>OX638123.1:9031200-13831200 GCA_951804975.1 Anthophora plumipes | reverse complement strand
GCTCGCGCGCACGCGGTTGTCGGCAGGACTGTTCGTTACGAAGCTATGCGGAATCATTTTTAAACAAGCTTATCGTCATCTTAAAGTGCTCGCCGCCACTTTGAAGAATTTGTAGCCCTCGTTCGGGGTATGCGTGGGCTTACCGGCGAATTCGCGATGACTAACATCTCGGTTCCCGTTACGAAGGGAACTAACATCTCAGGGGAAACGCGTTTCCTTATTTACGCCACGTCGACACCCCTATTCGGTTAGCCAATGGACCATTTCTGTTCCATTCGATCGAACGTTTCAACGTTACTCCGATGCAATTTCGCCTGTGTTCCTGTTTCTTTTCTTTTCTCTGCGGGAATGCCTGTCGGACAACTGGATTGCCAGAATGAAGGGGCCTCGTTAACGGCAAGGGTCGAAACGATCGATTCTCTCGTCTGCATCTTCGAGTGTTACGGATGGATGATTAAAGTTAGAGCTTTAATTAGTCTTTTTTTCATTGAGACACTTTTCGAATTGGTTGTTGTGATGTATATGTCAGAATGAATTTACTAAACTATTTGAAAAGCGGAGGACATTTTTCTAGCTAGGATTTTTTTTTTATAAACGCCGAATTTTTATTTTGCAAATTCAAAAGTGGGCTGTTTAATGTTAGCGATGAAACTTTTCCTATACAGCGCAGTAATTTTTTTAATTTCTTTATATTTTTCTATTTTCCTAGCCCAGAATATATACACACTCGTGGAGACTGAAATTTCTTTGGCTTCTGTTAATTTGGAATTGCTGCAAAGGTTGATTTTATGGAAGAATATATTTTTTTTTTCAAGTACTTTGGTAGAATAGCTATCACTCTCAAATAAATGAATATTTTTCCATGAAAAAAATACTGAGTATTCGCGAAATGTGACTCCTAACAATTTTTAATTGAATTTTCTTAAAAATTTAATTTTTTGGGCCTTCGTTGCCTTAACAAATCTTAACGACAATTTTTATCAGCTTACTAAAATCCTCGAGAGGATTAGACGATGTGGAAGTCAGGGGAAAATAGATGAAAATGGTGGAAAATAACGTTCGAATGAAAAACTAATAGATCCTGAAAGTACCTTTATAAGGTTGCAACGTAACACGGTCACTAAATCGCTTTTCATCGGTCGTAAAGTTAGACACCCAGGCGCTGAGGGATAATTTATCAGAAACGCCAGGTAAACGTGTAATTACTCAATAAACGGTGAGGCTTTTGTGACGAGGTCCGTGGAAGCCCGCCTTTCTCTTTCACCTTGCACACAGGCTCGTAGTGGTCACGCTCCCGCATGCAATTTGACATGTATCGAAAACGTGAAATTACGAAGGCATGAAAGTGAGCGCAGGCTCGATAGTACGGCGTAGACAGGTGTGTAGGAAAGTACCAAGTGGATACTTTCGCTGATTCAAGTCTCAGCTGGCTATTGATATGAAAATCGTCGCGCCGGTATGCCGGTGCACCTGTGCTCATCCTCGTTATTTCTCTCGCGTTCAGTGCAATTTGTGAAATGAAACGTAACCTGCACTGATCTCTGGGAAATGAAAGGTGAAAATACACGAGTTAGGAAATGGTTTGGTTATTTGATTCGTATTGCATCGCGTATGGTTGAGAAATAGTGGATTGAGAATTAATACTACGACGTGGAGTGTATTTTTCTATCTTTGTAACTGCAGAGAATATTTTTGTTTTATTTGAGTTGATTTAGAGGTTTCAGTTGTGTTTAAAATAATAGCAGAATTCACGTGAAACGAGTTCCTTCATATTTGGTTGAATTGTGAATTAAATATTTCAAATTAACGAGGTGCTTATGTTTGAAATGGTTTGAAATCACACGTATTTAAGATTGCTAAAACATACTGAATCAAGAAACGTATTTTTATCATTTTTTAATAGTAAATCAACAAAGGAATCCACAATTTCGACAATTTTTATTTGAATTATAAACAACACACTGAAATATTTAAAAAAAAAGGGTCTTAAAATTACAGGCACTTGAAATACACTGAAATTACAATTTTCCAAGTATCATACTTTTTATTATCTACCATTTTATCGAAGATTAGTAAAAATTACTTCGTATACTTAGAAAATTTTACATTTGAGCAATTATACTGATAAAAATCGAACGTTTAATTGCTTCAAACCCTGTCATACTATATTAAATCTAATCTGAGAGTAATTTTACACCTGATGAACGTCAACTACCACCATATACACACGTGGACATATTTTTTCTTCTTTTTTTTTTCTACTTTTCATCGGCTTTCGACTTGATTACGCGCGATCAACTGACACGTCACAGGTTTGAATAAAACTATCGCACACCGGATTCTGCTTGCTTTTCTCGTTGAATTACGGAGATGGGTCTGTGTCAAACAGTCGCTATATAAATGTATATAAAGGTTGGTTCGGCAACATCAAAAACGTACGTGTCCGCTCGGAAGGGAACATTGTTAGTACTACCCGACAAATCAATACTACGAGCCGGACAATACAATAGGTACCGGCAAGTGTTACTGCGTCGAGTATGTACCATGTGTCAACAGACTAATGAAAACAGGGCAACCGGTTGTCGTGCAAAAGTTAATGATGTTATAAACACTACCGCTCGGAAAAGCCTCGTTAGCTAATGTTGTTTTCCTTCTTCCTTTTTCTATTGTTTCCTTTTGTTTGCTTCCGTCTGTCTCGTCTGACAAATTCGACCGGGTATTGTTGGTGGAATCCATACAGCAAAATTGTCAAATTACTAAGAAGATTATTTGGACGAGGAAATGGAGTTAATTCGAGGTATAGTTGGTTGAAGCGATATATGGTAAAATTGAGAAATTTATAAAATGACTATTGGATAAGGAAACGAACGTCAGTTCGAGGTATAGTTGGTGGAACCCATATAGTGAGATGGTAAAATTTGTGAGAGGGCTATTGAGAAAGCAAATTATGATAGTTCGATGGCAGTTTGAAGTATAATCAATGTAATCGATATAGCGAGGTCGTAAAATCAGTCAGATTCGACAAATTTCATGGAGTATAGTTGAAGAAACCGATATAGTGAGATTGTAAAATCAGCAAAGTGGCAAAGTGCCTGTAATTCGTGCAGAAAAACAGCAATTCGATGAAAATATAAATTGATTCTTTACGAATTGATTGTTCCATTAGAATATATTTAAAAAAATATTTATCTGTGCCTAAATCGTTACAATCTGCAGATATATATTTTTTATCATTGAACAGGAAACAGTATGATTTACAATAGTATATATTAAACGAAAGTTTGCACGTAGAAATTTTAAATATCAATTCACAAATGTCAGGCTAATTCTAGATGTACAATGCTTTAATTCAAGACCTCGGTACGTATCGCTTCGATCAACTATACGAGTAAATATTGTCCCTCGTATCGTTGGCGAAAGGGAACTGCAATCTTACTGTACCAAGTGCACACTGGCCGAAAGAAATTCTATCGTCTTTCAATTTGTTTGGGAAAGGGTGGAGCGTATGCCATTGTACCCTTTCGATTGGTCACAATCAAGTGTGAGAGAATACAAGGGAATCGTAAATAAGGTTGACACACTCTCCACGGTTACAGATCCAGGGTTTCGATAGAGGAAGAATCTGTAGCTGAAGATATTTGCTCCCTTCGAAAGTGATACACGTTCAACATGAAAACCCATAGATCGAAATATTTCTTTTTTATCGAAAAATTTAATTTGCAAATGTTCCTCAAACATGCGTAAACATTTCTCGAAAATTTTCATTGCAAAAAGTGTCATGGATTTTTTTTAAACGAAAAGAAAATTTGAATGAAACACGGTTTTAGAGATAAAATACTTTCTCGGTGTAATGAAATCGTATCGTTAATAGATAAAGTCATTCTATCAGACCCGTTATCAATCTACATGAATACATATTAATGGATAATTTTTTTCTGTTGAACTGTTAAATGATAATATTAATATAATTTCGATGTATTAATATTGAAAGGAAAGTTCATAATCTGACGTTTGTTCATAAAATAATTGGAATTACTGTATCGTGATAAGTGTTATTCAGTAACCTACCGGGTATTACATTTATTACCAGGAAAGAATCACGCTCGCGAGATACATCCTGTTTAAAACGTACTAATACAGTATATCGCTGCTTCGTATTATAACACACCGTTTTAATAAAAGCGTTCCTCTACACGATTTTGAATTTTTCAAGGCATTCACGTGTTAATTATACAATTGGCCGCGGCCTGTAACGGTACAGTATCGTAACGTTAGAACGTTAAGTAAATCGTTACATTGAATTACGACACATTTCATCGGTGAAAACGAGCTGAATTAGAAAGAAAAAAAAAAGAAAAAAATCCGCTGAAATGTTTTTTCAATAACGAAACTCACGTTACATTCACTTGCATCGGATTGAAAACGAGGGAACAGTCGATTACAGTATTATTATTTTTATAAAATATGGTGAGTCAAAATTTGTAAAATATAATTTTAGAAAAATCGAAAAATATTGAATTTCTTCCGCGTAAAAAAGAATGAAAATATTTTTTCTTGAAAGGATACTAATGATCAACTTCTTAGCAACGTATGATTCATACTTTTAGTGCATATTATATTTAATAATTTGCTCGTGGGAAAATTATAGAAAAATAAACGAGCGAGCGAAAATTTCAATAAACATCGTATAATAAAAACAAATAATAATTCTCCAGGATGTACACAGTAGAGCTCGAGCAGCGAGAAAATTTGAGAATTATGGTAACAATTATTTTAATAAAACTTTCCCTCTAACGAAACTCCCAATTAAAATTGACCTAAATAGTCATTTAATTTAACAGCCCAGAATTTTCCTCGTCACTATTCAAAGCGAACTCTTCTTTTTTTTTCTCTCTCTCTCTCTCCTTCCTTGTAATGATAAATCTGAATGGTCTTAAAGTACGATGTACGTATATTTACGTTCTTCAATTTCTATTTCACTTTCCTCTCACATTTCGTCTCGTTTCGATTGAAAATTAATTATCGTTAGCCTTAAGGAAAGGATGCTCGTGGAGTAATATTTTTCGTAGAGATTTATCGAGACACGTGCCATTTAAGAAGGGAAAAGAAGAAAAAAAGAAGAAATTTAAAAGGAAGTCCCGTTTGAATCCCTCCAGGGATATCAGTACCTCTGCTTGTCATACAGAGAGTCTCGATAAATTTTACTTACGAAGACAACGTTTTACCTCTATGTTTAATAATTTCGCGAAAGGAACGCCTGACGACGCACAATGGCCAATTTAAACGCTCTGGGCGAATGTAATGTATTAAGAACAGTATTCGTGAATTTTTCATCGCTGTTTGGAGAACTAAATACACTCATCATTCGACTTGCGCCAAAAAACCACATAAAAACAGTCCAACAGTACGAAAAAATATTTAGAAAAGAAAAACACGATGTAAGTTAGGTTAGGTTGGGTATAAAAATGTTTTATGACTATTTGGGAAAGTATATACACTCGTTCTTGTACAATTATGCGGAAAAAACGCATAGAAATAGTCCACGAGTATAAAAAATGTAAGAAATTGTAATTATTAACAAAGAAATAACACGATGTAAGTTAGGTTAGGTTTAAAAAATGTTTTAAAATAACAATAATAGTAATTTAATTGGAACTTTTACCCTAAAATTAAATTATACATGTATTTTTAATTAAAACGTACGTGGCTGTGTTAGATCAAGCTTTCAACGCTTTATAATCGAAGTTCCTTTCTTGGATGAAGCTCTGTTTAGGTTAGGTTAACCCTCCATAAGCGCCATCTGACTTAAAAGTACATTATACATCGAATTTAATTCGTTTATTGCTACAAAATTGCACCAAATTTCTTTACATTAATCGCTAATCCTTGTTTTTCAAAATTCTTTGCAAATGTAAAGTTATAACCAACTGTAATTTTTATAAATGTAGAAAAATCGGTTATAGAAGGTTAAGTTAGGTTAAGTTTCTCTTTTAAAACGAAACGTTTAGTGCCAAGCAAGGAATCTTTTTACTTTAATAAAATGTTTAGAGCTTTGCGAAGAATGCTGTTGTAACATCTGTACTATTTCACCGAAGAATTATGACACCGTAGATCCATCTTTAGCGCACTATTTGTCGCGGTGCAACAGTAAACTCGTAAAGTCTGAGGATATAGTAGCAATTCCTGTTAGCGAAGCGGTTTATGACACGGTTTGCAACACCTAAGAAGTGAAATTTTATAACAGCATTATCGTGAATAGAATTTTAATTATGTTAGATTATCGTCGAAGAGATAACGAAAAAAAAAAAGAAAAAAAAAAGAGAAGAGACAACTTAATTTTATCATGAATTCTCCCTCTGCGTCTCTGATTACTTTGATAATCGTAGATAGGGCAAATACGAATAAATCAATCACGGTTAATTGCGTTGCAGAACAGCTGACAGATATTCTTAAACGAGTAGACAAAGCTTGAATAATGTTCTTATCCGACGTTTGTCTTTGGTAAAAATGAACGTATGAATAGAAGTAACGAACTTTCATGCAATTTCCATTAACTCCTATTTATGCGTAATATAGTAAACGTCCGTGCATTCGATACTGGATGGGATTAGCATATTAATAAGTACGGTTTTAATTTATTAACGGTGAGATAGGTTTTGATTTACCGTAACTATGCACTCGTTTCGATATGCATTTCGATTATTCAGACACGCTGTGTATTTTCCTATTGTTTCCTTGCCAGATAATAATTCAATATTTTTTAACATTCCTCATATTTTCTTGTTTTTTTTATTTATTTACGATGGATTGGATTTCTTTGAAGAAAAAGCCTGTGATATGTTTCATTTTACACAACAAATTAAAGATATGTGAATGTAAAATATTTTCAAGTTTAATTCAGTTTTATTTGAAATATCTGACTATGTTACTGATAGTTTGAAGATGTTTGATGAGACATTCTGTATATAGATCAAAACATTTCTTACTTTTTCTTTGTATATCGTTCAGTTCAGTTATATTCAGTTAATCATTTTTGAAGTGCTTTTGTCAAATTTTTCAACAACCTATTTCCGAAAAAACAAATAGAAAAATTTCTTAGCTGTCAAAAATTAATTTCTCGCGCCAAATAGACACCATAAACAACACAACAGTAAATTGTCGAGGTTCTTCAGTCAGATTTCTCAAAGACCTGATCATTTTTTAAGCACTTTTGTCAAATTTTTCAACAACCTATTTCCAAAAAAACAAATAGAAAAATTTCTTAGCTGTCAAAAATTAATTTCTCGCGCCAAATAGACACCATAAACAAAACAATAGTAAATTGTCAAGGTTCTCCAGTCAGATTTCTCAATTTCAGATTTCTCTGATTCCACAAAAAATCAAAAGACAGAGGAAAATTTCATTGATCACGCGAGTCCATTCTATCGTCACTAATAGAACCAGCTTATAACGTGCTCACACACTTCTACGCGGAAGTTCGAGGCAAATCCTATTACATAACCTGTTCAACGTGCGCCATCAAGCCGAAAAGCATTCGGGTTACGTATAAATGTTTATACCGTGGTAAGCTCGAAGAAATTAATCGTCGTCTATGCAGGAGGAAAGTTACGCTGCTAATAGAAATGCCCGTTAGGATGTTGGCTATGACGTGAAGCGTAACTGGCAAACCAACGCCGGAACGGAATCAACCGAACTCACTCGTTTTACAAGTACCAACTATTTACACCGGCCACTGTATCTTGATGGTCACTGTTACTTAACACATCACCTTCCTATGTTAAAACGATGACGCGTATCTCATTGCTCCACTTTATTCTACCTAAACATGTTTCTACGACGATGACAGGTTCCCAGGGCTATTAAACTCTATAAAGATCCACGTATAAGACGATATCCTATATAATCTTTCAATAACAGTGACAGTAATAAATTCTAGTATCGATAAATTGAAAATTGACTGCATGTTTGTTCTTAACAGTTTTTATTTTTGTAAATCTGTTATTTTGAGAACCACGTAAGAAAACGTGTATTGTTGCATTGAAACAATAGTCAAATGAATGCAATCCGCTAATTTATGTATATACACCATCGTAGAGTATGGGACACCATACAGTTTTACAATAAATCAGGTTCAAACGAAAAATTTAGCTATTTATTTCGATACGATTGGTGTTTTATTATAATTGACGAAAAAATGTAACTGAAATATTTGTAATGAAGTTCTAGTTAAATATGACGCGAACAATAATTATCAGTTGTCAGTAGTTATTAAATTTTCCAGGATATATGCTATTTCAATAAGAGCGATAGATCTTTGAATTGAAATGAAACGAAAATTACAGAAGGTAATCTAGTATTTATTACTTCGTTTTAAAGTACATTCGATGGCATTGCACGTGAAATGCAATACTGCATAAATAATCAGAATAGAAAATGACTGGAAAATTAATTTCGAGTCTTTTCTCTTAAATATCAATTAACAAAAAGACCAACAAGTAATTTTAACGTTCAAGATGATCTCCGTTATTTTATTTTATCACTCTTTCATTGCTCTAATTTACCCCACTATATAAATGGGGAACAACTTCTCCGAAAAAAATCTGACGATTGTTACTCGATACCCAGTAGAAACAATAAATAGATTTGCAAAGTATGCTCACGTGATCCATGACAATTTCTTGACGAGCGTGCGAGATTCAAGTTCGTAGTAAGAGATAGAGAGAAAGAGAGATCATAGAGAGGAGAGCATGAAAAGCTTCCGTACAGGTTCCCCGGACAAGATCCACTCTTGACGTTTTCCTGAACGCGTAACGTGGCGCTGTTGTAATAGCGCGAAGTAGCCTGAAGATTTATGGCATCCGTTTTACTACATTTTAATGCGGCACATTCGTCCCGGTTTGAAGAGAGAGAGAAAAAAAGAAGAGAGGGGGGAAAAAAGGAGAAGAAGAAAGGTACAGTATCACGTTCAAATGGTTCAATCATTTACGATATTATTTTCAACGTTTGATAACATCACGGGACAAGCCGATACGAGATACGGCAATTCCATTCGCACGTTACGCCATCTACATGGCATTATCCAGTTAGCGTTCGGATGTAATTATTAGAATTGGTATTAAGAAAGGCGAGAGATATTTATACGGCGAACGTGTTTTACTGCCAGTGAAGCTTTCCTTCGATCCATATCCGTAGATACGATCCGTGCAAAACGTCGTACGTTTGCGAAATTGACGCGTGAGATGAACATCACTGTGACTATGGAGTAACTATATCTGGATCTATTTCTAGACGACTTTTTGTTTACACTTCACATGCTCTTCTTACACGTTTTACTTGGTTAATCTGATCCCTTTCAACGTCGTGTATAGGCAACGTTTAAGATCAGAAGGAATATTTTTTTTCTCGTTCGATTTTTTTACTAATAGAAATTATTTGTACGATATAGTTAAAGAAAGGATCGTATGATACAGTAATATTTTTTTCTGCTATGTAAGATAAGTATAACGCGAAAATAGAGCGGCGAAATGTCGCCGCATGTCAGTTCGCCAGTTGTTTGTACGCAGCATTTCAGAAAGTATTTTTTTTCTCGTCAAATTTTTGTAGAAATAGAAATTATTTATGCAGCTTAGTTAGAGAATGCATTGTATTATATATTAAAATTTTTTCCGGCTTCGTAAAGTACCTACAGCGCGAAAATAGAGCGGATAAGTGTCGCGGCATGTAAGTTCGCCAGTCCCGGGCGAAATTCTCGTTTGGGCTCGGATTGAATCGAATGTGACAACTAATAAACACCAACTAATTAAGAAATTTGTACCAGTGTAACATACTAACTCAGAAATAAATGAAAATTGTAAAAAATATAGAGACGTGTTCGAGAAACTATATATGCAAATTACACAGCAACGAAATATCAGTTCATTTAGTTAAAAAAATTTGTAATAATTTCGAGAATCCTTCAAAATCTTCTTCCAATATTTTTCACGATAAAAAGACAAAATAATTTTAATTATTTTCAAAGCTATTTTTGTTCAAACATCAAACAAGTGAGTTACAAATAATTCGATCACCTAGTGTAGTTTTTTTCGTCACGTTTATTAGCATGTTTAATGGTCTTGCAGGATAATTTGTACACATGATTTTCAAGTTTTATCATAGGTAGATGCAGTGAAAGAGAAAGAAAAAAAAAAAAGAAGTATGGCAATCCATTCGAAACATAAAGTTGCAGTTAAGTATATACACCTTATTACAGATGATTATATTAGCGCAGGTTAACCGATATAGCCTGTCTCGAATTATATTTCTCGAATGTAACTTGAAATTGCACCGGACGAATATGTTGCAGGAACAGTTTAATTGAGATGTTATGAATCATTCATGGTATCCTTTAGACACTCTACCAACGCGATGTTATTTATTTCAAGGCCCACCGGCCATTTAGGTAAAACGCGCGTGAAACCGATAGGCGGGAGAAATCCATTGAAAGTGTATTTAAAATTCAAACGTATAGGAATCTTATAAGAAGGATGAAATGGAACTTGTACGTTTCATTTCCAATTTGGCACGCTTCTCCAGCCTCGGAAAAATAATAAATTGGTAAACGATGATAACTTTCTCTTTTCTTCTTTTTTTATTGGTTCTATTTATAACGTAGAAATTCTTTTTTAATTTTATATTCAATATTTTAACCCCTTGCACCCTTTCCAAGTAAAATTTAATAATTTTTATAAAAGATTTTAATATTTACGATTATTTGCACCAAGTGAAACTTTATTTTTATACAAATTTTAATATTACTCTATTTTTATTGGAAATAAAATTCAGATCAATATTTATTCGAATGAAATGCACTTCAGAAGTCGCAAATGTGAATGTAGGAAACGTGGAAAAAATTTAGAGTCCACGCGCGAATCGAACTAACATGCCGCGACACTTCAGCTCTCTATTTTCTCGCTGTAGTGGTCCTATTTAACTAAAAAAAATATGCACGTGTAATTCAATACATTCTCTAACAATACAGACAAGGATAATTTCTGTTAGCCAAGAAAATGGGGAGAAAAAAAATTCCTGTGCCCCAATATTGATATAGGGTCTTCCAACAAGAACGATAGAACTTTGAATTGAAGTGAAACGAAAACTGCGAAAGATAATCTAATACTCTCTTCTTTATTTTAAAGCTAATTCAATGTCGTTACATACAGAAGTCATTTAATAACTGATTTTATTGCGAGGAGGATGTACTTCAACGCTAATAATCTCCTCCAAAGAACACGAAGGTCTCACACGTCGAAGCAGTTGCTTCAAAGTATATCTAGAGCAGTGATCGCTACTGGCGTCGATCAGACACATTAATTAGTCTCTCAGAAGTACTTTCCGCAAATATCAAATTTCTCACCGGAAGAGTTAATTTTCACCCATTCAAAAAATTCGCAAATTCGTATATACCAAACGTTCCAAATGTCCCAAACATTCGAAACAAAGGAACAAAACAACAATTGCGAACCTCTCACGAGGTCTAGTGACCGAAACGACACTCTCGAGGACCCACGGCGGTTTGTTACAGTCCAAAGACCCCAAAAAGGAAGGAAAAAGTGGGGGAGCAAGGTCGAAAAGCCGAAAAAGGAAGGATTCATTTCGCGAGACCGCGGAAGCGGAGAGCTGGCGTGGAACGTGTAACATGAAATCACACGTTGCGTCGTCCCGAATCGTGGAGGGCCTTCTTCCTCCCCTTCGAAGTTATCCCCTCCCGAATAACTAACACCACCATACACACCTTCCCTCCCTCTCCTTTTCATCTTTTCCACTGACAACAAACACAACCACCATAAAACCCTTCTCCTCTTCCTTTCTCCCTTTCCATGAACGTCCCGGTCGCACTAATAATTCGTGAGTACGTTGCGGTGATGTTGAGCATTCCACCTGCCAACAGCAACCGGGCACATCCCCCCACCTGGTGGTACCGGCAGGAAAAGTGGCCGCACGCCTTGCAATCCCAGCATTTCTGTGTTGGTTGTGGCCGTGAACGGGGCTCAAGTCCAAGGGCACGCGAGGGAAAGAGTAAGAGATATTATATAAAAAAAAAGAGAGAGAGAGAGAGAGAGAGAGAGAAAGGGCATTGAAGTGCTACGACAGTCTATCTTTGCGGTGCGAGATTCACCACGTCTTGTCGTCGATCCAACCCTGGTTCCATCAGCCGACAACCAACCTGCGCGACGTCACTCCACGAGGTAGGTTAATTTCACACCTGAACCTCAACTGAACCCTGATCCTTTCACATCGCGCGGGAAAGAAGGATGTTTGAACCTTTCGCTGAGACAGATTTTCACTCATTCTCAGTTGAGAAAATTTGTCTAATTGTTCCTCGAAAGTTTGGGAACTGATGATTGTTACATTTGTGAGGATGTAGAATTTGTTTCGTTGAATTGGAACGGAAGTACGTAGAGGAGGTGATGGAAACTAAGAGTAGTCGAAGGGTTGGAAAAACCTGGCCAAATTTGTCATTTGATTTCTGATGAGGCGTTTGAAATTTGTACCCTCTTTGCTCTACGATTTCTTAATTACTAAGTACGTTTGCCTCGAGTTTGATTCATCGTTGACTCTTTGCACTCTCCAAGATTTTCGGTAAAATTGTGTTTTATTAATTAAGTTTGGGTTTTATCTATGGTTTCTGTCGATTAAAATTTGGAAGTTTCAATGATTAGGGTTTACAGCTACTTAAGATTCTGTAGCTTTTTTTCTCAACGAGTTTGAACTTTGTTTTTCCTGATACGTAGCATCTAACTGAACTCTGTCTTTCTTGCGTGCTGTTAGAATCAGTTTCACTTTCTTACTGTTATTCTAGTCTTCCGTTTTCCCATACCGATTGTTTCACTCAAGTCTATCGTTTGTGAGAGTTCCGGGAAAAATCCGCTAGAAAAAGATCGATCGATCGTGACAGAAAAGAAAATGATAAAATCGGTACCAAAAATAATAAAATTGTGTCTTAAATAATATTCACTAAGGGTACCGCACGTTTTCCTCTGATCTCTCTTAAATCCATGTGTGAATTAAAAAAGAAGAAGAAAAAAAAAGAAACTGGTGATTTATCGCGAATTCGACGAGTATCAAAAGAAACCGCGCGGATTGAAAATTCCCGCGAGAGCGGCGACGGTTCGAGGATCTCTTCTCTCCATTGCAGATCAGAGAACGATCCAGATGAGACAGTGGACGTGATCGAAGTGATTCGAGGCTGTTCGCAGAAAATTCGAAATCGGATCCTTTCGAGGGCTTTCGCGCTACCAGTTTTCTTTCTCCTCTTTTTTTTTTTTTTTCCTCCTCGTCCTGCAATTAAACGCGAAACTCTGCTTCAGCCGACGATCAGGGTCCCACCAGCATCCAAAATTTTTCCATTTCACGTTTTCACGTCTCGTCGGCTGCTGGACGAATTCTCTGTGTGCGTGTGCGTGTGTCACGATCGTATTCGAGCACGTCGCGTTGTATTCGCGAACAAAATCGATAAGTCCCATCCGCGATCCACTCAACGTATCGCGAATAGCGGCAAAACAATTTTCCATCCCGATGATTTCGCCAATTCGAGAGAAATTTCGGTCTTCCGAGTCTCCACGTCGGATTGGAATAATTGATTGCTTATCCACGGAGAAGAGAAGGGGAAATAAAAATAAAAAAGCAAAGAAAAAAGGAAACACGGTGCGTGTGTATAGGTGGAAAGAAGTTGAAACTTGGGGCTTTTAGGTTCGCCTGTTGTACAGTGTTTCAATCAAAAAGCACATTAGCCTGTTGTGACACATCGCGTTGTGTAAGAAAAGTTACACGTCGGACTAGGTGTCGGTCAGGTATCAGTACGATCGTTTGTGAAAGACGCACTCGAGGAAGGGTAGCAAAAACGTGTACGTCCTTAATAGCAGTTTGTCAGGAGGTGGTGGTGATTCGTTTCTAAACGTAGAAAGGAGGGGAGCTTGCCTACTTGATTGTTTTTCTACGGGTTGAAGTGTTCCGCTTCTACGGATGATCTACGTTCGTGTTGTACGTACCGTGACTCGTTACGGTGAAGGAATTTTCTAACCGTTTCGGGTCTGCTGATGGTGCAGAGAAAATCTGAGGATTTTCGTCAAGTTTAGATGGAAAAATAGAAATTTAGAACTATTTATTTCACATAAAAATGCGTAGAGATCTGTCAGAATACCTTAAAATTGACTAAGAAACATGGAAATTTGAAATTGACTCATTTGGGACTGCTCAGCTTCTATAAAAATATTTCAGTATTCGCAGAAATTGACTTGGAAAAGTAGAAATTTGAAATTAATCCATTTGGGACTTGATTTCACGTAGAAACGTCTCAGAGTTGCCTCAAATTGACTCAGAAATATGGAAATTTAAAATTAACCCATTTGGGACTGTTAGTCCCATGTAGAAATGTGTCGAAGTTCCTTCAAATTGACTCCGAAAAATAGCAATTTGAAATTACCCTAACTGGAACTGCTCATCTCACCTAGAAATATTTGCAAATTCCTTCAAATTAGCTCAGAAGAATGGAAATTTAAGATTAACCCATTTGGGACCGCTGGTCCCATACAGAAAGGTCCCAGCATTCGTTCAATCGACTCAAAATCATAGATATTTGCAATTAACTCACTTGAAACACTGAATCTTCTATAGAAACGTATCAGAATTCCTTCAAATCAATCCAGAAGAATGAAAATTTGAAATTAACTCGTTTGGGACTTTGGGTCCCATACAGAAGTGTGTCACTATTCCTTCAACTCAACTGAGAAAGATGGCAATTCGAAATAACCCATCTGAAACCGTGACCTGACAAATTATCCGAGAAAAAATAGAAATTTCACAGCAGTTAGCTAAAAATACATCGATAAATGTCTCCCAAAAAGAGGCTCGTGAACAAGCACGTGTACGTTATGCGCACCAGCAATGCAGTCTTTGTAAAGCAGCATACAACGGTATTGAATTCTTGCTTACACCGAGGTATTTGTGAGAAAATCGGTTCCTGTAATTACCTTAATGAATGGCAACAATAGCAAGAGCCTTATAC
Source organism: Anthophora plumipes (assembly GCA_951804975.1). Lineage (NCBI taxonomy): Eukaryota > Metazoa > Arthropoda > Insecta > Hymenoptera > Apidae > Anthophora > Anthophora plumipes. The sequence goes on along the minus strand of OX638123.1, from coordinate 13,816,157 downwards.
CAAGCGATATTATGTTCTACTACTCGATGTTCCCTCTCTCCTCTTCCACAGAAAATCTCTCTCTGTCTCTCTTTCACCTTCTTGTTCCTTTTTGGTCTATCTGCAATCCTCTCGGCACTAAGACCGTTTCCTTCGCCATTACATTGTGGCGAACTGTTCGACTAACTTTGAAATAATTAGTCCGGATAATGAAGTTCAGCTGCACAATGGCCTTAGCTGCAGAGGGTAATGAGATTCGCCCTTAAACCCCCTCCCCCCTCCACCTCCAGCCCCCTCTTGCCCTGCCTGGTCGTTTTCGTACGATATTGATTACTTAAAGTCCTTAAATGGTTTTACAAGAGGCTTAAAGGGATGGTCGAATCAATCTTATCATCCTTGAGTGGAAGCTACATCATTTCGCACCTCTGTACGTGACGTTGGCCAAGGCGTTAATTCAGTCGTTAATTAAATACGATGAAAGAACCAGTTGAGGTCTCTGAATGGCTTCGCTTCGTATCTTCATCAACAGAGTCACCCTTTTAAAGAGTAGCTTGGATAATTACTTGGTGGCTAGACTTATGGGTAACTATCAATATTTCTTCATGATTATCACGTCGCGTTAGAGCAACTCGAACGGGCTGACAGCATTCGGTAGCTAACAACTGTCTAACGACAGTTTTACACGACACGGAAAATTGGCTTTCATTCGAGAGTATGTATCTTGATCATGGTGGACAACGTGCGTGTTGATAGAACGTGTATAGTCGGTGGAAGATGTATGGCGAGGTCGTGAGATCGGTCAGAATAGGTGATGTTTGTATGCTTGGGCAGAGTATAGTCTGAGGAAGAAATATAGCAAGGCCTTAAGTTCGTTCAGCTGTCGAAATATTTACATGTTGGAATTAGCTATAGCTTGTTCGCTCAGGAGTCAAAATATTTACATTCTTGGGTCCACTATAGTCTGAAGAAGAAATATAGCGAGGTCGTAAGTTCTCTCAGGAGTCGAAATATTTATCTTTTGTGGTCAACTATAGTCTGAGGAAGAAATATATATATCCAGGTCTCAAATTCGTTCATGAGTCAGAATATTTGGGTTGCGATCGACTATAGTCCGTGGAAAAAATATAGCAAGGCCTTAAATTCGGTTAGGTGTTGAAATATTTATGTACTGGGGCCTGCTATAGTCTGAGGCGATAATATACACATGCTAAGTGTATATCTGCATCATAAAATCGATCGAAACGTCAGAACGAGAGAACAATAGCTGGAAATCTTCGCTTCTCTTCCAATCTCAGCTGATTAAACGTAAAATGGCGCGTGCTAACCTTGAATGATATATATCTTCCATCAACTATACACAGTTATTACCTCACAATGGGCGAGAGATATTGCATCTAAATAACCGTGAAAAGAAGAAGAAAAAGAGAAGGGAAAAAAAAAAGGAAAGAAAGAAAAGAAGAAAGGGGGGGAAAAGATTCGGTGTAACAGACCGTGAAACGTGTTACACAAGTGTAGCACTTCATACTTTGCAACAATAATTTCCCACCGTGTCTGTGTTTTACGCGAGACTTGGTCGAAATGTTTAATGAATGAGAAAATTCAATTCGCGTAAAAGCAGAGAGGTGGAGGGCAAGTAAGTAGAGAAATAATTCAAACTGGTTGCTCCTGTATAAATTGTTAATCGGGGAAAAGTTTAGCGAAAAACGTAAAACGAATGAAATCGGTTGAAGAAACAAGTGTTTATCGATAATGCTAGAATTATTATTATTATTATCGAACGTTGTTCTTACATTTCCCGCGGAACAAATTATATTCCGTTTCGTTAACTGAACATTTCCATATCACAAGGAGGAATATCTTTTCGTTCTCTCGTTGGAATTTAACAGACCATTGAATGATTGACGAGCTCTGTCGCAGCTTACGGACTCAGAAGAATCCTTGATACGATACTCATGCTCTGATTCCATCATCAATCGAGCGGGGATTGAGAGAAAGAGAGAGAGAGAGAGAGAAAGAGAGAAATGCTCGTGTTCATCATCTCGAGATAACACGTTTATAGGCACGTCGTAACCAGAGAAAAGAAAGGATTCTCCTCCTCTGACGCGTGAATGATACACGTCGTTAAATCAATACTCGAAATTATCTCGCTCCTTGCTGTTCTGCTCTCTGCAACTCTCATTTGCAAATATTCATGTCAATTCTTTTGGGTATGATAGAAGCTTTGATAATTTTTGGGTACGATAGAAGTTTTATTTGAAAAGAATTATAAGCGATCGATCATCGAATTAACTTCCATTATTGTTAATATTTTCAAGCTGCCAAAAAAGAAAAAAAACAAATGGCGAAAAGTTGTTGCAAATATTTAAATTTGAATGGCCCTTTTAATTACGCAAATACTATTAATTTATAATGATCATGTACATTTATATTGATTATTTTCTTCTTTAAAACGGAATTTATTGGAAAAACGTGCGATTTATTTTCAGAGCTGAAATATTACATATTAATTATTATAATTAATCATTATAAATCAATGATTAAGTGTACTTAATTATCACACAAGCATATTTAGTTAACAAGAACGTAGTAATACTTAATTTATCGTTAAGAAAATATCAAACAACTTCCACGAAGAAAATATTGCACCATCTCTGCGCGACAAATAGACGAATTTGTTTAAGAGACGTTCGGGAAGTTCCTCGAACTCCTAATAAACTCAAACGCGACAGAAAATGACATTGCACGGTCGCCGATGAGGCAACGCCACGTAGTTCAAAATTTCATAAGTTATCCAGGGGTTACAAGGTACTTAGAGCTTCTCAAGCGTAGGCAAATTTAACGGAATTGAACTTCTTAACGAACAGAAGAAAAAAAAGATGAGAAAAATCGTTTTTCACTTAAAGCGAACGTTCCAAGTCCTTTTTGCCTCGCAGACAAACAGGTTATCGGTGAGAAAGTTCGTCGAAACAGTGATCAATCCGTGCAACTTGTCGAAACACGAACGTTTACAACCTTCACGAGGATATCTATTTTTCTTTTTTATATTCCTGTGAAACTTTTCAGCCACGATGATACGTAGATTGCGCAGGCTCCATAAACCGGAGGATAAATCTTCATCTAGTGAAAATCCGGCGTCAATAAAATATTAACGAGTGCCTCGATATTACGAGAGAGAAAAAAAGAGAGAAGAAAATTGAGAGAGATGAAGAGAGAGAGAAAAAGAAAAAGAAAAATTCATCTAGCCGTGAAGCACGACGCCATGTAACATTAGCGGTATGGCTAACAAGTCGTTTAAATTGCGAACAAGACTAGTTTCGTATCTAAAAGACTGCTGAAATCAATCTTATCGTCCTTGACCGGATGTAAACCCGCGTGTGACCTCTCAGAGGAACGTGAGCTTCTAATAAGAGTGACAAGATATTAAAAAACAAAAAAGGAAAAAAAAAAAAAAAGAAAACGATACAACAGGTTCTCTTAAGCTCTCGTTTATTTGGAATAGTTCCTTCGATGTTGGAACAACTGAAAAATATACGTATTTCGTATTTAACGTTCAGGTTATGCAGGAAGCATTGGTGTTAATTAGCTGGATGTTAATTGGTTGTAAACGTGAGTTGAAGCTTTTTTCTTCCTTTCATTTTTTTTTCTCCAGCTTATCTCGACAACAGAGAAATTTAATAGACGAGATCCTGTTCACCTGTGTGTTTTCCTTCGTTTGAAGAGTTATTTCACATTCCGTAATATAGACGTGAATAGATAATAGGTAATTCTTAATGAATATGGAAGATTTTTCCTTCGATATTATCTTCGTACGCTGTTTTGTAAGGTTTAATTAAGGTTCAGTGTTTTTCTGCTTTTATGGTGCATCGTTTAAGGTGGGTCAAATAAGACCCGAGGGTTGTATTTGGATTAATATGAAATATGAATAAATAATAGCAATTTTTGGGGAATATTGACAAATTTTCTGTTGACTTTATCATCAGCCACTATTTTTTCTAAAATTAACCGTGATTTTTTTTGTTCATTCTGTAATGCCTCGTTTAAGGTGGGTCAAAAAAGACCCGAAGGCTACATTTTCGCGAATAAAATCCCAAATAAATAGTAACAATTGTTGAGGAATATTGAAAAATGTTCTGTCGACTTTATCACTACAAAAAAGAGCCGAAAATCGCATTCAGGTGAACAAAAACGCAAATGAATACTAACGAAATGTTCTACATTTCGAATTTCATCGTGCAAAATTGAAACACGCGACTTTTTGTACGTTGCAACAAAAAAAAATATATTTTGCAACCATGCCATTTTTGAACCTCGAATTTCGCAAACGTTGCTTTCTGAGTACGAATAAATGTTTGACGAGGAGACACGACGAACCACCGAAATCCCCGTCTGTGTGAAATCGTTCTCCTGTGAGCGCAAAGCAATCGACCTTTCAAATATTCCATTAACGCATACGGAATTATAGTAATCCCTGTTTAGCAAGGGTATTGTGCAAATTGTATTGAGAATTACAGTTGCTACAGAATGAAACGTGTTCCACGGTATCGAACTGGCATATTTTCTCTCTGCTTTTAACACACGGAAATGTTCGTTTATGAAAAATAAACGAACGACAGATATAGGGTCTTCCAATAAAACCGATAGAACTTAAAATTTTCTACGTGAAAAATTAAGTTGGAAATGTAGAATAAAATATTCTCAATTTGACGCTTTCTTTTCGAGAAAATCGAGACAAAATTTGAGGAAACGATTCTGGAAGACGATGTGAGACAAAAGTGAAGAATAGAAAAATTGCGTACGAGCCTTATTTTTTAAATTATTAACGTTTGAAAGTATCCCTGTAGCATGGCAAACCTCCTTGCACCAACGATCGTTCAATAAGAGCGATAGAACTTTGAATTGAAATTAAACGAAAAATACGAAAGATAAGCCAGTACTCACTGTTTTATTTTAAAGTACATTCGATGGCATTATATATAAAATACAACACTGTATAAATAACCACCACGATTGCGTTTGGTAGAGTGAATACGACAAACCCTATATTTCCTGTTGATCCGTACTTTAGCTACCTGTTCTGATGATGTTTTTGTCGCTAAATGAGGATATCGAGGGGGGAACTTGGCAGCAGCATAATCTTCAATCATGCTTGCAGAGATCCTCTTTCGGCAGTTTTGAGTAATTGAACTAGTTTCCGGAGATAAGACATTCACCTGCGAGATAGGGGATAATGAAACGCTAAAGGATATTTTTCACGAGAGATAGTTGAAGACTGGCCGGCTAACGTTACAAGGGTGTTTCGTAACAGATTTCGAGGCATAAATCATGATGTAAGCGTAATGAAACGACGCGTTGCAATTTCTTTTCTCTGTGCCGCGTGAACGAAGAAATTGAAGCCTGAAAAAAATGATTGAAGATCTACCTAGAGAAAAATCAATAAAAATTAACGCTCGATGTGTGTTGCTGATATTTTTATGAACGTTGAAAGATGATATGAATTCAAGCTTAATTAGAATTAGACTTGAGACAAAAATAATATAACATTTTTTTCTGATAAATATAATTCCACATTAATTTCAGTAATTTTTATACAATTAATTACGAATTTAAACACACGTTGTGTTAAATTCCTAGAGAATATCAAAAAAGTTTGAAAAAATAATAGATTGTTAGGTTAAATCGTGCTTTCAGTAATTTTTGATGACTTTCTGAACACTCGCTAGTATTTAGCATCGCAAGGAACGTACAGAAAGTATACTCGACGAATTAGATTTAAATAAACAATTGTGTAATAAGTTCATATTAACTTTTCTTTAATATTTAGTTCGAATTATACTAAAAAAAAGTAATACAATTTTTTTTTTTGATAAATATAATTATATTTTAATTGTTATTTAATTTTATTCAATTAGTTACGAGTTTAGACACACCTTATGCCAAATTTCCAAACAATACTAAAGAATTTTTGGAAAAATAATAAACTACTAGGTTAAATCGAGCTTTCGGTAATTTTTGATGAGTTTTTGAACGCTCGCTTTCTCTTATCTTCCCAAGGAACACAGAAAGCGTGCTCAATTGGTCATATTTCAGCGAATAAATGATCAATTCTCCCTCGATGATAAATTCTCTCGAATAATTGAAAAGAAAAATGAGAATCAGCTGTTTGACACACGCTTACGACCACTTTTTTCACCTTGATACCCGTGGAATTAACAATCGCGAGAAAAAGAAAGACACGTTCTTTCTACGATAGAAATTTATTCCGTTCGCTGTAATACTGGTCTCACGATCATTCTAGCGAACGTCTCTGCGGAAATGACTACAAGTATACAACTATACTAACACGTAGGAATATATTAGCAGCCGTAGAAGCTTTTTGCTTCCGTTAAGCCTTACAAGGCATTTTGCCACTACTTCCACGCAGGACGTGAATATCTCCACACCACGAAGTGTCCCTCTCTTTTGTTTTTCTCTCTTTTCTTCCTCTTTCTTTTTCTCATTCCTTCCTCTTGAAAAGTTCCTCCTCGCGTGGTTGATATATTTTCCGAAACCACACCACACGATTATTAATGTACACGCGAATAGTATGATCCTTTCAGCGTCAGCGAAACTAATTAAAGAGTCGCCGTAACCAACAGTCGATGTTTCTTTCGACGGTTCAACGAGTGTATAATCTTTTCTTTCTTTTTTTTATTATATGTATCGCAATTAAGGTTACGATCTATGAGTAGGAAATTAACGTGTCAATTTAACCTGAAACGATATATGCTTGTCAACCGTACTGGCGAGGATGCTTTGACTTTCATGAAATATACGATGCAGTAAATTACTTCGTTGTGCGTACCGGGAGAGACTCGCGATCGTTTCACGTAGACCATAGATCGAAATTTACCAGTTAATTAAACTCTCGTAGGGGAACGAAAAACCTGGACAATCGGCGGACTCGGATACCATTTCAATCTTGACATTAATATTTTCCGTCTTAAGTGAATACTTAACGGAGGAGAATGGAAAAAGAGTTATTACATTATTTCACATTAGCTCGCTTTAACGATAGATCGTAAAAACAGAAATACCTTTTTTTGTTTTTTAAACATTCGACAAATTCTACAGTTTCGTTTGCGAGAGATTATGATTCACAATTTTTATTTGCATGGTGTGCATTTTTTGTAGATATACTGAGAGCTTAGTACGATATCTATGAAGTTATTAACAATATTGAGATTCTTCTTTCGATGTTTCGATTTTTCTAGGTGATATAAATTTTTTTAAACGAATTTCGAGTAAATTTTTGTATATTCGGATAGTGCATAGTAAAATGAGTAACTTTTGTCTGAACAGTTTTTCGAAATTCTGCGCGTATCGAAAGTTATGCAGGTTTGAAATGTAGAGGGTGCAAGCTCGTAAATTAAAGCACACGAATATACAGATCGTGTTCATTAGTCTCAGCTCTGTGTTGACATAGCCGATACTCGGAAGGAAAAAGAACAAAAGGCTACAGTTTTATTCAGTTTAATAAATCGACGTTACACAACCCCAGAAAATTCAAACTATTGTAACTTTTGATACAAGCGAAATTTTGAAAAATGTTTTCAACGAAAGTTACTTAGTTTATCGTGCATTATGCGAATATATAAAAATTGAATCCATTTTCCATTTGAAAAATTTCACCTGTAGTATCAAAATATCTTCAAATAATAGAAATTTGTTACATTAGCATTAATTCGGTATTATACTTATCTTTTATCAAATGATTTCGAGTGTACAATAATATTTAGTGCTCCAAAAGAGATACTATTGGAAAACAAGTTGCTGAAAGTGATTTTTCTGTTTTTTTTTTCTCATAAATTTGGCGGAACGTCGAATTTACCCGTAACAGGAACGCGTTGGTATTCGATAGAAAATACTAGCGCATGCGAATACGTGTACTCGATTCCACAAATCGCACCGTGCGATTAAAACGGCATATCGTTGAATTCAATTATCCGTTTTTAATGAGGAAACGAGTGTTACCAATTAATCGCTTTAACGCTGCAAGCTTAACGATAGTTCAACATCTCGGCGAGTGAGTAATATAAAGTCTGCTGGAGATACATATACAGGGTGTACGCACAGTTAGCATATTTTTCCAACTGTTGCATTCTTTATTTAATCGAAAAACGAGAAAGTAAATATTAAAAAAAAAAAATGGAAAGTTTTAATTAATAAATTTATTCGGAACGAGTAACTTTTTCCAATAGAAAACGACTAAACAAACAGAATTAAGTAAAAAATGTAGAATAAATTTTTAATTTAATCTTTTAAGTGTCTACTTTTCGAGACGAGTAAATTCATCTGACGAACTAACACGCCGCAATTATTTTCACTAATAAATACTACAAAATTTGAGAAAATCTGTTTACAAATTAATATCTAAATTTAAATATCCATTTGATCTTTCTGTTTCAAAAATGTTTCGTTCAAAAAGTTCACTGATTAATGTAATAAATAAAAATTTAAATCAAACATAAAGTGTCTCACACACCACAATCAAGGATGGTTACTTTTTTACATTAAAAAGTATTCTTCGAAGAAATTAGCCAAGCAAAAAAAAAAAGGAATTTATTGCATACATATTTTTCTAAATGAGAAATGATCAGTTTGCCGATTGTATCGCAATTTACAAGACGTTCCGTGTAACGATTCAGTAAACTAAATAAACGTGGAACGATAGAATCCAACGAGCAAGGTTCACGTCTATTGTTAGATAGAATCCGTTTAATTTACGTGGCAAAGTAGATAACACATTTACACATATATTCCCAGCTTGACAGGCGAACCCTTGAAAAATTGATCAGCGTATCGTTTGTTCCTGAAACGCGGCCTTCCGCAAACACAGCTTCTCAGAAAAGATGTCCGATAAAATGTAAAGATACTCCTTTACCCTTAGAATCGAGCGTCACGAACCAGCTGAGAGGATTATAACCGCCTCGCTGTTATAACGGTACAACCATATGCGTACATACGTACAAGGGATTCAGCTTCGAGCGAAATCGGTATAATATTCTCGCAACTCCTTGCGAATTTTCTCTGCGATCTTTTATTTCCTTTTCTTTTTTTTTTTTTTTTTCTGTTTTCTCTTCGTTTCTTCTTTCGAACTGCTTTCTACGAGAGGAAGCGACGGTTCTCGGCTCGCACTGTGGACTTCCGAGAAGTCGTGGAAGCTTCCTGGTAAGGAAGTTCTCATTAGGACATGAGAAAGTAACAGATTAACCCTATCGCGAGTAACGATCGATCTTTTTCCTTTTTTTCTTTCTTTTTCCTGCTTTTTTTTCGTCGAGCAATGCGATCGAAAGAGTACATCGGAGGAATTATTCAAGAGGAAGAGACTGTGAAATCATTTATTACGATAGATCAGAGATTTAATTAATGAATATTTAAATTTCTACAGTGTCTAAAATACTTCGCAGAGAAGTAAACGAATAGATAAAAATTTCAACAAACTGAAATATCAGATTATTAAATTATCGCAAATATAAGATCATCAAATTTGTTTAAATATTGCTCCTTCTGTTATTTTCTCCATCTCTTCTTCGCTACTCACAGGAATTTCATCAAATTCGAAAAGAAACTCGTCAATACACAAAATTGTATAATTTGAAAAGCTGCAAAGTTAGAATATCGGCACAAAGAAGAAGAATTCGAAGCTAATCCCACAGAAAATGACCACCAACGTTGATATCATCCGAGGAATAAAGGCTTTTTACACAACACACACTGTAGCAGATTAATTCGTATTTATAGACTAAAACCGGTCATCCTGTGTACATTCTCGTCGGTATCAATTTCCATGTGTCGGTGTTTCTCTTAAAAATAGTCTCAGGTATAGAGTAGAACTTCGATTTTCTCATCTTTTCACACAGATACAATCAAATCGTTTAATCTCTCTTTCTACATGGTCGAATTCAGTTAACCTAATGAAATGCACGAAAGCCTGTCGATGACCGTTTACGCGCGAATGATTTTATACTAGTGCCCTGGTTGATCGTTCGAAACAGGTATTATACTTACTTTAACTCCGCCTTACCATCTGACATTCGAGACAGATGATGGGAATGCGTTTGAACGGCGACCTTGCGGCAAGGAGAAGCCAACGATCCCGCAAACAGCCCGGGTTCTCTGCCTTGTCGCTTCAATTTTCACGGAATTTTGCGACTCACCAAGGCGAACCTGGCTTTTTACCACAACGGTTTCTCATCAACCGCGTTCTTTGATGCAACACATCATTAAACTTCGTAATACCAGCGTCTACGTGTTAGCCGCGAATAGAAATTGTCTTTTGGTATTTCACACGTCTACGGTGGTAACAATCGAGGTTAGAGATCGTGTAAAATTTCAATTTAGATCCGTGAATTTGGCGTGGAGAGAAAAAGGACGCTAACACGAACGCACGTTGCGCGAATTATGCGAGCGTTATTAGGGTATTGTTGTACGGTGAAAGAAATGTTCGTTTTTCTCTTTCATTCAAGCGGTTCTTTTCGAAGGAATAACTGTAAGTGTGTTCTTTAGGTAGAGTTGCGTTTCGTTGATTTGTTTTGTATCTGGAGTACGTTTTACTCAACTGTAATTTTATATAGAAAGAGTATAAGAGTATGAAAAATATAAATATCTTTTATTATTGCTGAAAACATAAAATATATGATTTTCTCATTTGATTGTAATCAGGTTTCAAGACATTTTCCCAAGCAGAGAGAAAAATAAGAAAAATCTCTCTGTCATATCACGAATGTGACTCGTCCTTACAAGTCTAGGGTCTAAAGAATTGTCTTGAACATCGATTAACCATATCGTGCGACTGTTCCCACTCGTATTACAAGATAATTACAACATTTGCGTCATCCAGGATGGAAAATAGCGCTGTCGCGAAGCACGGATGCGGCAACCTCGTCGTACAAGCCGCTCAATTAGGAGGCTACTCGAAAGAGAACACACTCTCCCTCTGGTTACCCTCCTTATCTTTTACCTTGGAAACTCTCTCCTTCTGCTTCTTCGTTTGTCTGTCTCATTCTCATACCTAGACTGAAATTCTGATAAGACAACCTGCTGGGATGGGTGGAAGGAGAGAAAGAGAGAGAGAGAGAGTGGAGCCACTTCCGCTTCTAGATCATTGTTTGCGAACGGTTAATAGCCCCCTGGGTACATCTACCCGACCGCCCGAAGTCTCGCCACCGCTCTCATGCTAGGCGCAAATCGTCTTCCGTCTCTTTTGTTCGCCTCACCTGTTCCCTATCTTTCTCATTCTTCACTCACGCACACACGGATCCTTGCTCTCGCTCTCAGAGTCTCCCTCTCTGAGAGTCTCCCGCCCTCAGAATCTCTCTCTCTGAGAGTCTCTCGCTCTCAAAGTTTCTCGCTCTCAGAGTCTCCCTCTCTGAGAGTCTCCCGCCCTCAGAATCTCTCGCTCTGAGAGTCTCCCTCTCCGAGAGTCCTTTGCTCTCAGAATCTCCCTCTCTGAGAGTCTCTCGCTCTCAAAGTTTCTCGCTCTCAGAGTCTCCCTCTCTGAGAGTCTCCCGCCCTCAGAATCTCTCTCTCTCTCTGAGAGTCTCTCGCTCCCAAAGTTTCTCACTCTCTGAGAGTCTCCCGCCCTCAGAATCTCTCGCTCTGAGAGTCTCCCTCTCTGAGAATCTCTCGCTCTGAGAGTCTCCCTCTCCGAGAGTCCTTTGCTCTCAGAATCTCTCTCTCTCCCGGAGTCTCTGACTCTCAGATTCTCTCTCTCCCTGTTCTCTGTATCGCTCTTTTACCCTTCTCTTTCTCTCTCTTTCTCATCCCGCTCTTCCTACTCTTCTCCTCTCCGTCTTAGCTCTTTCATCTTGGAAGCGATCGTCTCTTTTTTCTTCTGCCGAGTCCCGCGATGTTTCTTTCTGACTGAATTCCTTTCTCACTTCCCTCTTGGCCGCCGTTCACCGTCGGTTCCCTCGAAAAATTATGCGCTCCGGGAGGTGAACATCCGTTTTACACGAGACCACCACACACGGCACACAATGCCGCGTGTACGCGCCACGCGGTATTGTACACGCGTTATATACCTGTGCGTGTAAATTTACGCCGGTGTTCTTTTTTTTTTCTTCTTTTCCTCCCCTCTCCACCTCCTTTGAAAGCGTGTGTTCACGCGCCGGCACACCGCCGCCGCCACTGCCGCCGCCGTTCACAGTAATTGAAGACTACGGGGTTAGAATGGGAGTGCCACGTGGCCACGTGCGAAATTAATTGCCGTTGGCACCGTTAACCTTCTCTATAGATCGTAAGTGGGCTCACCGTGGACCTTGTATCGGCTCGTTCCTCGGGAACTAGAGGATTTGTTCATTGTTCATTGGTTCTGTGACAATGAACACTTCTACGTACAAGATCTGTTCACACCTTGATCTGTTCTGATTCATTTCTCGCTTATGCTCGTCGTAGACGGAAGTTTGATGATGTTTGGAGGGTTGTTTTTGATAGTGTAATTGAAAATAAACGATGGAACCTTTTCTTCTTTTTATATTTGGAAATATTAATTAGAAGGCTATTTTATTTTTCGAATGACACTCTTGCAAGATCAAATGCAACAACTGAACTATTTTTATGGGGATTCAGTCATATATCTACGCTCAATTAAAGAGCAGTATTGTATTTGTAACGTTATGACCAGTTTTCAATATTGAACTTACATGAAAGGAACACATTGTACATAATATGGAAGGAAAAATAAAAAAAAATATGGAATTATGTTAAAAATATTATGTATCTAATGTTTATTTGGATATATTTCCATGGAAAGCAAAGAAAAAGCACTTCTATTTTTTTTTTTTTATTGATTAAAGCACTTTTGTTAGAAACTCACATTGCAAAAATATTAAATAAAAAAAGGCTAATTACAATAATCACATATGCAAGTGTCAAACTCTGCACCAACATATTGTTCATGTGCCTAGAATTCATAATATTTGAACAGTCACTTCGTTAAGGTTGGCTCGATTTACGAGTTAAATGTAAGGATCGATTAGGTAAATAAATGATTAAAACGAAAAGGAAAAAAAACATACTTTCGTCACGAAATGTTCGAGAGGAAATCGTGTCAGCTGATTGCATGCTTGAAAGATAAAATTTTCATCGGACGAGTCCCGAGTAACCTGACCAAGGTCATACGGTACGATGTCCCGATCGAGTCGAGAAAGTAGGATTAATGGTCAACCACTTTTGAACGACATCCTGGCTTACTTTGCCAACAAGAAACAACTTGTTGTCTCCGGAAGAATTAAAATTCAGTTAGTTAATTGCACTGGAATGTCTAGGAAAAGGAAAAAGATCCGTGCACTCAATAGGTCATGAATAATTAATGAAAAGCACATTCCACTTCCTCTTTTTCTCTTTTTCAAATCAGAAAGTTCAGGATTAAAATTTTGTATCGAGAGCAGACGATAAAAATTTTAATTTTAACTGGAAAATAACTTAGTGATCGAACATGTTCCACTGAATTATGTGCTAAAATTAGCTGCTGCTAATGTTCCTGCATTAATCTTGTGTACAGTCTTGGTCAAAAATATTAGCTACTCGATAAAATTTAAATTATTTAACAACATTCTTGTAAAACATTAATTTACGAGAACAGTAATTTATTGTAGAGTCAGTGTTCTATACTAAACTCACAGAAACATAATAAAAAATAATATACAGGCGTTTTGGTATAGTTTATTAGGTCCTGGCATGTCAGTCCGGAGGCTGTGTAAGATCTTTCAAATTTTTCTCGCTTCCTACATTATTAAAATGTGAAAGCAATCATTTTTTAAATAATGTGGTTGATATTTTGTGGAAACATCTTTCGTATTAATAATTTTTAGCCTGTTTTTTTATTTATTAATAACAAAACTAAAGACAAATTAACAGTTTATTAAAGAAAAAAACAGAAAATGTAGACTGTAGATTATTGTTCTTTCATAGTTCATTATAATCCAAGTCAATTGTTTTAAAAATCCTTTGAACTAACAGAACTAAGTATAACGAACAATAGAAAGATTTGAGAAATATAATTTTTGCAATAATGAATGGAAAGATTTTTAGAAAATAATTTTTGCAATGAATTGTAAATAATAAATGAGCTTAATAGTTTTCACTGAGACTATATCCACCTTTAGCAAATTGATTTGCCTACTTATTCACACAGGTTTAATTATCACGCGGTTAATTATCAAATAAAGTTCGTTAATATCGTATATCGTTGTCAGAGAAAATAGGACATTTAATATTATGAACCTAATCAAACGAAGTTCCTGAAGCATCCTACTACCGGCGCATCAAAAAATTCTGTAAAAGACTGTACAATAGCGCAATCTTCGTCGAGGCGATAAAAATTAATAACACGGAATGAAAGGTGAAGGTAACGATCTCTTTCCATAAACTACAAAACATGCGAATGTGTGCACATAGTCTCGTTCAATACCCTTCTCGTCGCGGTTAACGGTCCAAAGAACGATGTTGCACGATAGTGCATAGGATTACCTAATTCCATTAGGCATGTGCGTGGGACTCGAGTCTTCTGCTGTAGAATTAACGGTTTATACGCGTCTTAATCGAGAAAAAGGAAAAAAATAATAATGAAAGGACTGTTTGACAAGGAAATTGTATTAGTTCGATGTACAGTAAGTGAAATCGACATAACGAAATCGCAAAAATTTATAAAAGGACTATTTGACAAGGAAGTAATTTTAGTTTCATGTCAGTTCGAGGTACAGTCAGTGTAATCAACATTAGAAGACCATAAAATTCATAAAAGGACTATTAGATAAGGAAACGAAGCTAGTTTCATATCACTTCAAGGTACAGTTGATTTAATTGATAAAATGAGATCGCAAAGTCCATAAGAAGACAACTAGGTCTATAAAAGGGCTATTGAATAAGGAAATAATTTTAGTTCCATGTTGGTTCGAATTATAATCAATAGAATTTACATAGTGAGATCGCAAAATCCATAAAAAGACTGGTTTACGAGGAAACGATGTTAGTTTCACGTCAGTTCAAAGTACAGTCAGTGCAATCAATACTAGATCATAAAATTCATAAAAGTACTGTTAGGCAGGAAAACGAAACCACTTGTGAAACGTTAAATGAAGAAACAGATCAGGTTAGGTTAATATTATGATCCAAATATCGATTCACAAATGGCAGGCTACCTGCGAATACTTTAATTTATGCTTTAATTTATGATCTACTTATTATCGCTCCGATAGACTATACACATCCACTTGTAAAACGTTAAATGGATAAGCAGATCAGGTTAGGTTAATATTATGATCCAAATATCGATTTACAAATGGTAGACTACCTGCGAATGCTTTAATTTATGATCTACTTATTATCGCTCCGGTAGACTATACACATCCACTTGTAAAACGTTAAATGGACAAGCAGATCAGGT
This sequence comes from Anthophora plumipes, assembly GCA_951804975.1. NCBI lineage: Eukaryota > Metazoa > Arthropoda > Insecta > Hymenoptera > Apidae > Anthophora > Anthophora plumipes. Next base: position 13,800,751 of record OX638123.1, on the reverse strand, counting down.
TAGGTTAATATTATAATCCAAATATCGATTCACAAATGGCGGATTACCTGCGAATGCTTTAATTTATGCTTTAATTTATGATCTACTTATTATCGCTCCGATAGACTATACATATCCACTTGTGAAACGTTAAATGAACAAGCTGGTTCGTTTAAAAATAATTGGCCAACCCTCGGGGCGTTCATCGACGATCGCTGATACGTGTATCATGGTCAGGAAGTAGCAACAGCCCTCGAAGCGGTACTTGAACCGACTAGACTTCCCCGAAATCACCGATCGAGCAGAGTACAGGGTGTTCCTGTTCAACCATACTCGAACGATTATCTTCGATACTGTTGATTGTTCAAGGAATTTCTTTCGTACAAAAAGTTATACGTTGGTTCCTTTTTCTCTCTCTCTCTCTCTCTCTCTCTCTCCTAGAGTGTTATCTCGCGATAACGTGACTTTGTTCTGAATGATGAGACCTCTGGGACATTACGGTTGTCCTTTTGTTTAGATCGAGCTTTATCTGGAATCTGGACACGTACGAACAAAGTTCCTTTCGTGGCGTATAAAATGGTTTAATGTTACATATTTTCCGGTGAAATTCGAAAGTTTCGTATCGACGTTGTGTACAGTGTGTGAGAAAAGTTCTCTGGATAATAGAGTTCCATTACTTTTTCGTGATAGTGTGGATATCGAAAAATAAAGAACGATGTTAATATGTTTGTTTAATTTAAATTTAACAAATGAAATGCTTAAAAATAGAAAGGAAAAGATATATAATAATGTAAATTAATAATTTTTCTTTTAATTCTTTTTCCGCTTTTCTTTTTATTTAAAATTGTGATTTTAAATCGTAGCAGAAATAAATGTTGTATTAATTGTTAAACAGAATGTACTGTTCATTTTGACGAAATATTATTTGATATAAAGTAATAGCATAGTATTTTAATATTTTTAATTATGAAACTTTTTGTAAAATGGCTGACAAGTTTCGAAACTATTAGAACACCCGATTTATACAAATTAATGCACTCAACTTCTACAGTTTCGAAACAGGGGAGGAATTTGGTGCTATATTTGTACAAAATAATCGTGTTCACGGGAACATGAGCATAGTTAATTGGTAGGAGGAATAATTCGAAGCAGAAAAGAAAAAAAAAATGAACGATACGATTTTCACGAAGTATTTTATCTCACCTTGAGAATTAAATATGTACTTTTTTTTTTCTCTCTTTTTCAAATATTCCTCACTTCCTGTGTTACCAAAATGGTGACCTCCAGTACTTTAGCGCCATTGTGACATCTTCGATCACGATAATTGCGAAACAATGCCCGGAAGTCTGCTTCATAACGGTAGGCATTAATTTAAAAATCTGCCCCGTGTCAGAATGATCCAAGTGTATACACGAAAGCAAGAGAGGAAGGGGAAAGATAGAGATAAGGAATCAAAGTCACGAGATAATTAACGATATTTACATACGGTGATACAACGTTTCTAATTACATTACGTTATTGTCAAGTTTTCTTTCTCCTTTTTTCTTTTTCGAGTTTCAACAATTCCCATTCCTGGTAATTTACAACGAAACACATTAAAATTATCGAGAAGAAACATTTTTTAATATAAAATAATTAACGTGAACATGAGGTACTTTTTTTTGTCTGTTTTACAAAAAGAATATTGCTGAACGAAAAAGAGAATGAAATAAATATTTAGATTTATATATGTATATAATAAATTATACTTGTACATCTTTTCATTATTCCTCGAAAGTTCAAATTCATTTTTGATACACTTCGTGTTTCGTTATTTGATAATTGACGAGAACAGGAGATTATAATTTCTGAAAATACAAATATTTTTATAATTTTCATTTTCCATAATTAAATATTATATTTTTCATTTCCCAAAATGTAAATATTTTAATAATTGTCATTCTTTAGAAGCAGATATGATATATTAATTTTCGAAATACAGTTTAAATTCCCCCATAAATACAGTTACACGATTAAAATTGAAATGAATGATTTATTTCAACCTTAATAAACAAATAAAATTACATTCCTATCACGATGAAATTATTGATTTACTTCGGAACACCATTTTCGTACTTGCTAATTTACGTTACACATATTATAAATAAATGATCAATTCACAAATAATCTGTACTTCGAAACACAGTTTCGAAGTAACCAACACAATTAATTTTACAGATAAATTAATAATTTCCAACTAATTTGTAGTTCGCGATATAATTTCTAAATGACCCTTCTCAAGTCTGTAATTACCAATAACCTAAAACAATTATTTACCATAGTGTGTTCAAGGTATTACAATTAAAACCACCGGGTAATATAACATCCTCTATGATTCTATCAATTACTTGAAATATAGGGTACTCGTTGCCGTGTAACGCAACCACATTTGTAACACAATGTAATTATCAAACAATATCACACCTCGGTTACCGCATAATTTTTCATCATCTTTCCGGTAATAGAGGCAGGAAAGAATGGAAAAATCGACGTTTCTTATGGAATTCCCTCGAGGTGTATCTCTCTCGTGTATACTGGTACAAGGCGTCGTGCTGCTATATGTACGCGATCTACCGCTAACGAGCATGTAATATTTACATCAGCCGCAATAAACGAAGGTTGTTCACATCTCCTTCGCGTAATCGAGAGGCGAGAGTCCCGTAACGAGGCACCGGACTTTCCTTCGTGCTTCACATGCTACGGAAATGTACCTTCCAACAACGTGCTTCACCCCTTCTACTTCTTCTTCTTCTTCTTCTTCTTCGTCTTCTTCTTCGTCTTCTTCTTTACATTCACGATATTCCTTTCTTTCTTCCTTCCTCTTCTTCTTCGGAGATTCTTCTTTGAAACTGTTATTAACATCGTGTCGATTCGAACAATGAATTTCATGGGAAGAGTTTTCACGCGTCTACTGGTGGAACAGGGAGCAGAATGTCATTAGAATTTTATAGTACTCGGGGATTTCAACGTTTCCTCTGATGATACTGTTATATGCTAGGAATTCGGAGTGGAAATTTATTTGGTTGTTCTATTGAGTGGCGAAAAAGTTTGATTCTTTTCTTTTTTTTTTTATTTGTGTTACGTTAGAGAGTGGGGAAAAAAGAAAATAGACCATTGGAATTGTATGCATTGAGAGATTTTCCATTCAGCGAGGAAAATGTAATTTATTTGAATGATCAGCTTTTCTAAAAATCCTCGTTACATTGTGAATCTGTAGAGAAAATTTGTTTAATTGTTTTAGGGACTAAATAGTGTTTTTTTTTTTTTTTTTTTTTTTTTTTTAGAGTGGTACAAAAGTCTAATGTTTGTTTTTAAAGTCAAAGAGTAGAAAAACAAATGAAAATTCACGATTGGAATTTTATGCATCGAGAGATTTTCTATTCGCAATCAGCGAGGAAAATGTAATTTATTTGAATGATCAGCTTTTCCAGTTATCACCATAAAATCACGAATTTACAGTGGAAATTTATTTATTCGTTTCACGAAACAGTGTACAAAATTACAGGAAAGAAAATATGATTAATTACTCAGAAGGAATAATCTGTTTCCTTTGATAATACAAAAATTGCTTTAATTTCTATATTGAGAAAATTAGAGAAAGAAAACTAGTTGTAACATATCCAAATATATCAGAGAAATTTATGTCACCCAGTGTATAATTTATTCTCCGTTTAACTATGCAGCAAGAAGCTAACGCCTACACTGAATGAACTATCAGAACATTGATATTCCGGTTTTATGATTTTTCTATCAGCTGGTTTCACAAATTAATCATATTCTAAATTTTCCAACGTAGAAATCATTATCTCCCAAAGAATATATAATATATACGGCTCGTATCGAAGTAATCTACAACGTACTTCCCTTTTGAATACGGATTAAGCATTAGAAATCGTCGGTTTCATTTTTTTTTTTTCTTTTTTTCCTCAACCGAGTGTAATAGAAATCTCTTCGTTCTTTATTCTGTTAAAGTGGGAAATCTTTCTGGTATTTTATCATGATTATACTTAACAGAGGGTGTGAGAATTTAGTGGTTAACAAGTTACAGGGATACGTTTCGAAAGGGTTGCATCGATATGGATGATGATCTTGATATATAGATGGTGTTTCTACTTCTCACGTAAATGATTAATATCAAAGTTTAAAGCCTATAATCTATGCTTATACATACGTGCGTAACAAGGAAATATATCACCTCTTATTTACTTCATTTTCCTGTTCTTCTTTTTTTAAATAAATTACAAGAACATCACTGTTACTTTATATTAGAAATTCGAAGAAATATTCAAAGTCAATTCTCCCACTGATATTAATATTAATTTTACATTTTCATTAATAATTTTCACTCGTATTTTTACACAGCATTTTTGATTATTTTCAAGGTAGATTTAATTAGAGTTAAAGTACACTTTAATATTGATTTATATATTCATTATTAATATTAATATTAATTTTACATTTTCTTTAATAACTTTCACTTGTATTTTTACACAGCTTTTTTGATTATTTTCAAGGTAGATTTAATTAGAGTTAAATTAGACTTTAATATTGATTTATATATTTCATAAATATATTTAACGAAGCTGAATAAATATATTATACATCTAATAAAGATGATAGTAATTAATTAGACAATAATTCCACATTTTTTAAAATTAAATATTAATAATAACGATGATTTCATCTCGAAAGTGTTCCTTTCGATAAATTTATTCTTTTTTTACGTGGGTCTGTGTATTGTGAAAGCAACAATACGATTCCCCATTTAATTTGTTTAATGGAACGACAAAACTCTTTCGAACGAAGTCCAATTCAATTTTGCAACAGCATATTAATTATATCACGCCTTCTGATATCCATTTTCACAAAGATCTGTAAAAAAATATCGACGAATCCCGACTGTCAGGATACAGAGGAACACAATTAGAAATGCGCGTGGAACTTTTCAAATCGTATAATGTACAATAATATCTTCCTCCATTCGCCATCTTGAATGATGAGATAATACGAAATTTCACGGTGTTGGGCTGAATGATTACACGATCGAAATGTAATTTAAACTTTCGTAAAAAAGTACCAGTAACCATGTGAATAGCTTGGAATGCATTATCTATAGTTTTTCATATTTTTCTCTCTCTCTCTCTCTCTACCTTTTTCCTTTTTCCCCCCTCATAACCATGGAACACGAGGTTACTTCAAAACCCATGGCGTCGTAAATGTCAGAAAACATCGTTCCTTCGAGCCAGCTGCAAGAAACGTAATTCGAACGCTTAGCAGATTGAAAGCTGTTACGCTGATACGATGAAGTACTTTCTTGGAATACGTTTTTGTCCAACACAAAGTTTCCGCACTTTTCTCTTAAACGTCCGGAAACTGAAGTATCGAGTGAGAAAGCCAGGGATAATACAGAATCAGACATTTGAAAATACTTGATTCACCATTAATACCGTTGCCGGATGCTTTCAAGTGAAATGCAAGATAGATTGAATAGAAATTTCTTTATGCAGAAATTACTTCTCTTTAACACACACATACACACGATAGAGAAAGATATTTTTCTACGATCAGAGATGGACGGATACTTGAATAGATATTATTATTTATTTCCCAAGAATAACATTTCTCTATGTCTTTTTCCTTTTTCCTTTTAGTGGAAGAATACAAATTTTCTTTAACACTAGAACTATCAGATTCTCCCAAAAGTTCTTTTCGTTATATTCACTAACTGCTTTGCCTGACAGCGTTTCGAGTAAATATGCAGTTCAATCTGTTTAAAATTGAACTTACGATCATTAGTTGTCTTCTAGTTTTCCAACAGTATGTGTCTTTTTTGACCAAGTGTCTGTTGGATTTTTCTATGCCATCTTGAAAGATGGAAAGTTAAAAAATGCAGGGTTGTGTTGCTTTATAAAAGACAATTATTGTTTTAAATTTCCAAGTTGAATACGCTGTATGCATTAGCGTGAATGTTCAATGTTCGTCGAAGATGAATCACGAGAAGAGAGTACAATGCCTCGCCGGTTAGAAAATCGGGCCTGAAAACACGTTGCAGGGAAATTCAAGGAAAATCCTGATAAGACCGAGCATATCGGTTAGGTGGTCTCCTTCGAAAGGACGAATAGGATTGAAACGCCTGGAGGTACACCGCGGGGCACTTCCGGGAGGCAAAACCGAAGAGGATTACAAACGACGGTAGGAGTTTGGTCAGGGAACTGTAGCTCGGTGTAATTCCATAAGGTATTTCGCGTCCCTGGCACGATATTCACGAAAATATCGAATACACTGTCTGATTTAATTTACGAAGTATGCGGTCAGTAGATACACGTTCGGATGTTCAACGTTCCACAGCGACGGTTTCCGGAATTCTTTTGTAATCTTGCTGGTTCGTTCGTAAATCATCCTCCTGTGGAAATAGCGGGGAGGACTTGGACTGGTGAGAATTTTTCACATTCGAACCGTGGCCAGTTGCCAGTAACTTTCCCGACACGTAATTAAAGACACTTTGGATTTGCTACTTGACGATAACGAGTTAGAGAAGGAAAGGAAATGGCCAACGAGCCGGACAGCTCCGGGAACCGTGACTAACAACTTCATAGATTCTGTAACGTTCGTTCTTTTTCGAATTATCACCGTGTACCACGTGTCGTGGTTTGTAAACAACCCTGTTGAAATTCTGATTAATAAAGTAATCTGAAACTTTGTGGAGATCTACTAAAATCTGTTTAATTCTGTTTGAATCTATCGAATTCTACAGATTGGCTACTGAAATCTGTTGAATTGCACTGTAATCTATTGAGTTCTACTAAATTCTATTCAAATCTACTCGAAATTACCGAGTACCGTCAAAGTCTAACAAAAATCTCTTGAATTCTATTAAAATTTGCTGATTTCTATTAGTTTTTATTGATATACTTTTAAAACCTAGGAGAATCTATTAAAATCTACCGAATTCTGCTTGGGTGTGTTTACTGAAAGCTATTTAATTCTGCAGAGGTCTATACACATTGATTAGTTTCGTTTGAACCGTCGGTGGTTCAAGATGCCTGATAAAACAATCAAGTTTCTATCACAAGTGTGAAGATTTCAACCCACGTAGCAACAATTCGTACAGAAAATCGAAATCGGTAGCCAGTTTTTGCTTTATCTTAAATTACATCGTACTGCCACACGATAATACACTTTCCCGGCTATTGTTACGTTTGTTTAAAGCAACGCGCGCTCTTGCCACGGTTCATTTGAACGTTACTTCGAACAATATGATTATCCGACGAATAATTCTCGACAGAAATAATTGTTAAATAAACCTGTACGCGTGCGGAGAGGAGAGGGGAATCATTTGCATCCGCGAGGCAGGATAAACCGAGATGGGAAATTTTAATTGGGATGTGTATCGTGTATTATATAACGGGGTAATGTGAATTTTCCGGAGTGAACTCCTGATTTTTTCTTTTTTCCTTTTTGCTTCTCAAAATGCTATATTTTGCTTGATTTGTATGTAACAATTTCGCGATGCACGTAATATAAATTCTCCTTTCGTAAATACAAGCGAGATAAATAACTGCAGGATTTCATTGAACAATATTCTCTCTTCTTCTTCGCTTTTTTTTGTTTCTTAATGTCAAATACGAACAATACATTTTGATTTTGACGAGTTGAGTAAAGTACGATTTTCAATTCTGTAAACAATGTTGTTTTTTCTTCGGAATCTGTTTTTGTTTGCTTTTTATTTAAATACACCGAGCCGGGTATTGTGTGCACAGCGAAAGATATATTTTTAATATTAATTTATCTATGTAAATACGTAAATATCATTCTTACGAAAATAATTGGACGTGAAGTTAGATTCATTTGCTAATAAGCTCATTACAACATTGAAGTATAGGAGATCGTTCAGTGATAAGGATCTTATTACCTTCAGCTTGGATGAGAAAAGCTACTGGTTTAACATACTAATTTAACAATTAGGAAAGTAAGTGATTAGAACGTATAATTGAATTCCATCGCTTCGACGAACGCTGAAAAGAAATCTTACGTTCTATCGGAGAAAACAAGGGGCCATTTGAATGAAAATTATTATTCAAATAGTGTATCAAGTATGCTGGTAAACTCCCATTTATAAGTATTAAAACACTTATTGAATGTGAAGCAAAGATAAGCAGTCATTAGAGAATTATCAAGATTCTGAGAAAGAGGAAACGATTCAATCTGAGATTACACAGTTGCAAAAGAATATGTACGATAGAATTTTTAAATTTCTTATTACAAGGAATAACATCTTAATAGTGTCTTATTAATTATGCTATGTGTAAAAAGTAGAAAAATATAGCTACCGCCGTTACGCGAAATTCATTCTGAAAAATAAATAATTATTATCATAATGAAATCCATTCTAAAATAACGAACTCTCTAATTTTATTCCCTGATAACTGCCGTTCAACAAAATTGCACTTAAATGTAGTATTTATACGTGAAAATATATTTCGAATTGTGCAAACAATTCATTCCTGGAATCTAGAAATTACGAAGCTTAATTTACTGGTCAAAATGATGAAACACAATTTACAGTTTGAGCTCCATTTTCTCTTTGTTCCGTTTAAAATAAAAAGTTACGAAAAAAATCAGAGATATTCTACGCAATGGCACATATGTTCATGAATTTTTTCAGAATTTTCGATTGCGAAATTGCTGTCCAAAAAAAATCTATGAAAAAGAACGTAGTGGTCAGCAGAGCGAAGTCGTTTCTCCCCACTCCTGTTACAATCGGTGACGTCACTAGCCCCGCCCACTGCTTACGTCACTTGCCACGCCCACCGCTCTCAAATGATCAAACATAAGCGTCTCTGATTTAGAAAAATGGTGTTCCATCGAAGTATCGACAACGAAGGAAAATGAAACTTTAAAAATTGCATCAGTATCCTCACACGGCGCTGTATTTTTGTTCAATCAAACATAGAAAAAGAAAAAAAAAAAAAGAAAAAGGAAACGTGCAGAGAATTTCAATTCGACCCTCGCCAGTCGCTCTAAAATTGAACGATTGGTGAATTGTTAATAACCCGAACCCGTACATCGCGAAACAGTTTACTGGGTCGTTTTATCGCGATCCTGCGCGCCACAGTAGAATGTTCAACCGCCGATAGGGAGGAACACTTGTACCACCAAGAAAGCGAAATTTCGCGAAAGTGCATACAACACGGACAGCTGGCTGGGTAACAGTCAAACTTGCCTTAGGCAATTTAACGAAGTCGTCGAACTCTATGTAGGAGTTCTGTCGCCGGCAGCGTTCCACGGTTACGCGCTCGCTTGCCGCACAGGGTCCTCGGTATCGCGACGATAAGAATAACAGTCGAATCGTGTTAGAGAAATGTAAAAGCGGGAAACCACCCGTGCAACTATGTTCGACCAGGCTCTACACCTCGTTCAATCGCCTAGGTCAGCCGGAAATCCATTTTTCCATTGGAAAAAAAGGAAAAAAGAAGGGGGTTGAAAATAAACGCGCGGAACTTTGATTTTTAAGAGAAGAGAGACACGTGGAGAGAAAGATATATATATATATATAATCTGGGAACAGTGGCAAAACCTCGCTTCGTTATCCCACCGTTCGTCTTTCGCATAATCTTTAATTACGGAATCTGCGGAGGATACATTTCTCCCGTATTCAGAGACGCGACAAAAACTGGCTGATAAAAAGCATTGCGCGCAATTTGCAGGATTAACCGAGGATTTTGCAGCTTCGTCCACCGGTTTTCTGATTTTCCCGCTATCGCTATCGATGGAATGCAGTTACGCGTTTTATTTAATCGTGCGTCCGGGATTATTTCACCATGTTTGTTTCTTAATTAATCCCGCGAGAATGGTAAATAGTGATAATGTTGAAGTGTAAGGGGACCCAGGTTGTAATCTTTGTGCACAGGTTTACGTACAAATTGAACCTTCTTTTTGTTTTTCTTTCTTTCTTTTAGTAGCTTTTATTAGACCGCGGATTTTAACCCCTTAAGACACGGTGATTCACCGGAACTGTTTAGTGCAGCCTTTCACATGTAGTATAAAAACAATCTAGAGTGAAAATATACTGACGGAAATCATCGTCTTAACCCATTTGCATCCGCAAATGAATTTGCACATGACGATTGTCATCTATTGTTTAGTGCGTAAGTTCTAAGCAAAACAGAAAGTAAGAAAAATTGATCGATGCGCAGTGACACGCGCCATTTATTAATTCCTGATTAGTCCCTGATTTGTGAAGTTAGTATCGTACTTAGAGTTGTAGTAATTTCTGTCTACCATCACAGAACTCTGGAAATATTCCCCAGAAAACGATCCCTCAAAAAAACAAAAAGAAAAAAAAGGAAAATCGTGAAAAACGCTGGAAGGGAAGAAAGAACAGGTGTCTGTGAGAAGTGTGTTAAAAATGACTTGGGCAATTAACCGAGAACGTGACCTGTTCCTCTGCTAAATACGTTTAAACGAAAGCTTACATTTCACCCAATGGGTACGCGTTTTCCGCTGGAAACGCGTGAAATTCTGCAGGAGAGTTCGCGAGATCCGAGTGCAGCGTTGAAAATGAAGGCGTGAAAAGACGAGGGAGGGGATGTAAGGAAAGGTAGAAAACGCCGGTGTTGCGTTTTCGTCCCGTTATCCAGGCAGTCTCGCGAAGTTCTACACACACCGAAAATGGTTCTGCTTCAGTTGCGACTGAAAACGATGGGAATTTTGCGTTAGACGCAGCCCACAGGTTAGACGAAAGGAGAAAAGTAGAAGGAGAGGCTGTGCTGTTTCTGCGGTAACAGCAGTTACACCGGTAATTTTACTTTACGCCGGCAATAAATGCGCTCCGCTCACGCACGCTTCCGCGATATACAGCACAGCCACGTTTTCTTGCTATCCTTATTCCACTAGGGGAACGCTACTATCTCTCTGTGCTACCTGTTTCTTAAAGTTTCCTCACCGGTACTCCAACGGTGTGGCACGAGCCTCGATGGGAAGAAAAGAAGAAAAGAAGAAAAGAAGAAAAGAAAAGAAGAGGGAAAAAGGAAAATCAACGATATGTGCCACTGCTTGCTTGCTTGCTCTCTTCGTATTGCACATGCGAGCACTTTATTAACGCGTTCCACGAGCAAGTCGTTTTACTTCACTGGTCCGATTAAACGTTTCCCTCCCCGTCCCCGTGACAGGGAGGTTCGTGTTCTACTGGAGGAGACGTCAATCCGTTTGAACGCCGCTTACTTATTTACTCACGTGTCTATTGGAACAGGTAGAAGACGTTCCGAGCTAACGAGGAAATGTATTTAACACATATACGAGGTGATTTTCATGGGGCTTATGGGAGATGACGGAGATGAAAGGATATTACGTGGATCCGAGATTTATGGGGAAATATTTGAAATATGTTATCATTTTGGATATTTTTTTTTTTTTTTTGGTAATTGTGAAGAAAGATATGATGAAATTAGAGGGTCGAAGGTGTGTTCTTCGGAAAATATTGAAAATTAGAGGATGTGGGACGAAACGAATTTTTTTTCTTGTTGATTGTGGGGTTTCATTTGGGTTTTTCTTCACATTTTCTAGGATTCCGTGTTAAAATTGCACGAATTTGTGAAATTTATTTGTATCATTCGTAAAATTTGGATGCATTTCCGAATTCTCCAGATTTCCATTTTAGAATGTGTATAAATTTGTAAAAATCGGTTAGGATTCCCAAACTTTCCTGATGTCCATTTTAAAATATGTAAAAATTGTCAAAATTTTAATGCATTTGCGAATTTTCCAGATGTCCATTTTAAAATATGAACGAATTTCCAAATTTTCCAGATTTCCATTTTGAGATACGTTTGCAGAATTTATTTGCATCGTTTATGTAATTAATAAAATGAGCAAAATAAGACACGATTTTGAGGAATTCGAGAATTTCTTAACGACATGAGATATATCGAAAAAGATCTTTAATCTTGCAATAATTTAGAATTTCAATAATGGTAAAAGGTATTTGTCAGTAACAGTGTGTGTGTTTCAATCAATTCGAAGATATTGCACCTCTTTTCTCCTTTACCTTTCTGCACGTTGAATGACCCACAAAAGAGATTTATTTATTACCCCATACACGTGAGCTAAGAAGAACCGTAGCCTCCAGCGCATCAAAATGAGATAAGAACGAGGAAAAGTGTTTTTCATTGAAATTTTTTCGGCGTTCCTGGAGAATACGTGAATTCATTTTCTCTTTTCTCTTTCGAACGAATTTACAATTGATCACCTCAAGTTTTTAGTTAAACTTTCTATTTTTTGTGATTTCAAATTCATTCACATAATCAAACTAAGTTCTTTTCAATCTCACTTCGATTTTCTAGATTAAATTCACTTCTAAAACGAGGGAAAAATGTTAATATAAATATCTGAAAACTATTCTTAATTTAAATTGAAAATTTTTGCACAAATTTTCATTCTAAAAATTGTATACAATTATCAAAATAAATTCTAACGAATATTACTATTATAAAATGAAAGATAGATGAAGAATTTCTCTGATATAATTATCACAAACCACGTGAAACAATCAACTGTATTTTATTTCTTTCCACACATTTATTTCTAAAAGAAAAAAACAAAAACGAGGTAAAAATAGTTGGAAAATATTGCCAATTTAAATGCAAACTTTTTTACACAAACTTGTACCATAAAAATATTAAACAACGATTGCGAAAATTCATTCGAACGAAGTGTATGCAAGGAATTTATTTAATATAATTATCACGAACCACGTGAAACAATCAATTGTATTTTATAATTAAACCGAGATATTTTATAGGGAATTAATTATCCATCGAGAATCTCTAATTGGCTTGTTGCCATCCGGATTAATTTATCCAACTTTTAATAAACTATATCATGCAGCAGTATCCTGTAATGAAAATGACGCAGATTGGTTCGAATGTTCGAACGTTCTCAAACGAGTCGTATAATTAAACGTTCGTCGAACACGAACAAAGAGACAATGTCACTATGTGTAGGTAGTTTTGTGGTTCGCAGAAGTGGAAATTACACGTTGAACACTAGCAACGCCCTTTGCCTGGTTACGAAATTAAAAGAAAATTAGGCAAACCGATTACGTTATTCGATTGCATTGCTGGTAACGTAGCTCCATGATTATCAGGAATGTGTTGGTCCGGATGATTTAACGTTGGAAACGTATCAGATTATACGAGCGTTGACACAATGATAAATGGTTGACAACTCGGTTGCTGTTAATTCCTAATTTATTCTAGCATTCCTGTCGTTCTAGCCTAAAGTGTTACGTTAGGATGGAATTATCTCGCGAGCATTCAATTATTGTTAGCATTCTTCGAACGTGCAATTCTAAGCGTATTGTTTCATATCAAATCGTTAATCTAAATCTCGTTTATTTCGAAAATATGAATTCATAAATCTTTTTGTTTTTATTTATTACCATAAATTAAAATATAGCGTAACGTATTATGCATTTATTTTAAATAATTCGAAGGGATTTGAATATTTCATTATTCAAGCCTAATCAGAAATTTGTAATTTAATTCATTTTTATACATTAAACGTATTATAACTTATTACAACATCAATTAAACTATTCAACTTAATTCAATTTATTATTATTAGCCAAAACGAATGAACTACAAAGTAAAAAGTTAAACGAATTGAATTCATCCTAGAAATTCGTTTAATTCACGTTCCAGTATAAGTCTGTAAGTTTTCTACATTATAATATAAATTCAACACTAAATTAATTTAAATTTAATAATGATGTTAATTAAAATCGTAATTAACTTGCTAAATTAATTTCGTATCGTAATAATACATTTATAAAACGTTAGTTCATTCTAAATTTTATTATTTATACATGAAACGAATACTAATTGCTGAAGTTCAAACTGTTTTCCTTCTTTTTTTTTTTTTTTCTTTCTCTTTTTGCAAATTACAGAACGCGATAACCGAAAGCGGTCCCAGTACGATTGATAATCTTTGGAACATGACTACGAGCTTCAATAAATGATATGTCACATCGGGTAGTATCAACGTGGAAGCTTTTACCAATGAATGCATGCTAGAGATTTCAGTAATAACGGTTCATTTAATATAATTCTCCCACGGCGAATTCGATTAAACATACGTTAATTATGTAATAGCCTAGTTACACTATCGTCGTGATTATCAGAAGATCTGACCGTTTTCATGTACATATTACCTGTGACAGCATATAATTGTTGGCCGTATGAATGGTCAATAGATACGTCAATCTTCTCAAGAATGGAAACACCAAATCTAATTAATTCTATTCCAATGTTCGGATTAATCGAATCGAAATGCAATCAATGTACAATAATACCTGGCTAGTTGAAATATCTTGTCTCAAATACTTTCAATTATCATAAAATTTCTCTTATCAAACTTCTCTGACAATAAGATGGATTATAAACGTCTTCTAACAGGTTTGATTTAAACGATAATCTGTGATTGGGATTTTTTAATTAATTAGAATGATTAAAATAGGATAAATATTATGGGGAAATATATTTTGTAGTAATGTGAATAATTAGGTGATATTTTTAAGTGAAAAGTGTGCATTTTGCAACATTAAGCATATTTTATTTTCATATAAACAATTATTATTTACGTGAGAATTAAACAATATCTTTATTAGAATATCTTTTACAAAAATTACACATTAGAATGCAGTTTGTTGAAACATTTCAAGCAGAAATCGAGGCTTACCATTTTTTTAGCAATCTTTTCAGTATATAATTATATTTTTATCTAATTTTTCTGCACTTTTCGTAGGAAAATTTGCAAAATTTCTCTTATAGCTACATTTGCTAAACTTTCCTCGCCCTGTTAAGATACCTCTTGCCGAGGTATCCCTATATTAACGGTCAACGTAGGAAACCCTAGCAGAAGTAAAAATCCAAAACCAAAAAAAGAAAGCAGAAAAAAAAAAAAGAAGGAAACAAGCAAGAGAAGCAAAGGAGTTCTCTGCTGGCAAGCAACACAGCGTGGTCACGATGAAATCGGGCAATGACGACGCGTAATTGCTTTTGCGGGTAAACAACCTCGCCGTGGAGTTTCAACCGGGCAAACCGAACACTCTTAGCCGGCTTCGGGGAAACGGAGTAAAGGAGGATGGTGTGTACGGGTCAGGGAGGGAACCGTAACTCCTCTGCGCGTATCAAACTTTGTTTTGTCACGGTAGGAGTCGTTTGCCGCACGACGACGTAACTTACCCCCGCTGTTTACTAAACGCAGTTACGTCCTCTGATTTCCTTCTACCCACCAACCATCTCCTCACCCTCAAACCCTCGCCTAAAACATTCTTCTTCTTCTTCTTCTTCTTCTTCTTCTTCTTCGTCACCCTCGTCACATCCCCTCTTCTTTCTTTCTGCCACTATATAGGCTCTTTCAATAAGAGCGATAGAACTTTGAAATGAAACGCAAGGAAAAGTACCGAAGATAATTCAACACTCGTTATTTCATTTTAATGTACATTCGATGGCATTATATAGGAGGTACAATATCATATCAATAACTACCAGAATTTCGTTTGATGGAGTGAACTCGTTTCATTGCAATTCGAAGTTCTGTCGTTGGTGTAAGAAGGTTTGCCAGGCTACAGGGATATTTTCAAACGTTGATAATTAAAAGACAAAGGCTCATACGCAATTTTTCTATTCTTCACTTTTCTCTTTTATTCCCTTCTAGAATCGTATCTTAAATTTTTTCTCGTCCTTCTCCAAAACAAAGTGTCAAATTAGAAGATTTTATTCTACATATCCGACTAAGTTTTTAACATTGATAGCTGTTACTTCAAGACAAAACAGCGATTACCGGATTATCTCGCGTACTTTTCATTTCAACTCGAAGTTCCATCGTTCTTATTGAAAGACCCTATAGAACGGTTGTCTCTTACCGCCTACCTAACGATTGCTGGAGAGTAAGCGCGCGCCTTTTCACCAGTCGCACAGGGGCACTTTATCCAGGGTGCACACGCCATTAATTCCCCAACCTCCCTCTCCTCGTTGGCCCACGTTGAACACCCGCCGTACACCATCTCCTCCTCCTCCTCCGCCACCCGAAATGTTCTCTCGTGCGAGTGCAGAAATTTCAGATGTCTCTTTGTGCACGCGCGGTATATATCCAGAGAACGGTTCCTCCATTTACTCGGTTCTATCCGCGGCGCCGGCGTCGACACCGCCGGTAGACAAGTGTGCTTGGAAATTGCGCGCGATGTGAAAAGGGAGCTTGCGCTGGCTGGGGTTGTGTAGGTGGGTGGTAGGCAAAGTGCTGGGACGTTTTCGAGCGTTTCGCGGTCCGAAAGAAAAAAACCTATACGAAGGCACAGGTGGAGGGGAGGTTGGTGGTTTAAATGATGAACAGAGCATGGAACCCAGACGAACGTTTTCACAGGTGAACGTTTCTTTTTTTCCTGCCTTTTTTCTTCCTTCGGATGCTTTGATCTTCCTGTTATTCCCAGAGATCTGCGGGATTATTTGCAAGGTGTATTAACAGGCCTTTCGTTTAGAAAATTATGCATTTTTCTATTCTTTTGCTGTTTTGTATTTTGGAAGGGTCTTTCGAAATTCGAGGAATTTTGAAACGTTTATTTACCATGCTTTCCTATCTTTTTTTCATAAGTATTGGTATTTTTAGAAAAGCTGAAGGTACATAACGGGTACAAAAGTTGAGATTTGTTGTTATCAATCTCGGGAATCGAGAAAAAAATAATTTACAAGATTTGCAATAAGGAAAGTACTATTTGTATTAGTGAGAATATATTAAGAATACAATGGTTATTGATAATTCAGCATCCAGAAGTACTGGAAGCATTTAACTTTCAATGAGTCATCACTTAGTCATCAACCATGCGGAAACTCTGGAAGCAATTAGCCATCTAACAGTCTGTCAAGTTAATAACCGGTCAGTCATTAGATTCGAAAGCAATCAAGCTACTAATAGATCTAAATCGCTATTGTAGGAAGTAGTTATGTTCTAATTGATTTGGCGAATGGTTACATTAAAAGTTTGTAATTGCAAAACATAGCTAATTATGATTACCTCGATCTACCGTTACTTTGTGATGATATTCATATTTTCAATCATTTTTTAACTCGTATTAAACGTATACATACAGATACAGTTGAAAAATTACAGACAATCCATAATAAATCATGAAAATCATTCCCCATATTTATTATAAATTTTCTATAATTTTTTCCAGTCATGTATTCCATATTTTTGATTTGATTTTATGTTACAATAGAGTTTTTATTCGTTTTTGTTCCTCAAATTTGAATTTCAATTAAATATTTTATAATTTAAATTATAAAAATTATAAGCTAGAAAGTAGATTTTCAAAAAATTACTTGAACAATATAATTATTATTATACGAGTAAATTTGTTATTATTAAAATGCAAATATCATTGATGTCACTCTGTCTGAATGTAACAAGCTATTAAACCTGTCTGGTAAGACAGTTTGAAGTTGGTAAACCTGATCTAAACTTAATCAATCTTAACACTCATCGTGTCGTTTCTCATAACGCTGCGTACCTCTCGGAGAAAAAAGGAACATAGACGGAGTTCGGTATACAAAACAGGAAGTTCATTCTCGTTGTAACACGACATGTACCGTTGGGTAAAACCGACTCAATATAACTCGCGAAACGAGTTTTTCTTTTTTTTTTTTTTTTTTAAGTATGAACATTTCGCGCGAGAAATTATGCATGCGTATCTCGCGATCAGGGTTTAGATCCAGTTTGCGAGCGTTTGATCATGTCTTTCTTGGTCAAGGTTCGTAAGGTCTCATTAAGTTGACGAGTGTATTTAAATTTACGGCTCTGCTTGAAGCTGATGGCGTTATCGTAAAAAGATATCTGATAACACGAACTGTATTATAGCAGTTTGAACCACCTGCTTTTATCAATCTCTGTGCACGTAGAGAGCTCACATTTAGTGTAAATTTCGATCGTACTCAAATGTTGTACGTTTTCTTTAACATGGTTCATTTGCAAAATTTAAATTTGTAATGTAATTTCATTTTTAAAATTTAAATTACACAAGCCAGTTTCTCAATTATTATTTTCGTTCAAACTACGTCAAACACGTTTCCTTGATGTGGAATTTTTTCCGTTTGCACTATAATTTTTTGAGAAATCTGGAATTATTTTATTTATGAGTATACTTTTCTCTTTTTATTGCTTATATTTTTGTGACAGTATATCTTTTTTTTTTGGTACGGAAAGAACGATCATTTTTGAAGTTGCAGTCCTTCAAACCTGAGTTCTGTACTTTTACAATGAATTTGATCATTCGAGATATTATTTTACGAAAAATTAATGCAATTCCTGAATTAGAACTATTAAAAGTTTATTTTACGAAAAATTAACGTCGTTCTGAACGAATTATTTTCGTTCAAACTACGTCAAACACGTTTCCTTGACGTGGAATTTCTTTCGTTTGCATGACAGTTTTTTTGAGAAATCTGGTATTACTTGCATTTCTTCGAATAGCATAAAAAATGAATCATATCAATCTTAATCATCGTTAAAAAAATAGAAATTAACTTTTCAATAAAGAATTCAATACGATATAAAATCTGAGGAACAATCTGTCGAAGCTTTGATATACTTTTCGAGTAACATGGAAGTACGATATGATGGTGTACAATTTCTAAAGATAGCAATGAAATAAAACAAGATCGTGGACGTTGTGAAAAAGAGAGAAACATACAATCGAGCGAATTGGCTGATGAGATGAAAATAGGTGTCGCAACTTGACGCATGCCGATTTTCACGGTGCTGTAGCAACGTCGTTACGTTGAAATCTGAATCGGCGTGACATCGTGCTGACGCGATAGCCGCGTTCCGCGTTACGGAATCCTCAACACGCTGAATATGGATGGCGATCCTCCTCCTCCTCCGGCGAGCCCTATTTGTGGTACATTGAGCTGTCACACCAGCCACGGAATTACGAGGGCTCCCGATGATAACCCGTTAAGCGTACATACGGATGGACGAACGAGCTGTACGACTGGCCAATGCTCGGTTCTAGGATTTACACCGCGAAAGCATTATACCTGCTTGTAATTTCCGTGTTTTCATTCATCCGTTTCTATTTTTTCCCGCCCTTTCGTGTGTGAACATTGAAAAACAAGGAAAACGAACACGTGGACATGGATAATTCATCTTATTAACACATCAACCACCACTGAGTCGCCCAAAATCTGGGTGACAGCCATGTTTCCATAGAGTAGTTCACCCATAAGTGGACGACGCTTCGAAGCAGGATTTTACGAGGAATTTGAACGATTATACATATGCAGAAAAGAGATACGACTATGTGGGAGAGTTGAGAGGAGAGTTGTAATGTGATGAGTCTAATGTGACTGATAGTGAAACTTGGTGATTAGTTGTGGACACAGATAGTAGAAAAGACGAAAATATTTGAGAGTATCAGTTCGATCGAGTGACCGATATATCCAACACGAACGTTCCCGACGAAATCACGATTATCTCTTGCTACAGAGACAGCAAACTTGAAATTCCATCATAAGGAGGGAGGGGAGTCGATAATTTTTTCCAAGCACGCAGAGATCCGATAGAGGATGTGGCTCTGTATGCGCTCAAGGTGTACGAATTTGCCGGGAACGGTGTGAACCGTTCGTTCTCCGTAACGAAACGTCGCGTCGTGTCACTTTGGCCGGCCAGCGCTGTGAATCATCCCGCGAGCAAATAAGGTTGCAACGCGCATCCCGTTTTCGTCGTTGCCCACACGTCATGCACACGTCCCACATACAGAACGTACATAACAGTACCGTTGTTTCGAGATCGGTAGATTTTTCGCCCGTTGAAATTAGCCCAGGCAAAAAAAAGCAAAAAAACAAAGAGAAAAAAGAAGAAGGCAAATGTGTGAGAAAACAGTACCCGTTACATACACGCATACATAGGATCACGATAATAGAGATATTCGAAGATATCACGGTTGTTGAAACAACAATGGAGATGGCCAGGCAAAGGTGTTATTTTCCAACCGATTTGTATGCGGCTGATCGCATCTAACGCGGCATCATAACATTGTCTAACGATCGACGATCGATTGATTTTAATAACAGATACCGGATCAGAACGTGTTGTTTCATTTTCTACAGGCAATCCATGACCTTTCCTCAGCCTGTATCGTCGTAATAATTGTCTTTCGATGAAGTTTATTGGACTTCCTCGCTCGACCATTCATACAGCTGTCACGAACCCTGACGTTGCCGCATTCGTAACACTGTAAGCGTTCCTAGACGCACGTGACCGAGCAACACCAGATGTGCTTATCAGATACAGAGGCACCGGTGTATTATTCCTAGGAGAAAAGAAATGTAACGAGTGATTTAAGCTCGAATCGATGAATACCGAGGAATTTATTGCAACGGTGGACTCTCGCCGTGTAGATAATTAAAGATACCAACGGGGGAATGAATTTATCGGAGATAAGGAGCAATTATTAAATGGGGAAGTATTTTCTATATGAAAGCGTAAAATTATCTTCCTTTCTAACAGTGTAGCGAAGACAACAAAGCGTTTTGTCTTCTTAATAATTAATATTCGAGAATTTATCTCTATTGAGACTTAAAAAATTTGTTTGCCAAGATAAACTTGCTAAGCTAGCTAATTGCTACTTGATTTACTATCATCTGCAGTATACTTGCTATACTTCCCAACAGATAATTCCAAATTTCCACTGTAAAAGTGAGTTTCAAATGAATTTCACGTTCGTTACAATCTTCCTGAATAAAACTAATTTAAAAACAAGAGACAATGCTAAAAAGCTGACGGTAGGGATAGATACTAAACGAAAAATCAGTTTGCAAGGCGCCTTTAACAAACTGTTCCATTCGGTGGATACAGGTTTCATCGCGTGGCTTGCCAGGGCAACGAAAAACCCACAGCACGTTTCGCTGTAACAGAAAACCGTACGCGCGAACTTCATGCGCGCGATATTAAAGACTATAATGGCCGGCCATTAATTACCAGTCTCGGGAGGCTTAGCTGTTCCCGCGAGAAACCCTTGCAGTCCAGTAGTCGAGCATTCGTCTTGGAGAATTCCTCTCCTACGTGAGAACCGAAGTCGGCTGTGAGAGAAGCTAAGGAAAAGGGAGGAGGTGGAAGAGTTTATCGTTCACTGTGAGGGAATATAGTATCCTGGGTGACGCACGATCGGGTTCCGGGAACAATCGTTCCTATACCGTATTGCGAACATTCGCGGACGTGTACAATTATCCCCTTGTGTCCTGTCCGTTGGCTCAATTAAGTATGGCGTCCCGTTGAGATTTATTCCCGTGCGTAGCTGTGTCACCATTGCGTTACCGGAAGTGAAGTTAGGAATATCTTTCCTACCGTCGATACACACGGCTGACGTTCGAACGATCCGCCATTTGACGGAAAGAAATTTTCCTCTTTAAGGAACCTCGATTCGAGGAAAGGAATCGTAGAAGAGAAGCGGCAGTTAATTGCTAACGGAGATTCGATGAATTATGAAAGGAGAAACATTCAATCATCGGTTAAGAATATTTTTAAGAATGAAATTGACGTAGAGGAAAGGCAGTTACTTCGAAATACAGAGAAATATGAATTTGTTGAGTCTATTAACATCAACGTGACGTGAAGTTTGTTTACGTTTATGTTTACTTTTTTTTTGAAATTTATTTTTACGGTTGTTTGTCTCTTTTATCGAGTTCTATGGTTTTTGAAGTGACAGGACTCGAGGAATTACTCGGAAAAATGGTCAAAATCTGTCGTAAAGCACTTATTTCTTGGTTTTTCTGGTTAAATACACTAATTATGAAATTATGAAACATATTTAATCATTTTTCGTACATTTTTGCACAAAAAAAAATAAGACAGTGTGCATATACACAAAGTGTACATCAGTGCAAATGATCCAACTTAACGAAAACAAGAAAAAAGGAAAGAAAGCACTGGATACGTTATTTTAAAGACACTCTGTACATCCACGTACAAATACGTCAGTGTTTTCCATATTGCAAAAGTAGTTCGGAACGAAAATTTTCCCGCACATCGTTCCCATTCGCTTCTGGATCGCTGATCTCCCCCCACTCCTCTCTCCGCCCCGTTGATTATGAGATTTAAATAATTCTCCGCTTTCGACGAGATCGTCCGCGTTTGCCAGAGGCGAATTAACGAGATTCGTCTGTCGAAGAATGGCTAGTATAAATTCAAAAATCACAGTTGAAGATGGGGGAGGGTTGGGAGGGAAACGCGTAATAGATCGTATTACCACGGGAAACACCCTGGGAACGTAGCCCCGTGACAAGAGTTGGAACTGCTCATAAAACAAATTCGCCTTGACATTCCCGGATTTATGAAGATTTCCAAAGTATCTCGTAAAAAGTGTTTACTACGGGGCAAGGGAATTCCAACGACCGCCGCTTACGAGAAAGTCGTGCACGAACACAGCTTCCTCGGGTCGTAGGCTCGGTATCATGGTGTTCTCTAGGAGTGTGAGGTCGATGCCCCCCCCTCTCTACCGGAGGAAAATCTCGTGAGTCGCAAATCCTTCCCAACCGTCCGCGAACCAGACGTCCAGCAAGCGTGAAACGTCGTTAATCACGCCAGGATTCGGTATCGAGTTTCATCCCCCCACTCCTACCACCGCTCTTTGGTACGATACTCGTGCCACCATCCTCCATTTTGAGTGTGCTCGTTCGTTGCCTCTGCTCACGAGCCAAGTATCAAAAATGTTGAAACACAAGCTTTCTCGATGTGTTCCAACGCAGCACGAAATGGGTCTGCTCTGCCAGGTTGTGTTTGTTCATCCCGGCTGCAACCTTGATCGCTTTTTTCCCCATTGAAAGGGGTAAATTTCATCGTACGCGAGATTAGTTAAAGAGGAATCGCACTGATCTTCAGGGAAATTTTCAGTCGTGATTATTAAAACACCCCTTGTGTGAAATTACACTTCTTTGTTCAAAAATAGTATGTCAGATGTCCAGTGTAAATATACAAAGTGTTTCTGCTCTTATTTTTTAATATTTCTTTTTTTATTCGTCAGGAAAATAAGAGAGGACAAAGTTTGGGGCTGTTTGTTCATGTTTGTTCATCATTCTGTGAGATGGTTAAAGAAAAATTGCATTGATATGCTCAATAAGCTCCCTAAAAAATATAGGGGGTGTTCGCTCTACTATTTTATATCGTTTATCTCGTAAACGATAATTTTTTGAAAGAAATAGAAGAGGACAAAGTTGTTCTATTTTTCATGCACAATAAAATGGCACGAATAAATTCTTTTTTATTAATCTGTAATAATTTTCACGTAATAATGATACTACGAATTTTTTCTGCGATCGATTTGTGTACTTTCAACTGCATAATCCATTTATAACGCAACAGGGATATACAGTACAAAGTAGTAATTTTTAAATTCGAAATGATAACATTCCTCAGATTACTAGTATTTGCATAAACGTAACTTCCGCCGAGAGACAACCCAGGTTCTCTCGTTTATTCAATTCCCGGGAAGGTTTCTTTCTTTCACGGTTGTAGAAGTATTATTGCTTTTAAAATCCATTACACAGTTTAATATCTTTCCTTGCAATAAAAATGTAACTTCACTTGTAAGGTACAAGAAACAGTTGAGATTGAACAGACATGAACCGTATAATCTAATATAAAAATAATAATACCGAATTGCGTGTGCACCATTTCAATAGAAATTATATTTCATAATCTCCTGTCCATTAACACAGTATAGTTATGGGTTTTCTTCCATAAGAAATGAATAAATAAATAAATTAGTATATGTAGCATTTTTTTGTTTTTTAAATTAAAAATTTAAATACCCAGTGAAATGGTGAGAAGAAAAATGGTCAGTCGAGACATATAAAGTGGGGTCATAGTGATATTTCCGAGTAAAGTCAAAGAGGGAATAGTAGATATTACAGGAGTAATCAAAATGTACATTCGTGAACATACAACTCTGTTAGATATGCATTGGATATCGTACAATATGTGCATACCTGATAATTTGCTTTCTAGAATGTTATTGCTCGAAGTGTATATCATCTGTCCTCTCGTGGAAATAACTGGAAGAGACGATCCCTCCATTTGAGAATGTTAATTGAACACGCACTTTCAGTAATCTTATCTCGTAATTGAAACAGTTCGCGGAATCGTTTAATCGAGTGTACTCGAATTCGCCTGTGTGATAACATCGGCGACGGTTACAGTCGATTGATTCGATCCGAAAGACTAGAATATCGAATTTACTCTACCCATTTCACCTAAGTTCCAAAAAGTCCCATATCAATCATATCTTTTCCTTTTTCTCTTTTTTAACAAATTAAAAGAACAAATTACAAAAATTCTCGGCGAAATTATCAAACAAGAATTGGCAAACTTTTATCACCAATTTATCAACGCTATTACGGTTATCAAAATCGATAAGTACTTTTCATTTCGTTTCAATTCAAAGTTCTCACGCTCTTAGCGGAAGATTGTACAATCGTACAAAAATGTTCATATCTCAGAAACGGTAGACCTTTCGACCTACGTTTGCTAAGCCTTTTTCACTCAGTACACCATGTCCTATGTACCATATAAAAATTGAACGAGTGGGTTTCTTTTTATAAACTATACACACCCCCTATTCTACGTGTCTAAAGTACATTTTACTATAACTGGTTGTGCTAGCCTGTTACCTCTTCTCTGGCTCTTCTATTCTCGCGTTATCTCCTGTCTCGTTTCACTGAGTTTACATGCGACCAGTAGACTAAATGCGCACAGAGCCCTCCAAGCGACAGACGTAACGTCGCCTGGGAATAGAAACACATGCAACCTCCCCTCCTCGATTTGATATGCCGACTGACACACAGGATCACTGTTCGAATCTCTACGGCATATGGCTTGATACACGCGATACGATGCGGGCCTTCGCCGCCAGCATCTATTTTCCACGTGATACGTAGAGTCGAACCGGTAGAGGGAGGTGGTGGAGATGGTGGTGGATGATGGCGGAGGCAGGGAAGCAATGAGAGCCAGAGATCGGAGCAAGAGTTATCGGTTAAGCTCGTTAAATTTAACTTTGACTTTTCGAGGCACACGGACGAGCCCGTGGGACGTAACGGTGCTGGCAAATGACGAACGGCCTCTCTGCTTTGAACACAAATCACGTACGCCCTGGCCTCTCGCCTTGGCGAAGAATTAAATGATTCCTCGAGATCTTTTATCGACTTGGAAACCTTAAAGGCACCTACGTTGCCTTTGATCATCCTTCTTTATTCTTTAAAGGAGGACACACACATCTCCTAGACAGTTTTGAAAAATCTACTTTGTTTTATGTATACTGCTCTTCGTAGGTTTCAGCACAAAATCATACTTTCTCACCAATGTTAGTGTTGTATGTTAGGAAGCATTATATATGTGCAGTTAGGTACTTCAAGGTTCTATAACGAATAATCTTTTACTTTAGGATAATTTTGAGGTAGGTTGGTTCATTTTAGAATCACTCTTTTTTTTAGGATAATTTTCTAACGCCTTTCGCAAATCGGATTATTTTATATTCAACTTCTAACGAGTGTTAGCAAGGTTTGCTTCACATTTGGCGAGCAGATTTGACGATTAATTAATTTTTAATAAACTTGATCATTTTTTTTGTGTAAAAAGAGGTAATAAAAAGAAATAAAAAAAATGTTTACTTCAATTTACAAGTGTCTTCTTCCATCCCTAATAAAATTTAATCATACATCATAAATAATTCTCGCAGAAAAAATTCATAAGTATCGGTTGCCTTCAGAGAATTGATAGTCGAACAATCTCCCCCCCCCCCCATAAATTTCTAGATAAGTGAATACCGGCTTGAAGATGCCACTGTACAAGGTGTACGTTGAAAATAAACACATTGTAGGTAGAAAATAGGTTCGCCACGGTAGAGAATATTATGGCGATAATAATAGCAATATGCTTCGTACAAAGCTGATGATAATCACTTGGCGGTCAATCTTGAGGGGGGAAGCGTGGTCGCAAGACAGCGGTACAAGCGTGCATATGAGCCTCTAACAGAAGCCGAAAGGATGTCATGACCTAACCTCGGCTGTCGGTGCGCGGGAGCGTCATTAATACGGTAGCAATTTATTACACCGCTGTCTGACTGGTTGTCTGCTCCGACAGTGTCTTCGGGGCGTAGTCGTCGTCGTCCTAGTCGTTTGCGGGGCTGAATCTTGTGACGACACATGCGCGCCAACATAGTCGACGGAAGATAACGGGTAAAGAGACAGTGCATGAGCCACGTAAGATAGTAGAGATGACGGTTAGGCTAGGTTTGAGAAGGGTACGGATTTATCATTTATTTCGAGGAAAGATGGAAAATGACACGCAAAAAGTGACATATACTGTGTAGTCCAAGAAGTATTAAAACACCTAATCAAGGTTCTAAACTTCCACACTCTGAGAACTTTTATTTTTTATTTTTCGACCAAATTCCAGCACATTTTTGCCACGAAATCTTTGAAAATCGAGATTTCCATTGGAAACAATTACACACGCTTTTGAATCTCGTTGTTTTCGTTTATTTACTCCGTTCGTTTCATCTCGATACGAATAAAATTTGAACGGAGTTACGATCTTTATTACGAATATCTCTGTGGTGGCGCTAGTAGCGCGCGAAGGATTAAAATTGGGCAAAACGAGTTGACTCCTTTTTTCCTTTTCTTTCTGAGAATTTAGAAGAACTACTTTACTAAATGATGTGTAGAAAAATATGTAGCAGTTTGGGTCATACTTCCGTTAAAAAGAAAAATTTGGAAACGTTCCAACTGTCAGATCATTTCAAAAGTTTCTGCGTACGTCCTTTCGTATTTTACGTCAGCAAAATGGCTTGATAGTTTGTGTCTTATTAAAAAGAAACCTGTGAGCGTGTTCCTTTTGGTTTCCAGCTTCGTTCTACGACAAATTACGTCGTAAACGATATCGACACCGTCATCAACAACGAGGAACAGAGTTTGCTTTTCATCCTTCGTTGAACAAATACGATTCCTCTCTTCTCTTTTCCTTTTTTTTTACGGCCGCTTACCCCCGATCCTCGGAATAATTGATAACGAACACAGAAACTTCGAGCTCGTTTTCGACGGGCCGGGCCATTCGAACGGAAGTAAAAGTGGCGGAGAGGTCAGGCTACTTGTTTGAAACGGTGCATTCCCGCCCGTGCCCAATTAGACGTTATTCAAGACGAGAAGGATCTGGCGACTGCTTCACCCGTTGAAACTTAAGCCAGGAGAGGGGAGCGGCCGATCTTGCCGATGAAACTTTCTTCTTCGTCGTTAACGATTTATCGAGTGAAAGTTTATCGCGCTATGATTTACGCTTGTCAAAAGATGGACGTAGGTTTATCGTTCGCGTGGAGGGGAGCTTCAGATTTTTCTTAAACTTTGCGTTAACTATCTTTGTACAGTGCCTTTCAATAACAGCGATAGAACTTTATGTTAGAAAAGTCCGAAAAGCGAAGGCTTGAGTGGGCCATGTGCAGTCTTCTGCTGCGTTTCCCCTTCCTAGGGATAGTTCTGCCTCAAGGCTAAGGAAGGCCATATTGTCAAGGGGGTCCTCTTGACTAGGTTTTCTCAGGAAAGGGAGAATTGTATCAGCACTCGCAAAGTACAGTTCAAAAATATAAGCTTTCACTCTGTTTTAACCGCCCACGTTTATTTCGTTGTTTAACCGCTCACCACCGTTATCCTGATTATTCCTTACATTTATTTATGAAACAACTAATACAATTATTTATAAAACAAATAATGCCATCGAATATGCTTCGAAATAAAATAGCGAGCACTCGATTATCTTCCGTAGTTTTCCTTTCGTTTCAGTTCAAAGATCTATCGCTCCTATTGGAGGACCCTATAGTTTCTGGTTCATTAAAAAAGAAACATAGCAGGCGTGTAAGTTCGACGAACCTATACAAATATTAGGGTTATTTTTCAAACTGGACCCACCACTATTACCGGCGGATGCAATTCATTACGTATACCAGCTCTCTGCTAAAGTGTATAGTATTATGGTGTATGATTGATCGTGCAGCGTGATTCGCGGGAACAGCCGTGTCCCATCTGTCACCAATAAATATCCAATTTCACGTTGCAGTGATATATACACGTGTGTACATATACATATATATATGTAATATATATATATAAGACGTTTTAACGTGAAATTTTTGTAGTTGTGTGTAGTAATAGGATCATTTATTAAGGTAGAATTGGCTGTGGGCGTTTGTTGGTCCCGATTCTCTTCTATCATCGTCTTTTACCACTCGTCACGTATTTTTACGGGGAAGGACGATGAGTTATCAGCAAGACGTGCTTCTATGCCTGACTTCTTTCTTCGTTTTTTCTCTTCCTCTTTTTTTTCCCCGTTTTCTTCCTCCGTATTGGAGAACTTGGTGTTTCCGTTTCGATGGTATATACGACGACGACGAAACGGATAAAGCACACACCATTTTTCACAGGTTCAGCAAACGCAAAACGAGCGGATTCTTTGGAAGGCGCGTATGTGTGGCTCCACGTGAGCTGGTTGTCGATATGTCACGTTACACCACGGAATAAAACAGCCGAGGGAAAACTATTTTCGACTTTACTGTTCCGCTAGGCTACTCAACTGGAATTCGACGATCGTTCGCTACCCTTTACGTTGCGAACGTTACACACACACACACCCCCTTTTTGATCTTTACTCATTCGCCCACGTACTGTTGCATTCGCGAACTTGTTA
The DNA here is from genome assembly GCA_951804975.1 of Anthophora plumipes. NCBI lineage: Eukaryota > Metazoa > Arthropoda > Insecta > Hymenoptera > Apidae > Anthophora > Anthophora plumipes. Next base: position 13,771,954 of record OX638123.1, on the reverse strand, counting down.
TCCATCCTACGAGGCTTTCTTACCACGGCAGGGATCGTTTGGCATATTTTAAACGAATGGGAAAGTGTTTCTATTTGTTTTAAATTCGAATTATATTGGTAATTCTATTTGGAGATTGTTTAATCGATAAATAAACGATTCCTGGCTTATTCTGTTCTCGGAAAATCTTTCGTATGTCTTTTAAATATTAAGTTTAATCCAGTCAGTCGAAATAATTCGTTGCAGCCTTTTTTTAGAATTTTTTTTTCGTAATTTTCAAGCTCAAACTTATTATTTTTATATTTTTTATGATTCCTCGTTCATTCTGTTCGCAGGAAAACTTTCCTATACATTCTTTTCAACCCTAAATCAGTAAAAATGACTGGTTTCAAATGTTTCCATAAAAATTTGTACATTAAAATTCGTTATTTTCATATTTTTAATTGTATGAATAATAAGATCAGTAATTGCTTTCGAAGTTCCATCTTTTGCCATTACATACAAACTGTTATCGTAATATTTTTCCATTTTAAATTAAAAACTACAGTTGATAAAAACGATACTGATAAATGAAAAATTAAAATTCCACCGTAACGAATAAAAATATTCAGATCGCATTTCACCATTACGAAGTGAAATATATTTTAAAGGAACGCCATATGAGCAACAAATAAATTGCATATTTTAATCCGCAGCTTCTTGCCTACTGATACATTTTCCGTCAATTACACATACGCGTATACATTAAATGATATTTACCGATAAAGCAGACGTTTAATTAGCAAACAGAATGCAAAAGGCAAAAAGACAAAGGGAAAAGTAGAAATAAGAAAAATGAGCAAATATTTCGCGTAAAGAACTCCCGATAGGTATCAGATTCAGCGATCTGTTTTCATCTATCTGCTGGTTGAGTGTTTTCCACGAAATTACAACAACGATGGAGAAGAACGCGTTAATCACCTGCGCCAAGCTACGCTTTTATATCTTGACGAGTATAAAATCTGTGGAGCGCATAAACTTCGGAACTGGGAATTTCTTTTCCACGATAAAGAAGCGAACAGATGCTCGAGAGATCGATATTTTCGAAAGAACGTTCGTAACATCGTACGAAAGATTTGTTCCACCTTTTTATATACACCAACCGAGAACAAGTTGATGAGAGAAGGAAATTGAAAAATATTGCGATTATTGGACACTGTTTGTTGCGTTCATGCTCGAATTTTCTACACCCTGTGATCATTCGATCAAAAAATGTAAGAAGGACATTTCGCCTGGGTCATTCGAGACCCAAAATGTCTGTGAAAGATTAAGAACTCTTTTTCATGGTTGAATAATCTGATTTAGTGAAAAAATTCGAGTGAAATTTAGTTTTCTTGAGTCACCAGAACCCTGAACTGCTTGCAGAGGGTTAATGAACTTAACTAAATGCGAAAATTCGAGTAAAATTTGGTTTATCTGAGTTATCGGAGACCTGGACAGCCTGTAAAGGGTTAAAATTGTCGTTTCAACATACTTTTCTCACTTACAATTAGAGTATTTACCCAGTACACACACAACTTGTATTTTCTTCCATTTACACAAACAGGATATCGTTATTCCCAATGCACAACACACTTTCTTCCGGTTTCACGCGCATTCCAGTAAAAGCTGAACACGTTTCTCTCATTTCGCTTCACTTCAGCCATTCCCACGAGAGGAATATCGCGAGTCACTAATTATATTCTAATACATCCACGCCCCTCTAATGCGATCGAGGAATACTTAGCAAGAAGTTGGAAAAGTGAAACCAGAAAGTCAGGATATTTTAAGACATAGGAAGAAAAAAAGAGAAAAGTGGACGAAGTAACTGAACACGCCTATGAGCGATCAATTTGCATCGAATGCGGACCAAATTACCGGCATTAACGTTCGCCTAAGACATGGATAATAATAAACATTCACCGTGGACTAAGAAGCGATAGCTCAGAGGATACCATTCTCCCCGCTTAAAATGCACTTCGCGTCAGCAGGAATAAAATAGTTCTCGCCGTTTCCATGGTCCGCCTAGGAGGATATATGCGTACGTGGTCACGAGGCGAGCATAAAGCCGTGATTCGAGAGAAAAGAAGGAAAACCTAGGTGGTAGGGTTGTTATTAAAGAATAATGAATAATGCCGGAAAGATTGAAGTGTGTAAGAGTACGACGCACGACCCTACCGAGTATAATTCTTCCCGATTGCGTCATTAACTCTCTGCTGAGAGGATGGAAAGATGTTGCGCGAATCTCTTCCTTCCAGAGGAGCGAAATGTACTTTGCAAAAAGTCTGTTACAATAAGTACCGTTATTTATTTAGTGCACACTTGTGAAACAATGAAAATGCAACTGTAATGCCTGCATTTCACGCCCATTTCAGAGAGTGCTACATTTCTTTCTTTTTTTCAAACCTGTACGTCAATTTTAACCCCTTGATTTATTTATTTTTTTGCTTCAATATTTATTGCTCCAGTATTGCATTCAGTATGGTAATTCTCAGTTTTATAAATTGAAATCTCTGCATACACTTTAACCCCATGAATTGTTATCCCTTTGGCTGACTGTACATCTAAGCTTCAGATATTTACTATTTCAATATTATGTTTATTATATTAATATTAATATTATATTTTAAGCAAAATTTTAAAAAGGAGAATGTAAATTAAAATCAAAGTCTGACAACTGTACATTCTCTTTAACCCCATGACTTATTATTTCTTTAGCTGACTGTACATCTAATCATCAAATATTTACTGTTCTAATATTATATTCAGTAAGAAAAGTTAATGTGTTATTAATCAAGTACACTCTAATAAATTATGAATTATTCACCTTTCTGAACCCTCAGTTTTATAAAGTAGAATGAAAGGTACATTTAAAGACAGATATCTCTGTATCCCCTTTAACCCCATGACTTACTGTTTCCCTGGCTGATTGTATATCTAACCATCAAATATTTACTGTATCAGTACTATATTCAATAAGGAAAACTAATGTACTACAGATTAATTACAATTGATAATTCTTTGTTTTATAAATTAAAATCTATCTCTACATCCCCTTTAGTTCCCTGACTTGTTTCCTTAGTTGAATGTATATCTATCTATCAAAGATTTACTGTTTCGATAAAGTTAAAATGTTATAGTTCAATAAATTACAAATTAATCACATTTGACAATTCTCAGTCTTATAAATTAAAATTAATTCCTACGTTAAAATTAACACAGGCAGTGCGTTAATCTTCATTATAAATATAGTAACAATGTTTAAAATATTGCACGAAAAAATATCAAATTTACAAGATATAATTGCACGTAAGATAACTTAAATTTCAACGAAAAGACACGCAATTACTATATGTTATATTAAAACAGTTATCAAAGGTACATATACACACACAGTTTAGTAATTATGAGATAGCGCATAGTCATTAAGGTTAGGATTACCCACATTACGGAGAGGAAGACCATTCGAGGTGTTACCGCCGCCTTAGTGAAAGTTACGCTCGCCTTCGAGCTTATTAGAATACCATACGTACGTATGCACATGGAATGTAATCAAAATACTAGACGTACGTACGTTGTTTAGAATATCAACGAACATTATGAACTTAACACCTCATCTATCTCATTCATCTTTAATCGTATCTATACTCGATAGAAAACCACTTTCGAAAGTCATTTCGCGATACTGTTCATTGGGTTACGAGATCTAAGGCATGTTTTACATGAGAATGCGTTCCGCATACGTTCCTTAATCAATCCTCAAATATCTCTGGGGGAAAATGTCGAACTAGCATTAGATGTAACTAATGCATCTCCATTGTCCAGTTATTTCATGCTTTTCGACCACTCGAAACCTTCTATAAACAGCCTACTACGTGCCCGCTTACGTTACACACCACTACAATAATGTAGAATTATCTATTGATTTAGTAACGTGGACGAACGATGCTATGGGGAAGTAGCGAGGGACGAGGGGGAAGTTAGCGGGTGGTTGAAGGAGGAGGGGGTAGCGTAGTTTAGAACTACTATGCACAAGAGCGCCGCCTTGAATGCGAGATTCGAAATTATCGCGAGGATTCGGAACAGTTAGGTTCGTCTACCGGTCGAGAATGGCTCGCGCGTGCGAGCGAATGAGAGAGAGAGAGAGAGAGAGAGACAGAGAGAGAAGCAAAGAAAACGGAACTGCTTCACCGAGCAAATGTATGCGCAGTCGCGGAGATAACGCGAACGCGCGAGTCCATCTCTGTCTCTCTTATTGCTTTCTTTTCATCCTCTTCTCCCGTTTTCGCCAGGGCATTAACGTGCTGATGCGGTCTCAGGCTTAAGGAGTAAGAGGTTAACTCTCGTGTCCATCTTCGTTTTACACGATGGATAATTCAGCGCGTTGCTTAACTGTGCCGCGAAAGAAACAGCAACGAGCTGGTTGAAACGATGACGCCGCGGTTGGATTGTTTTCATCCAACGTTTCCCTTATTGTCACCGGTGACATTATTTGGCAGCGTTTTTTGCTCGAGAGGATCTCGTTTGATTCGAAAGATCGAAGATTGATCGTCCCGTGGTTCGTGTTGAAATGGTTCATTCGATCATGAGAAACCGTCACGTTGACAAGGTACAAAGAGTTTTCATTTATAACGTTATATATTCTTTTTAAAGTATCTGGTCGATAAAGGAGATATGTATGTTGATGTTCATGTAGGGTTTTTTCAGATTATTCGATGAGATGTTTCTTTTTTTTCACAAAGAAAAGATATGTTGCTCTGTTTCTTGTACGGTAGAACCTCGGTAACCTCGAATTTTAGCGGGAGAGTTGAAATTCTCGATCGACTGAGACTTACACTTGTCGAAATGAGGTTAGGCAGGGGAAACGAGCAAAAATTCGATTTATGGAGGCTTTATATGTGAATTAGATTCTTCGATTTATAGATATTCAAAAATGTAGATATAATTATATGTGTAAATTTTAAATGAGAAATAAATGACAGTTTGTGTGCTGTCATAGGTGTTATTAAACGTATTTAAACCGGGGGAAAAATAAATTTGAGCTATGGGAAGCTGTTATTTCGATTTACAGAGATTTTTATAATGGAGCGGAAGGGAATTAATAAAATTTTAATTTTATGGAGGTTTTCGAGTTACAGAGGTTCTACTGTACTGTTTATTATAAGGCTACAATTTAGTACTCTGTTATCAGAACTGATACATGTTCGATAATGTATAATAATTGACTAAAACTTTCAAAAATTATAACAATCATGTTCTACAAATTGAATAGTTTAAATTAAATTATCAGCATAATAAATAACATTAAAAAGAAAAAAGGAAAAATAGAAATAATTTCCGTATGAGTGATACATAAATCATTGGAAAATTGTAATTATTGAACAGCTAATCTAACCTAAAATTAACAAACATTTCTATCGATTTTCTCGTATTTATTCAAAGCCCACAAATTATCAAATTAAAAAAGAAAAGAAAAAGAAAAAGAAACTCTGGTACGAACAATACATAAATTATTGGAAAATCATAATTTAACCTAGCATTAACCATTTTTGTCGATTTTCTCGTACGTATTCGGAATCCATTTCCAATTATCAATTTAAAAAATAAAACAATTCTGGTATCGGTAATGCAATACGTAAATCATTTAAAAAACATAATGATTGGTTTGTACGATTCGCGGCGAGTTTGTCCATTGTATTCTCAAACGTTAGGGATCATTCTTTATGGGTTTCCTATTTCACATAAGATAGCGATCGATGCAAAATATGCAACAATGGATTTGAACCCACGATGGTTTATTGAAACGATCACATTTGGAATTAAAATTTTACGACGATTGTTGTCGATCTTGTAGGCTGATAGTTTAGGTAAGAAATACGGTATCGAACAGTTTCATTGGTGGCTCTCAGCCATTCGTTAGTATCTAAAGTTCTTCCTACATAGAGTATCCACGTCGTGGAAAAAATTATTCGACCCTTCGTGATACTCCATCATGGGTGGTCTACCGATTCAGATAGCGATCTCCTTTAACGGTAATCTATACTTCAAGAAGCTGCATTACCTGAGAGGAAGATCGTTACCACAGATTCGATAAATATTGCCAATGATCTTTACGTATCATTGTTCGATAACAGTTTCGTTAATTTCCGTATTACGTGAATTTGTATACCTAAATAATAGTACGAATTGTTAATCATTTTTCGATTCCTCTTCTCGATAAAAAAATTACGTATTCGTATGGATAATTTAATTATCCGATATATTATAAATTTATAGCTACAGAAACCATTTAAAATGGGGAAGATGAGTTAATTCGTCATCGGTTCACAAACATATAGAATAGAATAGTTTATTTATCGAGAAATTATTGCGTTATCGTGTTTATGTTAAGGACAAAACACGACAGATTCGCATTTACGAGGATTAAAATTTATTTAATTTGTTATAATCTATTTCATTAATTATTTCTCGATCGTTCTAGACAGATTTTAGAAGATAAGTGTTTATATAGATAATCGAATCGGTAGATATATTACGAGTTCGTAGGAACAGAAAAATTTCATTCGAAAACCTTCCCAAAATCCATAAATTATTCATCCCTAATGGAGAAGGAATTGTGACAACTGATTTACTAATTTAATATTAATCTAACATTAATAATTGATCACAAGTGTAAAAATTTTCCTTGCACATCATTAAAGACATAATAAAAAGAAAAGAAATCCATTTCAAGTATTTTCTCGAATCTATTCTTGCTCAGACTTCAAATTACTGATAAATCACTTCGAACTGACCATAATAATTTACTCTAACCCACTGTAATTAAACGTATCGAAGTTAATCTCCATTAAATAACATTCTTTTCTCCGAAGGAACACAATGTATCTAAAAATCCATCGAAAGAAAAGAGACCATGATATTTCAAGTGTGTACACATCAATATAATAAAGGTATACTTCTGTTGCAGACAGGCATGCCTTTTGCAACATGTTTCTTTTCGTTCTTTACACTCCCACTTCCTGTCCCCGTGATTTTCCAGTTTTTAGTAGACAATCGAACCTTAACCATCCTATCGTACGTGTTATTACGTGCTATATTTCCCATTCTCTCCTTTCTTTCTCTCGTTTACTTGTCCATTCTCCCGTAATTTCCCTTTTCTCCATTACTAGCTTTCCTCATTCTTGATATCTATCGTTTTACCATCCACCTGTTTCACAGCTGGCTGGCTTGACACTGAAGTTAATATTTGCACTCGGACCTTTTCCGCTGGTCACGATATAACTCTCCTCTCTGATTCTGCTCGTGAAACTTTTCTACGGATTAACCTCTTTTTGGAAAAACGATGCGAGAGAGAGAGAGAGAGAGAGAGAGAGAGAGAGAGAGAGAGAGAGCGAGCGACGAGATGATACTGCTGCGACAACTAGCGCCAGTAGCTTCGTTATTCCACGTAGAGTGTCAATACTGAAAGATTAATGCTCGCGCGGGACACGATCTTCCCCGTGGCCATTTGAAAAAACAGAACTACCAGACATTGTGTTATTTCTATACATAGGTAATACAGGCTGTTCCAATAAGATCGATAGAACTATGAATTCGAATGAAACAAAAAGTACGATAGATAATCGAATATTCGTTACTGTAGTTTAAAGTACATTCTATGGCATTGTACGTGAGATATAATATTATATAAATGACCACCAGGTTTACGTTTGGTGAAGTGAATACGACAAATCCAATTTTCGAGCTTTATCACTGAAGATGATTTTTGTGACGAAAATTGGGTTTGTCGTATTCATTCCAACTAAACGCAATCGTGGTGGTCATTTGTACGATATTGTATTTCATGTATAATGTCGTCGAATGTACTTTAGAACGAAGCAGCGAGGACTGGATTATCTTTCGTACTTTTCGTTTCATTTCTATTCAAAGTTCTATCGTTCTTATTGGAAGAACCTGTATATACACTGTTCTATATGTAATAGGATTAAAAGTAGGGATCCATAATGGCGAAGACAGTTCTCTTTTTCTAGAGTATATTTGCTTTTCGTCCGATTCATCGGTGAAACGAGGTTATCCCACGTTTATCCTCCATTCCAACTTTAATCGTTAATTCGACGTATTGTGCATCACGAGGTCGTGTTATCAAAGGACCCGAAGTCACAGAAATTCGTACCCGTTGTTGGTATTAGAGGCAGTAGGTTGAAGTTCTTCGGGTCATTAAAGAATCTTTTCTATGATAATGCAAAGGAGTATTGATAATATTCATTGCACCGTGGACTTTGCTATTCAGACGGAGGAAAATGAGCTTAAATCGTGTAATATACAGGGTGTCTTCTCTTTTCTTTTTTAATTGGACACGGTGGGGTATTTATAAAAGGAAGTTAAAGTGTTCTCAGAAACAGCAGGAGCTGGAGAATAATTTTATTGCAAAAGTTCCATTTAAAAGAGTGAAGTTGATTGTGAAATCTTTCATACTATTTCAGCCAGTGAAAAAATTTCACCACTTCGTGGTCCTCGTGTTAAAGTGTTAAAATATTTAGTTCTTAAATTGTACCCAATCAAAGTGATCCAAATATTAAAATTCCTCACTCTATATACACATTTTCGAACTTTCAAGTGATAGAGGGTTAAGAAAGTGTTAATAATATCATGCCTATCAATAAAATTTCACGTATCCAATGAGAACTACAAAGAATAGTCAAGCAAAGTGAAACAAATGTTAGAAATTGCACCGAGGTAGACAGATACCGTTAAACGAAATCTGTGTCTGATCTTGACGTTTTCCAATCATAAATTAGAATATCTCTTCGATCGTACACCAGAGGGCATCAGCGTTCGTCCGTTAACAAACCTAAACCTAACCCTTAAATCGTTAATACCGATCGAAAGAATAATCGTACGTTTGGTAACGATTGGACAACAAAGCAGATAGAGGACAGCCGGTTAGATACTAATCGAAAATGTCGTAGGAACGGAATGGAACGATTTACTGTTATTCGAAGACCAGGCTTGCCTCTATTTCACATGTCAGAATAAGGTTATATCAGTTTCATCTAGACCTCCGACATTCTTTGATAAGACCCGCATTAAATCTCGTTCGTGGATTCGTTCGTTCGCCATTCTTGCTCCTAATACCAGATCTAGACGAAGTACTTCTCTTCTTATATAGAGAGGGGTTTCACGGGGCACAGAAACTGAGGGAGATCATGATAATTATTACGTTCGAGTTAACTGTGCTTCCTTTCGACTGATTACTCTTTCCTGATCTTCTTAGATATCACGAGCGTGTGTACACTCCAACTACTCTAACCTTGATCAACAGTGGAATTTGCACTGACGAATAATTGCTTGTAATCGATATTGGTGAAGAAGAACGTTAGGCTTAACAGCTCTACGGTGCTATTGTATTAGGAGGAATGTTCCTTAGGCTACTGCTAACTCTAGACACTCGGGGGAATCGGAAAAAAGTGAAAGTAATTAGTACTTATGGCGGAGGAAAATTGCTACGTTTGAATTCAGACAGGGAAGTTCTTCCTCGAGCGATTGTTCCCAATGAAATTTCGTTATTGGGATGTTTTTTTCGTTATTAAGTTGTCAAAAACGAGAAAAAAATTATTGTTATTTTTAACTTGTGTCCTATTAAAATAGGAAGTATTTTATTTTATAGAATTTCTCAAATGAAGCCTACAACCTAAGTTAAAAAAAAAAAAATTCCGCGATTTTACTGATACTTTCTCATTTTTTCTTCTTTTTATTATATATACACGTACACAATTGAGAGTTTGCTGTTTGCTGACCTGAATAATAATGAAACATTTGTTTCTTGCTGAAGGTGAACAAAGATGTCGTGTATACTGGTCGATTTATAGTGTTGTACTCGGAGTTCCGAGTAACGGACTGCACGAGATAATTATTTTTGTGCCAAGGGTTCATCGTATATAATTGGGAACGTGGGTAAACACTTAAGTGACTTTACTTCAATTTTCTCCGTGTACTTGCGGTGTATCTCATCATGCGCCGCGATCATGTGCCGTTCGACGGTGATCGTGATTCCGTTGATATCCGCTATTTCGAATGTACTTACATGAACCAGCAAAAATCGTAATACATACAGAAACAGTGTAATTTCTGATCCATCAATATGTCCGACATGTTACGACGCTTTTTTCTCCTTTTATTTCTTCTTTGCCCGGGAGAAGAACAATCTCGCGTGTTCTTTTCTTTCCTTCTTTTTATCTATTCTTAATGTACGATTACAGTAAATGTGGTTTGGACGCGATTTGGTTAGATGACTGTGTCAATTGATACGCGAAATTAGCAGAACCTAATCGAAATTTAATTCCTACGTTTTATGCCATTTTTTTTTTCTTTTTTTTAGATTATACGTTAATTTAATTATAAATCTATATAGAAATATTCAAATATACAGATATATAAATATACAAGTACACGAATATAGAAATATTCAAATATCCAAATATTCAAATATTTAAATATACAAATATATAAATATCAAAATATCCAATTGCACAAATATAGAAAAATCTAAATATTGAAATATACAGATATGTAAATATAGAAATACACAAATATAGAAATATCCAAATATCCAATTGCACAAATATAGAAATATCCAAGTATATAAATATAAAAGTGTCCTTTTTTTAATTTTTTAATAAGAGATTACAGAAAATGTAGTTTGAACACGATTTGGCTATATGACTGAGTGGATTAATTCGTGAAATTAGTATTCAATCCAATCGAAATTCAATTCTTAAATGTTACGTTATATTTTCTATATAATACATTAATTTAATTATAAATGAATAAATATAAAAATATATAAATATGTAGCTGTATACACAAATGGATAAATGTTACACGTACGTTGATGTATTATGTTATATTTTGTTATATTCGTTATATGGTGTATTTCTTGAAAGAGTTCGGAAGTTGAAGATGAAGTTGTTTGAAATAATAGAGTGGAAGAACGACAGGTATGATAAGTATCATTGATCATTCGTGCGTTTCTCTATGCGTGTATTCATTAAAGCTGGTAAAACGACAATTACGTAGTCGTTTAACATGGGACTGCGTTTATTTCCCGTAGACACTCTTGCTCGTTGTAAGTAACGCCAGAGTAATGGGTAAAATGACAGCGTCACGGAAATAATAGTAAAGGAAATTAATCTTTGTCACAACTACGAGGAACACTTTCCTGTATTATACTATTAACGTAAAAGGCAGTTTAACTATGGTTAAATCGTTATCGAATATGATAAATGTACACCACGGTGATTTTCAGTAGTAACGTTAACACGTTTGAGAACACTGATTTACTTTTTAATACGTAAACGTATTTTACGAGCACTTAAGTTCTTTATTTAGTTCTTCTGGTTAACGATATCACACTATCTCAGGTTATAAAGTTAAAATAAAATTAATTGTACGAATATTTTCACGATTCGTAGTAAAAAATCATCTTAAAGTCATTTGGGATTTATAATTTCGAAAGTTGGAAGTTTAAATCGACTTAAAATCTTTTAAAATGTTATTTGAACATCATGTCTGATAAAAATTGCAAATTTACCAATTTACATAATTTATTCTAACAAATTTTCCATAGTTTAAGAATAAAACATAAAGTTGCAAAGTTTAATACATTCTATAACGAATTAAACTATCTGTTTTTGTACTCTCTCTTAAACTATCTGGTTTAAAAATAAATATTTTGCAATTTGAATAATTTGATCATTAAAAGTTCATAGTGATACGAAGTATAAGCTTTTTAGAAGAAAAAATGATTTTAAAACATCATTTTACGGATGTTCTAGTAACTTTTCGTTATTTCGTGGTTTTAATTCTTCCACTCGCCGCTAGAGGAGCTAGTACATCACAAAATTGTACTATTACTTATTGAATATCTAAAACAGTTATTCTGTAATTTGAATAATACCATCATTGAATGGTTATTCCGTGATACGTGGTATAAGTTGCTTAAAAGTAAAGGCTCTTTCAATACAACGTCTACGTAGTATTCCACATCCTAGTAACATTTCATTATCTCTTAGATGCACCTCCCACACTAACCGCTAAAGGAGCTATATAGCAAAAACATTTTACCTGCAAGTTATCGCTTAACCATCCCATTCCAATAAATATAACCTTTGACCTAAGTCTAACTGTCCCCCGCAGCATAAGACACGCTTCTCCTACGCACTCTTACCAACTACACGATGAAATATAAAAAAAGAGAAAAAGAAAACACTTTTCCAAATTCCTTCTCCATTGTTTCTACGTTCTATCATTAACAATAATCGCTATAATCTATTACAAACGTCATTCCCACATAAACCTAATCAATAAATCAATGTAATATTCCTAAGAAAATTTGCATCTCTTCTAGGGTCTTGTGCATTATATAAATAAAGTAATATATTATCTTATCTGGTTGTATGTTGTTTGAAGTAACCATGTGTTTGTTTGTTTCAACAGAAAAATCACATTTTTAGAGATTATTTCGAATTACATGATATTTCATTTTATTTAAGTGACTTTTCTTGAGATTATTTCGTTATTTCGAAGGAAATCATGTTTTCTAATATTTTCGTATGTGTTTTAATACCAAAGAAATAATATATTTTAGTATCCTAATTTTATTATGTCAGCTGAGCTAGAAATATAGATATTGGTATAGTGTTTCACGTGTTCACGTATATATCATTTGCTAAATAAAAATAATACAGTATTTCGTACAATTATGTCAAAACAACGTGTCCTCCTCTAACCAACACACAAAAAAACCTCTTCTTCCCTCTTCTCTCCCTTAAACGAATCAGGGACAAAGTCACTTTCGAATTCGAACAATGGGAACACTGCAAACGAACCCACCGGCTACGTTTAGAAAAGCAGACTGCTCGAGTTCCGTGTCATAACTTGATCAAAACGATCGCCTGCCTCATTGTTCACGAAGGAGGACCATATAGCTACTCGTAATTGCTATTGGCCCCGTTGTGTACATTCAGGTCGGGTCATAGGCGACGACAACACAAGGAACAAGGAGAGAAAATCGTTGAGAGAGCGAGAGAGCGAGAGAGAGAGAGAGAGAGAGAAGGTTCGTGAAGGGTAGATGTAGGAGTGTGACCATATATATATATAGATACATAGATACAACGCAACGGTATAGATACCGAGGTAACGGGAGGAAATTAGAGGCTGGACACTGATCTCCGGGTCAGTACCATGTGACATTCCTAAGAGACTGACCTCTAACTACTAAATACGATATCGCTCGATTCTAATTAGCTATACTGCTATCGATGACATATTAAGGAAATGAAAGTTTTCGATAACATTCTCGACTTTAACACACATATACACTATAGTTATTCCTGTTTGTCCAGTTAGTCTGGTTTCAAGTTAAGAAACCCCTTATTAGCCTCGCCCCTATCGATCTAGTTACATATTTTCGTTTCTCTTTTCTTTCTCCTCCTCCTCTCTCTTTCTCTCTTACTCTTCGTAGGTTAAAGGATCATCGATTTGCATTTTCCTTACAAACTCCCTCGATAATCCAGCTCCACCTACTCGCGGAGCAACAGGACCTAATCTTTTACCTTGTGAACTTGTTTATCGGTTTCGATAGCCTCCAACGTTAAGACCGTTGCGGCAAAGTTCCCCGTGGGACCGAAACGTTAACGACGCCCGACCAAGGTACACCGTAGCCGGACAGTTCCAATCTGGTGTGTACCGTTAAACCCGCGGCGACGTTCGCCGAGTGAAGTTCAGTTCGGTTGCATACCGTGGTATGCGGCGAAAAGAATGAAAGAAAAAAAGAAAAAAAAGAATGAAAAGAAAATAACAACAACACACGGTAGGGGAGACCCTCCTTTCGCAGGTAGACCGGTTAAGTTAGCCTTCGTAGCCAGTGGGATTCGTGACAAGAAAGTGGGACGCGTGAAATATGCGTCTGGTTAAGGCAGGCGCCAAAATAACACCATAATACCCGGCGAACCTTGCATCCTAACCGGAAGAAGGGGAGCTCGAGTTTCGTGGTTTAAAGTAGCGGTGGAACTCTAGGGCACGCGTAAACCGGCTCGGATAAATATATGCGCAGCCTTATTATAGGGGAAGGGGAATCCCATACTTGGATATCCGTGACAAATGTACGAATACAGCGTCTTCCAATAGGAACGATAGAACTTTGAATTGAAACGAAACGAAAAGTACGCAGGATAATCTAGCGATCGTTATCTCATCTTAAAGTACGTTCGATGGCATAAAATATAGTAATAACAGACGATTGGTACTTGTACGATAAGCGTTGTTACAAATGAACATTCACAACGTTGTAAAATAGACAACTTTAATATACTTCCTTAACCCCTTGACTTATGATTTCTTTTGCTGTTTTCGTACTATTTTAAGCAAAAAACGCCAATGTATTACAGTTTAATCACAATTGGCTATCCTCAGTGTTACAAATTATAAAAGAAGTTGGGATTCAAATTGATGTTTATTACTAATATAATTTCTTTTCTTGAATTTTAATCAGAATCCGTGCCACGAGTGTGACATGTTGTTATGGGGCAAGGGTTTAATACACATCGATTTCTAAAAATTAAAGTACGAATTCCCATAAAGATCTGCGATCCAGTGATCGAAATTAGGGCAACAACCGTACAGGCAAAGATCGAGGAATAATTTGAATGAAAAAATAAAATGAAACTAAAAAAAAAATAGACATGAAACGGTGAAGCTCGATGTGCGATCCGCTGCGTGCAAGCAATACCCGTATTCGTTGACCTAAGCCGGTAAACCAGCTCTCCAGCCGTTGCATAAGTAGCCTACATAAATTGCAAGTCGAACAGCGTGTACCTTGAACAATAAAGAGGCCGAGAGAAAGGGACAGGCACATGACAAGAAGAGAGCTAGAGATAGCCAACTATCTTTCCTATCGTATGGACACGCATTCACGCACGTGTGTCTGTGTCTGTCTGTGTGTACACGGAAGAGAGGAAGCGAGAAGAAACGAGGGGTGGGAGTACGTGGCTGACGCCGTTGAAATCACTTCGTTACACCTATGCGAAACGCGGAATGGAAATACGACCGTGACGACCCACGTGGCTTGTACCACGGTGGACGGGCTGAGCTTGTGCAAGGTGCATACATGTACGTTTATACAGGGTGGTTGGTTTCAATCGATGGACATTCCGTTGCTGCAAAAATCATTCTTTATTTCCTGTCAATTTTCCACCTTTCAAACTGAAAAAAAGACTGTCCTAAAAAAAGAAAAGAAACAAGGATAAGGGAATTAAATTTATATGAATTGTTATAGTTTCTCGGCTATAAGACGCATTGTGATTTATCAGGTTAGAATTGACGAAAAATATTTGGATCAGACAGAAGTACCTATTTTAATAATAACACTTTATACAAAGAAAATAGTGTTATTATTTACATTTGTAATAAAAGCAACCATTTTCTATGGTTCTAGAGTAGACAAAGTGTGTCTTATGGGTTGGGAAATATGGTAATAAAGCTTTCTGTTGACATAAAAAATGATGGGTTTCTTTCCCCTAATATTTCGTGCCACTTGCACAAATCAAGGTGACTTGTTTGATAATGTGTGAAATATAGAGGAAGAAATATATCAAAGTATAACGTCTTTTTTTCTTTTCTCGTAAGTATGTTAACGTTCGATACAAACAAATTTGTGCAACGTAACTGTATCGAATCATTTCGCGAAATTTGTGTGTATGTGTGTTAATGTGAGACGACAAAAATAAGTCAACGTGCTAAGAAAGATTATTGCAAATATAAATAGAAATATGTATAGTTTGGTATTCTCTTTTTTTTTTTGTTTATTCTTTATATGCATGTAGTTCTTTATATGTATCTCTAAACCTTCCATGTACTAGCTTTTACATTTAACATTTCTTCGTTTGTACCGACAGATTTTCATTCGCGTAAAACGAACCCACGTGGAACAGATACTCCGCGTAAATTGAGGGACAGGTGTATTTGTAAAATCAGAAGATTTCCTCGAACGGTCGAGAAAGTGTTAATTTCCGCGTGAGCGAATGGGTTAGAAACCGGCCACCCTGTATACTCGTTGTATGCCAATGTACGCCCTTCCTATAACGGTGTTTACGAGAAGCAGTTTCAGCCGAGGTGATCTCTAGAGTCCTGCAGACGGGACAAACCGAAGTTAGACACTTCTCGGCTGTTCGGTGGGTGTTATCGAGTGGAGGGGGAAGGTTTAGCTTGGGCGTTGCATTCGTGACTGACCATATACATGCAAAATACCTTTTGCATCGCAACGAACTGAACGTCCATCGGTGTACTCCAGTATGAAGAGATAGTTACGTTTAGTCGTAAAACGTGAAGGGTGGGAAAAAGAAGAAAAAAGATAGCCGAGCTACCTGCTGCTTCGTTAGACGACCGTAAATCATATTCTTATGGAATTTGGGAAATTTCATCGTGAATAGTCATCCGAATGCTACGTTAAATCTATCAGAGAATTATTTTTATTAACCCCTTGATTTATTTTGCTGACTATACATCTAAGCATCAGCTTATTCATCATTTTAATACCATGTTACATAAAACATACTAGGACACACATTAGTCGATTTGAAGAAACAATTGTGTTTGAGAAAATCGTGTAAGAAAACGGTGTATACGGAGTGTGATGAAAAGAGAATACACAATTTCCTACATATAGAAATCCTAAGTTGTCTCCGAGAGATTAAGGATAGCACACAGGTGCCATCATTTTGTCTAGGAGCGTATATATCTGACTTTTCTTTCTCTAATACGATTCGATATGACGTCGAGGTTGCATGTACGCGCGTGTCTCGGAGACTAGGTCGTCAGACATTTTTGAATTCCGTACGCGTCACTGAACAGTTCCGTGACCGCCTTTGGGTCCCGGGCGTTTCTTCGGTTTGGCGAAGTCTCCTCGGCATGGAACCACCGGGGGAGCCACAGTTATGACCGTTCGTCGTGGTCGTTAGTTTGGCCGCGGGAAAATCAGAGACCCGGACGATAAAACGTGAGGAAATTCTGGCGAATATTCGGTAGGGACGTGACTCCGCTCGGAAGGTTAATAGGAACTGCCTCACGTAACTCATTCCTACGGTTGCACCGGCTGCATATTATTCACATCTTCGGCCGGATAGATCTCTCGCGCAAATTCATAAAGCACTGGCTTTGTACGGATACTTCTGCGATGGGGTCTCGGCCCTAGCTCTTTATGGAAATTTACCCCGGGCTGTTGGCTCGCCTTATGAGCTGGACCAATGTGGGAGTAGAGGAACCAAGGGGTTTGGTGAAACGAACTGGGGACAGTTAGTTAGATGAAGACAGAAGAAGGTTTCAATGGTGGGGGAGATCGTTTGAAAAATACTGTTCGGCTGATTTTTCGTGAAAAAGTTCCTCCTCTCTCTGGTTTAGACCTCCCACGTTACAGAACGATTCTTCGTAGAAGGCTAACGACGTCTAGGAGTTAGAAAAATTGCTAACGATCCACGTCGGATCGATCGATCGTTTAATCGAGCATAGTTTCATGATCGTTAATGATCGGTTTAGAACAGTGTTTCTCAGCTGCGTTCTTTTTTCTTTTTTTTTTTTTCTGAACGACTCGGAGATTTCGATGCTTCTTCCGGTATAATGATCTTTAGGTTTTGGAAAAGTATGGTACAGGGTGTCTCGTAATTTATCGCGCCGCTTGTTTCTGTTCCAATTTTTTGAGGTAACGAGAGAAGGAGAGTTAAATGTGAATGACGAATCCTAGTTTAATTTTGATAAGTTGCTTGTGGAATTCTCCCCCATTGGGAGAAATATCGGTTCAAAGATACAAAATTACGAGATTTTGTTCCCTGTAAAAATATTTCTATCGTTGAAAAGTCATGTTTATTGCTGCGTTGTTCTTCTTTGAACCTTAGCTTTGTCGAATTGAATGCCCATGACGTAGTCAGAAGCTTGTTCGTTAAAGGGGAGGGAGAGGAGATTCAGTTTTACCCGAGACAAGTTGCTAAGACGTCCCACTAATTTTACGGTCAACCGCCAATGTATACTTCGGTCGACAGCATTGAGTCCGTGGCAGGTACAAAGCACCCAACAGTGTACTTTGCCCGATAACGATACTAAGACGCTTCCAAGGGATCACGTGATGTTAATTATCTTTAAAGTAGTTGGGAACTGCAGGGTAACGGAACAGGGTGCTACGGTCAGTGAATACTTCACTGTGCCGTACCACACTGTACACAAGTTTCTTTCGATGAACGTCAATGGAAAATGTTTGTTCTTGTTAATGGTGATAGGATTCAAGTTCAATGTGCATTTGTGGACGACGCGATATGAGCAACTTTGTGAAATGAAATTTACTATATTTTATTTGTGACGAAAAGTTAAGCTTTGGTACCAAAATACAAGAACACTGAAAACTTTATCTGATTTAAATTTATTTTATTTATAAAAAAATTAAGTACAGTTTATCTGATTGAATACTCAAATTTGAGAGCATTGCAAAATTAATTTTATTTAAATATACTTGATTTAATGAAATTTATTTTAGTCACTTTGGCTTCTGAACCTCTCAAATCCGAATCAAATTTTGTATTTAATATTCACATCATGGGGTTGAATATTTACTCATAAAAGATTTATATTCATTCATTGTACTTGCAAAGCATTCGATAAAAAAAAAAAAAAATACCGATGGAATAAATAAAACTGTTTATAGAATATCCTTTCACGTGTGATTCTAAATAAAACGGGATATTATTTAAAATTTAAGGATCTAAATAATAAAGATTCCTCTTTGCAATTTATCAAAATACTTTTCTCCATTTCTCGAAGTACTCATAGAGAGTTCGAATTCGTCGCGTTTAAGTTTGAATCTACTTCAACGTACTGCTTCTTTTATTTTTTCGAAACATTTCTGTGAAACTGTTTCCGACATGCTCGTACCCATCACTACTCATCAGGATTCCAAGCTGTCTCGTGAAATCGAAGACACTTGGTATCATTTAGAATACGATACGAATATTTCTGCATATTACCAGGAACTTCCTAGTGTTAAGTAGCCGTACAGGTTTTATGACCGAAACTAAACGGAATACCATATATAAATCGTCGATGGAACGCTATTTTCGGTTCTTCTGCTAAGCGTATTTCTTCTAACATCAGCAATGAATCCGTAGGTAGCGATAGACCGTGTCGAAGCGCAAGAAAATTTCTTCCTGTTCGATACTACTGCTCAGACATACGTCCCAATATACGAGCCACTTACCAGAGAGCCCCGCGTATGTGCATTCCTTCCTTTAGCGCGATAGGGATACACGCACGGTGTCTTTAATATGCGACGGACAAGTTGACCTCGCCCTTTTCGTGGCGGTACTTGTTTTAGACTATTATCCAAGTACGTAGCTACGTATCCAGCTACCTAACTCCGCGGTTACTGCTAGAGAATTTATAATAACCGCGCTATGGAGTTACCACAGGGCTGTGGCACACTCATCGTCGCGAGCAGCCACGTTGTGCCATCTTCAAGTATATTCCACGTTTAACATGTTGTACGGACAAATATACACGGTAGTCTGAAACGTGGAGGTGGTGAATTAGTTATGGAAGATAGAGAACGTGGTGGATAAGTGTTGAATGTGTGTACAATCCTGTTCGAAAGTAACAAAAAGTAAACTTCGAACGGTTAAGGTGTTGAAAAGAATGATTAGACACTGGCAGGAAATTAAGTTCATTTTAGATCGTTGAATGTGGTATCGAAGGAATTATAGTTGTTAATTTAAAGAAGTTCGCGGTATCGTTATACAAAAATTATTGCAAATTTAAGAAAATTATGGTTACTGTTGGATTGTGCATAAAAAATAGTGAAACTTTGTCCTCTTTTGTTTTTCTCGTAAATACATCATTTGCGGAGAAAAACATTGGTAAATAGTAGGGCGAACGCTCTCTACGTTTTTGCTGGTACACAGTCTGTGTCTAGTAACTTTGTCAGACTATAACTCTGTTCCTATTGAACATAGAAAAGAATTGTAAAGGAAAAATTTGCGTGCTTTAATCAGTTCTCTTATTCTACAGTGCGACATTATACAAATTTCTTTATAGAAAAACATAAATAAAAAATTTAAATATAAAAATATAAGAGTTACGAATTTTCTATTGCATGCATCGATAATTTTTGTTCAATACATATATGATAATTGAATCCTAAAAAAATTCAAACTCATTACTGAATTAATTCTGTTGAAACCAGTAGCACAATGATTTAACAATCAAAGCTCTTCTTCTCAAAAATTAGACGAGCAATCTATAAACTTTTTACCACACATTCTTCATCCTTTTCACGACGAACGATCGCTATCATTTCGATTCTGCCAGAGTTTACAGAACAAACTGCACAGTCTCGAATCCCCGCAGAAGTATTAGGCTACTCCAACGCGGATTGGCTCGGCGATCTTCGAGCTTTCGAAGACTTCCACGGTTAAATAAATCGAAGCCCCGCTAATATTATCTCCGGTTCAACAAATGAAAATCAAATTAGTATCTCACTCGAGCGGGTGTAATTAATGGATCGAATCGAGCAATAAAGTCGAAAACGGACACTTGACCCCAGTTAGGTCAAGCTTTGGCTGGCTCGTATCGAGTAGAAACGAAACGATAAGCGTCTGCGCAACGAACAACAGTTCTATGGTAGCAAGCTAGACAAATATGTGTATCTATCTCCGTTCGAAATGCCCATTATCGGCAGATTAAACGGTACGATTTCAGAACTCGATGGGTGCTTGTGCCTCTCGATTCGTTCGATTTATTACAAAACCGTTGTACGTTCAGTATCGTTCGTGACCATTGAAAAACCGAGAGAATCGTCCCGCGAGATCGTCCTGACCTGGGGTAATGATAGCCGATCCTAGAGTAAAAAGCAAACAGGAAAGAGGACAGGGAGAGAGAAATGAAGGAGGGAAAGGAGTTCGTATTTTTCCATCTACACGATGAGTCTCGATTTCGTAAATATCCGAGTTTTACAAGCCTCCTTGGTCGCGTTTAGTTGCATCACAGGCGTTTTGTTACACACTACACCCGGCTAATTATTAATGTTACGGTTATTACCGTTACATTTGCTGTGGTTATGAGCCATAAAGTAACGTTTCATCGATCCGGGGAACGTGTTTCACCGGAAATAGCTGATTGTTCCTCTCGCAGGATATTTAACGAAAAGCAAAGTGTTCAAGTGGTTATATTTATTATGGGGTATGACACACTTCTAAAAGTAGCGTTTCTTTTTTATGTGAGTACGATCGACGCTGCTAATTTTCAGCAGTTGTCTATTTTATGAAGTGTTTTAAGTTTTTAAACATTTTATTGCAAATTACCAGGTTTTAAATTATGTTTTAATTACTGTTTCATGGTAAAAGATTTTGTTTATTATTTTGTGTGTACTTTCTCATAATATAAAATATATGACGATAAAATAAAGACCGAGAAACATAGATAGAAAGACTTTCTATACTGCATTTTCACTTGTTAAACCTGTTTCGAAAATAATAATATTAAAGTTTATTTAATGAAACAAAAATTCGTTTAATCGAAAACTGAAAAAGCTCGCCATTGAGTTAGCAACTTACACAAATGATAACTGAACCGCAAAAAATTAAATAAAACTTTGTTGCATTTTTATATTACAATTTTATGGGATCCAAGAAAAAATTAAAAGTATGCCAGGAATTATTCACGAAACGATTAATTCTTTTATGCATCAGAAACTACATCTGTGATCGAATAAATAGTTTACACTTCGCGTTATCGAATCGCACCAAAAAAAAAAAAAAAAAAAAAGTTATATTAGAAACGTAACAGTACTTGACTTTCTCGATTCGCAAACAACCATAATTTAGGGGCAGACTACAGAAGACAGATGGCAGAGGAAGGGGTTAAATCACTTAAACACCGCCTGGACGAAATATTCGCAGGAACACAATCCTTTCTCTCGACAATTGTAATTGGATTGTTCGATTTTGAAAGTTCATCCTGATAGATGTTATTAGCTCCTGGTTCGCGTCCATCCATTACCACCTCTCACAGACGGAAATTTATTCGTCTTTTCTACCTTCTTGACTCGATCCTTACGAACTCCCCTACCCCGTTACTTGGAATATGAGATCCACGTATAGTCGCACCTCCTTACAGGGCTGGGTGAGAGAAAAACCTGGAATTAATATTTCTTTTCTTCGCCCCTCCCCTCCCACCCGCACACCTTTCCTCTCCTCGCTCGTTTTCTAAGGCGAATTCCCCGAGAAACTGAAAAGAATTTAAATTCCGCAGCCTCGAGTTCTTATAACGGCTGGTACGAAAGCTATGTGTCATATTAAAAATGTTCAGCGAAGGTCTTCCTCTGACATTTATTTCTTAGCCTGATTATCATCAGGCTGCCGAGAATTTTTATGGTTTTATCGCCGATTCGACCCTGCCCACCCTGTCTAACCAACCGTGAGATTATAACTCACGTGGAATCGGGGGCGTTCGTATTCATTAAGAAGGAGCAATAACACTGAGGAAATCAAGCATTTCCTATAAACGCAAAGATTCATAACTTCTGACGGCTCCTTATTCGAATCTCATTGAATCTTTCAAATTTCATCTTCGATATCTATGAATAGTGTGCCTCTGAGAGCTCTCGCAGATCATAGGGCCGAAAAGTGGGAGATGTAGGAGGATTTCTTCGCTCTGACAACTTCTGAGCTCTCTATTGTAGCTCTATGTAATGTAGTCAGAAAAAAAACGCGAGCTAAGTACCATATTCGAGCAGTAGGCCACGCCCACTTGGGCAATAATCCTGTGGTGGGGATTAAGACACGCCCACTTGCGAGTGTACACTCTCACCACTATCGTTGCCTCCCCCATCATTCCCTAGATGTTCAGAAAATACATGAACTCAGTGAGATGTTGCAGCAGTAGGCCACGCCTACTTCGGCAAAGATTCTGTGGTGGGGATTAAGACACGCCCACTTGGGAGTGTACATGCTTATCACTACCGTTGTCTTTCACTTCATTTAACACTTAATTGGAATTCAAATAGCGAGAAGAGCTTGCCACGCCCATTTTTCTTTTGATGTAACAGGCGACGACGTTAAAGACTCCATGTTTGTTTAATTCACAACATAAATAGTGAGAAAAATGGGCGTGGCAACAATGGAAAAATGGGCGGAGCAAGCGATAACGTGAAAAATCTCAAATTTGCTTACTATAGAACTTGAATAATGGGAACAGACAATGACGTCAGAGGTCTCAAACTTATTTTGCTAAACTATAATAGCAACTGACATCGACAACCGTGAATGGAGTATCCGAGACCCATATTTCTGTCTAGAGATCACGGTTGCCAATCCCATTGAAAATGTTCCTCCTCGTTTTGTTGTTACATTCATACGGAAATCATCTAAGACAGGCATGCTACTTCACCTATTACAGCAGCGGCGTAACGAGCGTGAAGGTGGGACAATCGAGCGCAAGAGCGCCACTTATTCTCTGGTTTGATCGTGAAAGGAAGACTGCTTTCTCTCGCAGTACGCTCAACGAAAACGAAATCAAAGAGAAAGGATTGAAACGCGGGTTGATAAATGGAGTGTGTCATATGAAAGCAACAACTTTACGAATGTTGGTGTGCAACAACGGCTTGTATGAAACAGTCCGTGGAGGATATTCGAAGAAGACTTAATGATTATTCTCAATTAACTTTTTTCACAGCCAGGTTCTAACTAATCGTACGAATTAAACGAACGATAAACAAGAATAAACGTTTATTTCCTTTAAAAGTAACCACTATATATCCACCCCATTATGCAACTATTCTTAAAACATACTGCGCTAATTAATCATGCGATTAACCTTCATTTACCATCGCGAAATTCACTTTATATTTATGAAACCAACCGACATTGTAAGGTTGGGAATAGGTGGTCTTCGTTATTCGATCGCAACGTGTACAGATAAGAGCAGTTAATGCGGTTAAAGCACACTTCAAATACACGGTGATCCCTCGAAGGTACATAACTATATAGCGACTAGTTCCGTGGAACTTAAGTGTACGTTCCGTTTCAATAATTACGAATGTTTCATGCCTCGTACGAAGCAATATACAGTGTGTGAAAAAAGTAACTATCTCATTTAAGAAAAGAAAAGAAAAAACAATTTGACACGAAATTATTTATAACAATGAAAGTTAATTTTGAATTCTGTAGAATCGAGGCTTCTGTATCCATTAAGATGATCAATATCTATACAAAATTGAAAGTGCGCCTTAATTATGGGCATTGGACCCGCAGCATGTTAGTCCGGAGCTCACGGACTCTCGACTTCCGTTTGGTCCCTCGAATATTTTCTCAGCTCCTTATTTTTTTTTTATAAACTTATTCCGTTTAATAAAAAGAGCAAATTTTCGAAATATGGCGAACACTTTGTTCCCAGAATTCGGAAATTCAGAATCACCGAACTTTATTTACGAAGCTGTTCGAAATCGATCGGTTCGGAGGAATGTAAGTTACGTTGTAACAGATGCAATCGATTTTAGGAAAGATATAGATGGAACAGCTGAAAATTTACAGAATTTTATAGTTACATATTTCTCTTGGCTATTGTTTCTCACTGAGATAGTTCCTTCTTTTTTATTACAGAGCTGAGAGAGCCTGAGAAGAAGCAATTTGCTGTGCTGATTTCGGTGAGTGAGATGAATTTTTATAATAATTATAATATTATATAAAACACATTATATTATACTATAAAATTTGTAGTTCCAATAACAGATGTAACTGTTGATGTACGTAAAAAAAAAAAGGAAATTAACAGAGAGAGAAGCATACTTTGGTAGTGCAAGGTTAGGTTAGGTTAAAAATCTGCTATTTCTGAGGATGTTGTAACGAACAATCGTTTCTTTGTTTTTCGTCGCGTCAACGCGAACTTACAATTTTCTCCATTCCGAAAAATAAAGAAACGCTTTATCGTGACGGTAACTGAAGGGAATTTCCGTCATCCGGCCTGACATCTTGACATATGACTCCTTAAAGTTTACTCACACGAAAGTGCAGTTTAGATTTCTCTTCCGGCGCGAAGTCTCCTGACAGTTGCTGCAGTCTTTTCGCTCGAACGGATTCACGTTATTCATTTTCTCGTTCGATGGCTTTATACACGTTCGACATTGCTATTCTCCTATCGATTGTCGACTTGATGGCTGTAGGCCGAAATTTTGCTGAGGATGATCGAGTATTTTTCATTAATCTTCCACTTGGAAATTTATTCTCGTCGAAACACGTGTCGTACAATCTACTCGAATTAGTACACGAAAAATGCTTCAGGAATATGTAGTAAATATATATCATATGGTACAGAAAATATATATTATATGGTGTCGAAAATTTATAGTATAAAAATAGAAAAAAAATGGATATACACTGTATTAAAATTTTTCAGCTGCAAAAAATTGCAACTGCAATAATATGCATGTATAATTATAATCATTATACGTCAGTAAAAAAAAATTATATATCAATAAACAAAAATATATATAAATATAAATTTTTATACATTTTATAAATATACATTTTTATGCATTTTATATACAATATAGATATACACTTGTTATGCTGCAGGATTTTAGATTAGACAATTTGTTCTTCATTTAAATTTAATAATTTTTTGACAATTAGGTTTGCTTGAGATTCGACAAGTTCTTAATATACGTACATTCTCGTTTTAACGTGGAATTTTTCGTTGAAAACATGTTCACTACGTCATTTTTCCGACTAGAAACAGCAACGAAAATCTCCAGGTGATATCGTTGAGAACAACGTAGGAAAATCTAAGGATTCCTTAATGCACAAACGATATCAAATTGTCAGTACGGTAATTGTTCTGGAAACTCGATCACCGATCAAATAAATCGATTACATTCGCGGGGCCCATTCCATCCTACATAATCGAGTTGAATCCTCATTAAAAGGAGCAAATTGACAATTCCTCGCGTATCGACTCTGGCCAATCGAAGCGTGCATTACGCTTACGTGGCAGTTATATACGCCGCGTATCGTATAATTCGGTTTATCGCTGAAATGTCTGAATTAGTAATTCCTTGCGTAGTTCGAAATCAAACCAATCCAAGCCAACATCTCCAAACGTAACCACAAACTTGCAGCGTACGCAATTCAATTCGCGAATGAAATGGTCGGACCAAGATACACGCTGTCTATAGTCTGAGGAGAATATATGTGAACCGAGTTCGTAGATTCATTCAGGCGTTTTCACGTATTGTGGATCAACTATAGTCTGACGAAGAAATATTCATAGGAACCGTTTGAAATTCGTTCAGCTATTTTTATATTAATATTAAGACCAAGTATAGTCTGAGAAAATATTAGGTTGTTTCAAAAGTTTCTTTCGTTCTATTCTTAGACATGAGGTGTAGAATCGTGTATTTTCTGTGTATTTCTATCGAATTCCGATTTTTCCAGGTTTGTTTAGACGTAGACAAATGTATATATTAGGACTGGCTATAGATTTAGTTTTAATAAGACCGTGATTATCGTTGTACCAATTTGTACACTGTTTCATGTTTTAATTTACGACCTCGCTATATTTCTTCCATCGACTGTACCTTCGATCATGTGGTTAACGGAGTATACGCAACTCACGCATTCGTCTTCTGCCAATTTTATGCGTACTGCTGCGTTTCATCTTTGAAACATTCGTATAACTGTGAATACTGGTAATTCACGCTGCTATTTTATTTCGTCTTAACAAGAAGCTAGAGATGGAAATATTCTCGCTCGCAGCTACTATTTCGACCCGTTCCTTTCGTCAGATTTCCTGCTTTTAAGTGGAAATTTATTAGAAATATTTTTCATTTTTTATTCTTTTTTTAAACGATTTCTATAATTGATTACGAATGTAGACGATATATTTTCAATTATAGCGATTGTATTATAAATGCAAAATTATGAAAATTACTCAGATTTTCAGACAATTTCATTGTTTCGTATTAAACAGTATAATTTGTAATTAATAACTGTTTCTATTGCTGTGAAAATATTTAACAGCTTAGTAATATTATTTCCTAAAATTGGAGTTGAATATTCCAGAGTGAAAATTTCAAGAAAATTTTCAAAATTTTTCAAAAAATCCGATTTTTCTCCGAATACGTTTTCCTTCGAGTTTCGTGTACCGATCGAAATACCGATACACGTGTGTTGCATTACATACGTAATAGTACAGGCAATTAAATTATATTTACTTTCAATTTATATCGTTTACGGTTCACTCGAGACCGGGTAATCGAACTTGTCCTGCGCCGCAATTACCCGCGAGTTTGGCAGCTGCCGTGCGAGTGCATTCGTTAAACACCGATTACCACCGCGACATACGTTAATAATAAAAGCAGAACGTATTAGCAGTAATAAATAAATAATAACGATAACGCCTGGCAAACAGATTCGTATCTTTCTCGATTTATCCAGGTATAAACGTTGTTAATTTTTTAATCACTACTTTATCGACGTCTGTTTGTTATTGCACGCTCGTTTTCACTTTAAATCATTGTATACAGAAGTTGTCAATTATTTCAGTATACAAAAAGAGAAGAATTGCTAAACTTTAGGATTTTTCTGAATTACGATAATCGTTTTAATTCGTATCAAACTATAGACAAGTGAATTCAACGTTTATTTGCTTGATTCTTTAAATTATTTAACAAAGTTCCACCTAGCTAACTAACTTGGAACTTTTACCTCTAATAATTTAATAACAGAGCATTATTTGTAATTTTTTTTAAGGTTTTAAGATCATTCTAAGGGTTGTTTGTAAAAATCACCTTGATCGAAAAATTAATTATTTTTTTCTGCCCTTTATAATTGATTTACAGTTACGAAAAAAATATCTCAGGTAGAGCTAGCCTGTAGCTCTTTGACAAATTTTATTTTATTCAAATATCTAAAGTAATAAGTGAGAAAATAAATAAAATAGTTTAGGGGTTTTACCCTTAAACGAAGGCGTAGAGATCTGAAATTTTGCAAAGTGGTTTCTCAGAGAAAAGGCATTTCTTAGTAGCACTATTTACTGATGCTTAGCCTGATATACTTTTTCTTAAAATTTGAAGTATCTGATATTCACAAAAACTGCAATATTAAACATGATATTCACAATTTTCCGTCAGGTCGGGTCATAATTGACCCGAGAAGGACACCAAAGGCACTTAGACACAGCTAACGAGGAGAACAGACGAGATCCAATCGAAAAAAGAGAGAAAGTACAGTAAAAAGGAAAAAAAGAAAAAGATTGCCTGAAATTAAACGAAGTGAACGTAAAATTGAACTAAACTAAATATGACAGAGGAACATTAAAACACACAGGATTTATATAAACCTAGTAATTTTCCCTCAGGGGTCATAATTGACCCAAGGGGTTAACGAAAAGGCACTTGGACACAGCTGATGAGGAGAACAGACAAGATCCAAGCGAAAAGATTGGGGAAGTACAGTAAAAAAAAAAAAAAAGGGAGAAAAAGATGGCTTGATCGAAGAAGAGAGTTCCCTTGAGCATCTCCTTTTCCGCCAGGCCGTTTTCTCCGAAGATATCTCGAGTGGCAGTGTAACGCGGTAGGACGGCGCGTAATTAACGCCTCATGTAGATTGGTATCTTGTTGTGGACGATCCCGCGTGACGACCGGTGATGTACGGCCACGGTTTGCCGTAATGGAATATTATTATCGGTCAGGCATCAACTCGTTGAGGTTAAATTAGTGGCGGTGGGTAAAGCACGTTTCGCAACGAGACGACGGGTTCGATTATTTCCCGTGTGGTTCGAAGTATAAACCGAAGTTATACGAGAATAGGATGCAACGGTGCGTTTCGTGCAAATGTTCAAACGGTGAATGTACAGGGGGTTCCTTTAACGAAAGGGGAATAAGAAATCCTGGACGTTTAGGTTAAGACAAGACGCAGCGATTCATCTCAAGAACTTTCGCTTGTCCATGGTGCTCGATCATCCAGCACGAACGAAATACTGCATTCTGGAGATAGGTTGGACTGCGGAAGACGGTTACTATGGGGGATGAAGAATCTTAACGGGACCTGCGAACGTGCGCGCACACCGTTCTCAACGGAAAATAGGATTAGTTAGAGAGATATTGAATTTCGTGTTAGCTGATGAAACGATGATACTCTAGGACGTTCGAGTTGTTCGAAATCACTCCGGGTTTCTGGTTGATTTAAGCTGATCACGGCTTGTTGCTAGGAAATAACATCGATGTACAATCGTTCTCGTTGATATTCGGATATTGGTTAAAATAGAATTTATTTATTTTTTTTTGTTTAAATTGAAACAAATGACGTGAGTTTCTTTGTGAGAGAAGTCAGAAGGATTAGATTTCTGACAGATGTGTGCAAAGAGTTTTGGCAATGGTGCAATTAGTGTAATGGTATAAATAGGAAGCTTTGTTTCGCTGACTTTGGAGGATCATGTTGTCATATAATAAATAAATAAAATACAAGGTTCTATTAAAAAAAGAACTGATCTTCTTATCTCATTAACACTGTCACTACACACTGACCTAACTTCTGCAACTTTCTTAGAAAATATTTTCGCGGGAATCTTAATTAGAATATTTTCCAATGATACACCCTGTACGTACGAAGGTTAAGGAAACGAGGAAATGAATCGAACTTTTTTTTTTCTCCCCTCCTCTTTTCCCTAACCAACTTCATTCTATCAATTCGATCTGCCCCGCATCGTTATGCACTTTTTTAACGAGCCACGAGTTTCGAAACTTAATTACAGCCACAGTAATCTGAAAACAGTTTAACGAGCATAGCTTGGAAAACTTTATCTAGGACAATCGTTGGGAAGGGCTCGGTGTCGGTGGCTTGCGTTCACTCCTCGCGAAGATATTCGACGAAGACAATGCTGACTCCTTCTCTCTCTTTCTCTCTCTGTGTTTCTCTGTCGTGAAATGGCAAGGGATGAGAGAAAACGGCGAGATCCGAGCAACCATTGTGCAAAACTCGTTGTCGAACTTTGTTGACTTCTTAAAAAGTCGTAAAAGGAGGTTCTGTCTACAACATGACGGGGATGTCCTTTCTGACACCCGTCCAACGTTCTCCAGAAAATTGACGTCCTTTTCCCCACTTTTTTCCTTTGTTTTTCTTTTTCTATTTTCTCCTATCTAACTGCTCCTTCTTTTTTCCACGTCAAACCTTCCTCTTTTCATTCTATTCCATTCTATCCACTTATTATTACGATTGCCACTTTCGACCGAGGATTGATAGTTCTGCATCGAAACGTGTTTCCCAACTCGAACAAATTGATTACCTGGTCGAGTCGCTCGTTTTTCTTTCCACTTCGCTTGATAATCCGAACCGGGTAGACCTGCCCTTGTGATTTATACGAGTATTCTCCTCTTTCGCGTTGAATATCATTTTTATACCGGTTCTCTTTACCTCTTCGCACGGGTGTAGATGTAGGCTTGCTAGAAAATTGTCTCTTGCGCTTTATTCTTCTCTGTATATATTTTTTTAACGCTCCGAATCCTCTTTCTTGACCTGTTCAAATAGATTTTCGTGGTTTTTCAGTCTTGACGCAGATGTAAATTACATTAGAGCGATTCAATTGCATATTTGATGAAGATTACACGTTCTTCTAGCGATATGGGACAGGGATAGGTGAGTAGAAGTAGGAAATATTCCGAGAAGCAGATTGGAAACTTCGACAAGGTTAATTCTTCGATCCTTTTATTTTGTAGACAATTGTAGACAAAAAATTGGGCAAATTGAGTTCCCCTCTCCCCTTTGGTTTGCATTCCGAGTCTTCGTTATTTAAATTAACTTGAGGATTCTTCAAAGAATCTGGAACACTCCGTGTTCTTCAATCGAAAACCTAGTCTTTGATCTAAATTAGGTAAATTGAACAGGGCTACGATGAAGATGTTATTCTACTCTGCTACACAAAGGAAAGAACCTTGGGAGAAGCTTATCAGACACGTTGCTTTTATTCATACTGTCCGCAGTGTAATAGCACACATTCGCCGCGAAGTGGCTCTTCGAATAAATAAATGACAGTCGAATAATGTCGGTAACATGCGTCAAGTATGTCTCTCGTTTTACAAAAGAGAATGTACATTCCCCATCGTTCGAAATGTATTTGGAAAATTACAGTACCTAGCTTGCTATTACGAGATTGATGTAAAATGAAAGCCCATAACTGTGACGGAATTTTTTTTCTCTTTTTTTTCATTTGAATTTCTGAGGGAATTATGTGGTAAATACATGACAAGTTCAGTGGATAACAAGTATGGTTATTGCAGCGATTTTCGATAATTGAAACGCAGTTTGCATTTGGAAACAACTAACAGGTGGTTTCGCTACGATTTCTGTTATGGGTTTATAGTACACTGGGTACATTTAGGAACAGGTAGATTTAAAATTCTAATTTTTCTACGAGGTAATTTTAACATTAAAAGGGACAAGTAAAATACACTGCAATTCTATTAAATTTGCATGCCAAGATGATAGAAGAAACGCATATTTTTCTATCATTTTTCATTTTTTTTTTTTAGAAGAGTAATTTTAAAATTCAAACAATTTTGAAGTAATCCTGCATATCTATTTGCTTTCCAAAATTAAATGCGCATCTGTTCTCCTCACCCTCTTCAAAATTTCCAAAAATATTTGACAGAAAAAACACTGCCTAAAGAGTCTAAAATAAACATGTGCTAAATATAATTGAACTCTGCAACTTCCTCTTCAGCAAAAATCAAGATGAACAGTTCTTCGTCACAAATCAGCTGTTCAGACTGCTCTTTCCATTAAAAAAAAAACGAAAAGGTTACCGATTTCTGATACAGCCACAAAAAAAAAAAAATAGAACAAAAGAAAAAACAAAAATCAGAAATTAATTTAATAAAGATTAAAGACACCTTCCCTTAATGAGAGAGTAATACTTCGAATTCTTTCTTTCTCTTCGAGCTAAAGAAAATTCTTTCCATTCGATATATAATACGTTTAAGATCTAGAGATGATGGAAGGTTTTACTCGTTTGTCGGCCTTTACCGTCATCACTCAAAGGGAAGTTCATCCGACTAACGGTTCATATAGAAATTGTAGCGTGTCAAAAGCAGGAACGGGCATCACACTGGGACGAAATTACAGAGGGGGGTACCGTTCGTTGCACGTTCAAGAGGAACTGCGACAAATCTGATTTTAGCGCGATCAGAGAGCATTCTACACTCCAATGTAGTTTCGAAAGCGTCCGTATAGTAGGAGGAGGGAAAGGTTTAGGTGACTTGCACCGCTAGGTGAACGCTGTCGATAAGCATTGCGGTCACCGGATGATCGTTAGAACGCTTTTGATTAGCACGAACGAAAGTGAAGAAGTTCTAATCTGTGGTCGGCTCACGTCAGCCAATTAGAGTTTGTCGCGGATGGTTCATCGAAGTTAGATTGCCAAGGCTCTCTGGCACACTTAATGAGCAGATCTATATGATTTCCACGTCGAATAATCTTGTTTCGCCTCTCGATCGAACCTCTCTCTTTCTCTTTCGTCCCGAGGAATTATAAACTGGGAAAATTTCATCGTGACATGGTTCTTTGAAACGTTTGAACACTGGTTTGACAGACAACAGAATAAAATATTGGTTTATTTATATTTATATTACACATATGAAACGTTACACGTCGTTTTCATGTGAATGGATTCACCAACCGCTGAATATTTATAACTCGCAGCGTACATTCATGTGGAAAGACAGAAGATGAAGTGAATCGAGAGAGACTAAATGGATTGGTCAGAAGGATTCTATCATCAAAGGCTACGTAGCACCGAAACGAAATAAAGAGGAACCTTTTAAGACGTATACGACGTACATCATTTTATTTTCCTATTTCAGTTTGCCTGTTTTCCCTCTCGATATGGTTAGGATCAAACAGACGGATCCATGGAAGGATCCTTTATTACAAAGAAACGAGAAATTAATCTGGAAACGAGAGGATGAGGGGAACGAGCAACCGTTTACCTTTTATTGCTCGAGTACTCGTGGATCATCAAACGGGAACAGTCCATGCAATTTTGCACCGAAATATTACGAAGCTCAAGGTTATTTCCTTCTTCAAAGCTCTTTGAGTCGGAAGACAATATAACTCTTCCCGAGAGCTCTTTATCGGCGTATTATCTGTCTCGTTCACTGCTAGTTCAGTATGATTAAGGGGTCACGAAGGCTGAGAAATAAGGTGATATTTCGGAATTTTTTCTGAGAAATCTACCCCATAGATTAATCTGAAACTTCGCAAGCTTATCGAAGTATGTTTCGCAAATACTTCACATTTTTTCTGCTTTCAAATATTTAT
This sequence comes from Anthophora plumipes, assembly GCA_951804975.1. NCBI lineage: Eukaryota > Metazoa > Arthropoda > Insecta > Hymenoptera > Apidae > Anthophora > Anthophora plumipes. The sequence goes on along the minus strand of OX638123.1, from coordinate 13,738,559 downwards.
TGGTTTAAAAATGACAGCTATTATAACAATAGCGTCCAGAAAAAAATTTCTTGGTCACAATTTGCATATAATTAGCGGTTGTTGGTAGTTCGAAGTTATATGTTTTTAATCTTTATGAGTCTGGCTAATGCCCTGAACCAGGACAATCGAAGAATATTAAGAAATAAAGAAAAGACCGCGTCGTAAAGGAGAAATTTCATCTTTCACGTAACAAACGACTGGATTTTCCCTGGTTTGGTTCTCTTTAAGAGGAAGTTTATTTTTTAATCATGTTCCACCACGTCTACTATCTTCCGAGATCGAAGTAAAATATATCTAAAGGGTAAAACAGCAACGGAACGATTTCACGAACGCTGTGTACAGAAAGGAAGGCAGGGAGAGAAGAATACTTGCATTCCTTCACGCTTATTGCTTTCATCAGATTGCTTTGCTTCTATTAGATGGCGTCTATACAGATACCACGTACCTAAGGCACGTTTTCTAATACTCAGAGGAACACCAAACAAATGAAACAACGAACGATACACCATTTTCTTTATTTTTTCTTCTTTTTCTCCCGTTGACGTTCGATTGCTGTTACGCAACACGGTTAAACAGAAACTCTACATTCATAAGCTCGCCCTACAACCCCGAGAACCTCTTATTCCCATTTGAAAAGAGCAGCTAGCCTCCATTGTAGACGCGTATTGCGTAACAGATTACATACGCGTTATCGTAGTTCAATATTTCCTAACCGGTGGAACTGTTATCAACGAATAGTTCCGTTAATACTGTCGTATCGACTGTTTGTACAGTGGACTGTGAGAAATGACACTGGCCCAAATCTCCGATGACAAATATATATATATAATAGATGAATGAAAGAGAGGTATAGTTCGGTAGATTAAACTGTAAAGGTGATTTGTGTAGTTCTGGAGTTGCCACTCCCTCTAAAGCTGATTTGTGTAGCCCTGGAATAGTGGGAGGGGCCTGCCACGCCCACTTACTTCTTACTGGCCCAGGCGATGACGTCAGACGTCTAAAAGCTGCTCACTACAGATTTTCAATAGTGGGGAGAGCTTGCCACGCCCACTTTTCTAATTCTTGGGTCATACAATCACATCAAAGGTCCCAAGTTTGGTTACTACAGTCCTTGAACAGTGGGAAGAACTTACCCCTCCCCTTTTTCCTTTTCTGGGGCAAACGATGACGTTACCGCCTGTTTTAGTAACTGGAAAAAAACAGTGGGCGGGGCAATTTTCCGAGCAACCGATTTTTCTGACGATCAATCGATTCTTCTAACGATGGGAATACTGTCCAATAAATACACCGCTCTAATTTACACCCTGACACGGGTCATTAGTGACCCGGTCACCGGATGAAGGTCAACATAAACTCTCAAATGTAAAAAAAAAACACACTTGAGGTTCACAGACGTACAAAAACACGTCTACTGATCTTGCATACTATCCATACGACACAGAAATATTTACTTAGACAATTCAGAGACATCAAGTTATTGATCATCGTTCATCCTGTGGCCAGAGGGTTTCGAGAGGGGCATGCGGAGTATGGTGGGGGTAAATGTCCATTGTACCGTGGTTAGCCGAACGGAATATTACCGGGAAAACTGCCTACTGAGTTTACTCTTTGCCTATGGCCCCGATCGATAACGACAATCTGCGGTGACCATTAACGACGAAGGTCAATACTGGACGACGAGGCCGCGGGTTACGACAATGACGTGGCACAGAACCGCAATGATGACACCCATGAACTCGTAGTATAATAATCCGTAAATTACGCGTTTAACAGGCTGTCGTTATCACGCGAAGCAATTCACCGTGATATTCACATGTGCCGCCGTGTGTCCGCTCGCATTCCTCGTTGTCCTTCACTCGTAACACGGTACCAACATTAGCCTCGTTTCAACTTCCACTTCCTTGCTTTTGTTTTTTTTCGTTCTTCGTGTTTGACACGAATTCTTGCAGTCTCTTTATAAATGTTACGGCGTTCCGGTTACGCGCTTGTCCTTTACGATTCGCTTAATAACGCTGTGCTGCAATCGTGCGGATCTGTAAAATTAATTTGTTCTTGGATCTTTCGACAGGTTTACTTCTTTTCTCTTTTTCTTTTTACTTTTATACGTGTTCCGGTGTACGGTTACGAAGAACTAGTTTCGCTTCATTTCATACGTTCGAAAATGTTGAACGCCTCGTGCTCGGGATTTAGGGTTTAGGTTAGGCGTGAAGGTGTACAGAGGGTTTGACATGGATGTGGCGACGAACGATAACGAAACTTTAACAGTTTAACGCCTTGGCGAAGTTACTTCGACTCGAAATTTCAGGAACGTCGCCGAGTTTATTCGCGACGTAGGATGAAAGAGAATAGAGTCTGTTCTAGCGAGAGTATAGTCGGTGGAAGCGAAATTAACGTATTGAGGTATACATCTAGAAATTTCGAAAAATTATTGCCGATTTTTTTGAAAAAACTTTTCAGCTGGGATTGTAGGATTTCCATATCCATCCAAAGCAACAATAACATCGAAAAAATAATAAAAAAGGCGCCTTAACTAAGAGTGTAGAGTCGCGGCCAGTCAGTTCAGAAGTCGAAATTCGATTCTCAGTTGCTTCTTCAAATTTTTGCTCGACTTTCACACAATTTGCGAATTAGTACCTAAAATTTCTGCCTTTGACCTTTCGCTGAAGCTACACAGTATTAAATATCTCATTGAAATAATTATTCCCTTGTTAATAAAAAAGATTAACTTGCAATAAATGCTTTTTTCTATATTTGCAATTAAATTTGACCTCTGTCTGTTGGTTTATTTGCATAAATACACAATTTACACACAGTATTTCGACGTCTGACTAATTTTAGCTGCGTTTAAGTGTATATATCAGAGGGCGATTTAAGAGATGAAATATTTTTCTTCACCTTGCACGATCGCTTTTAAGTAACATCAACGTTTCATAAGAACGAACATTTTCAAGGATGGCTTCAGGTTATGTTCCATTCTTTTATGAAGAATGTCGCGTTGCTCGCGCATTGCAAGTCTTAAATAGCATCGTACAGAGCATTGTGCCTTCCATAACCCTTCATTGGTCTTGTTATCGTGTACTCACTGTTGTAATACAGCGTACAGTATTACCATATAATTATCAGCGCTGGCAAGTTTACAAAGAGGCACGTCATTGCGTTTCCGTTGGATATGCATTTTACAGAAGACTTATCACAATAGGAATATGAAAAGGTACAAGGTGGATATCCGTATACAAAATGTCAATAATTTCCAAAGTAAATTCTTGATATATATATCCAATTTAATACAGACTTTATCAAAAAATCAGATCATTAATATCTGCATTGCAATTTTTTTTTTTTACATATTTAGAAACTCACTGTTTACAAAGAAACAAAAGGAATTTTTATTTTCGTGAGAAAGTCTCCCGTGTATTATTATTGTTTTTGGTAACAGGTGAAATTTTTCGTACAAAAGTTTGAGGTAATATTGAGAAACGTGTAATAAAAAGTTCATATTGAGAGATTCCTGCATGTCAAACGAAATTTAATCTGTGAATATTTTTCTCTGCTTTTGTATTTTGCATATTTTGAAATTTGCATAAATTTCAAATATTTGCCCTCAATATTTGTTGGTGATTTCAAAATATATCTTATTTATCAAACGAAATGTAATTTATGAATTTTGTCTTTCTGCTTTTTTATTTAGCACCATTTAAAATATCACTAGTAAACAAAAAAAAAAAAGTAAAACTTCGATAGAATTATAAAAAGAAGGAGAAAAAAATAGTTTTTCACGTTACATGCATTCTGTGAACTTAAAAATTTCACTTCCAATATTTCAATAAATCCGCAAATTTTAAAATTTCGATAAATCCATTAAAAAAAAAAAATCCTCAGTCTGAATAATGAATTACATTCTACACGTGACGATGTACACACGTACCTACACATACGTGCAACCAAAGGGAGTTGCTGAGGAACCTTTCAGATATATTAAACAGTTAAGTTCTTTGACCGAAGTGAAACCGGTAGGAAGACGTTCATACGGATCCAAGTTAAGTACGTTGTAATTACGAGCCGGACCAGTAAACAGGATCCCGTGCAGGTAGCGAAAGAGTACTTTCGTATAATGAGAGAGGAGTCTCCTTCTTTTCTTTCCTCCTTTTTCATTCAAGAAAAGAAGACGAAGAAAAGGAAAAAAGATACACACGTTACGTAAGAGAATACGTTACGGTTAGGTAGGTAGGTGTGAGAGTTATGGTTCGGCATAGAAACCTTGGACTTACACTCCCGCTCGTAAGTATCAGTGTAGAAAACCTAAACAGTCATTATAAGTCATTAAAGAACCGTCTGGAAGCTCGTAATACAAAAATTCAACACTTAAGTATCCGCTTTTATTTAAGACGTTTTTATAAAAATAAGATCTTCTTATAAAAATAAAATAGTGTGCCGTTTAATCATGTCACGCTGTGTATTATCATAAGAAGTTGAATTTTTCGGGAGAAATCGCTTTCGTATGATAGAAAAAAAGAAATTACAGCTAATTTTGTGTGGATTCATCGCACTCCATAGGTTGATACATTCCAGTGGTACAAAAGTCTTGAGTTTTACGATTACTGTCATATTTTAAAGTACATATTTGCAAAAATGTTTCACACTGGCAAAAATTCAGCGATAAATTACAAGCAGACAAATTTAGACTACAAGAAAGATAACGTAAAATCATTCACAGAAGCGATTTAATCGACCTAAGTAATTAAATAAATAAAATCATCCACTAATATCAACCTTGTATATCAGATACAGTGAATTAGTACGAGAAATTGGTTTCATTTTGTCGCTAACAGTAGAACCATTGTAGGACGAGTTAATTCGTCATAAGAGACCCCCCACTGTAACGTTTTCCTTCAAAATTTTCTCGTATCATCAAAAAACAACCGAGACGTTCATTCCATTCACCCTAACTTCGACCAAATCTTCAAACTGACTTTCCCCAGAAACGGAGGCTCAACTGGGAAAACAATATTTCACACTTTCGACTCAGTTTTCCACGTAGAATCGACCCCTGCTAGCTGCAACCACCATAAGCTACAGGACGCCCTGAATACACGGTCTAGGTTTGCATGCATCATCCGTTAGGAAGCTCGCGACAAGAAGGAGGTGAAAAGAGGATATCGGTGGGACGTGAGAGGGTAGAGGAGGAGGGTGAAAGAGGAGACCCTGGAGCCTTTCGTGAAGAAAGTGAAATACGTTACGATCTGTTTTAAGCCTTCTCTTCCGCGGACGTTGCGTCGTGACTGCTCTCGATAATAGGACTCCTCGCGATGGGTGGAATATAATACTGCGAGGTAGTGAAGAAGGGAGGAGGGAAACCGTAGGGAGGGGAAAAGAAGAAGTACGAAGGGAGTGAGAGGGCAAGAGGTGAATGAGACGAACGCTTTCCTCTGGGTACCGTTATTTCGCCAAGGTTCTTATTTACCTTTCTTTTACCTTTCCTGTTGCTGCAGACTCTTCCTTCACCACACATCGTATATTTTCGGGGGCGGAGGGCTCGATACCCGACCTAACCACTTCGTGATCCACTGATCAACCTCGCGACGAGCCGTGGAACCTGGTCTTCCGAGGGCTCACGTTATGGTATCGAGGATTCATGCATACTGTGCGAAACTGCCCTTTGTAGTATCCCACACTTGCCAAATTCACGAATTTTAACTGTTTAACGGTCTAATAAAATTGTTCATTGTGGTAAAAGAAATGTATATTTTGCATGTGCTTTTTTTTAACATTTTCACGTCCGCACGTGTGATAGAAAATCTTTCGTCTACCGCTGGTATGTTTTGCCTAGATTCTACTGTCTGTTAGCGACCATTTTTGAGAGGATTTTTGATTCGTAAATTAGGTTGTAACATACGAAACTTTTTTGATATTAAATTGTATTCATAAAAATAAGAATCATTACGATTCGCACATTTTTTTCAGATTGGTCAGAAGCTTCTTAATTCCATTTTTATAAAAGTTCAGAGCTCTGGTGACGATAAATCGTTTAAAGGCATTCTGAGTGAACGTTTGCATTATAATCACTTTTCCACTCGTGTAAAAATAAAGCGAGACGATTGAACGCAAGAATAACAACGCAAACAAAACAAAGAAAGATTGCAAGTCCACCTTTTTGCAACAACATCTCTAAAAATAAATATTTATTGAAAAAATACGGTTTGAAATACTGATACAATTGCCAATTGTTAATCGCCACGTCGACTTCGGTCGACTCTTCCATCAACCGTTCAGTTTCGAAAATTTTTCAAAGAATTTTACCATAAATTTAACGGAGAGATAACTTCGTAACGCCTGCAGGGGAAAATCATACTTTTATCCAAACCATATCAACGAAATCCACGAATGAATTATTTTTTAAATTTCAAACTGCAAATTTTTCGAGAATCGATGTCATCCAAGCGTGTTAACATTGCGCCGTTCAGTGTGTTAACAAGAAACATGTAGGCGTGTCTTTTGGATGACCCAGTAAATTCGCAGATTTGCAGGAAACGCGCGAGGAGAATCCTTGCTCGCCGATCCTCGAAAAGGATCCCTTCCCTCCGCTTTTTTTTCCTCACTGGTGAAAAGTGGAAGAACGGGATCGGACACGAGAATGGGATGCTCGCGCGGATATATTCGAGCGTACGAATGCGAAGAAATAAAACATGCACGATTTCGGGAAACCCGTTGGGCTCGTGAAAGCATCATGTACCGATTCCGTTCGTGGCAGCTCTCTTGGCTACGTCTATACGCCTTGATGTTAGATTGGCACTTGTCCAAACCATCTCTCTATCTATCCTATCTCTCTTCCTTCTTTCATTCGTGCCAGCGTAACCGCAGAAAATTTTTGCCTGATTAACGATATAGGTTTCAGTATTTTTCCCATGGGCTGGTCTTGTATCGAAGCTCGTTCGACTCTGGCTCGGAGAATCTTTTGCCTGTGTACCCTCCTCCCTGCTCGTCGTTTACGATCGTTCTGTCGGAAATATTCCTGCGGTGTGGAATGGTTACGATCGGACAGATGGAAAGATTCATCCTATTTAGGTGATGCATACGCACACCCATGCATAAATATTAGGACAGCTGTTACACGCGGTGTGTTCATGGAAAGAGTTCTCAGAGATTGGTGCAATCAGAACTCGGGTTCTGTAGATTATACGAAATTTAAGAACGTTTATATAGTCGGAAGGCTTTGGAAAACTCGAGTTATCGCATCTGAATCCTCTGTCACGGCGTGTTGAACTTGCCCTCGCATCTCTTTCACTGGAAATTCGATTTTGAGGCACGAAAGGAAGTCTGTGAAGATGTTATTTAAAAAATTCGACTCAAGATCGACGGATTTCGACGAGATTCTGCGACACTCCGAGGTGAGACAGTGTGGAATGAATTTCACACGATTTTCTCTTCCCTAAATTTGTCGCGCACGATAGTGGTGAATATTGAAATCATCTTTGTGGGACTTTGTGTCTAAGCGTTTCGAAATGTCGATCGATGCCGTAGAAAGTCTGTGATTTAAAGCGGTGTGTTTAAAGGAACGTGTATTTAACGCAACGATTAGGAATGGTGAAATTGATAGACGTGAAAGATCCTCCCTTTGTTAAATCTGCATATGAATGTACATATTAGACGTTGGATTGCATGGTTAAAATTGTTCACGATCTTCTGACAGTGGGTAGAACACGTGCCGTGGAATGAATACTTCATTTGCAATTTCATTGTTACATTTAGCTCTAATTCTAACTGCTACAAATCTCGTTACCTTATTCTATGCTGAATTGCTAACGCTGAAAGTTACAGAAACACTATTAGAGCTTCGTAAAGTTGAAGAAAAAAATTCACCGAGTGGGAACTCTATGTTATACTTCGTCTATGGTTGTATTCTTAGCTTGTGCTCAGTCGGTAACGTTGGGAGTGAGAAACACACCACTAGAGCCTCCTGAAGTGTAACAAAAAAATTTATCGAATGGTAAATCTATTCTACATCTACTCTATGGTTGTATTATTATTCTATGCTCAATCGGTAATGATGGAAGTGACAGAAGAGACTTATAAAATTAGACGAAAACAAAATTCATCGAATGATAGGTCTATTCTCTATCTTGTCTATGGTTAATGCGGAGTCGGTAACATTAGAAGCGATAAGAACTCCACTAGAGCCCCATAAAGTGAAATTAAAAAGAAATTTATCGAGGGGTAGAGTTTAACAACTGTATCCAGCTAACAAAAGTAATATAATCTTCAATAACAATCCAGCATCAGAGTGTATCTTCAAATCATTTTGTGTCGGCTGTTTTAGCAGCTTTGTTTCACAAAATTTTCATTTTCTCGTCCATCGACGACAGCCTTGGGTTAAAGAGTTCAACATAATCTTTTACAATAAAGTATGTAGTAGGAATTCTGAAGCTCCAAGCAAATTTTCACGCTCTCTTTCCCTCCCTGTTCTGCCTTTTTTTTCATTTTCTCTCTTTCTTTCGAGAAACTCGTCTCAATTCGATGTGCAGTTAACCCGTTTCTGATTTCCCGGTTTACCGATATATCTATCTTTTACAGTTAACGAGGACAATCTAACAGCTCGTGATTCCTGTTTTCCCGCCATGCTTCGAACTATCGTTGACCAATACACACCTCCCTCTATCCCCAAGCAAATTTATGTAATTCTGTAAATGGTGTCTCGTTACGGTGAACATACACACATGTACATAGATACAGGTACATATACATATATATAGAGGGAGAGAGAGAGAAGCTGACATGTTGCGAACGTTACGTGCACGCCGTCCAATAGTTTCGGTTATTCGAATGTAGATACTACTCGATAAATAGTCAGTGCATCCCGTACACGCGAAACACATAAAGCAACCCGCACGACACGGTCACGAACGCGTGAAATTGATCATCACTTCGCGTTACAAAATATGAAACGTAGCCCACCTGTGTATCACGTCGAGATTAATAATGGCGATGATTGAATTTCAAGAACGTAAGCGACGGTTTACACTATATGCCCTGCAATGCAAATATGGCTGGTGTACATTTGTGGTTTTAGGCGCAATCTAACTCGACGTGCAGTGGCCTGTACAGGGAATCCTTTTTCGATGATCGAAATTAGAAACACTTTCGTGTCGATATTTTTTTATTTCTATTTAGGCGGGATAACTGATGTGTGTAGAATATGATACACTATAGAAAGAAAATAACAGAATTCTAACGATTTTGGGATACTTGCCTAAGGAATTCCAGTAAGTTTTTGATAGTTTTCTAAAGAATTTTCTAAGAAGTTTGAAATTAAGGAATTCAGAGATGTTTGAATACTTTTTTAAGGAAATTCAGTGAATCCGAGATATTTTTCTAAAGAATTCTATCGATTCTGGCACACTTTTCTAACCAGTTCTAGTAATCTCATGACACATTCTCAAGAAACTTTAGTCACTTTCGAATATTCGTAATACCCAAAGAATTCTACTAATTTTCAAATTAAAAAATCCACGAATTCCAAGATCAATCTATTACTACCCCCAAAAAAGCCACACTTCTCCAACCTCAAAACCGTGAATCCCTAAAAACCCTCAATTAAAACAAAACACAAATATTCCATGCCGAAAACCCTTAAATTGTCAAAATTGTTGCATAAAGCAGCTCGGCTGACTTGGCAATGTGGTGCAAACTGGGAAACCGTATCGTCGTGCTCCCTAACACGCGTTCAGGGTCTCGGGGGTAGACATTTAAAACGTACAGGAAATACGCGGTATCGAGATCAGCCGCGGCGTGTACCAGCACCACCCGTCAAGGGTTTCTGAATACCGAAAAGGTGGAGGAGGAGGAGGAGGAGGAGGAGGAGGGCGGAGGAGAAGGGAAATAATTTTCCTATTCCGAAATAACCTCACCGTGAGAAGTGAATGGGATAGAGGAAGCTTGGGTCTGAGCTTGGCAAGAGCCCTCGCATTGGTTCAAAGTGCCCCCTAAACCAGGCTGCCTTCCGAACATACGTGGCAACTTCCGTCGATTCGCGAATATCGTGAATTTGCAAGGCTCGCCAGCTGCGCGCTAGTTACTCGTCGAATCTACGATCTACACTTCCCCACTCCTTCCTCACAAGCTCGTGCACCGAATCCGGTATTATACTACGCGTTGGCTCTGCTACACACAGCTGAAACCGTTTCAAACGAAAGAGAGACGTTCTCCATGGAAATCTTTACGCCGTCGATATAAATGAAATTTCACGCCCGGTTTTGGGAATACGGTTTGAACGGTTATGAATCGTGATTAAGCGACACGTTATTCTCGATGAAATTACGCGAGAGGGTAGGATGAGGAACACATTCATAGGAGGAGGAATTAAAGTGATGGTGGTAATAGAAGGGTGTAAGGAAAATCTAATTTTAAAGATGCCTCGACCCGATGCAACCCTGCCGCGTTAAAGGTAGTGTCGGCGGCTGTGGTGGTGCGTCGGTAATATAATAATATTAAATTACGTCCCGACGCTTTGTACGCTTTAGAGGTTACTCCTAATATCGGAGTGATTAACGTGCGTGCCATACCTTAATATGACGTAGAAATTCCGGGGGATCGTCCGGGTGTAAAATGGGATAAGATGCGTCAGAATCCGGGATTTCGTCTTCTATTTCGAACAGCCGAGTCTCTTACGTATCTGTGCTCTTGATTGTAGCCGGAGTGAGGAAGTATCAGGTTGTAGATTGAAGCATTAAGGAGGAGGACACAGATTTAATATATAGAGACACTCGAAACTACCAGGCGGGGTTTTATATTTCTCAATTGGGACTTGAATCGAAGCTGAAATATCCTTCGTACAGCACTGACTGAGATTTTCACCACTTATTTCCCAAGATTTCTGCCGGAATTCTCGAACTCTTCGATACCCGAGTGAACTTGTCACATTGATATAAATATATTTCACTGAGACTGTATAGCTGGTGCAAAAATACAAAGACTTAAACTATAGTCAGTCCCAGTATTAAAAACAGTCGAGTAAATAATATTAATTAATTTATTCGTCATTTTTCCATAGACTATAGTTGGACCCAACATATAAAGACACTTTGTGTCACTTGTTACAAGTAAATCTTCCTTCGACTATAGTTAGTCCTAACGTAAAGGCACCTAGTGAACTTATGACTCTGTTATTATAATTTTTCCTTCGACTATAGCGAGTCCCAATATCTAAAGACACCGAGAAAACTTACGATCTTGTTATATATATCTTTTCCACCGGCTAGTCTATCTGAATATGTGAACTTTAACGCGAAATTGATCTTACGACCTTGCTATATCTCTTCCGCTGACTATACACGCCAATATTCTCCCTGGTACACCGTGACAAGCGAAGATAGTTTATAGATTTTTATCGCCTGTCGCATTACTGTTGAATATTCGTGTAATGGTGCTATAGAGCATCAACCCGTTAAACTTCATCCCTTTTATCTGATACTCGGGAGTCGGGGCATAAATTTCACTTTAGCTAGGAATTCCTGATTTCGTCCCACGATCTACGGTTGGGGAGGGGGTGAAAGCAATGTGGCTTGCCTGATAAATGTCTCGGTTGATGGACGTTTTACGAGGTGTTGGTTATCTCGTGGGAATCGATCGATCCCTCGTCGATGGAATATCCGCGGAACAAAACGAATCGCCATATAGAAATCGACGATATACAGCTGATCGTTGACGTTCCACGATGCTTGTGGCGTATTCGTTCGTAGAAAAAAAAAAGAAAAAAGAAAAAAGAAAAAAAAGATGACATTATCGAAATCAGTTAATACAGTTGAGAATATAGGTCACGCGTGTTGGAATACACGTAGAACGAAGACAGAGTTAATGTGGTACACGTATAAATGGTAAAATGGGTGGATAGAGTGATATCATCCAGCGTTACTCGGTAATCTACTTTGAGACTGAAATATAGAACATAAATTTCCGGCTGTATCAAAGACCAGGCGCGAAAATTTAATGCGCCGATAAATTAGCATACTAACGAGGGGCTCCAGAAGAGCGAGAGAGAGTGAGAGAAGGGAGGAAAGAGGAGAGAGAGTGAGCATATCCACCCCTATCTATCTGTTCCCGGTCAGGACTGTAGATCAGCTTTTCCTCTGATAGTAATCAAGCAAAATATTGTGGTAATGGCCGCGGGCATTTCTGTCGAGGTTCTTGACTCTCTCGGGACCTTACCGGAACTCTTCCTTCCCGACTTATCTCAGCGTCCGCTCTCCACTTTCTTGTCTCTCTGAGTCTCTCTGAGTCCCTCTCTCTGAGAGTCTCTTACTCTCTCAGAGTCTCTCTCTCCCAGAGTTTCTCACTCTCAGAGTCTCCCTTATCCAGAGTTTCTCACTCTCAGAGTCCCTCACTCTCAGAGTTTCTCTCTTCCTCAGAGTCTCTCACGCTCAGAGTCTCTCTCTTTCCCTGAATCTTCCTCTGAGTCCTTCTCTGAATCTCTTTCTCTTTCACGATGCTTTCGGTTGCCTACAAAGTAGGCAATATCGAGGGTAGTATACCATATCGAACGAAACAAAACGAGGCAACGTGAAAGGACAGACCTAGTGCGAGCTTGAAAAGGAAGAATTTCAGAAACGAGGGCTAACGAGTGAAAGGGTTGCAGAAAATGCGCAGGACGAAATGAAGGCGAAATAGAAGGTTAGCTGGTTATCCGTTTCTACACTGTTATGCTTAGCTAGTATGGGCCAACCATGGGCTAAAAGTTAGGAGAAACTTCCTAATGTATGTGGGATAGTCGGATAGCCGGTGGCTTGCACCATCTATTCTACGACCGGGCGGTCCAGGTCGTGACCTGCCAACTCTCCCTTCCTTCCTTTCTTCCTTGCTTCCTTGCTTGCTTCAAGATCTTTACCCTGCATCTCAACGTCTCTTCTATATGTCCTTTATCTATTCCTTTCTCACTTTGCTTCACGATCGTTTCACTATCAATATGCGCGTCCAACCGTACAACCCGTACGTGTACCCAATTGGTTAACCTTCCTACCTTCTTTCATCGTGTTATTCATGGTTATAGTACACGTTTCATACAACCTATCCTAACCAAACTCAAACTACTATAGGGTCTTTCAATAACAGCCATAGAACTTTGAATTGTTTCCACTAAACTCTATCGTAGTGGTCATTTATATGATATTATATTTCACGTATAATGCCATCGAATGTGCTATAAAATGAAGCAGCAAGTGTTAGATAATCTTTCGTAGTTTTCGTTTTATTTGCATTCGAAGTTCTATCGCTTTTATTGGAAGACCTTATACTATCACTGAATATACGAATTAAGTCTAGGAAGCAAAGAAATCTTGGGGGAAAAGATGTTCAGGTTAGGTAGAGGGGAAGGATTCGAGAAAGACACAGGTGTATATGTTAACGATTCACCCTTAGCCGATCTTCTTAGATCAGCAGAGATACGTACGAAGTACATGTATTTAAATTGTGTAACTCGCTGATCTTCTTTTCCCCTCGCCCTCAGACGATGTTCACCGGATGTAGTACAAGTTTCCCGTGCGTATTTCAACTGAATCCAGTTTGCTTCTTTTGTCACCGATGGCGTATTATCGCTCGAAGGAGAGAACAGAGACAGGGTGTACGAAGATTTCCTTCTTTTCTTCTTTTTGGTCAATTATATCCATTCTGTTACATCTGAGCACGTGTTCGGTCGGCACTAGGTTCTTGTTTCCGTTGAGATCAGTCGATAGATAACTGGAATAGGGTAAATATCGAGGGTCATCCAACTTGCACGCCTACAGGTCTCTTTTTAACCCTTTCGTCGAGTGCAGGTTTTAGTATTTTGGAAATTTGTCGGATTGTTTTCGAAAGTGTAGTAATTTTATGTTTCACAAATTAGTGGAAATGGAAAATTTATTTCTTCGAGTGAAAATGGAATGAAACAAATAATAATAATAATAAAAGTTACTATTATTGATTGATAAATGTAATTTTTAACTGAAACGCGATTATTTTTGCATAAACCTGATATTTGGAATTTTTTAAATGACTTTTTGACACATTGCTGGTGGTATCTCACGAATTACAACTTGGAATTTTGTTCTTTAGGCCATTCATTATTTCTGGCTTGTTAGCACAGATTCTACTTTTCAAAAACTCCACGAAAAAAGATCTAACAGTGTCAAAGAACGCTGAAAATTGAACAGTTGATTTCACATAGAACCTATCAAAAACAAATACCACTGAATTCTCTAAACTTCAATCTACAAAATGAGTTTCTCAAAATGATCTAAAAATTTTCATGAAAATTTGAAAAAAAAAAAAAAGATTAAACGATGAATTCACGTTTCGAGGAAGAAACATAGACAAAAGTATCCACGCAAAAAGCAATTTTCGTACTTTCTCACATCCTTTCATCCTTCAGAAATGGAAAGAAGCACACGACAGTGGAACCGTTGCCCAAAAAAAAAGCATAATCCACGTGACATTATTTATCGAGTCCTGGAATAACAAGGAGGTCGTCACTCGTAACCTGTCCAGAGATTCGTCCGGTGATTTATACATGGTGGTTGTTCCGTGTGTATCTAATATTCTCGGTGACTTGCCGACAAGAGTTGTATGATAATAGTGAACGATTAGATTGTTTGACAAGCAAGTGTTACAAGGTACCACATAGGTCGTGACATGCAATCCTTGCTTCTGGTTCGCTGACTTAACTCTATGGTGTATGTATATATATATCCTTTGCGCCTTAACATCTCTTCTTACGGTTGTTATCTCCATACTTCTCTCAATGCGCTCACGACTGATTCTTGTATGAGTTTTGATCGTGTTCTTAACGTGTGACGAACAGTGGAAGATCGAAGTATTTCCTTTCCCCCTTTTTGTTTCTTTTTTTTTTTAAATTGAAAAGGAGAAAAGATATGTATGTGTTATTTAATGCATGTAGTTCCTAACCTACTCATAAAAAAATCGTATCTTAACCTAACCTAAAAAATTGTGAAATTGGTAAAACTTCTATGCACCTGAAAAAAGTACGTTTCATGGTTTCACAGGTAAAAGTACTAAAATAAAGTCCTATACTGTACTACCGAGATATAAATATCATTTAATGCACTTAGTTTCTTCTCGAAGCAAAAAAAAAAACATCGTATTTTAACTTAACCTAAAAACTTGTGAAATTGGTAAAAATTCTATGCTCTTGGAAAAAGTATCTTTCATACTTTCACAGGTAAAAGTACTAAAATCAAGTACTGTATCGAGCTAGCAAGATATAAATATCATTTAATACGCGTAAATGCTTCTCGAAGCAAGAAAAAATCGTATCTTAACCTAACCTAAAAACTTGCGAAATTGTTCAAACTTCTTTGCACCAGAAGGAAAGTACTTTTCATACTTTCATTGATAAAAATGTTAGAATGAATGACTACGTATTATTACCAACGCATAAATATCATTTAGTACGCGTTCCATTAACATGCTGCAATCGTTTCTTTATTTTTTCTTTATTCGAAGCATCGAAGCAATGACCTGCTGTAATATTCTCATGCGTTTTATCTATAAACGAGCAATGTAAGAGCGTAATTCCAATTTTACGGTAGAAAAGCAACTGTTCGAAGAATCTACAGATTTTTCTTTCCTTTTCATTCTTTGTTTCTTCCGTCCTTTTCTTTCATTCGCTCGCGAGTGAACACAAGGTGCTGTATCATAGAGAGAAGAATTGATTAAATTCCTCCTTACGTCACCGTATCAGCCTCATCCAGCAAAAAACACCACATCCCGTATATGGACTTGTTAATAAATTTACGCGAGCCATTTCTTTTTTCTTTTCTTCCCCATTTTTTTCTTTCTTTTTTTTTCCCCTCCCCATCTTCCACGGCGAACAGTAAAACGATGAAAAGAGAAAAACTGCA
This sequence comes from Anthophora plumipes, assembly GCA_951804975.1. Classification (NCBI taxonomy): domain Eukaryota; kingdom Metazoa; phylum Arthropoda; class Insecta; order Hymenoptera; family Apidae; genus Anthophora; species Anthophora plumipes. The sequence goes on along the minus strand of OX638123.1, from coordinate 13,722,657 downwards.
TAACCGGCTGCTCGCAAAACGTAAATGCGTTTCTAAAAGATCTCAATTGCTCGCTTGTGCGTTCGTTGAACGCGTGTTGAAAAAACGAATTCTACATAAATGTTTCCCATCTGTCGCGGTGTTTTTCGTACGCAGAGGCCTGCGGAAAGATGAATAAAGGCGAGAAGTGAAACGACGACGAACTTTCTGTAGCCTTTATTCCTTGTGTTTCCTTGCAAAAGGAACAAAAAAGGAAGAAAAAAAAAAAGGAAACACGAAGATGCAAAAACGTTTTCTATGGACTGCTAGTTCCAGCAGTCACGAAAATATCTTGCTAGTTATGTGCTGTTAGGTTAGGTTTTAAGGTATGCTTACTTATCCAGAGTGCTTCCCCATTCGATAGAAATTCATCACTTACCTGCAACAAAGGATGTTAAATAGATTAGCGGAGGTTCGATGATAATCGACAAAATTTTTTAAATAATAATTGGAATGTTAGTGTATACGATGTAAAATAAAATATACTTGAAAATTTCTTCATATATTAATGTTCGTGGAGTATGAAAATGCAACAGAAATTTCAAGTAAATGTCAATTGCTGAATTTTATGTTTTCAAAATAAAAAAGAACATATATATACTTTATTATTAAATACATAATATTTATATTTATTTTGAGAATATAAAATTCAGTAATTGACATTTTAAATGTAATAAAGAAATATAAATATTCTGTCAAAAATTTTAGCGGATTAGATTTTGCTAAATTTCCCCGAATTTTAGTAAACTTCGCTAAATCTGAGTCTACTTTCCTAAATTTCACTAGATTCCTCTACACTTCACGTTCAAATAAGCGCCTCAATCCTCACAAGCACGAGCGTATCACACGTTCAACAAAAAGATCGTAACGCCAGATGAAAAATTGCCTTTCATCATTTCTAATAACTATTATTCAACTTCCCACAGAAAAAACGGAGAAAAAAAAACCATTACTCTATACTTAACGCAGCAGAAAATTCAATTCGTTCGTTAAAGCTGATTCAAAGCTGTAATTGAACGAACTGTGGCGTTTCGTAATCTCTCCTCTGTAGCAAAAAATAGCACTTTAATAAAAAAAAAAAAAAAAAAAAAAAGAAAGAAAGAAGAAGAAGAAAAAAAAAAAATAGGAGAATCACTGAATTTTACGCTTGATACAGTGTGTAATTAGGATCCTTTTGACTCGCAATTACCTCACGCGCCGATTGTACGGAGAGTGGTAAACGAACTGTTAACTCGATAAAATACATTATGAAATCTTCTAAGCGGATTCGAAACTTTTCTTTCCCCGTGGCGTTCGAGTTTTTTAAAAAGCCTCGCGTACCGACACTCGCGAAGGAAGGAAGGAAAGGGTAATCGAATCGTTTCGTGCACACAACCTTTCTTCGGTCTCTGAAAACCTGCGGGAGCGTAAACAATAGTTTGCAAGTAACGCAATAAATAGGAGAGCGGGTACGTCGGGAAGTTAAATGAACCGGACGTTCGAGAGGCGCAAAGAAAGACAAATAAAGGTGAGAGGAGATGTGAAAAAGGGGGGCCGTGGAATGTCTGTTTGCCGTGTCAAAAATCAACACAAATTGAAATCACCGTCGCGAACACGGCTGTTGACTAAAAGAAACTCGACTTTTATCGACCTTGAGCCGCCAGATTTCCACGCCGTCTATCGCATTTTCCAGATTGGACATTCGATGGTAAAGCACAAAAAATAAAAGAAAATATATGGGAGGAGGATAGAGGGAAACGAGTTGTCCCAAAAATGCGAGGAAAGCTGAGGAAAATTTCACGGGAGTTACACGGAGAAAGGCCACGATGCATGAATGTTTGTGGGATCTCGTAACGAGTAGTGTAGCTGTGTGTATAATCGTTGATTTTTGTAGATAAAGATAAATCGGTAAGGAAATACGAGATGAAAATCTGTGGCAAGTGTCTTTTTCCGAAAGAACAATTTTTAGAAATGAAAGAAACGAGAAACGCTTTCTTCCTTTCCTTCTTTCAAATTTTATCTTTGAATTCTTTTTTCTCAGCGACTAATTTCATATTTAAATAGAATATCATCAGTTATCAGTTACTTATTTTATATCTAAATAATTGATTAGAACTTATTAGTGAGTTATTCTATATTTAAGTAATATATTATGACTTATTAGTGACTTATTTTATATTTAAACGAAATATTATGACTTATTAGTGATTTATTTAATATTTAAACAATATATTATGACTTATCAGTGACACATTATATATTTAAATATTATATCGTGACTTACTAGTCACTGATTTTATATTTAAATAATATATTTTGACTTATCACTGAGTACTTTATATTTAAATAAATGATTACGAGTTATTACTGAGTTATTCTATATTTAAGTAATATATTATGATTTATTAACGACTAATTTTATATTTAAATAAAATATGACGACTTAATAACATATTTTATACAAATCATGTACAATTATTTACCAAGAAAAGGATTTATTTTTTTAACAAAGTGTTCATACTTCCACGAACAGCGTTGTATGTATTTTACTCGTTGAAATTATCGTATATTTTGGTTACGTCACTTACAATTCCCGTTCCTGTATGCGAGAGTGCTCCTGCCGCGCTCGTCATTCGTTTCCCCGTTCTGGCGTGACGTAACCTTGATTTAAGATTGAAAATCTCGAATCCGAGACTCTAATTGACTCTGTTCACCGAAGAGGAAACGAAGATCTCGAAGGGGAACGCCAGGTTTCAGGAATTGCTACCGGATGACGAAGCAACCTTCTCTCTCTCTCTCTCTCTCTCTCTCTCTTCCCTTCTCCCTAAATCAATAATCCCCTTCTATCTTCGAGAAGATCCGGGCTAGATTACGTTTAACTTACGTCGCTGATACGCGTAACGTGTATATCGTCCTCATTGCGCTGCTTCAATTAGAATTTGTTCTGTCACGCGTCCCAGTCATTCTGAATAATTCATGGGCCAACATCGAAAACCGATATAGAGGAAATCGTTGCACATATATGTAACTATATATACATACGTACAGCGAGTTGCAAAATTATTCGCTCTCAGTTAACAAATGTGACAAAGATCAACGAAATAATGAAACAACAAATAACTTTTTCAACGTCGTTTTATTTAAACGTGCATAGTTTATACTATAAAGTTGAAAAAACAGAAAAATTGAAAGATTGTAATTTACAATTACGAAAAAAGGATTTGAAACATATTACCGAATAATTCTTCGCCCGTTTGCAGCACTTTCAATTCAAACAATTAGAGAATAATAAAAAAAGTTGAAACTTTTCAGCAAGTAATTAACTCATACAAAAATTTCCAAAGAATATTATAATATTTTTAAATGAAGAACACAGAAAAAGATGATATATAAGTCCTCTAAAAAAAGAGAAACTTTTCAGTTAGCAATTACCCATAAAAAAATTCCTTGAAGAAAAGAAAAAAGAGGAAGAAATTGACTTCTTCGTTACCATTCACTGTACCATCAATTACCCATACAAAAATTCCCCCAATAAAAGAAAAATAAAAGAAAAAAACAGAGGAAGAAATCCACTTCTTCGTTACCATTCATTGCACCATCCAACCAAACGCTACAATTCGATAGAAAAAGCTGTACGAACGATACAACTCTGCGCCACACAGTACACAAACACATGGGTGTTCACTCGAACCTTGTATATATCAAAGAGAGCTAGGTCTACGTCTTTACCATGAAGTGTACCTGACGACCGGTGGTCGAGAGGAACACGCGGTCTCGCTCGTAGATCAATGGGACACGCTTCCAGCGTATTCGTGCGACTATCCCTCGATTGTTGTTCATCATACAACCTATAGGATAGATAAAGGAAGAAGTATTATAGGCGGGGGAGGGCAGTTAAAGAAGAAAGGGAAGAAAAGCTACGTGTGTACGATGCTCAGCCAGCAAAAGTGCACACACAAACACAAACATACACACACTTCAATATATATATATATAAAGCGAGTACCGTGTCGCCACCGAGGATAAAGGAGTTGTGGAACGCGGCGAGTAAGAAACACGCGGAAACGGGTGACAGTTCGTGCCGCGGCCATAACAGCCACGCTATTTTGCCGTGGATTTTTCTGTCCTTTTCCTACTATCCTAACGTTTTGCTCTTTCCTTCTCTTTCACCTTGTCCTTTTATCTATCGACTTCCCCTCTTCTTCTTCTTCTTCTTCTTCTTCTTCTTCTTCTTCTTCGTCTTCTTCTTCTTCGTCTTCGCCTTTCCATCTTCCTCGTTTGCGGCACACAAGCCTCGAACAACATCGAGTCCGGCGATCACGGCCTCAGATAGAACCATGGCTACGAAGGCTTGGGATAAAAAGGAATCCAAGAGTTAAGCGGGACTCCTGAAAAACCGCGAATGTCAGACGACGCTGCTGCGGCGTATTAGATAGATCGCTGGACCAGATCGACGATGCCTCCTGTGGCGTGCTCAATCAGCGACAGAGATTGTTCCAATCTTCGATCGGGGAAACTGGACTAGCGATATTTTTCTTTCGTTTCTTCTACTTCGAGCAACTAATAGCGCGTACCTTGGATATGTATAATTCATTTTCAGAGGAGTTTTTTCAACGGCAGAGAAAGAGAGGGAAAGGATAGATTTTTCGAATGCTTGTGTAAGTACACTTAAGGGTAGAATTTTTATTGCCTTCCTCGACACGTGCTCAACGTGCAACAGGGAGAATTATTTCTTTTTTCTTTTACATTTGTCGCTGAAGTAACTGTTTCACGAATAAAGTAAATTTATTGCTAGATTAAGTATGAAATTGTTGGGTATCCGAAGAAATAGGTACATTACTACATACAGAATGATGAAATTAAAGAGTTGGAAATGAATTTAGCCGAAACAAATTGTTGAGAAATAGTGGTAATAATTGTTACCAATTTTCCTTCGTAAATCTAGCGTTAATCTTTGTCTAAGTTCCCTGTGCTCTTTCAGCAGGTGAACAAACCGATTCTTTTTGCAGGTAGTTATCAGAAAAGAGGATGTGACTAGCAGATTATGCTCTGTCTGTAGGTTTGATAGTTTCACGACGATAAAAGTTCGTGAGGTTTTTACCTCTGTCCATCTAGAGATAGCCTAGTTCCGCCAAGTGTCAAGGAGTCACTTGATAAATCTAGTTCTACACCTAGAGAGCATAGTCTAGAGTTTTCGTGTGGTGTGAACTGGTTAGATAGAGGAATTCTGCGTGGTCGAGCAGCGAAAAGTTTGTGGAGGACAAGAAGAAGGGAAAAAAAAAGGAACTATCGTACGGGGTTTCTTGGTTGAAGATGCGGGATAGCTTTTTTTGCAAGTTGGTACAAAAGTCTTACTGACCGCGAAACGAGATTATCGTGGTATCGAATTTGGCACGAAAATTGCCGGTGAGAAATTTATCGTTCGCCGCGCTCGAGATAAATGATCCCTCGCGAGCAAAACCCTCGTTTTAACGGTCTTCGGGTCTTTTTTGACCCGTTACGTTCCTATTTCTCCGAGAACTTCTGTGATTATTAAAAAAGAAATAAAAAATGTGACGAAATTTTTATTAATATTTTCATTTCCAGTTTCTTAATATTATGTTAAAAGTTTATTTTTTGGATTCGTGTTTGGATTACTATTGCAGATTAAATCTTCGGGTCTTTTCTGACCCGTCACGTTCTTATCATTCTAAGAACAAAATTTGTGTCTTCGTATTACAGTAAATATTTACAAAATCATACAAAGTGCTAAGGGTAGCTAAAGAAATTGTTGAAAATATAGAAAAAATGTAATTCAAGTGGAGCGAATGATAAAGCAATTTTTTATTTTGTCAAGTTGACAGAAGAAATTCGTCCAAACGTTTCATACAGTACAATTGAAAATCTGGCGAATATTTTTCGAAACATAAGGAGTCATTATAAGAATCATAAGAATCATTCTGGCTCGGTTGGACTGTATTTTCATTGAAAATATCGAGGACGTTCATATAGATCGACTCTACTGTTTATTCGAAGTTCCCTTGTCGTACTGTCAAGTCTCATGGTCTTCCCTTAGATAAAGTTTACTTAAAGGAAAAGTGTTATTAAGTGTTCATGTCTTCGCGAGGATTTTGCTTTGGCAACGAATCTCGGATACATTTTTCTACAAAACAAAGAATCAAGCATCTATAAAATATTCAGGAACAATCTCAGCTATACCTCGTAATTTTTCGAATTTCTGAAATATAAAAAATGCAAAGAATAATGAAAATACTAATAAATAAAAAAACAAAAATTGGGAATTCAACAGGAAATAAATAAATAAATAAATATACATTTCATATATTTCTATAACTTTCCCGTAATTCTAACCAATTGTAAATTTTTCAACAAATGTTTTTACACATCATCTAACAGCCTAATTCTTCTAACTCACGTAATTTCGTCTAATTCGAATTGTGCGAATATTACTAAGAGTCTATATCTTTAATTTTCAAGTCACGTGAAATTACAGACGATTAAAATACCGATTGCAGAGAAAACGCTGTTCAAAATTTCCCAACGGACAAAAAAATAAATAAAAGCCTCACATATTACAACAACCTTTGAACCTGTCGGTGTTTTATAAAAAAACACACACACACAGTCGCGTGAACGATGAATACTTAACAGGCTAATCGTGGCGTACACATCCGTTACAAAATATTTCGTTTTAATCGTCGCTGAATGGCGCGGAGTGAAAATAACCGGTCGAGTGAAAAAAGTAAAAAAAGAAAAAAAAAAACGAAAACAAAAAAATGATAGAGTAGAAAGAGAGACAGAGACAGAGAGACAGAGAGAAAGGAGAAAAACGAACCAATAGCAATTCCATTATTCGCCGGTCGAAAATGGCTCTACTGAATCATAAACAAAGCCCATCCATATTCATGCATGGAAATAGATTTAGTTATGTCGAGCAACGTATGCTCGGCTACGTGAGAAAATTACGAATATTTCCATAAAGCTTTCTTAACTAGCGGATAGTCAGGCACGTAGACCGGAAGCGCATTTCAAGCGGAAAACACCGCGTTGTCATCGCATGCGTCATCCTCGGGGCGCTTAACTTAATCTGTTGGTGGCGCGAGCACGCGAGAGACAGTCTACGTTTGATAGAAATTTCAAGAGGTGTTCGCTTAATTCGTACCTTCGAAGAGCAAGTTATTAAACGAAAAACAGAAATAAGGAAAAGAAAAAGATCGTTAAAGAGGGACATCGTAACTACATGACTAGTTTCACACAGAGTCTATTGAAATTGGTGTAGTGGTTCAAGTTTATGAATATTTGAACGTGTGACACTAGTCGAGAACTTTTGTAAGGTTTGTTCGATTCATCCTCGATCGATCGATCGAGAGAGAGACTCTTTTGCACCCCTCTTTCTTCATTTCTTCAACGAAAGAAGAGAAATTCCAAAGAAGATCCTCCATGGACAGTTTTAACACTCACAAGCCCGTATTTTATATCCTTATCGGTTCAGAAGGTTGAACTCCGTGACAGGTATATAAATGACAAGTTTCTAACGAGGCAGGAAGCAAAACAATATCATTTCGAGCGTTCCTGGTGTTTTCATCAGTGGTGGATCTTTGTGATGTTGGTACAACGTCGATGTATACGCCAGGCTGGGTTCGGTCCAGTAATTAAAAGAGGCAGCGGGAGGTTTCTAGCGGCGGCATATTGATGGAGGAATTTCCCAGCGTGTAAAGCTGCCACGACTTCGGTATCCCTATCCTTCGATTTCTAATCTGACCGGCCGTAATGTCGTCCGTAATTAATACAAGTTGTAATCCCTGGCAGCATTCCGGTTTTGCGCCGGACAAGATATTAGTTGCGCCGTAGTTGCGCCACCAGGCAACCGCCTGCACCATAGATAGAGATCGGCATTAGAGTGGTAGCACAGAAGACCCTTTCCACCACCTATCTTACTCGTTCCGTGGCTGCTCTAGTCGCTCTTCGTTTCCTGTTACAGTTAATGGAAATTCACCACCGTATGGCTTCCTAGTTCGTCGCTGTTTTCCTCCCCCTCTTTAACCTAGACACGTTTCTTTAACTTTCAACCTTGTTTCCTCTCATTTTTCTTTGCATCCAGAGGTAAACTGTATATGAGAATCTTGACATTTTGTCAAGGATACTTTCTTTTTTTTTTTTTGGAGAATTTTTTGAACGAATTTCTTCTATACCGTATTTAAGTACAATTGTCAAATAATTTGAAAAAAAAAAAAAAAACACTTCAGTCGTTAATTAATTTTCCTTTTATTTCTAACCTGGAATTTTTTGCCTCAAACCTTATCAAACTACGTCAGTTCAGTTCGATAAATTTTAGTATTATTTCTAATAAATGTTAACAAATATTTTTCACGTATTTAATATTTTAAGTCTAGCTCTCTGTCGTCAGTAACTAGTTTAAAAAAATGATTTGCTCTCGCTGTTGTACACACGGGAATCCCCTGTTTTAAGGCAAATCGGGAATCACAGTCTGAAAACTGTTCTGTTAAGATATTCGTGGTACAGTTGAACGTTTAGGTATCTCTTCCTACTAACCGCTTAGATAGAACAAAACTGATAGGAACCGCATCGAGTTAGGATTGAAACTAGCCCAGGGCTTTCTTCCTATTATCCAGTAAACAACCTTGTTGAAAGAATGTCTGGCGCGGGTTCCGTGAGGAAGCGACTGTTCGCCACCCTAACCTAGACCATAAGCATGGTCAACCGATTATTATCGCTTAGGTTATATTCTTCGAGTATACAGCTGCATCTTCGAGACTATCGAAGGTAGCCGGAAGGTAACTTCTTAAGTCGAAAAGAGAGGACCTGGAATCTCTTTCGTTTCTACTTCGGCTAGCTGATTCGATCTCACACGGACTACTACCTATCTCTAGCCTGTTTTACTGTTGCAACGCGACAAGAACTCCGTTTGCCTTTGCTATTCTCTCTCTCTCGATTCGCCCCTTACGTTATCTGTCTCATTTTCCTCTCGAACAGTTCATGGCCATCTTTGGCGTATCAGTGCTCGAGTTCGTGAACCCCTTGCTCAGCTTGCCTTTTTTCCCCCCTATCAAAGTGAACGGGTTTATGCGGGCCCAATGTCGATGACGCTAGCGTATAGTTTCTTTCCTCTTTTTTTTTTTTACGAACTGATGACTTCTTTTTTATTTTTCTGACAATAAAAATATTTTTTTTTCTGACTGAATTCGTTCACCGAGGGAAAATATAGCTTCACAGGCTTGGTGGAGAATGTATTGTACTATAAGTAATTTTTTTTTTTTTCGAAAAAAGTAAGAACAGAGAAGAAATAGAGAGGCGTAGAGTCGCGGCCTGTTAGTCCGATTCCCGTGTAAACTCTGAAGATTTTCCTGGGTTCTTAGAGTTCTATTTTCCATTCCTGCCATTTCTTCTATCATTTTCTCGAATTTTACTCGAATTCGGGAATTTATTTTGAAAAAATAGGGCGACAAATCGCCATAATTTTGATTGTTATAGGATTCCAGTGTGAATCGAAGCCAATTAGTATCTTAAGTGACTTATTCTGAGTAGACGCAACGATGGGAAAAATAGGGTAAACGTGGAAATATGAAATTTGTATCGTGAAACGAAATTACAAATTTGTTTTTCTGTTTTTCCTTTCTTTTCTTTCGGATATTTCCTCTTTTATTTTATCACGCGTTTTCATTATCCCCAGACTGACAGGTGAATTCATTTCCATCGATTTCCCTGTTTAATACGAAATCAACACACCGATAAAAAGAGTGCACTTCACTACCGATTATTTCTCCATCGCACTTGCACATTTTATTTTCGGAAAATGAGAGGTTAATACGTGATTGCCTCTGTAGTAGTTGTGAATAGGATAAAATCTGCTCCCGGGGGGTAGATTCAATTGAAACGGTTAAAAAAATCTCCATTCTCGTTGCTGTGTTTTGGCTTCGACGTTGAATATCAATGCAAATTCTCCGTTAGGAATATCACTTTTCATATATCGCGTGTATAACACCACGATTCGTATCATTTTGTTCGTAATGCTCGTTACTATTTGAACAGGGAACGTCATTGCGAGAACTTGATCGGATGGGCAACGATGATAATGCATACCTGGTTTCCACGGGGATACTTTCGAATTTCGAAATTCGAACGATCGAATTTTTCGCTATGCAACCTATCCATTGAAAAATCGCGCGAAATTCATCGAGATAAGTTTTTATTCAACAATCGTGTTTTCTGTTTTATTAGAGCATGTGTCACACTTTTCATAATACACATTCATATATATATATATATAAAAATATTATAAAATTAGTTTCTTTTTTTTAAATAGTTAATATATGTAATTATATATTTTAATATATTATAAATTAGTATATAATTCTCTAAAAATCATTCGAAAAATCCAATCGAAATTGATTCCTAGCAAAATAAATTACCAATCCAAACCAAGGAAAATTATAAAATAAATAATAATCGACCACATTTACATAGATTAACATTTTTACTTTGTAACAATTTTTCCAAACTGATTTTCTGCTTTCCTCAAACTGTATCTTACACGAAATACTTAAAGAATCCTAGAGTACTTCAAAAATTCAAAAAGTCTAATTTCACAGAGTATCGAAAGAACGATATTCTCGAAAAATCCGATGGAAATTTATCTCTAGCAGAATAAACCAGCGCACAATCGACCACATTTACATACGTTAACGTTCCCACATTTTTATCACTACACACCAAGGAACCGTTAAGCTCCTACTTATCGAAATCATTCCGAGGGAATTTTTACGTCACTCGATGGAAAAAGATTTTCCCCCAGAGGTAATAACCATTCCCTCCCGGTAGAAATGTTACCAGCGTCACGTTACCCTAGTAGAAAGATAGAAAGTGAGGGAAGAACGTGTACTCGGAGTAAGATACTTTCCTTTCCCTCTAGCCTCCGTCACACGTATGTATTTTATTTGTCAATCGAACTCGATACCACGTGAGAATTTCTTAAAGATGGTGGAGAAAGAAGGTGAAGAGGATAAGGTTGTGACGCGGGTAGTGGTTTACGTTTTCAAATTAGTATTCGTCGTCATAGCTTGCAGGTTGGATCGACGAGGACGAGGAGAAAGAAGAACCTAGAGGGAGATAGCAGTGGGGTAATGCGGTTATCTTGTAGCGGAGTATTATTTCCTCTTTCAATAAGAACCCCATCTCTTGCCTCAACCATCAGTTTTCCCACCTTTCGCTTCGAAAGCCCATCTCGCGGAACAGCTTTTGTTCCTTTCGAGCTGTTCCTTTTTCAAACGACACGAGACACCGGTTAGATTTGTATCTCGCTACTGTCATATTTATCGGCGATCGTGGTACACTTTGGAATTACATTTCCCTACGGGAAGGGAAAATTAAACGGTGAACGATGGATTTTTACAGGATAAAATACGTCTCAAATTAAATAAAATATGGTAATTAATACAAGTGTAATTGTTTAGAAAGATATAGGTATATTAGCTGTTTGAAAAAAGGAATTATTTGATCAGTGTGCTTACAGGAGGGCAATTTGAAAATGGAACTCGTTCAGAGTTTCAGATAACCGTATGGTAATAAGTCTTTACAGGATCTCACTAAATTTAAATAATAAATAATTACTAATAATTAAACAATTAAATCTAACCCAATTTAGAAGGGAATTTGAAAAAGAACAAAAGTGTGGTAGACAATTGACTCGAAAAAATTATTAAATTTGCGAATACTTTTCCTTAAAGAGAATTTAAGAAGAAGAAAGTGAGATCTGATTAATTGTCCATATTTAATTCGATAAAAATTCTTGAATATAGTGCAATTAATTGTTTATAAATTCTGGTCTTCTAATTGTCTAGAAAAAACGAAATTAATCGATATTACCTCGAAAATATTGAAATTGTTTACATAGAAAAGAATTGATAAAATAAGAGATCGAATTACAATTAATTATGTATAAACGTGATTGATCAGAGTAGATTACAAAAAAAAAAAATAAATTTCTCGTTTATTAATTCCTTCATATGGAAGGGAATTCAAGAAAGAAGAGCAAACGATGGTGGAATGAAATATGATAGAAGTGTGCCGTAACGGCAACCCTTAATGCAACATAACGAAGATCGTATTTCAGGGTCACGAAATCATTTTAATCTCTGTCTAAGATCTCTACCTCCACTTTTACGTAAAATCTGAAGGGAATGCGCACGTTATGAAACCGTTAGAACAATCTTGTTATTTCTTCAATTTCTTCAATGGAGTAACGTAGATCATTCTATCTTCGTGGGAAAGTATGACGCAAAGATTTCTATTCTCTCTGATTGAGTATTATAGGTCTTACCGTGAAATAGAAAACTAATGGGATTTGCATTGAATACAGTAAAAAATAAATAAATAAATAAATAAAAATAAAAGAAAAGAAATAAATAAAGAATGATACAACGAGAAAAGAGATACGATGGGAAAATTGATTTCATCCTCGATCAATGGATTTACGACGTTATTTTATCACCTCTTTGTTACAAAAAGAAAACACGTTCGTTACGTGGAACAAGACTAACTTAAGCAAAATTTATCTGACCAAAATAAAAAAATAAAATAAAAGAAAAGCTTGCGAAAAGTTCAATTTAGACCAATTTTAAAATCTCGCGAAGTACATTCAAAACGAGAAAAGTTACGTATAACGAGATTAGGTTCAAAATTAGAGAAAAAACTGATTTTCACGAAAAGCGAGTAGTGATGTCTAACAAAATTAGGTTTAAAATCAGTTAAATCGTTAATTTCCTCTAAAAACAAATGCACATCAAAACGAGCACAACGACGCACAAATAGGTTAGGTTCAAGACTATACGTTCGAGTTAAATTCCGAAAAATCTGATTTCCAATCAAAATGGATAGAATAACGTATAATAAAATCAGATTAAAAATTGTAAATTCGAGTGAAATATGAGAACAATTAATTTCTGTTAAAAAACAATTAAATTGACACGATAAGGTGTAACGAATAATACGATATAATGAGGTTAGGTTCGAAAATTAGAGGAAAAAATTCATTTCCAGTAGAAACGTGTAGAACGACGTGTAAGAAATCTTAGAAAGCTTTGAAAGAAGCAAAGTTCACCCCATACTGTTTGCAATTATGTGCAACAGGACGAGTTAGCAAAGAAGAAGATGTATTTCCTTCTAACCTGAAGAATAATGATCTCCCAAGGATCCCGATAGAATTATATTTTCTATCTGGTTAGGTAATACCACCAGGCGTAAGTATCATCGAGTGGTTTCACGTAGCAAACGTGGGTTAAAGAGCAACAATTCTACCGAGCGTATTATCGCGCTTTTATCGTCCATCCTAATGATAAACGCGAATGGTGAATTCACAGAGTCGTTACTAAGAAGCAAGTAACGCCAACCACGGTTTACACGCTTATGTAATTTTCTTATTCCTTCATCTGTTGCTTCCTCGTTTGTCCTTTTCACTTTTCTTCCCTCCTCTCCTTCTCGTGATTTATGCGGAATTACAGATTATTTGAATTTTCTGCAAATCTATTTGACTAGTATGATATCTTATATCTTTAAATATTTTATTTAACTTTAAATTAGAAAAAACTGAAGAATTTCTGATGTTAATTAGAAAGAAAAAAAATAGAATGATAAATTAAGTAAAATTGCAAACTGTTCGAATTTTCTGTACACTGTACTATTGATTAAAAATGACAATGAAAATCGAAGTGTAGAATGATAAAAAAAGTAAGAAATTTTAAAATCTTGTTAACTAACAGATCGAACAATACTTGTTTCTATTGGAATTTAAATATGCAGTGAATTTTTTTATAAGAAACTTAGAAAATGAGAAAACATAAAATTGATAATTTATGTAAAATTGCAAACTATTTGAATTTACTATAAATTTCACAATTGATCAAACAGAAAAATAAAGATCAGGCTGTAGAATAACGAAGAAAAGAATGGACAAATTTCTGTTTGTTAAATTTACTACCCCTTTTTCGTATCAAAATTTAAACGAGCACTAAATCTTCCACAAGAAGATGACAAAACTAGAAAATAAAATAATAATTCACGTAAAATCGCAATTTATCTAAATTTCCTATAAATTACACGATTGCCTCGTTTCCCCTCTTCACTTTTCATCCCCTTCCTCCACTTTCTCGAGAAATGTACTCGATCTAAACTATCGAGAACGATAAATCGTTAAATGTGCGTATCCGTGCAACGAGAATGTTATGGTTTTCGCGTTGGTTCTGTCGATGGGGGAGAAAAACGACGAAAAACGTGAAATTGAGTATCGTGAGGGTGAGAAAGCTGCGGAAAGGAAACGAAGGTTAGGTTAGGTAAAGCCTCGGAGAGAAGAAGATGAAGGTGAAGGTGAAACCGAGGACGGAGACAAAGAGGAAAGTGAAAGTGAAAGAAGGATGGATAAGGAAAGCTCGATATACACACTCTGTGTGTCTATAAGAGACATCGATCGAGCTCGAATAGTCACGATCTAAAGTGACCGATTGTCTCGAAGAACGAAGACAATTTTCCACGAGCTCTCTGTCGCAGAACTGTCTGATTCTCTTTTCAAATGGAAAACAATAACCGTTTGAACGTGCTTGATCATACGAAACGTAGAATTTCTATTATTTCCTATTACCGAATTTTCTTTATCTTTAAATTGATTTATAACTCAGATTTATCTTTATTTAAATATGAAAGATGAAGGAGATTATTGAACTTACACGTCTGCGTGTTTCTTCTTTAATAAAACAGAAACTATATAGAATTTTTTCAAGTTTCTCTTTTTTTTATTTATTACAATTGTATATGGAACAAAGTATCATTCAAATGTACACTACAATTAGATTTGCAATGTGTTAATAACACTTTTCATAATACAGTTCCATCACACGGTGTGCTGTTCTACTTTTATCAAAGGAAACACGGTTCAAGTGTATTCAATTCATTCTGCTGTGAAGACGCCAACCCTAGTTAACACAATCCCTACGAGACTAAATGCATCGAACAAAGACCTAACGCTATACAGTTCGTCAGTTCTAATTTCAGAACGAACGATCGAAGAAGTGACTCTGTAGACATGTACCCGAATTAATATTTGGGATATACTCTTTAAAACAGTAAAACTTTTTTCTAAATTGAACTAAATTATCTTTAAATAAATTATCTTATAATTAATATACTACATTTAGTATAATAATCCTTGTAATTTCTCAGAAAAAACTGTTAAGTCATTTAATTCAATTTTAAAACAGGTTATACTGTTTGAAAAAGTGTTTGAATATTAATTCGAGTACTTCTATGCAGATTCACCTATTCAACTCTATACGTTCTTCCATGTTATCGATGTATTAATCAACCAAACTAAAATCTCTCTCCTACCCCTCGAGGATATGTGAGAACATTGAGAAACGATATCCAACGATGGTTGCTAGGGTCAAGTATATATCATAAACACTGTACAGGAGTAAGTTGATCTTCGCGCCCAAGGATACAGAGTCACGGGCTAGTTCTCGGTGAAGATAAACTACATATATCGTCGATGCGTCCAACAGATCAGAGCTTATCCGTTAAAGGATCTGTACGACAAATAATAATAAGCCTGGGTTATTAAACGTTTTACCACGTGTGCATCATCGTTCTACACGATGATCATACGAACAGATGCCGGCGATAAAAGATTATTATTGGCTCGTGGTAACGTATTATCATACACCGTCGGTGGAAGATCGTTGCGCGATGGCACGACGGTTGCTTTCTACGGTGGAAGAAGGAAATCTTGTGCGGGAGAGAAGAGTGGTATTCGAACATGTATGCTGGACGAAGAGTAAACGATCTCTAAGACATAGAGAGAGAGAAGGAGACTTAGAAATGTGAGATTCAGGGAGAGAGAGATTCAGAGAGTGAGAGATTCAGGCAGTGAGAGTCTGAGGGACTAAGAGACTCAGAGAATGAGAGATTCAGGGAGTGAGAGGCTCAGGGAGTGAGAGACTGAGGGACTAAGAGAGTCAGAGAGTGAGAGATCTAGAGAATGAGAGATTCAGGGAGCGAGAGACTCAGAGAGTGAGACCCAAAGAGTGAGAGAGACTCAGGGAGTGAGGGACTCAGGGACTCTTATCCTTTAAATAAAAACAAACTGAAATCTTCGAATTACCGACGTTCTCTAAGCAATGGAGGACAGTGGGGCTAAAAAAGGAGATAGGCGGCGAGTTTCGGTCAGGAGTAGAAAAGAGGTCGAGGAAGAGAATAGGGACAGAGAGTGTGTATCGAAGAGAAGGGTGAACGAGGAAAGGAGAAGGTATAAGCAGGACAACGGGCAGGCGAAGGCAGGTTTATAGAGGGGATTTAGATGCGAACGAACCGAACGGTTCGAGGTATTGTTCGATATAAGACACGACTTCATTAAGCATTCAAGTAATGTTCAAACATTGTACATTGAATTGTACTTGCGTCCTCGTGGCCTCCTAGCCCCCTCTGTTCTTCTTCTTCTCATCCTCGATACAACAGCATCCCACACACATACACATACATACCATATACATATACATATACATCGAGCTCACTCTGACTTCGGTTTTGCCCTGGCGTCTACTAACATTGTCCACCCAGGGCTAGCTATGTATCGCTAAGTGCCTGTACAGAGCATACAATGAGAATATCGTCCTCGAGGGAACTCGTGATGCCGCAATATCGAATAATGTATATAACTATATCACTGTGGTGAAGGAGCAAGAGAATCTAAGGAAAAGGGAACAGAGGAGAACAGAGAGAGAGAACGTCTGCGGAAATGGGGATGAAGATGTCGGATGACCAATCTATTGATTCGTGAACTGATGAAACTGGAGAACGTAGATACGCGTGTACGGAAAATATTTCTGGCATTTCATTCGCGTTGATATTCGTAGCTAATATTTCGTTACTGTAGAGATAGTAGACATACGAATATCTATTTCCATTGTCATTAATAAAGTATTTGGCAAGGAAAACGTTATCCATGAATGAAAGCAGTAAGAAATATTGAAATTTTTTATGGAAACCGTGGCTGTATCGATATCGTTGATACAAGAAATGAACAGAGGTTTACTTTTTACGATAAAATTGATCATAGAAATCATATTTAAGATGTTGAAATAGGCTTTGAAAGTTAGCTTCGTTCAATTGAAAGCTAAGAAAAATCGTAATGTATCGACGCGTGTTTAATGTGGATTTTCGAGGAAAGATGAAGAAGAAAGGAAGTACATATTCGTTCGGTTTGGTACACTCTCGGTACCTACCTAGATAAGCCGATATATCTAGAACTAAGCGAGCACGGAATACTTCACCATATAAGTAAAAGCCCCGTGGTCGCTGAGATTACCGGTTTAGAGTGCCGCGATCCTTGCGCTGCTTGATTCATGGCAACCAAAAGAGCCGCCTCTTCTCTTCTCCTTCTTCTGTCTTCGTTGCTGCTGCTCTTTTACGTTTCTTAATGCTATCGACACCCGAACTACCGTTTTCATTCTCCTCTTCTTCCATTCTTATTTATTTATCTTGTCCTATGTTTTTATTAGTTTCTTCTTTTTTTTTTTATAAGAACTACAACGTTTTATTATCAGAGTTGAAGAGGTTAGGTATAACCCGAGAGAATGAGGTTAAAAGTAGATTTAAATTAGCGTCGAATAATATTCGAAGAGATGATTGAAGAATTTAAATTTAACGGTGGCAATTTTTAGAAGATTCACTGTTTTTTTTTTTTTGGTCTCATTTTGGTGTTTTGTATTTTACTCAATTTTTATTATTTTAGCGATTTCTTGGTCTGGTAAGATGAATTGATGGTTTGAATTATTAATCGCTTGTTAATTCGATGTTTTAATAAATTATAAAATATACAAAAAATGCGCTGATCTAAATTATCATATTATTTGTTAGGAGAAATATATAAAATCTTTTTTTTGCTATGTGTACTTGCAAATATATTCGTACTATTTTTTTTTTTTTTGAATGAAAAGAATTCAAGATCACCACGATATCTCGTAAAACAAATAAGCTGCTTGAAAGAAACCGTTTCAGCGTCGTATGTATCTTTCGACACGGTGAAAATTTTTATATAAAAACAGTATTTCGTCGAGCATATATTTTCGAAGTTATTCGAAGAGGAAAAGTTATGCGACTCGCCCTGTATATAAAGTGTATCTCAAAATTCGTCCGAAAGAATGTAAAAACAGAATATCGACGTTCTAACACTTTCTTTTTTTGTCGTGAAACACACACTTCAAAAATTATTCAGGACGGACATTTCTTGAAAATATCCTTTCCAATCTTCCTCTCGAAACAAATCGTGGTTGATGCGGAAAAAAACAAGGGAAAAGAGCACATTCAATTCGGAAATATCATTCGAAAGTATTATTTCTATATAAATTCATGCGGGTAAAAACAAGAGAGCGAGCCTAAAAAAAAAAAAAAGATTCGATCTCATGCTGCCAAATTACGAATTTATATTCATGGGACTTGTGACCACTGGCTAACTATAATAAAAAATACAAAGTCGATTGCACTCGAGGTTTATTTGATTTGGAAATACGAAAAAATACAAGAAAGAAAGAAAAGAAAGAAAATTGATTGAAAATTCAACGCTTTTGTTATTCTAATTTCATCTCATCATAGACAAATAAAAATAAATGGGTTTTTTTTTCGAATAGAGAAAAGGAAAGAACCTTGCTTCGTATGAAGAGAGTGTGTACACAGCATAGAATTCAAATTAAGCAAGGTAGGGTAGCATTAACTGAGCCCTGCTCGAAACCATTTAATTAACGAAACCTCAGCGAGTTTCTCCTTCAAGAATTGCTCGAGCATGAAGCTTTATCGTTGAAACTCAACACCTTCGAACAATAAAAACAAAAAAAAAAAAAGAAAGAAGAACAAACATCGTAGCTACTATCGTATTTTTTTATTACAATTTTATTACGAAGAAAATAAAACTTTTCGTAATTTTCATTCGATCTAAATGAAATATTTTCGTTTTTTCTGTTCAATGGATCTGTTCCTGACTTGAATGAAGTAGAATATTGAACCAGATTATTCAGAGAGATTTTATACGAGATATTTCTGCACGAAATTGATCGGTTTTAGAGAAAAGTAAATAAATTCACTGGTTTAATTAAAAATTAATTAATTGTTATATATTCTGTCCATAAAATTCCTTAATTTTGATTGTTATAAGTATACTAGAGACCATTTCACGCAAATTAATATTGGCAGTATTTTAAATATTACGATTTTTCTCATTAATAGCTGAAATATTTTTCCTATCACCAGTATTTTTACCACTTTCATAATTGCACACGTGCGAATTTACCAATTCAAGCCTGTACCGTTGATAATAATGTTGACAGGTGAAAATGGAACATCTGATACGTATATACACAGATACATATATATATATATATATATTTGCACGCACGTCTTTACACGGTCCGTTTCAGTTTCTCTCTCGTGTGCTTGTAATTTAAGAAAATTGCAGTCGAAATCCTTTTCGCGCGGCGTAATGCAGGTTGCCAGCCTCAGGGGCTGTCTTACCAACGAAGATGTATAACGTTGCCGAGGGAAACAATGACGGTGTGGTTTACTGCCCGCGTATAACACGGAAAATTTTCACGATCCCAGGAAGGAGATCATTCCAGCTATCAGCACAAGGTTGAAAGATAGAAGAGAAAGAAAAAGAGAGAGAGAGAGAAAGAGAGAGAGAATATGAAAACAGATCCTTGCCTACCTACTGCAGCCTCTCTTTCTCTCTGTACTTCTCTCAGTTACAATGGTAAAAGTTGCACGGTATAAGCCAGGTGTATTGAGTTTAAATGCATTTTGCGTAATTGAAGGTGCACACCGGTATGGAAACGTTTTACCAGGCAGAAGCGGTAATAATATCTGTCTTGCGAAGAATTGTGACTGCAATTTTCGAGTATACCCAGCCGGCCAGTCATCTTTTTCCTCTCCTATGAGAGAAAGAGAGGAAGAGGGGCTTCTCTGCTAGAGAGAGAGACTTTTCTACAAGAGAAAGAGAGAGAGAGAGAGAGAAAAAGAGAGAGACTTTTCTACGAGAGAAAGAGAGAGCGAGAGAGAGAGAGAGAGAGATTTTTCTGCTTTCATCCGTGCCTCGGCCTGTAACGGAAGCCGTGCGAGTAGCAGGTCTAGTCACGGTAGAAAAGAAGAGAAGAAAAAAAAAAATTAAAAAATATGACGCCTCCACGGACGGAACACGAGCCTTAATGGCATTGTTAACATAATTCTCGCGCACGAGCTCGCGCATAACTTACCGGGGCTACGACGAATTATTTCGAAGGAGATACCATGGGGATGGCCGAAATACATCACACGAGGCGAACACCTTCGAGAACAGCTTTTATGCTCGCCTACGCGAGCTTACTCTCGTTTCTTATTACCGAGGGAGTTTGATTTAGTGTTTGCAATTGATATCACGTTTTTTCTTATTTTTCTTTAGTTTGGTAAATTACAGTCTGTCCATCGACGTTCTTCATACGCTATTTTCTATCACGACTAATCGTAAAACACTATATCTCGTTGGATGAAATGTTGGCAATCTAAGTTGGTAATCTTAGTGTTCTTCAAAAATTCATTCTTCCACGAATTCTTAAAAAATAAAAAGCAGATTTCCCTTTATTTTGTACGACTTTCTTTTGAAAAGTACTTTACATTTTCACACTGTACTTTCTCCACCACTTTTTAGCCTCTAAGTATTATATCTTCCCATAAAAATAGAAAAGGTTGGCAATCGACGTTGAATAATCGTCTATAAAAGAACCAATTTCTCAATTCCTCGAAGCAATGCACTGTGTCAAAAAGAAAACGAAAAAAAAAGAAAGAAAGAAACAAAACAAAAACTCTCTAAAAAAAAAAAGAAAATGTAGAGAAGGTCTTAGCTTGAGTTGGATAAAAAGTATCGAGTATTTTAAATTGAGCCTTTACTTGTCAGAGCTACCACGTACACGGCCGGCCTTTATCTTTATTACGATCGTAAGTTCACAGTCATAACTAACCGCTGATTATTTTCGTTAATGAGTTCTGGAAGTAATAATAAATCCGGTTCTGAATAGCCGGTAATACCGAGCTTTTGCCTGCTCATTTAATAAGACGTTTGTTACCTCCGGATAACCTTTACGTTTCTCTTACGCACATTCCACTCCTAATAATATCTATCCTATCCTGAACTGTTCAAACTCGTTCATCGAACTTCGACGTAACGTCTAGCGTTGTTTCCTTCGCTCTTCGTGTTCATTATCATCCTCCTTTCTAATTGGATCAGCCCAGGGGATAAAGTGGAATACGACTACCGGAGTAATCATTCCAACATGAATGTATAGTGTAAAATTGAATTACTTCTTCACTGTTACTATCGATACGTTACCACCCTTTCGATGTACCACGATCCTACTTTAATCTTGATCGCGGGAAATCTGTTTTTTTTTTCTTCTTTCTTTTTGGTTTCAAATGATACGGGTTTTTATAGAAAAACAGAAATTTCACTTCGAACGATTGGCTGAGGATTAGTGGAAGTTAGGATAGTGGGAGCAAAATACGAATTTAATAAAAAATTTAATATTCAAAATTTTTTAATTATAAATTCAAATGACACGAATTTTTATAGAAAAATAGAAATTTCACTTCGAACGATTTGCTGAAGATTAGTGGAAGTTAGGATAGTGGGAGCAAAATACGAATTTAATAAAAAATTTAATATTCAAAATTATTAAATTTAAAATGACACGGGTTTTTATAGAAAAATAGAAATTTCACTTCGAACGATTGGCTGAAGATTAGTGGAAGTTAGGATAGTGGGAGCAAAATACGAATTTAATAAAAAATGTAATATTCAAAATTTTGAAATTTAATAATTCAAATATAAGTTTTTCATATTTTTCCCTAAAGGAAGGAAAAATTATTCCAAGCATGTAATGATACAATATTTTAAATAATATAAAATTTGCAAAATTTATGTGGGAAGAAAATTCAAATAGGAATTTAGAGAGGTAAGAATCTGTCTGACAAAAACGAAATTTTGAATTTTGCAAATTTTTACTAAAGAGAAGTGCAGAAAGGAACAGTAACAAGGCAATATGTCCACGACTATCGAACTAACAGGCCAGAACTCTACGCCTCCTTATTTCCTCGCTGTTATAGCTATTTCTTTTTGTTTTGAGCAAAGTATACCAACGAAAACAAATTGTACATGTAGTACAATATATTTCCTAATAATACTGTGCGAATAATTTTCATTTCTGAAGAAATGCGGTAGAGAAAAAGACATTTTCTTAAACTTCACGTATGCAAATTAGAAATGAGTTAATAAAGAAAAAAATTCTACCAAGTGCAACTTTCAGAGAGAATTTTAGAGAAAATCACACTTGGTACTTAACGATATCCTTCGAATTACACGATTTAACGTTCTCGTGAAACATATAATCATTACCATAAAAATAAAATAAAAAATAGGAAAAATAGGACACTGGACATCTCATCAAGCCATGTTGACCAGATGAAACGTTAGATAATTGCGACAACGTTTCGAACGGTGTACGGAAAACACGCAGCAGGTGAAGGCAAAAACGGTAGAATAATAATAAAAAAAACAGAGAAATGAAAAAAAAACAAAAAAAAAAAGGGGAAAAAGTAATTTCACGGCACACGATACGTCGAAAAGGCGTACACGGTATTCGCATATTATTACCTGTTCTCCCTTAAGGCGTCATCAGTTCGCAATAAAAAAGATTCCAACGACCAACTGACGCGCGGCCAACATCTCTACGCTCTAGACTCTCAGCTATAATTCCGTATAAGGTGTTCGAACGATTAACAGTTCGAGAATGCGGTGTGTACACGTTCATATAGAAATGTAGGTACGTCGTAGAAAGGGACGTAATTATCGTTAAACTGTTGGAGCACCTAACGAGACGCGTTTCGTAGAGTTGGAATTCCAGGTAGAACCTAAAGGGTTGCCTTTCACTATATATCAACCTGGATATGGAATAAATTTCTATTCTATCGATTATTATAGAGTAGTGTCTCTTCTATGATAATTTCAAATAACGTAAAGTGACGGTTTTTATTCTACTCTTCTTAAAAATTAAAACCGTATACCGATTATCTGGATTTCTCATTTAAACAGATTTTGCGAAAACATTGCTTCAGATCGGTATTGATTCTGTGGTATATTTCATTTGCATTGTCGTGTTTAACGTTTTATTTGCACCTTTCTCTGTTTTCTTTTTCAATCAATAGTTTCAACGAAACAATGGACATTGAAAAACAAATAAATTTAATCAATTCATTAATTTGTATGAATAAGAAAGTTTAAATGTTAACAAAGTAAAATTAATAAATCTATTAACTGTTATAAATTGAACATTCTGAATATTCGATGAATTAAAATGAATGAAATTCGTAATTTTTATAAATTACAAACTTTCAAAATTAATAAATTAAGATTGATAATTTATTATGTTTCATAAATGGGAAATTTTAAACATCAGCAAAGTAGATTAATAAATTCATTATGTTTCATAAATCAAAAATGTTGAATATCCATAAATTTATCAAGTTTTACAAATTGAAAATTTTAAATATCCACAAACTGGAACTAATAAATTCATGGAATTTCATAAATTCCAAATTTCATAATACACCTGTTCACGTTCAATTAGCACAGAATCATACGGACATTAATGAACCAAGCGCGCGGAACAAGAATACAAGAGAAAAACATAATAATTTAAAGGCCAAGCTTCGTTACGGTTAATCGTTAGATTAAAGCGTGCCACTTTCTCCTTATCTCAAAAAAAAAAAAAAAAATAAAGAAAGACTGTTTCACAAACGTAAAGACACTTTTACCTTATTTCGTACGCATTGTTGACTACGTTAATTAATATCCTCGTCTGTTGAACAAACGAAAAGAAGGTTCTCTATAAAAACGTTCCACGAAAAAAAGAAACAAAAAAAAAAAAAAAAGAAATACGCCAGAATTTTCAACCACTTTTCCGCTTGCCGGAAAAGCAGAGGGAAAGTTCGCGTCGATAGTTGTAGAATCAGAGGGAAAGGAGGGGGAAATTTTGCGTTACGCGTCGTGCATATTAAATTTCAAGTGACGTAGCAGCCTCCCCCTGTAGCTTTCAATGCGCAGAATGTCAAACAAATCCAGATTTCATCAAAAACCGATATCGGTCTATCTGGTCGTCCACTGGTATGCGAATTTTGCCGCGCAATGGTCATCCCGGGTGTGTTGTTCCGTCCTAAATACACGGATGACGGGACAAAAACCAGATACCATAGGTTGTCGAATGGTCTGCTACGTGAATCAGACGAAAATGTGAAAGCGTTGTTACCATATCCGTGATGGTCCACCATAGATCCCGTTTCTTCTAACTTTTCCCAAACGTCGAATTTCTCTGGGTTGTTTATTGTTTTATTTTTCATTTTTCCTTTCTTTTTTAACGTTGCTTCGTATTTAGATAGGTGGACAGTTCATCGTGACGTTCAATCAAACGTCAAAGTACTATACAGAGACATTTAGAATTTTTTTAATGAGGTACATCGAAGTGTATAGTCTGAACTGATGTTGTTTCACGGATACATATATTTTTCTAAGTTTGTATTGTTACGATTACTGTCCAAATAATTTGTTATTTTATTTCCAAAGAAAATGTGCTCAGCAGTGGATAAAAAATGTTTTTTTTTTTTAGAGATATTTCGATATTTCGTCGAGGAATATTAATAGAAGCATCCATGTGTTTTATCAGTATGAAAAGTAACAGGTTCGATAGATCAATTGTTACTTTCTTCTCGGTGAAATTTTGCGAGAGAAGGTTAGACGAGAGGAATAATTTCCCTCCATGGAACGATCAAGTTTAAAATCGATGCATGACGCGACGAGATTTCCATGCTTCACCTTTTACACGCTAGTCCGCTTAATCGAGATCACGTCAAGCTATAATTTCGTTTACGTCTATTTCATCCATCATCTTGCTCCTGGCACGATCGTGACTCGCCAACATATATACTATCGCGGGGTAACGCGAGTCGGCAAATATGCGAATGAAGATAAGCAATTGATTGAGTTACGTCACGCGTCAATGGATCTGGGTATTTGTGGAGGTAAGAGCGATGCGTCATTTCGACGGACTCGCTGATGAACAGTTTAACACCTCGATGAATGCTGTAGATTTGAAGAACACAGAACGGCAATCTCTGATCAATGGATTCACACTAAGTTAATGCTCGAACCGTGAATATTTCGCGTTTCCTTTTCCTTATACTTCAGATGAGGGTAATAAGAATTTCACGGTATTACCGTGTGATTTTATGAAAATGAGAAAATTCCACGATGTCAGGTGTGAATTTCTGAAGATGGTAAATATGGCAAATGAGCGAAATTTCACTATCCTACGTGTGAACTTCGGAGAATGGTAGAATTCTACGGTGTCACGTGTGAATTTCCGGAAATGGTAAAATGGCAAACTTTCCCGGTGTTAAGTGAGAATTTCTGAAAATGGTACGATTGTAATTAACGCAATTTCACGATGTTACGTGTCAATTTTGTCAAATTGGCAAAAATGATGAATGGTAAAATTTGACAATGTCACGTGTGAATTTTTCAAAATGGTAAAAAGTTCAATAGATAAATTTTCACTGCTTTACGTGAGAATTTCTGAAAATGGTAAAATAGTAAATAGTAAAATTTCACGGCGTTGAATCTCTGAAAACTTGAAACTATAAATCTCTGAAAATTTCTTAAAAGAATAGATAGCAAAATTGTATAGTGTTTCGTATAAATTTATACGTAATTTATCGTACCAATAAATCAAGATATTGGAAATGATTGATATATGCAAAAAAAAAAAAGAAGAATGAAAGAAATTCGTTTATGGAAATATTTTTTGTAAAGATGAGAGATTAATATGTCAACGACGAAAATAAATATTTTTATGGTGCAATTCTTTCGCCATTGTTGAACTTAAAGAATGTAAAATTAAAGATGATTGAATATAAAAGCTCGAGAATAAATTTTTATTAGAAAGTTTTTTCTGTATTTTTTCTTTTTTTTTTTTTAGAAATAAGTAACGATATTTTTAATGTAAAAAATCATACAAAGCAGTAGTTATATATAAAATATACAATGTTTCTCGCATTCATAGAATCGTTATATGCCCACTGTTATACGTGATACGCGTTTCAAAGCCGCAACAGGACATTTGCATTTAAAAGACTTTCAAGATAACCGAAACGCTAATATTTTTCACTTAATCTCGCTTTAAATATTCTTTTGCCTGTTGGAATTTAGGAATCCATTTTTCTTGGTAATTGTACGTATATAAGTGATTAAATAAGCTACTTTGAATAAGAATGGTGCAATTCGAAAAACCACACAGAGAGTAGTTCACATAAAGTAGTAAAAAAATTATACAAGATAGCAGATAAAGAATAGAATTTACCATTTTGCATTTTTGCTCACTGCAATTTCTGCAATTTTGATGAAACAAATTTACCTGTTTCCTATTTTTCTCGATTCAAATTTATTACAGTAAAATTTATCGTTTTTCTTATTGAAAATTCTCGAATTTTATTGGAATTATTCTACTAGAATGAATTAAAACAATAATACTTTCATTTTTCAGCTTTCTAACATCAATTTTTCCAAAATTAAAAGATTAAAGTAAGATAACTGAAAAATGGAAATATTATTTTAAGTATTTTTTGAAAGAAAAGAAAATTTCAATTAGAAATGCTTATAATTAAAAATAAAATAAAATTTCATTGGAAAAATTGGAAAACTGTAGTAGAAGAAAAAAATGGAAAGTAAAAATATTATTTTTCCCAATACATTCCACTAAAATTAGAAAATTAGTATAAAATTGGAAATATGCAACTTCAGAAAATAACGTTTCAATTTTCGAGATTATATTTACCCAAAAAAAAAAAAAAAAGAAAAAAAGGAAAAATTCTTTAATTCACCTCTGAAAAATACAATTACTCATTATTGGGGCTGCAATTCAATTCCAAATGGGTACTGATTTACTTCAGAAAGTAAAAGACAGAGGCAAAAAAAAGGAGAAAGCGAAAAGAGGAAGCAAAAAGTTCGAAGAAAATGTTTTCATTAAAAAGGAACAAAAGAAAAAGGGGAAAAAGCTGGGGTAATCTAGTAGTGAGAGTCTCAACGCTCTCCAGACTCCTTGAAGGAGCTTGATTAGTTCTGAAACAGTTCGATCGTATACAACATCGATCCAACGGAAGTTTGTTCTCTCTGCTGATGAAGCTATTGCGCATTGTTGTATATACAACGGAGAGGAATCTTGGACTAACGCGTGTTAACGAGCCGTATGGGTGTTTCAGGTTGTGTACCAACTTCTAATGTCCTGTATGAACGTACACAGAGTATCTGTATATGTAAACTGGAGAACAATGCTTAGATACAATGAAACAATGACTTACCAAGCAAGGAGAAACAATTTATAGAGAAATGGTTGAATTTTCTTCGAGTTATTTCGTGAATTCACAGCTTACAACTAACGAAATTCTCTTTGTTACCTCAAATATCAACTTCTACTTCGATATTCAACGATAAATCTATTCTTTCGAGAAATTTTTTCAAGTTTAAGAGATTTCGAAAAATATTTTTCATTTGAGATTAAATTTTTAAATTAGAATTAATTATATATTTTTTTTAATTCCAATCAATGAGATAAATAACTTGAACTATAACTTAATGTTACTTAAAATTGTCGAATTTCAAAATTGTTTTCCATAAGAATTGAAGAACAACCCTGAAATTCCAATAATTGAGTTAATCAGTTGAATTCCAGCTTGAACTATTTTTCCCATACATTACAGTTGCTTCAAAATTTCTGCTTCATTTTAATCCTTCTTTGATTAAAGATACGACGCTTGTAACTTCAGTATCGTAGCTTCTCACTCAATTACTTATAGATTAGATCCTCGAGTATGTTGGTATGTTTACATAGAACTTATGTGGCTAAAGTATCGAGTACCTCGTTTCGTTGTATACGAAGGTCGGTTGGATTATGCTGTACCTGTATACAAATTGTTTGCATAGGGATAAGAGATTGGATCGATTTTTATGAGTATGATGTCAGCCACTTTTCGTAAAGTTCTTTTCCACCATAGAACTTCTTTCTCACCTTTTTTACGACAATCGTGCTTTTCCTCATCGCGAGTTCGTTAAGTTAATAGTCTTTATAAAGTGTTTATAGCATAGAGAGAAACTTCGTCGTTGTTTTAACGAGCGTACAACGAAATTTAGCGAATTTCTCGCTTTTTACATTGCTGAGGAAAGTTTAGGTTTTCTTCCAAACGAAAAAAAAGAAAAAAAAAAAATGAAAGAAACAACTGAATTCTAATAATTGAGTTCCCTGAATTCCAACATTGAAGTATCTAAAATTACTCAATTGCAATCCTATCCCCAACAAGAAAAAAAAGAAAATACTCCTGAATTCCTAGTAAGTTAATAAAGTTGAATTCCGACGTAGTGTTTAAAATTCCGGAATCTCAGAATTCCCTCCTAAAAAAGAAATGAACACTTTTGAATTCCAATAACTGAATTAACCACTAGAATTTCAACACTGAAGTGCTTAAAATTATTCACTTCCAAACCTGACTTCCAAGTGAGTCACTAAATCTGAATTCCATCGTAAAGTATTTAAAATTACTTACAATCTACTCGCAACGATCGAATTCCAACTACTATGTTCCACAACACACAAAAACAAAACAAAAAAAGATAAAAAAAGAAACAAATCCAGAATTTCCAACAACTTAATCAATCAGTTGAATCGGAACGATGTACGAAAGCTTGAATACAACTTCATATCGATCGCTACAATCGATTCTTTGTCCGGTGACAGTGGAAAGATTGATTCATAGAGGTGTCAGAGCTGAAAGTGGCACACTATTCTCCTCCCTCTCACAGTGAAAGCATTCGTTACTGTCCATTAACGTTCCTCTCTGATATAAAAGATAGAAAGAGAGAGAGAAAGAGAGAAAAAAAAAAGGAAAAACACGAGTTTCTTCGGGGGTGTGTGAAGTGGTTGTGCACAGATCGAACGCAAGCACGATTTCCATCGACGACACGGCAGAATGCACGTCGATAGGATCGCGCGATAACGCATACGGAATTCCACGCACCAGTTTACACGCGGTCTCTTCGAGGTGATGAGAGAGAGAGAGAGAGAGAGAGAGAGAGAGAGAGAGAGAGAGAGAGAGAGTGAGGGAAGAGAGAGGAAAAGGAGAAGAGAACTTTTATCTAGCCGGAACGTGAAGAGGAAACGAACCTTTCCAGGCGGCAGTTTCTCGGGCTAGCGCCATTCCTGAAACTTTATACCGAACTTTCCCACCAAATTATTTCCCTGATAAAAGTTTTCCACGGGTGTCACTGTGGAATCAAGGCCGATGTATAACCGGATATTACGTCCCTAAAAAAGTCGGCGTGAAACGGCACGCTTAACTGTTCGGAACTGATGAGGAACGAGTCTGCGTTTACTTCTACAGTGACATTATTCCTACTTACTACTGGAGTTCCTTATACTCTCCAACGAATTTAGCATAGGTGTTATCCTAAATGAAGTATACGATGTTTCCTACGAATTGTTGCTTATGATTTCGATTGCAATTTTGCCATTTTTTTTTTTTTTTTTATTATATACATATGTTCCTGGCTAGGGTTTTTTCTTTTTAAATACTATGGATTATCGAATTCCATAAAAAAGAAAGAATTTTGTTACGTGGAACACGTTGGAGAAAATACTTGCGACGAAAGGAGGGGCAACCAGATGATTCGAGAGCGCGGTGTGAAAAATCAACGATAAGAATGACGAATTAGTGATTGAATTATGAACCATCGTTTCCTGCGAAACACGGTTAATTTTCCGGCGTGGTAGCTTTTTTGCCACGTCCACCTTTTAGGTTTAGACACAGGCTTTTTCTGCCGGTTGAACTGAAAGGCAGTTCTCCTATTGTTACACATTCATCATTCCTGACAGTTTCGGTTTTTGCGCTGATGAAACGAGGCTAACGTTTCCTCTCCTCCCGGAATGAAACGCGAACTCGAAAAATCAAAGTGACGTTACTTAACGTTCCTTCGAGCACGTGAATCGTAGTCGATGGAAAACGTGGTAAACAGGCGTTGGAGATTGAAGGAGAAACGGTGGGAGTAGACCGAAGGAAAAATCGAATGTTTCTTAGTCGAAAAAATAAATACTGGACGAAGTTAGTTTTCCTCCGCCTCGATTCTCATCCCAGCCGATGTTTCTTCTTCTTTCTTTTTAACTCTTCCTGAAGTAACCTAACCGAATCTTGGGAAGGAAGGAGAGAGGATGGGCGATCGTTTTAAATGGAATTAGAATTTCGAATGGGAGAACGGAAATAAATAGAGGCGTTATTATACAGCAGCATAGCTAAGTGTTTAATCGCGGCGAGATATCGCGAACTTCGCTGATCGCCTTCCAGATGAGGCGGATGAAATATTCTTGGCTCGTTGTGGGCGGCGGTCGACTCTCAAACTTGCCCGGAAAATCGCGTTAAATGTCTCGAGCAATTTCGCCAAGTGCTTTTATCCGCTAACGAGTAAGTTGCAAACGTAGGGAATTGAATAACGTTAGCATTCGTTCACGTTGCACGATTTAAATATCCCACTTTGCAGCCGTTTCCCCTCGTTAGTTTCTCCTTCTGCTCTTCTCAAAAGGCCGAGCACAATCGGAGTGGCAATTGAATAGGCGTTCAAACAGTATCAAACATTGCATAGAAAAAATGAATCGTCGCAGAAACCATCGTCTGTTCGTGAATTATGTCTTCGTTAATAGGAAAAAAACTGATGTGATAATAAAATTCTGTGACAGTTGAATGAGCATTGTCCAAACAGCGACAAACATTTGCAAAAGAAAAGAAAAGAAACCATCATCTGTCTACAAATAGTGTCTTCATTGATAGTATTCGCGTAATAATGAAATTAGCGTGGGTATAATTATGTCAGTTGAATAAATATTGGTCAAACAGTATCAAACATTATGTAGAAAAGAAAAGAAATCATTACAGACACTATGAATGAGACCACGTATTTAGAAATGATGTTTCTATCGATAATACTGATGTAATAGTGAAATTAGTGTGGATACAATCGTGTCAGTTCAATTAATGTTGCTCAAACAGCATCAAACATTCTATAAAAAAAGAGAAACCACCGTAGACACTATTATCTATCCACGAATGATGTTTGCATTGATTATTTTGTTGTAACAACGGAAATAGCGTGAATTCAATCGTGAGAACTGAGCAAATGCTGTTCAAACAGCATCAAACATTCTATTAAAAAAGCAGAAACCACCGTAGACACTATTATCTATCCACGAATGATGTTTGCATTGATTATTTTGCTGTAACGACGAAATTAGCGTGAATGCAATCGTGAGAACTGAGCAAATGTTGCTCAAACAGCATCAAACATCATACGAAGAGAGAAACTGACCAATTTCGAACGAAATCTCACATTTTCGATAATATCACGAAGCACAAATTATTACGACGTTTCATACGTATTTCCAAAGCTTCGACAAACGTCAAAACGAATCGTTTTCAATTTCTGTTAATAAATCATTCGAACCAAGGATGAATTATCAAACCCTGTTCAGTCTGAATAAGCCTTTATGACAAATTTCATTGACAAGAAACTGCACGGCGGTGTTTCCCTGATTACGAATGACCAGTTGCTAACCCGGGATAAGCCAGCAGCCACCCACGTTCCTTTTTGTCACGGACAACAGAATATAAATGACTGTCGAAAATTTGTGATAAACGTGAGGTCAGTTCTACGTTCGAAACTTCCCTAGCAAAACGATAGTTTCTCCGGCCTATGTGTATGCGTGTATAGTTGGTTCGCGTAAAGTTTGCACAATTGTGGAAACGGCTGACGTAATTTATGTGGATACAGGTTCGCGGTTATATGATATTGTATAAGTACATGAGAGAATGTGTGCACGTGTATGTGTGAGAGAGAGAGAGAGAGGAAGGTAGTATGTATACGTACATTTCACCCATTAATTTTCGTCCAAGCTGCTTTCTAGCCGCGTCAGGAACAGCAATGTAGCCGTGAACCGCGAAAAAAGTTGCTCGATTAAACCGGATCCCACGGTATTCGCTCAGCCCCGACTGGATTAACAGCTTTGTTATTATCACTCGGTCGGTCACCGACTTTTTCCGTTAACAGATTACGTATGAACTTTTTGATTTGCGTACCACCGAAGACATTTATCCGATAACATGCATCCTCGGGATATTAACGCTTGAATTACGAGAGGCAAATCCGTTTTAGTGGTATTCGCCCTAGTATCCAATTTTCAACTACGAAAGGTATGCCGTTAAATCAACGGGACTCGCGACCGCCAATATGTTCAAATTTCATAACACCTTCATATTTATCCCTGAAACCCCTCTGGGGAAAGAATTTCTGTTTCTTTTTGTTCTTTTTTTTTGTTTTTGCTCGAATAGATTGCATTCCAAGCAGGCTATTTTTCACCGAACGCCTTTTGTTGGCTATTCGGAGATAATAGATGGAAATAAAATGTGACAGGAAGGGTGATGTATTGGTAGGGAAAGATTAGTTTAATTGTAACACTCGTTTCCATTTATGAAAGCGAGGATTAGCGAAAATTGAGCTGTTATACGCCAGATTTTTTACCCGTAGCGAAACAGTAAATAGGGTAGATGTATAGTCAACCGAAGAGATAATAAAATATTAAAATACTAAGTGGATTAAATTTTATAGAAAACAGTGTTTTAATTTGTAAAATTGAGAATTGTCCAATTCATTAAATTTTCTTATCTAATACAATACTAAAGCATTAAACAGCTTAAATGTATAGTCAGTGAAAGAAATAATATCTTAAAATACTAAGTTGATTAAATTTCGTAAAAAATAGTGTTTCAATTTACAGGACAGAGGATTACACAATTTATGAGCAATTTTAACCTAATATATTACTGAATCAATAAACAGCTTGAATAAATAATCAAAGATTATAATCTGATTATACTTGGATGTACAGTAAACCAAAGAAATAATAAGAGGATTAAATTTCATAGAAATTATAATTAAATAATATACAGATATACACAGAAAATTGTAGTGATACAATTCCAACTCTTGTCTCAACATTTCACAGAGGGAATCGTTCAGTTATGACTAAACAAAGTAGCCTAAACGATTTTAATCAATTCCATTCAGATTCCAGCTGCTCATATCATAATCACAAGTCTGCAGGGGGGCGAGAAATGATAGATAATCCAACTGTCTACCAAGCATAACAACGTACTTTAGATAAATCACTTTAGATAAAACACTGCTGCTATCAGATGCATTGCCATACCTGTTCCCCTCCTCCTCTCGACCTTAAAAGAATTATACGACTACGATATCTTAATCTTCTAGGCTGTCCTGTCAACATTTGGGTAATCTGTTTGTCACCTAACAGCGATTGGACGAAAGAAAGTATCGAAATGTTTTCCTTGAGTTTCGATGTACAGGGTGTCCTTTTATTCACCATTCTCCTTAATCTATCAACGATATAGACAGAGTCCTAATGTTTTTTTCTATTTTTTCTTTAATCTTTAAGATCTTAAGAATTATATCTTAAAATCTGTGTTACATTTTTACTCGTGCTTATAAATTACTTAATTTGTTATTCAATACTTTCTAATTAAATAATTCAGCGTTGAAAAGAACTTAAACTTGAAAATTTACAAAATCAGATTTAAAAAAAGGAAAAGAAAATTAATAATTCAACTTCGTACGACATAGTTTGAAACAATCAAGTGTCAGCATGCAAACCAACATCAAATTATCTGCAATTACACACTGACTTTTCGTTACATTAATTAAAAAAACAAGAAAATGGAGTAAGAAATAGAAAAGTGTGTCAAACAAATAAATTTTGTTGAAAAAAAAAGAAAGATGAAAAACGACAGACACTTTTGCAAACACCTAATAGAACGATGTGTGCTTAAAATATAATGTGACAGTATCGGGACAGTCGGAAAAAGTCGCGAAAGGTCAAAGAAACACGGAAGATAAATCCCAACGTGAGGTATATACCGGTGGTGTTTCAACGTGGAATGAAGTATGCAGCTGGAAGTGCTTCTATATCAACTTAAAAGAAAACGGACGTTCGAGCGAGTTACAACTCAATACAACCGGGCCGGCAAAGCTTACGGGGGGAGGATAACACGCGAGAAACGGTGCTCGTTTCCCGAAACAAGGGTCTACTCTATCTCTCTAAGGTTGGGTATTGAGTTACGTTCACGGGACTGCCACGCGAAACAATCCAGATACATTATCGAACCATCCAAGTATATCACCGGACCTGCTTCGTGTATCCCGGAGGATTTCTAAGGTCGCCACCATTATACGTTCAACGCGGACGTTTACGCGGACCACATCGACCGGAAACCCCAGTGTTCAATGCACGCGTACCGGGGACACAGGGTCCGAGGAGGGAGAGGCCTCTCTATTGTACTTAACGTTGCATGCAGATATACCGGCGTTGTACAAGCGGACATGACCTCTAGCGCGCGCGCGCGATTCTACAATCTTCGATTATCGAGTGTTTCGGATCAGCTTTTCAAAGAAAACACGGAAACGCGAGATGAAGTTTGGAAAAATTACACGTACAGTGATATTCCAACAAGATCGATAGAACTTTGAAGCAAATTGAAATGAAAAGTACAGAAGATAATACAATACTGATTACTTCATTTTAAAGTACATTCGATGGCATTATACGTGAAGTATAATATTACATAAATTATTAGGAGAATATTTTTTGGTGGAGAGAATACGACGAACCCAATTTTCAATTACTCTGGCACATAAATCATGTCGTATCTCATCGATAATACGAATAATCCTCGATTGTTTTATGAAAATTTGTACTTAGTGTATAATGCCATTGAATGTATTTGAAAATAAAGCAGTCGGTATTGGATTATCTTTTGTACTTTTCGTTTCATTTCGATTCAAAGTTCTATCGCTTTTATTGGATGACTGTGGCTATGGTAATCGAAGTGTACGCGGGTACTAGGACAGGTAGTCACTCGAGAATTTGTGCTATCTTAATGTATGTACATATGTATGCGGGTGTTACATAGTTCTACAGGTCGAACGCCCCTTTTTTTTTCTCTTTCTTGTCCTTCGTCTTTGGTTCGACGAAGTTAACTAATATCGCATTTCCGGTATTCCAATGCCGCGATCTACATACCGCAGAGTACCGGTTCAGACTCCGCGAAACCGGTTGATTGAGCGTTTTATTTGTCCTTGATCTGTTTTTTTGTCAGTTTCTCGAACTATCTACGACGTTACGTTAACCTTGAATTTGTACGGTGCTGCAGTTTTTTGGTAGTAGGTGTGTTCTTAGACCAGTATCAACGTGAACGTAGTACCAGAAAATTGATACAGGATGTCTCTAAACTGGTGATACAAATAATCGCAGTCGAATGTACATGAGAAAATGAATGGAAAGTGTGGAGTAACATTTTTTCGTACGATGCTTAGTTCACGAGTAAATCAAGGTAGATTTTTTGAGTAAGTGGATCGCATGTCGATGCACGCGCACCCCAGAAACTTCAACATCAATTTATTCGAAAACTAAGCATTGTTCGAGAAAATGTTCCTTTACATTTTCGATTCATTTTTTCACGTAGATTCGCTAGCATTCATGTTTTATCGCTTTGCATGATTTTTTATCTATTAGGTTGACATATTTTCAAAACTAATTATCTTTATTCAATTAAAATAACTTCCACTTTAATAAAAAGTAACTCAGCACAATTGAATTGTGCTACTTGGTAGTTTAGTAAACCGATTAAATAATCAAAGAGGAACACGGTCAATTTCACATAAAGCAATTTGAATTATCAGCACTTCTTAGGATTAAATTCTTATCAGAATCTCTTCCACGAACACTGTGTACTACGATCTCGGATTGTTTCCCGTAATTTGCGCCTCTTTTAAACGGTTTATCGCGGAAGGTTTACGATACTAAAAATTGACGTTGCACCAGGCAATAGTACTACTACTCGTGGATATCTCACTGCATGGTGTTTTCAACAGGCCGGGGCAGACTAACGGCCGAGGGTTAACGATCGTGGATCGATATCTGGTTTGAACGATGGACTTTACGACGCCGATGCTACGAATACTCGTGGAAATTCGACGGGATCGTGGACGATTTTTGTCCCCCGTGCGCTGTTTAATGCGAACGCCCCGTAAATCTTCCTTTCGCGAACGTACGAAACCCGTTTTGCATGCGCGCGTCCGGTAACGATGTTGTCCATGCAAACACAATCATTGATGCAAGAAGAACGGAACGCATCGAATAGATTACACGTAACTCGCGGCAAAACGTAAATCATCGGCGGCGGGAGTAAAAGGCAAACGTGAAACGGCGGCGGTGGATCCTGAAAATGACAATGAGTCGCGTCCGCGGCGTAAATCAGAGCTGTTTGTGATTTATTCGAATGTTTCCACCGGGTCCGGGCGTAGTTTTAAATTGCGCATTATAAAACGAAATTATCATCGGCTACGTCATACACCGCCGGGGAATTATGCAAATTTTCCCAAGCGAAACGTGATATTTCATGCTAATGGAAAATGAATAACGTCATCAATGATATAACTGTCTCCGATAATTAGCTGTTAATTGAATAATGGAAACTTAGACGTGCCTGTGTTTTAATACACGACGTGTGTATTTATTTTCGGGGCGAAAACTTTTCTCCTTTGTTTTTTTGTGTTTTTTTAAACAATTACTAAGGATATTCTACTTGATCCGTTTGTAAATTTTAGACAATGCTTTCGCGTTAATTGTTGAAGTATTGGAATTGAAATGTACAAAATTCACGAGACTTAAGGAAGTCTAGAAACACGAATGTTAATTTTACATGGATGAAGTCTGTCTCTGTTCGAGAAACTTCTTCTGACAGAAGTAAATCTTTAAAGACAATCTTCCCCTTGATAAGTTTCTTGTAAAATAAAATAATATTAATTCACAGTGTTACTGTATTATTATTATCTCACCAGATTGTGTATTTTATGTGTACAAATTTTAAGAAGACAAAGAACTGATTTTTGATCGTTTTAATTTAAACAAATTTCTTCCAAAATTAATTTAGAGCGACTTTAAACCACAAATTGATTAGTATTTCATCAGTTTATATCGTGTGTATAAATTTCAACAGGATGAATAATTTTCTTCTTATTAATAAACAAAACTTAATGGAAAATCTTATATCTATTAGACAGAAAATCACGCAATGTGGTAAAATCTGAATTCTAATGAATCTGCATGAAAAAACGAGTCGAAAATGTGGAGTAAAATATTTTCGAAGAATGCTTTATTTTCGAATAAATCGGTAGCGAAGTTTTTGGAGTGCGCGTGCATCGACACGCGCCCATTTACTCGACAAATCCACGTCGATTTACTCGGGAACTAAGCGTCGTATGAAAAAATGTTATCCCACACTTTTATTTCATTTTTCCACGTACATTCTCCTACACCAATTTTTATCATCAATTTAAAGATATTCTCTATTAATTTTCTACCACTATAATCAAGACAACACTCGGTTTTAATTTAAACGAATTTCTTCCAAAATTAATTTAGTGTGACGTTGATTTACAAATTAATTAATATATCACTGGTATAGCTTTAATTTAAAGAAATTTCTGCTAAAATAATTTAAGAAAACATGATTAAAAGTGATAATACTAATCTTCAAATGAATCAGTATACCATCGATTTATCTTATGTGTGTAGATAAATGAGAGGGAAATAAAGATTAAACCGATACTTCTATCTACTTTCTTCAACGATAGGAAATTGAATCGTCATTTTTTCCCCTTGCATTTCTTTAAAAGAAACAGATAGAATATGCATCTATATAGGGCGAATTGTCACAATGACAGCTTGTCGAACCGAAATTCGAGCGCTGGAAGTTCTCGCAAGAAACGATTACTTCGTCGACTGGTCACACGGTGGGAATACAAATCGAAGCTTTCCGAGGATGACGTTCTGTGCTGTGGATATAACCTGTCCGTGAATAGCACGCCACAAAGCCGTCCATTTCTCCAGCGGGTTAAATTTCTGCGACTCGGTCGTGCGACGTTGACGAATGCGTTGGCCAAAGAAATCATGGCTCGCGTGGCGGTTGAACGTGCGCGAGCTATCGTTTGCATGAAAAACCATGGCGATCCTCTCCTAAATCCTAGTCTGACCATCCATGGTATCGATTCGCTGGTACTTACACGAAGTGAAGAGGAAGTGCTCGATTCGAGCACGTGCCAAGTACCATTTTAATCGAATTTTTATATTAAACCCATCAAAGATAAAAAAAAAGAAAGAGGAGACAAATTTTATATACTTCGAATAAACTGGTGATATAGTAATCAATTTGTACGGTAAATATTTCAGCGAATTTATTTTGGAAGAATTAAAAAACAAATTAAGAAGGAAATGCAAGTGTAAAATAATTATTTGTCTTGTTAAAATTTAAACTGGTTATATACTAATCATTCTGTGGGCTAACGTTACTCTCAGTTTATTTCGGAAGTTCGTTTAAAGTAAATCTATAAAAAGAAGAAGAAGGAAAACAATGAAGATCCCTGAAAAAAAAAAAGATATAGAAAGCTGGATTTACGTTTTTACAAAGTTTGTTACAACGATAAAATATATTTCGATACGAATTACGTATCATCGTATAATGCGAAATGTAACAAACTTTACACGCTAATAAATATGCATTCCCTGTGTAATATCAGCAAATAAATTGAACACAGAGATAAATGAAATTTAAATTTAAGATATTCGATATAAAGTTCGCAGAATGGCGAAACGATCATTTCTGTCGAAGTGTATCCGTCACTGGCGATCGAAATATCGTAACAATTTAGTGTGTCCTTTTAAATACACTTCTCTACTAAATAATTGGAATTTTTCATGAAAATCGGATGTCGTTTGTCTTTCTCGGGTCTTTTTTCTTCGCGCTTGTAAAACAATTTCGTGAAAAAGTTCAAAGCGCGAAGTTTCGCGAAATTAAAAATTACAGAACCATTCTCAACCACTGGATTCATTTAAATAGATACAGAGAACATTATAGCTTATGAAAACAACGCGGACTTACGCTAGCTATGAGCTCTACATGCTTAAATCATTCTACCAAACACAAAGATTTGTGTGCATTTGTTAAATAAATTACTACGGGTTTTGTACATGAATATTTAATAACCGTGATCATTTATTCCGCTGGCCAGGATTCGCTATCGTAGAGAAAAAAGAGAGAAAGAAGAAGCAGAAGAAACTTCCGGCCAAACTCGATGAATTAACTAAACTCGCTCGGCTAAGCGTTGATATCCTGGCCCGGCGAAACTTCCGACGCCATTTTCTACGTAAATTGTCTCACAACCACTGGCTAAAGGATAAATCTCTTGTTTGAATCACATTAGCTTCGTTACTTCGCAAATCTCTCTTCTCTTTTTCCTTATTTCAAATTTGACCTGAATTTTGGGTGAAAAAATATCCATCGAGGTGCATCACGACGAATTACGTCTTGCAATTCAGAATGTTATAAATTTTACACATTTACAAATGGAAGGCTGAGTGTAATATTACAGAATTTCGAGAGTTTCAATTACAAATTCACAATCCACGTTGACTCGAGTATTTTCTTTTTTATATTCTTGAGAAAATAATACACAGAAGTAAAAAGGAGTCTACAAAATATACAAAGAATCGTTTAGAATGTGTATTGTAGTATATAGAAGCAGCAGAAACTTGATCTGCTACCTTAGATTACATTTTGCCAGATTACTGATTATTAGCCTAAATATGGTAGCAAACGATTTATATACAGTGCCTTTAAATGGGTAGTAAAACTGTATGCAAGTGAATGTACATGAAAAAGTGAGTGGAAAATGTAGAGTAACATTTTTTCGTACGATGCTTAGTTCTCCGGTGAATCGACGTGGATTTGTCGAGTAAATGGGCGCGTGTCGATGCACGCGCGCCCCAGAAACTTCGACATCGATTTATTCGTAAACTAAGCATTGTTCGAAAAAATATTTCTCTACATTTTCGATTCCTTTTTTCACGTAGATTCAACAGCATTCCAATTTCTCCATTTTGCATGATTTTTTCGTTTACTATCAAGATACATCATTACTAATTACATTACGAGACTCCAAGCTGGGAAATCTTACTTTTCTCAACATCATGATCGTTTAGTAATCACTTCCAAGATTTATTTCCCATTCCTCAAGTGCTCTAAATTCAACCCTAACATTCACGAACCTAACTGCAAGTCTGATTTCTCGACGAATTCTCGAAACGTACACCGCGTATACGCGAAGCGTTGAAAAGACATCGAGGCGTTTTATCCTGACGATTTGAGGGCACGACCGAAAAGTGGTGGTGAAAGAAAGGAAGAAAAAAAGAAGAGAAAGATAAAAAGTGAAGGAAGGTTAAAGCTCTCATATGTGCACCTAGCACATTAGTCCCTGCCTAAGCCTTCAGGAGCAGGTCCGGTGGTCGGTCCTAGCGTCGGGTTTAATTTTATTCTCTGAAGCGGGAAAAGCGTTGCTCGGACTAGAGGAAAAGAGAGAGTGAAAGAGAAAGAAAAAAGGAAAAAAAAGAAACAGAGGGGAACGAAGGGTAGCCAGGTTCGTTCTCGGTGGTTTCGTTCCCTCCTGCTACCACTGTCTCTAAAGGACGAATTAGATTACCACCGACTCGATTAAACCGGCGTCATTCGAGGCTGGTCCAGGATAATCTCGAACCTTGCCTCGTCCGTGTTGTCGACACGTTTCCAGAGGAACACCGTGATTTCGTGCTTGGTATTATACCGGGCGGAAGTTTTACGAAACTCGTGGATACTGGGCGAATCCATTACTCGAAATAATTATCCCCCGTATAATTATCAGCGTGCAGGTCGAACGCAGGAGGAAGGAGGATAGAGAGGGGGAGAAAAAAAAATAAAATGCGGCCTAATGAACGATAATTCCGTGCAATTTCACGCGCGATGCCCCGTGGCCTGTAATAAATTTATTCCTCGGGCGAAATTTCAGTACGTGACGTTGAACGATACCCGCGGCATCTCTGGGTTAAATATTTGTCGAATTCTTACAATTGAATTCGCACGCGATTTGCATTTAATGCGGTCGACGCGACGCTCGGGCTACGTGGAAATCGCGTGAAATATATCTTCGAACCTTCGATATAGTGTGAGAAAAAAAAGGGAATAATACCGAGTTTAGTTTAATATTGTACAATTTACAGTGTCTTTTTTTTTCTTCCTTAATTATTTACTTCTTTAAAATTGTTCGCGTAAATTTTCGAAGTTTCTTTGAAAATTACGTGAAAAGTGTATCTCAGACGGTGGTTTTCGTTAATTATTTATGTCACATTACGAATAGATAAATCGTTCGCGAATTTTCAAGCTGAGATGCTTTGTAATTAGGAACGTGGTTGAATTAAAAAGGAAAAAGGGCATTCCAACGTGGTAAGAATTAAATTGACGCTGAAATAAGAAATGTGAACGACAATTTCCACGAATTAAGTCCACCAACAATTCCCAATGAAGAAAACCAAGAAGAAATGGTTCTCACGTGTGTGCAAAATAATATTGAAATTTCCACGTTAACAAAGGATGCAAATCGTATTCTCACGTGTGTTTTTCTACCGACAGCTTCGAGACTCGACATATATTTACATGAGAAACAATCGCGTTAACCGTTAAAATTGTACGATCATTACTGTGCTCATTTCTTCAGATCGGTTTCACAAAGGCTGTCGGGAATATTCACCTTACGGGATACGTTTTAATCGAATATCTCTAAAATAACGCTAGTTACTTATCAAATATACAGGATGATCCACGTAAAGTGTTACAATCTGTTCTCTCTGAAACTATTAGCGATACCGAGACTCGAAATTTGACCACTTTCGAAAGGGCAGAAATTTCAGAATACAAAAACTGTGGGGACAAATTTTCCAGAGATGGAAACCAATTTTTCTCCAATTTTTTAAATTAAATTACACGTTAATTTTTCATTATTTCGACGAACCTTTACCTGAAACATTTTCTCTCTCAATCTGCATTTTTTCAAAAAGTTACAGCAAAGAATAATTAAAATTTTTCAAAAATAATTTTTTGATTGAAAAAAAAGGCCACAATGAAAAATTGTAGAATTTACAAACATGAATTAAACTTCATGAAAATGATCGGATACGTTAGAAAATAATTAAAGCTTTTTATCTAAATCGTTTGAAAACATTTATCGTGCTA
The DNA here is from genome assembly GCA_951804975.1 of Anthophora plumipes. Lineage (NCBI taxonomy): Eukaryota > Metazoa > Arthropoda > Insecta > Hymenoptera > Apidae > Anthophora > Anthophora plumipes. The sequence continues at coordinate 13,680,267 of OX638123.1, read as the reverse complement.
TTTCCTTCTAAAAAAGAAAAAAATGGAACAAGTTAAATAATAATAAGATAGTAAATATAATTTTTTTAAAAGCTGCTTTACTGCATTATCGTTAAATTCATTGCTGTTGTAAATACATAAAATTGAATCGAACACACGAAAAACGCTGCCATTCGGAAATTAATTTTTCTCCACAGCTGTATATACGTAAGATACAGAGGAGGAAGAAGTGATTTGGTATTCGAGATACAACCGTGAACAGCTCTCGTATTAGCTCGTTAAACGGGCGTAATCAAGAGAGGTGTAATAGCGCGTACAGTGAGAATTAATAGCGAGAAAAAATAGTAATTATTAATCTGACCTGTCGGCAGTGTAATGCGATTGCAGGATTCTTATAATGGTATAATTAATTTCGTGTCTTAGATATAATTCATTAGAGCCATTACAGAGAACCGTTGCCCCTATACTCTATGATATACAGGGTGTACGAAATTTTTTCTAATCAAACTTCCTGTCAACTTCGTCAGTACGGTAAAATTAATATTTCATCGGTCATAGGAATATCGCTATAATCTCTGCAACAACAATTTTTTTTTCTTTTGAAAACTCCGAAAAAAATTTCTGTTTCTGTTTCTTTCTATTATTTCAATTATTTTTGATAATAGTTCGATCACGAAGAAATTGGGACACTCGATTTAAATAAGCACGATCAAAAATTCAATCGTAATATCTTCTGCAATTCTGATTATTTATTTCTTTTAAATATGAGAATCATTGACTTCTTTGATTTTTAATAATTGCGCCATTTAATTTAATAATAAGTTTATATATCGCTGTTTCAGAGTTTTATCATTTTCTTTCTTTAACTCTTCGAGATGATCTCTGAAAATTAATTAAGCGAATCAAATAACGATTTGATTATGCTAAAATGCATTTTTCTTTCTGCAAAATATCAGAGATTTTTAGACCCAAATTTTTTACTTCGAAAATATTCAGATTCTGCTTTAAATATTTTTGGTATTATTATAAAAGGAACTAAATATTTAGATAGTTATTTTCAAGTGGCACACTCTGTGTATTAAACGATAAAACAAAGGTTTCTAGGTCTCTGGATTTCGCTTTACAATGACCAGGGTTTGTGTCATAACAGCGAGGCTCGTAATTTCGATCCGTTTTTTTCCCCCCGTTAAATCTGAAACGAAAATGGAAGGACACGTGTTTGAGCCAGCGTCCATTCCAACCGCGATATTTGCACGAGTGTTCAATGTCAAAAATTCAGTAAGCTGAAATCGTCCTAAATTTGTCAAAAAAAAAAGAGAAAAAGAGAAAAAAGAAAAAGTTGATTGATATTGGTGGTTCTGCTGTTACGATCTGTTTCTGTTAGTCAAATTTTACCTTGCTGACATTTTTTACGAAGCAATAAACAAACGTCTCTCTGTTTTTTTTTTTTTTTATTGATTTGATGACACTATCATTGCATTAGGAATGAAAACAACTACGTGAAGATATAAATAATGGAAAATATTGAGAATTAAGAAAATTATCATTCTTTTTTTTTAAATTGAACTAATAAGAATATCAGAAAATACTATTTTCTGAGTTGAACTTAAATCTCGTGTGTCCAGAATCAAATTCGAAAGTGTCTGTGTAATTTGTGTTTAATAAGGTATTATTTTAAATGATAAAAATTGTTATTTACATTTCTAATTTTACATTGTAAATTTAAAATCAAAAATTTTACACTTTAAATTTTGCATTTTCAAAATTAATTGTGTAATTATTGCAAGATTGTTATTTAACTGCAGTTATGAATACGATATGTAATTTTGAAACTTCTTTTTAATCTAAATCACAGAATAATACTGGATTGCTTGAATTGCTGAAATTTTTATTGGTCAAGCAGTATTAATTTCATAAATGTGTTAACGTATTACACGATAAGAAATTAAGGAAATTATATTGCTCCTATGATTATCATTCTCGGCATAGCGAACAACATATTTCCATATTCGTTTTGTGTAATTTATTAATATGAGAAAAACGGTACCTCAGCGGAACGAATCCTTTCACTTCTTCCATCACTCTCGGTTTCATTCGCTCCTTCCTTTCTCCCTTTCATTACATGCAAAACAACCGATAATTTCGATATTTCGCCAAACATATTTCAATCGTTCGATTATTTACGAAACGAAAATTCGTCAACAATATAAATAAAAATATTATAGAAAATAAAATTGTGCATATTAATTTTACTATTCAATTGACTAATTTCCAAATAATTTCATTAATAACTCTCACTGAATTTACTTACCACAACCTAAATTAAAATAGCAACACTGTTTTTTTTTAAATTACTTAATTGTTTCAACAATATCAATATTAAACTAGTAATAATTGTTTATTTATAATGTCACAAAGTTTAAAGGAAGCTCATTCCTCTTGGAGCACTTAACTTAAATATGTATATCAAGATTAATTTGCAATTACTTAAACAATATAAAATTGAAACTAGTAATAATTATCTTGTTCTATCTTCAAAATAAATTTACAAATAAGAAATTTCAAAAGAAACTCAGAACCTACACGATTACTTTTTTAGAACACTTTGCGCCCCAGATTTAGTGTCCTACAATTTGGCCAACGATATTCTCCAAAAATAAAGAATAAAGGAAGAGAACAAATCGATTTCGACCAGGCGGATAATGTAGCTCGTTAGAGTGGTTTATAACAGCTGACCACAGCTTCGCGCAACAGAAAAAATTCATACAAGAGAAGAGAGCCGGAGTAACGGTAAGTCATAGTCCAGCAACAGCAATCGAGATTCGACGCTAGGCGGAATCACGCGATGCTATAACTCGTATATACACGTGTCACGTATCTCGATTCTTAAATCGTCGTCCTTTTCCCTAACCTCAGCGTCTCTACTCTCTTCCCACTCTCGCAATCAGTATCTCAACACCTTCTCCTTCTCTCCAAGTCTATTCCCGAGTCTCTAAGAATCTCCAGGTTCTTTCTGAGTCTTCCTCTCTGAGTCTGAGTCTCTTTAAATCTCTCTCTGAGTCTCTGACTTTCTCTGAATCTCCCTCTGAATATCAGAGTCTTCCTCCGAGTCTTTCTGAGCCTTTCTCTAAGTATCTAAGCTTTTCTGAGTCTTTGTCTGAGCCTTCCTCTCTCTTTGAGTCTCTTTAAGCCTCTCTCTGACTCTCTAAGTCTTTCTCTGAGTCTCTGAGTCTTTCTGAGCCTCTCTCTAAGTATCTGAGCTTTTCTGAGTCTTTGTCCGAGCCTTCCTCTCTCTTTGAGTCTCTTTCTCTAAGTCTCTGAGTCTCTTTAAGCCTCTCTCTGACTCTCTAAGTCTTTCTCTGAGTCTCTGAGTCTTTCTGAGCCTCTCTCTAAGTATCTGAGCTTTTCTGAGTCTTTGTCCGAGCCTTCCTCTCTCTTTGAGTCTCTTTCTCTAAGTCTCTGAGTCTCTTTAAGCCTCTCTCTGACTCTCTAAGTCTTTCTCTGAGTCTCTGAGTCTTTCTGAGCCTCTCTCTAAGTATCTGAGCTTTTCTGAGTCTTTGTCCGAGCCTTCCACTCTCTTGGAGTCTCTTTCTCTGAGTCTCTGAGTCTCTTTAAGCCTCTCTCTGACTCTCTGAGTTTCTCTGAGTCTCTTTGAGTCTCTCTCTGAGTATCTGAGTCTCTCTAAGTCTCTCTCTCTCTCCCTCTTTCTCCCTATTTCTCAAGAAAAGCGTCACGAAGGTGGTTCGTTATATCGTGCCGAATTGCGGCGGCGACGATACGGCGGTGCAGGCGTGCAGGCGCAATCCCATGAAATAGGTGCGCGCACCGGTGTTACACACAAGCGTGGCGCAGGTTCGCGCGTTGCGACGGCGGTGTGGCGCGGCAGTAAACGTTAATTGAATGCGCTAATTCACTCTCTAATCTTGTGTAACCGTATTTACGCGTAATTGCAAAATACACGGCCGCGATATTGCCTCGCGGGGGGCGTGGTGCACTTCTGCTTCGAGCTCGCGAAGGTCGCCGTCACATAGATGCATACACACGTACGTACGTGCATACAGTCCTAGGATTTTCAGGCCACCTACGGGAATATTAATTTGCAGAGAGTTCACCGGGTACCAACGTGGCAAATACCTATAGCCGAATATCAGGCACGTAACGCGACGTACGGCTGGTCCCTGTACTGTCGTTTCACTGCACGGAACGTTGCTGTAATTATGCTCGCCTAAAGGAGGAGTTCCTCTTGGAAAATCGCCCGCTATATACATATAGATATGTATATATATATATATATATGTGCATTCGTAGAAAATGTTAGTGCAATATACGACAATTGGCGAAGTTTAACAAATTGATTTCGTTTTGTCGCTGTTTTTATCGTATCAATTTGTTCTTCAGAAGTTTCTTCCCTCAAAATGTGAAATTTATTTATTAGACAATTATATAATCTCAGTAATTTTGTATAATTTTCTTCGGGTCGATCTTCTGTCGACGTTCAGTTTCTTTTTCTTCAGATTCAATTAAATTATTTGGAAATTATTTTGGGATTAAATTAATTTTTTAGCGTGGCTCGTTGTTTGATCGAACATCGCCATATTCTAAATTTTGCGAACTATTTTTTCACGGAAATGTGGCAACGCAAAATCGCTGGAATGATAAGAAAAGGGGAAATATTAATTTTGAAGAAAACGTAATTTTCTAACTGAAATAATTACTTTTTTACTTTCTAACTTCGAATTACGTTTGAATTTGCAACATGTCAGTTTGTAACAAAGTTTACAAAAAGTGTCGATGGCAAGAGCGAACTTTTTTTTGCGAAAAGTGTTGAAATTCTGGACAGTATTTACTCTTTTCCGTTTTTCCTCAACTTCCTGTACATTATCGATAAAAATCTGAGTTTCATAAAAAAAAAAAAAAAAAAAAAATGAAGCACACCCGTTACGTGAATAATTGATTCGTTCTATATACCACTGAAACTTGCTTCGCAGCAGAAATCTTAGCAAATTAGGGCACGATAAATAATTTCTTATCTCCGGGCTAACAGGATTCTTAATTTCCATCGAGTTCAACGACATTATTTCAAGTTCGATTCGTTCGTTGAGCATCCACGAGGCAAAATCAATTTCTTCATGGTTCATTGCTCCTCGCGGTTCGTTCACTCACGCCTACGAATCTTCGATACATTTTGGAAATGTAAAAAAAAAGATGGCGGCCACCGTTCTACTTTACACACGGTCATCGATGTTTAAAAAACAACAAATAAATAATAAAAATAGGAAAAGAACGGTGTTTCAACGCGATAATGTCACGCTGATAGACACCTAAACGCAACAGATCTTCCAGGTTAAAACTTGCATACTCCAGGGTGGTCCTTAGCTATGGGAGTCGACATTTTTCTTTTTTATCGCGTTATTAAAATTCCTGAAATTATGACACTTGATATCTGCCAAATTTCAGAGTGATTCAACGAAATAATTTATTGCACACTACAATTTTTTTCTCTTCATCTATTACATTAGATTGAAAAAAAAAAAAAAAAAAAATTGTAATTTGAAGAAATGAGGATCATTGTAGATATGTAATAGCAACACTCGTTGATAGCGATTTAACCAACCGAATAGACACATTTTTCAGCCGCGAAGTGTAACGTATCGTAGAACAGACAGTACTTTATACATTCATTGTATTATCTCCTCTACTTTCCCATTCCGTTCTCTCCTATTCTATTCCATTTCGGGGTCTATAGCCGGTTCTTTGATACGTCCACCCTGTTCTGACCATGTTAGGAAATTACGTAACTCAACCAGGCGTCATCAGCGCTCTCGGCGAGGATGCAAACGACCAGTCGTAACTTCGTTACGCGGAAGATGCTGATGCAATTCGAAAAGAATTTCTTCGTTCGTTTCCAGAGCTGATGAATAAAAATGTGTCCTACTCTGTTGGGAAATTTTCATAAAATACGACATCTCGTTCTTAACCATTTCAGTGCTAAGCGGTGCGACGCCGCTTCTCCTGTTCAGTGCTGAAAAATTTCAGCTATAGTCGAACTAATTTCACGTTCAGAGTTTGTCAATGCGTGTCTCTATTGTTACCGTTTATCGAAATCCCACTAAATTCAAATCCTCGCTTTTACAAGCTTTAGAGCTGTTGTTGAGAAACATTGTTTTATTTACCAACTTGCAGATGTGACAAAAACGAGAAAAGAAAGGAAAAACGAAAGCTTGGTATTCTTCGTCCGAATTTTTACAAAGCTCCGTGGCACTCAAACGGTTAATTTCAAACGCTAATTGCGCGGTCGTGAATACACAAATTCAGCGATATCTGAATATTTTGACAGTTTATGAATTACGTCGATAAATTAAAACGACAATATATTCATTTTTCGAATCTGTCGTTTCAGTGTTATTCGTTGAGATTACTTGCAATTTTTCTACAAAATCATTTTAATAGTAGAAAATCATCACAACTTGGCCACGGAACTCCTGTACACCTCAAACGAACGAGAAAGATTAAACATCAATATTTTTTACAGTTACCATACAGATTTAGTGAAATAAACTGAATATTGTCACAGTGGTACATCACGCTCGTAATAAATCCTCGAAATAAGTGTCGAATATCATTGTATGATAGATAGCACCTAAGCAGAAACAAATTCGAATATCATAATTTCTTTACAAATTTACAAAATCTCTAATTTTTTGAAACATGTTCGAATAAAGACATATTTTTTTTTATTATTTCTCTGCTCTTTCGATGAAATTGTTTCAGGTACGATTTTTTCATCACTGTTCGAAATTGATTTCCCTTTTATTTCCCGACGATAATTTCCCACTTTCGTCGAGGCCCTTAAATTTCGCCGGAAACCAAGCACCGGCGTTTCGTCCAAGGCCAATGAACTTATCCGGCACGCTGCGTGGCATCGTAACTTTTTCTGACTCGTGTCGGCTCCGTTACAGAGCTGTACTCGTCTCACGGGATATTATCGATTTAACGACGGTGAATCTGCCCGACTTCCTTATTACAGGTGGTTTCGAGATTCTCGAGCGTGCCTCGGTTCCCGCATTTCTGAGGAAACTATGATTGCGTACGATCATTTTTATAGACGTATCAGACGATATTGCTGACCGATTTAACGACAGAGTGAAAATCTGTTCTATCTGAGAATCGATTCTGTTTCTGTCTGAAGTGACTCAGTCAAGTATTTAATCAATAACGTCGCATATGCTATTTCAATTGTATTACGATTGGATCAGGATTAATTTACTAGGCGTAGTAATAAAATCTCTCTGTTGTTCGTATCGAAATGTTCGCGAGCTGACAGAAAAATCGACAATGATGGAAATTATTTTATCAACTGATCCGTTTTCCCTTATTATTTACTTAACATTTGAATTATATTCAAATTTAAGAAAATATAATTAGTTTTCGAAGATCTGCCCAAGCTGTTTTATGAAAAAATTAAATCTTTCAAAATTAATATTAGATCAAACAAAATAATATACTCATGTAAGTATTGTTACAATAAGTTATTAAATCAACATGAATTACAGATTTATTTATCCGAGTCTAATGATATAATAGAAAAACAGTAATGCAAATGATAGATTTATCAGGAAAGAAATCAGAATAAACGTGGCCTGAATTTCGTTGAATCACATGATCGACTTGTCGATTTAATTTGTGACTATTTCACAAAAGTTCTTTCGTAACATAGTAAAACTAATCTTAGTTTGTAGAAAATACCAAGTTCGTAGTAAAACTCAATCTTAGTTTAAATACAAAGTACCTAAAAAGTTGGTTTTTTTAGAATTTTCACTTAGACAATTTTCAAAACCAGCAGGAAAAATTGTCTATACCACGATCGAAATAAATGTGACCCAAATTTCATTGAATCGCATAACGATCGAATACATTGTCAATTTAATTTGTGACTATTTCACAAAAATTCGTCTAAAATGCAGTAAAACTAATTTTCGATATAACACGAAGTAACTGAAAAGATCATTTCTCTCAGGATCTTCCATTAAAATCAAGAAAATGTTCTATAGGATTCATCTTAGTGCTCTGCAGAGCACTTTGTACCGTATACAGGATATTACACGCGATCTTACTTAACAATCGAAGCGTTTACTATCGTCGTCCAGTTGAAAATAGAAATCGTTTAACAGGTTCAATTTGGTTCGCTAGAAATAGCCGGTAGCTCTCGTTCCAGTGAAAATTACACGCTGATAACAGTGTTTAAAGATGATTATTTTTGAAAGAATTCTCGTCACCTTTTCTTTTCTCTTCCCAATGTTTCATCGTAACGTCGACGAAACGAAGAAACGGTTCTCCGGCTGTTTGTTCACGCACACGCAACTGGCGCCAAACTCTCGTTATATCATACTTTGAAACCTTGAACGTCCTTTTCTCTCTTCGTCGAGACTATAATCTCAAGCATTATGGGATCGAACGGTCATAAGAGCAACGCTTTGCCCAGTCGCTTTCTCATTCGAGTTTTAACGATTACCGCACCGACCTGGCTAACTAGTTCTTTCAATATCCTGTGTTATTAGGAATTTACATATTTATGTGCACGTAAAGCTGCTCTCGCTTCTCAGTATGTGATTTCATTCGGAGTCCTTTAATATAAACCTCAACGGCGATTTTGCGTGATACGTACGCGGGTTTCTTCGAGCGGAAAGTAACGGGCAAAGGAGGTACGGGGCTGCCTTGTTTACTATTATCATAAATACGATCTAGTAACTTCTTCCTGTCTTCTATCTCCGTGCGTTGCGAATCAATTTCCTCGTCGAAAATCTTTAAAACGCGCCGGGCAATGAAAGTTCGCCTGAAGTTGATCCGTAACCTTCTATCGCCGATGAAACGTTTGCTATAGCATCTCGGAGACACTCGAGATAAAATTTTATCTGTAACCTGACCCTTTTTTTTCGTTTTCGAGAAAAAAAGAAACAGAATTGCTCAGAATTTTGCGTGTTTGAAAATGTTGGAAAGGAATAACTGATGATTACTATGTGGGCAAATTTAAGAATTGTAAAGGTTCAGTTGTAATCGCTTCAAACGTTAACAAACATTTGGAAATCATTCTCTAACATCAGTTTACACGATTGATCTTTTCTTCAGTGTTGAAAATCCCACGAAACTTAAGCCAGCGACCTTACAATAAATTATAAAAACCTGGACAACGATTTTATAATTGCCTCAAACGTTAACAAACATTTGCAAATCTTCCCTGAACATCACTTAACAAGATTAACTTTTTTCTGAAGCGTTGGAGATTCTATGTAGCTTTAGTTACGGACGTTAAATCTCCCAACAAGTCATGAGAAAACGTACAGTGAGATTACAATCGCTTCAAACGTTGCTAAACATTTGCAAATCATTCTCTACCATCAATTTAGACGATTGATACTCTTTGAAGCGCGAGAAATTTCACGAAGCTCAAGCCACTGATGTAGCATCCTTGCAATAAACAACAAAAACTTGTTCTACAATGTTACAATTGTTTCAAACGTTAACAAACATCAGCAAATATGTTCTACACCAAAGTTTAGCCTAATGAAAAAAATCTCCTTCCACCCTATCAACTTGTCTCTGCATCTACAATCATTTCTTTACTTAAATACACACTATTTGTCTTTTTACACTCTGACCTAACCGAACCTAACGTCAGTAAGCTCTTTACGTCATTTTATAGATTTCTATCGCAATTTTGCCACGTTTGAAACGAAACTTAATCGCAGCTCAGAACAATCCATCGCTAGGCATCGCTAGAAAAAACAAAAAAAAATAACGGTGGAAGTTTGTATTATTCAATTCCATCGTAATTGTACAGATGGTGTTACATCGCTTCCACTGACTATACCTCGACACAGTCGGGCAATTAGCTAGTGTTACCAGTAGAACTGTCGCTAATGAATGTAACCCGTATTTATTTACCCACGGACTACCGGTGTACACGGCGATGACTGATCTTCCCTCGAGCCTCATTGACCGATCATTATGATCCCGCTAACGACAAACAGCGTTTCCCTTTTTTCTTCTCCCCTCACCTCCCCGCCGCGTCATTCACCGCCTTAACGAGCGAGAAATAGTCTGCGCGGTTGGGAAGATTGTTACAAACCAAAACGAACCGCAGCGCGCGTACAGTTTGCGCTTCTGGGAAAACGTTTAACCCCGCGACAACGTTAGAGGTGATCGTGTCCGCATACCAGTCGAATTGACAGGGGCCCCAGAGACGATGATAGACGATCGATCAGCCAGCCTTTAATCACCACGAGTGAATCTCTGTTGCGCCTGGTGCGAGAGGTTGCTCTTGTGGCCACGAAAGAAAGGGAGAGTCGGTCGGACATACCAGATGTATCTCTCCGCACGCAAAGAAGATCGACGACCGCTTGTGGTGTTTCACTTATCTTCCAGCCGTTTCACCGTATCGGAATTACCACGGTTCTCTTCTCCTACCTTGATGAAATTTGAATTATGATAAGAGATTACGGGGAGGAGGGAGAGAGACGACGACGTAGCTGAGATAGCGAACGAGATAAAAATGTCAACCGGTGTGGATGTTGAAGCGTTGAATACACGTGCCTCGAATACCGTAAAACTGTTACCTTCACGCCTGATCCTCTCGTGCTCTATCTTGTACGTTTAATCGGTTCGTAAATTGGATTATCGCGAATTCTTTGATTGGCTACGCAGGCACGTGTGTGCTAGCTTCTGTACACGATTCCACGGCGAGTCATTGTTTTTATCGTAGATGAAAAGATGTTTTTAATAGCTTTGGTAGCTTGGTGAAATTGTTGGAGAATTCTTTGTCGATTTTGTTGGCTCATTCGGAGCTCGTTTTCGATTATTTGCATTGGAATTGCCGGGCTTACAAGGGGAACGCCGATTAAAGCGACGTTTCGGGTCGTTTAGATATAGATATTAGTTTGATAGTGTTTGGTGAAACATGAGTGCTTTAGATAAGCGTGTGAGATGTTGGTTTTAACTAGTATCTTCATTTTTTTTAGCAGAAAGTTCTTGAAAGTGCTTGAATAAGTAATTATGTAAATATAAAAATCTGAGTTACTAAAAATGTTCACGAATAATTATAAAAATTCTGAATTATTGAATAATCTTTGTTTTTATAATCTCAATTTTTTCCAAATTATTGATTAAAATTGAACGTGGATGATCATTTCTGAATTATTAATTAATTATAAGGTAATCATGAATAAATATAGAAATCTGAATTATTAAATAATTGTAAGATGATCGTGAATAATTATAAAGACACTAAACTATTGAATCATTTTTATTTTTCTCCCTTCTGCCTTTTAAAAATCGAACTTAAAGAAATACCACACTACATCCTAAAAAAATAATCGCATTTCCATCGAAATTCAACTTTCCTACGAGGTACTTCAAACATACTCAAACGAGATATCTTCCGAAATTTCCAGCATTTTTCCACTATTGAAACACCTTTATATCCCTAAGAAAAGATCAAATAATCGTAGCAATAACTGGCGGAGTCTCTAGATGCTACAAAACGTATTTAAACTTTGCAAGAAGAATGTACCTGTTTGAGACGGTTTGAAGGTAAAATGTACAGAAGTACAGATGTACATTTCGCGAAATGAATAATATTTCTCCTCAAAATAACGGGAGAAAAAAAGAAAGTAAAACGCTATACTGAAGTAGAGAAGGATCTTCTACGAATTTATTTGTTGGGAAGCAAAATTGCTGTTTGCGGTTTGTAGAGACAAGCAAACGCGGCCAGATTTACTTCCGTGTAACATCGTCGCTGGACCGCTATCATCGCGCAAAATTACACGGGGATATTTATACGGCAAATAACTGCTTCGTTAATGTTCTTTCCACGGGAGGGAAAAGCTACGAGAGAAAGAGAGAGAGATAAAAAAATTGCGATTGCGCGTTCCTGTTCGCGAAAGAACTATGCAAAGTGTACTCTACCCTGCATTCTACGATTTAAAAGAGATTTCGTTTGTGCTTATCGAATAAAAATCGAGAGGTGGCTGATGGAAAGTCGCAGAGAGTAAAAGGAATGATTAATACATTTTTTAACTCTCTCGCCACCGTTCGAACGTGTGTACGCAATTCCTCTTCTGGGATATCTGGCTGTGACACGTCGGCGATGTTTGAGCACGAGTGGTAATAATTCTTCCCTCATTTCCGCTAAAAGAAATATGACGAAAATATTCATACGGAAGTGGCTGGGATTATTAAAACACCAATTTAATATCATTTCGTTGAAATGATTAACGTTGAAATTTGGCTTGAATATGAATCAGTTTGGTATCGTTTGACGAGGTGTGATAACAGATTGAATCTCATATTGCTGAATGATATATTCCATGTTCGTAGACTAATTATCAATGCATATTTGGATGCAAACTCTACAACTGGGAGTTCTTATTTTCAGTACCCAAATATTATTATAAATACTGTCTTTCTTTTTTTTTTCTTTTTAATCTTGATATAACGAATAAGGTAGGAAGTTTCATTAAGTTTCAAGTGAAAACGAGCAACGTAGTCTAGAAAACATACAGCTGACGAAAAATTAACATCAGTTTGTTAAAATGTAGCTATAATACGAACAAATTTGGAATTGTTTGACAAAGTTTGACGAGTCTGAAATTAGCGAATGAAATATTCAATGTTGATAGGCTATTCATCAATGCATATTCCAATATGCAAACAGTTAAGAATGATCATGTTCAGTAGCTAAGTACTATTATAAATGGTGTCTTTCTTTTTTTCTTACTTTCTACGTAACGAACGAAGGAGAAAGTTTCATTACGTTTGACGTGAAAATTAGCAAAGTAAGAAATGTACATCCAGGGAAGAAAGTAGCCAGATTAATTCTCGATCATTCCTAATCTAGAGGAGCTGATAAATTTCTGTCAGAATACGAGCGAACGAGATTCACACAGCATTTGCATAGTATTAAACGGAACAATTTTCCATTAGGTCAGGTTCGTGTGACTGTCGAACGATCAAAGAGATTCTCAACAGCGTATACCACAAATACATTAACAACGCGAATAGGTTGCTTTTCATAGTACGGTTGCATTATTATTCAGTCATTAGCTCTGTGCCAGTTTGACGTATAGCTGTGCAACGCGTGTCACATTCGTTCAACCGCGGTATCATCCACGTGGAATTAACACACACACATATACACACGCATAAGCAAAATCGAACGGCTTATTTTTGCAGATTGTAATTTGATTGATGCGGGTGATTAAAACGAAGTTCGATTATAACTATTCGTATGATAAAACAACCGACTGATCTGTCATACGCATTCGTGTCACTTCACCCCGTTTCGGTATCATTTTTCTCTCGATATGTGATTTATATTAACGTACATTTATACATGCATACGTACAAGTATCGATATTAATAACGTACGGGAATCGCTGTTATTAAACTAGATGTAACGATTTTTCATAAATATTCAGAAGTTTCTGCACACCCGCTATAGCCATAGCGATATTTTATCCTGATGACATTATTCTTTCAGAATGAAATAGCTACGTAGAAAGCAAGTTATGAAAATTATCGAACGAACTGATTTTTCTCTTCTTTTTCATTTTTTTTTTTCTTTTTTCTAACTCGTCGAGTTTATTGTAAGATATGATATTATTGCAAAATTCACTGCTGTGTGTCGGTATTATTTTTGCGGAATGTTTGCACAAATGTGAAAACAGAGGAAAAAGAAACACCTGGGAAGAGAGAATTTCTGTGTCGATGATTAATGTCACACAGGGTATGCAACATTGTTTCGAGAGGTCATATTTCAGTTTCAAATACAGTTCATATTTTCCGTTTCACGCCGAGCGATGTGTATATATGTTTGCTGGGAAAAATGAAAATTTCTGTTGTGCAAAGAATGTTGCAAAAATTTGCTTTCTTTCTATTTTTATTTTTTTTTCTAAATTAAGTATTAATTGCGATCGAGTAGAAAATTAGAAAAGTTCGTCGTAGATGGTAGAGTTTAGTATTTCTAACGACGATTTCTTTAAATATTTGCAGAATTGAAGAAGAAAGACGAGGTAGAACGATATTTATTTCTAAGCACACGAAATTCTGTTATAAAAAGAATTATGTTACGTCATTTAACAGTTCTTAATAGAGTCATTTCTATTTATAGATTCTGTATCAGTATCATTCAAACAGAACTTGAAAAGTTCAATGACGTTAGGAGGAATAAGGTCAAAGAAACCTGTTCTGTCTAATTGCCACACGTTATGATTGGAATTTCGTTATGTGTGTGGGTAGGTCCACTTTGAAGCTTGTAAAATATCGATATCCAGAGTGTTGTTCATAATTCATAGAAAGGCTGTCTATACTTAAGTAAGGAAAGGTGATGTTTATTTGTTGAATGAAAAAAATGTAAATTAATCTCAATCGATAATATTTCATGAAAGACTATTGTACAAAGGTTAGAATTATAAAGTGATTTAACAATAGAAACTGACATCGACATTCGTTACTTTTTATTTACTCACGGATTTGCTTTACGATGCAATATAAAATGTTATTTATTCTTTCCATTCAGGATTTAGTTTTGTTCTTTCTTTATTCACGATTTTATAACAGTGAAAATGTTATTTTTACAGTGTTTTTTCTACTTTTTGTTCTATTATTTTATCTATTTTTCAATTTAAAAAACAGTCGCGTTTATCTTTTTTCGAATTTAAAAAAACTTTGAAATGTAAAATGTAAAATTTCAAACCACCAATATTAAAACGACACACTTTAAAAATTGCACTAAAAACGTTCTAATTGCATTAAAAATTGTCACTTTAAAATTAAAAAAAAAAAGAGTGTAATTTTTATTTTACTATAGCAAAGCCGCAAAGTATAATTACATTATTTATTTTTGACTAAAAAAGAGGCACATATTTCCCCTCCAAATTTAGCAAACAAACATTTTCAAACATCGTCAAACGCATTAAAAGTTCCAATTGAAAAACAAAAAGACGCTCTTAACGAGCAATTTACAAGATTATGCAAAAGTTGCGAAGCAAACCAGCTCATCTTCGAACAGTTCAAGGTTCGTAAAGCAATAAGGTTTTACTCGTACCGCAACTGTTACCTCTCACCCTTAGCGACACGAGAGTCGCGGAAAAGTTTCCACTGGGACACAACCCCAAAGAACGATAGTCGACCAAAACGAGAAGAGAGTAAAGAGAGAGAGAGAGAGAGAGAGAGAGAGAGAAGGGTTGATTCTCTCGAAAGACTTGAAGTAGAGCCCCATTGCTTAACTAAAGGATGGAAGTAGTGACTGGAGAGGTTTGGTAAATCGAGCGTAGGGAACGTAGGTTCTGCACGATCGAGAAAGTGCTACTAGTTGGTTAGGTTGAATAGTGATAGTAGTAGTAGTAGTAGTAGTAGTAGTAGTAGTAGTAGTGGTTGTCGTTGTCGTCGTCTTCCCAGACGAGATTTACGTTCGACGATCCGGTAGGTTTCGTCGAGGTTATCGGTTGTACGCAAGGTGAGTTAATTGCCAGAGTTCCCTCTTCCATCAGTTCCTTCTCTCTCTTTCTCTCTCGTTTCATATATACATATATATGTATATAGCGTACGGTTTTGTTCCACGGTGTATATATATATATATCCTTTAATTACGTTCTTGCTGCGATTTCGCGAAACGGTATGGCAGAATAACCGTTCGAAACTGTCGTGGGTGAACAGGAAGGGATTTTTAAAGAGGAAAGAAACGAGTGCAATCGCATAAAAGGACTTGGGCTATATTGTTTCTAAGCCGGCGTGCTTTATCCACGATCAACGCTTTCCGTGGAGTAACTATTGGTTAGCGTGGTAAACCCACGCGGCGGTTGTTCAAGCACGAAGCTGATGAACGCGGAAAGCAACGGTAATGACAATCAGAGAGCGGTAGCCGCCATTATACGCGGTTAACTCGCTAAACACGCAAGTGTCTCACGACCTTGTACGAACACGCATCCCCTCCCCCACTCTTTTTCTGTTTTTTTATTTTTTTATTTCTTTTTTTTTTGTGGGTTTTCATACTATTTTTTTTAACCTGAGATGTGTTCAATTTTGTCAATATTTTTTCAAAGTATGGTTACGTGAATGTAAGTCGTTTGAAGCTTTGGTAAACTGTTAGAGAAGTACAGAGAAAATTGCGAGGAACTTCTGGTTATTATGACGCGGGACCAAAATGGCGCCTGGTAAACGCTGCGTTCAATATCTCCAGCTGATCTACTTCTATTTTAAGTAACTTGGTTAGGATTTATACAGCTTCATTAATATTTGCACACACTTTAAAAGGGAATAGTGTTTTTTTAAACTAGACGACGTGATTTTTCTTTTCTTTTCTTTTTGAGAAATTAGAAGGATTAGTAATAAATATAAAGTTGAATGATTAAGTTCGAGGACGTGGTTTACTTTGACAAAAATCATATATATCTTTGGGGATTTGTTTTGTTTTCCTGGGAGTATAATGACAACTGTAAGTCTATATACAGGGAGCTTCAGAAAAAGTGGAATGATTTGTGTAACGAATTTGGAGAGAGACAGAAGTAGAGTGATTGAGCTCGACACAGCTCTCCTTAATCAAAAGTCACGGTTGGGAACTTTTTTGGGAATATAATGAAACCTGTAGTTTATGTACAGGATGTTCCAAACAAAGTGGAACGACTGAATTACACTTAAAATATTACAGTATACTTTAACTGAAGATTATAGGTGTCTTTGGAAATTTTGTCTAGGACTATAACGAAACCTGTAGTCTATATACAGGCTGTTTCAAAAAAAGTAGAACGATTGAGCTAAAGAATCAGATTTAAGAATTCAGCTCATTCCGACTACTTAAAAATCACGTATTTTCAAAAGTATTTTCTGGGAATATAAAATAAAACCTGCAATCTACATACAGGGCGTTTCAAAAGAGTGACCTAGATAGGTCTAAAAGCAGTGATCACTAGGATCGTGGTCTATCATGCTCAACTTTGTCATGCAAACGAAAGATTCTACAATGTAATTGCAGCCAATCCATGCATGTTTCTCATAATTATACTCGTGTGTTATCAACACACATGAGCACCGTTACAGTCCCTCCAGTGGACAGATATATAACAGAAATACTTCATGCAACGTAGATTAAGGAAAATCATGATACACATAATCGGATCGAAAGTTACTTGACAGTCAAAAGGGGGGGAGGGAAATACAGGGCGGTAAAGTGAGGTGGGAGTTAGATATGGTGAAAAATAAAGAAGTTATGAGAAAGGCAACAGGCAGCATGTACGCGTTCTAACCTTTATGCAAATAAAGCGTTCTCGCGACCGATAAAGACCCGAGCTTACGGATCGTAATGCCGTTCCGTGGCCCGTGACAAGATCTTTTATCGCGATTAAACGCACGAGTCGCAACACGCCACCTCTTCTGTACCGTCGCGATAACAGCCACACTGGTTCTTCGAGAGACAGCAAAACCATAGAAAAGCTACGACAGCTCGTACAGCCTCCCCCTCCCCCTCTGGCTGGTTACAACGGGGGGAAAAAACGTGGCCTATGAGTTAAAATGGCGGGGATCGAGGGGGTGAGGAGGAGGAGGAGGAGAGGAAAGTTACGCGACGTTTGGACCGCTATCAATCTCAACCACGAAGCTCTTCTCGCTGTGTGAGAGGACAAACACGCGGAGAGAGGATCGTGTATACACTCCCGTTCATAAGTCACTGGACGTTTAATGAAATTAGGATTCGGATTTCGAAATTATTAGTTTTCACCGCGATCTTCTCGAACGGTATATTTTTTTTTTCGTACATTTGTACTTGAACATTGTTTTTTAATGGGTGATTCGTTTTTATTGCTATCATATGGGATTGTTAAACGAAAAACGAAGAAATTCGAATGATGCAATTTTCCAGAAGTATATTGTTGTTCCTGTTTTAGTGATAAACACTTGTTAAATCAGTTATGAACACTTAACGATGCTACAGACATGTTCTTCTGTTGATTTCGAAAACGTCATTTACTAGAAATAATACTAAAATTTGCCAGATTGATGTAGTTTGACAAGGTTTGAGAAAAACAAAAATCCTCCAATGGAAAATAAAGACAAAATGAATCAATGGCTCAAATGTTTCGATGTTTGTTGAACTGTTCTTGCAATACTTATTTCACAGTTACAGTTGAACGTGACATAGAAACTGCCTAGTTTGATAAGGTTTGAGAAAGAAGGAATTCCATGCTAAGGAATAAAGTGAAAACAAATTAATGTCTCAAACAGTTCGATATTTGTTAAAAAACTTCTTACAATATTTATTTCACACTTGAATATGTCATAAAAATTGGCACACGGAAAATAAAATTCCAGGAGCATTATTATTTATCAGAAATAATAGCGGAATTATATCGTTTGTTAATTCCCACAATACATGCCTCCAGCATAAACGGAACGATATATCTTCGCTCAGTGCTGAAAGGGTTAATTACTACGTTCCATCCATCCATCCCTGCAAACCTCGTCGCCAAATTTTTTCCCAGTCAAACCGAAATCCATCAGCGTAAAGCAGTAAGGTGCAGCCGATTGCGAAACACCCAGGATCGTGTAAAGAGGCAAATAGCCTCTTCTCGAAATTCTATACACTATTTTCCTTGAACTTCATCCTCAGGCTCAATCATTCCACCACCTTGACGCGTTCGTGATCGTCGACTACGTGCACGCCAAGGTAACCGCTTCGTTTTTTTTCCCTTCTCTCTCTCTCTCTCTCTCTCATTTTCTCTCTTTCTCTCTGTGTTCACCACATCGTTCGCCACTGTTCCATCTAATGGCTATAGTCCAGGTTTATTTCGTTCCAGCCAATCCCCTCTTTAAGTGTGTCTCTCTCTCTAACAGTATCCGTGAACGTGTACCATCTATAGATGGTAGTGGGTAGCCACTTAGAGGCGCGGAGCGTAACCACGCATAAACCAGTTTCCTGGTTATCCGACTCCTCGCATTTTCCTGGTCGACGCACAGCGCGTCGAACCCGCACGGAACGTACCATTAACGGAGGCTCTCCGCTCGATTCCGTTGCGATCAGCGATCCACCGGCAGGCCTGGAAACCGGTGGTGGCGATGCCGCCAGTTTGCTTTAAAGGCCTTTCGTTATATCGTTTTAAAACGGCCATTTCCACACCGTCCACGTCATCATATCGAACGTCGAATAATTATGTAACAAGCTACTTGCTATCCTGCACCGAGTGTGACTCGACATCACATCAGCAAGTCCCCTGTGTCGAATATTTCGGGTACGATACTGTTCATTCTGAGAACAATTGTACAGGGTCTTCCAATAGGTGTGATAGAACTTTGAATTGAAATGGAACGAAAAGTAGGGATGATAATCTGATACTCGATGCTTTATTTTAAAGTACATTCGATGGAATTGTATGTAGATTGCAGTTTGTAACTGAATTTGAATAATTAAAAATTGAAACAGATAAAGGAACATAACGATTATTTCATCTTATTGAAAATTCTAATTGTTCCAATACGATGTTGATTATTTTAAAGGAAAATGTTTGAAACTTTATGTTTTCACAGGTTTGATAGTTCTTATGTTAATTATCTTTGACAACGTCTTGCAATTACTTTTGCTCGTTGCATATAAATAATCTGAACTTCTTCTCCATTTGATCACACGACGGATATCGATTAAAACAATTTCACATTCTGCACATTCGTGTTTGAGAGAATGCACTATTGGTAGAAATATAGGGTCTTACAGTAAAGAACTTTGAATCGAAACGAAAAGTACGGAAGATAATCTAAAATAAAATTAAATTATGGTTATAACGCGGACTGTAACATCAGTTCTTCTCTTTTTCTATTTTCTTTTTTCTTTTTCCTTCAACGTGGGAATGTAAAATGTAGTTCACGTTAGACGTTGTATGATGTTTGCGATGGTTTGGAGAAGAAGGAAGGAGATTTATCGGTATGCGACTAGAACCGATAACGAATATCCTGGATGAGACTATGCTTTGCGTTTAGAAACTAACTGGATTTGCATCGAACTCTCTGCTGGTGTCTCTGTGTCTGTGCTTGATAATGTGAACGTTATGTCGAGAGTTCGTTTGAGGGAGTTTGGATGGAAATAATGTTGGAGAGTAGAGGTGGGATGAAAGGAATATTTCTGCTTAGAAACAGTGAAATTCGGATCTAGATGTTGGAAAATTTGAAGCTGTAATTATTTTACATTGTAACTTTCGAGTTTGACGTTGATCTGTTCTGTAGTTTTATTTTTTTCAGGGAAAATTGATTTGGGAAAAAGTTGCCTCGAAATGAACGAAATGTGAAAAAAGTCGAATTTATTAAACTTGTGCAAATATTCAATTAAACATTCTTTAAGAATGCACTGTAATTTATGATAAACAAATCTGTTTTTCAATCTTTTTATTTAGTTTTCATTTCGAAAATAGATCAGTATATTTAGCAAAAATGATGAAAACATAAAAATTAATCTTTTTCTGCTAACATTTTAAGATGGAGAAATTTTTATCGATTTATACACTTCGAATTCTTTATTTTCTTCCATTAATCGAAACACCGTGCAAAATAAACGGTTTTCAATCTTCCTCAATTTTTCTAGACTATCCTTTCGACTGTTAATTCACTCAGCTAGAAATCTGCCGAAGGAAAGAGAAACGTTCTCTTCGAATTTTCCAGTTTCCTCCATTAATCGAAACAATAAACGGTTTCTGCTAGAAAAAAAAAAATAAAAAAAAATAAAAAAAAAATTACACATTTCGACTTTTCTATTTTTCTCCATTCATGGAAACACTATTCAGAATAGTAAACGATTCCCAATTTTCCTCGACTTTCCCGGAGTAACTAGACCACAGCTAAAAAAAAGGATCTGTCAGAAGAAGAAAGAAAGAAAAAATGTCCATGCAATCGTGAAAAGGTGTACGGCTAAAAACAGTGTCGCGTTCGTGGCGTGTCATATTTTTCGAGGACAGGCTCGTGGTTAAATTGACCTTAAGACCCCGACGATCGGGAAAGGAGGACGATTCACGAGAACAAGTGGTCGCAAGAACGTTGTTAAACGAGAATAAAAGTTTCAGGAAGGGATCGGCAAAGAAGTCACGACTAACTTTGTTTCCCAGCGTCGTAGACGGGATTGGATGATAACGTTTAGCAATTTAACGTCGACTTAAAGATAGAAAGAAGAAGAAACAGAGTAGAGAAAGAGAGAAAGAGAAAGATAGAGAAACTGTCTTTTCTCCCTTCACGCGATAAAGTGGTACGAATTAAATCAGCATGGAAGACTTTCTTTACGACGCGAGTAACATCCATAAATTTCGAGAGATCAAGAGGAGCGGAGTGTACACATCGCGGACAAGGCATTCGCGTACACTCTTATAACCTTCTGCATAACTTTGAGAATCCGCTTGACCGAGAACCAGTATCGAGAACGGCCTTACGCCGTTATGCGATAAGTCGCGTGCCCGTTAAACGTTCGCACCAGTGGATTCGTACGTTTCGTTTGTTGTATCCATGGTTCGTTCGGAATACACGGTTAGGTTTAGAGATCGGCCGATATTAAATTAATCTCCGCGGCGAAATCTGTTAGATCGGTGAGAATGAACTGTCCGGTTTGTATTTTGTTTTTTTTTTTTTCTCAACAGCTGAAATCAGCAAGTTTGCTCATTTTCTCCAATCGTACAGTTTTCTGTCAAACAATCATCGAGAGGAAGACGAGTTTGCTATGGTGCGTGTACAGTAGCTCACAGAAGTATTTGAACCCCATTTGAAACTATAGTTTTTTTCTTTTTTAATAGAATTAGTTTACTAAATGACGCGTGAAAAATATTTGGAAAAAATTGCAATTGGTACCCCGACAAATGTTTTTTCTTTAAATGGACTTTCGTTTTATTTCATTTTTCCTTTTTTGCAACGTTCCAAATTCACAGAGACGATTTTTTTCGATTAAGACAGAATATGAAATTATGAGCCTAAGTAGATTAGGTCAGGTCACAAAGTATTTTTTTGTTTTTTTTTAATAAATTGATATATTTTTATTACTGTACTGTTGTGGCTCACAAAAAAGCTCTGGATAAATTAGGTTAGGTTAGGTTAGGTCGCTAATGTAAGCTTCCTTTTTAAATGCACTTTTTTTATGAGACTTCAAGATCATCGACACAAGTTTTTTTTTTTTTTAATTAAATAATATATTTTTATTATTTGATTGTAGCTCGTGAAAGAACGAATTTAAGAATTTCGTTGTCTGAAATTCAGTCGAACCTGGGTAGATTAGGTTAGTTTTACACGACCATGATGTAAATTTTAAAATCTTATAAAAAATAAACAGATCTGTCGATAAAAATATTTGTCCCTTTGCAACATTCGTTTCACCTCTGAATTTTTTTCTTTTCTTTTTTTTTTTCGTATGATGAAGAGTAACAGAGATATTTAAAATGCTCGAGTTAGGCGAAACACGGTGTATATAAGTAGAAATTATTAAGTAATTCTTATTGTTTAATATTTACGACTGTTAATGCTGACAGACATGATACATACATAAATGCATGCGATTCGATGGAATTTTAACGATTGCTATATTTTAACCTTAGATCTGATCGAATTGCACAATAACCGTATAAATTGGAAATTAACGCATTTCCTGTTTATAATATT
This sequence comes from Anthophora plumipes, assembly GCA_951804975.1. NCBI lineage: Eukaryota > Metazoa > Arthropoda > Insecta > Hymenoptera > Apidae > Anthophora > Anthophora plumipes. Next base: position 13,657,626 of record OX638123.1, on the reverse strand, counting down.
AAAGATAATGGTATAATAAACGTTCAGGTGTAATTGATGCCCAATAGTTCCGCTTTGAGGGAGAAGTATTAAATTTGCAATTATAAGAGGGTTTTGTTGAAAATAACTCGAGGACCTGTGTTGTAATACTGCAATGTAACTGTAATACTGTTTGAACATTCTATTCGGATCTTGATATTAATCACTCGAGGAAAGTAAATTACTAATTCAATATTCATAAGGAATAATTCATTGTTTACTGAAAATTTGCAAAATTAAATTGGATCTCGTAATTCTTCGCCCCATTACAGAAAAAAAAAGAAATGAATTTGCCTTTTCTCTGCAATGGAAAATATATAAAATTTGCAAAACTAATTGTATAATTGTGTAAATTGCAAATTCAACTGTTTGATGAAATTTTGTAGCAACAAACTGAATTTCGTTGAAAGAAAAATTAGTTACGCTTTCTTTTGTACTGTGTAAATTATTAAATTAGTAATTAGACTAGAGATTTATGAAAAAAAGATAACTTGAGAGTCTAGTGTACTAATTAAAAGCCTCGCTTCACTATTTTAATATCAGTTACATTGAAAAGTAAACTGTATAATTGCAAAACTTAGAAATTTAATATTTCCAATGTTATAAGATACCTCATACCTAACCTAAATTAATACCTAACCTAACCAGCCACTAAATCGACTCTCACAACTCTTTCATCTCACCTTAAACAAAAATTAGTCTCATTTCTTTTTCCTATAAAGTCAGATACACAAAACAAAATCAAAATACAGAAAAAAAATCTCGTAGTACAGTTAAAAAAAAGAAAAAAAGGATGGAACATTTTCCATCTCACTTCCCAGAAAATTGATTTCATCTTTTCCAACAAATTCGTCAACTAACTTTCAAAATTCAAAATGCATTTAAAAAAAGAAAGAAAAAAACTTCTAATTCAACCGAAGCATACACACTGAAACACTGTGGAACTTCTGGTTCACAATTCACGACACGAAACCCGAAGAATTTCTCCATCGATTTGATAGAATCCGTCGATGTATGTACATACATACAGTGGTTGAGATTTTTAATTAGCCACATTCGAAACCCATAACGAGAACTATCTAACAGTACAATTGCCATAAGTACAGTAATTACCTACGTCGGTTCTATTCGATTCAGTTAGTAAAAGGGTATTCGCGATACATATTGGCCGATGCACACTGTTTTGTGGTAGCTGAAATAATCCGATCGTAATAGGGACTCGCGCGAATATCAATTGGCCAGTGTTGCTTTGTACGCCTCTCTAACCTCTTTACATAGCCAAGTATTATTACGGTATCTTATTTACTCGGTTGATATTGGATTCCAACGTAGGAACTTCGTACAACCGGCTACATAACGCGGAAATGTATTATTTTACGACGAAATTAAAGGACAGTTAAAATACGTACGAGAATTACAGTGAAGTAACGCGAGAGATAACAGTGTATTTAGATGAAACTCAAGAAAATACGTTATCTGAATTCTTTTCCCTCGAAACGAATAAAGCAACTGAAAGGAGATGTTGAAACGAGATTCACTTTCAGGCAATGTTTGTAACTTTAATTCTATATTTAAATTAATATATATATATATAAAAAATACATATGTATGTTTGTGTGTGTGTGTGTGTACTCGTTTAACTAGTTATTCTGGTTAGACAGTCTGGTTGAACAAGTCGATTCAAATGGTACAATCAAATAAAATGTGACAGAACTGCACGAGTAGCGTATTAATTACAGGTTAATTATAACACTGATAACGTTGAATATCGTTCTGATGTAAATATAGAAACGGAACGAATGTGTTTAACACGGTTTTGCTATCTAATTCATCAGATTATTGCATACCCGATCGTCTGATAGTGTATTAGGTTGTTGCATATGAAATTGAGATGTTTATATGCTGATAGATTGCATCTAGTTCTTCTTCACTTTGAATCCTGTCGAATTGTTTTATGGGAAATTGTATTTATGCCAGAGCTACTTCATTGGGAACAGTTAAGTTATGTTATTTAGTGTAGAAATATATTTTTTTGCAATTTTTCAGTGGAGTTAAAGTTTTATTTGAAAAAGATTGGAAATAAATTAGTCGACGAAATAATTTCTATCGTTACTGATGACATTTCTGCCATTTTTCTGCCAGCTTGCAAATTCCATCGCGAATATTTCGATAATTAATAAATTTATTATATTAAATATGACAAGTATATTTTAACATTAGTACATAATAAAACTATCATACTAAATAAAATAAAATTCTGAAAACGATATAATAAAATTCAATATAGATTACAGTTCGATTACCCGCAATTTTTCATATAAATTCATATTTTTGAGAGAATAGCAAAAAAAAAAAAAAAAGAAAGCAGAACTTTGATAAAAAAATGATCTCACCTAATTTAATCAAGTGTTACAAAAAAGCACTATACTTTTAAGGATATTTTGCATATTTATCCGCATGACCTGCATGTGTGCAAGTCTCTAACATTAAATTCCCCTATAAAATGAATGAAAATCCGGTGAAAGTCTATTAATTAGCATTCGAAGTGTGGTATTTCATTGAAGATCGTCGAAAGATCATTCCTCGAAGACCGACAAGTGTATAACCCAAGATACATCTGTATTAGTCGTTAATTTCGAAACGATCTGAATTGGTGATGCATTGATAACATAACAAAGCCACGAGTAACCTAACCGAAACGAATATTTCCGCGTTGAAACTCGTAATACAAGTGCCTTGTGTAAAACGTAGCAATCAAAGTGATCCGTAGGACGATGTAGTGTGTGGACTTTATTAGAAAACGGGTCCGCAAGACACGCATCAGCGGATCAAACGACACGGCTAGGGGGCCATTGGGTCGATCGGTACTCAAGGGCGGACGAATAGCGGCCGCTCGTAAATCGGCGAAGACGACTACGACGACAAAACGGTCGTTTCCTTGCGAAATTCCGTGGCGGAAGATTGCCGATTGCGATTGAACCCGATGAGACATCCAGGCACCGTTATTCCAGCATGGTGACGCGATCGTATAGGCACCTGGTACGGGCGCAACAACGTCTCTCTTTTCATCCTTCGTACACCTTCTTTTCTCCCTTTCCTTTCCTTTCCTTCACACACTTGCCAATGTACGTTTCGTTTCTTCTACCACGTCGAACGGCCAACCATTTGAACGTTGATGGAACTACCTAACCCGTCAAAATCACCGCTTTCCGATATACATACTTTTCCTTCAGAATTATCCACGTCTCGTTGGTACGAATTAATAGGAATTTCGAATGATTTTTCAGCAATTTGCACGCTACTAACTTCACAAATATGGGACGCTCGATTAATAGTTGATCGGTGCATCGATAAGTTCTTTCTTACTTTCGATTTTGCTCAGTGTAATAACCGAAGCAAACTATCTGCACGGTGAATGAACTTAGAATAGGTTGTTAGACTTTATCAGTTAGTGTGATAATTATTAAAATGATCCTCTTCGTACTTTAGGATACCAGCAATAGCCTAATTTGGGAATTCTTAGCTCTTTAGTGTTTTAAAGGATAGAAAATAGATTGTAGCAACAAGAATTGATCGAACTGATTAACCATTTGTACAATAGTTTATCAGATTCTACGAATTAGTACGATAATTTTTAAAATTATCGTATTTATACTTTAGAATACTAGCAATGGGCTAATTTGGGAATTCTTAGCTATTTAGTATTTAGCGTCTTAAACTATAGAAGGTGGATTAATCCAATAAGAATTGATTGAACTGATCGTATAAACGAACCATTCAGAATTCAACATTTTCAATCGAGTAAATTTCTAATTATTCTATCGTCGGTGTAATTGAAATTCGACGTAATTATATTGCAGCTGAGAGCTCTGAAGATACTGGATAAATATTATTTCTGCTCAGATATCGCGAATTTATTAATGATACCATATTCATCATTGACAATCATTTCCTTCGATTGCAATTTTCACGTGTTTTTCTTTCTTTGTTTTTTAATAAAAATTCTATTATAAATTATCCTGTTCCCTAATTCAATCATACTACTGCACCTTCTAATCCTGTTTTTGAATTACAATTACGAGCAATATGGTGATTGAATTGAATGAAAAAATACAAACTACGAATTGCAGTGCAATTGTAGTTATATTCCAATCTTTCTAGCTTTCAATTCCTCGCTTTCTAGTTACAATTTATGGAACAGTTCAATCGTAATTCTACGCAACTCTGTCTACGAACAGCACGGGTCAGAAACGACCCAGGTTCGACAAATAACCGACAACGAAACCGTGCAGGAAGCAGAAAAGGGATCTGCAAAGTGTATCAGGCAACGTAATAACGGGAAGAATAATTAAGTTGCGTGTAGTCTGGTTACACGTGTGCGGCTAGCGTACGTAAATGTTTAATACGAAAACTCGGGGGTTGCTTTTCCTTACAAAAGGAACAAATCTCCATAGAAACAAAGAAAAAAAAAAAAAGCATTAAAAAGCTACATCGTGATCTCTGTGATTAACACTGACAGCTAACCCAGAATTTCCAAGGGAATGTTGCGTGCCAACTAAAATGATAATTATTCTCACCCGAGATTGTGCATACACAGACATGTATATAGCGGAACGGATGAAGAGTGTAGAGGAACAACAACAACCCACTAGAAAATGGCAAGTAAAGTGGAAGGAGAAGCTGAGTGAACAGGAAAAGCAGGAAAGAGAGAGAGAAAGAGAGAGATCCCAAAGAGAGCAAAATCTAAGTGCACGGTGTGAACACTGCGACCTAAAGGCGAGCGAGTTAGATGTCTCTCTATGAACTGTATTACTCGAACGATTCACGGCTGGCTGTTCTCTTGACACTTGAACTGTCGATAATTAATAATAGGCAATTTGACAAATATTTGAAAAATGTGCTTTCACGAGTAGCTGCTTTATTTTTTAAATAAAAGTTATATTACAAATAATTTAGAAGACATTTGATGTATTCAATAATGTATTTCTGACTAGAAAATACGTGAAAATGTATGTTTGTTGAGATATTTATTATTAAAATTATTTTTCTTTAGAATTCGCCTAATCAGCACATTTTCTGCAGATAAATCTTATTTAGAATACAGCAGCGACTAGTAATTGCACCAGTTAAAGGTGTATCAATTATCCCAGATCCTAAAGGCAAAAGGAAAATAAATTATACGAATGTTTTTATGATTTGTGGATAAGTATCGTTTTAAAATTATTTAAGATTTATGAATATTATTATATTCGTAATTGTGAGAGTTGAAAGTTAATTTAGAATCTTTCAAAATATTATTTAAGTGTTATATCTGATACTAAAACTCTTATTCCAATAAATTTTCCATAGTAAAACAATAAAATATACAATAAAATCGCAAATTTTAATAAACACGCCAGAATGATTAAAAAGTTTAAATTGTACTTGATAATTAAAATTGTAGCAATGCAAATTATCATAAAAGAGTCAAAGAATTAACGAATTTAAGAAATACCTTTTTATCATTGCTTTTGTAGAACTATTCAAATTCTAAATCAATTAAGATAATTTAATAGAACAATAGCAAACCTTAATATCAATTAAAATCAAGATATTTATCAATTGGTAGATAAAATATCAACGAATAATAGAATTGTATCAATTTTTATAATCACTAAGAAATGTAGCTTTTCATATAAAAATCTGACGAGAAAGAATCAACTCTCTGAAGGTTTAAACAAAGAAATTAAACTAACGATTAATCACACCTACAAATCGAAGACGATATATCAGATATTATATCGAAGACCTATAAAATCTATTTTACTCAAAGATGAAAAAATAAAAATATTGATACTGGAAATTATTTTCACCAATTAGAAATGACCAGTTTAGAATTTCGTTCGTAAAACACATCGATAAATTTCACCGTCCCCGCAACAATCGACCCCCCGTATCTTCAGGCGCGTTCTCACGAGAGCGCTCGAGTTACTCTCGTGTTAATTCCATTAGGTCCCGTTGCGTATGCGTTCATTAATGTCATTTACAATCGCGGTGTGAATGAGAGTGTCGCGACGCTGAGAATGTAGCAGCATTCATAAGTAGACGAATGACGCGCGAACCCCATGTTTTCTAATTACACCGTGCAAATTCCTACGCCCCCAAAGGAATTTTCACCTGTCCGACCTACCTTCGTCTAGCTTGCCAACCGTGAAGTGACGGAACAATGAACTTTTCCTCGATACCATCGACTTGTTTACAATTCTAACTATAATGCTTGTCATAAATCTATCAACTTACTGTTACACTGCGGTGCATAGTTTGGTAATACAGGGAATGAACGTTTGTTCATATCATACGGAATGTTAACGCCCTATCGCGCTTTTTTTAGGTTGAAATTTGAGAGTTCTCAAAGGTTAAAGTTTGAGAATCTAAGAGCCTAAGAATTTGAGAATCTGAGAATTTAAACATCTAAGAATCTAAAAATCTAAAAATCTAAGACTCCGAAAGTCTGAAAATTAGAAAATCTAAAAATTCAAAAATCTGAAATTCTACAAATCTGAAAATTCGAAAATCTAAGAATCTAAGAATCCAAGAGCCTACAAATCTAAAAATCTGAGAATTCGAGAATTTAAAAATCTAAAAAGCTGAAAATCTAAGAATCTGAAAAACTAAGAGATGTCTCTCGAAAACTAAGAGATACAGGACACATACGATACATTTACTTATATCAGTGTATAAATTTACCCTCTGCAGTATTGTCACACATTTACGAAACACCCTGTATACACCTACAGCTTTCCTCAGCAAGCGTAACAAACTTACCACTTTCTTCCTTCATCAATTCCCCGCATTAAGAATTTCACTATAAACAGCCATTATTTCCCAGCACCTTTTGCATACTATCAATACAACGATACCCAATCAATCTACTTCCACAAACTCAACATCCCAAAAGAAAATAAATTCAGTTCCTCATTCGCTCAAAAAAAAAAAAAAAAAAAAAGCCCGCCAATCTGTTAAATCGTCATCTTCATCCTTAACAGAAGAATCGCGTTCTTCACCTAACACCTACACCAGATCGGAACATAGAGTGCCAAAAAAAAAAAAAAAAACCGTTGTCTCCTCAGAGTACTAAGAATAGAAATATTCAACCCGATCGTATTTCCAGGTACGTAATACGTGAACGAAATCCAGGTCTATCGGTACGTCGACCGACACACACACACACACACTCTCGCACATATACAAGGGAGTCATCGTGCTCTCGATAACAGTACGAGGAAGTTTAAGGTAGGAATGGGGGAAGAATTCGGGTGGAGGCAATGGACACAGGCCCGTTGCGAAGAAAGGGAAGGAGAGAAAGAGGTTGGCTTGTTTTCAATGGTGTCGTAGGCTGGCGATCGAATTGTGCGTACCGTTCTGTCCTCCTTAGTCGGCAGAGGCCCCTGATGTGCCCCCTCCCCCTTTACCAGTTCGGTCGAGAAAGAGTCGTGCGCCGTGGCTCAGCCAGGTGTACCCAGTGCCTAAGAGCCGCCAGCCGGTCGACGTCGTTATACCCTGCAGCCGCCGGTGCATTCGCGACGATCCGACTTACATACATATATATATGTGTACACATATATATACACGTATTATCAACTCGGTGTATCGTTCTCGTTGATATTTCCGAAGTGTTATTTAAAAAAAGAAAAAAGAAAAAAAGAGCCACGAGTCCGTGCACCATATTATTCAGTAAAATTATAAAAATTTCTATAGTTGTTTTTCTTTTTGATCTCTTCTTTTTTTTTTTTTGGGAGATCTGTCGTTATCAAAGTGATCTCGTGGAACGCGCGCGACATTGTCCTTGCTCCTATAAAATTTGTGTGACCGCGGTAGTAGTAAAAGCGCGTCCGTTCGGTTTGCTTCCTTATACACGCGTTGAAGTCTCCCGCTCTACGGTTTATTCGCTCGTGAGACACCGTCCCCTTGTGGTATTCGAGTTTCGTGACGGAAGGGAATCGGACAGTTCTGTTTCTTCTTTCTTTCTCTCTTTCTCTCTCTTTTGCTCTCTTCTCTTCTGAACGATCGTTGGAATTTTGGGAAGACGCCTGGTTCACCTGCCTTTCTTATCTACAGGTATGTTTCTCTTCTTGTTTTTTTTGTTTCTTTCTGCGCGATTGTTGAAAATTCGTGATTTCTTTCTCCCTTTCTGTTCGGTGAGATGTGTACTTTTTATGACTTGATTTTACGGAGAACTTTGGTGCTTCGTCTTTGGTCAGATTGAAATTCCTATGGTTAGATTGTGGCGAGCAATTTTCTCTGATAGAGTAAAATTTCTCGTTTGCGTTGAAAGAAAGAAGCCTGCTCTATTTTCTTCCCTATTCGAGATCCTGTAACATCGAGAAGAATAGTGCAACGAATTTTGTGTATTCGTCTGATTCGAACACAGATATTTTCCACTCTGTAATTTTTTATCGCCCTTTCAGAAATTGAAAAGTTCGTTTCTTAATCTCTTTTGAAATTGAAACTCCCATTGGTAGATTTTGTGAATCGTTTGCGAAAAGTTTTCTCTGAAAGGCCACCGTTTGCGTTGAAATAAAGAAGTGTGCTCTATTTTCTTCGAGACGCTATAACATCGTGGAAAAACGTGGAAAAATAATTCTATTTCTTAGACGCTGCCAGAAATTTTCCGGATAGCTTGATATTTTAACCCTTTGATTACTATATGGTGCCTATAGGCGTTTTGAAAATTTCCCTTGCACTCTTTTGTTGCCGCATTTCCATCTAAACTTCATTCACATTATTACCAATCTGGAAATAATTAATTTCTAAATTTTTCAAGACAATCTGACTGAATTTTACTGAAATCTTGTTTCGTCTCCTTCATTTCTTTCATTTTCACTATAGAATTTCTATCCTGTTCTTCAGTTATATGATAGAATTTGTGCAACACACAGCCACTTGAATCTTTTTTTTCTTAATTTTTCTTTTTATGTTGTTGTTGGATTTTTGTTCATTTTATCGGACGCGCGTGAACGCACCGCGTTCGTTCGACAATATCGGAGACCGTGGCCGATTGTTATTTAGTTTCGCGTGACAGAAAACAACGTGATGGGAAATAGAGGAGGTACAGAGAAATACGCCGGTGTTTACGTACCTTTTTTCCCCGTTTTTCGCCAGCGGCTGGAGCAACACGTTTTAATAGAAACGGGGAATGGTCATTTTCGATGACGGAGTTTTGTTTCTACGTACACAACTGCATCGTTTTATCGTAGCACGGTGTTAGATTTGTAAGTCATGAGCTTGTGGTTTAGATGAAAAGGAAGTGTACTCGATTGAACTTCTCGCGGTGATGCTCGACAATGGAGGCTTCTTGTTGCATTTATTTGAATACTTCGAGCTCATTTTCTTCGCTCGTTCGAGATCTGTCAAGTGTAAAAATGTATTTCGTAGCTTCGAAAATTATTTGTTTTTAACTAGTCGTTAATTTGTTGGAAAAATGATCGATAGAAAGAAATTGTGGAAGATTAAAATTTGTGGAAGATCAAAGGGAGATCGAAAAATAGAAGTGATTGTGTCAGATTTCATTTGTTCAACTCTGTCAGCCACTGAACGTGGAATATCTGTTGCAAAAATTTCTAAATTAGTGTTATTTTATGTGCAAAATTATATATGTGCTTTTCTTTATCTCGTTGTGAGAAAACGAGGAAAGTTTCAATATTACGTAGAAAAATCTGACACCTGGAAAATTGATCGAAGATCTAATTGATCAGGATTCATTTCCTTGCAGTTTCGAAAATTTAATTATTTCCAAATTATTTTACAGGATTTGTTTCGATGTGAAATATGTTAAAAAAAGAAATCAGAAAAATATGACATTTCGAAAATTGATCTAATTAATTAGGAAAAAGCAATCTTGAAGTAGTAGAGAAAAGAATTTTCAGTCTTGCCGGCCATTTAACTTAGCGTGTCAGTTTCGAAGATTTCACACATAAAATTATAATATATTTTCATCCGTATACGAAAGATATTCGAAATACCTCGAGATAATTAGATAAAAATTCCCGACACCTTGGAAATTCATCGAAGATCCAATTAATCAAGAAACTGTAGCAATATATCAGAAACGTTTCAACGATGTCAGCAACTCGACCAGAAAATAGTACCAAAAACTGCAATCTTAATGATAAGGAGAAAAAAGAAGGAATATTGTAATTTCCCATCGAACCACCTTTATAAGGTGATCGAAAAACAGGTTGAACAGGTTAGAAAACGGAAACAAAGTATTGGAAGACAGGTAGATTGCTCTTAATATAGGTTCCAGCCTCTGTATAACACAGCATCACCTTGTTCAACATGCAACAGAATTTTAACATCCTCCTCTTCGTCTATTTTTAAAACAAATTGATCATCTTTACAACCAATAACGTCAAACTTTCGAGGAAACTATTCCTTGTGCTCTACCAAGATACGAACAAGTTGTAATAATAAAAATCGTAATAAATCGCGTGAAATTCATCCACCAATATCTCCACATTAAACCATTAAATTTTAAATAAAGAAATGGGGCACTTTGCTATCGAAAAGTTGCTCGGATTACTGACTTTTGTGTAACAAGAAAAGTGTATTATAATATTAAAACAACGCATAAAAATATTTCTACGATTAAATAAAAAAAAGTAGGTTTATTTGAAGAAATATTCGCACAATTGAACGATAAAAAAATATATTCGTGCAACTAAATGATACAAAAAATCTTCGATCAATTGAATGATAAAAATAACAAAATGCTCGTGCAATTGAACGATTAAAAAAAAAACAATCTCTGTCTAATTGAATAATAAAATAACAAAATACTCCTCCAATTTAGTAATAAAAAAAAAAAAAAAAAACAATATTCGTCCATCTGAATAAAAGAAACTCGTCCAATTGATAAAGAAAGAATAGTCTTCGTCCAGTTGAACAACGAAACCAAAAATCTTCGTCCATTTGAATGAAAAATATTGGACGATCGCGCGATAAATATTTTTCTCCACTCTGTTTGCAGTTGAAACTCGGAAGACAGGGATAAAGCGGCACTCACGATGACAAGACTCATCACTGCGTTGCTGCTTGTGCAGGCTATCGCGAGGTATGGTCGCGTGGCAGCCGCAGAATCAACTCACGCGGTTGATCAGCCAGTACCTTCTGCGGTCCCATCGGGACTTTCTGGGCCAGATTATACTGGACCATCTGCCGGTTCTGACGAATGCGACCCAGAAATGGTTGGCTTTGAACTTGTTACCGGTTACGTGTATACCGCGCCTACGAACATGCTCGAGTCCATACCTGGAACTCTGATGCTCACCGATTGCCTCGAGACCTGTCAGGCGAACGATTCCTGCCAAGCGGTGAACTACGAGACGGGTCTCTGCGTTCTCTTCAGTTCGAACGCCGACAGCAATCCAGGTAAGATTGAATCGTTATCGTATTCGCGAGGTGGTAGAGATCAGTACGATCGTGGCTGATCGTCGCCTGATATCATTCTGGTCACTTGAAACACGTCGACAGGTCACCTATGGTAATCCTAAAGAGATTCTTCTAACAAATGTATATGGTTATCCAACTTAACACGCCTACAGGTTACCTCTTTTTCCATCCTTTGCACAATCTTTGGTGTCGTTACAGAGACATTCGTTATTCAAATTTTATTCGTCTTCAAATAAGACAAATTAGTGAATTTCTTTTTTTTCTCGAAATGGAACCTCTGATTTTCAAAAGTTCCATTGCAAAAGTGTATTACAGTTGATAAATCGATCGTACGATCAAATATTCAAGGGTGTTCAGACAATTTTTTATCAACCAAGTCTAAAGAAAATTTGAAAAATATGTTTTGCATGATTAACGTTAGTTGCACGCATACTGAAAACTTCACTGAAACGAAGGAACAAACGACAAGTATCGAAAGACGTAAGAATTCGTCAATTTATTGCAGTGTTTCTGAAAATCTACCCAAAAAAAAAAAAAAAGAAAAAAGAAGAAAATTTAATTTTCAAGTTTGGAATTCAGGAATTTCTCCAACGTAGTTACAAATTAAAGGATAATTATTCCATTCATATTAAAATTAATGAATAAATAAAAATAAATAAAGATTGATCGCTACACTTGTACTATTGAAATTTTGAAAATGAATTTTTCTTTCTCCGAAAAAACGAATCTTTCATAAATTTATTTAGTTTCGTTTCTCTTTGTTGATTTGCTTTATTTTTTACTACTACGATAGTTCTCCGATCTTAGGCTTATTTTAAAACCGAAGAAACATATTTTTCTCCAATTTTTATTTATTGCACCTTTCTTTTTTTTCTCGATTTAACTCTCGATTCGACGTCTCTCTCTACCTATCCTATGGTTCCTACATATATGTATGTTATCCTGTACGAATAAGGGAATTCCATGAAACACGGAGGAAATGATTAAATGCCTAGGCTACCTACGATTCGATAAAATAGACGTGACGTCGTTTTGTTACCGAGTTCTGGCCATTGCCGCTTTTATAAGGCACGTGAGTCGACTTGACGATCGCGTGTAACGGGTATCGAGACGATTATTCGGATCCGACTATATTTGTTTGGTCGATCGCGAAGAAAGTATATATTACGAGGTGAACATACAGGTCAGCCATGAGATCGAGGTCAATCCAAAAGGTGGAACACGTCCATCTTGGAATTCCGTCTTACCAAAAGTGTACCGTTTTATTAAATTGCACAAATTAATCCGCAACATGTGAAACTGTCGCAATTGCAATGATATTTGCAACTCGTTGGCAGAAATGTACAACAATCTCCTCTCCTTAAAATCGAATCTTTAAAAAAAAAAAAAAAAAATTAGAACGCAGTTTATTTTTATTTCATTTTTTAGGGATTGATTATTTTTCAATTGTACCATTACTCTTGTATTAAATATAAAATGCAGAAACCAAAAATAATTTAACTACTCGTAATTTTTAAAGACTGATGTTTTATTATAAATTGTAGAGCTTCAATTTTTGTTAATTTGTTTAATCTATTTTTTCTATGTAATTTACCTTCATGTATGATCTATATGTAATGTACGTTATAAAATAAAGGATCGTTAAGATGACTATGTTTGATTAATCAGGGAGTATGTTATTTAAAGAAAATTATAAGGAAGAAATTCACGTTGAATTTTTCCTGATCAAAAAAAAAAAATCTAAGATATTTAACGACAAGCTGTGTGATTCAAGTATTTTCTGTTTTCAAAGAAATAGCGGAAGGAAAGTTGCACCAGTACTTTATATCATCAGGAAATGTTATACTGGAAATAAAAGCTACTAATTATTAATTAGAAATAATATTGGGAATCAATTAATCAAAGAGTGTGTTGTTTATTAGAAGAAAAAGAAATTTATGTTTGTTTATATCATAAGGTTGAACCCTTATTAAAATCTGAGATATTTAACGATAGATATGTGATTTAATGAACCACTGGAAAACGCAGGCTAGGAAAATGTAGGAAATCCTGCAGCAGAAATTAGAACTATTAAAATTAATTAGAATTAAAGGATCGTCGGAATGATTCTTCTTGCAGGTTCTAATATTAAAAATTAATTAATTAGAGAATACGTTATTTATAAAAAAAAAAAAGATGAGTCCATATTAGTTTATATTATGAGGAAGAAATTTACGTTGAATCCCTTTGAATAAAAATCCAATATACTTAATTTGGTAATAAAATTGCAGAATTAAATTATAATAACGGTACGTGTGCGATTCAGTAAAATAATGGGAAAGGTAGGAAACGTTGTATTAGAGGTAGAAAATATTAATATTAATCAGAAATAAAGGATTGTTAGAATAATTATTTTTTTTATGCGTTATAATATCGAGAATTAATTAATTAGAGAATATTAAACTGTTGTTAAAAGGAAATTCACGTTTAATCATTTCGAATAAGAATTTAGTGTGCGATTTAGTATAATAATGGAAAAAACATATGAAATTTTGCAGTAGAAATTAAAACAATATTTAGATAATCTCTTCTGTAGACTTTGATATTGAAAATTAATTAATTAGAGGAATTAGATTTGTAAAAATCCTTACGAATGAAAATCTGATAGATTTAACTTACTCATAAAATTTAAGGGAAGAATAATTTTCGAAACACCATGGAACAGTATTTTTTTGTTTTGTTTTAGAGAAATTCGGTGTTATGGAAATACAAAAACAATATTTTGTTGCAGAAATTATTTACTGTCTAATATTAAAAAATCAATATTTTATTTACAAAAATCTAACGTATTTATCTTGATAATAGAATTTAAGGGAAAATTAATTTTCGAAACGCCATGAAACAGTATTTTCCCGAGAGAAATTCGGCGACAATTGACACGGAAAATAGAAAAAAAAAAGTATATTCTTGCAGAAATTAATGATAAATAAACTATAATTAGGATAACTGCATGTTAAATACTTTACAGTATTGAAAAATCGATCAATCGGTGATTAGAGATATTTTATTTACGAAAGATCTAGTATAGTAACCTGCACAACACATTTTAAGGGAGGATTAATTTTCGAAACACCGTCGAAAGAGTATTTTTTTCCCAAGGGAAGTTCGGAAAAGCCTTTCAGCGATAATTGATTCACTAAAACAGAAAAAAAATGAAAAACACAGAGAGTTCGTAGTCAAAATGCTTGGCGAATCCACGTTTTCAGCCGTGTAACGTGTTTTGATAGAATTTCTCCGGTTCGTATGTTATCTGTTGAACCTATATGTACGTATATATTCGATCGTTATTAATCGTCCATTTCGCGGATTATGCGACGAGGGTTGGCGTAATCCATGTTTGCCGATAGAATCGCAATATCCCGTGTATCGATTTTGTACTCCGGTGAAAAATTCACGAATTTCCTTTTTTTTTCCTCTCCTCTCTCTCTCTCTCTTTTTTTGTTTTTTTTTACTAGTCCTGGTGTATCGCCTAAAAGCAGACTTGTTTCCCGAAACACTTGGACACGTTCAACGTTCGAAAACAAAATATTTTCACCGTTTCAAACCTGCTCAGATTTCGATGAAATTTTCATTAGTTCGCTCGAAGACGAAATTAAGTTCAAGTTTCATTTCCTCGAGAATAATCTTTCATCTTCTTATAAATATACTTTTTTCATAAATACTTGGTGTGTAAATATTTGTTAAAACTTTACTACTTTTCATTGTAAAATCCTGGAAAATTGGTTGAACCGTTCGTAATAAGTGAAATATATTCGACGTTCTTTCAAGCCTGAAGCGTTTGATTGAGCCACGTCGATTCACAATCACCTTACGCGCCTATCTGTCTTCGATTCGTCCCGATCTTATTTAAATTCTTCCAAAGTACGAGTACGAGTTCTTCGTACCTCTTCGGGCACAGTTGATTTTTCTACAAAACGTTTCAGCGAAATATCGAGAGCCAGTCGAAGGAGATTTGTCAAGCACTCCTCGACCTACTCTCTTCCAGTTGCATTTCGAGGTGTCGAATTGAAGACAGTTTTAAGCCATTCCAACGACGAACGTCAGCCGGATTACGTGTTAAAGTTTTACCGGCGAGGAAGCCGCTCATTTTTACTCTCTTCCCTCTCTCGTACTGTTTGAACGGCTGTTTTTCTCTCTTTTTTTCGCATTCGTTTCCATACCAAAAAAAAAAGAAAGAAAGAATGAGAGAGAGAAAGAAATGAAAATGAAAGAAAAGCAGCGAATTTTTACGCCGCGTCGACGATCTAAAAAAACAAAAGAAAAAAAAAAACAAAAAATAAAGAGTCCAAAGAAAACATCGGAAAAAATCTACGTGAGAGAGAGAGAGAGAGAGAGAAAAAAACACAGGCAAACATGGAGAATATTATTTTCCTGATTGCTCTCGAGAATGGAGACCGTGGTATTTATAAAATATTGTGAGAAGAGTGTCTGTGAAATTGATCGTTCGTTCTAACGAGCCTATGTAGATATTTCGTAAATCGAAATTCGGTGAAATTTGAAACAAAATTTCCACGTATAACCGATGTAAATATCGCGTAAACTTTCAACCTCCTTGAATTCGATTAACCGATAGGGGAGGAGGGAGAACTAACTGTAAAGCTGCAGCGGAAAGTTTGATCTGAATTAGTTGTTAACATCCATTAAAAATACAATTTACTTGAAAGTTACGGAGCTAGAAATATACCTAACTGCGAGTATGTATCGGGTGTTCCTCGGAAAATGGAAAAACCTGTGTCTTTAACATTTTCTTGGCGCCTATAGACATTTTGGAAATCTGTTATTCTTTGAACTTCTAAGAAATTCTATTCTCCGCACGCTTCCATTTGAATTTCAACGAAACAAATTTTACATTTTTACGAATTTCTGGAAATTCTAAATTTTGCGGTTGAAAATTGAACGTTTGAGTTTTTATTGAAATCTGTCGAAAGGATTAAAATGACTGAAAGATGGACAGAAAATGTATGATATAAAGTTAAATGGTTTCAAAATGATGGATATTTTGGAAATAAATGTGCAATTGCACTGGCGATTTTTCTTTTTTCTTTTTAATGGAAAATCACTTTTTTTCGGGGTACATTAATCGATAAGATTTTTCAATATCTACAGAAAAATACTGAGAGATCCATTAGTTCAAAAGTTACCTCAGTTTTTCTCACCAAATAGAACGATAAATATCATTTGTTATTATTTTTTAAATAATATTAGAAACCGCTGAAAACAATAGATAGATAAATAATAAAATATCTAGGTTTAATAGTACACCCTGAAATAAATTATATTACGAAAAATCACTATAACTTTAAATATTTTCAATATTCTTTCATATCACCCTCATTCTTTGCAATTTTCCACCTTTAAATTTCCTTAAAACGCAACAACAATCGATAATTTAAAAACGATCAGTATAAATACTCAATAAAATCTACAAAATCATTTCAGATTAGGTTAACTTAGATTAGGTATTTCCAAAAATGCACTCCAAACAATAAAACTTGTATAAAACATTATTTCACTCCAGCAGATATAACGAAAAATGACTCTAACTTCGAAAATTTTCCATATTTCTCCATATCACCTGCGTTATTTAAAATGATCCACTATCAAAGCTCCTTAAAACGCGTGAAACTCTACAATCTAAAAATAACCAGTATAAATCCCGAAACAAATCTACTGAATCACATTAACAGGTGGCAAGCAACCGAACATACTAATTATACTTCCTCCATTATAAAATTGAATTCCATCGTGGTTAGAGAAGGCACGAAAGGGAGGCAACGTTGAAACATTTATCCGATTAATAATAAATTTACACGTTGGTGTGTTGTAACAAGCGAAATTCCTTCGTATTGTGATAAACAATGAACAATTTGCGGAAATGATTTTTCATTAACGAACCAGTCGATAATATACACATACACACATATCAAATGACGATAAATATCATTATACATTCTCGGATGGAATTCTGATCGAATGTCATATAACGAAACAATAAACGAGATACAAAACAAAAAACGAAAAAATAAAAGAAAAATCGAGGGGAAAAAACTGTTGTTACAGCAATACGGTGTAACGATCACATGGTGCATTGTCAGGGAAGGTTCACCGCGTCGGTTCCTCATGAATAATGTATACCGGCTATAAGTAAGTGTAATGAGAAATGCACTAATTGAATCTTCCGGGGTGTAATTAATATAAACTATGCGTCCGTGGTTGGTCGAGCCGTGAGCATTAATTAAATGGTAAATTAGTGTGGCGAATCCGCAGAAAAACGGTGAAGTCGTGAAAAGCTTTTTTTTTTTTTCGTTCACGTTCGCCAGTTTGCAAGACAGAGAAATGATTAACCCTCTACGGAGCCGTGTGACTTAGGCGTACAAATTGATTTTATGCCTTCTTTCACGAACAGAAAATCGTACATGATCTTAACATTCCGAATAATCTCTGTTAATTTCAATCAGATAACCCGAGGAATTATTTCTTTGGGAAAATAGAGCGATTTTTAGTCGAGAAATTTATGCAGATTTGACGAGAAAAGGGGTTGAATTAATTTATGCATCTGATAGATTTTTAAATTCGTATTTTATATATATAGTTCTTTGCTGTTACATTATTGCATTACGTTGTATTATTACGGTAATAATAATTTCCTTATAATAATTGCTGATTTTCTCTTCTCTTTGTTATAAATGTAAAATTGCAATCTGAAATTGTAATTTCTTTTCTCACGAACAGAGAAAAATTAGTATTACAGAGGGTTAAATTTCCGTTTTGATAAACGATCATAATTGGTACGTTGTTGGATCATTTAGCTGCTGGTGACGAAAGTGTTTTCGTGGAAAATTACGATTCAATCTGTTTTCTTTGGTTTTTTTTTTTTTCTCAGAGTAGGGAAAAGCAATTTTGCATTCGAATCGCCTAAATTCTCGAACGTGTTTCGACACACGGAGCATTTGGTATTTCCGTAAAGAATTATCGAAGAAGTTACGTTTGTTCCATTGGAACGCATAAATTTCCCGGGGTTAGATAAACGCGCCGCGAAATGGTGAATATGCATAGATAAATCGAGCAGGTCGAACGAACGATTTTCCTGTCGGAAAATAACGTTTTGCAAAGTGAAACTATAGCACGGATGAGAAACATTTTCTTTTTTCCCCACGGTGATCCGTTTCGATTCGAAAAATGTACTTCAACGAGGAATTTTCGAGACTTCCATCGAGCTATCTGAGATATTTTTCGAAATTAAGAATATTTATATTAAAATTTAATATATTCACATTTCCAAGAATGTGTTACAGTTCGCTGAAAAGTTCGACGAATTTTTTTTTCTTAGTGTGCACAGTGAATAACAGTGTGAAATATTTGCAATTCATTGAAAAATATACAATCAATCTCCTGGGAACTTATTTTACTTCGGTAACTTCAACTAGAACGTGATATTTTAATTTTTTCTTTTTTTTCTGAGAAATTACTTATTTTATATTATCAATAAACCATCATTAGGGTAACTGTTTTGTCACATTTTATAATATCATTTAATTCAATTAATTATCAATCAATATGATATCAATTAATTGTTTACAATATCAATTGATCAGATAATTAATTGAAAAATCAATTAATTAGAGAGTATTTTATTAAAAGAAAATTTAATATATTCATCTTGCTAATCGAATTTAGGGGAAGATTAATTGACATAAATCTTGAACAGTGCTGATTTAAAGCTCAAATCAGTAGGTGCCCCAAGACCTATACTCCGAGGTGTCCATAATTAAAATACTGGACGCGATTTTATTTTAAAACTAAGAAAAAGAAAAAGAAAAATGGAGATGAAACGTTCGAACAAGTGCTTGATTTATCACGTTGCACCGATAACAGAAACAACATCGCCTGGCAGGGGCGACATTTTCCTAGTGGATCGTTACTACAGGAAGCTCGTGTCAGGAAGTCATCAAAGCGTAACCACGTCGGTCTCACCGTCGAACAGGCGAGGAGGCCAACGTTGGCCGATTGGCCGATCTTCAATCGCTCGACTGGCTTCTTCCTCTCGTTTTTCTTTTACCCTTTCTTCCTTTTCATCTTTTTTTCTCTCCTCTCCTCTTTCTCTCTCTCCTTACTTTCTTTCTGTCCGTTTCGTCCCGTTTCTCGTCTTTCTTTCGCTTGGAAATATCACGGAAGCAAGCACGCCTGACGCGGCCGATTTTACGGTGCTCGCTCAAAGTGACGCAATTAGCTTGTAAAATACGTACGCGGTTCAATTTTTATCGGCCGCCAGACGGAAGAGAAGGACGTATAGAAAACAGGGTGAACATAGGACAGGAGAAACAGGAAATAGGCGGAGGGAAGAGATACGATTGAAAAGAGAGAGAAGAAAAAAAAAAGGATGTGCTCTGGTTAGATGTCAAACTGTCACAAGCATGTACACCTTGCACGTCAACCTGAGCACCTGAGAAGTTTGCGGTAAATGATCGGGCAAATGTGCAAGTTGCCCCTCGAATCTTTTGCATGCAGCTTGTGTTGCTCGTCTTTTACCCTTCGTCGTTTATAATCTCCCTCTTTGCTCTCTTTCCCTCTCTCTCTCTGTGTTTCCCTTTCTTTTCCCTCTTCTTTTTTCTGTTGCCGGTGGTCATCATCATTATATGCGTGCCTCGAGATTCAATTTTTCTGATACCGTAACCGTGCAAAAACCGTGTAACGTCGATGAGATGCTCTCCTCCTCACAGGCGTTTCTTTTTTCGTTAATTACGAAACGAAGCGCCGCGGTCAATTCCCGGGCCATCGTCGTGTGAATAACACTGATAATTGATTTCGTGCTTACAGCGTTGGTTACGAGGTGGAGCGTACGTGAAATTTCACCCTGCGAGATACTTATCGGGCGAAATTACGCGGCCGATTTACCCGTGCCGTAGGAACGCATCAATTTAAATCACGAGGATAATCGGAACTTTTTTTTCCAGCTGATTTTATTAATCTTACCCTTTGGTTCGTTTACCAGTGCGAAACAGGTGTCATTTATACGGGGTCGATTTACAAAATCGATTTCATTTTCACGACTATCGAAGGTAAGAGCCTTCGGGAATGCGGTGTTGAATTTTTGTTGGAAAATTTCAAGTATTTTAACCTGCAGAAACTTTTTTAGTTAGCTGCTCTATCTTTTTTTGCGTCAGAAATAGTTAGCTCGTTTGTAGCTGTTTCTACCGTAATATCTTTTCGCGAGAGATGTTTCTTTTTATTTAAAGTGATATAATATGATGTAGTTTAGTATAGGTGTTGCAATAAAGTGATTATAGTGGTGTATTTATAAGTAAATAGGTGTATTTTAGTACCGAACTGTCGTAAGTACCTTTTTTCTAACTAACGGAAGGGAAATAAAAAGAACTATCGAATCGATTGGTCTGAAATTTGAACACAATATTCTGCGTACCATCGGATATAACATATATCAGATTCACATTTCTATCTTGAAAATTTAAAAAACAAACGAAAAACTTCGATATCTGAACTTCAAACCTACGCCATTTTGTTGAATATCAACATACATCGCTGATTTTTGTATCAGCAATAGGGATGATCCTACTAATTCAGAATTCTTTCGATTTTTCTGTTTCGAGTGGCGCATTTTTTCAAAAACCACTTCTACGTCTCGCTGTGCGCGTGCATTTATTATTTTACAAAACGCGGAAAGGATTCGAAGTATAAAATCTCAGCTGCAGGAATTCAGAGCTGTTCAGAAGCTCTCGAAATCCAGCTTTGAGATCTACTTACAAAACTGCGTCGCGCTGCAAGACGGAATTGCCGTTCACTTCGTTAAAGGCGCATGTACACGCTCTTAAGTGCGCATTAATACGTGCGAGTTGTTCCGGAATTTTTTCAATTTTTCCCAAGCATTTTCTACGCTAACAAAGACGCATTCAGAAATCAGAGATTCAAAAATTACCGAACAATAAACAGAGTTCTACTCTTCGCGATACCAAAATTTACACTGAATTTCTAACTCCCTCGCGAAGAATAAAATATGACACCTCCCCAAAAAAGAAAAACGAGTGAAGAGAGAACACAAAGGATTCCAATACAAATCCCACACATTTCTCCTCTCCTGGCGTTTAAATAGCGCCAGGTCTAAAGTTACCAAAGGTAACTCATACTCTCGTGATAGAAGCTAGGGATGAAGATTGGCCTAGGATGATAAGAAACGAAGCGCCTTTTCGCGTATAATATATACATACAGAAATTCCTCTCGGAGATTATTTCCCTGGCAGCGATGCAAGGAAGCGCTTAGCCAGGCAGGTTTTGCACGTTGAATATTTGTTTCTCGTAAAACGGGACCAGTGGTAGGTTCAGAAAGTCCCATGTAACCGTGGGTTCATGATCGACGATGGGACACAATGACGACACAGCAAGGTCCGGCGTCACGATCACGAAATTTCTGTACCCGGGCCCCGTTACTCGATGATAGGATCGTCTTACCAGCCAACCTAACTGCCGTCCACTTCCCATTTCTCCCTCATTCGTCTACAAGCCGTCTCTGTTCGCCACTCTCAAAGGATCACTTACAAGTAGATATGTGTATATATGTATAGACAAGAGTATCGAGCATCGTGGTAATTAGGCTTTGGATAATGTATTCGACGGAGCACGTGACCAGACTCCTCTTTCCTCAGCTTCGTTATTTTCACTTTACATATTCCCTAAGTGTTTTTCTCTTTTTCAAATTCCTTGAACGAATCTCTCGTTTGTTTCTAGTTCTTTTTTTCTTGTCTCTTTTATTTTTCTTTTGGGCTAGGAACTTGAGTTTCATGGTTGAAAATTTAACTCTTTAGGATTGTTTTTGCACTGCAGGTTGGTTAGGTTGGTATTATGCAAATGTTACAACAATTGAATGTTTATAACGAGGAACTAATCCGAATGCTTCAATTTTCTAACTCGCTATATTTCTTCCACCAGCTATACCATCGATTCTCAGCACTTTATTTACAGTGCCATTTAAATAATTAATTTTCCACGTCGCTATATCTTTTCCACCGACTATACAATGAATTATCATCCCTCAATTGCCAAATTTCATCACCGTTTGAATACTTGAATTTTCGATTTCTCTATATTTCTTCCAGCGGCTATACATATCTCCACGAATACCCCTGAATACTATACCAATACGTTTGTACATGCCGATTTCTTACACTTCGCATTCCCGCGCAATCAGTATTCAGAATTCCGTCGTTTTCTTCATGGCTGATCCCCTTCACTAGGGCGTGTAACCCCCTGACAAAAGAGACAAAAGGTGGAGGAGAGGGGAGGGAGTCAAGCACAGCCTCTGTACAGTTCTTTCGACCCGTAACTCTCTCTCACAGATAGGTACATACGTATGTTGTTACCCTGTATCCACTTGAGGCGCCTTCAGCTTTGCCAAGTGAATCATTTTTCATTCTTATCGTTCGGCCTTTATTTAAACGCGAATCGAGTATGACTTGGTGTATAAAAGAGGAATATAGTTGGAAGGAAGAGCGAGGGCCATGATACTAAAGGCCACCTCCTTCGCGATAGAGAAAATCGCGAACTGTTATCGCGGGGGAAAAGTTTATAAACGATATAGGTGGGTAAGTGGCCCTGAAGAAAAGTGAGGCTGGGTACAACTAACCCGGCAAAAGTTTCCCCTTCCTTCCTCGCGTGTTTTGATAGAAGGCTCTGCAACCAAACTGGACCGATATCAAGTTAGCGCCTCGCGCGTCCGACAGATTTAAACTTTGTTTCGCATACTTTGGATATTACCGGAGGGTTGCGATCAGCCAAAACGATAGGACGAAAAAATAAGAGGAAGGCCTGTGGGGAAATTGTTTATTAACACTAGAACTATCAGCGTTGAATATACACCTAATTTTACCACACTTGTTAATTTGAAAAATGTACAGATTTTCTAAAATAAAAATTAGGAATGTGTTGAATAATTTCTTTTTAAATAGGAAATATAGGAAAGCATGTGTTTCAGTTGAAGTATCTGATTGGTTTCTCATTATAGAAATAATTAAGCAATATTCAAACTGAAAGAAACTGAGAACTTTAAAATTTTTTCGTTAACTTTCAGAGGAAAAACTTCTATATTTGTGTAATATTTATATATTATGTTTTAAGTAGATAATTTGAAGGGAATATTATAATTATTCCACCATATTAAAATTCATCGCTAGTATAATAGGTGTAGAAAAAGATCTTTGTAAAAAAACGAACGAAAAAGTAGTACATTTTATTGTAAAATTTATTTTGCAACCGATTTTATTCATTTTACCGTCATTTTTACTAGTTTTCGTATATTTACGTACAATTTAGGTAAAAAATTAAAAATCCAATTATCTTTTAGTTACTAAAATTTAAATATTTTTTAGTTATTCTGAAAAATATCTGAAAAATTCGTCATTTTGACAGGCTTGGTAATTCCACTGTTAAATTTCGAGAGGCTATTATTAAACAAATAAAAATTCGTTCGAACTGTCGATAATTTTCATTCGAATTTTCACCTGTGACTTTCCAACTGGAATTTCTCGAACTGTAAAGCTAAGAGGAGGAAGTATGACCTTGTATAATAATTTACGATCGTTATTTGGAAAATTGAAACCGGCGATCTGTAATGTCCGGCGGTGTACCACATGCATAAAATATTCCCGTGATTCGAGCTGGCATGGTTTCAGCTTTTACCATTACCCAGCTTCGAAACGTATGCCCCGTTCGCCCGTTAAACTTCTAACTGCTGATCAAAGAGGATTATGAGCTTAAGTCGGTTTGCTTTTGCGATGAACGCGGGTTGAAAACACCGGCACACAAGCCAACGCACAAAATCTGATAAACTTTCTGACGCTACGTGTTACACGTACATGATGAATATTCAATCAAGTAATAAATGAAAGCTGAGGAATTTTTTTCAAGAATATTAAAGGGGAAAAGAATTAAGGAGAGAGAAAAAAGAAAAATGAGAGGAAAGGTAGAATGAAATTTCAACGAATTAATATGTAAATGTAAAAAATATATATGTGTATGTATAATTGACAATGAGTACACTTGTACTTCTATGGCGTTGCAGGCGTGTATACATTTTTATTAGAATTTCTTGCATCCTGTATCAGCCACGGTTACTCAGAAATATACAGCCGTAGCAATTAAATTTACTCTGCATTTAATTAAAGCGAAATCGAGCGGCATTAAATGAAACTTAAGACTGCTTCGTTACGTAAAAATGCTTATTTGCGTATCACGTTGATGTTCCTTGTTCCGTTCGTGGTTGAATAATTTTATGGAAAATTAAACTCACCCGTTTAATATTCTCGTTCTGTTTTAGAAAGTATATATTCGCTTTCGATCAAGTGATCGAGCAAGTGTTGAGTATGCTAAGGGAGAACGGTCTTCGTGTGAATTATTGTTTAAAAAAAAAAAATACTAAATTGTAAAGTGAGCATTTGAGAATTATATGCAAAAAATTCTTTTTGATTGGACTTGTAACTTCTGAGAAAAAAATTCCTAAGGAAACTACATTTTTTTACGCTTGAAAAGGGGAATGCCACGCAGACCTTTACTAAAATTAATTTTATGTACATAATACATTCATATTTTACAAATAAAAAATATTAAACAATACAGTGAACACCCTACTATCATATAGCAAAACTTCTTTCTGATTGATTTTCTAACTTCCGAGAAAAAAATGTCTAAAGAAACTACAGACAAGACCAATCCTTTAAGGGATGAAAAATTGTCAATCTTTGCAAATTTTTTGCGAAAAACTGCAAACATCTTTCCACTTACTCCTTGTCCCATTAAAAAGCAGACATATTACGCAACTTCTACAAAAATTTACATAAAAAAGGGAGCAAAAGATACCCCTACTACAGCCACTCTAATGAAACTTCTGTTTCCTTCAAAAATTAAAAACCTTCCACATATATGGTGTCCCCTTAAAAATCGAAACAGCGGATTTCTTCGAAGTCTCTCGATTTCAATTTACCTGTAACATCGCGTTAACAACAAATCGTTCCATTTGCCACGGGATATCCTCTGAAAAGAACGCATTCCAGGATTGCAACCATACAGAACGAAAGCTCGAAAGGAATCACAGAAGCGTTAACGAAAGATCAAGGAAATGATTTCACGATCTGATTGTCCGGTTATTTACTGTCACTCGCCACGTTACGTCGGGTTATTCACCATCGAACCATCCTTTAGATAACGGGGCCTCGCCGCATACCAGCCGGCTGCAACGTAGCAACACAATAACGCCGCACGTGCATAACGCTAAGGCCCGATGAATAATAACGATTTCCATATAAAACGAAAAACTACTCTGGTCCACGAGGGCGCTGGCCCTTAATGAGCGATATTAACATTTTTATGCCGCCACTGTACGCAATCGTCGCTCTACCTTTTTTTTTCCCCCTCTTTTCCCTTTTTATTTTTCTTCTTTCCCTTTCTTTTATCCTTTGATGAGTATGACTCATACAAGGATAGGTGAAACTCATTAGAAACTAACGAGAACAACCATTATCCAACGTTGCAACGTCAGGAAGGAGTGAAATTAAAATGGAAAGGGATTGCTTTTTGCTGTTTGCATTTACTTATGAGCCACGACACACCAAGCCGGTCGATACGTATGGAAAGTACATTCGTAGCTAATAATGGTTAGTAAACGCGAGGTAAAAATATCGCTACGGTATCTAGCGTGTGTTGAATAGTGTTTGACGTGTATTTCTTGATTGTTTTTTTTTTCTTCGTGAGATTGATGGGAATTTTTAGATGTGAAAGTGAGACAATTTTTATTTTCAACGTTTCTCATCCGTCAGAATTCAATTAAATTACTCTTCTGTGTCACGCTAAGGTGGTTGGAGATTCGAAATTGTATGTAGGAAACGAGGACCAAGCGAGAGTCGATTTCGCGATCCGAACTGACATGCCGCGACTCTAGGATTATAGTCAACGCGCCCTTTTAATTTCTTCGCTATTATTGCTCGGTTTTATGGATACAGAGGACCAGATTCTACATATATTTGGAGAATTCTACCTTTTTTTTCGCAGAGCAACTTTTCAAAAAATAACCGGTGCTTTTAATTTAGCGATTTTCTGAGAAAAAAATTATCAGCACTTTTAATTCAGCGATTATCCAAAAAATAATGCGAGAAAGTAATTTATTAGCAACTTTCCAAAAAGAAAAAGACAAACTGAAAAAGTGATCCTTCTTAACTTTCTGACTTTGTTCTCTGCACGCACACATCTCTATCTCTTCCCATATTTATCTAATTTTCTTTTCAAATCATTCTTCTAGTTATTTAAAAATTTACTTTCGGATAATTACCAATTGGGTCATTTCAGACTTAGTTGTTTCACTTAAAATCATGACAGACACTTTTAAAAAGAGGAGAAAAAAGAAACGAAGGAAATAATTTCGTAATTCTGAAAAATTTCTATAAATTTCCTTTTCATCTTTCAATTATCTAAAAATTCACTTTCGAGTGGTTGCTAATTGGGTCACTTCAGCCCCGGCTGACTCAGTTAAAATAATAGCAAACACCTTAAAAAAAAAAAAAAAGAAAAAAGGCAGAAAAATGAATAGGAAAAAAAAGGAAGGAAATACGAACTGGAAATAATTTAGTAATTCTGAAAAATTTCTATAAATTTCCTTTTCTAATCATCTTTCAATTATCTAAAAATTCACTTTCAAGTGGTTGCTAATTGGGTCACTTCAGACCCGGCTGACTCAGTTAAAATAATAGCAAACACCTTAAAAAAAAAAAAAGAAAAAAGGCAGAAAAATGAATAGGAAAAAAAAGGAAGGAAATACGAACTGGAAATAATTTAGTAATTCTGAAAAATTTCTATAAATTTCCTTTTCTAATCATCTTTCAATTATCTAAAAATTCACTTTCAAGTGGTTGCTAATTGGGTCACTTCAGACCCGGCTGACTCAGTTAAAGTAATAGCAAACACCTTAAAAAAAAAAAAAGAAAAAAGGCAGAAAAATGAATAGGAAAAAAAAGGAAGGAAATACGAACTGGAAATAATTTAGTAATTCTTAAAAATTGCGTATCGACTAAGGTTAATTGCGCGGCAAAGGGCGTAGTCTAGAAGGGCTGAGCTCCACGCGAAGTGACATGCATGCAGGATCGTTTACGTTAGGCGCAGCCATCGGTATAACCGCGAAGTCGCGGCTCGACGCCGCCGGCAGACTACTGTGACAAATTACACATAATTCACGAGTCAATTTCACACACGGTTGTCCCGCCAGGGGTGACAGCGCTGTTGAATACGAGCGTGCAGGGCTAATCCGAGGAACGTATGAACAAACGAACGAACAAACGACTTGTATAGTGAACGGAAGTAAACACGCTAGCAAACGATGATACGCGAGAGGATCTTTGTAACGAATGATTAGGTGTTTTACCAGACCGTAACCAGGTTGGTCAGAGTAAATTGCTTCGTTTAAATCTTCGATGAAACAGGTGTCTCCGTGACGTATATTGACGCTTTATCTTAACGGTGATATGTTTACCAAAAAGGGAGAACGTGGAATGTGAAGTGGAACGTGCTTGAGCTCTTCATGCTGGTTATATCTGTTCTATACTGTGTATTGTTATACGTTTCTGCAGATTGTATATTTGAGCAGAGGAAATGTGAATTGTTAACTAATTATAAACATTTGTGTAAATGGTTGGAAAGAGATGTTACGTTTGTAATAGTTTAAAATTGTCCGATTTTGTTGTTAATAGTAGAGAATCTTCAGATTAGGTTCGAAACTTTAGGAAAGTTTATTATATTTATTTCAAGGTGATTAATTTTAATCACATATTTTTAAAAAAGAAAATAAAAATGGACTTGCTTTTTTATTTCGACGTAGAATTGTCTATTGTATATTTAATGCAAAAGTCTTTCTTTGTTGCAATATAATTAGCTATGCTCAAAAAATAAAACAGGGTTCTGTTTATTCTATTTACTGTGCAAGGTCTATTTTTTTATTGCAAAATAATTGACACGAACCAGACGTTCTTGGAAAAAAGAAATGAGAAGGGCTCTTTTAATTTCCATTTTTATTTCCTCGAGCAGAAGTCTCGTTTTATTTATTTTATTTTTTTTATTATTTTGATGTAATTAACTCTAAACAGGTATTCTTTAAAAAATAAAAAAGTGGTTCGTTTTATTTTGATGGTCAAAATTCGTACATTTCTGCTGTAATATGCGAATTTGCAAAAATTATAGTTACGCGAGTAAAAATGAAGTATTCATATAGGCAGCTGTAAGAAAACGCGGGATTGTGACATGAAGCAAGATACATTCGTGAAAGCAACGCTCCATTTTCATCCTCCAGGGGAGGTTTACAATGAGATTTTCCGAGAACTGTGTCACCAAACTGAACCGAACTGTGTCAGCAAACAGGTGGAATCCTCCACGACCCCGCGGCCATTTTTGTCCTAACCACCGAACCGGACATTCAGCACACTTTCTGTGATACTTCTCTTTTTTTCTTTTTCTTTTTTTCTAGAGCACGTGTGTCCTCAGTGTGTTTGCAAAAATTCTATTTAAGAGACGAACCTTAATTAATCAAAAATTCTTCATGAACACTGAAATCTTTGGAGAAAAACCTGTTAAAACTGACGTAAAGAAAATGAATTTTCTAAAAAAACAAACATTCATTCAAGATCGTATTTTTTCTAGATTCTTAGATAATAAAATTTTTGAATTTAGTACTTTTCAGGATATCAAATTTTTATAGTAGTATAAAGGTCGTGATATAATTCTCAATAGACACGATTTACATTTGGAAGCTACAGAGAACAGCAATTTAATTGGCACAGTTACTTATCAGTTTATAAACTCTATAACAGAATGCTCTATGCGGTTTTAGCAGCGCTAGATCAAGTTTTACCAACATCTGATACTGTAATTTTCGATCACTCTATATATATTCCATCAACCTCAACTAGATGAGCAATACAGTAGAAAATCATGAAAAATAAAAGTATTTCGATATGCCTCTATACTAGATCAGACTACTAGATCAAATTACCTAATCTAACCTAGAGCTAACTGTGTCACAACTGGATGCTCTAATGTATACTCTATCAACCATAACTAGAGGAATAATTAATATATATATTCCGACAACCTTAATTGGAAAAGCAACGCAGACAAAAATCATGTAAAACAAGATTGTTTCATATGAACAATCCTCAAATTTGGTTAGCTATGACACCTTGGTCGAACTACCTAATCTATCTTAGTATACATCAAACTATTCCACAACCAGATGTTCTAATTTTCATTCACCTCATTATATATTCCACCAACCTTAACTGGAAGAGCAACGGAGGAGAAAATCGTGAAAAAAAAGATTAATTCAGATAGACACTCTTCAGACTCAGTTAGCTGTGACACCTAAACGAAACAGTGTCACTTAAAAATTTTTTAATTATCAACCACTCTGTACGTGTTCCATCAACCTTAACTAGATGAGAAATACATTAGATAATCATGAAAAATAAAAGTGATTAAGACAGAGAAACTTCAATATGCTATAAGAAATTGAGTAATTCTCTGAAGATTCATGTAACATGTAACTTCCCGTATCGTTTCATTGAGTTTATAAAGGAGGTAGTTCAAGAGACCAATAATAGACAGTCAGTTCCGTAGGATTCTATTTAATACAGCACGCGGTATCTGTTTTCGTACGAGTACGACGACGAACGTTGCGTGTCAAGTAGTTACACCAGCACAGAATACCGAAAGAGTGTACACAGTGGATTTCAAATAGCCGTGGGAAGTACTGTGGGTCCGATGCCTTTCGACTACAAAATACCACGAAGGTAACTATGCTTAGGCACACGTACATATGCAAGGTGATAGGTAGGTCTGGGTGATCGCACGGAACCGAAGCGTTAAAGCGTTCATTGTCGCCGATACGGGTGCCCGGTGCCCTCCTCTACCTTCACCTGACACGTGCGTGTGCGTGCACCACGTGAAACGCGTGTACCACTCGCGCCTGTGGCCGCGGGATCGAGGTAAGTAAGGCGTACGTAAGCGAATACCTTCCGCGTACGCTTACATCGCGGTGGTAACACGTTCACGGTGTCGTCAAACGACCGGCCACGAATACCACAACCTAGACAGCCAGACGTGGAGCGAGAGAGAGAGAGAGAGAGAGGGGGAACTGAGACTTTGAGAGGTAGAAATAGAGGTAGAGACTTGGAGAGAGGAAGACACGGAGAAATAGAGATTCAGAGAAGCAGAGAGTCAAAGAGAGAGGCTCTGAGAGATAGAGACGAAGAGAAATAGAGACTCGGAAAGAGAAATTCGGAGATAGAGACTCAGAGAAATAGAGACTTACAAAAATAGAGCCTCGGAATGATAGAGACTCACAAAAATAGAGACTCGGAGGCTCAGAATGATAGAGGCTCACAAAAATAGAGACTTAGAGGCTCAGAACGATAGAGACTCACAAAAGCATTGACTCAGAATGATAGAGACTCACAAAAATAGAGACTTAGAGGCTCAGAACGATAGAGGCACACAAAAATAGAGACTTAGAGGCTCAGAACGATAGAGACTCACAAAAGCATTGACTCAGAATGATAGAGACTTAGAGGCTCAGAACGATAGAGACTCACAAAAGCATTGACTCAGAATGATAGAGGCTCACAAAAATAGAGACTCAAAGGCTCAGAATGATACAGACTCACTAAAGTAGAGACTTAGAGACTCAGAACGATAGAGACTCACAAAAATAGAGACTTAGAGGCTCAGAACGATAGAGGCTCACAAAAATAGAGACTTAGAGGCTCAGAACGATAGAGGCTCACAAAAACATTGACTCAGAGACAGCGGGAGAAAGAGAAAGAGAAATTCAGAGAGATGCTCAGAGTGAGACTCAGAGAGACACAGAAAGAGAGAGGCTTAGAGTGAGATGCAGGGAGAGAGAGGAAGGATCTGTGTGTATATATGCGTGTGTGTGAGGGAGAGCCGAGATCATTCGTGTCCACCGGAATTTATGGGGTCCGTTCGAACAGCACCGCTACAGCTTGCTGCTGAATTTGCATAGAGTCGAGCGCTAATAGTCGAAGATAACCGAGGTAGGAAGAGACACCTTGAACGATCGCCGGGGACGACGCCTTCGTGCCACGCGAACTTAGTGTCTTTCGCGTTTCAAGAATCCTGAGTGGTTATTTACGTTAAATTAGAACGAAATCAACACTTTTTCAACTGGAGACGTAGACCTACGTTATTTCAAACGAAATTTGCCATATCCATTTTCGAAAAAATGTTTGTTCAATATGTAAATTTGTAATATTTAATTTTTTCAAATTGTGAACATTAAATTGTTATAAGCATCATACTAAGTGATATTTCTCGTATTCACATATCGAAAAATAGCAGAACCTTAGCGAAAATATTAAGTATTTCTTCTTTTTTTTTTTTTTAAGTAGAATTGTGGAAATTCTAAGTTTTATTTACGTTTGATCTTTATCTTTACATTCTTGAAGAACGTTACGTAATGCAACACGTAAGAAAAGTGAATCTTTATCAATTATACGTTTCATTTGTCAAGTTGGATGCTGTATGTGACATTCCTCGGAGTTGCCCAGTCATTGAAAGCTTCTGAATCGTTCAATACCGAAGATGCACAATCATTCCGCGGTTCAGAGGTTACTGACGGTCGTGAAGATATAACCAGTAGTCATTGGCATCGTCATACCTGACCACTCGACTATTTATCTCATCTCACGGCTGGAAAGGTAGCCAATTGTGTTCGATAGAGCGTGTTAAAGTGCTCAACGACAGCACTTAATCATTCCGAACGTAAAAAAGGACACGGAGCATGACCCTATTAATCACAGAATGATTAAACAGAAAGTAAAATTGATTCCCCTGAGAAACGATCTTTCTTACGATCGTTTTTGAACAACTCTAAATTCTAATTCGAAACGATGATATTCGAGCATCATTTCAACTACACTGCGATGCATAAATGTATTATCGTTGATATTATTTAAGGTTTTTATAATTTGAAATTTCTGTATATTTTGAAAAAGTATTGCAAAGAATAAAAAAATATCAGATGAATAAAATTGAATTTTTTTGTATATATATGTAGGATCAGTCCCTCTGTATCGATTAAAATCAGTAATAACAGTGAGGAAATTAAAAGGGCGGCTTAACTACGGACGTAAGGTCGCGGTCTGTCAATCCGGAAGTTGCGGACTCGATTTCCACGTTCCTCAAGTTATTCGTTGATTCCTACATACTTACGACGAAATGAAATCGATTTTCTATTGAGAAATTCTTACTCCATAAAGTTTATATTGAACTCATTGAAAAATTGATAGAAAATAATTTGTTAAATATTTATTATTCCTATAAAATACGAACGAATACTCTTTTTATTATTATATCTAATTTTAAATAAGTTTCATTTTCGCATTTTTCTCATTGCACATAATTTTTTTTATTATACCCTTCCTGGCAATATTAATAATTAGAAATGCTTACTTGAAATATCTGAAACCTGAAAATTCGACCATTTCACCCTCATATCTTGGAGCATTGTTCTTCCAACGAATTAATTCAAAACATTTAAATAATAAATCCAAAAAATTCTTCTAAAATCCATAATTCGTTAAAACTGTCTGTACAATCCACGATATTATATCATAAAAACAACGAAAGAGTCTACATCAATTTATTATCCAAACACCGTAAACAATCCAGTAGTTATATCATCATCTACTATACAAAGAAACAATCTAATTTTCTTCCCTGATCGTCTCTAAACAGTAACGATAAAACAACAAAAGAAGAAGCACGGTAATGATAAAATCACACAGGTTTATGAGGCATTATCCAATTGACAAGGCGTGCGTGCACGAAGTGCGAACAGTTTCCAGGAGAAGCATCGAAAGTAATTACATTATTGGACCACTGCTCTGTTCAGTCGTGCAGATCTGGTCGCGTGCTCGTGACTCAGCTTGCCCCGGTGTCGTGCTTGAATAGAAAGCCACCAACCACCGTTTGCATAGGTTCAACTCCCCTCTTCCCCTCTCCAACCCCCTCTCACTCTTAGACCCGGGCTCTTAGGCGTGGTTTCGTGTATTAAATTCTTGCTGCGGCTGATGGGGTGCACGGTGCATGCACGCAAATTAGAAACATACCATCAGAGATACACGCCGCGTCCGTCGTCGAGAGACGTTACCCTATTCCCAACGACATTTTACGCCGCTTGAAAAAGTGACGAGCGCCTACAGCTTGTGTTTCACCATATCTGGATGTACGACGGTTATGTACACTCTTGTTCATAAGTATTAGAACATTTGAGGCATATTGAAATTTATCGAAAGGCCTACAGACTGTTTTTTATTTTTGTCGTTTACATTTGTACAAAAAAATTCGATGGAAATCGAGAAATGAAAGAATTCAATCGCTTGAAATAATTTT
Organism: Anthophora plumipes; assembly: GCA_951804975.1. NCBI lineage: Eukaryota > Metazoa > Arthropoda > Insecta > Hymenoptera > Apidae > Anthophora > Anthophora plumipes. Next base: position 13,623,687 of record OX638123.1, on the reverse strand, counting down.
TATATCTTGAGAGAACGTTTCGGAATAATTCGAGGACGCTGTGACATTCTTTTTTTCTTTTTTTTTCAAAGTAATATTTCGGAAAATGCGTGTCGTACACGGTGAGAAAAAAAAGAAAAGGAGAGAAGCAAAGTGGCGGTGACGAGAGGAGGACAAGAGGCGACATTTGAAGGATGTTAGAGCTCTACGAATGCATTCAATTTCTCGAATTGCATCACTGTCTGCCGAATAGACAAGAAGGCGGAGAAAAATAGCGCCTCTGTCGAGTGCAAAGGGCGATTGAAAATGTTGGCGCCGATTCAACGAGGAGACTTTTCTTATTCAGCCATCGTATACATGCTAAACTTTTCTCCCCCACTCTTTTAGCCACACGATATTATAGTTCCTATAGTTAAGTTCGTACAGAGCGTATATAATATTGTGTTCGAATATCCGTAAACACAGTACGAACGATAACGAGGAAGGGAGAAAAAAAAAAAACAGAAAAAACGTCGATTATATTCCGCTGGTTAAAAGTTTAATTGCTAACGAATGCTGGATTGAATTTCACTGAACTCAAGGATACCCAGTGTGCAGTCGGAACGAAAATAATTTTGCGCAGAGTCGAACAAAACTGAATTTGCACGGCTGTCGTGTGTTTGGGTAATATTTCGAGTATAGTCGGTGGAAGAAATGTAGAATAGGAACTGAGGAACGATTTGAGACATCGAGTACGCTCCGAACTGACATGCCCCGACGTTATAAAACTGCTCAGGCCTCGAAATTTACTCGTTTGAGCATACTAGACAGAGGAATTGACAGAAATCTGAGAAGATCAAGGCCTGAAGAAATCTCAGAGTCAGAGCTGCATAAACTATGCTCTAATTTTAATTCAGTTGCTATATGGGATCAGTAGGCCACGCCTACTTGAGCAACGATCGTATAGTGAGATACTATATGAATATAATAGTGATTGCTCAGCCTAAGAATGAGAGCTATACTTCCAAAAAAGACACATGATAAAAAATGTAACACTGGACGTCACTTTTTCTTAGTGTGCCCGTGCCAGTGCCCTGCGGGCACCGACGGGCATCGGCGGGCAATTATTTGCCCGCAGAACGTCTGGCTGAACAGCCCTCGTATAAAGTGCAAAATTTTTGCAAAAAAAAAAATTAAAAAAGCATTATTATTAAATACACCTTTGCATCTCTAATCCACTCACGTGCAATTTCTTTAAAATATCTGCTCTGCTCGCGAGCAATGAAAATTCTAAAGTGATTTACATAAATGAACCTAACTGAGTTTCAATAAAAAAATTAAAAAATATCACATAATGTTACATTATTAATCAGTGATATTACTTGATGCTTCAATAATCTCTGTAATATTTCTTCCACCGGCTGTACATCATGAAAAACACAGAAGAGGAAGCGAAGAGACGTAGAGCAGAATAATTTCGATCGCAAGGGCGACTGTTCATCGCGCGTTCAGTTAACTTATTTGTCGCTTCTTCGTTCCACAGTGGCTGAAAGCACTCGTGAAAGCGAGCACAATTACGCAACGTCCGGTCGGTGGCTACTTGAAAAACTGTGACTTTGCACGGCACGTTAAGCCCGCGTAATGACCCCCAACAATTATGCGCTGGGAAACGAACGTATAAATACGCAATAGGATCTCATATACAGGGTGGTCCGGCAACACTTAACACTTGAAACAAAAAAAAAAAAAATGAAAAAATACTTAAATTGTTAGGATTGTATTAAATACTTGGCTACATCTATTAGAACGAAACGTTTCTAGAGCGGTTTCATCCGGTTTAGAGTCTAGCGTGATTATGACAACGTGATTGCGTAGCGAATTAAATTTTTATTCCGATCTATTAGACACAGCTGAGTATTTAGAATAATCCTAACATTAATCGCAGCAAAGGAAACGGCGAATGAAAATTGATACAAACGAACGTGAAAATTCTTTACAAAAATAGGACGAAAATGATGGACAAATAAATAAATTTCTGTAGTAAAAATTTCTGAACAATTCGAACAATTCCATTATTCGTTGCCTTTCGAACGTTTTCATTTTTAATTCGTGAAGACAACGGGTGAATAAATTATGTTGTAAAATTATTTTTGTATATAATGCCAGCGAATGTACTTTAAAACAAAGTAGCGAGAATTAAATTATCTTTCGTACTTTTCGTTTCATTTCAATCGAAAGTTGTATCGCTCTTATCGAAAGATCCTATACTGCGAGATTCCAGACTGTCGTTTAAAGATTTGTAATAACTATTCACGTTTGTTTAGCATTCAATGAGTGTCCTAATAATTACGAACAGGCACGTAAGTGTGTGAAAATATACGTCCAACTATGATATATTGTGCACATAGCACGTAATATTTAAACGCATGCTACTAGCCATATGTATTGTACATATATATTCCTTAAACGTTGAACACCGGTAATTATAGTTGTTTCCTTTGGCCAAGACGTCAATGGCCTGTAATTTCAGATGATTCAAGGCCCCGACAAACTTAAAAGCTAAATACGATAATATTGCTAATTTAATAGCGAGATTTAATAATTGCTTTATGTGTGTATGTGTGTGTGTGTGTGTATGTGGTTGCCTTTAAATTGCTGTTGTTAAATGTGTTTAAAGAGCTTTAAACATCGATGAAAATAATCACCGGTGTATAAAAGGTGAGCCGTAAAGAAAGAATGGCATAATCGTTGCCATTGATTCGTTCAATGGCATAATCCTGGTGTTCAATTTAGAGAAAGTCTGGTAAAAGGAAACTTTATGTGGTCGAACGTGCGCCGTGTAACAAGCGATCATTATACCGATAACAATCATTAAAGTGATCAAATCGTTTCTCGTCAGCGATGATAATTACACGTATGTTTAACGTAAAGAACGCCTTTGGATTTATGACACGAGACGTCTATGTATTTTTGAGAAAATTTAATTATACTGTTTCACGAGTCATTTAGACATTAAGAAATTACTTTATGAACGCAGAATTCTTTCAATCGAAGAGACAGAGTATTGCTGTGGGACTTTTCTTGTAAACACGGAGAAATTGAGTTTTAAAAGGTTAGAAAATTTTTTAATATATTTGTGTAAAATATAGTGTAAATATTAATTAAGAAAATTGCATAGAGATTTAAAAAATGTTATTTTTCCCGTTTTTTTGGATGTTAATGGTAAATTGTGTATTGAAACTTTTTACAATGATCCCTGAAACTTTCCAACTTAGGTTAGGTTAGGTTCGTTTAATTTTCTTATTGTACAATATTTTAGGAATATAGTTAAAAATATTAAAAAAGTAAAAGAAAAGTTACATTTGTCACTTTTCAGATGTTAACGGTGAATTGTGCAATGCAATTTTTAATAATGAGCCAATAAATTTTACCAATTTAGGTTAACTTTCCCGCTATACAATATTTCCAGGAATACAATCACAAATATTTAAAAAAATTGTACACGTCACATATAAAAATACAAAGTACAGAAAAACAACTCTGTGCATGTTGCACAAAAAAGTGATTCATTTAAAAAAAAAAAAAAAGAATGTATATATACTATACTCAAAAATTAAAAAAAAAAAAAATGCATTTCTACATCTAACACTTCTTCAACAACGTTCAAACCTCTTCAAACATTCCCGGATTAAGAAGCACAAAAATCCCGTAACACATCCTTTAACGAACATTTCCTTTCTTCCAACTTCAAGTCGAATATTCAACAGACCACCCTGTATCGGAATGCGCGGCACGAGAAGAAGCGCGGAAAGTCCACGTAGTAAAAGGAATCTCATTGCCTTTGTTCGGGAAAGGAAGTCAGAGCAACCAGAAGGAGAGAGAAAGAAAGAGAGAGACAAGTCGAGAGAAAAAGCGAAAGAAAAGGAGAGGAGGGGAAAGAGGGAGGGTAAGATAAAGAAAACCGAGATTATACATCAAGTTCACCGCGACTAAAAGGAACATAAGGTGGAACAGAGGGAGAAAGAAAGAGAGAAAGAGTTAGGCTAGGTTTGCGATGCCACTTGAGGTTGAATCGTATCTAAATGTGCCTCGTATATCAGAAATCGAACTGTTCCATGGGTAGGAGATGGTACACACAAGGCGGTATACTTGCATCATTTTGTGGGATCGCCGTTCCCGTAATACCAACGTTGCAGATGCGCCCATGCTAGGCGTTCTACATTTCCCCCTTCGACGTCGGGACAAACCCAACACAAACGTTGAAAGAGGAGGAAGGGGAGGGAAAGGGAAGTTTCCTTTCTGTTACTTCCTCGTGCCGATTCACGAGGAATCCCTGTGTTTTAGTATAAAATGATGTAGCATGTCGGGGTGGAACCGGTGCTTCGGTCGATAAATCTTCCCGGATTTATGGCGATATAAAGCTATTTCGTTCTCTTAAGCACGGAGGCATGTCAGTTCAGGGGTGGGAGATTTTTGCAGGTAGAGAAGAACCTCTAACGATAACCGAGACGAATAACCTGGTGATAGAAATGAGCTCGATATGCTTTTGGAACAGTGGAAAATGTCTGCTTTTGAGACAGAGAGGGAGGGAGAAAGACTTGGAGAGACTGAGAGCGAGAGAGATAGGGAGACTGAGAGAAACTGAAAGTGAGAGAGAGAAAAGAGTCTCAGAGAGAGAGAGAAACTTTGGGAGAGAGACTCTGAGAATGAGAGACTCTCAGAAAATAAGAAACTCTGAGAGTGAGAAATCCTGGGAGACAGATACTCTGAGAGAGTGAGAGACTCTAAGATTGAGAGTACTCTGAGAGACTGGGAGAGACTTTCAGAGAGAGAGAAAGAGATAGTTTTCAAAGCAAGGACGTTAATCCCCCACGTTTCGAATAGAAATTAAAAGATTTATGACTACACGCAATCTTGCCCGAGATCTGCATCCAGCGCTGAAGAAACGGTTGCAGAGAGTAAGGGGGAATCTGGACTAGCGCCAGAATGTCGTGCTCTCAGGAATTGACAGTTTCGGTTCGACACGTTTACTGTTTTATTTCGTTCTATACACCAGGCAAGACATATTTATATTCCTCCACTTGCTCGATGATCAGATTTTTTGTTAAACAATTTTCGACGAACACAATCCGTCACATGAGGGTAAAAATGTATTACAAGTGCTTGGAAATGTGAATAGTTTAACGGTGAAATTAAATAATTTTTTTAAATTTCCTTGCTTATTTTATTTGGATTGTTTATTAGAAGCATTTTGCTGTACTCGGTGCGGCAGTAGTATAAGCAATGATAAGTCAGACGTAATCCACGAGTATTAGAAGGTTAAAATGAAACGGTTCTTTTGACGTTGGATTAAAAAGCAACTAAAAATTCAAACTACTTGCAATTCTTACAGTTCATTATAGTAGATATGGCACGTATTATAAAATTAAGAAACCAGAAAAATAGTAAAAATTACGTGAAATACAAAGCGACAAAGTGGACACTGTACATTACGCTCCAACCCATACTGTGAACACGATTCTAGGTGAATCATTGATCCGATAGGGAAATCGTTCTACACAGGCATTTCCCAACTCAAATTCTACAAGGTGGAATTTTTTTGTAAAATTTGAATAAAAATTCGCGAAGTTATACAACGAAAATCACACTTTTTAATTTTTCCTGAAATCATTTCTATAAGAACGTTTATAAAATTGTTCAAAGTTGGACAGTTCTAACGAACGAATTCTATTTTATAGAAGAAAGAGTTACTCGGGTTTACCCAGTTGAAAGATTAAAATTAGCAAAATACAGAACGATTTAACGATCATTGTTAATGATCGTTTCGCTGTAATTTACAAAACAAGTTCGAAATAACGCAGATATTCAATTTGTACTGGATAAACGGCTTGATAATTAATCGTAAGCATCAACTGTTTTCGCGATAGAGTCGAATTCCTCTTGAAAAATTAGTCTTCCTCGGTGCGCTTAACGAGCGGTATTTATCACGCATTTGGGCGTCCAGGTATTCCAACAGTAGTTTGCGGTGTAGTAGATACGAGAACGATATTTTTCATAGCGAAACGAGCGACGCGGAAGGCAGCTAGTTAAACGAACGGTGAAAAATACGAAACGATAACAACGGTCAATATCACGGTCTACGTGTGACGCGTCTTTCCGCAAGTCTGGCTAAAAAGATTATTCAACATTAAATTACAGAACCGATACAACTATCTGTCCCACTCTAAATAATCTTCGTGAATTCTCCTTAATGTTCTCCACATTAAAATGAAAAAAAAACATTGTTCAATGCATACATAAATATTTAAAAAATATTGTATATTTATTAATATTAAATATTAAAATATATATATTGAAATATATTTATTTCATAATATTGTGAGAGACATCAAGATGAATTCCTGAAGCCTTATGTATATATATTCAAAATAAAATGTGCATGTATTTTTTAATATTGTAATACATAGCTTGATATTTTTGTTTACCATATTGGTATTATATTGTGATTTATGGACGATAATGTGTATGGTTTTATTTTAGAAAATCAAAGATGTTTTCTACGAAAATAAATTATTATCGAAATTTTTGCTAACGTTATTTGTTGTACACTCGATACCGATAAATTTTCATTCATAACTCTTTCTTCTATTACTCGGCCACAAATAGCTGAAAAATCATGCGTCGTGTTAAAAGGACACCCATTATATTTCATGTTTAATTACTCGCCTGAATAACGCGACAGGGGAAAAATAAGGCAATATTTCGGAATTTTTTCCAAAAAATATATCCGATGGATTAATACGAAACTTTGCAGGTTTATTGAAACATATTTCACGAATACTCCGAATTTTTTTCATCTCGAAACATTGATTTATTTAAAAATGACAGCGATTTTACTTCAAAAGACTTTTTATCCACGTTTAGCATAAAAATCACCCCTTGCAATACTCAAAAATTTATAAAAAAGGAACTGAAGAGATTTCAATCCTCAAAAATGTGGCCATATATCGAATAAACCTAATCAAAAAATACGAACGAATAAAAAAGAAAGAAGAATAAGAAAGAACTTGATGAATCTTTAATTATCTTGGTTAGATGGTAACGAATCAGAGACTACACAAGAAAAATCTAGATAACACGAGTAATCATGAAGAACATATTCCTCTTCCCTCCTAAAAGTCCCTACTTTTAAGTAATCTGAACATTTTCCCTATAATTCTCTCGCTTGGCTGAACACGAGAACGAAAATTCTCCGTTCTAACACTTAAACCTTAAAAGAAAAAAAAAAAAAAAAAAATTTCTTATAACTCAGAATTCAACGATTGAATTGTCTTCAAGAACGTTCGCAGAAACATACAAAAATAACACAATTTGCAACACAATAGTAACAAAAATAAAATAAGGAAATAAAAAAAAAAAGGCAAATCTCAAATAAAATAAAGAAAAATATTAAAATATTCGCGATGGTATTCGCAAGGTACCAAAAAAGTGGCAAAAGATCATCGACAATAATAAAAGTTTTCCTACGTGTTGAATCAAACTCCAATTGTACTAAAACTTGAAAAGAATTCATTTCTCCATCTAATCCGAAAAGAAGCAGTCTTCGAACGAAAATTCTATTCATACCGTCGAAGTGTTTACACAGCCCGAAACCGATGCTCTATTACCTGGTAATGCGGTAGCATTATAACGAGTAAATGGTAGCTGTCTTATGCACAGGGCCCCCGGAAGTGGCCGCTGATTACAGTAATGCTCTTACCACTCAGCTTGTAGTAACGAGTAAGATCTTCCTATGCTATCCAAAGCAACCGTTCCACGAATGATTCGACATCCATTCGATCGTGTCGAAGCCACAGAAACTGTGTTGGAAGGAACGTTCATTTAACGTTGCGGTTACCGTTGCGGTCTCAACCAACGGTCATTAAAATTAGCCACAGTCATTAGTCCCGTACGTGAGAGGCCATCTACAGCCAAGATAATTGAATATCTTTAACACCTTCGAGAAGATCGATGCTTCTCCTGTGTTTCGGTGAAAACTGTTACCTCGTTAGTTGTCCTCCTTCTCCTTTCCTCTTCCTCCATCTTCGTTTCGTGTCACACGCGGTAAACTTTTCAACGAATCACGGTTGAAAATCATCCCCTTCCACCATTCTCTCTCTCTCTCTCTCTCTCTCTTGTCCCTTATTCTACGTCACCGTAGCGAGATTAATTATGATTTCGTAAAGAGAGAAGGGAAAAAGGAGAGGGGATGACGACGCGACAGTGACATCAAGGCGGAGAAAATTATTCCGCCACTTAACGTCGTCTATCCTTCTTTTTCTCCGGGTATGGATCGACAGGGGAAAGAATAACGAGCTGCCGCGTTCAAAGATACTTTTCGTTCGTCGACAGGTATAACCAGTGGCATTGATCAGCGTCAATTTGAAAGTGGAAAGTTGAATTAGAACGTAGCTGGTTGGCACGAGCACCGAGGGGCTCGTCGAATTTTCAAACCGTTCGCGTGGAATCGATGGTGGTGTACGAAAGGGGTTGATTGTTAGAGGAATGATTGCAGAAATGTTTGTTAACGTTTTTTTTTTTTGTTTTTTAACGAGAATGTGCAATTACGGTGTTTGATTTTTTCGTTTTTTAAAGAGGGAGAGACGTGGAATTTGGAATTGCAAAATTTTGCAAGGATTTTCGAGGTGTTTTGAAAATTGCGTAACTTTCGTGAAAAATAATTACCGATGGGAATTTTATATTCTTTTTTATCTTCGTTTTACTATTGTTGTAACGAACCTAACTTAATTTCGAAGTGGAAAGAACGCGCTTAACCAAAATGGAGGACATACACCTAACCTAAAATCTCTGCTACTATTTCGATGAGATTAGTATTATAATACGTAACTTATAATATCGTAGCAAGAAACTTTAGTAGATATTCATTTCTAAAAACTGATACGAGAAGAGTAAATTATAATTGATAGAATTAACACTAGCCAATGCTCTAAATAAAAAATCTGGCGCTGATTTGTTAATTTCTATGAGAACACTTTTTCTCGATACTTTCAAACGTCTTTTACTACCATTTTAAAACTGTCACAACTGTCTCTAGTCTAGGATACTTCGTAACAACACCGATGGAAGATCGATAAGCCATTGTCCAAGCGCTGATCGATATTATTAGATATATCACAGTCTCCTTTGTCTCACGTTTCATTTCTTTGTTTCCTCTAGCCATCTAGAGTCAATCTTCGTCGCGTTTCTGTCGCGTGCACGTTCAAATTATCGCGTACTTTCGCTTATTTTCATTCTGACGCGTTGAACAAACCATCAGACACGTTAGAAACTACGCAAGCGTGTGTTTTTATCCAGGAATAACCTGACAAATACGAGTGCACAATACGTCCCAAGTATATACAGCTAACAGATAAACGAGAGTTTCGCATTAAGAGCCGCCTAAACGAATATCCGTTTGTTCCAGGTGCACTTTCGCAATCCCAGTTCCCCGTGTTCACGATCTACGCTCAGAAGAGTTGCCTGGCTGTGAAACCATGCGAGCGTGCCTGGTGCATCGACAGGGTCCAGGGGCATCGTCTTCACGGCCACACACGCAGAACTATGAATGCATCCTCGCGTCAGCATTGCTTGGAGCTCTGTTTAGGGGAAAGGGACTTCCTCTGCCGGTGAGTATCAAGAAAACGTTCTCTACCCTCGGCTATTTTACGTTTGCCGCATCGCGGATCCTATTCAAAAATGATACGGGTCGTTTTCCGGCGACCTGGTTTCCCTTCTTCCATCCGAAAAACCTGTCCTCCTCTACAACCGGGGGGAAGAAAAGACGGACGCACTCTTTCTGTTACCGAGATTCGTCGCGAATCCATACGTACACGTACACCTACACAGAGACACCATAAATCCTACTCTCGGTGTCTCGTCTCTCACGAGTAGATTTCTCAAGAATCGAAGGCACCTTTCTACACGCTCCGATGCGTTTTCCAGTTATTGGATTCCTCGATGTTGGGGAGGGATGGAGTTAGGGACGTTACATCACGCTCCTACAGACTCTCGAGTGTTTCTTGGTCATGAAGCCGGCCTTACTCGACGTTTCATACGATGAAGAGATGGGTTGGGGTGGGAGGACACGAGTTATCCGTCTGGAAAAGTTCCGCAGAGAGAAAATAGCTTCAAACCACCGACCGAATTCTTTCTATTATTTGTCATTTCGTCGAACGGCTGCTTAGCGGTGCTATGCAAATTCGACGCTTGAAATTTTATCGATTTACACGGTTTGTCTGATAAATAATCGATACTTTTGGAGAATTCGATTTGTTAGTTTTTATAGTTGAGTTTTGAGCTAGTTTACGCTGGTATGATGCAGTATGAGAACCCCTGTTCGCTGTTTGCTCTCTCGTTTTCTTTCGATGCTCCTTTATCTTACTTTTTGAGGACCCAACTGTAATTTGACGTGTCAAAATTGACAACCAGGTGCATACTATGTACATACAGTCATTGATTAAGAACTGGGAAGTTTTTAACCCCTTGTTCTATAACAATGAGTCAGACTCGTGACACAGTCTCTGGCTGAAATTCGAGAGAAACAGTTATATTAGCTACAAATGTTAATTTTAATTCCAAATTTCCTTTTAATTTACAGAACCGAGGATTGTGAATTGTAATTAATCTGTAATATATTTTTGTTTCGTATGTAAAATGGTGTTAAAGCAATAAGTAACTGACGCTTAGATGTATAGTCAGGAAAAGAAATTCAGGGGTTTATAGAAAATTTCCAAATCTAAATTTATCCAAAAATGCAAAATTTGACAGAGACGCGAAATCAGTTTCATAAATCTTTTAATTCGAAACCTGTAAAATTTGTTGAAAGTGGATTTTGAAAATGGATCGTTATAATTTTTCAAAGCGAAACTCGGGATTTTTATGGTAGTGCAATGTAGCTTATTGGAGTGTTAGGAAAACTGATCAAGACTTTCCTCATTTCCTCGTTTTCCTCCCTAAAACACCGGCGATTCTATTTCAATATTTTCCTCTCCCGCCTGTCGGAGCTGTGTTTTTCATCGTTGTCGCTTTGCGTCCGCGCGAAGGCATCGGTGGAACGCTTTGATCGCGCCGAGACTAATTATACTCGCGTCACTGTGCTCTCCTTATTTCACAAAGAGGCGAGAAAAACAAAATGATAAAACGAGGGGGAAAAATTGGCGCGCGATATCGTGTTGCAATTCTGCCGCAGCAATAATTACCGAAGATAATGTGACCATTCAGGGAAAAAATAAAAAAAATAAATAAATAAACGAAGAAACAACAATATACGAATATTCGTTTTAATTCAATGAACGAAGTGTTCATTAAACGTTGTTCCAATCGATCTTTTTTTTTTCTTTTCTTCCGCGTTCACCTAAGCGTGTACCTGATCATCCTAAGCGAGCGTCTATCGAACCAGTTACGCGTACATACGCCTTACAATCTCGGGTGATTTTATCGGTAATATCGTTGAGCACAGTGTAACCAGATGCTGTGACGCATATTAAGGGTGTTTTCATTATGGCTGGTTGATAGAGGGTGAAGTGTAGATTTGATACAGGTAACGAAGTGTCCTTTAGGTTGGATTAATATCAGCATCACCGAAATACACTGGAGAACAACTTTTAGCAGGGTGAAAGGGGCAATCTTTATGAAGAATTTGTAAAATCTGATTTTTACTGTGTGCCAGAAAGAAAAAGCACGGTAAATATAATATCTGATAGAAAGTAGGATAGAAGAAGTATTAAATAAATAAATATACTAATAATATACAAATAAGCATAATAGAAAGTGTAAAGTGAAATAAATAAATAAATATACATACTTTTTTGTTTATTTACTATATTTTAATGTATTTCAATTTCAATTAATGTTCAGTAATATTTTAATAATTAAAATTGAGCTATTATACTGAAATATAATAAATAATTAAATGTGTACTTTTATTTATTACAATTTAATATCAAATTTTTATTTTAATTAACATATTTATTGTATTTTACGTTGTACTGATTATTTATTAGTATATTTATTAATCGATGTATGTACACATATGTATCTATTTGTTTATTTTATTTATAGATACACTGAAGCCTGTGTTTGACAATTTTCTAGTGGCTTCTGTTATTTATTTTCAATTTCATTCCTTTTTAGTTATTCCAAGTAACTTTATACTTAAAAATTCGTTTCTTTTGTATAATTTACGTGTGTTCGTTTTCCAGTTTATCATTTTTAAATGTGCATTCTATATTTCAGATTTCTTTTCGTTGAAAGCACAGCTTTTTTTCGAAAAGTATCGCGCATCACTTTTTCCTAAGGCAACAATATTTCTCTCCTTTTTCATTCTTTTTTTTTGTTTGTTAGTTATTCAGCTTCCATTTTATCCCTTATGGTTGTACACTTTCTATGACCATCATTCATTTATAGTGTAGACACAAAGGGAGCTGTTGTTTTATCCAGATATTTGGAAAGCACGCAAATCTAAATGGTCCTGAATCGGGAAGTTTGTTAGAATTTTCGTAGCTGGTGGAATAACAGTGGAAGTAGAGTGGATACAAAGAGACAAAGAGAATATTTCAGCGTTTCAATTATATACCCATCTGTCCACATGACTAACAGCACCGTTTTTTTTTTATTTTATTTTTTTTTTATTTTCTTGTCGTTGGAAGCGAACGAATTTTCTTTACACATAAAACGACCGCATCTTCGATTCCCTTTGCCCGCGTCGTTCATTTTTCTCAGATGTAAATATTTCACGTTACATGGACGAGGATACTAAGAACACTTTAAGTATTGATATTACGAAGTGTGCAGATGGAAAGGAAGAATTTCACGTTGAATAAAATTCGTTGAATATGTCACGGATATACTTTGCGTTGATACAGTAAATACTCGAGGGTGGTGTGACATAATTTGACGAAATTAAAGAAACTTTTCAGAAAGAAATATGAAAATTTCTGTAGTAAATTTTAATTGGTACATTTCGTGACTATTTTCTCTAAATTAAGAAACTGAACGAAGCATTTTATAAATTGATGAAACTTGAAAGAACAAGAAAAAAGAAATATGGAAATTTCTGTGACAAATTTTGGTTCATTAATGTCGTAACTGCCAGCTTTATTTTTCCTAAATTGAGAATTTCAGTGAAAATACACTTGGCAGAATTTGTCGGAGAATATTTCGCAAGGAACCTTAAAAAATAAAAAAATTCAGTAAACGAAACAACCTTAAAAATTTCCTAAATTTGAACACTTCGAATTTGAAACCAACTCAAGAAAACTGGGCGATGTTTCGGAATTTTTTTCAAAAAATCTATCCAATAGATTAACACGAAACTCCGCAGGTATATCGAAGTGTATTTCGCAAATGCTCACAATTTTTTTCATCTCGAAACATTGATTTATTGAAGAGTAACAGGGATTTTACTCCAAAAGACTTTCATCCTCATTTACCATAAAAATCACCCCTTGCAATATTCCAAAATTAAAAAAAAAATGGAGAGATTCCAATCTTCGTGTGACCATACAGACCTAATAAAAAAATACAGAAACAGAACGAACAATTCAACAAGCTTCAAAATCTGTCCTTCGAAAAATTCCACCAAACAGAACAAAGCGATAAAAAAAAAAAAAGAAAAATCGTAAAAGTAGTCAGGTATTTCAAACACTCGAAGAACTATAACACACAGAACAGCATGAAGTTTCACTTTGCCCTGATGATTACTGGGTGCTGGATCGGACACTGGTTAAAGGAATTCAAATCCATTAGTCGCGTGAAATATCGGCGTCTCTGGCAAGTATGCGGAAGACAGCAGTGCACGAAGAGAAAGAGAGAGAGAGAGAGAGAGAGAGAGAACCAAGGGGCTTCTTCCGATTTCGATAGAAACCGGCGGTGGAACGCGCGTTTATGCGATATCACGCCGACGCGTCAAGCTTCGCATTTGTGAGCACGACGAGCGTGCACGTGCACACCTTGAAAACCACCTAAGCGAAAGGTCTCTGCCAGCTGGTCCGCTCACGACGACCCTCAAGCTCCGCATCGACCTGGAGGCAGGGTCGAGAGGTCCTTGCCCAGGCGGAACCGTATTAAAACTGGCATAGCTATGCATTCGTGTCCGGGAAACCGTGGAAAGGGGAGCAAGGATTTGACCTCTTCAACCAACGAATCATCTCTCAGATTGAACAGTCCTACGTACGATTATTTAGGATCTTCCAACAAGTGCGATAGATCTTTGAATTGAAACGAAACAGGAACTACGAAATATAATCCAATACTCTGTACTTTGTTTTAAGATACATTCGATGGCAATGTACAGTCGTGGCCAAAATTAACCTGACCGGGCATAAATTTTGAAGAATCTCCAATGTTTCAATTACTACGTTGAAATGTTCAATATAAAACACGTTTATAAATATAAATAACTATGATGAATAAAATGAGTTGTAAAATCACTTTTATATATAATGTCATAGAATGTGCTTTGAAATGAAATAGCGAATGTTAGATTATCTTCCGTAGTTTTTGTTTCATTTCAATTCGAAGTTCTATCGCTCCTGTTGGAATACCTTATATTATCTTCGAGGCGAAGTTTATCTGAATTAATTATGATTTTCATTCTCACTTTAAAACCGTCAGGTTCACAGTGCCTCGACGATGCGAGAGCAACTGACCTGAAGTAAGTAAAATTGATGGTTCGGAACGTATCATCTGCATCAGATTACCATCAGGCTGATTCGATTCTGTTTATTGAAAGGTCAAGCTTTAAACTTTTCAATAGCTATGAATACCGACGACGTCTGTGTTACACTATAGGCAGTTGATTATGAAAGGAGGAAATAGAGAGGGAGATGATGACAGGATGAAGAGAAAAGCTCCGTATCGTCTTGGGTCACCTGGTGGATCATCAATAAGATTATCTAAAGGATTCATGTCTTAGAGATGAGAAATTGTTAGACCTCTGGTTAGAAATAGTGTGATTATGGAAGGGAGGAATATACAGAGAGATTATCAGCTGAAAAGGAAAGATGTGTTTCGTCCTAGGTCACCTGGAGGGCTTGTTAGTTAGACTACCTAGGCTAGAGTTAGGCTAGAAGCTAGATTTACTAATAGAATCCTTAGCAAAGACTAATTTGTGAATGATCAAATTTAAAACTCCACAATAGTCTATATTATGACATAAAAGGACATGTAGGAAAATGCAGGCTGAAAAGATGTATTTTATTCTAGGCCATCTAGTGGATTTTCAATAAGGCCAAATAAGATATTCACATCGATTAAACTCCTATTAGAAGCAGGTTAACTAGAACAGAAAAAAGCAGGGAAAGAAGGAAGGATGTTTTTCAGGTTAGAAATAACTTGATTATGGAAGGAAGAAATAGATAAAGAAGTGACAGACTGAGAAGGAAAGATGCATTTCTTTCCAGGCTTTTTAGTAGACTCATCAGTAACGCTACTTAGCTTAGACTCGGGTTAGAAATTAGATATACTAATAGAATCCTTAACAAAGACTAATGTGAGAGTGGTCAGGCTTTAAACTCTCCACTAGCCTGCATTATACTATGAATAATTTGATTACGGATAGAAAAAAGTAAATAGAGAAATGACAGTGTGAAACGATGCGTTTCGTCTTAGGCCATCTAGCGGATCATCAATAAGAGAACCGTGTCTTAGACACGAGGAACTGTTAGACTCAGATTAGAAACAGGTTGGGGATGACAGAAAGAAATAGATAGAGAGATGATAGACTGTAAAGGAAAGATGCATTTCCTTTTCAGCCTCCTAATAGACTCGTCTATGAAGCTACGTAGTTTAGACTCAGGTTAGAAGTTAGATATACTAATAGGATCCTTAGCAAGGACTAATGTGAGAATTGTCAAGCTTTAAACTCTTCAGTACTCTATGGATAGTTTGATTATCTATGGAAAAAATTAAATAGAGAAATGATAGGCTGAAAAGATGTGTTTTACTCTAGGCTACCTAATGGATCATCGACTGTCACAAGGATGTCTAAGCGATTCGTGTCTTAGACATGAGAAACTGTTAGACTCAAGTTAGAATCAAGTGCATTATAACAAAAAGAGATAGACAGAGAGATGATAGGCTGAAAAGGAAAGATGCATTTCCTTCTAGGACTTCTAATAGACTCAGCAGAGAGGCTGCTTAACTTAGGTTCAGGTTAGATGACTTCTGGATATTAAACTCTTCAGTAATATGCATTATCCTACGGATAGTTTAATTATGGAAGGAAAAAGTAGGCAGAAAGACAACAAGCTAAAGAGATGCATTTACTTCTGGGTCTTCTAATAGATACGTCAGTTAGGCTAGACTCAAGCTAGAAATTAGATACAGTGATAGGAGCCTCAGCAAAGACTAGATGAAAATGATTAAGCTTTAAACTAATAATTAGTCTGCATTATACTACTGATAGCTTCATTATCGAAGGAAACAGATAGACAGAGAAATAGCAGGCTGAAAAGATGCATTTTACTCTAGCCCACCTAGCAGATCCTCAATAATGCTATCTAAAAGAACCATACTTTAGACATGAGGAACTATTAAACCCAAATTATAAGCAGGTTGATTAAAATAGAAAGAAATACCCAGAAAGATAACATACTAAAAAGAAAAGCCACTTTTTCTCTTGAACAACCTATTGAACTCATCAATGAGCCACCTAACCTAACTCAGAAGTTACAATACATCCTAACAGCAGCTTCAACGAGGACTAGCGAGAATATTCAGCGTGGGAGAGGCTCTGCCACAAGCAGGCTCGAAACGAACACTCGGAGAGGGTATTCTTCGATAAGAGGAACGAGTAAATTTGTTATTCGTATCGTACGATTGTCTCCCGGAAGGATCTCGAGAGACACGAGGTCCTCGGTTTGCTATCGCGCCTCTTGTATCCCTCGAAAACGCGGAAGAGAAAGAGACAGAGAGATAATGAGAAGAGAAAGCGAACATCTCCATTAAAACTGGAAAGACTCCTTTGGACAAGAGGAAAGGGCTTCGTAGCTGTTACACAGTCGGTTGTGCAGTGGATAATCGAGGGAAGCCACCAGAATGGCGTTATTGCGCAACGATACGTGCGTGCGAGGTTGAAGTGGGTCGTCCAAGACGATGCTTTGGCTGCGGAGGATCTTGGTACGAGCGGAAACCGCGGTTTCTAAGGATCGTTGCCGTAGATCGCATTAACATTCCACGGGGAACGGTATTTCCTCGTTGGAAATCGGCTGATTAGACGGCCGTGATTCTGACTGGCATCGCGTTCCGGTTTCTCCCGCATGATTGCCTCGATTTTCAAGCACGGACCTTAACGGGGTCTGGACGAGGTACATTTTGCTGGCCGAGCGAAATCTCGGCCGCACTGTAATTTCACCTGGGCAAAAATTGTTGGAAAGAGTTCCGCGACGTTGCCGAGGATACATGTGACGCTACCCCATCGTCCGATCGGTCACGATCGGGAGTGTATTTCCATTTTCGGAAAGGTTTCGCGGATAGTAACCTGGTGAGGACGAATTCGAGATATCAGCGTTTAAATTCGCCCTGATTCGTGGCGTATTCTACAGGGAGGCACGATATTCGTAGTAGAAACGAGGAAAGAGGGACTCAGCGACACTAATAGAGACAGAGAGAGAGACTCAAAGGAAGGGAGACTCAAATAGAGACTCAGAGAGAGGGAGAGAGGCTCAAGAGAACCCTAGAGAGAGAGAGACTCAGAAAGAGAGATAATGATACGGTAAAGAATAAGAAAGCAAGAGCATAGAGAGACGGGAGCGAAAAGACACCAAGCGAAAGAGGCAGAAGAGGATTATGCGCCTGTGAGAGAGCAACCATGAAGAGAAAGCGAGAAGGAAAGAGAAAGGGGCAAGATGTGAAAGAGAGTATAGGAGCGGCGTTGTTGAAGCACGGGTTTACGATCGTCGGAGACTGGCCTGGCGCGATCGATCAAACGCGAATCGGTAGTTCGAGGATCGTTGCGCCCAAGCACAAGGCTTTAAGGTAGAGGGGTTCACCAGCCACAGGAGAGATAGGTTATTACTGGCGGCGCGCCGTATCGGCGTTCCTTGTTACCGGGTAATGAGTTTATTGTTTAAGAATCACGCCGCAGTTACATGTGCTGCAATCAATTACAATAATGTAATATAATCGTAGGATGGTCCCGTGGCGCGCAGCCGTATAATGAGGTCCCTTCTCTAATGAGAGGATTGCTGGTTGGAGCGAGTTAAGCTTCGGTATAGGAACATTCACGTTATACAATGTGAATACTGCTAGCTGCTGCTGTGGGTGTGTGTGTGTGGGTGCACTGAATCGCTTACAGTGTATTCTTAAAACATTTGTACCGATGGAATTTTCTCTCGATAGTGTACATCGTTGCTCCTGGTAACTGATATTCAGCGATGACGAGTATACTCGTCGAACGCAGAGTGAATGCAGCTATTGTGAATTAAAAAAACCAAATACCACGAGCTGGTTTATTAAAAAAAAAAAGTGGATAATTTTATTGTTCAAATAAATTCATTAATTCAGCAAAAATTATATGTAACTTTAAAATAATCATTTTAGAAATTCGTAGTAGAGAATTCAAAAAAAGAGAAAAAAGATGAATAATTTTATTGTTTAGAGAAAGTTATTAACACAACAGGTGCTGACATAATTCTAGAAACTCGTATTTAACATTTATGGAGTTATTAAACCTGTCAGAATGACTGGTTTCAAATTTTCATTTGCGAAGTTACGGTTTTTGCATTTCAAACATTTTTCATGAATTTCATTTCAACATCCAAACAATTAAATTTATCAATTTGTCTTCGCCTTGTTTTTCAAATTTTCGTTACAAGTTGCAATTATTTCCAGATTTTATGTACACATAATTTAGTAAACTAGTTTTTCTAACTTCTCCTCTAAAAAAAGAAAATAAACTTACGGCGGTTGGTTCACTTTTAAAAAAGTTATTCCGTCTTAAGCAGTGTCCGAATATTAAGAACAGCGGCTGTACATCAACGTCGGCCGCGCGTAGGCTAAGAAAGCGCGGCTAAATAGAAAGAGAAAGAGGAAAGATCGTTCGGATGGTGGGTGGGAAGATGAGACGAAGGGAGGCTGAGGTACAGAAAAGTTGAATTCAGTTTTAGCCACGTCGTCGTGACGAGATAAAAAGTTGAAAGTTCGTTCGCCAGCCGAAATTCTCGGCGAAGATATAGGTTTGGTGCAGAGAGAGGGGTGGGGGGCGTGAAAGGCCATTAACTTGTAGCGGGAAAGAGTTCCAGACGAAAATTCGCCGAGCCGCGAAAATTCTACTTATCCAGTTCCAGATATTCGGTGTACTTCCGGCGAACGTGGCCGTAGAAAAGAAGGTTTTAATCGCCCTCGAAAATCCAACAGCCCGTTGCAACATGGCGCATTTAACCCCCTCCTTAGGATCGACGATGTCCAACGTCCTTTCCTCTTTCTTTTATTTTTATTTTCGAGCGGATAAATCACGATTTCGAAATCTCACGTGCAATGAAATGTGATCAAGTTTTATATGTAGCAATATCTAATGTTCATTTTATGGGGTTTCAATCATTACTACGTCAATGATAAGAAAATTTCCGATTGACTACAATCTTACGTTTTTATAAATGTTGAAGAAACAAGAATGAATAATTATTATAACAAGGTTGACTGACAACGATGTAATAATATAATAAGCACTATAATAATATAATAAGTTACATGGGTCTGTAGAAGGTTAAGAATAAACCTGTAGGCGTATCTTTTGGATGGCCCTGTACATAGAAATATTATACAATTTTTATGACAGAAAATAAAAATTAGAAAAATAGAGGAGTACGCAACAGAAACGAGAGTGGAAAGAAATTCACTTGTTCGAAAGAAGCAACTCTACTCGTAGTTGTCGGAGTCCACTGACAAGATGAATGAACCGAAGTAGGCGCTTTTGTTAGCCGAAGAGTTGCCGCACCGTCGCGTCCGTCAGGTTAGGCGGACTTCAGAATGGAGAAACGTTCACCGAACTGACTAGCCGCGAGAGGAGGAGGACCACGCGAAAATTTCCACTTCGTGCAAAAATAGAAAAAAAAAGAAAAAAAAAGGAAAGAAAAACGAGAAGCAACGGTCGCGTTTTTCTACCTTTTTTCGACTATACCATATTCAGGAAGAACGACGCCGGCGAATTATGCGGGACCCTCGCAACGACGCTTCCGGTGTGGAGCTCGTGAACGCGTTGGAAATTCACGTTATATCGTTGGAACAGGGATGGACGCGACGTGCAACGGTTCCGGTGGAATTTGCAAGGAAAGGAAGCTGAATGCTCGATAGAGGAAAACTTCCCTGTACAGAGACATAGACGTGTTAGTTGTCAGCTTACTTCTCTACAGCAATGGGAATTTTTCGCGGTATAATGTATTTTTGTCTTCAGTATACACAGCTAGTCTCGCTAATGTCACGATATTACAGTGCAATTGCGTCTCCCGTCGCGGTTTCGACTTGAAAAATGTACGATGCAACACCTAACCTGTGCACCTGGCTTTACATATAATAATATTCATGTTTAATTTCGGGAAAGTGTAGATATTTTAAGAATTTTTCGTTGGGGAGAATAATTCAGCTACTAACTCGTCGTTGGTTCATAAATTCCTCTTATTTCTGCGAGAGATTATTGATCTTTGCTGTATTTACGTTAGCTCTGGGTCATTTTAGACCCAGGCATCAATTTTTGTAATGTTTCTTAAACACTTCGTCGCTGATTATACTTCATTGATATTTTTAAAACAGTAGAAATTGATCAAAGAAATTAATAAACAGAAATTGATCCCTGGGTCTAAAATGACCCACACGAGCGTTATCACCAATGGATTCATGTGAAACAAACTTCCACAGAGGTCTACCTCTTTTCTGATATTTCTTCTTTCCACTCCGAACAATTCCATCCAATTCAACAACGTTGTGTACAGTTGCACGATGAGTTCGAACGTTTATTCGCGAGAAATAGAAGCTCAGCCTACCGGAGTCATATATCACGACGAAGGTAAATGAATTAATTTCTGGCCGCATCGATGAGCCTGGTGTATCTCCAAGGGACCACCTCTCCTTTCATCGGAAAACGCACTTCGCCTTCATACTCCCTTTCCTTTCTTTTTTCTTTTTCTTTTCTTCTTCTTCTTTCAATCCTCTCCGTTCACCACGCGAGCTCTTTTCTTCTCTCCTCTTCGCCACACATATACAGAAGATTTCTCAAGGGAGCTCCTTGACTCCGGGATTGTTGACGCCTCTCTGAGTAAGTTTCGCCGGTACACTTCTACCTAAGGGTGTATCTCGCCCAAGTTGGCAGTCGTTCAAGCGCGTGAGCTGAAGATCAGCCACACGAACCATTGCCCGTTTCCCTCGAACAATGAATTTCGTACTTATAATTGGATGTGTCGCTGTTACAGCGGGGTTGGGAGGGGAGGGCACTTGCTCTTAATGGTAAGTGCACAGGGGAAATGCGCGAGAAGAGTAACCTACTTTTGTCCCTCGGAAACGGAGGAAATTGTAGTCCAACTAAAGCATAATAACTGTCATTGGGTACGTGCTGTTACTGCTTTAATGCGTCGGACGCGTGCATTTCGACAAACATCAGGCTGAACTGCACACCATAGTTTAGGGTCGCTAAGGCCAATTGAAATTTAACTACCGATCGATGTAAATAACACATAGGAACATCTTTCCTTCGAGCTTCACGTGAAATGTCGATTTTCGTTTGGCCAAGTGAGAACGTTCGATAATTATTTGGGAATTTCGATCTACAGTTTCAATTTCTCGAAGCCAACATTTTCCTATTACATATTATTATTAGATATCTTTAATTTCTTAAGTTTGGGATAAGTTTGCGTTGAATTTAAACGAATCAATTAGCGATAACAGTTGCACAATAGTCTGGGGGTCATTTCTGACCCAGAGGTCCCATTTCAGCTAAACGATGTGTGATTTGACTTTTGAATTTCCCGCCTTTTTAATGGGCTAGGTAACGGAAGTTAAACAATCGGTTCCCACTTATCTTTTTTTTATAATAACACAGTGTGAATATAATAATTAAAGACGAAGTTTGCAAGTCTGCAAGTTGTCGCCTTCTACCTGCAATTAATCCGCAAGAATCTTCTTAAAATAATTATTCTGCATGTAGAAACTTGGATGGGATTGTATTAAAAATTGTTATTTAATCCTGTGTTAAATAAACGACTATGAAATCTTGTTAATTTGTTTTTTTTTCATTTTCTGGAATATTTAGGATTCTGGACTTTTTTAGGCGCGATTCATTGGTCGTATATCGTTGATATTTTTAAAGCAGGGGTCCTGAGTTAGTAGTCAAAGCTGTTTTATTTTTGCGACGGCTGTGCGAGTGATAATTAACCGTTAGGAACGGTATGGTCGTATATGCACAGCAACATGCTGTATCGTCATATTTTTCACGTCAGGTAAATTAGAAAGTTTCGATTAAAATACCATTATTACTTTGCGTATATGCACCAAATGGATCAATCAATGATGTTTGAATGTTATGGCCCATGTTACGTCGACAATTTTCAAAAAAAGAGAAACAGTACGTGAAAACGACAAAACGCTTGTAAATTGCAAACATTGAAAAACGTTATTAAACTGCAAAATTGCAAATTGTAACATTGGCAAAACGCTCGCAAAATTATGAACTACAAAACTGAAAAATTACATAAGCAATCATTTTTTGAAACTACTTTTTCCCTTGTTTAATTTACATGAAAATTTGGATTGAATTTAAGGAAATCAACAACAATAAAAAAAAAATATTTACTCACTCCTACGAGATGTACACTATAAAAAGTAACTTATCAATTAAATTTAGAGCAATTGCGGAGAAAACTAAGAGCGAGTGACAAGCAGTCGCGAAAGGAGTGGGGGGAAATGGTAATAGTTGGGGTATAAGTGGGCGGTACCCCGTATGCGCACGCATATTAATCGTAGCACTTTGTAATATTAACTGGGTAAAGGAAATAGTACAGATGAAAGAAGAATAAATCGTCAGTCGGTATGAAAAGTAGGAAAAAATGAGATTGACAGTCCTTTTATATTCGTTATGCTTCCTATACGTCGGATGCTCTGATCCTGATCGGTAATTGTAACGATGCGCATTTCAAGAGTGAAACTCGGATTAAATTCCGGGCACAAAGAGACGGCAATCTGAATAATTCGTCGATAATGCTGTTTGCGTACAAAGCTTATCATGGCGATGTATAATTCCATTTGTTCGAAAGCTAACTCGGCTCGCGGATTTGTGAAGTGCACTTTGTAGGCCACTTCACCGATTATCGGACGTAATTTCAGCTTGAAACGAATACCGTTGTCCACGATTGCCACTGTACCATGATGAACGATTAATGTTCACGACGGTTTCTTCGATTTTACCCTGGGTTTATCTTCGTATTCCTTTTT
Organism: Anthophora plumipes; assembly: GCA_951804975.1. Taxonomy (NCBI): domain Eukaryota; kingdom Metazoa; phylum Arthropoda; class Insecta; order Hymenoptera; family Apidae; genus Anthophora; species Anthophora plumipes. Next base: position 13,600,272 of record OX638123.1, on the reverse strand, counting down.
TCTTTCTTTTTTTTTTTTTACCACGAATATATTTCATCTGGTATATCAATCTGCAGACATTCCTTTTCTTTTTTTTCGTTCGATTCACTTTGGGGAAATATAATTCTTAGATATTCAGAGATGACAATTTATAGTGACGAAGTAAAATCGATATTCTACCTTATTTCCCAATACGGAAGCTCCTCGATGAATATTTTATTCTCTGTCAACACAATCTGTGGAAATGTCTAACCGTAGATTTTTCTACGTATGTATGTACTCAATATTGTATTAAGTATCAAATTACAGTAAACCAAAATTAGCATTTTTACGTGGTATAATTTCACGAGCTGGTGAAGCAGTGAGACAAATTTCAGGGTTAAGTGAATTTCTTTAAACAGACTATATTTTATTTTTCCATCGTGTCCAGTTGGAAAATAGACATCCTGTATATGAGTTGAACGTTGCATCAACTGCAGACAATTGATTTTAATTGAAAATCACATTTTGCTATGATATAATCCAAATGATCTTTAGCTAGAATAGCTTGTGTATCTTTTAGATATAGCACGGTTCGATTCTTAGCGATTGTCAAGGTCATCCTTTAGAGATCGATAATTCTCATTCTATCCATGTTTCGAAAACATCTTCGCAATCTATCGACACAATTTCAACGAACAATTCGGCTAGTTTATTTGATATATTCACGGTTGGATGAAAATATACTGTTGATAGTGTAGCAAGTCTGAAGGAAATAAATATAGCGGATAAAGGTAGCATTTCACGAGCCTCTCGCTGCAATACCATCTAAGCAAACTTCTTTTCTTCGTTGCTGGTCGAGTAGCTGCGTGACCGGACACCATAGATAGCTCTCGATTGAAAACAAAGCCGGTGAACTCTCTGTCGATCGAAACGAAAGGAGGCAATTCCTTCCTTAAAACGAGAACATCCGGTCTGGCGGTATCAGGAATTCGAATCGAACTCTTTCACAGGTTACACGAGATGAAAAGGTCGAGGTCAAGCTTAGAGTTGAAAACACCGGAGAGAAACTGATCATAAAAACACCATCGACCCGTATATGTGTGTAGAGAATAGCGAGAAATACAAGGGCGATGCTGATCTAGATGAAGGAAGAAGAAGAAGAAACAGTACTTCTGCGTGGCGTGCAATGAGCAATTATCGCGAGCCACCTGGGTTAGGCTGCTCGTGCTCTGCCATCTCCTTTGCTAGCTTGTACCTACGCGTGTATACAGGACTGTGCAAAAGCAATGGACGAACTGTACTCATTTCGAATTATATAGGTTCACTACTTACTTCAAAAGTACCACATATTTTTTTCTTTCTCAAAAGATTTGCATTTTTTGTGTATTATTTATTATTTCATGGAAAAATCAACTTTCTCAAGATTGGACCAAACAACGTCAGTTGTTTTTTAGAGGTTAGGGAGATCAGTTTACTAGATGGCGCGTAGTATCATTTTTGCACAAATTACAATGGTCAGAATTGAGAAGAAAATAAGGAAAATCACTTTTCACAATCTTTTTTTTCATCTGAGCTTGTAACAAAAATTAAAAAAAATATACTTGCTTAGAAAAATCAACTTTCTCAAAATTGGACCAAACTATGTCAGTTGTTTTTTAGAGGTTAGGGAGATCAGTTTACTAGATGGCGCGTAGTATCATTTTTGCACAAATTACAATGGTCAGAATTGAGAAGAAAATAAGGAAAATCACTTTTCACAATCTTTTTTTTCATCTGAGCTTGTAACAAAAATTTCAAAAAATATACTTGCTGAGAATTTCATGTTACGAATATTTAATCGATAAAAATTCGCACACTCAGTAATTCAGCAACAAATCCAACGCGATATTACACTACCGTTTACTGTAACAGTAAACTCCGTACAATTCTCGAAATTCCTCTCACAAAATAATCTTCTTAATTCGCCGTAAGATACGTGTCCCGAGATGTTCCTATGACGAGTGCGCGCAGCGGAAAATCGCGATAAGAAATAAAGGGAAGACGAAGGAAAAAGGAAAAAAACAAACGTCATCGTCTTGACGCGTGAAATTCGCGGTTACACCCGTCGCAGGGAAGAAAAAAGTTGGGGAAAGCTGACACTATAATTACCGAGAAAGACAGCGAAAAAGAGAGAGAGAGAGAGCGAGAGAGTCTACACGGTGATTTAACGTACGAAAGAAAAAAAAAAGAAAAACGTCGGATTATTACAATGTAGTTAACCTGTCGAGGGTTTTAATGAGATAAGGATTACTCGAGTAGGAGGAAAGGGAAACGAAACGCGTGCACTCCGCGTGCAGCAATTTGATCGGCGAAACTGATGTTTTAATTGCAGCTTGAGGATGCGAGATACGGATTGAAGAATATAAAACGCATATTGAAAGCGGATCCCCGATGCGCCTGCGACATAGCAATTACACCGGCGAAATAAAATAACGAGTAAAATAATAAAGCGGAACGACGTGTGTGAAGCAGGTGTTACTGCAAAAAGGAAGGAAGAAAAAAAAAAGGGGAGGGAATGGTGACTGCTAAGAGGAGTGGAAAACAAGGCGTAATGGAACCATCGCGAATTAATTAAAATTGCTATGTATTAGGTTTATCGAAACGTAGATGAGGTAGCTGTTATGTTCCATTGCATATTGGGTTTTATAAATGAACGTTATGTTATTGACGACAACGTTTAGAAAATAGATAATTAGCTAGAAGAGGGGAGAATTGATTAACAACTGTCTGAGAAATAGCGGAGATAAAACGAACGATGGAACAGATAAAGATCAGCCGTGGCTATGTGGGTGGCGTAATGGCTGCGAGAAAGTTTTAACAGAGGCGAACATAAAGCAATCAATCATCCGGGGCAAAGTTGTTTAATTCCTTCGGTAACTTGCACCACGTATGTACCACGCCATCAGCCTGGGTATACATAACAGCTTATATAGTGGCTCTGTGTGTATCGATCGATGATTATTGAGTAGGAAAAGCCACGACATTAAAATATCGTTTGTCAAGCTAACGGGTGTAGAGAAATTTTCATCCAAGCTACGTTGTATACAGGGTGTTACGCGTAACTGGCGGCACGAACGAACAGAGATCGATTTTAGATGAAAAATCGAATGTAATCACACTCTCAGTTTTCCCTGGAAATCGAAGCTAGCGATACTGGCGTCGTTTTTCCTGTCGAAAAGTCTGGGACAAAAGAATTCGAATTGACAATACGTCACAGAGAAACAATCAGGTTTTCGTGGAGGAAAAAAATTGCTGTGAATTTATAGTACTATTTTATATTGCGAATAGAATGTTAAATGGACGAATCTTTTTTGAGAAGTGGAAATTGATATCGTGCTTGGAGGAAACTTAATTTCCAACGACAATTGAATAATGCATATTTTATTACGAAGTATATAATACTAAATGTCGTGTAATAAGTTCTTTTTTTTTTTTTTTTTTTTAATATAATTAAGAGCTCGTTATTGAAAATCAATTGCAACGTTTGACACGTTGAATGGTGTATTTAATTTTTATCGGAAGCAGATAAAAAATAACCTGTCTAGAAATAGCAGTGGTAATATCTCGTATTAATTACGATATTACCCCTTAAGTATGTCTTCTTTCAAATAGTACGAGAGAAAATAATTTAAGCTGGTACATTCGTTCCTTTCCACTTCTTCGTTGCACTGCGCTTCCCTTTTATTCTCCGATCTATCTTAGCTTACTCTTCGATCCATCGCTGCTTGACACACAATTCCCTACTTCGTTCGATGGCTATTACTGCAAAACCGCAAACGTATCCTTCTTAGTCTTAGAATCCCATCTTTCAATTATTCTGTGAAATTAATGATCTGAGGATCGAAAAGCAATGGAATTCTGCCATTATGAGAATTCAGTGATCTGAGGATTGAAAGTCCCAGAATACTACTATTCGATTAATCTAGGAATTCAGAGATCTGAGGAATGAAAAGTCCCAGAATTCTACTATTCAATTAACCTGAGAATTTAGAGATCTGAGGATTGAAAGTCCCAGAATTCTACTATTCGATTAATCTAGGAATTCAGAGATCTGAGGATTGAAAGTCCCAGAATTCTACTATTCGATTAATCTAGGAATTCAGAGATCTGAGGAATGAAAAGTCCCAGAATTCGACTATTCAATTAATCTGAGAATTCAGAGATCTGAGGATTGAAAGTCCCAGAATTCTACTATTCGATTAATCTAGGAATTCAGAGATCTGAGGAATGAAAAGTCCCAGAATTCTACTATTCAATTAATCTGAGAATTCAGAGATCTGAGGAATGAAAAGTCCCAGAATTCGACTATTCAATTAATCTAGGAATTCAGAGCTCTGAGGATTGAAAGTCCCAGAATTCTACTATTCGATTAATCTAGGAATTCAGAGATCTGAGGAATGAAAAGTCCCAGAATTCTACTATTCAATTAATCTGAGAATTCAGAGATCTGAGGAATGAAAAGTCCCAGAATTCGACTATTCAATTAATCTAGGAATTCAGAGCTCTGAGGATTGAAAGTCCCAGAATTCTACTATTCGATTAATCTAGGAATTCAGAGATCTGAGGAATGAAAAGTCCCAGAGTCTTACCATTCGATTAATCTGAGAATTTAGAAATCTGGGGATTGAAAAGTCGCAGAGTCCCCTTATTCATTTATTCTAAGAATCTCAGAGTCCAGAAAGACCAATCTCTTCAAAATCCAAGTACCTAAAATTGTTCTAACTCAAAAATCTCAGTTTTCAAATCCACAGATCTTAAAAACCAATTGTCCTATTTATCCCCAAAGCATTCCTACGAAACCATTCTCACAACAGCAGATTAGATCCGCTTATATCCTCTAAACCGAAACATTTTTTATTAAATGCCACGTGCCGCGCTTCTCCCTGAAAAATTCAAACCTCCCTCCGCTCTCTACAAACACTCACGTGAAATTCTCGTCCCTCCGACAATTCAACCTTTCACTTCCAAAAAAAAATATTCCCTCATTTTCCCCTCTTCGCGCGAAATTAACCAGAAACCCTGGCGAACAATAAACTGGGTACAATTAATGGATTCATTTGTCGGGAACATTATTGGCGTGAAACCCTCTGTTTCGCCATTCGAAACGTAACCCCGGGATCGTCACATCCGCGAGCGCATAAACGAAGCTCGAGCGGAGCAGAGCGTTGATCTAACTAAAAGAGCGAGGTGAACAGAGGACAAGCAGACAGCTCTCACGGGGTTGGATAATCGCCCGGACGTTGCGATCCGGTATTACTCGGCCCCTGGGGTTAAATTGCGATCAAGGGCTTAGCGGTGATTCCGAAGGCCGATGGAAGTACGTGACTGATTTCTACGATTTATTCGCGCGGCTCGCACAGCGACGGTTTACGGAGTTGCCTCTGGCTATAATCGATTCTATTCATCGTCGAATATCCACAGCGTGTATTTTACCATTAGAAAGGACCACTCGATGGCCACTCTGACTTTCATCCCTGTTACACCGTTCAAAATTGCTTTGGGGTTATGGTAGGCATACTCTCCTAGAATTCACTCGAATCAGCTGACATCTAAACCTCCCTCAAATAAGCTATGGGACACCGTTCTATCAATTTCGTTACTTTTTAACAAGGTTTATCGAGGATTCGAAATATACACGAGGAAATTAATTAATTGAATAATATCCACCATTTTCGATAACTTTTCTGGATGGGAAAATTTTCTGAAACATCCTGTATACCTCGGAAAAAAGCTCATTCAGGAAAACACTCGAATCATTTAATAGGAAAAGTAGGCAACGTGTGAAAGTATCTGTATTAGCACATGAAACAGGTATTTCAGATGGACAGAATTTCTTGAAACACCCTGTACACAAGAATATTCACAAGAAAAGTAAACTCAGAAGAATTCTTCAGCGTTTAATATTTAAACCACAACCGATCAACCTCTCCACGAAGTAGATATTCCTGTTCTGCGCAACCTTATTGAAACACCCTGTACACAAGGACATTCACGTTGCAAAAAGAGAGGTGGGAAAAAGAAGCTGATTCGTGGTGGAAGTCCCTCAGGTTTTAATAGCGAAAGTATAACTGTCAACCTGTCCATGGTTGGAACATTCTTAAGAGACAATGGTCTCTAAACGTGATCCATCATCATTCATCCAGGTTAATAAATCATAGTTGAATGTGGGATGACTAGAGGGAGGTAGGAGGAGGGTCAAGGTCGTAAAAGAAAATTTACCCTCAGGCGAATTCCGACGATCATTCATGAAACCATTCAACCTGACGTTGTTGTAACCTCCACCTACGTATATATATAAAGAGATAGAGAGATAGAGAGAGAGGTGAGGTGGGGAAGTTGAACAATTAGTACAGGAAATAATTATTTCGATCTGAAACGTGAGAGCAAATGTGTCATTAAAAGGTACCACACGGTGTGGCAATTACGTTATACAACATCCGTATGTATACAGATTCCGCTTGTAAAGTGATCTTCATCCTTAGCCATGGATATCTCTGTGTATGGAGTGGGAGATGAGGCACTTAAGGCTTGTGGAACGAAATCAACGGGCAGTCGCTCGTTCGCATAATCCAACTGGGCGAGTAACGGAGCTCGCGTTGCAATTAACTCGCAGGAAACACAAGGGGGCAAACGAATATTCGGAGAGAGAATGTTGGTAAAGAGAAAGAGAGTAAAGGGGAGGGGAGAACCAGCTTACACCCTCGACAACGACAACCGTTACCCGACGCCCATTGTAGGCCACCTACTGCACGACATGTCACACCGAATCGTACACGCGCAATCAGGTTTCGTCGATCCACCATTTTACATGAGTCCGTATAAATACACGCAGAATGCAAAGGCAATCGAGGTTTACAATCGATACCATGAAACGGTATAATTGGAACTTTGTAAACCGGTTTGACCTTAACCACGTTAACGTACGTTCCTTTTTCTTTTTTTCTCTCGTTCGTAAATTTACCGTTCGAAAGTGTGTACACTCATTTTTTCTCTCTCTTTCTCTCTGTCTTCTGGATATTGTAACATGTTTTCTGTACGTTCACCGGTGTACGTGGTACATTTTTATTGGGGATAAACGAAAGATAGGAGGGGACGTAAATTGTTCTATTTTTAAATGGACATGGAGCATTTTTTTTTTCTGATCGATCATTTTGATTGCACTTTTGCAATGGGATTTTTAAAACAAAAAATCGATACATACCAATAAATTTTTATATTTCTATTTGGTTTATTGAACCAAGTAGAAACTTGGATGAATCGATGGTTCGTATTACAAATGTCGTCACAGTGGTGAAGAGTTAAAAGTTGAGTCAGCTGATTAAAACGTATGACTCAATGTTGATGATTAACAGAGTAAAGCATACGTTTAATTGTTTAAAAAAGATAACTGTCCAAGAGTTACTATACGGTAGATATAAAATGTTCTCTACCTATCTCAAACAAATACAAAACGTTTTCCTATCGTCCTATCACACTTGCTAAAGTTAGACGACCGTCATCTGATACACTATTCAACCATTGAATCAGGTTCATTTGCAAACGAAACCTCTCATCGTCTTAGACCACCGGTCTCCCACGCGCGGGCATAGATAATGCAATTAACGACCGCACGAAGTGGTGGTTATAACAGTACCATTACCTTGATCGTTCTGGCATATTCGCGACACAGCAATAGAGATCTAAGTACAGTTTACCAGTCGTTCGATTACACCTGTCCCACTTTCAGAACGTGTTCACCGTATATCTCGTTAGACAAGCCACTCACGTGGTCCGAAATAACCTAACCCTATACCCAGTGTGTTCGGTTAGAGACTGAACGTTGTGGTGATGGCGGGGTTAAAGCAAGTATAGAGAGGATAGGTAGGAAACAGAAGACATAGGGTAAAGGAGAGTAACAGAGAGAATGAGAGAGAGGGAGAGAGAGAGAGTTAGGTAAATGGATGGATAGGTAGACACGGAGGAGATAGAGAGAGAGAGAGAGAGAAGGAGAGACAGGGAGAAGCCATCGTGGTAAGCGATGAGCACACGCCTGTCGGATCCGACATAGCCGCTGAGAACAAGGTGGCATTGGGGGATACCAACCAGTCTCTCGATCGCAGTCGGCCGATAGCTGCCGCATGACAAGCCCAAGGGGTGTACGTAAACGGGTGAATCTAGCTAGCAGCAAGCCTCCTCTACCTCTCGAACGCGATGCAAGAAGACCCTTGTCCGTTGTGTCTCCCCAATCGCTTCTCTCTCTCTCTCTCTCTCGCTCTAACTTGCTGTAGGTTGGTCTCTTGACTGGATTTGGTCGATAGCCTACATTCCAGGTTTGCCTCTGGTACCTGTTACCATTTCGATAATTGTGTACGCAATGTCGTGCTATGGATAGAATGACGATGCTGCTCTGTTTGGACTCTCTCTCTCTCTCTCTCTGAGGACCGAGAGCTACTGAAGTTTCGAGAGACACCGCGCTACAACGAACAACAACGAGCACGAAATGCCAATATAGTCGCGCGCTGGATACACTCTGTGTCTCCCTTTTGCTCTCAGAGTCTCTTTCTCAAAGTCTCTCTCTCTCAGAGACTCTCTTTCCCTGAGTCTCTCTCTTTCAGAGACTCTCTATCCTCTCAGAGCTTCTCTCTGAAGCCACCGGGTCAGAGGTGGGAGATTAAATTAAGGGCAAACAGGTTGCAAAAAGAGGGGTAGTTTTCTAAACACCCCGTATATATGTAGGTAGATATAGAATGGTGCAACAGACGATACCGTTTTCTAGAGGAGCAATCGGTTGATTAGCGATGCGCCGGTGTTCGAACGAAGAAGGAAAAGAACAAGTGGTAGTACGATCGGAGGAATGCTACGTCGTAAATACGCCACGAATCGTCCTAGCCGACTACGAGAGCCCGATATACCGTCCTGGGAATACTCGTCCTTTACGTCCTACTGACTCTTTTACTTTCTCTTTCTCGTGGTCGTTCACCGGCAATCGCCGTTTGAAGACGCGCGCCGCTGAATCTCGCGGGGCAATCGACCGACCGAAACACAAATCGAGTCAGTAAAGAGGAGACAGAGAGAGGAGAGAGACTTTGGAAAGAGGAACTGACAATATTCGCAACGAAGGAAAGGAAAAAATATGGCAACGTCGAAGCAATCGCTGATTGCATCCTGTCGAGAACATTTCTGCACGCTGAAGAATATTTTTTTCCTTCTTTACTTTTATTTCTTTGGTGTAGTAACCTTCTGTGTTTCGTCAGAACTGATTCTCAGCTCTCAGCAATATTGATTCTCGCCTCTATCAGTGCGAATCGCGAGCAGATTTGCAAATTAAGTAACTTTATATAATAATCATCTTGACTAATTTATATCACCCTAAATATTCCTCAAATAAACTTGAAAATTCCCAAGAATATACCTCCAGCTTGAAAAACACGTAAGAAAAAATTGAAAAATTGGCAATTTCGAAATTTCCAAGTATATTTTCAATTTCCCTCCTTCGATACAAAACAAAAATTCACAAATTTCTTCCTACGACAATTAGCAGTTAATTAGAACGAATAAAAAATTGTTCTCCTTCAAATCTTCCCACGTTTCTGTTCTCATCGAGTTACCCCAGATCACGATACGATCATCCAAGCTCCTAAGGAAAAGAGACACCATGGAACAGCGTACGAAGGGAAGGAAGAAGGGAGGGGAGCTAGGCGGAGGCGAAGAAAGGGAGAGCTGCTTCCTCTATTCATTTTCGTATCGTACTTCCGGCCAACGATACGTATGAGTAACAAGAATTAATATCCAACCGACCGTAAGGGAACATTCACTTTTGCCTTGTCCGTTCACCACCGTCCCACAATAAATTCTTCTCTCATTCTTTCCTATACGACGGGACGTTCTTTCATGTGTGGTTGTTTTCACGTACGTATACGTGCACAACCCTAACGACACTAAAGGAAATTTGTAATGAAACTTACAAGACATAATGGCGAAGGAGGCCGGGGGAAGCCACCGGAGCGATTTATCACGAACGCGATGTGATCGAGGCTCGCCTCTAGCGCTTGGACGTTAATAACGCTGGCTGCGAATCACGAGAGTACTATCCACCACCTTCTTCTTCTTCTTCTTCTTCTTCTTCTTCTTCTCTCTTTCTTCTTCTTCTCCCTTTCTCTGCCATGTCTCTACCCCGATGTGCATACCTAATAAAGCAGCAGAGCCGCAACTCTCCAAGTTGCGAGCATCACCTTTTCCGTACAACTGGATAAAAAGACGTTCACAGCCTCGATCGAAGAAGACAGCCGTCGCGACGCTGACAGCGCCGCGTCTCGATGATTCGCCTACGGCTGACTAATAAATAGGGGAGGTTTTGTTAGGAAAATTCTGTTCGAAAGGGGGTTCGATGAGGGAAGAGCTTTTATTCTGTTAGAATAATAGATTATCCTAAGTTTCCGATATAGTTCATGAGTATTAAGACACCTAATATGGTAGAGCAGAAAATATTATCCGACTTAAAAATCCTCGATCTGTATTTTCCTTGCAACGATACAATTTTCGCAAGCCACGATTTTCCTATGCATTCGAGATGAACAGATTTTTTGGAACACCCTGTACATAACAATATTCAGTTTGCCTAAAGGAGAAACTTATTCAGGAGAGGACTCTCTGGTTTGTATAGGGAGAATATAGCTGTCAAACCTGTCCACCAGGAAGATACTTTGGAGGTGGACACAGTTATTGAAACATCCTGTATATAAGGATATTCGTATCGCAGAAAAAGCTCCTTTAAGAGGAGACTTTCGATCTTTAATAGTAGAAACATCATTGTCAACCTGTGCTCAATGAGAATATTCGAAGTGAAGAAATTGTTTGAAACATCCTGTACATCACAGGAAATATTATCTAATTTAAATGATATTATCTCACCAAAGTTAGTGCCATGTATTAGTGAATACGAGTTCACAACACTCAAAGAAATAAAAAGATTAATTAAAAGAGTATTTCTACACTCAGCAAGTTTAATGATAAAAAAGAGCTAACCCTAAAGAGTAACATCCATTGCCACACATAATTCACCTAACCTATCTCAACATCGAAACACTAGGACCCATTACGATCCAATTGTTCCCCTGGACAATTTCGAATCACGATTCCTGGCACATTCCCGTGAAAATATCCCGAATGGTATCGCGTGTCTCCAATGTTTCCAGGTAAACACCCACTTTAAAGCGAAAAGGGTGCAGTCTAAAGCTGATGATACAAGCATGTGGTCAGCAGAAAATGCAGGAACATTCCCGCGTGACGCGTCCTAATCGTACAACGTTCCGGAAGAGCATGGTTGTAATCGTGGAGCCAGGCAAGTCGTGGTCCACGGTGTCGTCTTCCTTTAAACGACTATTTCTTCAGGTCAGTTCGAAAGGAGGTATAATAGAGTAGCCTAGGTCCCACTGTCGACCAGTCTTCTTCTTTTTTTTTTTTTCTTTCTGTTCGGTGAACGTTTAGGGGGTTAGAAACCGCCCCCTTGGCGTACGGCTACTGGAAAGTTCGTGCTCGGTATTCGTAGTAGAAGCTCCTCTTGTACGTCGTGAAACGTGCTACGTGTATAGCGATTGAGTTAGTGATTGTGGGTAGTCCGGAACTGTAGTACGGACGGATGTATCCTGCCAGGGTAAGATAGCTTCGGTATGGCTGAGCTAGCTTTGCAGAGGGAAGATGAAAAGAAGAGAATGGGGCTTTGAGGAAGACAGAGGTAATGTTAGCGAACGAGACACCGGTATGTGTAACAATCCGTGATTGCTGGTACTGTCGGGTTCGACGTTCACCTTCAGGGTTCAATCTCTCTCGTTTGATCTTTCTTCTCTTTCTATCTGCACGCGTTTCGTTTCTTCCTCAGCGTTATTCCCGTCGTTTCATGAATTCTTTCAGAACTGACTTCTTTCCTTACTTTTTCTTTTTTCTTTTTGCATAATGTGGTGCAAATGTGCTTCATCGCGAGATACTCGCGAGGTCTAGTTAGTTTCTTTCGAGCAGGTTGTATTTTATTTCCTTCCTCAAAGTTGGTCAACGTGATGTGTAGATAATTTCGTCACAGATGAGATAGGGAGAGAATTTTCAAGGTGAGCTTTTTTCGAGCGGACTGTATTTTATTTTTCCATCGTGGTTTGTTAAAAAAGGACACTCTGTATGTAGTTATAATTTCACATCAACGGTATAGTGTTATTAGATCAATTAAAAATCCGTGATTGCTGTTCACCTGAAGGGTGTGATCCCTCTCTTTCTAACTTACACGCGTACTTGCCTCATCTTCTCTTCATCGATCTCAGGCTCGTCTGTTGAGCGCAGTGAAAACAGACAGACAGACAGACAGGATAAGATAGACGTTTGATGCAAAAGTGTAAAAAAGTCCGGCGGAGGAACGCGAAATCGACAGAGCGCGAGGCAAAGAACCGAAACGTGCTGGCGAATCAGCGAACCAGTCAACCAGGTTAGAACTAGCCGAGGTAGCCACTATCGAGTTCGAGTCTCATTCAACGAGTTGGCAAACTGTTCCCAACGCTGCTCATTCCACGTTCCTCTGACCTCCTCCGTGGTATTACCACTTGAACAGAGAGAAAGAGGGTAGATATATCCTCCCTTCGATGGAGGGGTGAAAAAGTGAGAAAGAGAGAGAGAGAGAGAGAAAAAAAAGCTCCGGGTGCAACGCGTTTCCTACCCTCTTGTAACTTTTATGATCCGCGTAAAGCAGCGATTTTCATCGGTTTTACCTCCTCCTCCCACTTCCTCCTATATCCATTCCATCGTTGGATGCTTTCTTCTTTCGTTTCTCTTTCCGTAGCCATCACTGTACGCGCGGCTCTAATTAATTCGCGTTTTCCCCCTCGAATCGTTCCTCTTTCTCTCTCGAACGTTGTTTCCAACGTATATGGGGGAACTTTCCCTCCCCCTCCCCCTTTCTGTCGCCCGCCTCGATGAACGTAATACCGAAACACAAGTGGCTGTTCGCGTATAATGAAGAAAGTAGGAAGCTCGGTCTTTTAATTCATCACCACGGTTCTGTGCTTTTAGATCGACTTCAACGTTGCAGTAGAATGTTGCCAGGGGTGGGGGGATGTTCAAACGATGGCTGGTTTGTGAGGAATGTCTGAGGCTATAGTTGCATTCGATGTTTCAGTAAAACTGACGTCAGATGTATGAGAATAGAATTTTTTCAGATGTTACTGATTAGTGTTACGATTCCATTTTGAATCAGAGTTTCAGAGGTAATTATTTCTGTTCTGAGAGTGTCAGTACAAATATTTCAGATACCTGAGAAATATCTGCAACTATAGTTGCGTTCGATATTTCGAGGAAATTGATATCAAATGTGTAAAAATCGATTTTGGACGAGAAAAATTTTGTTTTAATTTCTAGAAGTGTTAAAAATGTTTCTGTAACTGCATGTATAGTTGCGTTCGATGTTTTTAACGAAATTTGACATAGCACGTGTCCTTTTAAGATTGCTGCCTATTTAGCTTCGAGAAAGTTTCCAAGAGTTTGTTGGAAATTGTAAATTAATTGAATTACTTAAATTCCTTTTTTACACGGAAAAAGTTGTGCAACTGGCAATTTTAACATCCACCTTTGTCCGTTGGATTGAAAAAGAAGCAGCGGAGAAAGCAATTAATTAGACACTCGGTGTAAAAAACAGAAATTTAATTAATAACTTCCATCGCCTTTAACGAACAAGACAATTTAATTCGCTGAGAGGATACATCTGCAAAATACAGTTGTTTTCCATTAAAACCATGTGAACTCGTTAAACGAGTATAAATTTCAACGAAAAAATAGTTCAATTAAAAAAAATATATATTTTACCAGTAAAACAATTTCAGATCTATTGATCATTTTAATATAAAATATATTTCTCACAGTTTTTCATTTTTAAATCCCCATCTTGTTCGTTCGATTGAATAGAAAAGATTAATTAGATGCTCAATATGACACTTGGCACGAAAATAAAAATTCAACTAACAATTACAATTCTTTTCAAGTTTCATTCAACCTATCGTCTGTTTTCCACAGAAAAAAGATTTGATATGTTAAAAAATACGTTTGCAAAATGCAACCATGCCAATTCATTTAATTAAAACATGAAACTAAACGAAAAGTAATCAAATTTGAAAGAAAAAAACAGATTTTCCACGAGAAGAACAAATTGAGAAATATTTCCAATACAAATTGAAGGTAAACACAATTGCGAAACAGGAAATCGCAGAAAGAAAAACAGAAAAAGAATAACAAATTGTTTCTTCTTTCTTTTTTTTCAATTTTCCATAAGATCGCATTTTGATACCGGTTCCGTTGACTAGTTTCGCGGCGAACAATAAAACGTTGACTGAAAAAAAAAAAAAAAAAACACAAAAAGCTCGAAGATATTGCCGTCGTGTTCCCGTCCACGCAAAGCCGGAACAAAGTCGAGAATCGTTTTTAACGGGCATATACTAGCGACGGGAAAAATAATAGTGTCGTATTTGCGTAGCAAGTGTCATAGCGGAGCTTTGCCATGCAAAGCTGACAGATGGCTCAACGTTTCCAGCTTATGTTGCAAGATGAAAATATACATCCGGATATACGTCACTGCGTAAACGTTCACAGGCTACACGTACCATTCTAGAAGCTGTCTGACTTTCGCCGAACAAACTTAGAACCCAAATCGCATCCTTAGTCCTCTTTATTAATCTTACCTGTAACAGAAAAAGCAAAATAAATAAATAAATAAATGAATAAAAAATTAACAAGTGGATAAACAATAGATAATAATAAAATTAACGAGTTTCGTTGTCAAGCAACAAGATCGAAGAAACTCGTTCCCTTCTCATACTACAACCTGAATTTTTATTTTTATTTTTTTTTTTTTAATTCTTCTTTTAGTACGATAAAACCTGTTGCCCTCAAAATCACCGGATTTTATCGGACAGAATCGATTAAACGTTTTTATTGCTCGCGATCGGTTAGGTAAGGAGTGGCTTCGATCCTTAATTACCCGAAATACCTGATTCCCTTTTGAACCAAGTTCATCTACACCCTGAAATTAAACCTTAATTCACGGGTTCCTTTAAAGTAGATGGCGACTCGCGATTTCGATAACGAACCAAGGCAATCTCGTTTTATACATTAACCTCCGCCCCCTCGTTATTTTTACAATGCGAAGAATTTGTTGTAATCGGTTGTGGAAGGTGTGAAGAGTAATTTCCTCGTGTTTTAACATTCCTGAATTTCTTAGTACAATGTCACAACATAGTGTGATCGTTAGTTCGTTGAATTTCGTTTCAATGTTACGTGAAATTGAAGATACTTGTAAAATCGAAATTTAGAATTTAAAAATGCAGCGTGAATCATTTGAGACAGGTTATGTGAATAATTCGAGGTTAGGTTTCGAGAAAAAGTTAGGTTAGGAGAAAATTTTGCAAGCAAATATGATCCTTGTGATTGATTTTTTTTGTTAGTGAAAGTGTTTAGAAAATTCGAAAGTCATTTTTATATTGTTTCTTTCTTTAAAAATCAAATTACATTTTTTTTAGCACCCACGATTGACGAAATATTGTCAGTATACACAGTAGACAGAATTTTTTGGGGTAAAGATAATAAAATAGTATATAAATACAAATAAAAGTAGTTTATGTGGTGGACACAAATTTTTTTTAAGCTCATTTTTAGTTTTCTCTCTCTTTTTTTTTAATGAAATTACATTTTTCATTATATTTGTCATCAAATCGTGGGTAAAATTTTAGAAGTGCTTATAAGATTCGAAAATCATCCTAATTTTATTTTTTTTAATGCAACTACGTATTTCCGAAGGAAATTTCAACGACTACGCCATGTACACAAAAAAGTACGAAAAACGAAAATGAATTTGGAACACTTCTGTAGCAGAATACACTCGGCTTTATTAACCCTTTCATTTCAGTTGGCGCCTACAGGCTCTTTGAAAATTTGGCTGGCACTCTTCTTCGTTATCGCCCTTTCGCCTTAATTTTATTCTTTGCGCACTTCCATTTCAATTTAATTTGAAGAAAACTTTTATTTAATTTCGAACTTTTCACAGATTTGAAAATATAAAATTTATTTTATATTTTAACCATCGAAAGCAAATCATATTCATAATATATGCGTCTTTATATTTATTCAAATTACTTACGAATAAGCAATAAAATTATGAATCATTTATAGTACATTTCTAAACGTTTAGGTTAGGTTAGAGACTCCGAAGAACCTAACCTAAATTAACCTATTCCATTTGAAAAGAAATTAATTTCTGATATAAAATTTTGTTACAAAATAAGCGAGTGCAAGCTACAAATCTGAGACATTTTGTAATCACTTTCCATTCGTCAGAAGATTCTATAATTTCGCGTTTCTTACGACAAAGGGAGTGCATTCATCTCGTTCCAAAGCAGTTTATTAATGAAATTTCATTTCGTTCACGGTTTAAGAAAATCCACCGTCCTCTTGTTCTCCTATCAATCATGCAATTCAATTCGTTAGCCTTTCTTGTTTATAATTATTCACGAATGAGGAATTATTTAATCGTTTTACAGTGGTGAGAGGGTGGGGGGAGTGATTTGCTCACGAGCAATTCGCCCGATTGTTTTCTTTCGTCGGTTTCAACATTTCGCACAGAGGAAATGGAGTTCTGATTTCAATATCTTGCGGTGAAATATTATCGACAATAGCAGAGGATGAGGTGGAAGGTATTAAAGGCTAACGCTCCTTTTCATTCCTCTCGCAGTCGTTACAATATTTTTCCTTTCGTCTCCGTTCACGATTCTTCGTCCGTTTTCTTTGAATTTCGTTGATTCGCAAGCAACAAATGAACTGACTTCTTTTCCACGGTACGTTAAATTGTTGATAATTATATCAAATGAAAGATTCAACGAAGTCACATGAAAATATTACACTTTTCATTTAACTGAAGGTATTAACTTCTTTTCTGAATGGTTGTTTTAGATGAAAATTTACTCACAACTTTTCGTGTCTTTTGAACGTAATTTTGCAAACACTTTTTTCACTGCATATCAACAGTATTTTTATTCCCTTACTTCCTGTCTGAACCTCCCGGTTGACTATATCGCGAATATCTTCAGAAAATGTTCCTCCTTCCAATTCGAATGGAGCGCGTTCAACTTGGCAACGATCGAAACAGAAATCTCGCAGGCCGGACAATCAAGTCACGGTAGGATTTCCCGTAGAAAAAGACGATCCCTCAATTTTCAGTTGGTTCTCAGTTGAAGCGCGATAGGTGTGAAAGTTGTCGTAGACGAAGGCATTTGACGAGCATTTTTGCCCCGAGGGACGTAGGGGTGAAGAAGCTGAAACGACGGAGCGTATTCCCTTTTACAAAGTCAGGGAAAGGTGGTTCAGGGGAATACGGAAATTACGTATTCGCCTCGCGCTCATTACCGAAGATATTTCGAAAAGTTCGCGACTTCTGCGTGGCAAAAGTTCGAAGACAATGCGGAACGTTTCGTAAACTCCGGTTAGGTTAGGTTTCCAGGCGAATGAACTTCGTACGATGAAAAAAGGAAAAAGGAACACGTGTGCTTAATATCTCTCGTGATTTGAAGGGGAAAAGAATAAACAAAGAAAAAGAAAAAAGGGACACAGAAGATTTTCAATTTACAGCGGCTACTTTATCATCATTTTCTGCGACAACGCGTTTGCGTAATCAAGACAGCAGCGCCACCTACACAACGTAGAATAATTACAAGAAATCCTGGCAAGTCATGGGGCTAAATAATTTTCAGATACGACAGATGTGTCGAGTGTGAATTAACACGGCGAGGGACGCGTGGGCCATCGACGTGACCCACGTTGGACATTCCGTAGAAACAGTTTGGTCATTTTCTTACGAGGAGAAACATTATCGCGGAATGTTTCGTAATAACATTCACCTGACGAGTGCAATTATTGTAGTATGTGGGCCATCGATGGCCCACGTGACTTAGTGATGTGTTTTTAATTCGTCACATGATGTACTGCTGTTTCTGAATAATATATGCAGTAACGTGGGTCATTGATGATCAACGTTGACCATTCCGCTCAAGCAATTTGATAAATTTCATTTAATAAAAGACGTAATCGTGAAAAAGTTTCGTAATATCATTCAGCTGACACACATAATTAATAGATATAGTAAAATCATCACTATCATCGCGTATTTATTTATATATATTTCATTATAAAAGTCTCCTTTTTCCTTTGCTATAGAGAAATTCTTTAACTATGCATTATATACTATATAATGAAATTTTTTACTATACAAAAATTCCTCAACACTACACTATACACTATACACTTATATTTTCTACCATATTACATCCTATAATAATCCTTTTATTTTTTATCAAGTATTCCAAAGAACACAATTTGCATATTTTCTAAATTTTTTCATATTTCTTGCATTATGTGCAATTTCGTATCACTGAATTTCCCACAAACAGAAAAAAATCCACAGTGTACTTATCACTATTATGGAGTAAACATCCTCGATACCAGATACGTTTTCTCAACACTATTTAGAAATAATACCTCTAACGAATGCAACAACGTGGACCACCTGAGAAGATCGCGCTGAGAATTTGCTGAGAATTGCTCGATGCTGGTCGAGATGTGTTTTAAGAACCGAGAAATTCTTTTTCACGCTAGGTATACACATAACCTCTCGATCCGAGGAGGAGTAGCAGAGAGGAAACGTACCTGGAATTCCAGGTCGCATTTTTCTTCCGCGTCGTTCCTCTTTTTTCCCCTATTTTTCTCCACGAGTGTCGCGCCTCTCTCCATTTAGACTAACGACCGACACGGGGCCAAGCGAATCAGCCACGAGGAATCTGGACTATCGTCCCGGAAAATCTGGAATGTCCGGTCTCGTGCGTCACGCCCAATGCGGCTTCCTCTCTCTTTCTCTGTCTTTCTCCTCCCGCTTAACGTTTTTCAACAGAGAGCTCGATAGCCCAATATTTATTTCGCATTGTCTCTGCCCGCTATCGTTCCCCTCGGCTTCTTTCACTCCGAGCCTTTCGTACCCAGGCGGAAGTCGTGAGAGCGCGGCTGCATGCATTACATGCCGCGCGATGCGATGCGATGCGCAACAACG
Source organism: Anthophora plumipes (assembly GCA_951804975.1). NCBI lineage: Eukaryota > Metazoa > Arthropoda > Insecta > Hymenoptera > Apidae > Anthophora > Anthophora plumipes. The sequence continues at coordinate 13,581,176 of OX638123.1, read as the reverse complement.
TCAAAGAGAGCCCGCGATTTCCCTATGCAAATCTTCACCGTTCTGCCGGGCTACCAGGCGAATCAAGGACACCTGGCTGAGGCAAAGGGTGCTCCTCAACATCGGTGAAACGTTGTATCGAATGGTGGTGATCGTGGTGGGGGATTGAATCAGCTAAAATAACCGTCTGGGAATAATGCCATAGATTGGGAGGACGAGTTAGCGCGAGCATTGCGAGAAATGGACAATATATCGCTGGACCGGCCATTACAGGGGACCATTAGATAGTCGACACGTCGAGATAACGAGCATTAGCCACACAACGGCCACGTTAGGTGGGTGCTCGGGTACGTACGGAGCAAACCTGGCAAGATCCATAGGTAGCTGCACACAGTTATTCTACCAACTTGTTCACACACTAGCAGAACTGTTTCGAACTCTTAAGCTACAGGATCTTTCAATAACATAGATGGAACTTTGAATTGAAATGGAAGATAATACAGTAATCGTTGCTTTATCTTGAAGTACTAGCTAGAGATCGATTTTATGTGAAAAATTAAGTTGGAAATGTAGAATAAAATATTCTCATTTGACGCTTTGTTTTCGAGAAAATCGGGAAAAAATTCGAGGAGACGATTCTGGAAGACGATGTGAGACAAAAGTGAAGAATAGAAAAATTGCGTACGAGCCTTCTTTTTTTAATTATTAACGTTTGAAAGTATCCCCGTAGCATGGCAAACCTCCTTGCACCAACGATCGTTCAATAAGAGCGATAGAACTTTGAATTGAAATGAAACAAAAAGTACGAAAGATAATCCAGTACTTACTGCTCTATTTTAAAGTACATTCGATGGCATTATACACAAAATACAGGATCACATAAATTATCACCATGATTACGTTTGGTGGAGTGAATACGACAAATCCAATTTTCGCCATAAAAATCATCTTCAGCGATGAAGCTCAGTTTTGGACAAACGCAATCATAGTGATTATTTACGTGATATTTTATTTCATCTATAATGCCAAGGAATGTACTTTAAAATAAAGTAGGAAGTGTTAGATTATCTTTCGTACCTTTTGTTTCATTTCAATTCCAAGTTCTATCGCTCTTATTGGTAGACCCTATGGTTTTCCTTTTTGTCTATTTCTTCTTCTGTTTCTTCAGGTTCTGGGTTTCTTTTGTTTGGTTTTGTTTGCTAGACCACGTGCTCGAGCCTATTGAACATTTATCGTTGCGATCAGAGGAAGTTTCGTATCATCTGTTCCTGTCTGTTGAGCTTGTAACAGTTCATAATGCGATTGGGTTCGAGGTTTGCCCGGTGTTGCTTACGCTAATGATGATTCAGGTTGAATTGATGGCTACTTTGAGCATCCGGGTTGTACAGTGTGTTCCTTAAATTTTGATGTAATCAGGGAACGGGTAGTTCATTCGGATAGAACAGCAGAGGTGATTCTATATAATAGGTGAAGGAGCAGAGGTGAATTCTTAGGATCGAATTAACGTCGAATTATGGTGGTTGAATTATGAGGGAAGTTTAATGAGTTTTTGAACGCCGTTTTTGCCTCTACTGTGAGAGATATTTCATAGACCTTAATGTCGCGAAATTATAATTCTACGCGTTGAATAAATATTACTCGATATGTCGTTCAAATCTTAGAATAATCGTGGGATTTTATCGGTGGTTCGATTGCGAGTAAAGTTTGATGTCTTATCGAACGTTCTTTTCATTTTTACCATTCGAAGTATTCTAGTTTTAATGTCGTAAAGCTAAGCTTCTTCAGATTACAGAAATCTCATTCGAAACGTCTCCTCAAATTTTCCTTTTACCAGTTTCCTTTGATTTTCAACAGTGTCGTTCGAAGTTGATGAATCGATCAGAGAAAAAGTAAAAGAAGAAGTACCTGGGAGAGCGTAAAAGGGTTAAAATCGCGCGGGAATAGCTCGCGCGGAAGGTATTCAACCCGAGGAGTATTACCCACGCTAGATCTCGTGTAAAGAGCAGTCCTCGCGATGCAGGACGTTTCCTTTTCCGGCGAGGTAGATGTTGAGATCGACTCCCCCGGCTAACTCCTTCTCTTCGCCGCCCCTGCATCCTTCTCGTCCCATCACTAACGAAGAACAGAAATGCTCTCGTGCGGATTTCTCTCACTGCTGTTGCATTATTGCTCTTCCTCTCTCTCTCCTCCCTTCTACCCAGAACGTTCCGTACACTTGAATAAAGAGTGTTGACTGTGTGCTACCCTCTCTCCCCATTTCACCGTGGCATTCTAACAAACACACAGTGTCTGCATACCGTGACTACGGTGGCACAACGATACTTGTGCGTAATTTCCTTTGTTTCTGCCGCTGCGTTAGTATTCCAGGTGATTTCAGAAGAACAGAGTTCGATTACCAGAGTCTTTCTCTTTCTCTCTCGGTCTTTCCTCTTCGTACAGCTTGGTAAATCGTTTGGAACGATAGAAGAAGCATCGAACGTTGGTGAAAGAAGAATGAAAAATGGTCTACGGTTGGGAAAAAGGAAGTGTGGTTACGGCGAAGGTTATAGAAGGAACAACGAAGGAGTAATTTTGACGTCTGCTAGACTAGATCATATCTGAAGAGAAAGAGAGAGAGAAGGACGTATCTTCTGCACTGATTCGTGGAAATACCTGAGCTGTGTTGCTTTTCTTATCCTATCGATGGAGCGTAGAGGCGCGTAAGCTCGTCGAAACTCAATTCTCGACGAAGTATAAGCGAACGATGAAGTACCGTCGAACAAACGAAAGGAACAAAAAGCTATTCCCTCTGTTTCTCTCTATGTTGGTATAGATCAACCGATACCCTTCGAAGAGGAAAGATCACACAAGCTAGCGTAGAAAATGATCGTATATATCCTCTTGTTCTCAGAGAGTACAGGTTAACGATGGAGAGAATATTTCGGGTCCACTAGAAAATATTCTAGTGAAACACGCCCTTACGATTCCATTTAAACACAAAGAAAAAAGCTCAATTTCTAAATGGAAAAGAACTGAATCCAAGGTAAGAGACCCAACATCTGCTTCTTCAGCGACACGTTATAAATCACCATGTGGCGTTACTTTCGCGTCACATTCCCCCCTCCCATTAGATTACCCAGAAAAATAAACACACGCGCAGAAGTGAATTAACCAAATGGTCTTTTTCGAGCAATTTCTGAAAGATCGTTTCCGTTTCGATCATAACAGGAATTAACGTCTCGCTCGGTATAAATCATTCGTGTGTCTACCCTTTAATTAATCCTCCCTTTCGAAGTGGAACACGACACGCCAAGCTGAATGGTGCAGTGCAATTTCACCTCTCTCTCTCTCTCATATTAAAAAAAAAAATAATAAAAATAAAAAGAAACCACGAGGAAAGCGAAAAATCCAACAAAGATCGTCGTCTTCGTTGTCGTTATAAACCGTCGTAATCGTGTGTAATTCGAAAAGGAAGAAGAGTGGCAGGATCGGAACACCGATGGGACGGCACGTCGGCGTCGTTTGTATTAGCCAGCCGGCTCATAATTCCCCTACTAATTAATGCTAAAAGCCGCGCCGCGATTTGTCTTAGCTGCTCCGGCGTTTACGATAATGACATCGTCGCGGCGAAGTAACGACTAAGTAGTTTAGTCACGTTCCACGCTAGAGTATTACTCCCCTCTCTTCTCTTTTCTACCGTAACGGCGAATAGGTCTCTTGGATCGATCAGCAGCAAACCTTTTCTACCACTGTGTCTCTTCTACACACATGTAGACACACATTTGTGAAACAGAGAGCCTATAAACCAGTGAGAAAAGAGAGGGATGGGTTGGAGGTTGGCTCGTTAGTTTCAAATCGGTCAACCGCACCGAATCCAGCAAAGGACCAAGCCTTGCGTCCGGAGTCCGAATTCCGCAATAGACATCCACTTTGCGTGCGCTCATGTGGAACGAAACTCTCTTCTACATGTGTGACAGGGTACAAAGGGTAGGGAGAACGTCTACTTATCGTTCGTTACAAAAGTACCGGACGACGACGGTTACAATTGTTCAACTGTTTCATTCTTATCGCGGTAGAAATGTTGAGAAATGAGAAAAGAGGAATGTTGCAAGTTAGCGTTGAAATTTGACTGATGCTAAATGTTCTTGATTGTGGAAAGACAAAAGGATAAAGGAAAACTACGTGTAAAATCTTTTGTAGAAAAGTACTGTATATCGAAGTTGCTTTGTTAGTAACGGTCTTACATTTAAGCAGCCATGAAGCGTGTGAGTAACGAGAAATAATAAAAGAATGATTATCCAATATTTCCAATAAAGTGTGAAGTAAAGTAAAAATATGTTAAACAGCGTAGCATTTTTTTTTTTTCTAAATGTTAAAAGTAAATTAGCAAATTCGAGTAATAATAACGAAAAAAATGATGAAAGAAATGAAAGATAAAAGAGTAAGTGCAAGAATTAAGGAAAAATTTGAAGGATCTGGCAGGAATCGTAAGCGCGACCTATGCCTCTCTATTTCCTCGCTGTTATCCCATTTTTCATGAGTATATTAACGAGAAAAAAATATTTACCTATAGTACGATACATTTTCCGCTAAGATTGTGAAAATAATTTTTATTGGTGAAGAAATTCGGTGGAAAAAAAATATTTTATCACACTGTTTCGAAGAAATCAAAAGAAAGTCGCGATATCTCGTAGACACCCTGAGAGAGAGAAAAAAGTGTGAAAGTCACGGTTGATTGCACCATGATCAGACTCTTGGATCCTTGAGAAACATGGACGTCGTAGTATTTCGTTTCTTACATCGGTGAACTTATAAACTCAGAAAAGAATCGTGTAACTATTTGTGAAATTCGCTAAGAAGAGGCAAGATATATATATATATATATAGAGAGAGATACCGATGAATCGACAACGATCGATCCATCTGCCAATAGACCGGGACGTTATAACAGTGTCCGGAACCGCAACAGCTATTAAAATGTAAATTGACCAGCGTACGTTTGACTAAACAGTCACTAGGGGCCTAGAGGAACCCTATAGCTTATTCGATTGCATTGCTACAGCTTGACCCGCGAATCCCATCTCTGTTACGCTCTGTATTCGATTAAATTTGAAAAGTGTACATGGAATTAATAGACGTCTAACGAAGATAATGGAGAAAAGTTGGAAACTTAATCCTAATCATTTAATGGAAACTCAATTTCCTCCCGTTTCACTCGGTTCTCTTGTTTAGAATGTATTTCCCTTTCTTTTTCTCTCCCTCTCTCTCTCTCTCTCTTTCTCTGTCTTTTGCAGCGCCTTTTGTGTGCTTTTGATCCGCGTCGTTACGTCGCAAATACACGTTGTCATTTACTTCCCGGTAAACTTCCTCCTTCATGAATCTTTAAGAAATAGCGCAGAACGTCGAGCTAATGCGCGCTTAAATGTCGCAGGAAATCCTGTCTCTCTATCTATCTTTCTCCGCCTTTTCCCACCGGTACTCTTCCATTTTTTTTCCCTCCTTACTTCGTGTTTCGAGTCAACTAAAAACACATTTTTATCACTTTCTGTAACGTTCATGGGAACTTATTTATTTTTACATAGAAACTCTTTGATCCTCCATTATGAGACGTAGAAAAATCGTGAGTTACTCAATCGGTTGTAAAATCGAATCTACGCAACGAATGTCAGTGAAAATTTGCACAGATGTCAGAGATGAGTATGCCAATACCAAAGAAAAAGAATTTTTTAAATATAACATTTCTATAAGAAGAAATCTAACAATAACACCAATTATTTAATATATCCTTTCTTCCTGAAGTTCGTGTTTTATTTAAAAAAAGACATGTAGGCGTGTAAGTTGGAAGGAATTTCGTCCTACATTCTCGACGCTTCAGAGGACACGTTCGATAATTGCTTGCCATTTCTGTTATTGTCGTTTCTTCTCTTTTCTCTCATCGAGGGCGATACGAACCAATCCGCCAAGAACTTCTAACGGATTCCCGTGTAACACGATAAACAGCTTCGTTAGTCCTAAGATAATTCAGAAAAAATCTGGCATAGTAAAACGAAAAACTAATTAACAACGTGTATTAATGCACACGGTATCACATTTGCAAAAAAAAAAGAACAAATGCAAATGAAAAATCGTTTGGTAGAAACGCACAGAATTGGTCTAATTGAAAATCTCGTCTAAAAAAAAAAAAAAAAAAAAAAAGGAACGATAAGGATGTCGCGGCTAATTAACGAAGGGCGGTGCTAGCCGGGAAGATTCGTGCGAAACAACTGTGCGGGAATGGTGGATAGCGAATCGGGTTGAGAGTGTGCAGGCGTTGTCGTAATCTCGAAGAGTCGCGCGATCTTTCCGCATAACTCTGCCCTTCTAAGGAATTTCAGACGGGGTAAGTGGTACGCTTCGAACAGAAGAAGATCCACGACGCGAACTCTCCTCCCTTCTTCAGCTAAGTCGCCTTTCGAATCTCTCGATCGCGAGTATCGTTCGCGCGGAATGTAATTAAAGCTCCTTCGGCAGACGGTTTGTCAAGAAAAATAAAAAAAATATGGTTAATCTAGTTCAACTATCTTCTACGGTTTATTTGTTACGCCCAATTGGTCGATTTGGAAATTTTCTGTTCGATTTAAATCATCTGAAAGTCGTTTGAAACACACTGAAATGGATTTTTTTATCTGTTGTAAGATGCAATGAGAAAAAGAATTGCATATTAGACTTTGAAAAAACTAAGACCTGTCCTATGATACTATATTAGTTTCGATTTTTTTATGCATTTATAGCAAATTTCAAAGTATAAAATTGCACAGATTATATAAAAACTTGCAGAATTTGAGAATAGTATAATTATAAAAATTATACGATTTTCTAAAACATTCCCCACATCTGATTTTTCACGATAAATTGCCAGATTCGAGAAAAATTCAAGATAATAATAAAGGAAACAGAACTGTAGATGCTCAGGAAAAATTTGAGGGTCGAATGACCGTGATTTCCGGACTGACAGGCCGCGACGTCCAAACTGACATCAAATAAGGAGTATTTCCTCGCTATTCTCCCTTTTTCGATGGGAATTTTCCCGGGCAAAAAATATCCACGCATAGTACGATACATTCTCCAATAATTCTATGAAAATAATTTCTATTCGTGAAGAAATAGGTTGGAAAAAAAATATTTTTATAGTCAGAAAGAAACAGGCTAGGATGGATGTAATTTGTACCCGAGCATTTCTCCTCTTTCTCCTCCTTCCCTTCATCCTCTTATTGCCGATAAGATTTCCCTCAGTGAGAAATGCATCTCGTTCCAGCTGAGATAAATGTTTAATTCAGACACGCGCGTACCATGTGATAGAGAATGATTTATAGGAAGAAGGTCTCCTATGTACCGGCCACGTAGGGCAAGGTTTCTTCTTAAAGGCGATCACGAGTGGCGCGTTTGAGTGAATCTGAGACGAAGGTGATCCGAACACGCTGGCATAACGCCCACGTTTCTCAAGTGAAAGCTGCTAAGGCAGCGGCTAACGATATTTTTTCTTTTTTTCTCTTTACCATGGACGTTTATCGCATGATAAATGAGGCGCGAACGCGAACAGGACGACTTAATCCCTTTGACACATCGCCATCAGTATGATAACCGTCAACCGTCAAGACACGCGACTTTTCAACGAAACTCCGGCCAGATTTAACGTGCCCGGTTGACGACAATAGACGCGGAAGTGGTCAAGTTGGAAGGATGAATGTTACATGAATGCCTAGCCTCAGACCTCAGGATTGTCCAAGCTGTGTAACCATCGGCTGGAACGTGACGGAAAAACATTACTCTCTCTCGTTGAATTACTGTAATTCATACGAGGAAAGGGGTATATCTAACGTAGGATGTTCTAGAAAAGATTTGCTACCTGCTATTTCTCAGGAGACCTCTGTTCAGGTTCCTACGGTTGTTAACGTTCAATTTCCTTGCGAAATGATCGCACGTATTATAATTAGGCAGGGGAAAAGGTTCGAGTGGGTTCTGGTTTTTTCTGTCAGCTATAAATTTCAACGAATTTCTAGAGTTTTTGTGTTTTCGTCCATCAATCCACAAGTAAGACAGTTTTATACTTTCTTGCAATCCTTTAAAACAGTGTATTGTTTCTTTTTCGCAAGAGTTTGCTTAAAATTTGAGATATCAGACGGAAATCGAAACCGGGCCATTAATGCGACCATTATGTTAGGATAATATTACGATTTTTTACGAACCCTCTGAATCAAAATTATATTTCACAAAAACTGCCATATACTTGTGCTAAATTTTCACAAACAAAGTGATCACATTAAAAAATCTCTTTCACCCTCGTTGACTTAGCTATCCAACAGATTCCCGTCTCAAACAAACAGGCGTTGATTGAATTAATCAGATCATTAAAAAAAAAAAAAAAAATAATAATAATGAGGCTAAGCTCTCTCTAATCGATGCTCGTACGAAATTGAACCGAACAGCCAAGAATATTTCGTATCGTTTAAAACGCAAATCTAATACGCGGTTAGACTGCAATCAATTAGTCACCGTATAAGGATCAGCCCTGGTACAGCGATATATCTGCAGGTTAGGTTGGTACCTGCGTCAGATGCAGCTAGTGCAGCAGCAAGTAAAGTGTACTTGCTGGTCAACCAGTAGTCCCACAATCGTTGGTACTCATCTCGACGGGTAGAAACCCTGCTGGGGCCCCCTTCGTACCGCCCCCACTTGCTGGTCCTGCACCTTGTACAACGACTTGATGGCAGTGACAGGGGACCAGGCAACCGGTACAGCAATAGCAACTTACGTGGCACGCGAAGACTAACCGGTATCCCCCTTTGGTACACCGTTTGTTTAAACTAAACAGTGGCGAATCCGAGTAAATCATTCAAGCCGGATGAGGGAATGTTAAGGACCGCCAGGTTGCCAGTTAGATCTCTCTAATACATATGGTTTAACCGACTGGTTTCGTCTCTCGTCGTTGGTTTACCTGTCTACAGGCTACTACTAACGCTGTGGATACTACCTTTTCCGATCTACCCGCATGCTTAAGCTCTGTCTGTCTTCGATAGTTTTGCATACCTTTGGTCGACGATTTCCTTTCAATAAGCTCGGGATAGGGAATGATCGCTGTGAGGAAAGACTTTTAGTGACGTTTCAAATGAACCTCGCACAGGATTCTCTCTGTCATTTCTCTTTTTTCTTTGTTTCATGCGTGAAGTCGTATTGTACATTGTCTTTATTTTTATTTGAGCATTGAAATTCTCAAAAATATGTAAAAAAATAATTCAAATCGTATGAAGAGAGCTGAAAATGATCAGAGAACTCGACTCTTAAGAAGCCAAGCGAGAATCGGAACTCACGACTTCCGGACTGACAGGCTGCGACTCCACGCCTACAATTAAGGCGTTGTTTTGTTAATTTCCTCACTGATATTGTTCCTCTTGATGAACATAGAGGCCAATTTATTTTTTAAATTACAGATCTTTATCTCTTCATTTCTTCGAATTACCCTCCTATTAAAATTAATTGATATTGGCTGATTTTAATGAATACTCTTAAGCTTATTATGCCTAAACTGCAGCAAGAAATTGCTGTAGTAAGAAAAGATGGAACCCGAAGGAAGTCGAAGCTGTCTAAACCATACAATAGTATCCTCCACCGTTTCTTTCGCTTCTGAAAGAGTTACAGCTATGTAAGTCGCAAGAACCTCGTATACCTCTTACGCCGTCATGCATAAAAGCATGCAAAGGGTGCGTGATAGCGAACTCCTTCCCGTTTTGATTTACATAATTCGTTACGCGGTAGAGCATCGATGGCTACCATAGGATACCATTCGAGAGAATCGATGCTGCTGGAGTAGCTCCCTGAATGAATCTTTAGTGTGAACAAAATGAGGAAAATCTTTGTTACTTTTTACGAGCAAGGTTAAGGATGATTTCATGGCTGAAAAGAACAGTTGCTTTTCATTTATTGAGCATTATGTACATAATTAACATGAATTTACAAAATGTATTTTAAACTGGTTTGGTTCTATTTAAAAAAAAAAATAGTTGTATTTTAAACTTGATTTTCGAGCTTCTCTCTTTTACTTGGTGTAAAAAAGAATTTCTGTGTTCAAAATTGTCTGAATATTAATGGGATTTGCGGAGTATACCGCCATAAAAATGATCTTTCATACCTAACTTGTGTCTCTCTTTTATTGGGTTCACTTTTTCAATTTTTGTATTCACTTGAGCTAAAAAAGTTTGTCTGTGTTTAAAATTGTGTTCGAATACTAATTAGAATCACTGTAGCCCCTCTAACAATTATTGTTCACACCTATTTCACTCACTTTCCCCCCACTCCTTTCATTTTCCTCTCACCAAGAGGAGAAGTGGCTGTTTCAAAAATTCCCCCCCAAATATATTAACAAAACTCGCTATCGTACGCCCTCATAACAATTATCTTTCACACCCAGCTCGTGTCTCTTTGTTATTCAGCTTACTTTCCCTCCTCTCTACCATTTAGGTGTTAACCCCATTCTCCTCCAACGTTATGCACACTGTGTTCACCAAGGGGGTTGGTTGCGTCGTTACCATGAGAGATAGGGATGTGCATGCTCGGAGAAATCCGACCATTAAAATATATCCTGTCAGTATGCACAGGTATGCAAGAGATCTTGACAGTGTGTACGTACAAACAGGCGTACACAGGCAAGGTTTGCTCCTTACAGACGAGCCACTGCTCTTACTCTCTACTACCTCCTTGCTACTGGCTTGCTGCTTGCTTGCTTGCTTGCTTGCTGACCGTACTATTCTTGCGTGTTCGTTCCTAGCGCGAGTTGAGGAGAATTACGGCGAAGATAGCAATAAGAAAGATACGACTTTATCGCGACTCTGTTTCTATCTACGTACACCTCTCTCTGGCTGCTGTTCTGCTAACATTCGTACCACCATTGCTACTACGATCGACCCCCTCACCCCCTTCACTCTTTTCCCTGTCCCTTGTTCCATTTTCGTTTTATATCCTACGAACGTTATCAGATCATAGTCTGGCTCGTACCTTCCATTGCACACCATGAACTCTTTACCGAGGATTTTAACTTTGACGATGTCAGGTTAGATACGGCTGTTACAGCGTTACGTTGCTGTTCATTAGAACTCGGTCGAATACGAGGGATCGGTGAATAAAACACCGGGTAAATATGTAATCCCAGGCGTAAATAGCCTGGCTATAAACACCGCGGCGTGACGAAGTTGGAGAGACTCGGTGTAATTTCGCACAATTGGCTGGGGTGGCGGAGTGACACGCCGGAAAGGTGTTTGTAATATGTAGACATGAGAATGGGGAGAGATTGTGTTAAATATTCTCCGTTACGCTAGCTTTTCGTCGGGAATTAGGTTTCGAATTACTGTGGTGAACTCTTTTGATATGTATGTAACATTTCTGGGTGACGTTATTTGTTTTTTTTTTTTGAAGAATTTTCAACATTGACGTTTTCGAGATGGCAAAGATCTCAGGCTAGTCTGTTAATTCGTTTTTCTACAAATGGAACGCGGGAATTATTTCTATGATTGGTATAAAATTGTTTACAGCGAAGGAAAATTTATCATTGATTAAAATCTCAAAAATTTTTAATTTTTAAATGTTTTAACGCTTCTATATTTTTCGAAGTTCCATATCCTTCGGTAGACTGCGAATTTTCATTAATTTATAGGAAATTTGAAGGTGCAAAATTGCGGATAATACATTTAACATGGAAAAAATATGCAAACTATAAAAATTACAGTGGTTCTTATAACATCTGACAGGTGAAATAATTTTCTACCGAAGTTTTGTCTTTTTTTTTTTAGCGATATTCTCAAAAATATGGTTCTGCATGAAAATTTGCAGTCTGCTTGTCACTTCAAGTGTGCTTATCACGCATCAACAATGTTCAGTTAAATATAACAAATAATAACAAGGATAAATAAAAACAAATGTAAAAATAAAATTAATAATTCATGTAAATTACACTTATATCAATTTTTAAATACAATTATTATTACACTAATTCTCATATAAATAATAAAAACAATAAAAGCTGCTCCAAGTGATTTATCAAACATTTCATTGACCAGTTTATATCACTGCGAGCTATATGACTTTATCTCTGGATTCAAAACGTTCCCTTTTACGTCTCACATTTTCCTAAAGCTGTTCATTTCACAAGTACGGCGTGAAAAAGAAAAGAAATAACTTTTCTGTGAAAAATATCGATAGCGATCTCGCGAGTAAGCACACGCCAAGGATAACTTAGAGCTGCAGTCGACATAAATCGCGCTAAACAGTTGAAGTGATAAGAATAAAATAGTATTTCCCAGGCCTATTTTATTTCTACATCAAAATATTAATAAAAAACATTTATTCATTCCTTTCGAGAAGTAACGTAGAACTTTTCTCACAAACCTTCGACCAAATGTGCATTACATTTCCTCCACTAATTAATTACACGAATACCAACGAATACTAATAAACTTTGATAATCCAATTAACTCACGAAGGCCGTTTCTCCCCGTAACTCGAATTTCACATTCGTTATAAGCGAAAAAGGGCTCTGAATTTAATTACGTTGGAAATTAAGGACAATCGAGGGTCAGGTAAAATATGCAAAAATTTCCCCCTGCTACCTTAGGTTGCCCAGCTAACCTATTTCCCATTGAACGATTAGAGCAAAGCATGTATAGAATGTCTGTAAACGAGGCTATCGAGCGTCGTTAACATGAGCTGTTACAACCAAACCCCGATAGAAACGAATTCCACGATAAGTGGAAGCTCGGCTCTTTCTATCGCTTTATCGTTTCCTCTCGTTCGCTACACACCGGACGATGATAGCAATGAGAAATCTCTGTTGCCACCTAAAACTCTCCACGAAACCCTTTCTCTCCCCTTCTCGTTCTATTTTCTCTATCTCTGTTCGATTCCTCCAAGTTTGTAAACTCTGTTTCCATGATTTGCATATGCAAATACGAACGATATAAGTAATTAATTCGCAATCAGAGCGGCAACGTTACCGTGCTGCTGTATACGCTACGGCTAGAGACTACAATTCATTAGCCACGGTGATATTTATTAATTAGGAAAACGTGCGTGGGCGCACGTACGATTACCGACTTCTCTTCCCTATCATTAATTATCGTCCCCTTTTCCTTCCTATCTCTCTCCTTCTCTTTACCCCGGATTGACTAGCTAATGATCATCGTCACGATAATGCCAAGCTTTGTAATAGAAGAGCAGCAAAAGAATATTTCTGAGATTCGAATTTTTCGTTCGATCGATTCAATCAGTGACAAACAGGATTCAGTCGGTTCAAAGTGTCGAGCAATCAGGCTAGACATTAAATAGTTAGGTCGAGTTAGCACTCAGACTTACTTAAAAGGCATTCAAGCCAAGCAAAAATTAAGTTTGTGAATGAATTAGCAATAGCTAATTAATCAGACATAGATGTACAATTAATTTAATTAGTCGCAAGCACTCAGATAGGGGTCTGTCAGTCACAGACGAACACTAAATCAGAAATGAGTTACAATTAGACAGTTCAAAGTATCAAAACAATCAAATTATATGATAATTAGTACAATTAGCTATCAGAATTAGCAATCAGACTGAAACTCAATAAATATTCTACATCTCCACCACAATTATCACGTTACCAAACATAAACTCGTGGATAAGTCAGTACGAAACCCAGAAAAGTGAGAATCAGTGTGCTAATCCACAGAGGGAAAGATTAGAAGCTAATTTCTCCGTTCTCCCAGAGAACGTAGCAAAAACTGTATCACGTGACAACGTCGTTCCAGCATCCGTGTACAACGTACAAAAACTTCTCCCGTTTAGTAGAGTTTGCGAATTTTTCGCCACCCAATTCCTAAGACACAGCTGGCCTCGTATCTTAACTGTCTCGGGTTTGCCAGCGTAGAAAAGCGTTCCGCCGATGTTTCGAAACTCACCGGGGGTAACACCTGTTACACCCGAAGAGAACCTCGTCGATCGAACCGTAGAGAGAAGCCAGCTGGGCCAAAACCCCGACACCATTTACATTAACTTTATCGTAATTACATCGAACTGTCGTCCATATAAACGCTAATGCCAGCATGAAACGTTGCCTAGCGCGTGAGTGCGTTCACCTACACATACATACACGTGTTTCCTAGTTTACGTATCTTCTACAGTTGCAACGTCTAATCCCTCGCATCCTCGAGGTGCTTACCAAGTTCCGAAAGAGCGATTCCATGGTTCACGCACGCTATTTTCTCCCGGACTATTCCAGATGCAATGATTTTGCTTTGAATCACTGCAGAGATGCATATATACATCGTCTCACACTCGTGCAAGGATATTAACGCTCCAGTGTGATTTTACCGATTTCCCTGAAGTGATTTCTAAGCCGTGTGACCTGCTCTGTTCATAAATCGCGGTAATAGTGATTCTGCGCTTCGCCGCTAGAGGGACAGAGACCTGCACATCTACCAGTGATCTACCAACAGGCTATTATTGGGTTTCTGCAACTGTAACTTCTATATTTCGTACATTTTTCTTCGTATCGCGCACATCTGTGCAATGTCGCACCTCTAAATTTCCTACAAACGCATAGAAACTGACAGTCCATTCATAAAAACTTAGAATCCTCAGCTAAAATTAATTCATACAACAAAGACAGACATTACAATTAAGATAATATACATTCCCGTCTATAAGTCTACCAAACTTAGTCGAGGTGATCACTGACATGACATTATATTTCTCGTATAATGCCATCGAATGTACTTTAAAATAGAGCAATGAGTGCTAGATTATCTTCCCTACTTTTCGTTTCATTTCGATTCGAAGTTCTATCGCTCTTACTGAAAGACCCTGTATAGAAGAGAAACGAAGACTGGCGGGAAAGAAAGACGTAGGTGTACGGTATCGGATGCGAACATCGTCGATAAACGGACGACGACTCGTTGTAGGGGGCTGCACTTTGTTCCTTTCTACAGTGGAAAGGGTATAGGATGAGGGTTGCAGAAGACAAGGCCAGCGCAGGGTGGGTTATGTATTGGCAGATGTACGTAATTGTAGCTATTTGTCGAGAGAGCGAGAGACTGGTGAGCGGAAGTAGGAAAAGGGGAGGATGGTGGCGGTGAGAGTCCGGGTACAACCGGGAAAAGTCGATGTACAGAGAGATGAAAGCGGTAGAGAAAGGGGGAAAGAGATAGAGAGACAGAGAGAGAGAGAGAGGGAGAGAGATTCGAAATGTGGAGAGGGTGTCTCGTCCTGCAGTCGCGGCTGAACGCGCAATGCATCATGGGATTGCGTAGACGACGTATATCTCCGAGTAATAGCACATGGATACTGGGTGGGATCACAGACGTGGCCGTTCGTAACTACCCGAAATGTCCGCTGAAATTCCTCTTTCCTTGCTTTTATCTTTCCGATCTTGACCCCTCTTTTATCTGATCATCCCTCTTTGCTCGCTTCAGCCAACTCGCTCCTCTGCTACCTCGTTCATCCCTCGTATCTATTACTTAACGGGGAAGTCGAGCTGTTAAATGTGCACAAGTTGAACCAGTGTAGAGAGGGTTCGGAGAAAAAAGAGTATATCTGTGTGTTGCTGATGGGGATGTAAGAAGATTCGTGTAGTTAATAGTTTTGGAGAATTGGTTCTCGTACACTTGGAATGGTAGAATTTTTAATACATTTTTCTAGAGTTTAAGATGTTCACTGCTATTAGGACTAAAAAAATTTCCTTCTAATACAACAATATTTTTAAATAACTCGTATTCAATTTTTTGTTCCCGTTTTAATTTTTGACTTGCGACTGGGAACAAGGGAAAGAGTGACACCGGTTATATAATAATCTCGAGATAGTTTCGTACGAAAGTCGAGCGAATTTAATATTTCCATGGGAAGAGTTGAAAACACCCGAAAAAACTGGCCCGCTTCAGTGGACGTATCTTTCTGATATACGCTTATGAGTAACGCGTTTCTCTCTCTCTCTCTCTGAATAGCAGAGCACGCAGAGAATCCAAAAGTTGATTAGTTTATTCGAAGTTGAGAAAAAATGCCGCAGATATGAAGCTGTTCCAGGTTTTAGCGCGTACAAAGAGCTCCAGAGGAGCATTTGTTTTTGCGCGGGGATCATTAATATGGCCGCTTATCCGAGGATTGTTGCCCAATGTTGCGAATGCAGAGCGCAGAAACAGCCACAGCGAGGTTGTAAAAGAGCTATGGAAATTAACGTTTTCTTTTTTTGTTTCATTCAACGTCGCGAATACTCCTGAATTATTACAGTAGTTCAGCACACACGTGACCGAATTATGCTTACTTACAATTGCGACCGAATTCATACTCTGAGAATTGATCTTTCAACATGCTGAATGCCATGGATTATCAGAAACATATAATTCCAATGAATTTCAAAATTTTCAAATTTTTCGATATTATCATCGTTACTACAACGACGTAAAGAAATTAATACAACGTAGAATACATAAAAATAGTTTTATTTATACATAAAACATGTATGCTTCAATATTAAATTATGCAAAAATTTTTTTTAAATCATGGGAAAACAAAGAAATGCATTTCAGTGCAGCGTGGGTCATTAGTGACCCGCAGAAAGTTATATGTGAGTACACATGATTGTACACTTTAAACTATCTGTTGCAAACATATAAAAAATTCATGATGACGCTATGAGCAAGGTGTGTAAAAAATTAGCGTGGTTTTCAACTGTGTTAAAATGTTTTCTCTCTTTTTCGTCTGTTATTCTTCTATGACAGTTAGAGGATCAATTTAAGTTTTACAGCTTGTACCTTTGCACACGGTTATTTCCCGTCAAACTCTCTATGGACACAGGGACATCGGCAAACGCAACGTAACTGTGTCCAGGTCCTAGTGTTTTATCGCTCCCGTAGGTTCACGGGGAAATTTTCCTCTCCGCCGCGTCCGGAGAGACACGCCCGGAGAGACTTCGACGGCGCAACTGGAAATACAAGACAGCAAGTATTCCAGATGCCGCTGAGATGGATATTCGTTTCAAAATCGACTCGACAAGGAAACAAAGCAATTTCAAATATCAAAAATAGAGTGTAAAAAAGAATCTAATTTTTCAAATTTGTTAAAAAATGATCATTTGTTTCTGATATCATTTTCGACCTGTGTATCTCTTCCGTCAACTGTACTTCACGCAACTCCGTCGCCGACGGCGTGAAATTTCTTCGGAAAGAAAGAAAAGGAAAATCGCGTCTGCAAAGCGGCTTAAATACCGGCAGGAAATTCAATTACGGCTGAAAAGCCGCGAGGACTGTGTTCGTCGTAAATGGTGCCCGTTGCACTTCGCTGAAATTACGAAGGGGAATGCGGCTCTAATACTCGAACACGCAAAAGGTCGACTTTTTTCCATCCTTCCACCATTGGCGAGAACCCGGTTGAATCGCATTTACTTATTTCGATTTATTTATTTTACTTGACACCCCCCACTCCTCCCCCCGTCACCCCTACCACCCCAATCCTCGTTCCCTTTTCGCAGCCGGATGGAAATTTAATGCAAGTTAGATGCGTCGAACACAGTAGTCGATTCATCCCGTATTGAAACACCGCCCCGCGCGACGAATAATTTGAGATTCATCGAGATGCAGCGGGCCGAGTCACTTGTAATTCTTTTCCGTCGTTGCCTCCAGCTACCGGGCTTCCACAGTCTGACTCGTCTTACTCCGCCCAACTTCCCTCTGATCCGCGCTGTCTTTCTTCTTTCTCTCTCCTTTTTTTCCCCCTTCCTTTTTGTCTCGCCATTTGTTCGAAATAGCTCCGCGCGGAAAGATGGTAGGAGAATTACGATTGGCGAACTGGGAGACACGGAGCGAGAGAGAGAGTGATGGAGAGAGAGAAACTCAGAAGCGAGAGACTCAGAGAGAAAAAGAGAGCGGAATGAGAAAAACTCGGGGAGAGAAAAAGAGAGAAAGAGAGAGAGAGAATCTTAGAAAAAAAGAGCAAAGCAAGAAAGACTCAGAGAGCGAGAACAGAGAGCGAGGGACACTCAGAGAGCGAGAACAGAGAGCGAGAGAGACTCAGAGAGCGATAGCAGAGAGAAGGAAACTCAGAGAGAGAGAGACACCGAGAGAAAAACACACATACACAGAGAGGCAATTGTCTGAGCAACCGGAGAAAGAGAGAAGCAGCTGGTGGTGGGAGGCAGTGGGCGGAGAGGGGATAAGGGGCGGAGTGAGTGAAACGGAAGGTCCAAGCATCGCTCTGTCGAAGTTAACTTCGCATTTAACATCTGCCTGGGAGGTTAAAATTTCCCTCGAGGTTTACTCTAAGTTGTACGCTAGCGGTATATCTTTTGCCACGATTCGAGAAAAGAGAATCAGAAGGGAGTGGGCGCGGGGGAGGGATTTATCGTCGAACGATGGACCCTTCTGCTTACTTGCTTGGTAAACTTTTTGCTTGATAACGAAAACTGTCAGGGAATATGAAAATATTCGTATGCATAACGAGCGCGTGATATGTGTAAGCCAACTGTGAATTTTAACGATTGCTGCGATGTACAGGGTGATTCATGTAACTTACACGCCACAAATAACTGTTAAATGAAAAATTTCCAATGTACCACGCGAGATTTTATAGAAAATAGTTTTAACATAATAAATCATCTATTTATTTGTACTTATTCATATACATATGGAACGACCTGTAGCTGGATATACAGAAGTTACATAAAAAAATAATGAACTGTACACTCTGAATCGAGAACCTATTGTAACTGCTGTTTGTCGATTTTTATTTCAGCAACTTCAATCGATCCTCGAAGTGTATTTCTCTTTCCCGTGCGGCGATTTAAAAAGCTCGCGAAGAATAAAGAGTACAGTTAATAAAACCTGTTTGATTGACAAAGTGTTTGCTTTCAGGTGAAACAAAAGTACAGTGCGCTGCACTGAAAAAAAAGGAACAAAAAAGAAAAAAAGAACTTCCCTGTCCGAGAAACTTCTGAATGAAGGAGAATGAATTCAGGCAAACCGAGGAGAAAATAAAAGCCGGTCGTGTTTAATTTCCCGACTCCCGATTGTAATAACGGCGGGAGTGAAATTCGCGCGGAAAATATCGTTTGACGTTTCTATTAGAGATCAATGATGATGCGTACTCGCGTGCAAATCTTGAACGTGGCGCAGTCACACACAGAGGCCGGATCAGCGAATCGGATAAAAGTAATTCCTGATAAAAGCGATTTCCCCGTGGCCGCCGCCGCACCGAATGAATAATAAACGCAGCTGGAACGCGCATATCGTCGGCCAATTATTCGAAACCCGAGCAATTCTGTCGAAACTTGTTGATTTAACGAACGAACAGTCAACCAGATACGCTCCGCTACGAATACCTTCATTTTCTGTTTGCCCCATTTTATATCAAACGACGTGTCGTTTGAATTCGATCTGTTCGATTGTTCCTCGATATTGATTAGAACAACTGTGTACAGTGAAAATACAATAGAAAATGACAGTATCGAAATCACGTTATTCTACCGTCGATTAATTGCATTTTTTTAGTTGTTTGCACTCTTGGTTATATGTTATTGTATATTTGTCCATTTAAAATCTACAGGTTTGCTTAAAAGGCTTATTTGTGAGGCGTGGTTAAAGAGACGGGTGGGCGGAGCAATAGGCCACGCCCACTCGAGTCACGATCACGTGGTATACGTAACTCCCACCACTGCTACGCGTCCCCACTCCCTTCACGGTTGCTGACGTCACTCGCCCCGCCCACTGCGCTCGCAGAACAGCACTCTTGATCCTAGAACTATTATTTGAGCACTGATTTTGAGTAAACCTGTATAATATTCAGTTCTCGGTAATTATGATGTATTCTTAAATATATTTCAATTTGAATTTTTTAAATTGTGTTAATGTTGAGGTAAAAATTAAAGTTAACTTAAAATTAAGAAATTGTTTGTAACTTTGATAAATGTTATCTCTGATTTAATAAATAATTGAACTATTTCGATGAAGTATGTTGAACAGTGGCCAAAATGAAACTGTCTCGATAAATATGATAGAAAAAAAAGGGAAAAGGGAAATGGTTCTATAGCAATCGAGAGAACTGCAAACGATTCGATTATACGTTTGATTCAATGGCGGCGTTTATCGCGGTCGACCGCATAAAGGCACAAATGATTTTTCGACTTAGATTTCGCCTGGTGAAAATCCGGAGAATATTGGAATCGTAACGTACCAGGCCATGAATATTATTCGGCTCTTAGGGCAATATAATCTAAAATCGATAGAGCGACGTGAAGTAAATTTGACACCCTCTGTTCACTGTGAACTTGACGTTAGCGAGGAAAGGTGAATTTCCATTAAAAAAAAAATGACGAAGGATCGATAGAATATTGCACTTACCTTTTTTTATTCAATTTATGGTTTTTCCGAGCAACAATTACAAGTGCAATTAATTATGAAACTATGTTAAATAAATAGAGAACAATTTTGGCTACAAGCTAAAGTTCAAAGAATGATCATAATTTTGAAATGAAGTACGACAGATTAAAAAACAGCAGAAGTTTTTGTTAATTTTTTTGTTCTTTCTAAACGCGAATTCGTTATCGATATAGAATTTCACGATATCCAATGCGTTTGCAGTTTGGACAGACAAAAAAGCGAACAGAAATAAACAAACAACGACTGAGCACGTCCCTATTTCCGTGCAAAGCGTCGCATGGTATTACGTTTGTTGTATAGAGGCATTAACGAAGGCGAGCAAAAAGCGATAAAGAGATGGGGAACCTGTTCGACTCACTCTCTCTATCTATCTCTCTCTTTATGTGTGTAAACGTTTGCTAAATTAGTATTTTCCAAGGTTCGACTGTGGCGGTATTAGGAAGTAATCAACTCCGGTAGCATGTAATAATTGCTCGCAAGCAACGGCGCCAGTCTGCCTTCGAAATGAACAAACCAAAGAGCTGAAAAGGACAAAATAAAGAGGGAAACAGAAAGGTAAAAAGGGAAAGGAAGCTGGTACGTGGTAATACACTCGTATATTTCACCGTGACATGGCTTAGAGGAGGGAACACCTTCTAAATGCAATATTTCTGTTTCACGCCATTAAAGACAGGTTTCTTGTTGATTAAACACAGCGGCGAAGGAACGGTTTCACCTTGCTTCGCGATCTACGGTGTTCTCGATCGTCGAAAGAAATTTTAACACCCGTGGTCACGTGACGTTTATGGTAAATGGCCCCTCGGAGGCAATTGCTCGAGTTCATTGTCGTTCCTAAACGTTCCTCGTGCTCGCAGAAGTGCAATTGTTGCGGTTAGGTGATATTTGGCAAGGTGAAGCTCGCCAGTTTTGCGAAAATCCATTATCCACGAGCTTTCGTTACCATTTCTCTTCTGTATTCGAATGATTTAACTCCTCCACTCTCCACTTTTCTCTACTCTTATGGACCTACAGTTGAAAGTTAATACATTTTCCACATTGTGCAACCGAAATCCGAGAGTTCTGCTTCCTCTGTTGCTGTAACAATACGTCGTTAGTAATAGTTGGCGCAGTTATTACAAGGATTTCGGCCGTTTCGCGGAGATATGTGTGCAACAGGTTCGTTCGTTTGAACATCTCGTTTCGAATATTTCAATGGGAGTTGTTGAATTACTGGTAACAACTACCTGTCGACAGATTTACATGATACATCGTGTATTTCCTTTTTTTTTTTTTTTTTTTTTTTGTTTTTTGATATATTTCTGATATTTTTAGCTGATTTTTGATAGACCAGTACGATACGAGGTTTTTTTTTGTTATTTTTATTTTTCATCGAGACCAGTGATACTGAATTCAATCCTGTAATTGTGCAGAAGGGGTAATACACAAACACAGTGACAATGCAACAACGAAAATAATTTTTTCCCTCTTTTTTGAAAAATTTCCCTCCTCTTTTGTTTTGTTTATCGTGTTTAACGTTGTTAAGGTAACAATGCAATTTCGATTGCAGTAATCCGTGTTTGTGCTCGAATACCTGTATTGTTTGAGAATAACAAAGGAATGTTTTTACCGTTCAACAAATTTTTGGATATTTGAATAGCAACAAGAAAACGGAAAAAAATATTCGATTAATCATTCGTTGAAATTTCTCTTGTGACAAATGTGTAATAAATTTCGTATTTCTATTCGAATATCTGTTTTATTTTAAGGGAAGGATGTTTTTGATAATTGTTTTATTTAACATTGTTCATGCTTCTCGAAAGCAAATATTCTCCGACAGCAAAAAATTAAATTGTACTCCAGAACTTCTGTTATAATTACTGTATAATAAATTTCACATTCAATTACCATTATTTTAATCAGTTTTATTTTGAGAACATTTTTAACAACAGTACAGTTAATCCAGCTAATCGTTGAACTAATTTTTTCATGCTTCTCGAAAGCAAATTTTCTCTAACAGCAAAAAAAAAAAAGTAAATTACACATTACACATTATTTCGATGAATTGTACTTAAAAATTTACGCTAAAATAGGAATTATTTTGAACACGTATATCTTAAATTATAGTTAATTAGACTTTGTACGTCGAAATAACTGACAAAAGTCTTTACCGAGTGTGCAATTTCTGTTTCAGATCTGCCAACTACGCCAATACAACGAAACAATGTGAACTTTCGGACATGGATCGATTAACCGTTGCCGGATCAAACGCTTTCCAATCTGCTAAGAGCTTCGACTATCTCGAGAATCATTGCGTGGACGAGCCAGTGAAATTATGTGAATTCAAAAAATTATCTGGTCGTATTTTAAAGACCGTGGATTCCGTTTATCAAGATGTTGGCAGCGCTGAAGAATGCAGAGAGCTTTGCTTAAATTCTCCATTCCGTTGTCATTCTTACGATTATGGTGACACTGGTGACATGGTCTGCCGTCTCAGTCATCATTCCAGAGCCACTTTGTCTGACATTCAGGTGAGAAATTGCATCGAATTGCTCTCGATTAATCTTTTGCTTAATTACTGAGGATAGAATTGCAATAAGACACTGTATTTTTCGTCATACAGTCACAGGAAATACCAAGATGGTATTTCAATTGAAAATATGTCAGTACTATTCTGATAAATAAATTCTAATATGTGCAGAAATTTCCTTTTAAGCAAATTCAGTTTGAAAACATTCAATAAGTATTATACGTAGCTGATAGACTATTTTCGTGACATTTTATTCAGATTATAGCGTTAAACACCATGCAAACTATAGTGATAAACATATTTCTGTGACACTCAGTTCAAACTAGAGTTAAAAAAATTTTTCTAATATTCTATTTAGACTACAGCCTTAGGTAAACGAATTGTCGTGATATTTTATTCGTTTAACACGTTTCTGTAATTTTCTATGCAGACTATAGCGCTAAAAACATTTTTTTTGTACAGACTATAACTCCCACAATATATATTACATACATCGACGAAGAAAAAACTTACAGAAATGTGAAATAAAAAAATGATTTCATGGTAAAAGACACGTAAATTTCCTTCCACGAAGAAAATGTTTGAAAAAAGAACAACAACAGTTTATCATTAGCAATTTCTTAACTCCATACTTCGAAGATTAATTATTTAAAAAAATATTCAAACGAACGAGCTAAATTTCTTTTGTCACAAAGGCAACTGACAAAATTTTAACTAAAAATACAATTTATCCTCTGTTCGTTGACAATATGCAAAAAAAAAAAAATAATAAAAAAAGGGATCAAAAACTGTTACTATATCTGCACCTTTTTGTTTTTGTATGCAAATATCTAACTTGTTCGTCGAGCAAAAGAGGATGTCGTTTAATAAAATACTAATTCCCCGTGACGTTCGCCAGAAATCCTGTAGAAATGTTGTTTCGCGATGTGAAATTTTCGTACACGCAGAAACTTCCTTTAATTCATTCGGCGCAGGTCTGGCAGGGGGTAAAACAATTCGACGTCAATTTCGAGCATTGAATTTCGCTTGGAAATCGTAGACCACACATTTCACCCGTTCCGCAATGCCGCGTACTCTTGAAAGGGCCGGTAGGGATTTTCTGTAAACGTGATTACATTGCACACACGTGGAAACCAGGTCGAACAATTCGCCGTGAGCGCATTCGTGGAAAATCGAGTTTCCATCGCAGATGCTTGCTCTATCGAGCCTTGCGGGGTGGCTCTTCAGTTTGTGCATACGAGACGAGAAACCCGGGGGTTTCCCTACATGCCCCGGGAGAAAGTCAAGACAAAGACTTTTCTTCTCGCCAACCTGTTGAAGAATCGGCTCACTCTATTTCCGCTAGCGTTCCACGCCGAACTGAATCACTGGGTACTTTTTACATATCATACTCGCGTCACGGTTCTCTTCGCCTTTTCTATTCTATTTCGGTTTGATCTACGAGAGGTTTTCCTCTTTTCTTTTTAAAGCGAAAGAAGAAAATCTTGAATCGTAGCCTTTCTTCTCGTTTCGATAGGATACTTCGCGAGATATCAGTTTGCAGGAAACATCGTAGGATTTGGTTATCCCCATAGCCTTTTAAATAGTTTACAGTCTATTTATGATTGATATGTATAAGTTTGTAAAGTTAATAAATTACTAAATATATTAATTAATCCATTTTGACACATAATGGCCTTGATTCATTATAAATGTTCTCAAACAACACATAAGAATCGTGTAACTATAAAAATTATACAATTTTTGTTTAAATATCCAACGTAAATTGGCAGATTTTGAGTAGTATTTAAAGAATGATAAAAGAAATAGCAATAATGGGAATAAAATTGTAACAGCTGAGCAAAAATTTCAAGGTCCAAGTCGAAATTGATCATACGACCTCCGGACTAACATGCCGCGACTCTACGTTTACCTATTACTGCTTTCTTTATGGTTATTTTAACGAAAAAAAATATTCACATATACCACAATATATTTTCTAATAATACTGCGAGAATAATTTCTCCTAGTGCAGAAATTCGTTTACAAAAAAAAATATTTACGTACACGTTGGGAAAAAATGGGTTTAAAAAAAACGAACGCCATCTCGATATCTGAAAAAATTTCGTACATAAAAAGAACCAAACTGCATTCAATTCATTAGCCATATTTCATATAAAACAGTTCTCCATAAAATCAGCAAAATGTATTGGAAGTACTATTAACATACGTTGTTTAATTTAATTTCTTCGAAAAATTGACTTTCTCTAACTTCCATGCGAGTAAATAATTATTTAGCTTACAAATATATTCAAATAATTTTTTTAAAAAAACCTTAATAAAATGTAGAATGCATTCCATAAAAGAACGAAATTGTTTGTTGACTTCAGGAGCCCTATCTCGACGTACCAGAGGCATCTACGTACGAGCTGAGCTCATGCTACAATGTTACGATCGACTGTCGTGCCGGAGACATGGTGACAAGAATCCAAACGAGCAAATTGTTCTACGGCAAGGTATACGTGAAGGGATCGCCAAATTCATGCGTACAGGACGTAAAAGGTGCTCTGGAATTTGAGCTTCGTATGGCCTACGACGACTTGGAGTGTAACATCAGACAACAGGGTCTTGGTCGTTACTTGAACGACGTTGTGATCCAACACCACGACACCATTGTCACAAGTTCCGATCTCGGTCTAGCTGTCACCTGTCAATACGATCTGACCAACAAAACGGTGTCGAACGAAGTCGATCTTGGTGTACACGGTGACATAACGCCAGCGTTGTCCGAAGAAGTGATCGTCGATTCACCGAACGTCGCCATGAAGATCACCGACCGTAGTGGAAACGAAGCAATCCCATCAGCTGAAGTCGGTGATCCGTTGGCACTGAAGTTCGAGATCCTCGACCCTAACAGCCCATACGAGATCTTTGTACGCGAGTTGGTAGCTATGGACGGTGTAGACTCCAGTGAGATAGTCTTAATTGACTCGGATGGTTGCCCCACCGATCATGTCATCATGGGCCCGCTCTACAAGTCAGCTACCACTGGCAAGGTAAGTTCTTCGACTAATGGTTATCATTTATCGTTGTGTGGTGGCGCGAGATGTGAACACACGGTGCCTATAGATCTGACGATTTCTAGGTAGAGAATGGTTATTTTTTCTCTTTTTTTCCTTTAACGCGTAGGTATCTGAGGATTATTTTATGTTTCTTTCAAATGGGGGAAAGAAAGGGTGTTTGATGATCCTTTCAGTGAGAATTGGAATAAGTGGAATTGGATGGATAGAAAAATTTTGATTAGTTTTGTTTGGTATTTACACGAAGTCAAATGTTTATTAGAGAAACAACGTTGAAGTTTGAGTACTTGAAACTGTAAAGTCGTGAAGCTATCCCTGAAGTGCCAATACGTTTCGTTTGATGTTTAAACGAAGTTAGAAAACATTCGGAAAGTCTAAGATATTATTTGAGTGAAACATAGAAAATTGGTTACTTAGAATCAAAAAGGAAGTTACAAAGAGAGGTCCCTCGTCCAGAAAACAGGTCCATACATTCAAAATCCCTCTCTTTGCTACACCTAATCATGAAACAACCCAACGGTTGTCTAGGAAACTTTATCCATACAATATTTCCAAGGAAACCTAGTGTCTTCTTCTTCCAATCAGACCCAAGTGTAAGAAAAAGTACACAATCTACGGTAAATTGACTTAATCAAATAAAAAAATAAAAACGGCACTCTGTCTTGAGTAGATTGCAGACTAAGCCTAAACACCCGGCCCTAGCATCCCTCGAACACACACTCTGTACATCGTTCTAGCGATCATTTCACACGCTAAAGACGAACAATGTACGTGACCGTGCTCTAAAGCGTACGCCGGCTACAATACAGCAAACAGCTGTCACAGCAAGAACTGTTATTACCAGAGTCGGTCTCGGGACGTCTGTAATTCCTCCTACGCGTTTTCCTACGAAGCTAATGATAAAAAGAAAGGGATAAAGACCGATTCTAATTTGACGGATGTAGCCGTGGGTCCCTTTGGAACGACGAACGGCTAATAGAGATGCTTGATGCCGATAATGTCGATACTTGTGCACAACGACCGTTATGGGAATGCGCGTTACGTTCGTTCCTGTATTATGGTACACTGGTTAGGGTGAAAAAGGAGGAAGAGGGCTAGAGTGGAGAGGGGGCGGTTATGGAAGAAGAAAACCACGAAGGGCCAACTAACAGTCGTGTCTTCTAACTTCATGCTAATCAATCACTCAAACGGATTTTACGACGGGAAGCAATTTGCTTCGCAGCCGTAATAGGTCGCTGTCGTTGATGCGCCGTCGTCTTAGGCGTTCGAGGCGTCGTCAACGGGGGCGCTGATGTTAGCCTCCGAGGGGGCTCGTTATTATTTCCCGTCGCTAATGTACGCTGCATGTTGGAAAATTTGGAAGGTAAACAATTCGTTCGTCACGGCTCACAATTGTGTTCAAATACCATTTGTTCTTGCTGAAGCTGGTATTAGGTTCGTATAGATGAAAATTTGATTCTGGTTGTTGGTCAATGAAATTTTAGATACATTTTGTTGCTTCGAGGATGTATAAAAAATCTCGGGAAAGAATGTACAGGTAAAAATGAAAAGATAGAAAGATGAAAAATACGGAAATAATCGGGGAATCGAAAGATAAGAATCAGAGAGAAAGTAGAGATGTGAATAATTAAAAAAAGAAAAAAAAAATGATTGTTAGAAATTATGAAAAATGTACGCGGATGAAAATCGAAAAATTACGAAGGAGAATGCATTAATGAAAATTAAGAAATTCAAAGATAAAAGTTAGGAAAAATGAAATACTTAATGGAATGAAAAATTACTAAAAGAATTGATTTGCATTTATTCTTCCAAACGTGTGAACAAAATTGCGAATGTTAATATAGTGTTACATTCTGTAAAAGTGTTCAGTATCGCGAAATGTTAATACAAACGGCGTTTGACAAACACAAAGTAAAGTTTGTTGTTAAAAATCACAGAGAAAATTAGATCACGACAAAGAACGTGTAAATCTACTCGTAAAGTAGTGAAGGCGTAAATAAAACTCCCTTGGGGCTACCCTGACCCATGTATTTCACTTACGAGTTAATGCAATATCACTTACCACGTACCCAAGAGATATTTCCATTTTGATCTCTCAGTTTCTTTCACAAACATGAGAAACAAGAAACAAATACTAATAAAAATCATCGTTTTAAAAAAGATAAAATTGCTCGCACTCCTTCCTTCTCCATATTTAATCTCAAAAATAATATTAGATAGTTGACAAATGAAACTTCAAACTAATTCAGTCGAAACGAAATTTTCATTAATCTCGGTTAATTCACCAATTGTAAATATTATAATAAATTATAGTGAAGGTAAAATTAAATTATTAAAATTTAATTTAGTCTCTTGATAAGTTAACTAATCATTTAAAAAATTTTGTTTTAATATTTCATGCAGCCTTAACAAATTTCAATCCTCAGCCCTTTGCAATCGAATTTCTTCTGAGACTTTCTTCCCTGATTTAATCGGTCAAAAGAAACGACTAAATACTGAAATCAATAGAACGTGAAGAAAAGAAGGTTCGAATTCGAATTTTTACGAATTTTTCATGGAAATTCGATCGAAAATACTTTATCGAAGAGATTGATCCGCGTCGAAAAATGTTTATTACTAGTTCACGTGTTAGAAATTTTGTTACATTTGATATTTCTCTTATCGGTGTATTTACGAAGTGTTAAAGCGTAAATAAACTACGGACAGGAATAGATTACGCGAAAGGAAAGAGTAGGAAAATAGTCGACATGCTTCGATGTAGGTACCAAGACGTTGATCAATGATCGTACCACGCCCACTACGAGATGAATGACATTATCGATGTAACAACGATTCAGACATTCGTGTGTTCGTGTTAAGGTGTCGAAATATCGCTGAATCATCGCCGATGTGTAATTTCACAGGAGGCAAAACACAGAATTCCACCCCTCTTTGACGTGCTAATTGACGTGTTAACAAATTGCAAAGAATAAATGAATTCCATGAATTCCTTGAATTCCATCGTACGATAGAATTGTTCAGGTTTCCGTGACATGCACTAGAATTTCGATCGTTCGCTTCCAGTTTGTTGTAAATGGAAATATAAAATTTTTATTGCAACCTGAATTATTCTCTACGTTTACCACTTAATTTATACGAGAGCTACAATTCTCTAATAATCAGAAAATCGAAAAAAGCAAGTATCACGAATAAAAAAGAAAAAGAAAAATTACAAAATCGAGAGGTAAAACTCATAGGGAAAAAAATACACAAATGAAAATGAAAAAAAATCAAATCACTGAAAACTTTTCAACTTAAAAAAAGTGAACTTTTCAACTTGTTATTTTCCTCTCATTTTCCAGAAGTGTTTTTAAAATGAGAAAACCTGTCGATCTTACGAAAAAAAAAAAAAAAGAAATTCCTTCCGGTGAATTTTCACTTATCATCATTTATAATTTTAACTTGCGACTATTCACGGTGCTAATCAAGTAGCGCGAAGGTACTTGGCCAATTTGAGCCGATTGAAAATTTATCGTTAATAATCGATTAAATAGACGTAAGGTATAATCAGACCCTTAGCAAATTGTTTAATTTCAATTATAATTTATCGATCGTTCGATATACTACTTGTAACCGAAGATCAAGATGAAAAGAAAGGAAATCAGGAATGGTGGTGCGGTGTAGTCATCAAGAATGATGACGCCGCGACTGTCTTAACGTGATATGAGAAATCGTTTTCTCTCTAATGATCATTCTCCATCCGCGTGTACCAGCCATAAGGAAGCGTAAAATTAGCTTCGAGATCAAGTTGATGAAGAAGGGATACAATTTGTTCGACAGAAAAGTAGGTATCTGAAGAATGTTAGATCGACATAAACATGTCGGACAGATTGAATGCGCGCGCGCAGTATATCGGATGTACTAAATCTGTTTCATAAAGTTTAAGAAATATTAGCTACTTCTGGTAAATTGAGGATATCAAAACGGATTAAACAGCTTTCAGGATTAATAGATTTCATTCCATCGGAATGTATGTTATCCTGAGACAGTTTTCAACGTTTACTTTCCTCCTCCTCTTACGTACTTCACCTGTTTTCTTCGTTTTCAAATGCACAACGGGTGATCGAATTATTATCCACTCTTCGAAACTATCTATCGCTTGTTTAAAGTACCAAGAAGAAAATTTTATTAACACGAAACCTTTTATTTCATTGTAAAAAGTACAGTAAAGATTTTGAAATTTGTAAAAATTATTGAAAAGTTTTTGGATTATTTTTAAATAATTATTTCTTTATTTTCTGTACAGTTTTCTTTTATTTATGCATCGTGACGTTATTACTGAAGCAAATTTCTTAGCTGTTTTGATTTTTTTTTTTCACATAAATTTTCTGTAGAATTTATATTCGACAAGTTGCCAGGATAAAATTTTTAAACAAATTTTAAGCTGAAAAGAGCATATTTTACTATTAACGGAGTCATAATACCATTAAAAACACAAAAATATTTAAATTACGCATGTGATCATAATTATTTGAATTTTACTTAACAAAAATTGTTTAAAATCGTTTTACATACTGCAGCTTACTGTCGACTGTTGAATTTTTTAATACATAAAGCAAAAAACTATGTTTTACTAATTAATCGAAGTCATAACATTCGAAATCTTGTGACTTCGACAAAAAGAAAAATTTTTGCTTGAAATTTTGTTCACAATGTGTATATAAGTGAATACACATATTGAATATGATATATGTATAATATAACTCAAAATTGAATCCATATGCAACTTTTTTTGAGACGAGAAACAATTTCTTTTTCTCAAAAAATTATCCAATTGTTAAATCTTACATTTATTACAAACAAACAATTATTAAATTGTTAAATACATATATAATTATAATAGATATATAATAAATATATAAATATATACATATTTAACAATTTCATAATTTTTCGAAGAAGTTTTTCACCTAAAAAGAATTTGAATACCGAATTCAACTTTAGCGTCATTTGCTGCACCCTAAAAAAACGATATAAATCCATTTAATTTCGAAATTTTATCTCGAAAATAACCGATAGTTAATTATCTGTCGAATGAATCCCCTTAAACAGGCATTCCTCGACGATATTCCACAGAGAGATCATAAATTTCAAATGTACCAGATTCCCGCTCATTACTTCCTCGTCCGCCGTTGCCACCATAAAGCCAGAAAAATACCATCAGTTGAAAAATAAACCACCGGCGCGTAGTTTGAAATCGGTAAGTCGTATCGGCGAATAATGACACATAGCAACCTATCTTAACGACGTGAAAGATTATTCGTCCAATAATGATCGTTTCTTCCGCGTGATGCCTCATAAGGAAGCACAAAATTAACTTCGAGGCCAGTTACCAGAGTAACGCGAAGACCGATCCCGTCGATGGGAAAGGTGTACACCACGAGGCATCATTAATTCTTGCAAATTTTATCGGCATCCGATCGTCACGCGCGATAACGAACTTCACACATCGTATGATTTAAGAGGTAGCTGTCATGGTCACGAATCATTTCGAGTTTTCTTACGTCACGATATAATTACGCTTCTAAATGAACCCTCGCGCGCGTAAGATCCATTCGACCGATAAGCCTCACAAACCTTTTCCCTCCTCTTTATTTTTTTTTTCCTCTTCTCAATCGCTCTAAGACGCCCTCGTCTATCGATCCATTCCCGATAAGCCAATTCGATATTCTGTTAGGAGTATCGAAGATTTCTGTGAACGTTTGCAACGAAGTCTATACGAAACGATGGAGAAAAAATTCGAGTGGATGTAAGATTAAACGTGGTTCGAGAAAGTGTGAACAATTGTTTATAACAAGTCAAAAAGAACAAAATATAATTTAGTTCTGTGTACGAATCAATATTGAAAGATCTTTTCCTGAAACACCCTGTATACGTACATATATAGAACTTTGAATTGAAATGAAACGAAAAGTACGGAAGATAGTCCAGTACATTTTGAAGCACAAGCGAGCCAAGGGTTCGATTGTACAGGCAAAACTCAGTCGGAAATGTAGAATAAAATTGTCTCATTTAACGTTTCGTTTTCGAGAAAAGCGATAAAAAATTGAAAGTATAATTCTGGAAGATGATACAAGACAAAAGTGAAGAATAGAAAAATTGCGTATGAGTCTTCTTCTTTTAATTATTAACGTTTGAAAGTATCCCTGTGGCCTGGCAACCCTCCTTACACCAAAGGGTCGTTCAGTAAGAGCGATAGAACTTTAAATTGAAATGAAACAAAAGGTATGAAAGATAATCTAGCACTTCTTACTTTATTTTAAAGTACATTTGGTGGCATTATACATGAAATAAAATATCATATAAATAACTACTCCTATTGGAAGATCCTACATTAAAATATCATAGAAGCAAAGGAAAAAAAAAACCACAGACAAGTTCCTTACAGAACAGTTTCGATTTCCCCCTCTAAACAGGTATCACCTGTTCGCTCACAGAGTTCCATCGCTTTTCCAAGAACCGCCGTCCACCGGTTTGAGAGTTGAATGTCCTTAGATAGGAGACGATTGATGCCTCATCCGTCGACGAGTAAAACAAACGGATCGTTACGATAGTGGCATGTAGAAAGAAGAATGCCAAGCGACGGTTACGAGAGAAAGAGGGAGGGACGGGGTTGGTAGGAGGGGAGAACAAGGAGCATACCGCCTCGTTAACTCGTCGTTCCACATCATTTGCTCGCACGGGTGCGGGCGCGCCGCGTAGCAATATCGCTTTATTAGAAAGTAATAACAGTCCCAGGTTGAAAGAAAGGGAAAATTTATAACTCAGCTAATCCAGGAAAGATGCGGCAGATCGAGATATATATCGCCAGCTCGCGGTTTGTTACACACCCTGACCATCTCTACCAACTTTACCTCTCAGGAACCAGTTTTGTTTCATTCCTACAATGATCCTCTAACCTCCAACCGATTCTACAGATCACGTGAGACTAACCTCATTTCCTTCGGAGACCTGTCCAAGTAACGAGACCCTGGATCCATGGTGAATAGGTTAGATCCTCTATGTCTGTACGTGCCCCACTCCGTACACAGGAAATTACAATTCGTAGAACGAGAATCGCGAGTGGAAGAAACGTGGCGAATAACTAGCCAGCGTTTAAGATAGGCAAGCTTATGCGTACGCGTGTTCCGGCTGTATTTACCTGGCATGGAACGCTAGAGTGATAAAACGTCTGTCGGAGGCGGCTTGATATACGCCACGCTATCGATGATCATTTATCCGTGACGTACACTCCCGTCCATAAGTCACCGGACATTTGCTCATTTCGGTGAAGAGTGATTGTTAGGATGGCTCGAGTTTGTTGAACGGTATGTTAGTTCGATGATCGTGAAATTAATTCTACCTCGACACAATTGAAATTTTCGTCACTTCTACGCGTTTTATTATTAATAAAATAATACGCGATTCATTACCTTCGTTAAAAAAAAAAAAAGGAAAAAAGGCAAATGGATGAACTGTTTGGCGAGGAATGGATGGAACGAACAGAGAGGACGTATAAAGAAAAAGTTGAACAAAAGTAACGCAAGGGGTCTTTTTGCGAAAGCCACGGATTGCCCGCCGGTGAATTTCTCACCAGCCCGGAAGTCCAGAATACCTTCTCACCTAAATAAACCTGTTGAATTAAAGAGAAAAATAAGAAGACAAAAAAGAAAGGAAAATAGTACTTTCATACAAATAATTCTTCTCTTTCTCTTCTTTTTTTTTGTTTTAATCCCCTCTTTCTCTCTCGTGCCTCGTCACTGGCGAAACTGCACCGGTACAAAAGAGTTACGGCAATCTTGCTAATTATAAATGTTCATAAACGAAACAACAGAGGAAACGAGATCAGAGGTGAAGTGTTGGCTTGCCTCTGATATTTTTCAAACTGTGCTCGCATGAAGCAGAGCTTTAGAGCTCGAAAGAACTCTCTCTCTCTCAACGTTGCAACCCTCTCTCTCTCTGTTTGAACCTCGCGTCATCGATGGAAAAGAGAAAAAATAAACAGTTACTCCTTGTCGTTAATTAACACACAGCGGAAGAGAATGATTCGACGTGAAACGGTAAAAATCAGGGTACTCGTCAGAAAGGACCGACAATTTTACTGCACGCTCTTGTACAGTTGCTTTACTTTTTCTGTAACTGTCAGCAAATTTTATTAACCCCGGATAGCAAGAAAAACGAGAACGAAGGAAGCATTCGGTTGGGCCTGAAAGGTCTGGCAAAAGGATCTGTCTCGTCTAACCAAGAATTTGCCAAAAGTCGGGTTTGCCGGTATGTCTGTCACGTAGCCAAGCCGCGGTACACGGGGCTCTTCCATTTCACAACCGGTTTGAATGAAATTGGAAACATTTCTCAGCCACGCGTACCTAACCCGCTTCCCTGTGTAGACACTTGTATAAGTGTACAAATGTACAAGGTGTTTCGTGACATATGGGCTCTGCTGTTAGAATGGATTCGAAGATTAGGATCGACTGTCTTCTTCTTTTTTTTCTCTTTCAAGGATGTTAAAATATAGCCATTTTTTTCTCCCGCGTGGAAACGAGGGATTCTTGCGGAATACTGAAGAGTGTGTACCTGGCTTTAGAAGTCGAATTAATTTGTAACGCTAAAGTTAAGAAGACTTTTGCTCGTCTGTATGGGAAAACGTTCTTTTTCCCAACTTTCGGATCAAATATAAAAAAAAGTAAACATCCAATTGGTCTGAAATTTTAACGCAATGTTGTATATATCTTGCGCTCTTAGATATAGTAGATTTATAATCGTACGTCAAAAATTTTACATTATTTACGCAGATTTTAAAAAAAGAAAGGAAAATTTCGATACTTTGACTTCGAATGGCTGCCATTTTCTCAAATTTTGAGGTACATAGATAATTTTAGTAACATCGATAGCCGCACTCATTATGATTCAGAATCCTTTCGATTCTTTAACCTGGGATGACTCTGTGAGCAGAAATAAATTTCGCCGTCGAGGCCTCTCCCTCTCTCAAACGGCGGCGCTTTCTTCCAGGCATATGATTAAAAAAAATAATTAAACACCTCCTAAAAAAAGTATTTTGCATGCTTCAGAGGTGGCTTGATAAATGAAACAAAATTTAACACTATTATCTACAGTATGCATGGAGAAACAAAAATCTTGAATATCCCCAAACAGTTGTGGACAGCAACTGAAGTATATCGTCTTTGAATTTAAATGAAACGAAAATTAGGGAAGATAATCCAATACTCCCTACTTTATTTTAAAGCACATTTGATGCCATTATACATGAAATACAATATCACATAAATTACCACCAGAATTTCGTTTGGTGGAATGAATCTTTTTCATTGCATTTCAAAATTTTATCAGAAGACCTTATATTACAAAACAAATTATTTATCATTCATTTGACTAATTTATCGTAACAACAAATGAGAGATGCAATTGCGCCTGTGTGCCATGCAACACAGACTAATCCTCAGTCTGCTTCGCTTCACTCGAGCTCTGTCATCACTCCTCAAGTTCACAACTTAAACGCAGTCGTCGTCGTTGTCACGTTCGTCTACGACGTTGTTGTTGCTGTTGTACTCCGGTTGGTACAGGGAATGTAGAAACAGCCTGTAGAGAAGACCAGATGCCGCGTAATAGAACCGTGCACTTCTTTTCCCGCGTTTTACTGACCTTGCTTCACTAAAGGCTTTCCGCCGGCCTCTTCAACGTACGCTGACATGGAGTTAATAAAGTTTCGCTCGTTTTGCGAGACACGTTCACCAAAGAAACAGCTAAATGAAGCTGTACGTGGAATGAAGCATATTTTAATGTCTTACTTCTTCCCCGCCGCCGCTGCTGCTCTACCTCATCCCGATAATGTACGTGCCTGGTGTGTAAATACGATGAACTTGGTAATGTGCCGCAGAAACCAGTTTCGAAGGCGCGCGTGGCGCTAAACCGCTTTGCGGCTAAAACCGATCGTAAACTCAGACGCGTTTTCCTAGTTCGATAAAGAAGCAGTAAAAAAAAAAAAAGAGGGAAAAAAAAGGAAAGAAAGAAATGAGAAACGATCGCTACGAGCTATGAATCGAATAGATACCCTAACCTGAGTACATAAACTGAAGAATCAGTTAATCAATTTAGCTAGAAACGAGATTTATCGTGGGTCATCCAGTTTACACGTATACGTGCTTCTTTTCAATGTGCTGAGTTCATTTTTCAAACAGAAACCTAATTTCTCCAGTTTAGAATTAACAATTAGTGAAAATCGTAAATTGATTTTTGCAAATTTCAATGTGATCTGTTTTATATTTGATACAGTAATAATAGTAAAATTAGAAATTCACAACAACCTTTATACATAAGCTATTTTGTTTCAAAAGTTGATTAACCAATGACGAGTTTACTCGTCTTCAACCTGTTTGTTAATATGCAATTAATAAAACACTTGTTGATACAATATAGAGTGTTTGGAATTTTTTCTAATTGTTTTTATTTTTACTGGAAATATTATCCACTGCAATTCGATTATCGAATTATTTCACGAATTGCCACTCGAAAGTTGTGTCTTAGGTAATTTATTGAGCACAGACTCGAATTAAAAAAAAATAAAAATAAAAGAATACCTAGTGGTATCGAATCTTAAGATCTCAGAGGCCACGAAATATAAATTGAAACTAAAATTGAATGGAGTAAGTTCATAGGAACAGGGAAATATTCGTGGCTTTAAAGAAATTTCAAAAATAAGTTAAATTAAACGATTCTATTAATTTCAATTAAAAAAAGAACAATTGTTATCATACGATGATATTAAATTATTCATAGAATTAGAACAATATTTACATAAAAATAGAAATATTAAAAATTTTCTAATATTAAATAATATATTAATTATTAAATTATTTATTCCTCAATAATATATTAAATGTATGCAATATGTAAGTTCGTAAATGATAGTATATTACATTAGACGTTAAGTACATCAGATACACAAGTATTTGAAAAAGAATTAAAAGAAGCTCGAACTTGATTAACAATTTCATCGTGAAAGGTGAGGTTAGCTGACGATCGAACATGACTAATGAATTTCAGGATGATAATCCACCACGCTGAGGTTTCCTCGCGTTCTTTAGAACCCCATAGACAGGCTGATATTATTCTGGTAATTTGTCACTATAGGGTAAAGAAAGGAAGATTTCTTTTTTTCTTCGAGAAAATTTAAATACCATGTATTACTTATTAAAGTCGTCTAGAACGTTTATGATGAACCGTCTGAAGACGAAGTCCGGTATTTAAGGTTGCCTTTCGTCGTATAATTTCATGTAATTGCACTGCCATAAACCTTTCGCCTAATGAAGGGCAAAAAATCGAGGAGCAGTTGATGGCAAGAAGCAGAAACCAGTTTCTCCTCGCGAACTCTTCTATTACGCATATTGCGTGCGACGAACGACGTTCCGCGTGTTACGCGATCTTTGATACCTGTGCTCCTGTATGCTCGCCACTTTTTTCTTCCTTCTTTTTTACTCACCAAGACGAGAGTAATATCAGAGGGTCCGCTCGAGTACTTCCGGGATGTGGAAATGGTATCAAAAATAATGATACCGAAAATAAACGATTACGGTCCTGTGTGGCGGAGAACTGGTTTCAGCGTTGATGAAAAGAATTGATGCAAAAAAAAAAAGGTTTGGAAAATTGGGAAACTATATATCAAATTATAAAACATCTTCCCTTTTATTTTTTGAAAAAGAACATTGTTTTAATTACTATTGAATTTCCGAAGGAGAAATATATTTTCTCACACTCACATAGGCAATCCTACGTTCGAGACTAATTTTTTCAGAGTTCTAGGCTTCCAAGAAAATCTGTACAAATTTTATTTACACTATCGAAGTCTCTATTAAATTATGAAATCGTTCGTCGAGTCGGGTAATTAAAATATTTCCTAATAATAATAAAGATTCGTGGAAATAGAAGAGAGAAATATCTCTTGGGTCATTAATGACCCAGAGATTGCTTAGAGATCAACTGAAAAATAATTACTGATCCTCCTATTAAATGTTGAATTTAAAATTAATTTTACAACAAATTTTAAAATACTCCCGTTAAATTTCCATTGTACATATATCGAAAAAGAGAAACAAGTGCAGCTGATTGTTGGAAGGAAGAAGTATTATTAACAACCGAAGTGTTTCGCGAGACGAAAATTGTTCACCGTTAATATCCCCATCGTTGATGGTATTTTAATTCGTCTTCTGTGCTAAATGAAATCCACAGAGAGATTGCATTGAATGCTGTTGGTGTATTGAATAGTCTGGCACAATTTAAGTGTACAATGGAGAGGAATAAGTAGAAAGAAATGAACGCGGAGGACAGGGGCCTACTAGCGGCACCAAAGTTATTTCAGCAAACGGTAAATTACATCGGTTATACGCAAAAATCTTGCGATTGTTAGATTCCAAGGAAGTTATTTGGCACAGCTGTTGACGTATTATCTTAATGATGAATAACGGCACAAAACAACTCCTTACGTGACTTGCAAATCCTCCGGAAGTACAGAATTTTTCTTCTATCCATCCCCTCCCGTGGTTGTTCACACGGCTCGTGAAATCTTTAACAGCTGAGCGTATTCTCCGATCTATTCTGAGCGAGCGTGATGTAACAAGCGATAGAAAAGTGGCAGATTAGATCAGTTTTCTTTGGTGACAACTAAACTGCTAATATTCTTTCGATATTTTCGATTTCCTAATTAAAAATGCTAATTATTACATTTGCTTCCCTATTTTATTTCAATTTTTTTTTATTTAGTGAATAGAAATTTTTTTAGCTGTTTTGAGTTGAGGTTTTCCTTTTTTTTTAGGAAAAGTTGAAATTGAAAATTTTTAAAGTCTCCGAAACTGAAAATGTTCTTTTTTTCGTTTTGAGAAAATTCGAAAGTAAAAATGTACAGTTTTCAACTTAGCTACTCACTTCGCTAAGTTACAGAAAAGAAAATAGAAAAATAGGGAACAATTTTCGCAAATCAGATAGAAAAATGTTTTGCAACACCTTTAAGAAGTTTCAAAACTGCAATGACTGTCATTTTCGATAGAGCAGTTTCCAAAAAGAAAAGAAAAAGGAAGGAAACAATTACGAGTGTATCAACAAACCTGTAATCCTTCTTTCGTTACATTTTGTGTGTAATTTGTACCGTGTGTTCACTTGGACAATTCTTTTTACTATTCTCAGCGAGTATTATAATCTTTCTTGCTAACTACAATTATTCCAATTCAATCAAATCTTCCCTACTTCTAACGATACTAATTTACCAAAGAAACAAACGTGTCAAACTAAGCCACACACTGTGAAACATTCAAAATGACAAGAATTCCAACGAATTCTTGCCAGTCTCATTTTTCAATTCATCAGCATGCTTCTCTTTGTATGATTTCAGATCTTGCTGTCCCACTTCGACGCTTTCAAATTCCCCAGCTCCGAGGTGGTACAATTCCGTGCACTTGTGACACCCTGTATGCCAACTTGCGAGCCGGTACAGTGTGATCAAGAGGAGACCACAGGCGAGTTACGTTCCGTGATTTCCTTCGGCAAACGTCGTCGTCGTCGTTCAACCGGCACATCCGCCCAAAGCCGTGAGGATCTTCTTCTCGTCCAATCGATTCAGATCACGGACAAGTTTGGATTCGAGCATGATAGCAAAGCGTCGAACGCTAGCTCAGCCACCAGGGACACCGTTTTCGTCGAGAGCGAGGACATCTCGTCGTCAATGGGTGTGTGCATCAATTTGGGCGAGGCGATTGTCGCTGGTACAGTCTTCCTCGTCGCGCAGATCGCCATAATTGCCGCGTGGACCTTCACCTGGCAGAGACGCCGCCAGATGTTGAAACATCAAGAAGCACTTTCTGTCTCGGTGTCCGTACCAGGAATGCATTCCGTTCCGGGACGCACCGACAGCCTCTGTAAGTTGTACGACGCCGGTTATTCAGCGCGTCGTTTTTGAAATAACCACCAGGAACTCTCTCGTCCGCCTATCCGAACCCTTCAATCTCGTCTTCCTCCGCTGACAGCGACGCCAGGACTCTCCAGTGATCTTAAACGGGGATTCGAGCGAGTTTGAGCTCGTTTGAACACGTTTGAACCTCCTCTTCGTCTGATCGCAACACCAGATTGACCCATTTTCGCAAAGTAGTCAACGCGTCTATGTGTGTGTTTCATATTTTCCCGTTTTTTTTTGTTTTTTTTTTTTTCAATGTGATTGAACGTATGAAATTTTCATTCGCTCCTTGCAGCTCGTTTGAACGTTCGACGAGGATCCTCTGGAGTATTCTCGGCAAGTCCTCAGCTCGACGTACAGGGTAGATTAGAGGAACTTTGTTCTTTTCTTCTTTCTTCTTTTTTTGACACTTTGACGCGGAAAAGTGCGCTTGTCGCCGGTGGTTTGCACGAGTTTGCAGCCTTGTGCAGGCTGAACAGTACGTTTGAAGACACGAAATCGAACGAACTGAGAACGTAGATGGAACAAACGTGTCGTTGATGATCTTTGATCTTGAAATTTTGATTTCTTTACATAAATCGAAGTCACAAATGTGTGATATTACGTTGAGAAACGTGACAGAGACCGTCAAAGTGTTGAGACATCTCGATCGAAGCTACCTTGTACGATTCGTGCTCTCTTTACTACGTAAGAATTATCGCGTGCATATTTCCTCCCCCTCCTCCGTTTCTTCTCCCTATCTATCCTGTTGTCAAGGGTAAACGATCGATCCCGCGCGAGCAAGAAAAAAAAAAAAGGAACAGCCGCTACACGTTACCTACCTTCGGAAAAACTTGGAAACGTTTCCTCCGTCCAAGCACCTGCAATTTCAATTAATAATCATCGGAAGAAACCGAACGAAAACCAGGATGACGCATCGTTTAACACCGTGTTTTTTCCCCGCGCGCGCGCGCGCTCTATGACAGACTTCAATTAACGGAACACGCGGAACTAAACGCCAACGAGATGCGTCCGTACAAACGGATGCTCGACTCGAGTACGCTGATCGAATAGAGAAAGTCACGGTTTATTATTCGTACACAGAAGTACAGTCACTTCGAAAGAAAAGGAAAAAAGAAAAGTTCCAACCAACGAACAATCGTACAGCTAGGAACTAATTACAGTAGCAGGTAAGAAGCAATTAGACGATGAAAGGTGCAGGCTCGATCGATTACCAACCCAGCTTCCTCATCCTTCATTCATAATAGCGCATAATCTCCCTCCTCTTCTGTTTTCTTACCTTTTCTTTTCTTTTTTTCTTCCACACACCTTCCGTTTCTTCTTCTTACTCTTCTTTCCTGTTGGTCGTATGCGAAACCAAGACAGGATAATGCGAAACAAGCCGAAGCGGGACGAGGCGTGGCATATAACGATGGTACAGAAGGTGATGGAGGTCGACGTGTTATTTGAGAGAGACAGAGAGAGAGAGAGAGAGAGAGATGGCGCACCAGCGCGGACTCTAATTAGCATTGGGAATCGAGGATGATTATGCAGATGCTCCAAGTGGGATATCAACAGGGAGAAACGGTTTCTCTGCCAGAGAGGGTCAACGGTGGCAAGATAGTTGGAAACGCGGGAACGTCTAGGAATAGTAAGAGACAGTGGTAGAAATTGGGGAAACGGGAGGTTGTAGGGGGAGGAAGGAAGGAAGGAAGGAAATGGGAGTAAAAGGGGTTAGGGGCGGAAGGTTAATTGCCTCTTGTGGCGTCTCGGGGTTAAGCTTTAAGCTTCGCCAGGGTTAGACGAGAATTTGGGAGCAAGAAGGGTCGTGAAACGAGACAGCGAGATGCCGTTGGATCGCATCAAGGATAGCTATTTAGAGCATACTGAGACCACGTAACCACCATCCCCTTCCGGAGTTAACCTTAGCCCATCCGTCGTTCTGGCCCATCCGTGTGCCGGTCAGGTTAATTTACATCGCGACACGTGAGCTTATCAATCTGGACCCAACATGCTCTGATGGTAACTGAAGTCACACCTAATCACCTGCCGGTCCTAAAACGTGATTATGTAAAAATCTTGTTCTTCATTTTTGCAAGAGTATTGCACTGTTGCAACATAATACGAATAGTCTTGGATGTTTTCTTTTTTCTTGCTTGTGTTTCATCTGACAGATCAAAATCTGAAGAGATATGTAGATGATAGTGTTGATGAATAATATTTACATCAATTAAAAGGATTCGCTGAAAAGATCATATAGATTCGATCACTCTGAATTTCAAATGACGTATAAATCGATCAATCGCGGCAAAAGATTGTGTCCGGGTCTATTTAGACCCGAGTTCAACATTAAGAACACATTTCAACACACGTTTCAAATAATTTTCTTTCTCTTTGCTGTTATTTATTATTTTCCCGAGAGTATAATATATTTCACCACGGTTAATACCGAGATAACTTAAAATTTCTGTCGATACACATATACGAACACGACGAACGGCGAGGAAAATTCAGAAGTCACCGCGATAGCTGCTATTACTGGTGAACAGACGAGCGTTTATGTTGGAGAAGTTATTCCCCGGCATTTTCCCAGCTGCAGCTCCGCGAGAATCCCGAGTTCAAATACACCCCATTGCCCGGAAAGTTATAACCGAGGGTCGATCTTAACTTCGAAACATAGATCCAACGTGCAAACGTCCTCGCACAATACACGCGCATGAGACAGTACGTTCGAAACCGGTTACATACCGGTTGCTATTTAACGTAACAAGCCTTACGGTCGAACTTGCCCAAAACTGAGAATGCTGGCGAAGTTACACGCTGCCACGAATTTTACGTTTCTGAGGAAAATCGAGAGCAAAGGTAGCCTAAGTTAAAGTTAAAGGGAGCGAGGATCTATGACGAGGAAACTGTGGATGAAGAGGCGCGTTGGATACCGTTGGATAAATTTAAATCGGTTAGCCATGTTGCCTTGGGAGTTTATCGATTTTCAAGGGTACAAAGGCTCCAGATGGGGCTCGGGTTAATTGAGAAACTTGAAAATTTGAATACGCCCGGCGAAGACAAACGGAGAGGGAACGGAAGTATCAGTGGAAAGAGAGAGAGGGAGATAAAGATGGGCAAAGTGTGAGAGCCCCGATTAGCACGGAATGTTTGCGTTTTAGTTAACCGAACTTCAGGATCGTTTCTCTGTTCGACATTTGTCTATCATCGACAAACACGTCGCGAACCGTCTGAAACTTCTCTCTCTCTCTTTCCGTTTCCAATCATCCCCTTCATCTTGCTCCTCGTCGTGTGTACAACGGGTGATCAGATTGTTCGAGCCACGGAAAATATGTTTTTCTTCCTTTTTCCGTGTGTTTGGAGATTTAATGGTGATATCGAGGTTTCTTTTGCAGTGAACAAATTTGAATTAGTAATTGTTAAGTAAAAATTTCACGGCA
The DNA here is from genome assembly GCA_951804975.1 of Anthophora plumipes. Classification (NCBI taxonomy): domain Eukaryota; kingdom Metazoa; phylum Arthropoda; class Insecta; order Hymenoptera; family Apidae; genus Anthophora; species Anthophora plumipes. Next base: position 13,537,836 of record OX638123.1, on the reverse strand, counting down.
AAGTTAATTTTTGGAAAATGAATGGTCACTTTTTATCTGGGAATTAATTTCTTTTTTATTCATACTTTCTTTTGGTATTTTTCGTGATGTTTGCACTTTCGAAGTTTCAAAAACCGAAAGTTTCGTTCTCAGAAAAAGAAACTACGAATTATTTATCAATTTATTCAGTTCTATTTGTTCTTTTACTATTGTTATTTTAACATTCATGATATATGTTACGAACGTGACAAAACAAATGTGCACTTCGATCGTTTCTTTTCTAAAATATTTAGCTCTGATAATTCGATCACCCGGTGTGCAACTGGTAATAATTTCCCATTGGTCGTACGGCAAGTCGCTTCGAATCGTTCCGCGGGATTCGATCGTGTGTCATTTGCATCGTCGAAAGGAAAAGAACCTGGTCGTTTGTTTGCACGAGAAACTGTACACTGTCGGAAAAGCTTGAAACAGAAAGCAAGAGAGAGAGAGAGAGACAGACAGAGAAGACAAAAGAAAGAAAATAGAAAATGTGAGCAATCGTGGTGATATTGAACTCGCGTCGAAAGGACTCACGCTTTAATTATCGATACTAATTGCCCCGGTGATTGCTAGGCTTTCTTCTCACCTGGAACAATGGAAACGTGAGAGTAAATGGAATTTCTCTTTCGAATCAAATGTGCACTTCGATTGAAAACACCGGTGATATATATATATATATATACACATATATAGGTGTGTGACCCACTTCTCTAGCCACTAAAGTACGTTAACGGGCCCCCATTGTCCTGAATGGATCTGTATATTGCTCACGTATCGAATCTCGTTACTCTTCCCGCTTCGCTGCTACAGTTTTATACATAAATATCATCAACAACACATGAACACACACATACACACATACACACAGATACATAGACACACGCAATGATAAGATGCCAACGAAGGTGCCTAGAACGCGTTATCAGTAAGCGACGCGACCTAACGATTTTATATTTTACACATACGATTTATGCTAAGGAATTTTTCGCTAACGCTGACGTAGTATATCCAATTTGCTTGTGGTGAGAGGGTAGAGCCAATTGTTTTTTTTTTGTCTCCATACACACGTTCCGTACGGACAAACACGTACGCGAGCGATAAGATAATTGCGAGCCGCGAACGGGCATCTGTAATCACACGTGTGCGTGATTCGCCGCTCGCGATATTTCTCTTTTTTTTTTTTGTTTAGAGGTATCATCCGTAGCGCATATGCCGAGTATACGAAATGGCGCACGAAGAATTTCGTTCACCTTCGATTGACGGTGATGTTTCAATTTGAATCTGTCCAATATTGTTTACCGTTGGAAGAATATTGTCCCCATGCCGTTTCCTTCAACTTCGGACCTCTGACGTCATAGCCTGGTCAGCTAAGGGGAAAAGTAGGCGGGGCATACTATCCCCACCACTCGAGTTCGATGCTGAGCGAACTTGGGGCCTCTGACGTCGTCGCCTACTCAAGGAAGGGGAAAAGTAGGCGGGGCATGTTATCCCCACTACTTCATGTCTACACGAATCAACTTCAGGAGAAATAGAGCACCAATGAGGGACTGTGCGATCGACAATATCGATCTAAACCAGCATATGGCGGGCCTCCTTAGCAACGCGCGCTTTCCTTGACAACGGAGACGCGCTGCGTGAAAGAGTGGGGGAAATTGGCGCGTGGGGGGCCCTATGCTGTCTAGCGGGGCCACTCACGCGTCAGTTTCCCCTTCCAGCGTGCTGCCGTCGCCAAGGAAACCGCGTGATGCTAAGGAAGCGTCCATGAAGGAACTCGATAGATACGGGAACGGCTTTTTTCTCCCGGTAGACAATTTTGGACAGCTGTGATCTGAAACATACATCGGTGATCGTTCCCCATGAACACGTTCTAGCGAAGGTGTCTGAGATTTTCTTGCGCCATCTTGTAGAAGAGATAGCATTTCATGTTTAGATTTAGAAATAACACTCGAGCACTTTTCATCGACTTGATCGAACCGTGCATGTACAGCCGGTGGAACCGATACAGCCGAGGTGGTGAAAATCTGCAAACTATTAAAACGTCGTAACAGAGGATGATGTCAACTCGAAATTGATTGTTTTTTCTCGTTGCCAGTGTACTTTGAAACATCTGTCTACACTTTAATCGTCGACAACTGCAGGTCCATTCTTTCTTTGACCTCGTGACTTATAACGAAAGATTTTGCAAGCAAAAATTTTCATTGTCGGTACACAAATGATACAACTGCCCTAAGTGCTTCGTTGCAACAATCACGACCTCGTTGTATCGCTTCGATCAGCTCTACCGCGACAGCTGACGCGGCTCAGGCGTTTGATTCAAGTCAATGGAAACTGCGTCGTTTCTTCTCGTCGATAAAGTCTCCTATGAAGTAATTGTCCACTATTAAATGCGTATACGATGGAGATGTAAAACCGAGCAAGCATGTATCGTCAATTTGATTACGTAATTAAGATTAAGTTAACGTGGCCTGCGAATTACGAGGGAGAAGCAGGAGCCCCACGGTGAAACGATAATATTAGGCTCGAGGACGATCGCTCTATCTCTCGATGATAACGTCGAGAAAAAGCCACTTCTGTGTTACTCTAACGCCCAGGCCTTGGTGTTTTCGCAACTAAGAAGTTTACCTTTCTCCTCTTCCTCCTCCTGTCCCTATCTCTCTCTCCCCCTCCCATATCCCTCTTTTTCTTCAACGTTTCCTTCGTCGTCCTTCTTAATGAGCCTTATATTCGTAGCCTCGCCTTCTTTATCGCGAGTGTTTACAAGTATGCAGAGACGTCGGTGCTTGTCCTCGAGCCTGAGGTGCGCGCCTACTCCGTCGTAAGCTTGAAAAGCTCGAGTCTGTTCTGTACCCTGACAAGCGTGCATATTTTCCACTGCTTTTCTCTACTTTTCTTTCTTTCTTGTGTGTTTTTTTTTTCTTCACTTTTATCTCACCCCTTTTCTCTCTCCGCTGACCGACTAAAACGTTTCTGATTCGCGATTACGCGAGTCACGTACAGACCTTACCCGACGATCGAGCGTTTTTACATAACACGCGCACCAAACCGTAATGGCTTATTTATTTTTTACGTTTAACGTGTACCGCTCTTCAAGAATACTCGTACTTTCTTGTATCTCTTCTTCTTCTTCTTTTTCTCTTTCTCCTTTTTTTTTTATTTCTGTCTTTTCGCCTTGTAACGCGTCCATGTTTCGTGGACGCGGTGCAGAGCGCGCGCGCGCGCATTTAGGACGAAGACAGGAAACATCGAAGCGGGTATATGCGAATTAATTGTCCTAACCGACGAGGAATCTTGTTGCGTGCGCGCCGTCTGATTAATTCTTCGATTATTGATTATATATTTCCTCTTCTTCTTTTTCTTTTTTTTTTTTTTTACCAGTATCAAGACGTCACACTTTTGGCTAAACTTCGTATATGTCAGTACCGTAATACACACGTTGTACATAGCATATATGGTACAGAGAAAATAAACTCATTTTATAACGAACTGTTTTATTTTTTAAACCTGTTCTGTGTTAGTGTAAGTAAATTAATACATTGCGTTTCGTGTGACTACTTCTAAACTGTTTTATTTATTTTCTCAGTTATTACTTAAGATATTCAAATGAAAAAAAAATACGTGAAAGAGCTGTAGACTAGCTTTACTTGAGATATTTTTTTCAGAATTATAGATCGATTATTAAGGGTAGAAAAAAATAATTAACATTAAAAAAACTGCTACAAAAAATGAATTAGCTTTTTCTAAATAAATCTGGAAAGATTAGAATTCTTTTGACGTTTCGATCGAATGAGAAATAAAGAAAGAAAGTAGCCTGAAACAGGATGAACGGTTATTTTGTCCGAACAGAATGGCAATGAAGATTTGCATAAAAGCAGAACCGTGGAAATAGAGAAAGTATATAGTACAGCTTCGGTCAAAAGTATTGCAACCAGCCGCTGAAAACTATATCTCTGAAATCTTTCTATTTTCCGTCATCCTTTGTCTCGGTCAGTTCAAAGGAATTTTAAAACAGTTGACAAGGTTTACAGTGGACCATAAAACGACTGAACGATCTACAATTCACGTATTCTGCTTCTTTCTTCGAAATGTCACAGTCTGTCAAACACACGTCAGCCTCACATCAATTTCATTGACAATATTTTGAAAGTTGAAAAGTGTGCCATTCTACATTTATCATGCTAATTTCTCTCTGACAGCTTATTAAATTTTCTAGTATTATTCATAAATATTTCTACAAATATTTCTGTATTTTGCATAAAAATAATTTACAGAGAACAACTGAAAGGCTGACTGTACTATATTTTAGCAGAACACCTAACCTAACTTAACCTAAAGCTAAAGCTAACCTAACCAAGTTAGGCTGAAGACCTGTTAGTAGTTTTAAGTAGGTTTCCTGGTAAGATACTGTTGCGAGACAGTTACAAAGCACACATTGGGACGAGGAATGCTACATCGAGGATAAGCGACCATTCAAACGGGGTCTCTGAAACGAATCATGCATCCCTAACGACATCAGTTTGACTCACGTACTTACGTATCAATCAACGTATTATTATGCTAAATGTAACCGTGCCCCGGCTGTAAACGCGCGGAATTTAGCAAGACATGCTACAGAAAGCATCGATTCGATACCTAATTTTGCAATCATTAGGGAAACAGGTTTAATTATATCATCAGTTAGCTATTTTTTTTTTCATTTTTCTCGATAGAAGAGATTTTCCAGGTGTAATCGTCGATTTTTATTTTATTTTTAATTCAAAGAAGTACGAAAAGCGAGATAGATTTCAGTTTGTTGAATTAACGTTTTAATTATTTTTTTACGCTGCCTGCAGAAATTAGTATAAATAAAATTGTACTCGAGTGAATTCCAAATATTGTCCTGTGCTAAATTTTATAAATTTTTTAAAAAATGATCCCAATAAAAATAAATTTCCAATAAAATAAATGACTGAAGAATATTAGCCAACAGAATACATTAATAAAATTCATTATTTTCTATATTATTTGTAATTTGTTTTATTTTTAAATTACATGATCTCTTTTTTTATCCGGGCCATAAGGTATGCAGCATCCTGTACATTTATTGCACGTAAAGATAGTCGTAAAATTAAAATACCAATTAAACAATGATAATTTTCATTCAAAACGAGCACCCTAATAAAAATAATTTTCCAAAAAAATTAAATAACAGAAAATTACTTTTTGCCCTCCTTGTATTTTCACATTAAATGATCCTTTTTTAATTGTACCACCAAGTGTGTAACATCCTGTAAACTTATCTATTGAAATGCATGTGTTATAATTAAAACACGTAGAGATAATATTTTTTATTCAAAAGAGGTACCTTAATAACAATAATTTCTCAACAACATTAGATAACAAAATAAATTATTTTCGAAACTCTGTGCATTTCTACATTACATTATCCTTTCTTAATTGCACCACCAGATATGTAACATCCTGTACACTTATCTATCGTAATGTATGTACTCTAATTAAGACACGTAGAGATAGTCGTAAAATTAAAATACAAATTAAACAACGATAACACTGTTCGCGTAAAACAAAACACCCAAACAAAATTAATCTTGTAGCAGAATTAAATAAAAATAAAATAAACTATTAAGAATATTAGACAACATTCTAAATTACTGAAATAAATTCTTTGCATTTTGTTTTATTTTAAAATTAATCTTGCTCATTGTAATATCCATCATAATAAATATAATTAAGACACGTAGAGATAGTCGTAAAATTAAAATACAAATTAAACAATGATAACACTTTTCATACAAAATGTAGCACTTTAAAAAAACAAAAATAATAATTTTCCAGTAAAATAAATTACTAGAAATATTAGACAACATAGTAAACTACTGAAATAAATTATTTTCTATACTCTTTGTATTTTATTTTGCAACAACATTATTCCTTTTTCGATTGTACCACCAGATATGCAAAACCCTGTACAATTATTCATCGTGATTCACATATAATTAAAACAGTCGTAAAATTAAAATACAAATCAAACTACTGATCACACAAAACATGGCATATCTATGAAAATAAGTTACTCAAAAATTGTACACCATAATAAATTATCAAATAAAACCATTTCACTATAATTCAGAAGTGTTAGAATTTAATATACTCGTTACTTTAATTTCTGTATCTGAAAACAGATAAACAGTCACGAAAATGAATATCATTCGACATTCACCGAGCCACAAAACGTTCGTTCTTTCAAACGAGCTTAAATTAACAATCGTTGTCGCGTTGTTCGTGCCTGGTACCAACAAGTATGTCCGCAATTATGTGCCTTGCAATTGGAATTTGCGCACATTGCGCCTACCTAAGCAAAGCTAATTGCGACGACCGTTCGCCCGGTTGTATACTAGATCGATACTTTTACATTACACATTCAGTAAGCAACGAGCCCCTCTGTTCGATCAGAACGCAATGACCGTAGGTAATTTATCGAACGTGGTGTTCAATTAAAATTCCAATTGATCGCCCAGGAAACCCCGAAAAGAATAGTTTCACATTTTCATAGAATAAGCAACAACAAGAACAACAGACAGGAGATGTTGGAAAATAAATTTTCGAAGCATGACCGAGATGTCGATAGGTTTCAGGTGAACAACGAAGTTTTGAGGAATATCAGGATTTATCGTGCTGCACGAGCGAAAAGTGGAACCACGTAAGTATACAAGATCACGGGTTTCCAGTCTCCGTTAGCCGGACTTCGCTCAATCAGCGTGGGAATTGTGCTCAGTGACCCTGAGAATGAAATTTATGAGCTCGATACAACGGCAAAGACGCCTCTAGCTGTCGCGGAAGATCGAGGAATGTCAATGGGATTTGTGTGTTTTATTATTTAACGATTAACTACGATTAAACTTTTCGTCTTATTCGCGTTGTGTGTGAACCAATTAAAAGATATTCCCTTATCAGCGAGTAAGTCTTTTTCTATTCAATCTGAGTAAAAATGTTTCCAAGAGTATCGTACACTTAATGTTTCGATGATTCTTGAAAAAAATAAAATTTTCATACATACACGGTGTGTTCAAAAAGTTTTCAGACTGATATAATAAAAAATCGAGTTCTATCGATTCAGTTTGGTAATAAGAGAGAAAAATATATAGTATGGGGGTCTCATATCCGTTCAGAGGAACGAAAGCAGCGAGAAAATTTAAAAAAAGCGCCTTAAATATGAGCGCAGAGTTGCCGAATGCCAGTTCGGAGCTCGCGAGTTTCGATTCTCTTAAATGTTTCTTCGCACTTTCAATAAGAAGTTACGATACTCTGAAAGTCATTTTGAGAATGATTTTTCACTAAATCGAGATAAATATAAAAGGTGCAATTAAAAATTTTCACATTTCACGTGATCAAAATGGATGAATATTTCTAGAATCGTACTTTCTAGTCAAAAATTTCTCTATGGGGTCTCTATAAATCAGGGAAGGGACAATAATATCGAGAAATTGAAAAAAGTGCTTTAAATATGGGGAAAAAGTCGCGATGTCTCAGTCCGGAACTCGCGATTATATTTAATATACATTGTAAGGGAAAATATATATAATATTTTGCGAAAACATGCAAAATTTGGAAAATTCTGAATAATCCTAATTTTTTAATCAACAACCTTAAGTACAATACTACAAAGCTGTTGGTAATACTAAACGATAGTGTTGTGAACCGGAAATTAGTGATTAAATCCTTTTATTTCTTCTTTGAAAATAATAATCCCGTTATTCTTAAGCATGGCTGAATAAAACACATGATTATAAGAGGAAACGTGTGCAACATATCCGTGCATTAAACAACAGTAACAAGTTGGTTGGGAAACGATTCGGTGAGAGCATTCGACGAGTCGCCTATGTTAATGAACTGGATCGAGATAATGGCATGCAGTTCTCATAGTTTATGGCTGTAGTAACGTGGCAGCTAGGAGGTATCCCAGCCAGTGGCTACTGTGTGACAAGACATGGTTCCGTGATATCGACCCGCGTACGAAAACTTCTCCGTTCGTTTCAGCTGGTAGAAATGGAACGGGCTCCGCTCGGATGACATAAAAATCTTGATAGGTTTTCCGGTATTTCGAGATGTTTGAACTTCGAAACGATGACGTTTCTCATCGTACATGTCCGAAATACGATTTCAATTCAGTGCCAATAAACAGTGTCTGGCCTAGATGTACAATTTTAACCAAAAGTATTGGCCTCTGCGTAAAATACGAATGCTTTAACCTTTTAACGATGTCTGACGAGTATACTCGTCGGGAGAGGAAATAAATACACTTGAAAAAATAAATAAAATACCTCTCGAAAGATCATTTTTGTTTATTTCAAGAAAAATCGAAGAACAAGTATGAATTATTTGAACGTTTAACGATATCTGACGAGTATATTCGTCAGCAGAGGAGAAAAACACGTTTGGAGTAACGATGACTATATTTTCCACGTGAAAGATAAAATACCATTCGAAAGATAAATTTCTTCACTTCGTTGGGAAGTCGAAGAATGAATATGAATTAAATTTTCAACGGTGTTGGACGAGTATACTCGTCACAAGGAAATGAACGGCTTCTTAATATTATATCTCGTTAACCATTAGGTTTAGGACTAACATAGGTTAATACTTTCTTTTCTGTACGATGAAAAACAAACAAAATCGACGTTGAAAATTTTAGAAATTTTAGAAAATTTGAAACCTAAAATACGATTATTGAAACAGTGCAATTTTCGTATTTAACAATTCTCCATTAGACGCACAATTGTGAAAGTTACACAAAGTGTGCAAGTTACTTGGCACACCCTGTACAATCTAATAACAGGCGAGACGAAAATCCCACAAGAAATTGGAAAGGACAATTTCTATTAGGACAATATAATATCCCAAAGGAGAGCCAGTGGTAGCTGTGACGGATCATCAGTCACCGTATATCATCTTCTATAAGGAAGCCAGCTATAAGATATCAACCTTGCGAGCCATTTGTCAAAAGTCGAAACGTTCCTATCGAACTGTCTCTCCAGGAATTATCTAACCGTGCCGCCAGACCTAGGACCAGGAGAATTTTGGACAATCTGTCCTGTACGAATTATCCAACATTAACCCTTGGGTTTATTGATCTCTGGATTTCGAGAGATCACGTTCCACTGTGTCCCATGACGGTTCGTTCGATCTTGAAATTATTTCGAAGGGGAGTGCACGATTGCGAATCCCTCCATTTTAGGGGACGGTTAGGTTTGATGGATTAAAATTGACACAACGACGTGGAAGACTTTTTTTTCCATTAGTCTTGTCTTCAGCGTGATCGAAAGAGGGAATTTAACCGATCAATGTCCATTTTCTTCTCTTCAACTAATTTTCTTTATCTTGATATATATTTAAATTCTACAAATATTGTGACGTAGTTGTTAATAATTATCATGTAACGATGTTGAATAAATATTTATATTTTGAATTAAATATAATTAATAATTAAGGAAATATTTTCATTTTTAGATAATTAAATATAATTACAGGAATATTAATGAATTATCGTTAAATAATATTAACCCTCTATAATCCGAGCTTACTGTCGAATTAATAATTAATAATTACTGCAAAAAAATTACCTGGTAATAATGTAATAATATAACGATGCTATAGGAGAGTAATAAAAATGAAATATAATTACTATGATATATTATATTACACAAAATCTATCATTTATTTATTGAAATATATATTATTGTATTATTATAATATATAAAATAATAATAATATTAAAAACTAACATTTATAAAATTGAGCAACTTTGTTGAGTAAAAAATGACGAGTTAACTCGTCCTCCCTGGTTAACAGATTAAGGAAGTAATCTTGCACACGTAATAAGCAGATTTGTACTAAAATTGGCATGCAAAGTGGAAAAATCGTTTCATCTTAACTGGGCGGATATGTAATTTGCATCTCTCTGTTTCAACTCTTTGGATACAAAGTAGATAGAGATATATCATAAAAGGATTGAATTTTATATCTAGTTTATTCCCAGCTACTCCACTTTTATTATAATTCTAGTTATTTCTCAGGTTCTTGAAACGATTGGATGTGAACTTCCCTTCACCGTAAAAAAGGTAATTGCTGTACTATTTGTAATCCTTAACAGGATGGTTAAATTACTCTGATATTTTCGATTAAAAATATTCCCAGTTATTTCTATATAGATCTTTCATACAATATTGGAGAATTTGTGAGAATTATCTGTAATTTACTATTAATTTCATAGAGTATCGTTAAATCTATTATTACCAAACGCTGCAGTAAATTCTACGGTGAAAAGTTCAATCGTAGATACGGGATAACATTTATCTACCTAAATACTCATTACGTATGCATAACTAATACCCTGGGCGTTATCTATATTTCAATCGAACGGATATTGGCATAAGCTACTTCCATTACTGTTCACACGATCGTTCTCCGGGATAATTGAGAATGGGAAAATGAATTTGCAGCTTGCTTCGTACCGAAGGAAATAATCCTCACGTTTTTATTTTACAATTTCAGTTTTAAAGTGCTCTTTTTTCCTACGATTTTAAAAGTTCCTGAAAAATTTTCACACTCACAAAAAGTCACTCCTCGGTGTACAGTTCGAGCAAATGAAATCATTGAACTTATCGTTGTAGCCTCAATAGTAATACAATAAAAAAATATACATAGTTCCAGTTAAAAAAAATACTGATAGTCTTAAAAAAAAAGAATTGTACGGATCATTAAATGTGCACCTTGAAAAATACTACAATTTAGTTCTCACGAGCAACCATAACCGAGATATTCACGTGTTCCCATTTAAACACCCCATCAGATATGTGCTCATAAAACACGAGATCACTATACCTAATAATGGGAACACACTCGAACGCTTAATACCATAGCCAGGTGTGATAGTTGTTCGGTAATCAAGTTACATTTCCACGCCGTTTCCACGTCACATATCTACATAATCCCATCGTCTATGGGGACAACTATTGTCGGTATCGCGTGGAGGCTCGCGGGCAAGATAGGTGAATCACGGTGAAAGGCGGAAAGCTCGAACAAAGTGTGCACTAGCGACCCAACGAAAGTAGTCCCAGTGTAAGTAGGCGGCTAGGTTCTCAGCTGAGTGGAATGGGTATAAAAGGAGGGGGTTGAGTGGGTGACTGACTGGAATGACTGGGGTTGGTTGCTGGTTCAGGTTCACTCAGCTAGGGTTAGGTTTGGTGTCACCCAACCGACTGGTAGGAAAGAGGCGGAAAGAGGGTGAAGACGCAAAGTCGATGGTAGAAAAAGAGATGAGAGGTTTGTGCGGTATATGAAAGACGGCGGGAAGACAGAAATAAGGCAAGGGTAAAGGGTTTAGGGGAGAGGGAAACAGTCTGTTGTGAAGAAGCCCATATTCCCTGGAGAGGAAGAGAGGGTGGGCAAGCATACCGCAGGATGGGAGCAACTTTCCGCTTCGATCTGCTCGGTTATATCGGAGCGACGCGTGGTGTCACGTAAACCCAAAGAAAACACCTTCTCGCTCTTTCTTCTTTTCGGGCTTTCGAACTGCCATTCCGCTGTTACACCAGGCTATCCACTGAGTATTTTCCACTCGCATTCTTCGTGGCCAATAGTTGGCATCGTTCACGATATACACAGGAAAAAGGTGAGTGAAAAAAAAAAGAAGGGGGGATCGAATCGGACAGCTGAAGGAAATTCTTGGTTCCCCTTCGATTTGGCGAGCTGCTGCAGGAGGAACAGGAAACGGATCGCTTCCTTTTTACATGTTTTAGAAAGAAAGAGCTTTCGGGAATATCGTGTTAAAATTTTGTTGCGAAATTCCCTGTATTTTGGATTTTGCAGACCTTTGTAGTTAGGCCCTATGCTTCTATCCCTTCAGAAATAATTAGCCTCTACTCCTTCACGAGGTTTCCTTTTTATTTGAAATAATACAGCAGTATGAGCATTTCTAATGTGACTATTACAGTGTAGTGGTATATTGCAAGTGAATAAATACAAGCACGTTTTTTTCCAACTGGTAAAAAAAAATTAAAAAGAAAAAAGACAAAAAAATATTTAATCGATCTGAAATTCTAACACGATATTCTACGCATCACAGACTCTCGTAAATTTACCTTTCTACGTTAAAAATTGTACACTGTCCCAGCTCGTAAAATTTGGAAAAAGTTTAACAAATTTCGAAGCAGGAAAAGCGCTGCAGAATTTTTCCCCGAACGCATCGCGAGTCGGAATTACAGACAGTAACAAATGGCAGCGTAAATTATGTTGAACAGCTTTTAACGAAATCCTATTGCATTCTGTTAACTGAAAAGTACGTTGAAGACTAACAAGAAGAAGAAGAAGAAGTTACTTTAATCCGGAATCCATTATCGTGAAACGGAAAAGGCTCTGCGATACACGGAACGATTCAGCGACGCGTAAATATTTTACACCGCGGAGGCTTATTAAATACTTTCTCGCTTTTTTTTCTTTTTTTTTTTCTTTAATTGGAAGATCACGAAACGGCGTACCGAAACTGAAGGTTTCAAACACAAACGTTTTCTCATTTCAAGGTTTGTGAATCTCCGGGAGCAGCAGACCTCTTCTTCCCCTACTTATGCCACTACTCCTTCTCCGTCTCCTTCTTTCGTTTTCTTTTCTTCGTTTACTTCACATCGAAACGTCTGCTTCCGTCTCCCAGGCGTCGTTCCAACAGCCAATCCGTCCGACTTCTCGCTGCGCTGGCGAGCTTCAAGTATTCTCTGAGTTTCAACCATGCGATCCTTATTCAAAAAGGTTTCCGCGTGTTCACTGACTGGGAACAGTTCCGTCGGATTTCGTACGCCCTCTTGGATTACTACGATGGAATAATATCCGAAAGCACTTTTCTAACTAAACAACTTCCCACTTTATCCAGAATCTTGTTTGATCGTCACTGACGATAGCAGGAGGTGGAGGATTAATTCGATTGATGAATCGAAGAAATAACAGATTCCAGCGGTAGAATGTTTAACAGAGATGGGAGTGACTAGGAAACTCGAGATTGAATGCACGTACCTGATATATCTACAGTTGATTTCGTATGCTGACTTTTATTAACTGTTTCCAATAGTTAGGATCTAATGGTAAGACGAAAGCAACATTAAGTGTGATATTTGTGGCAGCGAAATTGTTACGGTGACTTTCTGATATTGGATTGTCTGGAATTTCTGTACTGAGTTTTTTTTTTGCACACTAAGATTTTTACACTACGATTTTTCAACGCTGGTAATTTTTTTTTGACACTGTGACTCTCACTATTCTATGGTTTTTAAACGTCACAGTTCATTTCACATTGGGTTTTCCTACACTGGTTTCTTTTACATTGGGTTTCTTTAACTGTGATTTTTTTTTTACACACTGGGATTTTCTATACTGTAATTCTTACTGTTTTGTGGTTTTTTTCTACAGTGCAATTTTTTTATATTGGATATTCTACACTGTGAGATTCTCCTCTGGTTCTCACATTACACTGTGGGGTTTCTTTTATTTATATTGGGTTTTTTCGACAGGATGGAATTTTTTTATATTTCCCAGCACTGGATTTCCTGTGCTGCTTTTTTTCTTTTAAACACTACAACGTTTATTACTATACAGAAGTGTATATCTCTATTTATATAGCTACAGTTGTTTTCAAGCAACGTTCTAAAGTGTTTTTTCTAACACTGATATTTTTTTACAATTCCATGTTGTAAAACAGCTTTAGAGTGTAAAATAATATAGTCAATTATTCTCAGTAGGTGGATATAAAGAAAGGAGGAACGGGAATAACAAACAGCATCGTATCGCATGAATCACGCTTATGAATCGGTTTTTTAAAGCCATAGGAAACGACGCGAAAGAGCTTGGTCGAAAGGACTGGAAAAGTCTGCCGTCGTAAAGTGCTGTTGTCTATGAAGCGGAAATAATAACGTCATTAAAACCCAGCTACCTATATATATATATATATATACATACATATATATGTATACGATCGTGTATACGAGTCGTGATCCAATTATCCTAAAAGCTGAGTGAAATTTAAGAAAAATTCAATTAGCCTAACTGATTAGTGTACTTTCAACAAGCCAATTCTTTCAAAGAACATCTCGCATTCCTTCCATCTCTCTCAGTATTTTTTTTTTACAGACCTGATTTCACGTTTTTCCATTCGATATCGACGAGGATCAATTTAACGCGCCAATTACGATTGTAATTTTCGATCTTCGTGATAATTTGTCCAAACGAAGAAGAATGTATCGTACTGTACGTAAATATTTCCTTCTGAATCAATTCTCTTCGAATTTCTTTGGAATTCGACGAATTGCACCTCTCGGAAGGTCGATCTCGTGGAGAAAAAATTTGCACAGAAACAAGCTCGAGTAGAATCTGAATTCTGAGGATAAAAGAGGATAATACGTGGCTATTTTTGACGTCGCTTGGAAAAGAACATTTCATGCAGATCCTTTAATGCTTTGACAGCCGCCGACGAACAGATTTTCCGATTATCACGTGAATAACGAGTAACGAAACGTCGAAAATGATCAAGCTTGTATTTATTCCATCGGTTTTCTTTTTTTAATTTGTTCGAAACATATCGTTTGGTTTACAGAAGATTGCAAACTCGTGAAAAACATCGACGAAGAGCGTAGGTTTTTTTTTTAAATGATCACGACTGCTATGAATTACCGATTTCTTTTTTCTCGACATTTCTCATCTGATATCTTGCGTGTTTATGATCCGGCGACTATGTTTCCCAGTTGCTTTCACGCGGTATTTGACGGGACAGATAAAACACACACGTGAACGCCTAACGAGCTAACGAAACTTTCGTTGTTTCTCCAATTTTCGAGGCGCAACAGGAAACCTGAGCTTCTAATTATTTACGTCATCACGTGCGTCGCAACTCGATCGTACTCTCAGCCAGTCGGTTTATCGTGTGTGCGTTTCCAACGTATTTGAAACGAGGACAATTAATACTTCTCTTTTTTTCTTCTTCTTTTTTTTTTAAGCTTTTCGTTCGGTTGGTCAAAGAATTTCTCGGAAGCAAGCCACTCTTGCACCAGCTGATTTCCCACGGGATACTAATCCTATTGTGGCCGGCTAACTTTTCCTTTTTTTTTTTCTCTCTCTTCCTTTCCTTTTTGTCAGATACCGCCAACTAAGCTAATATACTTCTAACGCAGCGCGGTTGCGTTGAAAAATATCCATGGGAATCGTCCTCCTCGTGTCTCCCCTTGCTGAGAAAAGGAGAATAATTAGACGATACTCGTAATGAACACGTTTCGCGACGCAACTGTAATTCCATACGCAGACTCATCACGAGGTTCTGTATATTTTCCAATAAGAAAGATAGAGAACTTTGAATTGAAGTGAAACGAAAAGCACGGATGATAATCTAGTACTTGCTACTTCGTTTGAAACGTAGAATAAAATATTTCCATTTGACACTGTTTTTTTGGAGAAAAGCGAGCAAAAATTTGTGATACGATTCTAGAAGACGATGTGAGACAAAAGTGAAGAATAGAAAAATTGCGTATGAGCCTTCTTCTTTTAATTATTAACGTTTGAAAATATCCCTGCAACCTGGCAACCCTCCTTACACCAACGAATATGTAGGGGTCGTTCAATAAGAGCGATAGAAGTTTGAATTGAAATGAAACGAAAAGTACGAAAGATAATTCGGTACTCTCTACTTTATTTTGAAGTACATTCGATGGCATTATACAATAAAATATAATATTATATAAATGATCACAAGAATAGCGTTTGGTAGGATGAATACAATAAATCCAATTTAACGATGAAGCTCTGGGTGAAAAGTGACCCGGGGTGCGTATAAAAGTCGCACAGTCCACTGTCCTAAGTTTAATCGTCTCACGATCTCAAATTTTATCGATCCCATGGGTTGATGCATCGAATCGGATCGTCTCGGGATAACAAATCGAGAAATTAAGCGAAACGTGATATTCAGTTACTAAAAAAATGAAAAAAAAAATAGAAATGAAAAAAAGGGATAGGGAAAAGTCTGTCGAAAGGAACAAACTCCGGTTTATTCAGCGTGCGCAATTACACCATTATACCTTTCGAACTCTGCACGACAATAACGGTCATAAATCGGTTAATTAAACCGCGTCAACGAACTGCCTGGCCATTCGAAACAACGAGAAATCGGAGTCGAGGGAAAAAAAGAGAGAAAGAAAGAGAGAGGGAAAAAAAGAAAATCCGTTTTATCTGATCCGGCACAAATTCGAAAACAACCACTTCGTGATCGTTGTGTCCCGTAACAGCCGCGTAAAGTGGTCCTCCGCCGCGAACAACTTTCTCGATCGTTATACGTGTGTCGTTTAATAAACGACGCGACCGATATCGTCGAACGATATTACAGCAGAAAAAAAAAGGAAATACCACGCGAACGTCCGTTAAGAATAATGCAATTTCCATGTCTGTCGAATGTAAGAATGATATACAACAGGGTGTTCGGAAAAATCGTGGCATAGTTGGAAAGAGAGGCTTTATACTTCGTGCACAGTATAGTAATTCAAGTTCATACTTTGATCCAGAGGATTATAGTTAGAAAACATAAATATAACACACAGAAACTGTCGAAAACCCACTTAGAAATCATCTGAGACAGCTGTCGCCAAGGCTTTCATGATTTCAAACTTCTTCAAACCACGACTACCATTGTTAGCAACAATTTTTTTCTCACAGAAAGGGCTACTGAGTTATTCACATCTACATAGACAGTAGATAAACTGCAAATACGAAAATTATCTCTATCATCCATCAGTGAAAACACAGTTAATACCAAAGCAAACACAGTCAAACATGGATCATTACCAAGTAGACGTATAAATAACACTAAAACGATATGGGATTTACCTACATCCTTATCTTCCCAATAAGGAACTCAAAAATGGTGAAAACTATTTAAACCGCAGATTGTTCGTCGTTACCAATATCATAAGATCGATATATCATCCTTAAAGATAAGAACACCTTTAAAAAAAGGCATTCAAGCTTTAAAATCTCATTGGGGGAAAGTGTATCGAAGCGAATGGGTCTTATTCTGATTAAACAAACCTATTTTGAAAGGATATATGGACTTTTTAATGTTCGTTTAACAATCCGACGTTTCGTATGGTGCACCAACCTAGTAATAATGATATATCGGCGAACGATGACATTCCGTTGCAAGCGTTTCGTGGAAGGCTGCAAGGGTTATGCGAGTCAGCTAGCTGTGAGTTCAGAAAGGGGGTTGCGCGATTGCTGTGGATGGTACGATTGCTGAAAAGGGAGGATGGGGTGTACGTGTAGTTCGACGAGGTGGAAGAGAGAGGTCGGAAGGGGGGCGATGGCCAGTTGAAAACGGGAGCTTCGTAAACGTGGCAAGCGCCAATGCAGCATAACGACACAGCCAAATGGTTCGACCATTACCGCGCCAATATTACCTGCTCAACTGAATTATTGTGTCGAGCGGCCGCGCGAAATATCTGGCATCGATATTGAATTGGTGACGGTCACCGCGAGAACGGCTCATAGAAATGGAGAATGGTGTGATGAGGATGAAGCCAGGAGGGTTTGACAGAGAACCCGGGATCGCGATGGGGAGGAAAAATATGAGGGGGTAGGAAAAACGAGGGAATTTTTGGGAGAATGAATCTCTCCGGGTACAAAAGCTCGATTTCGTGGAATAACTTTCAATAAATTCGACCATTGTGCTTGGTTCGTGGATTGATAGAGGTTTGCGTCATTGCTTTATCACCCTTTGCTATCCGATCGCCTAATTATTGGGACAAATCGTTCAGCTGGCTGAAATTTGATCTTCCGCGGAGCGATAATTCGATTATTTTGAGTTGTAAGAGGTTTAGAGGAAATTTTCATGGACAGTAGTAATGTGTAGACATAGCTTCAGTGTTTCCTTAACTTAGCCATCAATGATTTAAGGTTTTATGTATAATGTGTAACCAAAATTTTCAAACTCAGACAGCTACACTGTTTTTAATTAACATGCTGATATTACTATTCTTTTTTTAACCATTTTAAACATTGAATCATTTTAAATAAATATATTTCTACACACTATAGAATCCTGCACAATGTTCATAAATTTTTATTTCAACATTTAGACCAAACATGAAACAATCTTCAAGAATTCGTGCTTCGAATTAAACGTAAATTAACGAACAAGTGTTTGTTAGATAAATGTTGAATAAAATTTTCTAATTGTATCACGAACAACTTTGTGCTTTCACATAGAATAAAACTATTTTATTCGGTTGTACAAAACCACAACTTTCGCACGAAAGCAAACCGCTGTTCCGAACGCGTATCACGCCAACAGCTTTCCCGATACGACGTGCCACAGAATATCATAATTTTCAATCTCTTTTTATGCAATATATTTTTTCAGCACAAAATAACAGCAGCATTCATGAAGAGCCCTCCTCCTTTCGCGCCTTACATTACAATTACAGAGATTTACGAGCTGAGACCGCTCTAAATTTCAATATTCACCTTACACCTTGAGTTTCGAGGAGAATAAGGTCGGAGGGAAATATGCAGATTCACATGGCCGCGCTGGAACCATTGAAAACTGTTTCCTTTCGAGTTTTTTCCAAACTTCGTTAACGACAATTTGAATAAAAAAAGAAAAACCATCTATTGAACGTTTGTAACAAACAAAATACGAGTATAGAGTGTCTCAGCTGAAATCGAATCGGAGAAAATATTTTTTAGAACATAATTAAAAATATTTTAAAAACATTTCAAACAATTTCATAATATTTATGTTAATATTAATCCGAATATTTGTTCTTTTGCACTATTCGTCCTCTCTCACACAAAATTTGTTTTTTCAGGTATTTTAAAAGCTTTACTTAGTTTTAGTAGCTTTACTTTAAGCTACATTTAGTTATGCTCGAAATTGTAGCGAACTTTATTAAGCGCTCAATCGATTTTTATGCAATGCTTATGGAATTCGCTTAACGCATAGTATACGAGGAATGCGGAGTTTGTCTAGGCGTTGCACACACGTGAGGAATGCAGCGAGCTTGTTTAGACATTGCAACGTACTATAAAGAATATAACAAAATATCGGGCACCTAGAAAAAAAAATTAAAAAAAGAAAAAACATTCTGTTCACGATACTTCTCTGTCGAAACCGTTTGTACTCGGTTTAAAACGTCCGCGATAGTCTTAAAAATAAAAAGAAAAACGGTTAGGAGTCCCATCTTATCTGAAACAACCTGTATACTGCCAACAATCAAACAGAGATGAAATTTCCTAAGTTAACTCCACTCGAAATCATTCTAAATTGGTTTGAAATCTTCAAGACACCCTTAAAAATAAAAAAACATGCACTTCAGGTGCTCCATCTCATTTAAAACTCCCTGTATATTACTCACAATCGTACAGAAGTGAAACTGAAACAAGTTTCAATTTTTTAAGTTGATTACACATGAATCTCTTCGAACTCAGTCTGAAAAATTCACGATATTCTTAAAAATAAAGAAAAAAAGACGTTTAGAAGTCCCATCTTATCTGAAGCAACCTGTATACGATCCAGAATTTTACGAAAGTAAGATGTCTTAAATTTACCGTACTGGAAACCATGTGAACTCGGTTTAAAACGTTCACAAACTCTTTAAAAATAGAAAAAAGACGTTTATACGTGATAAGACGTGTTCCATCTTATCTGAAACAACCTGTACACTATCCCAAGCCGTACGGAGGCGAAATTGAATCGAGTATCAATTTGGTAAGTCAATTATGCGTTTCGTCGTCGATGGAACTTCATCTCAATTATCCGTTTTCGTCCTGGCTTTTCTACTAGCCACTCAATACGTTCGACTGGCATGAGTGGACTCGACGGGTGGGGTGGTGGTGGGTGGCAGAGTGGGGGTGGAGTGGGGGGTGAGCTGGAGGAGGACGGCGGTCGGGGTAAATCGAACGAAAATCAGATTATTTGGTGCGTAATCATTTTCCACGGGACAGGGTTAAAGTTATTTGCGAGTGTGCAGCGAAGCATGCACGGCCGTCCGGTGCATTTACTTCGGGCGCTGCGATTCGCGAAATCGCAGTTTATGGACTATGCTCGGGTTCCCGCTAATGTTCATCGAATTCATTTTGTTGACGTCAATCAATTAATGTGCCCGGTGAGAGGCCTCCGGGGAGGTAAAACGGTATACAACACTCTTCTCTATCTATATATATATATATATACATATGTATATGTATATATATGTACAATATATATATTATCGCGTGTTGCATTCTCGCCTACCGATCTCGTTCCACCCTCTCGAGACGTTATTCATTCATAAGGTTGCTTGCACGCGGCGAACGTATCACCACGGGACAGTGATTTTTTCGCGGGCGTGGTGGGGGGTGGGAAGAGGAGGAGGAGCAAATTGCTACGCAACCGTGACGCCATACGACGCGCTCACGCAATTTTTATGAGACAGTTATAACGCGCCGTTGAAGTCTTACGACGTATTAACCTGTCGATCGAAAGTGTTCACGTGACTTGATTTTAGGAAATAGCGGAGAAATTGTATTTTGAAACCCCTCGGGATATTATTTTGCTCCTGCCAGACTGCTGTTTTTTCTGCTTCAGCATGAGGTTTGGTAAGAATGGATTTAGCATTGTTGTATTAATAATTTGGGGTCCGTCATATTTTTGCAATATCGTTCTTGCCGATTCGCGTGATATATTTACAATTTTCTTTTATTTCATATTACATGTATACACACGTCTTTTATTGTATGATTATAATAGAGAAATACTTTTATAATAATTATCATAATTTTTTAAATATGATTTCACACTCGATAAAGGACGGAAAAGTTTTAACCCTGGGAAGAAAAACGTTCCAGACTAACATGCCGAGCGGATGCAGGTCAGTTTTAACCGGTAACTTAAATTTCACAATTTCTAGATTTGAGAAATAAATTATTTACAGAGTTTGAAATATCTAGATTTAAAAATTAATCGAATACAAAAATATCAATTGTGCGTCTAAATTTTTTTAGACGAAATTAGGAACAATTGCTCTACTATTTTACCAGATTAATAAGATTATAAACATTTTGTGCACAAAAACAGCGAGCAATCTTAAAAACAACACGTATAAAATTTCCACGAATCTTTTATAAGCATTCTTACAGGCTATAAAATTTATACAGAGTATCTGAACTGAAATGGCATTGGGGATTGCAAATTCGATACATAATTACACGTAAATTATATCTACTGTGAATTTCCAATTCGAAAATGTAATTAGCCACATTAAACAGCATTACGAATCCATTGTTTGCTATGCAAACACAACCTTTTTTGTTTCTTTATTTCTTCTTACCGTTTTTTAAGAACATAATACAAACGACGTTGCAAATACTACAGGATTCGTGTTCTTGCTAGTGGTATATGATAACTGAGTTCGTAGTTAATAGTCTGTAAAGTAACGAGCCTTAATAATAGCATGAAATATAGCCAGGCTTGTGTAATCCACTTAATATTCACATCATGGGAAATAATATCTTAAATTCATTGCGAAATTTTATCGAATAAAATTTTCTTCCCTTTCCTTTCTTTTTTATAAAATACTAATAGCCAGGTTTACTAATAACCTTTAACGTAATAATTAATTTCGCAATGAATCCACGGTAACTAGCCTTTCTTCCGACTTACAGGCGATTAAGGTGAAATACAGCGTATCTTAATCTTCTTTAATGAAGACGTCACGTATCATGGTACACAATTGAACAATTCGTTCCATTATAATTCTGTTAATTAATTAAGCAATTCCGCTTCCTTTACGGCGGTAACGACGCGGTTGTTATCGGCTTTATTAAATTGTATTATCATTGTTTTATAGTTTTATCAGAGAGTTATCAGGTAAATCAACAGGTACACAGGCGATAACATACAATTGTCATTGTAATTATGCAAACGTAATATGACGAATTTACATACCAGTGGAATATATGTATGAACAAAGTGCAAACAGTTCGTTAGATTGTTATTAAAATTGTTATTGCATGTGAAACATAATGGTGTACGTTCCTGAATTTTACCGAAATTTAAGTTTACTAAGCTTTACCGAGTTTCGATCAATTTTACGAAAAATGTAGCGAATCCTGCTGAATTCGTGTTTAAATCTTTCAAAAATCATGGAATTCTACTGAAATCTGTCGAAATCTACTGAATCTGTTAAAATTTCCCAAAATTCATCGAAAAATACTCCAAACAAAAAGTCTGCCATTTCAAAACCCAAAAACAGATAATTGAAAAAAAAGACGTAATTAAAATAATCAAAATAAACCATACAATTAAAAAATAACAAATTCTACTATACAATAAGAAAAAATAATACTATATTTTCACAAAAGGAAACCAAAATACCATTTCACAACTGTGAAAATTCTTCGAACACACAATTACAGCCATTGCAGACACAAAGATAGTCTCTGATCTTATTTCCAACATTCTACGCAACACAGAAACGACTCAATCTAGCAATCGGCAACACCACTAGTCAAGAAACGTCGCTAATTACAAAAAAAAAGCTTCAATGATATACATATGGTCCCCATTAACTCAGATATTCAAGCGAACAAAGCTCGAACCGATCTATCTCTACCAGAGTTAGCTTAATCTCGAAAGATTTTCTTGAAAGCTGTCGAGTGGTATCAAAGTAGTCAAAGAGTAACCGGCACCAAGACGCCGCATGGACCATAAGTAAGACCAGATCCCCTGCAGCCTTCAGCCTCGCTGTTGGCCAGCTAATGCGATTGTTATTACACGTATTATCTGTTCGTGAGTAATCACGTTTCACATTACCATGGCTCGTTCCTCGATCAGGCTTGAGCCATTCTCTGGGTTGGATTGGTGCTCGTCCAGGGCAGCGCTCGAAACGCCCACTCGTACGCAAATCACCGTTCACAAACATGTGTGCACTCTTTCGACATGTTCGTACGGAAACCGAGAGTGATCCGGCATGGTGTAATACACGAGCACACGATCTCGCCACGAGCGAATGTTCTCTTTCTCTCTCTCTCTCTCTCACTCTCTCTCTTTCACCGTACGAATAGTTCCTGATCGCTCTACGAATAGTTTAACATGGCACGGAGGCGTGGTACAGATGTACACCAGGATCAGAATAATACGATACGGGATTCATGAAGAAAAGCGAAGCGCTGATAGAGTGGTTTCGTGCTGCGTTACACGCAGCTAGAAGGCTATCATTTAATCGAAACGAATCCACCAATATCACAGATCTCCATGAGAATAATTGTGCTTCTTCGAATGACGTATTCGATAAAGCGATTCACGATGTCGAATAACACGTTACTAGATTGGTTTGATAGAGTTTGTTACATCCTACGATATCCTACGATAGATTTTTTCTTCTACTTTTTCTTGATGTTGCTTCGTGGCGTGTGTACGATACTTTCAGATCTACCAGGAATTGATAATTGAGGAAGTAACGGGTACTTCGTACGTATCGGTGTGGTGTATGTCTTTGTATGAAAATGTTTGTAACAGGTGGTTAAATGCTTGCTGAGTGTGACGAATGAAGTGATATCGTGAATGGATGTCATTTATATAACTGTATGATATTAAATTAACTGCTTAAGATGTGGTTGTAATATGATTGAGTTAATCGTACGATGTTTGACACTGTGTAAGCTAGTTTTGTAAGGTTGATACGTTTTATCAGAGTACCTTTTCATGTAAACGTAGCACGAGATAGTTCAAATTCGTTTAAACTGAGCTTAATTGAGCATTAGTTAAATAAAATTAATTAAATATCTCTGAAGTATGACAAACCACGTCATACAACAGGAAATGAACTATTTAACCCGTTCAGTATGATAAATGAGATGATACCATGAACAAATATTACTTCTGCATACGTATAATTTACACTTATAATTTCATTGAGTAAGAAGCTGATTTAACAATGTTTGACATGGTATCACGTTGTTCTGGAGTGTTGGTACACTTCATCAAAGTGTCCATTTATGTTAGAATGTTAATAAATGTTAATTCAGCATTTGTTTCTTACAATTTGAACAGTGGCTTAAATAAAAGTAGTTAAAAGTTTCTGGAGTACAACAAACTTCTTCATACAGCAGCAAACGAAGTGTTTAACGTAAACTTGCAACCTTATTAAACAAACTAACCCTATTTCTAATAATAAAAGAAATAAATCTACTGAAAGCTATTTTTAATAAAACCATTTATCCGTATTTTGAACTATTAATATCAATCCCACATAATTGACAGAAATTATGCAATTTCTGAAAAATTACTTTTCAACTATCGCGTTAAAATATCGGCAAAAATGAAGTAACTTCTGTCTGACAGTTTTAATTAATTGTTAAAATGAAAAATACGTTCAGCAAAAAGAAACGTTTATGGTGAATAATTTTAGATATTAAATTATATCAATTTCCCTGTTAGAAATTTATCTGCGAAGCAACAAGAAGGTGAAATGAACAGAGCCCACGCGTGACCAGTGTATTTTTACGCAGATAAAGATTATATACAGCGATAATTCATAATAGAACGATACCTGGATTGTTTTTGATCGCAAGAACGAGAACTCACTCAGGATTGTATGCAGCGTAGGTACGTACGCCCGTTCCCATGGGCGAATACGTGCTCGGAATGTAATGATCCACCGAACAATAAATACTCTAGAGTCTCATATTTTCAATATTCTACTCTACCATAATGGTACATCCAAGAAAAGCTTCCGGCTACTGTAAAATGTGTAAAAACAAAGGAAGTAAACCAAGAGATTGGTGTATCTGTTGAAAACCCGACCACTCTTATCATCGTGCTTTTTCATCTCTGGATCGACGCGGTAAAACGAACCTCGATAAAAATAAAAAGAAACAAGAAAAAGCTTATGTGTAGATTACTTTTTTTTTTTTTTTATTACACGAACTATTGGAAGAAAAATTTGGAAAGAGTTATTAATGTTTCTATATCGATACGTTATTGATCCAACTTCGTAAAGTTTCAATTTTATTTTTTTTTTTTCTTTAACTGAGGAAACATTGAATCGTTGCATGAGAAAATTAAACTTCAGTCAAGTGAAATTTTTTAAAATTACACACAATTGATATGGATTTATTTGAAAGGATTCTGTATGGATAATATTATATCTAACAAGAATTTGTTTAAATATACTCTTTGAAATATATTTACGTGATCCACGTTTTTTTAATAAGTTCCAATTTTTACAACTGCCAGGTGAAGTTCAGTATAAGCCAAGGGAACTTTGAATATGCAATAAGTGACGGTAAAATGGGCTGATACTAAGAGCTAAATTAAATTACAATCTATTAATTAACAGTAGTTATCCAAGTTTTCAGACTTTCACGTCGACTTTAATTGACAATTACCCGTCAAATACTCTATCTGGCTTTTACAGTTTTAATAAAATTTAAACAGGACCGTGTACCAGAAAGTTGCAGATTCTCTAACAATTACAAGCTAATAACATTTCCTTCTCAACTTTCCCTCTTTTCCCTTCTCGTATCCCCTTTATTCCGCGTAATTCCAAAAACGTTCGCAAACATTTTGCAAACTCTCCCTCAAACGAAACCAAAAAATAAAACAAATTCCTACATACCCTCCCAATTAAAAAAAAAAAACCGAAAAGAAAAAATAAATTTTCAATAATTAAAAAGAAGAAATTCCTATATATCTTCACAATTTAAAAAATAAATAAAGCAGAAGGAGAAATACAGACGTTTTACTGCATTCTTAACAATAAAAATACCTTATATATTATCTCAATTAAACAAAAAAATAAACAAAAAAGAGAAGAAGAAATGGAAATGCTTTATTACATTCTTAAAAAAAAAAAGGAAGAGAAATACCTGTATACCCTCTCAATTAAAAAGAAAAAAGTAAAGAAAAGACCAGGAAATAAAGAGGTTTTATTACATTCCACGATGAAAAATAAAACGCCCCATGGAAATAAGCAGAGCACACAGACCATTTGGCCGATTCAAACCGTACGAGTAGCCAGCTCTAGCTACCTACAACGAGAAAAGATTACTCTATACAGGCAAACTCTGTGTGTAATTTGTTTGGCTGTAGAGGGGGCTATTAGGTAGATTAATCATTCAGTCTCGTTTCTTTTCTCTCTCTTTTTTTCCATCTTTCTTTTTTTGCCAGTGCCTCGTATGTCATTAGTCGGCCGATAGATCATACTCGTAGTAACGATATGCGTTCTGCCTTTCATTTCAACACGCGCAACCAGCGTGTATGTACGGTACACGGTGTACAGGCGTTATCTAAACGCGGGAGAAGAAAATACACGGATACGGAAGAGCACATCTCCCAGACAGTTGCAAAAAATCGATCCTTTCATAATTTTCTCTTTTTTTCGAAAGTTTCATAGATATACTACAAAAAATGCCAACTTTTAACGAAGTTACGTCACTGGATACACAAACGAATTACGTCCATACTTAAAAGTTTCATAAAAAACCAATCATAAGTCTTATTTTCTAGTTGAATTATTTCATCGTGAACAAATTCGTTAAATTTCGAATTTCCTTCGGTGAAAATGAATAGAATACTTGACCGAAAGTAAAGAAGGAAGGAAGGAAGTGCAGAAAGTATGGATCAAATGAATTTCATTTTATACAGTCAGGAACAATCTATCATCCGGCACTTTCGTCTTTTTCCATGGTATCAAACCTCGCGAGAAGAGAGTGGCGCTAGAATCTATATTTGCACGTCACTGTGGCAGCTTAATTATCTATGCCGAGTTATCGAGGCGACTCTCCTCCTCGAGAGAAAGAAGAGAAAGAAGAGAGAGAATAGGGATCGTATTTTCTCGCTGTTACATCCCATTACTATGCCGGAAGAAGCTGGCTAAAGGAAGGGTAATGGAGTGGTGGTTGTAACGAGATTCAACCCAACTGAACGAACGAATTCGAGCCGTGGCAAGGTCCAAGTGGATTTACAAAAAAGAAAAAGAAAAAGAAAACAGAAAAATAACGAAAAAAATAAGAGGAGAAAAACAAAAAGATGTTTTTCGGGTGTTCGTCGTTAACAGAAGGAACTAGGCTTGTTAGTAAGACACTCCTCGCACGAATAATTAAGCCGAAACGTCTAATTATGAAAGTCCTTCGTTAGTTTCACTGTGTGTACGTAAAGGGAGTAGATAAGTAGATGCGCGTTCTCGAATTCGAGTAAAAGCCTTGCATTCCAAGGCTTGCGCTCATAGACGACCTAACTTACCATTTCGCCTCTTTGTAATTTACTTTGCCCTAGATTCGATGTACAAACACAAACAAACACACAGACACAGAGAAACGTTGATGTGAAGTATCACTTCAAAGATTATTCGTTGGCATTCGTCGATAAGACGGGAACGTCTTGTTTCTTCCTGCCTGAAATTATCTTAGTTATTCTGTTTATACGATTCCTAGTCATTTGATATTTAACGTTAACGTTATATTCGAGATTTCACGTTTGCTGTTAACGTAATGATAATGAAATTTTGCCTCTTCGTTTTCAATGGGATTTTTCGTTTGCAGTTCGTGAAATTTTCACTAGAAATTCATGCAAAAATCACATTAATTATTGTGAAAATTTGAATTCTCATTTGACCCTATGCTGTTTATTAATTTATTACTTAATTAATAGGTTAGAAAATAATTTTTTTCTTTTCTTATCTTGTTGAGAGAAAACGAAGCTTACAATTTTCAAGAAGAATCACGCGTAAGATCGTCCGTACGATATTTGCAGAGAAAATACTCGAGGAGTTTGAACATTTCATTTTGGAAACAAACTGACATCCCCATAAGCGTACAACCGGAGTTAAGGTTAACATAATGGTCTTAACGAATTAACTTAATCCTGTCATGGATGAATTTGCGTCCCCCTAGTACAAACATACAATTTCCTTATGCAAATGAACGACATGAAACGTGACGGCGAATGCTTCAAATCCAATTTAGCAGGAGCAATTATGCATGACTATCGCGCGAGAAAAACTATATTCTCGCTTTCTAACTGAATTCGTATGAAAGGAACAGGACTTATAGAAATATGATAAATTAAATTGCGGACTTTTATGCAAATTTATATTGCTGAGAACAAACCAAAAAAAGGGGGGAAGAAAAAAAGGCAGAAATTTGATGGAAAATTAATTTCTGTTACGAACACACTGCCATATCCTCCACCATAACATTATATACTATTACTATTATTATTATTATTGTTATTATCATCATCGTTATTATTATCATCATTATAATTATTATTAGTAATAACCTTCATTATTTATAAATATTCCGAATACTTAAAAAATTGCCAATCTAAACGTGGAAAGAGCGAACAACAATTACAGGTGGGAAGGGTCGAGGTTGAGTGAGGGTCCAGGAAGCGACGCTGAACCTCAAACCCCTTCTTCCCTGACCGCTGATTGGTCAGAAAGAACTAACCAAAAACACTATAAAAGCTCAGTACCCACACAAAATCGGATAGCTTTTCATAATCGAAAGAATCGTAGGGACACATTTATTCATCTTAAACATTTAATAAAAACAACCTCGACCATTTTCTGAAATCAAACATATTCTCATAATCTGAGACAAAGACGATTTCAACAGTTACGACCCACTCCATAATATTTCACTTGAAAACAAAAAAATAATTTGTGTTTCACGTAGGCGTGTTCTTTGAATGACTCTATATAAAATAACATAGCATACATATGAACATACTGTTGCACAGAAAATTGTAAAAATGTCCGAGCAGTGTTGAAGGGGTTAAATGGTTGATGAAAATATTCGAGCAAAAAAGAAGGAGAGGGTTGATGAAGAAATAGAGCAAAGCTACCGCAGAAAGCGGCGAGGCGAAAAAAAACGTTTGCTCAAAGGACATTCGTAGTGCCCTCTCTCCCCGCAGCCTTAATCTCAGAGAAGGAAGCTGGGCGCGTACAAAGCGGAACGATTCTCGTGCTCTCGAAGTCAAACTCGGAACCTCTCCTAGTCGTACACGTAACACGATTCGTATTTCGTCGTCACAACGAGCTGTGCTTGCTCGATCGGAATGAATTCCATTCGACGAGGTAAAGGCGACGACATTTCCGACATAAAGTCGTAGCCGGCTACTTGTGCCCTCCACGCTCCTGCTCCTCCTCCTACTCTCTCTCTCTCTCTCTCTCTCTCTCTGTAGAGCTCGGTGGTGCCCGGAGAAATTCCGACAAGAGGCCTCGTTAAAGATTCACCTATCCCACGTCGACCGTATTAAGGTCGGGACGAACCCCACTTTGCGAATAGTGATTTTCCAAATGCATATGTGTGCACGTGTACATCACACTTACGTTCATGCGCATCCATATTTAAAGGGTGGCGTAACTATACAGGGTGGCAGGGAAATCAACACGGTAGATACCTTGCGAGGTACAGATTACGAATGAATTAAATCGATCGGGTCCAGTGAAGAAATGATTTCTCTTTGGTTTGTTTATAATTGTTTAGAGATAAGTGGATCACTTCGTATAGTTAGATAAATTTGTAGAAAATAATTAGACACGAAGAGATATCAGAATTAGCAGAAATCTCAGCTTTTCACATTGCTCTAGACGCTGTATAATAATAGTAGATAGTAATTAGACATTAAGAGATGTGAAAATGAATAAAAATTTCAGTTTTCAACATAGCTCTAGGTGCTATATAATAATTAGACACCAAGGGATATGAAAATTAATGAAACTCTAATTTTTCAACACAGCTCTAGGTGCTATATAGCCATTAGGCACCAAGGGATACGAAAATTAAAGAAAATCTAATTTTTCAACATAGCTCTAGGTGCTATATAGTAATTAGGCACCAAGGGATACGAAAATGAATGAAAATCTAATTTTTCAACATAGCTCTAGGTGATATATAGCAATTAGGCACCAAGGAATACGAAAATGAATGAAAATCTAATTTTTCAACATAGCTCTAGGTGCTATATAGTAATTAGACACCAAGGAATACGAAAATGAATGAAAATCTAATTTTTCAACATAGCTCTAGGTGATATATAGCAATTAGGCACCAAGGAATACGAAAATGAATGAAAATCTAATTTTTCAACATAGCTCTAGGTGCTATATAGTAATTGGACACCAAGGAATACGAAAATGAATGAAAATCTAATTTTTCAACATTGCTCTAAATGCTATATAGTGATTAGACACCAAGGGATACGAAAATGAATGAAAATCTAATTTTTCAACATAGCTCTAGACGCTGTGCGCTAATTAGACAGCAAGATATACGAAAATGAATACAATTCTCATTTCTCAACACAGCTCTAGACGTAATTTGAAATACATTTGTCTGCACAGTATCCTAGTTACATATTCCGAGCAAATAGGCGTGAGACAGAGTGTGCTTGAAAGTGATAAGTCCAGGGACAAACGTTCCTCTGCATTTTCTAGATAGTAGCACAGTAACCTAATTACATATATAGTTCAAAGGTAAGCGCGGTTGTGTAATGAACGACGAAAAAGAAAAAAAAAAGGAAAAAAACAGAAAAAAAACCCAGGAGAAAGATACAGCAGCTAATTTACACCTTTGAGAGTATCATCTCATTTTTGCATATCACTTGAGAGGGATGCTCCAAGTGTCTTGTGTGATGTTCCTTTCATTAAACATACACTTTCATCATCGCAACTTTCTTAGATTAATGCCAGAGAAGAATATTAATACAGGGTAGAAAATTGAATTTCTGAGGAACTTTGTCGAGAAATTTTCTTACTCTGTCGCCTCTAAGCTTATCACGTACTCTATAGTCTATTCGATATAATTCTTATCAATTTCTGATATACGAAGTCACACCTTTCTCACAGTACAAGCAACATCAATTTATCCCCCGTCATACAATGACAAATACTGACTGAATTATGCGAAATTGATTTGTTCCGTAACTTTTGTCGGCAAGTGTATATAGCAAGCCTAACTCCCCCATATATCCTCATGCAACTTCCTCACACGTGCACCGAGTATCTCTACACGTTCCATACGTTGGAATAATATCGTGCCACAGTGTTCCAATTAATTACACCCAGCTATCATCAATCTTCCCTAACGAAGCAAGATCTAGCAGCTGCATAACCTTAGAAAGACTAAGAAATCCTTTTCGAAAGAAAAAAAGAAGGTGGTTTCCGTGAATCTGTCGACCTGGTTGAATCAACCAACACTTCCCGGTTAACATTCGACACTATCAAGAGGACACCCAGTATATATATATGCTCATGTTACTTCAGTGACGGCCGAGAACGCGTCGATAAATTTCTTATGCGCTAGGCACTCTAGCACTGGCGTACACAAGCGACTGGCCCGTTTATCCATCGATTTATTTACCGCTTTCCAGCCACCTCGAGCTTCTTTTTTGGTTACCCGAAAACGAATGGCCGAGACAGCGACAAAACGAAGGTTCGAGACGAATTTTTAGAGGAACATGCACGCTTCGGATGATATATCGTGGAAAATGTATAGATGCCGGGGGGAGGGGGGAAGAAAGGTGGTTTTGTAACGAGAGTCTATGGATCCGTAGATTCCTATGGAAATATTCGGACGAAACGCGAAGAAGTTTCAGGTAGAAATTGAAGCAACGAGGTCAGATCATCGCTGAGCATTCGATAGGTTACCTAACTTCAGCATTTTTTTTCTCGAAAAGTAATGGACCAAATTGAAAACTTTTTCGAGGAGGATTATAGCGCTGGCCTTGAGGAATGTAAGAGTATTTTTTTTGTTCAATTTCCTGACAAAATGGTGGAACTAGGGCTGTACAAGTGGACCTCTGTTTTTTATGGACAGAAGTGTTTTAAACAGTCTGGTAAAAATAGGAAAAAAAATTAATTAGGCCCTTTTCAGTGTTGATAGCGTGATACTAACTAAGTATAATGTAGAAGTGTGGTTGAGGAGGGTTAAAATTGTCTTCAAAATGGCTACCGCATACGGATAAGTAAAATACAGCGTTCCGCTAAGGGGAAAAAAAAGGAAAACTGTCTTTATCTCGTTAAAAACTATCTTCACTGTACGGAAAAGTCTCGTATAACACGATTTCATGCAACGTGTCTACTGTAGTTACTTACTCTTCAGATTAACGAGATAAGGTAACTTTTTCTTTCAAATATCGAACCTGATGTGGAACGAAGAAGAGTTGATGCAAAGAAAATTATGAAATATCCGCGAATTCTGTGTGATTCATACCAGGAAATTCTATGAAACAAGAAAGCTCAAGAATTTTATTTTATATAAAATAAACGTAACGAAATTTTATATATAAATTTAATTTTACAAATTTTCATTGCAAGCTGGGGGAAAAATGTTGCAAAAAGCTACCCTTGCTATTTTCCTTGCAATTTAGAGCAATTTCTATTTTCTATAAGTCAGCTAATAAACTAATCCTTCTCAAAACAAAAACAAAAAAAATTCAGATTGTTTGGTCCATCTTTAAGAAAGTTATTTAAAAAGGAGTATGAAAAACTTTTGAGACTGACTGTATGTTCCAGGTTGGACCATTTGGCGAAAAACTGTGCGTAGAATCAGGTGTAGTTACTTCTTGAGTTAATTAATTAGCCACGGGTGGCTATCAGTGAAACAATCCAGGTGATCAATCTTTCACCGTCGTTTCCTTCTGAAAAAGGCTAATGGAAGAAAAGCTGGTGTTTATTGTTAGACGTAATCACGATCAAGCAGAATACATTACAGTCACTCTTATAAATATCAGCCTTTAAAACACAATAACTCTTTTAATTAAAATTGGATCAAACGACGTGAGTTCTTTTTTTGAAAAAAGTAGATGGATTAGTGTACAGAAAATTGCTAAAAAATTGCAATTCGTAGAAATCGTCAAGAAAATGATAAAGGTCGCTTTTTTTATCTGAGCTTGCATTAAAAATGAAAAGAAACATACGTTTCAATCAGCAAAATAATTTTTTTTTCTTCCGAAAAATTAAACAGACTAGTTAACTACACGACCTGCCAAAAAATTTGAAGAAAAAAAAATTGCAATTCGCCGAGATCGCAAAGAAAACAGTAAAGGCTAAAAAAACAGTAATTTTCTACAACTATTTTTATCCAAGTCCCTACTAAAAATTGAAAAAAAAACAGTACGTTCCAATTAATAATACTTAATATCATACTTCATTCCTAATTATTCCATCGTGACGTTGATTTTCGAACCATTAATAAATCATAAATAATATAAATATACAAATACTAAATATTCTAATAACATTTCAAATTAATGACTGGGCTGCTAAATACATTTTGAGCAACAAATGTTAATTATAAACGAACCATCGACATTTCAAAGTAATTAAGTTAATTTCGAAATACGTCGAAAGAGGAGTGGGGGGGAATGGGGCGGTCGCACACGTTGTCACGTGTCGTTTTAACAAAGAGTACTTCCTTTCCAAAGCCAAAGAATCCAATTCTGTCTGTACAATTCTGTACCCGGGTGAAACGATAGACGTGGCGGGGTCAAATAGAAGACAGTTGTCTGAAACTTCGCTTCCCCGTTCACTGAAACTTTGCCTTTGTACGGGATGCCGTGGAGGGGGAGGAGATGGGGTCAATTAGACAGAATTCGTCGAACTTTGTTTCGCATGGTAGACATCCCGTGCAACTGCCGCGTAAGATGTCGGCTTGACTTTTCACCGGTAACGGAACCGTGAAAACTATTTTCCTTCCTGCGATACGAAACGGCTGATTTACCATTTTGTATCTCCCAACCCATCCTATGGCTCACGATATTCTCCCAATTTCGCATTATTTGTTAATATTATAAATTTTCGTTGCTACCGTTGAATTCAGGATGGTTTAAAATTGTAGAAAAACGTCAGAAGTTTGGCGAAAAGGAACAGATAGGTGTATACTTTGAACGAACCTATAAAGTTCGAGTAGTGGGGATAGCCCCGCCCATTTCCCCCCACTTGAGGCAAACGATGACGTCAGGAGTCTCGAGTTTCCTTTGTCAGGCTATAGAATTTTTATCGCGACCAGTTCGGACAATTTTATTGTCAGATCTCGTAGAACAGAGCTGTTTCAGCGGAAAAAGTAAGGTTCGATAGTGGTCGTTGAATGAAGTGGAATAAAAATATACCAAGGGAAAAGGGAATTGAATTTTTTTCACCTATATTTTCTTCTTTTTTTTTCTCTCTCTCTCTTCTTTCCTTTTTTTTTTTGCGATGGAATATGAAAAATGGAAAGTTTAAAGCGGCAAGTTAGAGCGTCGTTTAAATGAATTTATTTGTTCATTGAAATTAAAGGGAGATCAAAGAAATCTGTGGTATGAATCACGGTGGAGTTCTTGAAATTAGCACGGGGGAACATGAAACCATCGTCAAAAGAGAAAGCTACCACATCCTTGTGAAATTACCGCTGAGACCACAATGAGTGCACCAAGAGGAGACACTGTCCTTTGTAGAGAGAGGTTCGTATACCACTTTAATTAATCTTGTTAAAATTAGTCCTACCTGAACCGAAGAAACTAGGAAAGGATAGGGGAGGTAACTCTGTGAAATAATTTCACTGGGTCAACACCAACTTGTAACACCATCGATTGTACCTCTTGAAAAATTTCACCGTGCGTTGTTATTATAAATTAACAGATTTTTCAATTTTATATAGCTCAGTTCGTTTGAAAATTTTCTGCGTTTTGAATTAAACACAAATAGAACATTTGCTAATTTCAAGAAGAAAACAAACCTAATCACGATATTATTAAATATGTATTTAATTATATTTTGCAAATCCTATAGCACTAATTCTTCAAGTATTCGAATTTTTCGAATTTTATATTATTAATTTCTTGAATTCTCGAAATTTTCGAATTTCCTATTATTAATTTCTGGAATTTTCGAATTTTTCGAAACTTATATTATCAGCTCAGTAGACAGGGAAGGGCCTAGGCTTCCCGGGGCCCAGGACTAAATAAAAATTCCCACATTATTGTCACGGAGGCAAACTGTTAATCGATTTAATAGTTTCAACGTGAAATTTAGTCCAGATTGAGACGCTCGCAGCAGCTGGCAATAATTAAATCTCGTGCAATCCTGAAAGGCTGAAATTGACATTTCATTACCTGCGAAACGTTCACGAATCTCCCTCCTCTACGAATTTACAATAAAATAAATAACATAGTTTGTATAATTGCTTCTGTTTGACAATAATGGAAATTATTCTGATCATCTTCGTTCTTTTCGAATACAATTGTTTATTTTAAATCCCTTTACCTAATATAATCATATCAATTAAATAAAAAATTCATAGAAACGAAATTTTCGTTATTAAAACTTCTCTTTCGTACAAAATCACCCATTTCATATCTCTATCATCTTAGTAAAATAAAGTATCGAACTGTCAACGTTTCAAGTTTGAAAATTCACAGGAATCATTTCCGAAACGTCGAAAACTTCATCGAAACAGAAACCAACACGACGAAACTTCTCAACAAGGATAGATACGGGTTCTTTTGACATTCTCGAAAAAGCGATATGTTTCACTATTTAAAAATACATCTCGAAAGATCAAAAGAGGAAATTTAGAAATCGTATCGAGAGAGAAAGAAAAAAAGAAAAAAGAAGAGAAACGTCCAATTTCCGAGCAAAACTTCACCATAAACAGCCAGTTTCGCCGCAAAATTCCGTTGAACTTGTTTCATTCCCCGTTTCCAAGGCAAAGGGGGAGAAAGGAAGTTCCCGGAGACTTGTAACCGCAATCACTTCTGTCCTTGGATTACCTTGGACCGCGGCAGTTTATAATTTTCTCCGGCAATGGAAACGAAACGTTTTCTTTCAAACTCGCTCTTTCACCGTTTCACCGAGCTCCATCATCCTCACCTCTTCTCACTTTTACCTTATAACTGGTTGCCCTAAGCACATTGTTATTTCAGAGATCGACAAGAACTGTCTGTCTAAAACGTCAATCATTCTGGTAAACCAGTCTAAACCCGTGATAGTTAGAAATGATTCCCTCGGTTCGCCAAACATTCGAAAACCAAATAGAATTCACGGAAATTCTAGCCAATTCTACATCCTCGGTTACTAATTAATTTGCGTAAGTTGCAAATCCAAAAAAAAAGTATTCGAATAATTAATCATACTTTCCAGTCAATTATTATCAAACACATTCACCAAAATTATTGCAATTTATGGAAATCATAGCAATTCAATTAAAAATTTCATAGAATTTATTGAAATTATAGCAATTATCTGAAATCGAGTGTACAAAATGTTCTACGCAATTGGAACGAGCTTTAAACAATAGTATCTTTATTATCTTTTTCCAATAATCTTAAAAATAATATCATAAAAATTGTTGAGTCCATTTATGGTCCAAAATAAAATTTCTGAATAGTTTTAAAGCACAAGTACCTTAGCATCTGCTTTCTTTTTTTATATAAATTTATTTTAAACTGCAGAAATTTATTTTATGACATTAAATTTTGTCCTTGAGATTTGTTTCTCACTCTTGATCATTCTGAAGATACAATTTCCATTCAGTTAACGTTAGATATCCTGTGCAATGGTAAAATAGCGATATCTCGACGGAACGATTGAAGGAAAAAGTTTAAACGAAACCAGCTATCCTAGAAGAGTGAAGGTTGTGAAACTTGTTTCATTACCACGGAACTTTCGTGTATCATCTATGCTGTTCACATTTCTGAACGTCTAGAATCTCAGGAGCAATTGATGCATCATAAACACAGTGTAGTTGTAGTTCCAGGCCAATTGCAAACTCTCTGTTTTTCTTCATTTCTAGGCCGACTGCATCTCACGAGAGATGCAGTTTCCGGTAGAATTCTGTAATGCAGCAGAGTCTACGGGTCACTGGTAGTATAATGAGCAACGATCGCAATACACAGTAACTGTCCAACGAAGAAACGTCCTAGTCACACCGATTTCTCAGTTATACGATTTTATGCTTACGAGTATAACAGGAACGTTCTTATTAATGTGAAATCAAGATTAACTAGGACTGGTTTAGATTTGTCAAGTATAGAATCCGGTTAATTTGTTATTCGTGTATTTCGCTTCATTTCACGCGATATATGAGCACACATGAAACTAATATCTTCTGATCGATTGGATAATATTTCTCATTCGAGTAGTTCATCATTCTTCTCGAATTTATGTTTCAACCTGTTAGCTACGGATGACGAGTTAACTTGGTCATCGGTTAGAATGTCAATAGTTCGTTTTTTTTATTAATAGTTACTCATTTTTTAATTATACTGTTACGGTTGCGTTGAATATAAAATGCAGAATAGTGGGATTTGCAATGAGATCATGTTACTGTATGATTTTTTGCTGATTTTTAATTATAAACTGCAGAGATTCAATTTTCGTTTCGAAGGCAAACACAATTCAAAGGTTAATGGCGGGAAACTATTGTGACGGATTGAGGAAAAATGGAAATTCTCTTTTTTCATCTTTTTTCACCCGTAAAATATTAAAATAAAATTCGCAAAAATGAAGGAGTTACAGAAGCTTTAACGATGGTTAAGACTGACTAGTAATTTAAATAATTATAATCACAGAAAACAGAATTGCTGTCATTGCACCTACATTGCATCAATATTCCCTTAATAAAAAAAAAAAACAACCACAAACACTTCTGTAAAAATTTAAATCAATAAATTAAGCAATAAGATAAAAAATTTCAACGAATAAAATAAGATAAAAATTGAAACAAATCTCACAAAATTATTGCTATAGTATTTCCTTAAAAAAAAAGAAATTAAAAATTTCGAAAAAATTATAATTAATGAAACGAGTAGTGAGATAAAAACTTAATCAAATCTCACAGAAGTATCTCTACTAATCAACAATATTTTCCTGTTCTTTATTAAAAAAAAAAAAAGCAGAAAAATCAGTTTTGCAATTATTGCACATTTCCTGCTCTGATATTGAACTTTGCATAAAGTCTGATTTATATGTACAGCAGCCGAAAGGTTTAAAGGTTATCATCGTATCATCAGAAGTGCCTCCTCAGTGGAAGCGTACTTCCTCAAGGAGAAACTAGATTTCCTAGAATGCTGTAGCTTTTCGGTCCCCCGGTATCTACTTCTCGTAAATGTTCTGTTCTTCCAACACAACAACACTGCAATACCAACCACCACTATTTCCTTTCTCATACATAAGTGTAACATTAATACGTAAAAGCTGGTATGTAACGTGGCCCGAAACAACGTGGAGAAATGATCAGCATGCGTCAGGTTCGTGCAGGAACGTTCCTTCACTGGATCGATTAGATCGACACGCTGTCTTATTTATATACGCCCACATCCTCGAATACCAGTTCGTGGCTGCTTCTACGGTTCTATCGATAGCGGGCTCCTTGAATTATGGTACCACCCACCAGCTGCTTTCGATCGCATAAATTATTCAATAGCGGAGCTTGGCGCACCTGTAATGGAGCAAATCAGTTTCGTGTAAAACTGACGGTCACGGTTGCAATTATTTTCCCTCGTCGGATACATTCACATGATTCTACGGAAAAGAATTTTGTACAGTTCCTATCGAAACAACGGAATCGTGAAACTGTTTCGGAGATTATCTAAGCTCCGTCATTTTATGGGTTTTTTAAATGAATAAAAGATTGAAGAAAAAAATGGGAATTTTGTAGGATTTTTAATAAAAAAAAAAATTGGAGAATGAAGAAGGATGTTATATATATCCCCTCTAAAAAAATTGAAATTTTTCGTTTAGTAATTACCTATAGAAAAATTCCGGAAGTAATCGACTCGTTTGTACACACTTAACACATTTTTCTCAAAGTTGTATATAAATAACATTTAAGAAAATATTTTTCTTCCACGCCAAATTTTCTCATCGATAGAAATTATTTTCCCAATGACTATTTTTAATTGTATAAAACACTGGATTAATTTTTCACTATATAAGACACATTACAGCGAGAAAACTAGGGACGTAAAGTCGTGGCCTGTCAGTCCAGAGATCTTTTCACTTATTTTTCCCTATTAGCTATATCTCCTCAAAACGACTATTGGAAAAGTCTCCTGAAACACAGTATCTTCCAAAGAAACACACAAAGGGATAGCACAAAGGAGAATTATAACTTGGGTCCAATATGACCCGACCTAACTATAAGATTAGATATTTACAGAGTTAATTCTTCCTTCCTCCATCAAAATGCAAAACTAGAATAAATTATAACTCTTCTTCTCACTTACGAAGAAAAATCAAGTTAAAAAGAACAGGAAAAATGACAAAGAACACAAAAGAAGTGAAGAACTCTTTGTTAATCCTAGCTCATCCTTTACACAACAATGCACCGCGACAAAAAATAAACAAATGCAAATTCCCTGTGTTAAGATTAAAAACAAAAAGGTAGGATCTCGGCATGGAATGAATCTCAAATAGCGCGACCAATCGAAAACCGCAAGAGCGAGGTAAACCAGCGTCCGAAAAATTGCTGCGCGTCACGTTCAGCTCAGCTCGTAACACGAATTAATACCAATTCACCGTGCAACATTTATTTTCACCAGTCAGGTAGAAACGTTTCTCGTGAAACAATTCTGCGTCTGGCGTACTTGCTCGATCGCTACATAGCGGTATTTCTTTTTTTTTCCTCTCCCCACCTCTCTTCATCCTTTTCTTCGTTTTTCTTTTCTACCTCCCGCTACAAGTAAAACGGCGATCGACCGCGAACGCGCGTGTAATCGGTGACGGGGCGTCTCGCGTGCTGTTTTTCTCGCAGTACGATGTATCTACCATTGCTAACTTGTCATGAGGCAAACAGAGAACCGTAGAGAAAGAGAGAGAAAGAGAGAGGAGGTTGTAGGGTGAGTTCTGGTACGCATTCAATTTGCATCCGATAAATAAAAGGCGCGATTAACAGCGGCAGGCAATGGACGGAAGGGTGTAAACGAGGGAATCCGCAAAGCCGTGTTCCAGCAACAACGATCCCCCTGGCAAGAAGTGACCGCAACTTCAATCCTAAAACCCAGACTTCATTTCCATCCCACTTGACTCCGCGTTTCGCTTCTTCTTCTTCTTCTTCTTCTTCTTCGTCCACGCCCTTCCTGGTCCAGCCTATCATGTACCCTGCGGTGCTGAGATCCTAAGGTTCAGTTTATTATGATTATAAAGGAGAAAACCGGAGGTGAGGACTCACGATTCTTCCTCTTGAGACACGGCTCTTTTTTTTAACATACAGGGCCTTCCAATAAGAGCGACAGAACTTTGAATGGAAACGAAACGAAAACTACGAAAGAGAATTCAGTACTTGCTACTTTATTTTAAAGTATATTCGATGGCATTATAGGTGAAATACAACATTATATAAATACCCGCGATAATTTCGTTTGGTGGAGTGAATATCGTCGTCCATCCAAAAGTGAGCTTCATCGCTGAAGTTGATTTTCTTGGTGAAAATTAGGTCTGCTGTATTCACTCCGTAAAACTCAACGATGATAGTCATTTGAATGATACTGTATTTCCCATATAATGCCATCGAATGTACTTTAAAATAAAGTAATGTGTACTGGATTATCTTTCGTACTTTTCGTTTCATTTCAATTCAAACTTCTATCGTTTTTGTTGAACGGCCGTACATATTCCTTGGTGTAAGGAGGGTTGCCAGGTTACAGGGATATTTTCAAACGTTAATAATTAAGAGAAGAAGACTCATAAACAATTTTTCTATTCTTCACTTTTGTCTCACATCGTCTTCTAGAATTGTACCTCAAATTTTTGCTCGCTTTTCTTCAAAAAAAGCGTCAAATGAGAATACTTTATTCAAAGTACTATCGCTCTGATTGGAAGATCGTATATACCAGGAACGGATCTTCCACCGTTTCCTTCTGGTATTCTTTTCACGAAGTTGCTCGTTCGTTTGCCTCTATCCGGCTGTTCGAAGTCTCTCTTTTCTCAGTGGCGCTAATCGTGAGGAGAACGGCGCGAGATTCCGAGGAATCAAGGGTGGAGGATACGCCTTGCGACCGCAGCTACTCTTCTTTCAATGAACGCTGCTGGCTGGCTGCTCTGCTAGGTCTGCTGTCTGCGGTTCCCACTTTCAATGAGAGGCGCCCGTAAAAACTTTTAAGTACTCCTTCCACCGTTGCCCGAAGGGAGAAGAAGGAATCGCGGAGGATGGACTTTTACCTTAGGAAGACGGGTAAGGCAGTTAGCAGACTCAAAGGGTAAAC
Organism: Anthophora plumipes; assembly: GCA_951804975.1. NCBI lineage: Eukaryota > Metazoa > Arthropoda > Insecta > Hymenoptera > Apidae > Anthophora > Anthophora plumipes. The sequence goes on along the minus strand of OX638123.1, from coordinate 13,496,576 downwards.
CAAACCTCCGCCGTCTTCTTCCATCCCTTACGATCGAAGGGTGTACAGAGAGAAAGAGAGGAAGAACGGTAAAACGGAAACTGGCTTCGAGTTCTTACTGTCTGCTTTCACTACTTTTCGGTTCCTGCAAGACCATCCGGCCGTGTACTTTAATTAAATCGTTGAGACGAGGAGAGAGAGAGAGAAAGTCATGCATTTTCTCTAGACCTAAGGGTGTTCTTGTTTCTCATTCGACCATGCAACTACTTCGGCCCGCATAATTGTGTATGAAATTAGAAAGGGGTCGATTGTGGTGAGATTTTGGAGTTGTGCATGTTTGGAAAATCTTCAAGATCTGTTGCTATAAAACAGTGCGGAGAATTTTCTTTTTGGGAGGAAAGCAACGAAATTCTGAAAGCTTCAGGAGGAAGTTCAACTCCTGTCGAGTTTTTTAAGATCAGTTGCTGCAGAAGAAGCTTGTAAGAAAAGCAGATAGACTTTTAAATCCATTCTGATAGACATTTCTCATTATCCTGTTTCTTTCTGAAATTTTCTCTTGAAACTGTTCCTCCCGAAATAATTAACTGGTACAATTATCATCCAACACATTATAAAAGGAACTTGGTTGAAAAATAATTCCTAAAGCACATACACATTTCACGCAATGGAAATTATTAGCTACGTCAAACTGTTTGCTCTAACTAATCAGCATAGGCACAAGTTCCATTCGTCATTTCGCTGCGCAAGAAGGCTAATAGAGAAGCATATTCTTCTCAGATTAACTTCATCTATTTTATTCAACTCGTGGTTACTATTTACGGTCCTATTAATATTCTTAGGGTTCGAAAGCAACGAGGAAATCACAGACGCGTCACAAAAGACACGTAAATCCGTGGCCTTCAGAATGAAAGAAGCAAAGATTCGATCTGTCACAGTAACTGACAGAAAGCTTCTCTATTCATTTTGAAGGGTTCGAGAAATTCTAATCCATCATGCAGCATCATTTCTTAATGGAAAACCGTGATTGTGCTCGACCTTGAGCAGCAGATTGGCCTAACACGATAGAATAGCAAGTACTGAGATCGTTTTGGTCGTCGTCACTTTCCATATCGAAAGCATCCACGTAAAGACTTAGGCGAAGGACGCGCGGCGATCATGCCGAGAACCGAACGTAACAATAAGACGAGTGATCAAGAGATCAAGGATGACGTTGCGTATGCCGAGGTCGGAAAAATCTTCACGATGGAATGAAAGACGAGCTGTTACAGTAACTTCGCGATCCCTTTTCCACCTGTCTGCAAACTCATCGTTATAACGAGCCCGGTGCCTCGTTCGACACCTACGTTATACACGGCGTATCGAAAGAATGAATGGAAAGGCAAAGAACTTGTTTGCTGTGTCTTAAAGAAAACATTGTCTACGAATAAAGATCTCTAACTTTAATATTAATCGTTCCAAAGTGTATAGTTCAAGTAGCCACTTTAGGAACAACAGTGCTTTTACACTGCCTGTGGGCGGAGCCGAGAGCGATGGGCGGGGCAAATGACGTTGGTGGGCGTGGCCTAGCTATTTAGACACTATGCAGTATCGTTTTTTTTTTTTTTCAGCTCATGCCTATCTTAGAAGCACAGTTTTCACTTTTAAACCGGACAATCGTTATTATAGATTATTCATAGATTGCCCCACTGCACGTTCATTGCATAAGTAGGCGTGGCCTATTTTTCAGCGGTCGAGCTTACCTAACAGTTTAGACACAATGTACTATAACTTACTTTTTCCAGTTCATGTTTATCTTAGAAGTATAATTTTCACTTTTAGACCGGACGATTATTATTATATTCATAAAATGACCTCCATATAATCATTTCCCGAGTAGGCGTGGCCTATTGCTCCTCCCATATCATTCAGCGTTCCGATTCGCTCGATTAGAGCACTTTTCGTGCACTATTCGTACAGGTAAAAATGTATATCTCGCATTCTCCAACGAATCTCATGCAAAGCTTGAAAAAGCCCGAAGTAACAATAACTTCTATTTCCGTAATCTCTACTACTTCGTCCAAAGCAGTTCTCTCAAGAACCCTTCACTCTTTCACCGCAAGAAAGAAAAAGTTATCCTATACTCATACTCGCCCACGTCCACTGCTTTCAATTTCCGGTCGCGTAACACGTGAAGATTGGAATAGGAAGAGTCCCAGTGACGGCACAGAAACCCCGTAGGATTTTGACAAACGCTCGCCACCAGCTGCTAGGTAGTTTATGGATTATGGATCCTAATAAGACGTAGCACCGTGAATATGGGGCAGGTTCTAGTAATATACGAGCGACGGGTCGTGTACACATTAACGGAACGAAGAAATGAAGAAAAGAAAGAAAGGAAAAAAGATGGTAAAGTGAGAGGATAGAGCTGATTAACGCGCCGTCCTGTTCCATCTAGCAACCCACGTCTCGCCAGCCTGATTCAAGGCGATAAGCAGTTTATGAAGCAGCTCGGCCAAGAATAATAGATTAAGCGAAAGACTGAGGCGTTAGAAGTGAAAGAGGAGGAGATGAAAGGGTGGGAAGGGTGGTTAAGAGCCGAGAGGTGGAGAACGTAGTAAACAATGATGAGTAGCCTTCCTGCTGTTGTTCGGTAACTGTTGCGATTCTCCTAACATGGGAGCTCATTACGAACTCTCTTGTCAGCGTAACCCACCTATACTTGATTACATTATAATGTGGCCTGATCCCTGCTTTGTCGTCAAGTGGTTTTATTACCGGAGGCAACACTGCCGGGCACTCTGTGATCTCTTTATACGCAAAGGGTCATCTAGATGCAACGCCTAGATGTCAGTAACGTGTAATATTTATGCGTTGTGTCTTTTCAAACGACATGAGCCATCTTGTTTTACAAGAAGGTAGTAGAATTTTATCCATGGACAGGTATACATTGAAGCAGTGGATTATGTTGTACAAACTTATAAATATGACTAATTAGCTTCAAGTGCATTCTTGCTTCCTCTCCCTTTTAAACGTTTCAAAGACATCCTCAATCACAGGTCAATTATTTTTTCATATCATTCATACTTTCCATAAAATGAAACAACTTGAAAGAAAGTCTGAATAAGTTTCATTTTATTGGAAACAATGTAAGAAATGAACATTTAAACCCTTTAGTATTTACTTATTAGCACTTTAGTGTTATTAGTATTTACTTATTTATAGTTTACCCCCTTTTAGTATTTGCTGCAGGCAACCTGATCAGCATGAGTGTACGTAATTACATGGAGTTTTGTTTGATAATATAATATACGAATTGCGGTGTTTCTTTCTTTTTTGTTTTGTTTTTGTTTAGTAATGTCATAGCTCTTTTTAGCGGAGATTAATGTTGTTTATATTAGCTGGTAGAGATTAGGCAAAATTTCTTAAGCTTGCATTCGTTATTATGGCAGAAGAAACTGCTTGATGCTGCATTTTACAGGAGAAATAGGTATTAACGGAGATGATTACTTCCTGAGAGAAAGAGAGAATGTGTTGATTTGTCCGATGCTGATGGTACATAGAAGGGGGTAAAATTGCATAAGTAGCTCCACCCAATAGAAGTATGGTGATCTAAGTAGCCTGGTGGTTGTTTAGTGTCTATTTAGTATGATAAATTACGATCGGGTATTCAGAGTGACTGACTTCGAGAGGCAACGAGGAAAATGCAATTTAACTGGTTATCAAAGATATTTATATGTACGTTTTCAAACAGACATTTTCCCACACTTTCACGAATAAAGATTTTGTTACAAATATAAAAGACACATTTATCCTTTTCCGGTAATCCAAGCGAAATGTTAATACACGATGACACAATTTTCCAAAAAGGAAAGAAAACATTAGCTTCAGAATACTCGACAGTTTTTTAGCTGGCAAATTGCATTAAAAAGCTCAGAATCTTCTCAAAAACTTTCAGAACCTTCCCGAAACAATGAGAAAACCGAAATTTTATGTTAGAATGCCTAAAAACATGTCCACTACCTAATCTAACCGAAACAGAATTATGTGCAAAAGTTGGGAATATTCCTACAGTTGTTCAGAACTTTTCAGAACAACGAAAAATCTCTCTGTTTCACATTACACTGTCTAATCAACTCTAACCTAACCGGAACTATGTGAGAAAGCTCGGAATTTTCCCACAGTTTTTTTCAGAACTTTCCAGAACGAAACCCCACACTTCAGGTTACATTGGCTAACGACATTTCTACTTTCCTCTCGCAACGAGGTGCCTGAAATTGACAGATGAGAACGTAGAGACGAGACGTTGAATTATTTCGCCGTATCTATGTAATGACGTGATCGTTTCAGTACGTTTAGTTTGTCCGAGCTAACTGAGACTAAAGTATCGTTTAATGCACGTTGCTACAGGGCATACACGTACGTACACAGTTACATAGGGGTCTTAAGGCTGAACGCCTGGCCGACAAATTATGAGTAATAGTTGTAGAATTAAAAGCAACAGAATATTTTGCGGTAATCAGACGATCGTGAAAATAGAATCCATCATCTACGCTCCGTCTGGTTGATGTTTTAGCATCCGGGAGGATAGTGGATTGCGTGCGAAATGCCTGGTTCGCCGAGGAATTGCCAGTGAAACGAATAAGAGGGAGGAGGCAGGAGGTGGAAACAGGGTGGGTTGGAAAGGAAAGGGCCAACGTGCAACACGGTCTCGATGCGTCTTCGTGTACGCGACAGAAGTGGAGGTAGGATGAATGAAAAAAAAAAAAAACAAACAGGAGCAGAATGAAGAAGAAAGGTAGGATCGTGAAGGAGGAAAAAGAGCGAGCGAGTGTGCTTTTCTTGTCGCCTCCATTCACGTGTCATCAGTTACGCGAGTAATGAGTGTCGGAAATACAAGGTTTCATGAGTCAAACGGAGCTTTGCTCTCTCTCTTTCCTTCATTCTTGCTCTTTCCTCTCACTTATTCTCTCGTTCCTGTCATTGTCCTTCACCTTCTTTCCTCTCCTTTCCTCTCCACTCTCTCTTTGTCATACTTTTTCTCTGTCAATCTCTTTCCTGTGGCTTTGTCATTTTGTCTCTGTCATTCTTTCTCTCCTACTGCTCCTTTTCTTTAACTCTTTCTGTCATTTCTTCATTGTCATTCATTTTCTCTCTCAGTTTCTATGTGACATTTCTTCTCTCTTCCCTCTATCTGTCATTTTTCTTGTGTTAATTTTCTCTTTGTCATTTTCTCTCTGTTGTTTCTCTTTGGAATATTCTTTCTTTGTCATTTCATCTCTGTCATTCTTTTCTTTGTCATTTTCACCCTTTCACGTGATCTTTCATCCCTTCTGTCATTTCTTTTCTATTTCTTTTCTACCATTTTCTCTTCTTTTTTGTCTGTCATTTTCCTTGTATCAATTTTTTTCTTTGCCATTTTCTTTCTTTGTCACATTCCCCTTTTAATTTTCTTTCTTTGTCATTTTCTTCTTTTCACACAGTCCATCATTCTTTTTGTCATTTATTTTCTCTCTCATTGGCTCTCTATTTCTTTTCCATCATTTTCTCTTCCCTTTCGTCACTTTTTCTTCGCCATTTCTTTCTTTTCTCACCGCCTCTCTGTCATTTCCTCTTTGCAATTTTCCATCTTCGTTATTTTCCATCTGCCATTCTTTTCTCTTTGCCATTTTCTCCCTGTCGTTCTATTCCTCACATTATCTCTCATGTTCTCTATCATTCTTCTTCTCTATCGTATTCTCTCCTATTCTCTCACCTCTTTACCTCTCCCTTCGACTATTCTCTCTCTTTCTCAGTCTGTCTGTCATTTTCTCGGTATAATTCTTCCTCTCTCTTTCTCTCTCCGTGCACCGAAGCTCCCTTCCAGGGTGTTTATCTCTCCCCTTCTATCCTTCTGCCAGGCGAACTTCTCCACGCTATTTATTATGGTCTGTACGTGCATACGTGCACGGAAAGTAAAGCGCACGTCTTCGAGACGACATCAACGTACCACGGGTACGTACTTACGTACCGGGAGATGTTCGTCATATCTCGCGTAAGGATCTACTTGGGATGACTTCACCCGCTGCGTACTCATTCGTGCTTGACATAGCGACGCCTACTGAAAGACAAATGGCTAGATGAACGACCGGATACGAATAGTCACACTGTACACTATTTTCACGACAGCCACCAACCTTCGAGATAAATGACGAGACAGTTTCACGAATCAGGATGCCAGACTGTGGATTCGTCGTCGTTACGCTTCTGCACTTTCCATGGAATACCTACATAATGTTAATGACACTCCAGTATAGGAACGACGTTGTCGTACTGAAACGATCCAACCGTCAACTTCACACAGCAAAAGTATCTCACAGGGGCTAATGAGAAACTCTTAACGATAGAATTTTACGATACGACAATAAATTGAAATATACTGGGTTCCTAACCTGTCACCTTTATCTGCCATTCAGTACCACTAAAAATGTGCGTTTGAATAATGAAGTTGGATCGTCGAATTGATTAATCAATTTACACAGAGAAATTAAAAAAAAAAAAAAAAAGAAATAGTATATTTTTCATTAATCGAAATGGTTTAAAATATATTTTCTAATAAAAATGGATATTGGAAATATTTATTAGCATCAGTGTTAGTCTAATTGTAATAGCTATGGAAAAATTTCAAGGAGAGAACGAGAAAATGGAAGCTGTGACGTCTGAACTGATATACCGCGATTTTATGCTTATACGTAAGCCGTTTTCTTAATTTTCTGGCTACTTTTACTGCTTGTGATAGGTATGCAGACTTCGTTGCTACATAATGAAGAATATTTAAATGTCTAACTCAATTCTCTAACGTGATTTTTTTTTACTTTCATCGCAGAAAGTATCAATCAAGCGTAGGTAATAATTTATATACAATAATTGCTTTAAAAAGGACTGTAGATTAATAACAGATTACTTCGAAGCTACAGGTACATGCAACGCAGCCCTTTCGAAATTCAAGTGTAATTTATATGCTATTCACTCGATGATTGATAAATACCTACGAGAGACAGTGGTTTATCATTTGTCGACTTAAGTGTTAACGCGATCGTTTCTTGACAATGATTGAGAATCGTTTTCAACGAAAATCTGATCAACATCGACGTGACATTTATCATGTACAATTGGCCGTGTGATTTGTGAATGAAATTTCATAAATTATGCGGGTACAAGCGGGAAAGTTGTGTACGAAATCAGCGATATTTTTATCGTTCACATATATCTATCGAGATGTGAAAATTAAAACGTATACAGGAGAGCGTATCTTTGCAAGAAGAATAACAGAACGTTTACGGGAACTTTAAAAGTAAAGGTGCAAAACCGTATTATGAAAATAGCGAGGGAAAGTTTATAAAGGAGAGCTTCACTTTGCAAGTATAAGTTCCATCCCTTTCACAGGATCGTTCTACTTTCCTTTTTTCTTCGCATAAATTCTTAGAGATAGCTCCCGGTACTTCAACGGTTTGGGGAAAAGAAAAGAAAAAAGAAAGCAGACTATCGGCTTCACGACGTTATTAAAAATGCGTCACACGTGAGTTTTTTCTCTATTATACGATAAACTGAAAGATGCAGAATAATTTTCACCCGCAGCTGAATGCAGTATATCGGTTCAACTATTAAAACAGGAAGAAACCCCCCCGCGGACTGAGATGAATTCGCGAGGAATATTTTAAAGACGTTAAAACCGCTTTGGAGAAATATTTAGAAGAGTTTGAATTATTCAGTTCGGTATCCGGCGACAGATAAATGAGGAAAAGCCTGGAAGCGGCGTATTAATATGCTCGTTGCGTTTAACATTGAAATTCATTTTTCACGAGGCTTCAATTACACGTATAATTAATCTAGCCCCGGACGCCGGGCGTGAATACGAAATTTTCGCCGATCGCGAAATAATGTACCGGTTGTAATAAATGGCGCGCCGGCAACGCGTGCCGATTAATACCAGGCCGCAACTTGGTAAGCAACGCGGTTAGTGTATTAATAACGAAAGCAATAACAAAAAAGGAATGCGACGAAGCTTTAATCTGGCAGATTATCGCTATGAAACACGCAATATAAGTTAAATTTGACTATCATACCTAGGTTCTCTTGTTTTCTCTTGTTTTTGAGTTCAAAAACGATTCTTAGGGCCGAAAAGTAGGGATACTGGAAAATTAGTGAGGTCCGGAGACAAACCGAAGGGCAAATGTCGCGAATACAGTGAAAAACAACTGCAGAGTGGGCGTGGCATCGCATAAAAGGGCGTGGCAGCTTATAGGGGGCGTGTCAGCTCATCCATGGGCGTGTCAGATCAAAGGTGGGCGTGCCGTGATCCCCACCACCGCAACTTCACTCAAGTGGGCGTGGCCTACGGCACGAACATCGCTTCGTGCTCATGTCTCATTGACCACTGCTCTGTAGGTAACTTACTGAGTGGTTTTATTATTTAGAAGAGCAAACTTGAGACTATCCTTAAAGTCTAAAGGTGAGAGATGTGGAGTAAAGTGATGATGTCAGATTTCTCAAGTGTGCTTTATCGAATAATACCATGGATATGAATCTTGCTACGAATAGCTTGATGCCTGAACTTGCTAGCTCTCCTGTATATTTCTTGGACCGACTGTACTGTCCAATCTGTACCGCATCTACCTCCAGCGGTTCAATACTAAACCTTTCGTTCGTTAATAACGTCGAACGACAAGCGGAAAGGGAGGCCAATGAGGAGAGTCTTTGTTATCTTCAAGGAGACGACGGCTATATCCGGCTAGTATCGGCTCAAGCAGTACGTGCTTCATTGTTACGGAATAAAATTTCATCGAGGAGACATTCTATGCGCTAGTTCGAGGATCAGTTTCTCCGACATTCCGTTTCGTTGGTCGTGAAACTAAGGATCCCTTGCGTTCGTTAATAAAGAGTACTTTTGTAACGATGTTTCATTACACCAGACCTTCCCTCCTACTGTTCCTTTCCTCCGGTAAGCAATTTCCCCTCTATTATATCTTTTTTTGGTGCGACGGTGTTAAAATTGCCGCGAGACTCTTTCCTTTAAATTACCTTCTCGCAAGAACGACAAGGAGGACCATCAGGAGCGAAAGGACGGTTCTCGAGTGTCATATCGAGTCGAGAGAATCGAGGATTCTTGGAGGCAAAGTACCGCTTTATATCTCCTTCGTAGCGCTCGTTGCAGTCCACTTGGCCGAACGCAATTCCACAAGGTGCTGTTTCTATGGAAAAGACCGGCCTGTTCTCGGACAGACACAGGGCTAAGCTCTTTTATAAATTAATCACTTCCGATATCAATCTGCTTTACGTGTTCTCTGTCGTCGATAAGTTCCTTGTTCTTGTTATTATTATTATTTTTTTAATGAATTAATGAAATGAGGAAAAGTCTTAACAAATCGAACTTTGAGTATAAAAATAAGTACCCGGTTAGGTCTTTAATAGGATACTTCAAAAGCTGAGATGTTCGTTGTTTTAAAAAACAAATTTTAAAACTCTCACGTCACCGTTTGCCCCGCCCATTTCTTCTGGCTGCCACGCCCATTTCCCTTTGCTGCCCCGCCCATTTCCCCCACTATCCATTATCAGCCGAATTTCAAGAAATATTAAAATGATATAGTAAACAGTAACGATTGAAAAAAAAAGCAATAAAAACAATAACACGAATTGAAACAGAATTTTCCCCCTTTCTAGAATACTCCGATGATTTTATTCGAATCTTTCTCATCGCTGAAATGAATAAATATAATTACCCAGACTATTTTTAGCCACATCCTCAGTCATTTAAAAGGACAACATTAAGTTAAGAATTAAGGGACGCAAGCAATCTGTGAAGGAATCTTAACGACCGTCTGAACGACTTACGCTTCGGTAAAATAATGCGAAAGATTCCAAGGTTAAGTATTACTTAAAACGACATTCAAGTAGACACACTTACGATACGAAAGAGAGAGGAATTTTCTTATGTATGCTCACGTAAAATGTTAATGGGAATAACAACAATGATAATGTCCCGTTTATTGCTGCTCTTTGTACACACTATCAATTATCGAAAATTAGAGAAGCAAATTTATATTTGATGCACACAGTGTCGTAGTATAAGCGAGAGAAAGGTGATTTTACATGAATAAATGAATAAAAAATAAACAATAAAACTTTTTTATTTGTCGTTTCATTTTTGTAAATATCAGCTTTGACAATTTTTGGGTAAACGTGCATAACAGGCAGCATTGACATGTCTAACAAGAGGACGTTTACCCCAGATTTTTCAACGCCAATTGTCTCGAAAACAGAGCGTCAACCAAAAAAACTTTACTCGTCATTTTCGACTTGCTTTTCCACGTAGAATCACTTTAACTCTTTGCTTGTACCACCGATGCACGGACACCCAGTATTATCACCTCGAGACCTTGCAACATGATAATCCTCCGCGAACTATTTAAATTTATTTTAAAGACACGTCCGCAAAAAGACAGACAAAAAGAGGAACTCGCAGTATCTCGCCAGCTGAGTCGTTAAAAACAGCAGCAAAAAGTATAAAATAAAGCAAGAACACAACTTTCTGAAAAACCAATGTAGAAAAGATAAGAGAGAAAGAGAGAAAGAGATAGAGAAGAAGGGAACACGAAGGAGGAGACACGGGTGAAAAGAATCACGGTGTCACGCGAGCTCGCATTCACAGAGGGTTGCAGGCCATTGGTACAGCGACGTTTAACCAAGGTGCATCATCGCCAAGGTTACACGGTGGTTTTCACAAGGGTGACGTGAAACGCAAGCGAGCGAGCGAGCGAGCGAGCAAGCTAGCAACCAAGCAACCAAATCCTCGCTGCTCTTAATGAGGTCAGATTAATTACCGCGACGCATTATTAAATGCTGCCGGTGACGTAGCGCGTTTCAAGCGTTGTGTGCCTAGAGAAACGTTCTAATAACAGGTAATTAACGGATGGAAAATAAAATCCCAGCAGATTTCTTTTTTCCCCGCTGCTCGCGTCCAAAATGGGGACAAATCTATGAAAATGAACGAGCAAACTGGAGATCAGGAATTATGATAACTGTAAGGACGATCGTTTCAAGCCAATCGTATCTGAACAACTAATCGCTCCCTCCAAGGCCAAAAAGTACAACGTGCTTAATTAGCAGGCTCGGTTATCGGACCGAACGAGAGCACCTAACGTCAAACTGGTAACGAGCTACCCGGGGGATGCCGGCAGCCCATTTAAATTGACTTGCATAACCGCGTTGCCAGAGAAAGAGAAAGGGAAAAGGGAAAGAGAAAGACTGCGCTTGGGGGTGAACTGTGCCAGGGGACCGAGAGGATGGACGGGGTACCTTAAAGAGAGAGAGAGAGAGGCACACAGAGGGACTGGGAGAAAAAGATAGGCTCAGAGAGAAGCTCAAAGAGATGGAGTGCAGCTCAGAGAAAAATTCAACAAGCTAAAGGCTTGAAAAAAGACTGGCAGACTTAGAGAGGGTCTCAGAGAGAGGCTCAAAGAGAAAGACAGACTGGGAGAGAGAGGAAAATACTCACAGAGTCATTCAAAGAAAGAGATGAGTTCAGAAAACAATTTAGAAAGAGAGATGCTCAAAGAAAAACTCAGAAACAAGCTCAGAGAGTGATTGAGAGAAAGGAAGAGGCTCAGAGAAAAATTCAGACAGAGAGAGAGGCTCAAGGAAAGACTCAGAGAGACTCAGAAAAGGCTTAGAATGTGGCTCAGATGGAAAACGGGGTTCAGAAACAAATCTTAAAAGAGAGAGGTTCAAGGAAATATTCAGAGAGAAACTCAGAGCAAGGCTCAGAGATGAGAGATGCACAAAAAGAGATTCAAAGAGAGAAAGAGACTCAGAGGGAGGTTCAGAGATAGATAGAACTCCGAGAGTGGGATAGAGAGTGAGCGGAAGAGGGAGGACGACAAGCCGCCGCTCGTGGGTCCTGGTGGAAAGCCAGTAAAAACACGCATCTATTTCCATATAACAAGTTTATATATTACGCCGTCACCGGCAGCACGTAGTTACATTTGAATACGATGTCCTAAAGCTGAGAGCAAGCGGGCGGCTGGTTGAGCAAAGCCAGCCGAGGTACACATAGGTACACATCGGCCACGAATTAGGTCCATGTGCACGGCCGGGCGACGAGCACCCCCCAGCGTCGATTGCACTCCACGAATTGCAAAATGCAACTTGGCACAGCACGAACGCTTAACTTTAGGTAATTAGCGCGGGACGTTGAAGTATTTCGCCGCGCCAAACTGCCAATTACCACGGGGCCCTCCTTCGCTTTACGATCGTCACACTGCTGGAACGGTTTAAATTTCTTCGGACAGCCCCGAATTTACGACGCTTTTACTGCCCTAATGAATCTTGAGACACTTTAGAACGTTGATTTTGTTTTCTTTTTTTTTTTTTGTTATTTTTCTCCTTTCTTTTTTTGTCATCCGAGTCTCTACTGCAGGCCTCTATTATCCCGTCGAACAGGAAGTTCTACGACGATCCAATGGTTATGTACCTATATATACGGTGTCATAACTCTGTAAACCAACGTAGTTTTTGGCTACATTCAACCATCGGATGATTCAGGGTCTGACAATTGAGCGAAAAACAGGACTGGGTCAAATATGACCCATCGTAGGAATTCTCTGTCTATATATCAAACTGTAAATTAACGTAGTTTCAGTTAATTTAACCCTCAAACGACTGCAGGTCTGACAAATAAATTGAAAGTGATGTTATTCATAAGAATTTCTGTTTTATGAAGAGTTAATATTACTACGAATCCACTAATGTGAAAAGAAACATTTGAAGGGTTCGAATTTCGAAGAAACAAGTGGAATTGCATTTTGCAACTGCACGAATCCACGGTTACAAAGATTTAGACTAATTACTCATACAGTTTTTTAAACGATGCAAAATTTCGTCGTATAACTTTTCTTCTGTCTACAGAAAGGAGAACAAATTTTATAGTTCGATCTAGTTACTAGATACACCCTGTATAATACAGGTCACTAAACCTGCGCTACGAAGCAGTATCATCGTACTTCGTTCAATTACAAACTAACACGTACCGGCGGTCACTGCTGGAAGATGTAACCAGACACCGATGAATGAATTATTATCAGGTAATTCCAACACCGCCTTATCTGGTGATTGGGAAAATTATCGACGTGCCTTGATTAAATACCTGTACAACGAATATATATGTACATATATATATATATATATATACACACATGGGGAAACGAAAACCGATGGAAGGGGAGGGATGGAGAATTCACCAAGCTGTACAACCACCGGACAGAGGAGAGGAGGGGAGGAGCGACTGTAGTGGCCGTTCGAGAGTCACGGGTTGTTATTAGCGTTAAAACAAACGGCCGCAACGTAATTATCGGGCCCTGTGTCGCAGCGAGGTAACAAACGAGGCTCTGCACGATAGCGTAAATATTCCCCGAAACGAAAAAGCGGAACAAAGAGGGTAAACGGAAGAGCGTGGACCTCGGTTGCCGGTTTTCGCGCTTGCGTCCGACAGAGATGCGGAGAAAAAAAGAGATTTGGGTGTGTGTGACAGGAGCGCGCGCAATCTCTCTCTCTCTCTCTCAGTGTCTCTCTATCTCTCGAGTCCCTCTCTCCCAGAGTCTCTCACTCCTAGAATCTCTAGTTCCCCGAGTATCTCGCTTCTCAAGTCTCTCTCTCCCCGAATCTCTCTCTCCCTGAGTCTCTCTCTTCCCAAATCTCTTTCTCCCTGAGTCTCTTGCGCCCCGAATCTCTCTTCTCGAGTCTGTCACTCCCAGAGTCTCTCTCTACCCGAATTTCTCTCTCCCTGAGTCTCTCATGCCTCCAGTTCCTCTGTCCCCGAGTCTCTCACTCCCAGAGTCTCTCACTCCCAGAGTCTCTCTCTCCCCGAATCTCTTCCTCTCTCCTAGCCTCTCTCTTTCACTCACACTCTGTGCATGTGTGCGCGTGGATGGGCGGAAAGCAGGATAATCGGAAAATAGATGAAGAAAGAACAAAGGGAAGGGTAGCTTTTGTCGCCGGGACTGGACATTGCGACAATACCGTGGGCGGCCGTTATAGGGAAGTTAGCGGCGACAACCGTAGACAAAAGAGTATTTGCTTGGCTGGTATATAGGCGTCGACGTTTTGCCGAATTATTTCCCCTCACCTCCCTCGTAATCGAGGCATCGCGCAACGTTTCGACAGAGTAATATAATACACGGTGGGTAATAGAAATTTGCAAAAGCGAAAACGAAAAACACAGGCAGTGGTGAATATCGTTGGCAATGATTCCGCGTGGTTAATGTATCATCGCGCGCGGACACAACGGGTATTCCGCGAACGTGTACGCGCGATTTAATGTTTATTGTTCGTTCCACTGTTTCCTGGGTTAGCACGCGTGTTTGTTCGTTACGAGTAACGCGGAGGAAATAATCTGAGCGCGTGTTACAATGATTTTGTCACTAGACAACAATTGCGAATGTTTGCGAAACTGGGTAGGGAAACAGAGGGGAGGAACAGAGGAGGATTTCGAACGAAATGGAGGGCGAATTGTAAAGAGGGAAACGTTTAATCGTATTGAGCCGCTGTTTGAAAAGCATTCAATGGCTCGTTTATTAGGTCGAAAAGTTTGATACATGTTCAATGGAACGTCTATTTATTCCTCGTTCGGTTTAGATAAATTACAGCTGTCGTGTAATGCAAATTCATACCGACAAATACATGTTTTTAAAGGGGAAATGAATCTGCGCGATAGCTACGCTGAATCGTTTAGTCAAAACGAAATAATATTCGCATAGTTTTCCAGTAGGTTAAAGCAGTATTATTTTTGAGATTAATTACGAGGAATTTGAACGTAAAATCACGGAAATAATATTCGAAAAATGTCAGGATAGCTGAACCAGAACTGAAACTACGAAAAAAAAATTAAACTGACTTTAGAGTATGAACATTTCTCAAAAAATTGTCCTTTCGAGGGGAAAAAGAAACATTAACAAACCTGTTCGCTCGAAAAAATATACAATTTAATGGAAGTTGTTATTAGCATAAAAATGAGACACGTTTTTATTTGTACAAATTGGTAAATATCGATGATATTTCAAATTTCCCATTACAACTTCTGAATTTGTCGTTGCAGCATGTTTATAATTATTAAAACGTGCGCACGCAGTTGAATAAAATATTTTAATAATTGAAACAGCCATAACTTTCATAAAGTACGATTTTATAGAAGCCATTTAAATACGAAGGATCAATCGGCAAACGACGTTCCTGAATATTTCATTAGCTGCGCCCATCGATAGAGAACGTGAATCCTTGAAAAAGGAACGCAGATTTAATGACAAAGCGCAAGATATAAAGTATTTCAGCTTCGCTCGATGCGTGCGTGCCTCGCGAGAAAAAAGGAAGAAGAAAAGTGAAGTAAAAAAATCCCGTTGATGACTTTATTGCAGGAATTATCTTCCTACTTCCCCGCGACTTATTCATAGTGTGCTATAAAACCACGTTCAGATTACGCTATAAAAACTGTAAGCACTCCTTTGCCTCGAATTTTTACCCTTAATGAAACGTATTTAATACGGGACTATAGCTCGCTCCGAAATATTCTTATACGAGCAGCTTCGTATTAAGCACACACAGCCGCGTGTATTCTGTGCAATTCACGAAGGAAAAACCCGAAGTAAGAGATCACTATAATTCAAATAGCGTTCTCATTCAAGTACATTTGCCCACAGAAAAATACACAGTCCAGGGAAATAATAAAAGAAGAATGTAACACCTCTAGGGCGTCAAGATTACACGTTCGAAAATATCGACAAGAAAACCGATAAAAAGCTGAAAAAATAAGGATGTGAAGAGTCAGTTAAGACTGCATTAAGCATGTTTTCAATTTTATTCAATTCTAATCGAAAAATGAAAAGTGGGCGTTACTGAATCGATAGGCTCCGCCTACTCAAGGCATCGGTAGGCCACGCCCACTTAATGCATCTATAGATCCCGTTTATTTAACGCATATGTAAGCCATGACACACTTAATCTCAAAATCTAAATCAGGGCTACACGAAATGTGTCTGAAATCTGATTCTATTTTAATCGAAAAATAAGAAATGGGCGTTGGCATATCAATAGGCCCCGCCTACTTTATACATAGATAAGCTCCGCCCACTTGATGCGTCAATAGGCTCCGCCTACTTAATACTTTTATTTACGACCTCTTTATATTTCTTCCACCGACTATACCCTTCGATATCGACTAGAAAGTTCAGAATGTAGCAAATACTTGTCGCGGAAAAGTTGATTTTCAATCATAAGTATTTTTAACTAATCTTTGATAAGATTCATTTTCCAATATTCAAAGAATCCAGAAATCTTTTCCCAATGAAACTCGCATATTTCCAATATGTCCAGGAAATCAGCACAATTGGAACATTTTCCATCGCACATATCTTCATTTCTATTTCTTCCGCTATACATCCAACACTTTCTGCTCCCGCATTGAAGGGATCAAGAGTGAAAATACACCACGGATGATATAAATAGCAAGCTGGTTAAGCAGAGATCATCAGAGCCATTCACTTTCAACACACACACACACACACACACACACAAAAGAGAAAGGGAAATCAGAGATTCCACGAAATCTTCAAATTTATCAAATCGACTGGCAAACGTGCAAACGATCCAAGCAGCCCGTGAAATCGCTCGATCGGATGCTCGGTACGGCTCGTTAAAGAAGTTAAATCGTTCCCAACAAATCTGCCGGGTTACTCTGAACAAGTATTCATTTGACGCTAGGTTACCCGATAGAACATCCTTCTTGTATCAATCATAAAGCAATCGTCCCGCGGATGAAATTCACCGCGAACAGCTTTAATGAATCTGTTCGCGACGACTCGTCCCGTTGTATTTCACGTAATGAATTATACGAAACGACACACGCCCATCGAGTGTGTGCCTGGTGACGAATATCGCCTGGCTATCGATTCAGGATCCACGCTCGATCACGGAAAGGTGTATACCCTGCTACGTGTCGAGTACTCCTCTCCTGTTCGTGGATAACGAGGATTTTCAAATTACCTTGGGACATCGTTATGATGTTCGGAGAATTAACGATGGGTGGAGATACCCCTTCTGCGTAGGAAACCGTGCGAACATTCCTTGGTATATTAGGTTTAGATAACCACCGGTTAACGTAGCCTAACGAAAGGCAAAAGAGGAGTATGTGTGTGTCTGTCTGTGTGTGAGATAGATAGAGATGAAGATGAAGGAAGAGAGGAAGGAGAAGAGAAGAAAAGAAAAGAACTCTAACTCTGTACGATCAGCGCTCTGCGGGAGTAAGGTTAGGTGCACATCCTCCTGTTCCGAGTAACAGTCGATAGATTGGACTTACCTCTCCCTCTCTACCTATTTATGCATCTCTTCCTCCCCTCCTCACCTTTATTCCTTCTATTCTCCCTTTTTTTACCTTTCGATTCAGCAATCTTTCTTTACCCCTCGTTCTCGTGCGTCGACAACTACGTTGGTGCGCATTTACCAAAGGATTCTTCAAATGAATGGTATAACATTAAGGGTATTGAGGATCTACGGGGAATATTTTTGCGGAGGATCGTTCAGTCTCTGCTGAGGCACTCTTCAGATGTTTCAACCTTATCGACGTGTGTGCTATGGGGTAAATTTTGTATTTTCTGTGAATTCAATAATCAAATAATCCGGATGATAGTATGTAAGGTATTTTGTATGCAACAAGGTATAATAAAGTTCTTAGGAATGCTACGTAGGTCGATAAACGCAACGTTAACCAGTCTCATCTCGCGACTGAACCTGAAATAGCACTGGATCAATTTACAAAGAGATTTACCTCGTGGAATTATATACACCGACGAGGGGGAAAGAAGCTGAAAGAGAAAGCAGGCTAGGAAATACGGGTAGTTAGGAGTTAATGTAAATCGACCGGTGAGCAGCAATTATTCATATTCTTCTTATTTCATCGACAGAGAGATAATATCCATTTCTTGACCGAATTCTTAGCTTGCGGTGAGATGTATCACGATACCGTTCGACAGATAAATAACTGAATTCAACCGTACGGATTAAATTATGGTAGAACAAAAACTGCTCGATGAGCAAATTTTTCCAATACTTCCTTTTTCCGGATAGAATTTTTGCAATTAATAAAAAGTGCAATTCACGCGTAATTGTGAAAGTGCGTGGAGTAAATTCCTGGCAAATTATTTTATGATTACAGTGAATTATAACATTTATGCAAGAACACAAACAGCCATATATTCTACCATACAAATAATTTTTTTATTCATTCGACCTGGAACGCAAAATTTGCCACGTACGGCATATCCAACTAATTTCTTGAATATCTTTTATAATTTATTCATACATGGTATAATACATGGCGGTTTTATATAGTTGTATATTTTGGTTAATTATAAATGAAATTAGTTTTTAGTTTGTACGACAAATTTTGAGTTCTGTGTGAAATTAATAATAAAACAATCTAGGTAACAGAATACATAGCAAGTTGCGTTATTCTAAATAGTGGTTAATTATAAAAAAATTAATTTAATATTCAATTCACAAAATGAGGTCCTGTTAGAATAGTATTTTATTATATAAATACGTGTGAAATAAATAATAAAATAATCTGGCATGATATGATACATAGCAAATTGTTATTTCCTTATAAAAAAAAAGAAAAAATTTTAATCATCTCTCCAAAAAACCATCATTTACGTTTTGCTATTTCGTAATAACCTTTCAACTAAAACCTAATTTTTTAGTCTGAAACAGTCCTTCAATTAAACACAGACATACGATTTACTAACATTCGATGTGTATTTAAGGCACACTAGAGAAACGTTCACGTCGATAATTGTACTCCAGAACGAGTCACGAATAATCATAAAAGAAGCTCTCATCAATTCGATCGTACTACAAATTTCTTATTTTTTTATTCCCACCCAAAAAAACCCCAAAAGAACCAAAAAAGAAAAAGAAAACTACGTCAAAGTAACAGTTGCGCCGTACGATCCGCGAAAATCGAGTCGCGAAAGTGAGATCTCCGGCCACGTGACCGAAATGGCGAGATGGTCGAATTGGTTACGTAACAGAAACGTGAAAGAAGCGAGTGATTTACGCATCTACAGCAATAACAGCTCGACGTTGAACCTACACGTTCTCTCATCCCACTCCTCCTCCTCCACTTCTCTCCCCCTCCTATTATCCCCTACAGCAAGAGTCATCTTTCTTTATCGTTCCCCTGGCGTTCCATCGGAGCGTCACTCCTACTCCGCTACTTCCTCTTCTCTTCTTGGCCGGTTTCTCGCGGTTGCGGCCTTGCAATGCTACAGGAAGGCCTGGACTCACCCGTTCCCCGAACCCAATCGGTCGTTGTTGCACCGTTGCAGGCTGCAACAGAGAGATACCTTGGCAATGGTAGTGCGGTGAAGAGGAACAGAACAGGCAACTGTGTGGTGGGTGATGGTGATGGTGATGGTGATGGCGGTGGCGGCGGTTGGCGGCAGTGAACAGCAGTGCGAGGAGGCAGTTGCAACAGTGCTGGTGTTCACCTGGTACTACGAGGACGAGACATTGGCCTACCACGCTCGACCTTGCCAGTTCGTTACTCTTTCCCGCTTCTCTTATGCATTATACACGGCTATCCGGAGCCCTGCTAACGTCCGTGGTGGTATCCTTCCTTATCCTTCTTCCCGCTTGGCTACTCTTTCCATTACAAACCACCTCCTGTTCTCCCCTCCACTCCCCACTCTATTTCTATCATAGCTAGTTCTCCTACGATACCCTCTCCCCCTCTCCTTCTTTTACAACGTTCCTCTCTTTACCATCTTCCCGATCCGGCTCCCTTTTTATATATATGTATGTATGTACAGGGTGTTTCAGATTAAATTGACAAACTTTGGCAACTCGTCCGGCAGGTCATTTCGATTAAAAAGTGTTACATATAGAATTACTCGATTCGTCTTCTTTTTCGAGATATCGCTTGGTCTATCCTTGCTAGAGGATTTTTTGTTTCTTTGTATGGGGTTGTGCGTTGTCAAAAGTGGATTTAGATTGAAAATTTCTATAATTAGTTCTCCTGCAATCGTCACCCTCTTCAGTTTTATTTGTTTTTATCATCTTGCTTGATCAAATTTTATTTTTATATGGATACAGGGTGTTTCAGATTATACTGACAAACTTTGGCATCATATTTGGCAAATTATTTTGGCTAGAAAGGGTTCCATGCAAAGTGGTTCGATTTATTTCTTGGTTTTTAGAGATATCGTTTGATCTATTCTTAGTGGATTTTTTGTTTATGGGGTTTTACGTAAATTAGGTTGCATTTAAATAAAAAAAATTGGCTAGTTAGTTCTCCTAGGACCCACATTCTCTTCAGTTTCAGTCATTGCTCTCTCCTATCTTCCCGGCTCTTTCTTTTTTATATATTCCGAAAAATAACAGCTAGAGTTAGGCATATGAAACACCCTGTATATAAAATTTCTCCTAATCAAAATATTGCGGCTACTTTTTACGATGCAAAAAAAATGTTGAAAGAGAAACCAACTATTCTGATCAATATCAATATTCTTATAGACTTAGATCTAAACGACTATTGAAATTAATGTCACGTGTCTCATAACTTTTCTCGTTCAAGCTCATACCAAGACCAGCACAGTATACATCGCTGAATTTTTATATTACTAATTTAATAATTTGATATTACTGTAACGAGAAAATATCTATCAATTAAAAAACAGTCAATGTCTCTAAAATCTCGCAAAAAGAATGGTGCACCCTTGCATTTTCAAACTGATCTTCCAGCGAAACGAAGCCTCGAACGAGAAAACGTCACTCTACATTTTCGACTCAGTTTTTCACGTAGAATCGATCCCCCCATAAGTTTCTCTCGCTTGTACACCCATCACAGTCCATGAAACACCCTGTACATCCGTATAATGTACGTATACCACCTTCCTCCATCTGTCTCTTTCCACTTTCTTACCTCACTTCATCTCCTCGCCGTGGATGAAAAGCACGCGTAAGCCGCTTCGTCATCGCGCGGTCTCATTTATCGTGGGCTACGTTTCGACTCGCGGCCTCGGGGAACGATCCGAAGGAAGGAATATGAGCGGTTAGGTTACGCTTGTACGACGGTGGTCGTGCACCGTTCCACGAGCCAGAAACGAGAGGGGCGGAGAGGTGAAGGAGGAGGAGAAGTGGAAGGGAATACCCTTCGCGACTCGAATTATAATTAATTAACAACAGTCGTGCGCCACGGCACGGTTCGCGATAATATGTCGGGCCGGTTCCATCGAGCTTCGTTAACGCCGCGATTCTCGGATCCACGGCCACTCTGGGACTATAAATTTCACAAATTGCTCCGATCGAGCGTTAAACCGATCCCGAGGCAGCGGGAATCGGTTTCTTGTCCGTGCGGACTTCGGCAACTCTTCGAAACGATCCTCTCTGCTATTTTATCGTCGCGACGTATTTTTATCTTTCATCATTTTTCTTTTTCCTTCAGTCTGATGGATTCGACGCGTTCGATCGACGATGAACACATTGAAAAAATGTATCCGGTATGGAAATTAATCTTTTCCGACTTCTCGATGCAAGATTTCCCGGATCAAAATGACAACGGGCTCGAAGAAAATTAAAAGAACACGAACCAGAAAAAGTTCCCCTTGTAACAAATAGTTAAAGTGTGTTACAAACATTGTCTCGTAACATTAGAAACAATGGAGAGATTCAGGTCGCCCTCCATAGCTGGAACAGCCTGTATATTTAATATAATATAGCAGCATATGATATTTGTGTTGATATATCTACTTTTTCACTGTTGAAAAATATCTTCCGAGAACAATTGTTTGCCTATGATAAACAGAATATTTTTCTAGAGCTATGCTACACACTAAACAATAAATACAAGGTTTAAACTACTCTAGAGACTGTTTCTTTTACCTGGAACAATTGTTTGTGTGCAATAAGTGCAATATTTGCATACAGCTACGTTACACACTAAATAATAAATACATTGTTCAAGCTACACTAGAGACACTTTGTTTTTCGAGAACAATTGTTTGTATACAATGAATACAAGATTTGCTTAGAACTATCCTGTACACTAAACAATAAATACAATGTTTAAACTACACTAGAGACACCGTGTTTGCCAAGAAGAGTTGTTTGCATACAATAAATAAAACATTTGCCTAGAGCTATGCTACACAGCAAACAATAAATACAAAGTTTAAACTACACATGCATTAAGAGTTTAATTTGCAACCTCGCTACATATCGTGACCCGTGCTACACATATAAAATTTCCAAACGACCCATCATCCGTAAACAAACGATCCTAAAAACAAAACAAAAAAAAGAAAGGGAGAAAGAGAAAACCGATGCAGATACACATGTACGGAATACATCTCTGTTAAAACCGGAAATCAGAGAACAGAGGGATTCGAGGTTGAAATAGTGGACCAAAGGGGGATAGGATTTCTTGCGCATCAGCTTCGATCCAGCACGTCCAAGGCGACAGCCGAGGATAATCGAGACGAATGTTTCGTTTAGGAGTGGAGCCGATCGAATTCCTGCGGCTGTAACACAGTGGAAGGTATATACGTCGGGGCGACGTGGACGATATGCGGTAAACGATCGAAATTTTTCTTCTCTCGAAGTTAACGGTGACAGGTACCTTAGTCCATGTGAAATTGCAAGTCGATATCCGGTCGGCTCGTCTTATCCCTTCTTCTTTTACTTCTACTTCTTCCTCTCTTCCCTCTCTGCTTCTCATCTTTTAACTCTTATCCTTCGTTTCTCTCTAGGTAGCATCTATTTCAAAGATATCTGTTTGACCGTGGATGGATGTTGAGGCGATTGGTTCTCGGCGGAATCAGGTACATTGAACCCAGAGTTGCCGTCGTGGCGCAACGTCGAACGCATCCTATGCTTATAAACCGTAACGACACGTGGAACTAACGGACTTTGCCTGTAGCAGCCCATCTACACCCGCGGGAGCTGGTACCATGATCTCTGTCTCTCTCTCTCTCTCTCTCTCTCTTTCTCTCTTTAGCCAGCAAGCATAGAACTTCCGGCAACTTCGTTTGGGATTACGTGTACACGGGCGAAATTGTGGAGCGCCGCTTGTGATTTAGACCAACGAAAGTCATTAACTCGCGATGGATGTTGTTATTACGGCCAGGTGCAAAGATGAAACGGATGCGGGAGAAATGACTGTGTGTTGGCCCGTCACGGTTCGAATATTTCCTACGATTTTGTCTTCGTAACGCAGATTGAACCCTCTAACTGAATGATTCCTGGGTCAGAACTGACCCGAATTCTAATACACTTCGGAAACTCGCATTAAAATCTAAATAAGAATGATCACTCACAGCGAGTTTATCTCAGCGTCAAAAGCATCGAGCTAGAAGGCTTATTTTAATTAAAACTTTTTCATTCAGAGCGTAAATCTGATTTTCGAACGAAGGATAGATAAAGGTTGAGCAGATTTATCATTTCTGTTTCGAAAGAGATGTATTAACAGGCTCGTAAATGTGTCTCAATCGTTTCACCGATTAAAATTGATGCAATTATACTCCCTCTTTCAACGTTTCACGCGATGACGATGATAAAAGTGTCATCGAGAGGTGTCAAATTAATGTAGAATTTACTTAGCAAGAGAGAGAAAGATGGTGGGGGTGAAAAAAAATCATAAAACGGCTGTAATCGTTTGACTGGAAAAGTTTTCTGGGTTGAAAATTTGATCGATCACTACTAAGCAAATATAGCGGAGCAATGCATCATCGTTTTGAAGTGAACACTTTGATCAATCGCGCGGCGCAGTCGAGTGTTTCCCGTGCCGCATCGCGTATCCTCCTCTCACGGTGTTCTCTCCACGCACAACAGGTTCAAAGTACTTTCGAAGCGCTATCTGCAATTCGAATTTCAATTTAAAATCGAAACCCTGCAGCTAGACACTCGGGGATCGTTAGACGTGTAACAAGCACCTCTGATCACAGGTCTGAAAGCTACTTTCTTGCACCTTCTCGCCAATAGCCAGAGTACATGTTCTTTCTGTTATGTTAGGTGCTCAACGATGTGATCTGTTCTATGTAGGTGATTTATTTATATTGTGAAACACTCTTTATCAATAGACTTTTTAGAATAGTGTCCTATGGAGATTAACGATGACGAGTTACACGAGGTTTCGACACATCTGTTAACTAGATGTAGTTTCCGTTTCGATTGGGTGAAGTGAACGATAGGATGTGCTCAGTCAATTAAAACGACAGATAATTGATATAACATTCACCAAGATTAGTTTACTATGTAATATAATTTTCATTGATAAATTACACTTCCTTCAAAAGTAATTTCACCATTTTCCTAATTGTGCATAGTAGTGTATTTTCAGTAAATTAAGTTAGTAAGTAATTGATGCATCATTCAGTAAGATAAGTTTGCTATACAAAATACTTTTCATTGATAATTACACTTTCTCCAAAAGTAATTTTCCATTCTTTGAATTCAGAACGATAACGTACATTTGGTCAATTAAAATGGTTAATAATTGATTAATCATTCAGCAAGATCAAATTACCATATAAAATACTTTCCATTGCTAAGTAACACTTTCTCGAAAAGTATTTTTCCATTTTTTTTTTTCTCGAGCTGCGAGTAATACTGTGAGCTGCAATTTCAGTCGGCTAAATTGCTCTAAGTAATTGATACACTGGTAAAACGATACGTATAATAATACACACATAAAATAGTAATTAGATCGACGCGTACTGTTAAGTCTCATAACTTACTTAAAACGCAAATGGTCATGTGCTGCGTCTCGCTTACGTATACATGATCAAAATCACTCGAGTCTGGGGGGTATATACTTACAAAGTTGATCGCCGTTGCCTGTAATGGGGGATTTATGCACAGCAAGGAGCAGGTCTGATATTATAGGGGATATTCAGAAGCGGAAAAGCAAGACAACTGAAACATTAGGAATACGTTCTAATTACACATATCTGCGATTACAGGCGTACCTAACTCTCTCTCTCTCTGCTCTACAATACGTCATTATGTAGATCTTAAGCGAATTTCCATGTATCTTGTATTTGAAAATGAGAAAAGAAAATTATGGAAAACTTCAACGTTTTCCCACGAGTGTATATACACACCTATATAATGCTTAATTATTTAACAGACACTGATAACAGATCTTGCTAGTTTTATAAGGGTTTATGTTCTCTTAACAGAAGCCTAGCATATCCTTATTTGTGATGTTCCAGATCTTAACGATAAGCTAGATAAATGGCTGGCGTGAAGATTTTAGGAATTATGTAGGAATGTAATGGATCGTTATAATTTCGAAGAAATACTGCGTCGAGTATTCTCGTTGACGGAGAATATAATGGAAAAAATAGCAGCGATAGGAAAATTATTTTTTATGATGATTTCTATTATTACAGTTTTCGTTATTAATATACTTTAAGTGTTCCAACAATTTTAATGTACATATTGAAATTTATAGATTCCTGTTTCATTGTTTGACTATGGAAAATTTATAAAATAACAAATTTCATTATTTCTGATCGTTCAAATGGTGTAATAATTTTTTCCCACTTTCTATATCGTGTTGCAGTATTATAAATAATGGGAAAGATATTTCTATAGATGGATTTCGATGTTTATTATTTTCAACACGTTTAGTCATATATTTATTTATTATACTATATGTATTACTTAGAAAAAAATATTTTAACATGATTGCAGTCCCGATAATAGTCATTTGTTTCTCTATATAAAATTGAAAAATTACGAATTTCACATATTCGACCCAAACACCTCAATTGTACCGTGTTGAATTGAAAATCGTATCAGATTTGAACGAAGAAATTGAATAATTTACAGAACGAGGTTAAATTCACCTATCAGCAAATAGTCCTTTTTACACAGACAAATAAATCGCCGAAGGCTTTCATAAATGAGATCCATAGAAGCTATTATTGCTCTTACTTGCTGATTATTATTACCAAGCTTCAGTTAGATCTACGTTAGGGTACATTAAATTGCTTAGGTATGTTAGTAGGTTATCCTGATTAAGTAGGTGAAGATTATTATCTACATTAGATGTGCTACGCGAATAAGGATCTGTCAGTTGCATCAAGAGACCTCTTAACAAGATATGAAATATTCACGTTGAATTTTAGTAACAACTCTTATTACGAATCCTCTTTTCCTTTCTTTCCCCATGCTCATTTCGAGCTTGTCACAGGAACTAATCTTTTATCACTTTGTCGAATACTATTTCACTTTGGGTCGAATAGAAAAAGAAAAAAAGGATGTTAAAGGCATTCATCATCTTTGAAAGTCAAGAATCATCAAAGACACCGGTGAACGATCGAATTAATCCAACCAAATGTCAAATGTGATAGCAATTGTTGAATTTCTGAATATTTTTGCAACCCTAAGATAGACAGAAAAAAAAAAAATAGGGGAAAAAATAAAGAAATCAAAATACGTGAATAATTCCTTTCATTGACTCGACGTCGTCGATCGTTTCATTAATGGTAGAATATGATCAAGAGCAACAAATCGCAGCGAACAGACAGACCCCAGTCCTGTTGAACTTAATTTATTCCGACACGTTGTACACCAACAGAAATTAAACCGTAATATCCTGGATAAACAATAATTGTACGGTCGAATGGATTACGACGTTTTGATCTGTTCACATTGTGGTCTAAAAAGTAAATATTCCACGCTCGTCGACGGTTCTATCATTAATAAGCGGAATGCGTCGACTGTTGGAGGGGGCGTGCATTCTGTTCGGAAGTTCGATGCGGTCGACGTTAACTGTATAATCCGCGTCGAACGCGGAATTCCGTGGTTCGATCGGGCAAAGTGAATTCGATGTGCACAACTACCCGTGAAAATGTCCGGACGCGAATACTCTATTCGGGAACATAATAATAGCGAGCCTCTCGGAATATAATACACTGGATTAAAAAAAAAAAAGACAAAAAAAATTTGTCAAACACACGATTAGAATTTCTCGATGAATTCATCAATATGTCACGATGCATTGGGTCAGTGCAAAAGTTCGTGACAAATTTTTGATTAAAATACAAGCAAATCTGACATGTAAAATTTGTTTGGTTGCCAATTATACAATCTTCTCTTCTAATCGATATGTCAATGTTGAATTTCTTTGTAATTTATTCAATTTCAGTCCAAATTCCAGTAGGTTCCTTAGTTTTAATGCTGAACAAAAGAAAGAATATATCTGCATAAAATACTATATTTCTTGAAATAATAAATTAACAAACTTCAAACTTTTTTTATTGCATCTTATAGTCGATTAAAAACTGTACAAC
The DNA here is from genome assembly GCA_951804975.1 of Anthophora plumipes. NCBI lineage: Eukaryota > Metazoa > Arthropoda > Insecta > Hymenoptera > Apidae > Anthophora > Anthophora plumipes. Next base: position 13,469,241 of record OX638123.1, on the reverse strand, counting down.
ATTTGTTTATAACACTTTTTCGTCAGATCATCGGAAGTGTCTGAAAAATAGTGGTAAATTTCATGTCGAACACACGCGTACACACTGACTCTATCGCCCAAAATTTTCACCTAAAATATCTCCGTTAATTTTGACGATACAAAAAAATGTATAAGGACAAAAATTGTTTGTTTCATTTGGACAATTATCGAGATGCAGACGATTTTCTTCGAAGTTACATTTTACGATATATTAAGATCATCGTCGTTTTCCTCTTACACGGGATCACTTATTTTGCTAAGTGTAACGTTGTAGCTTAATTAAAAGACAAATTCAACAGTGTATAATATATTGTTCACTATCAAGTGAAGTAAAATATTCGTCGGGAATCGATGGAAAAATATGAAATCGTCACGTCTTACATTTTACACGAGCCATTTCCCCGCATCCTTGCATCTCCAGCAAATCTCAAAACACGCAGATTAATGATGATCTTCCCTTAACATTCAAGTATACAACGAGCTATTATCATATCGCACGCCGGCCTGCACAGAACGTTAAACATACAAATGGTTTTATTTCCGGTTACTACATTTCTCAGTAACAGGTAATAAACGTTAGCCTTTATCGTTCTCGTTTTAAACACCCCGCGGCCACTCACGGCCAGAATGCAAATGGTGCTTTGCTCGTACGGGTTCGGCTGACTATCGGTACAACCGGTAATAAAAATGCTATCACAACCAGCGGATCTTAAATTCAACCGGAAAGATATTCGCACGAGTTTGAAATCGAGGAGAAAAAAAAGGGTAACAGATTCCTTTAATATCAATCGAAAACAGACCAGACGTGCTGTTCCATGTTGCGTGAAGTACTTTCAACTATTTTTCCCACGAAAATTATCGGGAAATTTCAATTATCGTTAGATTAATCATAATCGCAACGAAGCGTGCAGTGGAATGTAAAACGTGAACCCGAGTTATCTCTCGTATTAACGTTATCAGTGGGGAATTAGAATACCAGTTCAAGTTAACGAGAAAGAGAGAGAAAGAGAGAAAATATCTGAAGAACTAATACGAACCATGCGTTCCGCATTTGCACGTTTCGTGGACATAGATTCCTCTCTCTCTCTCTCTACCAATGGTATGTGGGAGAACCACTTTATAGCTGGATTATCACTGGTAATAGAAAACAGATAGCGCATTTCTATATTATTCTCTTACAAAACGTAATAAAAAAAAGTGTGTAATCGTAAACAAGCACAATAAAGAAAAAATGCAGCTAAGAAAAAATAAATTGCGAATCAGCAAGGAAAGTTTGCCAAGCTAAACGAAAACTATTCTTTGTAAAGCGTTAATCAGACGAGTGTTAAAAATCTCCACAGAAGAGATCAAAATTTCTCAAAACTTCCAAGTGACTGACAAATTTCCTCCACAGAAAAAAAAAAAAATCTAATTAGTTCAGCTCGAAGGTAAAGTAAGATGATGTATCAGAAAAAAAAAAAGAAGATAACAAAGAGAAACAGAAAACAAAAGGCAAGGAAGTTCACGTTAGCGTGGAGGCCGAAACTGGCGGGATGATCGAAAATATTTTCCAAGCGTGCTTATCCGCACGTGCGCCGTATTCGATTCGCGTTTTTGCACGTTCCCTCCAACACTTTGCAGGTCCGTTGCAACGCGAACGAACCAATGATCCAAGACCAAGGGGGAAAACGAAACTCTGGCCGGTGGGAGAGCACGTGTCGACGATGAGACGTGGAAGAAGAAGCATGGTAGATCAGTCACGATCGAAGAACATCGTAACCCGCTCGAGGAAATAATATCGCGAGACTAACGGCGTAAGAAAGGTTATTACGCCGGTAGAATAGAGGAGTAGAGGGGCAAAGAAAGAAAAAAGAAAACAAAGAAAATAAAGAAATGCAGAAAAAGACCAAGCAAGCGGCATTAAATTTAATTTCTCGCTTCGAAGAAAACTTCTTGTCGTTAGAACGAATATATCTATCATCTCAGATCATCACAGAAGAGAATATAATACCGCGATCATTTTCATTACCCTCGTTTCATTTAACCCCTTTCAACACCCATGGAAAATTATCGCCGTGGACTCTTCAGTTTACTAAAACATAATTATTCATAAACATTTTTAACGACTAATACTTGCCACGTTTATGGGCCACGTTTCCCAGTATTTTTCAGAAATATCGTGCACACAAAACCACATGCACCTCGAGCAGGGTTCCTTCTCAAGGTTTTAAGTGGTTCAAGTGCTTTCGCATCGCTTGTAACAGCAGCATCAACCCGAAAACTTCTAAGCTCAACATAGTGCACGCTGCATTGCTTGCTGCAGCAATAGAAATACATAGATACACACTAACCCGCGGAAATATTCGAACTCCTTTTAAAACAGGATAATCTTTTCTTCAAATTAGACCGTAAGACTTGACTTTCTCTTTAGAAATTCGAAGGATCACTTTACCAAGTAGAGATTTTTGCTAAAAGTCTTCTGAACTCTACAGATTTTACTGAAATCTATCAAAATATAGTTACTGAATGTGAAACGAGCTTTACTATCGTCACAAGCTTAATCAAAAATTATCTGAGGCGTCAGAAAATTATTCCAAAAAGGATGATTCTAAAACTAGCTGAAAATAATCCTAAAAGAAAATGATCAACTCTAGTTTTAGCAACATATGACGCTAACTTTAGCGAAAGAATTTAATTTGAATCAGATACTATTTCCTTCTCGACTATAATGGGTGTCCTAATACTTGCGAATGTGTAGTGCACATCCAAGCCTCGATATCCTGAAGATTCTCGCGTAGGAGAAGCTTGTTTCAGGCTCGTGAGATTCGATCGAAACGAAGATCGATATCGTTGACCGTGCACTTTGCGTAACGCATCCCCTTTACGCTCGATTCTCATGCATTATGTGCGTGGCCCCGGCCGTGGAAGTGGTTCATCTGTACCGGGGGATCATTACGTCCCTCGCTTCAGTACTTAACGTTCGTAACACTGGATTAAGTCATAACTTATAACCGCACCGTACACCGTAAACCTGATCGGATAATAGTTATATCCCGATATATCGGCGGTACATTGTCTTCAGCGTGATCAGGATTGTTACAATCTTTCAATCTTTCTCTTTCATCCTTTTTCTCTATGCTTTCACTAGAACGACAATGTTCCCCGTGCTTGATTCAATTTTACACACGAGTTTTACAAACGTCGAAATGGTTAACTCGACATTCGCAGTATTATCGAATTTTAGTATTTGAGTACGTGGATTAAATACAATATTCTGTATTTTATATATAATGCCATTGAATGTACTTTAAAATAAAGCAAGAAGTACTAGATTATCTTTCGTATTTTTCATTTCATTTCGATTCAAAGTTCTATCGTTCTTATTGGACGATCCTATGTATTCCTTGGTGTAAGGAGGGTTGCCAGGTTACAGGGATACTTTCAAACGTTAATAATTAAAAGAAGAAGACTCATACGCAATTTTTCTATTCTTCATTTTTTTCTTACATTGTTTTCTAGAATCGTATCTTAAATTTTTGCTCCTATATATCGGGTGAGCGTTTTATTTCTGGATTAGAATGGGACACCTTGTACACGAGTGTTCCCGTGATGAATTTCACATGTGACAAGAGAGGGAAAAAAGCTGCTCTCTCGCGTAAGTAATCATCCCCAGACAGAAACGCAACGATGTTACTATCAATATCGAACCTATTGACGTATGCGACGTTGTGCACGCCGCATACATCATTGGAGGGGCGTAATGAATGCGATCCCTTTAAAGGGGTCGTCGATGGCATTCCCGCGGAGATGGATTAGAATATTACGTGATCGGACGACGTGTTCAATCAAACAGTTTTCCCTTCGCTTGTCGCCATCTTTCTTCGGTTTCCTCAAAGATTTCCGGCCTTGTTCCGTTCATTTAACGAAAATCTCAGGTCTTCACACTTTTCCAAATCGCCAGAGCTTTTCATTTTAATTAACGATAGCTTGTTTACTCGCTTAACAGTTAAACGTATCGTAGCATTGTTATTAATCAGTTTCCTTATGTTGGTTCAAACGTAAACCGACCAATCGTTACATTTTAGAGTCTCTTTCTCACGAAAAAAAAATTATCTCACGAAATTTATAAATTTATAATTTTCTCGCGAAAAATTATCAACCAATCTATACCTTACTTTCACTTTCTGAGATGTACAAATTAATATTAATTTTCCCAGAATAAATCAGTAGATTTTCAAGAGTCTCAATCGAGTTTTCTGAACGAAGTTTAGATTGATTATTTGTTCCGGTGAATCGAGTCCTGATCATATCAAACACTCGAGTTACTTTCCTCTTTTGCCTTTTTTTTTTTTCTTTGTTTCTCTTTTCTAATTTCTGTCTTTCTTTTGTGTCTTTTCATTCGTCGTGAGATTCTTCAGATTCGTTAACAATTAGTCAGAGTGTTTACAAGGTTTTGAGTGTAGAACGGAGATGGGGGAGGTGACACGATTACAGAATTCCAGGCGTAGTGTCAGCGTAAGAGCAAACGCGGTATAATGTCACGGTATGTACCCCTGGAACTATGCATTCTGAATTGTCCGGACGAGTTCGTGCCACGCATTCACAGGAAAGTTTCCCGACACGGAAACGCAACGCGTGTGAAACGTCGCAATCAGCATACTTCCGCGATCTGACGTTGTTGATATTCCCTCTTGAATAAGATATCGTGATTCTCTTCTTGATCATCCTTTTCTTTCTTTTTTTACGTGAACACATAGAATATCAACGCATAATTAAAAATTGTCACAGACGAAAATTCGAAGTTTCAATGAAAAAAAATAAAAAGAATTATTTACAATGCTTAAGACTAACGGTCTGCAGTATTATTTTTGATTTCTGTTTTTTGACATTACACATAATAGTAAGTTCGAATATTATTCAAATTTATTAGACTTCTTCACTCGAGTGAAGAACTAAAGCCATTTCAAGGCAACGAATGAAATATCTTCGAATATATTCTTTCAAACAAAATTTTCCACATAAATTATTTCTTGTTTCAAATCATTGATATCATTTTTCATATAAAAAAACGAATGAGATATTTAGAGACGCATTGTATATAGAGTAAACAATATATATAATTTGTTTACAGCTCTGAAAGCATTGTTTGCCAATAAAAGTACGAAATAAATGTGTTTTATCGAAAAGTTTCAGAAAATTATTTTTATAAATAAGCGAATAATACAATCTTTTACCAGAGAAATGTGTTCAATTGAGAGGAGAGTTAAATGACGCTAGATGTTTCGCGTGCACATCTCGTGTGCTGTCTAAACCCTTAGAAAATCTCGTTTGCCTACGTACAGGTGAGAAATTTCATTTTCACCGTGGAACAAAAACGTTCCACTGACAGCCCTGTTCCCTCCATCGACGATCATTAGGAGCAGCCATTAAAGTCGATTTGCGTTACGTAGATAAAACACAGTGAACGTTGCCGTAGGGCTTGATGGGATGTCCTCGTCATCGTGGGGAATTGTGGCGAAATACTCGGGACGTGTGGAAAAAGGAAAAAAAAAGAGAGGAAGAGAAGAAAATGTTCGACGACGTTCGAAATTTTATGGTGGTACGTATTTTTACGAAACACTCGGGACCAAATTACTCACGTTGGTATCTGTGTAAATAACGAAAGTGAAGTGTTGTATGCAATTTTACAACGAATGACTTTTCTTTGCCGCGTTGAAGTGACTGCCATCAAGTGGTTAACCATAAGTCACTTCACAAGTAATTAAATCTGATGTATTATTTAAATGCGTGAGCTACATCGTGGAAAAAGGCGAATCATAATTTCTGTTACGTGTGACTTCATCGTGTAAATTGAAAAATGGAAATATCACTCTTCTTTCCTTGAAGTTGAAATATTTAAATGAAAATATATTTTAAATAGGTTCTTCTAGAAAATATCTGAGTATAACAATACTTGTTTATACTCAGATATATTTTAAACAAATATTTTAACAATTTTCAATGTTCCTCGAGTTTATCTGTAACTCGTCGAGGTTAGGCATAAATTTCCAACACCATAGACAATTTACAACCCTCGCGAAAAATAAAACCGTCGAAACCCAGTTTACTTTTACTACGAAAATCAAGCTTAAAGTATCGTTCGTTGAAACAACGACGAGACATTTAACAGCCAGCCGACAAACACACTTCCAACGAGCTCTCCTTTTTAGTTTCACCTGGTTTTTCTAGACCGGCTGGAGAATTTTCACGTATAACCATCCGCGCGCGGTGTAGGTCCATTGGTTTTCCGTTTGGTACGCGCATGGGAGATCCGTGAGTTACACGTTTAACACTGCGGCCATAAATTTTCACGAGCGAACGAGGAGTACCCAGAGCCAAGTAACGAACGATCGAGAGCACTTAGTGAAATAAATAACGCGGAGCCGACCTCTTTGTCGCCAATTGTCGAACTTCCCCGATGGAAAGTAAATGTTAGGAGCAGCCACTTCGAACAGGGAGAGGAGAGGGAGGGACACAGCAAAATGTCTTCGATCTCAGACGACACGGTAAAGTGCACCCTTTTCAGAAAACTCGAAATCTCTCCTCGTTAACCGATCCACTTCTTCCTTAGTGCTTTCGTCGAGTGATGGTAATTGATTAAAATCGGACGAAATCTTGAATTAAACACGTATACTCGATGTACTCTCTGTTTATAACGGGAGGTGAAATTCGAATTTCATAGAAAGAAACTTCTTTCTACTAGAAGAAGGGTAGAAAAAAAAGAAAATGCAACTGGAAAATTCCAGAGCGAATCGTTATAGGTAAATCGTATGCGAACGATAAATATCAAGAGTAACTGTTCACATGGGTAACGGAAGCCGCGATTCGCAAACTGATATCCATATACACGTTATCCGCATGTAAATACGTTGGACAGTGGGCAATAGAGGTAGCAGCGAGAGAATTCTATTAAACGGACCGAAAATTGGATCGCCCCAGGAGCGGAAAATATTACAGGATGCTATTACAGTTTTCGCTTGTCCAACAGCAACGTGATACACTATCCAGAGATGTGTATATACGTATAGTATTATGTGTACATAAGTACCTACTGTGCGATCATAAAAGCGGTACGTCGAAAATGGCCACCGATCACGCATATCAAATTTAACCGAGATTTTTCACGCGTGTTCAACGAACATCGCCATACGTGATATCTTCCAACGATCTTTAAACGAGTTACACGATCACGGTAAGTTGAGAGACTACGATGATGAGACTTGGGGCAAGTAGACGCGTGACACACGCGATTAGATCAAGCAAACTGTATTTTGCTTCTGTTGGACATTGCTCTAAGATAGAAAACGTGTTTACATTTATCATTTTGTTTCGAATAAGTAAATTTCAAAATTTCTTTTCATCTTTCGCACACAATTACGCGCAGGACCTTTGATGACATCGTTGCTATCTCAGCTATCTTGAGTCGTACGCTTCAACCTCTCACTCATCGACTCCTAGAGATACCTCAAAATGTCTATGGAATTTTCCTAGAATCCTACTATCTCTAATACCAAATCTTCGAATTTTTTTTTGTTTGGAGACTCGTTAAAAATTAGAGGACGTCTTGGATCCTGAGACAGATACTACAGAGCACAGATCTAGAAACTATAGTCTAAGTGCCTTGAAACTTGCTAGACTTGCTTGTGCAAAAGTTTAGTGGAATAAAATTATTTTTAATCCTTTGCCCTATAACAACGAGTTAGACACAGCTTTTGATTAAGATTCGAGAAAAATAGTTATATTAACAACAAAGGTTCATTTTAATTCTAAACTTTCTTACAATTTATAACACTGAAGATTGACAGTTGTAATTAATTTAAAATACATCAACATTTCTTCCGTAAAATTGCATTAAAACAGTAAGAAGCTGACGCTTAGATGTATAGTTAGCAACAGAAATAATATTCTAAGGGGTTAATATGTGTATGATATAATTGTGTACACTTTGATGTACCATGTAGCCTTTATTCCAGACAAAAATTTGAATGATTAAAAATACCCTTAATGTAGATCAAAAATTTCATCAAATATTAATAATGAGTAAACAAATATATTTGAAATTTTATTTTTAGTACAATGCGTAATTTGGAAGTTGTTCGAAGTTATATGTCTCACCTTGTATGTGCATGTATATAAAAAAGACAATAAAAAAGAGACAGATAATTTTAATCAAATTATTATCACACCAATTACAGTGGAAAGTCACATAGTCGAAGCGCAGCTATTACCATTTCACGCGGCAGTAGTCATACACCAGGCGCCGTTCAGATCTCCTCAGTTCGCCATTGGTTAAATTCGTGAACAATTTGAAACACTTCGCGGTACACCCTATCGTGGCAATTCGACGTGGAATGCTTCACGTGACGATCTTTGGTTGGCACCGCAACTCTTCATTCAATACCATTCAATTGAACACTTCCGGTGGAGAGGGGTGTCGTATTGATTTTAGAGTAGCGAGGTAGGTTCATTGAAATGGTCAGAATTATGTTTCAAAAACGTACTTTAACTAATAATTAGTGTTATGAGCGAGTGAATAGTAATCACTGATTATGGAGCTATTAATTATGATACACGATGTGATAATAGTTTAATTAGAATTATCTATCTCTTTTTTATTTTCGTTTTTAAATATGCACAGTGTATTCGATCGAAGAATTTTGTATTTTAACTGTGCAAGATTTGTTCAAATTTTTTCGCTATTTTACTTATTTTTGAAAATCAAAAGTTTCGTCTCGAAGAGAAAAAGAAAGGTATATTTATTTATTTTCATTTATTTTGTTAATTCGTTTTGCTTCGATACGAATGAAATTTAAAGGGTTAATTTGTTATTTTCAATTCGGTTAATTCCCATTTGTCTAAATTTCTCTATTTTTATTTATTTTGTACGGAGTTCGAGGAATTCTGACTTTTTTCAAATTTTTAAAAATAGAGTTATGTAGTTTATTTAAAGAATAATTCCTCTCGCTGTATTTTCGCTACGTTTTCTTCCCCCCCCCCCCCTTTCGTTTTTATCGATTTTAAAATTATATACCACGTCGACGTCATTTTTGCTATCCGAGGTGTTCCATAAAATGAAATATTATCATACGCCCGAGTATTTGAGATATTATTTTACTGATGGCGTGGTAATATTACTTCCGGCGTCGGGCAATAAAATTCCATAGAACTTACGGCAAATTGAATCCCTTTATGACTATGACCGCAATTTCGGTTTACTTCCACGAAAGTTTCCAAATTACGGGACAGGACTAAATACTTGGAAATACGGATGAAACTTTGCCATTCTGGATATATCGTTGAAAATTAATTCGTTCCGGTAAAGACAGTTAGAAATGTCCATACACATCTCTACATTATTTTTTTCTTACATTTTAAGATACAAATAAATATATCATTTTCATTAATCTTTCATCACATTTGTACAACTGTATAAAACATATCGAAATAAATATATAGTTTCTATATTTGTTTAAAAAATAAATCATTAAAATAAAAAAAAATAAGGCGCCATCACATGTATTGAAATTATATAGAAAATGAAAACTGGGATATATTTTTCATGAAATCCTCGAAGGATCTACATATCGAGTCTCGAGTACCAAGTTAATTTCCATCACTTAACTATTATAAAATTAAACAGATATTTTAGTGGTTAAAAGTGAGCATCCGCAGTGCAATCATCTACGGGCTGTAAATCTCGGAACTGGAAGATGAATGGATCTCGGGGTCAGACTTCCAAGTGGTTTGTATTACCGAGGAAGAAAGAAAAAACAAGAAAAAATGAAACGTAATAAAAAGAAAAGAAAATCAGTCATGTGTGAAAACAGCTCGCCGTTGTTCCTCTACAATAACATCGCGCGATGTCTAATGCATTAAGTCGTGCATTCTTTATTCGCTCTTCAGACACACTCGATACGCTCGAACGAGAGAACTAGTGAAACGATAGACATGCGTGGAGCGTGGAGATTTAACGAACGGTCATAATTATCGAGCGCCAGCGATCCTGTCCTAGCACCGACGCATCATTCGTAATTACGCATACATTCACGCTCGGTCAGTACACTCTGTCGAAGCGATATAGCGAGCTCGTGAAATCAGTCAGACGAGGAAAAGATTCTCGGATCAGTCTCGTGAAAAATCTAAGAAATTTTTAGAAAAACAGAGAGAAGAGTGTGATTAAGGATATTTCAGCAGGAATGTTAGGAAAAATAAAAAAATTCCCATAGTTATGGGCGTTTGAGTGTCGCGGTATGTCAGTCCGTAGCTCGCACACTTTTTACTCTCACTTCGGCCTTTCAAAATTTTTCTCGGCACTTACGACTAGAAAATGTTTGTTTCGGATTCCTTTTCCCACAAATTTCTCAAATTTATAAATAAATATACAAAATACACATGTAAAAATATATTCTTTTATTTGTACACAATGATCCAATTTTCTTCACTTGTCTCTACATCATTTATAGAAAATAATACGACAAAGGAATTTCCATTTCCTGTAAATTTCTCAAATTTGTAACTAAATATACATGTGCAAAAATATTCTTTCGTAATATTATTCCAAGAATAATAGAACAGCTCAGTTTCAGGGAAATTTACGGATCACCTGTACCGTTACTCGCACTGATTTTCCAAGGTGTAGCAAGATGCATCTTGGTATTAATCTGCGTTAATTAATCCGCAGTTGCTAGCCGCAAGTAATGGGCCGCGGTATTTCACGCGGCTCCAACGCAGACGCCTCACCAGCATCGGGGTGGCCTCGTATGAGGCATGGACCAATTTGTAACGCGTAGCCCATGTAGCAGAGGAAGAAAGAAAGCAAAAGAGAGAAAGAGAGAAAAAAGAACGAGCGCCAACTGCAACGAATGGAGAGAAATCTGGAAAACGGAAGCCTGCGGTCCAATCGTGGTCGTACGCAGAAACTTTTCCCTGAAATTCACCAACGTGAATCTTGCCAGCCATTAGTCGGTGCAGCGCGTAAGTACACGCGTGCTCTAATGTTCGCCTTTTTTTTTCTCCCTTCGTACAGTGAAGTACTCGAGGAACAATTTGTAACAACGTTCGGAGTACTTTCAACTTTTTCGAAAATTAAATCGAACCTGTGATGATACTCCTCAAGTTTCATTTAATACTCCTCCCTCCTCCACTTCTCTTACATTCATCAATTTTCGCTAGAAAATTCCATTTTCACATAATTGTCTGTTTATACAATATAATACAATTGAATGTTTTTCAATTCACTCTGCTTGAATATTTTTATTTTTCATATTTCGTTTTAATCCTCATTTATGTGTGTCCTTACGTATACGTAATAGACATAAAATAAAATACAAATAACAAGTATGTTTATTATCATACGATGCAAGTTAACTTAACCAACGGTATTTCAATAACTTATTTTCATGCAGAATTGAAATACGGTTTGGCGAGAAAGAATGGGGTTTGAAAGAAGTATAGTTGGATCACCGAGTGAACTCCGTTCTCGAGAATTTCATCGTTTCCAGATTATGGAAATTCTCAGGAAGAATACTCGGAAGGTTCTCGTGAATTTCATTCGTGTGGGAGAAAGAAAAAAGAAAACTCCACCTTTTTCCCCCTTCGATCGAACATTTTCCAATTCATTCCGAAGGAACGCAAATAATTCAACTGATTTCGATCCGAGTTCGTCAACGACGTTGCGAATAATTTCAAGAAAGCAGCTCGTTCCTCGTAAGCGTTTCGATGATATCTGCAACCGTGAAGGTTTATAAAACTAGGGCTAGCAAAGTAGAAGCAAAAGGACGAGAATCCTTCGCTAATGATCGACTCGTCGATTCTGTTAATAAGCACTTGATACTTTTCTTTTTCCTTTTTGTATATACATTCATTCACGGAAGTAAGCACGAGGAAAAATCAAGTAGAAGCGTTACAAGGGTATTTTGAAATTGTCATAATATGGGTAACTGCAATAAGAAGATTACCAAGAGTGTGCAGAGATAGTATCAGGTATAAGCTGAAAATAATTGCAGATACTCCAACTTCTGCTGCATTAGCTAATCGTTTTACATTAATATAGATACAATTTGCCTAATTGAAATACTTGTTACTGCTTGTACTCGAGAGACTTATCTAATCTTGCACTTTAAAATTAGAAACAGTATACAAAACAATTAAAGAGAAAGTAGTACACCAGTGCATTCTCTGGGAAAACAAGCTTGAGACCTTGCGCGAGCATTAGAGTAGAGAAATGAGAGATGTATAGTTCAGCAAAGCAAACTTGAGACCTTAAGCGAGTCATAGTAGAGAGTTTGAATAGTGGGAATAGCCTGCCCCGCCCATTTTCTTCATACTGGGACAGACGATGACGTCAGAGGCCTTAAGGTTATTTAATATAGACCTTGCATAGCGAGGAAAGTGGGCGGAGCAATAAAGGGGAAATGGGCGGAGCGTACGATGACGTCATATACCCCAATTTTGCTTACTATAGAACTAGAACACTGGGGATAGCTTGCTCCGCCCACTTATCCCTTCCTAAAATGGGCGGCGGCGTCTGGGGCCTGAAGTAGGCGTGGCCTCTCACTCAAATATCACTTACTGCTTCTACTAAACTGATTGGTCCTCATAGAATGATTTTATCTCATCGGTATTGAGCTAAAGCAACAGAAGTGAGATATAAGAGTACTTGGAACTTAGTATTCAGAGTAACATGAAAAAAAGGGGCGTGGCTACTACAGACTTGAATGGGCGTGGTCGAGTGTCTTCAAAAAATGTCTACGTACAATAAGAAGAAATGTTCAACATGAATTTAGGATACAATAGCAGAATCTTGCTTAGAATGATGTAAAGTTTAACTGTATTATTTAATCAGCCGTTATTTTAAATTACACTCGTACAATTTCTGTTATATAAAACCAACTATCCCTACGATACCGATAATATATAACACTAATACAAAAAACATCCAGAATAATTCATGCAAAAATTATTCAGCCACAAAATTCGTGGAAAATCTAACCAAAGCTACTTCGAAAAACAAATTCACGATAAATTTCCTAAACCGTGTATCATCGAGGTGCAACGTGGATACACACTCGAGAGAACTATCGGGTCACTCTGCCGGAGGACACAAAGCTCAGCATGAAGAAATTTTACGAGGCAATTTCGATTTACGCTTTCACGCGAAATCAAGCTTCACCGGCACCATTCCTATCGGCGGCTTCGAACGAAACACGGTACACGCGTTACCTCCAAGAAAGAAAAAAAAAAAAAACCCTTTCGCTTAGACGATCGAACATTTTTTTACGGTGTCACAGTCCCGTGGTACAATCTGTCCGTAGTCGGTTCAGAGAAAACCTAGCTACGCTGCGCGAATTTCGCGGCGGATCAATCGGCGACGAGATCGTTTCCGCCACCGTGACCTTTATTCGTCCTTGGGAAAATCCGTACGCGCCCTCGAGGATGATACTGCTCTCCCTCTTGCACGTAAGAGGGGAAACCCAGCGGAAGTGGTGACGGAAAAGGATTCCCAATATTATTTCCGTGCAAGCAGGGTTTATAGGTTCGCGTTGATGGGACACGTTGTCGGTTGCTGGCGCATCTACTCACGACTGTGCTGCTCGTATAAGACCCATCCTGTCTTCTCTCCTCCTTCTCTTCTTCTCTGCCTAAAATCTCGCGACCGTTGCTCCAAGAGAACATCGACATCGACATCTGTCGCAATCTCGAACGAGCATAGAAATCGCTCACGGCTACCGTGAACCACGGAAAACTGTCTTCGGTTAGATGACACTGTTCCATGAAGCGGGGTCACTGCTAGTATTACGGTTACGCGGCGAGCCAACAGCATCCAATCCGGAAGTGTCTCTCAGCCCGCGAACCACCGGTTTACCCGTAAAGCTTTAAGCGTGTGTGTGTGTGTGTGTGTGTGCCGGTATAAACCTAGGCGTAACGAATCTTGCGACACACTTCTTGAATAATTAAGAGAGGAATTTGCAATCGAGGGAGCAACTGTGAATTTGTAACGATGGCGCTTCACAAAGAGGGTTGGAGAGCAATCCTGAAGTGGACTGAAGATAGATGAAGTTTGAACAAATTTTTCTTTATCTTAGAAAATTACAAATGGGTTATTTGAGCATTTCAATGCACCCTTTGGTTCTTTGAAAGGATTGACAGAGATGGTGTAAAAATAGCTAAAACTTTGGATTTTTTTCATTGGGAATTAGTGGATGAAAAGTTTCAATTTTTTCGGAGGATATAAATGTAACCTTTTGCTTTCCCTGGAATTTTTTTAAAGACGAAAATGTTACAAAATGGAGGAGTTATTGGGAAATATCTTCGACTGCTACATAAATTATTTAATTTCTAAGTTGACTCATACTTTGAAAAATAGTAAAAACTGAAATTCGTGTGATTAGTTGCAACATAGAAAATTGCAAATAATTCGACAATTCGATTGGGTTATCGTTGATGTCGAAATTACTTATGTATCACCATTGCTGTACGTACCTAATCGAACTGTGTACACCGGAAACGTTTCAATATGTATACAACTCGCGTGTACGCAATAAATCGATGGTTAAAAACTGTGCGGCAATAAAAGAGAAAAAGAAGAAAAAAATATATATATATATTTGGAACCATCCTATTTGACATTCAATAAAAAATGTAGGAACTTCAGCGGTGCACGATGAAAGCTCGCATTACCGCGTTCCAGCGTTCCTCACGCGGAATATTTACTGTCACTTTATTCGTCTGCGAAAGTGCGGTGTATACTTGAGGGCGCATTTCAAAAATATCAAAGACATTTCTTTCGACGAGTATCCAACGCTCGTGAATAATTCTCCGCCCACAGAAATGATTGAAGAATATTAAAAAAAAGAAAAAGAGAAAAAAGAAACAAAGAGAGCGAATTGAGTGACAATTTACTGCTGTGCTTAATAACAATATAGCTGTGGCTTTATAAAAAATAACAACAATTGCTTCATTGTACTGAGAGCCTTATATTCATAAAAATAAATAAATAAATAAAACACAGGTTAGCTGTGTAACATAATGTGATTGGATTCAAATTAGTGCATGCTGAGGAACAAAAAAAAAAAAAACACTGTGTCAATTCAGAACGACGTATGGGAATTAAACAAGTAGGAAAGAAACGAGATGAAAGACGCGTACAAATGCACTTCCGGTATTACAGCGTGAGGTCAGTGGTGCTTTTTACGCAAGGCAACCTTCTGCGTTAGGGGCAGAATTTTCGCGCCATATCCTTAAATTGAAATGGAAAGAAAAAAATTGTTGCGCAGATTTATGACCTGGAAAGTCCCACTTTTTTTTTTACGATCTCGCTATTCTTCGCCGTTTCAGTTGTGAAATGTCGGGATCTAATTTATTACGGGAAACGTTTAAGAGATTATTCTCGAGTATTAAACTTCGCGCGCGGTTTTCGCAGACATAAAAGAGACGCTGTTAAATCATTTCTCGAGACGTGATAAAAAGAAAAATTGTGTTAACACTAGCGTATGCTGTAACACTAATTGGTAAAATAAATAAATAAATAAGTTTTGTGAAAAAGAAAAAAGAATCTACGTTAAAAAGAAATTCATTTGCATCTATTTATTAATTGAGTACATTTATGATAATAAAGATTCATTTTTTTTCTGGAGAACAAGAGACAAAAAATTTACTGTAATAACGCAAGCATATAGCAACAAAAATATGTCAAATTATTTTTGCTACCTGTTTCATTTCATCCTTATATATTATATAGGACGTTACATTCGTTACGTTCGTGATAGTTCCATTTTTATCACATACATTCTGAACTAACACAGAAGATCTTAACAGTGCATGTTCTATATACTGTAGCGTATCATATTTCCCGATAAGCTCAGAGAAGCCTGCAATACGGTTCAATAAGCTTCCAGCATCACAAACTTATTAACGTATTATATATCTTCTTTGTTTGTTGTGAAATTCGAGACGTATTATATCCCTATTGACAAATTCTAAAATATCTATCTTAACAAACTCAATTCAAAGTACTTAAATTCAACAATTCAATCAACGTGGAGATCAGTAAACAGAAAAACTCGAAAGTAAATTCTGTAACGTCCCCTTTAAATTTCCCTCCTACCGACAGCTATAAACTAACGTGTAAAACGATTCCTCGTTGTTGCAGTCCAAACGACAATGCCGCTAACGACCAACTAAATTCAACGTTACATCCGAGACCACTAGATGCCGAAAGATCACCGCCTCGCGATAAGCAGAACAATTTATTCATCGGATCGTTTTGCCTGTAAATTAACGAGCTCACTCATTAACGGGATATCGATTGCCGTTAGCCAACTCCCAGGCAAAAAAAAAAAAAAAGAAAAACAGAACAGAGAGCTCACCTCCTCCACGTACGCTAAAATGGCAGCCAGTCAATATTTCACGTTGAAGACAGACAGCGGAGCACACGCTTGTTCGAGATTTTTCCGCGAGCTGCAAACCGTGCGCCGTGGGGCCATGAAAAAGTAACATTCCCGAAGGGCCGAAGGATGCATGAAGATAGTCGTAAAGGTAGCGTTACGGTTGCAAGGATAAGCAGCTACCATTCTTGAAATAACCCCGTGGCCTGAACGTTGGTATTTCTCGGTCGCTTTGTTCCGAAGGATAAAATCGGTTTAACAAGAGGAGATCGGTAACGTTCCACCTATCCAAT
The DNA here is from genome assembly GCA_951804975.1 of Anthophora plumipes. Taxonomy (NCBI): domain Eukaryota; kingdom Metazoa; phylum Arthropoda; class Insecta; order Hymenoptera; family Apidae; genus Anthophora; species Anthophora plumipes. The sequence goes on along the minus strand of OX638123.1, from coordinate 13,452,525 downwards.
CCCGTAGACACCACGATTACGCTGTTAATCAGCTGCCTTTCTCCGGTTGGCACCCGTTCCGGTAAGCAGCATCCGTAATCTCATCTCACGAATGCATTTGCCGCGTAATTGAAATAGCCGAACATTCGCCTTCGACCTCGACGAGCATCGAGCTCAACGGTACAGCTGATGGAAGAAATGTGGCAAGGTTGTAAGATCAGTCAGATGTCAAGATAAAACGGTCGAGTGTGCCGGCAAGCGAACTGACAAAAATCTGAGAAGATAACAGGCTGAGACTTTAGTTAAAGCTGCATTAAGTCTGTCTAAGGTTAGGCATTTCATTCAGTCTTAATTGAAAAGTGGATCTGCCTACTTGAGATACAGGTAGGCTCCGCCCACTTAATGCACCGATAGGCCACGCCTATTTAATGCATCATCAAGCCACGCCCACTTAATGTATCCACAGTCTCCGCCTACTTAATGTATAAACAGCTTCCACCTACTTAATGAACCACTAGGCCCCGCCCATTTAATGTACCAGCAAGCCCCGCCTACTTGGTGAATTAATATATCACGCCTACTTAATCTCAAGATCCCAATCAGGTCTACTCAAAGTGTGCCAGAATTTTGATTTAATCACGAATAAAGAAAAAAGAGAGAAATGGACTTTATTGCATCAATTGGCCACGCCCACGTAATGCTTGAATTTACGACCTTGCTGTATTTCTTCCACAGACTATATCAAACACCACTCTCAGTGTACTTTATGGTCAGAACTGGAAACATCTTTCACTGTAGTTACAGTTTACGAGTTGTTTGGGCGTAGATTGTGAAACACAGTGGGCGGGGCGAATGTTGTTCGCTTTTTTACGAAGCTGTGATAAACATCGAGACTATTTAATGTTTCGAACGATTAAAATTGCTTCGGAAAACAAAAACAAAAATGACCAGTATTGAAACCACTGAAGATACAAGTGTTACTCTTTTAAGAGGACACGTTTCCTGATACACGTGTGTGTACACACCGCGTTTAAGCTAAATACTTCTGAACTAAATATCCTCACCGAGAGGAGCTCGTTAGTTTCCGCGCAAAGCCCCGAGCACGCTATTATCATTTTGATACGGGATCGAAAATGCAAGTATAACAATGGTTATGGGACACGACTCCCAAGTGTGTCATGAGGTGAAAACGTTTGCTACCAGGTTTCACAATCCCGGCAATTATGGCTTTCGTAGAAGACGCTTGTAACGAAGTTTGTCCCGCGTTTCGATCTGTACAGAAGCCTTGCGTAACCGTCGCCGAAACTATTTATGTTACAGTACGATCCTGTGCAATGCTGAAGTTCGGTTACATTTGCGGTTAAGCGGCGAGCACTTAACGCGCATACCATCTTGCTACTACCATGTACAACTTTCCCGCACCAAGGATTAACTCTTTAGACAATTCCTAACGTCCCCGATAATCGCATGTTTTACAACTGTCGTAACGTATTCGCCGCGGGTGACTGCGTTTACCAAAATATTTCACTTCCCATCCCTGGAAACATCGATTCACTATATTCACATCGTTCTATACTCTCTTCGTCTCAGGAGTTAGCTATAGGATTCGAAAACTCGAAATTGTACACTAATCTTTAGCTTGCGAGACCTGAATCACCCTATCCCACCGATGTATGTACTTACTAAACGTAAAATAAAGCTTTTCTGCTATCCTCGCCACGCCCCTCCACACTACTGTCTATTGCCCCGCCCCGAACGGTCCCTTGGACCGCCCTAAGTCCCCACCCATTGGCTACCGTTGCTGGGGGCCTCGTTTTGCCCCGCCCACTTCACGGTACCGCATTTGAAAAAGACCTGTATCTCCCATATCAATTTCACTTCTAATTCAACCTAATTTTCGTGATCTATGCTATTTTTCTGCTGTTAGAGAGTTGTTTTTGGAACGTCAAATTGGGTGAGATGTTATGTTGAGTGTTTATACATCAAGTGTCCGCATAAGCATTACTTTTTATAAATTATTTCGTTTGAATTTTCGTCCTGTGGTAAGTGGATTTGTTGTAGCGTTACGCGGCTGATGGTTTGTGGTATAATTTAATATTTTTCCATTTCCCTAACTTCCGCGTGGCCAATAAATTCCGCGGCTCGCCCCGGCGAATACTGAAACTTGCGACCGGCGAAAACACGCTCGTAAAAGGTCGAGTGTCTCGTAAAAGGACGATTTTTCTGGGAACTCATTGTAAATACATTTTCGAACGAAAGCGGCAACTTCGGTGGAACATTGAAAGTGAAGAACATGAAGCGTAGTTTTCGAAAGTAATGCGGGCACTTTGAAGCGCTACGACATGATGTAATAAAATTCGTGCAATCAGCTCCGACGGGAACTTACGTATTCTTAGGAGTACTGCGGCGTACAAAAAGAATTACCCCGATTATTTTTCTCTTTTTAGTCAACATTTATTCCACGGTGTTTGTTCATATCCAGTTAGGAGTTCTGCGCAACAGACACGAATTGTACGCACGTGTAAGTTTGTGTATTCGGGGATTTCGTAGAATTTTGCTTCTGCATTTGAAACTTCGCTAGTTACGAATTGTTTCAGAAAATCACAGTTTTCAAGAAGTAAAGAAGTTTTGTCTCGTAATTATTATTTTCACAGTATAAGGAATATAGTTTTAAAATTTGTGTAGTTAACAATAAGAAATGCTGTGAGGTATTAAAAAGTCTTGAAAAGTAAACGAATAAACTTCTAAAGAAAAAAATTAATTCCGGCGGCATTTAGCCAATTGTAAACTCGAAGAATCGTCATGACGATAGATCACAGCCGCGAAGGGTGGCGCGTGGACGCATTGGAGACACATTTAACAAACCACCGTCGGACATTTCGAGGAAATAAATAGGGAAAGCATACGGGAGGGTAGGCCACGCGAAAATTATGTGGTTGCCTGATATATTTCCCATTCACCTTGAATTAATGTATCGCCGATATTACGGCGATGCATCAAAAAGCCTCCAAACCCCCTTCCACACTTTCCAACCCCCCACAAACCCCATCTCCTACCCGCCACACTCTTCGCCCTGCCTAAAAATTGCCAGCGTTGATGTATCGGGGCAACGGCGCGAGTGCTACTCGCGAATGAAATGTGCCGTTTGGTATTGGTGGCCGCGTTCATACGCGGTCGAATATTTTTTTCCAGTCTGATGCCAGCCGCGGAACATCCCTGAACAATCTCTGTCGATGCCCGGTTGACGTACCTCGCCGATCCACCAATAAAACACCAACAGTGGCACGGTTATTATTAGCGCTGATTGTAGAGATCCCCGATAGCGACGTGCCGCTTTCAACGTGATTCGTTTTCGTCTAGACGTGTGTCGCGATTAATATTGATGCGCGATAACTTTTCAACATTTCCGCAGTCACACGTTCGGGGAACTGTGTACGTGCTACTTACGAAGCGTGTCGTGAAATTATCCACTCTGTCGAGGATGTGAGAAAGATAAATAAAATAATGAAATGATAAAAGATTTTTCAAGATCTTTTTTGGGCCATCTGCTCTCCCCAATCTCCTTTACTAGCCACGTTCAAATAAGTGGACTGAATCACACGTTCACTCAAATACACGTTTCTTGTGCTCCTACCAATTTTGAAAGTCGTATTATTGTTAAGAGTATAGTTTATGGTTTTATTGTTTGTAGTTTGTTTTCATTATTCCGTTTTAAAGACGTGCACAAAATTAGAGTGACGTTCTATGAAGTAAACGAAGCTCAAGTAGGCGGAGTTCTAGTGTAGGCCCCGCCTCTTAAGCCACGCCCCCAATAAGCGTGGCGCGGAGTAGCTGAGAAGTGGGGGAAGAAGTCCCACGCAGCGCCCAGTTTACATGAAAATTATTCATTAAATTATTTACTATTTGGTGAACTAATAAATGTAAGCATTTCTGCTTGCAAAGAATTATTATACATAATAATAATGACTAAGAGTTTATTTATAATGGTTTTATTAGTGTGTTTGCTAAAATAATGTACGAAATGAAATTTTTTCAACACTGGGCATTATTTATTAAGTATCTGCGTTGATTATCTACTACATTTCGCAACATACAAAGTGTAGAACTAGCACAATTGAATTAAAATGGAAAATTATTGCCAAGAATTTTCGAAAAATCGTATTCTAATATAAAAATGTTTGGGCAATTAAAAAAGATTCGTTTCCAGTATTCACCGAGTAAAATAATATGACGAAGTTCTACTTTAAGCTTGGATAGAATCAAGAGAAGTGTTTTTTAAGCCTCTGCAATTTTTAGAATTCTTTTTTTTTTCGAATTTCGAGAAAAACACTTGACGATAATATATTTCCAAGAATGCAAGCATGTCGAGGAACGCAGAAATCGATTTTCCCGCCATTTTTAAACCGGAATAGCCCCTTAAAGGAATATAGTTCATCCGGTGACGAATGTATAGTCAACGGAGAGCAGAGCCGCGCCTAGTTCGCATATATTCATAAGCCGACATATTTTTTGAAACTCTGCCAATGGTAATCCGAAGAACAATTGCGACGCTGCTATTACACTGGTGTCGATGCGATTTCTTTTTCACTGCTTCCTAAAGCTGGCACGGCGTAAAACATCCCAGTTAAAATTCTGCCTCCAATTAAAAGAAAAAAAGAACAAAAAAAAAAATGAGTAATTCGATCGAGAGTAGTACACCGCGAGAATTTTTATGGTTTAGTCAAAATCGTTCTTTTTGGATCGTTTTTTCACACTGGAAAAATGATCGCGAAGAGTATTTATTTGTAACTAAATTTCCAAGGTAAAATTACGACACGTGAGTATGTAAAGAACCACCATGAAATTTTTGTTTCGATTGAGACACGAAATAGAAAATATCAGAAGACAAACTAATTTGGTTACATGAACTATTTCTAGGTAAAGGGGAAATCTAACATAGAAACGTTTGCACTAGGCACAGTGACGCGTTTGTAGGCATCGGTTCGACACAGTTTCTCTCTCTCTCCCTTTTTTTCTTCCTTTCTTTCATTTCGTGGAATGTTGCCAATGGAATTCCGCAAGACAATTCCGTTATTGCTATCGCAGTAGACGTGCAAACCGATTCATCGATGAATTTGCGATCCCTTTGATCCGCCACGCTTGCAATACCAAAGCTATTCAAACTGAAAAGCTTTCTACCGAGCGTAAAACCATGAGAAACGCGAGAATCTAGGTCCATCACCAGTTGTCATATTCTCTTTAACTATCCCAGGAAAGAAAAAAATAAATTTTTCCCCACAACTAACAGGCACTGTATCGACCATATATTTATTTTCTTATAGTACATAAGTCTTTAGATAAAATGAAATTTTAAGCAAACAGCACATTTTCATATATTTTTTTTTTGTATCAAATATAAATTCAGTGAGAGAGACTGTGCGAGGTGAACTTTTGCACAGTCATTACAAAATCATCAAACAATTTTTTCAACAAATTTCAGCAAATTTCAGTACAACATCCAGGAATTGCCAGCTATATTAGCTGACGTCAAACAGCGAAGTTGCTCTTTTGAGCAATGATTCATAGTTTCCCCTTTGGCAAAATGAACAAAACATCTGTAATGTGTTACAGAGGACTTTCTCGTATTTTTACTCTCGTGTTTGTCCACTTATGGCGAAAGTATTTCACTGCACGTGGACTCTGCCATAACCGGCACATGTGCAGAGCATTCAGTGAGTTTTCATTAAAACTTTATGAGGTCGACGTTCACCAAAAACAGAAAAAAAGAAAAAAAAATTCTCATATCACTTCTCTATACATAAATAATAAAGTTTTCTACACGGACTGTTCGTTTCTTTTCTCGCTAATATAAGACTAACGCTAAGAATAGCGTTCCCATTCAAATTTCGCACCTTGTAGCAATTATAGATCTTTTATAGTATAATACCATCGAATGTACTTTAAAATAAAGTAGAGAACACTTAATTATCTTTCGTACTTTTCCTTTCATTTCAATTCAAAGTTTTATCGCTCTTATTGGAAGATCGTATAGTAAGGGAGTGAAACAAAAGGTGGAAAAGGTAAAGAAATTCAAATGGGTAGTTATAGAGGCCAGAGAATAATCAGTACGAAACGAATTGACCCCCTTCCTGAATCACCGAAATACAAACAATGATGAAACCTCCACAAGGACCGATCGATTATAGTTCCAACGTTTCGTTGGGTGCTAATGTTCACGGCGATGCTTGACGTGGTCCGATATTCCTCGGTTATCATTGTTGGACCAGTCAGGTTACAACTGTTCCATGAGTTTCGAGTCCATTTTCCCGCGAGGAAAATCAGAACGCTTGTACCGATCGAAGGAAATGAAGTATTAACAATCATAACAAATATCTATTTCATAGTACATAAATATGTACATATATATTTAATATTATCTAAAGTGCAATACGATTGTAATTAAATATTTATATTGATAATTACAAATATTTATGAGTAATAGAAATTATTTTCTTTTTTTTTTTCATGTTCAATTTTCTTCTAACTTGTATAAGAGGGTTGTACCATCATTTTTTATGGTCCAAAAAATTAGATAACTTTTCGAACTGTACTATCAAATTTGTAGACACCCTGTACATGTCAATTCTATTCAAATGAAATCGTTTATTTCAGCGTTTCTATTCACCAAAGTTTTTCCATGAAACTGACTATACAAATTTTTCCCGCTCTTCTTTTTTTTTTTTTGTCGCGTTTAGTTCCCATTGATTTGGTTTTACAGGAGATAAAATTGATATGTTTGTGATCCGACGAAAAACTACCGTGTCGAGATAAACATTCTCGATTATTGCGAGAAACGTGGACAGAAAAATAAAAAAATAAAACACAGAAAAATAGAAAAAAAAAAAAACGAATTTCACTCGTTTTGCGTGAAACACCCGGCCGATTCGACACGTTGCTTTGTTTTTCATCGTACCGTTAGTTGAAGTTCGCGATACGCAGCGTTGTTTATAAGCGCATTAATCACAGAAGGAATTGATTACGAAATATCAGACGCAGAATCGACGGATGAAAATTTTCGAAGTTCCGACGAAAGGAGTTCAATAAATACCGCGGAGAGGAAAGTTCCCGCGATATTAACTGGAAATTTGATGTAAAAGATCAATGGTTTCTTTCGTGAAAAGTAAACCAATTTCGCGGAATAGGAATCTCGTTAATGCAGAAACGAACGCTGTAAATTTCCGCGGCACATTTAGAAAACACATTTTCTCCGTCCCAAGTGTAATTCCGCTTCTTTCACGTGGAACAAAGGAAGACACACCAGAATCTCCAACAAAATATACAACTCGAATCTCAAAATTGCTTTACGAAAATTCGTAGACGTCGAAACAGCAGTTTTCAACGTTGATAAACAAAAATTTACAAAAAGAATAAATAAATAAAAATTCTACAGGTCTCTTAGCTCATAATTTCGCAACGTCACGTGAAGATTTTCCAATTGCAAAAAAAGCTGGCGAAAAATTACGGCGATTATTCCATTTGAGCACACTTAAACATCGAAGGTTCCTCGAAAATTCATCTGCGCCTCGATTGCCCCATTGCTGCAACACGCTATCCCCTCTCCCCACCCTCACCCCCCACTCCTACTAATTTTACAACAATTTCAATTTTCTCCACTTCCACGGGAATAAAATACGTTATGCAACTCCGGCTGATTTTAACATCTAGCCCATGAATTATTTAAAGTATCGGACATCCGCGATAGAAAAGCTGGGCGTGGTGGAGAGGTGGAGGGGGGAGTACTGGCCAGCGGCGAACGAACTCGTGCTGGTCGAATCTAATTCTCATTCGCGTAACGTACTATCTCGATCTCTTTAATCGCCGCGGCGAACGGAATTTAGGATTTTTCGAGTGTAGCCTAGCCACCCTCCCCTACCCAACTGCCCCACCTCCGTCGAACCGTGGTACATCCGTTCGCCAGGCACATTTCAACGAATTGCGAATTACCCTGATATTCCGAAGGAACTAACTGGCCAATGGGACGACGACGACAATTTTCAACCGGGGAACGTTCCGTTTCGTCCTGTCGTCCATTTGTTCTACTCCCCCACCCCTCCGCCTCGCCATCCTTAAGGAAAAGGAATTAGAGATTCAAAAATAAGGAGCCCGTTTCCTCGTTAGCGAGTTTGGTCCCTGCAGAGGTTGGGAAATACAGGCGAGAATGTATATAAGGGGTGTCGCGTAAATGGTGGCACACAAGCGAGCAGTGGTTCGAGCTTGCGGTTTAAAGTTAAGACGAAATTGTGGAATGAAGTTTTTCCATTCGAAGCTTCGTTTTCGAGAGAAGTCAGTGTGAAAATTTGTCGAGTGGGCTTGTGTTCGATCAGGTTTCAGCTGAAGTGAGACACTTTTTTGTGTGACAATTAACAACGCTAAACAAATTTTCAAACGTGATTTTTCTCCAAGAAGGAAGCTTCAAATTCAAAAATTTCATTGTACATTTTCCTCGTGGTTTTTTACGCAGAAAAAATTGCTACTAGTTTGTGTGCCACCAGTTACAGGACACCCTGTATACAGGCGACGAAACGACCCCAACTGGACGATGGAATAGAAAAGAGGGCAGGGCAGGGACTGTGAAATGGAAGGAAACTTCGGCTTGGTATTCAGGCATTTCGTAGTTTATTCTCGTACTTTAATTACCTAGTTATCCGACCGATTTACATAATGTACTTTTGCCCATCGTATCGGACGTCGACTCCGCAAAGCGAGAGTTTCCAATCGGTTCAACTCCCCCGTGGATATCTAATCGAGAGAAGAGAGTGAGGTGGGCAGGGGTAAGACAGGGGTGTGCCTTTTCAGAGGGAGTATTAATTCCTTTAGGCTCCCGATCGTTATAACCCATTATTCCACGCTCTGTTCGAACCAAGAACGTGCCAGCGTTGACTGTAATTGCCCCTAAAAATCAGGCTTCCCCTGGCGCGTCGATGCGTAATTACCAAGCCAAAGATTGTTCCTTTTCGTTAATTTGTTCCCACTGTTACTTAAACGTAAGAAACTTGGCGAAGTGTTGCTCGAGATTACATAGTAAAATAAATGTTTATAATACTTTATTGCACATGGCGTTCCAAGTAAAAACGTGTCTGTGTTATTGACTATAATTGCCCCTTAAAATCAGGCTACCCTTTACACGTCGATGCATGATTAAAAAGGCAAAAATTGTTCCTTTCTGTAAATCTGTTCCTACTTTTATTTAAATACATAGAACTTGGTGAAATAATGATACAAATCACTGAGAAAAAATAAATTACTGACTGTAACTGCCCCTAATAAAAATGTGGTCACTTTGAATAATTTCGAGGATTTTTACTATTCCAATATGTTTTACGAATAAATTAATGACAATAGATTAGTCTCTTGTTTATTTTATACCTGTTACGTGATGTTACTTTTATTAGGGAGAGAATTTATGGCACTACTACGTACAGGGAATGTACATGAAGCTACATCCTCGTTCCTCCTCTCCCCACCCTCTGACTCTTAGTTTTTCCTTAGAGTCGATCCCACGAGAGGTGAATTAAGGGCGACGCGACCACGATACACCAGCTTCACTGTCCTGTTAACCCATTAACCCTAACAGTCTGGCCTCGTTAACCCGCTGGTTTTGTACGACAACTACTTTCGAGTTATGATCGACCAGTCACGATTCCTACGAAGCAGCGTGGGATAGTAAGCTGGACCTTGCAGCTTCTGCTTGTTTAGCGATTCGCCAAACATACTGCTTCTTTTTTTGACACTGTTGATGCGTATCCACGCCCACCTTTTTACACATAAACACGTCCGCGATTCTTCGAACGCGTAAGTGTATAAAATCGTCCTTTCACAGATCTAAGATCTAATATTTATCAACTAGTAGTGTACACGCGTCAACTCAGCACACAAATCCTCGAAGAGCTCAAACTAAGAAAAGGGTTGCACAAGACTCACGTGAAGCTCTCTGATTGGATGACTCAGAGAAGATGAAAGACAGAATCACCTCGAAGAAACTGCAGTAGCAAAGCTGAGAGAAAAAGGATGAAAGCGCACAAAAACAAAAAAAAAAATAAGTAGGTGAAGCAAAGGCTAGTCTAAATACGAAATGAACCACGTTCGAGGATCGAGTCTACTCGAATCGACTCGATAGAAGAGGTTTGCCTATAGGGGGTGACACAACTGACACCTCGTAATACCAGGAGTTGGACCAATGCCAGTTTGCATAAGAACTGCACATCCGGTGCGCCAAGCCGTACACACCGCTTGTACAGAAGCAGTAACCGTGTAGGCAACCACCGTTTCCTCCGCGTGCAACTTGCTATCTATTCGATAGTCAATATTACGTGACACAACACGGCTGCTACGTGCGCACTCTCGGGTGTGACAGCCAGCGGCATAGTCCTCCTCTTCCTCGTCCTCGTCGTCGTCGTCGTCGTCGTGTGCCGTTGGAACGGTGCAGCCCAAGGTAATGGAATATTGTCGTGTTGAATCTACAGGACGGATATCGCATATGACTTTCCTATACCTTGTCTCTGTACCTTGCCAGTGCGTTTGGTAAACGCTGCGGAAACCGGAACTGTTCTGCGAGAGATGGGAGGAACTGCGTTTCGTAGGAAGAGACTATAATGTCTTGTATCGGATGAAGAAGTCGTTTGAGAAAGAATAGGAAAGTGGTTAACGTTTTTCTCGAGTCTAGGTTAGGTTAGGTTAGGATGGAATATTTGTCAGCTTTATGACTTGGGGTGAACTTTGAGTTGGGGATTTCTAAGTTTGATACTTTGGGGCAGAGCATTTTGAGGGAGAAAAAGACACCAGTTGCAGAGGAATTTTAATTTAAATTTGTTTTTTTTTCCTTTTTTACGATTTTCAATCTCGAGGATTAAAAATCTTTGAGGTGCTTTGGTAATTTTATTAGATGTGCATTTAATACTCGAGGGGGCAGACGATTCTAAGGGAGAAAAAAGGCACCAGATAATTTAATTCTTTTTTTTTCACAATTTTTAATATAGACAATTAAAATATTGAAGATGTTAAATGAAATAGATTTGAAAATTGTGCAAATGCTTTAGTAGTTCGATTAAATGATCCTTTAATAGTTTGGGGCACAAGATTTTAAGAGAGAAGGAAGGACACCAGCTGCACAGAAATTTAAATTTAAACGTGTTTCTCATTTTTGCTTTTCTTTTGCAATTTGCGATATCCAAAATGAAAAATATTAAGAAAACAAACACAGATAATAAAAATAAAATCAAGGATTCTAGAATATCGAGAATAAAATCAAAGATTGGCTTAAATAATCGCGATCGGTATCGCACAACCGGTAAACGAACATCTCTCGAAGCGTAAAATGATTTCGCCGTGGTTACCAACACCGAAGGCGAAACGGCTAGGATGACGATGAGCTCGAACAAGATCGTATTTATCCTCTGGTCGTAAGTAGAGCCGACTTCAGATGGTACTCAGCGTACAAAGTACCGATTACAGAATTCACAGACCGTGTTATTTATCGACTATTGAATTTCAGATCGTAGATTTCCCTCTCTAATTCATATCTAACCGGCGATGCTTATAGCAGAAACAAATCCTTGCAATCACAGCGGCCGATTATCATAAGGGGTCCAAGAGCCGGAGTTATGCTAGCAGAGTAACGGTGGGGATCGATCTTATCTTTCCGCCGCTGTTACTACGTCGTGCCGGCCATTCGTTATTCCTGTCAATTGCCACTGTCAGTTGGAATTCTATAGCGATTTCGCCTACTTCCGTGACCATCGCTGAGGATAACACTGTGGAAAAACTGCCTCAAGCATTAACCAAGTATATATATGTATAGGGTCATCCAAATGCGACGCCTAGATGCCACCGCTGTATAATATTTGCGCGTCATGTCACTTCGAATGACATAAGTCGCTATGTTTTAGTAGAGGATAGTACAATTTTAACCATGGACAGAATCTGAAATTAACGCTTCTGGACGTTTCTCTGAAAATCCTAAAAGAAAATTTAGAGATACAAACGGAAACAATAATAATATATCCTAAAATTCTCAAAATGTTGAAAGTTTTAACGTATCTAAAAACTAACAAAAAGTTTTATATTTTGAGAAGAAGAAAAAGAACGCTTGTTTTGTACATATGAACACCTGTTTTCATTTTAGAAATTTAAAAATGTAAAATTCCAGTGTTATAAATAACAAAAAAGAAAAGAAAGTAGTTATATAGCCAAGAAACTAATTCAAAAGTACAAGATGATCGTTTTTGGCGGGATCAGTCGGCAGAAAAAGGAACAAGAATGTTAAATGGCAATCTCATTTTAACATTCAATTTCACCGAAACATTTATCGAACGAGTGGCGTCAGCCTGTCAAATGCCGGGACGATAAAATGATAACAATCACGCGACGCGATGTAATACACCGTGACGACGGTTATCGGTGTTGTAAATATCATGTTACAAGGAATATTTGACGGGTCATTAAACCTAAATTGCATGTCTATAGATTTACGGTAGATCAATGGACTTTGAGTCTCTATCTTCGCGAACGAAAGGGACACGGAGTGCTTAAGGCCGCGAAATTAAGCGCAGGGCGTGGTGATTCCTTCTCTGTAAAACACCGAGCTCGGCAAATGCTTCCTCCTGATCGATATGGTATAGTCAATGGAAGAAATATTAACGAATCAGTCTTCTCAAACAGTGACAGTCTTGTTTAAAAAAAAAATGTGGCGGGAATTTTAAAAGAGTCTTGCAAACTAAGGGAATCAAAAGTGCCTTAAAAAAAAAAAGAATAATATATTTGCATACTGTTCTTTCGAATGCAAAATGTTAAAAATTGCATAATACACACGCTAATAAAGAAAATGTAAAAATTCGAAGCAGAAGTGACTTTTCCGCGTCGTTTTTAATTTTTTTAACTGTAGTACACAGTTTCAAAAAATCTGGAAAAACTCGAGGACGAAAGTTATACTAATATATTGCTACTGAAAAAATATAAAAAGAGTTATATTTATATTTCAAAAGATATCCGTATTTTTCTCCATTACTTAATTTTCACAACCAGGATTTGCGATGGAAAAATCGGAAAAATGATTTGAAGTGTGCCTTCATACATGCAATACGCCAGATTTTTTTTTCAACATTTTTGCATCTCACTATACAAGGAAAATAATAATTTGAAAACTGATAATTCGAATTCACCCTGTAACTATACTTCCAGTCGAGCTAGAGTGTTGAAACTTGGTGTCGAATGTTTCCTTCTGATAAGCTATCGAATGGTCCATCGTGCAATCAAATTGGTTGAAAGGTACTTTTGATCCCCATTTTATTAAAATTTGTTTCGTGGCTGATTTGATATAATCGACACGAAAGTTTCATTGTATCCCTTTGATCGACTATACGATCATAGTGAAGTAATTCTTCGGTTTAAGATCTGATTTCCAGAGGCGAAACGTCGCATGCGTTGCATCGAATGTCGGCAGGTATACCAGACGATTTAGGTTTAAATGATAGGTATCGTTAAACGAGGGAAACGTGTGGTCGCGTGATCGCGAGCACATTACCCTTTTCCCCTCTAGTAATATCCTACTTTACGTGCAATCTCTTATGAAAACCACTGATAAGACCACCTCGTTCCATCTCGATAGCTGATTATATTAATTAACACGTAAACACATTACCCTTTATGAGTTCATCTATCTTACTTTACGTTTTACGATAAGTGCATCGTTATTCCATTGGAAGGTGAAACGTGGAAGATGAGGATCTCTACATTGCCGTGAAATATCTCAATTTGAAATCGATACGTGTCTACCACAAATTTGATATCGTTAACTCATTCGTGCCCGCTTATTTCGAGTCGAATGTTACGTACGAGGTGTGGTAAATTTGCAGAATTTCGTGAAATAAAGCTGTGTATGAGTGGGACACCTGTGCCTATTCAAAAGACAGCAACAACCAGCAAGAAAATTGCAAAAGCGCCTTTGTTATAGGCGTTAGAGTCTCCCGGCATGTCAGTCCGGTGCTAGCGGGTGTTCAATTCCTGTTTTGCTTCCTAAAATTTTTCCACAGCTTCTATTACTCTTTGTTCATCCAATATGGAGACATCTATGACTATAAAACCTTTGTCAGAGGACTATATGTCTCCTAGAAGACATTAAGAGAGAAACGAAGAGTTCTCAACTGAGCACCACTGAGTTAGCAAAAGAAAAAGAGATAGAAGGGTGTTCTTAAAGACATTCGAGGACGAATACCGGTGCAGGATAGTCAAATGTAGCATTAGAGGCCCTCAAATTCATCAGAAGGAACAATAACAGTCGGAAAATTGAGAAACGCCTCGGTTATGGGCATGTAAAGTCGCGGCATGTCAGTCCGGAGGTCGCGTTGTGCATTTTTATGGGGACAGGCAGTACCCTAATCGATTTCTCATTTATTCTTTATATCAAGCCATGAAGGAACACTTCAAATTTTTTTTTAATGGAATGCCAAACATTTTTTCTCGATCTTAGGATGAAAAATCGAAGTCTACGTAAAAAATTGCTACATAAAATGGGGTCCTGTCATATCTTTGCTATTTAGTATCATCGAAATGATTCATATCTTTCCTTTTTTATGCGTTCGAAGAAGGAATGGCAGAACTCTGTCAGTGTTGCCACAGGGAAAAAGTCAATTACGTCGATTTGAAATCTCCCCGTTTCGAAGTTGGGTACCATTAAGACTGACTGCCTTCTCTACAGGCACGTGTTCCTTCATGTTACACGGAAGAATCGATCGGAAGTAGCTGGTTCGAAAGAAGAAGGAAAAAAAAGCTACGTGTGCTGAATGTTCGCCGGCTGATTGATTTCAAATGATCCATCAATTTGAAGGACTCGATATTCGAGGAGCGACAGAATGTAATTAAGGCAAATGGCGGTCTAATGACAGTACGATCAGCTATTTAGAGTTTGATTGAATCTGATGATAATGATGGCAGAGAATATTTGTGTGCATACGTAATGTACGTAACAATAGACAGGTTATATATGAACGTGCAATGTGTTATCAATGCATAGTATGATATACTTATGAATTCATTGTTTGTTAATTTGAAGTTCCTAATTATTAGCAATTGGGCTGTTTATTAACGCATCTCTCGATGTGATCAACGTTAAACCAGCGAGTAAGATAATATTCTGACGATATTGTTTTACTAAAAAAAAACATGGTTTCATCATTAATGTATAAATTAGCGTAAGAATTGTTAAGTATATAAATAAATGACATTCACTTGAAAACGATATATTAACATTTAATTTGCACAGTGGTACAAAGAAGTTATACAATATGTCAAAAAATAATTCTTAAAAAGGACAAGAGAAAAATGTTCGATTTTCTAATTTTACTATTTCGTTAAAATTGAACAATTTACACAATACAAATATACTTATCTTTGCAATATACAAAAGTATCATAAAATTGATCGAATAAGAAACAAGCCTAAAAACAGTAATAGCAAAATTATTAAGATCCTGAAAGAAACATTTTTTCAAATATCCAGAATTAGTAGGGCAAAAATAAAAATCAAATCGTAATAGTAAATACTGTAACAAATCTAACGGGTGTCCCAATACTAACAGATATGAAGCTCGTAAAATAAATACTTTTTAGCGAATAAAAAATTAATCAACATCCTCGTAAAATAGACTTTTTTTCAAAATTGCTCAATATACTTAATGAAAAATTCCAGCAGCTCCTCTATCGAACGAAACGATTTATCGATACAATTCCTTTTAACCACAGACAGACCGATAACACTTCCCTGTCCCAATGTTATAAAATAGCTCAGAATACCATTACAAAATAATATCGTCCCAACTTCGGAACAGACGGAGGATCCTTTCAGAGACAGGAGAAAAGAGGGGATGAGAGAGGAGAGGGGGAAACTTCGTAGCCCCGAGTGCGGTGGCATAATTAATTACAACCAATTCTCCTCGACTCGGCCAAGTTACTCGGTTGCTGTTTTATTAAAATCCTATTAAGCGAGATGAATTCGTGGAAATCAACTTGAGCTTCTTCTTTTCCTTCTTCCTTTTATAAGGACTCCTTCTGCCTTTCAGTATTGGTACGAACGAGTTCGTAGGAAAAGGAGAGAGACGGAAACGGTTATACCGGTAATAGTGAAACATCTCGAGAAGACAAGAAAATTCCACTCGGCGTCTGTCCCACGGTTCTCCGTTTTCTCTGCGGAAATTTTATTATGCATCCGTGAGGTGCTACGCCAGCGAGACGGATGAACAGAATAGAATCTGAGGTGTGCGACACAAAGGAAGAATAGAAAGAATAGCAAAAACTCTGCACCTTCGCTAGCAACATACGGTATTAACCCTAGCATTCCCAAAGGAAGGATTCCTTGAACCCACAAGCTGGAAAATCTCAAATTAGCGCGATGTTTCTTGTGTAAAAAGATTCTTAAAAAATTATTTACTGTCGTACCTATATTTCAGTCAAGTATATAGATATCCCCGTTGCTATGTGCAGAAAAGGAGAGTGCATACGAGGAAGCAGACTATGTGCTCTTATTTCCACAGAATAATAAATAGTCAAGGAACTGAGAATCGAAAAACAAAACAGAACTTAGTGAGAAGGAACGATGTAGCATTTTCAATTACAACGAAGTATTCAAATAGAGCAGTCGAAAGTGAAATTTCATTCGAAGAGAATGAGAGATACTTTACATAATAATATATTTTCAAAAATTATACGTCAAACGTTTTCGTCAGGTTTGACATTTGACGAATCACAGACTGGTTTCGTGTCAATATGCACTTTATCTCATAATATTATCCTTTTTCATAAATTAAATAAATGCAATGGAAGAAAATATGCTGTATTGTTCGTAAAGCATCACGTGCTCAAATATTACGAAACATTTTACAAGAAGCAAGTTTTTTTTTTTAGGATGAAGTGTGTAAAAAGTAACTTGAGACATGTGTGACGACTCGAGTCTTAAGAATGTTAGGGTTAAGCGTGGTATGAAGGAAAAGTATCGATAGCTCCGTATCCAATAAACCGGATGCGTTTTCGAGGATGGTTAACAGTAGGTATCCGCGCCAGGAATTCCGCAAAACTGACCGTGTATAAAAGAATAAGAGCTCAGACGTACGCGAGCGCCTGCAAAGCTGCAACCGTTTCCGCAGCTCTGCCACAGAGGGTAATTCTCCCAGGAGTAATTGCGATATTTCTGAAGCGATACTGTGTGGATGTGATTTAAAAAATACAGAAAGTTTATATGTTATTCATTGATCGAGATCAACTGAACAGGGCTCGTGGAGTTCGTTGGATTTTCTCTCGAGAGTTTCACGTAGAAACAGATTCTTTTTTTTTTTGTCTTTTGAGGTAAATGTAACAAGGTATTAAATTGCACGGTGGATCGTATGATAATTGTATTATTGTACGCCTGCAGTTGGGAAAATGCTTCTTTTCTTTTCCGTTGTAAGCAGATTTCAAGTTTTTATACGTCTTCAGGAATTCAAAGAAGTAAAATTAGACAGAATGTGCAAAATATGAAAAAGTATATAAAGTACTCAGCTTACAGTTACTTTTTATGGTACATGGTGAATGAAATAATTTTCTATTCAAGTTCCTTTTATCCTATCTACCTTAGTACCTCGGGTCCAAAAAGACCCAAGCATAGAGTCTTTCCATGCAATCACTGGATGGTTAATAAATATCGAAGATCCTATTGTGAAATCATAGAACAAAAATTGGGATGATTCGAACACGTATTCCTTCGAGATATCGATGTTCGGTATTACATGGATGAAGTAGCGAAAGGAAAAAAAAAAGAAAAGCGGAAAAAAGGGGGGAAAAAAAGGAAAGAAAGACGTAAAGAGCACTTGAATGGTAAATGGGTGTTACGAGATCGTTGGCACGTTTCCCACTATGAACCACGATATCTCAGAAACTTTCGAAGTTGTCTCGTTCCTTTGGGGCGGAGACGATTTTCCAGCTTTCGCGTAAGTAGTGATGGGCATTCAATTCTCCCTTTCGTGAATTTTCAAGCAACTTCAATCGCTTAGAGGAGCGAATCGCTTTAAATATTACTCTCCCTGCCTTAAGATCCTCGAGAACGTTGAAAATCTTGAAAAACTTTAAACAGTTACGAGGAATTTTAAGGACCCTGAAAGTCCTCCAAGCATTTTTACATCTCTCGAAACTCCACGCAGGAGGCTTTGATACTGAATGTACAAAATAGCGGGCGTAATGCCACGCTGAAATATCGATACACGTATAATTCAACGTAAAAGGTTTACTCTGCAAATATTTCTTCTTACGAGTACATTAATTGAAATTTTATAATATTCTTATTATATTTTTTATAATGTTATTAAATAATAAATCCAAGTTTTAATTTTAAAAAGGCAGTTGTGAATGTCTGGGAATTGTCAGAAATTAGTGAACCTAATTTTTACTAAAACTAGTGTAAAAATTGAGCAGAAATTTGAGGAACTTCCGGAATAACAAGTCGCGGCTTTCGAAGTGACATGCCGCGACTTTACATGTCTATTTCCAAGACGAGATTTTTCTTAATTTTCTCGTTCTTTTAAAATATACCTATACATTAATTATTCTTATTCATATCCTTACAATAAACAAACAAATACACTAAATAAATCTTGAAACACCCTGTATAACCACTTGCAACATTTGAATTGCGAATACCAAGTTTCTAATAGTCAATTATAGATATTCTTCGAACTAATTTAATCACCGATAACTAGACTGTCCCCTTTTCCTTCTTTTTTCTTTTTTTGCATGGTAATACAAAACATATCGATCCCTTGTTCGTGCACGTAATATCGCCTGGACAGATCGATGATACCTCGATCGCTTCATCACTTCACGTGATCCCCTCATTACGAGTCTCGCGCGTTCGCCTCGCTTTTGCCCGCTGGCAGATATTACTTCTCTCGATTTCCATAAAAACATTCAACCGAGGACTTTCGTCCGCTTCCTTGCTCCAACATTACCTTCATTCCTCCGATTGCTCCTAACCCACCGCCTCCTATCATCCTCTCTCGCCTCTCTGCTAAGATTCAAACATATTTTTCAGCCCTTTTTATCACCCGCTCGTTCTGAGTAAGTGCTCTCTTTTTTATACTCTCGCGACCAATGTGAAAGTATTTCAGAGCTATACTTAATTCAATGTCACTCACCTCGGCTGCCTTTTTCTCTTTTGTTTTTTGTTTGTTTTTTTGTTTTATTAATGTGCACAGAAAATATTCGAAGAACTATTCTCATCGAGCAGGCAAATTTTCTGTTGATTTTAATTTCATAAAAAGACAAAAAATTTGAGTAAGAAAAGGAAAGAGCAGAAGCATCAAGATAGCGGAAGTATCCACACAAATCATTGAAATTTGATTAACTGGGAGTGCATCTTTTTAGATGGGAGGAAGTGAAAAGTTTACTTAAGAAACTTCGGGGCTGTGGAAGCACTTTATGGATCAATTATTAGTTTGAACGAACTACAAAGATGCATGGACTTTGGCAACTTACCATCTTCGCCTGTTTAAACCACGATTCCGTTGTATAACAGAATCTATATTATATATTAATGTTTCAACACTGATGTCGATTAAACTGGATACAACGATGCGTATTAAATTCTTCATATCTATAGGGTGTCACGACTAACATTGGAAACTGAAATATCTCTTTCGTTCAAACTGTGTTTAAATGATTGGAAACAGAAGATTGTGAAAAATAAATATTTTTCAGAATTTTTCAGAAGATCATTGATTTCCTTTTGCAGGAAAGTATGTATTTGTTTCTGTTGCATGTTAAATGCATTCAAACATGCCTAAATACGTCCAAATTATGACTACAAACATTGTTCAAACATTTCCAAACTCTGACTTTAAATATTGCTCCAACATGTTCAATTTTATGGCTCTGAATACTGTTCAAATATGCTTCGAATATTGCTAAAGTGTGTTTAACTTATGATCACGAAAATGGTTCAAACATGTTCAATCTTACGACTTTGAACGCTATTTAGGATCACCTAAAAATGGACTTCTGTTTAATTATTCAACTAGAAAATAATTAAAAATTTTCGAGATGTAAATGACGTGCATTGAAAAAAATAACGAAATTCACATTGAAATATTTATGTTCACATCGACACTCCACTTGCACCTCACATTTTATTACACATTTTCGTCCTGCAAACTTTCTCAAACATCTCGCAACCTTTCCGCGCCACGTTTCACGCCGATTAAACTGTCGCCGTTACACGAGCAATATTTAATCAAAAATCTCTGTCACGCCAATTCCTTCTTTCGCCAACCGAAAGACACCGGCTCGCCGAACGTATGGAATCGCTCGTGAATAATGGACGGTATGAAATAATAAACGTTTCAAAGAGCATTGTGCAATCCCTCTCGCAATCTCGTTCTCCCGATATCTTCCACGAGTGAAACGTAAAGCACGGGATAACCAGTCAATATCGTACAGTAAAAAATAACAAAAAAATAAAAATAAAAAAGAACAAACCAAAAAAAAAAAGAGGTGAAAAAGAATCGCGGAAATATAGGAGGAAGAATGAAGAGGAGTGTGTGATTTCGAATAAGATCGGAAAAATAGCGGGGCTTCTCTTCCAACCATTAGAGGTCATACGAACACATATACCACACATATTTATTCCCCATCCAACCCTCGAATGGCCAACGGAAGCGTGAAATTCCCAATTTCTTTTCCCAACCAACAGGAATATCCAAGCCTCACTCCCTGTCTCTACCACTCTCTTCCTTCCCTTCCTCAAACCACATATATATCTCTACACACTCACACTCTGCTAGGGAATGATGTTCCTGATCTACAGGGACAAGAGCACACGCATTGGGAACGTGTGCAAGGATGTTCTTTAGCTCTCGTCTCCTTCCCGACACGAATCACGAATCCCGAATTGGAGAGGCAGTGGTAAAAGGAACAACGAAAGGGCAAAGGGATGGTGAGGAGAGGTGGTGATACCAGAGGAAATTCCCGCCGTAATTTCTGCTATCTGTCCCTAACTCTCTTTCTCTATCTCTCTTGAAACGATCCTTGTACACGAGCCGCGAGGGACACCTGTGTCTCGAATCTGTTCGAATTCCTAACATAAGGTGGTTTCTGTTACGTGAATCGATACAAGCGCGCGCGCGTTCATTCGTTCATTGCTTCCCAGTTAACACTGTGGGGTGGTTGTGGTTCAATAATGATAGATACATTTTTAACGAATATATATAAAGTGTTGTTGAATTAGAAATTAGTCAAGGAGAATAAATTGATCATAGTTGAAGAGCAGGATGATGTAAAAGAAGAGAAAGATGTTTCATTTGGTTGTTATTTGTCTGATAAGGAGACGTTCTAAATACTTGCTAATTGATCAAAATTATTTGCGAATCGTTTAACTAAGACTACATATAGAATTCGATATCACGCGAACAATTTGTTCGGTCATAGAGAAACAATTTGTAATAATTCAAAGAATCTTGGACAACGATAATTACTCCATAGAAATCGATTGGCATGCTCGTAATCGCTCCTAAGAGTTTCCATCTCACCGACATCGAACGGTACCAAGAAAATTTCACCCAAACTTCCGAAACTTGAATATCGATTTAGATCACGCTCGATAGACTTCTAAGACATCCCGTAGCTTCGATTGAAACGTTCAAACCAGCGGCAAGCAACCGAGGAAGCTCCTTTAAACTTGCGGCTAGCTCCGAACTTCCTGCTCTATTCTATTCCACGCACTTTCCTCGCTTCCTGGGGATCGAATGAACGATCGCGCATATGAGATTTAAACCTGAAAGACTTATGCCTGACTGTCCGTATCGGCGATACGTATGGCCAGGTTCGCGTGTGCCCGAGCGTGCTTGTGCTCGCCCATGCCCCCGTGCATCCTAGCCAAGATGCAACTATGGAAAAAGGGCAGCGCGATACCGGGAGGCAGCGAAGCATGGAGCTGGAAATACCTGCGAGGAACTCAATGCAGTAGCTGGAGACCGAAGGTGAAAGAGAAGAAAACAAGCCACGGGCAGAGAGACAGGGACAGAAAAAGAGAGAGAAAGATTCACGGAGTGAGAGAGAAACTCTGAGAGTGAGAGACCCAGAGAGAGAGAGAGAGACTAACAGTGTCAGAGACTCAGGGATAGAGAGACTCAGAGAGCGAGAGAGTCGAGGAAAGAGAGACTCTGAGAGTGAGAGACCCAGGACGAGAGAGCCTTAGAGAGCTAGAGACTCAGGAATAGAGAGACTCAGAGAGTGAGACCCAGGATGAGAGAGACTCAGGAATAGAGAGACTCTGAGCGAGAGACTCAGGGAGAGAGAAACTAGGGAAAAGAAAGATTCTAAGAGTGAGATTCTCAAGGAGAGAGAGACTCTGACACTAGAGGTAGAGGGAGCAGAGAGTGTGAGAGATCAGAGACAGCAGACAGTAAGAGATCAGAAATAACAGAGGCTGTATGAGAAACAAAGAGAAGACAGCGAATGTGACAGACTGCACGAGACAGAGAAAGGGTGCGTAAGAAACATGAAGAGAAGCGAAGAGGGGATGAGGAAGGGGGAGCGAAGAAGGAGCAAAAGCATGGAGAAGATGGGGTCATTGGGGCCATGGGACATCACGGTGCCGCAACGCAGGGATGCGGGTGCACTTAGGTCCCCCTATCCCACCCTTCCTCTCGTGGAGATGTTATCTATCTCATAGAAACACGCCGGTACATGAGCGTGAACCATGCAGGGACTAAGCTGAACGTTCAACGTTCCCTCTGCTTGTCAGCGTTTACGCTCCCGTAACGTATTAATTTGTCTAAACGTTCTATTCGCTGAGTGGAAAATCAAGTGCCACCTGGGCTCGGTGATTCCGCGGTTGACGAACGGAAAAGTGGGGAGGGGGTGAAAAGTAAAATAAAACAGGATGTGGAAGGGTTGGGGAGTAGAGAACGACGCGACGGGTGAAACAACGCTTTCGATAAAAAGGGAGTATCGATACGAAAGGGGTTTTGGGAATTATTGCTGTTATCTGTTTACGCTCGGTGATTTTTAATCGAATCTATTTTCCGTGGGACAGTGGCGCTCGCGTATCAGTTGTATACACGGTGGACCAAGAAGAATCGTGCCACTTTGTGCATCAGTAGAATTACGAAAGCGAGGGAAGAAAATTTTTCACGTGAAAAATTGAAAAAATAAAAGTAAAATTAAAAACTAATTAACCCCTACGATTTTTATTAGTTGTTACGCATGTTAATTTAGAATATTCAGTCCTCCAAATTAAACAAGGCAAGATATTATATGTGATTTTTAATTCGTAACGATTAGTTTTTAATTCAAATTAAAGTTTAAAATATAAATTTGATAAATAATTTTTCTTTTGTCATTGCTTGATTATAATCTGCAGCACAAGTGTGATTTGGTCATTATAAAACAAGGGATTTATAGGGGAAAAGGAAATATAAAAATGTGAAGATTGCCTTTTTTTTCTTTTTCTTGTTTATTTAATAAAGTTACAATTAAAATTTACCTAATATGAATTGAGAATTCGAGATAAAGTCGCTGAGAAGATGTGACTCAATATAAATTAATGATGGTTAATAATTATAAACAGAATTACAAATGAAGTTGTAACAGTGTGAACAATTATCCCTCACATTTTTCTACCCTCTTTTAATTTCTTTCAAGAACAGGTCAGCTTTTGATAGAATTTGTAATTCACACTTTTATGAAAAATATACTTTTGATACGTACAAAAATATCTACGCTATTTTATTATCAGCTGAATAGCGTTCCATGTCAGACAGCAATCGTGTGAACGCTTTGATATGTAACAGTTGTATAGAACAAGATTGCCCCTAAAAAGAGGGATCCATGAATGTAGGAAATAGGGTGTAGGGCTTACGAGAGAAGACAAACAATGTTTGGTTGACATAGGTCTCCGTCAATATTGGCTGAGATAAAGAGGAGCGTTTGTTTCGATTTAAAACATTATGGTAAATTATCCTGCAACCGTTCTCCTGTAAATCACATTCTAAATATGTTAATTTATACATATAATGTTATTGAAATTATACAATGTTCACAGTTTCATTTTCATCTTTCAGTAAATTCAACTACAAACGTTTCTTTGAAAATATGTGTCTGAAGTGGATGGATATAAAAAAAAAGAAATCGATTTTATTAATTAATTATCTCGAAAAATCGGAATAATAAACTTTATTCCAATAGGTATGAAATATTTCATAGACGTTAAATAAAATGAAATAAATCACTGTTAATCGAAAGGTAAAAAAGACCAGACTTCGTTGACGAGAAAAATTAACAAAATTAGAACGAATTAAATTATAAAATAAAAATTATATTAATCCCTGCAATACATAAAAATTAAAACGTTGGAATCAATTTTAATTATACAATACAATTGCAACCAATTAATCTGATTGCAAATATTTCAAGAATACTCAAAAATTGTTGGATTTTCACATTTCCTGATATTCACTGTTATTGTATATTAAAAATACAATAAAACAGAAACGGAATCAACGAATAACTTTGTTGAAAAGAGTTGACCTAACCTCGATAGAAATAATTTATTAAGCATCTGTATTAACATTTATCTTTATAAATTTCACGCACATGCACACCTTCCTAAATAATTATTTTGTATTATTAAACACAATAGAGATATTTCGAGCAGTTATGAACTCCACGTATTTGGATTAAGTTGGGATTACCTACACTAGAATTGTTAGGTTAGCACGATTACAATGTTTAGGTTAGGTACACTTTACATAACCGGTAAATTAAATGGGAATTAATTCTATCAGATTTACAGATTTTTATGGGAATTTATATTTTCGAGAACATAGTTAAAAAAGAAAACAGTAGAATTTTGACAGAAAATTATTTCAGCCATCTAGAATTACAAAAAATACTGTAATCTTTTAGGTTAGATTATTCTATATTAGGTTATCAATTGTTTATTAATTAATAAACTTAGGAAAAGATAGCATGGACGATTGAATTTCCGTGGAAAGACTTGAGAGAACTGCTATTACGATCCTTCGTTCGTGAATTCCTTGTCATCGTACGTAAAGGCACGTAAGTAAGTACGAACCGGTGCATCGAAAAATTTCCCCGCTCAGATCAGAACGCGTATTTCACTAATAGAATTTTAAATGTTCAATCTCACGGAAATATTTCGCCTGAAAGTGAACGTACAACCGAAGTTAGATTGGCGTTTCGCCAAAGGAATCTGTTTGAAAAAAAGAAAAAAGAAAGAGAAAAGGAAATCCCTAATCTCGTGTGCGCAGTGCAGCAAGTGCAATAAGAACACGAAAATTGACCCTTCAGAGAGTAGAAACTATAATTACATTTATCTCGATTCTTTCGTTCCTCGATTTGATCCAACAAAAATCAATTTTATCATATATTCATTACAGCTTCTCTTCATTTGAAAAAAAATTAAAAAATAAATAAATTTATCAAATTTAAACGAACGTAAATGCAATATCTAATTTATTCGACAATTTCGATCATAGAATGGATCAATATATTGCTATAAATTGAATTATGACAATTTTATTTTTTATTATTGTTTTTTCAATTATTATTGATCACTTTGTTCGCGAGTTGCGATATTTTTTGTGTAGTTTCGATTAAATTTTTTTATTTAACGTGTTGATTTTGCGAATGATAATTGAAATTCGTCGGGAGAATCGTGAAATGAAGAGAAATTAATTCTGTGGAGAGTGTTTCAATGTGTACGTGTAATAAGTGTTGGAATGACGAGGAAATTGGCGTTGAATTAGACGTTGCGGTTAATTATATGCAACGCATAAACCGGATCATTGCTCGCTGCACGATCTTCGATTCCGAGTAACCACAAATTTCAGCTCTTTCACGGCCAGCTGTTTCGAATATCGACCAGCAGGAACGCGTTGATAACGTCTGACCGCCAATTCGATGTGGCGTTACACACTTCCTGTAATCCGGTTGCCGTTACGTTGACGCAAAAACCGGTAATCTCCTAGGCGAAACTACGCACGCCGTTTCGAAACAGCCGTCTGACAGCGTCGAACTGCATTTGAATTTGAATTTAGTTCGAATTCGAGTTCAGCTGAATTCGAATATCTAAATATGAATTAAATCTTAATTCTGAATCGAATTCCATCGACGGAATTCGAATACTAGAATTTGAATAATTTGAATTCGATTGGCTGAATTTCGAGTATTTAAATTCGAATTTGAGTTCGATATTCGACTGGAAGTATCCGAATACGAGAATTTGAATAATTTGAATTAGATTGGCTGTATCGTATTTAAATTCGAATTCGAGTTCAAATTCGACTGGAAGTATTCGAATACGAGAATTTGAATAATTTGAATTCGATTGGCTGAATTTCGAGTATTTAAATTCGAATTTGAGTTCGATATTCGACTGGAAGTATCCGAATACGAGAATTTGAATACTTTGAATTCGTTTGGCTGAATTTCGAATATTTAAATTCGAATTGAAATTAGAATTCCGCTGGAGGAATTCGAATACGAGAATTTGAATAATCTGAATTCGATTGGCTGAATTTCGAGTATTTAAATTCGAATTCGAGTTCAAATTCGACTGGAGGAATTCGAATAAGTATAAAATTCAGACCATTCGGATTGAAATATATTCACGTTCTAATATCTGAGCTCAGTCAGTTAAATTTAAACTCATCAAAATTTAAATACTCAAGTTCTAATATTCGAATTCAAACCAATAAAATTCGAACTGTTAGAATTAGGTATTCGAATTTCACAATTCAAATTCTGTCAGTCAGATTCGGACAATTCGAAATGAAATATACAAATTCAATAAATAAATGACGTTCCTGAAAGTGAGAAAACATATTTCTCAAAGAAATAAAGTTGAACAGCAAGACGATCAAAATTGCAGTTAGGTTTTGCCCAGTCAGACATCTGTTTTGAAACACTGCACGTCGTTAGGTGAACGAGGGTGCTTCAACTACTGCGTGCATTTAGCTATAACGTTATGCTTAATTACGCCTGCCTTACGAGCTACATCGTGGCTATCACATCGCGTAAGTAGTAAACGGTTTGCTAAGGAGCGAGGTTGTAGTACATTGACGGTGGTCTTGGCCTTCTCTTCTACCATCGGTTTTCTACCAGCGCGTATTCAACGTGACGTGCAGGTTCTAAGAAACTAGATACGTGACACGTTCCTTATTAATCCTGGTCGACGGCTATCTCGATCGATGTACAACTATACCTTACCTACGTTTTTCTACACCGTTAATATCCAGCAAACGTGAAAAAATTCAAGTCGAACAACCTGTGATAAGTTTATTCAATTATATGCAAATAAAAACTGTTGGAAAAAGTATCTGACGAGGATATGTGATAAATATTCACAGATAAGTATGAAAATTGATATAATGAATAACCTAAAGAAATTAAACGAAACAAATGGATTTATTAATTTGGAAAAATACTAATCTCAGATTAATATATCGAAGATTAAAATCAAATATTCGCCGAGTATATCCATTGTGAGACATATCATTCGCAAAATGATCCTTTTGAAAGTATAAAATGAATCTCTCGAATCTCTAACATATTCTGATTTTACCAGGGAAATTTTTACTTTCTTTTCTTTTCGTTTTTTTACATCGAATAATTAAAGCATGCTTTCAATTTACGAAAACTTCAACGTCGAATCTCTTTGCAACTTAATACAAGCTCGCTAGAACACACTTTGATACGAGTCTGTTTATTCTCCGTTCCAGATACACCGACAGATATTTTTGTTTAAATTCACGAACCCTGGTATATGTGTACATCAACCACTCTGTGGCTTGTTTTTCCTTTTTTTTTTTTTTTTTTTTTTTTACAAGTAAGTCCCTTTTTTCCCCGTATCTTCCTCGTTTTATTTCCGTTTCAGTTGCTCCGTAGATCCGGTAGATCCCGAATTTAGACGGATTAATACATCGGCGGAAAATAAGGGTGAAAACAAGGAAGAAACGAGCGTAATTAAATGGGGTTGCGTGCATCCGAACGGATGAAAAATAAGGAAAATTCGAAAAATTTTTCTCTCCTACTGTACACGAAATTTCGTTTCTCTGAAAAATCAACACATACATCTTGTTCCATGTGTATGTTAATTAAATAGTATTCGCTGAAAATTTCATTTAAAGCGTAAATAAATTTCTGTGGGATTTAATCTTAAATAGATTATTTCAATTCTACGCGAAACTTTACAAAACGAACTAGCACTTGTCGAATCTAACATTGAAGAGATCAATTTTTCTTAAAAATAGCAGTTACATGAAATTTCAAACGTAATTTTCCAATTTCTTTCATTAACCCAAAAAAAAAAAAAAAGAAAAGAAAAAGGAATGCACGAACTGAAAATTTCCTACAATATTTATTCTATAATCAGAAAATTCCCTATTTGGAGGGAAAACATTCGAAGGATAGAGAAAATTTTGATAAACCAGAAAAGAATTCTTTTGAACCTCGACAAAATCGTATTCGAGCAATCATTCAGAATTATTTTCAACTTAGATCGCAATGTGAACTTTACAGAACCTTCTTTATTAGGAAATATTAATTCCGCGAACATCAGGAACTAACAAATACGATTATCTAAACATTACAGTCTAACGTTGAATCACGAACGACCCGTATCGGTTATTAGAAGCCCTTTTCATCACGAAACACACAGACACAAGTGCACACGCGTGATTCCATACTATTTATTAACGTTGTAGAAGTTTTCACCGCGGAAACTGGTCGAGTAATTTGATAAATTAACAAAAATTACCAGGAGAAGTTGTTTTATGCACGGTTACGTCGTAAATCTACTATGTGTTCGACGATATACACTGTGTGCTATATTATTATCACGTAGAACGTGGCGAGGGATGCTGCTAGATGATAACATGGCACTCCGTGTGCACTTTTACCACTTCTCGTGTTCCTGTCGAGAGGGAAAAGCAACTTGGTGAAACGTTTTCGTAGGAAGAAGGAAACGATGTGTGAAAAAGTGTTTCATCAATGTGAAACTTTTTATATACACACATATATGTATATATGTGTGTGCACACAGTGAAACCTGTCTCTTAATTTGTACACCTGGAACTGACCGTTGCAATTTATGCATGGAAGTTATGAGAAACGAAGGGAGAAAAGGAAAAAGAACATTTTAAATCACACTGTATATTTTTGTTTCGATGTTTTTTCTCTGGACTTTGCACCTGTGTATAATATTATCCAGGCGGGAATAGGTAAATTTGTATGAAAATTAGGTTTTTGCAACGTCCGTTGTATCAGCTGCCATAACAGTCTGAACGAATGGTGATATTTTATGCGAAACGAATGTGCGATTAGTTTGATAGATTTAATAGAATTTAGTATAATATTATGTTGACAGAAATAGGCAAATTTGTATGAAAATTAGATGTTTGTAACATCCGGTGTATCAACTAATGTAACAGTTTGAAAAAATAGTGAAATTTAATAACAGATCGAATAGATTTTTGTTTTACAGAATTTCATCATTTTTATCAGGTTCGTAGATTTTTAAATATACGAAATAATAATTTAAATCGATTGAATTATGATGGTATATCTATCTGGACAATTTTTTTTAACACAGTTTTTAATTTGTTGATTAAAAGGAACTTCTTTCTGCCTAAAAATCTGTAAATCATTTTATTGAATTGTCAGGAGAAAAATGAAAAAGTAAAACTCTCGAATTCACTTTCTACAAATTTTAAATTAATTTGATTTACTCGGTGAATTTAGTTTTTTGATGGTAGACATGAAATATATTTTTACTTTATCAAAATAAATTAATAATAATATTACTTGATATTTATTAATACTAGATAATTGAATATAAATAATTAATATTTAATATTAAACAGTATTAAATTTAACGATAATTTAATAACCAAGTAATATTATTATTCGATACATTTAATAAAATTATAATTATATTTTAACTATTATTTATCATTATACTTTAATTGTTATTTGACAACATCGTTATTAAATATAGTAAAAATATTTTTACTATATTTACCACAAATTATCAATTAACAATTTTTATTTATTTTTTATTTCTTTGTTATTTTCAGTAAAATAAATATTTTTACTATATCATGGTTACACTTCAGAAATTAGGTAAGCGTGTGTTGCATATCAGTGTTATCCGAACGTCAGTCAAGTAAACGTTAGTATGCTTGAATGTTTTGAACAATGCGTATTATTGCACGGTAACAGCAGATTCACAAAGCTATGGGAAATGATCGTGCAATTCTGGAGATTAGAGTTTTCACCTGACGCTGCATACTATAAAGGTACTTAATTAGAAGGAAATTTCTGGGATCTTCTGCATGACTTTCTATCTATGCGCTTTGTGAATTTTGTGCTTCAGAGATTGTCTATGAAACGGAGCGTAGAAAATTATCTTCCATGTCACATAGAAGATAATTGCTGTTTAAAATTACCCTTGTCAACCTCTGTCTAAGAGTAAATTATTAAAACGCCCGCGTTATCCTTCTACAATGGAACAATTTCGTTAATTAACTGATAATTTGTTTATACCATTTCTGAACTCCTTAAACGCGTACAGTCAGTCGAGAGAATTTACATGTATCTCGCTGGAATGTATTTAACATTCCATAATTTCAAATGAAAATGTTACTGGATAAAATTTGAGTTAAATGTATAATTATATTAAATTAAAATAGACATAAGTAATGCTTAAAGTAACACCTAATTCATTAAGAATAGTTTTTTAGATTGAATAAACAAATAAAAAATATAGTTAGAGTTTTTATTCTATTTTCAAGTGTCAAGTTAACAAATCGACAAATCAAAGCTATTGAAAAATATTTGAAACGCTAATAAACATCGGTAAATCTTAAATCGCTACTGCAACATTCATAGAATCTCTACTAACAAGATCGTTGCTCAAGTGGGCGTGGTCTACTACTAGAATATAGCGCTACAACTTCGTTATATCTCCTCCAACTAAATACACGTCGTTATTTCTGCTCGAATCTTTCAATAAAGCATACTCCAAATAGTAAGAGACACTTTATCTGCTTCACTGGCTCTATCTACAAGAAAGGGGCGTGGCTTACTGTTCGAATGTCGCCCCGCCCTCAAATCTGTCTGACCATCTCACATGGAGCAATTTTTTATATTAAATCAATTGATATTTTCACTTAATATTGTTATGATTACTTCCCTCGACTCTTATAATCATAAGAGTCGCTCATCCTTCCTAGCCACGCCCATTTTCAAAACATAGGCGTGGCCTACTTCTCCACTATCGCTTCAGGACCTCACTGTAGCTGCTTCAGCATGTATACGTTGTGTCATTTTCCTTCAACTAGTTCAATTGAATATATTCTAAATAATAAGAGACGTCCACCCTTCCTAACCACGCCCACTTCTAAAAAATAGGCGTGGTTTAATTCTCGAATATCTTTCCACAACCTTGCTATACTTCTTCCATCAAGTATTCACGCTTTCTCATTACCTAATTCTCTTCGATTAATAAAAGACACTCATCTCTATTTCCAAACGAGGCTAACAGAAGTGGAAAAAAAAGAGAAGATGGAAGGAAGATACACGAATAGGGGAAGAATGAAAAAATGAGTTGCGCAGACGAATGCAGAGGGAGGAACGAGGAGAGGCCAAGTAGAATTAGAAGCATTACGAACTATGCGGCAGCAGGCAAACCACGGCTGGTCTATGGCTCGGAACTGGGATAACTCGATACACACCGGCGGGCACATAGGTACGAGCAACGGCCCTTGCGCGTACATTGGGATATGCAATTTACCAACCACCGGGCCCGTGCGGTTGGTAAATACACGCATGTCAAAAGTTCCCTAGCCGGTGAACCAGCTGGAGTGAAGTCCAGTCTAGTCGTCGTCGAGGCGTATGTATCCACTATGGTTCTTGGCACGCGAATGCGTTAATATAGCGTAAAAACCAGAAACATCTCCATCGACTTACCTGGGCGTTTTCGTGACGTTTTGTCGTGTCACATCTTGTGCTAATGAATGCTTTGATGCAATACTTTAATGAGAAAAACTGGAAGAGAGATTGACATTTTGATAACGTCATATCTCGCATTTTTTTGAGCTTTCGAAAGTTATCATTTTTAAAGCTAATAACAGTTATGATATTTTAGAATAGTTGTGGTTAATATAAATATTTTTAATATTTCAGTGATTGCATAGAAATATTTTACTGTAGAATTCAGGATAAATTCAAGGATAGCAATGTTCCAGGGTCTCTTATGTCGTACAAGTGTAATTCATGCTGTTTCAATTTACATTCAAATGGCCCTAATTAAAAACAACTAAACATACGTATGATTACGTGTGATTTTGCATAATTTTTTGCGGTATTCTGCATATCGAATGAGTGAAACCAGAAGAGCAAAAATGGTATACACACGTATGATATGCATTCCGTGGCTCATCGTACTTTTTAATGTACCGCATTTTACATACCGGAACAGAGCATTTGCATATCATGAACAGTAAGACCCGCGTTTCAGTAGCGAAGTAGCTTTTAAGTAATAATATCTCTTTGACTATAACTTATTTCATTCCAACAAAAAAAAGAGAAAAAGTGATGTCAAATAAAAAAAATGGAGAAAGAAAAGAGGGGTGCAAAAGAGTCTCTCTCTCTCTCGATTGCACGCTCTTCAATGCATTCACTAGACCTTACAAATCTTTCTCCTAGAGGATGAATCGAACAAACCTTACAAGAGTTCTCGACTAGTGTCACACGTTCAAATATCCATAAACTTTAACCACTACACCAATTTCAATAGACTCTGCGTGAAACTAGTCATGTAGTTACGATGTCCCTCTTTGACGATCCTTTCCTTTTCCTTATTTCTTTTTTTTTTTTTTTAAATAACTTGCTCTTCTTCCTTGAGTGCTTTGGACTCACGTGAGAGAAGTGTCATAAAATACATGCGTGCGTGAATATATTCAGCTTGTATCACAACATATTCCTATTATATCGTAGAAAATAATTTCTCTTCCTGTTTCGATGCGAAAGTTATCCCAGCGTCTTATGCAATTCAACGTCTCCGCATTCTAAGCTTCTGTGGACGATAGTGTAACTGGCGGTAACACCGGAACGAAGTCCGGTTTTACCAGCGGCAATTCACGTGGACGAACGAACGCCTTTTAACCGTTATTAATTGCCCGGTATTAATATAAACGCCGAGCTTAAAGAGAATTAATGTACCCATCCACGACTTAACAGGCACGGGTAAAATCTGACCTGGCGGATTTACGTGGTTATTCGGATCCTGCCAGTTGAGGGAAATTAGCGTTAGGTCATACACGACCGCTCTGTGTGTTATTCCTCGACCTCGCCAAGTCGCTTTTAACACAATGAATGGTATTTTCGCAGTATATTTGCTCGACTAAACTTACGCTCTTTACCACCGTGCGCCAGGAATTTCAATTCCGGTTGACGTGTGTAGTAGATCTATGTAATTGTTTGCTAATTATAATTCGAGGCTTGCTGCTCTGTTACAGCAATAGCACAGAAGTTACAGCAAATATTATGATCAGTTCTCTTTTCTTTTTTTTTTTTTTTTGAATATTTTGGTTAATTAAAAATTTTTACGATCGGATTTGTAGAACCGACTGAAAACAGTAATGCGACGATGAATTTTGCGTAAGCGTGCAGTGCAAATTTCGCGGAAAGAATGGGAATAGAAGGGTAAGGATCTGTTTCAAACACGTGCACTATGAAAGAACGTGAATTCTCCTAAGATCTCTCACAAATCTCATTTATTTCCAAACGCATAATTACCACTACGTTTATTCGTCACACGTGAAATTTACACACTGAATTACGCTGTCCGTTTGCATGAGATTGATTAAGATCCAAGAAAGGAACTCACGAGAAAGGGGTGAAATCACCGAAGGAAAGTGAGTAGAGAAAGAGGAGAAAAAGTTCGAAATGCAAGCTGGATTACTCGCTACGCAAGTACACACTATACAAATCGGCCTGCGGATACCGATGTAAGATTAAGTGTACGATACCGACCTCGTAATCCAGTCTGTATCTGATAGCAGGGTTACCGTATAAACAGACGTTCGAGATCGTCTTTGATAGCCACAGCCACTTTAGTCCTTCCACCATGGGCCTGTACAAATAGACGAATGAATCGATGGTTACTACTTACTTGGCTAGCCCAAAGCTGGTTAAGAAGTGAAGCAGTTTCGCCAATGTATCGGCTAGATATCGAATATACTGAATTGGATGAATAATAGTCACACGAGCGGAAGTTAAAACGTTCTTACTATCCCCTGTATCGTTTGCGTGTTACTTGCCAGAGGGTGAAACACCTTGTTGATATTTGCCGCTGATTTGTCGTTTTCGATCGTTTCAACATTCTGTATCGTCGATCCTATATCACTTTATATCGTTACCAGCGCGTTTGTGAAATCTGAAAAGTTATCGAAGCCTTCCGGGAGCGTTCTCTTCTCTGTAACTACTCTGCAGGCTTGGTAAAATGGATGGATTGAAATTATTCGAAGTAATCGAGAAAGGCAGAGCGTACAGCGTCGATGATTTTAGTCTGTTGGGAAATACAGATTGCTCGATTGTACGCTTTCAACTTCCTACAAGATTCTATTCTGTTCAGCTTCTTCTAAGTGTTTAATCATTTTATGTCTGTCTGGCTATGCATAAGTATGTCTTTTAGGTTAGGTTTGAAAATGTAGAGAAAGGTGATTTTTTAGAATGTTTCTTTTTTTTTTTTTTTTTAAGAGATGCTACGCTTATTACATATGCTTTGAAGATATAAAAAACTGTATAATTGCTCTTTTATCAAATGCAAATATTGAAAGCGTGCACATCGCTTTTTCGCAGTTGCAGTTCTAAATGAAATAACGTAACTATTATTTATTTATTCATTTGGTTTTTTCATTCAAGCTGTGAAATGCTAAATAAATTTGCAAGGACCATTTTTTAATTGATCGTATATGAAATATAAAAAACGTGTACACATTTTTCTATATAAGAAAAAATATACATATGTTAGCAAAAAAAGAAAAAAAAAGAAAATGTATATTTATCAAACATCTGTAAATTTAAATTTGCATAAAAATCCGCAGCTTAATTATTATTTTGCCAAATAGGACGTCCCAAGAAGAAATTCTATTTTCCTGATTTTCGATTCATTTTCTCCAACTTTTTGCTCGTGACATTCTGTACATCACACACAGTTAAAGGTATAATTAAAACAGCCTATCGAATAAGCGTCACATTTTGTTGAATACGAAAATTCTATCAAGATTCTATCTGATACTGTTGCATTTAAAATTACATCCAAATAAAAAACGTAAAAGATTATTATATGAATATTTCTATAGAAAAGATTAATAATGGAAAACAGAACGAGCTGGCTGATAAGTCAGTGATGCATTAATTTCCTTATCAGAACTGTTTTTCCATATATCGTTAGGCTCGTTTAAATATGATACAAGCGGACAGTGGATTTTGCTATGCGGAAACGTTGCTGAAAAATTGGTTCGATGAATTACAAATCCGTTAGGGCCACCAAGTGCGCGTGCTGTGTCATGAGTGTACGATACGTCAATCGCAATTGACGATGATGAAGGATATACGATGATTCTGCGGACAACAAACACGCACGGAACCTTTCCCCCTTTTTTTTTTACTTTTTCCTACAATAACAAATCAACCTCTCGGTTCGAAACTTTCCCACTGAGGGAATTCCCAGTTTACGTATTAAAATCTTCCTGTTACAGAAAACCTAATCTTGATTAGAAAAGTTTCTATTAAAATGTTTATGGATTATTTATCATTTAATGTCGAAAAAGGATCGAGCTTGATCTTATCAAAGCTCCCTCTTTCTCCTTCTTCGAAGAACACGATCAAATCGTCGGAATCGGTTGACTTGTAAGGAAGTTCGGCGAATTCGATTCGCCATAATCATTCTATTGAGGTCGCGGTATCCCAAAACTTTCAGGCTGACCGCGATGGAAAGGAGTGAAACTTTTTCAAATAAAAATTGATCTCGTTACCGGTGGACCCTATACGAGCCGACTCGAAAAAGGTGATGAGAAGAGCGGTTCCCATTGGTCGGTTGCTGCGCGGATATTTTCCTCGTTTCGGTACGGGCAAATTGGCCGCGTGCGGAATTGACCGAGAAAAGGCAGACAAGCCAAGGACAGAAACGAATTCCGGAAGTCGGGTTTTACACGGTGGAACTTTCCGTAGAAGAAAAAAGAAAAGGAGAGGGAAAAATTCCACAGCCATCCACGAACGACTTAGACTCCGCTACGAAACACAGATTTTCCTGAAGCCACGGAGAAGTTCCAACTCTCTATTCGAGCTTTTCTGTTTACTTTATATCGCAGTCGTCGTTGGAATTTACTGAATTCCACGAGGTCCGTTTGTAGCTGGAAAACTTACGTAGCGGGATGAGAGGTTAGGAAATAAGGCGGGAAACGACGAGTGCGCTCTCTGGTGGTGGTATCGAGAAGCAAAGCCTCGATTCTTTCCGACAGAGTGGAGGAACTATTGAATTTTCCAACTTTTCTTGTTCGATGGTCCGTGTAATTCCTTAACCGGTTTCCAAATACAAACAAGGGAGAAAAGAAGTCTGTGTTAAGTACGAAAAGCATGGAAAAATAAATTCGACAGCTTTTAGAAAACGATGTTGACGTAAATAAGTAAATATATATATATAACTATTTATACAAACTATTATACAAATTATCGAATTTTGAACGTTTCTTATCCGAAAATTCATATTATTCCCTAACTGGTTTTCAAATAAAAATTAAAAAAAATAAATTCGACAAATTTTAAAACGCTGTTGACATCAATTCTCCTCCTTGCAGTTTATCGGTGTTGGAATTTGCAGATTTGTTGAAGTAATTTTAAAAAGTCGGATCAATTTTTGCATCGTAAAATGTGTTTAATAATTATTCTGATATTTGCCATCGATTAATACCAGTCTACAGTCATGCAGCGTATCAAGAAATTCTTCGTTACCCACGCAATCTGAGGATGTTGAACGTCACTGAAGAATTACAGCAACCCGCGTACCCGAGCTTCTTTCAATTTCATCCTATAGTGATGGTCATGTAAAAAATTGAAAAAATTGAAAAAATCATTCGTCATGCCCTTCCGGATACCTCGATTCGATTGAAAACATATACGAATAACCCCTGATCCAAGCTGAAGCATCTTCTCAC
Organism: Anthophora plumipes; assembly: GCA_951804975.1. Taxonomy (NCBI): domain Eukaryota; kingdom Metazoa; phylum Arthropoda; class Insecta; order Hymenoptera; family Apidae; genus Anthophora; species Anthophora plumipes. Next base: position 13,415,252 of record OX638123.1, on the reverse strand, counting down.
GCCGTCTAGAATAGTCAGAAGCTCGAGTTAAAGCTACTCCCTTACGTTTCCCTGGAATTCGCGAATACCGTGGTTTATTGATGCGTACACATACCGAGCTACCGGTGATGCATACATATTTGTCGTCCAGAAATACACGCGTGGAGATATCCTACGGCTTCACTGATTGCTCGGTGACCACACAAGTCAACCCTGGTGACCGCTGCCCGGTAATCACTGGCGAGACTTGCGTGCTCCGAGACTTTAACGACTACGCCAAACGATGCGACGCCTCATTACGCGTATCCAGCAATGTACATACATACTACTGCAGGAGTGAGAATTTCGCGAAACTGTTTAGTTTGAAATGAGAGTTGCGTGAACGGGGAACACTTCTGCTAGAGCGACAGAGATACGAGAAAAGTGTTTTGAAACTGACTGTATAGTCGGTGGAAGAAAAGTATTTATGGCGAGGTTGCAAAGGTCAGACGTCAAGATTTAGAGATTGAGACTCGATATAGTCACTGGAAGAAATATATACAGCAAAGCCGCAGGTTCACAGAAGTACCTTTACATGTTCGGACTGGGTATAGTCTGAGGAAGAAATATATACCAAGGTTACAAGTTTACAGGTCCTTTTTCATACTGGGATAGGTCTATGTGTTTGTGGAAGAAATATATGTGGCAAGGACACAAGTTCACTTAGGTTATTTTACATATTAGAACACACTATAGTCTGAAGAAGAAATATGCATATACGAAGGTCATGAGTTCACTTATGTGTCTTTATATATTGGGACAGACTATAGTCTGTGAAAAAAATATGTATATTGAAAGATCATAAGTTCTTTTTGAGTGAATTTATATATTGGGACTGGCCTAAATTAATCTAACCTTGGCAATACCTACATATTTCTTCCTTAGACTATACATTAGAATATTGGGTGAGAAAAGGATGCGAGATAACCCAAAAATTTGACTGAACGTAACTGAATTGTCTTTGAGAAACGTTCACATACAATTAAATATAAATAGTAACAGCTATTTGAATTTCTCAAAGGGCATGAATCTGTTAATATCATTTATAAGATTCAGCGAATACCAATGCAAGGATCAACACCCGTCGGCAACCATATCTTGAAATTTATGAACTCATAGCAACGTCATGTTTGCTGTCAAGCAGTACCTAATCGCAATATGTGTTTAAACCAGCAAGCAGCTTCGAGCATATTACGCGTAATTGCACCGTGAACGTTGATAACACGTTGTCGTCAACTTGTCAACCGTGAAAAAGCTTTAAGTTTCAATCGGAATCGACAAACTTGTCTAAGTTTTCATTTTTCGTCCCTAATAGGTGTACTACAATTACAGATAGTACATACAAATTATCGAACACTAAGAAACTCTTTGAATTTTTTAATTCTAACTGAATCTTGAAAAAATATTTCATTGTTTATAGTAAGTATGCTTTCGTACAGCCTTTCGAATCGAAATTTTCGCGATGATATTCATAAGCTGCCAGAAAAATGGCAAAAGCTCTGTAAAAAAGATTGTTTCGAGGATTGTGAAGATTGTGAACACAAAGATTGTGAAGTGATTGATTTTTTTTTCCAAAAAGAAGCCTCAAACGAACAAGTTTTATTCTGTATTTTTAACTCAACTTTTGGGACCACTAATTATGAGACACCCTGTATCGTTTACGCGTTGCAAATAAACCATCTGACGAATAATAAACTTTTTCGCCCTTTCAGTACAATATATCGTTTTTTAAACTGAAAATATACATTGTGAGAATCAACAAACGAATAGAAAAAACAACAAACGAATTTCTAACGAACAATGCTCTTCAAATTCTTCTTTTTTTAACTGTGAAATAAATTTCGAGAAAAATATTCTACAAATACCAAAATACTGTAGTTATTAATCCATTAATAATCGATTCATTTATTTTATAGCATGTGTCATTTAAAACCGGCTTATATTTTTTCTCTCAAACCTTATCAAACCACGTCAATCGAACGCGTTAAAGCGATACGCCAGTAAGTGCATTATTATCAAACAAGCGTCGAGTATCTCACGGTTACGTGGAAATTTTGTGGTCGTTTCTTCTGCCTTGGCACCTGCTGAAAGAAACCCGATGGTATCGTACAAGCGAACACTTTACGTTCCCGCGGCTTTTATTAATCGACGAGCATGCATACCATCGTGCAATACTTGAACACCATACCATAGAGAAATGCGAATCACGCGACGTCGCCTTACGAGTTCATTCAGTCGATAAATATCTATAATCGTGATCACTGTTCGTTGCATTTCTCGACAAAGATCGTTTGATTCGTATTTTTTTTTTCTCTTCCTTTCCCCCTCTTCCCTTCATATCCTCTGCTTCCTTTCTCTGTCTATTCTCGCGTGAACCTTTTGACCTGTGTAATATCGAAGTCACACTTGTGCGTAAATTATGATCCAACCATGACAAATAGCGGTTGTATTCGCGATAAGGTGAAATTTTAATCACAACTTTCGTTTTAATTTATGTAGTTGAAGGGTATTACATGTATGCCTACGTGATATTTCATAGTTCCTCGTTCCACAGGTCGTATCCGAGGCGAATGGGAAATGCGCAACACGGAATTGAAGGTATCAGGTGTAGAAATGAATTCTACTTCTACCGGAGGCACATAATTGGTATAGTCGTTCGAATCGAAATGTGCGCCGATCGGAAGAATTATTTGACGAGATAGAAAAACGGTTCGTCTTTTGTTTGACGTGGTTTGTGATACGTTTGTGAAAGAAAAAGTTTGAGTTAACGAGGTTCGCATGATAATAGACATTTTTCCTTTGTAAAAAATCGAACTTTCACTTTTCGGCTTTTATTTTAAACTCGTCTAGTTTATTTTTGAATGCACACTTTTCAAAAAAAAAAAATAGCGATAAAGATCCGTACGACGCAGGCTAAGCTATTAAGCATTCACACTTTTTTCTAGCAAACTAATATTCCTAATTTAAAAAAAAAAAGAATTAAATTAAAAATAAAAATTTCACGTCGTTTATTTGGTGTTATACCTTTGACAAATAAAGTTGAATTTAATTTATAAAAATGCAATGAATTCTGTAGATTCATTATCCACCAGAAAAAAATTTCTTTTTTTCTTTCTGTATCATTACAGTGTTGAATTATCGCTTTATGAGTAATTTTGTGACCAGTTAGAGAATTTTCCGGAATTTTCCAACTGCGGAGATGGTTGGATTGTAACAATATGAGAATATTAAAAAGAATGAACAAACCAAATCGACGGGAGAAAATTGTACGATTTATTTTCGTGTTCATCTGGCACAGAAAGTTCTTGAAGCGTTTGCAAACTATATATGCAACACGTATTCACTCTCGCCGATATACTTGTCCAATCGAAGGTAATAATTTCCCGATATTCTGCTCGGAAACTTCCTGATTCCAGTATAATCATTAATTATCGAGGGTTTCGCTCTGGTTTCGAACTTCGCCGCGCAAATATTCACGGAAACGCGTGTCCGCCGCGTGTACACGCAAAACTGACCAAGTGCCACGGAAATTACGACCGCGGTGTTACGTATGACGCAGAGATGTCTGTGTGAACAGAGAAACATGAACGATAACTTGGACGATATTCAGTGGAAACTAGAATTTTTAACAACATCGTCAGATTGCAGAAAAAAAAACAAATGTATCGAAATTTAAATATAGGAAATTTACTATAATCGCGATAAATAATTTCAATTTGCAAGGAAAAGTGGGTAATAAAAAATTCATGAACGTTGACGTTGAATTTATTGTAAATCTGCAAATCTATTTTAATGACGAGAACAAAAAAAAAGTGTATTGTATTTTGGGAAAATTAATTGGAATAATTTTTCAAATCGACATATTTTACTTGTTATTTGCAATGCCCGAAAATGCGAAATTCTGAAGAAGTGTAATAAAATCAGGTACTTCAAATAAAAAAAGTAACATAGGTAAAAGTGTCTTTAATTTGATTCAAATTTATTGTTTTTATTTATAAAGAATTTCATAAATTTTAATTACGAAGAATCTCAGAAATAACAATGTTTTGAAGCAAGCGACAAACAAACTTTTATATTGTAAAATACAAATTGTAATCAAGTAAAGAAAATAAAATCCAAATTAATCTCAGCTAACTGTCTACTTCAAAGAATTTTTATTTATATAATTCTTTATTATAAAATTTATAAAATCATTTATAAATAACGTATAAAATTTACACGTTTTAATATTACCAACGATAATTTTCCTACTACATCCACGACGAAATAACGACCGCAACGTCATTTTCTAATTTTCCCTGGGAATATTCAAATTTCCACCCTTGTGGATCACAATAAAAACACCACCCCAGATTCTAATAACAACAGACAATCGATAACTCCTTCATTTACTCAAACAGAAGCACTGAACGAATAACAACTTTATGAAAATAATCAAAGGCAAGAGGTACGTCGTTGTTGAATCAAAAAAAAAATAAAAGAAGACGTTAATCGAGATGTACGAAGGAGAGAAAAAAAAAAGAAAATCAACGAGAGAAACCGAGACAGAAAGATAGTGAAATATCTAGGGAAGGGAGGTGGAGAGCTGAAGGGAATTAGGGGGTGAATGTGTGGTCCAGTAAGCGGCAGTCTTCAATTCCGCGCTGTGGCGCGCCGGTGTAGCCCGCCATTTGCATATGAATCAGGATCAGAGGAGCGCACCGAGGTCCCAGAGCGTGTACGTAGCCGGCCATGATACGGGGACAAACAATCGCTCGCAATTATGCAAATCCCGTTGCAGTTGCACGATGTCTTGGAAAAAAAAGAGCGAGAGGTTGAAAAAGAAGAAAAACTGTGTGTGTGTGTGTGTGTGTGAGAGAGAAAGAGAGGACGACCTCGTTCATTTTGCGGTAGCTATGATACCACGGGAACTAGACAATGAGGGAAGAATACGGAAAAGGTCAGCGAGGGAGTCGAAGGTTGCACGATCAAGTGCAGAATCGAGCGTAGCTTCGATATCGATTATCGACCCTTTTACCATGCCATTGTGTCACCCTCGAGTCCATATAGACTGGCCAAGTGGAAACTACCCTTCTGCATTACCACCGGCCACTAAAAACCCTCTGCGTTCCCGAAATCTCACAAGCACACCCGGACCATCTCCTCCTCTCTTTCTCATTTGCATATGAATCCGAATTGGGCGTGAGGGATGGCCCCGGTGGTTGGCCACCGTTGCGGGAGATGATAGTGGTAGACTAGAAGAGAGGGAATCCTATAGAGAAATACGTGTACGTGTTCACATGTATACACCTGACCCTGGTGTACTTACAAATTAGTGTCACATATCACTTCCTTATTTCCCACCTTACGGAAGTTTCGCGGTTTTATTTACTCGTTCGCCTTTCCACGAAGCTCGCGGATCTTTTCGCACCAACCACGTATCCTGAGGGTAAATTTATGGTATCATCTCGAGTGGTCACACATTCCAGGGAACAAAATTCTCCTGCGAAATAAACAACGCATGTTTGTTGTGTTCCCTGTGAGTCTAGTCGCTTAGGACCCAAGATCCTGTAAATCCTGGAGTCTCCAAAGGGCTAAATTGAAGGTGGCTCTGGAACCTGGCTTCACAGGTGGACCACTTTAAGGTGACATAATCTAGGCTTCACACTGCATATATTTCAGATCAGAGTCTCATACTTTGCCATTGTATTGTGAATAAATAATTAAATAATATTTCGTATTTCATAGGGATAGGGTCGATACAACATGGAAAATTAGCAAAAGAAAAATAATTTTTATATTAAATCGAGTACTTTTATTCTAGTACTTATTCTAGTTTTAATCGAGTACATAAATCGAGATCTATTTATTCTAGATCTACGATACGTAGCACAAAATATTCAAATTCTATTTCTGAGAAAAATAATAGATAATTATTTAAATGTCTTCTTTATTCAGTAGTATTGGTTTACTATAAAAGAAACACAGGTATGTCGTTCCAAATGATGAAAAACCAGAGAGAAATACAATTGTACGGAGAATTTGGAAAGTTGAGAAATTAGTAGATCATGCCACGATGAGCAGACAATAGGCAAGTCTGGCATACACGGTGTATTACAAGAGAAATTCAGTGGTAAGAGCCAACGATTGAGGCGTACGCAGATGGACCTGGTGTTTAGTGATGGACTTTGAACTATTCTACCGATCTGTACGGCGAAAGTTCCGAATCAGTTTGAGTACTACTGAAAATCAGAAGTTCTAGAGAGCTTCAAAGACTTAATAGGTTTAACGAAGTCAAATATCGTAGATACCTTGAAAACCACCAGAACTCTTAGATATGATTCATTCATTCATTCATTCCTTTACCCGTTTCGTTGCTTTCGAAACTTTCGAAAGTTTCGAGCAATAATTAAAACTTTCGAAATACACAGGCGCGTTTTAATGTGATTAAAGAATCTTTAATGTCCTGAGAATACAGATGAAACGAAGCGTTTTCATGCCTGAAAATTAGTTGTTTAACGCTTGCACTACTTGTTCAATTAAATTGAATTGTTCCTGTACTTCATATATATATATATTTATATTTATATCATTTTCTGTATTATATAATACACTGTGGGTAAAAAATTTTACTGAACTTTTACGTTTACAGCCCTTGGCGAAAATTGAGGGCTACTAACAATTCCTAACATCTTTCATATTCTCTAAAATTCCAGTTTTTCGACAAATAAATTATTCTCAAAATGGAGGAGAAAATGACTTCGATTAATTCCACTAGTACCTAAAAAATTTCATTCTAGGATGAAACATAGAAAATTAAAAAATATAGAAAACGTAGAAGATAAAGAAAAATACAGAAAAATATAAAAAAAAAATAGAACACATCTATAAATGCAACAATAGTCCATACTAATCACCACACGCGATAGTCTCAAGCGAGTGTAATACCACATTTAACATCTCCCCTTAACGAAACCGGCAGATGTATCGCTACTTCCACTGTGTCTTGCTTACTTTAAGTCCATAAAGAATATCTGCCGGAAGCGGAGTGTAGTTGCGCTCGGAATTTTCAAAAGCGAGTAATTCATGGATAACGAGTGCCTTCCTTCCCCCTCGTAGCCGGATAAATTATTATTATACCGCGCCGTTCGCTCGATACGAGCGCAGAATTTTCACCAGAACCACTCTCTCTCTCTCTCTCTCTGTTACTCGCCGATACGTTATAATTGGTCCGTGCCTGTTAACTGCAGAACTTACGGGATTATTATGCGAAGTGTGTACTTACATTATGGTAAGCGGGGATCCTGACCGGATACAAACCGAGGCTAAGCGATTGAAAATGTCACCGGTTATTATATCAGCAGCGATCTTGCCACGGTTGAGAATTATTCTTCCGATGGTAAGCGACAAATTGCCATCTTTATTGCTATTATCGGCCCGCCGCTGCTTATCGTAGGTGGTAAAATCGTGAGTGAAATCCCCCAGTACATTTAAGCACGTTTAAATGCAAATTAGAGTCGCGTTGCTCCCCCTCCTCGTCCTCTCTTCATCTCTCTATGCAACGATACGTGAATCCAGGAGAACGATGACGCTTGAATAAAATCTTTCCAATCCCCTCCCTCCTTTCTACCCCCTTTTCGATTCAAATGTGCTTTACGTGACCGCCTCACCGTTGAATTTCCACCCCCTCCACGTGGGTGGACGACAATGAGCGTTATTGCAGCGATAAGTTAACCTCGTAGTGGTAAATTCTTTTGGAGAAATGTTTCTTTTTGTCTTTCTTTTTTAGATTTCGAATTGCATTTCAGGAATTAGTCATTTGCCGTAGAAATTAATTACTTCTGGTTGGAGTTGGGTGATCGGTACAGCTGATCAAATCGAAATACTGTATATATATATTAGTATTCTACGAAATTTTGGTAGAGAATACTGAATTCTACTGAAATCTACTGAATTCTATCCAAACCTACTATATTCTGTTAATATCTGCTGAATTCCAATGAATTCCACTGGAATCTGTTAAAATCTACTGGATTCTACTATATTCTATTAAATTCTTCTAATATCCACTGAAATTTACTGAAGTCTATTTTTAACAATTAGACACATAAGCAGCCTTCAAAAAGAAGTATATATCATTTAGTTCGTTTAGCAAAGTGATACTTATTTCATTCGAATTCACACTTGTCTGATTATTTTCGTTAAATATTGATGTTTCTTAACATTTACAAATTTCCTTCGAAAACCCTCATATATTCAATCTATTTCTGCAGCTACATTTCTTCCATGTACTTTTAAATATACTTATTCTATATATACTTTTGAATACATATTAAATATACTCCTAAAACTACTCATTCTATATACACTTTTTAAATATATTTTAAATACATATTAAATATACTTTTAAATATACTAATTCCTAAATATTTCTCTATAAGATTCGTTCGTTATCGAGAATAGGATGGAACCAATTTGCATCAACGAAATATAATTACCTATCCTCAAATAATAATTAGAAAGGCTTGTTTAAATTTCTAAAGAAGCATATACATATATATTCCTATTCGAAAGTACGTATTAGTAGAAGCAACAGCGTGTGTGTGTGTGTGTGTATGTGTTGTACAAATTTAGAAAAATGATAGTACACACGAAGGAAGAAAAAATAAAAAAATAGCGAATGCTCGTTAAGAGATCAAGCTTAGGCTTCTAACAATATGCTCACGGGAAGATGAACGACTTTCGTTGGTGATTTATCACGACAGGTATTGATTGCACCCTATCATATATCGGATTCAAAGTTTGAATACGTTAAATAACGATGCAACGAGAAACTCCCCCGCTGCGGTTGTGCACAAAAACATATTTGTGCTTCTGTATCCGCGAATTTCGCTGATATTGGATAACCTCGATACACCATGATGGGAAACATTCAATCCTGCACGTGTGTCACGTCGGTAATGCTAATATAATTTCACATAATGGTCTCAGCAACCAGAATATGAAACGTTTATTTGCTGGTCGGTCGTGATGAATTTCCGTATTTGCCCGGATAATGGCTAAATATTGTATCAGATAAAGATATAATTAAATTCCTTCAATACCTTCCCCACATTCTTCCCTTTTCCTTTTTTAAACATGTACACTGAACTTCAGAAATATTAAGACACCCGTTGTATCATAGATCGAAAAAATGTACAATTTAAATATTATTTTTCAATGTGACAAATTTTTAATTATTAATATTGCTTAGAAAAATTTTCCGATGTCATTTATACCGATATTAGTTCATAAATCTGAATATCAGTATTAATAGAGAAGCCGAAGATAAATTTCAGGGTTTAAACGTGAATCGAACCCGCGAGACCTCTGAACTAACACGTTGCGACTCTTCGCCCATAATTAAAGCGCCCTCTGTATTTTCTCGCTGTTACTGCTACTTGTTTTCCCATTATGATTCTCAGCCCGTCATATGTGAAGCATTGTTAACGAAAAAATTAATAAAAATACGGAATTGTTTCGAGGCTTTTATAGCTAAAATTTTAAACCGTGCAGACTGTGAGTGTTATTTATTTCACAGGGGATACCTTGGAAAAGCTGAATCTGATTTGTTAACCAAATAACGACTGAGCGAATAACAAGCGCGAAATGTTTAAGCATTCCGAATGCAGAGTAAATTTTGTTTATACACGTGTCGACATATACTTCTAAAATTATCATCGCTTTTGTATAATTGTACATTTCGTTCATATCATTTGCATGATGCCGTTAAACCATGCGTTACTCGCCAAACTACTTTGAAATTGCTACCATCGAAAGAGGATACGTGCATTTTTAAACACAAGAGAGAGAAAAAAATTTGTCGATAAAGTTATTTATATAAATTTCGTCTTAGAAAATTTTCCAAAAGGACGTATTCAAAGAGCAAAATGAAAAAACAAAATTGTCCACTTTTGGGGAGACAGTTAGGTTAATAAGAAACATTAATATTCAGATTGTAGATGATTCCTCTGTCGTGCTTCTAGGAATCTAACCTATTGTACAAATCCACGCATACGATACAGAACATCTGTAAAATACGATAAACAGGAGCAGCCTGGCGTTCGTTGCCAACAGCTGTTCGCTCGATTTCATAAAGCTGACGTATGTTTTTCCCCCCTCTGGTTCTCGAGAATTACTGGCACAGATGAGAGGGATCTAGCGGCGAACTGATATTTCGTTCGACACAGAAGTTTTCTTTCTTTTGAAAAAAAAAATATATATATATAAAAAAATCTCCACCACTTAGAAAACTTCATTTTTGCCCGGTGTATTTTTTTACGTTAGGATTATTCAGCAAAACGAGGCAGACATGTTAGTCGACGAAGCCTAATTTTTGTATGCAAATCGGGGTTTGAGAAAAACGAAATTGCAAAATATTTTTTCGAAATTGTAACTTTTTAACGAGGAACAACAAAGTAGAAAATATAAAACATTATATCTTTGGATAGTACAAAAGTAAATATATCAAAATTTACTCAAAACAATTTTATTTTACAATAAATGTACTAAAATCCACATACTAATTCGTCAAAAAATCCTAAAAATCTCCGCGTTAAAAAAAAAAAACACATTTACACCGAGAAATATACGAACCCAATCTACAAATTGTTCTAGAAATTCTGAATTTTTGGAAAGCACAAAAATGGTATGATATATATACACCAAAAATCTACAATCTGGCCTATAAATTGTTCAAAAAATTCTAAAAATTCCCACATTAACAATTAACACATTTACACTGACAAATCAATAAAAGTATCAAATTTGTCGAAGTTGCAAATACTGATAAAAATAATAATGAAGGCAACAATAAACAAAGAGAACACGTGCTTACAGAGGCAAACAAACAGTTCCTCGATCCCGAGTAGAATAATCTTTCACGGTACAGGGAAACCATGGGAGGAGTGGGGGAAGGGGCGTGTCGAGAAGATAGAGAGAGGGGAGTAGAGTGCAATCATAAGATTACACCAGAGATTACAGAGGCATGCGTGAACAGAAAATTTGACTTTGCACAACGTGTCCGCAGATTCTTTCAATCTTTGTTACCTCTAAAGCAATCACATTGCTTTTGTCGGGGCCGGAGTAAATTTCTTCGCGGCGCTATGCGGACTTGTAGCCACGCCATATGATTTCCCAAGAGGTGCACCGCGTACCGACATTTTGCAAAACGACCGTGTAACAGCTATGACCAAATATGTACACACACGTTTGTTACGGCACGATAAAAAAGTGAGCTACGAGATGAAGAAAGAAAGAAAATATATATGTGAATCTATGCCTGCCCTATACAATCCCCGTTCTTGTCACTTCTATCACCATCACACCACCGTAATGTGCTGTTCTTAATTAATTATGTAATTTTTAATTTCTATTTCATCCTTGCAAGTTAAGAATTAATCCTTAATCGTCAGATTATAAAATAAAAGATCCATATTGTTTTAAAACTGTCGAACTAAATTCTACATATTTTAAACGAAGTATAATTCGAGTGTACACATTTACCTCGGTAGCAAGTGAAAACACGAGGTACGAAAGACTCGGAAAGAACGCAGAACCCTCTGTATATACGTTAAAAAAGCTTAAAATACACGTTACACGTTATCAACAAAAGAGCATTTAATTAATTAAAGACATGAGCGTGCTGAAAAAGTTAGGACATGAATATACAACTGTGTATTCCTTTTTAAATTAACAAAGATGTGCATTGCACTCTGCAGATGCACATTCTGTGCATACATATGTACTTTTGTGCTTGTGTAAAACAGGAACGAGAGAAATTTCGATGGCGAACGTTTTTGTAAAGGTATATACATATATATAAGAAAATAATAAAGAAAAATAGAAGAAAGAAGATTGGAAAAAAGAAAAATAATCCTGAGCGAGGAAAAGATGAAGGAAACGGGACAAGAAAGAGGAAAAGAAGAAGGGAACGGTTGGAGATCGCGAGGCTACGCGACATTACGTGTAATTATAGTGGCAGCTAGAAGCGAACACGAGTTAAAAGTTATGATAATATGGTACACGGTGGGTAGCTTCTATAAATGTGCAGAGGTACAGAACATAAGTATTCCACTGGTGAGCAGAGCTTGGCATCTTCCGTGCACTTGTGTGGTCACGTGGTGCCTCTTTCTCTCTGTTAAACTCCCAACAGAGTCTCCACTCTCTGTTGAGTTTATACACCTAGGACAACAGGGTCTTTAATGTTTCTCAAATCAGTATGTACGACATCCTCTAGATGAAAGCCTCTTGTGAATCCTTGGAAATAATTCCTTCAAGAGATCAATTACGAACAACTTTTTTGTTTTCTCAAAATTTACTAATTTTTTAAATTTTCCGACACTCGGACATTTAAAAGCTTTTTAAACTTAGGGTTTTAAGGGTTAGAAACGTAAAAACTTGAATATTTTTAAAACTTAGATAGACAGAAACTTGAATGCTTAAAAAGCTAAAAAGTTTAAAACTTAAACATTCCCCTTCAGTTTCAAAAATCGACAGGTTCCCATGCCCCATCCTCCACATACTCAAAGCGAAACCTCTAAGCCTGACAAGTCTCCTTAGCAGCTCTAACATTAAGACAAACACGACCGCTACTTCCTCGTTTCTTTTTAACCACGATGTCCCTCTAGCTTGTCCACGCAATTTTCTATATACTCGAACAGTGAACTTCAACATCACTTCTTTCCAACCGGTACGTGATTCCCTACTTTAACGAGGCTGCATCTCGTTAGAGTAGAAAAGTAGGGGACAGTGCAATTAGATCATTTATGTCAACGCCACATCGTCGTGTCTCCACGATCCTCTTCAGACAAAGAACCAAGAAAAAAGGAAACTAACCCCCCCTACTCTTTCTCTCTCTATCCTACAATTTTTCTCTTCGCGACGGAAGCGTTATCTTCTGTTTCTTCTGGTTACGAATCAGTGTACACGCGTGTCGTAAACAGGCTGTGAAAGCCTGCATACATACGTGCACACACGCGTACACATAGCAGTCAACCCAGGTTGACACGTTAAACGGTCGACAATACCGCGGGCTACTAGCGTAGACACTTTGCAGCCGAAGGGCCGTAAAACGACTTGGAGTGCGTGTTAAGGGCACTAAACGGCCGTCTTTTTCAAGAGGAGCAGCTGGGAAGAATTGATAGCTCCGCGACTGCCGTTGATGGCGATCGATGCTTGCTCGTTATCGTAAGATTTGTTGCTGGCGCCGTGTTACTACACATCCGCCGGCTGGTTGTTCGCACCTTGTCCAAGTGAGCAAGCGGGCCTTTATGGTCGGACATAGTCGCGCCGAGTAATAAGATGCTTTATCGGCGAATCACCTGGGGGAGAACGAGTGTGCACAATCAATCAACACGGACGGAGGGGCACTTTGAAACGCGAATTAATGTTACCTCGTTATGTACGTGGAGTTTTCAGCCTTGACATTCGAGGTTAATCGCGACATTGCCCAAACCTAACTCGCCGACTAGCAAACCGGAGCTTCTAACGATTAGGTTAATCGAATTGGTCGCGATGAAGGATCATTGGGAACAGAAACGGACGGAAATTGTAATTTCGTTGGATATTAAGGGGTCAGAAAAACTGTGACTGTGTAATATTTACACGTCAAATTACACGAGTCGTTTTATTTCAGTAGATGAGTACAATTTTAACCGTGCACAGGTGTACACTGCTCGGTTACTATTGATACCGTTGCTCTTTATCCTTGTATTAAACAAAGGACAGTTATTTTTTTTTTTTTTTTAATGTAGATAGCTGCTTGTTTATTACGTTTCATGCAGAATGTTGCAATTTCTTTTCGTTAAATTGTAATCTTGTATGTTACTTCTTTATTCATCAGTAAGATAAATTTTGAAGTCAAGCCGAGAAGCATAAGTTCGTTATTTTGTATTAAAATGCAAATATAAAAATAAAATGTAGTCGAGGAGACGTATGCTCCATCTGTTTTTATATTTTTTGCAAACTCGTGAAACATTTCGGCGAAGAATGCAAGTTCTGCGTGGTAAATTGGGCGTGGCTTCGCGGAAGGCGGAGCCAAGGGGCGTTGCCTCAAAGGGGGCGTGGCTAGGGCCTTACCGTGGGGAAAATTCGTGCACGAAAAGTGTTATTTCATATTAAATACTAATTTTCGATTTGAATTGAACTTATAATTGCACAGAGATATATAATTATCCTGTAGATCATGGTGAAAGTGGTGATAGAAGTCCCGTTCGAATCTCATTTATTGAAAATAAAACTCAGACTAGAGAAATTAACATTCATAATTCTCCGAGAGCACGGAGTATATAATTAAAATAATACACACACTCCTGTATGATTTTCTTCTTCCATTTTTTTTTTCTTGCAACAGATGTGTGTTCTTTTTAGCAGTTTGAAAAAATGCATTTTCATCAATCTTTCGCCGACAGGTCTGTTATCAAACGGAATACCAAGTTTGACAAGCACATATGTACATCGACATGATTACAGTTCAAATTACAGGACTGCAAATCTATGATCATCCTCCGGTGAGTAGTTTCGCTTGAAATAACCATCGAGACGCATATACTGAACAGATCAACACGCGAAACAAACTGGTATTACGTGATCATAAATTTCTGCAAAAAAAAAAAAACAAAACCTGTACGTATCCCGGGCGAATTTTTCTTCTTAAAAGAGCACTATGGCAATTTGTTAATCAGTTACGTGCATAAAAAGTAGCAAAAGGAACAAAAACGTTGGGAATTTTATACGTTACATTCAGATTAATATCAGGAAGAAAAAAATAACTAAGAACTGTTAATTTTTTATTAGATGCTACGATCTTCGGGTCTTTTTTGACCCAACAGAAACGAAGCACAATGGAAACAGGAAAGATCAATGGCACAAAAATCTTACAAAACAGTGAATGATAAAATAATACTGAAACTGAAGACAGAGTGTTAAAACGAAACTAGTTATTTATTTAGAATTAAATTATTAAGGACTAATACACCATATTTCAGCCTGCAACCTGAGCAATGTGAACAAATTCGTAAAATACAAATAAGAAGAATTACCTAAGCTGTTCAGCACGAAAAAAAGGAAGAGAGAAAACGAAGAAATATTTATAAAAGTTACTTTCAAGCGAACGCTCCCCCTTAAATAATCCCACCGATCCAATTAGCGAATTCCTTACGCTACACTCGTACAATCTTTCCTCCGCGTCTGGGAAATACATATCCTTGAACCCTCTGCATCCTTTGTACTCCCGACAGAAAGGGAGAAAATCAAGGATAGAACGCAAACAGTTCGATTAGGAGTAGCTGCCGTTTCACCGCGGAACGAAGCCTCTCTCTTCCTCCCCTCCTCTGTCTGTCTCACTCTCTCTCTCTCTCTCTCTCTCTCACACACGCAGTCTCTCTCTCTCTCTCTCTTTTGGTTTGTACGGAAACCTGGGAGCCACAGGAATCCATCGTTTTCAGAGTTCCATCGGGCAAGTTTAGCCCAGAAGCCCTAGCTAACTCTGGAGGGGAATGGAAAGGGTTTGCTTTCGAAATTGATGGCCGATCCTCGGAACGACGGACCGGGAGTCAAGTTGATGGACCGAGCGACGATAAGGTTACAGAAGGGTGATCCGGGACGGAATACAAATTTTCCTCCAGATGAGTGATGTCGAGGAGTTTCCACTTCGTTATTCACTCGGCCAACCCCTCCCCCGCAGCTCCCACTCTGTCGCCCGTATCGGCTCGCACCTCGAGACGCGTCCCTCTGAAAATTGGAATCCGTGCGCGGCAAATTTGTTTCGTTTCCCGCCGCGGCGGGCGACAGAGGTGCAAAGCAAATCGATGCGGGAGCAACGGATAAAAAAATATGTACACGTAACGGGTGTCCGAATTTTTTCCCCGGTGTCTTTTAGAGACGTGAGTGAGAAGAAAAAATGTTGTGGGAGTGTGGGTCGTTTGGAAGCTTCGTTCAATTACTGTACGATGTTTTGAAATTAAATTACACCACAATATTACTTAAAGAGAAACTTAAGAGAAAGAGTTGCATACGTTAATTATTAGTACGTTAAAGTTTTCTTACTTATGTTTGTAAATGTGTGGTCAGAAAAATTGGGACACCCTGTACATTGTCGAGGCTCTCGTTTGAGCGATGCGCCAGTGCCCTCGATAAGCCCGCAAAATAAATCGCGACCAGACGGGTCGAATTTGTTTTTACGCTAACGCGTATTTATTGAGTTGAATATAAAAAATCTCTGTGCTTCTCTTCTTCTTTTTTTTTCTCTATTATCAAACGTTTTCGCGCCGTCCCTACGGGAACGCAAGACCACGGCTTGATAAATAATTTTCAGCGTCGTCCCATGCAAAATAATTTGAAATTTTGATTTACATATTAACTACAAGCAACGCTGTAACGTTTTAATAAATAACCCATATTCTCTAACACGATATCTCATAATTATATCACTGTTACAACAGCACAGTGCACAGAATTTTCTATATTAAAAATGAGTGGGCGGAGCCAAGAGCACTAGGTAGGGCTGACAGCAGTGGGCGGGGCCTAGGACAGTGGGCGGAGTCTATGACCGTGGGCGGCGCCGAAAGCAATGGGCCTGCTATTCCACTAAAGCCGTAGACCTTCCCCCTCTCTTTTCCACCTCTCTAGAGAGATGGGCTCACCTCTTTCCCTCCCCCTGGAGTAGTCAGAAGGAAGATTGGATCAAAAGGGGCCCGCTGAACCCCTATGGAGCAGAACAAAGTGCTGTTTTGCTATTCTACCGGTACAGAAGTTTAAGGGAGGGGCCACTCTAAGCCCCGCCCTCTGAATAAAAGGATGCAGTGAATTTAGAAGGTATAAACTATGCAAAAAAGCAAATAAAAGAGAGGGATGACGATTAAAGTGATAAATAAAAGCCACAAATATTATAGAATTCTAAAATTTCCTTATATAAGAAACTTTCAATACGGAGAATGAAGATTTTAATAAATTTAGGAGAATTACGCGATGCAAATCAGAAACAGTATTCCGTCTGATAGGAATGCTGTTCAGGAATGCTGTTACCACAATGCTTATTGCCTCGTGAAATAGTAAATACACGTTTCGTCAGTTGATCAACAAATTACAGATATGATTCGTAGCGTACCGCAGTATGACTTAATAAAGATCCATCCACAGAACAGAAAACCGCAACATGATGTATATATACTTCGATGGAGCAATACATTGGTGTGAAATTGAACGGAATACCACGTAACTACATACCACCAAAATTTGCGAAATGTTCTATCACCAGAAATAAAACGTGATGTTAAAAACATACGCATAATTCGCGGAAAATTTTTTTAAATTTGTTTAAACTAAAAACTTAGTTGCCATGCTTGCAATCTCGGAAATTGACACTGCAAAGTAACACATTTTTAAAATATTATTATTATTTCTACACACACAACAAAATTAAATAACATATCTGAAGATAAGCTTGAATTAATAAAAAAAATCACGAAAACAATATCTTTCATACTTTTTCGAAAAAAAAAAAATCCTAAAAGAGCCTGAGTTTTTAGGTCTCTTCAGCTTCACATCCCACTTCTTTAAATCAATCATATTCTACAGAATAATTTCAGCAATAGGCATTAAATAAACTCAACGATAAGTACATTATTACAGAAAGTTTCCATCGCTTGAAGTGTTGCGTAAAAAAGAAAAGTGATTCATAAAAATTACGGAATACTTAGCCCTCCGGAAAATAAGAACAGAAGAACGGTCAATAACTTGCAACTCCCGTTGTTCAGGACCTCGCTACAATTTACGAGAGGGATACCGGGGCGAATAAAAAAGTACTCCACTTCCTAGTAAGTCTTCCGGTGATAAAAAGAGCAACCCTTCGTTCGTTCTTAGTTCGGAAGGCTTGGCTATTAACTGACACGTCCCCAGGTTCTTTAATAGCCGAAAGTCCAGAGACCAACGAAACAGAGGTATTCGTGCCAAGGAAGTTACTCTTCCTACACTTTATTCCATTCAACGTCCGGCTTTTGTCGCGTCTTTCGTTAATTACCTCAACGGTATTCTTTCGCCTGTGAACTTTGGCCAATTGCACGTTGCAACCACGTCAGTAAAGAAGCGCCATTAATATTAATAACACTCTGTTGCGGTGTGTCCGATTAAAAAGTTTCAAGCTTACTGAAACAGCACGAGCTTATGGGAACGAGCTTCGGGCGAGTGTGCATTTAATTCTACGTCTTCGAATGCCGCAAAAGATTTATCTTTCAAAGGATAAATCCACCCCTATTGAGCCAGAAATAAATAAAACTTTTGGAATTTTTTTCATGAATATCCACTCGATGAAAAATTTTAATATTTTTAGGAGATGTAAGCGCAACTCTCAGCTATCCTTTGCGATTTTTGAAAAGTAAAAATATTACAAAATGGAGGAATTATAGCGAAAAATCTTCGGATGTAACACTGACTGCTGGTCGCCATTGCTGGCAAAGATTGGAACATCCAAAATGGAAAGTTTTTTTCGATTTATAAATAAAAATGTAGCTTAAGATTTTTTCCTTTCGTTCAGCAATTAAACGTGAAAAAAAAATTCCCAAAACTTTACGGATTTTTAAACGCCTCAGCGTGGCGCACCGCCTTAAACAAATTTTCATCCCACATTCGCCCGGGAGAACAACTCCTATTCCCACGTTAATCATGCGTTTTAAAATTAATCTCCATTTTATGAAACATTCCGCGCCAACTTTAATATCATTTCCGTTGAAGTTAAAACGTTAAGGAATGTCACTCTTAATATACTTTCATTACCGCAGGCATTTTACACAGTGATTAGCCTAAAATTCCCCTTCAACAGTCGTCTACGTCCCCTATTTTCCCCCCACTCCGGCCGTCGAGTTTCATATTTTACTCTGAAACATCTGCAGGCATTAATAAACGTTGCCATTTACGCGTTCATAAATTGCCGCCGTAATATCGATTAATTATTAAGGGGGCAATCTTGTTTATTACCGTTTGCACGGGTTCTCCTCGAAAAGCTAGGGGAAGGACGTTTATATCCGTGGTACGGCGTGCCGAGATAGTTTCGTTATTTATAGAATTCAAGTTTTCCCGGGCTGCTGCTTTAACGGAGGGCAGTATATTTTAAAAGTTCGCCGAACTTTCGAAAAGTGCAAGGCACGATACAACTTGTGGCTGTCATGCGTTCACGTAACCTCGGCCACGAGGGGACATTAAATGCTTTATGTACACCACCATTTCAAACCCCCTTCTTCCGTTTACTCACCCCCAACCGCCACCGAACAAACCCCCCCTTTTCCGTATGCGTGGTGTCGGTTAATTCGCCTCTATTAAGCATATGAGTTCCGGCTATCCGGCAAACTTCCACCATGTTTACCGGTCGTGTTTCCTTCGATTCGATATTCGCCATAAACCCAACCCAGTAAAAGGCGCTCTTATCAAATATTAAAGCTGTTCAGGAACGAGAGCAATTTCACTTCTACCGGGGGATAAGCATTTTATAAACCGCCTGGTACTTTCTTCACTTTAATACCCCCCGTCGAATATGCACCGTATTAGAGTGCATTATCCCATACGGCGGATAAGCTACGAGTTTATTCTTGTCGTCCAGACTTGATAGCGGTCGATCAGATGCGTGATTTTATGAGCCACTGGCAAAGTCTACAGGACCGCTCGTGAAATTACTCGGTGAGAGCAGAGAGAGGTATTCGAACGATAGGCCACGCCCACTTGAACAGCAATGACGTGATAGGGCATTGTATGAATACTGTAGATATCGGAGCATGTACTGAGACACGCCTACATACTACTGCCCTTGTTCCCTTGCACTGGACTACGCCCCACTGGCCCCGCCCACCACTTCTGGCTCCGCCTACTACTTTTTGCTTCGCCAATGGGCAACCAGAGTGATAATAGCGCTCCCCACTTCACTTCGCTGCTCTCGACCACGCCCACAAATATTGGCTCCGCCCACAGGTCACAGTGGGCGCTCTTGCCTCCTGAAACGGTTACTTGAGCAGTCCTGTAGCATTGCTGACTAGAGTAATAGGGCTAGATGAGTTTCAACAGTATGTAATCGTTGATTAAACGAGCGCAACGTTTGCATAATTGCTAACATCAATTTGCCCTCTCATAACGAGAATTCCATCCCACATGAAAAAAGACGCCACTTAATTCGTGCAGCTATTAGGTTGTTCGCTGTGGATCGTGGCCGGGATAGCAGAACAGGAGTTACTCGTGTTACTTGCACTATGTTGCTAATTCAGTATCTCGTACGGTATCGGTAGACTGGATGGAATGCAAAATGTGTGTGGCTTTATCGAGTGAAGTAATAGTATGTGCTTTTAATTAAGGACAAATCACTTTCCACTCGTTTATCTTTACGATCTTCCAATCCTGGGTGCAGTGGGCGTGGCATGTAGTGTCAGACGGCTAATAGATTATTTAAATTGGACTGCTCTGAATGTTACACTGATTAATATCACAGCAATTTTTTAATGGCACGTTCGTGGTGCAGTGTGTTGTCAAGATCTGACAGAAATGAAATTTTATGGCTGTTAAATTTAGATTTTGAGGCTGGCGATTATCAAATATAAATTTTACATAATATTTCCATTTATTTTCTAATGCAATTGGTATTCATCGCTGAAACTAATATATTCAGCGATTGAAAAATTGTAAAGCGAGCGGTAAACCATAGAGCTGCATGAAAATATTTATTAAAATCAATTACGATAATTGCAAATTGCCCAGACAAACGGCAGAGCTATTTAATAGAAGCATTAAAATCTCTCGCTGAAACAAAATTGCAGTAAAGATATGCGATCATAATTCGTGAACTATAGATCCACTTCGGAATAAAGAATGGAACTGCGTGTAATATCGACAAAGCGAAGTTTGTAAATTGAAAGCAATCGATACAGGTTAACTAGAAAAAAAAGAAATGGAAAAAAAAAATCGCTAAAACGAAAACATTTAATCCCAAACGAATTACATTACGAAAATGAACACTCCACCAACCATGTCGATACAGCTACAGCATTTTTTCTCTTCGCTCTGTCTCTTTTTTCCTTGCCGCGGAACACGTAATAAAACGAGTTCATAAAATTCATCGATTTCGCGATATTGAAATTCATATTCTCGTAGAATATGAAAATCTGCACTGTTTGACGATAAAACGCCCATTGGACGGGCGAAGCAATTTCGGAATTCTCTGCCAATAAAGTGCTCTTTCAAATAAACAACCATGATGAAAAAGTTCGATACAGTACATGGATATTGAAACTCCTCTAAGGGGTGAAATCATTTCACGCTTGTCAAACAAACATTCTTGAGGTTTGGTGCAGGCACGCGACGCATTTAATCGACTGGAACAAAAAAAAAAAAAAAAAGATACAAAGAAAAAGAGGAGAAAAGTAGGACCTCCCTGAAATTTATGAACGTTTCGATATAAGCCCTAGCGCGTTTCGAGCCGATGGAAAACTGTATCCACTGTCGAACAAAATTGCGGAAACAATATATTCGGCGAACGACTGGATGAATAAACGGCTACGTCTATCGATTTTCAGATCGATAGGTAGGTCTGTTTCGTTTGCCTTCAATCCTCGGCAAGGGGTCGAGGCAACCCGCCCGTCACCACCTCCCCACTCGTTTATTGGTTTCAGTCTAAAAACAATGCCTTTACGCAGCCGTTGTTCCGTGCACGATGGATGTAACGTGCACTTGGCAAAATTGTGGTTCGATTGTGCGACCTAACGCAGTATTTCATCCACCGATGACAGCAATATTTGTTCAATGCAAATTCATGAAACATATATATATACACAATGTGTGTTATAATATGTATCAATGGTGGATAAGTGAATTTCTGTTAAAAAATATACCGAAAGCAAGAAACTACGTTTCTTTTGGAGCATTCGTTCGTGAGATTAACGCTCTCAACTTTTTAAGCGTGCACGTGTTGAATTTATAATTTTCTATTAATCCGAGCATTTCGGGATACAATTATAAAGTATTAGAAATAAAAATTATAAAACATTACTATTACTAAAAATAAAGTTGACAAAAATTATTATTACTGAAAGTACGAAAAAATAAAAATCATTATTACAAGAAAAGTAATGATAATAAAATTCTACAAATTCCGCCGAAGATAATACACAACCGAAAGAGTATGTATTGATTGGGGAATCGCTAAAACACCTGTCAAATGCAGCCGCCCAAAAAAAAAGCTGCACAGGAGCCATTTTCTCCAAAAAAGGAAGCACACCGTTCGAAGAAAATTACGAGGCAGTTTTAATTTATCCTCCTGGTCGATATCACCTTATGTACAAAGCTCAGATGATATATCGTTTCCCATTCAATACTTGAATATAAATATAACGCATAATGAAAACCAAAAAAACCAAAAAAAAAAACAAAAAAGGAAAACTGAAAAATCTTCCCCCAGCTATCTAAACGGCGCTAAATCGCTAAATACGAGCGACGTAAAATTTGCATCTGCAAATATTAAGCATACTAAGGCAGTACTGCAGAGGAAAGAAAAAAGAAAAAGGGGGACAAATTTTTATAACAAATTTCACGCACTTAGTGTCTCGTTCGAATGTGTAAATCTACGAATATAGTAATCTCATTCGAGCGTAATTGCATGCAATTATTTCCCAGCAAAACGGAGGCAAATATTTGTACACGACAGGGAGGGAAACGAGTATAAACTACGAAGCAATTTAGGCAACGAATAACTGTGAAATCACTGCTGACAGATCTCGAAACGCGCGCGTGGATTTGTTTGCGCCGGTGATCGAAAGAATCTGGATACCTCCAGAAGCCCGAATAAATCCCAACTGGCGGGAACATCGTGTTCCCTGGATCTTTTTCTATGTATACATACATACATACAGCGAAGCAGATGGCAGGGAAAGAGGAAGCGCCGCCGTTGAAACGACGCGACTGAGGTTAGAGTCAAAAAGGCGAAAAAATATTCTTATTCACTCTCTGTAGACCCACGTATCCCTTTGGACAAGTAAAGCATGGGGAAAGGAAGTCAACGACGTGGCTTTTCGTGAATAAACTCCAAGAATTGTATTGCAGCCAGAAATATCGCCGCAAGGAAAACAAATCCTTGCGCTCCGCAAATTTGAATGCGCCTAAAATCTGCGTGCCGTGTGTCCGCCTTACCCTGTCTTTCCATGTAATTAAAAAATTTTTAATATGCAATTTCTGCACTTCCGCGAAATTATAATACGCAGTTTTTTTTTCTGAATTTGCGCATGTGATGGAAGAAAATTTATTTCACTCTTAAAAAGACACTAAATTTAAATATAATTATGTTAAGTTAGGTTAGGTACAGATAGAGTGTGTATCTCTATCTGTTCGAAGCAGTAGACTATTTAAAAAGGTACTTAAGAATAAGAATTTCAAAATGAAAATAATCGTTGGTAATAATAAATGAAATATTCCACTTCAAGTTTAAAAATTTTCTTGCTCGTTTTAACATTAATCTTAAATAAACAGAGGCAACACCAGTTTCAGGAACATACTACATTTCTTCCTCTGGCTATACACTCGTACCGAAACTCTTAATGAGAATCTCGCACGCTCTGAACGTGTTAACGCGGTTCTTTTTTTTTCTCCCTATCATTTCCAACTCGCATCTCGAATTCTCCGGAAGTCAACGTAAAGATATCAACACTCCTCTCTAATTGAAATCTTCGAATCCGCGGCAAGAGGTTTGGGTACAACTGTCGGTGAACTTATTACGCCGAAACAATTTGGAGAAACGATATTGTACACCCAGCACGAAGGACGAGAAAGAGGAGGATAGCGTGGCTGTTTGAAATGGAACGGTTAGGAACGCGAAGTTCGGTACAGATACCGAGAAACGGAAGTGGCGACGGATAGAAAGGGATCGGTGGATAGTATAGCGCGAGAACGAGAACCACCCCTCTATTCTCCTTCTGTCTACTCCCATGGGGAAATGGTTAGAGTAGACGATATCGGCCACTCCATTGCTCATCACGGCGTACCAGTTCCAACTCGAACAAAGCTTCCTTGCAATGCTTTTCTTACGGCGCCCTAATCTGGCTTAGAGAGGACCGGACGAGAGTTCCCTCTTGCTCGCTTCCGTTGCTTCAATTTACGTTGGCAAGAGCCACATCATCCTTAGGTTACCGCGATATCTCAAATAATGTGTGCGATTGCACGAGGCTACGATCGGTACTACTGCGCTCGAATCCTGATGGCCAACGTAAAGGAGACGGTTGTATACGAGATAGAGGGAATTGAGCTGTAGTCGGTGTTTGTTTAATTTAAAACTATCGATTCGAGGGGAATGTTTGCTCAATAAGATTGATGAATTGTTGGTTGGCTTCTGTCTCTTCCTTTCCTTTTTTTAATGAGAGTCTCTCGAGAGGTGACTCTCAGTCGCCACTTCGTTCGATACAACTCGAATGATAATTAAGGAGCGACAATAACTGTGTTTTTTGTTTTTTTTTTTAGACAAATGCTCTTCCTTTTCGCATTTGGAATGTTTCACCTTATACACGTATTGTGTTTAATTAAAATAATTATTTCATACAATAGTCCAGCTTTGATGGTTATGAAAATTGAGCTAAATGAAGGGAAGATAAGTTAGATTTTAGATTAAAGAGCAAACCAAGAATTTCATAAATGAGAAATTTGAACTGAAAGGAAGCCAAGAAAAATTTAACTTCAGAGCAAAAGCTTCGAGTGCAAAGGAGTTTTGCTAGATTAAAATTAAACTGTCGGAAGGGAAGCTTCACGGCCACTTATTAACGAAGCTTCGCTCGATTATTAAAAATTATAAAATTCGACAAACTAAATACAGCATCGACTATGTGATTCTAGAAGACAATACGAAACGAAAATTAAGAGTAACAAAATTTCGTTCGAAGCTTCGTTTTTCAGTTATTAGCGTTGGAAAATATCCCAGCAATCAGGCAACCCTTCTTACACGAGAGAATACGAATTGTATTAAAAGAGGAGATACGAATCTCGCCATATTTCTTCCACCGACTGTACCAGAATTACAATCAACAGATACTTCGACAGAAGATTTGTGAACATTTTAGAAAAATTAATTTAACAGTACAAAGAAGAGGAAAATAATTTTTCAAATATACTGCAAATGTTACAATTGAATTGACCGTAGTAGAAAATCTGAAAATCGAGGATTGTTGCGTTCGGGACTCGATGTGAAATATCACGGGACACGAGGATCGTCTGGCATTGTACAATTAAAAGCTATTACGGTTGAAATAAAACTAACTAAGCGCGATATGACTGGAGGACGAAAAAGTCTGCCGAAAATCGGCAACTGCGTCAGTTATTAAAACGAGAAAAAGGCATCACAAAGGAAATGGCGAGCCGGGTCTCATCATCCGCAATCGCGTTTATACCGGAAAAATTGCGGGGAATCCATTTTACTTGAACCGAAGCACTTTGATGCGGTGGAAATTGCTTGAAATCCGTTTTGCTTGAACCGTGGGCGCGCCTACAACCATGATATAATTCCGAGGGAAAAATTCTGCTGTACCGATTAAACTCTTGCTATGTCAAAGGGACATTTTTCTATACGCGCGCCGTCAATCTGGGGGAGGAAAGAAAAAAGGGCGTAAAAAGTGGAACGTTTTTCCCTAGATTTCTCTTTCTATCGAGGAGTAGAATGCTACGCTTTGTGTTAAAATTCGAAACGCTTAGTGTGTGCATGAATGACACAATAGTTCGTTGCACCCAAGAATAATGTTCGAAATCGGATAATTTTCGAAACATTGTTTACGGCATAAAATAATGTTACAAAGAACAGTGTGAATCTTGAAAATAATACACATGTACTTATCTTTGTAATATATGATATAGTTATTGTAATAATACATTTTTAAATTACTTTACATATAATATTTAGTTGTATTAATTATTTTATATCAGCATAATTATTCGATCTTTGAAATAAGGAAAAATCTTGGAACTAAAATATAATTTGCATATGCAAAATTTTGTGTCGATTCAGTTTCTGCGCCAATTATTTCATTCTGTGTGCACTTTTTCATTCGACGTAGCAACTCAATTTTAATAACAAGACAATAATAATATTTTACACACATATCATATAATATATACTTTATTATACAGAAATAATAAGATATTGTACGATAATGCATCTGTTTACATTCAAAACATGAAACAGCCTGAACGGAGTGTCGAAGCGTGCGCCATTAGAGGAAGGTGTTATTAAATTTCCCTATTTCCTGATTAAAAGCAGAATTACGAAGCACAGGAATACCAGGGCGTGTGATAATTGAAAGCACAAATTCTGCAAACGGTAAGCAATACCAAACAGAAGCAAACAGAGAAAGAAAAGAAGGAAAAGAAAAAAGATATTCGCGACAGAAAAGTTCGTATAAACGTTACGACACTTTCCTAAAACTGGTTGCCAATATTTTCTGTCGTTTCGACGAAATTCCCAAAAAACTTTTAATTTCAGACGACACTCGAAGCAGCCAGTCACAAGCTCGAAAATTCACCCGGCAGAGAGACAACCGGCAAACAGCCGATCGAAAAGGAACATGCAAATACGGCGACGCGAAAATATTTTTCTAACCGGCTCCACGGATGCGCTGTCCCTGCGGCAGACCAACGCCGATTCTAACGAACGTTGCGGTGGATCCCGCGTTTCCTCATTCGTGTCATTCACAAATTCCAAAATGACTTTAATTAACTCGATTTAATCTGCCGCACAGAGAGACAGCGAGGACGAAAGCGAGACAGATGGAGGCACAATTGTACAAATGGAGATACAGACACAGATAGAGACAGATAGAGAGAGGAATAGAAAAGGAGAGAGGCACAGATAAAAATAGAGACAGTTTGAGAAAGAGTTAGAGAGAATTAAAGACGGAGAAAAATAGAGAAATATAGATACCGAGATAAATAGGAAGG
This sequence comes from Anthophora plumipes, assembly GCA_951804975.1. Lineage (NCBI taxonomy): Eukaryota > Metazoa > Arthropoda > Insecta > Hymenoptera > Apidae > Anthophora > Anthophora plumipes. The sequence continues at coordinate 13,388,279 of OX638123.1, read as the reverse complement.
GGGAAATTTGGCCAGGAATAAAGCTAGACAGAGAGAGGTACAGAGATGCAGTAGTACTTCTGCGTTCCGCCACCAGATGGACGGACACGCGACCATTCTCGCTGGCGCTCGCTAAGCCTCCCGTTTGTATATATACAACTTCCAAAATCAATCTTACGGATGCTGAACGAAATGGAAAGAGATAAGAGGGGAGGCTAAAAAGTAGAAAAATAAAAATAGAAGACAGAAAAAGATATAAAAATACCAGTGATAAAAAAAGAATAGAGAGAAGCTAGTAAAGAAAGAAGAGGGGGGTGAGAGAGAGATATATACAATCAGAGAGAAAAATAATAGGGGAAGACAAAAGCAATAGAGAGGGAAGAATATATATACAAGATAGAAAAAATATAAAAATACCAGTGATAAAAGAAAAGAGAGAGAGAGAGCTAATAGAGAAATGAGAGGGAGGAAAGAGAGATATACGATCAGAGGGAAACACATTACATATACACATAGTTGAGAGAGAGAGAAAGAGAGAAGAAACAAAGTGCAAAGCAGGAGCGTATAGAGAACGAACGCAAAAAGGGAGGGCGAACTGTTTCGCTCCCTCGTCACCGGAATACACGCGCCAGCGAATCTACGTGTCCGATCGTAATGATTACCCGCCGCATGCCTACCAGATACAACACAACAACGACGGCTGGTGACGACATGTTAAACCATCATTCGAATCCGGTGGCTGGCCCCTTGTCCTGCGCGTGCGAGTTCAATTACACGCGCCACGCACAGGTATTACCGTCGAGGCCGATAACAACGGAATCGGTGCCCACACGTCGATTATTTTCAAAGCGAATACGTGGCTGAAGTGAACCGAGCTGTTGGACAGATGTGTGCATCTCTACCAAGTGAGCACAGGCTGTGATAGGCTTTTCTTATCTCGTTACGATCTTCGTTTCGTTTCTTCTTTCCTTTTGAGTGTGTGTGTGTGGGTTTCTTGAGAGGGAAAAAAGGATTCGAGACTAATTTTTTCGCTGTTCACTTTTTCATCATTTAATCCTTTTTATTGGTAGTTTTATGCAGGTAAACTTTGCTCAGAAATACGATTTTATTTCTCTCATTTTGGTAAGATAGAAGTTTGTATCAGAAAATCTACGTTTGTATGAGATTGTCTATGTTTGTACAGGTTTCAGTCAGCCCTTAGTCTCAAAAATAAGTCGTTTTTGTATCAGAAAGTCCACGTTCTTATCAGAAAATACATGTCTGCATCAAAATGTATACATTTGAATAAGAATGTTCAAGTTTGTACAAGACTGTTCAAGTTTGTACACACATTAGTGAGAAAAATAAGTCATACTGTATTTTTACATAACACAAAATCAAAATCAAACTTCATGTATTACAATTTATATTTATATTTACATTTTTACATTTATGCATTGCTGCTTACAAATTCTGTATTAATAATTAATGCATAAATATTTAAATAAATAACACAATGCATTGAAGATAATAAAATTTACATCTGAATAAATAATTTTAGATATTTTGAAAAAAGATTTAAAAGTAAATTTATAAAAAATTATTTCATTAAGTGTACAAACGAAGAATTCATTTTTATTATTACTTTTACGATTATTTTCATTATAAAGATCCATTCGCCATTTGAATATTGCAATAGATAAAAATGCGTTTCTTTTTTATTGAAATTTATACAAAAGCAAGTCATATTTGTCATATTTGGACAGTGTGTGATTGAATGCAATAAGGCAAGAAATTGAATGTTTATACTGTTTGCGGAAAGGTAACCACGAAGATACAAATGATCGTGTTTACGTGATGTTTGTATGATACAACGAGTGACAAGGCTTAAGAAGCCTTGATAAATTGTCGTTGAAGTTCATTGTTGCCGCCGGCAGCATTTTATTATTTTTCACATCGCTTTAAGCAAACTGTACAACAAAGCTTAAGGAAGAGATTAAAACTCTCCAAGTTGCTTCCCTTTCTAATAAATTTCTATCTACCTAACGAAAACATTTTTTTTTATTATTTTGTTTCTCCGCTTCTTGGAAAATAATCTTAATTTTATTACTGTTCCTTCTTTTTTTACATGTTTTAATGATAAAAGTTGAATTTATACTCTTGTACTTTTATACTGTTTTATTTATTCATATTTTATGATAATAATAATCTCCATTTTTTTTATTCAATTTACTTTTAATCTTTCATTGATCGTGCAAAAGGAATTATATTTATACGAAACCGATACTGTAATTCTTTTTTTAAGTATTTATATTGGAATCAGGGATGAATTGAAAAAAAGTGTAAAAAGTTTCACATTACAATGAAATCGTGATAATACACTGACACGTTTTATCCATTGTAAAATTGTACAAAATGTTGTTCCCGATATTGAAAAAGATATGTATCAATTATGGACGAATAGATTTTCGCTAACAATTGACGATTATTTATCTGTTTTTATTTTACCACTTGTTTTATTCGAAATTTATTTTAACATTTGAACATTAATAATTATGTGAATATTTCCTACCAGTTTTATACAAAATGATAATTTCAAAAGCTCCTGGAAGTAAAAATTAATCAAACTAAAAATGTAATGGATAATAAATAATTATTTTAATACTTTTTATACTTTCTGTACAAACTAATCATTCTAAAAAAGCTCCTGAGAAACAAAATTTAATGGAACTGAAATTTTAAAGGACAATTTATGATTATATGAATATTCTTTATCATTTTTATTCAAACTGATGACTTTGAAAATCCTCAGAAACAAAATTCAATGAAAATTAACGAAATTAACACTTTATAATATTATAAATATATGAATAAATATCAATACACTATACATTGCATATTAGTATTATTATAATATGTATTATTAATATATTACATTTTATATACATCATGACAATTATTAATTCTTAGCCTCTCCAATAAAAATATGAAATTGCAACCAATAATTTTTTTTCTCGCGAGAAAAATCAAATTACACACGATTGAAATAAAATAACACTCAGCAAATGCAACAAGTGCAGTTTACAAGTTCGATCTTCTTCGAATTAAAAAGCAAAATGAAAACAACTTCATTTACTTCTTAGATATATTTTTTCCTTTTTCTTTCTTCTTTTTTTTTTTTATTGTAAATGTAACACTTTCGCCGCAGATTTTATATGAATTTTTATTCTCGCTCTGCGAAGAGAAGCGATCGTGCGAATCCGTCGTTGGTACGCGACATGGTTAAAATTTTGCGCGAAGTTTCTTACCAGTTCTGCGGTGTAGGAAATTGAAGTTAGAGAGTGTCAAAGTCGTCACGAAGGCCAAAACGCGTTTGCAAGGATATGAGCGTCTGGTTGGTGTCGTGCCATTGGTAAGGTAACTTGGTGTAACTTGGCACGTTACGTTAATTAATATCGAGCCGAAGGAGAACTTTATCGAAGTGAAATTGGTTCATAGTAATTTAGGAACCGCGGAAGAAAAAAGTTGTGCTCGGATATGATTCAAACTTAATTACGAAGTTACTCGACGTTGGAAAACAAAGAAAACAGAAAAAGTGAAGGCGTGGATCCTTAATGTGAATAATTACTTAAACGATACGATGCAATTTTATTAAACTTGAACAAAGTGTCGTCTAATTTACAAAAATCCATAAATACTAATTCAGAGTGTCATACAAAAATATCAATATTTTTTGTTTCATAGTAATTTTCAATATTTCACAATTAAGCAAATCTATAAGAATCTGTAAATATTAATTTACAGTTTCACATGAATACGTTCATTTTTTTAAATCCTGTAGAAAAAAGTACCATTGCAATGAGATATCAAACGACTCACTTTAACAATCTTGATAATTTTGGTATTTGACCAATTTCCTGCGAAAAATTCTTCACGAGAGCCACAGGCAAGACACAACTGTCAACTATTCCCTCGATTAATTCTCAAACCTAGCGAGACACCGTCGTGAAGGTATATACATTTAAAACTCTAACATGGTACCACCTCATCGAGTGGAAGAGGAAGCAAAAGAAAGTCAGGAGAAAGCACGAACAGGGAAAAATAGTTTACTTTTTTCACGCATGAGAGCATCTTTCGTTCTTTCTTCTCCTTTTCCTAGGTTTCCATCCCTTTCATCAAGCCAGCCGGCGAATAGAAAAGGGGAAGCGCGGTGGCCAGTAATAGGGAGGAACCGAGGTATCCGTCTGTTTCACTTGAAAAAGGCACATTCCCGTGGCAGCACAATAACCAGGACCAGTTATGTACGTGCTTGAAATAAACCCGGGACCTTCGTTCTTAAAGTGCTCTATAGCGCGAGTCGTGAAACCCGAAGCCAGACGCCATGTTTGGATAACAAAATCGATGGACCATAACGTGCAGATCCCTTTTGCAGATTGGATACTTTACTGTACGTTCTGCCAGGGTTTCACTCGACAACCGAGGACTAGAACCTTCGGCGACGTTTATTTCATACCTGCCAATAACAGTGTTCGTCAAACGTGTCTTGAGGAATGGCACAGATATAGGGGTGGGTATCTTCTTCCTTTCGTTTTACCATCGTGAAATCAACAGTCTGTGAAAAAACCGTTGAATATTCGTCACTCTCGGATAAGATTCTCATTGTTGGACAAATGTAATCTCATCTATGGTCTGGAGTCTTATTTTCTTTTTCTTTACGCGGTTAAGTTAGAGTGGGGTGCAAGGAACGAATCTAAAGAGCACGAAGAACGAAGAAATTTGAATATACAGAAATTTTCGATTTTTTCTAGGGAAAAAAATAAACAGTTGTATATGTATACTCTTAATATTGATTAAAAATAGTACGATTTTCTTTTATAATCAATTTAGAAAAGTGCTCTGCTTTGCAATTTATTCCACGTTTGAAACAGTGATTTTTTTCTTTTAACCTAACCTAACCTAACAGTGATTTTTCTCTTTTAACCTTCCTTTCAAGGTTGCTCAATTTTGAATCAGTCTGTAAAATTAATCCTAGGATAGTTTGGCTTAAGTTAGGCTAGTTTTTAAGTGGTTAGGTGACTCAACCATAAATTAGTCTACCAAATCAATCCTAGATTAGTCTAGGTTAATTTTGAAGTGAAAAATTGTTCAAAATTATTCAGTTCTAAATCAGTGAATGTTCCATTTACGTTGATTCTCGTTCGAGGGTACCGAAAGCAACTACATTCGGTGATATTTAATGCAAGATAAACATGTAGCATTTAAATACATGAATAATAATAATTTTATTATCATCATCCCCGATTCCAATGTTGTTTACCGTGATTACGAAGAATTACCGCATTAACTGCTCGTTTCAACGAAGTTCCGGCTAAAATCGGATTAACAGGCCGCGGGTGAGACACGCATTAGCGGGAATCATGTATCCGAGAAAATCGAAAAGTTTCGTCAATTTGTTGAAATTTCGCTTCGAATGCGAAACTCGCGAAGCGTTTCCTTCCCCGCCTGAAATTATTTACGAGAGACAACTTTCAGCCTCTTCTTCTACTAATCAAGCATAGAAATAAATCCTTTCCAACTGAAGTCACATAATCAGTATAGTCATTCACGTCGAAATATTCACGATAGTATTTGCAAGTTGCCAAAAAAAAAAAATTACAAAAGATCATCGACAATAATACAAATTATTTTGACGATGATCTGCTCTCATGCTCCATGAATGAAACTGTAATTGCACTCGAAACTCGGAATGAGTTTATTTCTACGCCTGATATCTGTCAGCATTCATTTCCACAGCTAATTTCCTCAACTTTCGAATGAGTAGACAAATGTCTCGTAATTAATGTGCATTGATATATCACGGTATATCGCAATATGTCAATAACGTGTTTTGAATAAATAGTCACTGAAGAATTGGCCAACGTGGAGAGAACTATGATAAATACAAGTATTCCTTGAGAAATGAAAATGAAATTTTCCTTCAAACTCGCGCACACGTCGTTCTTTCTCCTTTACTATCTACCGCTTGGCGAAGAAAGAGACAGAATAGAAGAGAGAGAGAGAGAGAGAGAGAGAGAGAGAGAGAGAGAAGGGAGAAGGGAGAATTGGTCGAGTCAGAATCTTAGACAGCCGCAGCTCATTCTATTAAGCTGCTCGTTCCTTGGATTAAATTGAATTGTACCCACAAACGAATTAATTTCCAGCAACACGAGGTAAAGGATCAGGTAATGGGATGAAAAGAGTGAAAGATTCCCTTGGTACGAATCATTAATTGCACTTTATATATATACAAGGAATATCAAGTTAGAAATATTTCCAATTCCGTGTGAAAGATTTTTCACTGTCGAACCAACTCTGCTATCGTTTGTCAATTTTGACACGAAGACGTTGGAACGAACAGTATATGAGTAACTTCATTAGAAAACAATGAGTAAGTTCTGAAACAATGGAAAATAGCACATCAATTATACTTTGTTTGTTAATACAAAGTATTGTCGTAACGTTGACAATTATCTTACAAACAGATTCGATTTTTATTGTATTTTTAGCAATAATGTCTAAGTTTGTATCCAATACAAGCTTGTATAAGAACATCCAAGCTTTTGCTCGAATTAAACACTCCATGTTTTGGAAAGTAAGCCATTTCGTATTAAAAAATCCAAGTTTGTATCAAAAACTCCAAGTTTGTATCAGAAAGTCCAAGTTTGTATCACATTGTTCTAATTTGTATCAGAGTGTCCACGTTTGTATAAGACTATCCAAGTTCATACAAGTATTATTCAATCCCAATCCCTCAAAAAAAAAATACAACACGTGAATGGCTACCATACAATAGATACAAAGCACACAAAAACCAATTACACTAACAGAATAAAATATTCGAGTCCTTAGAAACAGCAGACCCATCCTTATAAACTTAGAATCACTCCATTATCCCAACATCCTAATTAATTCTTACTTCACCAAAAATTACACCTCTTTCCAAATTCCTCACTAATTCACGTCACAACCTTTCACTCCATCTCTGCAAAAATTTCAAAAAAACTTCAAATCTGCGAACACACAATACCGACTCTTATAATTCACCTAACAATATCTTCTCTACGACACACGATCCTCATAAACAGCCTTGTGGAATCCACATTTCATCCACCGAGCTCTTACCCATTTTCTCTCCCGTATGTAGTTCCCTTTTCTGTTTCTCCTCACACATGTACATTTCAAAACACTCACGACACCCTGCAGACTCGTTTATTCACTTTCGAAGACAAGAGGGAGCCAACGTCGCGGTACGCATATTCCGAACGAAAGGGAAACGAAACATTTTCTTCTTTTTTTTTTTTGCTCACTTTTATGTAATTTACTCGTATGCGTGAAATACGGACGAGCGTGAGCCGTACAGCCTCGGGGGATCAATATCTCGCGTCGGTAAGCCAACACGGTGAAAAGAACGACGGGGCAAATAGTCTCAGAGCGATGATGAGAGTGTAGGATTGGCCGCATGCGAATTACGTGTCCCAGGGTTGTTTCATGTTACGAAAGTAAAAGGGACGTACGCTGTGAGTAACGACAGCCGATGGACAGGAAATGGATCATAGGCAGCTCATTTCTGCCGGCTTTACGATCCAAACGGGATAGCAACCACGATTCTAAAGGTCCTGGCAGTGACAATGCACGGCGCTGCTGCGACAGCCACAGCTATAAGCTTTTCTGTACACTCACCGTCGAAGATTTATCACGAACGAGTTCACGACCAGTGACTAACTTGTCTGGAATTTGCCCAACGTTGTGGATTTCACGTGCTGGACAAATTCTCTCTTGTTACGCTATGAAATATCAATTGCAGACATCTGCACTTTTTTCTTTTTTGGTTGAGTTTACGGAAAAAATTATTGTTGGTACTTCTGTTACTTTTTTTTTTGGGTTGGCAGTTCTATTTACTTCAACTGTAAAATGATAATTCGAGCATTTTGTACCTAACTTTAATATTTTAAAGGAGTAAATCACTCTGAGACGGTGTAAAAATAGCTAGAAGTTTGGAACTTTTTTTGTGAATAATTAGTGAACGGAAAATTTCTAGCTTTTGTGAGGAGATAAATGAAGCCTTCGACTATGCTCTACAATTTTTAGAAAGCAAAAGTGTTGCAAAATAGAGGAGTTATTGCGGAAGATCTTCGGGTATAAGGTCATTTGCTAACCGGCATTGGAAACAAAAATTAGAACGTCTGAAATAAAAAGTTCTTTCAGATTTGTGAATAAATACGTATGCTATAAAATGTAGCATAAGGTTTGCTCGATATTTCAATTGTTTAATTTTTCAGAAAAGTTTAAAGTTGATTTTTCGGCGGACAGAACTTTTTCCTCTTGAAACTGACGCCATTTTTATAATAATTACAATTTTTGCAAAAAGCTTAAGCTACATTGTAGACAAAACCTTTTTATTTATTCATAAACAAGATTGTTTGTTTCACATGCACCAGTTTTCGCTAGCTATAGCGGTCAGTAATTGATGTTCTAGCATAGCAGGAATAACCTCCATTTTGTAACATTTTTACATTCCAAAAATTTCATAAAACAGCTGAGAGTTACATTTATATCCTCTGATAAAACAGAGAATTTTAATTCAACAGTTATTTCCAAAAAATTCTCAAACTTTTCTCATTTTCAGAATTAACACTTTCACCAAAATCGATACCCCAAAACCTAACTCGCGAAACAAGAAGTAAAACAAAAGAAACACACGAATCTGTTTCAAAAATGTATCAATGCCCCCACGCTACAGTTCACATCGCAGCAAACCCTTCGGTTCCTCCAACATGATTGGCTCCACACTTGAAATACTTTTCTGAAAGACGCCTGCCTGAACGAACAAAAAAAGAAAAATAAAAAAGAAAGAGAATCACCAGTCCCGATGTCTGAAAGAAAAGCAGTTTGAGATAAAGCTGTAGGTAAAAAGGCACGCCTAAGCGCTAGCCCGGTCGAATTACAATGGAGGCGCAAGAGGAACTCCGTAGCTAGGATTATTTTCGCACGATGTACTCCTACGATCGCGATCCCGGGAGCCATGGTCCGCGCAGAGGAGGGAGTTGGTTTAAAGGTCGACACACAGGAGTTTCAAAGAGTACTCCCACACAGAACGAGAAATATAGCTGAGGAAAGAAGGCTCCCGTTTCGAAGCCAATTTCAAGTGTGCTGGAAAAAGGAGCCCGTGTGAGACTCCTACCGTACGAGCTGTATGTGACCTGTATTACCGTACCATTCGCGGGAAGGGAAAACCCTCTTTCTGCGGGTTAGGTCTCGGAGCCGGAAGATTCCTCGAGTCACCGCATTTCGCTCGCTCAGGAACACACTCTATATGGCAGAAGGAAAAGGGAGTTCAGATGGAGAACGTTCCTACGGACAATTTTCCTTTAAATACAGCCGGCAAGAATGGAGGTCCTTTGGTAACGACTCGCCTCTCTCTTACCCACCCGTACTACTATAGTCCACCCTGAAAAGACTCTTTCGGAAGACTACAACAGGCGTCTAACCTTGCAGAGGGAAGAGGAGGGCGGTTTTCCATCTCGTTGTTAGGTTTTCAGCTTACGCGCTACCTCTATGTCTATGTCTATGTCTTTGTTTGCATCTCTCTTTGCATCTGCGTCCTCTATCTGACTTTCTGTCTTTGTTTTTCTATGTCTGTCTGTGTCTCTGTCTATGCTCCTGGCTTTAGCTTTGTCTTTGCCTCAGTGCTTGTTTTCTATGTTTCTTTACATCTCTATCTTTGCACCTTGGTCTTTGTTTTTAGCTTTGACACTGTCTTTTCCTCCAATTTTGCTTCTGTCTTTGTGTCTTTGTATATGTCTGCCTTTCTATGTGTGTTGAGACGTCTCTGTCTTTGCCTTTCCTTATCTACTATTCACTTTTTCATCCTTTCCTCGCAAGGTGTTGCCTGACAGTTTCAGTTTGGCCGTTTCCCTCCACCAAGGCTGGCGAAACTCGCCAACGTAGGTAAACCTTTGCCCTAAATAATAAACTTTCTCCACGGGTCTGCGACGTGGAAAAACTTTCCTTATAAAACGTCCACCGATAGGTAAAACATTTCAAAACTTCACTCCCCGACCGCCCAATATTCTCTACCTCGATCCCTCTTCCATCGAGGACATTTTTATTTTTACTCACCCCTCGAACGAAGGACTATCGCTCTCTGTATCCACTTTCGAAACAGCCGCCGCGGGACTGAATAGAAAGCTGATAAATAAACAACAACGGATGGTCGTCGAACTGTCGTGAGGATTAGGAAGAGATGAAAACGACGTGGGTTTGAAAAATTTATCTGGTACAAGGAATCTTGACATTTCTAATCGTCGATGAATATGGTAAAAGCGGAAGTGTCCTGGCACGACGATCCCATCACTTTAGCGAAAGATACATGTTCAATTCCCAGCCGTAAAGTTTGTCAAATACTTTTCGAAAGTTTAAAAAATTTCAGGTTTTCAAATTCGTAAAGATTTTAAATTTGTTCCGTTCAATTAAAGTCGAAGTGCGTAAAAAATCAAATTACGGATTAAGAAGAGTAACTTTCAAAAGCGCCTATAAACGCCAATGGTAATGAAAGGGTTGCAACAAAAAAAAAAATTATAAAAAATGATTTGTGTGTTCATTACGCGGGGATTTGAGGATAGAGAAAATTTTAAAGAATTATTTTTAAATATCAGTTCATAAAGGACTTCAATTTACGACCTCGCTGTATCGCTTCCACAAACTATACCTCCTTCGTGCACGTATATACCTATGTACTCTAAATTGACGACATTTTACGTTTCCGGCAAATGAAAGGGCAACAATTCCGAAGAAAAATCGGACTCTAATCTTGCGGCGTGATGGAATGAAAATAAATCTTTAAGAAGCCATCCTGGGACCCGAGCAATACGTTTTCTTAAATGAGAATGTAGAAAAGTAAAGACAGATATTCTTGCCAACAGTAGAAGGTGAATTTTCTTGCTAAGAAAGTTGAAAAAAAACGTCAAATAACAAAAAATAATCTTTATTAATTACAAATATATGAAAATTGATTGGCGATTAACAAAACAAAAATAAATTTTTAATTTTCTTTAGCTCAGAATTATAGCTAAAGTTCTGTTTTATTAAAATAGCTGTGAACTTCGTCACGTTCTTTGACAAACAGCTGAAAAATTATATTGTAAAGTAATTAATTAATAAGCTGAAAAATTATATTGTAAAGTAATTAATTAATAAACAAACGATTAAACGAATTCTTACATGTGAAACCACACATAATCACTCCTTTGCCGAATGCAAATCCGCACCATAGAGCTTACTAATTATTCTCTTATGTCTGGTTTAATTAATAGATACTGCTCGGCTAATAATACCAGGCAAAAGGGATTAAAGGATTTGAGTCAGCTAAACGAAGTCATCGTGGAGGATCATCTCGTCCAATCAATCCTATCCCCTGGCAACTGCCTGCTACACTATCTTAACAATAGGCAAACTTCTATTTACTAAGACCTAGCTTTAATAATAGAACAATGATAAATTATTGTTTAAATAATTCCGTGGGATAAATAATGAGCGTATATTTCATGCAGCTATGACTGAGATTTCAAGATTTTTATCTCAAATTTTTGTCGACATGTTTTACTATAGTCTTGAGTAGGTAAGTTCGATCCTTATGTGATGACCTTGACATGCATATTTCTTGCACAAGCTATATTGGACTGTAACGCGTAAATTTTCGCCTAAATTTACGACCTTGCTGAAAATATTCTTTCCACAAACTATATTCGATCGTAACGTGCAAATTTTGATGGTTGAATTTACGACCTTGCTATAAATAATTCTTCCCTCAGACTATATTTTGTCCCAACGTGTAAATTTACGCCTAAACATACGACCTTGGCACAAATACTTTTTCTACAGGCTATATTACACCCTAATATGTCATTTCTGACGTTTGAACAGACGACCTTGGTATAAATACTTCTTCCACAGACTATACTTAGCCCCAAAGTGTAAATTTATACTTAAACTCATAACATTGCTAAAAATATTTCTTCCACGTACTATACTTGGTCTCAAAATGTAAATTTCTACACCTGAGAGATCTTACGACCTTGCTATACTTTCTCCACCAACTATATTCTACAATTCCAACAGCTGGGCGATCTTACGATCTCGCTAAATGGCGGGAAAAACTAATGTACAGTCGAAGGAAGAAATATTTCTTCCGCAGACTATACATCACCCACGGATGCCCTACTAAACTGTTTTTCTCTACTTCATACACATAAACATCCTACACTTTATCGTCAAAAAAACGAATACGATGCAAATCGAATAAATTCTCAGCGCACAAATGAAGCAAGAGGATGATAATGATATTACGTGGCCGATTCACTTTTCTCGAGGACAATCGGATAAAGAACGACGGTAGAGGAGGCACTCGCAATTGAAATCTCCCTTCAGTATCCAACCGTAATATATACATACATACACAAACGTAGAAAGAGCCTAATATATATATATATATATATATATATATATATATATATATATATATATATATATATATATATATATATACACATATAACGCTCCTCTAATTTTCAGGCAACGCTCGACGGTCTTCAGTAGGGCGCGAAATAAAAAGAGCCTGTGGAAGTAGACCGAATTAGCAGCTGCGCTCCGAGTAGGCGTAAATTGCTCCACGCATATCCGCGCACGTCACGGTGCATAAAAGTGCGGCCAGAGGGTTAGGTGGGTAGCTCGAGGATACACACACTTACGTGTGTGTACACGCCGGCCCAGGTTAGAATACTCTTTAAACTTCTGCCCGTATTCGCGGAGAGAGAGCAAATCAATATGGGTGCGGATAGCATGCGCATTGCAACGCCGGCCTTTCGCAAACTGGCGCGCATGGAATTTATATTCCTGCGTTTTTAAGGGAAACACCGTTACAGCCGTTCCCCTGACCCCCTCGCCCCGACGCGTCGCAGATACCGTTTATCGTCGCGCCCTTGTATTTAGAGAACCCTTCGACCACCGGAGTCAGCAACGCCACGGTGAAACGACCCCACGGCACCAGCGTTAACCCCTAAGGGGTTTCAGCTGGAACAAAGAGTTGGTTACATTTCGAAGTTCGATCGCCGCGTTTCCGTTTGTTGGCATCGTGAAAAGAGAACGAGCTTTCATTTTTTTCCCGTTTGCAGCAGCGTACCATTGAAACGAGCGTGAAAAATGCGGACACATTATGACTCCTGTAGTCCCGGACGAGATATTAACGCGGTTCTAACAGTTGTTCGAAATGAAAGTAAACATATTTTCAAAAAGGTTTTGGAACGATCAGAATTGTTAGAAACCAACTGACAGAGAAATGGGAGAGTAAGAAATAGTTTTTTTTTTTTGGTGCTGTATCGATGTGCAAGCATTTAAAGTTTGGGTTAAATTTTAACCCAGCCTAATTGGTCGCTCACAGCGAGGTCTGATTTTAGCAGATGAGGAGAAAGAGTAACTAACATATCTCAAAAGGATGGTAGTAAATAATGCAAAGTATTGTACAATTATTTGCATGATTGTCGTTCTACATATAGAAATATTAACCAATGGATTGTTTAAATTTTTTCGATTAAAATAAGCCCAAACACGACGCAAATCGAACTAATTTTATTAGCCAAAATGTTCTGACAAACTTTCGAGCGAAGAGCATAGTAAAATCATAATGCTCATAAGTTTCTACAGAATAAAACACATAGTATTCAGTTAAAAAATTTTGCAAAATTTTATTTTAATACGTGAATGCGTAACATTTTAATTTAGAGCGAACATACGCGAGCGCGTCTGAATTTAGCGGTTTATGTTACTCGGATATGTCCAATTTGCGCCGTGTTTGGGCTCATTTTAATTGGGAGAATTTGCACAATCCACTGGTGCTACATTTGTTAGGATAAAACGAAAATTATAAAAAAATATATTTTCTTCATTGAAAAATCCATCTTCTTCGAACGTCTCCGTTTATCTTGCTTCCTTTAATATGTGAAAAATAATTCGAGCCACGATATAACTCCAATTTATGTTGCTGACACTCAAGGTCATGCGTTTACAGTGTTTTAAAATTGCAACAATAAATAAATAACATCATATAATTTGGTATTTTATTTGCAAATGGAGAAGAAGTGAATATTAATTGTTAAAATTTCTTTCTCTGTTTGTAATTACACAATTTTATCGTATTTTTCACCTGCATATAAGATGAATCGATAACATGTTGTTCAACCTACTCTATTAATATCGCGATATTCTGTGTAGAACAGTTTCCAAGAATAATCGACGCAGAATCAATTAATTCTCGGCTACTTTAACCACGATAAATCTTACTCGTTATTTCCATATGGATTATTTCCCTTTTTTTTTTCTTTTCTTCTTTCATTCGTTCGCGAAACGAGGAAAAATATAATTTAACGCCCCTGTCGATGAACGCTCTTCCCGCCCAGTTGAAATAATCAATCGCGGAGCAAGTGCATTGGGAGTTTTTTGCAGATCCTTCGAGTTTAAATCAATCGAAAAATTATACGGGCTTAACACAATTACCGGGGAAGTTCGATTGAAGTTCACGCCGGACACATTTACATCCACCCCTGTTACTCCCAGGACTCATTTAGCGGGCGCAATTAAAATTGGGAAACCCATCAAATCAACGAACCGTTGAATACTGTTTCGAAAGTAATGACAGAATCTGTAATTTTCGGCCGCGTGATACACCGAGGACATAAACGAATACGGAAATTTTCCGCGGCTACAAGTGAACGGAGTTTTTGCCGTTCACATGACGAAACGAGAACGAAAATCTAAAAAAAAAGTAAAATCTAAAGAGTGTCTAACTTCACTAGTTCATCGATCAAGTTTTACACTCACACGTCTGTAATAGGAACATTCTTTCACGAATAAGGTTCCTGAGGATAAGTGCTGTTCATCACAGTGCCACTTACCAGAAAGCACAATGCTTCAGGAACAATGTTCCCATTCTTAAAGCAACGCGTCAGGTTGCTGGACTGCTTTCAATACTTTCTCGTTTTTTTTTTTACTTTCGAATAATCAATCCTACGACATTCAATAATAAAACAAAAAAAAAACAAAAAATAATAATAAAAAATATTTTTCTGCAGCTAAAAAAAAAAAGAAGTTACTCGGGTCTTCATTCACCGACGAGAAAGAATGGTTGAACAAACAGGTAGGAAGGTAAATGTAAAATGAAACAAATCGCGCGATCTAATTGAAAAGAATATCGAAAACCCCGCCCGTGGATTATTCCAAAGCGAGCGAACGTGTTTGTACATCCGCGCGGTCGCGGAGAAACCCCATTGGGTGAGTGGGAGGTAGAGGTGGCCATGGAGGAGGGGTGAATCGATCGAAGGAAGCTTTCTGGAGCTTTGCTTTTCCTCCAGGCTTGGTTAAGTGTCCAAGGTATTGCTCTCTCCCTGCTTCGAATTTCGCGGAAGGCTCGCCTCGTCCAAGCTTTAATTGAATCGGTCGAAATTAATTTCAGCTGTCCTAGCCCTCCGGAAGGTCGGCGAACGCCAGCCGAAAGCGAGAGCTTCCGGTTCAGAACGCGCAAATTGCTACCAGGATGAATATCGTCCCTTAAACTTTAACACTCCATCGAGTGCGACTGCACAACTTCCACACATACATTCACACATATAGCAAGGGCGTGTTAACTGCTATGGTTGGTGCACAAGGTTTTGTGCGGTATCGCACACGTTGCATCTGTGAATCTGTGGTTCGTGGGAGGAAAGTCGTCCGCCACGAATCGCGCGGACGGGAAGTACCATGTTCGAAACATGAGCGGGAATTTTCGAGTGAAGAAGGACAGTAAAATCAAAACTTCCATAATTTTCTACAGAACAAAACAGATAGTATACACGTAAGAACTTCTCAAAAATTTAAGTTTAACGTGAGAATGCGGAGCGTTATAATTTAGAGCGAAAGTGCGTGAGCATGTCTTAATTTAGCGATTTATATCACTCGAAATTGTCCTAATTGTGCCGTGTTTGGACTCGTTTTAATCGGGAGAATCTCAGAAATCCATTGGTGCTACATTCGTAAAGATAAAACGAAAATTATGAAAAATAATTTTTTTTTATTGCTATCTGACATTTATTTTTGTTTCCTTTTCTATGCTTTATCGAACTATGCTCGAATCAATTTCTGTAAAAAGAAAAGCTATCGAAAATTTAACACTCCATCGAATGTGAATGCACAACTTCCACACACACATACATACGTAGACACTAAGGGCGTGTTAACTGTTATGGTTAGATGCACAAGGTTTTGCCTGGTATCGCATACGTTGCACCTGTGAATCTGTGGTTCGTGGGAGGAAAGTCGTCCGCCACGAGTCGCACGGATGGGAAGTACCATGTTCGAAACACGAGACAGTGAATATCTGGCTGACTTTATAATTCGAATATCGATATTCAACGCCACTCCCAACGCGTCGCCGTAATTTACTGCCGTGCGAATGTTCTTTCGCCACTGTTCTTCCTGCATCAATTGAATTACAGTCGCAGAAATTTTAGGGTGGAAAAAAATTCGTTCCACCGCGAACATAAGGCAATTCATTCAATAAAACAGATTTTATATCATACGTTCATCAACCGCGAACATAATTTCGCAGAGCCAAAATTTCACTATATCAGACAGTGAATATTTCACTATTATATACGTGTTTCGGTTATAATTTGACGAGGAAATTAATCGCTGCGAAATGTATTGAATGATCGCTGCGAATATTATACAGCAATAATTAATCCTCACAAAACGTAAGTTACAGCTTAAAATACAAAAGTTACCCCACATTATTGACACGTGAACGAAAATTTCAAAAATAATTCCAGCCTGAAATTACCAACTATACTTGTTCAAAGATATTTCTTTGTCGTATTCTATCGTTAACGAACATCTCTGCTGCACCCAATGATAAAATTAAAAAAGAGAAAAAGAAAACAAAAGTCCATGGTGTATAATATATCATAATAACTATTAATCGGATAACTAAACACTCGTCCTCCTAAAATTTACGTATCCGCATTCGCGCCGCCACAGAGGAACAACCGAAAACATCAGAGTATAATAAATTCATTCAACATCGTCCAGAGATGCTACGAATTAATTAAAACAAGGCATAAACTATTTCGTTTCATCCTATTGCCGGGTACCGTGCCGATAGAAACAACGAGAAATCGCGCGAAACTATTTATCCCCGGAGAACAAACGAGCACGATGTGATATGGACATAGGCGGCTTGATTCCTAACAGAAAGAGGTCACAGTGACAATTCCTGGACGAAAACGATGGGACGTGAAGAACGACCCGTTTCGTTTCCCGATCGACAGACCGGAAGTTGTCGATGGCCGCGAATCGATTCGGCCTCTCGGTGCACCTCATCGTCCCCCCCTCCACCGCTTACTCCGCCCTCTCCTGCCCCCCACCACTCTCTACAGCGCGTGCGGGATTATGGTACAAAGGATTTCCACCATTTACGTGGTTCGAATGTAAATCCTTATTCAACGACGTGTTTGGAAATGGGCTCACAGTTTTTCTGTTTTGTTTTCTTTCTTCTTCTTTTGTTTCTCGTTTATTTATTTGTCGAGATGAGATAACAGCTCCGCCGCGAAGGAAAAGAGAGGAGAGCGATGGATCACGTTTGTCGGAGATATTCGACGCTAACGGCGAATCCGCTTGTGTAAATTATTATCGAATTTCGCGAATGGAAAAACACGTTTTTCACGATTATTATGCAAAAATAATTGTTTATAATGTGAACGTACGGGCGTCAAGGAATTTCTATTAATTTCGTGATCTGAGCGTCACAGAAATTGTCTCGTCTGCCCACGCACGGTGATTGCAATTTCGAAAAATGTCCGTGGCGACGAGCACAGCCTTGAAAAGAATCCACGTTGCTGTATTTAATGAAACGGTGTTTTAAAAGAAATTTCAATACCGTAAGAGTACGTTTAGTAATTCAAAACGGCGTAGCTTCTCCTATTTATCCTGTGCACGGGTACAAAGAAACATGCTCAAAAAAAAAAAGAAAGGAAAAAGCAAGAAAAAAGAAGAAACAGAAAGAAAGAGAAAAAAAAAAACGCTGCACGATTCAATGAAAGCATCAACTCCTTCTTCTCTCTTTCTCATTTTTTCTTCTCCTCTTTTGCTTTCATACGTCGACAGAGGCAGCACACAGCGGCGTTGGTACGTTAAACGAAAAGAGGAAGACTAGAGGATCGCGTGTTTTGCTAGCAACGTAGTCAACGTTTCAGTAATAAAATACGAATCTACAGGGTGTCCCTCCCCCCGGTTAATCCGTTGAATAATCGGTAATACGAGAAGTTGCGAGATGGCCGGGTTACGATTTACGAACAAACAGGGTAAAACAGACGGGCGAACGTTATCTACGCGGACAGAGAATTTCCGGAGAGTTTGGCAAAGTGTACTTCGTTCCTCGAATTTGCGCGCACTTCGCGAAAATGAGTAAGCTAATTGAGAACGAGAACGAGCGATAAAAAGGAGGAATGATAAAGAGTAGTAAGTGTTGCTAACAGAAATAAAAGAATTGCATTTTCCATTTGCAATATAATTTACACTATCCCTTCGACATAACTCTGCGTATTCAAATTGCAAGAAATATAATCCTCTGTTGAAACTGAATCTTTTACCATTTTTACCAACGACTATTTAGAAGATAATGAAAAGGTAAGATTGAGACGAGACACCCCGTAGGTAGGCGGGGATCTACATGACTTCACGTTTGTCGACACAGTCGTCTGCTTATACAGCCTTGGCCAAAAGTATCAGCCATTTCCTGCGAAAATGATCCCTTTGAAACGTTTCATCCTTTGTCGCCCAGCTCAAAAGAAATTCCACACAACTAGCAAGATTTTGTTTCATAGAAAAACAACTGAGACAAACTTCTAACACAACTCACACTCGATTTTGAATTTTCTTTGATAGAAAATTTTATTAATTGTTGAGATTGTTTTCACATCCATTCTGTTTTTTTTTTTAATAAGGTAAAATGCACAAAAAAATTGCTGCAATTGATCTTTGTTTGCAAAATATATTCTAACGAAAAATATGCACAAAATTATTGAATAGACAAAGGAGAAATGGAGAAGAAGAATTGTTTTCGTGCTTCAACAGTTTAATTTCCTGCCGATGAGAGAAGAAAAAAATTCTCTGCCAGCCCGGATACTTTTGCCCCGGGCTGTAGTTTACGGGTTTAAAGGGCCGAAAAGGCGTGCCAGTGGATCCAAGAGTAAAGCGGCGGACGGACAGTCGCAACGACGTGAATTCCGCGCTATGCTCGTGATTTTTCCTCCAGTTTTTCTGTCGCTCCTTTACCTTCCTAAGCCAGACTTTCCTTTCGCTTTTACGTTGCCTTTCCCCATTTCCCCTTTTACCTCTTTCTCTTTCTCAACATAGAAACGAACGAACGTGCAGCCACACGATGACAAACGCAAATGCAAAACGAGGTGCAAATTTCAGCCGTGCCTAGGATCGCTGAAAGTTAACGTGACACTGTGCAAAAAAAAAAAAAAAGAAACAAAAGAAAAAATAGAAGAAAATAAAACTCTTTTCCAATAGCTACCATATTATCACGAATTCGCGCGTGCTTCGTTCCACGAATATAATGCAACTCTGTTAAACACGACTTTCCCCTTCCTTTTTTTTTTTTCTCGCTCGACGGTCCGCAAAAATGTATAGCAACAATGAGCGAACAATTTTTCCCAGAAAAAACTTGTTCAATTTCACCGAAATTCCCGCGATAACGCGGAAATACCACTATTGTGATTGTCTTCAAACAAAATGATAAAACGCTGTTAAATGGTTCTGTTTCTCTTCGTGAATACCATAACAGATATTCCACAGATCTATTTCAATACGAAATACCTCGAAAAAGAAAAAGAAAATGAGTCTTCCTTTCTCATGAAGAAAGGAAAAAAGCAAAATTCCTCGGCCTCCACGGGTTGATAGGTTCGAACATCGAGGCAGACACGGGCTAGCCCCTTAACCTGAATGAAAATCTAATAATGGCGTGCAATTGAATCGATCGGGATCGGTGAACGTATAATCTGCTGATCAAAACGAAAACAACTGGCCGTACGAAAAGAGCGAGCAACCGCTTCGCGTGGGAATGCTAATTAACGAGATGCTGCTGGCGTTGGGAATGGTGGTGGGGTGGGAGGAGGACGTAGAAGAGCGCAGAGTGGGAGAAGGGAGGGGATGCGAGGAGCGTCATTGGTTTTCGCGTGTGCGCCACATACGCTGGATAATTCGGATTACAACAGACACTCGATCAGATCGGCAGAATCAGGCAGTGAAGCGGATCGACGACGACCGTGCCGCTTTTCCTTCTTTCAATTCAACGTAAACGTACGTGCCATGCATTCCGCGAACCCGACGCTTTCACTTCTAATTGGACAAAAGAACGAGACGACGCCTCTCTTTCGCCTCGACAAGATGGATTTTCTTAGCCAGGGACATTCCAACCGCTAATGGTTCCTCTTTGTCTTTTTCTCTGTTTTTTTTTTTTTTTTGCATTCTTAGGAAGCTGAAACCATCTAAAAAAAAAGAAAAAAAAAGGAAGAACCACACGTGACCGAGAAGGAGGGGAGAAAAAGAAGAAAGGAGGAACAGACGTTCAACCTCTTGATGTACAAATAAAATAGGACTCGATTTGTCCTGGAAATATGGTTTGATATAGGTTGATAAAGGTGTCTTTGTATGTTAAGAGGTTGAATTACGGCACCAGCCCTCTTTTCCTTTTGATTCCGCGAACACACAGCCCGTTCGCACGAGCCCGAAGGATTAAGCTGATTTATCGTGGTAATAACGATAAGTGTTCGAAGACACCGGCTTCGCCTCCCTTTTAGATACCCACGTACGGACAACCGCTTGGCGAACGTAATTACCTGAGAACATCTGTACGGTTCTGGCGGCGAGTTTTCGAACTCGTTGTGCCTTCTACGATCGTCACCGTCACCATCTAACATTCTCTCCATTTTCACGTCTCTAAAATTCCTCTCAAGAATGTCAGTAGGAAATAAAAAGCGTAACGAAATATTCCTCTTAACCTATTCACTGTCAGACAAATTTAAAACGTTTTGCCCTGGGTACCAAGATTTTTTTACAAAATATAATAATATTTAGCTGTAGATATACTACTAAAATGGATTTATAGTAATTAAAAAAAGAAAACTAGCTGGCAATGAAGACCTAACCTAACTTAACCTAACCTAACCTAATTTCACGCGTTAAACGCCATGTTTTGCTGATTACTTTTCGAGAAAATTGAAGAAAACGAGTAACTAATGGTAATCTTAAAAGAATCTTGAACTAGAAAAGAAACTATTTAGACGTTGGAAAAAAATTCGTGCAGATTTATAGTACGGAATTCGAACAATTACAGAATTTTCTAAACGTAATTTTATTTAAGAAAGTAATCATCGCTTGTATTGACAATTCTTTCCCAAATTAAGATTGTAATAGACAGCGAACTGATGCAAACACACGAAATTATCGTTGTTGTACGGACAGAAATGGAAGAGTTGTTCGTAGAATGGGTGGTTCGATGTTTGTTAAAGGGGAAGCTCGAAATAACACGCCGGATGAATTTCTTTAGGGAAGGGAACCGTTGCAATCGCTGGTAGAATCACGTTTCCATTTTTTTTTTTGCTCTTCTTGTATTTTTCAAAGACCCGTGGCGAGTTTCTGAACTGAAACTTGAGAATTCTACGGATTCGGAGGGGGAAATTTTCTGTTTCTCGACGTTTAATAGGGCCAGCGAATTACTACTAAGGCTTCAGAGATTGCAGAATGCGGTTCGATGGTTTGTAAGGGAATCGAGGGAAGCTGAATTGAAATTACCGTGGAATTTTCTGGTCTCTCGTTTGTCTTTTTTTTTTTTTTTTTTGAAAAAGCGCAACCAATGCGAATGTCGGTGAACTGGTTCGGTTGAGAAAAGGGAAACGTAGAATTGGAAAGCGGAGAAAAATCGTTTGTAAAGGTAAATGTTACGAATGTTACGTACAGGGTGTTTCTTTTTTGTTTGTTTTTTTGGTTGAACTGGATATTATGGTTCGGTGAAGTTGTTTCAGAAAGAACTGAAGAAGTATTTGTAAAATTTAATCGATTTCAGTAGATTTTAGTAAGATTTAGTAGACTTCGGTAGATTTTAGACGAATTCAGTAGATTTCAATAGAATTTAGCAGACTTCAGCCAACTTTCGTTAGATTTCCATAGATTTTCGTAAAATTTAGTAGATTTCAATAGAATGTGGCAGACTTCAGCCAACTTTCATTAGATTTCTATAGATTTTCGTAAAATTCAGTAGATTTCAATAGAATTTAGCAGACTTCAGCCAACTTTTATTAGATTTCCATAGATTTTAGTAGATTTTAGTAGAGCTGCGTAGAATTCAGTAGATTTCAATACAATTAAGCAGACTTCAGCCAACTTTCGTTAAATTTCGATACATTTTAATAAACCCTAGTAGAATTAAGTAAAATGCAGTAGATTTTAATAGAATTCATCACAATTCAGTAGAATTCAACAGATTTAAGCAAATTCCGATTTTTATTAAATTGCAATAAATGTCAACATACTCAAAATTCTCTCAGCGTCCTAATATCTACTTATAAACCATAATTTAGCTTAACCTTTGAACGATCACTTTTTATCAAATCAATTATTCGTGAAATATTCGTTCCCAACGTTCACGGGAATAAGAAAATCGAACGATATCTATGCCGCGTTGATTCCCAATGGTACCAACTGCTTTCTTCTCTCTAACGTATTGTTTCATCGTCGATCGTATAACAGGGGAGAGATACTTCTGAGATTTTACACAGCGATGGATATTTTTTTCCATTAAACTTTTATGTAATCGAATCGTTCTATCCGGATTTCTTTTTTTTTTTTTTATATATATATATAATCAGATCGTTCTGTATGAATCTCGTGGTGTTACTACAATCGGATCGAGTTGAAGATTGGAAATAAACAATACGCTTCGTATCGAACGAGCAAAGAAATATACCATTTTTTCTTTCTTTCTTCGCGAACGTCGCGATTATTCTTCCCTCGCGTATTTTCGTAGTCCGGGAACGTATTTCAGCGTAATACGAAAAATTAAACGTACGTTACGCTGATTTCGTTAGAAAGCACGGATTCACGTGCCGGATTTAATTCTATAATAACAATTTCCAAGACTCGTCACTTCTCGCAGATTTTTCTCCTACAAACGATTTTCCACGTTTTCACCTCCGTGACGTTGATTGGCGGAAGTTTTCGGAATTGTTACATCAGTTATTATTAAAAGAGTTGTCACACTGTATTTTTTTCCTCGTTTGACGGTTAGAATCAACGATTTTTAGTGAAATATAAATTCTTTTTCGGTAGCTGAGTTACGAAACGGAAATTCGGCGATTTTTTTACCATTCTTCTTTCAAATAAATATAAAAATATAGCGAGGAAACGTGCAATCTTTTCTCCTCCATCGACAGAATTTTTTAGATCTGGTAAATTCAAGAGTGAATCGAATTTGGTAGAGAGAGGATAATGAAATGTCGAAAGCACGACTCGAACGTATTCCCTTTTGTCTTCTGCGACGAGTTACATCTTGAAATCGCACGAGGATTATTAATTTCACCTGAACAACCCGCAAGGGGATTCCTTGGACGACAGAGAGGGAGAGTTGGCGTAAGGTGTAAGTTGGTACAAACCGCAGATCCCTTGACGACTATTTCAACCCCTACGAATTCACCCCGCCTAATTCTGAATGCTTGGTGAAGCGTCGACGCTTCAAAAGACGCGAACTTTTCTTCAACTCGTTCGAAAGAATCTATTACGTAATTATATAAATATCTATTATTGTAATCTATAACGTTTATACTTAACATCTTCATACGATTTGGTTTGTAAATGTTTTAAAATTTTAATTAAAAAAAATCTAAACTGCGTTGTTATGTTTTGCGAATCGAAGCTGTTTTAAAAAAACAAAGGATATCCAACGAAGTATTAATGTTTTTCTACCTCCTTTGATGTGTTGAAATTGTAATTTTTATTGTATATTAAAAGTATAATTGTAAATGGTCTTTTTACTGATTTTTTTATACATAAGCAACGTTCTAAAATTAGAAAACGATGATTAGAATGTAAAATATAAATGATTGTATATTAAATAATTTGAATAAACGCGAAGCTTAAGTAAAAATTTCAAAGTGTCCAGAATTAATTTCACCAGTTCGAACCCTAAAGTGTCAATAGAACCCTAAATTCCAAGGACCATTAGAGACAATGATAAAACATTAGAAGCCTGTTACAAAATTCTGGCGAAATTTCGAGCTGCAAAGCCTACCAATATAATCTAAGAACCCATCAAAATCTCTGCTATTCACTCGCAGCACGCATACACTCCATTTGCACTTCATTCAGCTGTGTGTCTATATTCGTCTTGACACGTGCGGTGATATGCTATTCGCAACACATAGTCACTAAAATCAACAACCTGTGGATATTTGACAATCTGCTTTCCGCCTGCAGAGGGACAACCAGGCGAGACGCAGCGAGAAGCAGAGAGAGAGAGAGAGAGAGAGAGAGAGAGCGAGAAATCGAGAAGGAAACACAGAGGAGTGACGATGTTGGAAAAGTAGGTTCGCAGAGAGTGAAAGAGGCGAAAGGGGGAGAAATGCATCGGTTTAGGATAGCGAGAGGAGCACTCTGCAATGGTATTCCAATAAGAGCGATAGAACTTTGAATCGAAATGAAACGAGAAGTACGAAAGATAATCCAGTACTCTCTGCTTCGTTTCAAAGTACATTCAATGGCATTATGCATGGAATACAATATCGAATAAATAATCACCACAATAGAAATTAATCTCACAGCCATGATTTACTGCACGTAAATATTTTTTCTCGAGCTTCAAACGCTGAAAAGGATTTTTCTGGTGGAAATTAGGTGTTTCATTTATATGATATCGTATTTCACAATGCCATCGAATGTACTAGGTTGTCCAGAAAATTCCTGCTAATTTTTAATAGATAGTGTTTGAATATATTACAACATATAAAATTGTATTCGCACGTATTTTGAAAGATTATTGTTTCGTAGCAATTACTAGTTTCTTCTCAGTGTTATACTGTCTTGAAGATGAAAAGAAATAGAGTACACTTCTGATATTGAATACTTTTCTTTTTTCAACGAAAAGGGAAAACCTGTAATGTTTAAAGAAACGGTAGACTATCAGAAAAAATTCTTGGCAAACGGTTAACAAAATTAAAAAATGGGAAATTCGATCATAAAGAAAATAAAGGAACAAGATGTTTGGTAAAATGTAATTTTTCAATTTGCTGGAAAAACGACCGAAAAATTGTAAAATTAAAAAATACATGTCTTACAGAACAAAAAGAAAATGCTTTGAAGTATGAAATCGTCTTATTTATATAAAAATCGGTACGAATTTTCTGGACAACCCAATAGTTAAAAATAAAGTAGTAATAATTGGATTATCTTTCGTTGTTTTCATTTTATTTCAATTCGAAGTTCTATCGCTGTTATTGGAAGGCGCCTATAGAAAAGAAAGTGGGAATACTCTGTTGCTATCACGGAAGCCAAGTGTATAGCGAGCGTAAAAGATATCGTTGAAAGCGATATGGCTTTATCTAGGTATGGGTCTTCCTCATGTTCCAAACGCGGCTGTCTAACAACACCGTGATACCTGTACTTTACAAAGTGTGCCGCCGCGTGACGTAAGACAGCGCGGAATCCTCTTCGACGAGAGTTACTTTACTTTCCCGTGGGAAACAATCGTGACAGACGTTTATGGTGTTCCAACAGCCGCCTAGGCGGCACATGTGCCCGAGCGATTCCAAGCACTGACGCGCGTCAACGTTTCAATTCCCGCAACGAACGCTCCGAGCCAGGTAAACGATTACGAGGTTGAAAGCTGACTGAGAGTTTTTGATGTCTCTATGCACTGGGTGGTCCGTGATTCGTCGTACAAATTAACCCGTTTTACTCTCAGTTACCACTTGGGTCCATAGAGCAACTCGAATGACAATTAAGAGGCAAAACCAATTTTTTGTTTTTCTTTCTAACAAATGTAAAAATTATTATTTCATAGGATAGTCTGTTTTCGATGCTTGCAAAAATTGAGAAAACTGGTAACAGTGAAGATAGGTTTGATTTTAGATGATTTGAAGAGCGAATGATTTCATAAGTGAGAGATATGAATGAAATAATTGGAAGATTGGAATAACAGTGACAAAATGAAACTGATTCTGATTGGACAAACCGGAGTTCTTACAGATGTACAGATTGTGAATTGTAATCACTGAATTTTTGGCGAAACACAATTATACTAAGAAAAGCAGCTCAGAAAAATTTAACTTCAGCACGAATGCTTCGAAAGTAAAAGGTTTAAATTTATAATTCTGTGTAATAAAATGTTTTTTTCACTTTTTACATAAACATCGACTAAATTGACAAACCTAGCAGCAACTCAGATCCAAGAATCCAACGCCCGATAGGAATTAACAGACGAAGAAGCGACGCGAACGCGGTAAAAGCTGAAAAATATACAGGGCGCTTCAAAACATGTGGGCATAACTTCCCCAGTCAATATAGCACACTAAAATGGGAAAATAAGTTCACATAAACATACACCTAACAGAATCTTGCTTCCGAAACACAGTCGAATTTCTCTTTTTCAATCATTCCTTCGATAAATAAATTTTTCATTGAATAAACAATTCTGGAACAAGGTCTGCTCCTAGTTCGCTCAAAATCCGTTCCAATCGTTGCAAAAACGCAATCGAATTGAAATTAGAGCGTTACTCATACAGCAAATAAAACAATCTGAACAATGAAATCGAACTGATAGTGAAAAACCACTCGAACGATTTTTATTCAGGTACCCAAAACACTTTAACACCAAAATGACTATCTTGCAAACGAGATCGTATCAGGTAGATTGTTTATACGAACATATTCCCCTAATTTTGGTTTCTTGGGTCCATCGGTTAGGCCCACATACTCTGAAACACCCTGTACAAATGAGAAACGTTAAAGAAAAAAAAAATCTCGATCGTCGGTTTGGTCGAATAACTTCAAATAACTAGTCTCGATTCTACCCGTTAATTGCACACCGTACACGAGCATGATTGCGAACGCTTGAACGCGATAAGGTTTCCCAGGGAGCCGACAAACATGATCAAGCGGCTTCTGATGCGTCCAAGATCATCGACGGAATTCAATCACTCTGATATCGCGATTTCGGTGAATCGGCCAGAGGCAGGAAGTTCGGCAGGCGTCGTGACGCCTTCCCTCCTTCCCTATAACCTAACCTAACCTCACTAGCTCGCTCACATACATTGGATCAACCGCATCTGCTCTCAATGCAGCTCATATCTGAAGCCTTACGACGTCGAGGCTTGAGAAGGCGATAAGCGGTCGAGAGGGAGTTTCTCCGGGGATTCCATCGAGGATTCGAGTGATGTTCGGGTTGTCGTGTTAACCAAGAGAGGAGAGGAGCACGGAAACTACCCCAGTAGGAGCTGGTTTGCGAGGAAACCCGGGGAGAAGGTTAGAGGCGGAAGTAGGTACTTGAATATGGAAATGGGATGGCCCGGGCGCAAATGCAAAGCTCGAATCTATCAATTTCACTCCCCAGATAACCGCGATTCCTGGCGATGCTTGCGGAGAAGCCAGCTGGCCTTCGGTAATCCGCTGATTCCGAACGTAAACAGAAAGGCACCGGAAACGGTTGCGTTCGCTAACCCCCTATCGAATACGACGTAACGAGATAGGCGGAAAGGGGACGATGAACGGATCGAAAAAAATTGGAAGAAATCGATGGAGGAAAATGTTATTGGTAGCGGGAGATGTTTGACGATCATTTCTCATGGATTGTTGACGTCTGAGATAAGGAAGGATTGTGTTTTATCTTGCGAAATAGTCATCTGTGATATTGGTACACAAATGGCGGGAAAATTGTGGTTCTTGGAATAAGAAGTTTGATAAATAATTTCTCTTTATATGACTTTTATGTGTATGTTCATAGCTCAAAGGATTTAGGTTAAAATGTTCTTATTCGGTAAACCTCGGACAGTTTCTCGACTACTTATTCCCCTTAGTTCAATTTGCGAAGGGGATGAAATATTCAAGGAGAATTTATGAAGAGTTATCTGAATGGGAACATTTGCACTCGATAAATCATCATTAATCGTTGGATTCCGATAAAAAGACTATTTCGTACAAATTTACGACACCCATCCTGCATCGGCCTTCGTAGCCAGCAATTTCGTAACAAATTTTCTAGAACCTAAACGGAGGAGATATTCAAGACGGCCGAAGATAAATTGCTCCCGCCCGGCCAGCGACGTCCTACACGAGGAAAAATTGAGTATGCAAGGTGTGCATCGTAACGGGCCGCATGATTTTTAAGTCATTTGCAATAATGTGACAAGGCGAACGTTGGAACTAAAAACTAATCCCTTTTTCCTTCGAATAGAAACTCGCGACAATGGAAATGTCAGAAAACTGAAAAAATAAATCCGAAACGTTAAATATTATTCATCCGATAGATAAGTATCTTTTTCTTTTTAATAACAGATCGTATTAATTTTTGAAAACATTCTTTTTCAAGTGGTAAAATTATTTTGATGTCAAGTTTCCCGAAAAAATATAATTTCATTTTCAAGTTTTCAAAATGTGACTTAAAAAAGGAAGAAACTACTGAAATTGTCTGTACACATATATATTTAACCGTAACATATTGCGTCACATAAACATGATCCACCGCATGCCCCACATTTCGATAAACCGTAAAAAGGTTAAGGTTCGAAGCGGAGGGTCACGAAACGGGGATCAAGGTACACGTGTAAATACGAGCGTTATTAAAGAATCGATATTACGGGGCTTAGATGATCAAAATAAATGGTAATAGCAAAGGTGACAGCAATGGGCGCCTCGATTTCTAACAAAAGTCCAGGACTATCCCCCAACACACATAAGCTACCGTCAAACACAACGTCTGACAATAAAGTTCCATGAATTGGTGCTGAAACGCGAGTTCCGATGTTCTAGAAGTAAGTTTTCGTATGTTGGCAACACCTGACACATCCCTGTAAGCAACGATGGGGCGTTTGAATTTCAATTACGAAGGGATTCGAAGTTTTGTAAATGAAAATTCTGACTCGTCACTGTGACTAGCAGTCTGTTGGCAAAGATTTAGCACCACATATCAGAAATGTGTGTACTCTGTCGACGTCACTCGCCACGCCCACTGCTCTAGGCTCCGCCCACGAGAAACGTAAAGCGATGTTCTTTTACATCAGGATTGTTGACAAAGGTAACTGATAGTACGAAACATCTCAAGAACACAACAAAATATGTTTACAATCCTGACTACTACCGTCACTTCCTACTGCATTCACTACTGTCGACGTTATTCGCCACGCCCACTATTCTTAGCCCCGCCCACAAGCAACGAAGGGTGCTATTGTTCATAAAGCAACCTTATTTACGTCAGGGTTGTAGAATAAAGCAATTAATGGTACGATATAGTTCTCGAATATATAATGATATCAACTACCAACATTATTCGCCACGCCCACTGTTACTGGCTCCGCCCATGGCAACAAAGAGTGCTTTTACTCTAAAAAGCGATTGTCTTTGCATCAGGAACGCTCAGAAAAGAAATCTATAGTACGAAACACCTCGAGAATGTGACAAACTATGCCTGCATATCTACAACTATCCTTGCTCCCCACTCAATACACGACTGTCGACGTCACTCGCCACGCCCACCGCTCTGGACTCCGCCTACGAACAGCGGAAAGCGCTGTTGCTCCTAAAACGACTTGCCTTACACCAGAATTAACGTTAATCTTTGACGAGGATGTGTACATGGGTCCACATAACGACACGCGTTATATGAACGCTTTGATATCTGTCGTTCATAATGCAACGCACAGCGGCAGCATGTTCAAATGGCCGAAGGATTGTTGTACCGTATGCAAGTCTATTCTTGTTCCCTCATCCCTCTGCTCCCATCCTATGACCGCATACGCGATAACGAGCTTGTCCTGTATGTTTGACTCACGGCTTCCGCCGGATGCGAGTCCTGCGAATTTGCCCAGGCCCGTGTCATTCGATACACAAAAGCATCCGCTCGATTTACGAGCGAGTAGAGTTTCCTGCGAGTGAGGTTTACTCCACCGACGAGTGTGCCACAGGAGTGAAGCCCTTTTCGCAACGGACAACCCTATGATCCAGTGTCGCATAAGCTTCGGCGTAAAATTGCTAAGGTCCAGAGGAACTGTATTTACAAAGTGGAGTTTCGTGAATCGCACTAATTCACACTGTTGTCAGATTTTGTGTGCTAATTTAATACAATATCATTACATTAAATAAAAAGCTTCTGAATAAATAATAAAACTGTTTGTCAAACATCTTGTGGGTAGAATATGCGTTTCCAATAAGAAACGGAACATTATAAACCAGACGTTGAACGTTCAGACATTTTTTATCGCTGCATTCTTTTTCTACGAGGCGAAGTATTGCAGCTATACACGTCGTCGAATTTCGTCGTTCCGGGGTTTAGTTTGAAGGCGATATCGGGACGGAAACCATCGGCGAGAGCAATTTGGTAATAGCCGTAAAACGAGTGGAGGGAATTCCGGCAATAAAGTTGATTTAACCGATGAAACAGAAGTTATGGATATTGAAAATGGGAGGAAAAAGGAAGAAAAAGAAGAGTAACGTGATAGGAACGATCCATCACTGAAAGATTCAATGCTCGAAGGAATGCTAGTGAAAGTTGGGCACAAACGAATGATATCACACTACAGAATTACCACTTCTACCGGAAGAATGGGATAATATTTCAGAGCGAAGTAAATTCGATGAAATTCTAAGTAATAACTTCCTCATTTATACTACAAAAATCACTAAGGATCATCGGCTACTTTACAAGCCTCGTTCGGTGGCATTCGTCACTGTGAAAAATCGATGGAGGGGGGAATGGCCTTGACCGATCAATATATTTCACCCGTGCTATAGCAATTCATTCGGTGAAGACATAAAAACTCTGTAATTACAAAATTTGGCTCGTACTATAGCTCTTCTTATAGTAAAGACAGAAATTCTATAAAACAGAATTTTCACACTTTTCTTCGAGGATGAATGGCCTTGAAATATCAATGTATTCAATCCGTGCTATAGCGCTTCGTACAGTAAGCGCACAAAATTTGATATTTATAGAATTTGATCCATATTGTGGTGCTTTATATGGTAAAAACATCGAAATTTTGTAAAACAGAATTTTCTTCGTTTTTCCTGAACAAAGCATGGCCTTGATCGGTCAATATATTTGTATTATAGCGTTTCATACGACAAGGACCTGGAAATTCTGTATCTATAGAATCTGGCTCGCACTATAGCACTTGAGATGGTAAAAATGCAGACATTCTGTATTCACAGAATTTCTACGTCCTTTCTGGAGGAGGAATGGCCTTGACTGGCCAATATATTTGGTCGACGCTATAGCACTGCATACCGTAAGAACACAAAAATCCTGTATTTGCAGAATTTGGCGCGTACTGCAGCGTTTCACATCGTGAGGACAGGAAGGTTACGTAAGACACAATTTCTACGTTCTTACCATACGAGGCGCTATAGTGCGAGCCAATATATTGACCGCTCAAGGCCATCCCCTCCATCGTCGCTCTTTCACATCAACGAACCATATAAAGAGAGATCTAACGAAACACAGAACGTTTACACCTGTAAAATAATTTTCTGTCTCTGTTGCATAATAAAAATTTTAATTAAACGTTCTCGAAAATATAATAGCTTCGCTAGACTAGAGATCTGTATCATAAATCCGAATCAATTTTCCACATCGGAATGAAAACTGACATTACTATTATTAATTATTAGGTTCGAAAGACAGAAATTGGAATTTGTCGACTTCGTAAATGAGGTTAATACACGTAACACGGTGAAATTGATTAAAATGTTCGAAACTGAGCTGAACGTTGCGTTGAAATAAAACGAGGACGCGTATGTATTATTTTAATAACATAATCGAGGCGACGCGGTATTTGCAAAATGAACGATGAAAACAATTGACGCTGATACGTATTATCGATACACCGTGATACATTTACGAAGGGCTGACAGAATTACGAACGGTGTTAATAAATAGGAGGACGCTTGTTCACTTGTGCCTCGTGATATTTTGTAAAATGGCCACGCGATGAATGAAGGATCGTGTTATCCTGCAAAAAGTGAATCAACTGCTTGACACACATATATATTGCACAAAGGTCTGCGTATTGTGCAAGATATAAATAGATTGTTCGATCTATATTGCACAAAGGTACGCGTTTTGTACGAAAAACGGATCAACCGAATTCCGAAATATTACCATATCACTCATGGCCAATATATCGCCTGTTGCCTATCAATTTTCCAAACATTTTTTTAATAATTTATAGAAAATTTCAAGTTGAATCGTATTTAATCGGCACACAAAAAATCGTGGGAATTTCACGAAAAATGAAATTTTCACGAGTTGAGAGAAATTTCATGTTGAATCACATTCGAAATACGAAATTGGGAATTTGTGGAAGTAAAAAGATTAGAATACTTTTTTATCTGACTTAGGTAATTTTGTTATTCCTCAAGAATTATTTGCGTATTTATTAGTGCATGAATTCCATCGAAAAATGGCCATTTCGATGTGTATTTCTCCCGGTATGTCAGTCTGGAGCGACAGTCTTACGAAAGTTAAAGCAAAACTCACATGAATTGTTCAATTCCATTTTCTTTTTATCATTCTTATTGCTACAAATAAATTTTAGCGATTAGTAATATTTTTTTTATTATTTATAAATTAATTTTCCTTTCTTTTTTTTTTTATAAGTTAGAAAGCTTCTTAAAACACGTCAGAAAAATGTGAACGTTCAATTAGTGATCGTGAATGCAATTCAATATTTTTATTTCTTTTTTTAAACAAGATGCAAATGAGAAAAAATAATCTGATTGCAATTATAAAAGCAAAGTGTGTTTCCAAGAAAATGAAAGACGATTATTCCTCATATTTTCCTCCTGTCAGAGGTATATTTAATATAATCAATATATCCTGGCAAAGACTGAAGACACTAATCTTGTTTCGTAACAGAACACTTTCTCATTACAGAGATAAAATGGCGTTGAAATAGCTCGGTTCGTCTTCGATCGGTAGTACACGAAGTTTATTTCCATTTAATCCAGCTACGAAGAGAATGGCAATTTCCCGTTGTTGCACTTCCAAATTGACTTTCTCCTTTTTTCCCCTCTGTTTTCTTCTATTTTTCAGTAACTTCGGTATAGGAGATTTATACGATAAATTAAAATAGCACCGAATTAATTAGAAGAGTTTGCATTTCGGAATCTGGGTCGTTCGTCAAATTCTACGTTCGACCTGTTTGCTTTCATCCCGCGAAAACCTGTCGAGAATCTTAAGAACAGTGTCGTTTTTCAACGATACGTAGGCTATCTTGGAAATGATCACGAACAGTATTTAAAGTCCTCCGAAATCGTGTACAAAATTCAACAATGACGAGGAAACAAAATTAATTCGCAAATGCCTGCGTACAAGTACAAAATTTGGTAAAATATCGAAAAATAATTATTCTGCTACAACAATACACTATAACACATTGCCTTAAATTAAATTAAATCTCGAAAAATCTTACGCGTGCAGACAATTAAATTTAGAACAACCCTATGCATGCAGTTATCATAAAATAAACTTAAAATATTTTTTTATTACACTTCACAAGTTAAAAAAAATTTTATATAATTTTTAAACATTAAAATATACAACGTGCGTCGCCTGTCAAATTCGAATTTAGTGAAGAAAATCTTGACAGGCGAAGCCTGTCATTTCCACTTAAGAGGTTAACCCCTAACTTATGATTTCTTCGTCTGACTGTACATCTAAGATCAGCTACATATCGTTTTAGTACCATTTTAAATACGAAACGCTAATATGTTGTGAACTAATTACAACTAACAATCCTCAGTCTTATAAATCGAAAGAAAAGTTAGAATTAAAATTAACATTTGTTATTAATATAACAGTTTTTATCGAATCTTATACCTGCATATACCTGCAAACTACTTGTCAAATTTGTAGAATATTAAAAAGTGAGATTTTCCTTTCGTGGCAGTTAAGGGAGATATCTAAGACGGTCGAGTTAAATAGGACACCCTGTGTATAGCGTCGTGTTTCATCGTATACGATCTCCTCGAAAACTCTCTATTGGCAACGTGCAGGATGGCAAATGAACAGTTCACCGTCGACGCACATACAAAAGCGTGCAGATCCACCGGATCGAGATACGGTTCACGCGTTAATTAGTACTCCATAAATCATGCGAACATTGCACTTCCACAAGACCGATCAACCAAGAGCATGTACCCGTGTGTTAATCACGCCTAGACTTTATCAGGACAACTTCGGCTGCCATTCTGAGAAAGGGAAGGTCGCTATACTGGTATCAGCAGGCGCGGCAATTAGGGAATAATTGAACTGCACAAATGTGAAATCCCGTGAACGCGAATCGGTCCGTCGTCTCGTACGTTTCAGAATTTGACGATGGTTTCCTAACTCGCTGAAACAACGCGTGAATTGGAAGTCAAGTACCATAGGTGTGTAAATTGAATTAGTATCTTTTTTCGCAAATCTCAATGCTCGTTTACAAAAAATGTCGAACGCAATTTTAATATTTCGAATAATTTCCGCTGCTGTGGAACAATTCACTCATCTCTGATTGAGCGTTGACTGACTAATTAATTAGCTATTCCTAATTTATTTGGAAACTTAACTATGATGGGGAACGAAGAAGCTGAAGATCCTCTTCGTCTTGAATCAAGCCAATAATTAGTCAAATTAGCAGTCAGTCTATATTCGAATTAGCATTTAGACAAACACTCAATTTCACACTTTGATCTTTAAAACCTTCAAAATATCCCTTAACTAACTCTTGTGTCACGTTCTTAAAGTAGCCCTAACATCCATCTACCATTTCAGCATGGTAATATCTCTAGAAATAGCTCTCGATAGAACCAGAACGCAATATCCAACTACCTGTTTCTCGATAAATAACCAATAAGTGAGAACGTTACGAGGCAAAGTCGATGTCGTTGAACACGTTTCGCTCAAGGTACTTCCGTCTAAGTACCCAACCGGCAATCCGTGTCGTTACACTTCGGGAAATTAAAAGGAAGGGTGAACGCGCCCACATGCTATTGCATCTGTCAGTTCAGGATCTAGATAACGCGTACACATGCAGAACTCACAGAGATATAACGCAAGATTCGTTACTGAAACTGTGATTTCTTGCCTCACGGCATCGTGTGAAATAGACAGGGTGACGTCATCGGGCAGAGAACGTTCGCGGTCTCATTTAACCGTCCCCGCAATTAGGATTCCAATTAAACCGTTATCAAAGTCTTCGTTCTAATTATGCGTACCTTGACGAGCATTAATAATCCTACCTCCACCTCCCCTCTGCCGTATAGTTCAGGCTTGTATCAACGCCAACGCACAATTTTCTGCAAGCTTCTTATTAAGCCAGAGCTTTTCGAATCGCTAGCGAACGTAGACATGTTCTCGAAACAGTTTTATTATAGAAAGTTCCCAAGGGACGGTACCTTTCTCATTAAGATTGGATCAAGATTTGTTTCGCTGCTATTTTCCCTTGTTCGTTCGAAGGGGAGGGGGTGGGGGTTAAATGAGAAAAATAAAAGAAGCTTACCAAAGTGTGTGTAATAAAGAATCGACGTTGGAGCTTGAGCTCGTTTTATTTTCTTTTTTTTTTGAATTTTTCTTTTTTGGAGATTATTTTAACGGAAATTGTGTTTTGGCAGAGTGGTTGAGTTTCGATTAGTCGAATCGGTGAGAGGGTGTAAAAGCATTTTACACTATAATATGGTAAAAATTATGTATTTCAACAGAGATAGAAAAAAATTGATATATATATATATATATCCAAATCTGTTGAGCAAATTATGCAACTGAATATATCTACAGTTTTCTTAAAAATCACACTCAGAAATGGAAAAAAAAGGTATTTTTTAAAACGAAATCTATAGATGCAAAACGTGTGTCGATATACTTACGAACAGCAGTGTAATATGTATGAAATACAAAGTTACGGAAGCGGAAGAGACAAAGCACTTAGCCAGAAGGTGTATCGTCGTCAAAAGAAGTTACGGTAACTAACACCCCCTCCTGGTGAATTCTTCCGTAAAGTTTATAACCTAACTGGTGGCAAGTAACAGCTACCGGCATTAAGTCACGTATAACCAATAGAAAATGCAGTCTCGAAGCGAGAAGAACCCGAGAATGCTTTCGCGACTCTTTGTCAAAGGCGCCTTAGCAGAAACCGTGGAATTATTCATGAGCACCTGCGAAAATCGTTATTTGTTTATTACCATACCAACAGAGAGCATCCAATAAAATAAAAACCGAAGAAAAAAGTCTGATTTTAAGCCAACTATTAATCAACAATCATTTGAACAATAATTCAATAAATCCAAATATGGAAAAATCCTCTAAAACGTTGAAAAAATAAATCAAATCCTTTAGAGAAAGGTTCAGTTCGATTATGGAATGCGGAAAACAGTATCCGAACAGAATTTTCTCAGCAATAATAAATTCACCTTTCTCTCGATAACTATAATTATCATTTTTCAATTTATCGATCATCGTTGTATATAAATTACATCTGAATGTTTTATTTTTTTTTTCTTTTCTTTTGCCGTTCATGATTAAGCTAATTGACCATCTGGCAGGTTGGCTGATTGGGTTGTTTAACTGGCTAGTTAATTAGCTGGGTTCGACGATTATTCGATTAATCTGATACTCGACCGGTTGGTTAATTAGGAATGTGATTCACACGAATGGATCAGAACAAATGGCTACCGGTGAATCTAATCAGACAAGTCGAAGTGGTTCGATGTTGGATATGTCAAGGCGGCGCCAAACTAATTGGATCCAGTCATACCGAGAGATTAAAGAATAATAAGGAATTCTACGGTGTATTGAAATCATATAGGGTAGAATGTGTAATCCTGTATAGTTTTCAAGATAGATAGGACACATTCGAAACACCCTATAATTAATGAAAATTGTCTATTAAGACTTTAATCAATTAGAGAGTTCCTGTGTGGGTTAAAATTGTATTGGCTAGAATGTGTAACCCTATATACTTTTAGAAACACCCTGTAATTAATGAAAATAGTCTATTAAGACTTTAATCAATTAGGGAGTTCTTATTGGTCTTAAAATTATATAGATCAGAATGTTTAATCCTACGTACTTTTAGAAACACACTAATACAATTAATAAAAATTTAAACTATTATGATTTTAATTAATTAACGAGTTCTTGAGTGTGTTAAAATCGTACAGATCGAAATAATCAATCCTGTGCACTTTTAAG
Source organism: Anthophora plumipes (assembly GCA_951804975.1). Classification (NCBI taxonomy): domain Eukaryota; kingdom Metazoa; phylum Arthropoda; class Insecta; order Hymenoptera; family Apidae; genus Anthophora; species Anthophora plumipes. The sequence goes on along the minus strand of OX638123.1, from coordinate 13,350,766 downwards.
GATTGAGAAAATATTTTAAATACACCTGGAAAATTAATTGCACTTAACACTTTGATAAATTAGTTAGCTCTTCTGTCTATTAAAAGTATATACTTTTAGAAACGTTTTATAATTAATAAAAATTCTATCTATTATGATTTCGATGAGTTAAGGAGTTTTTAAGTATATTAGAACCATATAGATGAAAATAATTAGCCTTGTATACTTTTAAAGGTGGAAAAAGCATTTTAGAAACACCCTGTAATTAATAAAAATTTTATCTATTATGACTTGAATAAATTAGGAAGAGTATGTGAGTAATGCATAAGAATGCATAAACTGAATTTAAAAACATACACCATCGAATCTTTTCCAACCACTTTAGAAACACGCCTTGATCCCAGTTACACGGAGATACCATGTACACGAGAGACAATTTTCACGGTTTACTTCGTAAAAAAATATTTTCGAAGATCTTCATGTCTGTCGTGTAAGAATCATCTCTCCTCGCCAAGCTTGCATCGAGGATTTGCTCGGATATTCCAAAACAGACGCGACGCTTCGCAAATGCAGGGATTTGCTCTGAAGAAGAAAAGAAGAGAGGAGAAAAAAAAAGGAAACAAAAGAAAAAGAAGGAAACCAGAGTCGCCGTTTTTCCAGCGGTTAACGTTCGCTGGTTTACAAGTGGCAGAGGAAGAAAGTGGAATCTCACGGTGGTAGACAGTTTCTGTTTTGAGAATGGCGAAAGTCACCGGCCAGGATAAAACTATTCCCGGCACAAGGAAGATGAATTCTGGCCAAGACGACTTAATAACGACGTGCAAATGCTCGGTGATTGTGTACTCGCTGGCGAAACGAAGAAACATCTCAGTTTGCGCCTTGCTTATGGTTTACCTGCACGCTGCGAAGCACAGCTTGGCGGAAGAGAAAAAGAAATGCACGATAAACCACTCGTGCTCATTTAGAAATATTACCTTGGACCTGACCCCGGTTAACCGAATTATTCCGCGTAATGGAAGTCACCATGAATTTACAAGCAATCTCAGGTTGGTGAGTCTCTTTTTCTTTTTTTTTCTTGTTTCTACTTTTTTGGTGAAAAATATATATGTCAAAGGTGCAATTTGCTAACACTGTGAAAATGCATACTTGCAGAGGAGGGAATAAAAAAGGTTCGAATGGAAGACTGAGGAAAGATCCGTTGGTTTGCGAAAGAAATGCGAGGAGAAATGATAACGACGCATACCGGGATTTCGAGAGTAAAAAAGAGCTTTGGAGAAATATTCGTGCAAGTACTTTTATGTATTTCCATGTAGGGGAAAGAAATTTTTAGAATGCTGGTTATGTCAGTTTAGTGAATACGTACACTTGAGGAATTGATTAATGAAGGATTTATGATAATACAATTAATTGAGGATCGAGAATAAAGAATTGACTGATAAAGGAATTTTATTGGAATTAATTTGGAATTAATGATAAAAATTTAGTTGGTAAAAGGATCATATTAGAATTAACTGAGGATTGATAATAAAATATTAATTGATAAAGAAATCATACTACAATTAATTAAAGATCAATAATGAAGAATTAATTGATAATGGAATTACAGAATTAATCGAGGAATTCAGAAAATTGAAGAATCGATGAAAATGAAGCAATTTAATTAAAAGAACAAATTGAATTAAAGGACAATAAGAAGAAAGTAAACAAGAATTAATTGGAATTTTTGATCTTTTACTATGATTAATATAATTTAATCAACCACAGAATGCTGGAAATGAAATCAACCATGAGTTAGTGTGCAATTTATCCTGGAATTAAAACTAAAACGACTGTAGACAAATATAAAACCTGAGAAGAGGAAAAGGGCAACAGTGAGCACTGGTTATAAAAAGTAATCGTTTTGCCTTAAAAAAGGAAAACAAAAAAATGCCACTTTCCATGGTTACACAATTTTCATTATGCAACGTGACTTTTTTAATAATGCAAATACAGGTCCCATAATTCAAGCATTGATGAATGTTTATTCCCAACGGAAACCTCACTCTCGCTAAACAAAGGGAATAAAAGTTCATGCTGCGCCATTTTTTATAGTTATATAATGAGATGAATACACGACGCCGGGGGATAGTGGGCCATGAAAGATGATGAGCGAAAAGAAAGAAGCTCATTTTCTCGCCGTGGTGTAAAAATCTCATCAAAGGGAAAAAGATAGTGTCATCAAACAAAAATTGCATAAAAAGTATAAAAAAAACACTTCACCGTTCAGTAAAAGAACTGTTGTAGAAGTTATTATAATTCTTCGATTGATATTCGTTTATCCCTTCAACGAAAAATAAAAATAAATAAATGAATAAATTGCTTTTCAGTTTGTTTACTTCATTTCAATTATTTTCATTTTACACTTTGTTTATTTTCGTTGTTTTTCTTTGTTTTAATAAAGATATATTCTGCGAGCACGTGAAAAATATTTATCGTAGACTGAAATTGCACAGAACGAGGTATAACTTGTTAAAATTGAATTTGTTATGTAAATTAGCCAAAATGCGAAAAAGTGAGTTTAGAGAAAAACTGAAAATTTTATTCAAAATAAAGTTAAAATAATTGTACCTATTTAAATGAATTTATTGGTTCTATTTGAAAATATAGAAAGATATTTAGTATAGGAAATATGCAAAAAAATGTTTGTTTAACAATGGCAAATTTATGGTGAGAACAGAAAGGGGAATAAAATGAAAATCAGGTGAAAAAAACAATGGATGAATTCGTAGATCTTAAGCCAATATATTTTGTAGTCTTTCCCACAATGAGATTCACCAAGAACATGATTATATCTAGTGATACAATTCCAAGAGGGAAGAAACTTTGAGAATTATTCTGTCCTGACTCACCCACGTAACTGAAACTCCCGGAGAAGAAAATTGTTTCAGATAAATATTGCATGATTCAAAGGTGACTGTATGATGTACCGAGCAAGTTTCATTTGAACGTTGTAATTTCAAAAGATTTCGAAGTTCTGTCTTCAATTCTTCCCCAGCCTTGAGAATGATGGATGTATTTGTCTAAAATTCAAGAATCTCGAGAATACTGAAAATACTTTTCGGAAAGTTGTTTCAAAACTTCAAAATTTATAGTGCTCGATAATACGAAGAACTATAGTTGATTTTAATAACTGTATCATTCACTTTTTAGCATTTTCTTTTATATTTGAAATAATAATATTAATGATAATTTATATTTGAAATTATTTTTGAATTTTATTTTCCTTGAGATAATTTAATTCGGTAAATTATTCTCATCAACAAATCTATATTTATATTATGGACATAGATTTATACACTTTTTTGTGATATATTGAGTATCCTAATTAATCAAATTTTTAGGATGTTTCTTGCTGAGTTTTCACCGGATAAATTAATTTGCATCGATTGAAATATTCATTTTCGCTTACTGTTTATTTAAAAAGATGTTCCTTCGAAACAAGCAATAAAGCTAAGAAGATTCTGATCGAGTCTATAAAATTCCCAATAAAATGCTTCTCAATTTAATATTTTAAGGTTATGGTAAATCCATCGTTGAACCTAACCTACCTATAATATCTTGATATTCTGGTCAATGTATCGCTAAACCTAACCAAGCTTCATCATTTTTAAGGTTACGATCGATACAGCTCCCTAAATCTACCCTAACTTTAATAATTTTAATAGTCTAATCGCTATATCGCCAAACCTAACCTAACTTTATTATTTATAATATTCCAATCAACGTATCACTAGCTCTAATCCAATTTTAATACTCCAAGGCTACCATAAATGCATCACCAGCTCTAAACTAATTTCAAAACTTGACAATTGCAGTCGATGAATCACTAAACCTAACCTAATTAACATTTCAAGGGTACAGTCAACCGTCAACTTTACATTTCCAACGAAATGGAATAATCAATTGCTGAACATTCACCTGACACTTAAATCACCAAAGGGGATTTAACATCATCTTCAACGGTGCTCTTGAAGTGACAGAGAAAATAATTTTGCGAAGATCAAGAGCGCATAAATAATAACGCGGCTGTCATGGCGCCAGCCGTGATTCACTTTCAACGGCAAAAGCAATCCGGTGAATCGCGTTAAATAGAAAACTCGATTCGCCATGGTGAGCATATTACCGACATCGTAAATTCTTGTTCATTTCACCTGACGATGGTGTCCCATTCGAAAATGCGCACCGTGTAACCGTGCATTTATGACGGCGGCATCTCCAACCGCCAGGTAGCCAGAAACGGCATCTATTTACCTCTGCGGAATTGCTTCTCCCCACCTCCTCCCTTGACAACGAATCTTACTTTATGCATTACATACACGCACCTCAGGGGGGGAAAGAGAGACACGTTTAATACCGTGGAAAATACCGGCGCGCACAACCGTTTCCCCTCCGCGCGTCGCCACGCGTGTCCACTACGAATGCCTGACAATTTTATAGGCCGCATTTCATCTCGCGGACAGTATATTCTCAATTCGAGACGATCCACGGGCGATCAACCGGATAGCCCCGCTCGCAAACAAGAAAGCGGAGAAGCAAAAGACGTGGCGGCATTAAAGAAAATCGCACACGGCCGCTCGCGTTCCACCAGCGATAAATCAGCGGCGCGAGCAACAGATCGTCTTTTCTTTCGCGGACACCAGATCCTGACAGATCTCGCCATATAAAGCATGCTTTACACGCAGTCTTTGCCTATGGATACATGCGATCTCGCGACCGGAAAGTGGGTGATTCCGGTGATCGTGATGTGTACGGACAAAAGGAACATCGACGAGTTGAGGAGAAGGAGGAGAAGGTGAGGAGATGAGGATGAAAAAGCACCGTGGGTTTATCGTGCTGACTCACTTGTTATTTCGCTGCTTCGATCAACTGTAATATTTACGCGAACTTTTTCATGCATTGTACAGCAGATGGGTCCTTGTAACTTCTAGGAAAGAGTTTGAATCGTTTGGTACAATTTTTAAGAAAGTTATTCTGGTTCACTTTTGCGACAGACTGTACAGCTCTTCCAATGAGAGCGATAGAACTTTGAATTGAAACGAAACGAAAAGTACGGGAGATAATCCGGTATTCGCTACTTTATTTTAAAGTACATTCGATGGCATTGTACGTAAAATACAATATTATATACAGTATCGCCCAAAATCTGGACACTTACGAAATGTGCAACAGCAACGCATAAATGATGCTTAGATATCCAAAGTAGCAACTGAAATCAAACTTCATTGCTTTCCTACGTAATAAGTAATGCTCTAAATTAAAGATTACTCATTTGAAAGCTTACTAACACTATAATAAAACAGAGTAATGGCTTTCATCAGCGTATCCACTGTGATTATAAGTTAGGTATTAACCTTAGGCTGAGATTAGGCACAACCTGCACTGATCGCGATAATCTTTCCATACATTTTCTTTCATCGCTTCTACCATCATTTCTAACAATTAGAAAAGGCAAATTTTCCTACTAACTTACACCATATTTCTTAGAGAGGAAAGAAGTGTCCGGATACTTTTGAGCGGTAGTGTATGTCGCATTTAAACGCGCACAGTGTATTCATAACGTGTTCCATATCCAGGGAAGCGTAAGTGCGGTCAACGGCAGAGAAATCAGATGGTCGAGAGGGAGGAGTAGGGAGGGAAAGGGTTCCCTGTTCACGCTTCAGTAACTTTCAGATTCCCTGGTAATTCTAAAATAGCGGTACTTGTACCGAGAGAGAGAGTGCCACTGGCATATATTAATAAGGACCAACCTGTATGTGTATACAGGTTTATCCATGGGCGAAAAGGGGTCTCTCCTCTAGTTGAACGTGTGTATGTGTGTGGTGGGTTGTGAAAGTGGTGAAGGAGGTTGGTGGTTGTGATTTCACTCGCCAGCTGCTCGTATCCCGATATGCACTGTATTAACGGGCGTAATATGCCACACCATGCTCGTACTATCCGACATATCCAACATATCCAACCCTGCTCTTAGCATCCCACCCTAACCCTTGCACCCTATATCTCACCAGGTGTTTCCTCACTTTTCTCTACGTCAATCCTCCCCTCTCTCTCTCTCTCTCTCTCTTTCGAAACCTAACGTTTCACCATCAACCAGATGATACCTGGCCATCTTCCTCAGGTTCTACGATGTAATTCAGATCCCTTTGGACGTTGTGAAATATTTAAAAACTCGTCTCACGTTCGCTCTAGGGTACGTTAGAGGAATTGATAGAGACTGAGACTGTGTCTAAGTCCCAAACTTAATTCTGAACCTTATTTAACAGCAGAACTGTCGAACTCGTCGAAATGATGGCTCTCAGATCCTTTTTTTATCGAATTATTAACGCTTGACGCTTCGTTGGTTTCGTATTTTTGTAATTTAGTGTAATTACGCTTAGAATGCTGTGTTATCATCGGCGTTAGCTATTTTCTGCTGGTTTTATTAATAATACCCTACTACTGTTGAATTTGTAATGTAGTATGAATCACTTCAAATATGATACGGTACTTGAAACACTCGAAACTCTTGATGAGTCCTTGCGTCTTGAGTCCTTAAGTTTCGACACCTCTTTGAAGTGAAGATAGGTTCGAAAGTCTCGAGAGTTTCAGTATTATTCGCGTTAATTTTTCTCTTTTTTAGTACACTCTCCCGATTTCTTTAAAAAAAATCCCAAAAAACGCCTAGAAGGAAAGAATACTCCCTTAAGACGATTGGAAAGTAATCCAGTCCTTCGGTTTCTTCAAATCGACCGAGGGAAGGGAGATGGCCCAAGTGAAGTGGTTACTCGCGTCGACATATTCTCGTTGAAGAAAATCGGTCTTAGGCAGTAATGCATTACCGGGAAACGAGGTTCTCGAGGCACGAATTCAAGCGTGAAACCAATTATCGACGGATACCACTGTTCGGGCTCGTTTACATGAACGCAGCCACGCAAATTCGGCTCGTTTACCGGGTAATATTGGAAATAATTGTCTCCGGTATATACCGAGTGTGTCAATAAAAACTGCCATCGTGAAACAACTCGTTGTTCATTAATTCTCGAAAGAAAAAAAAAGAATACTGACATACATGGATTTTTTTACACACTCAATTGTCCAACCTTCAGTATTTTTTTTCTTTTCAAGAGACCTTAAGTTAACTATTAACCTGAAAACAAAATGCAAGGGTGCCGATAGTAAAAGTGATTCTGTTCAAAATGATCAAAAAAGAGAAGAAAGAGCTGTTCAAAATTCTCGTCCCTTTTTGCAATAAATATTTATCTACATTTCCAGTAGAATCATTGAAAATACTCAACTCGATTCAAGATCATGGGTTAAAAATGAGTAAAAAATGCTGGTCCATTAAAAGAAAAAATAAGCTGAAAGTCGCCTTGATATATCCAACGAAATTGAGGCTATAAAAACCACAACGTATATTGTATAAAACATTTTTTTTTTAATAAAATCAATAAACAATAAATTATTTTAAATGACCATTCTTATTGGGTCGCTCTGTATGCAACGAACGTTCGACTGGTTATAATAAACTTGGCTCGATCGTTCTCTTATGACAACGAGGCTCAAGAGGCTACTCCGGAGACGCAACTTAAATGAGAAACGAGAAATCATTACGACAGAAGGGGAGCCACGGTTTCTCCCGGTATCTCGCTGCAGCGACGAAACTTTCCAATAAGATATACGCTGTCTTAAGTTTCGTAAAGCCGGTACCTTAACAATAAACCATCAACGGAAGCCAACTTCTCCCTCCCCATTATTCATTAACCTAATTAGGCCAAATTTTGCATTATTGACCGTTCGCCGGCGGAAGCAACGAGGGCGAGATACGAACGTTCGTTTATAAACCGTGTGTCAGGTACTTTTATTCGTCGTAAGAACTTATTTCGTAATGATCCACCGTGCTATTTATCGCGCCGCTTAAATTATCGGTTAATTACGGTATAAATTATCGGACGGAGCGCCGAAGCTTCGATGGCCCAAGTACGAGCAATTTTCGAGCCACTGATGTACGTATAAGTATAGTTGGTCGAAGCGATATAGCGAGCTTCGTAAATTTAAGGATTATATAGGCGAAAATGATTCATGTAGCCGTATTTAGAACGACGGGTGTCATTTACGAGTTGTTATTTACGAGTTCTGCCTTAAACTTCTTTCGTTCAATACGTTGAACACCTTGTGGGTCATCGGTGACCCACGCTGAGCTTCCTACTCGAGACGTTTGTTAATTTCGTGTAGGATTAAATATGAAATGTTTTGTAACATCGTTTAATTGGTAAATAATGTACGAAAGTCTGAATAACAATAATTTTCATCGAACTACCATCTCTGATAAATGGATCAAATATAATTCCCAAACTTGGCACTCTAAATCGTAGAGGGCGCAACACGACACTCTTATGTACTCAGTCGGTATTGCAGAACATGAGATACAATGTCCCATAAGGTGACACATCTATCTTGTATCTAGGTTATGATGTTACTTTATCATCTCATTATTAATTGTTTTTTTAAATAGTCTACATCTAGATGTATTTGCATGAAATAGGAGTCCTGGTGAGGAAGATTACCAGACGCGGCTTGAATGAATATGAATGTTCGTCTACGTTGGAATGCAGGAGACTATATTCTAGAAGGGGTGCGATATCGCAATCTGAAATGCAGGGAACATCCAAAAGTGCCGGCGGAATGACTGTTTCGCCGACTTCTTAATTAACAACTTCCGAAAAGCGATGAAAACTGCTCCGGTTTGGGGTGAGACTGAACGAAGGAGCGGTAGAATGTTCCCCCAAATCTCCCTTTCTCTCTTCTCTCTCTCTCTCTCTCTCTCTCTCTCTCTTCATCTCTCTTTGTGGATAAAGCTAATTAAATTCTAGCACCGACCTTTGCTTGTACCCACTACCAAAGCGGACGTGACAAAAGCACGAGGAGGCGTTCACGTTTAAACGCAATTTGCATGTCATTAATTCGCCATGATCCCGGAGATTTTGCCCCGTCTGTCTTGACAGGCCTTTCCTGTCCCTCACAGGGACGTTTCGCTTTGCTGCTTCCTGTTCCTTTCTCCCATAGTTTCTCGAAAGCACCACGTCTTCATCGGAGATCATCGGCCAATCAGGATTAGCCACGATATTATATATCGCTCTCTATAGCGGAAATTTCGAGAACTCCTTTTTTGCTGTTTTCTTTTCCTTTTTTTCTATTGACGATGTCATTATGCTATGTAAAATTGATCTGACAACACGAGCGACGATGTTTCATTTTTTGTGTTCAACTGTTTCTTGAGAATATTTATTCGTCGCGCTCTTATTTCTTTTTCTTTTTTTTTCGAGAACTTCGCAAACAATTTCAAATGCTTGTTTCTCGAAAACAAAGCCTCGAACGCAATTTTGTTATTCCTGATTTTCGTCTTATTTTGAACCGTACTATCACACCTGATATCGCACGAATTTTTATTTTTACATTTTTTTTAGGTCTACGCACACAATTTCAAACGCACCTTTCTCGAAAACGAGGCCCCGAACGCAATTTTGTTATTCCTGATTTTCGTCTTATTTTGAACCGTACTATCACACCTGATATCGCACGAATTTTTATTTTGACTTTTTTTTTTAGGTCTACGCACACAATTTCAAACGCACCTTTCTCGAAAACGAAGTCTCGAACGCAATTTTGTTATTTCTAATTTTCGTCTTGTTTTGAACCGTACTATCACTCCCGACCTAATTTGCACCATGAATTTTGACCTACGATGTACTAGTAACGTCAGCGAAAGTACCAAAGGAACGGTAGCACAGTTAAAATTCATTTTCCAGGCAAAAAAACCTTCCCTACACTTCCGGAGGAACGTGTAAACACGGTAACACGTCGTATACAGTTACGTTGCGAACAAAATTTCCTTTCTTCCCTTTTCTTTCCCCTCATCACCCGACAGGCATTATAAAATGTGAATTAGAACTATAATCCCTTGGCCTATGGGAGTAAGAGAATTTCCGAGCGTGGTTCGCATATTACACGGAGCAAAATCCACGTGGATGCGTCCTTATCTCCTTTTATACTCTCACCATCCACCCGCGAAATTTACTTCCACGAGCCGACTGACCTCGTCCCATTAGTATTTTTCATGGAGGCCCAGAGCTAACTATGTTCACCGTGAGGGAAAACGGGGCTGCTATTATGCTCAATCCCTTATCGTTTACTGACCGTGCCATATATCCTCGAGAATACTGCTTCCCTTTTCTACGTCGCTTTTAACCGACCAGTTTAGAAATCGGAACCCGTTACCTTTCCCTAACCGAAAATATAGTAGGAACTTGTACTTGGTAAGAGCTACGATCCGCCGCCTTTTCCCCCATCGTTCTATTCTCATGGTTGACCAAAAGGTGCCGCGGGGCATGTTGGTACGTCGATAAACATTTTCTACGCGGACCACAGCAGATAGGAAGGTTTTACGGCTTGTTCCTCAGGCATGATCGATGATAAGTCAAAGTAAGAGAGGACGAAATTCGCGTTACTATCCCTCACTCCATCTCCTTCTGTCGTCTTTCTCTGCCTTTTATTTCCCAGTTTTATCGATGAACAGAGAGCATACATGTCAAGAACATAATGATATATCCGAGGGGACAAAAAAATTGTCTTTCATCGTTTCTCGGCAGTGTGTACAAAGCAGTTTACTCATCTCTTGATCAAATAACGTAGAGAGAGGAGTAAGGATTACTCCTAGCCAGGAGATAAGAGATTTCCTTCGTTCGCGTCGATATTATAGGCTCGACTACGTGTACCTTTATTAAACATTTTTCGGTCTTTGGGTTCTATCGTAATGGTCAACAACAATCTCTTCCTGACATCATCATTTGTTTAAAAAAAATAAATAAATAAAAATAAAAGAAGAAGAGAAAAAGAGGGAAAGAAAGGACGAGGCTGTTATTAATGCATCCAAATATCGAAAGTTCACGCTGCTCTCACGTTTCGAGAGGCATATGTGTGTGTGTGTGTCTGTGTATGCAACGAATGGAGGGTGGTAATGGAATTGCGTGTTCGTTCCGCGAGAGCAAAGTTTTCGAAGTGGCAAACAGAGGAACGTAAGTTCGTGAGTTAAAATTGCAAATGGAACTCGATTATATTTGAACTTATATTTTCGTCGGAGTACATCGCCTTTCGATCTCTGTGTAATATTTTTATAGAAGATTTTTCGTTCGATGTGCATTTTAGAAATTTCGGGAGAACGGTCGTTCATATCTGGTGTCCTTTAAATATCTATGTGTTTCAGAATCTATGTCCAATATTATTCCATTTTTAGTGGGATTTTTAGTAACATAATTTCAAAAATATTTTTTCTATACACGCAGAAATAAAAAATTCCCTTTTCTATTTTTCCTCGCAAATCTGCCATTTTGTTTGTTAGCTATTACTCTTGTTTTTGATGTTTTATGGAGAGTAGTATAAAATTCCTATCACAACATGCGAGATAAAGAGAAAAATACAACTTTGTGTGCACAATGCACGCAAACAAAATAAATAAAATATTCATAAAATGTTTGTATAGAAAAGTTTGTAAAATGTTAGACATAATATTCTAAGCATCATAAATATAAGGTGTTCGATATTTTATAAATATAAAATATTATGCATCACGTTAAACATAATGTTCTTAACATTTTACACATGTAAAATATAAAATATCACATATAATATTAAATATAATATTTTCTACATTACAAATATAATCTTCTGAATATTTTATAAATCTAAAATATTACCAATTTTATAATGACAATTTTACACATATAAAATATTACAATACAAAACATCGACAATTTTCTTTGTTCTACACTGTGTTATAAAATGATATTTATTATCTAAAAACTGGTTCCAAAATAAGTATCGATAAAAATCGTTAGAAAAATCATACTAATAAAAATCAGTATTCAAAAAAGAAACTTTAATATTAAAATAAATATACTAAAAATCTATTCTAATGTTAAAGATAATACACAACTTTTGATCCATCCTGTACTGTACACACGTCCTGCTAAACAGCAGCTTTCTAACAGAGATAAAGACGTTTCACGATCTCAACATTCTGCGAGGTGTTAACAATTACACGAAATACGTCTTGCGGATCCCCGCGTTATCTATTATTGAAAGCGACGTATATATACGGGCGAGCATTTCTTTCAAACGTCAAGAACCCGAAGCTCGTTTGAAACAACCAGGACACGTAGATAAGTTCCAAGGGGAAGATCGCACACCTCGTCCAAACACCTGCTACGGCGATTTGTCATCCATAACAGAGCTTTCGGATCCGGTGTGTTCTGGGCTGTACGTCCGAGGCAGCTTTCACCGAGCGCTTTAAAGTACAATTTGTCATCTCTGGCCGGACACTGGCTCTTCTGAGCATTCCGTTGCCCTTTTCCTAACGACGTTGCTGCTCTTCGCGATAACCGGTGCTAAATCGATTCGTGACCTTTTTTTTCTTTTTTAATAACTATTCCTGACGTAATATATTGAAGAAAACAGATTATCCTAAAAAACGAAGAATGCGTGACCATCCAAAATGTTTAGCCATAGAATTGTAGAAAAATATCTCCTTGGAGCGAGAGAAATGAAAAATCGGGAGGGAAGAAACGAGATTCAACGAGAACAGTAAGTCAAGATTTGCAAGAATAGGTATAATAAATATTTGAGCAAAGTTTCGTCACCAGAATTAACAACTATATATATGGCGAGACAACTAAACTCGACTTTCTTTAAATTACTCGTAAAATAAATATAATATAAATTTTATTATCGTATAAACGAACAATTTTTATGATATCAAGAGGACAATAAATCGTTCGTTATTATGAGAAGTTGGAAGTCCACTTTAAGATTTTTTTTCAGTATTTTTATTCGAAATTTTAACGAACAAATCTTGCACGAAAAAAAAGAGTACAGAAAAAGACGGATCTGAAATCAGTTTCCGACATCTTTATGGAAAGAATCTTGGAAAAATCTTACTCTGGAACTAAATACGGAAGTTTCCCTGCAGAAAGGAGTTGCAAATGAAATTTCGTATAATTGAATACGGATATCGCACAATACACCGTTAGGCGTTTGCCGGTGAAAATTTCGTTTTCTCTCTCTCTCTCTCTCTCTTTTTTTCTATTTCCAACGCACGTGCACGGAAATAGCTATTAAAGTTCAATCAAGCCTATTCACACGAAGCGAAACTTGCCGAATGGAATCGGTTCGCGGTGCGGCGAACCTGCGGATATCCGGTATTTTTTCCTCCCTCTAAAAGCGTACATTTCGCCCGTTTCAAAAAACAAAGTTTAATGGAGGACGCGTAATATAAGCACGTGAGAGAGGTAGAGAGAGAGAGAAAAAAAAAAAGAATTTCATTTCGCCTGGTGACCGTCTGAAATGTTGCGGAACGTGGAATCCTACTGACGGAGACAATGAATGCAAACAGATGTCAGGGGCAAACGTGGGCTGCGTTAAGAGTACCGAGCGTACTGGGAAAGAAGTGGGGGAACACAGCAACACACGGAGAGGAGTCCTTTAGGGATATAAAGGGTGCACCGTTAGTTTGTGATGCTGTTGTGCAGAGATGGCGCTTTGCTTCGAGAAGAAATGTGTAGAGGATGAAAAGAAATCATCCCCTGTGTTAATTTTATTTGGAACTCGATAATTCTAATTTGAGAATTATTTGAGAAAGCATCCGCACTTTCCCCTGTGTTAATTTTATTTCGAACTCGATAGTTCTAATTTGAGAATTATTTGAAAAAGCATCCGCGCTTTCCTCTGTGTTAATTTTATTTCGAACTCGATAGTTCTAATTTGAGAATTATTTGAAAAAGCATCCGCGCTTTCCTCTGTGTTAATTTTATTTCGAACTCGATAGTTCTAATTTGAGAATTGTATATTTAAATTCAGACAATGAAATTTCGAATTGTTTGATATTCAATAGTCTATCGAATTGAAACTACTCGAGTTTAAATATTCATATTCAAACAACGTCAAACAGAACTGTATCTTTGCACAAACTTCTCTCCTTTTTTCTTCTTCTCGTATCTCCTATCCATTTCCCGAGGTGATCTAACCACATGTTACGATACACCCCGTACAATTTAATTCTGCTGACCTAAGATTCTGTCTATTCGGCGTTCGTGACAATAGGAAATATAGACACGAAGATACACGTATATTTCGAAGAACACAGAAACGCGTATCTAGTTGCAGAGAGGGATGGTTTGGGGTTAGAGGGGAGGGGAAAGGGACGTGTGTACGTAACCGTGGATGCCAAAATAGACTAAAGCAAATGATGAAGTTGGAAAGCCCGCGAGTTTTCTCCAGCCAGCACTTCCTCTGCCAGTGATTCCCTCGCCTTTTGCTATTTCGCATCGCGAGGCAACGCTGTCAAATCTTTCGTTCGGATGAGAAACGAAGCGGAAGAGTGGGCTCCTTTCGCCCTCGCCCTCATTCTTTCTCTCTCCCTTTCTCTCTTCCGCCCCTCGATGGAAAGTTAGCGCGCGATGCAAAGTTTCGCGATTTTATTGATCGCGAAGTTTCGCCTGGCTACCTCGCTAGCTCGCTCACTCGTACTGCGGAATTTTCGAAAAAAGAAAAAAAAAAAAAGACGAGAAAGAAAGAAAGAAAGAAAGGGGGAAAAAAAGGAGGGAAAAATTACACTCTCGTACTACGGGAGGGAATCGGTTGAAATTCGTTTGGTACGTTTCGTACGCGAGTTGGCAACGAACGAGGCCGATGTAACTTTGAAAATACTCCTCTAATTTCCAATAGCATGCACTCCCCGTTTATAATTTTCAGCTACGCCCCGGAGCTGGTTATTTCGGTTTGCAGAATTCATGGAATATTTAATTGTTTGCACGATCTCGCTTGTCGCCTGTCGCGTGTCCGAACAACGCTCTGCTGAAATCTCTTTCGTTTACAACAGTGCCTTTTATTTATTCAGCTTTTCCCTCAGATCGACTGAAAAGTACCTCGCTGGTACTTTTCCCGCGTTTCGAAGTGACGTTAATCAATCGTATAGACTAGGTGTGCATATTTTAATTTTTATTTACTGTTCCCTTTCTTTTTTGGTGCAATCAGAGATATCTCCACGTTTTGCGAAAGTAAATACTGAATATTAAATAGAATTTGTAAGATGTTAAGTATTAAATATAATTAATAAGAGAGATATTGGGAAGAAAGGGAAAATGTGAATATGTATGGCTGAGTCGAAGTTATTTATTTCGATCTGTTGTCAGAGAGACAGCTCGAGATGGTTCAGAATGATGAGCCAGGACACTAAGTTGCTCATAGAAACATCCACAAATAAGGCTTTGCTCTGCTTGTAAGACCGAGATTTCTTCGTCAACATTTCAACCTCCCTTTACGTCGACTAAAAGTGATTTCTGTATTATAACGATGACGTGAGGGTCGCTGAATGCTGAATACCGAATATTGTACCAAGATTGCACCGCGATAAAGTATCCACATAATTTCCTCGACAGCCATAACCGTTCTTCAGGACAAATATTTTTGAAATATGCGTTCCAAAATGTACAGTTTCGGGTTTGGAGGTAAAGTGATTCTGGTTGTTAAAAATTTCTCTGCCCCGAGGATGATAAAAAGAGGAAAAAATTGAACGTATAAAAAATTAATGCAGTCGATGAAACGAAATGACACATTTTGCAGAATAGAAGAAGTTTTGAATAAAAGATACCATGGAACGTTTCAAAATTCATCATGAAACGGAATTCGAGATAACATTATGGATAAATCTGTGCATTTTCAAAATGTCGAAAATAATTAGAACGGTTGAAAATATATTTATAAAAAGAGCAAGTTACAGCACCAATGGGGAAAAAATTATACTAATAATATTCTAAAAGATATACAATATTAATAGAAATTATAAAATGAAACATAATAATATATTAGAATTTTTATATTAATTTTTTATCTTTTATTGCTTCAAACAGAGTGCATCGTTAAAATAATTCTAATATAAATTGTTTAATATTATTAAAATAACTTCAATATAAATCTGTCTTCTCGTTATGGATTTGTATGAATTAAAATATCGATTATATATTTTAATTACAGAGAAAGATTCGAATAAATTAATTAGGATAAAAATGAAGGACAAAGGAAAACTACAAACATACCTAAACAACGGTGGTATGAAAATCAACAGGTTATAACAATGAAATATTTTTCCAGGAAAATTGAAAAGATTTGTTTGCATTTACTGTTTCGTCTCACATGCACTTGGCAAACGAATCTAGCAGTACGTACTGTTGTATATTTGCATTTATGAATCGGCCTGCCATCTTTGCAATAATATTCGGTCATTTATCTGCATATATAGCAATCTTATTCTCCAGGGGAATCTTATTCTCGATCATGTTCAGTCTCACAGTAAGGCGACTGTTTCCGCATACGTTAAGAAATCTGAATTCCAAGTTTCATGCAAATAACGTTACCTCGTAAAGAAGATGAATACAGCTATGCGATGTATAGAAGAAGGATCATGCTTATTACGAAATTCTATTCAAATGCGTCACTGGTGAAATGAAAGTGTATCGAAAAAATTGTTGCAGGATAATTTATAGCCCAGAAAAGTTACTATACTCGATTCTTATATATGGAATTTCATTTACAATTAATTACACATCTCTGCTATTTATTGTGACTCTTCAACACGAAGAATTAAAGATATCTACACTGTGAAACGATTCTCTGTTGTAAAAGTTTCTTTGATAGGTTGAAAAAATGGAATGTAAGATGTTGAAAGGTTGAAAAAATTCCCATTACTTTTCAACTTGAAGAATTAATGTTATTTGCACTGTGAAATTATTCCCCATTCCAAGCATTTCTTTGGTAGGTTGAAAGAAAAAAAAATGAGTGACTTCATTATGTTGAAAAAACGCAATAAAAGACTTTCTCAGGTTGAAAAAACATTCTTTCGCTTTCCAATCTGCAGGACGAATGTAATTTACACCGTGCAACGATTTCCCATTCTCTTTAATAAGCAAACAAATAAAAGAATGAAAAATGTTGATAGGTTGAGAAAAAGAAGGAATGAAAGGCTTCGATAGGTTAAAAAAATTCTCAGTAATTTTCAACCTGAAGAATGAACGTTATTTACACCGTGAAATTATCCTTTGTTTCAAACATTCCTTTTGCAAGTTGAAAAAAAGGAATGAAAGACGTTGATCAGTTGAAACAAAGAATGATAGAGGTTGATAAGTTGGAAAAACAAATTGTCGTTACTTCTCAACTTGAAAAATGAATGTTATTCACAGATTGTCACGTCTCTCTGTTTCAACTGTTCCTTCGACAAGTTGAGAGAGAGGAATGCAAGACGTTGAAATGTTGAAAAAATTCTCATTCCTTCTCAACAACAAAACGAATGCTCTTTGCACAATGAAACGATCCCACGTTATAACCATCTTTCCGATACATTGAAAAACTAATGAAAGATTAATAATTTAATGCTTATTAAAGCCATTTTCATGGAGATGCAGGCAAAAATATAGATCAAAGGAAACGACGGTGCAGCGTTAATTTTTACGCTGCTCTCCAGCGAAATGTAATTAAACGTTTACACGTTTTCACGTGGGATTTCGTGTTTGCGTGCACAGTTAAACGACTGTCCCGTGAAACAAGGTATCAAGAGACATTAAATGATTTCAAGAGAAACTAAATACAAAACAATTTCAAGCTATTTCTACCCAGTCTGTGGAATGTGTAAATTCGCCTCGACTTTCTTTTTTTCCTCTTCTCTTTCCCCTTCCTCCTCCTCACCTTTCGTAGTTTACGAGTTTACCGCGACAGATCCATTTGTAGGGTATCAGATGAAAATAGAAACGAATTCAAGAACGAAAAATGCAACATAAACGAAGAAGTAATGAGATTCGAAACAAAATTGGAATGCAACGGCGCGGCGATCTGAAAACAGATTATCCACGATAAATTTCGATGTTATCTTTAAATTTCGTATAATCACGAATTTCTGAAATATCAACGATATTTTTCTCTTTCTTCTTTCTTTTTCTTTTTTTTGCTTCACGCTTCGTCCTATTTTCCTTTGCCTTTCGTTTTTGTTAACTCGCAGCAATTTCCGCGCGTATAGAAAAATGGATTAACGTCTAATATTTTCTTTGTAGTGCAATTTATTGTTGAATTGCCTGAGGAAGAAAAAATATACATAAATCAATCGGGGAGGGGGGAAATCTTTTTCAATCGAATGAATGGATAAACACATTTATTGATATTTCTGCGAATTCTGGAAGAGGAGGAACAATTAAACGATAAAAACCATAGAAATGAAACTGTTCGAAGATTCAAATATTGCAAAATATGGAAATATTTGTATTTCTACGTAAAAAGTAACTTTAGATTTTCAAACAGAATTTCACCATGATAAAATGTGTAATATTTCGATCTTTGCTAATGTTGGTCATTGATTTTACTCCTTTGATTGATTAAAAAAAAAACAAAACAAAAAAGAATCTCCGCTCATTTAGCGGAGAAAATTATTTTCCACAGTGTGACAGAACAATATTCACATTTAAAATTCCCCTCTGTTTAATACTGTAATAAAACGTCATAAAATGATGGGAGCTCGAATAAACTGATTTCATGCACATCAACGAATGATTTTCTGTTGAAAAATTACTCTTTCGTGTTCTGTATAATAAAGCAAAATTTTCCTACACGTATTCATACATGTATTATTTAAATATAAAAAGAAATTATCGTAACTACGACGACAGATTGTAATAATAAAAACAACAATTTGTAAGAACAATAGAAAGAATATTTCTCGATTCGAAAAATACACGATTGATCAATTGTTCCTTCTCGCACGCACGAGCTGCAAATAAAGCAAATATTGTTTCGAAGAACTTCAATCGAAGCTAACAAAACGAATCACGATAGAGAAAGAGAGAAACGTTTATAACGTATACAACCAGAAAATTCTCGGAACGTCACAAAGCTAGGTGAGATATTGTATGCAACGTACGTACACTGCATAATGCAATACGCATCGCTTCATGATAGCTTATCCAATCAGCGTACTGTCAGTTACAATCCACCGGCTCCATTACCTATCGATTTATCTTAATGGAACGCTATCGTTATTTATCACTATTTTCACTCGCAAAACCCACCACCAAAGCTCGATTCCTCTTTCAACGGTGGACAGACTAAAGTAACAAAATGAAACCGAAGAAAAAAAGAAGAGTTAAGAAGAGAGGTAGAAGAGAGCTAAAGAAAAAAAAAGAAAAAGAGAGAAGAAAATGTACAAAACTTCCGAGTGGACGAGAGTTGATCGAAGGGAAAAGAAGAAAAAAGAGTAATAAACAATTTCTACATTTGACTGGTTGTAAACGATCGTGATGTACACGCAGATTGCTCTGCTATTAGCTGAAATAGGTTTCACGTGTGTATACGTGAATATATGAACAACATACATATCTAGAGTTGAAATCGATGGATCAATTTTCAACTGTAATACGAATTTCTTTTCGACAATGAAAATTTCATATCTGAAGAAAAGATTGGAATTTTCAAATGATCGAAGTTCACTTGTAATTAATAATCTCTAATATTTTTGGTTATATGTTGAATAAAAATTTTCTAAGTGAAAATTAAAAATCTAAGATGTATACTTTTTTATTGCACAGACTGTAATCGTCTCGCTTGAAGTATTACACGATTAAATACACCGTGTACACTAATGTGATATTATCGTGTGGTATTTATCGATATAATAATTTCCTAGTTTCGATAAACGAGTTAATTATACTCTCGATGTGGGATAACATACGTAAATTGTTTCAACGATTTATACCTAATCAATAATAACGATAAGAAGCATTTAAAAGATGGTAGGATCTAAAATTACAGTAACTGTGCTCCACTCTTTATTTACTGCTTTCCAGAACCATCCCACTTAACCTCCCAGTTAACCTTAAACCTTTGATTATCTAAGGTCAGCTTATAATAATTGTACAATGTACAGAGTTACGTTAGAGAAATGTAAATGTAAAGGTATAACTTTTGTTTCAATCGATGGAGACTTTCTTATCTATTTTTCTTTTTTTTTTTATTATTATTGTTATTGTTATTGAGTTTCAACGTGTGCTGAGAAATTTTCAGCGATTATCTTTTCGATCTTATGAAAATTGTAATCTTAAAACCTTAGCAAATTTAAATCAGAGGTTTTAAATAATTTCTCGTTTTTCAATAGTATTTTAAAACATTTATCTTTGTATCTCGAGACCCAGAAATCGATTTATTAAGTTTATAGTGTTGTATAGTGGCAATAAGTTTATATTTTGTTTTCAATCAAATTTAAAAGAATTTATTTTCTATAATAAATTTCTTTCTCGTGAATAAATATTATTTTTATATATTTTTGTATGTTAAAAATTGCCAATCGATTGATTAAGTTTAAAGTGTTGTGTACTGTTTAAAAAAAAAAAATTATATTAGTTTTAAAAAATGATTTATTACGTATGGAAAAAGTACATAAAAAAGTATGAAATATGAAAAATCTGCTTGATATCGTACGCGTACTTATGAATATTAATTACTATCATTAATAATAATGAACCTCAGGCGTGTTTACGAACAATTACAATTGTTACACTATTTCTACTTACCGTTAAATTTTGCATGTATATTGCATAAATATCATTGCGAATATATTAACGAAAATACATGTTTGCCTGTATTTTGATTTCGAATCACACTCAATCATTCAGGGAACACGGTGTTTGTAGTGCAATGTAATTATGCAACAATCGAAAACGTGAAGCTTATTTTACTGTAAACAACGTACTAATTGCTGTATCGCAGATTTCCAATATTTTTTATTCAAAAGTAAAATACAATGATTAAGGAAATCGTGGAATACGAAATTCCGATTTATTGACGTGCAAAACTTATCATTCGAATATTCTACAACTTCCTTTATTCCCAATTTCTTTTTTTTTTACTATTTTTCAAAAATTTCCACATTCCAGAGAACAGAGTGTTGATAAACAAGCTGTAATAAAACACTGAAATGTTTCATAGTTTAAAACTAACTATTCCATGACTATAATATTTCCTGTATTCTCATCCCTTCTAATTCTTTTTTCTTGCTTTTCAACAATTCTCACATTCCACACAAAAAAGCTGCAATAAAGCACTGAAATTTCATAGATTAAAAAATTGAATATTCTATAATCTGAATATTCCTTCTATAAAAATGTACATATCCTATATTCCTTATTTTTCCTACTACTTTTTATCTTTTTCTTGCTTTTCAACAGTTCCCACATTCCAGGGACTGAAGTGTTGATATGCAAGCTGCAATAAAGCACTGAAATTTCATAGATTTAAAAATTGAATATTCTATAATTTGAATATTTCTTCTATAAAAATGTATACATCCTACATTCCTTATTTTTCCTGCTACTTTTTATCTTTTTCTTGCTTTTCAACAGTTCCCACATTCCAGCGAACAAAGTGTTGATATACAAGTTGCAATGATAAATAGAAAATTGCGAAAATTCGAAACTAAGTACTCCATGACTCTAATATTCCCTACACTCTAATCCCATCTAATCATTCCTCTATTTTTCAACAATTCTCACATTCTACAGACCAAAGTGTTGATAATACTGTCTGTCACAAACCCCTGAAATTTCGCACAGTGTAAAACTAAATGTTCCACAACTCCAACATTCCTGTCACGAAAATATACTTCCTGTCTCTTCTTTCTACCCTTTTCCAGCCTTTCAACAGAAAAGATTTCCTATCAGATCACTCTTCTGCGAGAAAAGTGTGTCAAATTGACACAAGGGATGAAGATTAACAGTTCGTCGTACACTTTCCAAAGATCGAAGGTATCGCAGGCTTAATCAACGATAACCGATTAATATTCATTAACAGATTAACAGCAAGGGTTGTCGAGTGGAGGATTCGAGCATCTGGTTCATCAGCGACACCTAGTAGAACGGCCGTTATTACTCCAGCCCAAGAGCGACGCATTAATTTGCCGAGCGTCCCTTATCAGTGACGTTTCATTTGTCACCAGGTTGTACCATAAATGTCACCGAGGGGGTAGGAGTCTGCCAGAGGCCTTTGCAGCCTCTGAGCGTAGTAAACTTGCGTCTTCTGCAAAATGTTTAGCTAGATGATGACAGTAAGTCTCTACGCGTAAGGAGGAAGTTTACGTGCACATGAGAGAAGAAGAGTGAGGGATCATCGTTGTCTCTACGGGCGGTAGACGCCTTAAAACGTCGGCACTGGTGCTTAAATACATCTCGAGAATCTCTTTTTCGTAACCATGGCCTGTTATGCGCTCTTCCCCTCTTATGCTCTCGGAGATCTCGTCTCGAGGAATTTCCGAGTGTTTGGATACACGAACGTTAGTTAGAGACCCGCGAGAACAATTGCCAGACGAAATGTCTGCAGCGTCTGAGGGGAAAGAATCCACTGAGGGGAGAGGAAGGGATCGTATGAGAGGCGTTTCTTTCTAACGTGATGAATTTAATCATCCTTTGATCCTACGCGACTTGGAAATTGAGCTATGCAGGACGTGTGACGTGGTTTCTCTTCCTTTTTCTCTTTTTTCTTTTTTTTTTTCAGTGCACATCAGACTCTTTTTACAGGGTACTTTTTCAACACAATTTTTTTTTGTTTTTTCACTTAAGAGAATGCATTTTATTATTGCGAAGTGTATAGATAATTTGAAATTTTTTTAAAATTTAATTGTTTAAAATTCGTATAGTAATGTGTACCAAATGTGCAAATTATTAAAAATTTTCTAACATGTACATGCACCAAATGAATTGTTCAAAATTTTTCTAAATGTACATACAACAAATAAGTCATTTAAAATTTGTAGTTAGATTAAGTAATCCTCTCGATACGAAAATTTCTTTTTGAAAAGCAAGAATAGTTTCTGTATAGTGTTCACGTTATACTACTATCATCAATAAACTACTGTTTCTTTAAAAAAAAAAAAAAAAAAACTGATTATCAGTTCAAAATAAATAAAAAAGAAGATATTCTAAGGTCGAATTAGTCCCAAAGTCTTTGAAAGAAATTCCAACGAGCCCCTTTCGAAAAAATCTGTAGTTATCAAAAAGAGTAGGAGACGCCATATCCGCGAACAACACTATCAGGAATTCCAGACGCGAGCAGTCGTAAACAGAAGTTTGCATACTTCGAAATAGCGGAATTTACTGTGCCGCTTCACGGAACTATTTCAGCAATGCAAACATACGTACTGTCTATGCCCTTTCTCTTTACTCATCCAAGTCGCTGAAGTAATCCGAACTACGTGTTGCACCGCTGTTCCTTCCTCATCTCTCTTACCGGCAAATACCATTAATACCGCTACGTTCCTTCGCTAAGAGGATCAAGATTTTCTATTTCCGAAACGAAACGTGCAATAATCTTCACCGTTACTTCGATAAACCCTGATTATACCTAAGTGAAATCACTAACTAAAGAACCAAAAAACAAACGAAAAAATAGAATGTGATCTGCCTCAAGGTAAAACGCAATTCGGAGTTAGACTAAACAAAGATAAGAAAGGCTACGCAGCATCCCAGACGAAATAAACGATAGGTCAAGGTATAAAAGAGGCACGCGACAAACGGAGCGAGAAGTCGTCATTCAGCATTCAATATTCAAACATTCTGTATATAGTGTTTAAGTGTATATATTTAGTGTAATAGATAAGTACTGCGAATAAAAAGTTGTATTTTTTTTAAACAAAAATTCTTCGTCTTCGCCTGTGACAAGAAATAAATAAAAGAAAGGATAAAAATGTAGAAAGTAAATGCAGCTTATAGATTTCCGCAAGTTACGTTCGAGACCGGATAATTAACTGATACCCGGATTCATGGAACCGGAGATCTAAGCAAGTCGGGCCCCCGGAAACCACGATCGTTCGTGGCCGGAATCCAAACGCAATTAGTTACACGCGCGCTAGGTTAGCTGCAAGACCTAAGTTCCTATTCCTGTACATCCTTCTCGTTATACACAGACATACAGATACACTTATGTACAGGGTGAGTTAGTAAAGACAAGCTATCTGATATAACTCGTATAATTTTGGAGACGGGGAAGAAATGTTTGAAATGGGATAGTTGTTTTTGGTACCGCGACGGTAGCCATTACGTAGTACAGAAAACTTTCTTTTAGATGGAGCAACTTGGGAGACTTGAAACTTCATCTTCATTTCTTTTTTTTTTCCTTTCTCAAATGCAACTGTGCTCCTAGTGCTTTGGAGATAGGAAGAAATGCTGTTTTGGTGCCACGGCGGCCATTGTGTATTGGAAAGAAAACTTTTTCTCAGATGGAGGAATTTGGGAAATTTGAAAATTCATTTTCATTTCCTTTTTTTCTTTTTTCTTTTTTAATAGGACTATACTTTTGTGCTCCTAGTGCTTTGGAGATAGGAAGAAATTCTGTTTTGGTACCATGGCGGCCATTACGTGATGGACAGAACTTCCCATAAGATGAAGATGCCTTTGGGAAATGGAAAATTTCAAGTTCCTTTTCTCTTTTTCCAGCTGGAACTGTGAAGTTGTCTACTACTATAATTTTGGAGATAGGAAGAAACATTTTAGACAAAATAATTCTTTGGTGCCGCAACAGTGGCCATTATGTAGTACAGAAAACTTTCTTTCAGATATAGGAACTTAGAAAATTTGAAACTCTGCCTTCATTCTTTTTTCTTTTTCTGAATGGAACCACGAACTTTTGTACTACTATAGTTTTAAAGATAAAAAGGAATATTTGAAATAGAATAGTTGTTTTGGTACCATAATGGCGGCCATTACATAGTACAGAAAAGTTTCTCTCACGTGGAGAAACTTGATAAATTCCTCCATCTGAGAAATTTCCAAAATGATATATTCCTCAGAATCTAAATCTCTCCATAAACGTGAAGCTTTATAAACAATAAACATTTTGTGACCAAAACATTTCACCTAACCTTACAATTAGACACATTCATCGCTCAGTTTTTCTCATAACTAAATTCCTATAAAATATTACACCTCGAGTTCTACGATATGTTGTTCCGTTTCCTCCCCTTACGGTGTCTCGACCTTCTAAACACTCCTTCGAACCCTCCTAATTCCCGTGCTCAGTTAGGTTAACGTCAGCCATGGTGGCCCGTAAACATCGCGTGAAAGACCGTGCGCGATCGTTAATGGCGTAATGACGTTTTCCCTTTAATTTGTTTGCACTCGGTCCCTTCGTGCCAGGTTGCAAGCTAGTGTTTCACGTCGGCAAGCAATAAAACGTTACTGTACCAATCTAAAAGAGGGGGGAGATCTGCGTGATTATCATTGACAACATTGAAACGTTCACCCTGGAATCGATTTCTCTCCAACATGTCGAATTAACCATATTTCAAAGGATGACGAGCACACGGAAGGTGAACAGCCTTAGGACACGCGACGTTGTTAAGGCTTGGTTCGAGTTCGGAAATTCCCCGTCGAATTTTATGGATCTCGACACGAACGTCGAATAAAAATATCTGAATGTTTCACGATTGCATGCATAGGTTACGGATCGTTCGGCAAGGTTTCCCTTTTTCCTCGATTAATTGTTCGATGTTTACGATATTGCTGTTTCAACATCATCGTGGAAGTATGCCGATAGCGAACTATCAACCTGGCAAAGTGACTTCAGTTCAGTTTCATTGTTCAAATTTTCAGGATTTTTTTTACCGTAGTTAGAAGAATACTTTATGAGTGTTAGTTTTGTAAAGCATTTTGAAACACAGTTTATAAAACAGATTGTATAGATACTCTTAGAGCATATAAGCAAACAGATTACAAAGATACAACGAGATACGAGTAGACACAAGGTGCAAACATACAAGTGCATACAAAATATAAATTTTAAAGACAAAGTGTGTTACTCCAATCGTTCAAAATTACAGTCTGCTAATATACTATTTAAAAACTACTCTAACGAGTATTTATAACACTTCGAAGTATCATAACCTATCGTAATAATTATCATTGTATATTAATCTTCAATTCAACCCTCAGATTTATTTATCAAAATTAACTTTGTGTTACTTTTTATTTTCTCTTCAGTTCTTCACACTATTTCGACTACTGGAGAATACTGTACTTTGCAAATTTGTTTAAACAATTCATTTTCGTATAAACTAATTTCGTGCAATTCTTTGTTTTTTGTTCTTTTATTTTCTTCATATTATTTCGACTACCAGAGAATACTGTACTTTGCAAATTTGTTTAAACAATTTATTTTCGTATAAACTAATTTCGTGTAATTCTTTGTTTTTTGTTCTTTTATTTTCTTCATATTATTTCGACTACTGGAGAATACTGTGCTTGCAAAATTTGTAATCATTTATGCCATTACACTTAACTCCTGTTAAGCTAGCCAGTAACTCGAAACGGGCAAACCAATCCGAGAAACTGTGTGATGTACGAGGCGAATTAATAACACCCACTCGGTGGTGAGAACGTTGGATATATACATATATGCATGACCGATATACATGCATACGGAGTGTTTGAATTTATGTACGACATAGGCGCGAATAATATCAAAGTTGGCAGAGATCGAAAAATGCCTCTCGACAGGAAGTTTAGCTGGCTCGGAAAGCGCTCGGTTAACCGACGCCACACCGACGTTATTGGAACTTTTCTTCTCGACTTCGGCTGGAACTTTCGCGCATTATTATCGAGAGAACCGTAAATTTATGTATGCGGCGTTTAACAAAATGTCCTCTATGCAAAGTGTTTCTTCGACTATTCGTAGGAAAGATAAGGCGTGGATTTCTTATCGAAATTATATTCCTCTTTTTTCTTTTTTAATTCAGAAACTACGAAGCACCTCGATACTCGAAGATTGTTAATAAAAATTGTACAATTTTGTATCGAAACGCGGAGAATATTAGCAGAAGCTCTGAGAACTTCGAAAAACTATGAAAACTCAAAATTTGAGAATTCTCAACTAAACTACAGAAGAAAAAAATATGTCTCCATTGCTAAACTGTTAAGTAATTAATAACATTGCTATCATAGGAAATTTCAAACCAATTACTTGAAAAATATTAATTATATTAATTGTGTAGAGTCTCAAACACACTAACTGAGACCCTGAAAACTCAGACACTATGGAGACCCTCGAAATTTGAAGATTCCTAACCGAATTATAATAGAGAAATACTTTTTTCCATTGTTAAATTGTAGAATAATTGATCGTCAAAAATTTCAAACCAATTTCCTGAAAAAATCACTTTCGTTTGGTAAATTATCTTGATAGAAACTTCAAAAGCTCGAAGACTATGGTAACACCCAAAGTTTCAGGATTCTCAGCTAAATTATAGAAGAAAACAAAATAATTTTCCCATTACTAAATGATCGAATAATTATTTAATCTTCGTGAAAACCAATCTCTTGAAAAATTCACTTTTGTTAGTTACGTAATTCTTGCGCAATATCAAATGATCAATATCGTAGAACAACCCCCTATGGCACTCTTCACTCTGGCACGTTTATTTACGAGGTGGATAAAACTCCACGGAGGAATTTCTATTCGTTACATCGGTAGCACATTCTATTAAGCCAATAGACCCGCGTGAGAACGAGAGTAGCATTTAAAAGTAGCGACATCGACCACCGATAGGGAAAAGTATCCCAACGAAAAACGTGACTTACCACCGTCCTCGGTTTTCTGTATTCACCAAGCAACACAGGAGAATTCATTTACGCAGACTCCTAAGTGTTACGATGAAGATTGAGAGGGCGCCTTGGCTGAAAATCGCACGCGGTCGCCCAGGTATTTTCATCGAAAGACGAGCCGTGCTCGAGCAGATCTCAAGAGGATTCAACGATCCGTCCTCGAAAGTCGATTTGCATTTTCTTGCTCGATGATAGCATACGACGATCCCGGACGATCGCTAAATTACTTACTCCACCACGTTCTATCTATCAACCTAACCGTACCTCACGAAACAACCAAATTATCGAATTAGAATTATACGGGAACATTGAAGAGGTTAGGTTAGTAACTATTGTTACAACAACTGCCATTCAGTCACAGTTGAAACAGAATAATTTTTTAAAAATTGATCCTAACGATCTGAATTTTTCTCTGAGACTTTAGAAAGATTAGTTTGCTATATGTGTGCAAAAGATTTTGTTTTAAATTCCAACTGATCGAAATTATAATCTCCTTTGGCGACTTTTTTTATCAGAACCTGAAGTGGAGATTTTTAAACATTTGGAACTTTTAAATTTCTCGATAGTATTTTTTATTTTGCAACCAGTATCGACGAAAACTATGAAAACGTGGATTTCTATGAATATTGTTCCACACAGTCGTCGTGTTACATTTATAACTGAACTTACGTCAATGATTAGGTTGTTCTACTATGTTCTTAGTATTTATCGCAACGTGTGTAACATTCTCACGAACGGACGAGATTGCTAGATGGATTGTTGCTTCTGTCCGCAGTAACATAAATTTCCCTAGCCTTCGGATGCTTTGTGACTGTGTGCTTTCTATTTCAATTTTATATTCCGTGTGCATTGTTCCAGGCAGGCAGGTTTCCAGGCGCGCAGGCCTCCCGTTCTGCGTCGTGGAAACTGCATAACGTGCTTGCATCTCGCGCGCTCGAATGCGCGAATCACTGGAATTACTGGAATTGCACGAATCTAATGCGCGAGACCGCGAGAGAATCGCTCGGTTCTATTGGGCGTAGTTAAATTTCCATCAATCCGTACGCGTCGTAGGCGTCCGTAAACTCAATAGGTGATTTATGACGCGTTTTACCTCCGTGTAGAACTTTCGAACGATTCTCATCTCCAGGGAGATTGTATCGTTCGAAGCTTCTTTTAGAAAGCTTGAATTTGGGGGAAAAAAACGAAAGAAAAGCTGAATAACAGCTAAATATCTGTGCCTCCCTTTACTCGTTTTTTGTATTTTAACGTGATCAGCTTCTTTGTATTTACAATAAAGAAAGACAAGTTTTCTAAACTTTTAAAGATATCGTCAAAAAGTGATTAGATTCAAATAAACACAAATTTAGCGCCACAGACAAAAAGATGATAGCAAAGATACGAACAGTATAACAATTTAAGAAACAAAACAAAAAGAACAGAATAAAAATAAAATATTAAAATATCGTTATTGCTGTTGTCATTCTTTTACTATTGTTCCTGTTACTGCTATTGTTGTTGTTACTGTTATTGCTAAACTCATTGCCATCGGTATTGTCATTCAATGGAACATTGTCGTTGTTGTTGTCACTGTTTCTATTATTACTATTGTTACTGTTATTGCTAAAATCATTGCTATAATTGTCATTGTCAATGCTGGCGTTGTTTTTGTCGTCACTGTTACTGCTTTTACTGTTCCAATTTTTTTCATTATTATTGCTGTTGTTACTATTGTATTACAACTACTATTACTGTTACTTATTTGCTATTTTATCTTATTTTAAATATTTTTGCTGTTGCTATTACTATCGTTATTTCTGCGATTGCTGTTCCTGTTGTTATAGTTAGATTACTGTTGTTACTGTTACTGTTGATGTTGCTATTATTATCGTCCTTTCAAACTGTTACTATTATTGATATTACTAAAGTCACCACCACTGTCATTGCTGCTATTGTTGTTACTATTATTGCTATTGTTATTGTTACAGAATATTCTAGGATTATTCCCGGAATTCTTAATGTACAAATGCTCCTGAAAAATCTCTAAACAAAATCTGAAGAATCTGAGATGTCGAGGAACGATAAACCGCGACGCAAGGAAAGGGTTGAAGACGCTTCGACGAGAGAAATCGGGACAAGGATACGGCAAGCGGAGAAGTTGATTACAGAACAGACCATGTCGCGTAAAAAAGACGAGAAAAGGAGAAGCAGCTCTTTTTCCCTTGTTTAATTTATGTTTTTCCTCTTCTCAGACGGTGGATAAGAGAAGAGAGTACGATACATCGTGTGGCAGCTCAATTTACTTCTTGCTGTATTGGCCCGATCGATCGATTGCATCGGCAGGCATGTACCTTACTACTAACCGTTATCGATCGTACCGATCCATGAACTTTCGTTTTCGTTCGGCTAGTCATCACTCATAAGTGACTCTCGCTACGAGTGACTTTAGATTCAGGTCTGTGGCATACCATTCTCTTACTCATCCTTCGGAAGCATTAAAAACAAAAACCTCAGGATGACTCTCCACCCTTCGACAGCAAAAGGAGAACAATGAACAACTGTGTATACCTCACACTTCGACCAAACGAAATTGAAAGGTGTACTTCGAAGGAGGATCGAAGAAAGTGCAAGGATTCGTTCGAACAAGCAGAATTACGAAACCTAATTCTATTATTCATATTGTTTCCTTCCTGATACAAGGAACCATCGATTCCCTAGAATTTCCTAAAGTGTACAAAGCTACATTGAATTATTTATGCCAGAAAATCGTCACTTCAGTTGCTTATTTCAATTACAAAGTGGTTCCACACGAGTAATTCGGATTTACACGTTAAAAACGCGTTTCCAAAATTCCCATTACTATCTGAGATGAGAAGAATAGTTGCAGAAACAACCTCCTCAGTGTTCCTCACGATTTCAACCGAATTATAATTTCTCGAATGGAAAAGAAACCGAAAAACGCTCAAATCGTTGGATCCAATTCGAAGAAAAATCTCCCGTTTCGAATTGCGTGCGAATGCTTGTGCAATAATGCTGCACATACATACACACACACATTCGACCACATACACGCATCAATTATGCATTCATCCATCCATCCAACGCTGACAGAGCATGTATGATACGAACGTGTACAGCATACACGACCGAAGGTTCAGTTAGATTTCCAAATAGGCGTGTTCCTTTGACAACGTTGCATCTTGGTAGCTGCCTACACATCGTGGTTACCGGAGCATTCGCCTCGTCGTAAACACTCTTGTCCGGTTCGGATAACGTAACGCGATACGGAAAAATCGTCGTTGTCGATTTTCGCTGTGTCTGAGTAGTTGCCAGTGGATAAAAGAAAAAGGAGAGAAGAGGCAAAAGGAAACGTGGGTTTAGAGCAGCTCTATCAGAAACGGAGGGACGAAGATTGATTCGCGGCACAGCTCGCGGTACCCAGCGTCTGAGATTTCCTATCTAGACAACGTGTATACAGGGTGTTTCATAGATGCGTGTCGATACTGTACACTCGAGCCAGCAGAAAGTGTATGAACGTAAGTTTTCGAGTTATGAACGAGTGAAAGAAAAATATTCCAAACTGCATTCGCAAAATTGATAGCAAATATAGGGTGATACAAAAGAAGAGTACAAATTGGTGATTTTTCTATTTTTCAGGGCTCGATTTCTAAACGATGGATCTCTACCAATGCTCTGAATTTCTTGGCTGATGTTTGAACAATTTTTAAGTGAATAAATAATTTTTACAGTTCTGATTTAACATTTTAATAAAAATAAAAATTAATAATAGCAAAGAGAAGTATTTTTTTTTCTTTTTTTTTTTTTGTGAAAGACGAGAAGTTTCGAAGAATTTCATATTACCTGTCCTAGGAATAAAGCCACGCATATATATTATATACACACATATATATACACGTCATAGGGTGGCTTTAAGAGCTGAGGAAAATCAGGAGAGATTCACGGAGCAACGTGTACAGCTACAGTTTGCGAATCACGTACAGTTAAACTGATATGGGGACCACTTCATTGCACCTTGGGGCTGACTCCCTTAAGTACGTTTATAATAAACTACAATGTTTCTCCTCTGGTGCACATATAAACACTGGTAAAAGCCACGGTACGGGTTAGAAACGGAAAGGAACAATATCGCAGCTGCCACTGTTCAAATCCAACGTTTCTTAAGAGGTACTCGAGTTTCATAATTTGCCAAGGAGATGGTAAGAGCACTGATGAATTATGGAGAGTGAAATAACAAAAGCCGTTCTGAGGTACAGTTCGTGGAAACAGTGAAACTTCGAACAATATTGAAGATACAAGGATAGAAATAAAATTTCGAAATAAATTTATCAGCGTGTTGTTGTGGATTGAAAATTTCTAGAAATGTATCTTTTTATTCTTTTATTGAACAACAACTGTGTTTTGCCCTAAATTTGTTATTTGATCAAATTTGTCACGAATAAAAATACAGTAGATATTAATAAAATTGCTGTCCCAATTTTGAACGATTAAAATAAAATATATTTGAAAATTTTCTTTCGATCTGTTAAAATTTGTAAATTTTATAAATTAGATTTTTGTCTGAATGATTTAATTTTGTTGTGTTGTATTTTCTCTTCGATATATAGCGGGAAAAAGAACGAAGAAATATATTTCAAAAAAAAAAAATATTTATAAATATTATATGATTTGATATAATTGTTAAAAAATATATTTTCTTGCTGTTTGATTTATAAATTTGGTAACGAATAATTATTCCCAATATACATAATTTTTAAACTATAGATTTATATAGTTTTGGCAAATTAATATTATCATTTAAGTAAATTAAATTAATAATACTTTCTGTACGAAAATAACGAGTGTATAAATACTTATGAACGACAGTGTACACGATGACGATACGAAGAACAGTTGAAAAATAGCAGCTAAGTTAAGGATTTCTTCTCTGCGAGTGATTTACATTTTTTAATTAAATGTGTCTATTCAAGCACCGAAGAAAAACAGGAATAAAGAGAAAAAAAATCAACAATCCTAATGTGTACAATACAGAACTCTCGATTTAAAGTAAACATTTCCTGTAGACAATTGTCAAGCATAATTCAGTTGTGTGGAAGTGCACTTTCATTTGTGCTGTTCCAAGGGGGGAATAATCATTTCTGTCATAAATTCAAGAATAGAAATGATGGGACACTAGATAGATTGTAATAACTTACATGTCACGTGCCAATTTAATCTTCCCTGATTAATGAGTACAATATATACAGAAAGTGAAGTCTTAGCTGATGATGTTTGGATGGTAAATAGCTCAATTACTATTGATGTCGTTTCTCATTGTGTTTGTATTAACCAATGATGGTTCTTTTGATGAAGAAAGCTGCTTGTTTCAACGTTTCATGCGAAACGTTGCAATCTCGATAGAATCTCCTATAAATCCTTCACTTTTCGACAATCTTTAACACATTGGCGCCTGATGACACAGAGATACGTCATTTAGGTTCTCAACTTGAAGATTTTCGCATAATTTTTTCAGGTAAATTCATAAAACGTAGCAAACGATACAAAATCTTTGTTCTCTTTATTGTAAAATTCAGAATTTCTGATGATTGCACGTTGAACAGTGTAAATTACGATTGCAAAAGGGTAATTTGTTTAAAAAATTATAAAAATTGGTAAGTATGTTTAAAAAATATTAATTAGAAGTTATAGCAATTTTTTTCAAATTAAATTTAAATAAAAAAGATTTAAGGTTTAAGGAAAACCTTAGGTTAAGATTTAAGATTTAAAGAAAAAACGGGAAATTTCAAATCACTTTTTGAAACTATTATTTATCAACAACCTATATAATATTAATTTTCTCTCAACAACGACGAAGCTAGAATTTGCAACAGGAGCCAGAACAGGAGAAGGTATAAATCTGCTGAAATTTTCATGTGTTTAACAGAAATTTAATCCACGCCGAGAGTGGTTCTCCACTTCAAGAGAAAGAATATTCAATACAGTTACACTTGGCGGACGCAGAGTTGCACGCGAAAGATACTCCGCTTTAATTAGCAACTTTTTCATGAATGGGGACAAGAGAGAGAAAGAGAGAGAGAGAGAGAAAGAGAAAAAAGAAAGAAAGGATGGGAGAAGTTATTTTAATGGCAGCAAGATGACATAGAGGCAATGGTTGAGAGGATTCAGGCTTCGCAAGGAATAACTCGGTTACGAATTATCATCCGTACAGCTGGCAAACACACGGCTGCTGAGGAAAATGTGATTTCCAGCACATAATGTTGAACAGAGAAGGAAAAGAAAGAGAGAGAGAGAGAGAGAGAGAGTTCAAGCCCCATTCATCACGACGAATTGTGTTAAAGCCACCATAGTTTCATCCGTCCCCCCACGAAAATACAATAAAGTCTCTTCGTAATCCTTCCCTACAGCGCTGGCAAATTTATCATTTGCATTTCTCGAAGAAAATACCATTTCCATTCGCGTGTACATCCGCGGAATTTCAATTCGGCCAGGTGTGAAAGTTCGCCACCGGAAAATCTCATTGAATCAGCACTCCTAATTTGAACCCCGATAAGGCTGGCATTACAGCTGATCCGAAGGATTGCCAGACAGTTGCGGAGAGAGGAGACAGGAACGCCGGCGTTCTTCGAAGATCAACGTTAAATCTCCATTTAATTATACTTCAGCGAATCAACTAATTATCTCTCCTCCTCTATTTCTCACTCTCGAGCTTTCTCAGTCTCTCTATTTCGCTCTCTGCACTCGCAGGCCCTCTCAGTCGCTCTCAGAGTCTCTGTCTCTCTCTCTCTCTCTCTCTCCTTGAGTCTCTCACTCTCTGAGTCTCTCACTCTGAGTCTCTCAGTCTGAGTTTCTCTCTCTCTCCTTGAGTCTCTCACTCTCTGAGTCTCCGACTCCCTGAGTCTCCCTATCTGAGAGACTCTTTCTCTGAGAGTTTCTCTCTCTGAGAGTCCCTCTCTCTGAGAATTTCCCTCTCTCTAAATCTCTCCTTGCCACGCAAGGCTGCCCACAGCCCTGACGTCTCTCCAGCGTTCGTTTCCTCCGTTTCTTTTATTCTTCTCGCTTCTGAACTTAACCGAGCGAACTGAGAGTGCATCCCTCCAGTGCAGTATCACGGTCGATATTCTGTCTACTTTCGTCGTAACTATAGCAACGATGATTCACCGTGGAAGACCTTTCCCGAACTGGTCTTATTTCCGAATAAAGATTCGTCTTTAATTATAATCTTTGGCCTAGGAGGAGAATCCTTTTTGCCATCCGGCTGGCACAGCAGCAGTGAACCAGAGCGCGATCGCAGAAGGGTAGGGATGCGTCTACTTTCGACGTCGTAATGATTCCTTTGTGTCTTGTAATCAGACGTCCCTTTCCTTTACCGAGTATGTTCGTTCTTTCGTAAGAAGCAGTCCTAATTTGAAACATCAATTTTTAACGACTCGTTAGTTCCTTATAGTCTACGACGGTACCATCCTTAATAGCTTGTAAATTGAGGAACCATATTATCCGTCAGACTTGAAAGATTTATATACACACGGGGTGAACCGGTCTTATTGGAGATTATATTCTTTCGTACGGCGATACGAGAATATATCAAAGGTTGTAGGTATTCTGATCTTTGAAGAGAGGATTATTAGTACGGTGAATGGTGTGTGTTCCCTTTTAACAAAAAGTATACATGATATTTTCAATACACGTCGTAAAAGTGATCAAAATCTTCTTTCACTTGTGCTTCGTGGAATGTTTAAAAAGGAATTACTATAACATGTATTTCTACCTTCTCCTAATTGATTAAACTTGAAAATTTTGGGCTACTTTTTCAATGCAAAGCAAAGTTACAGTTTTACTTAAAGAATAATTTGCTAGCGAGTGAAGTAACAGGCCCCGAAACGTGGAGTAACATAGCGTGAACTAACAGGCTACAGTATTATAGATGCAAAACACTGAAATTTAATGGGTTAGATACCAAAATACATCAATCTGTATTTCTATTACCAGAAATACTGCCATTTCCTCGATACAATAAATACCGAATGATCAAATAAAATACGAAACGTGGACACTTAACCTAATCTAACTTAACCTAACCTCATACCTGTTCTCAGTTATTTATTCCCTTATCCTATAGGCGCAAAGCACCTAAGTTTAACGAGCTCGATGGGAAAATATATCAACATTTATTACCATCGTCAAAGACATTACCATTACCTTGGCACAACAAACATCGAATAATTAAACGAAATAAAAAGAAAGTCGTGATTTAACCTAACAGACAGTTTCCATTAGAGCAATCTAATTAACCTAATCTAACCCCACCTTAACCTCTATCGTTGTTCTCGTTTATTTATTCCCTTATCTTGCACGTGCAAAACAGCGAATCTAACGAGCTCGAAGGCAAAATATATCAACATTTATTTCCACCACCAGGGACATTACTAGATTCGTCTAATTGAACCCGCTACTAGTTCGTATTAGATAATGCCTCCGCAGGGTCTATTTGAGGATACAATGGAGTTAGAGCACTGCGTGCAAAATTATCTGACACTGTACCATTATAACTGGATAGTCGTCCCTCGATCTCGCGAATCAACAAGGAGTATCACAACTAAGGAACAAGGAGGAAGAAGAAGATGGAGGCAAGGGGACAATTAGTGGAATAGAGCAGTCACAGAGGAAACTCGCAAGTTCGAATGGTGGAAGGAGTGTCCATATAAAAGCGATGGAAACTGAGGAAAGCGTGGAAGGAAGGAAATGTAAAATTCACATTCATCTGTGGCGAAGATCCATAGACTAATTTCATTAACATAAGACACTGAATTAACGAATGATGTGAAGCCTGTTTCGATAGACGTTTAATAGAAACAGCAATTGAGCATTCTATTGAAAGAAATCAAGAAACTTTTGTCAAGAACTTTTGCTTAAGAAATTAGTTAGAAAAATGAACGAATAAAAGTTTCTAACTGGGACTAAAGAAACCCCAAAAAGAAAAATTTCCAATTGCAACACCGCAGTCAAATTTTCCCTAAGTTTTCCCCCCAAAAGAAAACACAGATAAACATATCGGAAGAGATATGATCGACGTTCTAACCGATCGAACGTTAATGCACGCATTAAAAATTCGATTAAACGAAAATGAAAAAGTCACACAGATGATTATCAAGCATTAACCATCGAGCGTGGCCGCAATTATCGCAGTAATCAGGCCTGTTCGACGGTACAATACCTCGAAGATCTGCAATAAGCCGAGCTCCAGATTTAATTAGCTCAGAATTCAGGCGGTTCGTCGTTCCGGGGTTGGAATCTCTCCGTTAAAAGTTCTCGACACTTTTAATTTAAATCCGGTTCATATCTGGAGCAATGGTAGAAAAGGGTACGAGGAGAGGAGAGGAGGAGGAGAGAATAGGGCTGGATGGCGCAGCGAATAACATCATACAAACCGTGTCCCATTAATTAAATTCCTTCTAAGGAGTTTTGCAACTCTGTCGGGACGGGTGGGGCATCGTTGGAACGGGAAAGCGTTCGCCTGGTTCATTAGATTCGAATAGATGCGATATCGAAAATAGTTTCGTGCTCAATTTGCGTTTAAAGCGTGCCGTGGAATGCGTCCGCTTTTGTGTCAGCTATCGAACAGGGAACACAGAAATGAAGAAAGGGTTGAACAGAAAAAGAAAGAAAAGAAAGTGTGTGTAAGAGAGAGAGTGGAGCTGAAATGGTTTGAAATTGAAAATTACCTCGTGTCGGTGCAGTATGTAAAGAAAAAAAAAAAAAAAATAGGGAGAGGAGATGCATTATGGACGGTATGAATAATTTTCTCTTACCGAAATAATCAAATAGACCTCCGGTCGTATTCGATCCGCGTCGGATATTAATGGATAAAATGTTTAACGCGAACAATTTGTACGAACGTGGAAATTTTGGCGGTATAAATGTTCCCTTCTTTGTTATGTAGATGCACAGCTCGCCTGTGTTCGTGGTATCGTGACGATTTGTTTTAACACGAGAGTAGAATGGAGTTGTACGGAATTCTGCTGAATTCTATGGAAATTTGACGGAGTTCTATGGAAATTTAATATATGTTATGCTGATATCGGAATATATTCGAACTTGTGGAGATCTGCTTGAATTTCGCTGGATTCTATTGAATTCTACTCGATTCTACTGAAGTCCAGAGTATATTATGCTAATATCGATTGAAATATATCGAAGCTTAGGGAAATCTGCTGAATTCTACTGATGACTACTGAAATCTACCGAATTCTATTGATATCTACAGTATATTATATTAATATCATTTGAAGTATGCTGCAACTACCTGAAATCTACCTGAATTCCACAAGTGACTAGTGAATTCTATTGGAATTCACAGTAAATTATGCTGATATCAATTTAAATATATTGCAACTTAGGAAAATCTACTGAAATTCACTGAATTCTACACTGATTACTAAAATTTAATGAATTTCACTAAATTCTGCTGAATTCTAC
Organism: Anthophora plumipes; assembly: GCA_951804975.1. Lineage (NCBI taxonomy): Eukaryota > Metazoa > Arthropoda > Insecta > Hymenoptera > Apidae > Anthophora > Anthophora plumipes. The sequence continues at coordinate 13,312,574 of OX638123.1, read as the reverse complement.
TAATTTCTACTGTATTAAACTAACATCACTTGAAATACATTACATATACGGACCTATTCTACTTGTCTGACCATATAATGCACATGCAACGTAGGTTTCGTTGTGTATTCACATAATTCGCTGATGCATAGTAAAATCAGTACACGTGGTTGAATTTAGAAAAAGAAACATAATATTTTTAGTTATTACAATAATGTAAAAATGTTTTCCTTCAAGAAAAAAGACTTCTTTAAAAATTTACTTAATGTAAGTTTATAGCGTTCATTGTGCCATTAAAGTTTGATATAAAATACTTGTTTTAACTCTTATACTTTAAGAGATATACACAGTGAAAAAATGGGAGTATCGATTTGACTTTGAGGTCAGTTTTCACACCCTTAAAGGACGATTAGTCGCGAATCAAGCATACCGTTATTTTTGTCTTGGATCAGACTATGAACCCACGAAGTTTCATTCAAATCCGTGAACAAGGGTTCGTGATATTTCTTTATTAGAGAAATCTACTAAAATGTGCGGAATTTTACAGGCAACTACTAAAATCTACAGAATTCTACTAAAATTTGCTGAAATCTACTGTATTCCATTAAAACCTACCACATATACACACACATCGACAACGTTGTATTACAATTACCAAAATCGAAACTCAATTTATCAGAGCGAACGAAATCAGACGATCAAAGAGGAAGAAGACGATCGTCTTTATCTCATCGGAATCGTTTAATAATTTAATTAGATCTGCCTTCCACTTTGTTCAAGGATCATTCAACGATGAAACCTTTTTTCCCCCTTTTTTTTTTTTCTTCTCTCACCGTTTAATTCCGTCCATTCCTGTCGGACCGGTAAGCATACAGAAATTGAAAGAACGGTTGACAGGAAGGAAGAAAAGGGAAAATGAAAGAGGAGTTTCTTAGACACGCTCCAATTACGGTGTTCAGAGCTTTCGAAGAGATTATAGATATAGTACAATGACTGACTATATACATCTGATCTAAATCGGATTTAACTTCAATTCAGAGTCACCCTTTCTCCTCCGCCATCGTTCGTCTCTAACCATTCTTCGAATTGCTTGGTACTCGTGTGCTCTCTGACCACGTACCACGTGAACCACGGGAGTGTTGCAAGTTAAAACGCCCCGTGAACCGTGTATGTAGGTCTTCGGTTTGCAGCTAAAAGCGAAAGGGTGAAATCGGCTGGAAAGTGCAAGCTTTTACACTTTTGACTTTAGCCACCGGCATTCTCGCCCGAGCTTTAGAAAAGGCACACTGTGCATTTATTGTATCCATTATTCTCGAATGAAAATCGTGCGTGTTGTCACGCATCGCGTGAGGTACATGGTTGGAGATTTTTCTTTCTTTTTTCAAGATACTGAATAGCGACGAGGGTTCGAACATCATCTGACATTTCTCGTTACGATTCCCACTTTTTTAATTAACCCATTGAGTCCTAAGTAGAGAAATAAAGCAATTTTTATATACATACGGCTTAATTATAAATATTTTTTGAACATTGCCAACAATCTTTTTTTTAACACGTGTCATACCTAAATACAGTACAAAGTTTCAGGATAATCGATTGTTTAGTTTCTTTTTTCTATTGCCACTTAAAAATTGTCTTGTTTTCCATAGTGCTAGAGTTACCTAACCCCTTAAAGAAAGAAAGGACAACTTTCACAGAAATCTGACGTCGTTCGATAAATCTGAATGTGACACGCTATATCTGAACATCGAGAGATAGTTAGAACACGAAATATCTACAGGTTGTTCATTGTCCCGCGTGTGTTGTTCACTACAAATGTGCTGATTTCGTTAGGCGTGTCTCTGGCCGATGGCCAGGACATTTACACCGTAACACGAAGAGGAGGACAGAAGGAATCTGCAAAAGTTTCCGATTCGACTCGGTCCAGGTGTGTACCCACGGAAATATAAACAGTTCTTGAACTCGAATTAGGTGGTACAAGGGGCAGATGTTCTGATTTATATAGAGAGGCTGTCAACAAGTTGTATAAACAGGAGGTGAAAATGGTATTCTGTGAAATGATAAATGTGTTACGGTGTCGTTTGTAAAGAATTCGGAGATATACTTGGTGAATGAAAAGTTGTACTGAAGTTCTGAGGAAGTTCTATTGAGAATCTGTTGAGAATTAGTGGAAGTCTGACGACATCTGTGAAAGCTTGCTAAAATTTACGGGATCTATTAAATTTTACTGAAATCTACTAAACTTTGCAAACATCCATTGAATTCTAATAGAATCTGCTGAATGAAATGTGCTAAATTTTACTGAAATCTACTGAATTCTATTTAAATTTACCAAACTCTACTAACTTCTACAGATGTCTACTCAATTCTATTTAAATCTACTACATTTTTCTAGTATCTAAGTGAAATCTAGTTCCAAGTGAAAACTAGTATCAAAAATCTACTGAAATTTGCAAACTTCTATTGTATCATACTAACATCAATTGCAACTTACGAAAATCTACGAAAATTCGTGGAAATCTGCAGAATTCCACTAAAAACTACTGAAACCTTCTCAAATCTACTCTATTCAAATCAAAAAATCAAATCTACACTATTTTTGCATATAAATATGTTATCGAAAAATAAAACAGAAAAATAAACCGAAAGAAAACTGAAGAAAATATACAACTCGTTAATTTTCTCTCTTCCCAGAAAATCCCCTAACTCGACAAAAATACATACAAATACACAATTATATATATTAATACAAAACAAAATGATTTTACAACAAATCACCAACAAAAAAAAAAAAAAGAATAATTCCTGACAAATATTTCTTTTTCTCACTTCTCCGATCATTCTCTATAAATACGACCAAGCAAACAGAACGGCCGCAACAATCGTACAATCATCCAAATAAAAATAAAAATCCCGTCGTATCGATTTCTTCGGCAGAAATAAAAATGCTCGGGAAAAATGGAGAAAACAAATGTGAAACGTTTCGTTCTTTTCAACATAACGTCACAAGGACACCAGAAAGAGGCTAGTATTTTAGATTAATTCCCAGCTTCCTTCCTTCTCTTTTTTCCCCTTCCTCCTCCTCCTCCTCTTCCTCCCCTCTTTCTCAGTGATATTCCTGCAGCGTACCTGACATTCCTACCTATATCCACCTATTCCTATTAGGGATGTAAATGCGGTAATTTCGTAGGGTAATTACTGGGCTCGGCTTGAAAGTAATGCCTTTGAACGAAGGGGAACTACCATCGGCTGGTGCCCACTGGCCACCATGTTACCCTGAAATTACTAGATGACGCCTGGAAGCACCATCGTGTTTCCTGAATTAGCGTTTCAGTTTTAGTCGCGTCTGGCGGAATGTTTTTCTCCTTTTTTTCCCCTCTTTTATTTGTTTTTATTTATTTTTTTTTTCAATTTAACGTGAGCATTTCTGTTTCTTTTTTTTTTTTTCTCTAGGGGTTTTTCATCTCTAATTCAATTCCTAAAGTTGTTCTCTCGTTGTGCGGTTTAATTTCGTCGGGATTTGAAAGGAAATGGAAAATTTGCCTTTTATCTCTTGAAACGATTTTTTCAATTATAAGAACTTGCTGTTCGATTTTGAATAGCGTGCTACTTTTTTATATTTGATTTCTGAAATGATTATTATGGCGTGGTTTACTAGGAAAATTTACTTTTCTCTTTTGAGATGATTTTTTTTTTTCAGTTATAGTAATTCACTGTTTATTGTAATTCGAAATAGGGTAGTGGTTTATAAATTCCATTCTGAAAGTGATTATTATTGCGTGGTTTAGTTTTTGTCAAGTTTTAAAAGGGAAATAAAAATTTAACTATCATTTTCAGGTGGTTTTTTCAAAAATCGAAATCTACTTTTTCGTAGATTTTCGAGAAACAATGAAGTATTTGATTTTTTTTTTCGAAATCATCACATTTTTCGTTTCTACTATTATACCTACGTTAACAAAAAAAAAAAAAAAAACAGTGGTTTTGAAGAAAGATCGAAAACTCCAACGAGCAAGTAAGTTGCCTCTCTTCCAACAAGTTCACCGATATATTTCTATTATTCTGAACAACGTAAGAGCAACGCAATCGATACGGAAACGTATGAATTCTCGTCCCGTAATCTCCAACAGAGAAAATAGGAAACAATGTAATCTCCTCATTTAATTATACTGGGCAACTTGAATAAAAGTACTTTGTTTCCTCAAGAATGGCCCTCTTTTTACAGATGCTACTCCTTTCTTTCTTTCTTTCTTTATTCCATAGTTGATTGTGATTAAAAAGTATGGTCTTCGGTGTTATTGTTACTTGGCTGTTATTGACAATCGCGAACAAAAGAGCCCTGAGCATGAAAAGAAACGCAAGTGCTTGCACGTCTATCGGTAGGAAAAGAAGAGTAAAAAAGGTATGACGATTTCACAATGCTGAACGACCAAGGAAATCACTGAGAGGGCTTCGCCGGTGAATCGATACTGGTGTCGAGACGTGAGAAATCCAAACGACTGGCGCCCTACTGCCGCGAAATTGAGTCCATTATCGCTCTGGCCAGGTACCCCTCCAATACCATCGATATTCGTTTAACGCATCGTTTCCCAGCCAGGAGGGTGACAAACAAGGGTCTAGCCAGAAATATAAAATTTAGGAACCGAGGTCGGAGCAGAAAGAAAGCAAAAATAAAAAAAAGAAAGATATAGGAGGCTATCCAAACTGACCTGAACAACGGAACAGTGAGAAGAGTTGTGCGAGAAAAACAGCAGAGTTAGGTGTAAAAATGTGATCCGTTTACAAAAGTTCTTTTATTTTCTATTATTTCAAATTGTGAATTTTTATGCAAAATTGTACAAAATATAGACAAAAATATGCAAAATATCGATTACAGTAATTTCAAGTGCACTTTAGGATCGTTTCTTTTTTTGAATGACTTTTAATGCCTTTGTAGCTCTCGATAGGGCTCGTTTTCACATTCACCGAGTAGATTTTAGTAGACTTAAATCGAGATCGATAGATTTCAATAGATATTGATAGAATACAGGGTGCGGCGCCAAAATCCGGACAAATTAAACAATTTTTTTAAACATAATTTTTATTTGCAAAAATGGAGAAGTTTATAATTATTTTTTTGCTAATTGTTTGTTAGGTCTTAAAGAACACATTTACTCGATATAACCCCCTCCTGCTTGAATGACCGCCTCCATTCTCGGTCGGAAGCGTTCGCAGGCCCGTTTTAATGAGTTACGGTCCATATCGGCGAATGCCGCTTCAATAGCGGCTCTCAATGATGCGAGGTTTGGATGTCTGGACTTGTTGGTGACCCTTTCAATCACGCTCCATACATAGAAGTCCAAAGGATTTTTAAATCTAGACTGTTAGGAGGCCAAAATTCTTTTGACCAAAACATGTCGACGTTGTCCGACAACCAATTTTGCACCAAATGACTTGTGTGCGCTGGCGCACCGTCCTGCTGAAAAACATATGGCTTTCCAGACGATACAATTTCCATCCACGGCTTCACCACATTTATCAGAACATGCAAATAAACTTCTTTTGTTACATTTTCCCCTTTGTTAAAAAAATGTGGTGGCATAACATCACCCTCACTGGACACAACACTTAGCACATGAACATGCGCCGGAAATTTCGTTTTAGATACAATGGGGATATCTTCAGGATCATGGGCGAGCCATCGATCATTCCTTCGATTGATTTTCGCATCTACAGTAAACATTTTTTCGTCAGAAAAAAACCTGAGGCGCCCGGAATCGTTGTTTCGTAAAGAACACAAAAGCAGGTTACAACGCTCAACTCGCTTTGTCCTGGCAGCTTCAGAAAGCATCTGTCTTACTTTAATTGTATAAGACTTGTAACGAAGGTCCTCCTCGACAATTCGACGCATAGTTTTTTCACTCACACCAACAAGCGACGACAATTTTCGGATCGACTGTCCTGGATCCTCAAAAATCAGCTCCTGAGTCCGTTGCATGATTTCGGGCGTTCTGACAACGCGTTCCTTCGAGTGAGTTTTCCTTGCCGGTGTTGCAAAACCTTCATTGGACTTCTCCGACTGGTTATACTTCGCGACAACATCATACACAGTCGATCTTGGGTACCCGAAGAATCGAATGATTTCTGTCGCTGAGCGCCCAGCGCGAACACTTTCGATAATCGCGGCTCTTCGATTATACTCTGCACTTGGTTTCAACATTGCGACTGTTTTGAGGTTATAAATGTTTAGTATATGCGTCAAGCTAATTGGACGCCAATCGCGACCTCTCGAAGTGGTATAGAACGACGGGAAATTCAAATTGAATTTTGTCCGGATTTTGGCGCCGCACCCTGTATAGTAGATTCAATTAGAAATCGATAGATTTCAACGATAGAATTCTCTAAATTTCAGTAGATCTCAGTGTGCTACACATTAGAGTGTCCTGATACTTACGAACGAGAGTGTACAAATTGACAGGACAGATGGTCAACGATCTCGACAGAGATTCACACGGGAAGCTTAACCAAGAACGCGAAGAAATTGATCAAAGATTCCCTTGGGTTCGAAAGAATAAAACACGTCCGAGGGGAAACCATTGCACCGCTACGGAGACGTTGGTATAGTCGAGGAATAAACATCAGGGGCAGTCAGTTTCTCGCACCTTTCTATCGTGAATACCCTAGGAACATCACTGGACGCGACTCGACGCCCTCTCGAAACACTCTTCTCACACAATTCGCGTGTTTTCTCGTAAGTTTACGCGCCATTGGCCGCCAATCTTCAGAATGAAACTGCCGCGGCTGAGTGGATTCTCAACTCGCGACTTGCTTTCGAGTAGTGGAAGAGACCGAGTAAAGAAAAATTTGCTAGAGAATAAAAGAAAAGAGAAACAGATGGGAATAGTGGGGTGAGAAGTGAATGTGTAGTGTAGATGGAATATACTCGTATATAAAAGACACCACAATCCGCAAAAGGGTGACGAATAATCACATTTAACACGTCGAAAGATAACCGAACAATACACCTATCGTACCTCATACAAATATATTACACATTGTATTCCGTTGGAAAACGAGCGAAAGCTATAAACGGCGATATTACGACGCATAGGAAAGCCACCGGGTGAAACCTTGCACAATGCAACTTAGGAAACGTGCTATCAAGTATTACGTCGAGGGAATTTGTAAAGAGCGAGAAACTCACGTTTATCGTTCAATCGAAATTTTCCTGGTAAACACACTTTCTACCACTTATTTCCATACTTCTTACGTTTACGGGTGAAAAAGCTAACACCTCGCTGACCAATAAGCGAAATCTTTGTATATTACGAAAAATTAAAAATAAAAATTAATATACCGTATTTTCCGACCCATAAGATACACCTTTTTCACTCGAAAGCTATAGAAAATGAGAACAATTGAATTTTATAATTACATTAACATCCTGTATACATATATATACAGACGAACATCTCTCGTGTAACACTTTCATTTCGATTGAAAAAGCTTTGCGGGTTGCACGGTACGGAGAAATCATTCTACTGATGACATTTCTTCCTTTCAAGAAGATTCTCGCGGGAGCGTGGCACAAAGAGAAAAATGGAGACAGAACTGTGAGGAAGATAACCGCGAAACTTTTCCGTTCCTTTCCCCAATATGGAAAGCCAGCGAAGAAGAAAACTGGGACAAACTTTAGATGAGAGAATATCGACATCATCGACGAAAGGAGACAGTATTATTCTTTCCTTGGAAGGTTACGAAAGCACCGCGAAAAAAGAAGTAGTAGAAGAAGAAGAAGAAGAAGAAGAAGTATCGAACTGGCGTTCTGATGCGAGAGATGTGATGTAAAGATTTCTCAAATGATTCGACCGGATCGATCATCTTAACCGTTCGCTTGACAAAACTGTGCCATTTATATACAGGACGTTTCAATGTATCAACGGTCTAGATGTCAGCACTGTGTTAATTCTTACACCTAGTGTCTTTTCAAAGGACATAAGACGTTTTGCTTTAGCAGAAAGTAGTGCCATTTTAAATTAGTGGACAGGTATATGTTGCAGCGACACATTTATTATAAAATAAATCCTTTCAAATCCAAATATTCGCAAGCGAAATTTCATCGAAAATATTTTTTTGTAATGCATACAATTTAGGAAATATCGAAATATATTATTAGGTGCAGAAATAAATTTTTCCGAATAGAAATATTCGCAAACTCGCAAAAAGTAGCGAAATTTCATCGAAAATATTTTTTTTGTAATGCATACAATTTAGGAAATATCGAAATATATTATTAGGTGCAGAAATAAATTTTTCCGAATCGAAATATTCGCAAACTCGCAAAAAGTAGCGAGATTTCATCGAAAATATATTTTTTTTTAATGCACAAAAATTCGGAAATGTCGTGATATATTATTAAGTGCAAAAATAAATTTTTCCGAATAGAAATATTCGCAAACTCGCAAAAAGTAGCGAAATTTCATCGAAAATATTTTTTTTTTAATGCATAAAATTAGGAAATATCGAGATATATTATTAAGTGCAAAAATAAATTTTTCCGAATCGAAATATTCGCAAGGTGGCAGAAAAATGGCAAAAGGTCATCGACCCTAATTGAAATTATTTTATTCTGTACACAATGACTGATATTCGTTAAAAAAAAAATTTTTTTAAACTGACGAAGAAAGGTGTATCTTAAAAAGCATTATTTAGATAAAAATCTGACGAAAAATGTTATTTTTCTCACATGTATGGACAAAGAAATTTTACACGATGTGTCAAATATGACCCAATTTTTTATTCAACAGTGGAATTTTACATCGATCCTTAACTTTATAAGCTTTTCATGGATGACAAGATAAATTTCATATTCTATTTAACTGGTAGATTCACAGACGGTCTAACTTCGAAATAATCAAATGCACATTCTGCCATCTGGCATCTGTTTATACACTCCCGAATAGCCAATCACATTTTCATGAAAGGAAGATAAGTAAGCAAGTGTCATTATGGCACTTCCTTGGTCGTTTACTTCTTTATAATGTCCTGTTTCCTTTCTTACCTTTTCTCTTTCTCTCATTCACTTCTGCTCAATGTAGCGTGGATACATTTACAATGGAAAATAAGCAAAGAACTGTTGTTCCAACATGGGATCATTATCTTACTCTACAGGGTGTCTTGAATGAAATTGTCATTATTAAATTGCTGGCAATATGAAAAGTGACAGAGCTGCTCAGAACGATTTTACAGTAAATTACAAAAAATATTGAAAATTTTCGAAAGAAGATATTTCCAGATAGAACGAACTTTAACTACACTTATCATAAATTTAGTGCTAGAGTGTATCGACTCGTAATGAAATTTTAGCGAAACGAGAAACTCGATATTAATAACTATTGGGTTGGCAACTAAGTCATTGCCGATTTCAAATAAGATGGCAAATTCAGAATTTTTGTTTAAAACTATAACTTTATTCAATTAGATATTGGCCGTTCTTGTCGATGACCTTTTTCCATCGTTCTGGCAGCGTAAAAATTCCCCGTTCGTAAAATGTCTGGTCTTTGCTATTAAAAAACTGAATTAGGTGTGATCTGACATCATCCGCGTTGTTAAAAATTTTACCATTTAAAGAGTTTTGCATGGAACGAAACAAATGGTAATCCGAAGGCGCAAGGTCAGGGCTATATGGTGGATGTGACAAAACATCCCAACCCAGTTCCAATAATTTTTGCCGAGTAACCAAAGATGTGTGGGGCCTTGCGTTATCATGATGGAAAACAACACCCTTCCGATTTGATAATACCGGCCGCTTTTCTTCAATTGCATCCTTCAGTTTGTCGAGTTGTTCAACATACACATTTGAATTTATCGTTTGGTTCTGCGGCATGAGTTCAAAATACAAAATTCCTTTGTGATCCCACCAGACTGACAGCATAATCTTTTTTTGGTGAATCTCTGCTTTTGATGCTGTTTGGGCTGGTTGATCATGTTTCACCCACGATCTCTTGCGAGTAACATTGTTATAAACTATCCACTTTTCGTCGCCAGTAACTAGGTTCTTCAGAAATGGATCATTTTCATTGCGTTTCAGTAGCGAATCACAGATGCTAATCCGTTGCGTCAAATGAATTTCCTTTAGCTGGTGAGGGATCCATAAATCAAGTTTCTTGACATAACCAAAGGTTTTTAATTTTTTTTCAATGCATGTATGCGACACATTGAGCTTCTCTGCAATGTCTCGTGTTGTGCTGTGACGATCTGAATCGATAATGGCCTTGATATGGGTTTCATCCACTTCGACTGGGCGGCCAGATCGTTGTGCATTTTTCAGTGAAAAATCACCGGAACGAAATCTTTCAAACCAATTTCGACACTGCCTTTCTTTTAAGGCTTCATCTCCATATACGGCACATAACTTCTTTTGTGCTTGCGATGCGTTCTTGCCTTTTCGGAAGTAATACAATAAAATGTGTCGGAAATGCACGTCCTGTTCTTTCATTTTTAAATTGGGATAAAAACAAAACTAAAGAACTAATCAAAAAATTTTTTTTACTAATTAAACGTAGAAGTCCATACAGTAAGAAAAAAATATAGGTTAGATACTCTGGCCACGCTAACAAAACAAAAGAAAGTGTAGAGTGAATCTTTCGACAAAAACGGCAATGACTTAGTTGCCAACCCAATACATGAATAATCCAGGTCAATTTTATAAATGGATATGTATATTGTTTCAATTATTCGGTGACACGATTTGTTATATCGCTCAACATTCAAAAAGGTGAAGTCTTCATCTTATTAATTAGCAAAACGGGAAATAATATTGAAGCAATCGCTTGATTTATATTTAATATAGAGAAACGACGATAATCATAGGAAAATTAGTCGAAATTATACAAATAGGATTTTCCAAGATACTTTTATAAATGGAAATTCGTTATTTCAATTATTCAGCGACACAATTCGTTATGTCGCTTAATCTCCAGAAATGGTGTTCTACATCTCACAATCATCGAAACCGGAAACGATTGCTTGGTCTATAATTAATGCAGAGGAAACGACAAATTTGGTAAAAATCATATAAATAATTTCAAATTTCAGCTAAATAAATAAAATGTTTCAATGACACCTTATATTTATGTATTACATGCGTATAAATACGTGTTTTATGTACAAATCTAGTTAGTTAAACTCTTTTTCAAGATCCTATAAAATTTTTGAGTAATAATTTCGTGTTTTACAAGAGTTGTTCTATTTAATTCGTAAAAATGCATGTTTCTACAGAACTCAGAAATATTTCGACGCTCTAGATAAAGTTTTCAACGTATTTGCGTCATCGAGTTAGTTATATAAATTATTGGTGACAGAAAAATTTCTGATACCGGATAAAACACAAAATTTTCACTTACCTTTAACCGCAGATCGCTGACAGTCCAAACCCGGCTGGCATAATCGTTGGATGCTCCAAGAATAAGCGTTCCTGTTGAATCGAAATCGACGCACATCACTCCAGCGTTGCTTCCCACGAGGATACCTTTGTTCTCTGAAGCACCTGAAACATAACATTTAAAAAAGATTTTATTTAATATAAAACAAACACAAAAGCAGTTTGATTCACTTAATTTTGCTTCTTATCATTTATAATTCCTTTAAACTTGATTTCCCTTCCACCAAACTACAGATATTCCTTCGAGAAACTATACATTTTTTTCTTTCCCTTCTTGACTAATTTTTTCTTTCTTTTTCTTTTTGTTTTTAAGATCCTTCTTTTCGAGAAATTACAACTAGCTCGGATTTTGTTCGAAATGTGTAAATAACAGAGAAAGTGAATAGTTTTTTATGGTTTAAAGAAATTATTATTAATGCTTTATTTTATCTACAAAAATTTTAAGAAATTTTAAAGAAATTGCTATTGATTATGATTTTGTTTTCAAAAGTGTACATTATGGAGGATATAACTTTTAAATTATTAGTATTTTTCGTTCGGTGTATTAAAAAATACATATTTTAATTCTTCTTAAAATAATTTTACAATTTTCAAAACTTACTACCTATAAAATGCATTTTTTTTCTTTTTTTTCGTCAAGAAAGTGTCTCGAGTTCGCATATTCCTGAACAAAAAATAATAAAAAGGTTTTAATTTTTCCATTATGATAAATTTCAACGAAATCCTCTTGATTAGCCAATATTACCTCTTCGAACGTTAAGAAATTCTCGTGTATGATAAATATTGAATTAATATCAAGAATTCGATGCATGTAATTCGTTTACACAATATTTTTTGCCAAACAAAATTTGTAATCCCCAGAAATTGAGGATAAACCCTGCGAAACTAAATGGAAAATTTCTTCCACTCGAGCTACTTTATAAATTTGAATAATGACGAGACCATTAAATAAATTAACACGTAAAATCACCAGTAACTGACAATTTTAATAATAATCAGTATTTAATAAATAATATTCCAACATTACGAATTAAAAGTTTCATATTTATGAAAAAATAAAATTCTATTTAGATATGGTACAGTATAAAAATTATTTTAATGAATACATTAAAACATTGTAGTCAAAAGTATGGTTTTCCATCGTAGTTATTGCACTAACTTTCGACTTTTTCTTTTTTAATTAAATTTCCATCAATAATTTGGTCCAAATCACGCAGAAATGAAAAGAAAAAATAGAGAATTTTCGGAGAGCAAAAAAACTAACAAAAAACGCGAGAGGCTTAACTCATTAAGTCCCAAGTAGAGAAATAAAGCAATTTTATACACAAAATTATATATCAATTATAAAAGTGTATAAGAAAAAACGAAATTGCTGTAAAAATAAATTTTCTTAGATCGCTAGCCTTTGTCTAACGAAATGTCGCGTTTGCCCAACTTCAGACTTTCAAAAAATTGCCAAGAAATATAAAAAAGTGCATTGTAATACTAAACAAAACCCGAAAATGACGCATAAAAATATTTCCATGATTTTTAACCAAAAATAGACTTAACTTAGCGTTGCAAATACTTCAATTTCTTCGAACTTCGAAAGATTACACGATCCAAATAGAAAAAAAGCGATAAAAAAAATATTAAGCAATTTTCGAAACTTTCATTTATAATTGCAACATGAGAAAATAAAAATTGTTAATGAAAATTTGTTGAGAAACGTTGAATTGGCGCAATATTGGGATTTAATGTATTAACGAGTTAAAATCACACGGAGACTTCGATGCTCGGTCACGCAATATCTCCTAACAATAGTGATCGTTTGAAATATCGTTCTCCCTGATCAATCATTCGTTTGTATTACACGATGTCTAATTTAAGTCGTGGAAAACCCGTTTTAACGGTACGATTTTGGTATTCAATTAATCACCTTTTGTGATACTCCAAAGCTTCACTTTCCTGTCTGCTCCACCGGTGGCAAGGATCCTCTCGACGGGAGACCACTTAACAGCATAAACTTCTCCGTCGTGTGCATTCTGCAAGGGTTATTAAAACACTTGACGTATGAATTTTAAAAAGTTTACGTGCATGCATGAAGCAATAATTAATATCGAGGGTATCGAAGTGTAATTATGCTACTCAGACGAGTTCTCATTTTCGAATCTTTTTGTCATCGAACGTTTCACGTGCTTTTTCCAAGTGAGAGTTGCTTCGGAATTTTTTACCAACTTATTATCTCAAATTTCTACGCATTTTTTTTTTTGCATTGGAATTTCGTATTGTAAGAATAATTGGAACAAGTTGAAAGTTGAAATAAATTAATAGTACAAATTAGGAGTGTTGCTATTCGTAAGTGTTGGAAAATCCACATTGTATTAGATGTTTGGCATTGTAAGCGTAATTTGAATGAGTTAATAATTCGAATTAATTGATATTATAAATTAACAGTGTTGCAATTTAATGATGTTAAAAAATTTGTGCTGTAAGCATAATTAGAATAAGTTAAGAACTGAAATAAATTAATGTTATAATTTAATGTTATAAATTAGTCGTGTTATAATTTACAAGTGTTGAAAATTTCGCATTTTATTAGAATTTTATAGTGTAAGCATGATTTAAGTAAGTTAATCATTCAAAACAAAATTAATATTATAAATTAGTAGCATTGTAGTTCATAAGTGTTGGAAAATTTCACATTGCATTGAAATTTTTTGATTGTAAGCGTCATGTAAATAAGTTGAAAATTCAGATAAATTAATATTACAATTGTGCATTAGCATAACTGTAATTTATAAGTGTTGAAAATTACAGGGTTGAAAATAAAAGAAATTATACACTGTAAGCATAGTTTGAGAGAGTTAATTCAACACTGACAGTGTTGTAATTCCCAAGTATTAAAAACTGCAGAATTAAAATTAAAAAGTTCCATATTATAAACATTATTTGACAAAAATCTACCACTTCCTTATTAAAAACTGTAGAACCGAAATGGACCAAGAATTATACTCGAAGAATTCGTCAGAAACATCGTGAATTATTAATAACTAAAAAATGATTTCTATAGTATAAAAAGTAATCTTATTAACGTTAACAATCGTTTACGGATTTATATATTGAAATAACATATACTCTCTCTTACGGTAACGTATGTTGTGTATAAAAACATCATGTTATAAATATATGATTATTTTACAGGATGCAGACTTTGCAACGAATTATCTATTCTACCTAAAAACTAAATGTTTCACTTGGAGATATGGATGAAAGATTTTTATAAGTTCCGTTTATTAATGTAAATTCCATCTGTAAAATTATCATTCATAAATCACAGTACACGCCCCAATTTCAGATACTATCGATAAGTGGTATTAAAGTAAGGCATATAGATACATGGAAAGCATTTTTAATACTCAATCATCCTTTCCCTCGAAAATTATATACTCTCGTTGTTTCATATATATGTATATATTACTATCGTGATATATTTGTAAACACAGGACAAACATACATAACTTAAATAATCCGATGTGTTAATACTAGATTTAATTCGATACACTACAAACAATAATACGTGATTCTTAAATATACTCGACTGGAGTACAATTAAAAGATAAATTTCAACTGATTGTAAATACCGCTAAAATATATATATATATATATATAATTGTACAATAATACCTATATTAATATTTCAATAATGTTACATGCATAACTGTCAGATACAAGGATTCATAAATAATAATAATAAATATATAACAATTATACGTATTCCCATTGAACAGCTTATTGTTATCAACACTATGTACTAACTTAAGCCGAATAACATTGTCCCAACATAGAACCGGTTTAATACAACAGATAAATATCCTACTAACAAATTACACTAGTGTATTTTAAAGGAAGCCTATAAAAGTAAGCAATTCGCAAAGATTCGTGTAAATATATCGTTCGAAACAATTTACCCGCTACGCTATCTGTGAAAATATATCGGGGATTTATAAAAAGTAGAAAAAAAGTGTATTTATTTCTCTGTCGGGAATTCTGAATACATAATACATCGGAGAAAGAAGCGTTCGTATCAAATTTGTTAGAACCGTTGAACGAAAACGAATGTAACATATGCATAAGTGCAGATGTATCATAAAAATGTTCAAAATTACATTCTCATTGATAGAACTGATCAATTTCAACCTCTTACAGAAAGTAAATTACACCTTTCTACTATAAGAATGATTTCCCTGTGTATATCTTTTCTCTTTTCCACAGAAACGATACTCCAAATATAAATGTCTGAATTATAAACAATCACGTAGATCAGACAATTCCTCTGACATCGGATTAATTCTAGTTTCACTACGATTTTCAGAAGCTACACGTTAAACACTGTGAAAACTCAACGACACCCCTGATCATAACGAAATATGTCCACGTAAATTGATACGTGTTGTACACAGATGTTTATTTGCAAAAGTATCAAGCAGCCGAGTACTCTCTTCCTTTCTCATACAAAACATGCATTTTTCGTGTTACAACCAAAATCATCAAAACATTCGTACTAGAGATTCGATCAGCGATAGTATGGTATAAAGTGTGTTTCATAAATTAAAGAGTTTTGTCAACGTACAAACGTGACGGACACTTTTGTTGGTACAGCAGTTGGAAGACCAGCGATTCCATCTTTTAGACTCGACCTGTCTGGACTAACAGGCCGCGTATCACGGGCTGCATCCTCTAGCTCCCTTTGCATCTTTGTTTGCCTCTTTCTGGAAAATAAAAAAGAAACGTTGCCGCAAATCAGCAAAAGTCAGACTAGGTACAATGAGATTAGGAACAATGTAATATAATATATGAAATATAAAGTATAATATATATTAAGTATTATAATATGGTGAATATTATTTTATATATATGCAAATATTAGTTACATATGTTCGTAACATATAATTTATAATATTAACAATTACAGAGACGTGTAAAATATTATAAATATTATTTTATGCATATACAAATATTAGTTATACATATTTTGTAATATTTATAATTACAACGATACTGTATTATTATAAATATTATTTTCTATGCATCTAAATATTGATTACATATGTTTCATAATATATAATTTATAATATTTATAATCATAGATACATGTAAAGTATTGTAATATGAAAAATATTAGTTATATACAGATTTACAATATGCAATTTATAATATTTATACTTACAGTCGTATATGTAATATTAATAACATTGCAAAAAATTATTTTATACATGTGTAAATATTAATTATATATTTACGATTTATATTCATTGTACTTATAATTATAATTACACGTAAAAATACATTACAAAAATGCCCTTTCTCTTTGATCATTTGCATTCATATATCTCATGCAAAGTAGAACAATTAGTATAAAAAAAAAAAAAAACCAATGCTTCGTTGTTATTCGTTCGTTGTAAATTGGTTTCCCAGTTAGTTGGTTTATTCAAAACTTTTATTACACCTTACATTATTTGCATTAGTTATATTTAGACTTGTGTACGCAACAATAGATTTATACGTTTAGCTAAACGTATTTTTTCAATTATGTACACACAACACGTTTCAAGCGGAATTGCAATTTCAAACAAATTTTTTTATTTTGTTTTTTTTTTACAGTGGAGGTGTGATTTTTGTATTAAATTTATTCACTCGCCTTTCCATTTCGTGTTCCATTAATACACCGCGTACAAAAAAGCGTGAAGAAACGAAAGGAAGTGTACATTGTATGGGAACGTGCAAACGCGATCAGAATTTCTTTTCGAATACGATCGAAAGCTGCAATTCGATTGCGATAAGCGTTAATTTCTGTCGCTTGTAAGTCACTTGCACAGACTTACCCGAACTTTGATAAGGTATGCATCAAAAAGGCTGTCGGGCTGGAAAAACTCTCGCTGAAAAGAAAATGTTAAGCGGCGTGAGGTGCTCGTGTATAAATTTTGAAATGACAATATCTCCTGTCTCTCTGGAAAATCTTTCTCTCTTTCTATCTGTGGAGTGTTGGAAATATTTTTTATACAAATGGGGACATTAACAATCTGCAAAAGTACCGATCTGCAGTTTTTCTTTTCGTTTTTCTGTTGTGGATCTATTGATAAATTGCACGCAAGCTTGAAACGTGAAACTATGGATGAACGAGGATGAATGGAATTGATTCTAGGAAATTCAGCTGTATACATATAATTTGCATTGCAATAGTAAATTGTTTACACTATTATACAATTCTAAAGAAAAATAAAATAGCGTAATTTGAAATTTAGAATTTCACTGGAATTTGGAATTAAACGATTCAACATTGTCACATGTTGGATTGTAATTTTAATTTTGCTATTCAACGTCGTGCATAATTTTCTAGAAAAATTTATTTACACTCTTCGACGAGATGTTCTTCTTCGATACAGAAAATTTGAAATGAAGTACAAGTTAAAGATTAGTTAAGCGAAACGAGACTCTTGAATAATTATTAAACAATGAAAATCCGTATGTCGGAAAACGTGAAAATTCTTGTCAAATAATTAGTCTTCAGAAATATATTTTTTATAGTGAACACTTATAAAAAAACATGCAAACCGATAAATCGATTTTAATATAATTCGACGATGAAATTAAAATAATTGGAAAGAATGATTAGAATAATGAAAAAGTTCATTGCAGATGTGAAAGTATGTCTGAAGAAAAATAAGTTATTGTTATAAATAGTATAAAATAACATTCGAAATGCAGAATGACGCAGGTGTAATTTTAATTAGATTACAATTAGTGTGATTAGAATTAAAAAATTTGTACTTTAGAAATTTATTCTTCCATGCAACCAGGAAAACCTTACATTGCATACACTCTGCTTTCAATGGATATTTTCAATGGATAAGCATAAAAATTCAGGATAAAGAGCATGAAGGATGGATAAGTTTATTTACATACAAAAAATAGGCTATAATTATTGTAATGTCACACGAAAGTGTGTAAACATGAAATTTGGGAGAACAGAATCATAAAATTCTTAATTATACCTAAAATAAATTTAATCATCTCTAAACAATGCTGAAATTTATTTACCCTATTTAAATAAATAAATTAGAAAATTTTCATTCGTATGCCTTGCTCTTAAAAAGCAAGTTTAACAGATACAAAATATAATACATAATTACTTCTAGGAAAATTACATAAAATTAAAATCAGCATATACAGAGCGTTCCACGAATCGCGAACAGCTAACTGAAGATGATGGACGATTCTGCATACGACAATCAGTCGAAAAGAAAGAATACAATTTTCCCATCCGAGGCTTCGTTTTCGAGAAAATTGAGCTCGAAGATTTTGCTCGATTTCCGCTCTACGCGCTTGCTTTGGTATGCTTGTGTATATAAACATGATAGTGATCTGGATTAACCGTTTGTTATCGGTTCGAGGTAAAGACGTACATTGTGTACAGAAGACGAAATATTTCCATTTCCTGTAGTCGTAAACTGTTGGTAATGTTGGAAACCACCAATCCAAGTCACTACCGTGTTTATAATTGCAAGTTCAAATCAAAACAAGCGTATACAACGATACGCGTGTCGAATAAATATTCGAACTCAGTTTCCTCGGAAACGAAGCGTCCAACGATAAAATTCTATTCTTTCTTTTCGACTAGTTGTTGCATATCAAATAGCCCGCCAATCAGCTGTTCACGGCTCACGGGAGGAAATATATTTTATATTTTAGCAAAAGCTATGATGATAAAGGATCTTAGAATTTAAATAGAACCAGACTTTATAAAGTAGAATATCTCAATATTTCTTCCATTATTAATATTTCAACATTGTTGTCACTGTTTCATATTTGCTATGGTAAATAGGTTAAGTGGTCTGCGATAACGAGCTAAACGAAATATTTTACAGCTAAACATGAAAATTTCACGGAACACATATAATGATTTAATTTTGATTAAATATCATATTGCAGACACAGAAATTTGGTCGATTAATCGACAGAAAATGTAAAATAACATTTGCAGCAAGCAAGTTAGAAATGAAAAACTTTGTTCAAGAAAAACGGATGAAGTGTTATTGCACAACGTGATCTTTGCATGAACATACGATTCCAAAATGGAAACGCAACCATCAAATATTATTTGCAAATGTACCTGTTGCAAACACCTGTTTTTCTCTATTTAATATTGTCGTTAAATAAATACGAACAATTATTATTGTAAAGCAACATAGATTTCGCCGTTTAAATAAGAAATTAACGAAAGGAGAAAGGACAATTCGCATTAATAACAAACTACTATAGAAAATAAATGCTGTACTCACTTCAGAATGTTGTCATTTTCTTCGTTCACCTTCTCCGCATCGCGGGTTTTATATTTAATTAAGCGCTCTATTAATTGACGATTTTCCTCCTACAAATGTTCAAGATAAATTAAATCAAATGTAAATAATCGCGATACGAATTACACCATGCTTAGTGCACTGGTAGAATGTATTTCTTCTTATGAAATATTGCACAATAATTACCTGAGATTTTCTGAGTTTCTCTTCCAAGGATGAGAAAGCTAGTTGAAGGGCTTGATGCTCATCTTTCAACATTTGATTAATACTTTCCAACTCTCTTTCTCTGCTGAGATACTTAGATATTTCTGAACGTAAATTAGTGTTGAGCTCGATGCTTTCAGCAAGGCTGGAAATTTTTGAGACATAATACAGTTAATTACCTACACTGATTCTCAATTCTTTGAAAATAAGAAAACTGATATATACCTTGCCTCCTTTGTTTGAAGCTCCTTCATCATTTCTTGCAAAGTATTATTAAGATCTACTATTTGCTGAGTGTGTTCTCCTTTTCTTTTGTGCAGTGTTGCTAATTCTTCTGCCTGCTTCAGAAGACGGGCCTCTAGATCAGCATTTACACTTAATCCAGGAACTCCACTAGCTGCCTCTCGACGAAGAGTCTCATTTGCTATGGTCAGCTGAATGTTTTCTCCACGTAGTGTGTTTGCATTTTCAAACAATCTGTTATCTATAAATTACAAACAATATTAATCATCTCTGAATGAATATATATCTTAGTTTATGTTATAAATAATTTTGGTGCAACAAATGAAACTTGTATAACAACAAGTTTCCCTTGTATGCCTTAAATCAACAGTACTGGCAACAATAACAACTAGAATGGAGAAAATCTTACGCAAACTGATGAGATCAGCAAAACAATATGTTTGTTTTCTATTCCTCTCTTGCAGCTGTGCAATTAAACTTTTCCTCCAATTGTTATCTTCTCTGGAAAATAATACACCTGGTTCACTTGCAGCCATTTTCAACGCATGAAATATCTCGCTGGCGGTTATTGCTATCGGAATTATTTCTCCTCTTTTATCAAAGTCGTGTAAAAATCATTTGTCAGTAAAAACAGTTGGTGGATATTTTGACAATCTTCACTTCTCAACGTACACCCCGTCGCTGCACGAAATATGTATCTCAATTCGACAATGTTGCATTTGAATAATAATCGCTATCGATATCGGAAAATGTCGTATAAATCACATGACATTACGAGTTACCACCGATATTTTTAATTATGAAAACAGCTATTCTAACCTAAACATATCAAAACTCTACGCTGCTATCCTGAAATTGCGGGTTATTCGAAATGTCGATATATACCGTTTGCGAGATTGCGATATCTGAATTCATAGCGCGATGTTCAGTCAAGTCGATAACGATAAACCATTCCCCTCTAAGCTTCTATTTTCGCAAACATGTCATAGATACGTCACATACAAATATCATAGGTAAATTAACGTGAAATTGAATTAATTCTACTCGCGGTTAAATCGAAATGCATTTAAGTATGTAACAATTGAGACGGTGTGCAGCTGATGATGAAACAGTTCTCTGCATTCGTGTTTAAATCAGTCGATACCACGCGGTTATTATCCAGATTCGGTACGTACGTTTCAATTCCGTAAAATATATCCTAGACACGTGTTAACCCAACCTGTTTCACCTTACATATCTTTAAAACCTTAATAAATAAATTTTCTCATGAATAATTCCCGTTACGATATTTATCATAACTGTACAATATATTTTTCACATAGATTATGGAAATAGTTAACGTCGAACTATCGAAAAGTATATTTTCTAACGTACTCGAGAAAGTTACTCTCCGATGAAATACAGAAATAAGAATCGCAAATATCGCGAAAAAGGAGCGAACAAAAATACGGTTAATCCATTGAAAATAATTAATAGGTTCAAGTACTTTTTTTCAATTATAAGTGTTCTTTATGTATGATAAACTTAAGCCGAATATTCGTTGATTTAAAAAAAGAAAAAGGTGAAATAATATTAAAATTGCGCTTTTCCGTAACTCGATCGCAGAAACGGCAGCCAAGTGAGCAAAAAGTGCAAAAGAATCCATACCGCTGCCGTGCACGAGGCTGGTCTAATGCAATATGTATTCTATGCGATACTTAATACTGACCTACATATGAATCAAGGAACGGCAGCAGCAAATGTAATATATACAATTTTTTGGGAGGCTATTTAAAACTCATTATTAAATTAACGTTCAAGAATATTTTAATTGTTTCGTGTACAACTTTTATAATTATATAGATATGATCCTTAGCTGTTTAATTTTAGATAGCAAATGGCCTGATATTGCTTCATAGCAAATTGGACAACGATCAAGTGAAAAGCCATTACATCGATATGTGGACAAAGCATGGGTAACGTATACATATATTTTTCAATTACAACTATATGCTTAATTCTTAATTTATCGCGCAAATATAATAAATAAAGCATAGATATAATTAATCCAATCTCCCCTATGCAAGAGTAGACAAAAGATAATAATCTTAAAGGGATACGATCACAAGCATTTGAAATACCTCCACGACGAGCTGAAATTCCTAGCAGTTGGAACTCAGATAGTTCGTCAATCCTGGGGTCGCAATCGAGCGATTTCAGTCCTGGCAGCTTTCGGGCAAAGGGAAGACATGGCTGAAGTTTTCGAAGGATTGTCGTACTTGCGATAATAAAACGAGTAAACAATCGTGCATACATCCTGCTTATTTTAGGTTAATTCCATACATATCTTTCCATATTCTTTGTCGTTGTTACATTATTGAACTCATACAGGTTGAATCACGCGTTTCCAAATTACACGACATAACAATACCCGTCTGATATAAGAATATACATTGCGATCTACATATTCAACAAAATATATCGTTGAACCACAGCTAGTCTGTCTCGTTTTGATCGCGCGTAGACTCTTTACCCAAATGGTAAAGTAAATTCGTTCGAAAAAAAGAAACTAAGCTCGGATGGTAAGTTAGTACAACTTATCGCCAGAGCAATCGCGCGCTCGAGTCGCTAGAGAACATCGATAAGTATCGCAGCCTACGCTCGATAGTGCCGTTCTTTATGCTTGGTGAATATCGTGGTTCGAGGGGAAGAAGCAAAGGACAGAGCGTGTTAAAGCGCCAAAGGTTGCACGCGAAGCGGCGCCACGCCCGCCTCTCCCCCCCATACATGATGGTTTTGTCAGAGGGGTATAGAGGGGAAGATGGTTGGTCGGCGCAGTCGCTCGCCGCGTTTTATGCAACCAGTCTTGCTTCGGAGCGAGTGAATCTGCTCCTCCAGCATTTGACAGACGAGGAAAGTGTGTGTAGTGACATCGGTGTCCGTCTGGCCGCTTCTCGCTGATCGGTCCTTGTTAATAATACGACCGACTGATTTCCCCGTCGACGCAACCAGATCCGGCCAGATACGGTGCTCGAGATAGGGACACGACCCGCATTAAAACGTCTGTCGTACGAGCTGTCGTCAGTTGTGTACGCTGTCTTTACCGGCGACGGTAAAGGCAAGGCTTAAAGGCGGTGTCGGTTCGTACTTGCCGTTCGTCGTGCGGAATATTTCACGTACGGGTGATTTGCTAACATAAAACTCGTCTATACGAGTTACGGGCTCGCGTGTACTGATCGTGAGTGCCAGTGCGACGACAATCGGGCGTGCTAACACGGGTGTATTATCCATGGTTGTGTGTAT
Organism: Anthophora plumipes; assembly: GCA_951804975.1. NCBI lineage: Eukaryota > Metazoa > Arthropoda > Insecta > Hymenoptera > Apidae > Anthophora > Anthophora plumipes. The sequence goes on along the minus strand of OX638123.1, from coordinate 13,289,108 downwards.
CTATATATATATGTAGATGTGTGTATGTGCGTAACGTGCGCGTAGAGGAAACCGAATTCGTCGCGGTTCGAAGAAAGAAAGAGATAGAGAGAGAAGAGAGAGAGAGAGTGGGAGGAACGAAAGCGGCCGTGAATCCACGATACGCGGCTACGTTCACGTCGGCCGCCGTATTACACACGGCACAACTCACGGAACACAACACAACACTGTCGTGGCTCGGACTTCACAGGAGAGAGAGAGAGAGAGAGAAAAAGAGAAAGAGAAAGAGCGTGTGTGATCTGCTACACGCTTTACGAATTATCACGAATTCGTAATATAACCTAAAGACGCATCTTGTCTTAGGTGCGTGTAGGATCCTCGGAGTTTAGTCGACTTCTTCGACCACCTCGTTGCCATTATGGCGGACGACGAGGTACTCTTCGATGAGGTTTACGAGCTCTGCGAGATTATCGGCAAGTGAGTAACGAATTCGTGAGAAAGAACGAGACAGCTGTTTGCCGTTGCATTAGTTGAGTCATTGGGAACCGAGGGAGGGGTGGGAGGGAGGGCAAGTGTTAAAATGCGAAGCAGTATAAAGGGAGGGGTGAGAACAGATACGAGACACACTGTGTTCGATGGGGAGAGGAGAGGATATTGCTTTGACAGACGTGCGCGCGCGCGTGCTCGCGCGTGTACGTTTCTTCTACGTTATTCTACGTAAGGTTATACGTGCACACGTATCGAATGTGGATACGGTTGCGCGCGCGTAACCATGCACCGCGTGTACGAACGATGACGTATATATTTGTTGTCTCGGAAGGGACGAACGGGGTAACAATGGGAAAAAGGCGGAGAAAGGTGCATGTCAAGGAAGAAAACTGATCTCTGCGTGCTGTACGTGCAAGTTTTCTCTCAACTTTCCGCTGATTATGTGCACAGGAATATCTCGTATGCAGACAACGATCGTCGTTCCTACATTTCTTTTTTCCTTTTCAACCATGGTGTCGTACTTGTACGATATTGAACTGTGTTCCCATTCATGCTGTTCAATTTATAACTGATGGTTTCTCGAGTATTCCATAGGAATGTTCGACGTACTCGCTCACATGTGCTTTGGACTTGAAGTTTCCGGTTTGAGTAGCATATTTTGGGCCAGTTGTGGAGTAAAGAATTGTTAGGTTATGGCGGTATAATTCGAATGTTTCTGTATGCATCGTCCCGTGAATGAAAGCCAAGGTTATGACAAATGTTATCGTTTTATCAGCTGCACCGGTTAATTTTTTAAATGTAACGACTTGTGTTGATAATGGTTTCAGTGTAATGGTTATAATTAGAGTAGGAGTAACATAACATCACCAGTTTCAGATATATTTTTAGTCGATGAAATAACTTCGACGACAGTATTTCTATCGTCGACAAAATGAAATTTGTATGATACAGTACTTTTGCAAGCAATAAACTACAAGTGACAAACAAAGAAGAAAGAACATTTGTTTATTTTGTATTTTTTTTTCATTTTCACAAACTTTTTATGAACTTCGTTAAGCAAATAATTAATGAGGTAATTATTGAAAATTTATGAAAATTTAGGTTAAACCTAAAATTGGTAATCTTAATCGACACTCGGTATTTCATTGCGCACTCGAATAATACATAACGTTTCTCCCCGTCCTATTTATATTCTCGAAATCATGCAGTTTCGTCTCGGTGAAATTTAATAAATACAAAAGCGTGTAAATAAAACCGAGCCCCAGTAATAAAACACCGGCGAAACTACACGAATGCCCCCGGAACACTTTGTATTATCTTACAAGTACGTTTCCCCGGATAGTACACGTTATGTATAGTCGGCGATAGAAATATAGCAAGCTCCAAGGTCACCAAGGTCACAAAGTTTACACGAGCCGGAGTAAACAGTCAAACCTGAGAAGATTCTGACCTCTTCTCAGTCACGGTCACCGTTAAGCACGCCTTAAAACACTCTCCATGCCGATCCTAGATGTCACTGCACCGGATCGCTCTCTCGCTATGTTTCCTTTCGCCCGCTATACATTTATTCAGAACACGTTAGTTGAGATTTCACTCTCGTTCCACGATAACAATACTCGAAGTGCTTTTGATCGTCTCGATGTAAAATTCTGTCACAAGTTTTGCCGTTTTTCAAGGTTCCTAGTGTTCTGTTACAACACAGTAACAAAATACACACTACATTGTGTGTTCTAAACTCTCTGTCTCGTTTTCGTGGATTTTTCTATAGGCTCTTTGTGTTCTTTTCTTTCTTTTCCTATTTCCCTTGTAACTGTACCTCAGGGACCACGAGAGAAGAGAATATTAATTAAAAATCCAATTTATCGAGGAGCACGTCGATGATAGGAGGAGGATGTGGAGAAAGAGAAGAAATGGAAATAGGGTTTCTGTAACGGGAATGGAAAAATCGTCCGAAGTGTTCGACACACTCCACCACGAACACACGCTCGATCGAACGATTCGCCCTACAGAGTTCCAATAAATACACGAAATTGCAGAAGTCAGCCTTTAATGCTTTCTCGGCTACATAGAGAAGCCCAGGTGAAATGGCAACTTGGCCAGGAAATTCTTTTTTACGATGCTCGGCCTACTTTTTCCCATCCCCCTTCCGTGTTCAGCTCAGTTGGAGGGAAGGGGTTGTGGTCCGTGTATACAACGGGTGTAGGGCGGTGTGTACATGTTTTCTGAGAAGTTAGAGTAAATTCTTCATGATAGAATTTGCCCTTGAACTTAATTGCGAGACGGTCGCCTGCCTACTGTTCGAGGATAATGGGACAGCTTCTCTTTCTTCTCTTTTAAGCGTGTATTTCCACGGTGCCTTGGTAATAAGGGTCCCGTATGCATTTCTTACCCTCGGGAGACATGTTTGCCGAGTGAGTAGTAGGTCAGGAACACGAATTAGAGATCGCTAATGCTTAGAGATGATTTTGTTTGACGAATCGGTTGATTTCATTTTCTGTAGATCTCTTATCGATACGATTAGATAATAAATGGAGATGTCTGCTTTCTGGAGACGTTTCTAATTCTGTCTGTTACGAATTTTCTGAATGCTTCGAGGAACACGTCATGCTGTGTAGTGTTATCGAGTGATACACTCAGCTGACCTTGCTTTAGACTATCTCTGTGTATCATTTGTTACTTGGAATCGTGATAGTGTACATTTCGGACAGTTCTTTGGAATTTATTCTGTGTTGTGTAATTTTTACGGAGAAAGTTGGTAGTCTTGCTAGACTGTACTCTTTTCCTTAATTTTACCAAATTTTTTTGTTTGTAATTTCACTAATACATGCATATAACGGTTGGGAATTGCACATTTGATTTTTTCAAGATGGAAATACATTTTAGGAATTAATAAAAAGTTCGATTTTTATGAGTAAATAATCCTCAATTTTCAATGCGAGTTATTGTATTGTTATATTTTGTTCATTTTTTCAACGTGGGACGATTTAAAATGGGAAAAGTTTGAGATAAGATAGAGATAATACTGTTGAACGCATGTTAGGTATAATATTCTTGAACGGATGCTGTTTTCGCCTTTCTTCTTGAAGGAGCAATGAAATACGATCCTGTTCGATGAGCCGTTAGGCGAGACGATCGCCGCATCACAGTAACCGTAGAAGGGTCTATAAGTATGTGCGTTATCACTTTGAAACCAGTGGGTCTCTAGTGACCCGGTCAGCAGATGACAAGAGTGAAGAAGAGAGAAACAATGCGATTTTTTTGTTGGATAGTTTATCCTGAAACTTTTAGGATATTTTATTGCACATCTTAAAAAAGTATAAAATAATTTTATTCCTATTGCAAAATAAAGTTGAACTCGCCTAAAATAAAAAAAGGCAACTTTGTATAAAAAAAATTTCATATTAAAGGATGCATTTATTCCTTAATATATAAAATCAGAAAAAAGCAAAATTGTTTGGTTGTTTCGTAACTACCAGACGAAACGTACAAATACAATTTTTCATTTTATCCGAGATTTATTCCATTTTTATTTTTACAATGCTGAGTTACCTAATTGATAAGGAAAAAAAGGGCAGGACCTTCGTTTATCGCGAGTGTAGATAATGCAAAGATATGCAAAATTCACGTCTCAAATCGATCGGCACGGTATTATGTTGAATTTTCGAATAACCCAAATAAATACAGACAGAATGGGGAAAAAGGGGATCGAAAAGAAAGCTTTCTGCTCGTTCTGAACGGTGAATTCTTAATGCAACCAGTAATTCCAGTAAAAGCCCTAGTGAGTTTAAGAGTGCATTTCAGCCGAAATGTTTCTCATTCGACGGTGCGTCGTGTCACTCCACGTGGTCCGGATAGTGAGATACAAAATATGCAAAAAGCACCGGAAATTCTATACCACCTTGAGGAAGCTTAAATATGTTTTTCTACATATGTGAATATTTACATTCTCTTTGTGAATATTCGTAAAAATTGCCATGCCTACTTAAATTACATTTCTTTCACGAGAAAACTAATTTAATTTTAATAATTTTATTATTTATTAATAACACAGAGATGATTTTGCGAGAAAATATTTTTTATTTATTTTTAATATTTTCCGGAATGGAATTTTTATACCATGAAATATATTTTGCATAGATGGCACGCTGCATCTGGTTTAGTGATAAAAAGATATTACTAGGATAGTGAAGTATCATTTATACAAGTGAAAATAGAGAAATAAATCCGAATTTTTTTTATGAAGATAATGTTAGTAATTGTAATTGATTTTTCTGTTATGTTTTTTTCACTTTTATTCCACTTGATATCTGCTCACTTATAATTCCGAACAGAGTGTACATACATATTTTGCATCATGTTTTTCCTCGCGTTTGATTGAAGATCGAACTTTTTCGAACACACTTGTTATGTCAAATTCGTTAGCTGTTGTATCGAGTAAATGTGATTGATACACTCGAGTTTCTATAAACCCGTCAGTTTTAAATGACCAATGGTGTCCATTTAGCGTTATCTATTCAATGCAACACTAATAAATGTCGATAGACAATTTTGATGAATATTTTATACAAAATTATTAGCAAAAAAACATTCTTCACATATATTTCTGTTACTGTTATAACCTAACCCAATTAAAAAAAGCCATAAACACTGGTAAATGAACTTACTATAAATCTCGAAAGTCTGTTTATCTCAATAATATATTAAAAGTGTAATTCATTAGTTATAACCTAATCTAACCCTACGACATACTGTATACCAATTAATACCAACTAGAATGATGAAAAAAAGCCATAAATACTGATAAATTAATTTTTTATAAATTTCGAAAATTAATCGTTTCAATAATACACTGAAAATCTGCTATAAAATGATAGGGAAAGCCATAAATGCTAGTAAGTAAATATTTCATAAATCTTGAAAGGCTATTTATGTCAATAATATATATTATCGAATGTTAATTCACGTTCACCTAAAAATAGGTTACGATAAAAATTCCCTATATCTGCAGTTCTACCACATTATTCGCAAAGGTTAGGTTGATTTTGCCCATTGGATTCCTCGCAGTCCCAAGCGTTATAGTTTTACACACAGTTTTATTATACTATGTATCGTTAATTCATTCTCAAATGGGCAGAGTTAATATTAGAGTTATAGCGGCAATAACGTGTAGCGGATTTAGGAGCTGAGGAGAGTATAAAGTTATGTTCAGCCAATTCAGGGTCATAAGACTTTGTTGAATGGGCTGTTCTCTGACGGGCAAGAACAAAAGACGATTTTAAAGTCGAGACTGAACAGAAATTTCCTATAAAACTCTGCTCGTAATTCAATTATTAAACAACCTATTGATAATATTATTATTTTATTTTATTTTGCTTTCTTTTATTAATCAATTTTAACGTGTTTCTATTAATTAACTGAATTTTAGTGATCATACAAACACGATTTTCTTTCATTTCGATTTTGTACATTTTCATTTTCGAATTAAGAATTTTTTTTTTTGCATCTTTCGAACAGTTTGTCTCGTACAATTTTTTCTGCATTAATAAACAACGAAAGTTCTGTTTGAACACCCTGTATGTTGTTGTTATCTACATCATTTTCACGTTCAGATGGTAATACAGGTGATAATTGCAGGAGTAAGAGATCGAGACATAGGGATGGGTTTAATAGAGAATAAAACGATGCTGCACAAATGCTTTATTTAATATATATGTCAGTTATTTAATATGTATCAAGGGCAAAGTGTATTTTTGTCCTGAACGCAAAAGGAAGGCAGGCAGAGTTTCGAGGTAGGTCGAGGCGAGGCGTGTGGTAGTCGAGGATACTGAAGTGAGAAAGTTCGATCCTCTCAAACTCATAGAGAAGTGGCAAGAAGATTGACTCGCTGAAATCAAGTTACTCTACTTGACATCACAGAGAAGATCGGTCCCAGACTCGCAAACCTGACACACCATTGTTTCCCAGGATACGAACGTACTGAATAAACGTTAAATTTGAAAGCCCTCTTACGTTTCGCGTTTGAGCTCATTGTTGCACAAAACCGACCTAAGAACCGTCCATTTTCTACTTATACGTGAACCTAACCTAACTAAATCAAAGATATACAGTCACTCACAAAAGTACATGCCACTAGCGAAAATTGACAAAAGAATGGATAAAAACATATACATTCGAATCTGAAAAATGCAATATATATTTATTCGCATAATTTAGTGAACAATTAGCAATAAAAAATTTTAATAACGTTAATTATTTGCTGAGAAAAAAATAAAAAGTGTCCGATATATCGCTGACGCAAAATTGAGTATGCCCATATTAAAATGATCTATTTATGCAAAATGAATATTTTGTTGCAACAAACTTTTGCATCTATAACTGCTTGCAATCCTCGCTGCATTGATTCCGTTAGATTTTTCAATTCTGAAATATTTTTACTTTACTTGCTTTATTCAAATTAATTCTCCTTTCTAACTTAATTTGGTTAACTATTAAATTCTCATTCTAAAAAAAAAATCGTGAGTCGTTGAATCATCATGATACAAGACATAGAAAAAAAAGAAGTTTCGTGACTTTTAATGTCTCACTTTGTGCTGCTAAAAAAACAAACAAAAATTTGATCATTTCCATAATTATTTACCTTTGCATTACAGTTAATTTTCCCTTCAAATTTCATTTGGTTTAATAATTGCAATAATTCAAATAATTGCATGAAAAATGAAGTTCACAAAGAAGTTCAACAATTATAATGGGGGTATATTTTCCATGCTTTTGTTCCTTCAGAGATTCTATTTACAAATGAGATATCTGAACGGAACAAACAAGGATGACACGCAGAAGGCAAGGATGTATTTAAATTGTGCTGAAGTTGCAGGGAACGAAAGCGTAGCTTGTAAATAGCAGTAACCGCGTGTGGTTCAATTACAATAGTCTGAGGTTTAATTTGCAAGTGACAGTAAGGTTAAATACAGCCATTTCTGCCGCTTGCGCGAATGCTTACTTCAGTTGCATTCGATCTACGTATTACTTCGTTTAACCAAATAACATTATTTATAACCTCTCGTATGTTTCCTGTAAATTAGACAAATTACTCGAACAAACGATCTGTGATATCAACGAAGATGTAACGTATTACATATACAAAAAAATTTCTCAATTTTCATGCAATATTCACTGCTGATGAATTAAGTTAATTTTCAATTGCTGATTTATCGAATTTTGTAATTGACTTCGCTAATGAATTATTGATCGTTTAAATTTATTGAATTCCATATTTAACCGTGTATGAATATTTTACGTTCCTTTTACTGTGAAATTTATGTAGCTCATTGAGTGTAAAATAAAAAATTACTCTGTTTTCTTTTTTGAGAAATTGATTTCCATATTGTTTATTGATTTTTTAAACGAATGAAAACGAGAAAATTTGAAGAAGAGAATTTTTCATATATATATATAATGTTATAAGAATTTCTCACTGATAAATATTCAATAGAATTTTTTGCAATACTGCTCTCGAACGTAAGTGCCACTTGTCAACAAACACGCAAAAAGAATTCCGCGTCTTGTTCAAAAGATATAAATACAATTCTTATGCAAGTGATCTCATTCAGTATTCTCACTTTCTCTATCGAGAATATAACGTATGTATAAATGATAAGTAGGCAGATTGTTATTTATAGATTTCCATAATCGCTGCTACTTTTAAGCTTCGAGAGGCACTGTTACATAATTTAAAGCGATATTCCAATATTGTGAATTTGTAAATTGCAATGTGTTTGCATCATTTTTGCACACGAGAAAAATAAATTATAAATTCGTTCTGTTTTTCTTTCCTTGATTAAAAATTATTTTTAAAGCTTTCTTTTTTTCAAATTGGAAAATGATTAGGTTAAACATTGCAAATTTATAAAATGTAACAAATTTATGTGATTTTTGCACACGAGAAAAATAAATTATAAATTTCCTCTGTATTTTTTCTCGTGATTGAAAATTATTTTTAAAGCATCGTTTCGAATTCAAGGAAAATTCAGATTAGGCTAGTTTAGGTATCGTAAATTTATAAAATGCAATTTCCAGCATAATTGTACAGGAAAAAAATAAATAATAAATTTGTTCTGTATTTTATTTTCTCGTAATTAAAAATTACTTTTAAAGCATGCTTTCAAATAAAAAAATAATTGGATTAGATTGGGTAACATATTTACATTTATAACTGAATAAATTTCTTCGATATTTTTTATTGTTTCCAATTAAAAGAACTAAATAATTAATTTTGAAATAAGTACCATACTAAAAACTATACAAAACTTTACGTAATATATAAAATAATACATGAACTAGTATATATACAATAAAAATATAAAAATGATATGTAAAAAAGAAAACAATTAATAAATTATGTATAAAAGTAATATATAATATAGCTTCCGATACAATTTGAATATGATAAAAACAATATAATACTTTTAATAACAAAATTAAATAATTAATTGTAAATATAAAAGCTGATATTAAAATTATGATAGAATAAAGTGCATAATTGAAACTACATATTGCACATAAAAATGTCAATTACTATTAAAAATATTATTTCCAATTAATCTATATAACAGAATTTTTGAAATAATCTTTTCAAATATTTTTTTTTATAATTTATTCATCTATGAGAAAACGAAGAAAGAGAGCTGCAATGATATTCGAGGTTTCTTCCTTTCGAACTGTTGATCTCTTTCATTCTGCGTTTAGAGATTTGTGATATCTTTGAAAGGAAGTTGTGTGTATTCGTTGAATGTTAAAATCCCATTTCTTTATCATACACTTTCGGTTGCTTCATCGGAGACACTAGAAGATAAAAGTCGATTCTGCGTCGATGGTATCGTACGATATTGTTGAGGTCGGGTTTTGCTCAGTTATCGTCTCCTTAGTTCTTGACACGAATCTTCGAGCACCTATAGTAGCTATGAGATTTTTCACTGTGGAACGTTTATGTGAGGAATAACTTGTTGCTCAACGTAACACCGCGTGTTATAATCTACCCTAATGAGCCTGGCTTAATCATTCGTAAACATGCCAACGCCGGATTTTATTTTAATCGATCAATTATTCGCGGCAAGTTGCGCTCTTTCGCGTAGTGAACCAATTTTTTCAAAGAATTTTTTTTTGTCATATTTTTCTACTTGAATTTTTATATATTTTATCATTTCTCATATATCTTTTTTTTTCTCCTTTTGTAGCTTTTACTTTAGGAAAGAATATGCAAATAGTATTTTATACAATGGCAACGCAAATATAGATTGTAATGTATTTTATAATTTTTCATACTTTTTATAGTTTTTATAATGGCGAGGAAATGTATGAAAATTATTGTAAGATATTTTATGAGTTTTTGTATTTTTTCTTTAGTTTCTATTTTACAGTGAAAATATACAGAAAAGTATTTTTTTTTGCGTAATGGCGACGCACGTTAAAGTTTATTATTAATTTTTATATTAAATTATGCCATTTTATCTCGTATCCATGTGAAATGAAACCATTTAACTGAATTTCTGAGAAACGATGCTAACACTGATTTATAATGAAAGTTCCGTTGTTTTGGAATTTTGTAGATTTATTAGAGCACTTCGATGATAGTATTGAATTTTTTCTTTTTCACTGCTCTTTCGTCAAAGGTTAATATGTGGTTTCCAATTTTCCTGTATACATCTCGAAAGCTATGTTAAAGTGAAAATTTAACGAATATTTCTGAAGCTGACACAGAGATCAGAATTCGTTTTCTCTTTTTTTCAATAGAACATTCGCTATTTCAGTTTTCCCTCGAGATTTTTTACAGAGTAACGTCGAATTTCGTATATTTACGCAGTGCTACACAGTTCCTGTAATTTAATATAAAATCCTTGTTAAGTTTACCTTATTTTCGCTTTTTCTACAAAAATGAAGATACAAAAAATGAAATCTTTCTCATGAGAAAAGTGTCATATGCAGTCTCATGTTTAATTACGTTCATTTGCATATTAATACTTCTTTCATTACGCTGTACGGAATAATTTTAATGTTTCTTTAAAGCTATACCTTCAATTTTAATGAAAAATCATAAAACCCAGATTTTTATGTTCTTATTTTTCATAATTAAGCAAAAATCGAAAATACGTTAGTACGAGTATAATTCCGAGTAACTTTTCTTTATACATGGAACTCTCCTCTTTATCTTCCAATACTTTTCTTTGTTAAAAATACTACAAACTGACCAAGTTTTTCGTTATTTTTTATAACAAGCATGCGTTGAAACGTTGATCGTTAGCTGCTAACCATCGCTGCTAACGATCGGAATACTCGAAAGAAAAAAATAGAATAGAAATGTCAAAATATTTTGAATAGAATAAAAATCTCTTTCTACCCCCCCCAAAAAAAGGTAGATCAAGTTTAAACGGTTATTAAAAATTAAAATAATTGAAATACTAGGTCTCAACAATTTCAATCATTTCATAAATACAGTCTAGCCCTGGTTGCTTGGGACGCCCCAGTAGCTGATCAGTGCATTACGGTTATTTGCAAATTCGACGAATGCGCATCGTGGTTAACATTCGGTGAATTAGCCAGACCTCTGCCAGTTCGAACCATACACATACAATACACACATGTGTATGTGTACCTATGTTGGCCTTAGCTTTAGGCGTTCAGTTGCTAATCTATCCATCGCGTTTATGCATGCATAATGAGGGAAGGAATGACACGTATGAAACTCGATGCAACGTGATTACGAGATCGCTCAGCCTGTTGTTTCTCTTTGTACGTTTCAGAGGACCATTCAGCGTGGTTAAGAAATGCATCCATCGGCAAACAGGGCAGACTTTCGCTGTAAAAATCGTCGACGTAGCGAAGTTCACATCGAGCCCTGGTCTCAGCACTAACGGTGAGTTCACGTGCAATTATCAGCTTGTCTCAAAAGTTCCTTTCGTTTTATTGGTAGACACGAGGTACAGAATCGTTAATTTTCTGTGTAATTCTATAGAATTCTAATTTTTCATTCTTCTCCTCCACTTCGGAAGAATTATAATGCGATTTTTCCAAAATTGCTGTGGTTTCTCTAGCAAAATATTGTTCAAGATGGTTTTTCATCTCATTTAAAATTTCTGACTTTAAACGTTCATCAATTATGAACTGTTTGAACAGTTACAGTACGATCCTAATAGACAATGTAAATCTAATTTGCAGTAATTCGAGCATTATTGCTTTTTATAAAGTAACACAATGTTACAAATGTATTTTCTGAGTTTCCGTGTTTCAAAGTGGCATAGAAAAATCCAAGAGACATTTTATCAAGAAAGAAATATATTATTGGAAAGCTAGAAGACTACTAACGACTATAAGTCCAATTTTAAACAGATTGGATTGTAGGTTTACTTGAAATGTTGTCAGGCAAAGCGGTGTGTGAATGTAACGAAAAGAACTTTTGGGATAACCTAGTAGAATGATCTTTTTGTACATACGTACACTACTCTTCAATTGACACATTTGAATTTTCTGAATGTACTGAAATTTAGAAAATTCTACGTCTCGTTGTTGCTCGATTTAGGTGAAATTGCTTTCGTCATGTCGAACGTATCTCGGAGGATATTAATGTGGAACACGTACGAGAGATATTCGAGAAATGAACAGTAAATCTTTGTGATCATTATTGGAAAGCTTAGTTTCCTCAATTATATCTGAGGAGTGTTTTAGGGGTGTTTGTTTTGTAGCAGATGTAGAACACGATTTACTGTGTCTAACGTTACAGAACAATTCGATCAATTTTATGTGCATTATATTATGCTATATTTTATTATCTGTATCGAATTACGTATCAGTTTGATTTCGATTTTTATTGATTCTTTCATCGAATTTGCCAAAATATGATTAATTTTTTAATTTTCAGAGTTTTTCTTTCTCGCAAGTGACTTCTGTCATCGAGTCCAACAATTCTACTTCCACAATTAAATATTTTATTGTAATTTAAATTTTCCTATTTACATATTTTTCATATTTTACTGTAATTTTAATTTCACTGATTTGTAATTACAAACCAGAGAGACTTAATTTTTGTATTTGAGAAGTTCAAAAGGAATTTGATGATAAAAAATTACCTTTAATCATCAGTAATCATTGATAAATAAAGAAGAGAAGTCTTTGAAAAAATTTCTGTTCCTTTTTCTTTGTTGTTGTAATGATTAATTAAAATATTTGACATGAATTGTTTGTGCATGAGTATAATACTTGAAAATTGACGGAGAATTAAATATATCGAGCTTCTCTTTTTTTCCATAATTTAATAATTTGTCATTTAAATTGAAAAAGGAACTATCGTCGAGATACTTCGTGGGCATGTGTATTTCCTGCACGTCTAATAATAAAAAGTATTGTCTTTTTTTTTTACATTGCGATGTCTAAGAGGTGCATAGTTCATATCAGTTTCTAATAATAGACGAAATGAAGATATGTTAAGGGTTAATAATATTATGAAAATGCGTCACAGTGTGAACATAATCACTCCATAAGAATCAATCAGTTTCATAGAGTTATACAAAAAACACGCCTACCTGTTTCCCTTGAATAAAATACAAAATATCTAGAATATTTTCAAATTGTTTATTTTTACTGGAAGTATGATTTATTACAATTATGATCCATTATAACATGTATTACGATTATCCTTTCGATTATCAAAATTTTCAACGACATATTAGAATTATTTCACGAATTAAAAGTGTTATATATTAATAAAAATATACATAGACACTGGTACTTCGAAATTTAAGGAAAAATAATTTTTTTTTTTAGTCAAGGATAATTTTTCAAGTTCATTTTAGATTCGTTTTAAGATAATCCTTTTTTAGAATAATTTCGTAATGCCTTTTGTGCGTCAAATAATTTTGTACGAAGCTTTTATTGTATTCAAAAATTAAGGAAAAATATATTTCTACACACAATAGAATTTTATTTAATCTTTCCACATCGTCAAACTGTACCTAACCTAATACCTAACCTAATTTAACCTTAACTAACTTAACCTAACCTAATCTAATACCTAACCTAACACCTGGAGATTCTACAGAATCGAAGGAAAAAAGGTAAAATTTCGCGAATGCGTGATTGTTGCAGATTTGAAGCGGGAAGCGACGATATGCCACATGTTAAAGCATCCCCACATCGTAGAGTTGCTCGAGACTTACAGTTCCGAGGGTATGCTGTACATGGTGTTCGAATAGTAAGTACAACGATATTTCACTCGATTCTTTTCGCAAGAAGCGGAAATTTGTGGGAAGGGAAAAAAAAGGGGGAAAAAAGTGCAGCCTTCCACGTTTAGATATTTCATATTTCACGGAAATTCTCGGTGAATTCGTCGCGGAACGGTTCGTTCAGAACGCCTCGGAGCGTTTCGAGCGGTTGAAACACGAGCGACGAAGGGTTGAACGAACGTAAGGAGCTTCGCGATGTCTCGTTCGCTTTCCTCGCGCGGTTCATACCTGAATTTCCACGTAATTTTCTTAAACGATCTCCGTCTGAAATATAAATATACATAAGGCCGCGGTTGAGTTCCTTTTTAAACGTTTGTTTTCTCTTTTCTTTTTTTTTTCTCTTCGTTCAACGAGCTTTCAAGGCGAACGATTTCCCTGTGCCGGCGTAAATATGCTGCATTCTCAAGACGCAATTAGAAACGCGGCGACGTGGAAAGGTCCACCCCTAACCTCAAATACAGTGGACGAAATTTTCTACAAGAATACTATTATTTTTGCTAAAAATATATCAAGGATTTTTATAATACGGTGAAAGGAATGCTAGGAAATAATTGAAGAGCAATAGAGAGCAGAGAATAGCAGAGAATATTTATATAATAGTATACAAAATTATTATGCTATATATGTATTTAATATGGTAAATAAAAATTCATTGTTGATGCAGATAATAACGTGTTTGTATGATACAAAATTGTACAGTAAATATATATAATTATTCTATTTATCAGTAATTTTATGAAATAAAATAAATTTTATATAATAATACATAAAATTATTATACTATACAATCAATATAGTAGATAAAAGTTTATTGTTCGTATTTTAAAAATAATACAACATGTAACGAATGTTATATTGTGAGAAATACAAGATGAAGATATGTTTCTTCCACTGGAGGGTAACATCGTATAATCGTTGCATCTTTATTGCAGAAAGAGATGAGCTTTCATGTCGTCAATTGTTGTAATTGGATGTCTAGTGTTTGCGGAGCATCGTATAAATTAGTCACGCGTTTCAACACACATATACACATAGGTGTACAGTGCAGTTCATAAGTATTAGGACACCCATTATATTCGCGCATATTTCTCTCGCGAAAATTAAGCTTCATCTATCAGTAAAACTGTACGTACACTTTGTACTTCGAGATTCTAGCAGATTTAAATAGAATTTAGCTGATCTTGATAGATTTGAGTAGATTTTTGTAAAGTTCAGCAGAATTTAGTAGACTTCAATGAGAATTCTCTAAATTTTTCAAGATTTTCTAAGATTTCTCTAAATTTGATAGATTTCAAAAAAGAATTCTCTAAATTTCTAATGGATTTCAGTATGCTCTAATATTTACGTACCAAAGTGCAACTGATTAAATTATGCTTTTCGACTTACGACTGGTTTTCCATACAAAATGCCAGTTACACTAATTTTTATTCCGAGAAATCGATCTTTCGTGCAAATGAGGTGAATAGGTGTACACTTACTTGATTAAAGATTACGAAGTTCCATGAAATACACGCGCCAGTTGGTAGCATAATAAACTACCATTCGTTCATTTTGTTTCCCTCTTTTTCCCTCCTCGACAGAACGATAAATTACTACACCTTGTAAATTATGCATTAATGTCGTGCTTCTGTTTCAGTATGGATGGCTCAGATTTATGCTTCGAAGTCGTACGAAGAGCGACTGCTGGATTCGTGTACAGCGAAGCGGTTGCTAGGTAAGAAGATTAGTCGACACTGTGAACGTAAAAAAGCATTCGAACCGTTAAATACATTTCTTTTCTTACGAATCCACCACCCCTTGTTTCCTCCTTTTTATAATTTTAATACAAAGGGAGTATGTTTACCCTAGACTTGACCTGAGCTCTAACAATTCCTCTCTATCTCTTATTTTTTTTCCTTTTTTTAATTTGTATTAATAATGATGCTGCCACATTGTCACGTGAAATTCAGGAGAACTGTTGTGCACAATTATTCTCGTTTTATAGTTACCGTTGCAGTTGAAAAGAATGCAGAAATTATCGTTGTGTGTCATTCGCGAAAACGTTTCTGCTCTTTCTTCGCCTTTTAAACGAGTTCGTCCTTCGAATGAACATTGAATTTTCGCGGTTAAAAATTAAGAAAAATTGAACCGATTAAAATTTGACGAAAATTGCAAGTGGGTGCATTATTTCGGTTTTTGCTAATGTGTGCATGCTATATTTAATGTATCGTGTATCATGTATCATATATCAGGCGTCAAATATCATATATCAGGCGTCATATTTCATATATCACATATTAGGTGTCATATTTCATATATCCTATATGATATCACGTTTCTATTAAATATATTATATAAAATTGTTAAATATTATGTATTATATTTAATACGAGCATAACAATGCAATAGAAAGAATTAGCAATTATTAATAAATGAGCTACTGGTGTTCCAAGTATTTTTGGGCCAATGTCGAGCGAACTCGTCATTCGCAGATTTGGAAAGAGAAAACAGGAAAGGGTTGCCAATATTTTCTCCGATAGCATCTTCAGTTTCTATTTTTGGAACTGCTTCAGAATGGTTTCTCTATTGCATTATACTCGCAGATTTGTTTCTTTCTCCCTTTCTTTTTTGTTATTTTTAAAATACCTCTCTATAAACCGAAACATTAATTACTGATTTAAAAAACAAAAAGAGAAGAGAAAAATATTCATTGCAGCGTGAACAATGCAATTATTACGTGTACATCGTTCCATTTCGTTGTATATTCCTCGACGTTTATGTCGTTCCGAATACTCTCGATATCCGATAGAATTGATCGAAACGTTTTATACTGTTAATCAACCGGTCCGATATCTTGCAAGCAAATGAAAGTGGATAAAAATGTTTCCGTTTCACCCCTTTAAGCAAAATGTCGATTGAACCGACATTATCTGGACAGTTTAACGAATATGCAATAAATACACCAAGAGGCACACGGCGCTTTGACCATCGTTTTTTTATATCTCAGGCATAACCTTCAATAAATCCCTGCCACTCACATTCCTTTAACATTTTCCTTAATCGCGTGTGACCTATACGGTTAAGAAGCATAGACATTTTTACGCTGTTTAACCACCGGGTTAATTTTGCACTCGTCGCCTGACACCTGAGTTGTAAACTTCTTTTTTTTCGGGAAAATATATGCCACTTATGCCACAAATGTGATCAAAAGGAAATATTACATTGTGGAGGAAAATTGTGAGAAATAAAACTAAACTAAATCAACGACATTTCATTTTTTTTTTTTTTAGATGCATTTCTTTTTGTGTATTTTGCATTATTTATTAAATTGCCGTAGAATTTTATGATGTATCGAAAATTCAGTGATTCTAGTTATAGCACGTTCTATATATCTTTTTTTGGCAGTACATAGTACAATAATATATAGTATAAAAATATAGTACAATAGTATATGTCATAGTACGGTTGGCAACCCTGGTTTCAACCCACATTAGTGCATATTTGAATAATATTCTATTTCTCGTATAATTGTAACAGATCATACTTTCAACGAAAAGAATAATTTGAAAAAAATTCCAAATAGTTTGTGTTTCATTAAAAAGAAACATGTAGGCGCGTAAATTGGATAACTCTATATATCCTGTGATAAGTCTATATCTCGTCTATAATTGTAATCTTATTCTATACTGAATCAATGACGTTGGAAACTGTAGAAACGCTACTAGAGCTTCGTGGCATTGGGCACAAAAGTTTATTAAGTGACAGATCTATTTTATAACTAATCTATGGTTGTGATCTTATTCTATGCTAAATCGGTAACGTCGGATGTGACAGGAACCCTATTAGAGCGCCACAGCGTACGATAAAAAAATTTATCGAGTGATAGATCTATTCTACAACCAATCTATGGTGGTAACCTTATTCTATGCTGAATCGGTAACGTTGGAAACTGCTAAAAACATCGCTAGATCCCCATGGCGTGGGGCAAAAAAATCTACTGAGTGACAGGTCTATTCTACGCCTAGTCTATGGTAGAATCTATATATCTATATACAGTCTACCTATATATAACTTATAACTTGCAGTATATAAACGAAGAAAGGTTCAAAAATTGGGAAAAGAGAAAAAAAAAGATCGCTTTTAACTTTTCAATTGAAAAAAGAATATATTTTTAATATGGAAACATTAAATTATTATGTATACATATTTTATATATAGTATAAATATTTTTTTCATCACAGTAGAGTGAACTTTTTTTTATATATATGTTATTTATATTATTATCTGTACATCACGTAATATACCATGTGTTACGATAAAACCGGAGTATTTTCATCTCATCGAACGAACTGAATAGAACGACGCTTCCTTCCCCGTAGATTTTTCAACAATTCCATATACACATCTTCCTCCCTAAGGATTTCACCATAGTGTGCAGTAACAGCAGCTTTCGTTTTCCAGCCATTACATGCGACAGATCCTGGAGGCGTTACGCTACTGCCACGAGAACGACATAATTCATCGTGATCTAAAGCCGCAATGCGCCCTCCTGGCAGGCAAGGAAAATTCCGCACCGGTGAAGCTACGGGGTTTCAGTGTCGCCGTGCAACTTCAGTCGTCCCAGGCAAACGGCGTCGGTATGTTTTAGAACATTTCTCTCTCTCTCTCTTTCTCTCTCTCTCTCTCTATCTTTCTCGTACGTACATATACGTGTTTCTATGAGTGTCTATAGCCGATCCACAGAACATACTCTTTCCTGCGTATCTCTCGAGGGTGGGGAATACCGTTCAACGGGGTTAGCTCTCTCTCCTCCGTGATGAAACTTTCCGCGTACGTTCTCATCTGTTCTTTTCTTTTGCTTCGAACATATGTCTCAGAGTATCTTACCGAAAGGTGGTTGCAAGCGTTGTTGGATACCTTGAGGATTGTATGGGAAGTGTGAAATCACTGTTTATGATCCTTATCGACAGGAATTGATGAGATCGACGAGGATCATTGGAGGTGGATGATGGAGGGTTGACTGAGAATTTTTCTCTCTCTCTCTGACGCTCTCTTTTACTTAATAACTCTCACTCACTCTCCTTCTCTTTGTGAGTTTCTCTCTCCCTCTCCTTCTCCCTCTCTGAGTTTCTATCTCTCTGAATTTCGGTCTCTCTGAGTCTCTCTCTCTCTCTTTCTCTCTCTCTGAGTTTCTCATTTTCTCTGAATTTCTCTCTCCCTCTGAGTCTCTGTGTCCCGGAGACTCAATCTCTGAGTTTCTGTCTCTCTGAGTCTCTCTCTCTCTCTCTCTCTCTCTCTCTCTCTCTGTTTGTCTGAGTCTCGTAGTATAGCAAACACATCTCGAAACAAGTATCCAGTTGCAAATAAAAAATGACATTAGCACTTTCTAGTATCAATTACCAGAAGTAATGAGAAAAGGAGAATTCGTGTCTGACATTCGATTGATTAAACTACTTGGAAATTGCTTACCGGTTACCTGCTCGATACCGGCAATTAATCGTAAACGCAGAGTTTCCTTTGTCGAAGATCGTTCACAAAAGGAGCTAGTTATCAAAACCATCGTCACATATACACACATAAGCAAACGTGTCCACTATAATGATGGTGGTGGAAAAGTTTCTTCTGTAGATGTCGATAAATTATCGAATTCTCCGTGTTCAAAGCAAAATGTGAACTGATTTCACCAGAGTAAATGTAGGTAACGTGTAGAGAGGTCACTTTAAAGTTTCTTATATGTACTTCCTGTTAGTTCTAGGGGAGAGCTAACTCCGTTCGATCCAAATAACGCGGACAAAAGTCGTTCTTACTTTTATAATGACATTATTAATTTTCCTACAAAAGGTATCGCGTTAGTTTTTTCTGAATCACGCTTCTGTATACTTTGCAATCATTGGAGAGGCAGCATTCGATATTTTAATTTGCATATTTATTCTCCTGTGCAATACTTCTTTTTGTATTTTTTTTTTTATTATTTATTTTGTTTCATTTTTTGTTTGTTTTTTAATTCGAACAATTATACTGTTTGGGATGTAGTGTAAGTTATGGTACTGGCTTGTGTCAGTGAAAACAATGATCAAGGTAAACTTTGGTAGAGTTTGGTAGTTTCGTAAGCTTAGTATGCTGTATTAGTTGATTAAATATATATAGTCTGCGTTTTGTCGTAATATTATGTATTTCAGTCTCGATATCGAAAGTTGGGATGAGAATTGAAGATATAGAATTGAAGATATTTATATGAACCTATTGTTTTTGCTTTATTTTTACTTTTGTAAGAATTGAAAGTAATATTGATTATTAGAAGGGTAACATTTACGAACAAAAGATGACACTTATGATTTAATTTAAGAATCCTCGAAAATGATCTTAGTGATTAGAACAATCCAGGAAGAATAATTATTTAACACTTACGATTGTAATTTTAAAACCCCTGAAAGTAACCTTAACAATTAGAAAAATTATCTTACATTTCTGATTTATTTTTAACATCCTTAAAGTTAATCTTAACAATTACAATAATATTTTACATTAGAATCTTCAAGCTGGCAGTATTATTAAACATTTTCGATATAAGTTCCCAGGGATGCCTAAATTTCAGTAAAAATTTTAATCTCCTCGAGGACATTTAAATTCTTCGAAAATTCCAATATTTTGTGATAAAAGAAATACGAAAGCACAACGAATATCCTGAGGGAATGAAGCAGTTTAAAATTGCCATCGATTTGACACGATTAAAAAAATTAGATCATTTTTTCCCCTGAAGAGGTTAAGACACAAACGCTGGTAAATTCACTATATTTACTATTACCTAACAAAAAAAAATGTTCACAATTCCAGTAAAAAAAAAAAACTAACTTCAACATACTCTTTCCACTCGTCCCTCTAAACCGCGAAATTTAAATATAGAAAAATCTTTCCATAAAATCACATACACACATACAACCACCATTCCCTCCCCATCTCATCGTTTCAACATCAGACACATTTAAGTGATATTACAACAACGCAACATCTCGAAACCTTCGTAATTATTTCACGTACCACCGAAAAAAGGGTTGGCCGTTTGAATGTGTGACGGGGGTTGTAGTAGAATCCATTATTTACGAGAACGACCTTAACGAATGTCGTTGAGCTATGCGACCTCCTTTTGCACCAGACACCGTCGTAGGAGCAGCCTTAAAAGATTCAGAGGCAAGGAGATGAGCTTGCCCTGCGGGTTAGGACATTATTGCTGCTGGCAGAGTGACATATTTGTAGACAAAGCTGATTAACGTCTCTGCAGATGAAAAGCGCCACTTAGTTACTTGGAAGAGAGGTTTCTCTGACGATGAATTGACAAGGGAAGAAAAAAGAAAAATAAAAGAGGAAAGGAGAAGCTGGCTTCTTTTGGCTCGAGGAAGGGGTTAAAGATCATCCCTTTCTCTATTCGTTTCGTTGTACATATCTGTCGATAAAGATGAATCATCCGAATAAAGGATTGAATGCTGCCTCTTCAGATCTTTCGACGACGATATACAGGGCGTTTCAATACGGCGAGATTCTTTTTTCATAAATAAACCTTATTTGTTTATTTATAAACTGTTGGAAATTAAAGTTCAACGTGTGGCAATTATTAGGTCATCCTATAAGTCGTGTTATTTCTTTTTTTAATGTTGATTTTGAGTGCATAGAGCATCGTTTTCAGCGATTTCTTCGATTAACCTTTTGATTCCATTTTCAAAAACAATTTTCCACGTTTCGAATTGAAAACATTGATTCATTGACGATTCGATATTCTCGCTAAAATTTCCAGTGGTGGAAATAAGTGGTAATCACTTTCCATATTTCAATTAACTTCTTGATTTCATTTTCAGAAACAATTTTTCGAGTTTCGAATTGAAAAAAAGGCTGATTTATCGACGATACGATATGCTTGCCATTGTTGGAATTTTTCGAAAGATGGAAATAGGTGAAAATCACTTTCCACCATTCAATCAGCCTCTTGATTCCATTTTTAGAGACAATTTTCCGAGTTTCGAATTGAAAAAGCTGATTTATCGACGAGATTTATTAACGCAAATAAAAAAAGGGAAAAAAGAATCATGCCTTAATGAATTTTTATTTTTTTTATTCTTTTTTCTTTCCTACATATACAACGAAACGATATTTTTATAAAACATCCGTTAAGAATATACTATTTTCAAAGACACTTGGTGTTTTCGTATCATCTGTCTCTCTCTTTCTCTCTCTCTTTCTCTCTTTCTCTCTCTCTATGCTCTGAATGTCCTATTCTTCACTATTTGCTCGCTTGGTCGATGATTGGCAGTGGTATTCGAAAATTTCTCGATGTTCAGTGTGCAGAATGCAACGGCTTTTATCGGTTATTTTCCAATCGAGGAGTTTTTTCATCCCCTCCTCCTCGTAACTTTTTTACAAACGATTTTCTTCGTCGATGTCCTCGTACTCTTGTGATCTTTCGCCGCTTCCTCGATATCGCATGATCTTTATGGTAAGTAAAATTTTTTCCACACCTGGTCAAGATAGATACACGATGTACAGGGTGTTTCAAGTTTTTAATGGCGAAACTTCGTCGATATTAGTTTGCTTCAAAAATTCGTGCCGATTTTTAAGCAAATTTATGAATTTATAACGCTGGAGAAAAGCTATTTTTGAGAATTCGAGTATTTTTTCGTATTATTAGCATATTTTCGAGAATTTAGGTTATGTACAGGGTCATCCAAATGTAACGCCTAGATGTCAGCACCGTATAATCTTTACACGCCCTATCTTTTCGAATAATATAAGATACTTTGTTTTAATAGACAGTAGTACAATTTTAATGACTGCAACAATACAATTACATTGTTCATATTTATCGTGCAAATAAACCTTTGAACTCAAGCAACATTTTGTTACGATTAAACTACTTATAGATAATTCAAAAGTGCAATATTGCACAGAAAAAATATACGAAATGTCCAAGTTATAGTGCCTTTTATATGAGAACGAAGGAACACCATTTTGTGTATAACAAAAAAAAAAGCCCGAAGAAATATCGACTTCGGTCTGTGAAAACACCAAGGATTAATATTCACGTGTCTAATACTTCTTCCCCCCGTGTGCTTTTGTACGTTTCCTCTCTGGCTAAAAAAAAAAAAGGGAAAAAAAAGGAAAAATGTTCGTTTTCGGGTGGCGTTAAAGCTAGCTTCATCAGAGGTCTTGATGACACGGCCCGATGTCAGTTCGTACGTTTGAACACTGTTCGAAAAGGACCACCAGTTTACAGACGGAAGCCTCGAGCAGTATTAACTCAGCCCTGCGATGCTCTCAAAGAGTTTCAATATTCCACACAGATTAAGGACTTTCGACGCTTCGACGAATAAACAACCTTAATCTACTGGCAATCGCGGCATTTTCGCCTCGGCGGATCTCGCATTTCGACGCATCGGAGGAATCTAATTTTCGAACGTCGAAGGTTCCAATCGAAACCGTTTTTCTCATCGGAGGAAATTTTTACTTGTTTCATTTTCATCGTTTGGAATTTTCCACAATTTTTTGTGTGTATATTTTCTCAGTAAATTCGCTTTTTGTAATTTTTTCTCTGAGTATCTAATTTGAATATCGAAGGTTAAATTGGATCCTTTTTTTTAAATTGGAAATTTTTGCTTATAGTTTCGCTTTGATTTTTCACTATATTTTTGTGCATACTTTCCTCGTAGATTTCGAGTTTTACCATTTTTTTCACTCGAGATTTGCAGCTGTGGAAATGAATGGAAAATAAGGAAAATTCAGAAATTCTTTTTTTATATGTACAATTCAATTTTCTTTCTTTTTTAACAAATGAACGTGTACGTTGTATTTAGGTGGATTACAAACATTATTTATTCAACTAGAAACTTATTAATAATACTCTGGCAAGCTTTCACAGTAATTTGGTCTTTTAAACAAGCAAGGTACATTATTACAATACAATAAAAAAGATTATACACTGTCTCACACTTTCAATGAAAGAAGAAAATAAAAATGAAAAAATTCCAAACAGTTTGTATTTCATTAAAAAAAAAAAACACGTAGATGTGTCTTTCTTTTGGATGGTCCTATACAATTCTTGAAAAATCAAATTTGGAGCGAAAAAACTATTTCAGTGAAGAAAAACTAACTTGCCAAACATCCAAATAATCTATGTTTTATTAAAAAAGAAATAAGTGGGCATATTTTTTTTTTTTGGATGACCCTATATAATTGTCGAAGAGCCAAATTTTGTTTGTGACTCTTTAAGCCAAACTGTTGAGGTTATTTGTCTTCGAACATATCGGATACTCGAGTAATCAAGGTTCAATCCTGATTATCGATTTCAGTTTATTCGATAATTACTATTATTTTTGGGTACACTTTCCCAAAGCGTTCTTGCTGTTGAAAAGAAGAGGGAAAGAAAATTTGCCACTTCTCCTGGCGAGTGTTTCGTCGTTTCTCTAGGTGGAAATCTGCTTTATAATTATTAATAGGTGGAACTGTCGTACCGAAACTCGATCGTATCGCCGTTAAGAGCCGTTGATAAAATGCACTTTGTTATATCAATCGATTCACTTCACTGGGTGCTCATGCGTAAGTGGTTGGACTTCCAGTTGTGCCATGTAATTCGTGTTAAAATCAATAAATCATTCAATTTTCCCTTACTTCTCTCTGTTGCTGGTAAATCTATTTCTCATGCAAACCGGTAATATCGTTCGGTGTGAAACCGGCTGATAACGCGGGAACGAAATACCGCGATACCATTCTTCCTAGAAGATGTACAGTATTGATCCGGTTGTTTGTGAAAGATTGTCACTGTAAGAGAGATCTATATACGAGCAACCTGTGTCTCATTCTAATTAAAAAGTTAGACAGTATCTAATTTTTTCGGTTTTTATAACTCTCGAATGGCGATTCGTTTGTACGAAAGGTTGTGTCTGGGTCCATTTGGACCCCAAGTTAGCTATTTTCTCTGTGTGTATTATTAGATGACATTTTGTGCATTTTTTAAGGAACAGTTTTTTCCATTTCTGCTCGAAAATTAGACAGTTTTTCAATTTTTTCTGTTTTCAACCCTCGAATGACGCACTAGAGACTACGTCTGGGTCTATTTGGACCCGAGCTAGCTATTTTTCTATTAGAATGCACTTGAACATCGTCTCTCGAAGCAGACGTTAAATTCGCCGAAAGCTGTCGTCGTTATTTAGCCTTCCAAGTTCGAAACTAATTTAAGCTATCGAATAATAAGAACAACGCAAATGTCAAAGAGAAAAGTATCCTCGAAAGTAGAGCACACGAAACTTCGTATCTTCGAAGAACTCTGCTCTCCTTCCTAGATTCGCGAATTTCTAGGTGAATTCGTCGACGAGTTTGGTAAAATGCAACTTCCGTTTAAGTGAAAATAACCTAATTTGTGTATTAGGCTGACGTTGCTTGGGTCAATTTTGTCCCGAGCGTTGAGAAAAATATAGACAAAAGCGAAGAAAGTACAAAATTTACAAAAAAGTAATTTAGGGTCATAAACTGACCTAGGCATAGTTTCCTACGTGATCCATCTGTCGTTTGAGGGATGAAATAATGAATTTCTAGAATTTGAGCAATGTGACTGCATTATTAATTGCGAGGATTAAATAGTATTGTCGTCTTTATCCCGAACAGCTGTTTTTCTTTGATTTTCCGCTTTTCATCTAAGAAGCATGAATCTTCGCTATTTTTCGCAATAGTATTATACTTTTTCTCATTTTTCTTCTAATTACATAGATGACTATACGTTTAGGAAGATAGAAATGAGGAAGACTGAACGTATAACATTTTCAGTTTCGAAAAATTCGTAATAATTCCGTTTAGGATATATAATAATATATTCTAGAGGATAGAATTTATTTATTACAGTTTTCTCGTGTTTACAGTTGCAAAATAAAGCTGGCAAAACGAGCGAGATCATTGTTCTTTTTTTTTCTTTTTTTGAATAAACGTAAATAAAAAATTTTTTAAAAACGAGGAAAAACCGCGATATTCGCATGACGAAGTTTGGTAAAAAAATTTTTACCAAAATATTTTTCTGTTTGGGTTGAAATACGGTTTAATGAAAACCTCGCAAGACATAATTCCCCGAAACTTTCTTCGTTGCACTGTAAGAATACTTAAAGAGATACACCAGCCTGAGGCGTTTAAAAGTAGGTGAAGTTTGGGAATTTTTTTCGTAGGTAACCACCGAATGAAAAATTTCCAATTTTATCGGAGGATATAAATAGATCCTTCGACTTTCCTCTCCAATTTTTATAAAGCAAAAATATTACAAACTGGAGGAATTGTTGCGGCATATCTGCTACTGCAACATCGATCGTTGGCTGTCATTGCTGATAAAGTTTGGAACGTTAAAAAATAAAATTGTTTTTGTATTTATATATAAAAATATATCACCTACAGCATAACTAACGATTTCCCCAATATTCGAATTGTTTAATTTTTTGCAGTCGTTTGAAGTTGATGAAAAAGTTTCCCTTCTTCAAAATGCCACAAACATTTCTACAATAATCACAATTTTTCCAAAATTTTGTTCCACATCGCGGGTGATGTTTCATTTAACGTTTCGTTCACGTTTTCATTTAAAAATCTGAAAGAATTTTTGTAGCAGAAAAAATACACCGCACTGAATTCTCCATTTTGTAAACTTTTTATTTTAAAAAATTGAAAGTTACATTTACATCCTCCGAAAGAAAAATTGAACCTTTTCATTTTTATCATTACCCGCGAAAATCAAAAAGTTTCAAAAATTTGCTTATTTTTAGATACCTCAAGTTAAGTGTAATCCCTTAAAAATTCTATCAAAGATGTTTTATGGTTAGGCAGTAGTCAGAGTTCGCTTAGGGCGTCCCGAAAAGTTACGCATAATTTAATGGAAAGAGCATCGTGTAAATACAAGATTTGATAACTTGAAATTTGGTTTGAATGAATACAGAATGTTACACGACCGAGTATCGGCAGTGTCTGAGCCCAAAGGGGCAGCTCTACTTGAAGGCCGACAGCGAGGGTAAGCCTGTAAGACCTAACCTTTAAATCATCACTTCCGCAGGAGCCTTGTATCATCATGCCATATGTATCACACATTGACATTTATATATACACACACATTCACGTACATATCACATTATGCTATACCATCATAACCCTATCCACGTGTTCCTCTTACGTTACTTGTACATCTAGAAGCTGCCATTGCTTGCTTGCTTGCTTTTTTCGCGTTCAGATTACGACCACGAGTTGTTAACGAGTTCGTTCGATACGCGAACTCGAACATGTTTCATCGAATTATCTCAGTGTTCTTTTATTTATTTAGTTTTTATTATCGAACCTACACACCAGACACGAATTCAAATTAAAGAGCAAGTTACACTTGACTTTTACTGGAATCGTCCTCTTTTTTATATCAGGCCCGCTCACGAAGTTGCCTGAAGCACAGAAAGATAGTGGAGAAATAAGCCACGCCCACTTGAACAAAACTCGAGTGGTGGAGCACTGCATGGATGTAATTACCACTCGAATATAAGAGTGAGAACTGTGCTTTGAATGTAGGCACGTGATGGAAAATGTAAGAACCGTCATGTGCTTATTTGTGAGCCTAAACTCCTATCACTATCGCTCCTTCCCACTCCAGTCGCTCCACCCACCGTTCTTGGCCCCGCCACCTAGAAACGTAGAGCGTTGTTGCTTTTACAGCGCCCGCGTGATCCAATCGCTCCGCCCATTGTTCTTGGCTCCGCCCACTGTTCTCGGCTCCGCCCCTAGGAGTGGGGAGTATTGTTGTTTCCACGCGGTTACTTGATCCATTCGCCCCGCCCACTGTCCTTGGCTCCTCCCATCGCTCTTAGCTCCGCCCCCTAGCAAAGAGGAAAGCGGTTTAATTGAGTGGGCCTGTTCTATATTATTTATCCCATCCTCTTACATGTTATTCGATGTTGATGTTCGGTGTAAATGATTAATATAGGGTATTCCACAATTCTGTATAGAAAAGATAGATCCAAGATCTGTCAGTTAGCCTTAAGTTTGCACGAAGGTTTCTTTTCGAGAAAACATTATCGATAACTGTACTTCGGTGTTATAAATGCACCATTTGTTCCCTGTGTTAGATTATAGACACACACGTTTGTAATTGATTAAGACACTAGATGAATGTGAAGCAAAACTCGCGGTATGATTAGAGAATTAGCAAAATATCAAAAAGAAATTGTTTCATTATGTGAAACATCGATTCCTAATACTAGCAAAAATGTTTTCTCTGAAAGAATGAAACTTCGTTGCTGAATATATCTGTCACGGTGCACTTGAACTGAACTTGATGCAAACTCACGGATTATGTATTATCTATCGATGTTCATTAATGTATCCCAGTGTCCCATCTTCTTTCTGTTCATAAATGGGGTAGCTGCGTGTCACACCATTAATTGTGTCCCTTTTATCAACCTGTACAATTGCGTAACGGCGAGTTAATATTCCTAGTGTACCAATATAATTTTTAATCTGACGATTTGTTCGATGATACGTTCGAACCATTTCGTTACCTTGTGACCTGATTAAAATAGGTGAGTCGCGAGGAGCAGAATTCTTTATCGCGAACGAGGTTAACGTTCGATTGTTCGACAATAGGGCACAGTTTGTCGAAGGATCTCTTAGAAAATCGTTCCCGGTGCCTGGCAGATCGCTTTGGCCCGCACTAACTCGATTCTTTTTCTTTCTTTCTTTCTTTTTTTTCTTTTTCTTTTTGATACAATGACACAAACACAGGTCTGTCTTCCTCTACGAATAACGGCGATGACGATAAGGTTCTTATCGTCGATGATTGTAGACGCTGCGCAACCCGACATTACTTCCATCGATAACAACGATCCTTGTCCTATTTTGTCTGTGTTCTTTCGATAGGGCTGACGTCTCCGAGCTGCAATTTCCCTTTCGAGGACCTGACCGACGCTGAGGATTCGCTAGTGAGCGATACGGAGGACAATATCGGTACTCGTATGCCTGTCACATCCGCATAATATCGGGAATACGGGGGTAGACACGAGACAGAGAAAACAAATTTGTTTTTTTCTTTTTTTTAAACATTCTTTTTCGAAGTATTAAACTCTAGGACTCTTGACACTCGAGCTGAGAACTTCTCTCGTGTTCCTTTATTATTGATACTTGCTAAATTGACGAGCCGAATTTTTCTCGGAAAGGAATCGATGTATTTAATTCAGAAAATAGCAGCAATAATTTTAGTTTCAATGAAAATTGTAAAATTCGATAAAAAGATAATTTTCCTCGTGAAACTCCACACTTGTCGGAATAACGGGTTTCATAAATTTCACTTTGAGGATGGAAGGTGTCGTTGAACCCACAAATCGAGAAATGTGAAATTTTGCAGAAAAGAGAAGAAACTTATTTATCTGGAAGGAGTTACATGTTCGAGGAATTGTTATCTGTCATGGTGAAAGGAATCCTAGGGTTTAATCATCTCGTCCGGAATAGAATACCGGAAAAGTATCACGTGGCGAATTTGACGTTATTACACGATGAAAAAGACTGTTCGATTTCTGTCGCGAACGAGCCGCGCGACATTCTATCGGCATGTAATCCTCGTTCCTTTTGAAGTAGCGGCGAGGGATCGATCGGAACGTTCATGGCTGGTTTGTTTCTCGATGCCGATGATGATTAAACGTTATATTCGTTCTACCCCCGTGTCCGTTCAATTATGTCAGCTTCAGAACAACACGTAGTGTCTGCGTAGACACTCCACTTGACCTACGTGCGGTAGTTTGCCCCTGTAAAATCGTTGTGCAGGCTCGCGTAGTGACAGAATACACGTTGTGTCGTCGAACTGCCTAATATCTCAAGAACAAGACAAGAATACGACCATTTTGTTATGTTTCTTCAACTTTTCTTTTCACGTTTTAATGTTCCTTATGGTTCGTTCCTGTAATTGTACGTCGTCGTGTCCAGTTTTGTGAAATGTACGAATGAACCGAGTGCTTCGTCGTTAGAGGAAGGGTTCATTACGATATCACGAATGCTAATTAATTCTACGAGACGATTACTGATCGTGTTTGTTTCCTTGACGATTCCTTCGTTTATTAATCGACGAACGTAAATATTTAGAAAAATTCTGCGTGAGTATTTCTCTTCTTATTTATCACAGTTCGAAGTTATACGCGTATATTTAAATATACGCGCCATATGTACTGTTCAGCGATACGAAAATAGCTTTGCGGAAGGTTCTTTCAATGTATAAGTTAACACGTTGAGTGCTGCGGGAATTTTAAGTGACTTTATATACGGGTCGCGTGGGTCTTCAGTGACCCAGGTTATTGCATTCATATATATGGTAGGATCGGGGCCTCTGGATTTGTTAAAATGAGCAATTATAACGCGGGAATTAAACGGGCGCTTGGACTATGGACATTAGAGTCCCAGCGTGTCAGTTCGGAGCTCGCGTGTTCGATTTACGCTTGTTCCCTCAAATTTTTTGGGGAACTGCAAGCAGCAATTTATAATATCAATTCGTAAATGCGGCTGCATCAATCAGTGTCGTTGTTCGATGCTTTAATTTTCAATCTTACTAATATCGCTTCCGTCAACTATACATTATTGTTGCGAAGCTCGTCAGATCACTCGCTGTTGCTCTGTTCTCGTTCTTTTTTTCTTTATTACGCGATTGCTATATAATCTGATCTGTAAATGTGATTTTTATACGATTGTGTAAGAGAAAATAGTCTTTTTATATTAGAAACCAATCAAATATCGTTTTTCTTCCGCTAGCTAATTTCTCTTCGCTGCACAGTACGTACATGTTGTTATTCGAAAATAATGTTGATGCAATTTATTTTTTTGTCTTTTATTTTTCTTTTTTCAATACTTGTCTCATTTTTAACTGTCACCATCCATACGTAATAAACTCTTCAATGTTTCCCTTGTTTGTCTCTGATTGCGTCCAGAAATTGCCCGATTGTTGGGGCTTGTTTGTGTCGTCATTGTTCGTAGCGGTAGACTAGCCTGTCTTCTATGTGTCTGCCTATATGTGTCTGCCTTTGTGCTTGTCTTATCATTTGTTATCTGTGGTGGACTGTTGTTATATTATATCGTCATTAATATCTTTAATCGATTGCCAAGTATATGTGCAATGGAGGTAAAGTTGTGAACGTAAGTGTTTGTAATATAAACACAAATATGCGTTTTATAATACATCGACGAACAATTTAACACAATTTTAATTTTTATTAACGAAATCCAAGGTCGAGATATCGAAGAGGAAATTTTATTCTAAATAAAAAAGAAAGTAGTGCAAAATAAAATAATAGTTATTATCTCTCGATTATTTTTGCAGTTTGTTCTTAATAAATTATATCAGATAATTAGATTTTCAGTGTTATTTTTTTTTTTGCAATAAATAATTATTTTAAGAAACGAAGAGGAGATCTCAGGTTTTCAAATTTTTCAATTTGCAACGAATAATTTCTTGAACAACAAAATATTCTCCAACGATCATTTCCTCTCCAGGACTGTACAGATTCTAATTACTTCGAAACCAATAAACGGGCGACAGAGAAAAATGTAAACGAAGTCAAGTGAACATGTTAGTACAGTTTTCAAGGTTTTCATTGTTGAGAACTGGGTCGACCAAATAGCTTCGCGAAAAGGTAATTAGTGTCTAACAAGTTCTTGTCGCGTTGAAAATTTTAACATATCGATAAGGACAAAAATTTACGACGTGGCGGGATTCTATTGTCGAAAGTGCGCTACTTCTAGTTTGAACAACGCCATTATTAGGAATTTGCAAATGTTTCTCTCGTCGAATTTTTCCAATCGAATCGGCTCGCTTATCAACACAATTTTAACAAACCTACTTTCAACCCTAACATTTGTATTATTATAAAAAAGTGGAAACTGCATAAAGTGGGGAGAAAAAAGGAAATTATTTTCAATAAAAAATATTCCACCAATTTTTCGCGTTAAATAGATAAATTTGTTTAAAAAAGGAGCGGTGGAAATTTTTGCAAATTTCTAATATATAGGGTCGCGTTCTCTTTTCAAAAGAGGAACGATCACGCTGTTTGATTTGTAATTTACAAGTGGTGGTAAAAGAGAGACGGTCCTCCATACTTTTATGTAACCATCCAAGTAGCATGATACGCGCAGAAGTGACAGTAAAAAAAAGAAATTCACTTTTAGCTACTTGCACAGCTTTACGAAGCGTAATTTTTGCTTGTTTCTTGCTCGAAATTTATTCATATACATTTCCCGGAATTAAATACACTGAGAACACGAGAATGATGTACACTACACGGTGAAAGACATTCGTTACGTTTCAGGTGTAATATATATTGTAAAAATGTGAAGAGACAAAAAAAGAAATATTAAAAACAAATACCATGGAAAATTCTGAAATGGTGTGGTTAAAAATATATTGCTACACGAATGATCGAAAAATTTGTATAAGAATATAATACTGATTTCATCTTTCTTTTTTTTTTCAACGTCGTCCATTAAATGTGTGCACTGTACACCTCTTTCTGCATTCAGTGATATATTATACTTAATTTTCTATATTAATTTTCCAAAATTATTCAATTGATGTGTGAATACTGTACTTCAACATTACACTTAATTTTCCATATTAATTTTCTATTTCGTATAAGGAAATAATAATGATTTCATCTTTTTTCCTACATCATCCATTAAATGTGTGAACTGTGCACTTCTTTCTACATTCAATATTATATTTAATTTTCTATATTAATTTTCCAACATTTTCCACTCAACGTGTCAACTGCACACTTTTTTTCTGCATTCAGTATTAATTTTTTATATTAATTTTATATCGTCCATTAAATTTGTGAACTGTACACTCCTTTTTGCATTCGATATTATACTTAATCTTCTATATTAATATCCCAAAATTATCCATTAGGTGTATGAACTATACACTTCTTTGTGCATTTAGTATTACACTTAATTTTTTATATTAAGTTTCCATCGTCCATTAAATATGTGAACTGTACACTTCTTTCTGTATTCAATATGATATTTAATTTTCTACGCTATCACTTCAATTTCGTTGCACCCTTTTTTCTCTCACTTTTTTCTTTCTTTGGCACCTGATTCGTACGTACAGCTCGATGTACTCTTATCCACGTGTGCCTCTCACATATCACGCTGTGTATTTTGTTTTTTACGTATATTATAATTTCGACCTACTTTCCGACAGTTTTACGTAATCCTGGTGGGTGAAGGTTCCGGAAAGATGGGTCGAATTTTCTTTATCTAATATATATGCTAATTATTGCCTCTTTTTCTCTCTGTTTCGTGTATACGTTTTAACTTTTAACCCCTACAGGTTAGTACGTTCGTGAAACATTACCTTTTTCTTTTTTTTTTAATTTTCACATCACGACAAATCAAGTATCACAAAGGTTTTCAAATGTTGCATATTGTTGCACAACACATGTACCAAGTAAAGTAAACAGATTTTTCACATCGAATTCGTACCACCAAATTGTGTTATACCCTTCAAAACACGTTCTATTTGTGTAAAATGTTTATCAATGATTTCATGCTTTCGTGTGTCTGTTTAATCTGTACTGCCTTTAAACACAGTTTGCAATGTGTTGTTCTAAAAGGTGGTTTGTTAATAAAACAGAAGCCTAATTACCTCTAACTGTTGTACATTTAATGTGTATTCAAATTTACGAAAACTTCCGTTTATATGAAATTACATGAAGTTGCTTCAATTCAATTTAATAATCAACAACTGTGATTTCACGAAACGTCGAAATTGTAATATTTGCAACGATATTTTCAATTTTACTTACTGTTCTGTCATCAAGCAAATTGAAACGAGCGTAGAAAAGTAAGTCAGTGATTGAGTATATGTAAATACATATGTACAGAGCGATGCAAAAGCATTGTCCACGTGGAAAATCTCTGTGTGACGCAAGAAAATTTATTTTACCAGCATTTTCATCTTTAAACAACATTTCATGAAATTGTCATGAAAAAGCAACTGTTACACATCGACGAAGAAAAATATAACACCACTTTTGAAAGATTCAGATGCTCTTGACCTCTAAATGTACCAGCAAAAAGTGAAAAAAACATTTTCTTTTCCATATCTTGCAACTTCTGTGTATAACACTTTTTCGTATTATTGCAAACAAGGAAGATATTTCAAGTGGACAGCGTTCTTGGATCACCGTGTATAGGATTATTCGAAACGCTATTCAGCGGTTGAAATATTAAAGCAGAAACGAGATGAGCACATTTCATATGCTCTTTAGAATCCGTCGAACGGAAATCTTCGACGGGCAAACGGAGATAATTAGGTATTCTGTTTCATCTGGAACCTGTAGTTGGAGGAAGATATATAGCGAGCGTCAAGGTCAGGCGAGAAAGCGTATCGACGAGCGAATCAATGAAAATTCTGAGAAGATAAAAGAACTATAAAGACCTATATCAGGGTCACGTTAAATATGGCAGTAACTTTGACATTGTTCTAATCTTAAAAGATTAATATTTAACAATTTAAATCTTTCCACGCTATCAACCCTTCCACACTTCATTCCCCTTAGTTTACTCATAATGTGAATATGTATAATTTAAACCATGTTTAGAATTAAATATTCTTTCTGGCCGATGTTTGGAAGCTCCGCCCACTTTCTCTGCCGCGAGTCCTAAGCCCCGCCCTCTTTCCCCCACTATGCGTAATGGGCTCCGCCTAGTCCTCCACCGCGCGTCATGGGCCCCACCCACTTTCCTTTGACCACGCCCATGTCATCACCGCGTGTACTAGACCCCGCCCACGCCTGCATTGTGCGTCTTGAGTCCAACCCACTTTCCCCACTGCATGCATTATGCCACGCCCACTTCTCCTTCATATACTTTGCGCTCCGCCGTCTTTCTCCCATCGTGCGTTTTGTGGTTCACCTATTTACTTCATCACGAGCCTTGGGCCAAGCTCAGATGCTTGATACACATCAAATGCGTATCATGTGAGCCGCACGTGGCGTCGAGCGCAAGGGTGGGGTCTAATGGGCGGGGCGTATGAAAGAGGGCGGAGCCTAAGGTTCACGTTTGCAGGCAGAGGACGGGGCTTCTGAAAATCGGCTGAAAAGAATACTTAACTCCCAAGCGTTATCTCCACAATCGAACAACATAATACCAGATCAAACTGAGAGCCAATTTTTGCATTGTACCGATCTCGCTAATATCTCTTCCTTCGACTGCACACGAAACAGAATGACGTTAATATAAAAGCTTGCGACGAAGATCTTTTTTTTCTGCTTTTGCCTTGAGAAACGCATTTTTCTCCATCCCCTTTATCGTACACCATTCTCCAGGCAACGTTCATTTCATAACATGCTGGTCTGTGCAGCTTTCTATCTCGTAACCGCAACTCTTGTCATCACCTGTAATACATTACGAACGTTCGATCAGCACGCAAGTACATTTCAAAGAAAAAAAAAGACATCATGCATCTGTTTCTGCCCGTACGATGTGTTTTAGATTCGTTCTATATTACGATGAATGTTCTCACATGTTTCGCATTTACTATTCTATGTATGTATCATACAAACACACACACATATACACATACGTTTGTTGTGCATTACACATTATTCAGCTGGTCCAGTCGATCAAGCATTTGCGTGATAACAAAGCGGGTCCTTTTCTTTCGCTTCGTTTATCACATCGAGCCTCGATCGTTAACGCTTCCCATTCAGCGCCGCGCAGAACTACTCGCCACCTCTCTCTCTCTCTCGCGCGACCCGGAAGCTTTCAACTTATTCGGAACAGATTATCTTTTCGTATTCTTGCTCATCCGTTGAGTATCGTTTCATCTTGAATGCGTTAAACAATCGAAAGTGTTTTCTTTTCTTTTTTTTTTTAATTTTTGTTTCCTCAAGAGGTTATTTTCCCTCGAGGATGAAAACATTCCTCGCGCGCGGCGCTGAACGGTGGTATCTGCGTGTGTCAACGAAAGCGCTCCGTTTTTAATCGATCGATGGAAAATATTTGTTTTTCTTTTCCTTTTTTTTCCTTTGTTTTGCTGTTTGAATCGCTAAATAGTCAAAGCAAGAAGTTCGAAGGATTATATATGTATACAGGGTGTTCCACGATTGTTGGTAGAAAATTGAAGAGGCGATTCTCCAAGCCAATATAATTCAAAAATTGAGAATAAAAAAATTACGTTTGGGTCTTCGTTTTTTCAATTATTAACGTTTGAAAATATCACTGTAGAATGGCAAACCTTCTTACACCAACGTATATGGGTCAAGGCAAGACCTGTGAGTGTTACTAACATAACTGTTCGAAAAGAATCTATTTTCACACGTGACAAATAAAAAAAATTGTAAATTGTAGTTAAAAATGTTCCAAAATATACGATTCCGTGTCACAAAATATCTTCTCATTCGCGGAATATCGGCACGATACTTTTCGGGCGATCATCGACTAAATTAACGACTTACGTTCAAACAAATCGGACGTTAGACAAAGGTTGACAATTTTTCATAATGTTAAAAACAACGAAGAACAATTTAGACAGCCTCCTGTAGTTCAGACACCCATGTATAATATATGAAACTTCTCGTAACGAAACATATCGATAAAGTTTCTACTCGGTGTATGAAAGTTTGTTTGGACGTTAACGATCGACTGTGAACTATCGTAAGCAAATTCACCAGCAAACTGGCTCGCTTCCACTTAACGCCAAAATAAGATGATTGTTTTACATTGTGTCTGACGATGTTCTTGGTCATGCAGGTCGTGTTGGGTGTCCACACTTCATGGCGCCGGAAGTGATCCAGCGCAGACAGTACGGGAAGCCTGGTGACGTCTGGTCAGCCGGAGTGCTACTTCATGTCCTATTAACTGGTACACTTCCATTCGTGGGCTCTCGGGATAGACTGCGAGAAGCAATTTGCAGGGGGCGAGTACAGGTAGAGAATTGACCAGACATCACACTTTTCTCTTGCTTTCGTTCGTGACGCAATTAACACTTTTGCGACCGGAAACGTAATCCAGAGTAATTTCAAAGCCTTTAGCTGAACAGCTGCAACAGTAATTCTACGACGTTTCAAATTAAACTTACCATATTAATTTTTGAAGAGGGAACATTTTTTCAATGTAGGTTTGCAACATTTAACTTTTTTAAATTTTCTAATTTCAACTGCAGACTTTTAGAAATTACATGCGGTGTTCAGCTGAACGTTTTGCCAATTATAGCCCGTCGCAAAAGTGTCACAAATACAGTTGGTATTGCAAAAAACGTGGACGCGACGTTTGCGAAATTTGAGTATTGAATAAGTTAAACTTCTGCATTTAAAATTTGTCTGGATACAACGTCTCTGTAAATTTGATACTTTAAAAGAAATTACCCTGTTATTTTCAAGGTAGTTTATTGTTTTTTTTAATTAATAGTAATAAGTAATTTTAATTTTCTAATATTATAGCTTCGATAAATTAAAGTTTATCTAATTTAATAACGTTCCTAGTTAAATATATGTATTCTTTAAATTATTTATGCATAAATGTTTTATGTTGACACGTTTTTTGTTATTTTAGAGAGTTGAATTCGACGATAAAATTGCGGCCACATGTTCTGAAACGCCCTGTACAGAAACTTTTCTACGAGAATTAATTTTTACAGAGTTATAATGTCCATGTTCTTGTTTTAACGACTGTATCGACAAATATAATGCTTTTTAAATGCGTAGAAATTTATATCGATGCATCTCTTCAACAGCTTCTTGATCCTGAGCATGTTCCCGTCTGCTCGAGGATAATAAACGAATTCGCGAATGTACGTTGATGAAATTTTGCAGATGGAAACCCCGTTGTGGGACAATATCAGCGAGCCAGCGAAGGATCTCATACAAAGGATGCT
Organism: Anthophora plumipes; assembly: GCA_951804975.1. Classification (NCBI taxonomy): domain Eukaryota; kingdom Metazoa; phylum Arthropoda; class Insecta; order Hymenoptera; family Apidae; genus Anthophora; species Anthophora plumipes. The sequence goes on along the minus strand of OX638123.1, from coordinate 13,251,488 downwards.
CACAACGGATGTAAATCATAGGATTACCATACAGGAAGTGCTTAACCACAAATGGCTCAGAGTAAGTTACCCTTTTGTTGAATAGAATAACAGATTTTGTATAAAGGAGGGAAGAATGAAATATTGTCGACTTACTAGTGTTTGTTTGGACAGGATTTTATTAGTTTTTGTTGTTAATCTACAGAAGAAATTAAGAAATAATAGTGTATTTGTAATGTTTGCCTCTTTCTACCTTTTTTCTTTTTTCTTTTTCTTTTTTAATCCAAGGACGTAACTGCAACATTGAATCAGACTATAAATGTACCTTACTCATCGAAACCATTCAACCGATAGGGATTTAGTTAAGTTTACATCGACGATATACGATCGAGAAGACACAGAACATCTTTCGACCAGTATACACCTAAATAAAAATAATACAATCTTTTATATAACAATAGTACAGTCTTCTGATTAAATATGTGTTACTTTACGAGTTGAAAGTTTGAAAACATTTGAAAATTTGTAGAAGTGCAGCTCAAATAATTGAAATAAAGAAATGAATTCTTATTTCAGCTGTGAAATGGTTCTAGAGGTGAAAACACCCTCACAGTTATTTCATATTGTAGTTAATAATTATAAAACGGTATAAAATATGGGAAAAATGTTAAATTCAAAGTTGTCTGGTTTTCGATGTTCTACAGTATCCTGTTAAAAAAATTTTGTTCAGTTCCATTTAACGGATGGCACAAGCGTGTATCTGTGTCTTTTTATATCATATCAGGTTTTCGATAAACGGCCTCATTTTCTGTTATTATATCCGGTGAATGTGCGTGCGCATGTGCACAGCATATGGTGTAATAAAGTGAGAATATACCTATATGACACGTCAGTTAGCCAGTGACCTAAGGTAACCAAGCTTGGAGTCACCCCATATATATATATCGATGCAATACACGTGCAACTGGGCTATCGATCGCTATAGCAGGGGCAAAGTTCCTCCACGCCGGTTAATGAAAATAACTGTAGCGGTGTATATTTTTCTCTGTGCTAGTTACAGTTTTTCCTTTTTTTTTTTCTTTCTTTTTTTCCCCCCCTTTTTTTTTTTTTTTTTGAACGTCGCTGCACATTCGCATAGGTGCTCTAAGAACCAACATCATGGAAACCTGTGTATATACAGGGTGTCTCAGGTTTTAATTGCGAAATTTCTTTGGTATATTTTATGGGGTTTGAATGGGAAAAGGAATATAAAAGTGTTTGAAAAATTTATAAAAATTTTCAACGATAAAAATGGAAAATAAGAAGAAACTTCATAAAAGTGTCCCGGCATGTTAGTCCGGAGTTCGCGCGTTCGATCCTTCGAATTTCTTTCCTTTTACGTTAGAAATTGAACATTTCTTTCAAACTTAGCGTGCATATATGATTGAATTTTTACTAATGAAAATTTTTCGTATTGAAAATCGGTTCTATAAAAAATTTACGTTCGAAAAATAAGATGCCCCGGCATGTCGGTCCGGAGATTACGTTTTCTCGATAACTATTTGATCCTTGAAATTTTTCCTCGGTTCCCATAATTAATTAGATATTTCCAGTAAATATTTTGCATTCACAGAATTCTCAGGCTCATCAAATGTGATTTAAAATTGTCTCAGTTGAATCAATATTACATTTGAAGATTGCGAATACTTTCTCGAAGAAAAAGCATAGGGAATCTAAACTCGAACTTTGAAGTTTCGTCATTTTTTTTGAGTAATGAGATATTTTATTAATTTTTTCTGTTTTTTACTCATATTCATACTAATGAAACAGCTAGAACAGCACGTTTTTAAAATAGAACGTACAGCTCGTACAATTTTGAGCATTTCGACTTTAAATAAATATGTTATATACTTGAAATAATTATAAATACATGTGCAAAAAATCGAAGCAGAAGTGTTCTTATTTTATTAAAAAAAAAAATCTCAAAACCCTAAAGAAATACTCTCTTAATTTATTATAGTACAATTTATCATTTACGAAGTTGCAAAAAAAGAAATTATCGTTGCTAGCGATCTTCCAACTCAGTAGGAATATTTTTATACTAAGTTACATGCAAAGTTGCTTTTATTATTCACAAAGATAATGTTGATATTGTGTAATCTCTAAACAAACTGAATTTGTAGGATCGTGATAAGGGTGTGGCCCGAATACACTTAGCGGAGACTATAGACGAGCTTAAAAGATTCAATGCTAGACGAAAACTGAAGGAGGCTGTGAAAGCGGCGATTTCATCCGCGAAATGGCACATCCCATATTCGGAAATTAATGGCGACAGCTTTTTCGACATAGGAGACGACGAAGTTATAACCACAGGTAATAAATTTTGATGTAATAATAAGGACCATTATTATACTTAATATTTTAATATTGGAATAAATAAGTAAGTTTCATAATTAAATAAATTAGTTCGTTAAAATAAAGTTTAATAATAATGTTGACCAGTTAATAATTAAAATTATAATAAAAGTTTATTTTAATCATGGTAATAATAATAATACAAAGAAAAATAATAGTATAAATATAAAAATAATAATGTTATACAATAAAAATGTATGCGTCTATCTATCTGTGTATTTTATTAGTACATTTTTATACGATTTTTGTATGAACAAAATGTAATTTAGGGATACAAGTATAATTTGCTAAATATGCACAATCAGCTGGAAAAATATTCTAATAATAGAACAATTTTGTAGGTGCTGTAGCAGAAATTTTAGACTCTCTGGATGATATCGAAGTACTTCAAGAGAGTGGAAGACTGACACGTGGCGAGATACTCAATGCAGTTGACGATTATCGACTTCGAGCTATTTTAGAGGTATGGACATTTCAAAGGTATTAGAAACTATTTCATTCGTTCCATAAATCTCGCTAGATTACTTCCCATATATAAAACGGTACACGAAACACAGTTCTCAATTTTCTTCCAACGGTTAGGCTACTTCCGGTTAGATCAAAACATCGACAAACTATTTCACAACAATTTTTTTATAAAAATTAACCCCAAAAAAAGATTGCAAAACGAATCACAGCGATAAATTGAAAATAATGAAGTAAATATAAATAAAAACATCGTCAAAACACTTCACCAAAAATTTGGTTAGAAAAATTAGCTAAAAAAAAATTGCAAAGATAACTAGGACGATAAATTGAAAATAATATAAATAAAAGTAAATTTTAAATCAGTGTTTATTCATGTAGGAATCAAATTTACCAATCTAACGTGTATTTCTGATATAGTATATTATAGGGTTAACAATAAGGGCAGGTTTTCAAGATCAATTAAAGATATTCCTTCGTTCCAACGGTATACTTATTAAAATTTTCACTGTTACTGTCTTCTTCTGCGATTTCCATCGCATACCACTTTACCAACAGTCGACATGGTAGTTTCCTTCCGCTGTCGTGGCGCCACCGTTGCTTTCTCTCGTTTTCAAGGCCGCCTCCTTTTCTCATCCCAGCTCGTCCCCCGAGCGTATCTCTCTTATCATGTTTATATCCTGAGGGAAGAGGTACGCGCCCTCATTTTACCCGGGAAAAGGGCGCAAGCGCTCGACACTGATCATCAAGATGGCTGACGTGTCAGTCTAATAAACAAAATGCTATGCAGGAGCATGGAAATCACTGTAACTCGTTCATCTACCACCGACATTCCTCCCTGTGTTACACGAGAAAAGGGCCACGCGGGATCGTGTAACACACATGTCGATGTCGCGACAGAAAGAACGTAGAGAAAGATGCACCTTTGCCAGTTAATGTTCATCGGCGATGTAGAATTGGCCGGTGATCTTCTCGAGATAACTCGCTTATTGGTAAGTAAAACACGCGACACCGAGTGGAAACTATGTGGTTTGGTAAAAAAAGAAAAAAAAAAAAAGAAAAAACCAGGTTCAATTCAGTTTTTCTTTCTTTCCTCCCCTTTTCCCATCTTCTCTCGTCGGTAATGTAAACAATACCTCGTTCCTATTCGCCACACACGATCTATGATCCGCCGTGACGTGATGGGGACATCTAAAGGATCCGAGATGAACTAGCATGTGTTTTTCCCGCGAATACGATTAGTACGTGGTTGGTAGGCTTGACAGGTGGACGTGTGAAATGCAATCGTAATTTTTCGCGTAGAATTTCAAGATGTTCTATCTGAATTTTGACAAGATGTGCTCGTTTTCTAAATTATCGATGTAAATATCTTTAAACAGCTGTTTTTGTAATATTGATCTGTTTTACATATGGGAACTGTGTTTCGAAATAACCGTAGTAAAAGTCGTTGGTTGTATTTTGAAATTTCAAACGATACGAACAGTTGGTGTTTACTGTTTGATACGTGTATATGCATTTGTTAATTGAAATTGAGATATATTTGCGGCGGTGGGAATTTCAGAGAATGATTAGTGTTTCTGTTTATTCTTCAGCTTTACGACAGGATCTCAGCTCGAGTACCAACACCATGTCGAGCGCCACAAACAGACGCGGTTCAGCGCGCGCGAGAAGTGGAAGAACTGCTACGGGAAATCGAGCATTCAACAATACGAAACATCGATAGGGCAGATCTCCGGGAGCTCCATGAACTTTTGGTCCAGCCGCATATGAGGGTAAGTATTGGAGTAATTTGTTTTACATGCATCGATGCAGCAAATCTTTTTTTTTTTATACAAAATGGACGCTGAATAAGTGAAACAACACGTGCTGTATTGTTTATTAAACTTAATGTTAATGTTAGAGAATATTAGGAGAGGGAAACGTTGGATTGTTAGTTCTTTATTTTAAATCTTAGATGTTTAATGAGGTAAGGAAGGTATTTAGCAATGTGCGAGGGAAAATATACAATTATTTCAGCGAAAATTTATTTTCAAAATCAGTATTGGTATTGAAAATATTATTGGAGAGGTATGTTAGGTTATTAATATTGTAATTAATATTATGTTAGGTATATTTATTAGTTGTTTATAGATATATATTATATTAGTTGTTTAATACCGTTAGGAAAGTATTTTGCAGTGTGTAATGGAAATATACAATTATTCCAAAAGCTTCGAAAAATTTATTTTCAAAGTAAATATTAATTTTGCAAATATCATCGAAGAAATATATTAAAATACTGTATCTTGGTTTATTTTTTAATTTTTTTACTGATATAAGGAAAGTATTTTGTAATATTCAATGGAAAATTACAATTATCACTGTTTAAAAAAAATCAATTTTGAAAATCTCTAGACAAGTATTAAGTGTGTCTTTAACAAACTATACATTTCTCTAATAAACTGAATAAACCTAAGTATTAACTTTCATCAGGACGAAATAATTTCTGTCCAAAATTTACACAATCCTATTTTTGCTATATTTAATAAAAAAAAATTTCAGTAATCTGAAATTGGTAGAAAATAAAAGGGAAAAAGTACTAAATAAACAAATGAAAAAGATATATTTAACCCTTTGTTCTACAATTTTTGCATACAATCTTAAATAAAAAAAGCAACAGCTAAAATATTATAACAAACTTCTATTTAATAATTGTCATTATTAAATTGAACCTGAAATTACAAAAAAAATTACTGATTCAACAGATGCACAATTCTTCTTCCCCCAACCATAATCTACGCGAGTGTGATTCGCCATTATACTCCAAGGGGTTAAACCTATGATAGAAGCGACTAAATAATTAATACCACAGTTGTTTTAGTATTAAAAAATATCACTTAACATCTAAGCTTCTGATTACACATCAGAACTAGTCTTTAGTTAAATTACTTTAAGTTTCGTATAAAGCAAATAGAGAAGTTAGGTCGAAGAATTGGCAATCGTTAAAATATCGTCTTTTCTCCCCTCTGTCTCGCGTTCTTTCTCTTTCTATCCTACTTTTTCGGAGAGGTGTCGATGCGACAGAGGGGTCCCGCAATTACATCCTTCTTCCCTTTTTTCGGCGTGGCAGTCGTCGTTAGTGGTAGTATATTTACCGCGGTGTTTGACATTGCTTGCGATACACCGTAAATAGGGCGCAGAAATGTAGGTCGATCGTTAAAATTCTCATTTAAAAATCCCGTAGCTGTGGTGAGAGGAACATGTAAAGAGGGGAAAGGATTATAACGAAAGAGCAGGACAAATATGAAGGAAGATGACAAAAAGAACAGTCAGAGAGTTAGACGAGAAAGAATAGATTCTGATAGCCTTATGGATCTACCTATCATCGTGAAATGACTTATTAATTTGTCTTCTTCCTTGTCATTTTAGGGTACCTAGACGTTCGTTATTCTAGCACCTGTAAAATTACGTTGAACGTGATTCAAGTTCGATTAGCGTGTTAAGGTGAACGTGTAATTATCTCAGGGTTTTAGGAGAAAGCTGCTGTTTCATTTCGAGATCCGATAATGAGATCGATTCGATGGTAATCTACCCTTGTTATCCATAGTGTTGATATATAATTATATTCAACGACATCAAAAGTTCTTTAGAGGGAAAATAAAGTGTCATTGTACTTTAATTATTGGGATTATTATTTGGGAGTAAATGTTCGATTAGAAATTTTCGAATGCAAGGTACTGTCAAGGTTGTATATTATTATATTATACACAGTTGCAAAAGCATTTCAGAGTTGAAATGGAAAGTAAGGTCTTACATTTCGATTATTAGAATTATTATTTGCAATTGCCACCTTGGATTATAAATTATAGAGTCCAAGGTCGTTTTAAAGTCGTCAGTATGTTTCCTTCGATGCAATAAAATTTCTCCATAAAGAACAATTTCGTAGAACACATAATCCAGAAGTTATTCGAGGTGGACAAGTCGAGATCAAATGAACCACCCTGTACAGTCAGGGAAAAATGTATGCATTCATGTAGAAAAGCATAAGTGAAAAAGAAAAAAATATCCTCCATCCTATTCACCCTTTGAAACCATTTAAATAACGTATAAAAATGTTCTCGTACCGTTACAGCTGGAGAAGATAATTAGGCGAGGGTTGTTTTACGCGGTCCACGCTGTATAAACGTAAAAACCTACTAAAACTAAAACTGCGTTCGTAAAAGTTTCATATTTCAACTTCGAGCAATTAATTAGCTGCAGCTTGGAGATTTTCAAATTCTAGGATTGATATTTTATTTTTGAAGTTCTGTCGCTGCGTTTGCAAAATGTTCTCCTTTCTTTTTCAATACTGTATTTCGAGAAAAATGAAAGAAAAACGTATGTTAGGCGATACGAGCGATGGATCCTTGCCAGGATCGTGCATTAGCACTTCTCGTTCGAGTTTGAAAACGTCCAAAGTGAAGCTGCAGTTCCTGGAATGATAGAGTGCAACTACCGTTCGAGCGTTCAAAAGTCGCGATACGAGTTTCAATGCGATTCTGTTGGTATGATGAGGTAGTTCGTATTAAAAAGGAAAAAAAGATCTGCTTGCGTTGAAATTCGCCGCTTGTAGGTCCTTAAACACGTACTTGTACTTTAAAACAGAAAAAAAAGAAAAATTGTCTATTTTGTACTTCTCGTTTTCACTTACAGGATTAACTAATGTGCTTTAATACAAATTTATCGTTAAATTTATTTAAATTTATTCTTTGCAAGAGTCATACTCAAGCACTTTCATTCGATACAGAATTATTATTACATTTCTGTTATTCCAAAAAAAAAGTTTCGGGCGACTCAAGCTGTTGGATTCGTTTTATATATAGAATTAGGGTTTCTATATCAGTAAGAAAAAGAAACAACGAAAAATTTAAAATGGCGCCATAGTTATGAGTGTTAGAGTCTCCCAGCGTGTCAGTTCGGAACTCGCGAGTCCAATTCCCGCCTTAATTCTTTAAATTCTTCGTCCAAGCCTACCTATATATTATTTTTCAACAGCTGCACGCCAGTATACAATGAATAATTGAAAACATACCACTATCTCACGTGGGTCACCAATGACCCACGCGGCACTGGTCATATTAAACGAAATATCGTGAATAGAAATTTTAAATACCGGTTCCTGCGTGCAACTTTCGATGACCACGCTTTATCGCTTCCATCAACTATACATATTTAGGGTATTCCAATAAGAGCGATAGAACTTTGGATTAAAATGAAACGAAAAGTGCAGAAGATAATCTAGTATTTATTATTTTATTTTAAAGTACATTAGATGGCATTATGTATAAAATACATAAATGCCATTGAATGTACATTCAAATAGTATAGTCTGTATTAGATTATCTTTCGTACTTTTCATTTGATTTCAATTCAAAGTTCTATCGTTCTTATTGAAAGAACCTATGTATATTTTCTAAGTGCATCGCTAAACAGATTCTCCCTAAGCAACAACTTGCTGGCTTGCGTTTCATCCTGGAAGCGATACTTCGAGTGAAATGTTTGTCAACAGTTTCTTAACTGTTGCATTCAGACGTGGTCTGAATGTTCGATAGTGTTTGCAATCGATCAATCGTATTCAGAAGCGTTCAGACAGAGGAGCGAGGATTGGGGGTGGTGATAGGAGGATGTATTTGCTAGAAGAAATTGATTTCTTACTTGCTACCTGTTCACCGGCGTGACAGCGATGCTGAAGAGTATAAAATAAACGTTTCGACACGTAAGCCTGTATAAATATTCTCGTTTTCAATATTCAGTCGCTTCGAAGGGGTTATAGACAGATGGAAATTCCACAAATAGAATAGACGTTCTCTGTTATTCTGACCCTTTTGGTCCTCTTGTGTCTGATCCCGTCGGGGCATCGAAGTGACCACGATCGAAGTAATACGACGCAATCTAGTTTATTATCGTAACCACTGTATATCTTACCTGGTTGGGTAAATATTTATAGATACGCTGGTTAAATAATTAAGGTATCCGAAAGAGCTTTTAATATCCAAGGACATACGGTGTCCAGTATAGGTCAGCTCGAGTTTGAAGTATATAAGTTAGCTAATTTTATTCATTTAAAATTGTCTCTTTGCGTAAATTGCGTAAATGTCAGATAAATGATAGACCATAACACAGTAAAGATTGTAATTGATTAATTCGTTTAATTATTAAATATTTCGATTGATCTTACGTTTGTTTTTTTATTATTTTTCGACTCGAAGTTGTTAGATAGTTACTTGTGTATTAAAAATTGACAAGCCTAGACACTAGAAATATACATATTTTGATTCCACGTTGATTTTACAATTTTACTACATTTATTCCACCGGCTATACCTCGCGACAAAAACACGCAAATCCTTAAAGTTCTTTCACGATCAGTTCACCTGATCGGTTAAGACTTTTCAATAACACGATGCACATACATGCAACAAAGTCACCAGGCAATCGGTAGCTCATAGAGTTTTGACCGTGCTGTGGAAACGTCGCTTCTCTCCGCCGCGCGATGGGTTGCTGGTCGTTGCCGCGCGTTAGTCCGGGGATAGCAGAGGGAGAGACGGGTTGCTGCCAGTAACTAAAGAGCGGTGGGGGTAGAGTCGGTAGGAGAAAAGGTGGAGGGAAGCTGGCTAAGGGTGGGCGTCACAAGCTACGAAAGCTAGTATGTCGCAGAACGTAGATCGCGAGCGACGCGTTCCGCTTCCCCTAATTCACGGTTTCGCCGACAACTATGTGTCCCTTGGGGTTGATCCTGTTACGGAACACGTGGAGATGATTACCGTTCGGTGACAGTTCGCGTACGATCCGCTATACAAGTTCGTCTCTCTCTCTCTCTCTCTCTTTTCTCTTTTCTCTTTCCTTTTTCGCGTCGTCGCGGCGCGAAACGTAATACGAAACTTAAAACGAAAGATCCACCCCTCGTGAAGCAACGTTGTTTTTTTTTTTTTCCTTCTTCAGCAACGTTTTTCTCGCGTGACCTGTAAATACAGCCGGCAATCCAGTTGCCTCGACACGACCTCTCGCGAGCCGTGACGCATTTTTACGTGGCGCTGTCGAATCTTTGTGCTTCTTTCCTTTCATCCTCTTTTTTCTTTTCTTTTCTTTTTTTTTTTTGTGTGAAGAACAATGTTGTGTGTCTTCGTGTAACGGTGGAAGTGTGTTGTGACGCTGAAGTTCCGTGTTTCGGGTATAATAGAGCTGCTCACGTTAGCAAATCAACGAAAACTAACACTATATATATGTGCATATATATGTATATACATATATATATATCCCTACTGACCCCAGTTCAAACGGTTCCATTACCCATCCACGCCTGACCTTTTCATTCACGAGTTATTCACTCAGTGCTTGAACTGTTCAGTTACTACGAGCTTGTTTCATGGAGGTTTGCCGATATACTGGATGTTCCATGGTTAGTTTTGTCGTACTTTGTTCCACTAATGAATGGTTTGAATTTCACGGGTGTTCCCTTGGGCTAAAAACACTTGAGGAGGGGAAAGAAGGGGAACGTAAACGAAGTGCAGTGTGTCGGCGGAAGTATTTGTACCCTGACAATGATTGAATATCGATTGATTAAATATTTTTCAGATATATATATATTTATACGCAGCTGTATAATATATGCTACGTATATAATATTGCATATATTATTTATAATATGTATAATTTATTATACAGTGTCTCAGAAGTATTGGTACTCTGACAATTATTGAATTCGAATGATTAAATATTCTTTAACAATTCAGAATTTATATTTATATACAACTGTATGATATATATTATATATTTATATATGTAATATGTAATATATATCATATATAATTTATTATGCAAGGTGTTGCAGATGTAGTCGTATTCTGATTGCTGATCAAGCAATATTCATTCTGAAATTTATATTTATCAATAATTTATGATATATATAGTATATATTATGTATATTTATATATCTAATATATGTATCCTGTAACTGGTGGCGCAGTGCAATTAAAAAAACAGCGATTGTACGTGAAAAATAAACTTTTTCTTTTTTTTTTTTTTTTTGAGAAATATATTTTGCAGGAAAGATTGAACTAAAGCAATTTTTACAAACTATTACATCCTCTCGTGTTGTACATTGTACTTTCATGTTGGTAAACACCGGCAGTGTTATATTTCGTAAAAAAATATGGTGCCATTTATTTTTTGCACCTCAACAAACGAATAAAAAGACGAAAAAAAAAAGAAATCGAAAGAATTGCTCGACATTTTAAATTAAACATTTTTCTCGATTGTTACAAAACCTTGAAACATCGAATCCTCTCATCTTTTTTTGTCTTTTCTTTTTTTTTTTTAAACAAATTGTATTTTATTTTCGTCATCGTGGTTGAAGACGTTGGACGAGCTTGAAATAAAATTATCCACCGGTTGTGAAACGAAAATGTGTAGCCATCGATATTTTGTTAGGCGGGAACGCTAATGAATTTAGGCTTGATTGACTGGAAGCCAATAATTTTGCGGTTTCCCCGGGATAACTTAACCACGTTCCTCCTATTGGTGCCTATAGATTCCATCGATTGCCGGCGTATTTCATGTCAGGTCCTACTCCTCTATATAATCAGTTCATTTTACCACCTAGAAGTGCCTCTTTTCTATCGTCTGATCTTTGCTCCGGGGGCTATATACTACTTCGTTCGACGGCGTAAACGTTGTATCTTTGAAGATAGGATTGTCTGACTCATTCGGTTTGCTGTTAACCTCTTAAACGAGCTCATCTCTCGAACAGAAATGAAATATTCTCGATTTATATGATGATTAAACATTAGTGAAAATAATAAGAAATTACTTTTTTTTTGGTTTTTTGCAAATTTCAATATGGAGTATGCATAACTGATATATTTCCTGGGATTGAGAAATGTATTAATATTAATCTTCAGATTGGAATTAAAAATTGGCGGAAATAGTAACAAATTACTTCCTTTTGAATTTTTACAAATTTCAATAATTCCCTGGCTGAAAATTATAGTAATATTTTCGTCAGTTTGTAATGGAAAATCAGTGAAAATAATAACAAATTACTTATGTCTTCTTTTATTAATTTTTTAATTAAGAATTTTTATCCATTTGAATACTTAAATATTAAAAGTTTAGGTTTAAACGGCTAGATATTAAAGTTATTTCAAAAATTGAAATTGTATCGAATATTTATCAGATTTGTGAAAGAAAAATAAGCGATAGTAACGTCGATTTTTACAAATTAATCGTGGTTTTTAGATTTTGGAAATTGTTCATTTTTTCAAATGGAAGTTTAAATTTCTTCGAACACTTAAATATTGTAATTTCAGTTTTGGGACATCTAAACATAAAAATGTTCTTTTTTCTTTTATTATACTTAATTACATATGGAACGAACTCAGTAACTTCGTCTGTTCGTCGATCTTTATTTTCATCCCTCTATAGAGTATGCTAGTCACGCGGAAATTTGTCTCCCAGGCGGTTCTGTCTTGAGAATTCCGTGTGTACTTTGATAACAAGGTTTTAGTTTCATCCTGGAAATTCCGTACGTAGTCCAGCCAATTTTAAAAACGCAAGTGTACTCTATACACGCCCGTTTCGATACACGTCTCCTAGTTTGTAGTGCTATCACGTTGACGCTGTAAAACAAAGTACTTGTCTATAGAGAGATTTCCGAGAAGCAGTAAAATTGATGGCTCTGCTAGTAAACTTTTATAAAAAATACAGAGCCTTTCTGAATTATGAACTAGTTTCTAACATCATGTTTTTTTTTTTATAAACTTTCATGGTAGTCAAAGCATAAAAATTTAAATACAAAAATGTTACATCAAGATGAAATGAAATTTGAAAATAAATCAGAGTCTGAAAGTAACTAAATGATAAGGATAATTTTATATTATCTAACAAGATTTATTTATTTTATTTAAAAAAAATATAAAACCCTTAAAGTTGAAGAAAAAAAGATATAGAAGTTTCTACAATTAATGAAATTATTTAATATTAATAAATTTCATATTTTACATCAACATAAATAAAATTATATTAGATATAAATGAACCTAATAAAATTATAAGTAAATGACCAACAATGAAATTTACAAAATTAATCGAATTGTCATAGTAAATGGTCGAATTAATTTTCTAAAAAAATTCAATGAACTTTTTGGAGTTCCATATAATTTTTATCCTTTTTTAGCAAAGTTAGTTTACTCCACGTGATATAAAAATATTTTTATTCATGATTTATTCATATTAAATATCTTTTTTATACAGCACTTTTTAAATTAAAGAACTCTTTTCTTTTTAATGTTTAAAAATGTTGGTTAGAACAATTAATCTAAGAAGAGCACTGTTTTCATACGTTCCTTTCATCGATTTTCATACAACTCTTACTTCCTCATTCATTACACAGGCATAATGACGTACTTCAATTAACTTACTAAAAGTAATGTACTTAAATAAACTTGCTGAAGCAGCACTGAACAAATTTAAAATTTAAATGTACTTTCCATTTTTATATTCCACCAAGTTTGTATTAAATATTATCTGCATAATATATTTACTTTTAATACATTCCTCCTCCACTTATATTGCCTATATGAATATAAAACACGTGGATTTTCTTTCGTTAATAAGGAAACAATCCTAAACGTTTATTACGAAATTATTAAAATTCTAAAAAAAAAATTATTTATAGCACACGGAGAATGTGCGATAAAATTTTTAAATTAGCAGTAGCCACTGTTGAACTTTAATAAAAATTACAGGTAGGAATTAAGAAACAGAAAATTCATTGAGAAAAAATTTGAAAAAATTTCAAACCCAAAAATCGATCTCTTCCAATATTTTGAAATTCGTATGAGCCAAATGTTGTCAAAGCATTCTGAATAAATGATAATCAGAGGAAGCTAGGTCAATGGAGTAAGCCACCGTGTGAGATTTCCCAATCCAAGGAACAAATCATATCTTCCGCCCCTTTTGCGACGTGTGACCACGCGTTGCCATGTTCCGTTCATCAGCGAACTGTCTTTTCCACTCGAATTCATCACTCACGCGAACCAATCGATGTCGATAACGGTCATTATTGGACCAATTCGTAGTACACTTATTCCCTTCGAATCCCATCAAACACACGCACACATGGCCAAAGCCCACGTTGCTATTACATAATTATTTAATTATTAATTTTTCTAATAGTTTTACCTGAAACATTAATTAACAGAAATCAAGGCTAGTTCAAGGTTACGATATTACACGTGTCTAGATGTACTTTGTGAGCATCTACACAATAATTATACGTAAAAAACAAAGAAAAACAAACACAAGTACTTTTGAAAAATATCATTGAAAAATTTAAATTTTATTCGAAATTTTTCCCTCCCTCTGATTCACGTCTTCGAACCACGTGAACAACGTCAGAACTACTTTTCTGTGATAATTCGAACAGAGATCGTCCACGAATGCCTGCAACACAGATATAACCGAACACAAAAGAAAAAAAGAAAAACGCACACCGAGCGTCACCTTAAAGGATCATTCTTAAAGAGTACCGCACACATGTGCACTCCACAATCGATTAAACGCCACAAATAGCTCCTCCCACCTACCTCAACTCACACCTCCTAGTTGCAATTAAACGAAATTACTACGCGCTGTTACACCGTGTATGTTCAATTCGATCCTATGTAAACTTTCTCTGTCGCACAGGAGCAGCGAACGATCGGAATAACTTTCATACACCTGTAGTTAAAAAAAAATAACAAGAAACCTCCAACAATCGCAGCTTCCTCTCACACACCGAAAATTATCCTTCGATTTATTTATTCTTTCTTTTCCGCACGCGATCGAAGGAACACGTTGCTTCCCTCTTTCCCTCCATTTCTTTTTCCCCCCTTTCTTTCGTTCATGTGGAAAAGAAAGCGGGCAAAGATGCAAAGCAACGAAGTCCGCACACAGCCCGTAGGAGACCTGCGCGTTAGCGCATTGATTGAATTTTGTACGAGCGGGCGGCGTGGAGTGGGGTGGGCGGGGTGAGCGGGAGGGGAGGGGCCAGGGCGGGCAGATTTTCGAGGGTGGGGGGCGGTTGGATCGACGTGGGGATTTGGAGCGACGGGTCGTCGGGTCGGCGGGTCGTCGAAACTGTCGCGGCGGGTGGAGGGGGCCGGAGGGGCGGAGTGGGGAGAAGCTAACAGTACGACCCGTCTTACCAAACTCCGCGCCCACCCCTTTTAAGCTTGTCGCCGGCGAAGTTCCACGAAGGCCTCCTCGTCCTCTTCTCCCCGTTTCTCGTTTTCTCCAGATCCTCTCTCGATTCTCCTCGTCCGTTCGCGTGTCCCGTTTCATCCGTGTTTTTCCATCTAGCTGCATGCGCCCTGCTGTCTTGACAGTGTCAACAAGGCCGGGCGAAACAGTTCGCGGAGATTGTAGAGTTGGGGGAACTTTTAGCCGGCGATCGAGAGAAGTTGAACGTTATGGTCGATTTGTGGTTTTGGGATGGGTAGAGGAGGGAGGAAAGGGATTGGTAGTAGAGTAGCGAGGGATCATTATCTGTTGGAGAAGTAGGCACCATGTGCTCGGTTAGTTTGGCGAGCAATGCTGGGGTTTTTTAGCAAATCTTTTTTACTCCAGTGCGGATCAAATGGGGGCAAAGCACTCTCATTAAACAAACATTTACATAATACGGTTTAATAATTATTCAATTATTTTTCCAATTATCCTTTTTCATTGCTTTTCTGCGCGTGCTATCGTAGAGTTGAAAAAAGGCAGGGAAGAAAGGAGGGGCGGGAGGGGTAGTAAAACGTAACTGATGAAATTCGAGCAATCGATGCCGCTCGATTGCAACGAGTAATTGAGAATTTTCCGACCTGATTGCAAGAATGATTCCCTATCGAGTAGGCCACTTGGAAAATGTTATTTTCAGAAAATAATTGAATAATTAATAAATCGCATTACACAGTTTCCTCGCTTGTTTTTTTCTTTCTCTCTCTCTCTCTTTCTCCGCAAAACTGTTTCATTTCAATTCTCGCCTGAATATAACACAAATCGCTTTTCTAAATTTATTATTTTTGTTAGTCAAAAATTTTAATTCTTTTTTTTTCGCTCTGATAATTAACTCAGACGGCCTTCGTTCATATCTCTCTTTTTTTATCTTATGGAAATTCACGACATAGCCGTCGAGGATAGGAAATTTTGTAATTTCATTCTGAGTAAGGGAGAGAGTAACGAGACAAAGACTTAACCACTAAAGAGTACAGCCGGCTTAAGGAAAAGTGGTCGTCTCGGTGTATTCATCGTCGTCTGCCTCGAAATTAGTATCTTCATGGTGAAATGTGCAAAACAAGAAAAAAAAATAAAAGAAGGGGAAGAATGAGGTACATCTCTGTTGGGATTTATCATATTCTATCGTTATGTAAGAATGTTTCTCGCGACGAGTAGGCCTTCCTCGAAACTTGGCAGCACGAGAGGCCATTCTTTCAAGTTAAACGATCTCATAGGGAAAACAGCTTGGAACGCTGCATTAAACTATTACAGGCAACGTAGTACTCTGTTTAGATGGAATTAAAATAAAAAAGAACGTTCTTAGATGAAAACAATAACAAGTGCTCCTCTTTTAATTTTTCTTCAATTTTTAAAATGTTTTCGACTACTTTTTCAAGACGTTCTAAGATACAAGCAGCAAAAAGTGTTCTCTTTTAATTTTTCTTTATGCTTTTCTCTTTATAAATAGTATTTCAGTTTTCACTTCGTTTTTGCATTTGTTACATTCGTTAAATGTTATAATATTTGTCATTTATTTCATAAAAGTTGCCAGCGGATTAACATTTTCGTTTCACGTCCGAGTGCTTTTACATTTCTATTTTTCTCACGTGCAATTGTTAATCTAACAGAAGGAATTTCTGCCGTGTATTAAACAGAATTTTTCACTTGTTGTTTTAATACAAAACGCGGGATAATTACCGTGCGAGAGTATTTTGAATTATTTTAACGAGTGTGTCGCAACATTCTGTTTATCGAATCGTGATAATTAATTCTGGAAAATCGCTATACCGATCTGTTATATTCGCAAAAATTATTTTTTCAATGGGCCAAGTCTTTGAGAATTATTTTCAGACAAAAGACTTAGGCGCGCTGTCATTTTACTTAACGTTTTAACACAAAGAAGGAAACAACAGAGAAAAAGGCGAAGTACTTCGGTGAAAAAAGAAAACGGAGAGAAGAATGTTTTAAATTAATAGCAACCTCGTTGGATCTCGTTAAAAATGTTGTCTAACAGAATTGCGTGTTTTTTAATTAAATTTGCGTGTATGTGTGCGTGTGTGTACGATACTGGTCTCTGACGGAAACGAAATACACGAAATTATGTTGATGTTTAATTAAAAATAAAGAGAAGATGATGTTAACAATTAAATAGAAGAAGAATACGTACTATCCGTTAGAAAACTAACGAAACGTAAATGAATAAATAATTATCTGTCCCGTATGTTTCATTCTTAAATATGATCATTGTCAGCACTTCCGTTGTACCGGAGTTATATTTCTCTATATTTGTATTTCAATTTCATTCTCCACTTTCGAAGTCAAGTATTGCAACAGAGAAAGAGAAAGAGCAAAAACAAAATAAAGAAAACAGAGAAAGAATGAAAGGGAAATGTGTTTGATGTGTAAAATTGCAATTGAATGGCAAAACGCTATTGTCCCGGTGGAAAATAGTAAAAACGTGGTCTTAGGGAACAATGTAACCAATTGTTCCGGGTCAAACACCCGTATATCAACGCGTTCGTACATTTGCCCTGCAATTTCTCGGCCACGATGGCCTGTAAAAATCAATTAGCGGGTCGGGGTCTCGCAGTAAACAAGAAGAATGAGACTGCTTAGCCAAGAAAATTACGGGTCTGAATACATAATAGGGCCACTATTTCTCTTCGCCTGAGCTTTGCCGTTCGACCGAATTTCACGAGACTCCTCGATATACCAACGTTTTTGCGTGCATTCGTAAAAGTTCATGTGTGCATTTATGATCTCTTCCATATCCAGCGCATACTTTGTCGATAAATCCGTAAAGAGACAGAGAGAAAGAGAGGGTATAGTTGATGGAAGAAATACAGTGCGACCCGTAAGTTGACTATTTTGAAGTATAGCAGGATTAAAAATTTGTCCTCCTTTTCAATACTCACAGAGGGAGTTAAAAAGAAGGAAACAATAATTCAATATTCATATGTATTAGTTCGCGGCCTTTTACACTTATTAAAAGGAGCAATAACAGCGAGGAAAGTGAAAGAGCGCCTCGATTATGAGAGTTAGAGTCGCGGCCTGTCAGTTCGGAGGTCATGAGTGTCTTAAATTATTATCTAGGACTTGTGAGAGTCTGGGCCAGTTAGTCCGGTGGTCGTAGAAGTCCCAGATAGTCAATTCAGAGGTTGCAAGTATCCCAGCCTGTCAATTCGGAGTCTATCTGTAGAAAACTCAACGATTAAGGCGCAGAACAAATTCTTTTAAATACACTGCAATGGAAGAAGTAATCGAATGGCCCTGAGCGATGCCTAGAGCTTCTTATCCTGCTAGATTTACCTTTGTTTTGACGCTCGAATTACGTGTACTTTGATGCTCGACTGAGTTTCACGACCTCTCTATATATCGCTTCGACCGACTATACCTCTTTCACAGATCTATAGAGCTAGTGAGGAATTTGAGATTCCTTCGGATCACGTGATCAGCGCCCTCAGGGAATTCGGCGATATTACTAGTTCTTGTATTTCCTACGGGCGAGCATTCAGGCTTTGCAGGTTTTGTCATCGAGCCTCTTTGTTTGCGTTCGAGCATGAAAACGCGTTCATTCCATGCTCAGCTCTCTCTATCTCTCTGGCACTCTCTCGCCCCTTAACTTCTCCCAGCGTGATACTGTTTTTGATTTACGTACTCTAGCAACGTGTGTACGTGCATATTCTTCCCTCATCGTCATTCCTCGCGCCGTTGACAATACCGAATGAGGATTTTTTTCTTTCATGGGTTTCTGTATTGTGTTTGCTGAAAGATCCTCTTTCTGACGTTGGGCTTTCCTCGTTATGCCGAATATTCTATCCCCTAATATTTAAGTAATGCTGAAATTAGATGCAGGGGTATATATCTGGTTCTGAGATAGTGTTTGTTAACGTGATATTTTTTATTAATTATTATTAATTAGTGTAAATCGAGGAACGATGGCGTACTTGTTTTTTTGATGCTGCAATTTTTGTTTGTAATCGATTGAATGAAAGGCGGATGGTTTTGTTTGTGATATAGCGTATTAAATGAATTTATTATAAAATAATATATATGCAAAGGGAATCTATTTTAATGGCGCATTGCGATTCTCAATCTGAAACATATTTTTCTATCTACTCATGGGTAATACGATCAGTTAGCGACCTCGCCCGGGTTAAGTCCGGATTAAAATTGTTTTTGAATCAGCGCCAGAATATTCTTATAGCTTCGAATATTTTATCATGCCGGATATCGAACATCTATCCAAGTTTTACGGTTCGTACTACTTCTCTGTCGTTTATTTTATATATGCACCGTGTGATCGAATAATTCTGTTGGAATAATTGAAATAATACAAGAATAATAAGAACTATTTTTATTCTATAGAAATTATCAGATTTTGTAGAACAATAAAAAAAAAGGGGGGAAAGGAAAATTGCTTTCTTCAAAATAACTACAAAATTGTAAAAAAAAAAATGTTTTCTCACTCGTAAAAATTAATTCCAATGAGTGAACATATATAGGGTGTCAGTGGAAAAGTTCTTTACATAAGTTTCACGATAGCTCGAAGCAAATGATCACATTTTACAAAAAAAAAAAGAGAAAAACAAAAAGAAAATAGAACTAACAAATTCAAACGAACAGAAAGGTACAAATTAGAAGAAAAATATTGCACCACTCGTGTAAAAACAAGAAAACGGGAAAGGGAAAAAAATGAAGGAGGCTTGAACAGCTTAAAAAAAAAATTCAAATTTATTTCAAAATTGAACAAAAGAATATTACACCACCCGTTATAAAAATGAATTTCCATGCACACGTCACTCGTGACGTTCTTACATGACGAGCAGCACGACCAAAGAAAAAGAAAGAAAGAAAAAAAAAAGAGAAAGGAGGATTGAACAGCTCGAACGAGACGTTACTTTACAAAAGCTCTGTCTGGACGGTTGTCTGGACGCAAGTGCATTAGCCGGTACCACTATTTGCACAATTATTTCGCGTTTCTCTGGTTATCTCGGTGCAGTCAGCCATCCATCCCCTCTGTACAAAGACGAAGAGATGGAAAGGAAAAAGCGAACGCTTTTTGAAATAGTGCCAATCCTCTCAAGGAGGCTGCAGATCGAAGTTACACCCCTGGCTGACTCTTTTTCGCGAGGATAGAAAAGGTTTGCCTCTGTCGGGGATAGAGAGTTTAAGGAAATGGAAATGCAAAAGAACGTACATACATACGTACACTCACGTCCATAAGTATCAGGACACTTGCAACTTGATAATTCACACGAATTACTAAAATTTTATATTTCTCTTCCCTTATATCAGATTAAGTGAAAAGACAAATTATTTATAATACACAGAGTGTACACGCTAAAATATTAAAATAAGAACTAGCCACTGTCGAATTTGTTTAGAAAGAATTATACCTAGGAAATAAAAACAAAAAAAATTCGTCGTACTATAATTATATAAAAATCATTGCAAATTTGGAACATTTTTTCGAGCCTTCGTATTGTGCATAAAAAATTATGAAACTTTCTACTCTTCTATTTTTCTCGTGGATCTACCACTTACGAGAAAAATACTGTAAACTATTTGAGCGAAAACCCTGTACGTTTTTACTAATACAGTACTTTCTGTTCTAATGTAACAGCCTTTCCAATACTTACGCGCTGGAGTGTACATGTACAAGGAGAAAGATGGTTAAAGAAAATGTTCGCCGATAGAAAGTTTCAGTTTGGTTAAAAAAAAAGCAAAAAAAAAATATTAAAAAATGGAGAGAAGAAAGAAAGAGTATGGGCACCAGACGAAAACGCTTAGCGCATGTTACTTGTTTTATGGCGTGCTGCCCGAGGACTCGCCCTCGACATCAGCCAACCAAAGAGCTTACGCAAACAGAAAATACTTCGGTTGGAGATCAGAATACGTTTTGGAATATATATATATTAGACACATTTGTTAACCGTGGTGCCAGACTGCTGGGCGTCTTTTGATTTACGTTTAGCGCGCTCTTGTATATTATACAATGCGGTGACCGTGTTTCCCTACTCTGTAATGCACAATTTATGGTTCACACTCGGTGAGGATGTAATAGTATTCATTAATTCGCGAAATAGGATACTTTCTTTTTGTTTTGTTTTTTGGAGCTCAATTAGGAGAGATTCTTTTTATAACAAGGATGGAATGTATGGGTTTTTTTTTAATTTTTGAAGCAGGTTTTATTAGCACGTTCTCTACCGTGTCGTACTACGATGATAAATTAGTATAAAAATATTTAAAATAAATATTCAAGTGAATTAGGAATTCGTTTAATGAAAATTAATGGAAATAATTTCATTCGTCGAATGAAAATGAAAATTCATTTCAAAGAAATACAAAAATGAAATATCTCTTGGATCATCGATGATCCAGGGTTCATTTCTAACATACCGAGCAAGATTTCTTTCTCTTTCCTTATTTTTCTTTTTGTTGGAGCATTAATCTTAAACATCTGTAAAATAAAAATTGACATAAATGAAAAATTTGTTTCATTTGTTTAATAAACATAAAAGTTCATGTCTAAGAAAGATATAGGTGAAATATCTCATGGGTCATTAATGACCCAGGCTGCCTGTGAAAGGTTCATTTTGAACACACTGAATCAATCTATTCGTTTAATTTTTTTTTTTATTTTGTGTGCGTATTAATCTTCAAATTGAAGGTTTTTACATTTATGTAACTAATGAAATGTTTTTTATTAAATAAAATCTTGAAAGTAGCTGCAAACTTGAGTTATTTCAACATAAAATGGAGCTTTATAATTCCCAGCTGGATGGCCAAATAAATAATTACTATCATTTTTTTAAATATATTAATTTTTTTATTTGCAAATTTAATTCTCGTTGATTATCTGGTAAAAAAAATAATTAACGTTTATGTAAAAGTTAATTTCAGCGTTTCGATTCTTTCAATTTTTACTTAAACGTGTTCCAAACAAAAGCTAAACTCCATCCCCCCTGAATTGCCCTTTAACGAATCTCGTATAAAAATAAAACGAACGAGAAAATTCTTGCTGTACGTCTAATCGTATGTCGATTTTTGCTTTTCCTTTCTTCGCGTTACGTACGAGCAGAATCCAGCGCAGATACTCTGAAAAATCAGATCACCTTTCACGAACGGTCCAATTCGATCAATAAAGTTCGTCGAGAGCTTCTGGTTGATTTGCTTCACGAGAGATCGCAAAGTTTTCTAGGAAGGTAGACGTAGTGACCTCCCCTTTGTAATTTAGAAAACTTTTCGGCGGATGCTTGTACACAGAGCATATCTTACGAGCTACGCCAAAGGGTGGCAACCATCGACTTCTTCTGTCATCCTGTTTTATATTCACGACCACGCGCACTGCTTCCCCTTCTCGCGTACATTTTCACTTGCAAAGAACTACCATTCCCACGCGAGAACGACGATGGTCTTGCAAACGTTTCTCTCTTTTTCTCTTCTCTTCTCCTCTCTATGGGGGTTGAAACATCGATGGACTAGGAGTAACCTAATTTTGGTCAAATTTACCCCCTCAACCGGTGGACATTTTTTTCCTTCTGCATAGTATTATCATGCATTTAAATATTTCTGAAGTGTTCTATTGTACGTACCGGTAGAATTATGCAGTTCCTCGGAAGTGTTAGCATTCTGATAGCCACTGAATTTGTGACAAAAGACAGTTGGTACGTGAAACTTCAAGAGCAAGAACAAATACATTAACGCAAATCTCTGCGATCCCAAATTCTGAGAGTTACAATTTTTTTCTGGTATATATATTATTTATAATATACAGGGTGTTTCATATAACGCGACGCACGATTTTCGCCTCTAAGTTAGACACCTTTCGACAAAACCAATTTAGCCCAAGGAAACATCCCAACCTCATTTTCCAACAAACCAAACCCACCATAACCCAAACATTTCTCATCATCAAACCAGACGTAACCAACACAACATTCTTCGAACGAAATCGAACTATCGAATCAAGTGCTTTACCACATAATGTGAGTGAGTATTGTGTCATCGGCAAACCCGTAAAAGTGTTACGACTGTCATCATTCACCTGCCAATAGCAAGCTGTAGAGAAACCCAAAAGAAGAAGAAGAAGAAGAAAAAAAGTGAGAAAACTATGACGTAGCCACCGTTGGTGGTGAAAAGGTGGTGCCCATAAGTGATCGGCTGAAAGAGGAAAGCCAGGGTTCTTAATGCAATGTGAAGTTCGTCATGAACCACCCTGCGACCAGGGATCCACTTGGCTCCAGGTCGCCGGGATGCTGCTACCATTCGTGGAACCCACAGGTGTATCCACCGTGCAGGGTGTGCCAAAGGCCTGTACTGACGTTGCAACAATGTACAGTACGACACCCTGCACCATATATCCGACCGTCTTATCCGGAACAGGAGGAGCAGCAAAAGGTTGAACGTCCGCGACGTCAGCGATCAGCAGAGACACCATCGCCACGTAGGCACGTCGATATCATCGACAGGCGACCACCATCTAACCCATATTACCACACACACCCACCACCCAGCTCTTCATCTGGACATCACCTGAGTAAGTCGGTCAGCGCGGCTAGGTTAGGCTCGCCTGGTGGATCGCTTGGTCAACGTTCGCCGGGCACACGAGCACAGAAACCACCGGCACTTGAAACACCACATAGATGGATCGGGGAGGAGACTAAGAAGTCATTACCATCGCATGTCTATAAATATTATCTCGCTCACACCAAGGAGTATCGTCGTCAGAATTTCAAGGTAACACTTTTTCTTCTTAAAAGACTCATCTGAAAGTTGAGGAAAGTTTTGTCGTTAATCGGATCGTTTTGTACATCAGGAGAGGGTCTTTTTGTTTAGTGTCAGTCTGACGAATTTTTATTAACATATGAGAATGATAATCTCGCTGATTTGTATCACGTGAATGTCTCTTAGGTGGTCGTCGATTAATCTTTCGTTGCAATAAGATTTGTGATAATAATTCTAATATTTGTAGAATTATTTGTAAGTCTAAGGGAGAATGGTTTCTAGGGTTCTGAAATATAGATGCAGTTTAAGCTTATTCTTTAATGTCTTGGAAAATGCAATACTGATCGCCATCTTTTTCTCTTTCTTCTTCGGTCCGGAAATGTTGCTGAGTTGGGATTCCTGAGCTCGGGTGCAAGGTATCCGCTTCTCGGCATAACGCCTTGCATACAGCGTTGGGTGGCCGGTGGGTGGAATAAGGTTAGGTTAGGTCAGTGCTGTCCAGCATAGAGATTCCTCGCGCGCCTGCTTCCCCTTCCCTTTCCTGTAGCATGCCTTCGTCGTCAAGGAAACCACGTGATGCTTAGGAAGCAACCATGACATGCTACCGTTTTCGTAGTCAAGGAAGCTTAGCAGACCTCACGTGCGATGCATTTTGTTTCACAGCGGTAGTGAACGACGTTTGTCTCCCAGGAGACAACTTCGGACAGAGCTCAATTATGTTAGACTCCTCTGCTTTTGTTAATTGAGCTTGGGACAGTCGGTAGTAGCTCCTTTATTGACAGTAATCAAGATAGTTGAAGATAAGTTGCTTTGTTTGCTCGTTATTGTTCAACTTAGGATTTTAAATGTAAAAGTACGTTTCAGGTGTGACCAAAAAAATGTATCGAGTTGTAGATATATTCTATATCTAGTCTATGGTTGTAATCTTATTCTATGCTCAATCGGTAACGTTGGAAGTGACAGAAACACCGCTAGAACCTCCTGAAGCGCGTCCAAAAAAATATATCGAGTGGTAGATCTATTCTGTACATAGTCTGTGGTTATAATCTTATTCCATGGTCGATCGATAACGTTGGGAGGAACAGGGATTTCATTAGAGTCTTCTGAAGTGTGACAAAAAATATATTGAGCGACAAATCTATTCTATATCTAGTCTATGGTTGTAATCTTATTCTATGCTCAATCGGTAACGTTGGAAGTGACAGAAACACCGCTAGAACCTTCTGAAGCGTGTCCAAAAAAGTATATCGAGTGGTACGTCTATTCTACAGCTAGTCTATGGCTTTACTCTTACTTTATGCTCAATCGGTAACGTTGAGAACTGCAGGAACGTTACTAGAGTTCTAAGCATGCAACGAAAAAAATGCAAATAGGTGATGTGTCTATTCTATACCTAGTCTATGGCTGCAATCTTATTCTATGCTGAATCGGTAACGTTGGAAACTGCAGAAACACTACTAAATCCTCATAACATGTGGGGAAAAAGTATACACAGGTAATAGGCCTATTTCGTAGGTTGTCTACACTTTTATTAATAACTTATTATTTTTATTTTATGAAACTGGTAATTATTTTGTCCAATCTCTCTAAAAGCACTTAGGGAAACTCAGTATTCGCTTTGACACTTTCAATTCTATGTTGCACTATTCAATTTCACATTAACAATATGTAATATTCGTTTTTTAATTTTTGCAACCAGATTATGCGATATTATTACATTTTTTTTTTTTATACAGCAGAAATTGAAGTTTTATTTAGTGTAGTAGTTTAATTAAGATCGTGAAAGTTACATCAACGAATAGTGAAACGTGCCCATTGTGAAAGGCGTTAGTACCAAATTAATATATCTTAACCGGCACAGAATTAATGTATAACATTTACATGCACGCATTATTCACAATTAAGAGTGTGCAGTTACTGTACTACCGTGTGCTCGTTATATACGGCTGCGTTTAATAAACATATTTCACAATGGCTTATGCACGGAAGGTTTGAACGCTCGTAGCATGAACTTCCTAAGCAAAAACGTATTAATCATTAGTAAAAATAAAAATTTGTCAAGTAACTACTGGCTTACAGAGATTCATGGCAATAAAGTGGCATATTTGCATAAGTTGTGCACGGAATTTTAACATGGCCTATTCTACAATAGCAAATGTTTATTTCAACGGAAATATAAATTAACCTAATTGTATATAATTTAAAAAATAAGGTGCAGAATTTCTAAAAAAAGAAAAAAATAATATTCTGTTTGACTTGCAAGGAAGAAAACAGTTTGTAAAAAATGTAGAATAGTAGGAAAAATGAAAAACGGTTTGTTAATCGGTTTAATAAATATTTTCAATGTAAAATATTTCAACAGATCTCTCAGCGTTCAGTTTCCGTAGTCCTCGTTTTTATTTATTTCGATTTTCACTCGAGTGTGTTCTTGCAAACACGATCACCAGTCACATTCATCCAACTTGAGTTTTACTATTTTTGTACATCAATAATTGAACAAATACGTATTGTTTATTCAATATATTTCGTTTATTTAAACCGAGTACTGTACACTTTGGGATATAAATTTCTCTTTATTCAAACGAGAAAGTAATAAAAAGAAACGATTTTGTAAATTGAGATATTTAGTTAAATAGACATGTGAAATACTCTGCTTTTCTAATAAATAACTATATTCAATATCGATTCATAAGTGTACAAGCCTGAAAATAATTTTTCCATTTAAACATTTAAAGTAATTTTTATTATAGAATAAGAAAACAAACTTGCTTTGAAATTAAAATGTTTTTCTTCTTGCGTACATTAAAAGTTTCATTCTTGAGCTCTATATTTTTACAACGAATTTTGTTTAAATGTTATTAAAAAAATAGCAAAAATGTATTACTAATGTTATTAAAAATATTCGAAGTAACGGTAAAATTTATTGATATTATTTATTTAGATTTTCTAGATATATAAATTTTTTCTTTTTTTAATGTTTATTTTAATGTTCAATTAAAAGGGAACGTTTTAATCCGGTTGCAAAAAGGGTCGGAGCAATTGGAAAATGTTCTTAGAAGTCAGCATTGGCCAGTCGTAAAAATTATGTGCAATGGTCGTTTTAATTGGTTGCCATTTTATTTGCCAAAGTTTAATACAGCCTGGAAAATGGAGGGTTGCTGCTTAATACGTACGCGAATGCTATAACAGAACTCCCGAAAGCTCTTTCCCATTTGACATAAGCTCATAAATTATTTACGTTGAAAGCCATGAATGGAAATTAACAATTGCAACAATAAACGATTCGTTAACTTTCACAGTTGCGGAGGAAGTCAAGGAATGTTCGAAGAAATTCGGAAAAGTTAGGTTAGGTTAGGTTATTCAGAACAATTTTTCTCCGTTTGATTTTTCGATTTTTTCTTAAGACTGGTAACATAGTGGACGAAGTTTTTCAGTAGTTCAGGATTTTAAGATTTTAATTAAGCGTGTGACATACATATAATAAAAAAATTATGATGTATTAATATTTTAGGCATCATGTTTCACGTAATAATATTATCAACACACTGCTAATTTTTGTGCAAATTCATATCTTTTTGAATTTTGATAAAAAATTATTTTGTCTACCAAATATTACAAAAAAAAAGCGCAATAATTTCCATTAAAATCAAAATTAAATTTCCTACAATTGTCTAATTATTAATTTACTGGTAAAGAGTAAATAAAAACGTCAACACGTATTCTTTTTCACAAACTGAATTTAAAATGTTCATTTCACGTAACATGACTGTAGAACAAACGACACAATATCAACAGAAAAATCATTTGTTTATTATATTATAAATATATCCGTGTTTCACTGGTATCACATTATACAGACCGTTCTTTCTAAAGTGCAATTGTTATTTGTACCGTCAAAACGTTAAATTCGCAAGTACGAATTGACCCAATGAATGCAATTTCGATAAAACACTGTTACAATCTGAAGGGGGTCACGATAATGAATACAATTTCGTTGAAACGTTCGTTTCGTTGTTAAATAAAGTATCTCGGCGAATTTTTCCCCTTGGATGATGAAAAATTCTCCTGTTCGAATGAAATTATAAAATATATGAAATTACCATTACGCTTCTTCCGCAAACATGCCGTAAATGGAATTTCAATGGTTCATTCTTTTTTTTTTTTTTTGTTCATTCACGTTCTAGTGATAACAGAGGGAAAAAATTTCCCGACGTGATAACAAGAAGATCATTAGAAACTCGCGGTGAAACGAAAATTTTTCCATCGATATCGATTCGAACTATCATAAATCGATTGAAATTATCATAGGGTGGAATTTTTCCATTTCAGCGTTGATATTTGCGGCGGATGTTCACAAGACTATGTAACTAATTGCGTATACAATGATGGCCAGCGAATTAGTTGTTACGAATGCGCATAAGTGATGGAGAACGACGTTTCAGGGAAAAAATTAATTAGCGATTCGACGAATAGAGCGTTCGGAATACCAGCAGCATTTCCCGCGCCATTATTGTGAACGTGAATGTAAAATATTCGCGGCCCGTTTATGTTACAAACACGGATTCGTGTCAATATTGACACACAACTCTCCGTGTGAAACGTAAATTAGCCGTAATATGTTCTTTGTGTACCGAAGATGCTGTTTTCAATTATCGATTCGGAGATATTTCGCGACGTAAGGGAGGGTTGATGTCTGATTGTTCGATGAAGCGAGTGATAACGTTGAAAAAACTCCTTGTGTGTTTATGTGAGAGAGAAAGGAAAAAGAAATGGAAGGAAAGATTGAGTTTCGAAGCTCTTCGAACACGAGTGCTTTTACAAATTAAAATTTCGAGTGGATAATTGTTTAGTGATCGAAATTCTGCTATTGGATTTTTTATTTCATTAATTTCCCTGTTAAAAATTATCATCTGGTGCCTTTTTACCATTTTTGTTACTAGGAAATCTATATTATATTTTCTGAAGGTGTTTCCTCAAGTTTAAGTAGAACAAGTGTACCATAGAAGCGACAATGGGGATATTCTTTTTTTACTCTGGAGAATTTTATCTTATTTTATTTATTTTTTTGACCATTTTTGTTACACTGAAATCTCCTGCATGTAAATGTTCTACCATCTAAAAGTTTTACATTTTCTTCGATAATTAAACAAGTGGTGTTGCCTTTTAAATTTAAATTTTCCAAAATTTTTTTATTCTAAAGCATTTTATTTTTTCACCATTTTTATTATAATGAAATCTCCAGTATCTATTCTTTCTATGATCCAAAAGTTTTATTTTTCCTTCAATAATTAGACAGATTGCATGCTATCTCGAGTTTAAGTAGTACAAGTAAACCATATAAGTGACAATGAGAATTTTCTTTCTTATCCGAAGGATTTTTATTTTTTTATCAGTTTTATTGCAATGAAATCTCAGTATCTAAATGTTTTACCAATTAAAAGTTTTATGTTTTCTTTAATATTTAGATACATTGTGCACTTTCTCAAGTTTAAGTAGTACAAGTGTATCATAGAAGCGACAAACGAATGTGCTTCCTTATCCTAAATTATTTTATGATTTATATCATACAGCATACTATCCGTACAAATTAATTCTGTGCCTTTTTTCTTAAACTTCGATATTTCCCTTGACCTTTCTCAATTTATCGAGTGACTGACGAATTGCCTCTCTGAAACAATAGGTCGGTATCCAGTCGATAAAAGTCGCCAAGACTTCGAGACAAATAACACCGAATAAATTTTGTATACTGAATAATTTTCTAAAATAGACGATTTCGTTGTACATATTTTTCTCACTTAGTGGTAAATATTAGCAAACGATATTAATTATTTTCTGAAATTATCATGTTAATGCAAGTTTCCGTTGTTTTTACAAACTACAGCTGCGATTCTATTAGATGTCTAGTTAAGTAATAATAGTTGATGATAATGTAAGAAACATAACGTGGTCGATTCTAGACAGTATTCGAGTCGTTTTGTTAAAAGTTCAACTTTAATGAGTTCTGCTTCGTTTAGTCCATTAAGAAGTTATAATGTTTGGAAAGTTCCATATCCTTGGATGCTGAGATTCTATTCTAGCGCCGGGTGTTGTTTCAAAAGTTCGCAAATTTAAACGTGCTTTAAATGTTGCTGACTAAGAAATTCATTGTATCTCGTTTATTTTTAAACTAGAATATCACTTAATCGTTATTTTCTTTTTCTATGTTCCAGGTAAGTGACTATTTTTCTCTACTATCGAGTAGCATTTACTTTCTCCAAGAAGGTAAGCTCTATTGTCCCATTATTCTCGATGAAATTGTACATTTGCATAAACAATGCAGTAAAAAAAAGATATTTGCATACAATTTTTAAATTTCACGGTTTCGTCGATATTATTATCTCGATAACAACAATGAAATAGTAATAAATCGTCTATCAAATGAGATAATTTATTATATTTTATAAAATAAATTTCTAAAATAAGTGAAATTCAGTCCTCTTGAAAGTTCTTTTATAATTAACAAGAGTGTATCAAGAAGGCTATAAAAATGTGCATCAGCGCCATCTGTTGTGCACTCAACTAACATAGAATTAAGGCGGGACATACGAACGTCTACAAATTTTTAGTCCGTAGAAATTCAGCGAACGTAAACAATAAATAACACATAAAAAAATCCATTGTTATATAGATCACTAATTTCCATCATCAAAGAGACCATTTTGCCAAATATAAAATATACAACGAACACGTATAAACACCGAAATTTAAAATCAAAAAATTCAGTCTATTAAAATTGCAGAAATCCTCTTTCGTCACTTCTTATTTAAACAAAATCAAATTTCTCTAATCCCGAAAATGAAAATCTGGCAATCAGTAAAGGAAAAGTGAAAACAAATTATTCGTCGTTTGTTCGAAGTGTACCGAAATCTTTCGTAAAAATGGACACAATTGTAACAATAGTGAAATAAATGGACGAATCGGTATTGAAAGCTTTTAATGACAACACATCGATATATCTACACGATTCACAACGTCAGGCTCTTTAATAAATATTCCAGGCTTATGCACAATTATGTACAGGCTGTTCAATCTAGCATTGACGTGTACACTGCTATCGTAATGGTACGATTAACGCGTCCCGCCGATTGCATTGATTTTTAGCAACAACCTGCATATATGTACAGGCGGTAAATCTTTTAATGCCTGGTATCGTTGAAATTTCAACCGTTTTCATCAGCATGACAAATGAGTTATCAATTTCATAAACGTAACACGTATCGCAGCAACCCGAATTTCTCAGCATTGTTGATTCCACTTTTCACCGTTATCACCTGCCAGTGTAAAAATAAAAGAGAAACGATTTTCACTGTCACAATGTATTCCCTGTAGATTCAAACTGCAAATTTGCAGGAAAAATTCTTGGATCTAACTAAATCCACAAATTGACAACACAAATCTGTTTCCAAAATTGAAACTAGGTTCTGTGAAACTTCGAACGGATCTCCATAGTTTCCTACATGGAAAGTTTCGTTTGGGACATGTAGCTCTGTTGGCATTGGTCAAGTGCGAACGTACAACGCGTTGCTTTCGCAGTTGGTCCATTTTTTTGAGTAACTGGTTCACGAAGAAATTATTTTCCAAACGGTGCAGTTACTATTAAATTGAGTTAATTAAATCTGTTGAAGCGTAAACATTTGGAAAGCGAATTATTCAGTTTCTGATTACTGTATCCGCGTACTTTTCAACTTTGGATTGCAACTTTTTAACATGCAATTCGTAACTATAGTTTGGGAATATTGAACTCTCGCTATATCTTCAAGATAACTATAGTCTCCCAAAATTAAGTTATTTTTGGAAATGAAATCTTCTGATTTAATACTACTGCAATTGAATATTCAAACTTATCGATAATTTTTCTTCCGTTTTAAATTAATAAACACAATCTCCTCTCACGTATCATCGGAAGCCAAAGAATCGTTCATTAATTTAGAAAATTTGAGCGTAGCGAGGTTGGAGTACTGTTAAAATTTTAAACAAACTTTCCGCTTGCTCGAGAGTGCACAATTGATTAAACAAAAAAAGAAAAATTTTTTTTAATCGTCGCGGCATTGTTTATTTTTGTTAGCTCGGCCCGCGTTGACAGATTTCATTTACTAACGAAAAAGGAAAGAGCAGAGTAGGGGTTGTGTAGAAGTGCTAATTAGAGAGTTTCGCGAAAAACTTTCGCCCGTGTGCATTTATACCGTCACATGAAATAATGAAAATTATATCTCTCCAACTCCTCCCCACCCTCTTTTCTCTCTGGAAAGAACCGTTCGTTTCTACGCCGGCAGAAATCCCCTTTTCTACGCGAAAACTTCTCTCCACCGTTGCCCACAAAGTTAACTCGCTTCTTGCGTTCTCCTTCTTACACCGTTCGTAAATCCCTTTCGAGACGGGATAGCGTTTCATTCGATTTACAGGAATCGTACAGCATAGATGTATATCGACAATTTCTGTTTGCAGCTACGAACGAAGAAGCAAGTAGTAAAAATGTGTTTCTCTTTCGAGAAGTCTTTCATCTATCCTATCCACTTTTTCCTCTTCTTCTTTGCATCCTTCCTTCTCTTTCACCGATTTTCTTTTCTTCTTTCTCCTGTTGCAGTTTCAACGTAGTTGATTATTCGTTTCTCCTTCAATTTAGAGTTAATTTTAGATTTTAGAGTATTTGGTAACAGCACCAAGTCTATGAAAGCTTCTTTCAGTGGGTGGATTTATTGTGTTATTTTTAAGTGGTCGCTAAATTGCAGGCGATTACGTCTTCTTCATTTTCAATCAGAGGAAAATTATGTACATTCGGCGAGACGAATAAGAATTTCAAATTTTCCACCTTACAAATATCTGTTCTTCCTTGGAAATACAAATATTTCATGTTTCACGAGTAAATAATACAGCAGTGTGTGTGTCTTTTATTATTATTTTTCTTTAAGTAAACGAAAGTCTGTTGGATCGATAGCGAGTTGAATCGTTTATCTTCGGTAGCAATCTACGGTATAATACTCCTCTTAGTTCGCAGTGAACCACATTTTCCGTAGGTGTACGTTTCTGCTCCTTTTCCCGTTAACCGAATAGCTTCTGTTAACCACCATTGACAACAGGCCACATAAATTTATTTGCGGTCGCTATTTACATATATCTTGCCTGGCAGTTCGTGTTGCACAGTTAGTTTGCATTAGCGGATAATAGGCTCTTTCCTCTGAACGAAAACTACTATTTTTCATACTTTTCTTATTGTTTCAACCACAGAGGATTTACAGAATAGATCTATCAACGAATGTACCTTTTACGGGGGATTCTGCAGTTTTCAACGTTACCGATTGAGCTTAGAATAAGATTACAACCATAGACTATGCATAGAATAGACCTGCCACTCGATACATTTTTTTCTATCACACTTCAGAAGTTTTTGGTGGTGTTTTTGTCAGTTTTAACATTATTTATTAAGTATAGAATAAAATTACAACCATAAACTATGTGTATAATAGAGCTGCTACTCGATATATTTTTTTATTTCACTTCAGGAGGATCTAGTAATCTTCCTGTCACTTCCAACGTTACTAATTCAGAATAAAATGAGGTTACAACCACAGACTATACATAGATAAGACTTACTACTCGATACAATTTTTTGTTTTGCGTCATGGAACTCTAATAGTGTTCTTACAGTTTCCAACGTTAACGATGGAGCATGGAATAGAGTCACAACATTCGTAATGGTTGAAATAATGAATCTATAAATAAAGTGTAGGATATATGCATGTTCTATTACTGTCAGAAGATTGTGAACAGTTCTTAATCAGAAATTCAATACACGTATCTTTATACACAGATTTAATAAAAGAGAATCTTTTACGTCTATCGATTTTGCTATCTTTAATCGTAAGATTGAATATAATTCCAAAAATCGCCACCCTAAATCGTAGAGAGTATAATAAAGTATAGTTTTTTGCACGATCGGTATTGCAGAACGTGAGAGGCGAGCTCCCGTAAGATGATGGATCTCATCTCTATCTAGTCTATGGTTTGAACTCTATCTACGGATCTGAAAGAGTTAGAAAGTTTAAAGGCGCACTGCGTATGAAATATTGTAACGTAAAAGGCTCTATAAAACTCTGAATAATAGTCTAGAGGAAGAAATCTGGAAAGATTGTCGTTTAAACGATTCTCTTCAAGCTCGTGGATAGCAAAATAGAAAGGAAACAAATTCTAAAAATTTATAATTATTTTCTGTCGGACATAAATGACGTCACATAAGTGATCTCCACTTCCTATGACCTTTTTATACAGGTTTAAGATAGAAAGTACTCAATCCTGCTTTTTGTCTCTGAAACAAAGAATAGGTCTGCGGCAAACGTAGAAGAAAAAGACAAAAGATGGAGTAGCAGACTGGCCAAACGACTGGGCGGGGTTTACTCCTTAATAGTCTTGAGCGAGCAATTGATTTTAGGTAAACTATAGTGAATTTACGATAGATTTAATTAACTGTCTTACGTTTAGGACTTAAAAAAATACTTCTTACTCTATTCTACGAAAATTTCAACCGAAAATTTCGATCCATATTGATCCACATTTTGTTTAAGCAATAATCTATTCTTCGTAAAAATAATAGTAATAAAATTTATGTCTGTATGTGTTTTTTTTTATCGAAATTTGATTTAAATTTGAAAAAAAATAGAAATAGTGAATAATTAATGAATTGAAAGTTATTAAAATACTGAATTATTGCATTAATTGATTTGATATTTATTAGAAATTATTAAGTATGACACATTTTACGTATATACAGTATTTTTGTGATAAAATGTGGAGCAAGTTGAAGAATATCTCTAAAAGATGAAGTGTCTGTGTACAGGTGTTAGTTAATAGTCACATATAGCGATAGTACATGTGATTAGGTGCTAGATTTAATTTAGATAAAGATCACTGAAAATTCCTCTGCTCACTTAGGTTAATTACTGGCTGCGTACACCTGTTTACTACCAAGCAATGCCTAAACTTAAGTAATTAAGAAGAGGTCCAGTGTAGTAAGCTGGTAAAACTTCAGGTTTATGATATAGAATGACCACTTGTGTTAAATATAATATTCTTAAAAAATTAAATATACATGATAATTAAACGGTTTATTAATTCTCATAATTGAAAATTTTAAATAATAAGAATTTTCTTCTTTTCTTTTTTTTTTCTTTTATTTATTTTAATACACAATAAAATAGTAAATTTCTTTTTCGAATTAAATATTTCCACCGAGAATGCAATTCAACACGAAAAAAAATGACATTTAATTTATTTGTTCATGTATTTGCTCTTTTTTTAACACTTCTACATTTTCCAACTCGATTTAAAATCCAGTTACTGACTCACCTAGTATTTAATATTCTCACACACGATCACTGAAAGAACAGTCCTCGCATATGATGGGCTACAGCGTTAACGAGAATT
Organism: Anthophora plumipes; assembly: GCA_951804975.1. Lineage (NCBI taxonomy): Eukaryota > Metazoa > Arthropoda > Insecta > Hymenoptera > Apidae > Anthophora > Anthophora plumipes. The sequence goes on along the minus strand of OX638123.1, from coordinate 13,216,210 downwards.
GAAAAGAATCGTTTACAGGGTGCAGCCACTTTGTTCGTTCAAAAATCTAGATTTATGTTTTGTACGTGTGCTACGTGCGGAACGTGACTAGTTAGAACGTGGAAAGAACATTGGATATCATGAATTTATTGTTTTCAAGGGTTGTTCTTATCCAACAGCTATACTGAAAAGAGAAGAAAGAAAAAAAAAAAGAGTCAAGTGTTACATACATTTTATTTATTTACAATAATGTAAAAAATATAACACTTCTCTCTTTTCAATGTTCCTTTCGTGCAGAAATAAAATATGAGTAGAGTAGGATAGTTCATTGGAAACAATTTATCAATAGTATTAGCATATTAATTAATAATATTAAATAATTAAATATTCTGAATTGTTTTCAAGGGCTGTCCTTATGTAACAAGTACAAAATTATCAATTTTTAATTTATTTACATATAATACTTCATTTTATTACTGCTCCTTTTGTGCAGCAACAGAGTACAATTATATAATGTTGAAAAAAAATTTAGAAAAGTAGCAAATTTTTGTGGAAATAATTAGAACCCTTTATATTCATCAGGAAAAGCAATAACAGTGAAAAAATAAAAAAAAGCCTTAATTCTGAGCGTTAGAGTCTCCCGGCATGTCAGTTCGTAGTCCGCGAGTGTCAAATTCTTTCTTGCTTCCTCAAATTTTTGCTTGATCACCACATTACTCAAGAATATTAAAATATTAATTAATATTGTCAAATTTATGCAATAGTAGTGTTTTAATTACAGCTATTTTAGTATATTTATACCGAAAAAGAATTTAACAATTAATTTTTATCAAATTTAATTATTTCCATGATCAGAATTTATTGCAGCAATTCTATCATTACTTTCATTATTAATTTTCGTCAAAACAACTGCAATATTAATTTTTTTAATTATTAAATATCGCTGATATGTCGAATTTGAAGTTGACTCTTGTTAAAACACCATGACATTTTCTAACAGCATTTGCCATTTCTTCATTCACGGTTAAATAGTAAAGTATCGGTTGAGATCGTTTAAGGTTATTCTCATATGACCTTAATGACGGTGAAAGTGTGTTTACCGTCTATGACATAAATAGTAGATCTTTATTGTGCTTACGGTAGACCGCCGAGGCGTAACCGTCTGCATAAACATGATATTCTTTCGTGTGAGTATACATTGACATAAGCAACGTTGTGTGAAGATACTAAAGTTCAATGTTACACCCATGGTGTCTACAAAAAGTCAATTAAATATAAATAAAGTGTAAATTTTATTTTCGTCCATAGCGAGCACGTGTCTTCCTAGTTTCTATAGGAAGAAGTATTAAAATAGAGGAATTACACGTGTAATAATTCGATTAAGTCCACATTCATAAAGTTTATTTGTCCATAAAAATGAATTAATAGAGTGAATAAAATGGCAATAGTACATGTAACGTAATAATAATTCTTGAATTGAAAATGAATCTAATTAATTGTAGAATAACCACTTAATTAATTATAAAATAATCATCGATATTGGAGAATGCATGATAATAATTAAATTGTAATTATGGAAGTGTCGATGGTCATACAGAAGTTTGAAAATTAAAATGATAAATTAAAGATCTCTCATAAATACAAATGATATTTTGCGATATGTTGAATATATTGAAAAAATAATTAACAAATAAATTCTTATGATACTTGTTAAAATGCATAATATATTTTACATGTATTATAATATAAATAATATATTATTAAAAAGCAATCTAAATTATAATTATATCTATATTGTTACATAAATTATAAGATTGTGAATTATATAAAAATATAATTAATTTATAGTGTTGCCTTAATGATGCAGTTAATTCTGACGTATTTGAAACAATTACATTTCAGGAATATTACACAGTAGCATATTTTAATAAGCCAAAAGCCATAACTTCTTGTACATACTTAACAAAACAGGTCTACCATATGGTAAACCCTGCCAGCAGAATTTATTCACTAAACATATTCTATTTGACCGCAAGAGCAAAGAAGATACCAGACATTAGCACCCAAATACCTAACAACATTAACCCTCGGAAGATGGACGTTCCGGACTGACACGCTGCGCGGATTTAGGGTCGTTTAAGCCCGCAATTTAACCTTCATAATTTCCAGGCTTGAGAAATGCATTGTTCACACTATTTCAATTATATTTTCACCTTTAAATATAACTTTAAGTAGGTACATTTTCCACGAAATTTAAAAACGTCCAATTTTTTAATTATAAAAACAAAACACGTAATTTGATAAATTGAGCATCTTTCGTCACTCACGTTGTGTGCTAATAATCAGCCACAACGAAAGTGTTAAAGAAAAGTTTCCAACGATAAGTAAGTCGTATTTAAAAAAAAAAAAGAGAGAGAAAGGCAACTGTTATGTTATTGATTTCTGTGTCCCATTGAGCAAAGTACTTCTTCCTTGGCACACCGTGTCTAAGGTACATTTGTCAAAAGTAAAAAAGAAAAAAAAAAAGCAAAGAAAGGCAAAAAGGGAAAAATCAGTCTGGTGAATTTACATGTGCAGAGAATTAAGGGAACGTCTGTCACGGAACACTTCAGTATTGAAAGCACGCATCTCCCACGAAACGTGCAGCTTTCTATCCGCAGTCTCGCGACTCGACAATGTATCAACAATGGTGACATTTTTGAAAATCCTTCAACAACAATCCCTCGACATTTCGTCTTACAAATGTACACTATGCGTTTCCTTTTATCCATGGACGGCACAATGCTTTGTCGATCATCCTTGAAGGGTACTCAAATCTTTAAGATTCTGTACATCCCTACAGGTTTTGATGTTAGAGCCGAGTAGAGTGCGATGACAATTTTTCTTCTTCTTTTTTCTCTATCGGTATAGTACACGAGAAAACTGGTCCAAGGTAAATCCGTTGAAGATTGTTTCATGCGTTCACGACCAAAACCAGGGACACACACGGTTGTACACTATTCTGGACGAGCTGTTTGGTTACATGCGTGCAACTAGGCGCTGTGTCCTGGAAATGGTAGGATTAATGTAGGTCAACATACGTGAAACTTTCCGAGGGGAACACGTATCGGCGTTTGTACAACAGGCAGGTGTGTGTAATCCAGAAAAATACATATACTACGAGGAAATATTTGTAGGGTGGATTATGTGCACGATTAAGGAGAATTAGTCATTTCTGGTTTCTTTTGTGGTTCCAGCTTGTGTCGTAGCGTAGAGTGTGTCGATAGCTGTTGCTTTATGTATAGGGTGACTGAATTCTTTTCGATCGTGCTTCGTAATTTTGTTCTATAGACGTTAGGTTAGGTAACAAAAAGGAAATATTACGTAAATATGAATTTTTTGAAAATTTGTTAAAAAATTAGGCTGGAAAATATTGAAACACTTCTGATTGTTCGATCAAACTTCGTCATTTTATTCTGCAGTTGTAAATAAGAAGAAAATATTACGTAAACGTAAATCGTTTGAAGATTTATTAAGAAATTACAACGAGAAGTATTAAAACACTTGGGATAAAGCTATTGTGATACAAAGTAGAAATAAATTAGACTGTTTGCAGTAGTAAGCAATAGTTAAATGTACACTGGATGATCCAACTATTTTGTACAAATTATTTGAAGTTCGAACGAGAATGGAATTGAAAGCACAACTGTTAATAGAGTGCAGGAGGATTTGGAAAGTTTTATAAATGATTTAAATATTTTTCAGAATTGTTTCTTTAGTTACTTGTACACGGATTGATATTGTTTCAGTATTTTCTTTTTACCTCCGCGTTATAATGCAGTTCAGTGTTATTAATCGTATCACGATAAAACTTAAATTTCATTTTTTTTTTTAACCATTAGTCATTTTGTTATTATTTATTTATTTACGTTATAACGAATAGAATTGCCCTGTTTCTCTTCTCGCCTAGACGCGCAAGCTCTGTATCAAGACAGCTACTCGTGTGCTCAGAAAGCTATGTGTATAGTGGATTAAAGCGATCCGTAACTTCAGCGAGACCAATCGCGTTTTATCTGTCCCGTTGTCGACCCAACTGAGAGGCGATTAAAGTTAGATCGATGGTACCGAGTAACAAGCGTCGGGAAATCTTAGCGATTGAACGGATGCGTTAATAGGTGTGAGGAAGATACATCTTGTGGTTGTGAAAGATGGAGTAGAAGCAAGATTATGTCTGAACTGACACGCCGTGCTCTTTGATTTATGATATTTGCTTAAAGAACTCGCGAAATGTTTTTCGTTCCAGTGACATTTTTGCCCTTTCCAGATAAACTATCTGGTTTAGATAGAAAATTAATAATTATTCTATTTTTTCCTTGTTCTTTTATTCATTCAACTTGAATTTCAGGGAACGATTCTAAGAATTTCCGACTGCTTTTCATTCATAGAAAATATTACGAGAGTACAGAATGATTTTTAACACATATTCAAACATTGTTCAATTTTTTACCATTTTATTCGAAGTATGAATTTTACGAATTGTGTTATTCACACAATGTGTAGTTACTATACTACCTATTTAAAAAAACAACACATTTTAGCAGCTGTAGACTACATTTCGTGCATTGGAAATATGATATTAGGAAATGAATTTTGATACTCTTTCTCCAATTTTTCACTGTTCCATCGCAAAAGCAGGTTTTGCTAGGTGTGCATTAGCAACGTCGTTTAACCACGCTCGCTGTATCAAGCATTTAAAAACAACACGAGCAACTCTTCGGTTTGATTAAATTATGTCAGCCGTAACCCGGAGTATTGCAGGCTTAGTAACGTTCACGTTGCGCTGCATTGTTCGATAACTTTTGCAAAATTGATTATAGCTCGCGAAGAGCTGCGCGACACGGTTTACACTTTGCACAGAAAACAGCAACTAATGGAAAACAATCTGTATCTATTAGCCTGCCGCTTCTCACCCGGTGTCCTTTATTTGTCCTTTATCGACGACACGGAAACAATAGCAATACGCGATATGTTCTTCCTGCAACAGCAATACACGCACATCTAACCATAATTGAATTCAAACACTTGAACATAATCAGCTCGCTTTAGAGATATCGGGTCAATTCAGAAACTAGTCAGGAATCGAGGTTACTATGTACAATGATGATGCGGTATCACAAGAGCCACCTACCGTGAGGTAATCGATTCTGTTTTTCATTCACGCGGTTTTAACCGTCTACGGCTACACACATACACGTATATATAGAAGGTGTCCTGTAACTAGTTTGATTCTACGTGAAAACTGAGTGGAAATTGTAGAATAAAGATTTCTCATTTGAAAATTTGTTTTCGAGAAAAGTCAGCTTGAAAATTTGTGAAGTACGCCTGTATTTGTTCAAGTTTCAGCTGATGTAAGACTATAAAGTAATCTCTAAACTTATCATCGTTTATTTGTCACTATAAACGTATCGTGTATTGTACAATTACGACAAACAATTATTACAGCATTTGATAAATTAAAATTCTGTTATGATACTTTGGAAGACGTTTGAAAGAATTTAATAAGAAGAGCACAGTTATGTATGGGTGAACGTGGACATCATTTCCAGCGATTTATGATTTAAACGAATTTTCAAAGTGATATTTCTTCAGAAATCAAGGTTCAAATTCTACATATTCGACTCAGTTTTTCACACAGAGTCAACTGCTGTTCGCTTGTGTCACTGGTTACGAGACACCCTGTATATATCGGCACCCTAGTTTCAACCCCTTTCGCCAGGCTATTTCCGGAGTGGACAGGAAACTTTGCCAGATCGAGCCATCAATCACCCGAAACTTACGTTTACGCTGAAAGAATCACCTCGATAATAAGAGAATCATTGTGTAGAAATGAGAAGAAGCGTGGAATAAGATTACAACCATAGACTAGGTATAGAATAGACCTACCACTCGATACATGTTTTTTGTTACACGTGAGGAAGCTTTAGAGGAGTTTCTGTCACTTCCAACGGTATTAATTCACCATAGAATAAGATTACAAGCATAGACTAGGTATATAGTAGACCTCCTACTCGATATATTTTTCTGGCCCATGTCATGGGACTCTATTAGTATTCTTCTCACTCCCAACGTTATCGATCGAGTATGGAATAAGATTGCAACCCATAGACTAAGTATAAAATAGACTCACCACTCGATAAATTTTTTTTGTCACACTTGAGGAAACTTTAGAGGAGCTTCTGTCACTCCCAACGTTAGTAATTCACCAGAGAATAAGAATTACGTCCATAGACCTGCCACTCCATACATTTTCTTAATCGCTAATAAGAGAATCGTTCTGTAGAAATAAAAAGAAAAGAAAAAGGGTGAGGCAAACACACAAGGATACACTTGACGACGGCGACGACAGATGGAACACACATGATGAAGCTAAATAGAAAACTGAAAGGAAAGATGTGTGTGTATGTGACTGTACCGATGGAACCGGAGATTGCCCGTAGAATAGAACGGTAGAAAAGGAGGAGAGACAAGGGAAACACGATCGAAGAAGGACAGAACGGTGAAACGAAGGGAGGGAGAGTGTTACCAGAGACGGTGGGCGAACATTGCGGTCCAGAGGGATGAAGAAGAGGCTTTACCGCTGCTGAGGGGGTAGTAGCGATACTGGCGTATGAGAGAACGGGGATAGACAGGGTGGTAGCGGCGGTGGGTAGGGAGGTTGGGATAGTTAGGTGTGTGGGTGGGATAGTCGGAGGACAGAGGAGGGTAGTGGGCCGGTTTGGTTGGTTTGCGTGGAGGAACTGCGCGGCAGTCGAGGCCGCGAGGCTCAGTGCTAGGGAGCGCGGCATCGCGATGTGTCGGCTTCCCGTTGCTATCGCACTCGCTTACAGAATCTCCCTTCGTTCGAACATTCCCCGTCAACGTGTGCCTTCCTTAAATGATACCACGTCACATTTTATTTCTACCACCCTTATAGCCTCTTCTCCACGTCCTTTCTAATCACCTTTTTTTTTCTCTGCTTCTTTTTTCTTCCCCTCATTAATTTTTCTTTTCGTCGCGTGTACCGTCCGCGAGTGTCGTTTTTTTTTTTTTTGCTTTTTCTCCCACGCGTGTGTTTGATCGGTGTGCGTCGAGTATAGTGACGTGGGATCCGTAAACGTAGAAATAATCCAACCGGGGTAGAGCCATGTGGCAAGAGAAAACGGCGGCAGAATAAGCTGAACCCAGTTTCCCCGGAAGCGATGGAGATGGATCCTTACGCGGTTGGTTGGCCACCCCAAGGTCACGGTGTGAGCGGTGTGACAGGAGGTGTCGCTGTCAGTGGGAATGGCGGTAACATGAGCGACGGTGCGAACACCATACCACGATGTTGGAGTAGACCATGTAGATCGACCGATCCTTCGCCGATGAGACCGATCGACCGTAGCATGCGTTCAACCGAGTCGATGAGGTCGATGGAATCGATGAGATCGATCGATTCTGTGATAAGGCAACCCTCTGCTGATCCTATGCGTGCTACCATGGAACACCATCAGTCGAGTAGATCGTTAGAAGCGATGGGCAGGCCAATGGAACAACAGATACGCACGGAACAGCCAAGGTCTACGGTTGATCATACCATACCATCTACCTCGATGTCTTCCACACCGATGAGAGGCGGTATAGAGCATCATTCGATGCGCGCTATAGAACATCCGTGCAGATTGAAAGATCACGCGAGTTATATGCACGATCATCATTTCGGACGTATGCACGATCATGGCTGCAGATCGGTTGAGCACGTATCACGTATGCTAGAGCATCGGCTACACGAACAGCATCCCGGAAGGCCGCCAATTGAACAGCCACCTTGCCGGCCAATCGAACATCCTCCTGTTCGACCATCGCCTCTTAACTATACCACATGCCGGCCACTTGATCATACTACTCCCGGAAGACCTATGCCGATGGATTGTGTCATCTACGGTCCGCATACTCATCCACCTCCAAGGTTACCAAGTGAGAGCCCGTTTCGTGTCAATTGCCCTGTGCACAGTCCCTTCCGCTACAGATTCCCGAACGGCGCTCTCGTCGCTGATTACCATTCCCAGCATCAGGTAAGGATCGTCAGTGCGGATGATTGGGATGGATTAATTAATTTGTCATGTTGAACAGGCTTTCTGTATTTTTTTTCTTGTTTTTTTTTTTTTAATATTCTTCTTTGATGAAGTTTTGAGCGAGGAAGAAGTGTATTGTCTCGTCTTGTGAATTTTTTAGTCATTCAGTATGTTAATTTTGGCTCTCAGGTGTTCTAATGCAGCGTCAACACTAAGTTAGGTTTAGGGTATACGTCAGTTTGACGCATTTGGAATTTCACGAGCGAAATTAGGGGAACAATTACCTCTCTTCATTTTTATTAAGGGAGACATACGAAAATATATTTGAATTTCATTATTTAATTTAACAATTAAGTTGTGTCTAATGATTCGATTTCTTGAAGGAAACATTCGGTTTCTCTGAGAGAATCCCGTAAATCTAATGTCAAATCGAAATAATATGTGTATTGTAATGTATATAAATAGCGGTAAATAAAAATTCATCAGCAAAATTTACCCTGGAAAATGTAAGAATCCCTTCTTCTTCTTTTTTTCATTTCTCTGCAGTTTATTTTTTCCCGAACTGCGTCGTAATGATCGCGTCAATTAAAAGTGACGCGCAGCGTAAATTATTATTTTAATCGGACGATTCGTTGGAAAAAAGAGAATTCGTCTCGTTACTGTTGAATACGGAGGAACGTCGGACGAAAACGATGTACAATTTATTTTCATTGTAACGAGTGTACGTAAATAAACGCGCGGGAATAAAAAGAAAAAATTATTTTCCCGTTTCGCCACACGGGAAGTCTCTCTGTTAATCCCGCCTACTGTGAAATACATTTTTACCTTGAAGGAAGGGCGGAAAAAAAGAGAAAAAAAAATTCTCCGCGCAAAGAAAAGCGTCACGTGATCCACGTCGACAATAATCACATTCTACTCAACAAAATGAAATAATACCGTGGCGCAGCGAGAACACGCGACCCTGTCTCTTTATGAATTTCAATGTTTAGCACCAGATTCGTATTAACCTTGACGTAATTAGTTCCCTCTATGTATTATGTTCCCTTTGAAGAGCACTCTTAAATAAGATTATCAAGACAGCTGGCTAGGATACGCCTATGAACGTGACCGCGAGAGAATTGCATGGATGCATCTATCTATAATGATACCATCTTAATACTCCACACTCTAGTGCGTTTATTACGTTGGAAATTGATCTTCGAACGCTGCTGATGGTTGATTACTTCGCAAAGATACTTAGAAATTTAACACTCTCGCTAAACAGACGAAATGACTCACGAATTAATTTTTATCTCTTTCTAAGTGTCACGTGATTGACATATGACTGTGGAGAGGTTAAGTTAAAATTTTTACAGAATTAAAATTACGGTTAGATTAGGCTATGTAAGGAGGAAATAGGCTATGAGAGAGATTCGAGGGGAAAAAGGAAAGATACGTTTTATTCTGGGCTTGCTAAGTTTAAATTTAGGTTAGCCGTTGCATATATAGTAATGAGACTTAAGGAGCTCTAGTGAGAACGAATGTGGGTCTGTCCCTCTAATGGCGAAGCGTAGAACTACCGCCATAAAGTACTTATAAATTAGAGTGGCGTCAACTAGTGTGTTTAACATTTGTGAAATATTTTTTTCAATAGTTTATTATGTTTAAAAATATTTAGAAATTTAATACTTGAATGTTCACAGAAAAAATGATTCACGAATTAATTTTTATTGCTTTCTAAGTGTCACGTGATTAATTCATCCATGGATGTAAAGAGGTTATGTTGAAATTTTTACAGACTTAAAATTACAATTGAGTTAGATTATAGGAAAGGAAAATAGAGAGAATTTAGCAAAGATTAGGGCGAGAAAGGATGAACAGGTTTCATCTCGAACTTCCTATTAAATTTCAAACTTTATTGCTAAGTATGATACATTCTTCCATCGTAAATGATCAAATAATATAAATTAATTGAAAAATTGTGAAAACGTCGGAAGTGAACTGAGCTAAATCAAAAGTTGATTCGACGGGGGATTAACGGGATCATTGTTGATGAATGGAATACATTTGACCAGTATTGTAGTAGAAATAATAGACCCATATCCTTCCTTTCTTTTTTTGTTTTTTTTTTTTTTTGCTACCGTAATGGAACACAGAAATAAAATTCAACTGAAATCTAAATAGGCTATGCGCTGAATAGTCTTTGTGAATAAACTTTTGCATGAATATAAATTGGAATTCCGTGAAATACTGTACAATATATAATTTAAATTCTGTATAATTATATCACGTAATCCTTGTTGATTTAATAATATAAAAATCTGAATGTTTAAAATATAAAATTATGCAGAAAATAAAATAACATAAATAATATAATCATATTAAGAGTGATTAATATAAAAATGTTAACACTTAAAATGTACATAATTGTAATGTAATTATATTATCTTTTTTATTTTAAATTCTACATAATTTTATATTTTAAATATTCAAATTTTTATATTATTAAATCAACAAAAATTCCACGTACAAGCTCGAAGCGGCAAAGTTCCGTCAGTAATAGGACACGCGAACCTAATCGTTAGCAGTTAGGTATCTCTATGGCGAAAGTTCGTGCGAGAGAGAAAAGTAATATCGTTAAGAAGGGTATAATATCATTTCTGTTCGCGTAAATCATGCGCTGTAAAGAAATATAAAGAAGTGAAAAATGTCATGGAAGCCTACTTTCGCCCGCTTATATGAACACCTAACTTGTTTTAGTTTATAATGTAAAGAAGGTTAATTGTTCGGTCTTCTAGCGTTGAGGTAAAAAGCTCTCTTTCCTCGAAAAGTCGTTTAAACTCGTTTTAGAGAAGGGCCAAGACCAGAATGAGTTTATTCCTGCTCTGTAAATACCTGACAGTTTTACAGTTGGCAAAGATTCTTTTTTTTCCTTTTTTTTTTTATTGTACTTTGCAATATACACTCAGTTTTTCGTTTATTTTTGTACAATGAATAATTAAAGAGAATTCATTTCACGGTATTCGTGGCTATAACAAGAATTACTCTCCTATTCGACGTATATATTAGTTCACTAAATAATTTAACGCAATTTGTTTTGTAATAATTTTTAATAACAACATTGCTCTCGTTCTCGACCCGCTTTTATCCTCTTGCTGCACGCTTTAGCGGACGAATTTGATAAAATTCCGCGTGGAAGTTTTATATTGCCATATAGCCTTCCATTCTTGTTCAATATTCGTGTAATTCGTTGCAGTATATCGAGTTATTTAGTCATTCTTGTTACACACGGGGTAGCAAAGATATTTTTTTTTTTCTCCTTTTGCTTCAAAATGCACGCAATAATTTGAATATTTCAACAGACGGAAATTCCGCTGTTCATTTCGGGAGTATTTCGTTGCTTTCGCCATGTGAATTATTGGCATATGAATTTCATTTTTTTTCCGCGCGTATTATCGATTAAATTTTGCGCAACTTTTATGGTATATATATGTATCCGGAGTATTTGTACGTAATATACGTTATATAATAGGAAGTGAGACAAAATTTGAGGTCCAAAACCAGGAAAAAGCACTCTGACTGCCGAACTAACATGCTGGGAGATTCTAACGTTCATAATTAAGGCTCCATTTTGATTTACGCGCTGTTATTGCTCTATTTTTATTTCTAACCCGATTCTAAATTACAGACATGGAAGTTTTCGTTAATATCATAGTAATTTGACTTGTAAGAACTGAACAGATTTTTTTTTTAAACAAATTTAGTCACTAATAGACTCTTTTTTCTTTGCATAAAAATGAATTTCACTTGATATGGTGTTTTATGAGCCATGTGTAACAATGGAGGAAAAATGTGAGGGTTTAAACCAGGAATTTAATCTGCGACCTCCAGACTGACATGCCTGAAGACCTTAACGCCTATATCTAACGCGTTTCTTTAATTTTTTTCGCTATTGTTGCTGTTTTTGGTGTATATGGAGGTCTTCTACATAAAATACAAGTATATAGGAAAGTTTGAGGAATATTACACGATTTTTCTTGCATAAGCGAACACAGACTTGCTATCAACGTATGTTTAATATATCAAATATTAAAAGATTGAAGATACAGCTGTCTCTACTACAGAAAAAGTCAGAAGAAAATTGTTTTTTTCAATGCTCAATTTGTTCCCGTGGAGAAATACGCTCGGAAACGTTGGCATACACCGTGTGCTGCATTCTCACAGAATATACGAGAGGTATTTCCTTAACGGATTTACACGCACAAATTTTCCACGAAAACAGAATTGCTCGGTGCGAAAAGAAGCTTATTCTTTCGACATTTTCTTTTGCGCGAGAAAGAAATTGCCTCGTTCCGAGCGGTGGCTAGGTTATTCTTGTATTCCATCCGAGGCGAGCTTTATATCTACCGGGTGTTTCATCCGGTAACGTCTCAATTTTTACTTTTTTCCCCTCGCCTCTCGCATTCCTCCAGTCGATCCTGAAAAGAACATCGTTGACAGCTCGGGCGTTACGCGACTACGAGCTCCTCGTTCACGTTTACGTGCCCGAAATTCGAAAAGGCACACACACCACACAGAAGTGTATGCAGAGATCCTTCTCTCGCTCTACACTCTCCCATCTCCATCTGTCACTCACTTACACGCTTTCTCGCGTTCTCTCTCTCACGCTTTCTGCCTCGCGCTATCTCTCTTTCGCGCTCTCCGTCTGTCGCGCTTTGTTTCTCGTGTTCTCTGTCTCGCGCTGTCTTTCTGTAGCGCTCTGTGCCTCGCGCTGTCTTTCTGTCGCGCTCTGTGCCTCGCGCTGTCTCTCTGTCGCGCTCTGTGCCTCGCTCTCTGCCACGCGCTGTCTTTCTGTCGCGCTCCCTGCCTCTCGTGCTTTGTTTCTCGCGCTCTGTGCCTCGCGCTTTGTTTCTCGTGTTCTCTGTCTCGCGTTGTCTCTCTATCGCGCTCTCTGTCTCTCGCACTCTGTTTTTCGCGCTCTGTTTCTCACGCTCTGTGTCTCTCACGGCTCTGTCTCGCGCTCTCTCTCGATGTTTGTGCGTGTGTATGCCGGAGGCAGAGAGTAGAAGACTGAGATAGACTGATTTTCAGAGAGAGACTGATTTTTGGGAGATGGGTATAGCGTGCATCGCTGCGATTCACTCTAGCATGCAAATTCGAGACGTGTGTGCATCCGGAACGTGACTAGCAATCGGTCGATATCGAATCGAGCGGCGATTTAAGCTGGTGATCTGCCCGAAATATCTTTCCCTACAGCGAAACGCGATAACGTTTCGCATTCCCATTTCAGTGATACAACCACACTTGCTTCATGCGTCACAATCCGTCATTTTGTCTATCCATACGTATCCACCGTTTTGATGCATCCACGTTATAGAATACCAAGGAACATTTAATGATACATGTATAAGAGATGATTGGATGCTATGCTAGATCATGCGACGTTATTGGTCCAGACATTTATAATACAGTACATGTTTTATTCAAAGAATAGAACACTTTGTAAGCAGAGATATTTAAATTAGACGAACTCTTCTTAAAAATAATATTTCTACCAAAATTGCACTGTATGTAAAATGATATTCGCGAATTTTCGCCATTGCTTTCCAAAATCTCTCCAATTAGGTTAGGTTATATGAAGTTAGGTTAGATTCATAATATTTCTAATTGCTGGATGAATAATTGTTTCATTGAAACTTGCACAATAAAGTTATCACATTGTTGTGAATTTATTTTTCATTTTTGTTTTTTCTTTAACAAATCAAGATATTTGATAAAATGAATGTTTTCAAGAAGAGCTAGTTTGTATGGAAAATGTCGTAAATGTTTCGCGTAGAGTGCATGCAAACATTAGGATAAAAGAATTAAGATCTTTTAAACGGATTCCGTTCTATCATTCGTGGATTTTCTCGTAAAACTTTATGATGAGTGTGTATCTTCTGAAATGATATGTTTTACGACTCAGAAGTGCGGACGTATAATGTGAAATAATCGTTCTTACATCGAACGAAAGCTATAATACGAGTAATTGCTGTGTTAAACATTTCATTGCATTGGGAATGCTGTTTCTGATTCCGGTTTTCCTCGAATGATCACAAAAAATTTTACTACGAACTGATAATGGCTAGTTCATCTCCGTATCTTGTTACAAAGATAATCTTTCTTTTCCTTTTTTTTTTATGTGAAGATGTTAGATTGGCAAAGGTATTAGTGAAGCATAAAAAGATCGGTAATTTTTATTTTTGTAACTTTCTGACATATTCTAGCGAAAGATTGTGTATCTTTAAATCCTTGTTCCAGAACCTAACCTATAAAGAGAGTATGGTTTCACGAAAAGGAATAATAATTCCAAGGCAAAACCTAACCTATAAAAGAAGTATGCCTTTACAGAAAAAATAAAACAATAAAAAGAACACAAATAATTCACATAATCCTGTATTTCGTATTATTATTTTGTTTCTTTTAATATTTTTCACCGATAAGAAGAATAAGTATGAATACTAATTATAATTTTTTGGGTAATACCAAATTTAAATATGGATGCTAACATTTTCTTTTTTTTTTTTTTATTTAAATAACCGAGTTACTTACGTTCGAAGGGACAGCATTCTCATTTAGAAATATGCAAGACCACAAACACGTTTCAGTGACCTACGTTCCTCTTTATTTTCAAGTTGCTCTACGTGATCTTGTTAAGAATGTAACGCCGTCTGCGAACAAAACGTAAAAAGGATAACGGCGTGAGAGCAAACGTAGAAGGTGAAACTTTTCCTTCTCAAATAAAGAACAGTGGAAATAGTTCATGTTAGGTTTTCTCCGGGAAACATAATATAACACATGTCAGACACGGTTTGAACTTGTTCGTTTGCACTCTATAAATTTCTTTTCCTTTTCTCTCAGATAAACTTTCACGTTACATTATTAGAAACTTTGGTGTACAAATTTCTCTTTTATTGGTAAATATTGGATAAAAAGGAGGGTCTTTCTTTAGGGTTTTTTGAAATCTAAGGTTTATTCTAACAAATCCCACGACCACCCACGCCTTGAAGGAGGAAATTGAGCGCTGTATCTAAATTCAGCCATATTTATGCAAAACGATGATGGAAAATTTCGACAAAAGAGACATTTACTCAATATACTATTCCATACATAATCCTATACTGTATACTTTATGAATCCATAAAAAATTCACAATTTTTGAATCAAAAACCAGTGTTTTCTATCAAAATTACTGTTTGCGTGAAACTTGGAACACCCTATAGTTGTAGCACAGTTCGTAATTATCAGTACTGGTAATAACAGTTGAATTTTCGCTGAGTCGTAACAGTTCGGTAACGAGGAATTCTTCCCGATATTAGATTAAAAATTCTGCGAAAGTTATACAAAATAACAACTGGTTACTTATCCAGCAACGGGATAATGGTCTATGAAACGATGTTATTACACTAGTAGTAGGATTACGGGCCGCTATATAATCCAGAAATTACTCGTGCCGCATTGACCTCGATAGTGGAACGACTGATCTTCAATATGTCCTCTTGAAACGGCGATTTCAGCTTACTGGCTGTTTAATCTCTTGTCCCTCGGGGTAGAAGTTACTCGGCTAGACGACGTTTTCGACGATTCCCCCTGGTGACTTCTCTTTCTGATTAATTCCCTAACCTATTTTTGAAAATGCAATCTTGGACGATGAAATCAGGACAGTGAGGAAGGACGCTACCTAACCTCTCTCCCAGCGTCTTGTTCTTCCGGTTCTCGTATAACGTCCTCGAAACTGAGAACCTCTTCGTAAACGACAAGCCGTGTAATTTCATGGTCGCAGGTTTTGGGAACATTTAACGCAGAAATAAAGTATCGTCTTTTCCACGACCTATTTCATTCCTACGCTGGGGGTAGAATTAATTGTTTGAGAAAAAACGATCGCAGGCCAGGCAAGATCGCCAATTTTTAATCAAATTTTTTTCTGCTGAGAACGGTAGAATGAATGTGAGAGCACGGAATTACGTACACCGGTGCAGTTCTTACACGACTGAAATACTGTACTGTATTGCAGTACCAGGTTTCATTGCTGTGTGTCTCTCTCTCTCTCTCTCGAGTTAATTGATTCACATAATTGTGTCTTCGTTTATCAGAAATTTGAACGCTGCAATTTATTCCGGCGACAGTTTTCGCTTGGTGAATTTGTTACCTTCGAGGTTGTGTTTTCGGTGCCGTTTAATTCGTTAAAGTTAGATCCCCTTTTTCCTCTCGGGATACTAGTAATTTAAATTGTTTCAAAGGACGAATAAAACGGAGGATAAATTCTTTTTTTTTTTTTTTTTGTAAATGCTGTCTCTTCTTCAGAGTCACTCGTGCATTTTTACACGATGTGCGTTCGATGACATTGGACACTAAAATACGAGATAAAATGTGAATGTTCCTTTTATTAGAATCTCAGATTCTAAGAATATCAGACGTCAATTCGAAAATCTGAATATACACGATTGAAAGTTTCATATTTGTCATAGATATGTCACAGTTAGGTGTCTCACTTGCGACAAAATCGTCGTTCGAGCTTTCGTTCGATAGAGATTAATTTAGTCGTTTCCCGGTAGCTGGACGATAAACGTCTATATTTTCACGATTGCAGAAACGCTTGCCTACGTCAACCAAGTTATTTGTATCAGTATCGAGCTTCGAATAATAATAGTACCCAATCCCTTGGCGATTTGTCTATAATTCTCGTATTTACGAAGTTATTCGTTGAACCATCGACGTGTCTATAAATTCTTTCTTTCTACTTTTTTCGTTTTTTTGTCAGATCAACAATGTCCACGTGCTTGTACGAGAAAGGTGCATCGAGATGAAAGCTTCTTCAATGAAAATTGTGTTACATGTGTATTACGGGAAGAAAAGGGTACATGGAAGAGATTTATGAGGAGCATCGTGACATGCAGGTTATAGATATCGAATATCCTTCTTCCTCTTCTTCTTCCCGTGATGTTATCATCGAATACATGCTGGGTGGAACCAAATAAACCTTAGATTATGACTTGTACTATTTTTCACGCGCGTCTTTCAGCCTGTAGTCTGGCAACCACGCATTCATTCTTTCTCTAGCTCGTTGTCTTTCATTATTTCGCTCTGTGCTGATATTTTTAACATTTTGGGTGCTAAGAACGTATATATGTATTCGACGAGAATTATCGGTATGAACTATGATACACACATTCCTCAAATTTGAATATTTAGACTTATTATTGCGTGCAGGAATGAATTCTTTCCGAATTTTGTGTAGAATGAAATTTTTTTATTCTGTTTTTCAGCTGTCGGAATAATTTGCACTGTTGTCGATGATTCTTTGCCATTTTTTCGATAGTTTGCGAATCCCATCGCGAGTATTTTAATATAATTTACTAAATATGATTCTCATCACAGGCTCAGATGAACAATTTGCAAATAGTGACGTTTACAATTCCCCACACGATTCTCAAGAATTGATGTAATTTTTTTTATGGTATTTTTCAAATTCTATCGATCGTGCATGTAACACATCGAACATTTTCTGATGATTCTCAAGTGACCCGAGTGTAGGCGGAAGGGTCACCTGTCATTCCTTGTTCCGTGGATTAGTGGTATCAGTCATAGAGCTTACAACTCCCTGTACACGTTG
Source organism: Anthophora plumipes (assembly GCA_951804975.1). Classification (NCBI taxonomy): domain Eukaryota; kingdom Metazoa; phylum Arthropoda; class Insecta; order Hymenoptera; family Apidae; genus Anthophora; species Anthophora plumipes. The sequence continues at coordinate 13,198,528 of OX638123.1, read as the reverse complement.
TCGACACAATCACATGGGAAATCCCTTCGTCTATGCGTGTAACAATTCCAAAGAGGATCACACACTGTGGCGGACGTATATTTATGAACAGAGCTGAACTTTCAGGAATATTATCATGAAAATCATATTATTCGTCGTTTTTATCCCTTCGTTCAAGGATAATACGAAAATAAAGCTATTCAACTGTTCAATTTATTTTCTCAATTATTACTTGAGATATTTAAATGAAAAAAATTTGTAACAAAGTTACAAACTAGCTTTACTTGAGATATTTTTTTTTAGAATTCTAAATCAATTTCGATCCATCGTAACAGATAATCAATTTACGTCCATTGGATTGAAAAATGTAGCGAACTTTACAGCCTCGTTTTCCCAAGTATCGTTTTCATCTCCACGTATTCCTATAAATGATGTTCAATCGATACCTGTAACAATTAACGGTGATTGTCATCGTCGTAGCCATTATACCTTTTTTTTTCTTCAAAAGAGAGACGAGAGTGGTACGCGTTTTTAGTTAATGCGTTCAATCGTACCCCTGGGAACGCGAATTGAATCCGTTAAGAAGAGGAAACTTACATTTCCATAATCGATACACCCGGCGTTTCTTAAATGCGCCATCTACTTTGCTACAGGCGGCTTCGTTGCGATTGGAGAAAGACTGTACGAAAAAAAAAAGTCACTCCACCACTGAGAACGTGTTTAAGATGTTTACGGTACTTCGACAGGTGTCTAATAGCCGGATAATGTGTTGGGAACGTAAGATCACTGTAAATGCAAGTGTTCGAATATTGAACGTAATGGTTTTCGACCAATTTTGATTTGTAAGAATTTTAATGTAGGATATTGTACACAGAAATACACGGTGAGTGGTCAGAAATTATTGTGATCACTCATGCAAACGAAAAAAGGATTGTTTTATTCCAGTTTATACTCTTTTGAAAATAGGGTCTGAATATTAACGAGGTGTGGCTATATTTGTCACGAGTGAAACGGAACAACGACGTCCTGGTGAATCACGGAAGCGTCGTAAAGGTACAGGTCAGCTTCCTGTTATTTAAAACACGGAAGGTTGTTGGGTTACTAGCTCCGGTCAGCCTCAATGGAATACATTAGCGTTATGTGCAAAAGCGAAAGAGATTTTCGCTTGACGACGGTCCGCTTCTCGTATGTCGCGCTTCGTGTAATCTCTCTGCATCCCTTATTCTCGCTTCCTTTCCCAGTTTCCTCAGCAACTTCTTCCCATCCTAACTCGTACAAGCCCTAGCCTATACAGGGTGTTCACTCTTACAACTAACCACAATTTTTTCCTGCAAATAATTGGATTCATCGTATTCGTTCCACCAAACACAATCGTAGCAGTTATTTGTATGATATTGTATTCTTTGTATAATGCCATCGAATGGACTTTAGATTGTCTATACTATCTCTAAATTATCTTTAGTACTTTTCGTTTTATTTCAATTTGAAGTTCTATCGTTCTTATTGGAGGACCCTATATTAGAAAATTCAGTTCTTCCATTTCTGACCTTGAATCACGATCAAGGTCATTGTGTATACGAATAGAATTCGTCGTGACACACACTCTGTTATATAGCAGGAAAAAAATATACAAAATTCGGGGTTTGGAAATCATTTTAATTTCTAAAAAGAAAAAAATACATGCGTCATTATGTTGCCTGTAAAAAAAGCAGTACAATCTTTTTTTTTCTAATATCTACTGTCTGCAAGAAAAATGCTGGCTAGTAATAAGCGTGAACACCCTGTATATATGTGTCCGCGTGGTCATCCAGCGCTGCAAGAAGTTTTACACGCTGTCACCAGACCACCAAGCGTTTCCTTCCTTTTCAACGTCACCGTCCACGGTTACTCTACAATCTCGGGCACGATAAGTGGGTAGCTCGTTACTTTTTGATCAATATTTAACGGCTATACACCTGGCTGAAATTGCGTCGCTAGGTTTTTTGACCTCTAACGATCCGTCCGCTGGACTTGTATAAATCACTGGTCAGAGTTTTAGTTCTGTGATAAACAGTAGGTTTACGGACATATTCCACATGAGATAGGGCTGTAGTCGTTCCATTTTCTTTTTTTCTGGCACGGTTTATGACACGATCCTGAAGAAAGGGTGTCTACAGGTCTATTATGTGCCTAGTCTATGGTTGTAATTTTATTCTATGCTGAATCAGCAACGTTGGAAGTGACAGGAACTCCACAAGTGCCTGCTAGAGTGTGACAAAAAATATATATCAAGTGGTAAGTCTATTCTGTGCCTAGTCTATGGTTGTAATTTTATTCTATGCTCAATCGGTAACGTTGGAAGTGACAGGAACGCTAGTAGAGTCTCATGAATATGGGATAAAAAAATAAATATAATCAGAATGTTGAAATTAGAAGGTTGAGGAAAGATTGAATTTGGATATGTATACGTAGCAAGAGTTGCTAAAGATATAATGGTAATAGGTTTCGCACTTTTATTCGTGAAATTGAAAATCCGTCAAATTGACGGGTCCGGTGAATGTACATAATGTTAAAGCTAACATTTTCCTTGTTCGTGACTACAGACGCTTTGGAAAATTTACCCAAACTGTTCTGATAGCGATGATCGACGTTTAACTAACAAGGGTCGATTGCTATCTCGAAAATTCGGGAAATTATGAAACTTTGAGGATAAGCATATATAGATAGATGGTAATACTTTCAAATTCAGTCTGAGAGGTTGAAATTAATCCCTGAGAATTTTATTTTGTGACTGTACGATCTGACAGATTCAATTTGAAAGAAGTAACTTTGTCCTATCTCTTAGAAATTGCTGTAGAATTATTGCAAACTAAAATTGAAGAAGTATGTGAATTTTCAGGGTTTTATTTCAAACCCTTGCAGTGAATTTTGGGCAACAAAATAAAAACCATGTGATATACAATTGTATATGCTTTACATATCCCCAGAAGTTTCATAATTTTTAGAATTTTTTGATTGAAATTCTTCGCTGGTAAGTATCGTCGTCTGACTTTATGTATTAGCCCCTTCAAGCATGCAACCAGTGTCGCTCAGATGACACTGTGCAGGCACTTTTAGGCTTTCTGCATTTATTATCGATATTTGTGTGTACAACGTTTATACTGAAGGTGTTATTATTAAAATGTATTCAGTGATACTGGAAATTGAATAAAAATAAAGAAAGAAATCTAAATTTACGAGAAATTTTTGTTTAATTCGATGCAATTCAGGTGTAGTTTGATTTATCAGTGAAAACGTATTGTGTTTTCGATACAAATACAACAATGAAGTATACAGTTTTAATTTCTAGCGAATTCTCCTCTCAAGGGTCTTTAGAAGTATCGAGAACGCGAAAACGTAAAAAAACTGATAAGAATAAAGGCAATGCGGAGCATTATCTTTCAGTAATCTCAGATTAGCAAGATTATGTCTTCGCTGAATGCTCTGTGTATGAAAGTACCCACGGGTGACTTTATTTATTTTACGATTCTGCATATATTTTTAAATAATCCACTTCGACTTCCTTTTTTCTTTCAGTTTATGATAGTCGTATGTACATTATGGTGAATATCGTCCTATATTTGTTCTCTTTAGAATTTTTTCGTCGTGTTTAATTATTTTAAATTTTTATTACGTATATATTTTTAGTTAATCAGATTTCTCTTGTTAATATGGAACTATACTATTTTTTTTTAAGACTTGAAAGGCGTGAAAATTAAATTGATAGCTTTTTTCAAAAATTTCAGTATCCTTTTTTACCAAAAATCGAACACAATTTTAGTATTCAAAATAACATTAATTTTTTTGATAGCTTTTTTCTTATTTGTCGATTATCCAATAAATGTTCTCTTTCACAAAATGTTAAACGCGATTTTTAGTCGATCAAATCATGAAGAAACCCTCTAAAGTAATTTGTACACCAAATGTCTATTTTCATTAAAAAAAAAAAGTTTGTTTTCATTATTATTTGTGAATTAAATTTAAACTCTGTTTACCCGGTGTTAGAAGCTTTCATTGAGAAACCAAACGGAAATAATATTTTTCAGCCGTGCTGTTAAGATTGATTACGGAAAGCTCTTACTTCGTATTAATCATTTTCGCTCAATTACTACAGGAGATTCATCAAGGCCCTGTTGTTCGTAACATCCGTCTTTCACGATTCATTCAGTTGAGCAAGCTAAATTGTTTATTACCATACCCAGCCATTAATGGTTCTTTTTTTTTTGTGCTTTGGAGCAAGATCTTTTAACCTTCGACTATTGCCAAGTTTTTAATCGATAGGAAAGACAACGTTCTAGAACAGTATGAACGCTTCGTCGAACGCCACTCGATATCGAATATGGATTATGCATGCGGGTAGTACAATGTTCCTGCATGAATTTCTAACTCCCGTTCGTCCATGTTAAGCGTCCAAATATTTTCCAACCGTGGATAACCTAATATTTTGTCACAGTATTAGGTTAATATTAATTGAAATTTGGTTAATTAAAAGATGAATAATGAAGCATTTTTAATAATTAGGTACTTCAATGAAAGTTTAAAAAGAAAATTATAGGTCGATATTGGCAAAAAGTTTGGGGTCACCTGTTAATTTTCTACAATATTAAATCAACGCCACTTTATTCCATATAGATCGATTTGTATGTTAAAAAATTCGTTAAAAAATATTTAGGGTTGTTAACTTTATTGTGAAAATTTTAGTGTATTTTTTAATAAACAGTGGTTCCTAAATTTTGAACAGTGGCTTGTAACTATTACTATTAGGTATACCAATTAATTTAGTCTTCTCTCACGAAATTTTTCACGATTTTATGCACTCAAAGCCGCTAGTTTTCTTCAGAAAATGAATTCGTCTGCTAATCCGTAGATTTAATTTTGAAATCAGTCTTCGTTAGTACTTAATACGAATTCTCAAATTTTCCAACAATATTTTCGTCAATTTTCCTCTAATTAGAAATCCAACGTTTCATATTACACAACTTAACGATACGACGATAATTACACGTTTAGACAAGTAAGATACCTGTACTGTCAATATTTCCAATGCAAATACAAGCAACCATCGTATAATAATGTTATCCAAAGTTCTCCCGGGAGACAAACGCCGTTCTAACCATCGTCTATTGTTGCCATGGTATATATAGACACGTGTTTGACATTTGATGCTTACGGTCACTTACTGTTCGCTCGAAGATATATTGCACCAGTGGGAAGAGGAAGGAGGCGTGTCATGGACCACTACGCTGGACATTATTGGGTTACTGGTCGCTTGAAATCACACTACGCGAATGGAAGGGGTACTAGGCGTGTCAGGAGTCCCTATACTTCACATTATTGGCTTACCGGTCGCTTGAAACCACACTGCACGGAAGGGAAGGGGAAGTAGGCATGTCTTGGGTCCTAAGATTGGACCGTACTGTCCTAGAGCTCATTGGAAAACACGCTGCGCGAATGGAAGGGGAAGTAGGCGTGTCAGGGGTCCCTATACTTGAGATTATTGGCTTACCGGTCGCTTGAAACCACACTGCGCGGAAGGGAAGGGGAAGTAGGCATGTCTTGGGTCCTAAGATTGGACCGCACTGTCCTACAGCTCATTGGTAAACACGGTGCGCGAATGGAAGGGGAAGTAGGCGTCAGGAGTCCCTATACTTGACATTATTGGCTTACCGGTCGCTTGAAACCACACTGCGCGGAAGGGAAGGGGAAGTAGGCATGTCTTGGGTCCTAAGATTGGACCGCACTGTCCTACAGCTCATTGGTAAACACGCTGCGCGAATGGAAGGGGAAGTAGGCGTGTCAGGGGTCCCTATACTTGAGATTATTGGCTTACCGGTCGCTTGAAACCACACTGCGCGGAAGGGAAGGGGAAGTAGGCATGTCTTGGGTCCTATGACTGGACCGCACTGTCCTAGAGCTCATTGGTAAACACGCTGCGCGAATGGAAGGGGAAATAGGCGTATCAGGAGTCCTTATACTTGACATTATTGGCTTACCGGTCGCTTGAAACCACACTGCGCGAAAGGGAAGGGGAAATAGGTGCGCTGTGGGTCAGCATTGTATAGTATGGAACTTGGGTAACATATTTTCGATATAAAACACTATAAAAATAGCGAAATACCCTTCCATAACACAATACTTTTTGAACATAGCTTTGCAATGCAACATAGAATAAAAATTGCATAAACTGTCTGATAAACATACAAAGATCTGCAGTGTAATGCAATTTTTAGAGCGACGAGGAATGCTTTAGCATGAGTATTTCTATATAAGAACGTAGATAAGTGTCTTATCGTAGTTAGAAACAAGAAAATAGGTGAAATTATTAGTTTATTCTGTCAACAAGCAACATATGAGGTTTTTGAGACATTGACACGACGTGAGAACAACGAAAAGTTTACATTAATAAAATTGTACAGCGTTTTTTAAATGTGCAAACTGAAAGTTACGAAAGTAAAGAAGATTTTGATATAAAAGAATCTCTAGTGCAAGCTGAGCTCAGTGCGAAGAGAAAACGAAGTAGACGCTACTTGTCTTTATCGCGAAGACTGTGGACTTCATAACTGGAGAGTGTATAGAACGAGCAAAACTCTTCAAGCTACTTGCGTCTGAATTTCGCATTTACTAAAAGTCGAGTATTCGCGTAATATTACGTTTCACTGGATTCACTGGCAAGTGACACTTTCCTGAAAAAAAAGAACTAAATATCGAATTCATTTGCTTGAAACTAACTCGAGAATCACTTTTTCACTTTCTTCTGTACACATTTTTCGTTTCTTATGATATTCACATAATCTTCGCGTACGTACAGTGCAACCTACATATATAAACGGTTTTACCACCGATCGTATAGTCTGTGGAAGCGATATGAGCTCGTAAAATCAATCAACCATCAAAGTATACTTAATCAAAGCGGTATAACAGCAATTTACCAGAGATAAGAAGCTCGAGCCTTGCTCAAAATCGGTTGATGTCAACTCGAAATTTCTTCCACCGTTATAGTATATTTAAAAAAAAATTTCTGTGCTTTAATTATTTATAGCTGCTCTCAATACTGTATAAATAATTTTTCTAAACCCTAAGGGTTAAATACATTGTGAAAGATTTCAATTAAACTTCTCGAAAATTGTCTCGCTGAGTGCCCCGTGTCACAAACTCAATTACTTTAACAAATTGTACTTGAAAAAAGAAATTCTACACAAATTCCAGGCATTAGTAACCCCCTGTGTGTAAACGAAAGCGTTAGTGTATCAACGTTGCGTGAAATTCTCTGATGTTCTGCAAAGCGAAGAGAGTGACTAACTAATTAGCAGAGCTGGGTTTCGTTCCTTTAACTAGAGCACAATTATTTACTTTTCAAAGTAGCGACGTTGCGCACTTAAGGTTCGTCCCGTTGAGCGGCTGGTTCCTTTAAGCCTTTTCGCGGTGGTACACCATCCCTGTCCTCCATCTTTATCGGAAGGAAAGCATTAACAACAGTCAACTTGTTCGTCGAACTTGTTATTATTTCTGACGAATTGATCTTCTTAAGAATAAGAAAGTTCGACAGGCAGTTTCGTTGTTCAACGTCAAAATGAACATGCAACTAAGGCAACTCGAAGAACACGCTGTCTAATAAAAGTCTGATGCATGATTAAAAATTAAACGTGTATCTAACGAGAAATTCTCGTCGAATAAGTTCAAAAAATTGAAATTTCTATTTTTTTAAATTAAGCCAAGGATACGACCTTTCAAAAATTTGCTTTTATAATTTTAAAGTATTGTAGAATTTCCAAAACAAGAATTAAGAAGTTGCTTTTATTTCCAAAATTTCCGAACACTCTCTATACAAGCAAGTTGCTCACTTAATTTAATTAGTTTAATTAATATTTCATAAAATTTAAACGAATATGCTAATAGGGAGGACTAAATTGTCCATTGTAAGCAAATTTTAACCTAATCAATGTAACTTACATGGACATCGTATTACGCAGGAGTAGTTGAATGGTTTGTGCTTACTATAGCCTGAAGCGATTCATCTGCCTCTAGGTGGGACATTACTAGTTGATTCAGTGCCATTTCTCAAGCCGTCCAGTGATAATGTGGTCCCCCCGGGGTGGTTTACTATGTTGTGTGCTTGAAAAGATAAAAGAAAACTTCAGTATTATCTCGAGATCACATCTAGATTATCCTCCCTGTTTCCTCATTACCTTTCATTGATGTTAACAGCCACTAGAAGAACTGTTTACATAAATCGTTTCAATTGAGCTGCATCATTTTTCACCTGGTTGTTACTTTACCTTCGGGATTGCTTTATCACAATGGAAAATGTATCAGGGGAAAAGATAATTTCGTTTTAACATACTTATCGAATTTCTATTCGAATAGTTCTACATGTACAACGTTTAGGTTAGTTCTAATATTTCTACATGTACACTTTTTAGGTTATGTGAAAGATAATTTCATTTTAATATGCAGATAAATTTTTTTTAGGTTAGTTCTAATATTTCTACGTATATACTTTTTAGGTTAGTATGTATTATTATATTTAATTGTACTGTATCGAATATAGAACAAAGATGAAATAATTGTTCGCAATTTTGACTTCATTTTTAATTATCTACAAATTAAATAGATTCAATTTCCGCGCGAGAAATGAATCCCAGTTAACAGGTTAATGTAACCGGGTGTAAATCTTTCCTTAATCCGTTTAACACGTGAAATGTACGGTGACCTATATCTTAGCGTCTGATCTAAATTTGATGACGGGTTGGTTCCAAGTAACATAATACCTAACCTAGACTGATTGTGAGCACGTCAGCCAAACTAGCGCAGACGTAACGTGTTTTGTGGATACACTTTTGTTATTTATGTAACCAGAAGCTCTCATTATCTAGCCTCCCTAGCAAATGTATTCATGAACGAAGAGCGTTAAGGCGCGCGAGATGGCGCTAGTTGCATGGTACGAGAACTCGTCGAGGAGATTCGCATGAGTCGTAACGTATCGTGGTTGTCAGTCATATTAATAGGGCCGTTAATGAAGCGAGCAGCTTGATGGAACTATGCTAAATAACACACACCGTTCAAAGCTTCAAACAGCTAGCAAGTGAAACATGCACCGTCAATCCCATTTCAAATACTGCGTAATCAATTCAGATTCATGGGTTTAAAGGACATTTTCTTTTTTTCTTCCCGGTTTGCTTCGAATGAAGTGTATACTCTTTAATTCTCGTGTGTTTCGGGAGTATTTTTTATCTATTGTTCACTGGAAAATACGATTTATTGTTACTAGGGAATTTTTTATTGATAAATTCGAGCAGTGTCGATCAGTGTTCGAAATAAAACAGTGCATACACTTATCTGTAAAAATAATTTAAAGCTCCAATATGAGAGTAACTTTTGGAACAGCCTGCAGATTCATTTTTTTTTTTTTTGTTCATCTATGATATTTTGAATTAAAAAGTATAATGCAACTGAAAACAGTGTGTGTACTTGTCTGTAGAAATTATTTAAAAATCCAATATTAATCTAAGTATTGAAACACCCTGTAGAGATTCACCTTCTTTCACGTTAGTTCAGAGCAGTCTGCACAGAGTTATTTTAAGATCGAAAAGAAAATCATGACGTTTCTTTCGGTATATCGCTCTATTTTCCCTTCTTTTTTTCTGCCACTAATTTTCAAGCTGATCACGCTTTACGGGAACGTTTAAACTGAAATGTCCCGCATGGTAACGCGATAGATTCCACCACTATGTTTGCTCTCTGTTTCGCTTCTGTCTCTCTCTCTCTGTATATAATTCCACATCCCCGGGTATTACACGAATTCCCGTGAGGGAAGTGAGTTCGAAACGAATTTGTGTCCCATGTGCAAGGGAGCTCAGATGTTTCAATGAAAACGTAATCTGCAGTCTGGAAGTATAAGTTATCAAGGTGGAAACGACTAGGTCTATCCTTCAGGAGTGGAAGCACGTCACCTAGTGAACATCTAAAGCGATCCTTTAAAATTGCTCGTTCTGTGGGGTCTCTGGTTAGGTTAGAACGCATGCGTCATACGAAATTCCACCTGGATCGTCCTCTGTGGAGAATTGCACGAATTTGGCGTACATCCAAATGTGCTCCACCGTTAAATACTTCTAATGACACGTATCTATCCGCGAGTTCTCAGAACCCGTGAACATTTCTATCGTGTTGTACTCCGCGGCTCATTTCACTGTTACGTCACAGAAAATTCTACGGATGAAAAAAAAAGAGGGCGAAACCTCAGCTTGTACACTTCACTTCGTTCGTACAAAGTGGTTTGCTTGATATTTAAACACACGTGAGGCTTCAGTGTAAATTCCACTTCGTCGATGCACAACGGTTTGGTTATGCAAAGAGGAGATCGATAGAAGAGGGGAAAAAGAAGGGAAAGAAAGATTCGTTTCGTCCTGAGATAGTGGATCTAGGACAAATATCAAGATTTAGGTTGGAAGCTATATTATAGGCTTCGTCGATTTAAAAGAAAATCTAGTTTAGGATTTTTTGGAGGTGATTTTCTGGATAAATTTGTAAAATTTGAAAATTGGTGGGTTTGTTAATTTTTAAAAAGTGAATATTTTATTTGGAACGTTAATAGTTGGACTTGATAGTGGTTTTTGAAAAATCTGCGGAAATATTATCGAGTATGAGGGAGAAACTGAAAAAGTAGAATTTTCAATATTCAACTACATTTTTATCTGGACATTGAAAAGTTGTTTATAATACAGTACATAAGTTTTATAAAATAATTGTATTACAATAATATATATTTTAACATATATACATAATTTCTTTTATATAGATATCTATTATTTATATAAAATATTTATTGCACTTTATATATGTAAATTACTTATAAAGTATATAAAATAATATAAATAATTGTCTCGTGAATGAAGTAGCGAAGGAGATCATATAATAACAGGTGCTCAAGCAAACACTAGCGAGAAAGAATATTAATCCCACCATCTGGTGGCGGAGAACAGAAGTTACCGCCACATTTAACAAGTTATTTCGTCTGACAAGGAAGCTAATAGAATCTCAGCAGTTCTGGTGAACTTTCTTAGTGTGAAATCGGCAAATATGAATCGGTCTATCTATGGCGTGTTAGTTCATGCTACCGAAACACGAGGTATCAGGGATCGATACAGCTGTGTAAGGATATTTCGCAACATCTGCTGAAAATATAGCGTTGCCCGTAGGAAACTGTACAGTTTGAACATGGCTAGATCGTTACAGAATTCATCGTGTACTCAACGATTATTCTACTACGAAGTGGTCAGCAGAAAGTTGCGTTATCAATCTCATAAATCTCCCTATTAACAATTTATTGGTTTATTAACAACGCGTTAATTCGAACACAATTCATAACCACATTTCCCTAGATTGCTCTAAAGGAAGAAAAGTGTGTCAAGAGAAATTAATTGTAATTGTTTAAATATTAAATTATTACAGAATGTGTAAAACATTTAGAATTTGAAAATTTTCTGTAAACAGTGGATCACTTAGTTTTCTTTTTATGATAAGGGAAAAAATTTGAAAGGTTTTGATATTTATAAAGAAAAAAATCAGGTTGTAGAAAATTTAACTACCCACATTTTCTTCTCGAAGCACACCGAGCACACGTTTTCACCGTTAATCAAAAACGGAGAAAGAAAAAGAAGAAGAAAATACATAACTTGGTGCAATGTCGATCGAGTTCCTCCATCGTAGACGAAAAGATTGTTAAACACGAAAGAGAAATGTTCCGTAAATCTGTTCTTACGTAACGATTCAGTACGCTATTCCTCGCGGTACAATTCTTCCCGTTAAACCGAGAACAGACGTACAATTTGCCGAAGGATTCAAAAATTCAACGAATCGTTCTCATTGTCTCTTTGCTGTAATTGGTCAGGCTAATTACTCTCGTTTTAAGTAATATCTCAATGGTAGAATTTTTGCGATAGGTTATTATTAGACTGAGGATTTCTATACTTTTGGGAATATAGTAAAAATGGGTGGAATTATATCTCCTATGAGAGTACTATAAAAAAACACTGTGATTTGGATAATAAAATATTTTTTCATAGATATCCAAGAGAAAAGAGAAGAATTATGCGGTGTGATCTAAACTAAATTAATTATATTCCATAAAATATAACTATTTTTACTTCCTCAAAAATACGAATATGTTTGTGCAAAGATGAAAATATTTCCAGGGAAGAAAAAGATTTGTTTTCTTCATTGTTAATTGCAAGCTTCAATTTGTAGAACATTATTTTCAATAAAAAAAACTGCATTCAGTTTACGAAAAGAGCGTGAAGATATCTTAATTTTCTTTTAAATATTCGAAAATCCATTTCTTGGCCTTCAAAATAGCTGTTTGCTTCATTGTCTGACAAAAATCGTCGACCATCGAGAAATTCCTTCAATTTTCAAAACAGATGGAATTCTGAGAAAGTGAAATCTGGAGAATGCACAGAATTTTCTTTGAACAAATTTTCCCGCCAAACTATACACTTAATAATTACGTATAAAATAATAGCAACTCCCTGATATGCAAAATAAAATTCATCTGAAGAATTGTACAATTGGATTCTTCCAATAATTTTCTCAAAATTCTAAAATGTCCAGAATATCAGCACATTCTGTGCAATTTTGCACTGTTGTATTTTCTAAAAACACACGAAAATTCGCAGTCTTGTTATTATATCCACGTCTCGTTACGAGCTATTCTAGACACACGGTTCTTCCTACGTAGAGGAATGTGACGGAGTTCCCCTGGTACGTTAACCAGGGTGCTGGACGAATTGCGCAGCAGAGCTGACATTTATTCCACGGGGCAAACGACAAGGGGAAGAAATGGCCGAGGAGTGGAAAGAGGGACAAATGTGGTACCGGGGTATTGCGAGAGCTTAGGATCTCTGGCTCTAGCCCAATATGTATGTCTTAATAATCTTCCCCGGACTTACGGGGGTTAGAGAAAGAAAGGGAGAAACTTTGGTCGATACTCGATGCTGTACGTTGTGGCGTTAGAAGGAGAAAACCGGTAACTTCTGAACCATTGAGCTTCTCCCTATTGCCATCTGCAACCAGAACTGATGATATCTCAAGTTCAATATGTGCCGAGTTGAGTATCGATCAAGTGAAAAGCTGAGCTCACAGCTCGCCATTAGTTTGATGAACTTACGGAAATACTTGGTGTCGCGATGGTAATAGGGAAACGACCGGTGGAAACTTACAATTGTTACGTAAATGGCTCGCATTTAGCAAGCGTCCAACCTCCCTGAATCGAAGGCTGAACTTTGTCGCCGGTAACTGCTGTTTCCAAAGGTAATTTCGGTACTCGCTTTGGTTTTCCGGGAGAAACGATGTAGGATTATCCATCTTACACGTCTACGTGTTCCTTTTTCATAAAACGCGATGTCGTAGTTAGGTGAAAATGATTCTTCAAATTTCAAAAATCTATTTAAGCCATCGTATTGTACATAGAGAATAATAAAACTTTGTCCTTTTCCACTTTTCTCAAAAATCTATCGGTTAACGAGAAAAACACTGAAAATTAATTGAGCGAACGCACCTGTACATTTTTTACTGAATTTATTACGAATTGAAAAAATTTATTTAGACCATCTTGTTGTGCATAGAGAATAATTAAACTTTGTTCTCTTCTATTTTTCTCATATATCTATCATTTAACGAGAAAAACGCTGAAAACTTGTCGAGCGAACGCACCTGTTCATTTTTACTGAAATAACACTTTCTGTGCAGTTTCATCCAAAAAATACGCCTAGATGTTTCTCTACAATAAAGTACAAACTACTCGGAATTTTTTCGACTTGTTTATTTCTATTGAAAGTACGACCCATTACAATTATGATCCATTACATTTTGTATCACAATTGCATTTCGATTACGGAAAATTTCAACGACTTTTCGACATGTTTCTGGGAGTGAAAAGACAGCAGCTAGAAAGCGAGGATGAACAACTAGGATTTCATGTTTGAAATTTCACTGTTGAATTAGACAAGTGCTTAGCTATATGATTTAGCTCTATGTCTCGTATAAACATTACTTCCTGCTCGACCTTGTCTTCGTCAACGTTAACAGTGCAAACAACAAGGTTTGACAAATTCAAACATTTAAATTATTCCAATTTATTTGCTCTTTTACGCGAAGAACGGCTCAAAGTGTTTCTTCCACTCTGTCATGCGCAATGCTGAGCGTGTTCATTTATGAATGAATGACTTTTTGCCAGCATCTCTTCTGTTTTCTATCACTGAGCACATTAAAAACGTAACAATACCTTTTATAATAAAGAATCATCTCATTTTAAATTCATTTCCAATTCTATTCTTGTTCAAGCTTTAAAAAAGTGCATCACATAATTTCGAACTGATCATAATAATTCGATCACCCACTGTATTCTGCAGATTTCACTAATTATAGCAGAAATGTGCTGTGAACACGTTTACCTTTTAAAAACGGATAATTATTCTGTCGAATCCCATATTTAGGAATCGTCATTACGATTATTATTTATAGAAGCACTAAATTAGCGTGTTGAACAATATGGAAGTGTCTAGAATTCTAGAATCCCATGGTGATCAGACACAATCTGATCCTTCGAGTCTGTCGACCAGGTTAGGTATGTGGTCAGCGCATTCCTTAATACCATCCTATGGAAAATTGAATTGCTCGGATCGTCAGCAATCGACTGCATAGGAATATCATTGCGATGATATGCTTTACACGAATCTGCAGGAATGTAGATGTCGTAGATTAGCGAATTCGAGAGGAACACGAGATGGAAACGTCAGATATACCAGCGGAGACAGTGAAGTTTAATTGGGAACTTTAATCGGCATGTTTGCTTCGTAATCTTCCGTTCTATGAAATGCATACCCGTATAGAATGTATGCGAAACACGGAAAGGACATTACGAGAGATGTAGCATTTTCCTGAAATTTAATGTCGCGTCTATAGCAACGCACTCGGTGAAATTATTGAAACGTTTCAACGTGGCAAATTTTTTTAATTCCAAGTCTCTGTGTATTAGTAAATATTTGCCAAATTTTTCATTAATTTTTACTTATGTCAAATTAGATTATTAATAGGTTATGATGATTTACAATGTTGCACTCTGTTAATAATTTCTTACACCGAAGAACTACATTTAGAAAAGTGTTGATGAGTGTTGACTCAGCTTACCTATAATAAACTCCAAATTTTACGTGTATTTTGAGTAAGCACAATTTCCAGTTTGCTGATGTGTCATTTCTCATCCAACAGTATCATTAATCTGTTCTACCTAACCTATAACACAAGTATCAGAAAATTAAATATATTAATAAATAATATTTGTAAAGTAAATTCTATTCAGGTATTTAAATTTCGTTAAAAACACGTAAAAACCTTGAAAATCGTAGGTGATCCTAATTTTTCCTTCAAGAGCTGTAAATTTACAATT
Source organism: Anthophora plumipes (assembly GCA_951804975.1). Classification (NCBI taxonomy): domain Eukaryota; kingdom Metazoa; phylum Arthropoda; class Insecta; order Hymenoptera; family Apidae; genus Anthophora; species Anthophora plumipes. The sequence continues at coordinate 13,183,089 of OX638123.1, read as the reverse complement.
AGAAACAATTTTCTGTCCAATGAAAATTAACAAATTTCTACTGCAGCAGGGATGAATAATCAGAGAGCAACGTGGCTCGAATTCACGAGCAATTAAATCGCGTATCGCGTGAATCTTTATGCGGTTCATTCTTGGAATTAAGCCTGGATCTAGTATTGGTTAAGTGACCGTCGGCACGTCGACCCTTTCGATCAGGTTTGCGGTCGGTGTAACATTGTTTGCAGATGGTTGGACTATCGACTAGACCGCCAAATCCGTTGCGGCCGCGCAGGAAGGTTCACCTGCTATGTACGCACGTCACAACCACGAAATGATTTAATTCATTATAACAGCAGATGTATACACTTGCAACGCTCGTTTATTAGGATATCAAACATCGTTTGCCCGGCGGAACGTGGTTTTTCTCTACGAAATGTGTGTCAGAATTTCCATCCTACGCTTATTGACACAACGTTGTTAATTTCAGCCTGATTATCTTCCATTTTTTTTTTTTTGCATGTCATCCTATTCCTTTTCTTACGACGGCCATCAATCACGCGTAATTAAACCCTTTTGAGAGCACTCCCGTTGTAACGTCCAGTTTTCCCAATTTCCTTTGTGCAACGTGAGCGGATTTTGCACGGGGAAAAATTCCCTTCCTCGTGCCGCGAGTAAATCGACGCGCAACGGCGAAGCACGAATCATTATTAATAGTATCGAAGTACAGTCAGTCCAAGACACAATTCTAAGGCTGAACCTATCGATTTTTGTCTCTCGAATGTCCTCGTCCATTTCTTCGTACTTTTCAAGCAAAAACACTCGACGTTGTAAGAATTTTTTGAACGTTTTTTTTTTTTTTTAATTTTCGTTTTTCGACTTCGAGTTAGTCGTTTGTGGAAATGGGATAACAATAATAGTGGGAAGGAAATCGTAACATTGTCCAGAATTAACATAAATGCTCCGGACTGACACGCCGGGGCGAATTTAGAGCCATTTTCACTCGTAATTCAAGCTTCAAAATTCCCAAGTACGAGGGATGAATTGTTTGTACCATTTGAAATATATTTTCACGTGTAAATGGTATATTTAAAGTGCTACTAAGTGTGCACATTGTGAAATAAATAATATGTGAATGTACTGTATCAAATTTCTGACATAGAATACTTTTCTTTCAACGAAAAACGAAGAACTAATATGTAACGTTTAAAAACACAGTTACCTATCTGAAAAAAATATATATCATACCCCAAACATAGACAAATAATTGTCTTTTGTATATTTACTTAGTGCCTGAGATTTAAAGAACACTTTGATTAAAAAAATAAGAGTACATGTATTTATTCAAAAACGAAGCTCCATAATTACCAAAAAAAAAAGGTTATTCTTCTCTTTCGACTTACTTTTACACACACAGTCAGCTTCTCTCCGCTTGTACCACCAATTTGCAAACAGCCACAATTTTCTCAACGTTCGGGTCCAAATGGACCCGAGCTGCGTTGTCCATGTGTCAAGCATTACGTCACAATTGACGTAATTCGCCGAAGGTCGTGCTTGATGGGAACAGAAGGGTCCTCCCCTCCTCCTCAACCCCTCTCTCACTGTCAGCTTGGTGGCGCATGTCAAAGAACGAATTTAGAGCGGAGTTCGTAAGAGTCATGACCGCGAGAAGAGTGGTTGCATCGTGCTCATTTTATGCCCCGTATCGCGTTGCCGCCACGCTTCTGTAATTAAAACTCATCGTCGAGATGCACGTGCACACGTACATAGAGGGGTGGCTTCGAAGGAACCAACCGGATGGTTGGAACTCGGTTCACCGAGTGTCTCACCGCGCTGCGACCGTAATTAATGCGTACCGAGGACACGAGTGGCTGTTTATCTGTCTTCCGAAATGGCGTTACAGTTTCTTCTTTTTTTTCTTTTTTTTAGAGTAGATGTCATGACAGTTTGAATGATAAACGCTGGAGAAGAGGATGCAAGCCTCTTCCTTCATGCTGCTTCTTGCATCTTCTGAATGATGCTTCTCGTAAGATCGAGCCTGATTCAGTAGAACTCGAGTATCTTAGCCACGTGTTCGTGCTAAACTGCTTTTGCAGATAGTAACTGTCGGTTAGATTAGGCTGAGACATAAATAGTTGTTTTATCTGCAAGTATAACTGTATATGTGGGAGCCTGATTGTCGAAAACTGTATGAAGCAGTTGTGAAAAATATGAAAATGTGTTTTCAGGTTAATGTTCGCTCGTGAGGGATAACGAGAAGATAGATTATCGAGGCAACTGATGAAGGAGAGAAAGGTGAAAATTTTGCTAATGGCGGAAACGAAAACGAAAGCTTCGTGGGTTAGGTTTATCTTATCTCGAGGAACATAACTCACAACCATGTTAGATATAGTAGGATACCTTAAAGAAATAAGAGAGGGAGAGAGTACCAAACGTTCGTATTCTATCTTAGCTAGGGGAGCTTTCTACATCTCATCAGCTTCGCTACACTTCTTTCCTGTCCCTCGCTTCCGCTTCTTTTACATATTTCTTCTATTTTTGCTCCAGTGTTCTCTTTCAGCTGACTCCTCTCCCCTTCCTCTTTTCTTCAACGGACGTGTCTCTCTTTTCATGCGGATACAGCGAAGCCACGGGAATCCTTCTGCGACTCTTCCCTTCCTACGTGATGTTTCTTTAGCATCCACGTTGAAAATAGGATTCGAAACTGTAGCTACTTGCATGTATAGTCGGTGGAAGAAATATGACGAGTTCTTGAATCGAAATATTTTAATTTTTAGCTTTATAACGACGTGTTGTACTTGTGATGGAGATTAAAGTCGAAATACTCGAAAATTGACAGAAAAATAGCGGAAGACCATCGATAAGTGCAATAATTATTTCGATTCTTGAGTTATTTTCATTCTTTTGTACTCAGAAATTGGAAAGAATTTTTTTCCACACATTTAGTACTCATGTGTATGTAGAATTTGTACTTCTGCTCCAACTTCAGCTTTGATATACAGCTAACGATTAATTATATGTGATAAATTATACATGAAATATCGACTTTCTTTTATTCAATGGTTTATTGGAACAGTGAACTGTCGAGGTTAATGTATCGAGTAAAGAAATCGTAAAATAAGGTGTTAAATAGATAGACTTATTAATTCAACAGTGCTAAGTTCGAATGTACAATTTTTCACTTTTATTTAATGAAAGTTGAGATATATTTAATAACTGAAATTATGATTATTGAATACTGAATTAACGCCCTTCACAATAAAAATAACCGTAACTTTTGAACAAGAAATGTCCAATAAATTAGAGCTCTCAGCAATGGTGTCCACTGGTTAGGTTAGATTACATTAATATCTATAATTAGGTTAATCTTCCCATTGAAGTGTTACACTCTCTCGTCGGTCGTTGACCTAAATACTAAACTTCAACCATTTCTTCCACCAACTGTACACATCCCGGTAATCTGAACGAGTGGTAATGACGCTGAACTCAGGTGTACGTATCGTTCATTTCGCGTGCAAGCTGGCATTACTTGCCAGCGCAAAATGTAGAATTACACTGGTTCCCGCTGACATCGATGGTTTCAAGGCTCATCGAGAGTCGAACGCGACCTATTGCTGCGTAAAGAACGTCGTCGTGCTGCCTGCTACACTACCGGTGCACCGTAAAACAAATCGCCCGAGTCAGAGTATCAATAATTCTGACGCTGCTGGTCTTCCGCTAAAGAAACAGAAAAAGGAAAAAGGATTTCTGTGCAGTTTTATCAGAACTGAAAAGAGGAAGAAAGAAAAAAAAAATGGTGAAAAGGCTGCACGAAAGAAGAATAACAGGAAGGTACGGAAGATAATCATAAATGATACCCAGGCTGCTACAGACACTCGGGGGATATAAAAGAATCATGCTGGCTTGTGCGCGTGACACGGTAGAGAGCTACTTTTCACCTTCCTTCGAAACTTTATCCAGGGTATTTGTCACATCCCTTGCCTTCGTGCGTCAATTGAGGAAGAAACAATGCTTTCAGGCAACCTAACAGGATTTAATTTCTGGATCAATGGCTGATACATGGTCTTCCAATAGGACTGATGAAACTTTGAATCGAAACGAAAAGTACAAAAGATAACCCAGTGTTCACTGGTTCATCTTAAAGTACATTCGATGGCATTGTACATGAACTACCATCACGATTGCATCTGGTGGATTTCTTATTTTTAGTGAACCACTAATTGAAACGGTTCATTCGTGCTGTACACGTTGTACGGTTCGATGTTACAGGCAACAGGCCAAGATAATCTGAGAAACTTCGAGTTAAAAAAATTCGACGTGAGTTGGCACGTTGCTGCAAAATTCATCACGGCTAACCCGCATTCTTGACGATAAGAATCTCGGGAAGAGCAATAACAGGGATTGCAACAAAAACTTCTTTTCTCACAAGTTACCACCGAACCGCACAGATCTCGTAAATATATATCCTCTGACCTAATTCCAGCTGGTATCCGTATTTAACGATAAAGCACAAGTCTCCTAGGTAGCCTGGCTTCATGAGCCCACTAACAAGACTCCGAGATCAAATACGACCTTCTTATTTTTATTTATATCAATGGTGGTGGTAACGTTGCAATGTAATTAAATGAAGAAGAAATAACGTTGGATTGGAGATTCTATATTTCTAAGAATCGTGTAATAAAAGGGGAGAAATAAAGAAAGCGCATTGGCTATGGATGGAGAGTCATGGCTTGTCAGTTTATAGTTCACTACTGTTTTAATTTGTGGGTCCGGAGGTCGCAAGTGCCCCAGCCTGTTGGTTCAGAGGAATTGAATTCAATTTTAGTGCTTGGTCCCTCACATTTCTCCTAGACTCTTACAATAATTGGATATTTTTCTTAGTAATACTGTAATCAACAATTTGACAGAAAAGATAAAGTGTAGTAGTGAAATAGAACTTGGTTATTGAACTTCGAACTGTATTACGAGAGAGATAAGTAATACCGAAAGGAAATTATGAAACAAAGTAAATTACACATAAGCTTTCTAACCTATTTACAAGAAGCACGTGAAAAATTTTGATGATCGATTCTGTGTCCAATTTGCGGCCTCTTATTTGATCCAATTTAATCTGCACAAACAATTCCGTTCAATACCCATTAAGGGGCGATATGTTTGAAAACAATTCGTTTCCGTCAATCGACCAATGAAATCGATTTCTGCCGCAGGACGAATCACACCTTTCGATGAAAATAGAAATTCACTGGGTGCTGTAAATCTTCCGACGTTTCCTTCTTCCTAACATTCCCTCCGTCCCATTTTTCATTCAAAACATCTATCGCCTGACCGCGTGGAAATTAAAGAACCGACACTTCCGTTTCTTCGCGTTCATCACTCGGCAAGTTCGAGAGTTCAAGTGGTCGGTTTTTTTAATTCAATTTATCGAAGGACACGCCATCGACCGAGTTATACGTCCGATTTCATGAGATTCTCATACCTAGAAGGTGAAATTTACTGTCGTCCGGTGAAAATCACTTGCAACACGAAGCCATGAAAAATTCGACGTTACAGATGTAATATTTTCTGACAGATTTATAGCAGTATCGACAGAATTCGTTAATACAGGGTGTCACGTTTTACTTTTGAATTAATTGTAATATAAGGTACATGTCTAAGATGAGTTTAAACAAGTTAGGCTAAATGAAACAAGGTACGTTTGAGTTATGCTTGATATAGGTTAACAGGTTAAGTTGATTTAGTAACGAGTTGCGTAGGTTATGTAGGTTAGAGTTGGTTATGTAGGTTAGGTTTGCTCTGTGTGTCTGTTAATCAGACAGGTGGATTAGGTTTGATTTGGATTCCATATAGCACCTAGATCTGAGTTTAGTTACATTATGGAAATAATGAATCAGGTGGGGCAAATTTACTTGAATAAATTATGTTAACTTACATGCAATATTCGTTAGGTTAAGTATATTTGCTGGAAATTACGTTGATTCGATTGAATCGTGAATATTAAGTTATGTTCGTGACCCTGATAGGTGTGGAATTACACTTAAATCATTTCAGCTGTGCCTTATAGGTTAGGTTCAATTAATTGAATAACTTAACTGATAAAATTTTCATAGTTAAGTTACTTTATAATTATTATTAATTGAATATCTTAACTCATGATTTTCACAGTTTAGTTATTTTATAATTAATTTGATAATTTAACTGGATCCTAAATCTAAAACTAATAGGTTAGGTTTTATCTAACCTAACCTAGACTTAGGTTTAATAACCTCGTGTTGAGTTACTGAATAACCTAACTATCAAATAACTTAACCTGGGAAAATGTCAGTTAATTTATTCGAGTTGCAGAATGTGTAAATTTCTTGATTTCTGAAAATATGTAACACGATTTTTTTAAATCATTGTTTTAGATTAATTTTGTTTAATTTGTGAACTTATTTCCAACTCATTTGATTGTAATACTTCTAGACACAAATAACTCGTCAGATATTTTTGACACAAATTTTTCTGTAATTTGTAATTCTTATAATATAACTTTTTTACAATAGTGTATATAAAAAAATACATTTGATCGAACCATCACATAATAATGTGATTGTCCAACGCGATTGTCAGCGAAAACGAAGTTTCGAATAACGAAATTTTCGCTCGAACAATATCTACAGTGTCTTATGAATTTTTAAGTACATCCGAAATTTCACAGTGAATTCTACTTGTTGTGCAATGTGTGCTACATTAGCGAGATATTAGCAAACATGTCGCCGCTTGCAGTTGCGTGTCATTAATGGGAAACTAGATGCATAGATGCAGCGTGAATTCGGAATTATATTAAATGGAATGTCTCACATGAAACCTGCATCTTTCATTTCTGACACGTTATCGATCCGGTCGGAGAAAATGAAATACTTTGATTAAAATTCTTCATCACCCATTTGGATTCTCTTAAATGTGAAAATTTCACAAATACTTGGCTCACTTAAAGTAGTGAGTCATGTTTTAGGAATCTTGAAATTTGCCTGTTTAATAATTCTTGAAACTTTACGAAAATTCAATGTTGTTCAACATCAGGTGTTTTTAATTTCAAGAAATCTACTATTGGAAGATAAATTATTTCAAGAAGTGATAATTAACTAAGTTCATATAGCAAGTAAATAAAAAAAAAGTAGCAAGAAAGTATATCGAAACGCTTTATGCACATTTAACATGAAAACTTGAGTAAGAAAATGATTAAAAAAAATTCTATATTGTAATCTATTGTTCAAGAAAAAGAGGACTGTGATAGATCGTTATAATTCTAACAGGCACCATAAAGGAAAACACTTTATGTATATTTAACGTGAAAAGCTGCGTGAAAAATTATTTGAAAACATTCTACACTCTAATTCATTGTTATAAAAGAAAAGCAACTCTAATAAATTGTTATAACTCTAACAGACACCACGAAGTATTATCAAAATATGTATAAAATTAAAATCTACTTGATCAATCAATTCCCCAGGTATAATTCGAGCAAATACAAATTCCAAAAACTATAATAACTATATTTCGAGGAAAATTAAAAAAAACACATCAATCAATCAAATTTAAAAAATTTATTTCCCCACGATATGCACGCTTATATTTTCCTTTCCCGATGGAAAATAAAACGAGGTCCTTAATTCCGTTGAAAATACCCCGCGGTTTCAGAGATAGTTGAAATCTCCGTGTAAAGTAGACAATCCTCTTTTTTCCTTTCGCATAACCTCATTCTACCAGCGATTGCGCGGCACTGTTGCACAGCGATAAGTGTAACACGTGAAAAAAAAAAAAGAGAGAAAGGAAAAAAGAGCGAAGTGGAATTCGTTGAGCTGTTATAGTTTGAAAAATTAATCTTTGGAAGGGCGGAAGTGGCCAGAGAGCGTGGGGGACACCCGGTATGTGGCCGGTCTGCGAATTCACCCCCGATAGTCCGCAATGCGGAATTTCTGGTTCGAACGTGCACGCGCGAAAGAAGCAAGGGAAGTTCCGCGAAAATTCACGCGGCCTGTGTCCCTCGAAAACGCATTAAATCTTTTCCATTGGTCACATATGGCCGGCCACTATCGAAAGGAATTGAATTAACACCAGGCATAACGGGAAACTTGTTTTACCTTCTGTATCTTCCACGATGTTCTAACATACGAACAATATGTCACATGGCTAACCAATTTCTTTTTCTCCTTTTTCTGTTACAGGTAAGTCCACTATTGAACATTTCGCCTGTTTCACTTGCCATTTCTACAAATCAGGTAACTAGTATCACTATAAATTTTCAATTACCTTTTGTTCCATTGTGAATTGAAGCATGGGACGAATATTGAACTGAAATGTAACTGTTACTACTTTTAATGGTTTATAGTATATTTGAGCGGTTAATTTGAAGGAGAAATTTCGTAATTAGGCAATTATATTACTATAAAATTCAATTACTTTTTGCTCTATTGTGAAATGGGGCGAATATTGAGCTGAAATGAAACTGTTACTACTTTTAATGGCTCATAGTATATTTGAAGGGTTAAATAATCCTCTATAGAGGTAACTATATCACTATAAAATTCAATTATTCTTTGTTCTGTTGTATATTGAGAAATAGGAAAATTATTATACTGAAATTTAATTTTTATCAATTTTGGGAACACAGTGTTTAATTGAATGGTTAAATTGAAGGAGAAATTTTCGACAAATCTTCTTAGTTCTTTTATTATGAGCAAATAAAATTGTAACCATTATTTTAAATTTGCTACTATCTTTTCTTTCCACGGTTCATTTTATTAGGACATTCAAATAGCAGAGTTTCAACTTTCTTAACCTTTTATCAACATAAAAAAAGAAATTATGCCATATTATATCATAAGTGAGAAAATTGACATTAGTTGTTACAATTTTTTGTTTATAATTGTTTAGTTTCTTTTAATATTAACGTTAATTTTGCATTATGAAATTTAAGTATTGCCCACTTAACTTCCTTTCGTTTAAGTGCACAAACTTTCCGGTATTTCGTAAATTAACGAAAGAAATATCGAATATTGCGTTGGATTTTGTATCGAACGATGCATAAATCACTGGCTTAAAGTAGTTGGTTTATTGTACACTGCTGCAGATAACAGTTCTTTTGCAAATTTATGATAATCACAGAACCTACACGATTAATGAAATTGCATTTCGGAACGTATCATCATTCAGGATGTATCGTTCCTTTTTTTTTTTTTTTTATGTATACATCAATTTCCACACAACTTAGTTTATCGATAATACGGTTATTAATATACCTTAACATTGTTGTAACGTTTGCACAAATTTCTAATTAACTAGCCGGTTATTAATCACACTTCATGTTGGATTATCTATAGTATTCCATTATTTAACACATCCACCGTATAGATACAAAACCACGTCCTTTTTCAAAAATTTTAAACAATTTTTAGATGTTTTAAAAACACAACAACACTGTTCTTAATCAAAAGAAAATATATTCAATAGTAATACAATACATAATAATTTAATAAATTTATAAATCGACTAAAATATTACGTATATATAAATTACATTTAAATTTATATACAATTGAATTAGAATCGTAAATTTTACGTTTATAAATATGAAAATATACATGAATATTGAACTTTTTGAATTTGAAAGCAAGGCTTCATTTTAAACAAAATTCTATCGACAAAAATACTGAAAACTTGAAGTGTAGAGTAACCTATCCTACTATAGTAACTATATAAGACTATCATCAGTCCATTTAATATTTCAAAGTAAGACATCTTCTTACCATAGTAGATTAGGTTACACCAAACTTCAATTTATCAAAATTTCTCTCAACGGAAATTATTGTTACTCAAACAACTATATAATCATACTATATAGTATACTATACAGTTGTTATAGCACGCTAAGTAACGCTAAACTGAAATTTATAAATATTTCTGTCGACAGAGTATTGTTAAAAATGATATGTAGTATAGCAACTATAAAAATATAGTGTAACTTGCTATAGTAACGATATCTATAGTTTAACAGTCCCTTGGGCGACAGGTGGCGAACGTTTTTAACTGAAATACGCCTTACGTATTTTATTTGATAACGATACAGGCGTCACGTGTTATTTATAGCGTTCGAGATCACCAGAAAATTTGTTAGAACAAAAGGTAGTAGGTAATCGTTGTCATCCCGCTTTCCATTTGCACAAAGCCTCTACCGTTCGGGCAATTGCCTCGTTGATGGATACTCTGCAACCTATATCGAGGCTTTAACGACCCGTTCACTTGCCACTTTTGATGCTTCATCAAGGATTCATTAAAAACCCTTTCTGCTTTACTTTGCGAATTTACTTGGAAATCTGCCTACGTGAATGTTGCTCGTCTTATCTCGATTACACTTCACGGAGCTACTTCGTGACGACACCCTGAGGAATTGTCTCGAGAAAAGTGTACGCGAATGGAATGTTTCAGTTATCGTTTCGTTTTTGCGTTTCCAAACCGTTTGAAGTTGGAATAGAACGGTGGTTATGGTTGTTCTACTTTTCTAGTCCTCTCGTGAATTGTAGTCATCGAAGTGTGTATACTATCAACCGGAAGTGTTGGATCGTTACGTGAAATGAGGAGAATCAGGATTTTTCTTGGGGAAAGAAATTTTGAGAAGGATGTTTCTGAAACTTGGTGAAATAATTGAGGAAGATTTGTTGGTTGAAGAAATAAAACAATTAGTAAACAGTGTATTTTACATTTTGAATCATTTTTTCTTTTTTTTTAAGGAGAATTCGTTCTTTGTTTAATTCTTCTTTGCTTTCTGTGCTTTTTAATGTAAGAAACTATTGAAATCTTTTGAAATGTTCTTATCAACACTTAATGTATTATTTTATATATATATATTTATTAATTGATTTGCACTCAGAACAGGTGAACGTGACTTTCACTGTTCTCTAAATTGAACACTTCGCGGGTCTTTGTGCCGCGCGGGAAAATTCAAGTTCTAAACTTCAAATTCTAATTAAAGCCTGAAGAAGTTGAACCTTCTTCTTGCTCCTCAACCTCAATTAATGGGATATCGTGGAATTCGCTACTAGAATACCTGACTTCAAATAAAAAGCAGAGAATTATAAGCCCAGTTTCTTAAGCGTGGAACTTCCTCGCGATAGATCACCGAGGAATTCAGTATAATCGTGCAAAATGTAGAATAATTATCAAACAGTTCGCTCAGTCTAATTATACAAAGTTTAAGAATTAAAGAAGAAATAGTTGTGAAATTCTTATAGAAATTCTCCCGTAAATTTTTATTCTCCAAGTGAGATCCATCGACAATCTAATTCTAATTCCAACCACTACTGGTGCTCTAATTTTATTCTATGCTCAATCGGTAACGTTGGAAGTGACAGGAGCCTCGTTAGAGCTACCTGAATTAAAACAAAATCTGTGAGATCTATTCTGCGTGTAATTTATGATTGTAAAATTATTCTATGCTCAATCGGTAACGTTGGAAGTGATAAGAACCTCACTAAAGCAACCTGAAGTGAGCAGAAAATAAATGAATTAAGTGGTAGATCTATTATAGTACATAGTCTGTGTTTGTAATCTGATTTTATGCTGCTTTAAACTATAAAAACACTACTAGAGCTTCATGACATGGCACAGAAAGATGCATATTGATGATAAATCTATTATATGCATAGTCTATGATTGTAATCTTATTTTATGTTCGATCGGTAACGTTGGAAACTGTAGAAACACTACTAGAGCCCCATTACATGTGACAAAAAAAATGCATTTAGTGACAGATCTGTTTTGCATTTAGTCTATGGTAAAAGTTGAAAGAACAGATTTAAAAATCAGAAGATAATTGAAGCATTTTCACGGTAGGTAATAGCGAATAGACGAAATTGCTTATTACAAGGTAGAATGGAATTGCGAATTTTCGTCAGCAGTGTGTGCAAATTAGAGGTGACTGTTAGCGGCGCTTCTAGCGTAAAGTTCAATTTCCTGTGGACGCTGTATAGCCTACCTCTGCATTTACTCTACTTTTATAGCTCTCTCTCTCTCTCTCACTCTCTTTAGCAGCCTCGAGTTTTTTCTTATCGCGAGCAATCACAATATCTCCTCCGGCGTAGCAAGAAGCTTGCTTTGAGTGCCCCGTGCACGGGAATACTTCTCTTATTTCTATTTGCACACTTTGCAAGGATACAGAAGCAAGAATCGGTAATACGACGCCAGGATCTAGTGGTTATAAAGAACTCGTAAGATGTTGTGGCAAAGACTGTAAACTGATCGTAAAAGTTCAACGTTTCTCTCGCTGTGTAACGCAAATGGCACGGATATTCTTTTATCGAAGGATACCTCTGCTTTTATCTATCATATCTATTATCTCTGTACCGTAGAAACTTTTATTTGTACACGATCAGATGTACATATCTGGGGATTACTTAAATAATTTTAGAAATAGGTTCACTTTGGGATTTTTTTTATAGATAACCACTAAATGAAAAATTTCCAATTTTTTATGGGTTATAGGCCTTACTTCTAGCTTTCCACTGCAATTTTTAGAAAGTAAAAATATTATAAAATAGAGGAGTTATTCGCTAATTGCAAAATCTCTTTTATCCCCTAGGACATCGATTGCTATCCACCATCGCTGGGAAAGACTGGAACATTCGAAATGAAAAATTCTTTCCAATTTAGTAGTAAAAGTGTATGGTCTGTAGTGTAGCCAACATTTTTTTCGAAAATATTAATTATTACAAAAACAGCGGCAACTTGAATAGGAAAAACCACTTTTTACCAAATAATCGACTTCAAACGTTGCTGAAAAATGGAATAATTGAGATATTGAAAAAATTCCCAAGCCACAACATGACCGATACATTTTTATTTATAAATCGAAAAGAATTTTTCATTTGGCACTTTTCAATCTTTACCAGCGATGGCGGACAGTCATCAACGTTCTACCAGAAGCTAATAAATTACAATAAATTCTCCATTTTGTAAAATTTTTACTTTCTGAAATTATAAAAATTAGGATAAGGCAGCCGAAGGTTCTATTTATATCCTCCAGAAAAATGGAAACTTTCTACACAGTATTTATTTACAAAAAAAATTCCCAAACTTCGTCTATTTTATTTTGTCTTAAACCGATCGGATACACGAACATCAACTGTATTCTTTGACGAAGAGACCTTCTTTATTACAATTCCTCGTCTGTAGGTTATTGGCGGATCACTCTTTCATAGGTTAAAAATTTCTCATTTCCTTTATTGAAATTGTAGACGACATCGTGTTGTACATCTTCTCGCATAACTGGCTGTTCGTAATTGTTAAAACTTTAAAGAAAGTCATTTGCTGGCTCGAGTTCATTCATCTCACGATCCATTGAAGTTCGTAATTAGTTCTTGAGCTTCTTTCCTCGATACTCTCGAGAGAGAACGAGGGGGAGAGAGAGAGAGAGAGAGAGAGAGAGTTCCGGTTAGAGTCTTTTAGGGACGGCTCGATATCCGGTCGCGTATCATTTTATTTACAAAAAACCAGCTGCTTTACATTCTCTCTCGAGTGTCATTAAATAGGATCTTCTTCATAATTTATCGCGTGACGTTAATTAGTAGGAAGTTTTCGTTATGTACCTTTTTTTTAACGTGAAAATTCTGCACGATGTAATCTCTCGAATAATAATTATACTGTATTCGGAAAAAGTTCCACAGATTCTCAATAATTTTTGAATAATTTATATGAATTAAATAGGTTTCGAATAATTTAGCGTCGAACTCAGTGAAAAACAATTGGAAAAGAGAAGTATATTTTATTAAATTGGCAACACTGCTCAGTGACGTTCAATATGTGAGATATTAAAAATCTTTTTAAAAATAGAGAGAAGAAACAGATATATTAATAAAATCAATTTAAAAAATTTTTATTACACGCAAAATAGTAGTACTAACACATCGCCATCTTATTTTCAAATACTGTCACCGTGAAAAACGAAAAAATCGTAAAAATTGCCACGTATTACAATATTATGCAATAATATGCAATCATTGGAAAAGAGAATTCGTGAAATGACGCATCAATTTTGGACACAGTCAAACCGATGGACATTGCTTAATCGAGTAGCATAATCTAACCTAGCCTAACCTAGAAAAAAAGGAGAACGCCTAGAATTTGCTAGAAACTGTAATAGAGCAATCTGCAATCCCTGGAAAAGCGGATTCGCGAAATCGTGCTTCAATTTTGGATATAGTCGAATCGTGGTTAGTCGATTGGGATGCACATTGCTTAATCGAGTAGTATAATCGAATATTTGATTAATTGGGATAGAAACCGCATTCATGATATGTAATATTAGAGAGGACAAGAAACAATTTATTGGGAATACGAATTGTTGTCTAATAAGTTCAACACTGTACATTGAAACTGTATAAAATTTGTGAAATATTAATTCTTAAGTGTACTTTTAGGTTATGTTAGGTTAGATTATAAGGTATTCCTTATTTAAGCACTTTTATCTTATATTAAAAAATGTTAATCTCATCTTATATTTAAGAAATGTGTTTTTTCTTCGTAGAACATTTAGATTTTATTTATTTTTACTAGAAATTCCCAAAATTTATCAATCCATTTCATGTATCGATATCTTCGAAGCTAAATGTAAATTGATAATCAAATAATTATGAACGGTTGAATTGTCACGTGAAAATTACTGAGAAAAAGAAGAAAAAAAGGAATTGAAATAAGAATAACGTTTAGTTAGTATAGTAGAGAATTCATAGTGAAGTAAAATCTGTACCAGTGATCCAACATTTATGAACGACAATGCGCGTACGCGGTCGAATCTCAATAATGGGGTCAGCCGTAGAATAATTTATCTGTCTTCTGGGATAGCTATTTCAACGTGGCTCCAGAGAATAACACGCGCACCGCTTCGTCACAGAATTTTCGGACAAATAATCTGCAAGAATTTTTGAGAAAAATTTGCACGTGAATCTCGCGATTATTTACTTGTACAGGGTGATTCTAAAAACTCGGCCGAGCTGTAACTTTGTTCCAAGTGAAATTGATCTTTTGGTAACCCAATAATATTCCAATTTTTTTTTTAACTTTAAAAATTCTTAAGGAAATTTTTTCTATTTTTTTTTTATGTCCTTGTTTGACCTATTTCCCTGTACAACTGTAGATTTCACTTTTCTAATTGTTAAAAATAAAATGGAATCTGTTATTACGCGAACACCTGCATTTTATATGCAGCTGTTTAATAATAGTTGCAATAGTAGATTTTCCAGAGGAGAGATCTGAGAAAGGAAACGTTTCTTCGGTTGCAAAATTGCCAGCAATTTTCATCCTCGATACTACAATGGCGTGTTTCATAGCCTCGCTGAAGCCTCTGATTGTAAGTGTTCTTAAGTTCGCAGCTTTCGTCATACTACCCCTTTTTGGACGCTTCGTTCCCCTTTATCCGTTCTTTTTCTTCACAATGAGTAGTGACCCTGTCTCGATAATAAATGGTTTACTTACTCAGGGGATATTTTCCTTTTAGCGAAATTTTCTTTCGGTAATCGCGACACAGCGATAAATTCAGTGTAAATAGAAACCGCGAGATTTGAAATTTTACAAATTTCGTGGAAATTGGATTTCTCTAATTTATAATTAAACATGTGTGAAAATTAGAATCAGTTGCTTCAAATTTTACATCTTTCTTAATTATTTCTTTCTCGAAGGAACATAACATATATAAATTTTCACACGCCCTTGCAAAAATTCCCAAAATACATCGGGACACTTAAATTCCGAGCTTTCATAATGGACAGCGATTGTGGCGCCCTATCGATATTCGATACGACACAGGGTCATAAAATGGATGGAAAGAGAGAGAGAGAGTGAGAGAGAGTAGCGGTCACTAAGAACGAGACCTAGTTGGAGGAAAACGAGTTGCGGGTGAGTACACTTGCCTCATGTACGTCGTCACCTTTGCCATCATAATCATTTGTACCGTGGACGTGGCTGGTGTTACTTCCTTCCAACTATCGATCGTTTTATACGAAGGCAATTAATCCAGAGCAAAAGGAATGATCTACACACATATATACACTAGCTAAATGGGATCAACCTCTAAATATTCGTATTATTCGTTCCTCTCTAAAAAAAAAAAACATCTCGAATGAAACTTGCACCGTTCCAAAAAAAAGTACATAAAACTACTAAAAACAGTTCTTTTTCTAAAAATCTCGAGATCACTAATTTCGAAACTTTTTTATAACTTAAAACTAAATAAGAACCCAATTCTACAGCTCGTTCAATCTGTTTCTTCTCACTCTATCGTGGAATATCCACAAATAAGTATAGAATTATCAACCAAACAGAAAAAAAAAATATACCAATGACTTTGAGATCTCCTAAAAAAAGAAAAAGAAAGAACGATTACCAAGGGAACTGTAGGTGGAGTAATTATACTGTGCTCCTAGAAACCTAACCTAACCAACTTTCTCCTGAGAAGTGTTTTTCTGTGCAGCGATTAAAGCAGATATTTAGGTGATCCCGTTTAGCTGATCCACCCTATGTGTCTGTGTGTGGGTGTACATATTGGTAGCATGATGGTCTGTATAAAGGGGTGGGTTTCGGAGAAATTCAATGGCGAAGCTTGCCGCTGCAAGGCTTACGGACCAAACATTCCAGAGACGCTCAAACATACTGCAACGCCTGCTAGAGCCAATTGGTCGGAGTTGGTTGGACGGTAGCCAACTACGGTACCATGTCTGCAGACGCATATCTGGAAGGTCTGGATGGAACGTAGGACAGAGTAGGAGGGTATATAGGTACGGTTGGATAGATAGTTGAGAAAATCGAAAGAGAGGAAAAGGCTGAAGGAGGGAAATAGTAAGAGGTGGGGGAGGGGTAAGGATATGATACTACTTCTCCGTGTGCATCGTCGAAAATGAGAGTAGGCAGAGGGCACCAACTTTACTCGTTACTTTGCTCCAGGCAAAAAAGGATATATGCATCTCTCGCCTTAATGAATTGCCATGAACATCTTGCCCAAGAACTCTCTGCAACTATGTTCGAAACTACTTCCGCTGCCCCTTCACCCCTCCTACTCTGGTTCGCCACTTCCTCTTCTCAGCTCTATTTTACTCCCCTCTAACTCCTCTCGAACGGTACGATGAGAAATGCGACTAGAGAGCTAGGTTTGTGCTAGACCGCTACACAATCTTGCGCCTGTAACACCTGCCAAGTTGTTCCTACTATTCCCCCTTTTATACTTTTTCTTTAGCTATCTATCAATCTGCCCCTATTCTCCTCTTTCTTCTTGTTCCTTTCGATCACCCTTGCTGTCTTTCTTTCTCCTCCTCTCAATACCTTCTCGCTCTTTCTCTTTATTCTCTGTGCTTTTCTCCACTTTTCTCCCCTTCTCTCTCTCTCTGAATCCAAATGATCCGCCATTTGCCTCGCCTCCTCGCTGAACATTGAATCTTTACACCAACGGCGTGAGGTTAGCTCTGCATCGGAATATTCCTGTAATCTACAAGCTAGTCTATAGTACCTGTAGCTTACTATTTTACTGAGGTATCGGTGAAATGTTTGGTATGTCTGGTACCCATTACGGGATCGTAACGTACCAGTTACGCGTACCATGCACAATACGCGCGTCAGCTTTTACTTTCCTCGTTTTTCCGTTTCTTCATGCACCTTCCACAACGATCATCGAACGTTCCTTGTATCATCAGCAGCCCCGACCCTTTTTTTTTTTTTTTGCTCTCACACAATAGCCCGTCGTTTCTTTCATATATGAAATAGCTTCGGGCGATATCTCGTTTCGTGGATATCTAGTCATCTCTGTGACGGAGACGAAAGGAAAACGCACTTGCCAGGACTTAGCAGCAGCACCAGCAGCACGTTTCTATGGGAATATTCGAAAATTACTGTCTCGTGTACTGCTACCTCCATTATATCTTTTTGCTTTGTCTCGCTGAAACAGAGGAATCCCTTTTTCCGTTCTAACGATTCTAATGCCAGATTCACGTCACTTTCATCCCTCGTTTCCTTTCCTCGTTTCTTATTTTACCCTTCTCTGGTACTGTTTCGCGAGAAATCTCGATTGTATCGATGAGACGAATTGACAGATGCTTGGAAATTCATTCCGTTGGAAGTGAATTTAATGGAAGAAGAAAAGGATACGAGTAATTAGAATTGTCGAATTGAATTTGTTGAAACAGAATCGTTGAATTTCGTCGCCTCGGGGAACAATCGGATGAACGAAAATTGTTCAGAAATTCCCGGTGCAAAATTAATTAGTTGGGTCATTGTTACACCATTTATGCATATAGACGTGTCGTTCCATTTTTGGTGATATGAATTACGCTACGCCGGGGTGATGATGGTTTCACCTTACAAATGTAGCTAGATTATAACCAATGTATCGTTGGTAAATCGAACGGATATTATATAGCCAAGCCACAAAAGTCTGGGTATATCTCGTAAATCTCGACGTTTTTCACGTAACTGTCACATTTTCAGCGAGCTCTTTCAGAAATACGACGATATTCTCGATAAACTTGCCGAACGTCTCATTTCTATATCCTCGAAACAAAGATTTTTAGCTATTTTCCCTCTTAAATCGTGCAAATTCTTAAAAATATATGCAAAATCGAAAATTATTTTCTTTTCAAGTATTTTCGATATAGAAACACCTGGAATAAAGATTTTACGAAGTGCTGAATGTTGACAACCTTATCTAACTTCTTGAAAAATTGCTAACTTTAATATATTGATAAATTAGAGGCATTATGTGTGTGTATAATGTGATATAAACTATTTTTGGTTTACCTAACCTTAACCTAACTTCTAGGGACTCACACTAAACCTAACCTAATTTCTTAATAAGTTGCTAATTTTAGTGTATAAATGAATTAAAGGCGTTTTGTATGTGTATAATTTGGTATAAATGACTCTTAATACCTAATTTAAATCTAACCTCTGATTATCTAACCTAAAACTACCCGAACTTGTTAAAAAATTGGTAACCTCAACATATGAATGAATTAGGAGCATTATGAATATTTTTAATGTGACAAATAAACCATTTTTTTTAAATATCGAGGAATAATATGTATCTGTATTCTCTTTTAATGATTTATCGGGTATACTAAATGTAAATAAAATACGTATCTACTTTAAATTTCCTGGATTCAGCGTATATCAAACAGTATTTTAATGTAACACATCGAACAAATGATATGCTTGAAAGTTGATGTTCGTGGAACGTCATATAAATAAATCATGTTTCACAATATCGCGTGATAAAAGATAAATGTTCAAAAGCATCTGATGGAACGTGATATGAACCTAACCTAACTAATGTATCACTCGATTTACATTCGTAAATCATAAGTTTGCTGTGTTAAATTGTCACATTGAGTGTTTGACAAAATCATTTCGTGTGTACGTGAAAATATTCTCGATTTTAAGAAGGCAAATTTCAAAGTATTAATTTTATATTTTCTTTCCTGCTTAATACTTCATTTTGAAAGAAAGAGACAGAACACTGAAAATGCTAGTTCGAAATCTGTGAAATAATGCAAAAGCTAATCAGTTCGAAGTCTTACATTATTTTGTGCAACATCTTCAACTAATTTAAATAAGTTAATTACTTCTCGCGAAGATTAATTCAATTTCCTAACCTCAAACTCAACATAACCTAATCTCAGTAATTTCTAAATTTCAACTTTAATTCTGAACTTAATAAATGATCCAATTAGTCGGTACAGTTGCTTATTATTAAGTGATTAATTCATTTAAGTTCTTAACAGTGAAATTCATTTCAGCAACTGTTTGAGAATTAAGTATTAATCAACTGCAGACTAGCTTTAGTTCTTATCTCACGATTCTATTCAACGTGACAAGTGCCTTGCGTCGATTGAATTTGTAACAAGTTTGAAATTAATTAAAACGCCTTGTAGCATTTGACAATTTATTAGAGATGTTTGTTTGACAACACTTCAATTCTCCATCGTGTTGCTAACGTGTTTTGCCTTTAATAAGGGACGTGATAATCCCTGTCTCGTCTTTGATAGACAGAACTTCGGTAACAGTATGGGAATTTCCCTTAGTTCCCTGATTCCTCAAACTGGAACATCGTAGGTCCCTACGGGTCTTTGAACCGGTACAATTAATTTCTAATTTGTCCTTTGAAAACAGCTAAGTTCCTGACACTATTCCTTGTTGTTCAAGACAATTGAAGAACCCCTGAATAATGAATCTTAGTTTGCATCAATGCGTGGACTACTATTCATAAGTTTTAGCACGCTTATTGAATTGAAAGCATAATGAAATATACGGATTTCGGGTGAAACTTAATCAAATTTGTTGAAATTTCTCTGAAATCTGTTGAAATCTATTGTATTTCGCTAATTTCTATTGAAATCTTTCGAAGTCTGCTAAATTCTACTAAAATCTACTGAATGAAATCTACGAAATTTTACTGAAATCTACAGAACTCTGCAGATGTCTACTGAAATCTGCTGAATTCTATTTAAATCTACAATATTCTACTAGAATTGATTGAAACCTTTTGAATTCTACTAAAATCTACTTAATGAAATATACTAAATTATATTGAAAGCTACTAAATTTTACTGAATTCCACAGACGTCTACTAAACTCTCCTAAACTCTGCTAAATTCCACGAATGTCTACTGAAGTCTGCTGAATTCCATTTAAATTTACTATGTTCCACATAACAGGTGTCCTAAAAGTTACAATTTAAATAATTTTATACTTCCTCTACGAACATAACGATAATAATACTTATGAACCTAGTACCGTCATTTAAAAAAAAAGAGAAGCATTAGTTCAGTTGACTTTCCTCTAAGGAAACGTAAATCCTGTTTTTCAACTATACAACGTCCACGCGTACGTGTTTAGAAAGATCGATTATTGCATAGTATGTATGTACGTAGGTGTAGAAAAGTATAAGAGCAACCACATCGCCTCATGCATTTTACACGAAGATTATCAATCAAGTATCCCTCGGAACTGATAGAAAGCAATTTCAGGATGACGCGAGAAGCTGACATTAGCATTATCTCTAGTTCCTTCGTGGCCATATTATCGAGTAGATAGGAAAAATCTACGACTATAAGGTCTACTGAATTATATTCGTATTGCAATGTCCGATAGATGTCGCTATGAATAGGTGAGTAAACATAATGTAGAAGGCTTAATGTGGCAGTAACGATTCTCTTGAAAGTCTCGATTTGATGCGACCTCTTGCTACTTAATCAGCAGATAATGAAGTCTGCTCCTCTCCAATGACCTTTCATTTTCCTTTCAGCACTTAATCGATCGTGCGAGTAATCGATATCATTGAAAAACTCCACTCACCTTTTCTGTGGAAAATGTTAGCTGATATTCAGCTTGATGATATTTTCAAATAATTCAATTTTATGCTGTTTCGAAACATCGGTGTTTCACTTAAGAATAATTATTTATTTTCCTTGCAATTAAATATAAGTGTAACCTAACCTCAAACTTTCTCTTTGAAACATCGGCGTTTGTTTAAGAATAATTCTGGCAATTGGAATTAAACGCAGATGCAACCTAACCTCAAATTTTATCTCTGAAACGACGGAGTTTCGTTCAGAATATTTCTGTGTCGTTGTATCGAAAATTCTACAAATGTATAATCCAATATAACCTCAAACTTGATCATGAAATAAATTGAAAGAAGAAGATAGGTCTAACTTAGGTCTTGTACATTTGAATCTCGATGTAAATAAAGTTATTAAAAATAACTGCATACTTTTAATTACATTTTTCTGTAGTAATTATAATTTTTGATAGTTTTGATGGAACAAAATATTTAACATTTTTTTATAGGAAATTTTACTGTGTAATTATAGGGTGATACAACGAATATCGTAACATCATTCTTATGGTGTTGCTCTTGGGTGTCTAAGCATTAGACAGAATAATTTCACGAGAAGAAGAAAAATCAAAAAAATAGTAATTTTATGATGTAATTTAAATTTGCATCACAATGTACGCTCTGAAGCTAATAGCAAACCTTTGTTAGCACGCCAACGAGGGAAATCGTTCTTTTTTTTTATAAATTATGTACCCTGTCGCGTTAAATAATTTTTTAAATACAAAAGGGAGCCTCGAATTTTTCTCATTTTTGGACAATTAAACCTGCAGAAACAATATGGATCCTAAAAAATCGTATGTCTCACTGCTGCACTATTGTGAGAACGCTTGTAAACCATAGAAACATTTTTTTCTACGAGAATTTCCTATAACGAATAAAGTTAGATTAGAAACAAAATATCCGAGATTTTTTTTTTTATAAATACTTAACAATCAAATCTCTTTTTATCATTTATTTTTAAAGTGTATCGTTTTCATTAAAAATGAATCAATTAATAAGTTATTCGTATCGAAGATTAGGTTAGGTTAGAAGTGAAGTATTTAAAATTTGTTTTTATATAAAATTTTAACAGTCAAATTTTTATTTTATTAATTACTTTCGAATTGTTCCCTTTTTATCAAAATGTATCAATTAATAATCAAATAATCAACAAAGTAAGTTATTTACATCGATGATTAGGTTAGATTAAGTACGAAATATTTAAAACATTTCTATAAATATTTAACAGTCGAATCTTTTTTTTATCGTTCGTCTTGAAAACGTTGTTTTCATCAAAGTGAATCACCTAATAAATTATTCGTATCGGTGGTGAAGTTAGGTTAGGTTTAGGAATTATGGGACGATGAAATATTCAAGCGGATAATGTCGGAGCGTAGACAGTAAGCAAATTTTCTGCGATGCTTCTGTATAATCCTGAATTGCATAACTTTACCGCCGTCATTCGTCTCTAATTTTAAATACGTTACGCGTGGAACAGTACCTCATATTTCCCAGAATGGGTGGGGATTTAAGTCTAGGGGAAAAGGATTCCACCTATCAGCAGTTTTATCGGAGCAAACGCGTGCAGTTCGTAAAACTTCGTAAATATTCCTGCGGAAGTTAATGTTTCCCCCCTCGTCGAAATTCCACTACTTTCATAAACTTTCTTTCTATTGGTAATAGAGAACGATGAAGTTCGGTCATTTTTCATGTTACTTTTCTGCAAAGTAACGATAGCATTTGTTTTACGTTTAAATAAAGTGTATCGACTTTGCTGGAGAATATTTTCTGCAGACGTTAACGTAGCTCGATCATGCGATTAAGACGTTTATTTTGTTCGTGCATTTCATTCGAGCTTGCATCTCCTCATACAGGGTGTTCCAAGTATCATGGTTAGGTCGAATTTTCTACAGGAAAAATAATGCACACGTTCTTTTCTTCCCTTCGATTGATTTCTGCATGCAAAATCGTCTCCCATATATCTACACCAAGATTTTCGTCATACCCTGCATCACCTCGCGTAAAAAAAAAAAAAATCTCGTTTCAACCAGAGACACTTTACTTCCCATTTCGCCAAGAAGCTAATCTCTCAAAAGTAAGCACACCACGTGGTGCTAACCTTCACAACGAATGAACGACACTGATGAACCTAACCTGACATAACCTAAATCTGAACCGACTCGGTAATCATTGAGTTTCCGACACTTTAATTGGCTTCTCTGACGACTACGTATAGACGATACTTTAAAGTGTGCAAATATTCAAAGCAACATCACTGGAGAATTCACGATCGTTAACAAACGGACGATACGTTGCTTTCAGTAGAAATTAAGAGAACTTTGTAATGGGCTGCGGGATCGTTGCACATTTGATCATTCAGTCTCTCTCTCTCTCCCTCTCTCTCTCTCTCTCTCTCCGTGGAATAGAGTAACTGATGCGTGATTGTAACACTGTCGCGATGCACAGAAACGAGTATGCACACCAGCGTGGTACTTTCAGCTGGAATGGATCACTGGTAATGGATTTGGGTCGGCCATTAATCCGATTAATATCAGCACGACTAGCTTCCTTTTTCGGTTTCCGGTCGCGTAAATCAGCTTAATGTTTGGGGTTATTACGTACGCGAACGTCTAGACGAGGGAGGCTGAATTGGTCGGGTGCATTGATTATTACCACGATAAACAATCCATCAGTACTTCGTGTGCCCGGGATAAAGGAGAGTCAATCGAGTTCCTTTTGCTTCTAATCCGTTGTAATTTTTTATGCGACCCAGCCGTGGCCGGTTAATTGAATTTTAAATTGAACTTATTGAACCGGGCGCACAATTTGCACCCGGCCCATTGATCACTCGATCGAGACGCTGTTATATTGATCAGCAATTTCCTCCCGGACTAGTTTATGACTTCTTTTTTTTTTTTATTATTCAGTTACTATTATGCTATTACCGCCGTTTGACTTGCTATTCAATTAAAACTGGAAAGCGAAATGTTAGGAAATAAACGAACTGTTTAAATTAACTGTTTTGTTTAACACAATTAGTTAGTTGTGTTCGTATAAGAAGGCGATAACGTTTTTCGAACGAAACGCTAATTTATTAACGTTGCTCCAAGCGAGGCTGCTCATCCCGTGTCACGCTAAAATGTATCTGCACGCTCGAACAGATAAATGAATTGTGTAACTGTAATATTCGTAAATGCTTCAATTCATTTGATTGCGCGTGAGAGTGAAATATAGAAGCAACGAGGGCTGACTCGTATTTTTTTTTTTTCGTTCTCTTTCTTTCTCTCTTGGACATTGAAAATTCAACGAGATTCCGTGAGAAACGTTTCCCTCCCCCCTCTTTTTATTTTTTCAACTGTGGAATTAGATGTACTATGTCTGATTGCACGACGAGAGTATTCATCACTTTTGGAGAATGAAATGAACGCTATACCGAAATAAACTCGCAGTACGTTTCACTTTATTTATTAATCCGGTGATATTATTCTCGTGGAAAGGGAAAAAGTTCAGATGCCTCGTGAGAGAAGGACTTTCGCTCGATTTCGAACGGATTCCATTTTTATTTCTTTGCAAAAGATTGTTTACGTGTGTACTTTTTTTTTTTTTAATATTTACGAAGAACGAAGAAGTACGAAATTTTCATTCCAACAATTTCTTTGCATCTACTGTAATTTTCAATTCACGTATACAACGTGAGAACGCGTATTAATCTCTAAGAAATGGTTTCATACTGAAGAATAGTAAAAGGAAAAAAAAACTTATGGAAAATAGTAAAAAGAAAGCGTGATATTTCTATTGGAAGTCAATGTATAAATTTGAAAAATTAGAAAAAGATCCGAATTTTCATTTCCATGTGAATAACACTTCATGAATTCCATGAAAAGTTGGGAAACTTTTAAACATCAGACTTTCCGAGATGCCGAAGTTCCCTTGCTAGACTCAGGAAAGAGTTTGCTCCTTCCACGTTATCTCGTAGAAGAATCTGCCGAGAAACATCGATTGTGTCTTCAGGTTTATGACCTGGTCGCGATAAATCACTCTATCTTAGGCTAACGACCTAGCAGGAAGACTTTGCTGGTTTGTTAGGATCAAGGAGCACCTGAGGATTCTAACCATGCAAGGTTCAATAGCGAACAACTGGTTACGAACCTTGTAGCAGCCACTCGGTGAAAGTTGCACATTCGTAGGTGAAAAAAAAAAAACACTGCATGAGTCAGGCACCGGAAGCTGCACTTTGCCGCCAAATTGCACCCTCAGCTTGACGTTTCAAGCTTCCTGAAGCAGGTAGAAAGGGAAGCAATTGAAGGTAGCTCTTTCTACGCTCTTGTCAGGATCATGAGAACCTCTGAGAGACTCTTAGCAGACACAGGGAAAATATCGATCGCGATATCCAGTGTCGAACTCTTAGGAAACTCTAAGAACCTTTTGGAATCTTTTGGAAGATGTTGGAACATGGAATAAACCTTCGTTGTAATTTGATTGCTGGACTTGATACTTTGTGAACCTCTTAAAACCTCTACGAACCTATTGGAATATCTTTGAACAGTTTAGAACCTCTTGGAACGTGTTAAAACACATAGACTAAACACTCATCGTTATCTGACCAGCAGGAATGATATTCAGTGAACCTTTTAGAATGTCTAAGAACCCTTTGGAAGCTGTAAAAACCTTTTGGCGTCTCTTCAAACCTCTTGAAACATGTTAAAACACACAGAATAAACCGGTCACAACACAGAACCATTTGGAATCTCTAAGAACCTTTCGGAATATCTTAGAAAACACAGATTAAGCAATCTATCAAATACGATATTCACTGCAGAATCTTTTCTAACCTCTAAGAATCTTTCAAACGTCTTCAAACATGTTAGAACACATATACAACAAACAATCTTCGTGATCTGATCATTGGATGTTGAGATTCTGCACAGAAAGTTCTTACTTGTCGTATCATACACAGACTGAACCGTTAACTCGAAATTTACAGTCCCTCGATAGTCCCTTAATATTTACAAACCCATTCCCCATGATCTATTATTCAAATTCCCATCTTCCCACGGAAAGATTGAATCGCGCTGCGCTTACATTCTTAACCAGGCTCCTATCACAGAATCAACGATTCGAGGCATGCACAGAATCCTAGATACATTCTGTATACAGGCTGGTCTAAATACAAACGTGTTCGGAAATCGGGATGATAACGATCGGGCAATTTCTCAAGTGATCGTCGAGTATAGAGACGTGTGAATAGGATTGGAAGTGGTTTCGTAACGTTACGGAAACATCGACGTCCGATGAGCAGCAGAGTAGAGGAAAACAATAGCATTGGCCAGGAATCGTGCCGTGAGAAATATTCAGCCTAGCGCGTACCGGAGCCAGTAGCAACTCGCTGAGAGCCGCTTTCGATAAAAGGTAATTCAATTCAGTGGTTCAGCCGCCTATCCTGAGCCTAACCCGCCGTGAATTCTGCGCCACCGTTGCCGGGGCAATCACAGAGTTGCGGCGACTGACGAAAAGTCAACGGTCACAATTCAACGTGGACCTTCGTCGTCGTCCCCTCTTTTTTTTTTTTTCTCCTCTTGCGTTCCAATTCCCGGTTTATCGTCGCCATGTGACGAGGGAACATGGACAGGGGGGAGAGAGCAACCCGCGTATTTATCGATTTGTCTATCGCTTTAATTTCACGTCGCTCTGAATCTTTCCTTGACAACAAACCCACTGGCCACGGCGAGAATAAACGTAGCCGAGATTGATCGAGTGAGAGGAACGTGTACGAACAAATATATGGAGACGGTGCAACGGTGGGGATAAATGTGATACATCAAATTTAAACTGAGATCGAAGTGTTCGTTCAACAAACCGTCGAGTTGTCTTATTGTAATCGCAAGGAGATTCTTCCTGTTCGTCGATTTTGTTGGATTTCTTTTTTTTTTTTTTTTATTTTGATGGTTCAATTCGATGTACTTGCCAACTGAGATTTTTTCACGGGCTTTGTTTCCTGCTGGAGGATTTTCCATTGGGAAGTTGGGAAATGTGTTCTAGGAACTTCACGTGACGTAGGAAACCTCGATGAATCCTGGGAAGGGGAAACATCTTCCTGAGAAATATTTCAAACTTGTTTTCACGGATTCGCGTGCGGTCACTTGAATGGAAAAGTTTCTTTTCGACATTGACGATGGAATTTTTGTTAAAACGCTCGCCATGTTGGGGAACACCTTTTTGTGCTTAAGGAAGTGATCGTAGGATGTAATTTCAGAAATGAATTTGACAACATTAAGTTTTTTACATGTATTCTGTATATTTAGGGATAATAAAGATTCCAATATTGAAGTTTATTACACAATTTTGTTAGCACAGCTTCCCTGTTTGTTAGTTCAAGTTTTAAGTATTTATAGACAAACATTCACAAACATTTTCAAACATTAAGTTCTTTGTACATCTAGGAATAATAAAAATTCTACTATTGGAATTAATTACACAGTTTTACTAGCACAGATTCACTGCTTGCTTGTTCGAACTTTCTGTCAAACTTTGTCATACAACTCAATACAACAAAAAATATCAAGTCTTAGTAATTCAAAGATTTTCAACGCAATTTGCAGATGCAATTACCTTCAGTAAGTAACTATTTCATTCATTATTCAATGAATTGCTTCTATTTATGCCACTCAAACTCATTCACCCAGTATCATGAAGTTTGCCTATGTTTGATATTAACGTTCATATTGATTTCTTCAGTTTTTTTTAAAATAAAAGATAATATTAATGATCACGAACTTGATTATCAAACTGTATATTCATTCTCTGTTCATAAAACAATGGATGAATTGTATATTTACAAAATATTTTACTTTGGTAAGAAAAAACCGGAGCGCTGTATATAATCCGTTTACTTTTCACTGCGAGAAATTCTACGCTGAACAATATCGCCACTCAAGTTCCATATAAACCTGTACAATCCATTTACTTTTCATCTCGAGACATTCTACACCGTGAAATATGGCCGCTCTAGTGGTCCCACATGATACACACGTGTAAATTTTTCGATAAATAACGGATACGTAATTTTCAAATGGAAAACGATATTTAGTTTGAAGCGATTTAAGGGAAAAAAGAAGAAAAAAAAATAGGTCGCGTTCTCTATGCGCGTATTTGCGTTTAATAAACGGCACGAATGAATTTTTGCACGTAGCCCTTGTAAGTCAGGTTGCCTGAGGCTTTGCTTTGCTGCGGTGATCAAGCGGCTTCAATCTCAAGTCACCCCGGATATCATTATGCTTTATTTACGGTTTCGGTAACAATATATGGAAGTGGAAACTAGGTAGCATCTGGTGTGGCTATATACATTCCCTCCTCTCCTAATGCGGCTTTGTTTTAATTAGGTCAACGTTGTGTATCGCTCGTCATAGTTTATTGCTTATTTCTCTGAGATAAGCGTCACTTGGTTATTAATTATAGTAACTGATGCACGTCAGAGATCAAGTTTCACATACACGATGAAATAAGGAAGCCAACGCGTGTCTATTTAACACACTTGACTGTGCCTGGGTCCCTTTTGACCCAACTGTTGAAAGCAGTACTCTTTTTTCATAGTTTTCAGAGAAATAAACAGAAATAAAAATTTTTTTTTAAAAGGTACATTTGGAAAGTGACTGGCTCGGGTCAAAATTGACCCAGATGTAGGTTTTAGTATATAAAAGAGGTTGTACTTGTTTGAATTTTTCTCGTTTGTCTCAAATTTTTCATTTTTCTCATTTTTCTCAAATTTCTCACGTTTTTTTTCGCAAAAAATGTTAATAACAATTAAACCACGAAGTCCAGGACTGTAAAATTGATAGCTATTTTTTTTTTTATTCTCTCGTGTATCAAGTTTCATAGAAATCTATATTGATACGGATTCTCCACTAAGGAGATGAACATTGAAAAATGATTTAGCAAAGTTACCTGGTAAATAGAATTTTCTATCATTCTATTTGGCAAAGTTACCTCGTAGATAGAAATCTCTCGAGAAAATCAATTTCCGGTTGTCTACTGTAAATTCTTCGAAGTCTGTGAAAATCTAAATTCTTCTTAAAAATTGAAATTCTAACGCGTTGTCACAAATTATCAATCATTGTTCTCGAACTATTGAGATCAAATCGTTCATTTTTACGTTCGATTACTAACTTGAGAAATATAATTAAACTTTGAATGGTGTTATTTAATGTCAATTAATTATATATTTATAAGATATAATTAGGATAATATTTGATACATTATAAGGTATCACGAGTGTTCTTTCATTTGCATAAATTACCGTCTAGAATTCTGACCCTCACTGTTTGATGAAGGAATGTTCTTGACCCAGTGGCTCTCACTGGGATCGATGTTTCAGGGTCGATTCCCACTTTTCCTGCAGCATCAGAACTTCTCGAAGAAGACTTCAATTGTAGTTTCAAAAACGTTTCAATCGTAGAGATATCAATTTTATCTTCAACCATTTCAATTTATTACAATTATTACGTAGCTTCTAAGGGATTACGATCAATTACTGTTTACATTAACATAAAACACACTTTCGTTTAGGAAAAAGCTGTCGAACACGAGGGAGAAACTTATAATTGGAAAGATATTTATGTGTTTTTCAACTTTTTAAGTAAAATCGATGTTCATTACGATTATTAAGCAATATGGATCACGGTAACGTTATTCCTTCGACTGAGGTGAAATAAATTCTCTGTCAATGGGAACACAGTACTCGCATTGTGAACAGAGGAAGCACTCAGACAAATATTCGTTAAGCGTCAGTGGAAATGAAAAGTTATCGCTCTCGCCTCTTCGTAAATTGATTTCCCATTTCTTCGAATGGAACTTCGTCGATTTTCACTGTCGCAGGTCTCGTAACGGCGAATAAGAAGAATTGAAACATCGTAACAAAAATCGAGGGGTTAGAAACAATGAAAGCGGATAAAAATGATGTATTTAAGTCGTTGCAACGAGGGAACCACTTACCAGGGACAAACGAACCCCGTTATGGTAATTACTTTCGTTGAGCAAATCACCCGTAATTTGTGCGCTAACGAGTACGACGACTCACGTTCAAAGGTGTCTGATAATTATAAGACTAAACGGAACAGTAGAGAAACTATTCCTTCTGCTACAGAGGAAGATGCAATTACTATTACGTTGTTACGTTAGTACAGGGTTGATCAGTTTTCTGTGATCTTTTGTATCACAAATATCGTTGTAATTTATAATAGTAATGCATCAGCCGTTGTTTTTAAAACTAGCTCAAGTACATTTATTCATACATTCAGATATTTAAGGGTTTGAATCAGCTGAAAAATATTGGTAAATCATTATTATTATTAAAAAAAAAAAAGTGTATATACATTTCTAAATTTCAAACGATTTATTTAAAAAAAGATTGTAGTTATTAAAACATACATTAAATTAAAACGAGTAACAAACGTGATAGAATTTAAAACCTGAATGTCAAAGAATTTTGCTCTCAGAAAAAAGAAGACAAAGAAAAAAACATACGAAACTTCTTCAAACATCTACGTTCGTCAGTTCGAACGGAAACATATGCAAAATTTCTTTCTGACACCGCCCCTCTATTATCCCCATCGTGTTCCCATGGGTTCGAACAGATTCCCACCAAAGCGGCATCTAGTTTGGAAAACCGCAAGCTTCGCGGGTCGTGAAATAAGGGAAAAGTTAAAGGCAGATTCGATGTTGAATCAGGATTGAGGGTAGAGGTCAAAGAGGAAATGGCGGCTGGAGAAGGTGGCGCAGTGAAACGGGACGTTGAAATAGAATGGTGGTGGGGATGGGAAAGAGGAGGAGCGGGCGAGGAGAGGGGAGATAACCCGCATCCAACTTTTCGGGAACAACTAACGCTTCGCCGGTGCATTTTCTGGCACAAAGCCGAACTTACCCTCGGCCGCAAGTGGTGGAGAGGACCTGTGGGCCGTGTTCACGGTGCTTTTAACGGATTAATCTTACCAGCGAATTTTATATCTTCGCCGGTTGGGAAAAGTTTTTCGGCGTTCTTCAATTATCCCGGTTGGTCTCACGCGTCCTACTTTCCCATTTGCGATTTCGTGTCATCAATTTATCAATCTGTCAGCAAGCGGCGGCGCGCTTATGAGTGAATTGCAAATGCCGCCTGAGCCGCGATCTTGAGAAAAACGCTGTCAGACGTGCGATCTCTCGGGGAAAAAGTGTAAATAGGTTCACCAAGGGCGATAATATGGACGACGTAGATGTAGGCTACATACGTAGAAAGCTCTGCGATAATGCACAGCTTGCACGGGTGTAGTTGCAGTTTGGGCAGTTCGTACGTTTTGGGAGAAATTATATTTTTAATTGGTATTCAGGTATCTAGGCTAATAATGGCGAATTTATAGGCAATGTTTGGCAAATGATGTTTGGAGTAACCTGGTCTAACTTAATTATGGTGAATTTATAGAAATCACTAGACAGATGGTGTTCATAGTAACCTAACCTAACTTGGTTATAGTCAATTTATGGAGAATATTTGGCCAATGGTGTTTATAGTACCTAATTTAACTCAACAATGGTGAATTCATAGGGATCATTTGACAAATGGTGTTTATAGTAACCTAACCTAACCTAACTATGGCGAATTTATAGAGAACATTTGGCAAATGGTATTTATAGTACCTAACCTAACTCTATAATGATAAATTCATTGGGATCATTCGAAAAATGGTGTTTATAGTAATTTAACTTAACCTAACTATGGTGAATTTATAGAGAATATTTGACAAACGGTGTTTATACCTAACCTAACTTAACAATAATGAATTTGGGAGGAATATTTGACAAATGGTGTTTATTGTTTATCTAATACAAATAAATCACCACATTATTAAAATATCATCTCATAATCTTTATCTCGTTGTTCGTTTCAACTTTAACAACGTTCCTTCGCATTACCATGCGAAAGATACGAAGTTCGGGTGAAACTTTCGCGTCTGATAAGTCGAATCACTGGATACGTATCTCATTTCCAAATGAAACTTGGCTAAAGCTCTGACTGATTTTTGTTCCAACTAATTTCATAAATTTTTTATGACATCATTTAAAACATTCCTTTTTTATAAATATTTCATAGTTGATTTTTCATATAATTTCCATTATGACAATTATTATTAGTTTCTATTATTTCAATTTACTTTACTATTTTTATGATAAGAAATAACGAAAATGATTTTATATTATTATTTCGTGTAAAATAAATGTTTATTTATTCAATCGTTTCTTTTACACGAATGAACATTTCAGAAGAAATCTGTACGAGTCTCTTGTAAATATTTCAGAACGAATTTAATCTCTCTAGAGAATATCGCTGTTGCAGAAACTAACTAACATCCTCAATGAAACGTGTCAGCCATTGAAACTGAGCAGAGATGTATCGATAAACCAAGCCGTATTTGGTACTGACATTTGTATAATCGCATTAAAGGTTTGATTAATCCTCGAATCACAAATTTATGAATTTTCCGAGGACAAGTGAACGTATTGTCATGTTTCCATTTTATACATTGTACGCTCGATCATACGAACGTTGCACGTATCGTATCACCATGATTCTCAAACGAATCAGTTGCCTTGTAAATCCATATATCCGTGACAACTATACAGAACTGTATACCGTATTACAAATTAATGGAATAAGCTTATCAGCCCTGTTCCATTGAACATTTGCCGAAACAATGCAATGTGAAAATGTACAGAATTTTAAACTAACATTACAATAAGTACTATTGTACTTTAATACTGCAATTCAAAAGTTTAAGCTCGTTGTTTAAACTTTTATTCCGATTTCTGTGTATCTCTTATTGAATTGGAATTGTTCTTACTTGTTTACTTCTCAGGAAAGTATTCGGATAATACTTTCACAAATACTTTTAAGTCTCATCATAGGAGACTTAATTGAAAAAATAAAAATAAAAGAACCATAAATGAACTGAAACCTGTAATTATAGTAATCAGAAACGCAAAGATTTAATTTCCAAAAATATCGTTCGCCTCAGCCATGTTTATTTTAATAAATTTAATCAATTCAGCTTAATATCAGCTATACAATAGCATACATGTATTAATATATTTAACTGACACAGTTTGTTGATATAATTCTGAAAATTGAGAAGCGAAGAATTACAATAGCAAATGAAGAAAACAAATATTTCTTTATTTATTTGAAAATCTCGAGCAAACTAGATCGCTGAGTTAATTTCGGTGCATGTTGTAGAAACACGTGATTTGTGTTTCAAGTTCCGCAGAAAATTTTGCCAACGAAATCCCAGATTTGTTGGTATTCCACGTGACCATTGAATCGTATCAAGTTTGGTACGTGTAGTTTCGTCATGAGAGAGAGAGAGAGAGAGAGAGAGAGAGAGAGAGAGAGAGAGAGAGAGAAAAGAAATAAAACAAAAACAAAAAAAGAAAGAAAGAAAGAAACGAGTAGGGTCAGGGTGAACGAGTGGAAAGGAGGAATTGGTTAACGAGTATGCGTTCGTGAACGTTTCTACAGAATTCGCCGCAGGACGACAGAAATGACATTGATCGCTATAGAACTTTACCTTTGTTAACTGTGCAGCAAGACCAGCGCCAGCTGACCTATTTCATTGCAATACAATATCAAAGAGCCTACGAATTGACTCCGGTAGCCTGTTTCGGTCCTGTAACCTCGAAAGGACCAATTAAATATTTCGTGTCTGCCGCGTGACACTTCGCTGACACAGACGTTTTAGGAGGCAGTTAACGGCCCGTTAATAACAATTCCTTATCTTGGTCTATTTTGTTCTGCTCTTCTTTCCTACCTTCCCCCCCCCCCCCCTTTTTTCTTTTTGCTGGTTTCTAAGTAGAACGAAATATCACAAATGAGACAATTTGGAGTGGACGAATTAACCTAATATATTTTTAATAATTTTTAATTCTCCGTATGAATTGTAACAGTTCCAGCAATTCCTTGTAAGTTACTTAAATTTTACTAGAATCTTGTATTATTCCTTAATTGAAAGTTAATTTTAATCTTACACGATACAAATTATTCTGATATATTCTTCATAATTTTCATTAGTCTGAGTAAATTGTAACAATTCCAACAATTCCTTATCTTAGTCTATTTTGTCCCTCTTTTTCTTCTTTTTATTTGGGGGCATCACTAATGGGACAACTTGAACGATATAAATTATTCCAATATATTTTCCATAATTTTGAATTCTCTAAACGAAGAGCAACAATTCCAACAATTCCTTGGACATTATTTAGACATTGTTAAAAATGTTTATTGTTCTTTAATTTCATTTGATCGGTCTACATAGAAATACAAATTACCTTCGTACATGTTCTATTATTTTTTTTTTTCTTTCATCTCTTTTTTGTTTTTACTGCAAAATTATCTTTTATGTAGGACAGCTATTGGAGCGAAATTGTTCCCGATAATAACAGCGGGCAAGTTCTTACATAACCCACGGTACAGAAATTTTTATAACGATCCAGCGACTTACAATAAAAAACTTCGTTGTATTATAATTAGTTTCTGTCGTTTCTTCGGCACGAGTTAACGAGCCTGAAGTGGAGTGAAGAATGTCACGAGCCTCTGTCACGATACTTAACCTCGCAGACACAATTTTATCTAAGGAGACAGCATAACCGAATGGTGGAGATTTTAGGGAAATGAAGAGCTTTAAATTACGTGTATGGAGGAGTGCACCAAGAAGACGTTGTCGACATTCGCGCTTTTTTAATTTCTCTAATTACAGTTACGTATTAGCATCTCTTGTTTCCTGCGATGCACATCTCCTGTTGTAAAAACTGTCGTCTCTAATTTTTCTTCTTCTCTTTTTTTCTTCTCCCTTTCGAGATAAAAACCGAGACATTTTTTTTTTTCACTTGGAAATTACGGTGTAATTTTCTTTTCCATGGAAAACGTGTTCTCAGGAATGAATAAAATGTGAAACTATAAGTGATTAAACTATACAAATAAGAAATTCAATTTTAAACGTTCGTTGGGTTAGTATGAAATTTTTGACACTTTTTTTTTTTAGTGTTCGTGTATTTACGTTAGAATAGCAAATGCTAGCATCAATCACGAGATATTTCACATAATCGGGGCTGTGTCAAGGTGTCACTTGCATCGTGACAAACCTAACCTATACTGTAGTCACGTGACGACGTGAGGAAAGCGAATTAGGCCATGGAGCAATACGAAATTTTGCTAGTTGGAACACTTCCTCCCTGTAATTTTGTAATTTAGAAAATTGTTGAATGGCAAGCTCACCTGTGTTGAGAATTAGGGCGTTTATTGTGCAAATATGCTTCGGTGACTTCTGCACAGAACACTGCACGTCTCCAGAATTTCTTCCTCTTTTCTATTAAATCATTTGAGTCACTGAGTATGCAAAGGAGTATTAATAAGATTAAATGAAACTTTCTTCTGCAATATTAAAGTGATTTTTTAATCACGAATAATCATAATAAAAAGATGTATAAAATTATAGATTTGGGTCACTAGATATGCAAATTATTATTTACGTTATATTAACCAAGTATTAACGAAATTAGATTAAATCTTTTTTGCAATAGTTTCCTTTTGAAATACTTTTTTAACCATTAATAATCGTAAGAAAAAATTTTGTGAAATTGCAAATTTGGATCACTGCTGTGAGTCGCGGCGTGTCAGTCCGGAGTTCTTAATTATTCTCGCCTTGGTCCCCAGAGTTTTTACTTTGCTCCTACCACATAAAAACACAATTACCCAGTTTCTTTGAAGGAATTTCACGCTATTAACGTCACTTGAACTACATTTTTGCAAAATTCGAAATTTCTTTTCCCCAGTTCTTCGATTTGTCGAAACTTCCCTCCTAAGTGGCTGCAAAACATCGCGCAAATCGCATTAAGGGGACAAAAAGAGAAGGAAAAAACAGAAAAGAAAGTATTTTCAACTTAATTTCATCGTTCAAGCATAGCAACGCATAACTTCAACGCATTCCTTTGGTCCAACGGTTTTATTCAAACCGTCAGTTCGCAAGCTATTAGAGGAAACTATTTGAAAAAACTAACGAGCCGTTGACATTTTAATTCGTAGTGGCGATTTTCTGTTACGAATAAAGTCGGCTGATACTTCGCTGACTAAGGTGTGGAAAACGTCGTCTGAAAAATCGTGCGTCGTCAACCTCATTTCGTTCCTGCGCACGCGGGGAATGAAAATATAAGCGGCGTATTATAAAACGCGAAAGAATCGTGTTGTCTCACCGTCGTCATATTTAGTTCGTCTGTTGTTCCACGTAACTGTATCTTTTTTTTTTTCCTTGCTTCAGCTTTCAATCGGTGTTTCGTATATATTTCACGTGAAACAATGTTACATAAAAATCGGCTGTAAGGTTGACAAACAAGATAACAAAACGTGCTTCCTGGCAGAAATATAATGAGGCACTCGAGACGACATCTTCGGAGATAGAAATTGCAAAATGTATTTTTGTATGTCGTTACTGTGCATACAGAGGATTGAAATCGTTCTGTTCGATGTAACGTTGTAACCCAATTTTTGTTAAACTTAAGAAAGAAGGCAATTTAATGTCCAATAGATTTTTTTTAAATTTTAAATTAAAGTATAATTTTTTTGAAGAGTGAAACGGTTTTTGTAAATAATTTGCGTGCTTGTTGAATCATGTTTGTAGGTCAGATTATGCTTTACGTCCAACTAAAAGCTTTTAGATTCGAAGTTCCACCGTTCCAAGACGTTTCCTTAAAATGGCGTATTTATAAGTTCAGCGAGGTACTTGCTAGCGCTGGTTAATTGTTAAAGCTCGAGCTTATCAAAATTCTGGGAGAAGTGTGCCAGAGAAACTGGACATTCTAATGTAGTTCCTAAAAAATATTCACTACACGAGGTCTGAATTTATTTTCTTCATTTCATTCCTCATTCTCGTTCGCAGAATTAAATTTAAAAAAGAACAGTGTACAATTAATCATTGTAGCATATGAATATTCATGTAAAGTATAAATATAACCATATTACACCTATAGATATAAAATAAACAATTATTTAATATAATTCGACCGCAAAAATTATAAAAATATTGTTTTCTTAATTTATAAATATTATTGTAAAAACTTTGAAATTACTGTATCGTAAAAATCACGAATGATGTTTATTTTACGGGTATAAATTGTATTTACCAATTGTGCTAATATTTATCTTATTAACACAAGTACATAAAAAGAGTTGGAAAAGGGAATAGTTAATCCAGGGAAAACAGAAAGTTCACTGATTTAATATCATCCCTGTGAAGAGGATTTAATTTCCTAGTGAAATCTGAAAATCCACTGAGGTAACTCGATGGTAAAAGAGGTTCTAGGGACTTTCTCTATGTTCGCGCGCCATCAGTCGGGAAACCGTGGAAACTCTGCATAAAGCTGAAACGAACGCCCTCCTAGAAAATACGTACTCCACGATTACCCTTCTGATATCAAAGATGTGTACGTTTACCGACTAAACATTTTCACCGACACATGCTTGTGTTAGCAATACTTCTACATTCACTGCTGCTAACTGTTTCATCTGAAATATACCTAGAACACTCATCTAACCTATTATCGATCTCTTCCGAAAATTTATACTAACAATCTTACTAATATAAATTTTTTGATATATTTAATATATATAAATCAAACGAATCTTTTCCAAATTTTTCAGATTGTGATTTTATCTTTTTTAGTAAAGTTAAAAAGTATAATTTAAAAAATTTTGTTGTATGTATTCCAGAAAATGAATCATTTTCGATTATTTAAAATTATAGATATAGGTATAGAAATAGTTGTAAAGAAACATAGCAGCTATAAACAAAGTATCGTCGATTTCATCTATGGAAATAATCTTTTTTTTTTTGCCAAATAATAGCGTGATTCTCGCTGCAAATCAAATATCGAGCCTTAAAGTGACAAATTCACGGAAGTCGAAGGAAGTGAGCTCGATTTCGAAACGCGAAAGCGTGTTACTGACGTTTTACTAAATATTGAACGCGATTCTCGAAAAAGGAAAGAAGAAGAAAAAAAAAATATAACAGGTGCGCCGAAAAACGTGAAAGAAAATCCCATTTCGTATCTTATTTAAACTTTCAAACGTCGAGATAAATTCGTTCCTTTGAATTATCCACGATCTTATATCGTTTCGCTTAATATCACATTTTTACGCGGACGTTTCAATTCTCCGTCTTTTTTTTTTTTTAAATTGCAGCATGCCAACGTTAAGACGGACGTAAATTCTTCTGCTGACAAATCTGCGCTTTTTTGATACTCAATTTCATTCGAATACAATGTTGGATCAATGTATTTATCGACAAATATTCCGATATTTTTCTTACTCGGCCTTATTTCTCTCCGTGGTTCTGGTTTCTGGTCTTTCAATTTTATTTTGACACTTTTTGAGATGTATATTGTAAAAAAAAGATAATATTTGCATAAATGAAGTATGAAAATTTCCGTAACGTAAATAACACGGAGGAAAAATCAATTTTGGTCTAAATTAAGTAATTACTGTTCTATTACATCAGATAAGATAAAAAAAAAAGGACGTAATATGAGTTTCCTTTATTAAATCACTCTGAAATTTTCCAGACACTAATTTTCTCTGCAAGTGTCGTAATATTAGTGGATTACGAGGTTGAAAAAAAAGTTCATTCCTATATCGAACTAATGTATACGTATATTGCAAAAAAAAAAAGTAAAAACAGCAATAAAAAAAAGAAAAGGGAAGAAACATAACGTGTATTTCATTTCGTGGCCGAATTGAATTTCAAAACGAGCAGGATTTCGCTGTACCGAGTTCCGCGTGCATATAAAAATAGCAACCATTAATCTTCTATGCAAATGACCGGCGGAATAATAAAATAAATGGGGAGGTTGAAAAATTTAGATGTTCGCCTGACTATTCTTCTAGCCTGCACTGTGGAGGAGGAGGGGAGAGATGGAAGGGGAAATTGTACAAATCCTCAGTGTTGTAATTAAAAATGGAGGTGTGCTAGTAACACGGCGTGGTAAATTTTTAAGGGACTAATTCGATTTTTTTTTCCTCGTGGAATATGAAGAGTGCATGTTTCTGAGTCACACTTTATATTTATAATTTTTTAATTGTATTAGCTAAGCGTGTTAAATTGGAAGAAAACAGAAAGAAAGAGGAGCTAGGAACAAAGGAGAGAAAAAAAGAATAGTGAAATTGACTTGAGATAGGACCAAAAAATTCATTTCCTCCCTTATTCCATGTGTTTTATAAGCATTCTGCAGTATACTATTTTTTAAATTAGTCGAATAGAGTCAAAAACCACTGAATTCTGTTGAATTCTATTAAAATTTAACGATGTCTGCTAAATTTCACTGAATTCTACTGAAATTTATTGAAATTTACTAAAAGTTACTGAAATGTGCCAAATTCTTTTAAAGTTTACTATATTCTAATAATATCTACTGAAGTCGGGTACAGAATTCTGCTAAATTCTGTTAAAATCCACTGAAGTCTGCTAAATGATACTGAATTCTACTGAATACCGCTAAGTTCTATTAAAATACATCGAAATAATAATTAATCTTACACTTTGTTTCTACTTCTATATTATATAGTACTTCATTCGTTTAGTTCTAAATACTGAGTTAGCAAAAATTATTTGCACCATACACATAATTCAGCAACACATAAAAATTAATCTTATCCCAACGTTCCATTAAAATAAGAATTAATTCTATAATTTATTTGTATCCTCCTGTAACATTTGATTCGTTTGTCTCTAAAAATTAGCAAACTTTGTTTGTACCATTCTCATAATTCGGCAACACTTGAAAATTGATCGCACGCTGTCGAAGTACGCCGCTAGTAGCATAACTCCGTACATGGTCAGCCAACGGTGAACGATGAAGTAGTAGAGATGTATAAAAAGGCAAACTTTCCGAACAGGGTCTCTTTAGCAAAACATATTTGATTCATGGCCGATTAACTTTTGCATATACCTGTACTATCGTTGTATATGTATATGTGTCGTGTGTGTAACTCGGTGAAAATACAGAACACGATGCAGTTACGTGAAATTCGTGCATGCTGCGACAACGAGCGACACACTCCATGCTATCGAGCCTGTAAATAGCGTGGCGAATTTACCGCGACGAACGTGGAATTTCGAACATTACGATGCATGGAAAAAAGGAGAGAGAGAGAGGAGCACGTATGACAGAGAAAGAGAGGGGGAAAATTGCGAACACCACTTACATCCTTGCGATGAGAGTGCATAATTGTTGAAACTTTATTGAAACGTCGCCTGTGAGCCGGAAATTTTTCTAGCTGTATAAACGTTTTTCCATTTCCTTTGTACAATTATTCTGCCCTTTCGATTTTGTTTTTTTCTGTCTTTTTTTGCATGCAGTGATTGTTAATTTTGATTGTAGCTTATGGCATGTTGCACGAAAGTTTTAACGGTAGTGATTGATACCTTTTTTTTGGAATTGAACGAATTGAATGTTGTTAACGAGCTATTGTTACTTCAAGTAACTGTTTGCGATATTGCAAAACGTGTTATATTGTTGCAATTTTTATTTTTTAGATATATACTTTCAATCTGTATAAAATTACGAAAAATTGTTGGATAAATTTGGAAATATTTCCAAAATGTTTCTCAATCTATTCGAAAAAGTCGAATGATCTAAAGAATTCGAAATTTTTACATCGAGGAAATTCATAACACTCACAATCAGTAGAATATAGTATCTACTTAATATTTACGTTAAAATTTGCTCTATCCAACGTTCCAAATTACCTAAAATCTGTATCACTAAAAAATCAAACAAATTTCAATTAAAAGTTAATAAAATAATTTTTCACTTTTCCCTATTGTTTCTTTTTTTTTTATAACGGAAATATTATAACGAACTATAGTACTCAGAGTGCTTTATGTAGCGAATGAAAATATCAGTATGTAAGATCAATGGGCATGTAATGTCGGAACGATGTAAATTGAGGTAGAAAAAGGATTATAAACGTTAGCGTATCATGCACGGCACGTTTTCGTTGGAGAAAATATTTAACACCTAGTCGATTAGAATACGTAAATGCACGCACATGCTTGCACGAAGGGTAGCTAAAACAGTGAGTATAGTTCGCTGTCCTCGTATCACGTACGCACGTGAAAGAAACGTGAGTTAAGGAAAAAAAGGGGGAGAAAGTACATGGGATATACGAGGTTGCATGATGTGAAGAAATACATATGCATACCACGAACAGGTGAATAACCCGACAAAATTTCGTTCCGTCACGAACTTCTTATTTTCATCATTATTCCACTCGACTGGTGGAGAAAAGCGTAACACCCACAGTTTCATTTTGTCGTTACATTCGTTCAAATTAACTTATTCAGTCACTTTAGTATCGGCACATTTACAAAAATTATTTATAGGAGAATTAAAAATAGAAGAGAAAGTTTGTTGAATATTTAAAATTGTTAAAAACATTCCCACTTTAATAATAACATGATAAAATTTCTTGTTTTATTGTAAAATTAGAAATTTCAGTATGGATAAATTTATAAAAATTATTTATGTAGGAATTGAAGGTAAAAGTAAATTTACTAAATTGAAATTTACCGAATTATACTAATTTTCATTGAAATCCGCTAAATTCAATAAAGATCTACTGAAGTTTCATAAATTTTAGTGAATACTACTGAAGTGAACCAGAATCCGATAAAATCTGCTGAAGAATTTTGTTAAAATCCACTACATTGTACCAAATTCTACTGATGTCTGCTTTATTTTACTGAAATCTACTGAAATGTGCCAATATTTACTAAAATCTGCTGAAATCTGCTGAGTTTTATTAAATTCTACTTAAATCTATCGAATAGAATCTACTAAAGTCTACTAAAATCTGCTAAACTCTATTGAATTCTACTAATTTCTACTGAAATCTACTAAACTATGCTGAATTCCCTAGACATCTACTGAATTCCATTTAAATCCACTAATATCTATTGAAATCTTTTGAAATCTGCTAAATTATATTAAAATCTACAGAATAGAATCTACTAAAGCCTCCTAATTTCTAAACGTCTACTAAAATCCACTAAATTCTACGAATATCTCCTGAAAACTCAACCAAAATCTACTTATCCAAAGTGAAATATCACCATCAGTACAAGTTTAATATAAAACTGTTCAACACACATCTATCGTCGCGAAAGTTTCACGTACACATGGTACACATTCGCTAATACCATTATCGCCAACTTTAGCGTAAAAGATGTACCCTATATCGTAATATACTTTCTGCAAGAACCAAACGGGTGTCCCGATACTTAAGGAACAGCAATGTACATACATGTAACCCCTTAACCTCGATATTCCAGCGAATAGACGTAGTGTCGTGAAATGTCTTTCATGATTTCCCAACGTTCTTCACGATGCTAATCGAACTTTCGCGAAGAAGCAACTTTCCTCTTTACAGAGTAGAAAGTTTCGCTGGTCAAAGAGAGAGAGATAGAGAGAGAATTGACCAGAGGGGAAGGTTCAATATGGCAGCTTGTCCACTCGTTTCGCAAGATTTCCGTCTTGATGTCACGGTACATGGATTCTCGATCGACGTACACAACCTGCGAGGCAATTCTTATAATGCAGTGCAAGGGAAAAGTGGAGTATTGGACTTGAAAAGTGCTTTGTCAAGCTGATGGAAATTTGTTACTCCTCACTTAGCTTGGCTGAAACGCTTAAAGGGACTTGGCCGCCTTGTAAATTTCACTGGAGAACCTTTTCCCTTCCGAACGACCGCGAAACTTCAATCCACGGGAATTCGTGGATAATTGAAACTTGTTACCAACTATCGCGAACTTTCCTACTTCGTACTGCGAAGTATTTTTTCCCTCTCCTTCCCTCGCTAATATACAACTCGCTAATAAACTGCTACCTCGAGCAATGTTACGCCGATTTCGCTCTATCTCGTCGTAATTTCTTCTACCAGTTGTTGCACTCAGTAATATTAAGTTCAAAGACTTGTACACTTCAATGGAGACCTGAATTTTTCTTGAACACGAATCGATCTATTTCATCGAGAAATATTTCTTATTCATAATGTACATCATTTTGGACACTATTAGAGCGCGTGTTTCAATCGACAATTCTTTTCTCCCCGAAATTATTTGAAATTTTCTCAAAATTCTTTGAGCACTTGAAAATCAACTGTTCACTGTATGAAAGTTCAATGCAGTATGAAATTTGAGAAGAATAAGATGTTTAAAAGTTTCAGAAAAATGGGTCTCTACCTGAACTCTAAAATAGTCGTTTTTCATAAAAAAAACTGTAAACTCATTTGCAGAACCTGATTGTGTATGTACAGAATATTTCGAATGATTTTTATTGGCCTTATAATTAGAATTTAATGATACGGAAATTTTCAATAACAATAAAATTCCTGTCATTTGAATATTAACAAAATTTGAAGTTGGGTAAACACTTATGGCCAGT
The DNA here is from genome assembly GCA_951804975.1 of Anthophora plumipes. Classification (NCBI taxonomy): domain Eukaryota; kingdom Metazoa; phylum Arthropoda; class Insecta; order Hymenoptera; family Apidae; genus Anthophora; species Anthophora plumipes. The sequence continues at coordinate 13,139,214 of OX638123.1, read as the reverse complement.
AGTGTATATCATTCTTCCAGGAAAGAAGTGTGATTTGCTTGTAACACTGTCTTCCGTCGACTTCGAAACCCACACAGAGGCAATAAGACAGTATTCGAAGCTTAGAAGCACCGTGAAAAAGCTGAAAGTGAAGTAAAAATAAAAACCGAGCAAAAAGAAAGAGGAAAAGACAGGATACTCATACATATACATAGTACACGAAGTAGCAAAGTTGCAGAAACTCGAATATCTTTCCAAAGTGTCGTTGCACTGTTTCTTGGCAAAATTTTCGTTTCTCCTTTTTTCCCCTTTTCACCACAGAGAATGTTTACGGCTAATTGGTTCCGTTTGGTATTTAGCAACGTTTTTCCATCGTTCCTTCAACTTCTACACGATCGATCCTCCATCGTTTCGTTTTAACAAGTGTCATTTTTATTTCCTTCTTTCTTTTCGCTCGGATATATGCTCGATACGTATAGTGTTATGTTTTATCCCATGTATACAGAACAAAACGCCTCAATTTACAATTCTCGCTGTTTATTCAGCTGACTGGGATCTTTTCCCCCCCACTTTGTCCTCCTCTGCCTCAGATTATACACCGAACTGTCCAATCCAAACGGTCTACGCTTTAAAAGTTCAGCCGTGATAAAACCCCTGCAGGAATAACTGTTGAGTGGGGTATCGATTCGTTCCACGCCGTTTTCTATCGCGTTACTCCGTTTCAGGCCGCGAGCATTCAATAACCGTGTGTACAGTGCACTCAAGAAGCCCACAAAATGGATCATAAATGATTCACACAGCCGATCCATCCGTGTAGGATCACCGATTTAAAAAAAAAACAAAACTTCTGTTACACGTTTACTCTTTCCTTTTCTTTTCCTTTTTTGCGAAGCGTAACAACGCTTTGAGCGATGTTAATAGGTAAGCAAAGTGTACGATAGTAGAGGAATTGAAGAATGTTGATGGTGTAATGGAAACGCGCGAACAGTAAATTGCTGTGGAGGTATTAAATTCGTTACATTATTCGCGTAATATTAAATTCTTCGTAATTCATTCTCAACGTTATTATTATCATTTAATATAATATCATTCACGTATGATAATCTAATTAAAAATGTAATATCACTTTTAACGTTATAATCTACCATTACTGCAATATGCACGTAATACTGTTTTAATGCAGCAGAGGAAATATCGAAAATTTGAAAAATTATACAGATTTTTTAACTGTTTCACTACTATTGGCGCCTACAGGCTCTTTCGTGATTTTTTTCTCACTTTTCTGTTACCTTATCGCAAATTTAATCTTCAATTTTATACTTTGCACAGTTCCGTTTTAATTACCGAATGGAACTTTAAATTTTCAAACCTTCGGAAACAATTTAACAAATTCTGCGACTGCGAATTGAACGTCTATCTTTCGCAATACAACATATTGCATAATATATCATGCAACAAATAATATATTGCGTAATATAACATGTTACTTAATACGGTAAATGTTCCATAATCTAATACATTGCATGAACTCAATATTTTGCATAATATAAATCATTGCGTGGTAAATAATATACTAAGCAATATAATATATTGCACGATATAACACGTGTTTAAATTATTCTGCATTTCTCCAATCTGATAAAACCTGAACTTCATGAACTGAACATTCGTCGACACCTTTCTTTTATCACTCATGAAAGAGCTGTGTTCTTTTTTTTTTTTTTAACCACTCGAGAATAGTATACACGAGAGACTGTTGCCAGGAACGATAACAAAAGTCTAATATACTACATCTGAATAGTTAGAGCTATCGTATAGACCAGTTGTACGTTAAAACGATCCTTAGAGGGATTTTATTAAAGTACAATGGTAATCGTTCACGATCTAAGAAAGTCACGTGACGGAAGTTCGAGTGTGTTTGGTAAGTGGTAACTGCCGGTGAATTATAACGGCTGGCTGAGATCGCGAGGCCGTGAAAGATTGAATAAACTCGACCAACTCTGAACAAGATATAAAATGTTCCATAAAGAAAGAAAAAAGAAGAAAAATAAAAGTTTCAGAAGCAAGTTGCTTGCTTTGCCAGTTTTCGAAACTGCAGTTATAATGATACTGAGCGGAGTCACGTTTATCGTATAAATACAGAACGATTAGTCGCAATACGATTAAACTGTTGAATAATATAAACATAGGGGAATCGAACGAGGAGTATCAAATATGGTTTTGTTATAACATTAATTACCACGTGAAATAAAACATTCGGATAATATTTTATTCCGTATCTTGGTTCCTACGCGTGATTATATATGTACATATACTTTTCGAAATCGGTAAATATTTGTCGCGTACGTTCGATTTGGAAATATCCATAATAACATCCACGATAAATATCGAAACGAACTGGTCGCACAGTACCGTGCATTCATTCGGCAAATTAATGCTTTGTTCGCAACGATCTCGGGAAATGATACTTCAACATATTACACAATTCGTACATTATAGAATAATTCAGGTTTTATTTGATTAATTTTGGAGAAATACAACTGAATTCGCGTGAATTCTGCTTGAAGTCTATTGAAACCTGCTGAATTCTGTTAAAACTTAATGTAGGCGACTAATGTGTACTAAAATCTATTGAAATCTATGGAAATTTACTGAATTCTATTGAATTCTACCGAAATCTATGAAATTTTACTGAAATTTAGTGAAATGTGCTGAATTCTCCTGGTTTTACCACAATTCTGCTAAAAGTCTGCTGAAGTCTGCTAAATCTTACTAAAATCTACTGAAATCTACTGAATTCTACTTGGTTTCTCTAAAGTTCTGCTAAAAAGCTGCTGAAGTCTGATAAATCTTACTAAAATCTACTGAAGTCTGCTAAATCTTACTAAAATCTACTGAAGTCTGCTAAATCTTACTAAAATCTACTGAAGTCTGTTGAATCTTCCTAAAATCTACTGAATCCTACTAAATTTGGAAAGATGGAAAAGCGTTTACGTGAAAATCATTTTCCCATAAGTTACACGGTGAAATCCACGAACCGTACATTCTCCTTATCGAAGTCGAATATGTCGTAACAATTTCGTAACAATTTCGGAACAACTTCGCATGGGAAACGGTATCGACGATTCGAGCAAACCGATCCCGTAACAGAAGTGTGGTCAACTAAGAACCAAGAGTCAACATTCGATATTTCGAACTTCGAATGCGTTCGGGAATTTAATCTGCCAGACAATCAGAACTTTAACGGAATATCATACGGGATAAGACATCAACCTGGCAAGTTCTAAAGAGAATCAGCTCACTTTACATCGTCTGTTCAACAACATCACCAACCCAATCCAGGTTCAAGTTTTGTACCTTGAAACCCCACGTATGTAACGAAAGATAGTAGATAAATTTATAATTTTAATAATTACAAATAAATTTCATTTACGTTACATTTTTCTTCGAGAAACAATTGTTGAAAAATGATTGCTGAAATAGTATTATGTAAATAAATAGAATTTTATTGAATTTAAATGAACATGAATTTTAAATGTATATTTACTATTTAAGCTTGATACAATTTTTAATGTATTTTTTCAATCTTGTCAATGTAAATGAAATATTTTAAACTTAGCTGAAATTTTGTTCCAATTACACTTTCCAGCATGATTACTGTGTAACGATTTATTCCAGTTTTAATGAAATCGACGGGCGATTTGTACGCCTATTAAAATTATTTTCGATTTAAATAATTTTAATGAGTTTATGCGATGTGTGTCTGTGTGTGTGTGCTACTAATATATACTGAAATCTGTTGAAGACTACGGAAATATACTGAAATCTACTTAACTCTATCGAATTCCACTGAAACCTACTGTTTCTTGTAAGAATCTACTGAAGTCTGATATATTTTACTGAATACTACTGAAATCTTATGTATTCCACTGATATCTACTGAAATTTGCTAAATATCACTAAAATCTACTGAAATCTTTCGAAATCTACTGAATTCTATTATGTGGGTCTGCTAAAGTCTCTTCAATTTTATTAAAATCTACTGAATCTAATTAAATTATACTGAAATCTACGGAATCATACTACTTCCTACTGAAACCCGCTAAATTTTCTAACGATCTACTGAAATTTCCTAAATTTTACTAAATACTACTGAAACGAACCAAAATTCAATAAAATCTGCTGAAGAATTTTATTAAAAACCACTACATTGTACTAAATTCTATTGATGTCTGCCAAATTTTACTGAAAACTACTGAAATGTACCAAAATCCACTAAAAGCTGCTGAAATCTATTAAAATATATGTAACTTAATATATTATCTAACTATATTATGATATACATATGCATATATGTAATTTTTGAGTGTAATTTAGTTTCTAATGACGATCATCATAATTAAGTTACATCGTTCTCTGAGTTTTCCATAAATCCACGAAGGGATGCATTTGTTCCGGGTGAAAATGTCGAAGTATCGTTGAGTATAACAGGGGAGTGTATTGGCGGGAAGTCGAACTCCAAAGCAGCGACAGCAGAGCGCGCTCAGTCAGTGTTCGACCAACCGTCTCCACGTACACTACCGTCGGCATAACGCTCCGTTTCTTTTCTGTCCGCGTTAGTCAGCGCAGCATGTTCGTCGAATTTCTGTCGTTGAAATTCACAGCCGTTTGAAAATAATTAACGCGACACCGATTGGTCCATGTGAATTGATAATCGCTCCATTTTTTTCTTTTTTCTTTGGTCCTCCATTCGCGCTTTGACAACTGTTTGGTCCTGGTGAACAACGATGTTGTGCTACGTGAGTTGTCTGAATTGATTGTACTATTTTCTGTAGATCATTAAGGGTAGCAATTTGAGAGATTTGAGAATTTTTATTTGTAAGAGAAACTATTTTTGTTTGCTGTCTCGCGACACTTTTGAGCCTGTTGAATAACGATATTGTGTTATCTGAGTTGATAGTACTTTTTTTTAAGAATAGTTAGGGGTAGCAATTTCGAAGATTGAGAAATGATTTTATGAATTTAATTTTTCTTTGTTTACATGCAAATTGTTTTCGCTGGAAAGCTGTTCACTCTACTGCAAAATTTTTCACTGACTCTTGTTTAGATTTGAAATTAAATTTGTCAGCATTTGAAGAATTTTTGCTTGTTTAAAAAAATTGAAAGAAATTTTTATTAATTGGAGATTCAGTGGAATTTCGAGGTAATAATAAATAAGAAAAGATACCAGAAAATATAATTAACAGAAGCACATATCTGATGGATTTTTATAAAGCATAATCAACAGAAGGAAATATTTCATGCAATATAGCAAACTATTTTTTAAATAAAAAAGTGTGTGAAATACTCTATAAAAATGTAAAAATTTCACTATAGAACAGCACGATATTGTTCCAACAATAATAGTAATTAGAAAAAATGTAGAATAAATACAAATACACACCAAGCTGTTATTAAAAAAGAAACACAGCAATTATTCTTACATAAACCCAACTGTTTTCAGAATTACTATTTTTCTGAATATAAAAGAAACATTCAGTTCGTTCTGTAAAATGTTTAAAACAATTTTCAACGGGTAATGTTCTCACCGAGCAATAAATTTCCTACGGCCGTGAATTCGTTCCGCGTATAGCATGTATAGTCGTTGGAAGCGATATAACGAGGTCGTAAAATTAATCAGACGTCAAAGTACACGTAACCGGAGAGCCGAAAACAGCAATTCGAGGAAGACAAGGAGCTCAGCTCTAGCTAAGAGCTGTTCGATGTTAACTTAAAATTACTTCCTTCATTATCGTATATTTAAAAAAAATTTTATCTGCCCTTTAATCACTGATAACTACGGTTACAAAATTATTATTGAATAGGAGACGATGAAGACTTAACACTGTATAGTTCAATGCATCAAATACTATGCTGTTTTCGGGTGATTTTCGTGGGTCACCGGCGACCCACGCTATTTTATTTATTGCATATGTAGGATCAGTGCTTCCATGCTCATCAAGAGTACCAATAACAGCGAGGAAATTAAAAAAGCACTTTGGCGATGGTCGTACAGTCGCGGTATGTCAGTCAGGAGGTCGCTCGTTCGATTTCCGCTTGGTCCCTCAAATTTTTCCTCCGCCTCGTACATCCACGTTATTTTCCAATAGCGATAGGCCAATATGCAGCAGCGAATTGAAAATGTGTCGCTGCATTACGTGGATCATTCATGGCCCATGGTATCACGATTGCATTATGCGTGATAATTATGCACCAGTCGAATGATATTACGAAACATTTTGTGTTTCTTCTTGTACGAACTTTCTGAACAGCCTGAATGGACAATTAAACGTGACCCACTGATGGCCCACGCGAAATTTAACGCGCTAAATGAAAGATTATCGGTGGAAATTGTGAATATCAGTTCAGAAATTGATTTGAATGCAACTGCAGCATAATTCTTTAATTAGTGACCTCACTGTGTCGCTTCCAACGACTATACAGTCGATTTTTCGTGCATCGTGAAATTTTCAATACGTGTGGCACCAATTTTCTTTTTTTTTTTGCATATCGACAATAAGCAAAGATGCAATTGAGAAAATCGTAAAAATTCACTTCAAAGTGTTCTTTGAAAATACAGGTGATAATTAAAATTGTACTTTAAAATTATGGACAAACTTCAAATAAATATTTTGTTCTTTTAATTTGCAAAACATCAAAGGTCCTTTCACTTGCAAAAATGCATAAAGGAGTGAATAAACATTTTCCAAGGCAAATTGATTTAAAAAACGGTATCTTTTGTGCAGTATTTAAAAAAAAAAAAAATGAACTTTTCAAACTCCTGTACACCTGATAGCGAGAAAGTCCTCTTTGCACTATTTGCTCTGTCTATAATACTCTGCGAGATATTGAAGGAAACATGCCACCATCCTCAGCTTTGAGGATGATAGTTACCCCTTCAATATCGACTATGGCAAATAAAAAAAAAAAAAAAGAAGAAGAAAAGTACACGTCGAATATTTTTATTTTTTTTTTTATTTTTGGAACTTCCTTCCTATAAAGTTTCACAAAAATCGACGCTTGTCACCTCGCGATGCTTTTTTCTTCTGCGAAAATAAACGATAAGTTCTCGCGTTGCTGCACTTTGCCGGGAAAATGTAAAAAGAGTTTCGTTCGTTCGAAGAAGTGAAGAAACGAACGGAGCATTTTCCTATCGGTTGCTTATTACGTATCTGCAATTCTCATAGCGTATTATTTCCTCTGTTTTCTTAACGCGTCGCTATACTGCCTGCATATCCAAAATAACTGTTTTAATACATGGAGTGGAAATGATTTTCGAGCAACACGCGTATACGAATGAATGGCTCCATTGTTCCGCGGACGAATTCGGAAAATAATAAACGAGCATTGCGTTTCGATCGTTCTTTTTTTTCTGTTTTCGTCTCCTGCACAGTAAATAACACGCAATTATACGTGAAAATGTTATTTCCGCGGATGCGTTTCAGCACGAATAATTGATTAGCCTCGTTTCGATGTATAAATTCGAACGAGATTTGAAATACATCATATTCGGAATTAATTAAAGGTTAGATTTGTCGGTTTGCTTCCTAAATATTGAACATTGAAATATAATTGAGGATACACCGCTGTTTTTCGAAAGAATAATTGGATATATTGTGCAGTGTTTATTTATGGTCGTATTTTCATATTCTCTCCGTTAGAATATGAAAGTTTGCGATGGTTTGACGTTGTTTGTGTTAGTGTCATCATGAGTGTACTAATTTTCTATACACTTTATGAGAAAGTACATTCTGTCAGTATTTGTATTTTTTATTTGAAATACTGTTTTATTCAGTATGCTTTAACTCTCAGATTATTGGAAAAATCGAAAGACTATGCCTGGGTCAGTTTGGACCCGAATCAGTGACTTTTGAATGCACACTTTGAATAACTCTTTTGAAATTTTACAAACTACTTTTTATTTCGATTTATGATCTTCTCAAGAATACAAGAAAACACTTGAACGTTTATTTTAATTTCATATTTCTTTGTGCCGTATAATTTCAAGTTATTCCTAAACCTCGAATTTTCATGGAATTGCATACGTTTGGAAATGGCCTAATTAAACGAAGAAGTTTCTTCGTCTACTTCGCTGAACATTCGCTAAATCATCCCCTTGACATGAATGCATTAAACTTCTCGTGTATTTTTGCGTATAAAAATTTAAGTCTAAAGCAAATCCACTTGTCTCGTCCGAGTTCACATCGTACATCTCTCGCCAGTTAAGCATTCGTCTATTTAATTTGAACTACACCAGAAATGATGATACTGCGTCGAAGCTTTGCAAAGTGAATCCGCAGCTGTATATATATGTTCATTAGAAACGTTTTCACTCCATTTGCATTCAGGTATAACCTTGACCCCCTACTTTATACTACTAGGCTTTAATTCATTTTTTAGACGACTTCTTCAATGCAATGATACTCCGCGGTTTGTTCCACATGAACGAACTTCGCCAAATTTTCCAATTATCATAGCTTGAAATATGAAACGTCGTTTTCAGCTGATATCCCATGTATTAAATTTTCTTTTTTGTAAAATTTTCCATTTTTTTTGTAAATGCTTCTTTTTTACACGATAGTAAAGCAAAGACGAATTTGTTATAGTACATGTGTGTTAAATAGTAAGAAAAATTCATGATAAAGTTGTTTGGATATTATTATTTGACGTGATAATTAATTGAGATATTTTTGTACTTTTTCTTTTTAACATAAATTTAAATTTGAAGAAAACTGGTAAAAGCACGTTTGAAGAAAGTTCTGTGAATGGTAAGACATTTCAAGATGCGCGCTTTCTATTAAAAATTCAAGATGAAAGGAAGATAGAGCAGTCGTTGATAACGTTTTAAGGAAAATTACTGAAAATATCCCAGAGGAAGGAATATGAAAGTTTGCAGCACATTTTCTCCAATTCTATAGATTTTTCAGACTACCAAATTATTCCAAAAGTGAAGACAAATTTTCAAAAAATTTTTTAGAAATAATATGAAAAAATGCAAAGTTGAATTTGTATATAAGCAACTTTAAAAGTTGCAAATAGCCTGAAACGCTAGACTAATGAAAATAAGCAACTTCCTGAACAGAAAATATTTCGAAGTGGCAGAAATTTCACTAAGAAAAGTTGAACAGTGGATGGTAAAAGGATAACCTCTGAGAAATTGTATTTTCTGCGATGTCGATAACAGACTTTTCACAAATACGTAAAAATTTGTCACGTGACCTTGCTCGACAGCATCTTCCAGTGATCGACGAGGCTGAAAATTAGAGGTGCTATCAGTTCAAGGTCGATGAATCGATATCAGGAAAGTAACTCGTCAGAGAGCGTTTGTTCGCCGCACAGTTGAAGTTTACACAGTTGGCAGAAGCCCTGGCCATTCTACAAGGCGGAAAATCTAATTTAAAAGATAACCGACTTGCTGTGTGTAACTAAATGCCTGCTCGATTCAGCGCATACTCTTATCGCAAACATCTCTCCCCTGGATACCGATGCCAATTTCAAATGCTCGTCAACCCTTCTCACCGATGCGAAAATATACATAATAGAATGCAATCGTGATACGAATCAGTGGTATCCACAGATTATCCAACTGGAAATGCAGTTTCGATAACGTTCGCTCGATTCTTCTTACAAAAGATGCAATATTTGTGCTTCGTTTAATAAAATGTTCATTAGAAAGGTTCATAAAGGTGTTGAATGTGTGTCTGTATCTCGCGTTCTATAGTGTTTCGAAGCTTTTGGCCAATGTACACAACTGGAACTGATTAGTATTTACAAGTGGATCGTAGAATCTAACACGAGTCGAAATCCAACGATAACATAACTAACATATCTAATCCAGATCTAATGTGGTTGATCTTCTATCATGACTGGCTTAAGTTAAACTTAGATAATGAGACCTAATTTATATGACGCGCCGATGCGGAACTGACCATGCAACACTTAGGTAAACACACCAAGATACTAAATACATGGCAAAGTAGTTCGAGCTCGATTCTGAGCTATGCTACGTTTCCCAATGTAAATAGTAAAACCTGGTATTATATATTCGAGGAAACTATAATCATTCAACATCGAACGCTTGCTATATCGTCAAGGAAACTATAATCATTCAACATCGAACGCTTGCTATATCTTCAAGGCAACTATAATCATTCAACATCGAACGCTTGCTATATCGTCAAGGAAACTATAATCATTCAACATCGAACGCTTGCTATATCTTCGAAACTATAATCACTCAACATCGAACGCTTGCTATATCTTCGAGGAAACTATAATCATTCAACATCGAACGCTTGCTATATCTTCGAGGAAACTATAATCACTCAACATCGAACGCTTACTATATCTTCGAGGCAACTATAATCATTCAACATCGAACGCTTGCTATATCTTCGAGAGGAAACTATAATCACTCAACATCGAACGCTTGCTATATCTTCGAGGAAACTATAATCATAAAAACATCGAACGCTTGCTATATTTTCGAGGCAACTATGATCATTCAACATCGAACGCTTGCTATATCTTCGAGGAAACTATAATCACTCAACATCGAACGCTTGCTATATCGTCAAGGAAACTATAATCATTCAACATCGAACGCTTGCTATATCGTCAAGGAAACTATAATCACTCAACATCGAACGCTTGCTATATTCTAATGTTGACTTGCATTCTCTATATCTTCAACGCAACTATACTCACTCAACATCGAGCGCTAATTATATCTCCAAAATGGCTAAACTCATACACAACTGAGCTTTTACTATATTCTGATACAGTAATTATAATCTCTCAACATCGAATTCTCGTTATATTTTCAAGATTAGAGCCACTTAAAACTGTACTCTAATTATATATCTTCAACGAAACTACAGTCACTCAAGATAACTGTAGTCTCTCAACATAAATAAGTTTGAACTATTTCAATATTGATGGTCAACTTCACCATAAGAAAATGTATAAATGATTTAATATTTCGATCGAATTAAGTAAAAAAAAAAGGAAGTCGAAGTGCTGTATAAAAATTTCTGTCCAATAATAAATCAAACTGAAATTGAATTCGAATTTAGCGTCGTAATGCAAAAGTGTGGTCGAATATAAAATCCCGTGTCGCATCTTTACTGCCGTTCGTAGCGTGACTGGTTGTAACAAGACAAAGTAGACGATCTAAGTGAATAAAATTTCCCCGTGACTTACGACGTGAATTTGCAAAAAGTATTTCGCTGTAACGTGCAACTGGAACGTCGGTTTCTTAGTTACACGCTGGTAATACGACGCGCAGATACGATTCATATTTTTTGCGACACGGTAAAAGAACGCACGAGTCGGAAGAAAGATTTCAAAGAGGGCTTCAAGCTGAGCTTCCTCTACTACCTCACTCGGTGGATCCCTTTCAGCTGTTACTAACAGGCCTAGAACTCTCTTCCGGAGCTATATAGGTGCTATTTGCTAAAGAAACTGGCATCATGCATATGTACGTCTCGGTAACGTGAAACGATCGTCAAAAATAAGAGAAATAAAAAAAATTCTTCAACTTTCTTCCCCAGAATCGTTGAAGTTTCAATGCCTTCCTCAAACGAATAGACACACAATGAACATACACAGAGTATCCCATAACTGAGGGTACAAGTGAGCAGGAGTTAATTCCAGGTGAAAAACTGAATCGAAAATATAGAATGAAATTTTTCCATCAGAAATCTTCAGACAGATTTTTCTAATAAACGATAGACGTCAAATGAAGCAATTTTATTCTACATTTTCGATGCAGTTTTTCATTTAGAATCGATCTTTGCTTGTTTGTAGTACGAGTTACGAGGCAATCTGTGTATAAGGTGAATATGAGACGAGTGAGCTTTGCACTCGTGGCTTCTCTTGGTAACTGCTCGCAAATTACAAATTACCCCAATTTTATATGGATACTAGCGAGAAATAATGTGTACCACATGCGTTATGTGGTTTCAGCTGAAATCGTGGCCATCTCGACGAGCAACGTGGATAATATTAACATAAAAGCATCCATGGTGCAATCTGAGAATACCGAGACGTCGATGAAACGTAATGATACAAAAGCAGCGAAACTAGAGCACAGTGCAACGAGCCCTGGCATCGTTTTAGTGGAATTAATTGAAATTTTACGGTACCCTGTTGTTAATCGATTGTGAACAATGGTCACAGTCACTTCACTATTTATGATACCAGATGAACAGTGTTTGACATGGTTCTGTTTGACGCATGCCACGTTTCTACGATCAGATAATGAATGATTCGAATGGGAAACAACATTATGATGATACAACATTTCGTTTTTCGAAAATTTTACTGGATTTCTTCGTTTGTATTGAAGTAATCCTAATTCCATCGAAAGTAAAAATTTAGAATGAAAAAAAGGATGTATAATATATATTATTTAATGACAGAATGATATATGTTGTTTGAAAAATTAGGAAATATTTGTAATTTCTTTGAAAATTAAAAATTGAAGTGATAAATAAAATAATATAATATAATAATGTATTTTTCCGTTCGACAAAATTTTGAAATAATCATAATTCCGTTTGATATAATTATTCAAAGTAAGAATCGCTACGATGGAATTATATTAATTTTCACCATCGTTTTATTTTCAATCGTCTACAGAAATCTATAGTTTGGGAAAAAAAGAAATATTATTTATTCAGAAATATCTTCATCTTTAAAAAGAAAAATATTACTTATTCAAAAACATCTTTATCTTTCAAGAAAATAATATTACTTGCTTAAAAGTATCTCTGTCTTAAGAAAAGAATAATATTAATTATTAGGAAGTACCATTAGCCTCAAAAAAATATATTATTTATTTAGGAATCCCTCCACCCTTAAAAAGAAAAATTTAATTCATTTAGAAATCTCTTTAACATTAAAAAGAAAAATATTATTCATTTAGGAATATCTTCACTCTTAAAGAGAAGAATATAATTTATTTAAAAATATCTTTATCTCTAAAACAAGAAATATTATTTATTTAGGAATATCCTTATAACTTCAGAAATTATAGAATGTTAAATAAATTCCAAAGAGATGCACGGAAACATTTTTTCACCGAGTGTACAGTTACACTTTAATATAGTTAACTTCGCGTTGCACATTCATCCAAAAACAATCTATATCTGTAAAGTAATTTCTGAGAATTCTCGGTGCAAATATCGCCCAATTTGAGAGAAGAGAAACCCCATTCTGACGATACGAATCCTCACGACTACGACAACGACGATGACGACGACGACGCGTGAAAAATTTTACCGCGCCGTTGAGTCTTTCAATTACTAAGCCAGTTTTCGCGCGAACTGTAGTCGCGAGATATGAAAACAATGAACATTCAACCACGATCCAAGCCTCCTTCTCTGTCGCATTGTTTCCCGCTGCTTCCTGCTCTATCCTTTCTTTTGTCGTCACTCCGTTTATAATTGTTCGCCATTAAGTAAGTCCATGGTTGCTGGTTGGAAAATGGGTTCACAACGACCAGGATCAGCTCACTCCCCTAACTTCTCCCGTTCTGTATACCTCCACTTTATCTCTTCTTCCGCTTTCTCGGGTTATCACCTGTTATAATTTTCTCCCCGCCTCTTCTGTTTGTACAATCGCGTACATCGGAAATTGTAAGAATAAAGCATCGAACTTTCCCTCTTGAGACGATAAAACTGTAAACGTCATATACAGAGTGTCCCTTTCTTTGTTTTAACACTCAAATCTGGGTGAGAACTATGTTTCGCCAATGGATGACACCTTTCTTTATCTAATTGAACAAAATTTTTAATAAAATTTTGTAATTTTCATTAGTAACATGTTTATTTCTATATTTTTGTTTTTAGAAAGAATGTAAAATTATGTTAAATTAAATATGTGTCTATGCATAATTGCATATTCGAATAATATTCGCTCGTTAAAATCCACGTAGGAAAATATTGGAATTACTTGATGTAATACACAGGGTTGTCAAACTTGAGGAGATTATAGTACACAATAAAATGAGCAAAAAAGTTCTAATAAACATGGATCGAAAAATTAATATTTCTATGGTTATAGACAATTTTCAATTTTGAGGGTGCAACTCACTCCACGGGAGCTTTCGTGCTGTACGAAAGAAATAGATTCTCTTTTTCCATTTTACATACGCATCATAATGTAAGATTATCTTATTATTAAGCTTCGCCAAAAAAAAATGTTGGTTACACATCCTCGCGAAGAGTTACACAGAGCTCGTAAAATATTTTGCGAATAACTTCGAAAATATTCATTTTTCGACCCATGTTCATTCGAACTTTTCTATTTCTTTTGATCTGTACTATACGTTCCTCAAATTTTACCCATACTTTCTGTGGATACCCTGTATACTTCATCTAACCGTTATCGAACGATACCATAATCTGTCGATGAACTTTTCCCTCGCGATATCAAAGGAAAATCATTCTGATTACGCGATCAGATCCTGCAGCAACACGAAAGGAAATAATTCACGACGCTGCAATTACGAACTCGCCACCACAGGTACGTTGGATTTTACCTGGAATATTCTGTTTCGTTCGAGAAGGGAAAAATTAGCGTCGAGAAAATACGATTATACGGATGATCCTCAGACGATCTATAAAAATATTTCGTTTGCTTAACTCACAGATAAACTGAGTATCAAAAAGAAAAAGAAAATGTTGAATTTATGCAATTTAAAAAGGGAATAGAAGTAATACTCTAGCAGAACCTACGAATACTCTTTTTTAGCAAGTAATTCAGTAGTTAGAGTCGAGCGCAAACCCGACGGCGGGAAGTTCGTCGAGCTAATCGACGCCGTGTCCACGTAAAATATGCAATTATGTAAAATGGCTGACAGTATACGAAGTGGGACGAAAAACTTTGTCTACCTGCAATGTCTGCGTTATTTATAATGATATATTTTAGCAGACGAGAGAAAATTCGAAGAACTAAGAGGAAATCGAAGGATCAATTTCTGGACTGACATGCCGCGACTCTAACGCCTCTAATTAGGCGTGTTTTTTTTTATTTCCTCGCTGTTATTGCTCATTTTAACGTGAATTTACAATGTGAAAAAATATTTTATCCAAAATTTACGGTATTATGTGACTTGAATTTTTTTTTAGACGTGAGCTATATGTTTAAAAATAATTTTAAGGACATTTCTATTTTTCTCAAATGAGATGCTCTATTTCCTCTTTCAAATGGACAATAGAAACATAGAATTTCTGCTCAGTGTTAATCTACTTATGGATCGATGTGGAAATTCCTTAAATTCACAGACGTTTCCAAACGGGACTTTGATTAAATTTCTCAGACTGTCGAATGAATTATATTTAACAAAATTTTCAACTGGAAATGGTAAAGAAAGAAATGATGTTCCATACATTTCGTTCCATTTCCGATGCAAATTGCACAAAGTTCAATTACACGTCAAATATTACCGAGAACGATAGTCCAAAGGGTGGTAGATTTAATTTGAAGTAATGGAAAAAAATTTCTACGACTTATGTTAGTATACAAAATGTAAAATCTCTTTGATCGACAAAGGGAAGAAATCTTCCTTTGATTTGACCCTTTCAGCTTGCACAAAGCGTTACGTTTCTTTTTTTTTTTCTTTCTCCTTTCTGCTTCAAAGAATTTCTGTCGTTCTCTGCAACTCCCCGATGCTTCTTACATTCCGAAGTAATTTAAGTATTTTAATTTTCCGGGTCCACTGTGAATTTTCAATCGCATTGTAGCCTATGAATCTATCTTTCGGCTATCAGATATGGCGAGTGAATCGACGTGAAATATAAGGAGTAGTATATTTTTACGGTTGGTTTATTTTCAATAGACTGTTTGATAAAGTTATGGAAACCCGGAAGACGTGGCTGTAGCGTATTGCACTGTTCACAATTTTTCTTCAGCACGTTGTCTAAACTTTTGTTTAGAGAATGACTTACTGAACATCGACCAAAGTTGATTGTTCATTTTGTTTTTCAATTGTATCAACGCTAAAGAATTACGTTTATTGTTTTTCACGAGTTAATAACAAATTGCAATGAAAATATTACGGAGTTAAGGGTACAAATGTGGTAATATCTTTTTTTTCGATGAAACAACGATTGACAAGTGACAATTGACACTAAAACTCTAATTTATTTAATAAATTAAAAAAAAAACTTCATTTAAATTATCTATAATTCCCAGAAGTATTATTTTTATTAAACTATATATATAAATATATAAATAAATATGAACAATATATATATATATAAATATAAATATTTCTAACGCAGTTTACACGATTTCAAGGGAAGAATCAGAAGAAAGAAACAATTTTTAACGAATTTTATTTTTCAGTGATTTTTCTCAAGAACTCTTACGTTTTTTTTTTTTTTTTAATATATAAATGTAATTTTCTAATGGTATCGTTCAGCTGGTATAATACCGCGATCTTGAAATAATCTCGATCTCCAATAATTAAAGTTTTACGTAAAACTTATGTTATTTTATATTTTTAGACACATTTAAGTATCGAAATGTGAAACAAAGCGATCCAAGAAATTGACGGAAAACACTGTTCTGTAAAGCCTGATGCATTTGGCTTCCGGTTCCCGGGTATACCAACATGCTGGATATACTGTGCCGAAATTTGCATGGAGTAATATTATTTTACCCTCGAAACCGCTAACTGGCTTATTGACGTGCAAACGTGGCCACAAACGGTTGCAGTTTAGCTGGTCGTAATACCTTTTAACGTTCGCTGGAATTAAGATACTATTATACGATGTGTGGCCTTTAATACCACGTAAATTGCACGTTTACCTCGGAAGTGCTTCAACAAAGATCATTGATTTGTTTCCTATCATTTCCTCGTTTTTCTATTTCAAACAATTTAACACTCGCTCAATCATTTTTAATTATTCTTACATTAAAGAACGACAGATCGTTTAAATTTAATATTATATCCATGAAGAACTTCTAATTATTTCACTTGCCAGATATTACGACGAAAGAAACATTATAATTTGAATACTTTATACATTTTTCTACGTTACAATGAGTTTCGTGCAATTCTGCATCTCTAAATTCTCTACAAATGCATGTCACACCTGACCTAACCTAAAAATCCTCTGTCTGCTAACAAAAGAAGGAGAGTCTGAATAAATTTAGCCGTAAGAATTATTTTGGAGACCGTGAAGATGTCAATTTACGTCAGTTCTCGTGATAATTGCGAAGAAAATGGTTCCAAATTCCAAAAAAAAAAAAAAGAAAAGGAGAATACTAAATGCTACGTTCTCAACGCGATCGAATCGGAGACGACTCAGAGTCCTCATTGTTTCCCCTCCTTCTTTCGTTCAGTTTTCAACCTAGAAAAACGTCTGCATAGCACGACATCTCTCCCTTGACGGGAGAGCAGTTCCTAATTAATTGAACCAGTCCCTCTGATGGAAGTCTGGCGTAATTAACGACGTTAATATCACTGCGGATGCTATCGAAATCGAGGGAACAAAAATTTCCTTTTTCTTCTGTTTTCTTTTTTTTTTCTTTCTTTCATTCTTTCATTCTCGTTACCCGTTGAATTCAATTCTGATAGGAGGATGCGACAGCATCAACAAAACGGGATTTGCAGACGGAAATAGCTTCATAAATAAAGGGGGAAATGTGAAACTTCATTTTCAATATTTGACATTACTTCTACGGGGATGCAGCTTGTTTTCCATCGTGACCTGTGTATTTTGAAAACACGGTACGCAATCATAACTGCTTCTTTTTTTTTTTTTTTTTTTTTTGGAATCGATGTAGATAAATTTTTGTTTCGAAGAGAGATTGTGAACGGAGATATTTAATAAATTTCTCTGATTGGTTGTTGTCCAGCACATATTGATCTTCTGTGTCTATTTTTTCTTTTCCAAAATTAATTCCTTTGGAATATCGTCAATATTATTTTTAGATTATGTAAATAGATTAGTGAAAAACGTACGGAATGAATTAAATTGAAATTTCAGTGAAATAGTGGAAGTAGAATAATGATTCAAAAAGGATTTGTCTTTGTGCTAATTTTTGCTTGAGTTTCGTTAAAATCGTACAGAACTGTGCAAATGAAATTGATCATATTCGTGTACTTTAGCATTATTTAAGTTCCCAAAGGAAAAAATTGTTTAGTACTTAATTTCGTTAGAAATCAATTTTCAGAATAGCTGAATTATTTAAAATACTATAAAAAAGTATAATAAATATTTCTGTCTCAATACATAAATCATCATCGTAAGCAACATAAATTAGAAGTTACAGAAAAAAGACATATATTTCCTTCACAATTTCAATTTTTCCTTGAAACAATGAATATGCAAATAGAATTGAACAGATTCCTGTATTTTGTTACGAAACAATTTCTAATACTACAAAAGCATAATAAAAAATTAGTAAAAATAAAATGAAATAAATTTATAAATAATCATAAACAACGTAACTCGTAATTTATAAGAAAAGATTTATACTTTATGCCAATTTCGATCTGTCATTCGAATAATACGAGACTATACAAATAGAACGTACTTTTTGGGATGGTAAAATTCGAATACTATAAAGAAATATTTCTGTCTCTAATTTATAAATAATATCGAGTGCAAATTGCATCGTGGACATGATATATTATTTACACGACGAATAAAACGAATTAGAAACATTCACAAGCAATATTCAGATAAGCATGGAACTTCCATTCGAGCGGCCCTTCATCCATTTCCCGTAACCGGTATCTGTGAATCCGGTGCTTTCCCGAAAATTATGGTTAAAATCGCTGCGATATCCGCACACTTTCGTGCATTTCGCTCGGTACATCCTTCCCCAGCATACAGGGATTTACATATAGATTAGACGGATGTGCACGGCCCACGGGAAATAGAAACGTGGCGTGGCTATCAATGCGAGTCATGTGACGATTTTGGCTCGATTTCAAGCAAACCTGGCACCAGACAGAACCTGTTTCGTATAGGTACTCGTATTTCCTTCTGTTCAACACCTATCGTCTTGTTCCGCTGTCTACAATCATTTTTCCTCTATGCGTTTATACGGTGTGCTCTATAGCTGGTGGTACAAGCGAACCAGGAATCGATTTCACATGAAAAACTGAGTCGAAAATGTCGAATAAAATTTTTCCATTTGACGTGTCTTATTTTCAAGGAAAACGAGCAAAAATTTAAGAAACGATTCTAGAAGACAATGCCAGACGAAAGTAAAGAATAGAAAAATTGCGTATGAGCTTTATTCTTTTAGTTATTGACGTTTGAAAATATCCCTGCAACCTGGCAACCCTCCTTACACCAATGAATATATAGGGTCTTCCAATAAGAGCGATAGAACTTCGAATTGAAATAAAACGAGAAGTACGAAAGATATTCTTGTACTTCTTACTTTATTTTAAAGTACATTCAATGACATTATACTTGAAGTACAATACTGTATGAATGACTATCACGATTGCGTTTGATGGAGTGAATACAACAAACCCAATTTTCACCTGAAAAATCATCGTCAGTGACGAAAAACTCACTTTTAAATGGATGGCTTTGTCAATAAATATAGTTGTCGGATTTGCAGTGCAAGTTCTTTTTTTTTTTTTACCGATCATTTCGAACACCCAGTGTGTGGGAACGCCTTTAACATCAACGATGCCTCTTCAGACGATGGTATACAATTCCAACGAATCATTCCGACACTCTGAGAACACGGCATGCCGTATCGTATGTCACAGAACAAGCTGTCTGCACTTTTGCCCCATTTTTTTCTTCCGCTTTTCAAACCGATCGACGTGACTCTTCTCTCATTACGAAGCTTGAAAGGGGCTCAGAGGCCCATTAAACGTGTCGACGTCGAGGCGGTGGAAATCGATGACAGGGAAAGTTACCGACACTTCTTTCTTCTACTCTTCTCGTCTGGCCATTTTCAAGAGTGCCTATGCTCGACTGTCTTTTAGAGAACTATTACAGCATGTGAATGATTTTAGGACAAAGAATGTCGTTTTCCTATCTTTTCTTTCTTCTTCTCTCTCTCTTTATTTGATTTTGTTTTGTTTTTTGGGACGAGTTACATTAGGTTTACAAATAAATTGTAATAGGAAAGGTTTAATTTGCAAGATGTTAATTTTAATAAAATATTAAACTTACTAAGAATCTGTAACAGAAAAGAAATGATGAACGTTATAATATTGATTGAGTTATATAATGATTAACGCACGCGTAGTTCTTAGCTTCGCATCACTTTCCAAAGGACAGTTTTCTTTTTTTTTTTTTTCATTTTGGAAAACGATACGAATTACCAGATCCCACCACGTGGAGGTGACTACGCTAGGGACCCGACAAAAACGCACACCCTACTGGCAACTTTCTATCTTCAGAGATACGCGATTCTCATTCGTAGCGAGAGAGAAAAAGATAACGAGGAAAATTCGTAACTTATATTTAATTTTCAATCGCGAATACTAATCGTATGCTCATAACAAAATGCAATATTCATAAATAATAATGTCGAGAAAAAAATTAACCAATCGCGATCAAATTTAAAAGAAAAATATAGAAGGAAGTAGATATTTTATTAATTAGGCTACGAATGAGTCGCGTATCTCTGTAAGAAAGCGCGCACATTGTATTCGGTACAATTTTCTACCTTAGAAATAATTTATTCTATTTTAAACGCATCCCACGACGTCCATCGGCGGAAGAGTAGACTTACTTTTTATCTTATTATCTAATGTTAAAATTATTAAACATACACATCTGCTCTCTTGCACACTTACAGTATTGCATACGATACAAATATATATTTTCTTTTCGATCTCTTTACAAAATTCAGAGATTTTTCACACAGGGCATTCAGATACATTTTTCTTAAATTAGAATTATTTATTCTAGCTTATGAACTATAAAAAGTAAATCCCACGATGTCCATCGGTGGATGAATATTTGCAAAATATAAAATTTAATGGAATATTAAATTTGAAAATAAGATGAATAGACGAAGTTTAATTAGTACAATATAAATTTTAGTAATATACAAAACTTACCAAAATGCTGAAACAGACGAAGTTCAGTTAGCACAATATAAATTTTAATAAAATATAAAACTTACCAAAATGCTGAAACAAAGTTAAATTAGCACAATATAAATTTTAATAAAATATAAAACTTATCAAAACGCTGGAACAAACAAAGATCAATTAGCAATATGACACTTTCAATAAAATATAAAACTTACCAAAATGCTGAAATACACAAAGTTCAATTAGCAAAATAACAATTTTAATAAAATATAAAACTTACCAAAATACTGTAATGGACAAAGTTTAATTAACACAATATAAATTTTAATAAAATAATACACTTACCAAAATGCTGAAATAGACAAAGTTCAATTAGCAAAATAACAATTTTAATAAAATAATACACTTACCAAAATGCTGAAATGGACAAAGTTTAATTAACACAATACAAAATTTTAATAAAATAATACACTTACCAAAATGCTGAAATGGACAAAGTTCGATTAGCACAATATAAATTTTAACAAAATATAAAACTTACCAAAATGCTGAAATGGACAAAGTTTAATTAACACAATATAAATTTTAATAAAATAATACACTTACCAAAATGCTGAAATGGGCAAAGTTCAATTAGCAAAATAACAATTTTAATAAAATAATACACTTACCAAAATGCTGAAATGGACAAAGTTCGATTAGCACAATATAAATTTTAACAAAATATAAAACTTACCAAAATGCTGAAATGGACAAAGTTTAATTAACACAATATAAATTTTAATAAAATAATACACTTACCAAAATGCTGAAATGGGCAAAGTTCAATTAGCAAAATAACAATTTTAATAAAATAATACGCTTACCAAAATGCTGAAATGGGCAAAGTTTAATTAACACAATATAAATTTTAATAAAATAATACACTTACCAAAATGCTGAAATGGGCAAAGTTCAATTAGAAGAATAACAATTTTAATAAATGAATACACTTACCAAAATGCTGAAATGGACCAAGTTTAATTAACACAATATAAATTTGGATAAAATATAAAACTTACCAAAATGCTGAAATGGACAAAGTTTAATTAACACAATATAAATTTTAATAAAATAATACACTTACCAAAATGCTGAAATGGGCAAAGTTCAATTAGCAAAATAACAATTTTAATAAAATAATACACTTACCAAAATGCTGAAATGGGCAAAGTTCAATTAGAAGAATAACAATTTTAATAAATGAATACACTTACCAAAATGCTGAAATGGACCAAGTTTAATTAACACAATATAAATTTTAATAAAATATCAAACTTACCGAAATGCTGAAACGGGAAAGGGATGTGATTAGACAAATTTCCATTTTTTTTTTTAATACAATTATACAATCAAATGATACAATTTCAAAGATAAGGAATAGGTAGGAAGTGGTGAAGTAAGGGTAGTATTTTTTTTTTTTTTTTTATACAGTATCATACATTTCAAAAATTACAATTTTAATAAAATAATACACTTACCAAAATGCTGAAATGGACAAAGTTCGATTAGCACAATATAAATTTTAATAAAATACCGGACTTACCGAAATGCTGAAACGGGAAAGGGATGTGATTAGACAAATTTCCATTTTTTTTTTTAATACAATTTTACAATCAAATGATACAATTTCAAAGATAAGGAATAGGTAGGAAGTGGTGAAGTAAGGGTAGAATTATTATTTTTTTTTTATATACAGTATCATACATTTCAAAAATTACAATTTTAATCAAATAATACACTTACCAAAATGCTGAAATGGACAAAGTCCGATTAGCACAATATAAATTTTAATAAAATACCGGACTTACCGAAATGCTGAAACGGGAAAGGGATGTGATTAGACAAATTTCCATTTTTTTTTTAATACAATTTTACAATCAAATGATACAATTTCAAAGATAAGGAATAGGTAGGAAGTGGTGAAGTAAGGGTAGAATTATTATTTTTTTTTTATATACAGTATCATACATTTCAAAAATTACAATTTTAATCAAATAATACACTTACCAAAATGCTGAAATGGACAAAGTTCGATTAGCAAAATAACAATTTTAATAAAATACCGGACTTACCGAAATGCTGAAACGGGAAAGGGATGTGATTAGACAAATTTCCATTTTTTTTTTAAATATAATTTTACAATCAAATGATACAATTTCAGAGATAAGGAATAGGTAGGAAGTGGTGAAGTATAGGTAGAATTTTTTTTTTTTATATACAGTATCATACATTTCAAAAATTACAATTTTATATAATACATCATTAAACTTGCTATTAGACGCTAACGAAACTGATTTAATTAGCGAAACGTCAATTTCAACAAAGTATCAAAGTTAACAATAAAAAAAAAAAATGAATGAAAGGGATATATAATTCTTCGCGGTAGTATTTTAATTTCTTTTTAAGTCTCAGAAGGAGACATGCAAATTCGCGAATTTGTATAATTCTTCATTTTAGAATGAGTCTAAGTTTAAATGGAATCCTCTTCGAGAAGTTTTAGGGAAAGATTTTATCAAAAAGGAAACGCGATATATACAAAAAAAAAAGTAGAAATGGGGGAGGAATCCGCGAATCTCTATTCTTTCTTTCGCTACACTAATAAAGCTAACTTTCGATAGAAAAATCAAAAAGAGAAAAAAAAACGCGAATGCAATCTAGTCAGCAAACGGAATGGGGATGAAGCTAGTATCAATTTGATTATTTATTGCGAACACTACTTTGGGGTATTTTAAAGGGCGGGTACTCTTTGCGAGTACAGTGGAGCTCCTTGGAACAGAGCTCGTCTTCGAACTCCGGTGGATCCAGCTCATATTTGAGCTCAAATACTACTCATGCATAACACATAGAACCCAATCACCAAAGAACCCAAAAAAATTTCACTCACCAACCGCAGATTTCACGGTTGGTTGCTGGATGTCCTCTCATGGTCCACTGGTCCCTCCGTAAGTGGAATTCCCTTGGCCTTGGATCATCGAGACTCACGCAATGTGAGCCGCTGTGGAATGGGCCGCGCGAAAATTCGTACGTTTCTCGCGAATTTTAATTTTTCAGGGAAACCGTGATTTTATTTAAGAAAAAGAAAAAAGTGAAGTTAAATATAAAAGCAAACGCGATATATTAAAAAAGCAAAAGGGGGAAGTGTTCTCGATTCGATAGCGAAGCTAAACCCGAATAATATACGCAACACTAATTTATATAAAAATAAAAACCAAGTGAAACCGAACGCGAGAAAGGGAAGAAGCTAGTACTTGCAAAAACTCGAATAAATATATATAGATAGTGAATTTAAGCGGTAAACTACTAGATAATTTTAATCGACGATGGGGATTCTCCACGAGTACCATTTGTACTCGTGGCAGTGGAGTTCATTCGTGAACTCAGTTTCAAATTTTCATGCACAAAATATTCCCAAATACCAAGCACCAAAAAATAAAAAATAAAATTCATGTGACTCACCAACCGTAGATTCTTACGGCTGGTCATTGGATGGTCCTTGGATGATCCTTGGATGATCCTTGGCAAAGCTCACGAAATGTGAGTCGCTGTGGAATGGGCCGCGCGAAAGTTCGTACGATTTTTTTCGCGAATTTTAACTTTTGGGGGAATCGCGATTTTATTTAATCTCCCGATTTTGTAATTTCGCGTAAAAAAGAAAGAAAAGAACAAGTGAAGTGAAACTCTAAACTTGAATATGAAAACTCGCGAGCAATTAACGTGAAGCTAATGAAACAAATGCTGTAAAACGCGAAAGAAACTATATACGAGTGAAGCTACTATAATTACGGACGCGATCGTTGCAAAAATCGATTTTTAATTCGAACGTGAAGCTAATTCGAACGTTTTAGTCATGGGTGGGCATTCTGCACGAGTGCAATGGCACTCGTGGCAGTCGAGTTCGTATTTGAACTCGTGGAAATCACAATATACGTGCAAAAAATATTCAACTAACTACTAAAAATCAATGCATGCAGCTGAAATTTCAATATTAAATTAATAAATGATTAAGAAAGCGGAGACAACTTATTCGAAAGTGTCGAAATATTTTAAATAGATAGAAAATCTGAAAATATTATTGATTAATAAAATATTGAATGTAAAAAGAAGCTGTAAGAATGAAATTTTAGTCTTACCAAAAAGCTGTAATAGAAAAGGTTTGAATATAATCTTCTTTGAATATAAGTACAAAATCAAAGACGAATGATACAATTTCAAAGGTAAGGAATAGGAAATGGTGGAACAGGGTTATAATTAATAATTTATACTATGGCAGTACAATGCATTTCGAAAATTACAAATTTTTATAATAAAGCATTACGCTTACTGACAGACTAAGACGTTTCGCTAATCAAATCACTTTCATTAACTTTAAGAAAATACCAAATTCATTAAGCAAAAAAAAAAAAAATAAAAGAAAATATATAATTTCCGAATTTGAATTAACTATGGGCGAAAAATAATAAAAAATAAACGCGGTAATACTATTGGGACGAAATAAAGAAAAAAAAAAAGAAAAAAAAAGTATATAATTCCCGAATCTGAATAAACTATGGGCGAAAAATAATAAAAAAAAAACGCGGGGAATAGATAAGGCAGAAAGGAACGTGGGAGGAAGCTATAGTTAAACGCGATCTAATAAATTCTCCTATCTATCGAAACTAGCAAAGTATTAATATATTAATATACCTTACAGACCACACGAAGCTCACAAGAAATGATTCCTCCAGTTTCACTGATTCCACTTACTGGACATCGAAACACTGATTGGTTTTGACAAAGCATTCCATCGATTCCAAGATCCACCAGGCATTGGAAAAGCTGTGAAAAGAAAAATCGCGCGCGCGAAGTTCACGGTTCCGCGGTTCTATTTTAATTTCATTTTAAGTCTCAGAAGGAGACGTGCAAATTCGCGAATTTGTTTAATTCTTCATTTTAGAATGAGTCTAAGTTTAAATGGAATCCTCTTCGAGAAGTTTTAGGGAAAGATTTTATCAAAAAGGAAACGCGATATATACAAAAAAAAAAGTAGAAATGGGGGAGGAATCCGCGAATCTCTATTCTTTCTTTCGCTACACTAATAAAGCTAACTTTCGATAGAAAAATCAAAAAGAGAAAAAAAAACGCGAATGCAATCTAGTCAGCAAACGGAATGGGGATGAAGCTAGTATCAATTTGATTATTTATTGCGAACACTATTTTGGGGTATTTTAAAGGGCGGGTACTCTTTGCGAGTACAGTGGAGCTCCTTGGAACAGAGCTCGTCTTCGAACTCCGGTGGATCCAGCTCATATTTGAGCTCAAATACTACTCATGCATGACACATAGAACCCAATCACCAAAGAACCCAAAAAAATTTCACTCACCAACCGCAGATTTCACGGTTGGTTGCTGGATGTCCTCTCATGGTCCACTGGTCCCTCCGTAAGTGGAATTCCCTTGGCCTTGGATCATCGAGACTCACGCAATGTGAGCCGCTGTGGAATGGGCCGCGCGAAAATTCGTACGTTTCTCGCGAATTTTAATTTTTCAGGGAAACCGTGATTTTATTTAAGAAAAAGAAAAAAGTGAAGTTAAATATAAAAGCAAACGCGATATATTAAAAAAGCAAAAGGGGGAAGTGTTCTCGATTCGATAGCGAAGCTAAACCCGAATAATATACGCAACACTAATTTATATAAAAATAAAAACCAAGTGAAACCGAACGCGAGAAAGGGAAGAAGCTAGTACTTGCAAAAACTCGAATAAATATATATAGATAGTGAATTTAAGCGGTAAACTACTAGATAATTTTAATCGACGATGGGGATTCTCCACGAGTACCATTTGTACTCGTGGCAGTGGAGTTCATTCGTGAACTCAGTTTCAAATTTTCATGCACAAAATATTCCCAAATACCAAGCACCAAAAAATAAAAAATAAAATTCATGTGACTCACCAACCGTAGATTCTTACGGCTGGTCATTGGATGGTCCTTGGATGATCCTTGGATGATCCTTGGATGGTCCTTGGCAAAACTCACGAAATGTGAGTTGCTGTGGAATGGGCCGCGCGAAAGTTCGTACGATGTTTTTCGCGAATTTTAATTTTTGGGGGAATCGCGATTTTATTTAATCTCCCGATTTTATAACTTCGCGTAAAAAAAAAAAGAAAAGAACAAGTTAAGTGAAACTCTGAACTTGAATATGAAAACTCGCGAGCAATTAACGTGAAGCTAAGGAAACAAATGCTGTAAAACGCGAAAAAATCTATAATACGATTGAAGCTACTATAATTACGGACGCGATCGTTGCAAAAATCGATTTTTAATTCGAACGTGAAGCTAATTCAAACGTTTTAATCACGGGTGGGGGGCATTCTGCACGAGTGCAATGGCACTCGTGGCAGTCGAGTTCGTATTTGAACTCGAGAGAAATCACAATAGACATGCACAAAATATTCAACTAACTACTAAAAATCAATGCATGCAGCTGAAATTTTAAAATTAGGTTAAGTATCAGTAAAAAATTATTAAAAAATGTCAAAATAGTTCGAATAAATAGCAGAACATCGATATATCATTGATCGATACCAATGATATAAAATATCGAATTAAAAAGAAGAAGCTGTAATGAAAAATCTGAATTACAATTAAATATTAAATATCGTCCTATCTTACGAAAGAAAAAAAAAATTTTTATAATAAATATCGAGAATTGGGAATACTGTTTTGTCGTATTCGAATA
Organism: Anthophora plumipes; assembly: GCA_951804975.1. NCBI lineage: Eukaryota > Metazoa > Arthropoda > Insecta > Hymenoptera > Apidae > Anthophora > Anthophora plumipes. The sequence goes on along the minus strand of OX638123.1, from coordinate 13,111,401 downwards.
ACAGAAGAAAAGTTTATAATATATGGGAGCAATATTTGGAAGTATTGCTTTGTTGTTTAAAAGAAAACGAAGGAATTCTAATTGTTAATTTATAATTTTTGTAATTTTATAAATTTCTAATGATAGAGTATATAATTTGTAGTATAGATATGTTTTATAAGAAGACAGAGTGTGTATAGGGTGGACATAGGCTAGCTAGTAGCCAACGACCACCTTATTCACATCTGTGAACCCTCCCGAGACAAGTTACGCGACCCTCCCAGTACGAAGTCGCGAGGACAAATGAGTTCCTGGAAGGTTGCCGGGGTCCCTTTATAGCTGCGGCAGTCCAACCGAAAGTCATCCGCAAGGACAGGCGAACGCGGCTGATGATCGCTTAATTAGCCAGTTTTCGTTTCTGTCCGAATGCATAGCAATTTCTTCATTTTTCTAATTTTATTGTTAATTTTCACTTGTAACAATTTTTTAGAACATCTCACATTGTTATTTACATTGAATAAACATAAATATCTGCTAAATATAAATATTTCTTGATTAAATATAAATATATGTTTAATAAAACGTCACATTTTAATGTTTTTCTTATTTGTTATACATTTTTACAATTTTCTTTAAACAAAATTATTACGTTTTAACATTCTTATTATTTGCTCCTGCTGAGATAAGGTTTAGAATTGTTAAGAATTAAATGGATATGTGGCCTTCGTTAAAATTAGCCAAAGAAAGGTAAAATTATTTTTAAAAATAATTCGTACACTTCTTGTTACTGTTCTTTTATACATTTTTTCTATTTACATTGAATTTGACGTTGATTGTTATTAATAATCAGATTGATCTGTTTTGTTATTGATTAAAAATAGTCAAAGTGAAAATAAAATTATTTAAAGAAGTAATTCGTATTACATATTTTCTCTATCTACGTTAAATTTAATATTCATTGTTATTAAAAATCAAATTGATCTGCTGTCATCGATTAAACATAGCCAATCTAAATATGAAACTATTATATTAAACAACTTTTTATACGCGTTCAAAATTTATTCAATGCATTTATTCGATGCACTGTCACGAAATAATTTATATCCTACATTTTCTCTATTCATATTATATGCAAAGTTTTATTTATAACAGTCACAACTACATTTTTCTGTCCTCTGTTATTCTCTTTGTAAATTCTATATTTGGTAATAATTTAAAACTAAACCAGCGTTAGTATGTTACAGTTTAACCTATCATAACATTCGTGAACAAAAGAAAGAAAAAATGAAAGACGGTGTTGTGAATTAAACTCTGGTAAAATTGTTTCTATACGAACGTGATTCGAGCAGTTGCACATAATAAATTTATCGGATGTTGTACACGCTTCGAAAAAATTGCGCGGCTCCCAAGAGTAAAGTTCACGAAGTATGCGAAAGCGATTATTGAAACGAGCTGCAATGTTTCAATCTGACGCTGTGAAAGTGTTCCTGTGTTTCCATTATTCGTACAACCAACTGTTACCACTGGACATGATGCACAAGTCCTTTTTTTAATTTCCTTATAATTTCGGAACAGTTTGAATAATCCATTATTTTTGCGTTCTTTGTTTCTTTCAATTATGCATTGTCCACTTTATGAGCCATGTTACTTTCGAAACAATTATTCCAAATGTTGGAAACTCAAATTGTCAATTAATTAGTGCCTTTCATTCGCAATATGTGATATAGTGTTCTTTTTCTCACTCATACAGCCTTGTTTCTCTCTCCACTTCTTTTTCTGTCTCTCTGATTCTATTTCTGTCTCTTTTCACCTTTTTCTGTCACTCCCTTTTCCAATCTGCCACTCTTCTTTTCTTTTTGCCACGCCTCTTCTCTTTTTTATCATTCTTCTTTTCTTCCTGCCACTTCCTTCTCTCCCTTGTCTTCTTATTTTGACATTCGCTTGCTTTCTCTGCCACTCTACTCCTCTTTTCTGCCACGCCCCTCTCTTTCCTGATACTTCTCTTCTCTTTTTCCATTCCTTTTCCTTTCTTGACACTGCTTTTCTCTCTCTATCGCTTCTTTCTTTTTCTATCATTCCTCTTTGCATTATATTGTAAAATTCACCTTCTCTTTCTGACATTCCCCTAATTTTTCTGCCACTCCACTCCTTCTTTCTGTCATGCCCCTCCTCTTTCTGCCAATCTTCTGTCTCTGCCACTCCCCTTCTCTTTCTGCCACGCCCTCCCTTTCCTCAATCCCTCCCCTTTTCACTCTATCTCTCTCCTCCTCTTTCAATGACACCCCTTCTCTCTGTGTCACCCTTCTCCTCCTTCTGTTATTCTGTTACTCTCCCCTTCTCGCTCTCTGCTCCATCTCCTGTCCGCTTACAGCACGCGAAATGAAACAACAGCAGAGCCCGCAATATCCCGAAAATCCGTCAACGGGAAATAAAAGTGTGTTAACGGGCCGTGTGTTTGCAAGCGACAGGCGATATATAACGCCCATGATAGGGAACTAATGCGAGGATTCGTTGTTTCATTTCGTCCGTTTGAATCGTCCGAATGCCGATTGTTTCAATGCTCGATTAATTCGAACTCTCGACGTTTAATTTGCGTTACTTGGTCTTCTGTTCCAGGCGTTATTGCAAGCACATGACGTAGCGGGACACGAAGTTTATGGTGAAGAAGCAACCAGAGTCACACCACCACCTCTTCTACCTTATCTAAACGGAGGTGACGATCTCGAGGGTCAGAACGGCGATTTAGATCTAGAAAATGTAACGCGCGTCAGACTGGTCCAGTTCCAGAAGAACACCGACGAGCCAATGGTAAGATAATGGGCGAAACTGTTCGATACAGTTGCCTAGAGGGAGTTTTAATGGAGATTTTAAGATAGAAAGAAACTTGAGATTTCAGGAAACAAAGTTCTTGATTCTGAGAAAAGAAATTCTACGAATCTCCGGGATAACGTTAAGTGAAAAAGTAGTTTCAAACAGTTAATTACGTGATTGAAAACGTTAATAATATTATGAAAATTGATGTACAATATTTTCACAGCGTAATGAACGACGGTTAATAAATTATAACACCGTATTACATTCTGTTGAACATAAATATTTATTCATGTGGGACACTATATAATAATTTGCAAGGAATGATAAAAAATTTCGTTATTTATATCATATCTTATATAAAGTATCGTTACTTCTTTTGTTGAAAATGCTTCTCTGCTTAAGTACCTTATTTTTTCAATAACATCACACGAACAGTGCATAAGCAAATAGAAACGTGATGAAGACGTGGTGTTGTTTGTCTATTTTCAGGGAATAACATTGAAAATGAACGAAGATGGAAAATGTGTGGTAGCACGAATTATGCATGGTGGTATGATACATAAACAGGCGACCCTTCACGTAGGTGACGAGATTAGAGAAATTAACGGAATACCGGTGGCCAATCAATCCGTCAATGCCTTGCAAAAGATACTCGTGAGTACAATCCCAACATCAGATTACTTGTTGCTCCCAATTTCGGTGCTACATTATCTTAACAAACGTGCATATTCTTCAGTTTCTTATTTCTCTTCTTATCTAATTAATTATCATACGTAACACGCATAATCACGCAGTTGGAAAAAGTTATTAATCTGTTAAAAATCATGGAACCTCTGCTGTCGAGTATCCTGATATAAACAGTCGCTTAGACAAACATTCTATGGCCAAAGCTGACAACCAGAGACATCGACAGTTGTAAACGAAGTGAGAGGCAACGATAGAATAAGACTTTAGGCTCGTAAATAGGCGTGTCTTGAACACACTGCTCCCTACTATAGGAACATTGATCGACTAGGCGTGACTTACTGCTGTAGTGGGCGTGGCTTACCGCTCAGTTGGGCGTGGCCTACTACTCGAGCAGATGTAGCTTACAGTTCATGTAGGCGTGGCGTAGTGCTTGAATAGGCGTGGCTTATTTTTGAGAGGACGTAGTTTAATGTTTGAACCGACATGGATTTCTGTCTGAGTGAACGTAGCTTACAGCTTACGAGGGCGTGAACCAATGCTCGTGTAGGCGGTGCTTATTATTATAGTAGGCGTGAACTATTACTAAAATTCTTCGCATAGACAAGTCGCGGTAATTAAAAAAGAAGGAAAACATAGAATTCCGTGTGTGATTCGAACAAAACTTATTCCAACTGCGTGCAATTTTATCTACATGATAATCATCTTAAAAGCTTGTTAAACGTTTAATTTACTGACGAAACAGATATGTGTCATCGCTTTAACGATTCCACTTTCTGTTACAGCGGGAAGCACGAGGTTCAGTGACCTTCAAAATCGTGCCGTCTTACAGGAGTGCACCACCCCCCTGTGAGGTACAAGTAAGCCCTAAAACCCAAACCCAATCCCAGAACCCTAATACAGTTAATAAACCGGTGGCCGCGACTGTGTCGACGAGCACTAGCACGGCCACTGCCACGAACAAGTCCGGGAAATCAGTGAAAACCTCCTCTGCGACTAGCAGCAAGGAGAAAAACAAATCTAAGTCTTCGAAAAACAAAAGTGGCTCCTCCTCGACCGATAGTACACCTAGGCGACGGCTTAATCCTTTGTCGGCTCTAAGATCGCGGAAATCTTAAACGTGAGAGTCTTCGGTAGTTTGTTATACAGGGTGATTCATCTAACGTGCACACATCAATTAACTTTTTAATTATGTGCTCCATGAAAAATTGTTGCATATAAAAATTGCATGGTTTCAATGAATGTAAATGATGGTGTATATCTTCAGAAATATTCTTTCAAATTGTGACGTAATAAAAAGAAAAAAACTTGACTTTAAAGATAAATGAAACTTCTTTACATCCAGAGAAACATTGATAGATCATTTTTTCTTTGTCTACCATTGAAACCATGCAACCTTTGTATATAATAGTTTCTCATCGAACACCTAATTTAGAAGCTGCTTGCTATGTGCATGTTATGTGAATCGCCCTGTATAATTATCCTGACGTCAGCTCAGGTAATTAGCTTCGAGTTGTTGCGTTGAACAGATCTTTCTTCTAGCTTTTAGATAGTTAACGAATTAACTTTCTAGCGATAGTGCGTGGTTCGATTAGGCAAATAGATATGTCTTACTTATCGTACATGTCGTTTCAAAGTTGGTCTAACCCGGGAATTACAAATACGGTGGCCTGCGACACTTTGACGCTTTTTTATATGAATTTCTAACGCCAGTTTTATCTTATTTTCGCGTGAGTTAAATGGTAAATCGTTTACAGATTTCCCCATTAGTGAGCTGTCCCGATGAATATTCGTCGGCGATATGCACGGAAGCAATATTGTTAACATAAACAATTACGAACAGCTACGATGTTTAATAACGAAATACACAGTTGATCGTAATGTGACATTTCGGTATGATTACCTTCGAAACAAATTGAATTTATTATTACTCGTACGTGTTGTAGGGGCGTTAATTTAGATATTGGACGTTCTGATATGCAAAATACATTACAAATAGGAGGCATCGAGAAAGCGAACATTGAAGAACGCTTTGTATCCTGTAATTTTGATAGAAGTTATTTTATTCGTTTATTTATTGGAAATTACGTTCTGAATAGATGTAGTATATATAAAAATTTTTTTTTTTATTATTATTACGAACAGTATACTCATGTAATATGTATGTATATGTACAAAGTGTATCGTAATGAGTAGTGCGACAATGCAGAAGGAGATTTTATGCAAATATTTCTCTCTTGCACGAGCTTTTTACTTTTACTAAATGTGAGAAATATAAATAACTTTTTGTTCGGTTTGAAAATATTGATAGGTTAATTTATACGATTTTCTTACTTGCTTTATTATTACTTTTATAATTTAGTTTACGTGAACAGAAACAGGTGACAATTGCAGTAGAAATATGAAAAATTAATTTTTACTTGATACTCAATTAATTAATTGCTTGATACTCAATCGACAGACTGAAATTTACCTTGAAGCAAAAGATCGTTCTATAATTTTAAATAAAATTTTCTCGCAGAGAATCTCAAAGGAATGCTTTTAAAGAAACTTTCGCTAAAATTATACGAATATTGTATAAATTATTTCTAGTCACTCTACACTTTTCAATTTCCTCCATTTTGTATCTTTCGAATTACCAAAATTCGTAAATTAGATTTCTCGAGATGCTTGAAATTAATTATAATATTTAGAAACATTTAATACGTCATCTGTAGTTAATAAAAACAACGATTATGCGAGATTTTCTTTTTTAAATTTAAAAAAAAATTTAATTTCTACATCTAATCTTCCATTTAGAATAAATATTCTCGATAGTTGACGCTTTATACATAGTTGCACAAGAAGATTTAACGCGAAACGAGGCGAATTTGTATAGCGAATTACGACGTCCCTTCTGCGCTAACTTCCGGTGTGTTACTCCGGCGCGGAACACGTCTGCCGTTACATTGCGTCGTCGCACGCAATCAGAAAGCTTCTACGAAGCGTCAATATTTAATCCCGCGAATAAGAACTTTCGGAATCGAAATCTTGATTAAAATCAGAATTCACCGTTATTGTCTGAAGTTTCCATCTCCTTCGAGCGTGAAATTCGACTTTCAACTTTGAGATAAATGTTTGCGACGAGAATGAAGTTACATGTTGCCAATAAAGAGATTCGTAGAAAAAATAATATAAAACAAATTGCACTAGTTAAAAAGAAAAACAATATTATGCTTATGTGTATTTATTACGAAGATATTAATTCGGAAAGAAAATCATAGGAATTTCAAATTAACTCCATGTGAAGAGAGAGTAGAAATATATTTTTCACGTTGATAATTTTATCTTGATCTCTCAAACGGAACTTCCACGAGTATTCAATTCACGAATAGTCTAATGGAACGATTTTGAAAAATTCAGTTTTTGGATGCATTTTAATCTATCGATATTAACATTTCGGAAATTATTTTTAATTGGATTATCTGTTTGTTGTTATATAGAAAAATATTCACTGTCATTTGGAGGAAATTCGACTGACTTTGAAAATAATTTTTAACGCTTGATCTTTGGGAATTTAGGTTTTGGAAATTTCATTAAACCCTCGGAAGAGTAGTTTTTGAAATATTAACATTTATAGATTGAAATGTACCACCCTGTAGGTGTAATTAAACCAGAATTACCAAAATCGATATTGCTATTTAATTTGTGCCATTTTTTTTTTTTTTTTTTATAATGTCACATGGATATTAAGAAATAGACTGTGTTGAATTATAGCAAATAGTTACTGTGAATATCTAGTGGCTTAAAATTTCTTAGATTTAACAAATTGAAATATGTTTCCTGGCATGTGGACGATATTACAGTACAGAATCAAAATTCAAAAATAAGAAAAAGTGTATTTTTGTACATTTTCAGAGTGAAAAACTTATTCGCAAGTATGAATAAAATAGGAAAGCTATTTATTGTCTCATTATTAATTTTGTGACTCACTGTACATGCAGAGATTTGCAATATGTCATCCTCTCATAAATTTGAAAATTATCTCAATACGAATTTATTTATAAAGTGAACAAAAAATACAGATGTGTATATAAAATCTGCATCTTTCCAATTATTAAGATGTAATACAATATTTATTACAACTTATATATTAAATCTGAGGAATTTGTGTTAATTATGAATTTTGGAAATTGCGTTAACGTTTTTTCAAAATAAAAAAAAGCAAAATAGCAAATTTGTACGTGAATTAAAAAATCAGATGGATATATTTAAAAATAAGGACTGAATTATATTATCTTTGCTCATCTAATGAAGAATAAAAATTTTTTCATGCTTGCAGTATAACACTATTTCATATTTTTGAATTTTATTGTTATAATATTCTCCATATCTCGAGAATCTCCTTTATATTTGTACCTGAATGTCCAAATTGTCTAATCAGAAATATTCTGAAATTTATCATCAACTTATTTGAACTTTCTTTTTCCTTTTTTTTACATTTTACTGCTTTGCACGTTGTGGATGGAGAATATTAGGTAAACCATCAAGTAATTTCCAATTTTCTTCACGAAACATGTATTCACAATTTGCATCATGCTGCAAATTTCATAGCTGGGCTATAATTTTTGTCGAAGCTTCGAATAGATCAAAGAAAATCAGGTCCACGTGGATAAATCTTCCGTCCAAAAGAATTTTTGATAATAATTTAATATAAGCGACGACTATTTGGCGCCAAAAGTGTCAAGTGTATTAATGCTAAATAAATTTTCAAACTTTTTCAACTTTACACTTTAACATAAAATTTTCTGCTATTACTTAGAAAAAGGAAAAGTTCTTTTTCTCTTTATTAGTATTTTTTTTTTTGTTATGAATTTTGTTATAGTCTAGCAATGTGTAACAATTAACAGAAAGACTAACGTCAATTGGAAATTACTTATTGTTACCTAATACTCTGTTGACGTTAGAAATTTACTCCTTTTGATACTTTCTAGGCGAAATTTTAGGGTAAAATTTGAATTTAACGATTAAATAGCTATTAAGAACTCATACATTTTCATCGAATTCCCAGAAAAATCATATTTGTCGCGTTGGTAAAGAATTTACACGAAGAATCGCTGTTAAATTTTAATATCTTCAGAATTAGAAATTGATTTTTTCATAAATAGAAAATTAACGAAATTGGATGGTTCAAATTTCTATGAAACGATAACTAAAATTTTCATACGTTCGTGATGAAAAAGTTTCTATAAATTTTGCAGTGAATTTATTTTACCACAATCGTGAAGCTAAATTTCCTTTCTTCCGTCATTTAAATAATATTTAAATAATATACGCTTCTTCCTGAATTTTCAGTCCTTTAATATCTTTATCCAACAGCGAAATAATTATAAAAAAAATTGTACATCATTCAGGTGCATATTGAAATGAGAAAAATGTAGAAAAAATCATGCAAGTCAAGATGTCACATTTTTAAATTGATAAATTTAACGTTTTCACTGATTTCCCCGGTATTCACACGTACACATACACACACACACATGCATACACACGCAAACACACACACACCTATACTTTATTTAGAAGTTATGATATTTAAGCTGACATAAAAAAAAAAAGAGAAGAAATTTTGAATCGTACGTTTAATCAATTACTTTTATGCCAAGCTTGTCAACTGGTTTACTGTTTCACCATACCGGAGAGAGAAATTTTCTGTTCGGAGCAATCTCGACATATAGAACCCCATTTTGACATCGTTGAAATGACAATTTTCTGTTTTCTTTTTTTATTTTTCTCTTCCAAAGAGATTTGTTCCCAATTTCTTTCTCTGCGTTCGAACAGTAAATAACAACTGTTAAAAATTAGAAAAAAAAAAAAAAAGAAAAAGAAGTGTTCATTTTTTCCAGCTTATCTTTGTATAACAGCTAGACAATGTTATTTCAGTATTTCTAACGAAGCCTCGTCGTTAGAGGTTCGATAATCGCGATTGTAACATCGAAAGATGTGTACGATCGATATTTCTTAGATGAAACTGAAGCTTTCGCTTTCGAAAGAAGTGTGAAAGTCAACCCGTCACATGTTATTCGAAATATTTGAACGACAGTGAAATTTAAAAAAAAGACCAAAAAAAAAAGAAAGGAAAGAAAAATTTATCGTGAATTTGTTTTGTTAAACGAACCGGTAACTAGAGTGTATATTTTCACGCATGGAAATCCCACTCGATTTTTCAGCTTGTGTAAGTTCATCCTGGTTTGTGTATTTTTACAAGTTATACAAAATATATCAAATAACCGGTGTGTGATTTACAGATTTTCACGTTGTACAAGATTTCAATACATACACACATGAACAGACACACGTACATAAACAGAAACACGATTTCTCCCCTTTTCCTTGTTAAGCTTCAATTATACAATATACTCGTATGTGTACACATCTATACATAAAGTATATTCGTTGTTTAATGTATTCATTTGAATATCGTACGGAGAAAAGTGATGATTTTTGCGGTTTCACGTGATAGGATGATTTTCAATATTAATGTCGATTCTGGGTAAAAGAAAGAAATATTATTGTGAGAGATTATTATTGATAACACGAATTATCGAAAGGGCTAAAAGTACGAGACGTTTGTTTATTTCGATGATGTTACACGTTTGCGATTAATTAAAAACGATTGTTTATGTATGCAACATTTATTGCACATAAGTACTATTCTGTTTGTTTTCCAATTGCAAATGGCATTCAAAATCGTGCGAAAATTTTATCTTCAACGTTTTTCGTTTCTGTGAAATTCTGTTTCGTTTTTTTTTTTTTTTTTTTTAAGAATATGTAAAATATAGATGTATACAATGTATAGTGCGATAATTGTTTGCCACGTGCGAATACAATACAAGTGGAACCTATGGATAAATGCTGCCCTAGAATATAATAGAGTAAAAGCTTAATCCAAACGAATACCCAGCATCGCATAATGCACATTATTTTACAACGTTACTCCACGTTAAATCGCACGTTTAAATGCTTCATAGTTCGTTGTATTGTCTCAATTTTGTAATGTTTATTGATCACGTGAAAAACGTAATTTGTGCAAATTAGTTGGAGAAGGAAAAGTTAAGTTTGTACATCGAGAAACAGCTGGTATGAAATTGCAAGAGGTGATTCCACAAGTCAAAATTGATTCAGTATAATTTATTCAATCGAGATCAGTTATATCTTCTGTTTGATTACAGGTAGAAGAACGTTAAATGATATAAGAATGTTTATCATTTTACGGTATCACTTTCTTTACGAAAACAACTATGCACCTAGAAAATATAGATTTTTTTAATAATTTTTTCTAAGCACAGTTGCATGTTTCTTTTTCACGTAGATCGATTCTTTGGAACAATCTGCGCATGAAAATATTAGGGTATGATATGGAAAAAGTCGATACTTCGTGAGATATTTCATATTCTGTTGTAAAGCGTATGCTTGTGTTCCGCCATTATGTAGACAGCACTCCATAAATCTTAACGAGGATTTAGAATATCACAGAAGCTTTTTTCTACCATCATACCCTAATACTTTTATACTTAAAATGTTTCAAAGAATCGATTTACGTAAAAAAATATACATTTTCATTAAAAAAAAATAAATAAAATAAAATGGTGCGTTGTTACGTTTACGAGAAAGATAAGATTACAGAGAGATAGATCTTATATTATTCAACCTTTTCCTGCCTGTAACCACAAACAAAAAATATAACACATCCCAAAATGCTTCGTTAGGAACACTATTTATTTAAAAATAAATTGTACAATAATAGAAAACAGAAATATTGAATTTTTGTACAATAATTATATTTTCTACAAACTTCTCTTAATTTTTAAAAAGCACTCTTAACAATCTTTTCTGTTTTATAATACTTTTACGAAATAAAATAATTATGGGATGATGCACAAATTAAACTTAACTAAAGGATCAGTAAATACTGCAATCTTGAGTATCGTTAGAAAAGCTATGATGTAAATTAATCTGTGATTTATCGTAGAACAGCTGTGCAAACAGGGCGCGATGTAGCTCGTAGTGTAAACATGCAAAGATGACTTTTCTTCCAAATATACGTAGAATTTGTAAAATACACTTTTTTTGTATGAGATTTCTTTTAATAAAAAGCAACAATTTCAAAAATCTCTGCATAGATTACTTGCATCTGTAAAATGATTTCATTCTCTCTACCGAGTATGATCATGTTTGCTCATGTTGGAAGAATATAGTGTGTGATGTTTATTTCAAACCAATTTAACACACTCCTTAAATATTAACGATGGACTTGTTTCAATGCTAAATAATTCGACACATTCTCGTTATTAAACAAAGCAAATCTATTCTTGTGATACAAAAACTGTGCTGAATCACATTGTATGACGTGGTAGCTATACGTATGAGGTTCAAAAGAATCCACTTGATTTCTCGCAAACAGTCATCCTGCTTTTACCACGAAATACGTCTCGCCCTGTTTCGAATGGCACATAGAAAGCAATAGATATGCAGAACCGTATGAAAACTGGAAAAAAGAAAAAGAAAAACGAAAGCAAACTAACGCAAACACAGATTTTGCTCGTTTGTTGTCTCTTGATCGGCCGGAAAGTTGAGTCCGTGCAAGAACGTACTATTAACTAGCGAAACAATCGTTTGAAAAGGCACGTCGATATTTCGCAATAGGCGCAGAATTCTGAATCATGGAATTCCGAAGTTTGCGCCGTCGGTCGTCGCAACGCAATCTCGTTGCTAGTGGATAATTAAGTGCGATGATCTCGTAGACTGTACCTGTGAGATTCGAAAACGAAAGCAACAGAAAGAAATAAAAAAAATAAATAAATAAAAAAAAACGAGAAGAAAGAAAACGAAAAAAAATTATACAGGAAATTAAAACAAGAAAAGCACATGCAAACAGACAGAAAGAAGGCAGAGTTCAGTAGTCGAGCGGTGTAACAAAACGCTTTAGTCGGCGCTTTCGAGTCCACGGCGCGTTTGCATGTTTCTTCTTCTTCTTCTTCTTCTTCTTCTTCTTCTTCTTCTTTTTCTACTTCTTCTCTATATTTCTCTCAATCTCTGTGTTTTTTTTTCGATTTTTACCAGTGTGTCCCATTTCACTTGACCATTCTGAATGCTCCGATGAAGGGATGCGTTTGAAAAACAGCCTGAATCTTGCTGGAAACAGAGGCAATCCACCACCTATCTGATTCTTCTTCTAATTCTTTCTTCCAATGAATATTTGTAGCTTCTATGATATATAAAAGTGTTTTTCTTCCTCGTTGATAAATTGTAGAAAACAGAATGAAATATATATGCTTTTCAATGTAATTTCTCGTTCAAGAAGTTTCCTTTTCTTTGACGAACGTGTGCAGGTCAAGCTAGGTGGGATAACCAGCGTACAATCCGCTGATTCTGTTTGTTTTCTTCAGTTCTTTTTCTCCAATTTTATCTTTCTCTATTTGTTTTTTCCTTTTTTGTATTTCTTTTCATTTTGTCTGTCTGTCTTACCCCCACTCCGTCACCGCCCACTCTTTCGTCTATTTTTCAACCTCACTCTCTACTTTCTTTCTATTATTTTCGTATCATCGGGTTTCTGATCACTTGATTACAGTTTAGACAGTAATACTATTATTACGAACAAGTTGCGTAAGGAATGCACCTTTCGTTACAACATATGTTGGAATGTTGTTTGTTGTTTTTTGTCGTAAAGAAGCTTTTGTTACACCCCTCATTTACCCTCACCTGCATGAAGGATATCTTTGCAAACGTTGAAGCTTTCCTTTCTGACCGGTATATACCTACATACATACGTACATATATTATAGTTACTCTTGCATCGTGGTGTTTCTGCTCAGTGTTATACTGTGCGATCTTTCTCGATCTTTCATCGTTCCAACGACTAATTCATACACGCGGATTATTTCCAACATTCTCCAATCATACACTATCTCTATGCAAAAGGCTGTGCGTGCTCGAATCGGGGATTAAATATCGTCACGTTCGTTCAGAACGTTTATAAAATGAAATCGTTATTTTTATTTACAATCTACAGTTGGATGCGTTGACCGAAAGAAAGAATATTGGGAAAAGCTTCTTATCCTAGTTCATTTATCTGCATGTACCTAGAAACATTAAAACATAGTGCTTAAATTAACAGAACAGATGTCAAATGCAAAAAATTGGATTTGTGTGGAAATATATGAACGCTAAACAATCCTAATCGAATCATTAGTCACCGATTCGAGTAAGCCTTTATGACCTAAAGGGCCGCTCATGAAGTTACTCCATGGGAGCTAGTTAAATAAATCGGGGCAGCAGGGTACTTTATTTTCCACTACGTTCACGACTGTCAATGTCTTTCGCCCCGCCCACTGATTTATGCCCCGCCTACTACCCCTAGACTTGACTCCGCCCCCTCGCTATTCTGAATTTTGCACCGCCCGCTGATCTGGACTCGCTCCGCCCACTATTCCGAACATAGCTCCGCCTACTGTTCCTGACTCCATCACGCTGAATCACCTGGCTTCGGCCACGTCTACTTTTATAGCTTTCGCTCCGCCCACTATCCTAAACTCCACCCCATCCCTTGCTCTAATGAAAAAAATGGCCCTGAAACAGCTGCTTGAGCGGCCCTTGCTTTAGGTAGTGCAAATTTGATTTTTCATTGGCAAAAATAATCACGTATCGTAGAATTATTTCCGTTGAACCCGAAATTACGCAACACGTATCTATTTATTATCATTCTGCATCCTTAACACATAAATGGAATCCTCTTTGAAACACCTAACGAATGTCACTGAATCTGCAAACATTTCTTAACATGCAGCTGAGGGTAGCCAAGTACGATGAATGTTACATTCTCTGTTCGTATCGATTAAGTTTCATTAAGCCTACATGTTAACGCATTCTCAGGGAGTTCGTTCAGTCGTTCCCGTGCGAACGCCACAATAAAACGATTGTTGTAAAGAAATTATTGTAATGTAAAAGACCACGTTCCGCGTACCTGAAGGGGGAAAAGAAAAGAGAAAGAGAACAAAGTGAGAAATGAATGATCGAAAATTGTCAAGCAATATCCGATAAAATCCTGACAAAATAGTTTCTTTGATCAACCACCACGCGTATCAGCATTTCTTTTTGACACCTTTTTGATTCTAGCTTACACGAGCAAGGAATGGATTTAACGTGAGATCATCGTCTTACAAGAGAGTTTCGGTAACTTATGAATTTTAACGTTTCTTGTGCTTTACTGGTTCGTAACGGTATTCGATAACAGTGTTGAACAGTTTTTTAATTTTTCTTTTTATCGTTCTCGCGTAAGATCATCTTTCGAAACTAACAAATAGAAAAACATTTGGTCTGTGAAATTTTCATTTTCATTCCTAACAATTTTCTGTGCTGCAGTGAATTATTTATTTCAGAATGAAATATTTTATTTAAATATTATATAAATATATTTAATTTATAACTTCTAAGTGTACCAATACGAATCTCTGAACTATTTCGCGTTATATTTGAACAGAAAAAACAGAGATAGGTGAATATTTTATTCAAACCTATCAAGCTGTAAAATTTTTTAAATATTTTCACTTCGTTAGTTTCAATCGTATTTTAGAAACAAAAGTTGCGCGATATTTGTCGAAATCCGTTACGAGCTAGCGTGGTCTCGAAAACACAAGAACAGACACTTTTATCTATCGGTGTTTCCCTCACAAACAGTACGATTTAAATTTTAATTTTCACGATTGTGAACGTGACCTTTACGTCTCGATTTTGTACATAATTTTGTACATGTGTACAGCTCTATGTCGTTTCTATATTTGATCCAGCGTTCCTATGTCCTCTGTTTCATCACGCAACACGTAGAGATTGCAATCGCAAACGCGGTGAAACCGTGTCATTCACCACATGTACAGACAGCTTGATTGATATAAATTTTTGTAAAGCGTTTTGAATTGTACCGAAGTATATATACATATATGAAAAAGTATACTATATGAATGTTACACAAAGTTCGAAGAATTTATCGATTACTAGATGTGTAAGTAAATGTGTTAAATGTAATGGATACTAGTATGTACAATTAATCTCACACGACTCACTATTATTACGCTGTTTCGACCATATTAAAAAACGAAGCAGACACAAAACAGAAAAAAAAAAGATCGAATAGAATTTATCCCAAAATCCGGATTTAATTAACCGATGAAAATACTCGACGAAAATCCAAATTGAAAGCTCCGATCAAACATCTTCATACATCGTCATACCTGATCGTTTCTGTTTTGTGTCCCAGCTTTGTACATATTTCGCCAAATCACAGTTCTAAGCGATCGTGCTTACTGTACCGATCTATATTTCTACGAATCCCAACGATCCATGCATACTCGTTTGAGATACACCTAAGAGTTTATCCGTTTGAGTCAAACTGTCCCACGCATCAACGGTTGGACCCCATTTGACTCGTAACGAAACGTAAGTGTCTCTGGTCCTTCGTATCAGCGGACATCCTCCCCATGTAACCGTTAAGAAACGAACTGTATCATCACGTTATATCTTTCGGAAGTGTTCTTTCTCTGTTACGTATAGTGTTGCACGCGAATGCAGACCCATCAGCAAACAGCGACAAACGAGCAGCGGTATTATTGCGGCGGTGCATTGTACGAAGATATAATAAAGCACGAACTGCTGGAACATCATGATTCGTCGCACGTTACCTCCAACGTGATTTCTCTTCTCTCTGTTTGTCGTAGTTAATAGTCCGACGACCGTTTAACGGGCTCCGTATCTCTCGTTTTACGCACGTACATGTACCTGACATACGATTACTCGTGTTGTTCTTCCCCTGCACCGATCAGTGTCCATTCGATTATCACAGTTTACGGCAAATTCTATACCGGAACGGTACAAAGAGAGAAAAAGAAAGAAAATAGCAGAAAATTTGTTCTTTTGACCCTTTAGTTGCTACACACAGTGTGGTTTTTTCGCGGATGAGTTTTTCTAATGGCTATATGGGTCTTTTTGTTATACTATTCACTCTTTCGCTACTGTGAACGACTACATGGTGTTCTCTGTACGCTACAGGCGAATATTGTCGTTCACCCTCAAATAGTCGTAAACTTTCTCTAACCTCTCAAACATGTTTTTTTAATTTCAATAGCAGTGGAAGTAATTTACATGTTCGTTGTATATGTACGAGTGGATCGAATTATTATCAGCCTTATTATAAATTATTAGCGGTCTACTGTGTGATTAGAAGCGAAAGAGTATTAAATATTGAAGTTTTTTTACATGGAAGTGGATAAAAGTATTGCAATATATTCAGCTGTTATTCAGGAAGTCATTCTACAATGTTTGATGAGCCAGACGTGAGCGTGGAGCGCTGTAGAGACAATAGACCACGCCCACTTGCGTGGTGGAGCAGCGTGACGTCACTGGCCACGCCCACTGCTCTTGGCTCCGCCTCCCGAGCAACTAAAAGCGTATTAATGTAGATAGAAGGAAAGATTTGAATGCATCGAAATTACACGACGATTATTAGTAGCTAAAGGGTTAACATTGAACGTCGTTATCTTCATTGTTGTTTTTTCCATCTTTTTTCCTGTTTAATTGGAAGTCGTTCGAATTTTTTGCCGTAAACTGTTTGTCGAGAACTCTTTGTCCCATTGTATGAGATCCTTTGTGAAAT
Source organism: Anthophora plumipes (assembly GCA_951804975.1). NCBI lineage: Eukaryota > Metazoa > Arthropoda > Insecta > Hymenoptera > Apidae > Anthophora > Anthophora plumipes. The sequence goes on along the minus strand of OX638123.1, from coordinate 13,094,240 downwards.
GGCACACTCTCACGCTCGTTTTTGCAGTATGCGTGTATACCAAACGTTGATAACTTTCATGTTTACGTGTCTTTAACTCGTTCTCTTCGTTTAGATGTTATCTGCACTACCAGAGAGCATACTGCAAGAACCAGTGAAAAAAAAAAAATGAAGAAATTACAAACGTGTCCGTTATGGTAGTTGGAGAAATTTCTCACGATGGAAATGAGAAATACTGCGAGTGACCGGTTTATAATTCTATCTTACAATAAGCACCTTTCCAGAGCTTGTCATTCTCACGCCTGTCGAACCGAACACCCTGTGCACGCCGTGACGTCAAAACGAAGTACAATAATCCGTGTTAATCAGCAGACTTTCTCGTTTGTATCCACGCGAACGTCGGTTCGTCCCTTCTTTCTCTCACTTTTCGCACGTACACGAGATGCAGGGCCAGAATAGCGTGCGTCGCGGCGAGAAAGCTTCTGGTCCAACACTCGAAGGTAGAGTGTGTGTAGCCCCAATGGAAATCGAGCAGAGAATTCAGCAGCGTCCAGCAGCAGTCAGTCCACCAGACGAGTTGTCGATAGTGCAGTACCTGCTATGTCACTGTGTAGAAGTTTGTCGTATATTCTCTCCTTCGTCCTGGATTTCCATTATTCACCCAGAAACCAACCACCTTTACCTATCACCACCTTTTGGTCCACTTTTTAGCTCTCTTTAAAAAAGGAAAAAAGAAAAGTAGAACGTAGCTTCCAATGCACGCCGGCAGCTATATTCGACTATCATCATCATCATCATCTTCCGTGCACTTTAACCTCCTTTTTTTTTTTTTAAACTCTTATTAAGAGATTATTGGTTTTCCCAAGCAATCCGCAGTGACTTTTTATGGAACAGTGCGGCTTGAAGATAATCCCTGACACTTTGATACTCAAACAAACAGGCTCAACGTAGATCAGTTTCAGAAATGTTCATCGAAATCGATTTGAAATGATATTTAAAAGGTGTACAGGAAGGAGAAATGGATCAGCGTGAGTTTGTGAAACTGATCTTTGGTACGCCTTCTATCTTTACGCTTCACGTTACGTACATACACCAGCCATTTAATGTCTCCTTTTTTTTTCTTTCTTTTTTTTTCTTGGTTTCTTCTTTTTTCTTCTTCTATAGAGGTATATATGGATGTTAGACGTTGTTTCTATTAGAGATACTTACACAGAATTGTCTGCGAATGATCGTTCAGCAGGCCGCATTGTAACTAGAAAGTCCTTGCGGAGACGAGCCGAAAAGTACACGACTGAAACCGCCTGATGTGTCGTAGCTTCGAATGTGAGTAAACTGCGACGTTGCTCGATGCTTGTAACAAGGGGAAAAAAAGAGGGGAAAAAAGTAGAAGAGAAAAGAGAAAAGAAAAAAATACGGACATTGCTTGATCATTCCAGGAAAAGTCGATTCTGAACGCAGTCGATCGAAATGAAATTTCACTTTACCCAAAGAAAAAAAGAAATTCTCATTTTTCTTTTTTTTTTTTCTATCGTTTGCTTGGTTTCCTTTATCTAGGCGACGCCACGACGAAAAGCTGCAATCGATTTTTCCTGTGGAACAGCGAGAAATATCGTGCGTTTCTTTTTTTTTTTTTTGTTTTTTTTTTTGGTTCTCCAGCTCGCATCTTGGTGACGCTTTTCGATTGTCGCGAAGCTACGAGCTCGACCGACCAGCTCGACGGTACGAGAAAATATCACGGCTCGGCGTGAGTACGCGAGGGAGAGCTAGAAAGGGAACTGCATGTGTCACGACAATGGCGAACCGTGAGTCTCGGAAGCGTTGACGCTCGCGACATCCCAATGTAGGTGTCCTTTGTCTTTTTTTTTTTTACTTTTTTTTTGTCTGTCGTTAATTGTATCAAAAGAGAAAAAGAGAGAGAGAGAGAGAGAGAGAGAAAGATAAAAAGAGAGGGGGGGAAAGTGTAGAAAGAACGAAAGAACTGACTAAGAGAGAAAAGAAAAGATTAAAAAAAAAAAAAAGAGAAAGTAGAGAATTCGAACAATTCGTCTGAGATCAAGTTTTGATGAACATGTTAATTAATCGATCTTCCTTTTTTCTGTTTCTTCAACGCTCTAGTTGTTCAGGATTAAGCCTCTTCCAGTGTTAGTAAGTACCGCCACTTGATCTGGTGTGATTGGACTGCTGTAGTTAGAAGCCTATGCGTTTATCATTACATATACATATATATCCACATACATTACGTTTGAACATACGCATATTGTGTACTGTGTGCGGTGTGAGTCTGAGTAAAAAAAAAAAAAAAGAATTATAGATTCTGAACGATATAAACACGTGGAAAAAATTACTAATTCTCCGGAATATCGAAGGCATAGCTCGTGATAATTCTTTGCCTGTGTGTTCATCATTTCCTTGTGATCCACGCCAGTGTTCTGTTTTTTCATAATGATCATCTTTTTGCGTGGCATTTGACGACTAATTATTGTTCACGTTTGTTTTTGCTAATTGTGCATTTGAACATAAACAGATACGCGTGTATAGAGGATATATATACTAGACGTGGCTGAAAGTATCGTACAAAAGAGGCAACGGGTGATTCCTTACGTTTAAATTGAGCGATAAATGTAGAATCAAGTTTGTGCAAACGAGGCTCGGAGTTTGAGACAATTTTTTCATTTCTGCTTTCTTTAATCTAGTTAAAAGTCGCATGGACGTTGCATATAAAACGTGATAAATATTGTATGTCGTTTGACGGACCGTAATTTGACTATGTTTGCGCAAACTGGTCTCAAGAGTTCTTTAGTTGATCGAATATTTGATTTCTGCTCTCTTGATCTTAGCAACTATCATGTGAACGTTGTTTAGAAACGCGATAGACATCATATCTCGTTTGATGAACTATATTTTAACAAAGTTTGCGCAAACACACTTCAACAATTCTTTCATCGACCAAATACTTCATTTCTGCTTTCTTGATCCTAGTAAAAGTCACGTAAACGTTACATATAAATGCAATGAACATTATACGTCGTTTAATTAACTCTATCTTAGTTTGTGCAAACATGTGCAACAGATGTTTGAACTCGATTTTCTCCGAAACCGAGCCTCGGTTGAATAAATTTCATTCTACACTTTTTATTCGTATTTGCATGAGGAATCACCTCCTGCTCGCTTGCACAACACTTTCAGCCGCACCTCGTACATGTTCACATATACACGCATATACACATACACACACAATGTCAAACGAAGTACTTTACTGTTCGACTTCCTTTCGAAAAGTAAATCTATGTTAAGATGTCGTTGGAATATTAACATATGGATAACGAAAAACATATTAGGATGAATGCAGATGCTTTTTTTAAGAATTGCAACTTTACCCAGACCCAAGCTGCACGATCGTACGATCACTATACCACACCACCACCGCAAGAATGTAGGCTTCCATTTGATTCATCCGTTTTCTCCTGCATTTCTTCACCTCTTCGTTCTTTTCTTTCTTTCTTTCTCTTTCTTTTCATCTAATCGAATATTTTGCTAGGTCTTTGAACATGATTCACACGAGAAACGTATTAGCGCGTTTTACATACGAAAAGAGACTCTTCTTTCCCGCCTTTTCTGTCCTGTTTCACATTTCCATATTTCTCTTTCTCTTTCATCTAGAATATTTGAATCACGGGTGTCCTGTTTTCTTTTCATTTTTTTAGTGCTAATGCAACGAAACACTGTTATAGCGAGCCTCATAGTCACTGGAAGGCGTAGATAATTGCGCGATCATTGATCCATCACGTTAGATTTAGACATAGAGGATAAGCCTGTACGAATATAACCAATATCTCCTAATCTAATTTACTATATTTCGATTGTCTCTATTTTACATTTTACGCTTAACCCTCACATTCTTTTTTTTTCTAATTAATGGCTCCTCTAACTCCAATGTAACAAGTAATCTACCGGGTGGACAAGAAAGTCTTTTCAAATCAAAGATATTCAATAATTTTCAAATAGTTGAAATTTTTAAATGTAAAATTTTAGAATTCGTTAATAATCAACGAAGACGTCTGTTAAAGTTTTTGACTTCTGCAGATTTCGATAATTTAAAATGCACGAAGTACTCGTTTTGTAGTTCAGAATAATTATAAATCAGTTTTTATAAATAAATCAGTGTTTTAAGATACATTATCCAAAGCAACGCGTGATTTTTATTCAGCATTCAATTTTATTGCTGTTATGATATTATTCATAAGAACTATCAATCATTTTTAACAAATAAGTAGAAAGTAATCATTCTTTCTCAAATATCATTGCACAAATCCTTCAAATTGCAAAGACACCTATTTTAAAAATTAATTTTCAAATTTAAAATAAATGCAGTTCATAGTAACAATGAAATCTGGTCATAATTAATTGATAAATTTTCTATTATCGTAATTATTACTATAAAATTCATTGATGCAATAATTTAAAAAATTTAAAGAATATTTAAAGGAAAAAGGGATTGTTAAATCAACTGAGGAGGATAAAATTATAAAAATAAATTTATGGAATAATCTGATACTTTTTATTCGAGGGAAAATTATATCTTGATATCCTGATAATTTTAGAATGTTGGTGTACAAATTTTTCTCAAAAAAATGAAGTTTCTAAAAAAAGTCAAAAAATTCTATTTCAATTACTTCCATTTATTCCTTCTACTGTAATTACCATCACGCTATTCACATTTTACATAATAAAAGGTACGTACTTCCCTTTTTTTTCCCTCATTGAACAAACTTTATTCACAAAAAAAAAAGAAGGGATAATGCTCTCAACATCTATTGAAAAGATTTTCTCGTTCACCAAATTCCACCGTAATTCGACCAATCCAATGGTTGCAACCACTCAAACACTTTTCAACCCTCTCTCCACCCCAAAAGAAAACGAGAAAAAAAAATTCAAAACGCTGCCCATGTTCAAGATGAAATTCATTTCCATTGGGTCGCATTGTAATGATTAAGATGACCTAAAAAAAAAATTTTTTTGAAAAACATTCGTGCAGGGCTGGTTCTCACAGAAAACACGAATCTCATTGCTCACTCAACACCACCGTTCCCATTTTTGAATTCATTAACGAATCATTGTCGGTACATTTGTCGATTGCAAATGATGGTTGCGCGCGCAAATCAGAATGGCATTCTTTAGTGTCACTCTGTCATTTACTACTCTACATCCCCTTCGTAATCTCGTAATTTCTTATTCGCACATTTACGTAGAGACCGAATGCAAAAAAGAAAAAAAGAAAACATTGCATATCGCGCATTATTCAAGCGTGTACGTGTCCGTATGTGCGTGCGTGTGTATTGGTGTGCTGTGTACGTATTCTGCAGCATCTAGTGCTTCAGCTTATTGTCGAAGATAAAAGCGAATGAACGTACAGAGAAAAAAAAAAACATTAAAAAGAAAAAAAAAAGAAAGAAAGAACGAGTCATTTTGTGTATGTACATGCATCGCTAGATGAACGATTATTGCACTGATTTTTATACGATTATTAATGAGAACGAGATCGTGTAATTGCCGTTCTAGTGTCGTCGAACCGTTTGATCTGTTCCCTACAGATAGAATGAATAGCTTTTTAAGTAAAACGATCATTTTTGTGATCATTGAAATTTTTCCACGCCAGCGATTTCAGTGATCTTTTTTTTTTTGTTTTTTCTTCTTCTTTTCTGATAGGTCGATATCAATAATTGTCGCGTGACATTTACAAACGCTTTACGAACAGAGATTTGCTATTCTCTTTTTTCGTAACTTTGATGATCGTATACATTTAGAGAGAAAAATTTTTCGAAGTTTACCTTTAAGGTAAATCATTATTCATACTGAATTGTTTGAAGATAGTTTCTGGGCAGAATCTGGCGAATTTTCTTTTTTTTTTTTTTTGTATAAAGTGTCACTGGTTTGCTTTTTTTTTTTATTTAATAGATATTGCAAAATTGTCAAATATAATCTAAAATTTATCGACAGTAATTAGGATTATATTTCAATAATTTTGTTTTTGTACGACCATTTCTAAAAGTTACAAACGATGCAAATCTATCCTCTTTCGTAAAGTGTTTCTCGATGATTCAACCGTGTGACAGATTCGTACTACCCTATCGATCGCTGGTTGCAATTCAAGCTGAATAGAGAAACGTTAATTGCGCTTACCTGCTGTAACAATAACCGTTGTAAACGCTATTAAAACGAAAGCAGAATGAAAAGAGGAAAAAAAAAGCAGAAAGAAAGGAAGGAAGGAAGGAAACTCTTTAAGAATGACGTCTTTTTTTTTTTACGAGACAATTATTCTTCCGAGAAACGAGGATACAATTTACACGCTGTTCGCCAAAACAACAATCGCCAACGTGCTTACGTTTGTCGCATACGACGCTTCTTTTTTCGCATCGATTTACAATTTCGTTTGCCAATAGCTAGCCTAGTTGACGTAAGTATCATCGGCACTCAGCGATCGATTTTATCGTAGAACAAAAGTTTCTACAATCGGGTTTTACGACAAGTTTAACCCTCGGACGTTTGACGATTCGCTCGAAAAAGACTGTGCCAGGGTTCGTTCAGACTCGAGCCATCTGTCATCAGTTTAATAGAGCAAATATAAGACCTCTGACGTCATTATTTCTCCCTCCAAGAAGAAAATGGGCGGGGCGGTAACACCCACTACCAAAGCCACGCCCACTTTCGTAGAAGAGAAAGTGTGACAGATTTATACGAGCGTGATTGGTTGAGCTGTGAGGACACGCCCCTTTTTCTCCCACCAATGCTCGATACACCCTCAAATTGTATATTAAAAGAAATAATAATAATGCAATAAAATTGTCGATCTGCATATTCGCTTTATGGAACTTATATAACGTAGAATAGTGGGAATAGCTTGCCACGCCCATTCTCCTCTTGATGGGGCAGGCTATGACGTCAGATATCTCAAATTTGCCTTGCCTATTCTCCCTTTTATTTCTGTTTCTCATTTTCTCAGCAATGTAAAAGAAACGCTGTTTTTCTCGAATGCTCCGGTCTAAGCTTACTCAGGCAACAGCGGCTGAGGGTTAATTTCACCTTCGATGTGGATTCTCTGTTATACCTGGAAAAATGATTTCGGTGATCTTGGGGTGCGCAAAATAGTGAAGTGCGATGAAACTTTGCTGTATCCATCACGGAGCCAATCTTTTTGCACCGTTAACATTCTTATTTTTCCATTTTGCCCACGCCCCGCCCCCCGCCCCTTATTCGTGTCCACAAGTACATTTGTATAGTGAAACGAAAAGAATTCTCGATGTCATTTCACCGATTTCATTCTAGGATCACTGATACAGCAACCGCTCGATACGTCTTCGTAGAATGTACATACGGAAGCAAAAAAAAAAAAACGAATCAATACTGAAAAGGAAGTAACGACAATGAAAAGAATTAACAGTCCGATATTTCTGCACCGACAGATATTCGTTCGAGCACAATTCGACTATGATCCGCTAGAAGACGAGCTGATACCGTGCGCGCAGGCTGGGATTGCGTTCAAAACCGGCGACATCCTGCAGATCATCAGCAAGGATGATCATTATTGGTGGCAGGCGCAGAAGGACAACGCGGCCGGTTCCGCGGGCTTGATACCTTCGCCTGAACTTCAAGAACGACGTATCGCTTACATGGCTATGGAAAAGAACAGGCAAGAACAAGGTAAATGTTACACATATTACTTTTTTAATGAACTTCTCTATAAACGAACGTAGAAGAGAAATTTGTCTCGTTGGAATTCTTCTGGTTGTTCTCTTGAGGGTTGTTCTTTTAACGATATACAGGAGCGATAGATTTTCGTGCGATTGTTTAGTTCGAAACGAAAGTTTAGTCACCGGAGAATGTATGAGATGGAACAGATCTGTTTACGAAATTGCCTTGTGATGCATATCATCTGGCAAACCTTGGGATCTCTGACGACATCGCCTGCCCCACTATTTAAGCTCTGTAGTCCGGTAAAACGAACTTTTTTATCCGGGGCGGAGCCTAGGACAGTGGGTGGAGCCTAGGACAGTGGGCGGAGCTTATGACGGTGGGCGTGGCCCATGATAGCATGCGAGGCACAGTGAAATGGGTGGGTCCTATATTAGTGGGCGGAGTCTGTGACTATGTGCGGTGTGCAGGATAGTGGGCGGTACTTATGGCTGTGGGTGGAGCCTAGGATAATGGGCGTGCCAAATCACGGCGCCAGTCATCAACGGAACGGAGAGCAACGATAGTGGTGGGAGTGTAGGCTCGTATTGCGAAGGCTCGTATATTCAGTGTATCTAATAACTGGACAGAGTTGCAAGTCGGCTGTTATCGAAGATAGGAAAAACGTTGTGAAGGAAAGTTTTGCATGGTTCAACAAACTGTATCATCTTGTAACGAGACTTTTTACAAAAGTGTATCGGTCCTGCTGCAATGTGCAATTGCACTCGTTCTTTTTTTCTTTGCATAAATCGACTTCTTATTCTATTTTGAATGAAAAACACATTTTACTTTACGTAATTGTAAAGAACTGTTCACCATTGAATTTTAAACACTCTTAAACGTTCTTTTACACTTTCTGGTCAGGTGGTTCAGAGTAGGTCGTTGCAAAAGACGAGTACGATTGCATTTTGCAAAAGCCGATACACTTCTGTAAAAAGCTGTAAAGAGCAGCCATACAAATCTTTCAGCCACAATTTTTTTTTTTGTAATTTTCAATAACAACCGAGTTTTAACGCACATAGAGAAAAGAAACATTTTCCTTCTCTGTATACCATAGCGTCAATCGGGTTCAGGATAATTATAGGTTCCAGCAGATCGCATTCTGTCTGATATTCAGAACGAAAAAAACAAAAAAAAAAGGAAAAAGGAAAAAAACACGAAATTTCCACCGCGTTTGACCATCGCCTTACCGATCCATTTATCAACCCTGTCACGTTTGATTCTCCGATTAATCTCCACTACTCTCGCTACTGCCATGAAACGAATGTGCTGGTAAATATGATGTCATGTATGTGTTGTTAGATGTGCGCAGGTTTTTCAATGGAGCATGTAGTATCGTTCGATGTCAGTCATGGGGTCCACGAGAAACCTACGAAGTTCATTATGTATGTGTGTGTGTGTGTGTTTTTTTTTCTTTCTTTCTGGTTTCTCCCTTTCTATGCAAAGAGGAATCGAGTAATCAGGGTAATTGAAACGATTCCTGTGTGATCACTGGACTGCGGATTTTTGATGCATTTGTGGGAAAATTAAAAGTGCAAAAGTTGCACAGAATGCTCATGATATTAAAAAAATATAGAAAATGTGCAAATTATAATGCTTCTTGTAATACCTAGTAGGTTAGATTAGGTCTTTAGGATTAGGATTGATAAGTTCTAGTTCTACTTATTTCTTACTATATTCAGAAAAATATGGATCTGCATAAAAATCCGTCAGTCTTTCTATTAATTGCGACTTTTAAAACTTAGAGAGCGGAAAATTTTGGTTCTCCCCGTCGAAAAATTTGCTTCTCTCTTCTTTTTTTAAATAGCTTCGTAAATAATTTTCCCCTCCTTATATCCGACATTTATTTGAAATATAATATACAGGGTGGTTCGCCTAACTCGAGCCGTTAAGTTGCCCACTTTTAGACTCAGAGTGAGTTACCCTCTTGACACATGTAAAAATAAGATAAAAAACGATTAAAAAAAGAGAAAGAAAAATCGTGATTCATCGGTGTGGAAAAGTAGGACGATAGATCGAAGAAAAAGAAAAAAGAAGAAACATTATTAGCTTCAGTGATACAGCTGTTGTTGTGTGTTGTGCGGGGCTAGATGCTGAAGGAGAAGGAGGATGTTCTTCTCACACCGAAGGCTGCGACGGTTCGACAGGTATGACTCTGCCTTTAGGTAGACAACGCGTAGAGTCACGTAGAACCGTGTAGTCAGCATGAAAGTATAAAAATGTACTCGTAATACCGTGCGCTTTCAACACACGCATTAGTTCAACGAGGAACAAAGAGGAACACTTTTTTCCTTGGAGGTGATTAATTAATAAAAAAGAAAAAAAGAGAAAGCCCATGTTGTCCAAATGGAGAAATTGACGCGGCGCTTAACGTGTTAAATTAGATCAATTTTGATATTCCATTGTATTAGAAGACGTTCTTTGTAGATAACGTTAGTGTCTCTTCCAATCTTAAAATGATGATCATGAAGTAGCTGATCGTATTATACGATAAAAGTATTGTATTCTCAAATTACAAATGTTTCTCATCCAACGTCTACGAATCTTCATTGACTGATCTATAGAAATTTTTAAATGATCGTTCAGAAACAGGTAATTGATACAATACACACATACACACGCTCTGCGCAATATTTTCAACATTAGAGGGTGATTAACATTACCAGTTTCACGTTCCTTGATTTGAACTGTTATATTTGTGTAGGGTAATAGCGGTTAATTTGAAAGAGTAATAAAAGAAAATTTCCTTTTCACGAAATTACTGAGAAAGTGGTAGACTATATTTTATTTTCTCAGCGTTACACCGTGAACAACGATTTACTCTATGTAATACAGAACATGCTTTCACGCGGCGTGCTTCGATGCATGCTTTCGCTAAACGTTTCACGCATTTACGCTTATTCCGCACGAATACCACTCGCAAGCACATCGTTGCAACAGCATTATGTTGAGACATTGAACGTGAAATTGTTATATAAACGTTGACTTGTACATTTTACCTCCAGTAGATTTAGTATCAACAATGCTACAGATACTTCGTTTCTTCTTTCTTTCTTTTTTTTTTTTTTTTTAATTAATTCATTTAATTTGAAAATATATTTTTCTCGTGAGAAAATTTGTAAAACAAGTTCTTTTCAGATTAACTGTCGAACTATCAGTGGTATTTTCATGCATATCATTCCATTGGAATAGCATTAGCGAGTTAAAACCATAGACAAAGTACAGAATAGATTGGCCACCTTATGAGATTTTCCTTTTTCTCTTCGCCTAACCTCTCTAGCTAAGCTCCTCCTTTTTTTAATCACAACGCTACAAGGAAATCCCAAAAGTTTTTGACTTTTATTTTTAAACGGTTGGTATTTCAGAACATGAGACAAAAAATCTGATAAGGTTGTCAATCTATCATTTACCTCGTCTATGGTAAAAGAGATCTATTGTCAAAACTAGTTCACGAACTTTAATTCCAATTCCAACCGATACTAACGCTGTAATTTAATTCCACGCTGAATCGGTAACGTTGGAAACTGCGATAAACTGCATAGAACAATGGGACAAAAATCGTACACTATTCTGTGCCTAGTCTATGGCGAAATCATTTTATCATTCATCGATAATTTCTTGAGTAATTTCCCAGTGACAAAATTAGTTCACGTAATTAACGGAAGTAGAAATTTGCAAAATTGTCCCCAACTTTCTCATTCAAAAATGATTAATTGAAGAATGAAATTTGACGGAACACATTAGAAAAGAAAAAAGAGAAAAGAGAAAGTCATGTGACAATTCAAACTCATAATCACGCTTCGATCGCTACATTAACCTCTAATCTTACGATTTTTTAATCACAGCGTTAAAGTTTTTATGCAGCATTAAAATATTTAAAAAAAAAAATAAGGAAATTATCAAAGGATTGTCCAGAATTTTTATTTGAAATTTCACAGAAATACAATTTTTTTCCTTTGTCATATTTTGACCTTAATTTGCACAACGAGTGTCACTCAATAATTGTAAGGCAAGGGGTTAATTATCATAAATTTACCATACACCATAGGTACAAATTATCCAACGATATACTATGTCCTTGTCTTTTTTTTTCATCTTGTGACCTGCTGGAACACACATCTCAGTGGGAATCCCACGCCCTCCTTTATGGTTATGGCTTCTTTGTAAACTGGCTGATTGAATGAGAATCTCTTTACCATATTAGAGAGAAATAACGCTTTAACACAATGATTGACATTTTTACCGAAGTAGCTCGTCACTTCTATTGCGCGTATAAAATGCTAATTGCTCAGATATTCGAGAAAGGATGCCAATTAGCAATATATATATACATATATATATATATATATAGATCGCTGAGTGTCTCGAATTACAGCCTCCACCACACGTTACACTTATATGCGAATTCGAAGAACGTACGTTATGAATGGCATATAGCAGTTGATATGATTTTTTTGTTTTTCCTTTTTTTTTTTTCTTAGTTTCGTCTTGAAAATAATTTCTCTATCGTTTTACCGTTTGGGATTGCTGCTATCATTTTATGCAGGTTGTTCTTTTAATATAAGACGTAATTTCTTTTTTCTATAGAAGGAATTCAGCACTTCGGTGTAAATTTTGTGTAAAAAATAATGTATATACTGTAATTTTTTTTTATAATTCTCGAGATTTCGATGTAGTTTAATTTCAATGTAGGATTAAACGTAGAGAAGTTCAATGTTTGTGTAAAATATTTAGCATAGTATTTAAAAACGAATTTTTTTTTTAATATCGCTTCCACAAACTGTACATACTTCGCCTCTCGGTCTATTACTCTTACAATATTGAAGTTTTAAAATATACGCTTAATACGATTCGCTCTGTTACCACGTGGGTAGAAGTAATTTTATATTGAAAGTCGGAAGTACGAAATAACTGAAATGGAAAATATTAATCATATGCATCGTATCAGCTCTATTTACGGTAAAATCAATATGCATTAATGAGAACCAAATAATACCATTAAAATCTCCGCCCGGTGGAAATTCATTTCGTCAACGTATTTGATCGACATGTCGAACAATTAACGATGGGTAGATGTAAAATTTGGAAAAGAAAGAAAGAGAAAAACTTGAACAAACGAAACTTTTGTTTTCACATTTTTTTTGAGGAGCTATTGAAATGCAGGGAAAATTTGAAAGATGCAAAATATAAATTTGCAATGTGAAAATACTTTTATATTACAAAACAGCCTGCATATACAGTTCTCTTTAGAGTTGAATATTGCCTAACATTTTATTTTTATAAAGGAGTTTCATCGTTAAATATTTATTTGAATGTGAACTAACTTATCTGACTTATTTAGCTCATCGAGTCAATGAATTATATATTGTTCAAAGAAAATATCTTCGATTCTTTTTTATCCCTTTTTTTTAATAGGAGTATGAATTTATATTTTATTAATTTTCTATGCTTTTTCGAAAGTAGCCATTGTGGTATTTTGGGAAATTTGAAAAATTGTGTATATATGTATTAAACGAGTTGAGTTGTGTTTATTATTTATCCAGTTTTTATGATGGAACATGAACGACAAACTCTACAGAGAATTGACTTAACAATGAAGGGAATTCTAGATTGCTATTTTCACAGGAGATGTAATTTCGTGCGATCCTTAATTTCGTGTGTTGAAAATTAAATACACTTTTTTACGTTTACAGTGAATTGCTCAATATTTGGCCGGAAAAAGAAGCAGTACAAGGATAAGTATCTCGCGAAACACAACGCAGTCTTTGACCAGCTGGATCTGGTCACCTACGAGGAGGTCGTTAAGCTTCCCTGTAAGTATTCAACAAAATAATTCTACATTTTTATTTGACTGAATAAGAGTTTCATTGTCATTTGTGAATTTTTTTATGAATTTACGTAGTATAGGAAAAATAAAAAAATATATTCTTGTTTTTACTTTTTCCTTTGTGCAACTGTACATATTACTTAAACACTGCAATAGTCATTATTAATAAAGTAATTAAATGCTACTTTATTACTTGTTACATTCTTTTTTTTTATGAATAATATCAGTGAAATTATTTAGCACAAAAGAAATAATAAAATAGTTCCAATTTTTGATTCTTTTCTTCGTGCAACTATACATATTGCTATTTGAGCAATTATACCCTCTTCCATTCGTTTATTTTATCTTAAGTTGCTTTTTGTGAATATTAATATTAATAAAGCATTCTGATGGAATTTTTAATACTAACGTAATTGTGATATTTATTTCTTATAGATCCAGCATTCCAACGGAAAACGTTAGTATTACTGGGTGCGCATGGTGTTGGTCGTCGTCAGATAAAAAATACAATTATCGCGAAGCATCCTGAAAAATACGCCTATCCTATTCCACGTAAGAATAAATTTCATATTTCTTTCTTTTACTTCAAATAAAATTTTTTAAATGGACACAGCCATCGTCGAGTGTTTAAAAACGCAAAGTTTCTGTGTTCTTTTTGTTCTAAGTAAAGTTATAAACAAATTTAATTAGTACAAAAATGTTATACTTCCTGAACCTCATTTAAAGGCTGTCCAATAATCAAAAAGCTTTTGAAACAATATTATAAGCTAACTAAAAAAATATTAAAAAAAAGATTGTACCTAAATATAGATCTAAAAAAAATATTGAGTCACAGGACTGAAATGAAGTAAATAAATTTTAATCAGTACCGTTAGAAATAGAAAAAGGGAAAAAATTATTCTGTTTTTTCCAGATACAACGAGGCCTCCGCGAAACGATGAAGAAAACGGTCGTAATTATTATTTCGTGTCGCACGATGAAATGATGACCGATATCGCTGCCAATGAATACCTCGAATACGGTAAATAAACAGTGTTGCTTATTTTTTTTTAATTTTTTTTAAATTCATTTTTTCAATATTAAAAAACATTCTTAATATGAATTTGCTATTTACAGGTACACATGAAAACGCCATGTATGGAACGAAGCTGGAAACAATTCGAAAAATTCACGAAGAGGGTAAAGTGGCGATATTGGACGTTGAGCCTCAAGCGTTAAAGGTGTTACGTACGGCAGAGTTCGCGCCTTATGTTGTTTTCATCGCTGCACCAGTATTCCAGAATATTGCCGACGTAAGTAGAGAACATCCGATAATTAGTATCTTCTAGAGGAAAATGGTTGCAGAGGGGAGGGGTGAAAATTAGAGTTAACTAGCGACGTGGTGTTAATTAATTGAACGATTAATCGATTGTTGACGTGATTATGAAACTTCGATGCTCCCAGGTTAATTGAATTTAGGGTAATAAGAGTAATTTTGTTGCCGGAGGCTATGGAAATTTCATGGGAGAGGCAGGACGAATTTTGTTAGACGTAGATATTAGAATTTTCAAAATTGAACGGAAATTCTCGAGAAAAGAAAATACATTTCTACCTATACGAATGTGTTAGTGTTTATACATTTGCAAGATTGTAAAATCGAGAGATTATTCGTATATTCTACGCTAAATTAATTTACGACAGAGATACAATTAAAATGAAAAAATTTGGTGTACCAAAAAATTAACGATCAAGTTTTGTGTATACTTGATTTATTATATTTAGAAGAAGTTTGTTGTAATTTCAATAATTTCCTTGTTGTAACCCTAGAAATACGTTTATTTCGACTGCTGACTGATTCTACGAGTTAGATGTATACAATATTTCTTCCAACGACTATACCTCGAAGGCGACAGCATTTATTCTGAACAGAATTCTGTTAGAATCTACCGAAATCTATTGAATTCTACTGAAATCTGCTAAATTTTTCTAAATTCTACTAGAATCTACTCTAATCTACCGAATCCTAACGAATTCTACTAAAATCTGCCAAACTTTTCTTTAATACTTTACATACTTTACAGAACAAACAGAAAATGCTTTGAAAGATGAAACCGGCTGATTTATATAAAAATCGGCACGAATTTTCCGGATAACCCAATATATTCACAATTTATTCCCCTCGTTCGACAACGAATCGTAACGAAATGATCCTCGAAACGAATGTTTCAGTGTGACGGGAGCTTAGAAAGACTGGCGAAAGAGTCGGACTCGCTGAAACAGGCGTACGGGCACTTTTTCGACCTGACCATCGTGAACAACGAGATCGACGAGACGATCGCACAGTTAGAGGCAGCCATCGAACGGGTACACACGACACCGCAATGGGTACCTGTGTCATGGGTCTACTGACAGCGAATCTCACCAGTTCGTCAAATAACCAACTGCAACGGCTCCTCGAATGTGAAACAGTGATCATCGAATCGCGATCTACCGAACGACCGGCACGTTTACGATCGCATTAACGCTGCGACAGTCGTTCTTCTCTTCGTGTCGCACGCCTTTATGAATTCACGGTGTTCAGAGGATCTGAGAAACGTAGCCGACACCGGACAGACAGGCATGTATAAAAAGAGACACACGTCGGACCAAACGAACGAACGAATAATAATATTTCGTGGATACTTCGACGACGCGTCGATCGTGAATTCACTACGATATGGACTGGAATGTGTGACATTCGCCGTTTGTTGTTCATCGATCCATTCTCCATTAACGTTCAATTCTATCCCCTTCTACTTAATTCAAATTCGATCGTTGTTGTTGTTGTTCGTTATCGAGGCGGCGAGGTAGGCAAAGAGACAGGGCTGTCGAATGATTTCATCACCGAGACGCAGGAAACACGACAATCAAAAAAAAAAAAAAAAAAAAGAAAGAAAGAAAAGAATTGCAGTGAACGCGTACATCTCGATTATCACTCGACGTGTAAAGTTTCCCATAGGACTGTAATATTGCTTCGTCGTTAAATCTAAGCAACGCAGCTTCATATTACTACTCTCGATGGTGTCGTCTCGGTTTTACGATCAATTCAAATCGCAGTCAGTGATCTCACCGATTGTTTTTTCAATTATTCTTCTTCTTGTCATCTCTCTCCCTCTCTCTCTCTCTTTCTCTTTCTCTTTGCACCTTGTCGCTATTTTTTATACTTTCCTCTCTATTTTTCTTCCCTCTGTCTGTGTGTGTGTCTGTGTATGTGTGTGTGTGTGTGTGTGTGTGTGTTTTCTTGTTTGTTTTTTTTTTGTTTCTATTTTTTTTTTTTTTGTTGCATTTCTGCAGACATTCCTTGTGCCACGTTAATAACGCGAGTACACACGAATTTTATTCTACTAGTTTCGCCGGTCTCTGCGATAATTATGGTTACCATGCAAGAGTCTATGGGGGGAAACGGAATCAAAGAGGCGTCACAGTTTTGCGAAGCAGCGCGCGTTGAAAGGAGAAAAAAGAAAAGAAAAAAACATCCAAAATTGGGGGGAGGGGGGAAAAAATGAAAGAAAGAAACGGTCGTTCGAACTGTTCGTGAATGTTGACCGAGTGGACACGCTTGTAACCGTTCTTGGAAGAAATCTGTCAATCGACTATCCAGTAACCTATAAATTGCCTCCTATCGTACTCTCTTATAACTATTTACACACCAAAAAAAAAAAAAGAAAAGAAAAGTGGAGAAAAAAAGTAAATAAATGAATAAATGAGTAAATAAATTAATAAATAAATAAATAAATAAATGAGATGAAACTAGGACCGCGCTATGTCCGATAGTCCGTCACCGCGATCCCACCGTAATAATCAATCTTTATCTGTTCAAGTTGAAATCGATGAGAAATCGGACTATCGGCAGCTAGTTGTTTATCTGTAACTTTAAGCAAGTAGAGAAACTTCGCCGAGATTTTCGTCTTCTACTTCTAATATCTAACGGACGTTTTGATCATCTTTTATCGCGAGATATTACGATGACGAACGTTCCGTAACTATGTACAGTAGTCCCCGTTTAATGTTCGCTTCTTTTAACCCCGGTTTAACGTTCGCGATGTTATCCCCTCCTCCTCCCCACCACCACCACAAACAATTATGGGCGTTTCTAATTTTCAGAAACTGTAGATTCGTTTTCCATACGGGGCGCCACAGTTAAAAAGTTAATTGTTAAATAACATTCAATCAACAGTCGATTTCTCGACCATTAAGTCTTGCAATTTTAAGCATTGATGGATCAAAGTAAAAATTTGTTCATTTAATACCCAAATCTACTCTGAAACATATCTCATTCACTCTCAAACGTATCTCATTTGCTCTCAAACAGGTCTCATTCATTCTGAATATCTCTCAATCCCCTTCAAACGCGTCTCATTCGCTCTCAAACTCATCTCACTCTCGCTCGCGACGCAGCCTGAACCGAGAGCGTACCAAAATCTAAAAAAGCAAAAAAAAAAACAAAAAAGAAAAGCTCGAATAATTTCTAAAGCAACTAACCTAACCCCGGCCAATGTTCGCCACGCCGGACTACGAACCAAGTGAACCATTAAGCTGGGACTACTGTCCGCTATGCGCGAGCGCCAATATTTTTTTTCTTCAGCCGTGTCGTTTCGTTTCTTCTCTATTCGCCTGTTCCGTTCGACATTCCGAAACTTCTCTCCTCCACTCTGTGTAATTTGATTTTCTCCCGCCACATCTCGGACATCGAGTATCGTGCGTGTCTTTCTTTTTCTTTGTCACCCTTGTCGTTGCATTTTCATGCTCGCAAGCTCGACTGTACGTGAAATGCACCTTGAAATGTTGCCTTCCAAAATTCAAAATTTTACGCCTACGAGATGTCCCGGATGGATTAGGCGCGGGATAATTTCAGCAAGCGCTACTTTCCAATAGGATTACGTTGCTCGATTTATACGACACCACAATGTACACATGTCAACTGTAATATCACTCGGTTCGCATTGCACCCTCGTACAAAAAGCGCATAATAATAATAATAATAAATAATAAATAATAATAAATAATAATAATAATAATCGAATGACGAAGTAACAGAACGCGGTTTACTAATACGATATTTATATAACACGTAAAAAGAAAGAAAAACTCAAGTAAATAGATAGTTTACCAAACTATATGAAATAAATACTAAAAAAAAAAAAAAAAACACCGTCTCGCATTAAAAGGACAAACTCTAGGACACGTACACATCTGCACAGACGTACACGCGAGCGTATACAGGGTGTCTTCTTCTTTTTCTTTTTTTTTTAAACTGGACACGGTGGAAAATGTCAACGGAAGTAACTGAAACTGTCCGGAGAGAAAGGTTGTTGGAGAAATTAGGATACCATGATGGTGAACGTGATGTAAATGGTTCCTTCGCGTTGAAAGTAGTGGGGATAACTATCAGAGTCAAATTTCGCAATTGAAACAATGCAGATAATTTTCAAGGTCAATTTTATTTCACGTTGGAAATATTTAGGATGATTTGCACAGTTAAGTTTACTTTGCGATTCAAGTAGTGGTTAAGTTTGTTTCTTTCAAATGAAACGTTCTCCTGTACTTATTGTTATAGTGTTCGTGGAAACGAGGACAGTTTTATGGAAAACTATGGAATAGAACTCCTTGAGTTTTCACAGTTCTGTGATTTTTCATGAAACAAATTGTAATCTCTGATAAATCGTGTTGCAAAGAAAGGAAAATAAATATAACGTTCCTTTAAAAAAGAAAAGAAGGAAAAAGAATCACCTAACCTTAAAATCTAAAATAATTTTTTATTATCCCTCCGCTACTTCTCAAAAAAGAAAAAATGCACTATTCGTACCACGTTATATTCGCCATTGTACTGAACAACTTTCGTGAGAACTTTTTGTTTCGATAACTTCAGTTCCTTCTAAAATACTCCAGCGTGTCCAGAAAGGACAGCCCGGTGTATATACGAATACACGTAGACGCTTACATAAAGGCATAATGGCATACACACTTGAACTTGTACGTGACATATATATATATATATATATACAGAGTGGTTGGTAATTAATGGTACAACCAGAAAAAGAATGATCTATAAGAAAAAAAGGAAAAAGATAAGTCAAAAATGTAGAATGAAACCTTCTTTCGTATGATTTTTTGTTTTCGCGAGAAATCGCTTTGAAAATTCGTTTAATTCGTAAATTCCTGGAAAATCCTTACTTAAATTCCTCCGAACGTCTTCCACCACAATATCGTGCAATTTTAATTATATAAACAAATACAATATAACGCGATGTCCGCAAATAAAAGTGGCAGCGAAGTTATTCTGCTCATCCAGCATGGATAATTTTCACTCGAGGAAGTGTCTCACTTCAGCCGAAAATGAAAAAAAATGCGCACGTTGCTGCTCAAATTTTCAAATCGATTTTTCTCGAAAACGAAGCCTCATACGGAAAAACTTTATTCCACATTTTCGACTTATTTTTGGACGTAGAATCGATACACCCTTCCATTTGTACCACCATTTATCTACCACTCGGTGTGTGTGCTTGTGTGTGTATATATACATACATACATACAAGGAAACACAAACACACGTAATTCCCTCACACGGACAAGCGACAAGCGGATTCACGAGAAACAGATTTAACGACTAGATAATTAATTACAAACGATTAAATAAAATTAATTGTGTAACTAATTAATAACTAAATTACTAGGTGATTAACTAGGAGAAATTTGCATATGCAGCCCGTAGAGTGAAAGTGTGAATGGTTTGTGCGAGCGTGTGTAATAAAAACGGGTGTGAATCTGTAAATTGCAATTCTGGCGATCTGCGTGTTATGATCGGCCATCACGTACACGGCTTTTATTCAGAACTTGTTCAATTACAGCTCAACTACTTTATAACGATCTCGAGAGACGCCATACGCACATTGACACGCAAACGGCACATACACACATACGATACAAATATACATATACATGTATACAATTTACATAAAATGAGTATTACATGAAACTACAGTTTTAATACGTTCTTCCTATTCGACACGCAAAATATTAGAGTCGTCGAAAGTGTGATTAACAGCCCCTCTATTAAACGCGAGAACCTCGTGAACGGAGTTGTGAGAAAATGGGAAAAATGAAAAAAAAAAAAATGAAAGACAAGGAGAGAAAAGTTGGATCGTCGTGTAATATTTTCTATCGACATTCCTGTGCTTGCAGACAGCTCGCGTAAATGTCGATGACCGTTTCTCTTCGAGCAGCAGATCCACGAGTTACACGAGGACAAGTCTGAAAGATCGTTGAAATGAGAAAAGAAAGAATCGAAGGGAAAAATAAGGTGACGAAGGAAACGAAAAGAAAGGGAGATAAAATCTAAGGAAAAGCTCGTGTGTCGGTATGATCGTCTGTTTGTTCCTTTTTTTTTTTTTCTGTGTGAGTGAGAAATTATTGAGAAGAAGTACGAGTCTTCGGTGATTTTGTAATATTTCTTATAAGTTGTAGCTGCCATATCCAAGTAAAATTAAGTACTAGGTGCGCTGAGTGATTAT
Organism: Anthophora plumipes; assembly: GCA_951804975.1. Taxonomy (NCBI): domain Eukaryota; kingdom Metazoa; phylum Arthropoda; class Insecta; order Hymenoptera; family Apidae; genus Anthophora; species Anthophora plumipes. The sequence goes on along the minus strand of OX638123.1, from coordinate 13,073,177 downwards.
CTGACGACGACTATTACGATAACGATTCTAATGGTGATGATAATGATGATGGTGATGTTGATGATGATGATGTTAACGATATTACGATGATCATAGAAAAAAAGAAAAAAAGAAAAAATGAAAATGATCCTCTACGTGCTCCTGCAAGTGTGTGTCCGCAACTTTGGATGAGTTACGCTAAGATGTTGAAAGACGACGGGTCTAAAGAAAACAATAACAGTTCATTACAATTATGTAATTATAAATAAGAGAAAAAGACGAAGAGTATTATAACACGTTGTTAATTGAATTAATAAAACTAGCCCAAAGTGTCAGGAGTGATTTTATCATTTCGTCGCCCATTCGTGCGAATCTTTTCGTTTGTATACTTCATTCTATTCCTTCTCAGCGACGAATTTCTTTCGTCAGAATTTTTGCGGAAATTCTAGTTTTCTTTATCTCCTTTGATTCTCTTGGCGGTAGAAAATCATTATCGTCAGAATTGTGCAACGTTCTAGGTACCAGTCACGCTCTACTTTGTCAGCGCGGAATCGGATAGAATGAAAGAAGTCTTTACGCGATTTCTTTTACCGACGAGACGTTTATTTCTATATTCTCTCTATATTTTTGTAAACTCAACAATTTTATTACAATATATCACCAGGTATTGCTTCTTTAGTTTTCACGCGAAATAAACTTCCTGAAAACAAATAAAAAGGTGGCGCTGCGAGTTTCCTTTCGTACGCTTCATCTCTTTCCGGCAGATCTCATTCCTTTTGAAAAATATCCCACAAAGACCTTCAGAAAACCTACTACAGCTCTATGTGGAATAACACAGTTGGAACATGGAAAAAAAGGCGGACAAGAACAGACCAATGGCAACAGGAGGAATATACTTTGCACCCTACTTTACCAACAACAGAAAGCCCTGGTTTGACCAAATTCAGCTGCTCAGAAATATTATTTTCTGGGTGTGTCGAGCTAGATCAAACCACTACAACCTCAATGAATCACTACATAAAATCAACCTAGCAGACAACTCACTCTGTCAGTGTAAAACTATGAATCAGAACCTCAACCACGTGTTATGGCAGCGCCCTCTCTTAGAGTAGCACAGGAAAGAACTCACCACAGAATTGATAGCAGCCCCCGTAGTGCATAGAAACTTTCATATCCAAACCATACATTCATGAAATTAAAAATATTATTTACACAACTTATCTATCTAACAATCACACATAAAATAAGTTACGACACACAACGTCACACTCACCATGTATCAATCTACAAACTAACACTAATTGCAAGCAACTCTGTAATCTACTCGTACCGCTAAGATAACATTGAATATATTGTAATTTTCTGCTATGTATCAGGCCTATGGGCTCTTCAAGGAGCTCACGGCTTTTTTTAATAAATAACAACATTCCGGCAGATCTGCTTTAATGAAAATGGACTTTTTTTTCCGACTGTTGACGGTCGAGAAATCGTCATTACGTTAAATCTTGCCAGATATTTTTAGTACCTCTTTCCGCCGCTAAATGGCGCTGCAATCTCCTCTGTGTGACGTCACTTTGTGTATTATTTCTTTCAAAATGGACAAGTTGTAGACAGAACTAGCGGTTGTTAATAAGTAAGTGATTATAAATGTATAATTATACGTGATTCAGGAACGTAGTGATACGAGTGTCACGTTTACGTGACAGGTGTAGTTCGTGTTGTGAGTGTGTGAAATGTATGGAGAATTTTGGCCTATGTGAACGTCAAGATACACGGTGATGGAAAAAGGGCGCTGCTTCTGGAGATTAGCCGGTAATGGTAAATCAATTAACCCAAGCATGCTGTATACAATAGATTTTTACAATCATATCACATTATTCACTTTATTGTAGCTGTTTTTTTTTTTGTTTTTGCATATGTATAGATATATTTTCGTTTATATATATCTTTAATACCTAGATACAATTAGCATCCGTTTGTAATTGATACACATCGGTACAGCTGTGTGCGTAATATTGTTAATAATAATAACGAGAAAATAAAGAAACGGGTATTTTACGTTTTAATCGTAGCTGTGCCATTGCAGTTTTGCATTTCTTCCATTTAGTATGGTCACAATTAGAGCTGTCAGTATCCTATTGTTTTTTTCGACTATGTTAGGTTAGAAAGTACGAAATGAAATTCTGCGCGGGGTGCGATGCAAATTTTTGTCGACAGAGTGTTTGAATAATACTTCGAAAATTTCTACGATAAATATTTGCACAGTCTGTGCAACACATGTTTTTTTTTTCAAACTTATATAACAGTTTAAAAAATACTGAAAATATTGATGTATTGAAATATAAATATCAAACGAAATGAAAGAATTTTGTCTCTCTTCTCGACTGAAATTTCTGAGATAAATTATCCTCTAGTTTACACGGCACCCTGTGCGTAAATTTTACTCTTCGAAGTGTACAGTCGACGGAAGAAATATAGACATCGAAATTCGCGCAATTCGAACGTATATTTCCATTGGAAAAATCGACAGAAGCTTGATGATATAGGAACATAAAAAAAAAAGAGGAAAAAATTACTGTAATACTTGGACGACTCTTAAAAGTCTCTTGCAATCTTGAAAGACTGCACCGGGGTCAATTTAGACCCGAGTTAGCTATTTTTTTAATATATATTCCAGAGGACACTTTGCATATTTTATAACCGCCGTATTTATACAATTGTAAGCATTATAAAACGGAAACTAATAATAACATTAAACGTTACACGAATCGTAACACGTTTAACGCTGTATGACAATGTTCATCGCCCATTAGGATTTTTCTTCTTTTTTGTTTTCTTTATTCACATGTTTCGACACGTGAAAATCTCCCGTTTATTTCAAGATGATAACAGTTTTCGTTGCGAAGATATGAACATCTGAAGTGAGGCATCACTTACAACAATTTAGTCTTCTGTCTTTCTCGCATACCAATCGGATCTCTCGTTTCTACTCCGCAATTGATCAATGGAAGGAACACCTATGTATTTGATGTCAGTGGTAGTGGGCTGTTACAACGTAGTTCTAGCGTACGCACTACTAGAAAGAAATGTAGGTCATACACCTGGAAAAATGTAGGTCACACCGGAAGCAAATATGGGTCACACCGCTAGGAAGAGGTATAAGTCTCTCTCTGTCGGAGTCTCTCACGTTCTGTCTTTTTCTCATTCTCTCCCTTTGAGTCTCTACTCTCTGAGCCTCTCTTTCTCTCTCTCTCTCACGCTCTCCATCCCTCGCGCTCTCTGTTTCCCGCGCTTTCTGCCTCTCATGCTCTGTATCTCTCGTTCTCTCTCTCTTTCTCTCTCGCGCTCTCTGTTTCCCGCGCTTTCTGTCTCTCGCGGTCTCTATCTCGCGAGCTTTCTGTCTCTCGCACTCTCTTTCTCTCTAGCTCCCTCTGAGTCTCTCGTTCTCTCTCTTTCTATCTCTCTCTCGCAGCACAAAAGTCTTAGATCACTTCTGAATGAGACACTCTGACACTTCGATATTAACGATATCCAAGTGTATAACACGAACGTACATTCTATTAAAAATGGAACTGTCGCGAAGAATTTCAACGAGGGGCAACATCCCTCATAGTTACGCGTGAAACTATTCATCGTGCGGGTGAAATATTTTGCGCCACCAGTTTTCGCTACTTTTGTACACCAACTTTCTCTTAACGCGCTCCTTCCTCCCTTCGATATACACGTATGTACGTTTTTTAATAAACTTAATGAAAATTCCATGTTGCTCTGCTTGGAGAACTTCAAATATTAGGTCATTTGAAACGTTCTTATGGAAAAAGCAATAAAGCTGAGAGCCATATGATTTCATTATACGATCTTGTTATACCGCTAAAATCGATGAAATGCAGTTTAATAATTTTAATTGTTTCGGATGCTGAAAGTGAATTTCAACGTTATAATGGTGTGTGAGTAAAAAAAAAAAGAAAAAAGGAAGGGGGGAAAAAAGAAGAATTTAGTGTGCGAGAGGGAAAAAGATCGATTAATAATAAAGCGATAGGAATACGTGATAAAAATAAAAAAAAAATAAAATAAATATACATTCCATAAATCATTGTCAGTTTTACAGGTTTTGAATAATCAATTTACTCAGATAATTTCATAGATACATTTCATTCTGAAATGAAATTCACGGTTAGAACGTACCTCTAAGACTTTTGTACGATATTCCCAGGGTTCTTCGTTCGGATGATCGATTTCTCGATCCACTAATTAACCAAATAATTATTATACTTAGATTTTATACACACACGTTACATACTAATCCTCGTTTATCGAGTTTCTGAAAAAAATTGACATTTCAATAAGCACGTTACTTTTCATCTTCTTTCCCGATTATCGTTCGATAACATATTTACTTCTATATATATCATAGTAATCTGTATTTCGAGAGAAACTTTTGTTTCTTCGAAAAAGAAGATGATATTATAAATTATCTGGCTTACTGTCGTACATAGTACGTATTAATATTCGATTGGACATTTTAATTAACCTGCTCAATACCATTCTCTGTAATTCGCTTTCTTTTCCACGTTACACAGTTCCCTTGAAACGTCTGATATATTATGTATATATAATATACATGTATCTATATATTTCATTTATTTTTCTCTTTTTGTTTTGTAACAAAACAGGAAGAATAAAAAATTGAAAGTTCGTTAGAAAAATGTGATTTCAGCGTAGTAGAAACAAGTGTAACTCGCAGGTACGATAGAAATGTAGGATGACCGTTTTGCTATTGGCAGTGAATTTCGAAAAGCTTGTTTCGAAATAAATCGGTGATAGGAAAATTCATACGCATTGAGGAAAATCATTCGAGGAAACTTCGTCGATTGTGTTCCTTCTGCAAAAAAAAAAAGTGAACAAATCACGTTGCATGATGACAGAGCTTGGTTAAACGAAATTTTCCTTCGTTTTAATACTTAATCCTTAACTTTATCCTTCTGTACACTTCCGTTCTAAACTTAACGAGACGAATTTTCAATTTTTAGACATTTTCAAACTTCTGTGAACGAATTTGACAAATTTCTCGCATTTCTTCCTTTCGCCAAGCGAATTGCGCGCTGAAAAACTGCCGTAACGAAAGGTTTCAAGAGTTAAAGTAACCATTTAAGAAATATATCGAATAATTCACGTTCAATTGGTACTTTTTTTCTCTTTCGCTCTTCGCCTCGTATAAAGATGTAATTCCATTTGATGACTACTCATGGATTTATGTAAAATTCTTTGTATAGAGTGTAGATTGTTGTTTAAAAATATATATAATGTATATATATACTTCGTAAAACGTTGATATTTTAAAAGAGGAAGTTTGAAAATCTTTCCCTTCGGTGGATTTAGTACATTAGTGATTGTATCAGAAAGCTCGATTAACAGTATCAAAGTTGTACACTGTTGTATTAAATTAGCCTTGCACTATTTCGATAATATCTTAAAAAAGTATGGTTTTAATGTGAAAAAAAGGGAAAACAGCGTGTTCAGTCGAAATGGTAATGAAATGAAGCTTTACAAAATTCCGAAAAACGTATGAAAATGCAGCACCTTCATATTTTCTTACAAAAACAATGGAAAAAGAAAGAGATAGAGTGTAACTGGACTGTATTACAACTTTGTTCCTTTGGAAAGATCGAGAAATTATTTTGCATTGTTTAAAAGCTCTGTAACGAAGTAATGCAAATTTTTGCAAAAGTGCAATTGCACTTGTTTCTTTTTTTTTTTTATTAAATGGAATTCTAAGAATGTTTTCTATGTTAGTTGATTTCTCGTGTCATTTTGAATTTTCTATTTCAAAATTTCTATTTCAAATTCACGAGATACATTCTATAGTTCTTCACATTTCCAAAGCAAAGAAAGAAAAAGATGAAGAGAATGCTGTAACCAAATATCATCAATGCGTTCCTAAGAAAGCTCTCTTCTAGAAACAACGAACGAAACTTTCTGCCAGTCACGTTCGTAAAAGGAAAAGGAAAAAACAAGAAAAGTAGAAGAAGAGGAAGAAGAAAATGTTATCGATTAAAAATCCATGGAAGCTCGTTCACGAGGATAGCACCAAATGCAACTGAATTCATAAAAAGAAGGCCTGTATATCAATAGGCCACCCCAAGGCAGTGTGTACATGGATAATGAAATCCCTAATTGTTTTGGTACTTCTTCGAGACGAGTCGTTTCCATCTGGTTCGTTGCTCGTAAAAAATATGTCCGTCTTCTTGTTTTTCATCCCCTATCCTTGAAGAGATCGAAATTATAATTCGTATTTAAAGATTTTCACACGCGACAGCGTATCGTCGAGAACATTAAACGATCCAAGCTTTTCTCTCTTTGTTTTTTTTTTTGACTCGAGAACGTTCATTTCGGTTCACAACGCAGTGATTTTCATCGATATATCTTCGTATCATTTTCTCTTTCATTTCTTCCAACGCTTCGGAACGAACTAGTGATACGGAATCGTTCGTTCAGATTAACCCTCGGACGACGGATTTGTTTTAACGGAGGAAACTGTGCCCGGGTCACTTTTGACCCAGAATGGAATTCTTTCGATATGCATTTCAAATGTTTTCTTTTTTTTTTTTTTTATTATTTTCTGAATGATATAAAAGAAAGAACATTTGGATACCGTCGACTGAGGGTTAAAAGAAGCCTTATGTCCACGTTTATCTATTTTCTTTTATTATTTCAAGGAATGCTCAATCGGTGATATTTTACATTACTGAAGCGCCCTGTATTAACGATTATTATTGTAATACGCACAGTTACCTGAAGCTACAAACACGTTTACGTCTTTCTACGCTGATTGTTACGCATATGTTCTTCCTCTTTAAAGGGTTACACACCTCCTAGACGGTTTCAAACAGTCGATTTTCTTTTTTCTTCGTTTTGTGAATTTCCTTGAAGTTTCGAGTACGTGGAATATCCCAGTCAGAGTAATACTTTAAAATTCGAGTAGATACAGGAACGAATTGAGTATTTAAGTCAATACCATGAACGAAAATTAGCGAATAACTTCGCCATTTTGTAGTATTTTCAATTAAAAAGAATTGGAGAATAAATACGTCTGTTAAAAAATTAATTGAAACTTTCTACTTTAATAATTATCCACTCAAAAATTCTCAAAGAATATTTCAACACGCTCTTCTTTCAGAATTAGCGAGTAACTACGCCATTTTGTAGTATTTTCAATTCAGAAAGTCGAAGAGCAAAGTGAAGAAGTTAAATTTGTGTCTTTAAAAAAAGAAAAAAATGGAATAATTACCTATCATTACCAAAAAATTCTCCCAAAACCAAGAGAATCGACATTTTCACCCCCGTCTTAGAAGTTCAACCCTTTTTAAAGCACAGAATCGAACGAATACTCATACATATACATTATGTACATCCGAGAATGCTATATAACTACACCAAACGCATCCTATTTAACTTCTATATACATACATGAAGCACACAGTACTCGGTTTGTCCACATTATTTTTTCTTTCTTCTTCTTCTTCTTCTTTTAAATCAGAGATATCTACTACGTTATTGTCCAATCCCGCCATAACTATGACGTTTAAATATAATTCGGTATTTAATTATGGAAGGCCTTTCTTCTTCGTAACATATCGGCACATCTTCCACCGGAAATTCATCGTCGTCCTCTTCCCTCTTCAAGTTTCGTTTATTCTCCCCTTACGTCATATGCAGATCACCCTTCAATATTCTCATGAACGTCTTTTTAAACTGTTGATTGGCCAGTGCGTAACAAAATGGATTGATCGGGCTGTTAGTGTAACAAAGGAAATACGAGAACATGAAGAGATGTTCATTGGTGCACGGTGGTTTCGAACAGAAACCTTCGACCAACGCCAATACGTGATAAGGTGTCCAACAAGCAACAAACGCTCCTAATATAAACGATATCGTCCTGAATGCTTTACGCGCTCTGTTCTCCGTGCGTGATTTCTGTCTGCTCATCAACGCCTCGCCTCTCTGCGTCTTCGTCTTCAAACGTTTGCCAATCGTCTTCACGAAATCCTTTCTCGAGCCACCATCCCCATTTCCACGTCCATCTTTCTTCTTCGACTGCCTCTTCATCTCCTGCTCGTTCCCCGTTGTACCAGAAATCGTCGGCACTATGCTACCACTGGACGAAGAGTTCTGAGGCGGATTATTCATCATCTTCGTCTCCTGATCCGTCACCTGATTCCCAACACTGCTGTTTAACGTTTCAACTGTACCTGGCGCATTAACCACCGTCGTAACAGGCTGTTGCTTCGTACTCTCAGCCTTCACGCTAACCTCAGTGTGCACTTTGCTAACCGTCGGCGAGGTTTGCGAAGCTACGTTCGTCTTCTGAGTGATGAAAACGCGAGGTGGATGAGTCTGACTCGACGCGTTGGACATCACAGGCTGAGGATGATTCTGCTTGTTCTGTACACCGCTCGATTGTTGGTTATTCACCTGCTGAGCTGTCGCTCTGATCAATGCTGCTTGAAGCAAACTGGTTGTGTTCTGCCCGATGTTTCCTAGAATCGGCGAGGATGGTGTGGTCGACAGAGGATTCGCCAAGCTGCACGAGAACGAAGATGGTAGACTCTCGTTCGAAGGACTCGGTAGTATCAAGGAACTCTCATCCATGTACCTTAAATCACCGCCGTCCAAACCTGTCAGAATATCAAAGGTACCTACACCATGAGAGGACACAACAAGAGACTTAGGTCTATCCGTAGACGAGGAAGTCGACGGGCTATCGGACACTTGAGGACTGCTTTGGAACTGCGTCGGTGGCGGAATGATATTCTGTTGGCCACTGCTGATCGAATGATTCGGATGTGTAGGCGGTGAAGTTTCAGTAGATGTGAAAGGTTGCTGACTAGGCGCGTCGCTGTTCCTCTGCGACTGTTCAGGTGTCAATGTGCGGCTGCTGGACTTGTCAGGTTCACCTGGACAATCGGTATCCAACAGACTGAGCTCCTGTATCTTCGGCAACGTCTGCGTTCGTTGTGTCGTCGTGCCTGTGTCGCATATAGGACTCGATTGAAAGTGTTTCTTCGGCACTTGTGTGTTCACGTCCACTTTCGCCGGCACAATTCCATTCAGATGGCCGTTCGTGGCGAACATCTGCAGAGCACCTGATTGTGCCACGAGACCGGCTAAAGAGGAACGTTTCCTGATGTTCCCTCCGTGCTGTTGAGCTGGACCCATGGTACTTTCCTCGTCAGAGTCAAACGCCGGGCTACTGGATCGTTCTGACTTCTCTGTCTCCGTTGGAACTGTACTACCGCATGTTTGCTTCTCCGTGGAATCTGTCACACCTGTTCCGGAGGTTTTCGACGAGGTTTTCTGACCTGAACCGTCTCCTCCTCCACCATCCTCTTCTGACGTACCTACTTTCGGTTTGTCTTGGCTCAGAAGTGTGCTCTGCGTTTTGGATATTCCTATACCAGCTGCACGACCCGCCATGCCAGACATTGCGCCGGCACTTAGGGCAACCATTGATTGCATCTTGCGTTGCTTAGCTTCACTTTTCTTCTGCATGTCGTAGGCTGTTTTATATATGCCCCCGTAAAGGATGAAAAGTACAACAAGAGTTGTCCAATAATAGCCGATTATCAGAGCTGTATTGAAGACGGGATCTTTTAAGAATTGTACAGCACATTGACCAGGACTTAGGTCTCTGTAACCGATGAAGTGTTCCCAGCCGAAAATACTGATGAAGAACAGTAGAGCTGGTATGATCCACGTGATCGTAACCATCCAGATAACACGGTTTTTCGTACGCCAGCTACGATACTGCGCGGCTATCTTTACCGAACAGAATCGATCGATCGTGATCAATAATACCGTGTACTGAGATACCAGGCATACCGTGTAGTCTACGGACAGCCATAAATCGCAGAGCAACGGCCCGAGATTCCAATATCCCATTAGAATGTAGACCGTGTAGAATGGCATGGACACAGTGCCTGTTCAACAATTGCATCACGTGGTTAATTTTCAATTGCGATCTGAAAACTATAAGTTTACATGTGAAATTGTAAGATTAGATCTGGCAATTGTTTCTGGTGGAATGTGCACAGGGTATTCAAGAAAAATGATTCGATACTTACAGTGAAGAGCATAACTGTACCGATAACTATAGGTTTCGTATGAATTATTTTCTATTGACGTTAACATTAAGGTTTACGAAAGAAACGAACGTAATTGACTTGGAATATAATCTTCCTAATCAAGAAAGGCAGGTGGTTGGGTCAGTTTGGACCCGTAATGACTATTACCAAATAATTTCGATTATTGTTAATGATTTTTCACAATTTTTCTGGCAACTTGCGAAAACCATCGTGAATATTTCGATTTGAATTGCTATACTTGAATGGCTGTACTCAGATTAGAAAGAATTTATTTCTTAATTTTTAATTTTGTCCTACGCGATGAGAAATTGTCGAGTAGGTATTTGAAAAATATATTTTTTATTGGATATAGAAATATTTTGCAATATAAAAGAATTACTCCTTTCTTTCACCGGTAACTCTAATATTATTGGATCGTTGAGGGATTAATTAAGAGTACGTACACCATAGTTCGCGAGTATTAGGACACCGGTTGTATTAAATTACGCTTCTTCGTAGAAATCAGCTCAGTATACGAGCGAAAGTTTTTGATTGCCTGCTGATTTACATAAAATATTTAATCTTCTACCAGTTTTTTTATAGATTTGGAATTGCTGTCGTGGAGATCAATAGCAAACTGAACGATAAAAAATTCTTAAGGCTGGTACACACCTCACGAATGGTTTAAAAAAATCGATTTCCTTTTGTTTTTATAATTTTGTTAAAGTTTCAAGGTATTGGGATTTCTACAATTATTGAAATCTTTTTAAAATCCTACACTATGTTGTAGATAATACATTCTTATTTATAAATCAGGAAGAATATTTTATTTTAGGCACACCAATTTTTGACGCTAACAGTTAATTTTTCAACACACGCTAGTTTCAGAATAAACGTGAATAACTCCACCATTTTGTAGTATTTTCAACTTAAAAAAAATTGGAGAACAAAGAGGAAAGTTGCATGTATAACCTCCAAAATAATTGAAACTTTTCACTTGGTAATTACCTGTACAGAAATTCCCAAAGAAATCGATCTTTTCGTGACAATCTGTATCTCCTCAAAATTATAAACTTTTCTAAAAAATTTTCTACAGCTTGCATTACACAGTTTATTAAATTTTTTAGCTATCAATGTCGCTGTGTATATGTTAGAGAGAGAGAAATTCCAAATTGGATAAATTTTTCTAAAAGCAGAATAAAATCTCCAAAAAATTTTCAATCGGTGTCTTAATACTGACGAACGTGACTGTACACGAAACTAATTATATCGAAGAAGCATTCCATTCGTTTTCTCTTAATCATAAAAAAAGAATTGGTTTAAAAAAAATTAGTAAGTCTTTTTTATTGTAAAAAAGAACAAGCTTTAAAGAAAATTAAAAATTACAAAGGAAATCAGTAATTTTTTTCTCAGTTATAAAAGAGAACTGGTTTTAAAAAAATTAATAATTATAAAAGAAACTAGTCAGCTTTTTTTAATTGTAAAAAAAAACTAGGATATGTGGATGTAACAGAGATAAAAAAAAAAAGAAGAGAACGTAACTTACCAATAAGCATATCGGTGGCTGCTAATGAAGCAATGAAGTAGTTACTCGGTTGTCTGATGGCCCTATCTACGATAAATGCCAGAAGGACGAGAATGTTACCGCCAACAGTTAACAGTATGCATAATGCAAGGCAGAAAGCGATCAGTATCGTCTGCCATAATTCGAAGGGTGGTAGAACAGGCGTGAAAGGTTCCACTGTTTAATATATAAAACATAAAACATAAAAAAAACCTTATTAAATTAGGTATATACTTCAGTTGAACGTACATCTCAACGTACACCTAACCTAACGTGTTACAAAAAAATAGACACTTGCAAAAAATGTTCTAAATTTTCCAAAGAATATAAAATTATACCACTTACTATACACACATGTTGCAACCTTAAAATACTGTAATAAATACTCAAGGAAAAAAAAAAAAGAAAAAAAAAAACGATATAATAGTTTAAAATTTGATTAATTAAAACAATGATCGTGTAATTATCGTTAGATGTAATTGATGTTTTACAAAAGAAACGAAATTCTAATTAACGCGTATATATCGTCGCGGTTCGTTCATAAATTTCGAGAAGAATATAATTGTATTACCAGTTGATAAAGCTGTTGTATTCCCCGCTATCGTGCCGTTGGTGATATTTGACGGAAACCAGTCTGACAGTAGATCTACATATTCCCCGCTACTCCAGCGAGGATCATCCGGGTCAGGCCAGCTTCCATTAAGCTGCGAGCATTCCGTTAAACTCTGATTGTACATGCGACAAAGACGTTCCCGTTGCCTCTCTCGTTTCCTAAAAAAATATTTTTACAAATGTTATTTTTATTCTTCTCTGCGTGTCCTTTTCTGCCGCGCAATCCTATGTTATTTCAATGAAATTGGAACACACCTGTTATATTCGAAAGCATATGATTGGGATTATTGAAAATATACCCGGAAAAATATCGTGAGTATTCGCTCTAATATTTTAGAACGTTTTTCTCGTAAACGATGGATTTTTTTAAAAAGTTGAAGAGGAGAAAGATTCATCATTTTTCATGCACAGCACAATGGCTTGAATGGATTTTTTTATTTTCAATAAGTTTTGTGGAAATTTAGGGAGTGTTCGCTCTACTATTTGCCAACGTTTTTCTCGTAAATGGTAGATTTGTTTAAAAAGTGGAAGAAGAGAAAGTTTTATTATTTTTCATGCACAATATGATGGCTTGAATAGATTTTTTTTATTTATAATAAATTTCATAAAAATATAGAGTATGTTCGAAGTCCATATGAGATGAAGAACTTGTTCATAAAACAAAGAAAAGTGCAAAAATTCCACTCGTTCCAAACAAGAATATAAATAAATAAATAAATCGACGATTCGATAAACAAAAATAACATTGTACAATACGGTGTTAATAACCTCTATAAAAATAATTCTAAACCTGTTTTCAAAATCTAAACTTGTACATAAAGCCACCCAAAAAATTCCAAAATGTTTCTACTCCCAAAAAAAGGAAAATAAAGTATATCGACAATTCAAAACAACATTGTACAATAGGATTTAGAATGGAACGCGTTTAGTAGGTAACAACGAATCGTAAGGGCGACTATTTTCTTCAGTAATGTTCGTTAGCGTCGAAGAAAATGTGACAGCGGTATTTCCTGATTTTAGCTAGTGACATACACGCCTCTTGCTCTCTATGAAACATTGCTGCAGTGGCAACACGAGAAGCAAGTCAAAGGCTGAATACACCGGGCGCACAATGAGCTTGAAATAAGCATGAATGGAACCACATCCATTCCCCTCTCGCAGGTCCTCGTCGCCAGTAGTCAAGAAACGACGAAGCACCGCCTTAAAGAGGGTGACTCGTTTTTAAATAATTTAGCCAGTCGATCGTAACTGCCTCAGGTTAAACGCGTACCCCCTTAACTTCTTACATTTTCGAGAGACCGTGTTCTTCTGAAATATGTGATTACCGTTGTTCACTCATGGTCCCGGTTGACGAAATATTCAATGCAATCAACTCTTCTATTTTCTTCTTCTTTCTTCACATTTTTTCTCTTTTTTTTTTTGTATCCCTTTGTTAACGGGATATTCAGCGATTTGTAAGGTAATAGGGAAGTATATAACTATTTTATCGTGTATTTGTAATTTTTATTTTACTGTATATACTGGGTTCTTTTATTTTCTGTTTGTTAAAAAAATAAGTGTATTTTAAAATATTACATGTTTAATATGTACAATGAATCTTATGGAATTTTACGAGATATTTAGTTGACTAATTGTTTTTTTTTTCTTTGTTAGAGAAATAAATGTATGTATGTTTAATGTGTAAAATGCATTTTATAGAATTTAACGAGATATTTAGATGGTTTATTTTGTTTTTTTCTTGTTGGAAAAATAAGTGTATTTTCAAGTGTCACATGTTTACTGTATAGAATACGAAACCTGCTGTTTAGGGATAACGAAAAATTCTTGCATTCTTCCTCGTTTCGTGGTTCGATAAGGCTATTCGTAGTATACTGTATTCAGCTCGAAAGCCTTCTAGGCAAAAAGCCACGTGACCCGTGTATTTTTTTTTCCTTCTCTCTTGTTTTTTTTCTTTTTTGTTTGTACGAAATGCTACGTGAAATTTTTAATTTTACGCTGGTACTTACATTGCGACGTAAGTGGAAGCGGAATGTCTGAATCGTAAATTCATAGCTTGATATGAAAGGGTAACATTTTGCTCGAAGAGTTCGTTGAAATATTAAACGTGAAGAAAAGCTGAAGTCACGATTCGTAAGATAAGTGAACTTTCAGTTTTTGTTATCATATTATCATACATATATTAAATGTATAATGATAGAAATTGATAAGTGTAACGGTACAGAAATATTTTTTTAATTACTATTAGTAATTTCTAATATTAACAAATTGATATTCCTTACTTAATTTCATTATATATTTATTTTTATAAGTTCACCGATTTTGATGAAATTTTAGTATGTTATAGTACACAAAAAAATATTTGACACGTGTCTTTTTTTATTAACAATCATCCAGATTGAAAGGGTGAAAATCGTCCTCAAAGATAAGGGTGAAAGACATTTTATGTTTACTCTAATATCTCGAGAACTATTAGAGATAGGGAAATAGTGTAAATGGAAAAAGTTTTTATTTTTGAATGACGAATTTAACTGCGTAAACAGATTTGAGAAAAATCAATTTATTTAAATAATCAGTTTTCGTTCATTTTGCTTCTAAAATAAGCGATCGATTTCCGTATAAATTTGTGCGTGCTAACTGTGCTTTCAAACATCAAATAAAGATTAATCAGTATTTGAATTTTCCAAAATACACATAATTACATTACAGCACACATTGAGAATTAATTGTGAATTAATATACACCAAAGTTCCATAAACATTAACGAAGTTCCCCTGTAATTTATTACAGTATAATTCGAGTATTTTGTAAAAAATACTGTAACAAGAAAAAAAAATTCCTTTGTACCTTTACAATAAGGAAGTAAATCAGAACAATTTGAATACAGTGTATCTAAACAGACAGGCTCCAGTAAATTCCTTTTACTATTTTCATCTGAACCACAAACACTTCTGATAAAGCACTATCATCCTCCCTTTGAGTGTCTAAAATAATTTCTTCGTACATTACACACATTTGCATATACACATATATTATTATCTGTAGTTAGCTGAAACATAAGACTTAATGGAAACTTCAGATATTTTTAATAATTCGTTTCACTTAAAAATTCCTATATCATAGCTCAAAATTTTGTTCTTTTCCTTCTTTCACATTCAATCAATATATATTTTTAATAATATGATAAAAAAGAAATTAATTTTACGTTGCCGCTATTTTTCAAATTTTTTCACACTTTAATAAGATAAATTTGCTAGAATTGAAATGGTTATCGAGGTTGTACGTGTCGTACGATTTATCAAATCAGCCTGAAAGCCAAAGGCAAGGTATAGTTATCGGTATACCAAGGATTCGACATCAGATTTGCAAATCAATGAGATCGTTCTAAGATTATTAGAACAGCTCGGTAGAGGTGCAGACAATGAAGCCAGGCGAATAAAAGATAGAGAGATGAGATCCATTGTTTCAATGTTCTCGAGGGTAAATACTTGTCCTCGTTATAGCAGGCTTTCTCTTCAAGTCGCACCACCGTGAAATGATTCGTAAATACTTGTCCTCGTTATGGCGGCATCTCTTTTTTACAGCCACGGACTGCAAGTGAAATGATTCGTAAAGGGGAAGCCGCGGCTTCTTATCCGTAATTAACCAAAAATTTCAGGCGCACACGAGTATGAAAATGAGAAGGGAAAAAGAAGAAAATCGAGAAGAAATTTTCCATTTTCTGTTTCCTATTGTGCTGCCCACTGCTTTTTCTTTCCTTTTGTTTGTATGTACAGAACGACTCCTTATGAATGTTTCTTCATAACTTCAGTTATCCAGATTTTCAGAATTTGCAATTTCGCAAATCCAATGAAATTCGCTAAATTAATTCACTAATTTCTGTTTCACCTTCTTGTTTGATATCACATTTAATGTCAACTAAAATTCTTAGTTTATCAATATTTTAAGAGTTAAATATATCAAAATTTCATTCAACGTTAACTGAAATTCTACATTCATTCGTATTTCAAGAACTAAATCGTTTCTACAATTTACATTTCCTAATATCCTCCATTACAGCTTCGTAAAATCAATTCAATTCGCTAAATTAATTCGCCAATTTCCATTTCGCCCTCTTTTCACTGTCACGTTTAACGTCAGCTAAAACTGAATCCTTCACTCATATCGATGAGTCTCCCTTTGAAGGAAGTTGAACAGTTTCAATTGAAACAGCGTGAACATACAAAGTTTCCACTGAACGAACGAAAAAAAATAAAAAAAAACAAAAAAGCAGAGAGAGAGAGAAGTTTGCTCGCAAATCGAAAAAATAAAATCTGAAGATGTGAGGATAGAGAAGCCAAAAGGGTAGTTAAAAACGAGTTCGAAGAGCACGCAGAGTATTGGTAAGAGAGCTGAATGTCGAGAAGAGCGAGGGTGTAGGGGGTAAAGAGGTGTTTCTAGGGTACTTTAGACAAGGAAAGGGTACTCGATGGGTCGCCGCAACTTGTGCATCGAAACAAGGGTAAAGTATCCGTTTTGTCTAATGAGTTGTAATGCCCGCTCATCAAGGTCATTCAACCGTGCGCACGAACAGCCGCAGACACCCTTGTCAGGGAGCACTCGCTACGTTTCCATTCCTCTGCATTTCAATACTCTTTCCAGTCCTCCGACGACTGATGTTCGAAAAAGCATTCCGGTAAATAGGCGATAAAAAAAGAAAGAAAGAGGAAAAGAAAAAGAAGAGAGAAAGAAAAGAAAATTTAAATAGAGAGGATCGATAGAGAGCTTGTAATGAAGTCTGAAACTTCTGGAGTATGTCCCTGGTATATCATACGGATATTTATAGAATGTACACCCCCGTCCATAAGTATCCCATCAAATTCACACAAATTGTGTATTTTTGGTACGTTAACGTGACAGTATCAGGGACAATTTGAAAGACAAGAAGGGAAGTATTGAAGCAAATGAATTATTCAACAGAAATATAGGAAAAGAATAGATAAAAAATATTTCTTGGGTCTTCCCTAATAATCGGGCATGTGATACAAACGTTAAACTATTATGCAAAAGAAAACAAATTCTTCATCGAGTTATTAAAGGTTTTAAAGCAAAACAAATTATTCAACAGAATACTGTAAAAAAATATTCTTTTATGTAAGAGTTATATAGAAAAATATTCTTTAACAATAAAAAAATTGTTCATTTATTTTGCGAAAGTACTTCTATTGGCGACTTAACACTGTCAGATTTTTTTTTGTAGAGTTTTTTTAGCAAGTCAAGTCTATACTAACAAGTGAGAAACAAGTAAGGACTTAAAGAACAATATTCGAGTTGCAATTCGCGAAATAACTCCAGCAACACGTCGAAAAGTCGTTGAAAATTTGGATAAAAGTATCGTTGTTTGTAAATGCTGTTGTATTGAACATTTGAATGATATTATTCCACATATAATTGCAATGGATCATACTTTCAACAGAAAAAAACAGCTTCTGAAAATTCCAAATAGTTTGTATTTTATTAAAAAGGAACATGTAGGCGTATTATTTGGATAATCATGTAAAGAGAGCGTTATGTCAATAAAAATGTTGAGACTATTCGCTCTACTATTTTCCAACATATTTCTCGTAAACGGTAAATTTGTGAGAAAAATAGAAAATGACAAAGTTTCTTTATTTTTAATGCACAACACGATAGCTTGAATAGATATTTCAAATTTTAAATAAAATCCATAAAAAATATAGAGGTGTTCGCTCTATTAATTTTCAGAGTTTATCTCGTTAAGTAATAGATTTGTGAGAAAAGTAAAAAGGACGAAGTTTTATTATTTTTTATTCACAATATAATAGCCTGAATAGATTTTTCAAATTTGCAATAATTCTTGCATAATTACTACACCACGTTTTATTAAAAAAAAAAACATGTAGGCGTGTAATTTGAGTGATTATATACGTCAATATAGACACTGGCTTGTATAGTCTAATAAATTGGACACAATGTCGGTGGCTTAAAAGCGAAACCGACAAACTTCTTCTTTTAGATAATTGTTTCCCATTCTTTCATTAATTACGGAGGATTCGCAAATTAAAGTGTCGTGAAACTGCACAAAGGTGACCTGGAATGGTTGGTCTAAGAGAAAACTTTCAAGCACACTTACATTAGGTCTCACATTTTCAAACACGCCTGTATGGGAATGCAAATCTTTATGTTGCGTGAAGGTAAATATTTCGCTAAGTGATATGCTGACGGCGGATTGTGTATTAAAGAGATTCTAGAAAATTTCTGATGTACAAGGAATAATGAAGATTTTCATGGTGTTTTTTTCGTTTAATAAGAATTAATTGGAGTTCTATTGTTAACGTTCCGTTTCATGTTTCGATGTTTCATAAATTTGTTTATCAGAGATAATGTTAAATGTCGAATTTTTGATGTATGAACAAAAAAAAATATCTTGCGAACAGAGTAAACTGGTAATGAGCTAAAAAACGTGGAAAGAATTAATTTCTTTGTTTGTTGCGATAAAATAGAGGCTACTTTTACATGGAATTACGTGTTATTTCCCTCTCGGTAATTTTCAAGAGGATTTAAACGAATTCAGCAATAATTGTACCGAAAGTAATCTTTTTTTTTTAAATGTGTAATTTTATTTTACACACAATAGGACATGTTAAAAGTATGAAATAGAGGCTATGCTTTTGCAATTCTCTTTTTTCCACAGTCTTACAAGTTATTTACATTAATATATATAATAAAATATTGAACATCATATAATATTAGGTTATATTTAATTCATTCATTTTTAATATGAAATTAATTAATATAAAAATTTAAAAGATCCAGAGAGAAGCTATTCAATTATTCCTAATTTCACAAATAATTTACAAATCTTATCATACTACAAAATTAATTTACATTATGTTACTTCATTCATTCGTGTTATAAAATTACTTAATATTAATATTTGGAAACTTTAGAAACGAGTTAATCTTACAAATAAACTATAATATAAAAAAACTTATTATATTATAAATTTAATTCATATATAATTCATTAATTTATATTATAGTCACATTCAGTCTCACAAATCGCAGAAAAATATAGAAAAAAAGCACATCGAATTAAAAGGAACAATAATGACCATAGCAATAATTTTATAAAGACACTATACTTTATTTAGATATTTAGAAAACAAATATTTTTTTAAATAATAACTAATATATAAATCAAAGCAGCTGTAAATTCATATTAAATAATCCTTCTAAATAATTATACACGAGGATGGTAGACATGTGCTTCGAGAACAGACCGAATAGTTCAATTCAATGGAACGGTGTACATTTCTACGTTGGGGGACTTACGTTAGAGTTCTCTTTCCCGAATGAACGGTGCTCACGCGGCGGATATTCAGTTCCTCTTGAATACCTTGGGATGAAAGGAGAGTTCAACGAGAAAAAGCTTGAGAGAAGCGAAATAGAGGATGGAGGATGTGAGAAGTGACTTTGAGCATATATGAAAAATCTTTTTTTGATTAAAGAAATATACGTATGTATGTATATTATACACGTGTACCAGTGGATGCTCTTCCGGTGCAAGTATGCCATTTCCATTCGTAGAATTATTCTAATTAACTTCCTTCATTTGTTGGAAATATTTTATTCAGTCTGTTTAAAAAAAAAAAAAAAAAAGAAATTCACCCTGTTCTTATTACTGTATTCGAAGGACACCTGCTGTCATTGGATCTCACAGAACGATACAATTAATAATTGTAATAAAATTGTACACACCTATCTGAATAATTAATTGTCAATGTAAAAAATGTATTCGTTAGTATCAAAATACAAATGCATATTTTTAACTAATATATGACATTAACATTGGTAAGAAAATATGATATAAATCAGATAATATTTTCTGCTCGACCATAATGGGTGTTCTAATACTTATGAACGACAGTGTACATATATATATACATATACATATGTGTGCCAAGAGGATAGGCGAAGGGTAGTTACTACATAAGCCCTGTTGAGCAGAGGATCATCGCCGTGGAATGGCATGATCATACGGATAGACAGAGAGGGATCTATGGAACCAGCAAGGTGAACCAATACGAAGATGGGGTGAGAGGAAAGAGTTGAAACGAACGACGAGGGAGAAATTGCAAGAGACTGAGAGGAAGAGAGAGGGTTAACGGAGAAATTTTAGATGTAGAGTGAAGCGGCAACAAGTACCGTTTCCAACCATTATACGAATGCTAGCCAGAGTTTCGTTTCGGCTGAGGAATGAACGAAAACAACGGTACCATTCGTCATTATATCGAGTCGCGATGAATGACACGCCTTACAGCGATCGTACTGCAACGACATTGTTAGAATTCGCTGATACCGCTTTTTAGAGTCATGGAACACACTTTCGCATGGTTTGAGTACCATTACTTTCTTCCTGCGAGCCTCCATTGTTAATTTCCGCTGTTGGCCGAAAATTTGGATGTTTGCACGGTTTGTTTGCGAAGGAAAAAAAAGGAAGATGCAAGAAATTTTTATGTGAAGGGTTACGTGGACGGTTGGAAAAGAGATTTATTATATAATTGGTAACACGATTATTTATATACTTTCAACAAATATAAATATTTCCGTCGGTTGAATCCCTTTGCATATTACTACGACTAATATTTTGTGTATATGTTACCTTATTCCTTGATCAAAAATTCCATCAATTTTGATATTTCAATATTTTATAATATATGCATTTACGAGAAAAATCTCAGTATGTGAATGCAACGCTAATTTCCAGGATCTGATTTAACGTCTTTTTCATTTGATACTTTTATGGATAAAGTACAGCCTTCGGTTGAATATAACTTTGCCTAATTAACCTAATCTAACCTTACCTAACTTAACCTACTTTGTGTACTTTATTTCTAATATATTTTTTAAATACGAATCTACCTTTCCAAGGAATCGTTGTTTCATTAACACCTTGACCTACGATTTCTTTCGCTGACTATACATCTAACCAGTTTTAATACCATTTTACATAAAACACGCTAATGTACTATAGATTAATTACCAGTACCAGTCCTCAGTCTAATAAATTAAAAGAAAAAATAGAATTAAATTAAAAAATTGTCAAACCTTAGCCAGCATTTATGTCACGAATCTAGCACGTTGTTATGGTGCAAAGGGTTAATAAGAAACAAAGATGCAAAGATGTGTAAAATTGAAAATCAGAAAAGAAGTATTTAAAACGATTCCAATTGTACTAAATTGATATTAAAAAAGAACCTCAGATAATCCCACACCCGAAACGTAATGCAAATGATTCTTCACCACAGGTGTCCTGGTAGAATCATGACGAATTGTCGCATCACATAATCCATTCTTCGAAGTTCCCTCGCATATCCCCTCAAGGGATACCTTATTTTTATTTTCTTCTTTTCGCAACTGGATGGAGTCTTTGAAAAGATGCCCGCCATGCACGAAATACATAACCCATAGCTTCAGGGGTGATATCAGCTCCTCCGTTTCTTCTTCGCCGACACAGCTTCCCGTGACATCGTTTCCTTAAATTCCACGATACACACCTCTTGAGAGAAATAGGCCGTTATCGCGAAAAGAGCCTTTCCGGGATGTATGTACAGATCCATAGAAGTTGAAACTTCTCTCGTGCATGAATCAAAATCACCCATTCAAGTTTTCACTCGCTGGACAGATCCTCGAGTGTCAAATGTACTCTATCGAATTATTAGGTCACAAGTCCGTTTGAGTATTCTTTAAACAATGTGTTTATAGAAATTCTTCCTATGAAAAGTATCCCCTCGTCGATTTAAAATATGCCTTTAATACATTTCGGATATTCTCTATTCGGGAAAAAGGTATGCAAATTTTTTTGTGCAGTTTCGTTTGGTTTGATGGATCAAAAATATTTCGAAAATGGAATCAAGGAGTTAATTGAAAGATGGGAAGAAATTTATGAGGACAAAGTTGATATATCGATCATTAAAAATAAATGTCACTATTATTTTATAAAGGAAAAAATTTCTATATCGAAAGATCAATGATTAATTAAACGAGACTAATGTAAAATATTTATTGTAATTTTTATAATAACCGAATTGTCAACAATTGATGTCGAATTAATTTCTCAAATTGTACTTTATCGTATATCATAAAAGAAGAGAAAAAAGAAAAGAAAAGGAAAGGGGAAAATAATTTGTTCGTACGAAGCGAAATGGCGAATGAAGTTTCCGGCAGATTTATGAAGCTGTTGCCTTCCTTTTAATTTCTTCCTCACTTTCCACTCGTATTCTGTTGACTTTACTTCCATTCTCCCGGTGAATGAAAGTCAGTATGCAAAAGTCTAGAGATGAAAGTAAAAGTTAGCGGGAAATTTTCCTGAGATTGGATGCTGTTGCGGTCAGAAGGATTGGCACTAAGGCTCAGTCATCACTTGTCGAGAATTCTCTAACTTCCTTGGAGGTTTCTTACGATTTAGTGAGAAACTTTCTGATCCTACTAACCGAGCTATCGTTATATTACAAATTTTCCAAGATGATCGATATTTAGGCTGTCGTAATTGGACCTCAAGTGTCGAAACAGAAAAATATGTAGAAAAATGAGTTTATCTATACTAGCAGTTCAGAAAACATAGAAAAATGCTGCATTATAAATATCAAAATTAAGTTTCATTATTTTTAATACACAACACGATAGCCTGAATAAATTTTTTTCACCTTGCAATAAATTCCATGAAAAACATGGGAGTTTTCGCTCTATCAGTCTTCGACGTTTATCTCGTTAAGCGATAGATTTACAAGGAAAATAGAAGAAAGCAAAATTTCCTTATTTTCAATGCACAATATAATAGGCTAAATAGATTTCTCAAATTTGCAAATTGATTTCCGCGTAATTACGATCCCGCGCTTTTTCAAAAACTAAATGCGTGCAATATTCATTCTTCCTCCTATCTATCAACAACCACCATAGAATTTTTCCAATCGTACAAACAGGAACCACGTTCTACCTCTGTGGTGCTAAAGCTTCTAAAAAAAAAAAAGAGACGATATATCGATAGAAACATCGATATTCTACGAACGACACGAAAATCACAAGCTATCGTTTAATCTTCGTTCGGACAGGTTGTCAGGTATGTTGTTCCTTTCCAAAGACGTTGTCTCGCTACTTCTGTACATCTAGATTCAAGGGCTCATGGTAGCTTAATATAGGGAGAGAGATCAAATCGGATTTACACTTGGACGGAGGGCAAGCGTGTTCCATAAATATCAGCGTTACGATGACACCGTGATGGTGGTATGATGTAGCAAACTCTACACAGGGGGGAAGCACCGATCGCTTGGGGGAATTGAACGAACGCGTTTAATAACTCTGCTAGCATACGATCGCCCACGGCGTGACACTGAAATCATCCAGCAGCCGAGACGAAACCCACTCTCTCTCTCTACTCTTGGAAAGTCGAGAGGAAATTCCCGCCAATGTTATCATTGGTCGTGTTATACAAGATCACTCTTCGATGATATTTCACCGACGCTCCTGTCTCGCCTATCCCTCATGTGCAATTAGTTCCTAGATCTCCGTGTGTCAAACGAATTTCCATATCTTCCTAAGAAACCTTAGTTAACGGTATCACGGAGTATGTTACTGTATGAAATTGTGTGATGAAGATAACTTGGTGTAACATCGTTGATATTATTATTATTGGAATGTTTGTGATAACTATTGGTGAAATTTGTTCGTCGTGTTTGTGGAAATTTGATAATTAAGAAGACAGAGAGTAACGATGGTGTTGAGTTATAGTGAGTTCTGGATATTAACAAATTTGAGGTAGTAGCTTTCTATGTTTACTATTTGAATACATTTCAGATGATTATTGTTAAATTTTAAATAGTAGCTTTTTATATTTTAAATTAGAATACACTTCGAAACTAGAAGCTTCTTTTGGTAAAAAGTTACGACTTTACATGGTAAAACTGTAAGATATCTCATGACTTACGGAACGACTTAGAAATTGAAAACTGGACCAACGTCTGTGTTAATTTTCGTACACTTGCATCGCTTGTTTCGTCCGTTATTCACATTTTACAAGCTTCCACGACCCTTGATACCAGAGTGTATTACTGTTCTTATCGCCAGGCTTATTAACTCCGGTAATAGCGTCCTTTATTTATCTAATCGTGTAGCTTCAGCCATGTTACTCTCGATGTTCGCTTAAATTTTTAAATAATGAGACTTTTATTGGTAGTGAAAAAGGATATTTTTAAATATTAATATGATTTACTGTATTAGTAAAATTTATAGCATTGAGAATTCAATTTTTTCTACTTCGAAAGGCCATAAATTTCGAAATTACCTGGGGAAAAGACGGAGACTTGCTTCTAGCTATTTCTACGAACGAATTTGTCGATTTAAAAGTTTTACGACCGAACAAAAGCCGCATTGTTTTATCCTTTCTTGAAGAAAGAGGCGTTAGAGAGGTGATGAATGGAGCAGGTCATGATCCACTTGGAAATTTATCGAATTCTTTTATTTATTACTTATCACCAACCAAATAAATAAATAAAACATTGATCAATTTATTTTAAACAGTTGACACGCGAGTTAAATTACAAAGTGCATATACGATTAACTAAAATTATTAATAGAAACATTTTTTTTTTAATCAAAATATAAAGCAGGTAATTAGAATATAAAATTGGAATTGATCAAATTACTTCAGACAATTAATATACAATTAAAATTATTAACGGAAGTATTTTTTTAATTAAAATATAAGGCATTTAATTAAGATATAAAATTAGAGAAGGTCCAGGCAACTGTTTAATTTAAATAACCAGTTTTATAAAAAATAAAATTTCCAAGGTAAATTTCATTACACGTGTTACGGATTTGAAAAGAAAAGTAATTCCATTCGATGCAATGATTCGAATAATAACCGTGGGACCGATTTAGAATCGAGATCATACACGATTGAACACGATGAGAAAATCCCAGCTGTGATCTAGCTTCATTTCGACAAAGCTAATTCACCAACGATAATTTAATAATTCAACGACACCCGATTCCCTTCGATAGAGATTCCTATCTTCGTATGCATAAATCATACAGTTTCATAATCAACGCGCAAACTGATTACACCTTCAATTAGTCAGCGTTTTACACAAGGGAAACAATTGGACGTGAACGTGATATAAAGGGTGTCTTAAGTGAAACGAAATCCTATAACAATATGTTAAATAAATGACCATTTTCTAGAAAAAAATATTGTGTTTGTGTTTTTCATTTACTTTTCAAGTGAACCGGTACAGTATATCGCTTTCATAGACTATACATTTAGTTAGGGAATTTCTACGATCTGTTGATACGTAACAATCTAACCTTATGCTTAATACGACACCGTTTCATCAATTCTATACCACTCTGTTTACCATCTATATCTTCCCGGCGGTTTCTCTTTCATCGAAAGACAAAGAGACAGACTTGTAATTAAGTGACATGCAGAGACGTAGCTGATAGGGAATATTATGTTGTCATCGGTTAGGCGAAACGAGCTATGTGTGTACATATCCATTCGCTCCGCTATACGTCACATAGTGGAGTATGCATATCAATTTCCAGTAATTACAGCACAGTGTCTTTACTCGTTTTACATCAAAGTGTCATCTCCGTTTGGCATTTCGGACGGATATCGACTTGGAGCATCGACATCCCGATGGATCCTAATGAATGCAAAACTCTTAAATTATCGTGAAAGTAACAATTCTATGGATAGTCTGGGAAATTTTAACATGTAATTTGGCTAATTGTACGAAGAAGTTCGTTCGTGGGTATTTTTTCTGTTTCTCCTTTTTTCAATGTTTTGAGAAAGGGGAAAAAGTGGAATTTAAAGAAGAAGAATGAAAATTTAGAAAGTGGAAGTATTAATTTTTAGAATCCTCTGAAAAATGAAAGAAAACGTGCTTCAAAATTTCTTTTTTTTTTACGTTTTCTTCGATTTAAGTTAAAATTCACAAGCTGGAGAAGTGAATTTTCAGAATCGTCTGAGAAATGAAAGAAAGAGGAAAAGAAAACTGGCGGGAAATGTGATTTCCTTAAATCTAAACTTAAAATTCACAAACTGGAAAAATTAATTCTCTAAATCCTTTAAAAAATAAAAAGAAACGTATTGCAAAATTTCTCTTTCTTGAATGCTAAAGAAAGCTCAAGAAAAGCAGAGGAAAATGTAGTTTCACAAAATTTAAGCTCCTAGTGTATAAAGTGGAAATTACATTTTTCAAAATCACTGTAGATAACCCCCAAAAAAAAAGAAAAATATCTCTCTTAAGTTTTCAATACTAATCTCACAAATATTCACAAATTAATAAAACAATTCTTTGTATAAAATCACACAAAATATATTTCATTCTTTCTCTTAAATAAAAAATAGAAATTAGCCTTCTGTCCCTTTCTGCACTTCTCTTTTGCTTGAGAGAGAAAAAATAAGCAAGCAATTTGTAGTATTATTTAAAATGTACCTTTATAATTATTCATTAAAAAAAAAAAAAAAGAAAGAAAGAAAAAGGAGATGCAATACGTGTCGTTAAACACTGAGCTCTCTAATTCACAGAAGAACGAGCGGAAAAAATAATTGGGCAATACGGTTGACAGAAAATACAGTATTCATGAAGAAGAAAAAAGAAGAAGCGAATTTCAAGCTCGAAGGAGTTTCGCGTTTTTCTCTTTTTTTCTTTTTTATTGTAATCCAGCAGTCGTTACCTTCCATTTCGTTTTACGCCGCTATTTCCTTCCGCTCGAGCCTTTCACTCAACAGAAATTTAGTATTTTCACAATGCATCCATTAGCTTCACGTGGAAATCTGACAGCTTTCAAAAATGAGAATACTGTGTTTGCAACAATTACATTCATTCGTCTTCTCTTGACCATTGGCGATACCTTCGTTATACGATAATGGATGGAAAAGGTGAAAAGAACCTGAAGGAAATAGGATATCGATGAGAAATATATTTTCCGATAAAATGATCCTTTGATGAAAATTTTTTCGCGAGTTTATAAAATTCGCATATGTATAGATTTTATCTTTGATCTCGATCTATCTCGCGAAATTTCGTTCTCCGGATAAATGTCAAACGTTAGTTTAACGAAACTCACGCTAACATAACCTAAAACCTAACCTAACCTAACCGATGAGAAAATTTGTTAAATTTAGATACTTCTGTAATGTCAAGTTTCGCGACGAAAAGGAGACAAACTTAGGAAATAACCGAGACACATGGCACCGTACTGCGATATATTGCGAAACAGATGTGCAACTTTATAAAACGAGAAGTTTCAAAACGAGCGGCGACGTAAAGAAAGTAACACGATGTTCTCCGATACTTTTTTTTTGGAGAGGGGGAATGTGCAATCTCACTTGTGTGATGTTTCACTCTAATAGAAATGTCAAATTAATCTTCGAACGATCGCTCGAGTGCCCAATAATCAAATTAAAATTTTGCACAGATGAATAAATAGAAAAAGGTGAAGAGAAATTAACTCGTTAAGAATTCACGAAATTTCTATATTTACATTACCAAAACAAACCAATATATTTCTACTTCTAACTCCAGTGACATTTTTCCTAATAATATAAATACAATACATTATTATTACTATTTATAATTATTTATAATATATTACATCATAAATAGTGCAATTAATAGATAAAATTTTATCTATTATAAATAATCTAAAATGTAGTACGATAAATCTTACTCTATTACAAAATTAATTAATATAATATCATATAATGGATCTCTATTTTTTTACCCAGGAGATTATGTAATATTATACGGTATAAAATAATAATATAATAATTATTGAATGGCTGAAATATTTATACATTACAAATGTTACATTACTTATGAAATTATGTACATAATTATACATTATTGAATGGCTCGAATATTTATACAAGTGTTACATTATTTATAAAAGTATGTAAATAATTTTATATTATTGAATGCAATTATGTAAAGAATTATATATTATATATTATTAGTCTAAAGTGAAACTGGTAATGTACGAATATTTCAGTCTTACGATATCACTCCTGATATCAGCTTTATCGTTTAATCAAGCCGAGGAAAATTTGATTATTCTCATTTCCCCTATCCCCACTCCTCCCCATCTCGTCTTCTTTCATCTCCTATAATCTCGGGGCACCAATGCGAGAGTAATTTTCATATTTTTACAGTTTCACGAAAACTCTGATAACACCGGTGTCCATTCGAAACCAACGAAATGCTTTCCCTTCGAAATTCTTAGCGACGAGTTTCCACGGAGTTTAGAAACTCCGTTTGCGTGCATTTGATTTTCTATTCGAACCTCTGTGTATACATACATGCATGCATGCATGCACCGCGCTGTATAAAACCCGGCAAGCTCAGCAGCTTCTTGACCTGATCACTGTCGTTGAATTTCGTGCACCTTTTCCTTTTTCTTTCTTTTCTTTTTTTTTTCTTGTACGAAAGAGTGTAAGAAAATCTATAACGAAATCGACGAAACACGGGCAAACAATTCGACAAACACGAATGCATGGAAGTGTATTTCGTTCAGTTCGTTGATCGATTTTATTCTTTGCTGATTTTATTAAAGTGAAAGTAGCGCAGCAACAGAGGGAAAATTTGAGGAACTGAGAGGGAATTGAAGCTAACATACCGCGACCGTATGTATTCTATTAAAAAGGAAACACATAGACGTGCAAGATTGAATAATCATAATTATTAACTATCGACAAATTCATTTCTAAAAATGCACACTTTCAGATTAACCAGCGTGCAAATGTTTAGATTAACGTAATTGGACATAATTAAATTGTCGATTTAGGAAACGGTGTGACGTTTCGAACTCGAGTCCACAATCTTCGCTTGCAGATCGTTCTGCTTCATCTGAACAATTAGCCGAGCCGTGAAATTACAAAGAGGTGAAAATATTCGAAATAATTGAGCTGACTTTGAAAGATATTTTTACGCTGCCTTTGATTGTTGCGAAAGAGGAAATTCAATTTGTATCGTACGAAGTTGCCCCTCTGGAGCAGAATAAACGTTGTTACTTCAATTTCCTGTGGAAATAGTATTTTATTAAATCGGACATTGTCGTTTGTATCTATCAGGAGTAAAATATTAGTTAAAAAAAAAAGAGAAAAAAAGGAAAATTTAATCTTCGATATTCCGTTTGCGTTAGGTTTAGCACACGAGCAAAAAAGGAAAGAAAAAAAGAGAGGATGCATACATTTTTCGTTCATTTTATCAATCAGATATTGTGTTTTAGGTACATCTCTCTCGGATCGATGTATTGCTTTTTCTATATTGTGGTTGAATTAAATGTTTTATATATATATGTGTATATATACACACACGCATATGTATATGTACATATCTATTCTAAAGCCTGAACCAGAGTACGCAATTTGCAAGCAATACGCTTCGATTCAACATAGAGAATGCATTTTTGCCTCCATTCTCTCTACGGCGCAATGAAAATTCGAAAATCAATATCTCCCGTGTCGTCACAATGTACCTACCACAGTTTCCAGTGCTGTACTTATTTTTCTTCATTTTATCTTCGTCGTATTCATGTATGGATAATCGAAACATGATTATACACGAATCGATGGAATTACACCGAAGCTTTTTATTTTTAATATTGCATATATAATGGAAAGAGATATTTAACTCTTCGACAGTTTATCTTGACAATTAAATTTTGTGAAAGTTGCAAGTATAATCGATGGAAGAAATATAGCGACGTTGGAGAGTTGCTCGGGAGGCAAAATGTACACTTTGGGAACGTGTATAGTCTCTGGAAGAAATATAGTGACTCCATGAATTTGTTAAAGTCTCGAAATTTTTCATATTGAGATCGACTGTAGTCTGAGGGAGAAATTTGTACAGCAAGATCACAATTTCGTTCAGACGTCGAAATTTTCCATATTTACGAAGTATAGTCTGTGAAAGAAATATTCATAGCAAAGTCACAAATTCGTTCAGAGATCAAAATTTTCTAAATTAGTCTGAAGTAGAAGAATGTGCGTACCAAGCTCGTAAATTCGCTCAGACATCGAAATTTACCACATTCATGAAGCGTACTCTGTGAAAGTAATTCATGTAGCAATTTCACAAGTTCCCATAGAAGTGAAAATTTACATATTCGAGGATACCAATAGAAAGGTGAGAACATGAGATCACGAAATCTCCTACACCATAGCGCAAAGTATGCTCTATCTTTAATTCACTCCTAAATTCAGAACCTGTACATATGCACAATATCGTTCACGTATAAAAGAACAAAAGCATAACGTTATCACTGCTTAAAGAACATCCCATGTCCCCGTTTTACTTCTCTGACGCATCAATTCACTTCGCTTAAAGCATATCGAAACCGAACTTCGTGAAAAAATCGTTGAATGCGTTTTAATGTCAAATTAAAAGAACCAAAACAAAAAACAAAATAATATTAAAAAAATATGATAAATATTCTTCGCCTATTTCAACCATCTTCGATCCAAATGCAACAAAGACAGATGGGATTAACACACATCTAATAATAAGACTATATGATTTTGCTATCGTGTAAACTATTCTACTGGATGTTTGTCTTGAGTATATTCATCGTTACTGAGCGTAAAGCACAATTCACACGAGTAAATGCGACCTGAACAATAGGCAGAATCCTCTTGTTGGACAGCTGAGAGCACAATTCATTCAAACAGTACAGGCCGCGTTTCAATTTTTGAACAGGCTCACGAGTCAAATAGCTGATGGGTCTGTTTACGCCGCTTCATCAGCTGTATTTTCTAACCTCAATCCTTTATTCTACCATATGCACATCGAATGAGCCAAGAGCTTGCCTTGCAGCTTTCAGTTTTGATAGTGCACGGCTGTATACGTTTGATTCCTGTATTGGATGGTTTAATTTTAAATGACAAACGGTGTTGAGAAAATTTTCGAAAATTTTTACGATAAATAATTATCTTGTCGCTGTCGTTCGTTTATTTATTTAGTTTTTTTTTAATTTTCTAAGGAATGTAGTTTATTTAACACGTTATGTATTATGTTTGTAATGTCATGTTTCTAATTAATATGTTATACTTCAATTTTAGTCGTATCAATTGTTCATGATTTCGATTAACAGTTTAATTTCCTATTTATCGTCTAACGTGTTAATCGAGATCATTAGCAATTGATACGAATCGTATCGAAATATAATATATTCATTAGAAATAGTACTAGTATAGTTGATTTCTGGTAAATAATAATTTTTATATATCGTCATTAGAGAATAAAGAACAGATTTAACTGAAATATAATAATTCGAAGATTCAAATGGTACAGTTTGAAGTAGAACAATTTAAAGATTCGCATAGTACAATTGATTTCTGATAAATCATTATTTTAAAAATCCCGGAATTATTATTTTGGGATTAACGAAAAAAATTGTCGATGAGGCTAGAAAAACTGCTGATAGCCGACTTATTGGAAAATGTTTAAAGTGGCAAAAAAAAAAAGAAAAAGTGGATAGGAAAATCTGACAACCAGGAGCTTTCGTTGAGCGATGAAAAATAAAATAAAAAAAATAAAAAGAATATTTTCCTGCATTTATTCCAGAAGATTAGAGCTACTACGAATTTCATTAATCATACTATCGTTTATTCTCTTGTAATATATCGATTATACAGATTTCTCTGTTTTCTTTTTCTTTTTTCGTACAGAAAAATACTTTCGACGCGAAATATGTAAAACTCAGCGGAAAGTTTGCAGCTATTTCCAAGATAACGGAAAATGATACACATCCAAAGACACATACATTCAGTTTTATCGTATATCAATAAGCTATGAGAGAGGGGGAAAAAAGAAGGGGGAAAAAAATGAATGCTGTGATACCAAATGATGCTATCTGTAAAAGATGGTAATACTCAAATACCCGTATTCAACTACGTCTTTTGTATATGATAAGAATGAAAAGAACCTGTTCCATCCTATCAGTTTACCTGAATTTTATCGTGAAAGGATTTCAATAGCAAAGAACGAAGATATTATCATTACCCTATATATTCGCTACTTTATACAACGACAGTGAATAAAGTCATGTAAATCTCTGTTACGTTAATTTATTTCCAAACGTGCACTCTACTTCACGGTGAGAAATGATGGAAACAAAATGGTTAAATATTTCCATCGTTTATTATTTAAATTATATTTTTTTTTAGTCTTCCAGAGAAATTTCAAATGAGATTTTTAATATTAGAATCGTTGTTACACTTGAAAAATATTTTTTAAATGAATATTTTATCATTTTTAATACAGGAATTGTTACTTTATGTCGTTTTCTTTAGTAGACAGTTCGATCTTTTAATTTTGTTTTGAATACTTTTATTTTCTGGAAGTTTTTATATTTAAAATGCTACATTGTTTGTAATCATGAAATATGAATATTCAAATTGTAATGAGCTAATATTCGAACCGTTCTAATTTTTAATTTTCTAATAAAGAAAAAAAGTCTCAATAAAATTTTAAACGAATTGGCTACAAAATTCTACAAAAATTGTAACACCCAATTTTTTTGAGAAATGGACTTAAGCCATTCTTCGAGATGAACGGCTGATTAGCTCCTTACGTCATTGTGTTACGGGAAACGCGAGGAGAAACTGGGTGAAATCAAGAGAAATATTTCCCGATTAAATGTAAATCTAGGTTGCATGGAAATTCATGTAAACATCAATTGCTGTAAAATGAAAAGGTATACAGGCAGTTGAAGTATCATTTGAATTAACAAATGTAAACTGTAAATATTAATTTCTCGTACATCTTGTTTATTCCTGCATTCTGTGTTATTCTTGTCTGAATTCCAATCACATATATATATGGGAACACATTTTTTTAATCAATCGTTGACACATTGTAATGTATCAATATTTTTTCGATAAATATTCAAATATTCTTCATAAATTTTATATCTTTTTCTTACGTGTAAATCTGCGAGTGCAAAGTGTTAGGTTAGGTTTTTGTTTAGGTTAGGTTTTATTTAACAAAATTTAAGTTTAATTTGAAAAAGTTTATGGAAAAAGTATGCTGAGATTAATTTGATATTAACAACAGCATTTTATTTGTTAAAACGAGAGTATAGAGAAGAAGAGAAATATTGTTTCGTTTTTATTTACCACTGTATCAAATAAACACATCTCTCACAAATATACAGATTTACAAATTGCAAATTATTACTAAAAATTAACGTTTAATTATTGTTAAACGATGAAAATTTTACCACCTTGTCTGGAACATTTTCAGAAACATTTCGAATAGCTATAGAAACTATACGATTCGAAAAAAAAATTCACTTCTACAGAAAAATCATCAATTATTTAACATTTCTTAATTTCGAATGTAAAATATTCTCTCGATGGGAGAGAGAAGAAGCATTTTACATGCATCCCAACAAAATTACCAAGAAGAAGCGGTACAGTTGCAAAGCTATTTAGCAAAACACGCTTGTTACACAGGGCAAGCATCAACGAAACCAGAAATGGAGCAAATGCTTATCGATTTCGCCACGTTAATACACGAGCGGAATGGTATCCCGTTATCAAAACAGAAATAATCGAAATTCCATTACATCGCTTGAAAAATTCGAATATCACCAACTTTCTCTTTCCTTTCCCCTCCTCTCAATTCGATATTCCTCGTCGTTTCGTTGCACGCAATCGAAGGTAGTAAAGGAGCATGTAAAATCAATAAACAGCACACTGTTATCGTGTGTACCACTCGTACACATTTTGTCCGGTGCCATTTTATCAAACAGATTCACGCAAAAAAGTTCGACAAATTTTTATCGTTGGTCGCGTGATGATCGAGCCACGATCAGCATTCGACGTGTGAACGTTCCTCTTGCATGCTCCTCGTTCCTGTTGCTGCACGACATCGATTCGCCCTTTTTCTTTTTTGTCTTTCCCTTTCCTTTTTTTTTTCTGTTTTTTACGAAATAACGAAACCAGCACGAGCATGTACTCACGTACTCGAACAACTGGCCCCATCAACCGAAACTCACCGACTCGTTCATATAGCTCACAGTTCCACGGGATACGTGAATTAGTGTGGCTAGGTCAAGGGTGCAATTTGCCCCAGATTAGTTTTGTTCAATGCCTGCTCACTGTCGTACCCTTCTTCTACCCTCCAATTGCTACCTTTCGTTCTTGAAAAATTTTCTATTCGTCCCACGGCATCGACTGTTAATTTTCACCGTAACTCGTTTGTCGGAGAAAGTGATTCTTCAGAGTAAGGATCATTGTGAAAAGTTGCAATGTGAGTTTTCAAGTGTGTACGATATAATAGAAATATCAGTTATCAACAGGTGTACGTAATAGATGTATCCAATTGAAATTATTGTAGGAATATTGGAAAAGTAATTTTTTTTTTTTTGTGTAATAATTTCAAATTCATATTTGTACTGTGAAATGAGGTACTCGAGTAACACGAAATTTTGGTTTAGAGTGGACATACACCGCTTTGAAATTATATTCCTCGTTGGTAGTTTAATGGTGAATTACACTTTACAGTGAAATAGTGTTGATGACATTTTCTGTGTGATACAGTAGAGATAATTAATTATTAATAGAAGTATCAAATTGAAGCTGTTTGAAGTTTATGAGAATAACTTCGTTTTTCTCTATTTTTGTATGATAATTTCAAATTGTATTGGATTTTGTTCAAATATGTTTTCGAAGTTTCACTATGTGTATTTTGGAAATAGGATATTTAGGTATCTCGAAATTTGGTTTAGAATGGACATAGACCGTTTTCGAACTACATTCCTCGTTTGTCCGTTCATGTTGAATTACACTTTACAGGGAAATAGCGTTGATGAAATTTTCTACGTGTAATTTACGAGATTCGAATGATTGGATAATAATGTTTTTTAACAAACAATATTTTCTTTAATTTAATTTATATTTAGTTGCAATAGTTTTTTAATTTATCTTATATTTATTTACAATCCTCTTAATTTATTTGCAATATTATATTTTAATTCAATTTGCATTGATTTGTAATATTTTTTCTAATTTAATTTATATTTATTTGCAATACTTTTTTATTTCACGCTGTCTGAGAGAAAAATTAGGCAGAAATTACGTACTTTGATATTAAAATTTAAAAAATTAGTAAATGCGAAATTAGTCACATTATCTTCTGACTAGTTTACATAAAAAAAAAACTTGTCGCTTAAAAATGACAGAAATAAAACAAATATTTATTATTTCACACTATTTCACATTATTCCATGGAAAAGTAAAGTCGAGCGAATTCATTAGTTTTATTACATAAATTAAATCGTTAATTTCAAATGAAACAGAAGTAATTTAACCTAATTACATTAATTACACACCCGATAAATTAGTATAGCAACCCCGTTAAATAAATAATTACACGAAGTAGCTGAACACTGAGAGTGGTGTGCAATTATGTTGGAAAACGCGTCAACAACTATACAGAGGGAGAGAGAGAGGGAGGGAAAGAGGGAGCACAAGTCAAGCCAACCATTTGCAATCCATATTTTACAGAAGCTTAATAAAAACCGATTTCGTTTATTCATTTGTTTTAATTGAAATGCAATCTTCCATTTGAAATAATCGCTCCAGAAAAAGTTCCGATACATTTAAGCTATCTCGGTCAAGGGAATAAAAGGCTGATTAAAAATAGCATATATATATATATATACATATATATTCATACCGAACGAAAGAATATACATATGTATATATACATACACATTATGTACACATAATGTACACTGTATGTGTATATACAAGATGTCCCACTATTGATTCTACATGATTCTACATCAGAAAATAAGTCGAATGTATGGAATAAATTTTAATAGTTAAAAACAAACTGAAAAACGTTTAAACGATTAAGAATGCAAAAATTTTGCAATACCTTCTCTCATTTAATAAATCACACTGGGATTTAATTATCTGTGCTGTATAGTATGCTATATCATTGACTTATACTACTGAATTGTAGATACAGTCCAAAAAAATTGTAGGAGAACATTTAGAGAATTGAGAATGCAAAAGTTTTGCAATGTTTTCTCTCATTAAATAAATCACACTGGGATTTAATTATCCGTGCGGTATAGTATGCTATATCATTGACTTATACTACTGAATTATTACAATCAGTTGTAGGTACAGTTAAAACAAAATTGAAGAAAAATATTTAAACAATTAAGAATTCAAATGTTTTGTATTTTTGCAGATAAAATAAATTATAATGGAATTTAATGATTTGTATTGTGAAGGATGCTATATCGTTGACTTATACTACTGAATTTGTTGCGCTGTTTAAGGGAGACACTGATTGATCGAAATTTTGGGTAAAAAAAAAATGTTTTCCATACAATCTGTGGGATTATCAATTAGCAAATTGTCCAGTGAATATTTTCCACGCCATGTTACTTCGATTTACACCCAAACTTTTTATCCATATTAAAAATATACTTCAGGTAACATTTCTAGCCACTGCAGTTCTCCTACGAATCTAATAATGTATACACTGGTCAAACTCGAGCAGCATGACACATTTTCACAAATTAAAACGCGGAATAATAAAATCATAACAGAAATAAAAAAAGTCACGTGTCTCCAAAAATATTCATATTTAATATTAAATATAAACTTATTATATTACACGTGAAATTTTTTTATTTTTTTTCCGTCATATGGGGCACAGTAAAACGAGAAAAAAGAGGCGTAGAATCGCGGCATGTCACTTCGGACGTCGGAAGTACGATTCTCGCTTGGTCCCTCTAATTTTTCCTCAACTTCTACAGTTATGATTCCAATTTCTCGCTATTCGTTTAATTATTCTTTATATATTGCTCAAATTTACCATTTTTCGTGTGGTAAATTTATTTAAAAAAAAAAAAAAGAGCGAGTAGTGTTCCATAAAATCCCACAATTCTTCATATATCTCTTAGAATATTTATAGCGAATCGAAACGGTTTGTCGGGGAAGAAATGTGCGAGCCACGCCATAATCAAGTGCACGCGTACGCCGAAAAGTTCAAATTCGATTTTCTCGAAAACGAAGCATCAAATAGAAAAAGCTTATTTCACATTTTCGACTTATTTTTTCACATAGATTCACCTGCATATATGTATGTCCACTGTTAGGTTATTCTAGGTGAGGTACCATCGATACACTGGAACACCCAGTATATAAATTGACTCTTTTTCTTCTCTTTCTCCATTGTTCCCCATATTCGTGTAACATTGAACAACAGAGATGCAAAAATAGTCACGCAGAGAACTATTAAAAGCTAATCTACTTCTGCTCGTCTGCTTATTATTGATTACTTATTAGAAAGAGAAAGAAAAAAATGAAAAGGGGGAAAAAATAGTCAAACATCCCCTTTAAAAGAAATTGTTCTCGATAGTAATTGCCTTTCACAGGTACGCCGCTTGCATTATCGGAAAACGCAGAGGCTGTCCTTTGAAACGAACGTTCGTTGTAGGTATCTGTTTGCAATTCACCCGTATACATACATATGTGCCCTATCAGGCTACCAGCCAACTGACAAAGCGAATCTCTGGTGTAAAATTTTAACTTGCTCCAAACCTCCCTTCCCCTCTTCACATTTCCACGTGGATTTGGGGATGCAAAAATACAACGGCGTCTGTCGTTGTGATACATCTTCTTCCTTTTCTTCATTCTCATATGTGAAAGATATTCTTTTCGTATTTATTCGACTACCGTTATAACAGTCAGATGTATTTTTTTAAGGCTAGCTTTGAGATTTCGCGTGCAAAATTGCTGAAACAATTCCTATTATTTTTTCAGCATTTTTCTTTTTCTCTTTTCGCTGACATTTATTAAACCTCGTGTCAGTAATTCTTAAAATTTAATATATTCCAGCTGAAATATTTCAAAATCCCTCTAAATTCCCGTACTTTGGACGTTTTCACGTTCATTTTCCGGGTAAAGAGCTTTGACAATAAAAATATTAACTCTGAGGATGTTTATACGTTTGTTCTATAATCGTGGTACCTAGATACTCGTACCAAAAGTACAGTTTAGTGAAATACAAAATGTTTCGCGGATTGTTTAATTACACACTAAGAGATTATCGATCTGTACACGTACAAGTTAGTTGTTTACTATTAAAGTACGTCAAATTTCTTTGTAATTACTAGACTACGGATTATTATACAAATTCATGTCTCCGAGAATATAACAAAAAAGGATGAAACTTCGACAGAGAATTATTTCATCTGCTATTCACTTTAATTCTATATTTCGTATATTTTTTCATATTATATGCATTTTGATTGACAAACCCAATCGTGGTGATGTGATATTATACTTCGTGTATAATGCCATCGAATGTATTTTAAAATAATGCAACGAATACTAGATTATCTTTCGTATTTTTCTTGTCGTTTCAATTCAAAGTTCTATCGCTCTTATTGAAAGACCCTGTATTTCTAAGGATCGTACGATTAATTAGCGAGAGTTAAAGAGATATTCGTTTACTCATTAACTAGTTGGACCAGATGGAACAAATGATGTCCCCGAATAAGGAACAAGAGATCGACAGAAATTTTTGCGATCCTTTTGATACACGTGAAAGTTCATTTCCTTCGACCTTGGTATTCCCTAAGTATACCCCTAATGTAAACAATCAATATCGACTGTACAAGAGAAACCACATGATACCATTACTCCTCGATATTCTGCATCCTACGGAAATGACGACCGGTAAATCGCAAGCAACATGATTAATCGATACACGAAAAATCATTTTAATTGAATAATTAAATTTGTAAAACTTCTATAAATTAGACCTATTTCTTTAAGGAAGTATAATTCTCGATTAAAAATACTTTGATATGGTACACCTTGAATTGTATATAACTATCGAATCGTAATTTTACGCGAATTAAATACACTCCTGACGGAGTATCGAACTCTGTTGAAGAGAGAAACACTTCCCGAAATCGGAAACGTTTTAATAACCCTTAATACGGTATTTCCGGTACGATGACTTAATGTTAAAAGAAAATGTAGGTCAACGTTTCTTTCACGCCCATTACAGACCGTAATTTGGATTTTATAAATGCCTCGTACCTCCTTGCTAAATTGCTTCGCAACGTCATATCCTTACGGGGAAACTGTTCGAAAATTTCGCGTGTGCCTACCACTGACTTGATACTTCCCAGCGAGCGAAGTAGTTCACCGAAGCTGATTATTCTATGAAATACACGTAAACCGGTACTTCATTTAAGAAGTTACATTTTGAACTTCGTTATAGTCGTGGCAAACATCGTTTTCATTGGGAAGATATCGAGTGTTACTTGAACTTACTTAAGATATTATACTTCAACCTGTACAGACAGATAATTAGTGGTACGAATACATTTTTTCAGATTTTTTCGTACAATCAAGGTGTAATTTAAAAAAAAAAATAAATAAAAACTGATCAACCGTCGAAATAATTTCTATTACTGTCGATAACTTTTAGAGACAGATAATCTAGATATACAATATTAGCCGTAGTAATAAATTTTTTCAGATTTTTTAATACAATCAAAGTGTAATTTAAAAAAAATAATAAATAAAAACTAATCAATTATCGAAATAATTTCTATTATCGTGGATGACTTTTGGAGACAGATAATCTAGGCATGTGTTAGGCGTAGAAATAAATTTTTTCAGATTGTTTGGTACAATCAAAGTATGATTTAAAAAAAGAAAGAATGAAAACAGTAAAACGTACTAACCATTGTGTCATATAGCGTGTACTGATAATGAAGACTGGCGAAGAAGTGCGATTAGTTTCGGTGCCGTTCAGGCTGCTATCTGTCCCGTTCACCTCCATTCCACTAGGCAAAGATTACGGTGGCAGCAACTTTCAAAACCACTGACACCTCCAGCTCAATGATCGATCATCTTTCGAACATTCTGAAACAGATTGAACAATTTATTACTGTAGCAAAATATACTTTCGACGGATTTCCATGTTAATTTCTGCTCCCAGACAATTTTAATTACTAAAATATACTAATATTCCCTAATATTATACTAAATCGATGAATTGTCAAGCCTTAACGTCCTTCGATCTTCAAACAATCCTTTCTACATAAATGAATATTAAACGATAATCAATGACAAAAGGAAAAAAATTCACCGATTTCAACAACGTTCACAAACGAATTCATTTCGATTCAGTGTCTTTATGTGCTTTGTATATATACACACCTGTTCTTGAAGATAAACCACTGTTGAAAGTATAATACAACCGGAGGAAAGGTTTTCTCTTCAGGTATACTCGAAGAGATTCCAATTAGTATATCCTATTATAATATTGTTCAAGGATATCATATTGTTATTTTTTTTGTGTACATAATAGAGAAACATTTCTTTTTTATCTATTTTACCAATTGACCGTCTAATCCTTTCTTTTTGTAAAAAAAAAAGAAAAAGTAAACGAAGAAAAAAGAATAAACGAAAGTTGTATTTTGAATTAATTTTACTAAATGTTGTATTTTTTAATTATGGAAATTTTTCAGTGACAAATAAAGATCAAAATTTTCGAGATGAACAACGCTACAATCTTTGTACAAACGAATAAAAAAATATTGTATATTTTTTAATCCAAACCACATTTCATAACTCATTTTATTAATGTACTTAGATATAATTTATGTAGTTAATTAATAATTCGAACATTTGACAGATAAACTAGAATAAAAGCTATATAAATACATTATTTATTTCATAATACGAGATTTGATAATTTTAAAGAAGTATATCTGTAATCCGTCATTTTGACAGGCTTGGTAATTAATTGTTTGTTTATCGTTTATCGATTTAGTTTATTTATTGAGATATTCACTTAGATTGTATCAACTCTATCCCATTAATGTGACGTAGAGTTTACTGTGTAACATTGCCGGCGAGAGTATAATCAGGTTTACGATCCGACAGATTAGTTCCGTATAGCAATATTACAATGTAATTTACGATGCATATTTCCAACAGTTCGTTACTTGAATTCTAACAATGAAGCGAAGTAAACTGTGTGCAGCTGGATACTTCGAATGAATACAAAACCGAGGAAATCAAAATTTAGAGATATTTTAACATTTTCATCCCTTTAACCCTTTGATTACTCTTGGCACTTATAGACATTTTGAAATATGACTTGCACTCCTCTATTACCGCATTTTCATTCGAATTTTATTCATTGCACACCTCCGTTTTAATTTAACGAAATAAATTTCACATTTTTACACATTTCAAATTTATTAATTTCTTACTTTCCAAGACAATTTGACGAATTTTACGACTGAAAATAGGACGTCTACCTTTCTATCAAAATCTGCCGCAGCGAAAGGGTTAATGAAAGAATTATTGAAACATAGAAACGAAAATAGAGAGCACTGTAAAAAAAAAAAAGGTTCCGTATAAGTGCACATGTACCGAGCGTGAAACTTCAGGATCGATTTATTCGTAAATGAGTGTGCTTTCGCGTGGGAAAAAATATTATTCCACATTTTCGTCTGATTTTCTCATGTAAATTCACCTTTTTCTCTAGTTGAAAAGTTCAGGAACAGTCTGCATATTAAACAGGTGAAAATATTAATTGAAATTTCAATTCTTACCAGGAGTACACAAATTATTTTCCGAAGATTCATATGCAATTTATTACGTATTATAATGTATTAAAAATTGAAAGAAAAAAGAAAAGAGAAGACAAATGACAGAGTAACTTCGATATTTTTTTCAACATTGTCTAGTGTACGTTTATTTCCACTCTTTCAAGATAATTGTTATGCGGAACGTGTACGAATAAAAATGAGGATGCGCACCAGCGAAGATATATTAGTTCTATTCTATTTCAAGAAGAAGATGCACTTTAACTTAGCCTCCTTTTTATTCAGCTTACGCAGCACGTTGAACTTCTCCTTACTCTTATGGCTCCTTGCACCAAGTGCAAAATTCAAACTGCAATATATATGTAGCTTCGAAGATCTTTTCTTTCCTTTCGTTACATAGAACGATGTAACCTAACCTAACTTTTCTTAGATGATCATGTCTCTAAAAAAAAGATAGTTATACTGATCTACCAAAAAGTTGAAGTGGTACAATTTATATTTCACTATGTACAATTTGAAAAATCATCTAGTATGTTTCTTAATAATATCATATCGTATTAACTCTCTTCTTTTTTTCTTCTCAAAGTATAGAACGACATAACCTAACTGTTTTTTACATGGTAACATTTCTAAAATAAAGATATACCTAACAATAAAGTCAAAGTAGGATAAATATATATTTTTCGATAGCTTTTAGTTCCTTCTGTCACCCAATATGTTTATTAATAGTATATTTTGGATTATCTTCCTTTTCTTTTGCCTCTCTTAGTGTAGGACAATATAACCTAACCTAAGATAACCTAACTTTTCTTCCTAGAGAAAGAAGACCTAACCTAATCTAACCAAGAAACTAAATTCGAAAATTAGAGATGTGAGATATTCTACTCTGTCAGTTAAAAAAAAAAGTCGTCCTGTATATTTATCAATAATATCATAAGATCTTCAATCTCAACGAAGCTGCATTCGAAAGTTAGAGATGTAAGATATTCCACGGTACCCAATTTAAAAAGGTACTTCTGTATGCTTATTCACAGCGGCATAAAACTTGAACGACCTCTCAAACCTCAATATTTCACACACGATTTTGCATTAGCGAAAACACGAGGAACCACCAACGATCCTCAATCTGATCTAGCCCTCTTATCGCGCACGTCACATTTGTCCGGATGCAAGCGAACGATACAAGTATACTCTTCTTCCTTTTTATCTTTCTCTTTCTCTCTCTCTTTTCCATCCTTGCGGATCGTAGCCAACGGTATTTGGACGTAGGGTCAACCGAGCTTTCGTGACGTGTGTCGCATCTCTTGTGAGCAGACGATGTGAAATGAACGAGCAGATAATGAAAATGGAACGAGTCGCGAATCTTTGCGACGGAAAGTGAGAGAAAACTGACATGTCGGAAATTTCGAGGCATGTTATACGCTCATCTTTTTAACGACAAAAAGATTGCAAAGCACCGAAATAAATAACAAATTGTGAAAAAGAAAGTTTCTCTTGCTTTCAGGAAATATTAACCCTTTGCCCTATAACAACGTGCTAGACTTATGACATAGATTCTGGTTAAGATTTGACAAAAACAGTTATATTAGTAAAAAATATTTAACTTAACCTTCCCTTTTAATTTGTAAAATTGAGGACTGGTAATTGTAATTAATCTACAGTACATCAGCGTGTTTTATGTGAAATGGTATTAAAAGAGTGAATAGCTGACGCTTACATGTATAGTCAGCAAAAGAAATCATAAATTTCATATAAATTGAAAATAAATGTGACAAAATTACTGGAGAGTCTTGAACATCTCACTGAAGATGCTACTATATTAAACGACTGAAATCGTGAAAATTTATTCGATAACACCTGCTAATTTCTGATCCCACGATCGAACCAATTCCAATGGCGAACCCAGAAATTTCCTCTATAATACCCATCTAAATTAAATCACCGAAGAACCTCAATTTAATCGAAGACAACTTTTTTACATCACTCTTTTCCGAACCTATACATCTAACTTACAAAACGTCATCAACTATTTTATCTACAGACGTGAATTTTCAAAGATCATCTAAAAAGTCGTGTTTGCAGAACTTGTAAAAAAAAAAAAACCATTCGCTATTTAGTTTGAGCAAAGGAAGTTGTCACTTCCAGTCAGCTGATTGAATATCCCTCGGCAGCGGAGATGGAAGTTGCTGTGCAGCTCTGGAATTACCTCGATATATAACTGCACAAATATATTTTCCCATGGGGGAGGGAAGTAGTAGAAGAAGAAGAAGAAAAAATGAAAAGGAAGAAGAAGAAACTGTCGATAAACCTAGTTTGACGCCTCTCCCCTTCCTGTCGACTTTAATGAGATTCCCACCGATTAATCTGAATCGATCGTTTCGTTCTTTCGCCTCTTCCCTTTCGCCCGATACATCTTGTCAAAA
Organism: Anthophora plumipes; assembly: GCA_951804975.1. Lineage (NCBI taxonomy): Eukaryota > Metazoa > Arthropoda > Insecta > Hymenoptera > Apidae > Anthophora > Anthophora plumipes. The sequence continues at coordinate 13,028,803 of OX638123.1, read as the reverse complement.
AATTCGCGTAAACATTCCTTGTCGAATGTACATTATCGGAGGTTCTACTGTTTCGATCAATCAGCGAAATGTTGCCGGTAATTATCGCCTTCCGTTTATCATCCATCCGTGAAAATTGATGATCGAATATTATACTCATCTTGAACAAATTAAATTGATAAACAATAAAATTGAAAATTTCTGTAAAATTGAAACTCCCGAAAATATTTCGAAATCTCGTATTTATCGATTCGTGAAAAATTCTTGTAAAATCAAGTAGTGTTTATCAATTGTTCTATTAAGTTATAAATATATATTTGCAAAATGACGTTTACTTACTATGATGTACTAAATTTAATTAATTTACTAAAAAGAAAATGGGTTAGTTTACACAGTTTTGGGGGGGAGAAACATTGAATTTCAGGACTAGAGGTAACTACTGTAAGGAATATTAAAGTGCCCAAATGTCTTTTGATAGAAGTGCAAAGTACGTAACTACAGACACGAGACGCTCCTTTGAACGACGTTGAACATATTGCCATCGATCTCCTCTAAGTATCAAGTAAGCTAGCTTGTCATAAACGCTACTCATTCTCCTCTTAAGCGGCTTTAAACATCACTCAGGGATTTAGGTGGTCCATTATTGTACATTTGCGCCATGAGGAAAACTGCTGCTTCTTCAGTTATGGAGTCATGCATGGATATCGTTCTGTATTTTTACATGCTTCTCCACGTGTTCTAATTTCATGCTGAAACTTTCTTTCAATTCCCTTTAAAAAAAAAAAGAAAAAAAAAGAAATCTGTGTACCGTTTAGATGTGCAAACCGTTTCGAGGAAAAATGGCATAACTCAATGGAGGCTTTAAAAGCGTGTATAAATTCATTAGTAGCTTCATCTAAGGTTTTTAAATGACTCTATAGATCCCCCTTTACCTTCAGCAGAAAATGTTATTTCCCGTGCAGTGAAAGAAGCCTTTCTGACAAGACGACGAAGTGTAGTTGTAATACAATTTGTATCCAACAGCGTTAGGAAAACAATTTCTATCTTTCGTTCGATTATGTTATAATTCGCCACCGTAAAATCAGTCGAAAATTTTTGATAAATCATCCAATGGATAATATATGAATTTTCATACTAATAATAATATTAATATATAGTAAGAATAATATTAACAATAGTATTAATAATAAATTGCTAAATATAAGAAGCGAAAGTATAGTAAAAAGATTATTACAATAAAAAATTAAATTTCCTTGTAAAATTGGTATTTTTCTCGAAAAGAAAATGGAGACTTACCGGAAGTACTCTGCTTGTCAAAAAGGATTGCAATCTTTAGAGATTAGGGTTGCGCGGATTTATGTACATTGAAACAACACGATAATTATTAATTAATATCTAGGTAATTATAAGATCTTTTTCAAGTAAATCTTAATCATTCTTCATTTTTCTAATACATTTGCAAATATAGAAATTTGTAAATTTAAAATTTGTGCAATTTTATTTTCAAAATGTTGCAATTTCTTTGTCGAGCAGTGTATTTTTGCAAATTCGTTAACTGACAGAATTCGCAGAAAAGCTTTCGCAGTTACAAATGTACGATATTGCAAAAAAATTCGCTTGAAGTATTTAAACAATAACGAATGCAAGAAATATTTACTAAACGTCAGAGATGTATTTGTGGTAAATAAATTGTAAATTGATGAATCGAATTTTTGGAATAGAAAGGACACAAAATTATCGATTCAACCTTCTCGAGAAAAAGTACGTTTAGAGCCGAAATATAAATCACGAATAGCAAATAAATGCGATATAAAAGACAGGATAAGTCAAGCCTTTCTTTCTCTCTGTGTCTCTCTCTATCTTTCTCTCTCTCTCTCTCCCTTTCTTTGAATGTATAATTCCGATTGAATAGTGAAGTGCACGGTCAAGTATCAAATCAATAAATCAAATGCTGAATTTATTTATCCCCTGCTAACAGAAGTTTCTTCACAAACGGAATTTCTGGGCTAAACGATTCTCAATGTTTTTCACGTCGATGCTCCACTTACAAGAGCATACATAACCATCATTTTTTTTTTCTTCCTCCAGATAATTAACTTTAGTCAAATTAACGCAATTAAACATGAACAATCGAATCGTCTTCCTTTCATTCTTTTTTCCCCTCTTTTCTATTCGTAACACAAAAAAAAATAGAATTTGAACGTTAAACGATGCTTGAATAATTTTAGTTTACAAATGACGTCAGTGACAACATTTATAAACTGAAATGCGTCACAGCTCGAGTGAACTTGATAAACAATACGGTGTGTATCGATGTTTGAAAACTCGCTGATCCTAGGCTCGTCGATTAATTTGTTCTACGTGTCCGGTTATATTAATTCGTTTATTCTATGTTTGGTTACATTACACTGAATCGTTTGGGATAATAATAATTAGTAATAATAATAGTATTACTTTCAACAGCAATGAAACGTAACTATATCGAAATATTAACAAAATTTTCTCTTTTCTTTCTTTTTTTTAAGTATTTTATTTTAAATCGTATTCACTTTTATATTCTAATTATTGTGTTAACCTGTTAACTGTGTATTAACTGAGTTAACTCGTCATGGGCTTAACGATACTTAGAACTCAATAATTTATTTCTTTTTTTTTTTAGAGTTACTAAATTTTAAATTAGTTATTTTTCTAGAACTCGTGATATGGTACATAGATGATATTTAGCTTGTGATAAAAGAGAAAATGAAAAAGTTTTCGACAGAATCATCACTGTATGTGAGATCTGGATATATGAACTGCTTAAATTATGAAAATTTAATATTTGAGCTACAGAAAGCGATTTTCTCCTCAAACGACGATAGCAAAAGTGTCAAATAATTAATTAAATAAAATCGAAACGCTAAAACTATGAAAATTTGATACTTGGGTTAAGAAAAGTGACTTTTTCCCTCAAACAACGACAGCAAAAGTGTCAAATAATTAATTAAATAAAATCAAAACGCTAAAACTGTGAAAATTTGATACTTGGGCTAAGATACATGACTTTTCCCTCAAACGGCGATAATGAAAGTGTCAAATAATTAATTAAATTAATGTTCCTCTCTCCTTCGATTTTATACTCACTCGTAGAATCACTCCATACGTCCATCTTCGATTTTTACAAATTAGAATAGTTCCCTCGAGGTCGTGAAAAGCACGGAAATGTTATTAGAAAAAAGAAAAGAAAAAAAAAAGGAAAGGAATCGAACATATTCAAAGAGTGAAATACGCGTTTATTTCTTATCACTCAAGATGTTCGTGACGGTTTTCCCGTATTAAGTTAAACACGATTCACGAAGGGTGGCGTGTGTGCTTGCAGGCTGTCGTGCTCTTTATCAGCTCTCTCGCGAAATGTGCTTCGCCGTTCTTCGTGATATATTACAGTACTCGTAACTGTTTATCCCAGAATTCTTTCCTAATCATTCTCACATGCGTTAAGCGGAAGTTTCACTGAATCTGTCGATATAATATTCAAATAATATACACATTGTTCGCCAAAGTAAAAAAAGAAAATTGCTACACCTTGAAGTAAGTTAAAAGCATCCCGGTACTTGTTACTTCGCCTCGTTACAGTTTCCTCGTTCGACATTTTATAAGGATTTCGTTGCGTAAGGTGTAATTCACCCGTTATCGATTATCTCTTCCGCGCATAATTCATTAAAATCTGTTAGTTATTAGAAAATATATTACACACGTAACCTGTGTACCAACGACATATCTTTCCACTTCATTTATTTTTCGTGGATACACGATCACTTCGCGTTACGTAGACGGTCATGAATTTTTAAAGATTCTGTTACGTATTCCCATGCAGCATTTATTCGTGTACCATTTACAAATGTTCCATTTCAATTACCATCATATACGAATTAATCCGCGTTCGCTGCGAATTTTCGTCGAGGAATAAGCAATTGACTGTTGCTTTATTGTAACAAAGAATGATAATAATTATTATTGTTATTACTACTGTTGTTATACTAATTCTATATTCTTCAAGTCTTTAAGTTAAATTGAAATTTTGTCAGCGGAAGTTTTATTCTTCTTTTTTTTCCTTTTTTTTAAGTGAAGCTACCGTAAATGGAAAAAGAATTAAATATAACATTCTATTTAAGAAAAAAAAAAAATAGAAATCTGGAAATAATTAAAAAAAGTATTTATATCATCTTATACCTATCACCAAATCGAGTAATTATTGTATGTAACATTTTTTTATACGATTAGAAATAAGAGAAAGATTCTGGGTAGACAGAAAGGTATAGTTTGTCGAATAAATGTGTTACGTTTGAAGTCAGACTAAGCGTAACTATAAATAATATTGTAAATTAGAGATTTTCACGATATGGATACTTAATTGTTAGTTTTTATAGAAAAATATTGATAAATATTTAAATTAATTTTCAAATATTTAAATAAATATTGAAGAGAGTAGAATATGATTTCTTTGGATTTGTGAAGTATCAAACTTTCTATTATGTGGACATTTAATTGTCTTTCTGATCGATTTTTTTTAATTAAGAATCAGTTTTGTGTTTGTATTAGAAATTACTATATTCAATGCCTAATCTACGTTTCAGTTTATCAAAAGTTCCGCCAGAATAATCGATAACAATGCTACTGATTCATCAGACTGCGAGTTTATCTCTCAATTTATTCGAATAATCAGTATTTCACTGTTTTGTACTACTCTTAATTTTCCATGTTAACTATTCACCATAAATTCATCGGCTAAAACGAAATGTATATAAATTTAGCATAATGCAGAACGGTCTCAATACAATTATAAAAATCTTCCTATTTTGCATATGATTATAATTTCAAATTATTTTGCAAATAGAAATAATTATTTAGTACACATTGCTCTTTACGATTAAATTGTATAAAATAATTAAATTATTAGATGATCTACAATATGTAAAATAAAATAAGAATAATTTATGAAAAAATAAGAGAACGTTTTTGTTACTACATTATGCTTGACAGAAATTTACATTTTTAATTTCTATTATTAAAGATAAGGGGAAATTTAGTTTTTTTTTTTTATAAAATACTAATTCTTGATATTTGTTAGTTAAAGTGCTGATGAATATTTCAACGCAAGTCTTTTTAACTATGTGACCATGACAGGATAATACAAATGGTATATGTAGGTGCCACTATTCATGAAGAACCAACCAATCGATATTTATCGATTGTCCTTTACACGCAGAACGCACGAACGAGAATCCTTTTACATTCACTATCAACTAATACCACAATTCGCTTGAAACAATCTCGAATTACAGTACAAAAAAATGAAACTAAATTTTATAGTATTTATAAGGATTGTCGAATAAGAAAAGAAATAAAAGTTTAGAGTATCGTTTAATTCTCAAAATATCAATTACATAATTTCTGAAATTAGGTTAAACGTTCACTTTGCTTCTTCTAACTATACACTTGTATACACGTCGTTTTAGTTCTTTCTACTTCTACTATTTCAAGATAAATAAACAAGAAAATATTTTATTGTCACATATTTTGCATACATAAGTATTTCTGTAAAATTTATTTAAATGTACAGATATAAAATTTATTGAATTTACAAAAAATAAGAAATAATTCAATGGTAAAATTTCTAATGCATACAATTTTGCAAGAAAATATGAACAGAATCTATGTATCATTAAGATTGTTGTAACCTTTTAACATACAAAATTTTACCAAAAAAAAGAAAAGAAAGGAATAAAAAATGTGGTCGTAGTCGATGTATCATTTGGATTGTCATTTTATTATTCATCGTCTGAAATAAACCATCCTAGACATCTATATATCACCGCCGAATCTAAAATGGCATTCATTTTTACGACAACCTTCCTTTTATCCCTATCCCAACCCTGTCAGTCATCGCTCGAGTGTCGCTTGGTTGAGCGGAATAAATGGTTCTGGAGTCCGTTTACATGAAGGTTAGAATCCATGGAAATCGGAATTTTCGTATACCATGAAAGTCATAAGGTGCAATCAGTGATCTTTTGAAATCTGAATAAACCACGGTATATATTTTCTATCTGTCGAAGATAAGGTTTCTATACGTGCGGTTCATTTTTTTTTTTTTTCTTCTCACGAGATAGGACCAATAATATCGATTTTCTTCAACGAACCACAAGATCATTGAAATAAGCAGTTTTTTTTTTTTAAATCTGTTGAATAAATCTTAGTGTTGTCGATGTTACTTTTGCAAATGTGACTTTTTCTTCTTCTCGTGAGATCATTTTTAATATCGATTTTCTTGGAGGAATTACGAGATTATTGAAATCAGCAATTTTCTTCTTTTTTTATTTTATTAAATAAACTGTAATATTATCGAAGATATTTTTATAAATATGACTTTCTTTTTTTCTTCTTCATCGATCACGAGATCGTTTTTAATGTTCTTTTTGTTTTGTTTTTCGAACAACGAAATCAAATGTTCTTTTTTTTTTTAATTTAATAAATAAACCTCGATATTGTGGTTCTATCGGTAGTTTTAGAAGTGTAACTTTTCATTGTTTTGTTCTCTCGAAATCGTCGGTAATAGTGATTTCTTTTAACAAATTACGATCACTGAAATGTGTAATTTTTTGTTGATAATCGATCGATGACTTTACGCACGCACTGATGTTAAAGCGAAGCTGTACTTTCTACTCGTACTTATCGCTTCAGGGGGGGAAAAAATAGGTTACTGCAGAAACTGTAAAACTTATGTAATAATCTGTTTTTAACGATAAACAATTATTTATAAACGTTTCCGTTTTAACGAAAAATTTTTACAATTGCAAAAACAAAATTAATTTTTCTATTGAATACAAAAACTACTGAGCAATATTCAAATACTATAAAAATTGATAAAAAAAATTAGCACCGTTTTTAATTTATAATGATTTTCATTTTAAAGAGAATTTTTACAGCTGTAAAAAGAAATTAATTTTTCTACTAAACGCAAACGTATCACAACTACTGAGCAACATTACAATACTACACAAATTAATAAAAAAAAAAAATTAACACTGTTTTTAATAATTAACAATCATTTACAGATATTTTCATTTTAAACCCAAATTTTTACAATTGTAAATGGATAAATGTTTCTGTTAAACTAAAACGTATCATAACTGTTTAGGAATATTACAAAAAAAATTGGTATTGTTTCTAATGTCAAACAATGATTTACAAACTGGTTATTTTCATTTCAAAGAAAAATCTACACTCGTCCATGAAGGAAGAAATAAATCTTTCTGATTTATCAATACTTGCAATAAAAGTAACAATTTAATCTTTCAAATTTACAACACCAGGATAAATTTCTATCAGTTCCTCGGACACCCGTGGATTAAACCGTATTTCAACAGTGTATCAAACACGTCGTACGAAATTGTTCCGCAACAAAGAACACCTCTGGCGCGCTCAAAAACCTAGATAAAACATGTACCACGTTCGGAATAATTAACATCGTCGAGTCAAAGAAGAAAATTATACGGTTAGAGGCTGAAGAAAACACATAAAGGCAACAAGTAATAGGTAACTTACCTTGTGTACCCTTCCAGTGGAGGATTGCGCCGAACTAGGCCACGTAAATCCCCGAAACTTCAATTCTCGGTGTTCCACTTCGTCATCCCTGTCTGAGTTCTTAGTTCCATCTTCCGGTACTTCGAAGTTCTTCGATACGCTGTATAAAGTTGTCACCTTGTCAACTTAATAATCCGTGAATAAATACAATACTGCAAGGATAGAGAAATCCTTCTAAAAAACAAAAAACAGAAAAAAAGAAAGAAAAGAAGAAAGAAGACAAACAGAATATAATTATTCCTCTAAAGGACACATCGAAAGAAAGAAAGAACGGTAAATAATACTTGAAACACTTCAAAGAGAGATTTCACTGGAAAACTCGAAGGATCTTTAAACGTTCAAACATCGTCAAACCGTCTCAAACGAGCACGATTTCTCTTTCAATTCCGGGTCTCTCATCGACACTTTCATCGATCTTCGATCAAATCTGGAAGTTACTTCTGTTTTTTTTTTCCTTTTTCTTCTTTTTTTTCTTTTTTCTTTTCGTTACTCGAATGCTCTTTTCACCCGCGCACTACAATTCGATGGAACGTTTTATACAAAGGATGGAGCGTTATATTGCGTTAAAAAAGGACACAAAGATCTTCGATCTCGCGGAAGCGCGGGACTTCCGGCTCTGTTTGCGAGATTCAAAAAACTCTGGCCCCCGGGATCAGGCACAACGGTGTGTCGGGGCAACAGACACGCGGCGTGAATTCAAGTGAGCGCCGCCTGAGCGTCACGACGCCGTACAGCAGCGTCGCCAACCTCGTTCCAGGAGACGCCTGCGCAAAAGTGACGTGAATAATACCCCATTCGACGTCCGTGTACAGAATGTAAGAGGGATGAATCGTTTCACTGTGGCGTTGTTATCAATTCACCTAGTTTTCATCGTAATCGGCGCGAACCTAGGTGACGGGTTAGGTATATAAAATTAATAGCGCGATGTTCTCTCGATTCTATTGGGTCGTTCGAGATCTTCAGATGTTCATTTTGGGAAAAAAAAAAGGGAAGAATAGATACGAGAATTTAAACTATCGAAAAAAGGGTAGCACACGTGTGTTATCTTTAGTTTCTTATGCTGCAATTTAGGATTAAAATTGTGCGGGATATGCAAACGATACGGAAATGCAAATTATCTTCTGAGAAGTTTGGTAAGTTCTGTGTGAAGAGATATAAACAGATGGGTAGAAACAGAACGATAGCACACTTGAAATGTATGAACATATACAGGTTGATTTGTTTAAATAAGGCGATTTAAATATCTTCTTTAAAAAATTATTATCAAAAAGTACTAGTGATAGTAAAACAGATGTTTGATTGATAAGATGATGAACGTGAGATAATTATTTTAATAGAATTAATGCTTTTTACAATAAACGGAGTAATAAATCTATTTATTAAAACAATAGTTGAAAAGAATATCATTTGGAACTCTAATATTAAATGAAAAATATATTGGGATCAATTTTATAAATGTTGAAGGAAAAAATAGAAGTTTTATAATTTTATTTTTATTTTTTATTTAAATTTTCCTTAATTTTTACACATTCACTTTGCATTTTTAAGAACCTTCGTCCTCGAATAGATCAACGCACATGTGGCGCCAAAGTTTTCGTGAAACTTGAACACTAGTGTCCCTGTTATCTGCGAATTTTCCTTTTTTTCTGCTTTTTTTTCACCTGTATAAAAACTCTGAACAATTACAGTGTCCAATTTCTGTAATTTTCGAAAAGTACTCTTTTTTTTATCAGAATTTATCCCCACCACTCCGTTTTTTCAAAAATTCGTTAACACCATAATGTAGATCATCAAAAATCACACAACTTTGAATTGAACTTTTTTTTTATATCTTGCAGGTTTGGGAAATACGGAGACTCGCAACTTTCGAGGGTGTGCTCCCATCTTCTGAAACCATTTCATCGCTGGAACAGAAAATAATTGAATTATCAGCGTCATTTGAACTATTTGTATATTTCTGCAAAGTTGCAAATTTTTTTTTAATTTTCTAACTGCAGAATTTCGTTTGTAAATTTTATCTACTATCAAATTTGAACTTAAACACTGAAAATTGTAAACACAAAATAAATATGTTTCTTTACCTATCTATTGAATTTGTAATATGCTTTTATTTCGATACGGAAGCGAAGATTTCAGTCAATTATATAGAAAATTTTGAAATATATAAAATGCGAATTTTCCCGGCTGCATCTGTTCCTATTTGTTGCTATAAAATTACACAATGGTCTATTGTCCGTAGATTCTTAAGAAGAAAGTGAAAGGATGAGAAGTTATGAGGCAGATACACTTTTTTCTTCATTCTTCAATCATAACATTTACGCCTAAGTGATCATATTGTTTTAACGTTTAACGCTTTTTTCACTTTTGTGCATCATCAACAATTGCTCGCTGTATATTTTTACATTCTTTTGAACTAGAAATGTAAGTACTATCTAGGCAGAATAAATAGGAAATCTGTTAGAAAGGAATGTTTCTTTTCTTATCTTTAATTTTAATATACATAATAATAAAAAACAAAATCAACTTGTATAATTCGATAATCCTAATTTTTTTAGATTATTGTAGCTCCATTTATTTAATTATGTCTTATAAAAATGTATGATATATTTTTCTTCATCGCAATTAATATTTATTTATCTGATTATAAAATTTTTATTAATTATTTCTAATGAAATTTTATTCACTGTTATTCCTCTCCGTACATGTTGTCTGTTTTCAATTGTATGAACTAGATTTTCCTAGTGATTCTTCCTATAATAAAGAATTCATTTATGCGAAACGTTTCTAGATATAGCAAATCATATTGATCCTTCGCGTACACCACTGTTCATAAGCATTTCGTATACTTCCTGTGGTTATTCAAAAGCATGACAAATTTTTAAAAAACAAATCAAACCTGTCTTGCATCGAAACATCCAAAAAAGAAACTTTCTACTGAGATATTATCAACATTGCATTCGAAATAAAAAAACCAATATAGTGTTGCAAAAATTTTTGCGACTGAACTGCACGAAACGTGTAGTACACGTCAAAGCAAACAAAAAAGTTCTAATAAGCATGTGTGAAAAAAGCATTATTTCCGAAGTTACAAGGCGCTTTAAACTACGAGCGTGTAACACACAGATGGATGTAACACGTCATTAATTAAAACGTCCTGTAACTCCGAAACTATCGATTTTTCAACCAACGTTTATCAAGGAACTTTCGTTTCTTTTGATGTGTACTACACGTTTCGCTACTTTTTACAACAATTCTGTATAAATAAATTTCCACCGTGTGGATGGATTAATTGATTACCGTTTGAAATTGAAATGACGCGTTTCATTGGCATCATCCCGTCGTTGCTGATTCAATTATACCAACTCGTCGAAACGTTCGAAATTGTTCGAAACGTTCGATCGAAAGAATCGAACACGGTGTTTGGATGAATTCATGTTACACCTTATCGCGAGGTTCAACTAATTGTACGATTTTACGTAGTAGCACGGCGTGATCACGTCGATTAGCGAACAGCTTTCGGTGATACACGACACGGTGCAAACTGTGCAGCGGCAGTAGGTCGGCGCATGCAAAGCTCTATCGGTGATCCCAATCTTCTCCTTTGACGAGGATGTGTGATCGAGCACAGTCCAAAATTAACACCACGCCACAGGAGTACGAGCGGAGCAACATACCGTTACGAACAACACAGGGATCGGTTGATTCGCTCCTTTGGTACACCCGTTCCTGGCGATTTGTCTTTTGTACTGGATGGAAAAAAAAAAGTATACGAATAAACGAATTTTCGATACGCAACGTCCAAAGAACATCGACCGTTTCATCGATAACGTTCAAATAAAGATATATATGTATATATATATTAAAAAATATATAAAAAATACATATTTTTTAACGTGTATGTTTTTTATTTATTAAAAAATAACGTTATTCGTGAAACAGTCGATGTTCTTTGAATGTTGCGTACCGAAAATTCGTTCCGAGAAAAAAGTTTGGATAAAAAGTATTCGTCAATTGTACACGTTCGTGCACCAGGCGTGGCAAAAACAAAAATAACAATACAGTTCAGATATTTTTGAATTAAAATTTTAAAACATTTACAAACCTCATCATATGAAAATATTAAGTATAAACATTATAGATTACAATAAAATTATTACGGTATCAATTTAGCATAGCAGAATATAGATTTTCTGCACAAATATGAAATAAAGAATATTTGTATTCAAAGGGTCCAGAATTAATTCCACCAGTGTAATTTTTCAATGAACAACGATCGTGTAAACGAAGAAATACCTTATCGTACGTACATGTACCAATTCGCGAGAACTACAATTGCAATAAAACGCCTGGGGCGATTCGGTTAAAAAACGATCCACCCTCGCGAGATGCATTGAAAAGTTTTACCCCTGCGGTGAGAAGGGGATTTTATTCGTAGATATCTGTTTGAATGAAGGTAATATCAGAGAAGGAGTTCCTTTCTTTTTTTTTTTTTTTTTTGGAGTGTAGAGTCTCAGACAGACAGTGAGAGAGAGAGAGAGAGAGAGAAAGTGACTGGGATAAGTGCAGGTAAAAAGAAGACAGATTCTCAAAATGACGCCGCGACGACGACAACCTGGAATGAATGAACAGGTTGTGTGTGTGGTCAACGTGAGGACGGCGACGTGAAAAGGAGAAAGAGGCAATGGTCAGAGAGACCCTCATCATCCTCCGCTAATATTTACTCACGCATACACAAAAGCGTGTTTCGTTACCAAAAGAACTATCCCATTTGCGTATTCTCTGATAAAAATGCTGCTGCTGCCGTTAAACTATGGGAAGAAGCAGCTTCCAGTGACCGCACCTAACCCCGTTTTAATACACCTATGGATATATCTCGTACGCTGTTATGGGATACACTTTCGCGGTACTTGGAAAAAGAGGATCAATTAATAATCGGGGATAATGTAACAGGAAGGTGAGAGTTATACGCTGGAAGCTGAGGAAGGTATCTGCTAAGAAGGAAAAAACACTTTGTATTAGGTGAAACATATTGTGGTAAATATTAGGTTAACTCGAAAGTTCCTTTCGTTACATTGTTAGACACGAGGTGTAGAATCGTTTATTTTCCGTGTAATTCTATAGAATTCCGATTTTTCATTCTTTTCCTTCCCTTCGGAAGACTTACGATGCAATTTTTTCAAAATTGCTATGACTTTTCTAGGAAAATATTGTTCAAGATGATTTTTCATCTCACATAAAATTTCCGACTCTAAACTTTGTGCATTAATTATGAACCATTTGAATCGTTACAGTATGATCCTAATAGACAACGTAAATCTAATTTTATTGTTAAATAAAATGTATCAATTATAATACAATTATAAGATAAACTGTTACAAAAAATTCCACTGATCCTCCTGTCTTTATTTCCCTCTTTCAATCTTTAATGTACCGAATTAACAGAAAATTCAGCGTTTGAAGTAGCGCCATCTAGCGTAGAGGTACTATTACTAACCCGGAGAAATCAACTTTCGAATTTGCCCCTAAGCGTAGTTCAATAAACTCTCGCCAGAGGCAGCATCTATCGAGCAATATGGATCGTGCCATCTAGCGGTGAACTACAGTACTAAAATATAGCGGAAAATCGAGGCGTCTATGTGGCGACATCTAGCGGCAAGGTACTATTACTAACCTCCAAAACTCAACTCTCGATTTACCCCATTGGCGTAGTACCTTAAACCACCGCTAGGCGGCACCACTTAGCGAAAAGCATATCTTTCGCCATCTAGCGGCCGCTGGATGTACTACGCCAATGGGGTAAATCGAGAGTTGAGTTTTGGAGGTTAGTAATAGTACCTTGCCGCTAGATGGCGACACATACACGACTCGGTTTTCGCTGTATTTTAGTACCGTAAGTTCACCGCTAGATGGCACCATGCTTATTGCTATGTAGGTGCTGCCTCTGGCGAGAGTTTGTTGAACTACGCTTAGGGGCAAATTCGAAAGTTGATTTCTCTGGGTTAGTAATAGTACCTCTACGCTAGATGGCGCCACATTTACTCTTGATTTTTGTCGTTATATGTTCCTACATTACCGAGGCAAATTCGAATAAGATTACAGCACTTGTGACGAGGAGAATTGAAACTAGGAAGGAATTTAACAAATGGATAGAGCATAAGACACCGTATAGTCTATGGTTACATGTTACTTTGCGTGCTCTTTTCTGCTACGTTTATTTTTCTTTGCGGTTCCCTCGATTTTTTGTTCTTTCCATTCTGAACTATTTTTACTCGCATCTGAGAAACGAAAGATCCAGCGCATTATTCGTAGTTCGTTCAGCGATCGCTGTACCATTCGAAAAATAATACAGCGTGCTCCTTATTCGACGTGAAATCGTGTCGGGAAGTAATGAAACGTACACATCACCTGAGAAACTTTTGGGGAGAAGAGAATTGGAGAATGATCAACGAGACGGGAAGATTTTAGTGTTTCATCGAAACGTACGAGTAGGATTCGTGTACGATGAAGAGAAGATCTTTATTATGATACACCATAAAAGCAGTAATTGTAAAATAACAAAGAAGTATAGAAACTGAACACAGCGTCGTCAGAATCTCGATAATTGAACAGGTAGAGAATTTTTCGGAACTTTTCAGACACATACGCACAGATAAACCAATTCGAACCAATTCAAATCCAATATTATCATAACTAACAATCCCCTATCAATGTACACACACTTGGATACCATAAAAAGACAAATTTAGCATAATTGAGAGGACACATGAGACACAACTTAACACCAAATAAATACATGTTTGCTAAATATGAAATTAATAATCACACTAGCAGCCAAAAGACTTTTATTTGCTTCTACTTCAGAATCAATTCAAAACTTATAATAGCACTGAACTTACAAAATCCTATACAATGTACTATGATCTAATATATTGAATCTACTTTATAAAATCATACTATTGGCTGAAACTTCATTAATATCTAGAAAATAAATCTTTTTCATTGTAAAATATACTGGGAAAGATATGAATCCTAAAAGCCAATTATGTAATGCTTCAAGTTTATGGATGCACATCATGGAATTGCTACAAAACTTTTAGATGTGTGTGGACATGACTCCAGGACATGTGAGGAAACTCCTGACAGCTATTTATGTAGAATGCAGAAGTAACCATGATCAGGAAAAAGTCTTGAACTGAACTAAAAATCACACTGCACTTAACCTGTATCAGGTAAATTTATACTGATTATAAATTATTTTATATATAGTTTAGAATAATAAATCGAGATTTAGGAATTTATAATTAATTTATTGAATTATATTTATTACAGAAAAAAACTATTATTACATGATTTTTATAATTTATTTGTAATAATGGAATAAATTTTTAATATAAAAGTGAATTGATTATTAATTGTTTTATATAATTCAGAATAATAAAGCTAAATTTGTATAAATAATTTATTTATAATACTAGAATAAGCTTTTAATATAAAAATTAATTAGTTTTAAAACTTAATTAGTATCCGAATGGTACCGATATCCGAAAATTCGAATAAATTGCAGTACTTTCAGGTATCCGCTCATTCGAAACAAAAAAAAAACGAAAAGGAGAAAGAAGGAATAGACCAGTTCTTCGCCTAACTCTGTCAGTTTGTATTTTTTCAATTCACGCATATGGTGTGAAGTATAATAAGTATAAGATGCAGCACGAGTCGAAGAAGACGCATTATAAGAAGTGCGAATTCAGGAATTGCGGTTTGGTGAACCGGCGGGTGACAAATGGAACTTCGTTCCACTCGTTCCCGGTGAACGATCCGGACAGATGTATAACCTGGTTGATAAACTCCGGTTTAGACGACTGGGTAGAGATGTCCAATACGGAATTGCAGCGTAAATACATCTGCAGCCGGCATTTCTCCAAAAGTTGCTTTCACGCGTCCGGACGGCTGAGGAAAAATGCTGTTCCCAATATTTACGACGTAATTTATGATAATTTACTCGTAACCGCGGCGAACACGGACTTGGAAGTTGAAGCCAGTTCATCGTGCAAAGGACACTACGAACTGGAACAGCGACTGGCAGAATTGGAAGGAAAATTGAAGCAAGAGAAGGCCAAGTCTGACATACTTCGTTTAAAATTACGCGCGAAATGCAGGGTAATTAATCGGTTGCAGGAAAAAATTTCCTCGGGCACTTTAAACGATAATTGTCTGAAGAAAGCAATAGCGAAGAAAGTGAACGGTTTCGTTCTAGCTTTTATATTAATGTTACTATTTAAAACTAAGAAATCCGTATTCTCGCCTACTGAGAAACAGATATGCATGACGATGCACTACACATCGCCATTATTGTACAGTAAATTGCGCGATTCCTTCGGTTTTCATCTTCCCTCTCCAGTTTCTGTCATTCGTTGGTTTGATAAAATCGGTGTAGAGTGAGGCTCGCTATTTTTTCTGCGTGATTGTGTAGTATGAGTGGAAACGAAGCGATTCTCTATTTTAGGTTATGTTCTTATCGATTGTATCGGTTTACATGTATGTGCAAGAATGAATGGGGTAAGACGACATCAGAAATGATTCGTGTACTGTAACAATAATTAATTTATTTCTAATAAAATTGTAAAAAGTGAACTATCCCGTGATCTCAGAAATACCACTTCTCTTTTGTCTTAAAAGAAAGCTTGGATATTTGTTTCTTTCCACACATTCACCTATTTTCATGGTTTATATCATAATCTATTTATTATGTTCCCTCATCTCGTGTATTTATCACGTTACAAGAAAAACAGACAGAGTTTTTACATAGCAGACTTAAACAAGAGTAAGACTAACACAAAACAATTACAAATGATCAAAAATAGACCTAAAAGGCACACACCGCAGAAGTATCGACAGATATTGGTGGCTAGAACACAAAATATAAATAATAAAAAAGAAAAAGATGATTTATAACTGAAATATCAGTATTACATATATGTACGATTAAATAACGAAAGACTTTTATAAAATCCTCGTTAGTATAGTGGTTAGTATCCCCGCCTGTCACGCGGGAGACCGGGGTTCGATTCCCCGACGGGGAGGAATTATTTTTGCTTTATAATGTTGTTTTAAACCATTATAATTATCTTTTATACCCATTGCTTTCACTACACCTTCATATTTTCCACAGATAATGTTAACTTATTATTTATTAAACTCGTAGTTTTCCAAACGAGACATTTTCCAGCTTTTGAACTCAGATATTTATATACAGTGATTCCCATTAATATTCGGACAGCCTTTAAAACAGAATAACTTTTTTAAAATTGAACCAAACGGCGTGAGTTCTTTTTCTTTTTTTTTTTTTGAGGAATTGAAAAAATCAGATCACTTGATAATATGAATTACAATATTGTAATGTTATACGTTTTTACACGTCATTTAGTAAACTAATTCTTCTAACTTCTCACAAGAATTCCACTCGTTTAGATCACTTTTAAAAAAGTTATTCTGTTTTAAAAGGTGTCCAAATATTAGTTGAACTTACACTGTATATATATCGCCAAATGAGGTTATAATGAATTAGGTTAATGCGACAATACAGCACACAGAACACGTGAAATAAAATGCAGAATGAATTTTTCATAAATAACCGTGTATTTTATAAGCAACAAATAAACACAAATAAACTCGTTGTAAATACTGTGGACACCAACGAATTACTACGATATCTCGTTCTTCTTTCTTCGAGAATTCACACGTTCTTCGGCGTTCTGCTTTCTTCGCAGTATTCCAATGGCGGGAAAAGCTCCCGCGCAGTCATTGTGCGCAACGCTACGCAGTTACTCTTATTGCAACAAGTAGAAGAATATTTACACATGTTATCAGCCCTTTTTCCTCTTTTTACCCTTTCATGTTTCTTCGTTATTCGTAAGAAAACACGTTAATCCATTTTGAATTTCACGTTCTTAATTTATATGTCCATGTTACTAGGTACAGTAGGTTAGGTTAAAAATTCATGTTGTGGTATTACAAGTATTATAGAGCTAACTTCAGGCGATAGCGTAACGATACTTTCAGCTGTCTTTAAAATATCCGCTATTTCACGGAACGATTTTCTGTTTTCGTGGTAAAATAGCACTAATTGTCATATACCGGCTTTTACAACTTATCGAGAATAGATCGGGAAGAAAATTAATGCGCTCTTGAAATTCGATGCGCTCAAACTTGAGGGAAGCATTGTTTACAAACATTGTATGTAAACACTGATAGTATTTAATGGAGAATTAAACTAGGAAACTCCCGAAACCGTTTGACATGGAAATTCTCTGTTCTGCAGTGTTTCTTTCTACATTTAGATAACAATAGATAATAAATAAAAAGCTTCGTTTCCTCTGTTATCTATATAATCTAGTATAACAATGCGATGCACTTTTTGTTTTACTGGAAATATAGAGCTTAGAAATTAAGATTGTATCAATGTTCGAATGTTTTTGCGACCGATCGTGAGGAGTTGGAAATAAAGTCGATAAAACACTTATACCAAATTTATTATGTAATTTCTTAAATATAGTACAATTAAGAGAACTCAGTTGCCCGTTTTTTCTTTGAACAGCGAAACTTTGTTTCCTTAGATAATACCATAAACACCATAAAAGTATGGAGAATTTAACAGCAAAGAAGAAAGATAACGTTTCCTGTTACAGTATCGAAATACAAAGTACTTGTATAAGTGCAAACGATGTGCTTTTCATCTGTATCAGGTGAAATTTTCAAGGTTAAGTGCGTTCGATAAGAGAGAAAGATGGCGCGTACGTAAAATTCTTCGTTGTTGAATGTATAGTTGAATTTGCGTCATTACAAACTGTCCAGTAAAAGGTTATGTTCGTTACAATCGAAAAAAAGTAAAACACGGTATTTGTAATATTACATTTACCGAGGGAATTGCCGAAAAGAAAATTACAAGTGATACGAGACACTGATTCCGTGATAAAAAAAAAAAAAAAGAAAAAGAAAACGAAAATGCATACATCTCGTGTACTTTACGGGCTTGGGATTTTCACCTTTTTTTTTTATTTCGCAAAAGTGTCGAGTGCACCGAATCTACCGATAATAGAAACTATCATAGACGCAATGAAACACGACCCAAAACTGTGCACGTTACCGACGTTTTTATACGAGAACAATGTTACAAAGGAATGCCTGAACGTAACATATCCTGAGAAAAGTCTGCAGCCTAAATGTAAATTTATGGACACTTTTTTATGCTTAGCGTTTTACGATACGTGGTATAAAGTCTGTCAGTTTAAGCAATTTCAAAAGCCGTTTAACAACGTCACTACGTTCTACTCATACATGCAGAAATATTTCCCCGGAGAAACGGAGGCCGATCAGACTATGTTTTGCGAGAATATCAAAGATATTACATTCTCGTACGAGAAGATAAAGCCGCTATTACCGCCGATACATTTGAACAATTCTCGCGTATGTTATTCGGTATGTTTCGATCTAACCGGAAAGTTTATCCCGCTCTGTGCAATACTATCTTGGAGCAAGAGTATCGACGACGATGCGAAAGAAAAAAATAAAAATGAACAAACAGATCTACCCGATGGCGCGTCCGATGCAAAAGTAGCCGTAGGCTCGCAAGAAGCTAAGCAGCAAGTACAAGACTCTAGACTTCCATTGGCCCAAACTTCCAATGAGATAAGGAACAAGAATGTTAATAGCGATACCAAAGAGGACAAAGTTAATCCCTCAAATGACGGAGACAAATTGAAAGATACACAGAAGGAAGAATCTATGAACAAAGCAGCATCTGATAAAACTTTAGTAGATACGTCATCCTCAGATCAGCTAGTAGAGAACAAAGACACGTCTATTGTGGTAAAATCTAAAACCATGAATTTGAATCAGCAAAGTACTGTAAATAGCAGCATCTCTTCCGTACTGAGTCAGCATAAAGAGCCTGTTAAAGACAAGAACGACGAGAAAGCGGAGGATTCTAAGAAGTTCGAAAATCGTAATAACGGGAATCCCTTAAATAACGATAATATGTGGAATATAGATGAAGCTAACGAAGAGCTGAAGGCAAATACGATATCAGAGGACACTCAGGATCATGAAACCTCTGCAAATCAAAATGATAGGAACCGCGCGAAAGAGGAAAAATTATCTAACAGTATGAGTTCATCAATATTTTAGATAATTTCAATTTATCATTTACCATGTGTTTTAATTGAATATTCTTTTATTTACAGATGCAAATGATGGACCTGATCTGCCCATTGATACAGGTAAAACATTGTATAAACAAAGTCACTTTTATAATTATTAATACTACATGTCTTATGTGTATTGCATATGCTTATAATAGATGAACAAGCACAAAGTATACCAGATCCTTCTGAACAGAGAGTCACATCTCGCATCCATAATATCACATCAGAAGAAGACTCCCACTTTTTTACTTACTTTACTGTAGTTTCCATAATTTTCATAGCCGCGTACGTCGGTTATCATAATAAACAAAAGGTAAATGAATATTAAAAAAAAATATTCTAATTGTTCATGTGTGCAAATACTATATATCTTGATATTTCTATATTTCAGATATTAGCAATTGTATTGGAGGGACGAAGATCACGGAACAGCCGTAGTAGAAGACGACCCAGTACAGCTAGCTATCGTAAACTAAATTGTACACTAGAAGAAGCAGTTACCTCACAGTGTAATGCAAATGTTACTCATGTCTTATATTAATGCATGTAATGTATCAGATACTCTTCGGAGCAACTGTACAATAGCACTCGTGTAACATATTTTGTATTCAAGTATACTTTTATCATAATACGAGTTTATTTCTAACTAACTAAATTTCTTAACGTTAAATCGCTTCGACGTTAAAATCCGTTGCAACAGTTTGTTTCTACTTTTAAAATGGCAGAAGCATCGTGTTTCTTTTCAATTTATTTTCAGCAATTCTGTTGCTTTCCGATCGATTTTTCACGTTGATAACAATTTCACTGTTATACTTCGGTATTTACTTAATATACATACCCTTGTATACATTACTTTATTCTTATTTACATTGTTACATTTTATTCTTTTTTTTTTTTTTATTTAAAAGCCTACTTTTACTTCAGCGTAGCTGCAGTCACATAATCGTAGTCGAAAAATGTTTTCTTTTTCTTTTTATGAACAAAATTTAGGGATAAAAGTATTTGAACACTAATGGTTATATGTTTGCCAACTTTAGTTATTTTCAATTTGATCGAGAGCTGCAAGTTATACGCATATTACGTTTTTATCTTCGAGTTTACTGGAAAGTGCGGTATTTTTTTTTTTTTTTTAGTGGTTATTTAAGTATTTTTGCTTAGAGGGTAAAATTTATATTTCACATGGGCACATTTTCTTCTTCTCAATGCACTTCTAGTATGAACTTGTACTCTTTTCTTTTGAATAGTATTCCTCTTTAAGTTTAATTGAATTAGGATAAGATTGATTTCCTTTTTTTAAGTCTAAGCAATAATGCAAATGTAAATATTTCATCGAGTACTAACATTAACAAACGAGGTGTTATTAACGCAACACTTAGCTTTTAAATCGATGCAGAAAAAGAGGTTCAGATGGTGTTTATTTATGTAAATGTACTATTTTCATTTGTCCGACTTTCTTTTCTAATTGTTTGGGTATTTATTCGTAGCATACAGCCGAATAATCGTAAAATAATGCTAGAACTTATATTACATTCTTCTGAACAGTTCCTTCGACGATATACAAAGTGTCCCGCAAAGACAAACCAACAAATTTTTACAACTTCTTGACAGATCAATCTCAGCTAACAGAGTCGTTTAAACGTGGATACAGAATTATCTGTTCAAAATGTAAAATAATTTTTTTAGAAAGAGTTCTTGGTGTTTTTATAATTGTAAGTGGCAAAATATTGGAGAAAAGGGATTCGAAAACATTTGTAGAATGCTAAGAAATTCGTCGATTAGGAAATCCTCGCTTCGCTACATTTACTGCAAAATTCATATGCAATTCCATCTTCCATGATAAAAAAAAAATAAAATAAAAAAACAGTACATTGCTCACGACAAATTAAGATTCATCTAATCATAGAAAAATAAACATTAGGTATACACTTTATTTTCTATATCGAGAGGTAAGGTATTCCACGACCAATTGTCTAAATTGAACAACACTTATCTCAATGGCAATAGTTACGTTTGTAAACGAAACGATATCAGTATTCGTAGAGTACCGTTAAAAGCAGAAAAATTAAAGAAATGAGAAAATTGACATTCACAGACATGTGCTTTCAATATCTAATTGTTGGTGAAGCTTTTGAACATTGAAACAAATTACTAATGTATATCTTCTTTTTATTGCAGAATGACCTGCTAGGTATGCTGTAGAAGTTTGTCGGTTTTATCATAGGGTGTCCTGTATATATATACACATATTACAGTATTAATATATATATACATATAACTACTATTTTTATTTTTATTTTTAATATAGCGTATACTATTAAATGTTACTTATAAAGCACATTCTCAAATCTTGTGTAACATTTATCATTCATAACATTCAAATGCCATTAAGATCAACATGTAGAATTTACCTAAGCAATATGAACTATTTATGTACATTAGGTTTAAGTATATCCTTCAGTGCACAAATTATACTGGTATTTGTACATGTGTAACTTTGTATTAATATTAAATCCAAACAGTTGAATTGATAATTGTATACATTCGTTGGTAATTATACGGAATTAATTTATCAGATGTTCACAAATACCGTCCACTTGTTCGCGGATATACAATAAAACTGTTATTGTAAGTTTCAAGATCAAATATGTAATAAATTTCATACATCAAAGTGAATCGTTAATCGTTGAATTATTGATGGAAAGATTTATTCTCCTCTCGTTAAGAAAATGCTGTGTAATTATTGATTAAAAATATAGACTGTAATTACTGTAATAATATAAACGTAGTAGTAATTGGTAACGCGAAGAAAAATAATTTGCGTGTACAACAATAATTTATAATTAAATGTACACTTGTAAAATAAATTTTCAGAGAACCGCATGAATAACAATAATATAATGATATAAATATAAATAATACGTACACGTGACAGAGAGAAAATATTTCGTTTATTATTTCGGGCAGTAACAAGCGTCTTTTGTTTGTTGCAATAACCAGCTTAAATGTGGGCCAACTCTCGTAAATATTGAAATAGCAGGTGTGTTGCCGCATTTGTTTATATCCGAAACAATACCTGTCGCAAAATCAAATTACTTATTAATTGATCGCGGCGTCGAATTTCATATTTCGCGCGCTACATGATTGAGGTTAAACTGCGAGAACCAGTCAAGTTGCGAACTTTGAACATGGAACCGAGCGTTGATCGTAATCGATATTGTGCTGTTAATTATTCAGTTGAATTTTAACGTGCACATACTCGCTGCAAATACAAACGGTATTTTCCTCTTTTTTACTGAGAGGTTGTACAATTATAGAAGTGATCGTAAATAGTTAAAGCAAATGTGAAAGATTAGATAGATGCAAATTTAGTGAAATGACACGTGAAGTTCCGGGGAGAGTTTTTGTTATAACGACACATTTACAGTTATTCAGGTGGTTAAATAATTTTTATACAATTTTATTGTAAATTTTATACGTACCAACGATATCATAAACTCCTGCATACGAACGATACTGCACAGAAGAACCTACGTCATTCTGAAATATGTATTTTAAACGTACAGGTTATACTATTACGAAAACTCATTAATAAAGTGAAAAGAATAGAAATTTTTCTGAAACTCTTCGTTTAGAAATGCTACAGTAGTCAATTTTCTAATGTTTACTATTTAAATTAACCATAAAGTGATTAGATATTATTGTAGTAGTTGAATTATACCTCGCATACAATAGAAATGCCACCTAATACTCCAGCACAACCCGAATCGTTGTGGAATTTCGTAGGATTTATTCCAGACCTTATGCATTCGTCATAACCTAAAATTGGAAGGCCCAGTTTTCGCGGTCTACAAGTTCGATTATCGTTTTTATCCTCTGCTTTGCTTTCTGTCCATCCGACTAAAGTTCCAACTTGTCCAAGGTAAGTTGAACCTGGAATCCAATATGATTCTGTAGTAATCGCGAATAACTTATTGTGAATAATTAAATTTGTATTATCTGTATTATGGTATCGATAGTATTCATAATTTATTATATAGAGTTATCCAAAAAACACGCCTACATGTTTTTCTCTAATAAAACAGAAATTATTTGGAATTTTTTGGAGTTGTTCTTTTTCCCTTGAAAGTATGACCCATTACAATTATATGTGGAACAAAATATCATTCACATGTATAGCACGATTGTGTCAGTAAACGTCCCATTCGATTGATCGAAATTTTTAATGATTTTCGAACGACTTTTTCAAAATATTGTTCTTTAGGCTATTAATTGTTCCTGGCTAGTCAGCGTATGCTCGAATTTTCAAAATACCCCATAGAAAAAAGAAATTGAACACTGTTAAATCGTCAATGGAAATCTGCGTTTCGCGAAATTACACGCTGACGAAATTTCGAATGCAGAAACTTGACGTTTTCTCGAGTTCAGACACGTAACGCAGTTTTGGTCATTTCTGAATTCTTTTTTTACTCAAAGTTACGCAAAGGTAAGGGTCACTGGACAGATATTGAATTCAGCTATTGTGCCATAGTGATAAAAACATGTATCTCCGTTAAAAAAAAAAATCGACGATCTTGAAATCTCAAAAAATATGATCTTACAAAAATACATTTTTTTTCGTGTTATCATAAAATAAGTGAGATATTCGAAGTGATCGAGTTACTTCAGTACTTTGAGTACTACTAATCGAGAATTTATAAAATAAAATACGAACCTGGGTTCGGCAAGCAGATCGGCGAGAGCCTCCTCTCGAATTTAACCGATTGACTTAGCTTGATCAACGCCAAGTCGTGTGCACGGGATTCGAGATTATATTCCGGATGCAGAATCAATGATTCAACGCTGATGGTGGTTGACGATATATCTAGATTGCATCGATCGTACTCTCCGAGGGACACCTTCACTTCCGGTGCGGTTACGCTGCAGAGAAATGTAATCGAATTATTATGCGTTGCTAATTATACACTATAAAAAAAATTATTTTCTGGTTTGCAATGTACACTGTGTGATCCTTGTGAAGTTCCTCCCTTTAACACTAAAACTACCCGATAATTTTATTGGTTCCGGTATATATCTAGGTATAGTAAATATGTAACTTTAAAAAAGTTGCAATAAGTGGTAAAAAATTTCTGAAATGCAACATCACAACTTTCAGTAAATTTAAAATGGAAATTTAAAGGCAGTCTATGTTAAAATATGAATCCGGAAGAAGAATTGCTCCAACGTACTCAGTTTTCAAGAAAATTTAAAGAAATATTGTAAAGAAACACGCGATTTTTTGTGCAAAAATCGGAGATCACGTGAAAACTAAACGTGTCACAGACTTAATCGAATTAATCTTGAAAGATAAAGATTAGGTTCCTGAATATGATGGTGTCTATAATTATTGTTCCAGTGGATTTCGTTTAAGTGACCACAATTTTCTCCACTTTGCATTACTATACAAATTATAGAACAATGGTATTGCTTACCAACCTAACGAGTTGATTAGCCGACGTTAAAACGTATCGATCGTTTATCAGCACTCCGCTGAAAAGCGCCTGCGATCTCACGTGAATATTCGCAAGCCATGGAAATTCATGAGCTTTTGTGTACTCTCCGCCGAGAAATCGTACTTCATTGGATCGATTGGGCCGTCCACAAACTGTCGATTGAACGTGTGAAGCAGCAACGATTGAAAAGGATATTTGCATTCTACAGGATCGTCCAAAATTAACGTAGCAATTTTTTTTTTTAATCTTAACTCTTTCTTTTTATCAAATATTTTTCCTTCCCTTTCTTTGGGTCGGATAATGATCTGATAGCTACAGTGAACAGCTATTTTGAATATCGAAAAATAGCATAAAAGCGCTAGAGCATGAATAAAGTGTGTTGAAATCGAAGGAGGCAACGTTGAAAAATAAAAACAATTTGAGACTCGAGAAAAGAGGCGATGAGAAGTAACACATTAATTTTGGATCGCCCTGTATCAACTGCTGTATCGACTACTCACGACAATTGCCGCACGTTTTGAACCTGCCAAACAGGAAGTCCAAGATGCCGCGCGTCTCTCTCTCATCGTCGTTTCGAATATCCTAATGAAAAAAAACACACACACAAGTCCTGAGAAAATGTATTATTTTCATAAAATTTGTTACGAACAAATCTGAGAGTCAAGGAGAAAATTCCATCACACAAGAGTATCAACTTTGATATAGATTTTCACGGTGAAAATTTCTTTCTGATACATTCTGAGCTTTCCACGTTTATAAACAAAAACTAGCGAAAGAAATTATTGTAAAATATAAAAAAAAAAGGAACAAAAAGACTGGAGTGACATCATTTATCAATGATTTGACAAGATACACTGGTCCTCATTTTCTGTAACAGCAGTAAAGTGAAGAAAAACTGTCACTCAGAAGAGAATCTGTTTTTAAATACGATATCTTCGATGTACCACTATGTAGATGATTAAAAAAATTGTCACACTAATTAATAAAGTCTAATCAAACTGTTCTGAGTTTATTTAGTGCGCAAATGGATGATACTATCCTAACCGAAATCTAAGCAAAAGCGAAAGCAAGAAGAAACTTATCCATGCACGATGGTATAGATCAATTGTTCTAATATTTATGATTTATTAAATTGAGAGCGTATTTAGAATTGTTAATCAAGCAACGAAGAAGAAAAAAATGCAATAAAATCGCTTACAAATGTATCAAGTTCGTTGCAGCGTGTCGATTTCAAGGCAAGCAGCAGCAACAGGGCGCAAATTAGGTACTTGACGAAGTTCTGCAGGTTCATGGTTTTCTTTCGGTCGTCGAAACTGTACTGGCCTCGGTTAAACGGTACGTTTCCCTTCTATAGCGGGATTATCGTCACCCGCATCCTCGAACGGATCAAAACTTTATGCGAACGTGTGTTTCTTCGTTTTTTCTTTCTTTCATTTTTGCCTGAATTACAACCGGTCATGGTAACAGGACGCTTGGTACCGTTAGATTTTTCAGGTATCGGAAGGTGGGCCACTTGAACGAACGAAGTGTATTAAAATTTGACACGCGTAATGTTCGAACGTATATACACTTTCATTTGTACGAATTTCGACTCGAAATGTAGAGATCAGGTTGATTTTTATTGTTTTCTTTTTTCTAAGTAGATGTAGAAATTAATTTTTTTTTTTTTATAATTTTTGGATACAATTAAAAAGTTTTATTCGAAAGGAATGAGGAATTAAGATCGTTGAATTAATATCTATTGTTCCGCCATTTTTCTACCAGCTTGCAAATACTTATGTGAATATCCTGATTCGAATGACTGTATTTGATTATGATTCGAGTTGGGAGGAATTTAATTCTACACCTAGTAATTGAAGAACTTTCTGAGAGAACTTCTTTGTTGAATAATTATTTTTTATTGGAAGTGTGATCCATTGTAATTAGATAAAATTATTGTAAATTTGGAAAATCTTTTCAACCTATTTTATTGTGCATTAAAAACTATGAAACTTTGTCCTCTTCTATTTTTCTCACAAATCTACCATTTATGAGAAAAACTTTGGAAAATAGTTGAGCGTGCTGCCTGTACGTTTTTATTGAAATAACACTTTCTGTACAGGATCATCCAAAACGTACGCCTACGCGTTTCTCTCTAATAAAACAGAAACTATTTGCAATTTTTTCCAGTTGTTTCTTTTCATTGAAAGTATGATCTATTACAATTATAAGTGGAATAGAATATCATTTAAATATGTACCACGACTACGTCTGCAGATGTTAATTTTATCGAGGTAAAATAAAGCTTATGTGGATAATTTGTATTATGAAAAACGTTTATTGATGTTAATTTGCAATACAAAATACATTCGTCTTATCACACTATTTAAGAAAAATAAGATTGTTTACTTATTTTTGAGCAAATCGTGTCATTTTCAATTGTACATGATTTACCAAATTTATCAGTCACTTTTTCTTTTAACTTTTATCATACAAGAAAAAAAGAACTGTTAACATTTAGTATGAAAATGAACTGCAAAAGATGTTTGAGTATTTTATAAATATAATACACTAAAGATAACAGATGAGCATTCGATTTTTCACATTTCTCCTTGTGCTGTTCAATTAAATAAAGATTGAAATCACTTCGACTGTGTTATGTACATTTGAGAATGAAAAAAAGTGTCTTTCACAACTAAAGCGAAAAAAAAATGCGGGATTAATATTTATAATATATTTTATAACATAATTTATAAATTATTTGCTATACAATTTTAATAAAAAAAATGTACATATACGACGATGATATTATTTTCTGTGAATTTTGAAATATTTATAAAAAATATATGATCTCTCCATTATATGAGAAATTGGTTTTAACGATTTCAACGAACGTTCGAAATACATGGGTCAATGAACTCCGCTTTCTCAATGTTTTCGAATCGATAGTATCAAGGCGCGTAATTTCGTTTTTATAAATGAAATAAATTTTTAAATTTATACAACTCGATACAGCATTCGTTCTATCATTAATGACAACGTCACGTTAAATTTTGTTAGACGTTGGTAATTAACCCATTTGCATTTCACTCGC
Source organism: Anthophora plumipes (assembly GCA_951804975.1). Lineage (NCBI taxonomy): Eukaryota > Metazoa > Arthropoda > Insecta > Hymenoptera > Apidae > Anthophora > Anthophora plumipes. The sequence continues at coordinate 13,000,442 of OX638123.1, read as the reverse complement.
GTAATAGTCTTTTTATTGGATGTAATTTCCAAGCAAAACCGGAAGTAAGAAAAATTGATAGATTTATTAATTTTCGATTAATCCCTGATTTGTGAAGTTAGTATCGTATTTAGAGAACTGATGCAAATGGGTTAACATCGTGAAAAAAGAACTCTATTCGTTTGAATATTGTTATATATGCATAATGATCGAGTGGTCTCAGTTTTGATCACAAAAACATCCCTCTCGCGAGTGATAAACGATCCAGTCTATATATCGCGTGACTCTTGTGTAAACGCCTGGATATCCTGGTCGAGCACACCCATTCCCCCAGGATACTATACCTATAAGTTCGTACTTCTTGTCCTCTCGTTCAGTTATAAGTGGTCCTCCACTGTCGCCCTGGCAGCAGAAATAAAATATGAAAAAATTCTTATACTATACAATCCTTAGGGCAATTGAAAAATTTAAAATATAAATATAACAAATCTTATCAATATGTACACATATATATATGTATATAAATACTGATGAATTTAATATATTATAAATCTAATTTTTCATTATAAAAACATAGTTTTATGTCATTTTTATAACAATTTATATATTAATTTAATAACAAAAGTTTCTCATATAATTTATAAAAATTTTATAAATTCATATGATTTATACGATTACTAAAATTTTTAAAAGTACAACAAATTTTTCTACAAAATTCTATCGTTAACACAAAATGATGAATTAAATTATCGTTAATAACATTACTAAACTAATCTTTCTACCTTAAAAAAAAAAAAAAAAAAGAGAAAAAATACGTTGTTTGCAATTAAAAAAAAAACAAAAAAACAAAAGGTTATTCTGCTTCAAATGGGGTTCGAAAATATTTTCTCGAGTCACTGTATTACCTAACGGGACATTTTAAAAGCTTACCTGACAAGAATCCTTCTTGCCATCGGGATATCCAGCGCACATCATGTTATCGGAAATCATGCGAGGGCTGTAGCTCGTATTGCGGCAATCCTGAAGGCTCATAACCGGTACCTCGACTTCCTGCAGCAGGCAAGATGGTTTTCCATCCTCGTGCAATGTACCCCAGCCGGATGCGATTGCATTCGTCCCGATGTATTGGTTATCTGAACAAAAAGAAGACCAAAAAAGAAAAAAAGAAGAGAAACATTAATCACCGCCCGTATATGCAAACGAAACAGACACGAGTTAAAAAGGTAGAAAGAGAAAGACAGTCGATTACGTTGGAATGCGAATAAACACGTGTGCACGATTAGCGAACAACTTTGGGTACAACGCTTTATTTTCGTGTCGCGTGCTTTCCGATCTATTTCGCGGACTTTTCACTTTTAAACGATTACTATTCCCCTCTGTCACGTGAATTACACAATACGATAGTAATTACTGCCACGTTGTACACGTCCAATTACTATCTCCACGATTGTATTGGCGAAAGTTACCCGTATATTGACTAATTCCTGCTTGTAACAGAGTAATTAATCAAGCAATAAATAAGATTTACTGAAACTATGCAACGATCAGAGGTAACGATTGCTGTCAATGCAGTCTTTTTATGGGGTCATACGAATGCAACGCTTCGATGTTAGCAAATGAACTTGATGTAGATTTTCAAAGACTGAAGGATGTTTTGACTGATCGAAAAATGACGGACGGTGTGGAATTCATCGCTTAAACGAGTAGAAAGAGTGAAATATCATTTTCTCACCTCTTACAGAAGGCAAACATATAGGTCTTATGGTGTCGCTTAATGGTATCCTTTCGTTAAGCCGTAACAAAGCGATATCGTTGTCGAAATTCAGGAAACTGAAGTCACCGGTTAGTACTCTGACCACGTATCTGGTTTCGGCACCCTTCTCGATGCATCTGTCGTGTTCACCGAACGTGACCTTGATCATGAACCACATGAACCTGAAAATGGGACTAGGAGAGCTGATTACGTTCGCCTTTTGAATAGGATCGCGATTAAACAGACTGGGAAATATTCATGCAAATTAGTGCTTTTGAGTATCTAGTGAGAATAGATAGATTTATTTATTTCAGCTTAATAATGCCAAGAAATGGACTTGGTTTTACGTTAAATATGTCTATGTCTCTCATTCATCCTTTCTTTCGTTAATAGACGATATATATTTTTTAATATATATCTATTTAATATATCTATTTTAATCTATTCTTTTATCTCTACCTTATAATCACTCTGTTGATCGTCATTTTTCTTTTTATTTAAATATGCCTGTGTAATGGTGTGGAACATTGGAAGATGAAATTATAAGACAATGGTGTGAGCACCGTTTTGTCTCACCATAAGTGCAAATCAATTCAATTCTCTCTTGCCTCGTATAATTGAAAAAACAGGTGTGTCTTGCATAAAAAATGACGATGATCTCGAAAAAAGAGTGATAAAAAAAGAATGTAGCTTCGTCGAACATAGTTTCACGATGTAACCATTTCAAAATCGTATAAATTGTGCTACAAATATTTTTTGTAGAATAAAAAATAACGAAGATATTCAGCTAGCCTATGTCGAAAATTTCATCCAAATCTTTCGGCCTAATATTGCAATAAATCGAAAAAATTTACATTTTTCAACGTCTGACTTCGATGAAATTTATTTATTGTATGCAAAACATATTTTTAAAATTTTTATCACATACTCGGATAAAAAAGTTGCGAAAAGCGATTTTTAGTGTTTCACTCGTAGTTTCAAGTACAATTTTGATAAAAATTTACAAAAGAAAGGAAACTCGCGTCGTTTGATTGAATTCTGAAGAAGTTATTTAGTTTCAAAGAGTGTCTGAATTTTAATAGCCACTTTGTGCAAAATAATTTGCGAGATAACTGTAACATTCGTTTATCGTTAATGTTTCTCTTACCCTTTAACACAGTGAGCCGCTGTGAGGACATAACGGTCGTTTATCAACGTTCCTCCGCAATAAAACTTGTTCAGGTACGAGAGCCTGACCATCCATGGGAATTCATTCATGCGAGTTGTTTGACCGCCGACTATTCGGCTCTCCTCGTTTCGCAGGCCGCAGCCTAATTGTTTCGACAGACAATTCGCGTTGAAAAATTTCACTTGTGATTAATGTTAATGCAGCGTGAGTCATGAAACTTCTTTCATCGAGAATAATTCTTGAAGTATGTGTTCGGCAGAAAACTGTTTAATATAGAAATTGCACTGTGTCGAAAGATTCTTTTTTTTCAAATAACTTTTTTTTTAATTATTTTAGGTTTTACTTTTATTTTTACTATTTTTTTTATTTAATTTCATTGTTTATGAGATATCAAGGGGTCTTTGAATTTTTTCAATCGAATGCGTCGATTTTTTTATTAAAGTTTGGGAGATTAGTGCATTTTTAATATTTATTTATCTTGAATCTAATAAAATACTTTGCAAAAGTGTTGTTAGTTATACTAAGTGTCCAATGTGACTCACTTTTTCACTATTTTCTAGTGTGATTTCCATTTTCCTCTTTGATAATTATTATTTCATCTTTTCACACGTTCTAATGTTTCGGTAGAAAATTCTCTGGCTTTAAATCCCATTTAAAAAATTCAAGACCATTTTGACATCTCGTAAACAAACAGATTATTAAAAAAAAATCTTTTCAGCATCATATTTTATCTTAATTTATATGCAAAACATTCAATTTTTCTCTTTAATAACTATATAATTTATAGAAAATTCAAATAAATACAAAAACTAAAATAAATTTGCAAATAAATTAAAAATACAAAAAAGCACGAATTTATTTTCTAATTTTTATTTATATTTCTTATAAAAAATTCACTGCTCTCTTAAATTATTATACAGACAGGTATTCCATTTGAAAAATTTAAGGTACTTTGACCAAACAGATTATTAAAAAGAAAACAGAATTTTTTCAGAGTTATATGTCTTCTTAATTTATATGTAAAATATGTTGTTTTTGTCGATTGCACACTTCAATAATTATTCGAGGTGAACAATTTACGTTATTTATTAGCAATATTATTTAGATATTAAATAGCAGCAAATAAATTAATTTTATATACAAGAAATCACTGAAACCAATGAATTGGTTAAAAATAACATTTCTATTAACAATAACGGTAACTCAAAATTGTAATTAGTATCGTATTTGAATTAAAATTTAGCAGCGTTGTGTAATTAACTGTAGTCACCGTTCCGATTGTATTGTTTAACGTGACCATTAGTAATTTCGCGACGTGACGTATATAAAAATGTAACTGTACTCACTGCAATAACATGGCCCAGGCTCTTCTGCAGCGTACGGTGGTTTATTACCGAAAATACCGAAAAAGTTTTTTACCTTTTCACCGAAAGTGGTTGCCTAAAAATTCGTGCAAATCTCGATTAATACTTTTCTGCGATATGCAGGTCCATGTAAATTAATTTAGTAAGCGAACACTATTTCTATCTAATAGAAACACTATTAATATTGTTTCTCCTTCGAAAAATTAAATTTTATCTATATTAAATTTTATTTATATTAACTGTACCTATATTAAAATTTATCTATATTAAATTTTATGTATATTAACTTTATTTATATTAAATTTTATCTACATTAATTCGATCTATATTAAACTAAATTGTCTCATGTGCCATTCTTGTGTGAAATTCTTTACGAATCTTATTTAACCCTTTATTCTATAATTCATTTTTTAAATAAAATAAATATTGCAGCTTTGATAAATATATTACGATTGCATGTAGAAGAGGATTAAAATAATATTTATACATTAATCAATTATTTAAAATTAATCATTTACTTATTCATTCATTTATTATCGATTATTCATTTTATGTATCCTTTATTTTCAAGCACAATCTACACAAATTACAGATCCATACAAATTCCACTATGTATACAAAGTAAATAAAATTTTATAAAATTATCTGATCCCATTACTTCAAAAAATGATCGTACAATCATTTTAACTTTGTGAATATAGTTTCACAAACAGCCGCACAAACGATCTTACGTGACATTGGTCTGCGACGAAAGAAAGAGCGAGCAATAATCCAATCCACCGTGTGAATTTCATCTTCAACGTGACCAAATAATTCCTCCGGTTGTGAAATTTTCACGCGCCACGTTTCTGAAGGAAGATCTCGACGGATGAAAGATTCTGCCACCACGGGGCCCACTGTCAGGAACGAGTTACAGACATGTCCCTGACTGGGAGTTACTATCACCAGTGTCCCACGGCAACTGAGGACGACTCAGGTCGAAGTAATTGCTATTCCAGAAGAGAAGGAGGCCAGAGAGCCGACTGGTCGGCGACTGGACAATACTTGACCAGTTCAGGTTCACGTTCAGGGTCGTATTACCGGTGACCTGTTATTGACCGTCATCAGGGTCAATGCAGCAACTTTTGAACGATTTTATATCGACATCCGACGATCTTCAGTTTTATCGCTTCACAGGCGCCACTTATTTTTTTCGACTATTAACGTTTCCCTTTTTCTTTCTTTCTTCTCTCTCTCTCTCTCTGGAATAACTCCTATTAATGCTAGAATTACCAAACCAGTCGAAGTGATGTTTAACCCTTTTAGGTACTGATGGTAATCTCTTTCATGCCTAATCCACAGAATTTATGAAACATCCTCTATTTTAAAGCAGATACAGTTCGATACTAAACACGATACACTTTCATAGCTACATATTGTTATTTATATTGCTATTTTTATTACAATTTTTCGCTGGCACATAGACAAACGTTCGCAAACGCGTAAGGAGGAAACATCTTCATTTCGTCTGAATTCAAAAGAAAGAGAGAAAAACGAGGAAAAATCAGCGTTGTGAATTTATGAAAGAAGTTCCAAGGTAGGTGACATTTATTACTATCCATCTGTATCTTATTATATGCAAAACTGCTTATTATACGCAAGCTTGGCGCGTCATCGGGTACCGTTCAACCGTGGACATTTTGTACCAACAATGTGGTCTGTCGTTTCGGAATATAGACAGAGACGAAACTGTTCGATATATCCATTAAGATCTGGTTTTTCCACTTTCGACTAAATTACGACTCGTTTAAGTCGTTTGTCGTTTCAGAACAGAAATTCCCTCGTACTTTACGACTGGGCAAGAGTTCGTTTTTATTGATTTCTTCTTTTTTTTTTAGTGTTATGGAAATAGTTTGGAAATAATGTCACCTACGAGAGGAGGGATTAAATTGTACGTAAATTTTGTTGTTACGTTTATTTCAACCCTCTACGCTTCGAGTATTTTTTCTATGTGATCGATTTATCAACTTCAGCACACTTTTGCAACGAAAATGCGTAAAGTTTGAGAATTTTTTTATGAGTAATTATTAAACGAAAAATCTAGTCTTTTTCACAGAATGTAAATGTAACTTTCAACTTTATTTTGCAATTTTGTTGAAAGTAAAATCGTACAAAATGGCGAAGCTATTCGCTATTTCCGGAACATCTTAATTTCTGTTTAAATTAACGTCTAATATAAATTTTTAATCAGTGTAATATAAACCTTCGAATATCTTATTGCAATAGGTATACTGTTGAGTATTAGTTTGAAACTGTATGCAGTGCATCGATGCACGCGTTGTCGTTCTGTTCCGAGTAGAAGATTCGCTTCGTTAGCTTTGATCGTGGTTTGACAGAAAACCGTTACCGATCAATTATTCCAGCAACGTTCGGCCGCCATTCATGCTTGGAAAAGGTGTGACGCTAACTTCAATTGTACAATACCATTTGAAATGTTACAATTCATTTACAGGTGTATTTATGAAATAAATCATTTTTTGAAATTGATACATTCATTATTAATACTTCTTTTTTTTTATCACGCTAAGTATTCCGCGTAAAATAGATCGCCTAATTATGTGAATTAGTACGAGAAAATACTTGTTGCATTTGAATGAGTTTAAGAAACGAAATCAAACGGAAGAAAATTTTTTTTCCCTAATATTTTTCATGAATATATTCAAAAATTTATAAAATTCTCTCTTCGACATCGTCCACGTTTTCTCACACGTATGCACATAACTTTTTCTCTTGTTGAAAGTTATTATAGTCGTTAAAGAAAATAAGTTGACTCTGAAAATGGTACATTCGCAATCACATTTCGATAATTACTTATTATAGTTACAGAATAATTGTAGATTAATAAATAATTTCATAGGATCTTAAAATATCTTCCTATATCGTTTAATTGTAATTTTCGTAACTTATTTCCTACAAATTCTTTTATACAAACGTTAAAATTTGCTAGATGATCGATCATATATATATTTAACAGAGTTGGGCGTAGCAATTGATTGTTTTCCAATCATTTCTGTAATTAATTATTAAGACAAATCAGTATTTACAAATAATTTATCTATTTAGTAATTTTTATTTTTAATTAACAATTTATTAAAATCTATAATAAAACGAATGAATTAATTTGTACATCTAATAAACAATAAATGAGAATTTAAAAAAAAAAAGATATTCGCAGTATTATTATTACAGATAAATTACTAGTTTAATTATAATCAAAAGTGTAATCGTTTTATGATCGATAATTAATAATAATTAATCATGACCTTCGATTACTTCTCTGATTTAGTAGTTTATTATTGAATAATCAGTAATCATTGATTAATACCCTGATTTTATATTGATAATAATCTTTGTTCATTAATCAGATTACATTTTGCCCAACTCTGTTCCTTAATTTGTACACGCACATCCTTCTTTCGTGTTTGTGCTGATCCAGTTTAGGTACCTAGTTACTCTGGTGTATACTCCAGGATATCCTGGCCTTCCACAGCCAACGCCCCAAGAAACTATTCCTATATTCAGGGAAGAAAGAAACAAAAATTAAAATAAATAGGATAACACGCGATATATTGGGTTGTCTGGAAAATTCATGTCGATTTTTATTTAAATAAGCCAATTTCATACTTCAACGCATTTTCCATAAATTTTCCATATGAAAATTTTCCCATATTTCAACGCATTTTCCATATGAAAATTTTCCCATACTTCAACGCATTTTCTATAAAAATGCCTCGAGTGCAAAGGGTTAATCGTCGTTACTTGGTGTATTTCACACTTCGCGATATTTTCGGTTGTGAAACTTAGCGAACCAAAATGGAAACTTTGTTAAAAATGAGACAAGAATAATTTATTCGTCAACGAAGAGCGACTAGACTAAGATGCTTGTAGAATCCTCGTGTTTTAGCTGTTATAAGCTAGGTTATAATCTAAACACAGTATATCATATTTCTACGATGAAAGATATTACAAAAGACAGGAAAATATATTAGGATATTATTTTGATTTAACATTTGCAAAAAATTTCAAATAGGAATTCCGTATATTTTTGTAGATTTCACTCGAAGATTTGAGGATTGTATCAGAGTTAGTAGAAAGTGATACCAATCTTCTTACCAACTATTTCGAGTCTGTCGCCTTCCTGTACAAGAAGAGGACCACCACTGTCACCTTGACAAGAGTCTTGACTGCCTTGTCCGGCGCAAATCATGTTCTCGGTGATTCGATTCGCGCGATACTTCATTTTACGACACTGCACTAAACTTAATATCGGCACTTGTACTTCGTGAACTTGTCCAGCCAGCATACCACCTTCTGACGTTCGTCCCCAGCCGATTACTGTACCTTCTTTACCAGCTGGATCGTTACCTGTGATTATTTATTAAAAATTCATTCGATACATTTCGTCTAACTAGGTTAAAATGATAAATAAATATTCATTTGATTTATCTATTTAGTAATTTTTATTTTTTAATTAACATTTGATTAAAATCTATAATAAAACGAACGAATTAATTTGTGTATTTAATAAATAACGAGTATTTTCCAAAAAAAGTATTCGCAATATTATTATTACAGATAAATTACTAATTCACATTATTTTTTCTCGATTGTTCTCGTTACACTATGAAATTAAAAATTCGAATTTTGCATATTCAGGTCGTTTTCGACCTAAAGTTCTCAAATTAAGGCAGAAAAATTTAGTATCTCTCAAACTAATGGTTTTAAAAATAAATTAAAATAAATCTTCAAATATTACATATTTTAATTACTATTTTTAATTACTGTTTGCTTGAAATTTATTCAAATTTGTTTCTATTGTATCGAACAACTTTTATAAGAACATTCTTTTCGATAACTTCAGTTGTTTTTTTATTAACATATGTTACAATTACTTACTTGTTTGAGGTAAACATATTGGTCGAATGGTTTTCGAGAATTTCACAGACTTCCGAAGTTTCAACAAGGCGACGTCATGATTGTACGAATTCATGTCGAAGTTCCTATGACGAATTATAGCGCTCACTGCTCTCATTATCGCTTTCCCATCGGTATTCACGTGTTGATCGTAATCACCGAGAACTATACGAATTTTCGAACGCTTTAACCTGCAAGAAAAAGTAATACTTGATACATTCATATTTCAGAATGATTTTTTTTCATTTAAAAGATTTTTTTATCCTAACAATGTCACAAAATTAAAAATAGAATGAAAAAAAAAGTGAAAAAGTTAATTAAGAAGTGTTTTCTTTTTTTCGTGTAAGAAGTGGAGCTGTAATATAATTTTTGAGCGATACTATAAAAGTTTTATTTATTTTTCTAACAAACAACACCATTAAATAGAAATTAGAATTTAAAAGAGTGTGAAGTATAATAAAAAAATGTGACAAAACTAAATGAAGAAGTGTTTCCTTTTTCCACGAAAGAAGTGGAGCTGTGATCTAATTTTTGAGCGAAACAACAACAATTCTATTTCTTTTTCCACCAAACAACATTACCAAATTAAAATTAAAACTAAAAAAAAAAAAATCGAAAAAGTGTTTCTTTTATTTCTGAAACAATTTGAGCTGTAATCTAATTTTTGAGCGAAACAACAACAATTCTATTTCTTTTTCCACCAAACAACATTACCAAATTAAAATTAAAACTAAGAAACAAAAAACAAAAATCGAAAAAGTGTTTCTTTTATATCTGGAATAATTTGAGCTGTAATATAACTTTCCAACGAAGCTGCAAGCAATTACACGTTCTTTCCTAACGAAACAACATCTCCAAATTGAAATTAAAATTTGAAAAAGATATAACCAAGTCGACGAACCGTAAATTCGAAATGTTTTCGTGCGGGCGTATTTAAACACTGTCCTTCACGTAAATAAATGAAAAAGCTCAGAGAACTTACCTACGTACACAGTGAGCAGCGGTAAGAACGTAATCATTATTAATGAGGCTAGCTCCGCAATGGAAACGACCCTCGTACACGAGTCGTGCCACCCAGGGATATTTGTTTGGGGTTGTTGGTCTTCCACCAACAATACGATCCTCCTGATTCGAGATACCGCATTCTGTAAACGCAATTTTCTTCTTTATTACTGCTCGTTACGTGTCATCAACGATCACTATAGACACCATGAACATTCAGCTTTCTACCGGGGAAACAGTTACATCATTACAGTTGGCATACAATCATAACAGTATTGACCGATGTTATTACACTAGTCGCAGCCAAGTGTAAATTCCATCGCGTGCTGTAATAAGTTTGTTAAGATGTATGCATCGGGGGGAAAGTGATTTTCCACATGTACAACTGTTCATTAATGAATGGAAAGAGATAAGAAAAGTATTATAGTATCGCTATAAAATTTTTCTAGTTTTATATCGCTCAGAAAAGTATTCTTGACAACGTACATGTCAAGATTTCCCCGTAATGTCTCAGAAATTGTTCTTATACCATGATTTATGGTATATTTTGATTGTAAACGTGTTTAAAACGATAAATAATTAAATTATAGATAATTCAAGGAGATTGTTTTAGATTATCAACGTTGGTTAATATGTTTGACGTGTTACTTATGCTTTCCAAGTACTCTAACAAGGAGGGGACGAAATAGAAAGGAAAGGAAACTCTCTGTTTGATGAGATTGAATTAATCAGTGTTAAATAACGTCAGAATTATTTTGACAGTGATCTTACCACACGTACAATTCCTCGTCACTTCATCCTCGTCTACGGGGCTACTTATATCGAGGCCGAATAATTCGTCAAACAAGAACTTGCCCTTTCGGTTGCCCGTCTGAAAGAAATGCATCGATCAGATCGACGATACGCTCACTTTCTATTGTAAATGAGCAAGAGGAACGAGAGGACGAAGAAAGTGGCCACGATCCAAATTGGGTCAAGGCCTGTCGTGTTAAATCCGCGTTTGTACGAGCAAATTAAGAATTCTTTTTTCTAATTATTTTTTATTGTATATATTGTGTGTATAAAATTCATTTTCATCATTTCAGTCGAATGATTATCTTCTCTATTGTTTGTAAGACAAACAAAAAAATCGACATACAAACCGAAAAAAAAAAAATGAAATCAAAAAACTGTTTCAGTTGTATAAAAAAAAGAACAAAAAATTCGCCGAAAATGTTAAACACAGAAAGGACCCGTGACGTTTCTTCACACATCCACGCAAGAATCATTCGAATTTCACAAACCAATTTGCTACTTACATTGTAATTCGTGTTTGTCAACGAATTGTTCCGCAGAAATTCGACGTCTAAGCAGGTAACGTGAAGAAGAAGCGGTAGAAAAAATAAAACGAAGATCGAAGCTTTCCACAGAGACATCTTCCATTCAATTGATCGTTGAGAAATGTCACGATTCTCGATCTCCCCATTTATCAACGAAACTTCTTAAACACTCGACGTGCTCACTAAATTTTCCATATTCGCGCATTCTATCACCGTGTTGTTGTTGTTGTTTCCTTTTTTTTTTTGTCTACACCATCCACTTATGTTACGTTTCGATCGTTTTCTTCATCTTTTGTCCCTAAACTCCCATCGGGAAGCTGTAGGAGATGAACGGACGTGGTTGCAGACGCTTTCACCACGCTTCCACGAAGACGCCAGACTGTCCGAGCAAGACTCAGACGAGTGTTTGACGCTCACGAAGAAAGTTCTTTCACTATGTGTTGCTGTTGCTCTTCCCATTCAGTATGCGGCGCAGATCGTACATGATCCTCTCGTTTCGAAATTGGCAAGATGAACGTGCCCATGTGAATTCGTGTCACGCGACTATCCGTATCCTTCATTTCGAATCGATAGTTTGATATTCGGTCCTTTATAATTAACTATCATTTTTGTTTGTTTGTTTTTTTAAGATTTTGTATAATTATCTGTTTCGATTGTTCCTTATTTTCGAATTGCTGTAATTATAGTAAGGTATTTATAGTTTGTATGAAATAGTATATGTTTGTACAATGATCTATTTTCGATTGTTTCTTATTTTCGAATTGTTCTAATTATAGTGAAGTATTTATAGTTTCAGCTTTTTTAAGAGTTTGTATAATTATCTATTTTCGATTGTTTCTTATTTTCGAATTGTTCTAATTATAGTAAAGTATCTATAATTTTTATAAAATAGTGTATAGTTTTTATTAAGGGTTTGTATAATTATTATAAATAATTTAAATAAAACTATAAAAGTAAAACTATAAATAAACAATAAACATTTAACCCTAAATAATAAAAAGTTGGTAGAGATAGGTATACATATATATTAATTCTTGATATATCTAGTGTTAAAATTATAATATTAATAATTGGTTCGCGTGGAAATTAGAAATTGGAAATTGGAAATTCTTTAATATTTCAACGATATATCTCGACAGAAAAATCGTAACTGTGGCAGGCGAGATATTATAGAAACAAAAGTATAAAATTTTCCAATAGTTACGCCAAGTATGCTGGTAACACTCATCTTCACGTGGCGTTCGTATTTTATTATTAGCGTAAGAATTTCCACCATTCAGGTTGCCTTTGGCTCGGTGAAAAGAAGAGCGCATGCTTTCGGAACGTTGTAAAAAAAGAATTTCTCTTTCACTGGCCAATCAAACGGATGGAGAATGTGGACGTACTCTGTCTTTGACAAAATGAAATCGTGTGACTGTTGAAAATTCAACTCCCGTCACGAGAGAGGCGTTATTAAAAAAGTTCCTCGAAACACCATCGGTGTTTTATGGTTTCTTCGTTGTACACGTGCTCTCTGACCGTCATGTGTGCTCTTTTATGATACACAATCAGAGTTTTACTTTTTAAGAATTATTAGCACAGGGTTATGAGGCTTTGGTGCCTTCTGAGAAATTCTCGAGGACAAATTTTAAATCTAAAGTGAGATTATTACCGATACTTTGTCTTCGATATTAACGAACTTAATATTATTAAATATTTTACTAATTAATTTCAGAAAAAAATATAATATTTGTCAAATTTGAAATCTAATATGTTTCAAGTAATGAGATTATTATTGATACCTCCTTTTCAACATGAATAAATTTAATATTATGGTAGAAATAAATTCTTTCCTACTTTCGGGTATAATCAAAAGATCTATTTAAAAATCATCGAAATAATTTTCAGAACTGTTGATGATATTCCACCATTTTTCTTCCAGGTGGTGAAAATCATTGCGAAACTATTTTGATTTGAATGGCTATACTTGATTAGGTGATACTAGTATAATAGAATTAATTTCTACTAGAATAGATAAATATATACGTAACTTTTAAGACACATGATGCTATAAAGAGTTCAATTTCACTTAAAAAGGTTATATGTTTTGTATATATTATAATTTTTCTTATTTTTGATTATTAAAAGAAGCTGTATTTCCTCATAACGTATAACAAAATGTATTTGGATAAATTTGGGGAATTGCCACTCCCATTTCAATTCGGGAAGAAGCAGTGGAGCCAATGGTAACGGGCTGAAAGTTTCACTAACCCACATTCACCGTTGAAAGCAAAACGTTTCTTGACTAGTGACCCGGTTTCCATTGCTGCTCGTTCATCTCGATACTGGACTATCGTTTATCTAACATCTCGTTGTGACGTTCAGCCTTTTTTTCGAGTCAACCCTTCGGCAACCGTTAGCTTTTTACCGTTTTCTTCTTTTCCCAAGCAAAGTGCTTTTTCTTCTTTTAAGAGGCCTGAAAACGAAGGTTCTTTGGGAATTTTTTTACTAATAAAATTTAACTGTTTGTTCTTTACTGTTTTCTTCTTTTTCTAAGCAAAATTCTCTTGTTTCTCTTCTTTTTTTTTTTTAAGAGGTTTAGAAACGAAGGTTCTTTAGGAATTCTTTGCTAATGAAACATAACCTAATCTAATTGTTAGTTCTTTACTGTTTCCTTCTTTTAAGAGGGCTAGAAACGGAAGTTCTTTGGGAATTTTGTTACTAATAAAATTTAACTGTTTGTTTTTTACTGTTTTCTTCTTTTCCTAAGCAAAGTTCTCTTGTTTCTTTCTTTTTTTTTTTTAAAGACTTAGAAACGAAGGTTCTTCAGGAATTTTTTGTTAATGTAACCTAACCTAATTTGACCCTTAGTTCTTTATTGTTTTCTTCTTTTCCTAAGCAAAGTTCTTTCTTTTTTTTTTTCGGAGACTTAGAAACGAAGATTCTTCGAGAATTTTTTGTTAATAAAAATTTAAACAATTTTATATTCCTTATTTTTCCATTAATTTAATCCAGCCTTTTGCTATAATAATTAACTTTCTTTGATGTAAAAATATCAACAGTGTATTACAGTTATTCTAACACAACAAAATTTAAAATATAAACATTATAAGATGTTGCATTTGGGTTACTCTATATTTATTTCATTCATTTGTACATAATAATTTGATCACCCACTATAACTTGCAGTATAATACAGTGAAATAATTACAAACGTAACTTAGTATATTAGTAAACATATTCTTTATTCAACAATCGGTTTTACACACGAAACACAAAATCACAGAAAATCGGAACTTCTTTTTCAACGTATGTACATTGGACTAGATTACCTCAGCTACGGGCAACTGAATTGTACAATTGCGAATAAATTAAAAATTGTAACATGTTCCACAACTATTTACAAAACAGACCTGATACACACATTGTTAAACAAATCTGCAAATATTTACGCTCTGCGTAATGTTAATACTGATCGTATCGTTATCATAAAATATCTTAATGTACATAACATTCTAAAATAAACATTCTTAAACAATATGTATATATATATATATATGTTTCCTTTCAATTCTTAATAATAATTCTTCTTCAAAACTTCAGAGAATTAATATCGACGTGGTGGTGGGCATACGCATTCCCCATCTAAATTATCTTTAAGCCAACCGAGATAATTTGTTAGCTTTGTGTAGATTCCTGGGAAGTTTGGTCTTGCACAGCCACGGCCCCATGAGATAATACCTGAATATACACAAAAGTAAATTAAATGTACACTTCTAAATTTTGTTGTAGCTTTCTAACGCTACAAAGTATTCGAATACAGCGCAGAAGGAAACTGTACGATGAAATTTGGAAAAATTGGATTTTTATTAATCCTTTGCAGTTTGAATATCTTTTTATACGACCATTTTCCATTTACCATTTTCTCTTTCGAAAATAATCAAATAAAATCGATTTTCTAAGCAATTCGTTAATTATTTTAGTATTTAAGTGCAAGATGGCACGTTTCTATGTTAACCTATCCAGCTGAAGTTTTAATTTAGAACTATTCTGAAGGATGTTGTAGAAGAAAAGTTTAAAAGTCGAGAAATAAGAGCCACCCTATTGAGAAAATTCTAACTGTTTCATTGTCGTTATTCAATTTCTCTTGTTAAAATAAATCGAGCTTTGTAAATAATTACCAGAGTGATTTAGAATATTACCTATTACTTCCAAATGCCCAAATGTTCCTTTCACGTGGAGAGGACCACCACTGTCACCCTGAAGTAAATTAATATTATAATAGTATATAAAATTACATTTTAATCATTCTCAGTTGAATTTCAAAGTGTATAGGACAATGAAGAATTTATTTCGAATTTTTTGAGGTTCGAAGAATTCCTTTCCTGGGAGTTTTGAGGTTAGGAGAGGAACTTTAAGTTAGTCATCCTTTGAGAACAAGTGCGTTAAGGGAATTGGTAGTTTCTTATGTCGGAAATTGAATAATATAAATACAAAATTTGGATTTTTTGGAAAAATGGAAATTTTCTGGATAAACGAAATAAGGTATTTTCAATATTTTCTAATTGACGAGATCGACAAGCTTATTATTAGTCTTTTTGGGATTAACGAAGCAAACTTGAAGGATCTAAGAAAATATCAAAACCTCAGGCTGAAATTTGTAAAAAAATATTTAAAATATTACTAAGAAAAATATTTAATTTCTCTTTCGAAGCGTTTTCCAGTTAGTTCATGAAAAGATAAATAAAAAAAATTTAGAAGAACATTATTCTACAGTGTAAACGAATTTATATCATGGTGTTTTTCATTGACTAACAAGAATACAAATAAAATGGCGAGCCATTAATTTTACTGACAGTGTATATCACGAAATTTCACAATCGAGTACTATTTAAAATTGTAAATTAATATTATCAATTTTAATCGATAGTGTGCAATTAAATTAGATAGTTTCTTCGATTTTTGAAATTTTGCAGAATTCAGTTGAGCATACTTACGAAACAAGCGTCAAGTTCACCCTCTAGGTATCCAGCGCAGAACATATTTTCAGTGATACGGTTTTTTTGATATCCAGCTTGATCACATTCCTCCTGCGACAAAATTGGCAGATTCACTTTTCGTAATTCATCGCTCACGGGTTGAGTCTCGCCGGTTCGTCCCCAACCAACCACTGTAGCCGTCGCTCCAGTATAGTCAATGGCTTCTAAAAATATACAGATTACATATTAGTATATATTCTTATTATATCAATAAAGAAAATCTTTTTAGATTAAATAATAAAGAAAATCGAATTATATATTAAAAAATTCACTGGGACAGACGTGTTTCTATGGGGTTGAAAGGGTTGAAGATTACTATATTCGCGCAACATCGAGTGCTAGGTGACTATAAATCACTAGACTCTGAGGTGACTATAAATCACTAGACTCTGAGCTCAATGACGGAACTGCATTATTGCACAATTTAACTTAGGCAAAGACAAATGGAAACGAATTTACACAACTCAACAAAGTGGTAAATCTCAAAGTGTAAATTTGCGATTGTATTTCTCCGCCATAAAGTGTAAATTTGCGATTCAACTGCTCTGTACAGCGACAGTACACCAATGGTCAACGAAAGGCTTAAACCAAACAGCACAAGTGTACAATACTTACTGTCTTCGGGTAAACAGGCAGTTCTTACAATTCCATTCACATCTACCGGACGATCCATCTCGATGATAGCGATATCGTTGTTGAATGTATACGTGTGAAAGTCTTCGTGAATAATTACCGATTTAATACGGCGTATTATAGCACTTTTGTCGATATTTGGTCGATCGCTGTCCGCCAGAACTAGCTTGATGTTCCTCTTCTCGAATCTAAAGTATCATTATTTACACATTTTTATTTATTCACCCGACAGAGTTGTATGCTCTTTCGTTAGGCAATACGTTACATTTCAGAGGATTTAATTGCTTCGGTTTTATCGATTGCTGTGTACGGTTTCAGTGGTCAACGAATGTGTAAAAGTTGAAGGTAGCACTTGGAAGTGCTATAACGCATACATTGGTGTGTGTGTATACAGGTGGAAAATGTTACAAATTACCGTTCATAAATAAAAATGACTTAATCCTTTACATCCTTCATCAACACGATCGAAAATGCCTGGGTCTATTTGGACCCGAGTGTTAGAAACCGTTTTTTTATATATATAATTAACAAAATGTAAAAAGGGTTGATTAAAATATGGTTAACTCGGGTCCAAACATAACCTCTCATGCTATCGAACCGTTCATCAAACAGAGAAGGGGGAAATTATTACAATTTTTAGGATATATGTGACAATTTTTGTTGCTTGATCTTTTTTTGCACTTGTTCTATCTATTTTTCTTTTTCTTTTCTTTTTTTTGTAAAAAATAGGAGAAGTATAGCGTACTTTAGCGCCGCGTGGGTCACCGATGACCCATGTTAAGATACATTTATAAAATACGACGAGATAATTTAATTTATACTGTTGTAGATTAATATTTTAATTTAATAATAATAAAATATTCATTCTGGCACTTGGGAAAAATCGTATAAAATTAGTTAGACATTCAACGCGTGTAATTTAATAATTAGGAGTAGATTCAATTTTGTTTGGGCCAAAATTGGTATAACAATACTTACCCTTCCAAACAATGAGCGGCTGTGAGTATGTGCCTTCGAGTGATTAAACTACCGGCACAGTAAAATGTGCCTTGTTTACTCATGCTTACAATCCATGGATACTCGTAAACGCTCGTCATATTTCCTCCGACGATCCTTGTTTTCCTGCCTACTCCACACACTGTAACAGATACAGTGACTTTTTTTATTAATACTCAGACATCCTTTCAAAGCAGAATAACTTTTTCAAAAATTGGATCAAATGACTTCAGTGTATTTTTCTTATTTCTTTTTTTTTTTAGAAGTTAAATATTATAAATATTTAGGAAAATTATTTAATTAAAATTGAAAGTGTAAATTTTAATAGTGAAGGCTTGAACTGCAACAGGTATAGTGACTTTTTTATTAATTCTCAGACATCCTTTTAAAGCAGAATAACTTTTTCAAAAATTCGATAAAACAACGAGCGTTCCTTTTCTTTTTTTGAGAAGTTAGAATTAAAATTTGGCAGGTAAAATTGAAGCTCAGAAATTGCAAATATAAATTTTAAATGTGGAAATACGTAAAGGGTATCAGCAAAATTACACCATCCTTTTCTTTTCGAATTCTGTGCCACTTTCGAAAAGAAGAAGGGACACTTGTGCTGAATGATGCTTGTGCAATCAAATTGCTCTTATTACAACGTTGTTAGTTACCACAGTCGTTGCAGACGTTCGGCCTCTTTGAAGTGATCGAAGGTGATGAATTGAAATCGATGTAGGACACTTCATCTATTGACTTTAGATCTTCGTTCTCAGCATTTGTCATATTATAGTACATCTGTACCGACGCTGGTAGATCCTTTTTATCGTTTTGTAATATCTAAAAAGAGAAATTAAAAACTATTCTTAATTGGTTCCTTGTACGAGAAACAATTTGGAAAAAGATTAAATCTTATTTTGATTAAATACATTCTATTTTTTAAAGAACACAAGGTATCTAAATTTCCGTTTCATTTGCACCAACATTGAAATAAGAATAAATATATGCAATGAATAATTTTTCAATCAACCCAGGCGCAAGTATTTAAATATCTCGACTTTACCCACTTTCATAATCACCGAAACTAAGAAGAAAACAGACGAGAACAAGAAGAAAAGTGTATTCAAAGACACTGCTTGTCGCGAAGAAGAAGAAAACTGAAGAAAAGTGTACTTGAAGACACTACGCATTGCAGAGAAGAGAAAAAACACAGGAAAAGAAGAAGAAAAGTGTCCTTAAACACACTACGCGACGCGAAGAAGAAAAATCAGAAGAAAAGAAGAAGAGAGGTGTTCTCAAAGACACTAGGCGTCGCAGAGAAGAAGAAAACAGAGACGAAGAAGAAGAAAAGTGTATTCAAAGACACTACACGACGCAGAAAAGAAGAAAACAGAAGAAAAATATACTCGAAGACACTAGAGCTCTAAAAGAAGAAGAAGAATAACTCACCACTCGCGGTAACGCGTCGCTGCAGTAGATTATCCACAACAGGATCACGAGTCTGCGTTGCATTGTCGCGTGTGACTCAATATATATATATATATATATATGTATATCCCGGTGTCCCGAATGGTGTTGCACCCGTGTGTGTTTCTCTATTAACTCTGAAATCGTAGAACGATTAAGCGTGCTCTAGACGATGATTTCGTATTATTTTCGCCTGGTTCTGTTGTTATACACGTGGCTATGCCGGGCGTGAAAAAATGTCTAAAGTAACCGTGTCGGTTTAGCTCGTTTTATAGTAAATTATAACTATTGAAAACGGTGTTGCACGGTGTTTAAGTGGGGATCGGTCAACCTTGAGTGGTGCGTTTGCATTGGCAGATGTTCCATGTGACAGCCTTTAAATCAGCCAATGTATCCGTATACAACACCGTGGCGTTGTCTCAGCTGCACAGACGTCTGTTACAAATACAATCACAAAAAAAGAAAAAAAGAGGAAACGAAGAAAAATTACAACGATGCTCCCACGTAACGAACAACAAGAGCTGTTGTTATGTGTGCGTGTCGCAATCGTACCAATGTCACACTCGTACCACCACCATTAACTGTTACTTCCATCCGAGTACCCATCTCCCTCCAATCATGATCCTCCTCCATCTCCAGACCCTTTCGTATCGGCGTCCTTCCATTCGAAGATCCAGCAGACTGGATCAATGTCACTTTCGTCAGACGAAATTTTTCACGCCTCCGATGATGATTATCCGTTCTCCATTGTCTCGGTACCATTGTCAGAAATGCGTGTCAATGTATATAAGTAGAAGGCGATGTGCTATGAGAGGAGTAATTTTGAAGGGTTTTCACTCGGTCTTAAGCGAAATGTAATGGGATTGACGATTGGAAATTGTGATTCATTTAAAAATAAGGTGTTAATCGTGATTATTGAATATTTTAATAATCATTACGTTATAATAATTATTATTAATGGTAGAATGTTATAATTATTGCAATGTAATCAGTAACTGCGACTGATAACCTGATTTTAACTGTTATTATATTACAATGTAATATGATGATTATTGCAATGATCAGAAACGATGATTAATACACTGATTCGATGATTTACCTTGTCACTGAATTAGTATGTCAGGTAATTAGACAGGAAAGACAGAAAATCTAGCATTTGGTTAACCGTAACCCAAAATAAGACTCAATGAACTAGCCTAACTTGAATGCCATCGATTCAAGGGTGTAAAAACCTCTCATATTGTAATTCTATCTCAAGCTTTGCTACATATTCTTGTAAATCATTAATTTCTTTGTTGTTCTACGTAATTACTCTTTTTTTTATAATTCCAAAAATGTACGTATACACAATGGTACGTGAAAGTATTCAAACACCCTTTAAAACACAATAACTTTGTAAAAATTGGACCGAACGACTTGAGTTTTGTTCTCTTCCTTCTTTGAGAAGTTAGAAGGATCACTTTGCTGGATGAAAAGCAGAACTCAAGTCGTTTAGATCAATTTTGAAGAAGTTATTCTATTTCAGTGAACTATCGTGTATAGAATTGAATAAAAATCAGTGATTTGGAAACTTTTGTCTATAGCTGTAGATTGAAACGTCAAATTGCAAACGAAGTTGAGATTGAAACAGCTCTTATTAAATGAATTATGCATCATGTTGGATTCTTAACATAAAGACACGGTATATTAGATTCCACGTAGCTTCGTAGCTGAATTACCAGCGATTCACGTGGATTCGTGAAACAGATAGGCAGTAAAGGTTTTTACTAGATGAGATTCTAAGAAGTTTGTCGCGCTATGACGATATTATGTTGTGGTTTGAAATCGGGTCAATGTAATAGTCGTTCGTCCTTCTTTTTTAAATTCGTCAAGCTAAGGTAAATATTGAACGAAGTAACAAACCAATCGTCCAGTTTCACTATGGATTCAGTTATAATCTTCCGAGAGGTGTCGTAACACCATGGAAATGACAAACGTCGTGTTATTCGGTTAACTAACTGAAAATAACCAGTATGTACATCATCAGTCTAACGTACTACGTGAAACAACGGCAATCAATTATAAACTTATCTCTAATATGATACAACGAACTGACGTTTTTCTCAATTAAACGTATATATCGTTAGAAACGTAAACATAAGCTGATGATAAAGACGAATGATCGTATGGGACTAGGTTTATCTTGCCCGTGAAAATATCGAAATCATGGTAATAATCTGACCTTGGTCGATAAGGTTAAATAAGGCAAGGCTTCTGATAACGTTAGTCATCCAACCAGACAATAAAGCAACGTCCCACCCGCATGAGGGCTCTATGACCCATATACCTTGACCCACTGTCACAAGTCACATGTCAGATACAATCCACCGTCCTACATCAGCTTATCTTATTTTCTCGGAATGTTTGATAAGTCGAATTACACAAAAAAAAAAAAAAAAAACGTGTAGTGACTAAGTGGGTAACGAACGATCAACGTGAAAATTTTTCCACTCTTTCGCTCTCTGACGTTCTGGCGCTCTCACTGTTTCGCGCGCCATTTTGAAGCTAACTGTTATGGTCTGTGAGATGTTACACAATTGATTGGTACATTTTTGTTCTGTTTGTAATTGTTAATTTTGATGAATATGTAATTGCAGTTGTTAATAGAGCTTTGTTACCAAGAAGGATCAGTTGTAGGGTTTCTGAGCTTTAAGAACACCACTCTGAGGCGTCAAAGAATGGGTAAACTTTGGGAATTGTTTTTTTTTGAAGTAATTACTAAATGAAAAATGTAGCATTTTTCAGAGAATATCAATGTAACCTTCAGCTTTATTTTGTAATTTTTTGAAAGTACAATTTATTGATTTATAATGTAGAAATTGTCTAATAAGAATAATAAAAAACATTGTATTGTATATTTTTTCGTATTACATACATTCTGTGCTATTTTGCATCTCTAAGTTTCTCTAGAAATGCATAAGATAGTTACCACTGTACCATGTTTTTCAAATCTTTACCTCACGTTTCTCGATTTACATTCACACACATGGTCAGCCTAAATTTTCACCTTGACCACCTGCCCGTCCACTATTCTGTATAAATAAAGATGCGACGACGAGGAAGAAGTGTTGTGTGAAAGTGTACGCCGTCTTAGTAAGAACTGTGTACCGAAGACATCAGGTTGAATCGGTTGCTACCTTTTATTTGATAACCGAGAGTCATAGAATTCACAGGTATTCGTATCCGGCAAGAAAAGTGAACATGTGCATCGATAAAATATTTTACATCGTCCTCGTGATCACTGTGATTTCTTCTATCCACTGCGAGGAAGTAAGTAACAAGCTGTCGGATTTTCCGGAAAATTCGTGCCGATTTTTATGCAAACAAGCAAATTTCATACTTCAAAGCATTTTCTTTTTCTACTGTAAGCCATGGATTTTTTAATTTTGCAATTTTTCGTCGATTTTCCAGCAAATTGAAAAATTTCTGATCGAAATATCACGAAATCTTGCAGTTAAATTGCCACGAAGCACAGAAACTGCATTGCAACACTAAACACTACAAAAATGATGCGTAAAAATATTCTGAAATATAAAAAATGTATTGATTTATAAACTAGAAACTATTATTTAAAATGTAGTGTATGATTTCTTTGATACGTCAATTATTTCAGTTTTTACAAACGTTTAAAGTTGTTTTTTCGAGGGTAACAATGATTACTTTTTCTTCAAACTTCGGCCATTTCTGCAATTATTAAAATTTTCGAAAAATCGTAAGCTACATTTTAAATAACAGTTTCTAGTTTATAAATCAATACATTTTTTATATTTCAGACCACCCAGTTCTTGCCAACTGTGGCGGCCAACAATCAACGATCCACCAGAAGGACTTAAGAAAATAGCGAATAACTTCGCCATTTTGTATGATTTTACTTTCAAAAAATTGCAAAATAAAGCTGAAAGTTACGTTTATATTCTCTGAGAAAGACTATATTTTTCATTTAGTAATTACTTCTAAAAAAATTCCCAAACTTTACCCATTTTTTGACGCCTTTTACGTAGTGTCTCCCCTTAAATCAGAGAAAAATGATTCCGGAAAGCTAAATTTGCCCCAACTAGCTGGTACTCCCAGCAGAAAGATCTACCAACTGCAAAGGGTTAACGAACCAACCGTGAGAGTTCACTCGTTTTCCTCAGTTTAACGAGTATCGTTCGTCGCTGTTAGAAAAATAATCGTTACAAGCTCTTTTTCCCGTAAATAATTTGTTAATAATTTATTAATCATCTGTGAAGCGTCTAACAACGAAACTTTGTTAACTCCTTACCCTATAACAAGCAGTTAGACTCGTGACACAGCTGAGATTCGATAGAAACAGTTGTATTAGCAACAAACGTCAATTGTAATTTCAAATTTCTTTTTTATGAGACCATTGGATCGTCGATAGGTAATTAATCTGTAATATATTAGCGTTTTATGTGTAAAATGGTGTAGATACAATAGTTGATACTTAGATGTATAGTCAGGGAAAGAAATCGTATGTGAAGGGGTTAAACGATTTTGCTATGGGGAACGAAGTTTGGATTTAATTCAACGACTAATGTTTCTGTGCGTGAGGAGACTTCGATCGTGTGAATAAATTTTAGATCTGACACGATTTATTGGGAATAATCTTTTTTCCGTTTCGCATATGTAATGAGGTTTATATCGAGGACACATAACGGTGATAAAAGATGTCAAGATCGATGTTCCGTGTTTTTTAAATCTTACCCGTACAAATTTCAAGATCTCAGAACTTTTCTGCATTTTACATAGGAAAATGTGTATCTTACCAGTGGGAAATATAACTGTGGATAAAAATTTCCGAACGACAGCGTTTTTCGTGTTTGATTCAATTGTTTTGTATATCTTCTTTCTGGAGTTACGAAGAATAGAGTAATCAGGAGCAACGAAGAGCTTAATGATCTATAAAAATATGCAGTGAAGTAAATTTCTAAATAGAATACGTTTGCTATTTTATATTTGACGTATTTAACAGCACGACAGAAATTGATCGGTTATTTTAGGTCAAATAAATCCAATATTAATTCTTAGAAAAAATACAACGATTAGAATAAGTTTAAAAAACGAGAATATTTCAGAAATAATAAATAAAACTATTCTAAACTGTATAAATAATGAAAGTATGAAATTGTTGAAATGTTCTTTCCCGAATTAAATCCTGCCATCGTCGAAATATAATTAATCTATTAATAATTGAATCAATAAAAATAAGAATATATTCATTAAAAAAATCAATTGAAAAATCTTTTGTATTTTGTTTACTTAATAGAATATTGAATAATGAAAAGAACGAAAGGTTTTTTTCTTAACTTTTGTTGGTTGGAGTAAGGATATGTACCACTGTATGATTGGATATTTGCATAAATTTGTAGCACGAATCTTCAATTATCAATGAAGAAGAAACCACGCATGCTACACCTTTTAATTCGACGATAATGGACGATAAAAATTTTTGGGAATGGCTGTATGGTTTTATATCTACTGCTACGCCTCCGACAACGACTGAACTTCCGAAACCAGTGCAGCCTGAAACGTGTTTACCTTGCAGTAAGTTCGAGTTTATTGTATCTTATAATGTTCTTCATCTTAACACATTGTACGCCGGCTAATTATCGGTTACTGAAAGTTCGAGTGCTAGGGCTCTTTTCAATACTTATCTACGGGGAATAGAGACTCGAAGGAAAATTTATTAAAAGTTTAGTAGACTTTGAAATATATTAAAAAGCTTTATACGTTATACTTTTGAGTACTCTCGGAGAGTTAATCGAATAATTTGAGAATAATGTTGAGAGTCTTTATTTATAGTATTCGCTCTATCGAGAGTTCTTGCGGAGAGCTAAATAAATAATGGAGAGAGTACTCTCGAGAGACTTTATTTATAGTATTCGCTCTATCGAGAGTTCTTGCAGAGAGCTAACCGAATAGTTCGAAAGTACTCTCGAGAGTCAAACTCATTTATAGTATTACCTCTATCGAGAGTTCTTGCGGAGAGCTAAATAAATAATTGCGAGAGTACTCTCGAGAGTCCTTATTTATAGTATTCGCTCTATCGAGAGTTCTTGCAGAGAGCTAACCGAATAGTTCGAAAGTACTCTCGAGAGTCCTTATTTATAGTATTCGCTTCATCCAGAGTGCTTGCGGAGAGCTAAATAAATAATTCGAGAGTACTCTCGAGAGTAACTGTCATACAAAACTGTCAGAGACAGTTGTACTTTTAAAAATTAAAAATATTCTATACTAAACATATAATCAAAGGTACTTTATAAAATTAACGAAATACGATATCATGTAATACGTTATAGAATGCGGTCTAACGAACACACAGAAACGTATAGTGGGCGGTATAGAAACTCAAGTTAATCAATATCCATGGATGGCATTAATGATGTTCAGAGGACGATTCTATTGCGGTGGATCTGTTATAAGCTCTCGTTATGTATTGACTGCTGCGCACTGTGTTGACAGGTGATTTTATTTTTCAATCATTTCTTTAATAATTATATGTAGGACGAGTCTACATATAAAAAATAATTATACTAATTGTAGTGTAATAATGATAATGTTAAGGAAACAATGGAATAATACAATTACAAATTTTTAAAAAAAGTTTTTTATTTGAGCTCAAAAAAACATTCAATAGAAATGTATACAGTTTTACCAATGCTACATTCACCAATGCTTATTAATGATACATTTAGAAAATAAAACAACATTCAGTTCGAGAATTGAACGATATTTAATGTGTCGTATAATTTCAAAAATATATTTCTTATTCATTTATTTTAATTAAAAAATTTCAACATTAATAGAATACCTTATTAGAAAGTATACATTATTAATAAGTAGAAGAATTAGAAAATGGTAGACTTTATTAGCATTATTTTCCATTTAATTCTTTCAGAAATCGAACTTACAGAAAGCGTCTTGAAAACTCATATTTTCAATGTTTTTAAATAATACAATTTATAGAATTGTATATAAGAGTAGTAATAGTAATAAAAGTATTTCATATTTTAATTTGCAACGTGCAAAAATTCACTGAAATATAATTAATAAATAATTGGGAACAGGTTCGATCCAAATCTCATAACTGTGCTGATATTGGAACACGATCGCAATTCTACTACAGAAACAGAGACACAGATGTTCAAAGTCGATACAGTGATCAAGCACAGCGGCTACTCAACGTTTAACTATAACAATGACATCGCTCTCGTCAAATTGAAGGACAGCATTCGATTTGAGGGAAAGATGAGGCCTGTTTGTCTTCCAGAACGAGGTAATCTGTTAAACGTTGCCATTATTCTGTAATAAAATAGATTTGTGGGTGACGTACAATATATACCCTGTGTTCTCTTCTTTTATTCATGCTTTCTCCTCAAATCACAATTTCTCGTCAGTTTGCAAAATTGATCTTTAAAGCTCACTTTTTGTGAGCATCAAATTTCCTTCTTTTCCAAAAAAAAATTCTCTCTTTTTCACCTTTTTCCGTTTTAAAATATAACTTTCGAAAAATGGTGTTTTAGAGAAACAATTTTCGAAGCAAATTATATCGCTAGTTTGCAAACTTAAGCTTTAAAGCTCACTTTTTGTGAGCATCAAATTTCCTTCTTTCTCGAAAAAAGATAATTCCTTATTTTTTACTTTTTTTTTCTCTTAAAGATATAATTTTAGAGAATTGGTGTTTTAGGGAAACAATTTTCGAAGCAAATTATATCCCTAGTTTGCAAAATTGATCTTTAAATGCAAAAATCCTTTTTTTTCTATTTCAGCGAAGACGTTTGCTGGTTTAGACGGTATAGTAACCGGATGGGGCGCGATAGAAGAATCTGGCTCCATATCGCAAACCTTACAGGAAGTCACCGTTCCGATTCTTACGAATGCTGAGTGTCGCGCCTCTAAATATCCAGCGCGGAGGATTACAGACAACATGCTTTGCGCCGGTAGCAAAGAGGGAAGCAAGGATTCCTGTCAGGTAATGCAATTGCAAAATAAAGCTGAAAGTTACATTTATATTCACTTGAAAAAGACTATATTTTTCATTTAGGAATTACTTCTAAAAAAATTCCCAAACTTTACCCATTTTTTGAAACAATCGTTTTTTTAAAATTGAACCAAACTAAGTAAGTTAGAAAGATTCAGCTCCCGATGAAACTGTGTTAATACTTTATTGTAAAAATTGTGAATGTAAAAAACAATGGAATAATTCTGTTATTATTTATTATTTACTCGATTAATTTAATTTCATTGGAAATAATAATTTTACTGAAGTTGTTTCTTCAGATATCAGTTTCTACGTTATATTTAACTATGAAATCAATTTTGAACCAAAGTTTGAAAATGTAGAATTTAAACGGGACGATGTTTATAATCGACGCAGCTGCAATGGCGACGAGGCCTGAATTTTCAAAAGAATACTGCTTACGTTTGAAAACTGACGATAAATCGTACGAATTTGGACTGTAAAAAATAAGAAAAAAAATCTCTAATTATAATTTCTTTCTTTTTTAATTAGGGAGACAGTGGTGGCCCTCTGCATATCGTTAACGGAGACACTTACGACGTTGTTGGTAAGATCTGTTCTTCGTTATGTGCTAAAAAATAGAATTATCTATAGTAGAAATACAAGAGCATTTTCTGCTATTAAAAATAGGAGTAAATTATCGTTCGAATAATCGTAAGCGGTACTGTATACGTGTTTATTTGACACACTATGAAATTTACAGCTCGTCTTATATATCTTACACAGAAATTATATTGCATCGTTGAATAGAGCTACAATAACACGTTCAATTCGCAGGAGTTGTATCGTGGGGAGAAGGATGCGCGAAGCCTGGTTATCCTGGTGTCTATAGCAGGGTGAATCGTTACCTCACGTGGATCAAACACAACACCGAGGACGCTTGCTACTGTTGAATCGATTTAAACGATGGATAATAATAATTAGACTGCGGATTTTTATGCATCAAGTGCGAAATTGCACTTTAAAACAATACTCAAAATATCCAAACTATAATTTTAAGCAATTTTTTACGAAAAATACTACTGTTTTTTTTATTATAGCTTCGAAAATGAATTAGACTGCGGATTTTTATACATCAAGTGCGAAATTGCACTTTAAAACAATACTCAAAATATCCAAACTATAATTTTAAGCAATTTTTTACGAAAAATACTACTGTTTTTTTTTATTATAGCTTCGAAAATGAATTAGACTGCGGATTTTTATGCATCAAGTGCGAAATTGCACTTTAAAACAATACTCAAAATATCTAAACTATAATTTTAAACAATTTTTTACGAAAAATACTACTTATAGCCTCGAAAATGTAAATTTGTATTAAAATTTGTAGTCTAGTAATGATTATTTAGACTACCGGTTAGTAATTTGAAAACACTGTGTATGACAAGTTTACAGAGACCGAAAGGTTGAAAATCAGAAAATTTGTATGTTTAGAAAACTTACAAAATTTCAATTTGAAAAAATTCGATGGGAAATTTTTTAATTTAAAAATTTCCAGATGAAACGAAGAGTTTAAGATTGGAAAATCTTTTAAATTTTCAGGAAGATTAATATCGATGAAAATTCGCAGGTGACGCGAAAATTTTGCTCACTAGTGTACATATATTTTTCATTTAATATCGTTTAAATCGATTGAAGAAAAGAAAAAAGAAAAAAAAGTAATCACAATCGAACTGAGACTTTCGAACTGTTCGAAAGGTTAAAATTACTCGCTGCTCTCGTAAAAATATACAAAAATATATATAAATATATACAATATATATATATAAAATAAATATACACAACATATATTCCAATATATATTTCACTAAATAAAATATATATTGTAGTATATTGTATATATTTATTTTATATATATTATTATATATTTTATTATATATATTTACTTTATATTATATTCAATATATATTTATATATATTTTTCCATGCGACCATGAAGTATAACGCGAGGACAAGCTCGGCATATTTAATTTAATCGTTTCTCATTGCGTATTTATTTGTTGTACTATATTTAGATTAAAATAAGATCTGTTTCCTTTCTTTCTCTTTTTCCTCCTCCCCCTCCCCTCTTTTTCTCTCTATATTTACATAAAATTCCAAAATCTCTCGCTACACTGCTGCTCTTCAATTCGCTATTTCTACGTAGACGCAAGTGGTACGTATGCGACGGTACAATTAAAAGTTAAGGCACGTATCGCGCGGCTGACGAGACTCGTAAAACATTGAACGGGAAAAAGAAAGTCGTTGGACTTCCTTGGTTTCTTCCCGGTCGTGGAATTTCAGTGAAAACTCACGTACTCGCTTACTTGCTAGCCATAACTCTCACGGGTCTACGGATTTGTCGCGCTGCGAAGATATCGAGACACTTGACGCGTATAAATCTATCTTTCGATCTGTTCTCGCTGATATTTTACTAAAGAAACGTTAATTATACTCTGATTCCAGTTGAATCTTTCTTTGGAATGTCCAGTGGCGATCAATTTTGGTGTCTGTGCTAAAAGTTTGAGGTTAGGATGGGTTAAACGACACTTCACAGAATTCTGAACTGAAATATTCACGTTTGTGGAGTGCAATGTTAAGGATGTTACGAGTGTGTTAGTAAAATTATACCTAGTGTCAAAGGATTGCAATAAATAGTGTCAAGTGGTGCATGAAATGTGCACTGAACGAAGTTTCTGCATCTATGTGTATCAGTGCATCAGAAAAGTGCAATTATCTTGGTTCCTTTTAATGGAACTTTATATTTTTTGGGTATACTAGTCGATGTAGCTTTTTATTCTCTTCAAAGGGTACTGAGGCACTTATGCCTTGGAACTATTGGTTCGAAAGTTGTTGCAGGATGAAATTTGCTGCATAATCTCATTATTCCAGTGTATTGGCAGACGCCATTGCATTTATCCTTTGATTACTGTTGGCGTTTTCGCTTGTACTTTTTTGTCGTTGCTTTTTCGCCTGAATTTTATTCTTTTTCTTCCATTCTAATCTAACGACACGAATTTTACATTTTTAGAAATTTGAAAATTATTAATTTTCAAACTTTATGAAGAAAATTTGACAAATTTTACGAATGAAAATTGAACATCTAGCTTTTTACTGAAATCTGCTGCATAATCTTATTATTCTCAGTTTTCTTCGGTGTAAAAAAAAAAAAAAGGAAAAAAAGATAAATTGCGTAAATCGAGGGATGAGTGTAGATACGTGAATGTGCCTAAAATGTGTCAGTGTATGTCAATGAACACATTCGAAATGTTCGTAACGATTGTACAGAACGATCAAAACCACTGAACAACAAGGAAATATAAATATCTCTAAAACTGTGATTTTTCGATATATTATTTCGCACATGTATCAAACATCGGTGATTAAAAGTCCTTCCGGTTTAATAGCTTCCTCCTCCGTTGTTTCCACCCTTTCTGCTTCCAATTGATCGGATAACCAATAAGTTTCCATGTCACCTTTCCCCTGTAAATCGTCGAGTTACACGATCTAACGAACGAGCATCCTTTAACACCGTTAAAAGCGCGGCGTCAGTCCCTGGGGACTGACAGTGAACTTTTCGTTTGGATGGTATCGGTTCAAATTTTCATTTCAGTTCAAAAGCGATTTAACCTGTACTTTCAAGCAAATCGAAGTGGAAAAAATTTACAGATTGTTTATTTTGTACTTTTTCTTAATAAAAAATTCAGAAGAATCGATATTTTCGATAGAGGGAAAAGAAATTCTGTGCTTAAGTGAAACTTCTCGTTATACAAACCTTGACCCAAACTAATCCCCGTGATTCAATGTGGTAACGAGCCTGTGGCAGTAACGCTTTAGTGTCCGATGACATGTGTACTCTTCCCGGCTGTATCGTGAAAATACAAATGAAAGAAGGAAAAATTACATTTCTTACAATTTGAATAGTTATACACAAAAAAATTATGGTATCTCTTCTGAATTAAACTAAACAAATAGTAAACTTAATAAAATGAATTAAACTTAATAAATACTGAACTTTAATATTTTGTAAAATAATATACG
Organism: Anthophora plumipes; assembly: GCA_951804975.1. Taxonomy (NCBI): domain Eukaryota; kingdom Metazoa; phylum Arthropoda; class Insecta; order Hymenoptera; family Apidae; genus Anthophora; species Anthophora plumipes. The sequence continues at coordinate 12,968,726 of OX638123.1, read as the reverse complement.
AAAAAATACATTATTTGACGATAAAGTATTCTGTTTAAGTATTAAGTATCCTATCCAATTCTACAAGCTATACAAATTAATAACAAATTTCGTTCAACTATTTTTAATCATTGTTAAATGTCAAGTCTCGAATTGCAATTCTAGAATTATTTATTCATAAATTTATTATAAAGATCAATAATGAATTTATTTATTTATTTATTTTTTTTAATTTATTCTGTCTCACCTTTCATGGTGAAATCCACGCGGAATAAAGCGTACTTACCAGACTGGTTGTCTGCATTCTGGAAGCTGTATTTACCGTATCGCCGAAGAAGCAATATCTAGGTACTTTAATACCAACAACACCTGCCACGGCTGGTCCAGAATGGATTCCTAAGAAAGTAGAATACACTTGGATGCGATTGTTCAATCTATTGGAAATATAAAAAAAGAGAGAAATGGGTGGTTTCTTATAGAAAATCGAATCCAATTTTCTTAAGGGGCTGTGCATACACCTAGAAGGGCCAAAAAGCAGGTCAATTCTTCCAAACTTTCTTGGAACAACATGTAACATCTTATTTTCTTTTGTTTTATTATTAAAAAATTGATATGTTGTATACATTAAAAAAAACAAAAAATCATATGGAAAGAGTAACAAAAAATATCTATATTACAGCTATTTTTGTAGAATTCCTTTTTTTTTTTAATTACTCTGCAGTCAAATATGGGATTTTCCAATTTGATTAATTTTATTTTCTACAGATGTAATTCATTCGTGAACTATCCAATTCGAATTCCTGCTAATCAAATTAATTTATATTGTACGAGATCTGGATAATTTTTTAATTAACCACGATTAATATTCAGTTTAGTATGAATGTGTAAAGATCATCTTTTTCTTTTTTTAATTCATGTATTTTTAATGCATCAGTCGATGCAAATCGACATTTTCTACAGAAAGATATTAATTAATTTGTATTGAGAAACCATTAGTTCAGCAGATACTTTAGCTTCAATTTTGAAACAACGAATAAGAGACATCCTCCTGTATAAAACGTTCAAAATCAACTTATCAGTTAAGTTACCTATACGAATTTGTATATCAAGACCAGATGGCAATTTGAGGGACCGGACGTGCTTCAGTAACTGCAGGGAAACGTCCGCGATGTTCTGTGCGTGATTTTCCGTTCTATCCGGCGCTCCGCTAGCAGCCATATAAACTCGGCCAACCGTTTCTACCTGTTTGGAAAGTCGTGGAACGGTGTAATATCGTTAGATTAAAACAGCCACCGAAGTATCCAAAGTATTACAATGGTAAACGTCAGTTTTCTTTTCACTTTCCAAAGTATGCATAGGACAGTGCCGTTTTTGAGGAAGTCAATTTTCCATGGATCCTAAATTCTCTAGAGGACTTGGGTCTGGCTGTAAAACGACACCAACTTTCGACTCGAAAGAGTGTCCAGTCAGATCACTCTCAACAACAATTGACTTATCGTAAATCTACCCACACTGAGAAAGGGACTTAGAATTTATGAGCTGGTTTCCTGAACAAAGGACCTTTGTGTGACGTTCTGCAGGTCATGTTTGCTACATGATAGACGTAACCTGTAGGCATTACATAATCAGGAAACCACTCCAATTCTTAATTGGATAATCCTAAGTCTCACTTTTCTACATTTTCCCCAAAAAAGCGTTTTGGGGGGAAAATCATCCTAGTTATGGGAGAATGTCTCCGAATCTCAGAGAAGACCCAGAACGAGGATAAGACAGAACGTTTTTGGACCTCAACTTTTTCAGACTCTAACTGTTTCGAACATTTAATTATTAAAAAGAACATTTGCGGGCTTTATTACTCTTAACGGACATAATTATTTTTACACGGACTAAATAATATTATATAAACTGGACATTGTTACTGTTATTACATAAATTGTTCAATATTGTTATTATTGTTTGAATATAAAAACTGTGCTTGCAAATAAGCACATTTATTTGCTCTATATTCAGCTCCACGAATTTTGTGGAAGCAATATATATGTTTTATTTAATAGTACATTTTAACACCTACTTTGTACACGTTGAATTGGTCCATGAGCAAGTCGAAACACGAGAATACAGCGTTCATCGAGGAAACGATGTCCATTGCACCTTCGATTGTCGAATAGTCGAAGTCGCAGAGCTCGCAGAATAATACCGATATTGATTCGAATGACTATGAAAAAGGAAAGATGTTTAAATTGTTTCATTCACCGTAAACGAAACCCATCAGTAACATGTAATAATTGTTAAATATACACTATTATTTATGAACGAAATTTAGATCGCTATTTTGCTAGTTATTGCATTTTTCCTATAAAAAAATTAAATTTCGTATATCAAAGTTATATAAATATAGGCAAAATATTTGTTCTCTTCTTTCAAACAGTTTTATAATCCCATGTTCATAGAACTTGTTCCTTTTTTTTTTTTTAAATGAAATAGAGTAATATTTATTTTTTCAAATAAAATAGTGTAATTGTACAAAAATGATAAAACAAACCCAATTTTCAAGCTTTTTTGATTAAAATTTACGATTGAATTTTGGTATATCGAAGCTACGTGTTTGCAAGACTTGAAAAAACGACAAAAATCACATGAATTTTTTAATCTAACTAAAATAGTATTGATTTATAAAATATGCAAATACCTCACAAGTACTCAAAGGACTCGTTCCAGCGCGTAATCGATCTGCTACTGTCTGAGGTATCATAGAATATAAAAGCTCGTCGCTCTTGTTCTTCCAGCGATCCAGCAACGCGTAACTGTTCTCCAGTTCCGTTGATCTCTGTTCCGCTCTCTCGAACATCATCTCTAATCTGACATAAAAAAACATTGACACAAAAAGAAAGAAGAAAAACAATTTTTCTTTTTCAAATTTTTTTATATTAATCTTTTCGTACACAAAAAATTAAATTATGCCTCAAATTTTGCTATTTAAAGTAATTAAAACAAATAATTATTCGATACTGATTCTTTCATACACAAAAAATTCAATTACATCAAAAATTTTGCTTCTTAAAATATTTTAGGTTTAAAAAAAGTTTATTTATATCACCAATATATTTCTGATAATATCAAACTATCACTTTTCACGTTCTTCACCTTAAAATTTAAGGCTCGCTCATTACTCCTTCAACAAGGACGATCAATCGATAAGAAAAATAGTATGCGTTTATTATTTTTGTAAAAGTTTGATTGTACATAAATTTCAAAATCGAAGAATGTTACATACACCTAACATTTTTCTTCTTTTGCCAAAAATTCAAGAATATCGTACCTCCCGCAGTGTTGCCATCCAGCAAGCACTAATTCACGGCTCAAACCATGAGGATTTAGATCGTTCAGGTATAAACCCATGTTAAGCAGCTCGTCTAAACTGTTAATTCTGTTGAAAAGGATATTTAAAGGTTAGCTTCCATAAGTTTCTCTTCGTTTCATCGATAATTATTTTCAACTAACAAAGGGCTACATAAGAAAATGATTGCACTGATGTCATCGATGTATCTCATTTGACCTTTCAACAGAATACTCCTCGCTCCTTGGCTTCCACGTCTATCCAATCCTGAGCTCATACTCCCAGTACTGTCCAATTTCGACGAATCATTGTTATCATTCATTCTAATTAACTCCAATTCGAACATCACCGAATGTAGATACATCACCTAAACAACGTATTATCAGAAATTTTAACGAACATATCTGTTTAATAACAATATCGTTAAAGTATCTTATCCAATCGAGAAATAATCGAAATAAAATTAACCCTTTGTGCTTCGAGTAAATTCTCTCAGACGATCGATTAATCAACTTCAACACATTTCTGCAACGAATTTTTGAAAAATATAAAAGTTTCACTTTGAAAAAAAAAAAAATAAAATTATACACCTTCGGTGAATTTATTTACTTCGATCTATTTGATTAAGTTGTTTTGTGTAATAAATATAAATAAAATTTGAAAAGATTTATGGTGTATGTTATGAATGTCTCTGTAGAGGCGCCATTGGAGTGTAAAGAGTTGAGATATTCTTTGAAGACAAAGAGAAATAGAAAGAGATAGGTAATTTATTGTAAACGAAAGATTGTAATATATTTTTAAAATGAATAAATAGAAAATATTGAATTAATGAAATGTAATAAATAATAATATAAAGATATATGTAAAATATGAAAATGTGTAAGTGTTTCCTTACGTTCCCCCAGGTGAAGAATATTCCTTTAGGTCTACGTAATTTAAAGACTTCCATGATATGCTTGTTCAAGATAGATGAACTGCCAGCACCCCATGCTTGTAGTAATTTATCACCGGCGCCCAATATTTGCATGTCTTTGTTCATCACCACGCCGAAAGGGAAAAGTCGTAAAAGAAATGAAATCGATACTGGTGGTAGTTCACGGCCCAGGGGGACATTCATTCTGTTGTTCTTCGCAATCTAACATTGGAAATGAATTATATACATGATACAAGAAATTATTGTTTATGAATACGATAAAAAGAAATTATTAAATCCATGAAATTTTTTCTAATATTATTAAATCTTAGAATAGTATCGAATGACTTGAAATAATTAAAAATAATTTTTTTATAGATAATAGGAAAGAAATGAAATGCTTGAAATCTTTTCTGATATTACTAAATCTTAGAAAAGTTTCAATAATTAAAAAACATCTTTTCTATAACTAAAAAGGGAATTATTAAATCTTTGAAATTTTTTCTAATATTATTAAATCTTAGAAAAGTATCGAATGACTTTAAATAATTTAAAAAACACTTTTCTATACCAAAAAAAAGGAATTATTAAATCTTTGAGATTTTTTCTAATATTATGAAAGCTCAGAAAAATTTTAAATGACTTCAAATAATTAAAAAGAAACATTTTTATATATATGTCATTCGAAACTTTTCTAAAATTTAATAATATTCGAGATTTTAAAGATTTAATAATTTTTACTAAATTTTCTGTAGAAGAATTATTATATGCGAGGTGTGGATTTAAGGATTCGTGTAAATGATGCATAGAAAACGTAGAAGAGTTACAAATAACGAAAACTAGAAGAATAGAATAAAAATTCAATAATCATTCCAGAATTTTTCTGTACAATTTTGAAGAAATCAATTTTTTCTTCAGTTTTGTGAAGAAAAATATATATATATACTTCTTTAAATAATTCGATAGACAGAATTACTTACGTATTCACGATTATCAAAATCAATTCTAAATTTAACCATTACACTTCGTGATCCAGGGATGTTATTCGAACTTCCCAATACTCTTATATCCAAATTCGTTTCGTAAAGCTCTTTTGCTATTTGAAATAGCTGGCCTGCGGAAAAATTTACATCAGTGTCTCCAATAACTTTTGTACAACAATAATACAAATATATTTATTCATTTTACGTAGACTTTACGAAGTTACTTCATTTCAAGTAATTAAATTACTCATTAATATTCTAAAACTCTTTGAAACAGAATAACTTTTTTAAAATTGAATCTAACAACTTGAATGTTTTATTTTCGAGAAGTTAGAAAGATTAGTTTACTAAACGTGTAAAAAAATTGTCCGGAGAAAATTACAATTGATCGAAATTACGAAGGAAATAATCAAGATTGATTTTTACAATTTGTTTTATCTGAGCCTGTAATGAAAATTTTTAAATATATATTTCAAAAATTATCTTTCATTTATGAATAAAGAAAAATAAAAATAATAAAAAATGTAAATAAAAGGTAAAATTAATATTACAGAATAATATAAATATTCAGAAAAATATTTATTTATTATAGAATAACAATTTATATTTATTAACATTTATTCCAAACAGAATATCACGTGTCAGACTGTATTATTTAGAAAAATAATTCGAGAATATTTTTTTATTTGCCATTATTTATATCTTACCCATAAGATAGTGTGTGAAACCTTTCCTAGTGCTTCGATATACTAACACTACACCCTGCGGATCGACGTGAGTAATGTACATTGAAGGACTTTTCATTTTCGGATATGTGAATCTCATTTGCATATGAATATTGTCGACGTTTTGCAGAAAGTCACAGAAATAACGACCAGTCGCTTTTATCATACAAGCATACCTATTCAAAGAAACAATAATTACCAATGAATCTCAATTCAGATAAATTCGAATGTTTATTTTCGAAATTTCGATACCAATAAAAATTACATCGTTAAAAAATATAATCTATGGAATTCGTAAAGAATATTTTTATCAGTACCTGAATATTTATAGGAAATTCAAACTACATCTATCCTCAGATTCACACGGAAGATCCTCAGAATACAATCGATAATAAAAATAAACAATAGAAAATTATTCTACGATCAGAATATTATTCTACAATAAAAAAAAAAAGGAAATTATTCTTGGCTAGGTTATTTCTATTATCTATTATCAATTTGAAACGACCGAAAAAATTATTCTATAATTAAGTTAGGTTAGGTTAGTTCCTTTATCTATTTTTATCTACAAATTTAATTAAATTTATCTACTTTTACTGGTTGGAATTATTAAAAAAAAAATTGTTCGATAAATTATACTTTTAACCCTTTGCAATCCGCAATATATTTTTGCAATTTTGTATACTAGCAAATTTTCATAAATTTTCATTTATTTTACTTTCTTGTATTTATTATATATTATTATAAGAAAGTGAAATGAAACGTGCATAATATTTGATTTACATTTATAAATGACAATGCGAGTATGTAAAATGTAAATATGTAATAATTAACATCGTTTTGTCACACTCGACATAGAACAGCAAAGATTCGAGAATTTCTTCATTCTAATCGAGCTTAAACGTGGAAGTCACTTACCCTAAGTTACTGAAAAACCTAACGAAGCATTTTCCAAAGAATTGCATTACATTCTCAACAGATTCACCATTCACTTCAGCCAATGCAGCAGCCAAATTGGTCATAAGCTCGTCAGGATATGTCTGTCGTGTGTTGAAGACCATATGTTTGCAATCGGCTCTTTCCAACAGTTGACGCCACACATCATCGCCATACTCTAACTATAATGAGAATTTTATTACCGGTTTTATTGCTGTAATTACATTAGCTTTCATATAACGTCCAGAAAATTACTATGAATTATTATTCCAATTTATTAATAATATCGAAGAAGAAATGTGGGGGAAAAGTATGAAGGAAACCGGAAGTACTCTTCTATTTAATCTTCTATTTGGAAAGTGTTCTTTTTTCAATTAATGGAAAACATTTTTTTAAATAAAATAGTCTGTGAAAATTAATATTTTGGTCAGTACAAATACTGCATTTTATCAGTGCAATTTTATGTATTTTAAAATCAAATAATTAGTGAAAATTAATACTTTTGTTAGTACAAATATTGCACTCTAGCAGTGCAATTTTATTTATTTTTAATAAATTTGCCAGTGAAAATTAAATTATGACACTCTGTACATTAAGAAATGATAACTTCTGATTTTACGATGACTGTCAGATCGTCAATTCATGATCATTGCGTGTGTATAAACTGTGCAACGAGCATACAGCTTGGCGTTTGTTTTCCACGAGGGATGAACAGGAAGTAGGAAAGAAGGAAATATCCCCTGGAGCATAATAAAAACGGTTACACGTTCTATACTTTTATGCTTCAGCTCTCTTCTTCTCGCTGTCTGCAAGCCATTCTTTTATCGAAAATCAATTGTTCAGTGGCGAGAAAATCTGCGTGAACCAAGTACAATAAAATCGAAACGGAAGAAAGTTTTCTAGGTAATTTAATCCTCTGTGAAACATCGTCTTCGACTTCGAAGCTGCGTTTCGTGTATCTACACGGTGTGCAAATTAATTTCATATCTTTCTTCGCAAATGTTTATTTATCAAAAAGAAAGGAGGAAAGAAAAGATGAAAATCAAACAATTTTCACGTTCAAAATAATCTCCATTTTTTTTCCACCTTTTTCCATTTGTTGGATAACTGAAGAACTAATTTTCTAAAAAATATGGCGCTTTTCTAATTTCGTAAAAACAACAAACAAATTTTTGTAGATTCGATTAAACGGTGATTTCTCCTTTTTAATTTCATTTACTATTCCCCATTTAAGTGATTGCAAACGAATTGAAATGGCGAACGAACACGTGTGAAATGACATAACTGTCCTCGAAAATTGATTTTGTACCTTAGAAAATATGGTCATTTAGTATGTAGCAATATAGAGAAGTAAATGTACGGTAAATTATTCGTCCCACATATTCACGAGGAATTGATTCGCGTAATCGAGCCAATTTATGGTATCCCGTAAGAATAATCAATATTTCTCTGGTCATAATGACTTCGGTCACGAAAATTAATACGACAGTCACATTAACGAGACCCCATGAGATTTTGTATGCCAAACGAACAGGCAAACTGCTTCGTGTAATTTTAGTAAAATTAGTCTAATTTAATTTATTTTCAATTTAGTTAATTTTAATCGAATACTAGTAGTATTGTAACGATATATCAGCAGGAAGAAATAGGAAATTAGAATTCTTTCTATATTTTTATAAGTGATATCAATTATCACTTTTATTCAATTTGTCATGAGACAAAGAAATGTTTCCTGAGAAAAGTTATTGTATTTTTAAGTAGAAAATTAGACTACGATGGTGGAAATACTTTTTCGAAGTTTTATTTGTAAATGTGTAAAACTACCGAAAATAAAATCACCAAAATGTAACAGTGCTTTAGATTTAACCCTTTTCTGCACTCCCAGTATTTTTTTTTAAATGATCGATCATCGAATTTAGCATACATTTGCAATGGAACTTTTGAGAACGACAAATTTTATACCAAAATGAAAAAAATTATAGAAGCTTGTAAATTTACATATTTTTATACATTTCACCGATCTGGGTATTTTAATATTAATAAGACTTGTGTGAAGTAATAGCTCGCGTTAAAAATGTCGCCATAATAGCGCCTGTACGCTGCAAAGCGGCGTCGCTGAAAGGGTCTAACACACTAAGGGGCTCAAAAGTCACTCTTTGGACTATTTTCTCTATTTAGTGATACGCAAAAATTCTGAAAAAAATCTGGCATATTATATATACGAAGATACACGTTACCGAATTTTTTCCGAATTTTCCATTGCAAATCCTGGTTGCAAAAAATGAGAAAATGCAAAAGAACGTGGATATCCTTTGAAATATGAATATATCTACTTTTATATATTTTTTTAGTAGCAATATATTAAATGATAATGAAAAACTGTCGTATTAACATCATTTCCAAGGAAACTATTGCAAATTATTTGTAAAATTCTGTTGATTAAGTGAAAAGAACTGTCGCCAATTTAAATAAATCGGAAACAAAGCGACAGAAAGAAAACAAACAGGCATTCTTAAGTAACGGAAGAGCGGATGCTATTTTTAAAGCATACAACTAAGGTATCGTATCGAAAGGAAGTCCGAAACCATCCATATTCAGGTACCTCGTTTATTGCGTACCTTTCAGACCATTACCTTCGCCAGCTACGTGACATTTTTTCACAATGACCGATTATTTTCGTACAATACGATAAATCAATAGCACCAGTAAAGCTATTTGACAAGCGCGTCGATAAATAATTACATCTTGATTCGATTTCTAAGCTGGAGATGACGAGGCAAACAATCGAGTCCACTTCGAAGCGGAAGTGACTGAATAACCTTTGCTTTTGCAATGTTTTCGGATTTTAATATAGAAAAATATCATTCGTGATTGACTTTTTATAAATGAAATAAATTTGGTAAATTTAAAAAACAGTTTAGTTACTGAGCGAGTTAGTTTTTATAGAAAAAGCATCGAAAAGTATCTATGGGGAAACGATCTTTTCCGGAAGCATAGTTTTACGGTCGCGCGGTGAGTTCAACGAGAAAAGAGAAGCGAGATTATTTTGTTGTAAAAAAAGAAGACGTTGAGTGTTGATTTTAATCGGAAAGATTAAAGTGAAATTATATTATTGCAAAGAAAAAGGAAATGTGAGCGCTGATTTCAATGAGGAAAGGAGAGAAGGAATTATTTCGTTGGAAAAAAAGAAAGAAAGTGAGTGTTGATTTCGACGGGAAAATAAAAGAAGGAAATATTTCTTTGCAAACAAAAAACCACTGAGCATTGATTTCAATGAAAAAGAGCAGTGAAATTATTTTCTTGGAAGAAAAAAAAACGTAAGCGCTGATTTTTGCGCGGGAAAAGAAAAGCGAAATTATTTCCTTGGAAGAAAAAAATATGAGCGTTCATTTTAGTGTAGGAAAAGAAAAACGAAATGATTTCCTTGCAAAAAAAAAGACACTGAACGTTGATTTGAGAGGGAAAAAAGCAGCGAAATAATTTCCTTAAAAAATAAAAGCAGTGAGCGCTGATTTTAGCGCGGGAGAAAAAGAAAAGCAAAATTATTTTGCTAGACAGAAAAGGCGAGCGCTGATTTTAGCGTGGAGGAAAGGAAACGAAGGAATTATTTAGTAGGTAAGAAAAGGAAAAGCAAATCGGGACATTTATTTTCATCACCGGATACTTGAACAAACTGTGATATTTTATTAAGATGATCGAGAGCAAACGTGAATCTTCGATGCTCAGATAGCGAGGATATTGGAGAGACTTATCAGATTTCACCATTGGATTAATAATTCTTTTACCAATCTTTTATCCCAGAATAAATTCCTCTAGATTCACTTATTCGTTTGAAATGTGACTAAAAAATTGTGAATAATTATAGATCATAAAAAAAACTCAAATATTTTTCCTGTTTTCTTGATTCCTTTCAAAGATAGACAAATTTTAAGGTTGTTTCGTCAAGTTCAGACGAAAGCGAGCGAAAAATAAGTTTGAGGAGTAAATTAAGACAGAAAAAGTACGAAGAAATTTCCAAAACGCCTCTAGACAGTAAATAAAGGGTTCAAACAACGCAATTAATAAAAATATTTAATTTTCGAATATTACATTCTTTATTTCAAAGTGTCGTTCAGTTGTTTGTACGATTCCTCGATAAACGAAATCATTGTGTTTCGAGTATTTACGAATCAGATTAATACATTAAAAAGAAGTAACTTTTGTTTATAGTAAACATTCATATTACTTCGAACAATAGTCGAATTTTGAAAACTTGAGTGATTATCGAATGAATTATTTATTTTCACGGACACTGGTTAAATCGACGAAGGAAAGTGAACGAAAGCTCGAATTTCTTTTTGAAAAATCGATTTGTTTCGTTCAATACCAACTCACTCATAAATTTCGATATATACTTTCGCAACTCCGCGAATCAAAGTCAGCAAAAATTGCTGGAAAATGTCGACGTGAACGAAAGTCCGAATTTTTCTACGAAAAATTGATTTGCTTCGTTCAATACCAACTGACTCGTAAATTTCGATATATGCTTTCGTCTGAAAAGTCAGCAGAAATTTCTAGAAAATGTCTAAATGAACGAAAGCTCAAATTTTTCTTGGAAAAATTGCTTTACCTAATTAAATATCAACTCACTAGTAAATTTCGTTTAAAAAGACAGCAAAAGTGACTGAAAAATAGTCTCAGTTTCCATTTAACTCAGCGTAAATCTATCACTCAACGAGCACTAACAAAAAAGATCATAAAACAAAGGATCACACATGGAAAAATCGATTTCCTCGGTGATATACCAACAATTCCAACGACACGTCGATCTCACAGTCCGAGATAAAGATAACTAAGAGCGGAGACAAGGTAAAACGCAAGGAAAAACATTAAAGGAAGAAAATCGTCGCAAAAAAGAAAGAGAAAAGAAAAAAACAGGGAAAGCGAGAGAGATAAAGTATATATTCGTACGTTATTTGATCTTCGTATGTTTACCGACCTGCACAAAATGCTGCACACTCTCCAACAGCATACCGTACATGTTGTGTCAGTTGTTTTTGCAATATTACTTCACCAAGTGACGTGCACATTCGTAAAAACGAGGAAGAAGAAGAAGAAGAAGAAGAAGAAGTAGTGGTACCGTGCACGGAATCGTGAAAATCTGTACTATCGCGATTATACCGGTGTACAATTGGAGAACGTGCGGTAGCATCGTCGCCACGAGCATAATTCAATTACGACGTATATCCTCTTTAGTAACGATGATCTTAATTTCGCGCCATTTAAACACGGCCCACCCAGGGTGTCATACTATCGTCTTCTGAGCTTCTTTTCTCTTTACCGTGTATAGAGAGACTAGTCGGTTTCGTCGGCGCGTTCACAGTATCAGCCTCTGCTCGCGGTTAGGGGTAATTCATCCTAGGAAGGGTGGTTGATATTCGCGCCGACTGCGTGCGCAACGCACGCTTAAGGCTCAGTTCCTCGTGTGTCTTTCTACACACAGTGAGTAATTGAATTATTGTGAACAATGGGAAATTTTGTGCCACTTGTGCGACATTCGAAAGGAAATGGAATTGAAAGGACAGTCGAAACGGAGTTTTTGCTGTTGCAAAAAAGTTGAAGAGAAGATAGCTAAGTTTGTTTATTTAGAAATTGGAAGAAATTTGAGCTTTGGTTCTTGGAGTGGTTTTGTACAGTAAGTGATCGAATTATTGTGAACATTTGGAAATTTTGTGTCATTTGGTTTTAATTGAAACATCCTGTATACTTTATTCAATTGACCACCAAATTTTTTTATTTAAAATACACCCTTTTTGAAACCATTCCGACTACGTTTGACATATTTTTCATCTTAAAAATAGAGGGAATATTTAGGTGGTCGGTTTTTAATTGAAACAACCTGTATACTTTATTCAACTGATTATCAAATTTCTTTTATTTAAAATACATCCTTTCTGAAACCATTCAGACTGCGTTTGAAATGTTTTTCATATAAAAATAAATATTTAAGTAGTTGATTTTTAACTGAAACACCCTGTATACTTGATTCAACTGACCATTAAACATATGCACCGATAACTGTATACAAGGTGTCTCAGAACGTATGGGCGTAACTTCACCGGTGGATTCAGCACTCTAAAATGAGAGAAAAAGTTAGTATAAACATATGCCTGATATGGCCTTGTTTCCGAAATCGAGCGGTTTTCATATTATAACAATTGTTTGCTTGCTTACACGGAAATTGCTCGAAATGATCAACTTTGAATCGAGTACAAACTCTTCTGGACGTCTTATCTGTCGTTGTTCTTGATATTATACAATGTAAACTCTCGCGAGATTCTGTCAGACATTTAATACATGCACTTTGACAACTGATTTAGAAATATTATCAGAGGATGCTTACATCATACAGAGATTTATCAAACGCTATTTATAAACGGTTAAACGAAGCATTCGGTTTATCGAAAGAATTTTTGGAAGGCAGAATTTCGGCTGGTTTCTCGGAAACAAGATCACATTTTTTTTCTATTTTACAATCTATCAATGAACTTATCACTACATCTTTCAAAATACTTTTTATATTATTTTTTAACATTCACATATAATTCATAGCGAAATAAAAGAACATTTTAGAAAATAAACTCAGTTGTCACTTAAACATTTATTTTAATATAGTTTGGGTTAGTATTCTGTAGTACTGATCGTTAATTGAAATAAAATAGGATTATTTTTGATTCCCATGCTATCTGCACTGGCATGAATCTGGGTTTTTCAAACATTTTAAAACATAGTCCATTATCCTATTCATAAAACGTAATTCTTCAATATCAGCAGCATTCATACAGTACCAAACGATTTTCAAAAATTATGCGAACGTCCAGGTTCTTTCTCTACGAAATTCACTCGAAACACCTATAGAAATGTGTATTAAACTACTCGTATTAAGAAAGTTTATTAATAAACCGAGTTGTACGAAGTTCCCTTCAGAACTATTCGCCGTACGAATACTTGTTACACTCACTGTAGAGCATCCTATGCATACTCGACGCACAGTTGACGCACAACTGTGACCAGTGCGTTCCGTATATAAACCAGATTCGAACGCGGAGTCGCATAAACAAGATATCACAAATGGTGCTTCAACGTTCACGCGTACCTCATACATCGTCACTCGTAATCATCAATATCCCCTGTTACACGTAATAAATAAAAAAAGAAAAAAAAAAAAAGAAAAAAAAGTATCTTGTACAAATTCTTTGAACGTCACTCGAAAGATCGTCGTTCCCATCGCTACCGGCGGCTGCACGCGACCACGCATGAACGCAGGCAGCCATTCGTCGGCAAGCGCGCACACGAGCGTACAGTGAAAACGTAAATATGGCCGCGGAGAATAGCGAAGGTTTGCGAATATCCCCGTCCGAGAAATCGTTAACCGGTAGCCTAGTGTCCGAGGAAAATGAGAAAAGTGTATCGCGTTCGACGTCCACTTATTCGATACGGGAAGATAAGTGGCCAGATCTGGTGGTTTCGAGGCCTAGAAAGCTGGACGCCTGGTGGTTACCGAGACGTAAGTACGTAGCGCGATAGGTGCATGTTTCTCTGTTTTCGGCGCGCATTTCAAACTTCGATGCTTTCGCAAAAGGCGAGGAGGTGCGCGCGTGATTCACACACCGTCGACAAACGAGATACACTTTATCCTAGAGGGGGGCCTATGCGCACACGCAGCAGGTTTGCTCTCTTTTTTTTTCTGCGACCGTTTCTTTTATTGAGAAACGCCTACTTTTCAAGTCATCGTTACGTCACGTGATCCCATCAATGGCAACGTTACACGTGTGTTACTTGTCTAACAACTGAAGAGACAGATTACTTATCTACGATACGCCGTATTGTTTCACGTTTACTACGAGTTGCTTGTAAAATGATCAATAAAACGATCGTGCCAATGGGCGAAATATATCATCCTAGTTCCTTTTAATCGCCCTGGTATTTACAACGGACGGCCTCTGGTAATCTTTCGGTTAGGTTAGATCAGTGGTTCCCAACTTTTTCTTAAGTGCAGAATCCTATTGCAAGGGAAAATCTGTCGGCTGGAACATTTATCTGAATTAACGCATTTTTCGCGAACTTTGCACATAGAAATTCAACGCCGAGAAATAGAAAATTCGTGAATTTTTCTGTATTAGTCTAGATATGCTTACTACTTATGTACTTTGTATACTTTACTACTATATACTTTGTGTCACGAGCCTCGTTACAGGGCAACATTTTCAAGAGAGGAAAAAATAATTTTGTTCAAGTAGCTCATTTCTTCCTCTAAATTTGTTAATCTTTCCCTTTCTTTAGTTTTCACGTTGGTCAACGTGGAAAACCCTAGTTCACGTAAATATGAAGTTGAGAAACACAATAAAATTTGTACAACTTTTTTTTATATTTGTGGGTATCGTACAGATATCAAAAATTCATCAAAACTCATTTCTACACTGTAAATGAAACCGATTCGATTCAAGTTTAAATAATTATGGGTACGCAGAATGTTGCACGTGTTGCCAACTATGTGTGCAAAGTAAATCAAGAGCAAGTGAATTTATTTTTCTGCATCCAAAATTTTCAAACGATTTTCTCATCTGCAAATAAACAAACGCATCTTTCACACACGCCAAACAGCAATTCTACGCACAATATCTTGCAATTTATCCAATTACCGACGGAGCACAGGTTGGGAACCACCGGATTAGATAATAGATGTGTTTACATTTTCTCGGTTTGCTCGTTCGAGATGTACGGAAAACGTTTCATGGGGATTATATCAAGCAGGTGTTTACATAGGCTTCGATAAATTCGCCTATGTATATAAGATATTTTAATTTTTTTACTTAACAAATTGTGATTTACGAGATGGAATTAAAATGATGCTCTCAGACCGTGTCGACGATATGTTAAACAATAAAATGAATAAAAATTCGACGTTTCAAATGCAAATATGTAAATTTACAATGAATGAAAATAATTTTATTCGTCGAGTGGAGATGAAAACAATTACACAGGCTTGGTGTTACAAGACAGAGCGTGCAAATTGAACAAAAAATAAAATAAATTTAAATAGATTTAAGGATAATATTTACACAAGACAATATTAACACAAACTAAGGATAATACTTGCATATGTAGATACAATTAAAATTTTCTTTCACTGTTTATCGCGGCCTATTTTACCGACACAACTGAGCGGAACAGAAGGTGGCAGCACGATCCAGCCGCGAATACGAGCCGCGTGTATTGATTATCGTAGGTGGAGGTAAAGTCAGCGGGAGAATCAATATTACTTTTCAACCGGCGACTCGCCATTTTCGTGGAGAAATTTTTCGTGGCCGTGCGACAGTGACGGCATATGTGGTTTTCTTCGACGGCGGACAGGATCGCCCGGAATCCGTACTTATTCGAGAATCGTCCGATCGGTGCAACGTCCAGCTACAATGTAGTAGCAACAAAGTGTGAACGACAGTTTCTCCTCCGCTTTTCGCAAACGTTTTTTTTTTCGTCGCTTCTACCGCAGTGTCTATATTTAATTTCTTTCCTTATTTAAAAAAAAAATAAAAAAAAAGCTAACTAACATTTCAAAGGACGAGAGTAACTTCCCCAAAATAAGAAAAACAGTTGTTATTGTGCTTCGTGTACAAGTTGAACACTCAAAGGTGTACCAGAAGCAAATTCGAATCGTCATCAATTACCAATACACGTTTAATCGAATTAGAATTCGTGCAGCAGCACGTATTGTATCAGTCAGCTGACTGAAGTTGTAGAAAACATCGTAGCCAATCACCAAAGACAGAGAGAGAGAGTGAGAGCAATTAACGGTGGGGAGAAAAGAAGAAAATAAATCTAAGAATAATTTAACAGAGTCTACAGTTGAGGCAACGTCGATATCGAAGAGGGAAAAGTCTGGTTAAAATTGTGAAAAAGGGAAACACACTCCTTCAGGTTAGAAGTCGCCTACAAGAGGGATTCTATTCTAACGAACGGTTTTCTATGCGGCAAGAATCCCGAAACGGTCTGAAGATCAGACCACCGAGCAACTACGGTGTACATCACGGTGGGGTCATGCTTGAGGAAGACATGGCCGGAGCACAGGATACGATATATTTGTGCAACTTCCGTGTGTCGGTCGACGGTGAATGGCTGTGCCTGAAAGAGCTTCAAGATGTCGAGTTCTCATTGCAAGACTCGATGCAACGCTCACCATCCCCGCCCCTCGCTCTAAGCGGTATTAATCATCATCATCATCATCATCACCATCATCATCATCATCACGATCACCATCGCCAGCAACAGATACCCGAGCAGCGACAGCTTTGCGATATTATGCCGCCAAGCCCACCGCCATTGCAGCACGTTTCCAGCTTGTGTCTGTACTCGATGTGTTCTCGCACACTGTCCAACGAGATTTCCATAGTTTCGCGTGATACTTCGGCTGTGGTTCCCCGTTTACGTGAAGTTCCTAGGGAAGAGAGGGGGGAGATCCCAAATGTGAGGTTTCAGCTTCGGTTTGTCGATAGTCCAGGAGATATCAACCCTTTGAAGCTTTTGTGTTGAAGTTGGAGATTTCTTAGTTTCTTTGTGTTTTTTTTTCTTTTTCTTTTTAGGGTAATTACTTGTGTGTTTAGCCTATGGTTTTGACAAATCTCTTGTCTTCAGCTTTTATTTTTTTATTATGCTAGAAATTTTGGAAGAAGTTAGCTATTTCATTGTGCTAACGTGAAGATTAATTATGTGTTCTAATGATCCAATTGATTGGAATATTAAAGTTAGCGAATATGGTTTTGTGAATAGGGTTGATTTGAAACTTTGACACTGTTTTTCTAACATGGTGTAAGAAAACATAGTGTAATTGTCTTTTTTAGACTAAATGCTAGTGTTAACCTTTTGCATTCGAAGCTTTTCTGTCGAATTTTACTTTTCCTTAGTTGCTTTTTCTAGCACAGTTACTTGCGTGTTTACCTATGGTTTCGTCGATTGAAATTCGAAAAAATTTCATGGTTACAATTTACAGCTATTTGCTATTCTGACATTTTTCTTCTTCGTCGTTTCTGAACTTCAGTTTTCCTGATATTTCCTTAGAATCTGTAGCATCTATCTGAACTCTGGTTCTCCTGTGTGCTGTCAGAGTCAATTTCACTTTTTACTGCTATTTTCTCTTGAACCTATTATTCCATTAAAATCATATTGCTGGAAATTAATCTGAACCTAACCCAACCGAAATCTGATTAATAAAGACGGTATTCAGTGGGTCAAATGATAACTAGTGATTAGATTTCTAAGCTATCAAAATTAAAACTTAACTAATGACTGCTGTCGAAGTACAGACACTGAGATCTTCCACTAAGAGCGATAGAACTTTGAATTGAAATGAAACGAAAAGTATGTAAGATAATCTAGTATTCACTACTTCGTTTTAAAGCACATTCGATGGCATTGTACATGGGGTCTACCCTCTCTTCTCTACCATCTCTCTAAATTTCATGTCGATCGGCTAATCAGAGGCTTTTCGGAACTTTATTCAGCGAAATTTCCATAGTTTCACATAATATTTATACAATATTAGATAATTTATAAAAAAATAAACGGTTTCTCTATGGTAACATGATGTTAGGTTGTTCATAAGAGTAATGGGATAAGTTTAAGTTGAAATAAATTTTTAAAACATGGTATGGCTATAAGCAATTAATTATTTTAGCCTGTTTCTTCATTATTTGGCAATTCACCTCGCGGAATATTCAAAATAAATGAACACAAAAGCATATTCCACGTTATAAAAGCACAATAAAGCTGCACAATACTCACAATTCAAAGTGAGAGAAAATAACATGCTGGAATTATGGTAATTTCACTCGAATTTGCAACGCGATGAATAAAACGCACAAATCGGGGATACTGACGAAGAGAACAATTGGAATCGAAGAGACAGTTGTCCATCCGACTATTTCAGTCGATAACAATCGAAAAGCTTAATCGATAATCAGTAGGAGATAAAATTTTCAGCGGAACCATGGGAATTTCGCTGGCTGTACTTTTACGTTCCGTTACTTGTAACTGGAGCTGAAGCTTTCCACTTGCCTATCGATCTAACTGCAATCTGTATGGGTCTAGCTTCGTGACGTAGCAACTCTACCAACTCGAACGAGGTTCAGCTGTTCAAGTTTTCAATGAATGTAAACGCTGGATTTACGGGACGCGTGAATTTACGGTTTGAAAATTGCAGAAATCGTTGATATTATTTTTCCAGCGATTCTTACTGACTCTTATCAACCCTTTCGCTGTTAGATAAAATTGAAAAGATTAGTAAAAAATGTTCCAACTTGTTTTTTTATTGCTTTGTCGTGAAAAATTTTACACATTTTTTTCTTTTTTATTGATAATCTACAGTTGAGAGGCAAAAATCATTGTAAAAATTGAAAGTAGCGAATGTATTCCAGCTGATATCTCGAATATCTTACATATCGACGAGTTTTATATTTTCCAAAAGCAAATTATTTGTTTTCTTATCAAATGTAAAAATATTGTCTTCTTTTTCTGTATTTTTCTTAAGTATTATCCAGTTTTATATTCGTGTACAATTTATCGATTTCCGGTGTTGATTCAGAATAGGGTTGAAATGCGGATTTCGCGAAAAACAGCTGTGATTTTCCTCATTTTCGAAACAGAGATATCGGAATGTGCATCGTGTAAGGAAAATTCGTCTTGCAAGTAATTCTTTTTTAATTTTCATTATTTTAATACTTGCTTACTGAATGCATTGTGTTCTTTTTATTATGCATCATTGGGCAACGTTAATTGTGAATTAAACGAGGAAAAAGCAATGTGAAAGGGCTCTTTGATTGGCTATGTTTATTATCAGCGCAGCTTTATATTTTTCACCAATCTGGCGTTGCAATTTTCTCATCATTTGAAATTTCCACGAACAACGCTCCGTTCGAACTTTTAGAAGAACACACGAATTAAAAAGCGTGCGAAGAATGTTAAAAAAAAAAAACAATTTAACGATTTAACTTGGAAATATTTGTAAAGAAAGTCTGGAACAAGAATCTGTTGTAATTGCAGCACGAGATCCAGTCATCATCGAGAGGAGTAACCTCGTGAATATATCGAAATTAATCGTGAAGGAGCTAATCGAAACATCGTTGAAATATGGTCGAATGCTCGACTCTGATCATATGCCATTGCAACACTTTTTCATCGTTCTTGAACATGTGCTTAGGCATGGTTTACGACCAAAGAAGGTAAAAATAAAAAAAGAAAAGAAAAAGACCTTCGAAATGATGTGTAACGTTAAGTTATCGTTATTGAAAATACAAAAGAAAAAAATGGCACTAATTGCCTTCGTTTACAGGGTCTTCTTGGACCCAAGAAGGAGCTTTGGGATATACTTCAACTCGTTGAGAAATACTGTCCCGAAGCACAGGACATTACGTCCAGTATTCGTGATCTACCTACTGTTAGGTATTATATATAATTCTATGTATATCATTTTACTGTTCTACTGGAAAGTAACAAATTTAACATGTTTCTGAAATTGCATTTTTATCAGTTATCTCAGAAAAAATGGAATACACTTCGAATTGTTGTAGAATCATCAGCAACATAGATTTTATTTTCATTTGTTTTACATGACGTGAATTTTTTAATTGAAATTTCTTTTACAGTTTTACTGGAAAGTCGTAATTACATTGAAAACAGGTTTCTCAGAAAAAAAAAAAAAATAGAACACACTTGCAATTTTATAGAATCAAAGAAACACTAATTTTGTTTTTGTTTTCTTTATGTGACGTGAATATTTTAATTCAAATTTTTTTATAGTTCTGCTTAAAAATCGAAAAGTAAGATATTTTTGAAATTACACAAAAAACAGTTATCTCAGAAAAAACACAGAATACACTTGGAATTTTATAAAATCGAAGCAGCACAGATTTTGTTCGAATTTCTCGTTTAAAGTATTTCATGAACACCGTTGAATCGTGAGAAATCTCGTCCATGATAGCAAAGGGGTTAGCCTAATCTAAAAAAAAGTATACAGTTCCACGCAGAACTCTACTGGAACTCTACAATCACACATTTAAAAATAAAAAAATAAAAACGAAAAAATCACTGTGTAAGTTCAATTTCATGCACACTCCGTTGATCGAGTTGACCTTTGCAGAACTGCTATGGGCAGGGCGCGAGCATGGTTGCGCATGGCGTTGATGCAGAAAAAGTTGGCAGACTATTTGAAAGTTTTGATCGATCACAAAGAAGACATACTGTCCGAATATTTCGAGCCGGACGCGCTAATGATGAGCGAAGAAGCGATCGTTATAATGGGCTTATTGGTCGGTCTGAACGTAATCGATTGTAACTTTTGCGTGAAGGTCAGTCCCGTATGTTACTCCATCCTAATCAGGACAATTCTAAAAAGAAGATAAAATAGAAAAAAAAAAACAGCTAATTATACCAACAACGATAGGAAGAAGACCTCGACTGTCAGCAAGGTGTCATCGACTTTTCGCTTTATCTGCGAAACAGCAATCACATACCTGGTGAATCTCCTGATGACGAGCTCGAGAATGACAACATGACGACAGTTCTCGATCAGAAGAACTATATCGAAGAATTGAATCGACATCTAAAGTAATTATTCTAATTTATCTCTATAAAAATAATATCAACGCGTCGTCGAAGCATTCTCAATGGATCATCACGAACCCATGTACGTTCAACATCGATTTTCAGCGCAACTGTGACAAATCTTCAAGCCAAAGTAGAATCCCTGACAACGACGAATGCTCTAATGAAAGAAGACCTGTCTATCGCTAAGAATAACATACTGTCGCTTCACGAAGAGAACAGACAGTTGAAGAAAGAGCTGGGAATCGAAGTGAAAGATACGAACGAGGTACGGATTCTGTTTGATCAACGATAACAATAAAATTGCTGGTTGTGTTCCGGATGAAATTGTTTCTCTGGTTTCAGAACGGGAAACCGCCGCTGAAAATAACCGAGACAACAGCGGAAATCGAGGAGTTGAGAAGTAGATTAGAGGCTGAAAAGAAAATGCGGCAGGACGTTGAGAAGGAGTTAGAATTGCAGGTGGATGGCAAATTCTTTTTATTATAGACTCGTCTTCTAACAGATTACGATCGTTTTAGTGTCTCTTATACTTTCTTTCCTTTTTTGTTTTCTTCTTTCTAAATAATTGATTTTTAGCGAATGTCAGAGTTGAAAGTTTCACCCAATGAATCGTTTTTTCTGAGCAGATCAGTATGAAGTCGGAAATGGAAATGGCTATGAAGCTACTGGAGAAAGATATTCACGAGAAACAGGATACTATCATATCGTTGCGACGGCAGCTCGATGAGATCAAATTGATTAACTTGGAAATGTACAAAAAGCTACAGGTGACCACTTGTAATCACTTTTCACGAATTATAACCGCGACGCAGGATGCTTCATGGTATCAGAAACTTTCGATACGTTCGAAATGATCGATGGAAAAGTTTTCGAACGTTTTCACATTTGGCATACGGTGTCTTTTCTTACAGTCTGTGTCTCACAACAGCGTGGCGTTTATATTAGAAAAAGTACTTCAAAAGTGCTTGGTCCAATCTCCATTCTGAATCGTCTGAGAAGAGTTTTAAATTTCTCTGCGCATTTCAAATTTCTCGAGTTGGTTGCACTGCTGTTTCTTGAACAGTGAACTTTACGAGATCTCAGAAATTTTCAATTAGGGTAGCATTAGGTAATGTGCTAGAAAATGGAAGCTTTAGTTAAAAAAAAAAAAAAAAAAGGCAACTGTTTGTGAATATTTTTCTTTTTCATTTATTTTAATAACAATGTCTGACAAACTTGTGATCCAATGTCTCTTGATCATACATTAAAATCTATTCTTCCTGGCACCTCTAAATTTGTTCCTCGTTTTCACTTTCGACAATTCTTCGCTTATAATTTCACTACCATCACTAGAACTACCAGAATCACAATCACTCAGTGTTTCAAATTAAACAATCACGTCTGTCTTTCGTAAAATGTGGAGGATCGTGTTTCCCCGCGTTGCAGCAGATTAGAATCGTTCTAAATTTGACAGCAGTGTGTTTACTTCTCTACGAATTGCCTCGATTTCTTCGTGAGAAGATCATTTTAACATTTTCGAAGTGACAACACAGTAGCGCTGTTTCGAAAGCTTTCTAATACGAAGCGCTCATCCAGAAAGGCCTGTTTCATATAGAATCACAAAGTAAAACGTAAAACGGTGCATCAGATGTTTCAAGGTCCTTTTTTCAGAGTACAGTGTCGTAACTAAGAGCGCCACGCTCTTGTGAGACAGACTGTACGTTGCTTAGACTACATATACACGTAAAAAAACGATATACTTCGCTGCCCTTTTTTTCTCCCGCTTTAATTTCATCAGCTTTTCAGATTTTAGCAAACCTCGTCTCCGTTCCGTCAGTTTTAACACATTTATGACCTCTCTCCGGCCACATCCGGGGGACTTGGGTAGCTATTGAAATTCCTTGTTTCTCGAGATATTTCCGTTATAGGAGTGTGAGCACGAACTAACGCAGAAAGGCGAAATGGTGAGCCGACTACACGCGAAGACAAATCAGATCGGCAAGATTCTGCATAATCTCGAGAAGTACAACCTGATGAAGGACGGGGATAATATTCGTAGTCCTACAACGCCGAGTAGCATGTCGAAGTCGATTCTCGCTAAAACAAGTCCCACATCGCCGCCTGGCGGTGTTTCTGTCGTTGATCATCAGCGTAATCCATCGAACAATCGGCAACAATCGTTCGCTAACGGTCAACAGAAATTGGTCAATAATCAGAAATTGCTGGCTAACAATCACAAGAAATGCAATATCGCTCGGCAACAATCGCCCCCAGCTAACCAAACGAATTCTCCTAACAATAACGAACAGATGGAAGTTGATGATCAACAGGAAGGCTCTAACAATGTGAAATCGACGAAGCCTAATAACATAGAACAGAAGGAACCCAACGGCGAGGTTCCTGTATAGATTTAGGCTGAAGGAACAGTCGATTGCACGAGAGAATACTGTCGCGACAGAATGGTTTTTATACTGTGCATCTTCAGATTCTGTTAGAGTATTTCGACTAATTGAGAAGAGCGTATAAAAGACAGCTACTCTGTTTACACACACGGGTGTTTCTGAAGCGCCCAATAACATTTTAACAAAGCTCTCGCAGATTGTAATAACGCTTTCCAACGTTTCGTTAGAAATCTCGACACACTTTCTCGCGGATTATTTCACAGATGTCTAGTAACATGTGATTTCATCCCTTTGCAAAAGTATTAAACGTTACTTTCAGCTCCAACAGGGTGTTCGATAAAGTTTCTGAACGAAAGGTTTCGAGTACTTTGAGCAAATGTGTAATAAGAGAACATACTTTTTCTCTTTTACGCGATTGAGACGCTTACGATTGTTATTTTTTTCTTTTTAATTTAAGCAGAGTTTAATTGTACAAGATGTTGTTGGATTATTCAGAAACACTAGTTCTGCATCGGACATTGAACAGCTATATCATAACTATCACTCTCCTATAGGACAGAGCTTTAAATGCTTGAGGTGCGCAAAATATTAACGAAAATTAAACAAAGTATTCGACATTTGATTATCCAGGTATTCGTAACGTTGATAAGCCTTCAATACCACATCTGTCGAGGTGCTTTACGAAATTCACTATGCTCTGCTACGGCACAGCTCGAACTGTTTAATGAAATTACTATTGTGTGCACAGAACTATTGAGGACAATAAGATTAATAGACATTTTTCTTCTGTATCATTGCCAACTGTAATGTACAATTGGTATATGCACTTTATCCTATCGTTAGATTCTATATTACATTTATTTCTATCTTTTCAAATATCCTCTGATCTCAATTTATATTTATATAATATCTCTCTTTTGATTTTGTTTGTATTTATATTCTTTATATTCCTCGTATAGGAACATTCTGAACTCGACAGACACACGTAAATCTTAGAACATAACAAAACTGAACTCTGTACATTTGATTTCCTAAGCGTTATAATGCGATTTCAGGGCTGCTTTTTAATCGAGAAACAGACTGCTCCCTTTCTCTTTCGTTTTTCACTGAAGCAGGGTTTATTTCAGGAGTGCGAAGGCTCGCTTAAGCATAAGACAGAACTGATCACTAAATTGGAGGCTAAGATGCTATCGATGACTGAGACCATCCAAAAGATGGATGAAAAGTATGTTTAATTTGTCTTTCATTAGTGTTAGTTATTCCGTAAGCACGACTGATCGATTCCATTGGTTTCTTCATTTTGAGATCACATTCGAAGCGAGATTGATAGTTTAGCGAACGTTTTATCATTCTGTCTTGGTATACTTTATATCTCGCTTTACAAATATACTCGCGAGGACACGCGTAGCTTTAAACGTTATGGCTGTAAGATTTTGCTGGTCATACGTTCAGATTTTTGCACGCGAATTCAAATCGTTGTGCAACTAACAAAGGGTGATTGGTTAAACTGCAAAAGCTCCGAGTTTGTCGACGTTTTTCTAGCTTGTAGAAAACGTAGATACAATTTTCGTTTCACATTTTTGAATTCTTTAAATGAAAAACGAAATAATATTTATTTATACTGATTAAATTTGTGAAAAATTTCATATTTTCGTTTTTGAAAAGTTGACAAGAATATTGCTCGATGGTCAAATTAATCCTGCGGAGGTTTGAGGCCTTAAAATTTTCTTATTAGATCCAGATATTTTAGGTTGGTGTGTTAATTAAGATAATGTACTTAATCAAAATAATTTTAAATAATTCTATATACTTTTTGTGATAATTAATTGAACTTTTTAATCACAAATTTGTAAAGATTGTTACTTTTTGAATTCAAAAATTCTTTGAAAACTTTGACACTCTTTATTTTGGAACAATTTATTATTTTTCATTCTTTTCTTTGAAGGAATGGCATTCTGTTGGAGAAATGTTTGGTGAATAAAGAAAAATTTTGCGAAATTTCGTATTATTTATTGTGGACTTTTTTCAATAATCTTTTTTTGAAACTCCTGGCTCATTTTATACTGAAAAGTCATCAATTTTGACTTTTATACATTGAAAATTGTTTTGCAGGTATTTATTAGATCAGCCGCGACCTCCGTAGGTTAAATTTTCTTTTTCTTTCTTTTTTTACAACGCACAGTGTTTCGAATATATGGATTTCAGAAATAAAAATCATAATTCAGCATTTATTACAAATTTTAAAAATTAGTATTCATCTATTTTAAACATACTGTCCAATAATTTGAAATAAAATTCCAATATAAATTTCGAAAACGAATTAATAGATATTTAGTAAAAATTCAGGTAATATTAAAATCTACGTTTTATTGTTGACATTTTAAGATATAAAAATATATCGATCGTACACTTATAATTATTCTCCATTAATCGAAACACTGTGCAACGTAACAAAGTTCAAGAAAAATGTAAGAACTTTCTGATATAACTATCTATCGATATTTTTCGTTTATCACAAAATCTTACGATCATTTCAATCACTATGCATCAACGTAAGTAGTTAGTCACGACGTGCACCGACAGTGCACGTGGAGAAACGCTGATACACGAGCGGCCAGAAATCTTCTACTATCGTTGAAACGTTCTAGCATTTACGTACAAATCTAGTCATTGTGATAAGGCATTTTCTATCGCGTGACGATATCGAGAAACGATATACACACGCTCGACGGCTGTAGTTAGAAGTGATTTATTTTTTACGTAGATATCGCGGACGCGTTCGTGACTTACAAGGAGAAGGATTTCGAGATGTAACACTGGCTGTTTCAACGTACTTTTGCATAATCATAGAGCTTCAAATATTAAAACTAATAGTTTCGAAGATATTCGTGTTAGAGACAAAGAGCGTGAGAGACAAAGCATGAGAGACTGAGAGCGTGAGAGATAAAGAGCGTAAGACAGAGAGCGTGAGAGACACAAAGCATCAGAGACAGATAGCTTGAGAGATAAAGAGCGTAAGACAGAGAGCGTGAGAGATAAAGAGCGCCAGAGACAGAAAGCATGAGAGATAGAGAGCGTGAGAGACAGAGAATGCGAGAGACAGAGAGTGTGAGAGATAAAGAGCGCTGAGACAGAGAGCGCGAGAAACAGAAAGAGAATTCTCAGAGACAGCGTGAGGGAACCTGAGAGAGTGTACGAAGGAGTATGTTTAGAGACACTAGCGCCAAAGTATTGGCCCACAAAAACGAATATCACGAAATATTCGAAGCTCTACAATTGCAGAAAATTTCATCGATAACATCAGCGTTAGATCACGAGACCTCTGTTTGTTAGTCTAACGTGTAAGTAGACTAGCGAAGAAAAGGAAAAGAATAAAAAAAACACAGACATTTAGAAAGAAAATTCGAAATATCGTTAACGGAGATGTTGGCAAACCTTCACTCAAACGGCTACTCGATTTAAGGTTATTAAGTATATGTATTATTAAGTCTATACATATATTATATATATTATAAATATTAATGTTATAGAGATATCCATGTTTTCCGCAATAATTGGTAGATTTATAAACTCGAGGCGAGTGTATCCAATTTGCTGGGATAAATTATCGATTACTGTCGCAGTGTAACACACATAGAAGGTGTTGTGCTTTCAAATCGATCACCTTGCTCATGTGTGAGATAAACGATTTCCTCGTTTCTCCTCTTCTTTCTTTTTTTTTTGTTTGTTCGTTAAT
Organism: Anthophora plumipes; assembly: GCA_951804975.1. Taxonomy (NCBI): domain Eukaryota; kingdom Metazoa; phylum Arthropoda; class Insecta; order Hymenoptera; family Apidae; genus Anthophora; species Anthophora plumipes. Next base: position 12,941,099 of record OX638123.1, on the reverse strand, counting down.
CAAAATGTTTGTCCAAAAATAGAATTATGAATTGTATAGTGTCTCGTATTTAAAGAGCTGACTTGCGATCATTTTCTTTTTTCTTCTACATTGTATCTGTTAATTTACCCTTCATTTTCCTTACTTCTTCTTCTTCTTCTTCTTTTTTTTGCTTTTGTATAGACCAAATTGCTTCTCAATGTGTATCCTTCGCCGTTACAGATATATGTATATACCGTTTTCTGTGTCGTTCACGTTCACCTTACAGATATTACGAAGTAAACGTGCCATACAATACTTTATACAAGATATAGTTATGTATAAGCATCGAGCAATGATCTTTATAACGCACCGAGAATTTGCGTGTGCTTGTGTATCAAAAAACGGCGAAAAATAAATTCATGACAGAAGATAGTTTGCATTTAATTGAAAACCCTTGGATCATTACGTATCGTTTAAACCTAAGGCGAGGAAATTTTCGTTCGGAATTCTATCATTTATTCCTCGGTTCACGATCATCTTCGTGGTTGAATTACGAAGCACTCATGTTGCTGCAAAATTTTCGGGAAAGTGTGAGAAAAAAGACGCAGAAATATTTGGGTAAATTGTTTCATTATTTTTCAAATTATTCGACTGATAAAATTATTAATTACGGTAAACAATTTGTTTTTTTCATTCTCTGAGAATAATATATCGCTTCTTCTTCATTTTCTTCCGAAGAATCTCTTTCGAAATAAACTGTCGAAAGTTTAAGATACTTTTACGTACGCTTTAATCTGTTTTCGAAACACTTTTTCCACTTGAAATGTGTAATTTTTATGTTTTAATCGTTGCAAAATGTCGACCATGTATTTTATTCTTCACCTGAGGATGCAGGAAGAAGCCATCAGGTGATAAATTAGGGTTACGAGGACAACGAGACGTTAATTCGATGTTTTAACGTTTCGAATAACCGTCTGCTTGCATTGCTGTGTTCGAGTTGCCATGATGCAGGATGATTCGCGGTGTATTTCCTAATTTCACCGTAGATTTTCGGACAATCAGTATTAATATACAGTGAAGAGCATAACTATGTCAATAATCGCAAGTATCGATATAAATTATTCTTTATCGATATTAACGTTGAGGTATATTTCATAACAGAAACATTTCTCACAATTTAAAGTAGCTGAAATAATTTTTTTAAGTTGCAAATACTTTTTCTTCTTCCCTTTGATAAGAAATATTCAGAGATACAATTTTGCATTGTTTTTAGTTTTACTAATAATTTACTAATCTTTAATCCATGATTTTTTAGCTTTTAAGACTGAATTTCACGAATTAGCATGAATTTTATCCCATTGTTTTTCAATTTTCCTCTGTAATTCACGGTATTTTTGTTTTTTCGTATATCTCAACGTTACAGTCGATAAGAAATAATTTATACGAAAGCTGTGGTGATTGATACAGTTACGCTTTTAACTGTACATGAAATATTTAAGAAATTACTGTTTTTTCCATCAAAATTCCTCTCCAACAGAAATTATTTTCAGTTTTATTAGAGAACGTATATACATAAATATTTTCTTTCGTGAAAAAAAGCAATGTAAATTATAGTCCAACTTAAAAATCCTTAAATTTTTCAATGCTGTCCAATTTAAAAATTGCCAAATTTTTCAACGCTGTCCAACTTAAAAATTGCCAAATTGTTCAACGCCGCCCAACTTAAAAATCGCCAAATTTTACGAAAGCGACATTACTGACCGAGATGGCAGCACCGAAAGCGGCGAACTCCCGAAACTTTTGCAGCAACTTGCGAAAATTCTCATTGTCAAGTTCCCTTCTACATTTCACATCGTCTCATTTGTATATATTCCCCTTCTCCAACGTAAATATCCAACTGATAGCAATTTTCCTCGAGAGTGGGAAGTTTCTGTCGATAAGCGCAAGGTAAGTCAAGCTTTCGGCGGCGTTAAAGATTGGATTACGAACTCGTGGAAAAATAAACGTACAATAGTAGAAGGGGATCTGGAACTTCCCCGGTTTTCTGATTTCACTCGGGAGATTATAGTATAAAGCCATTAAAAAAACATTCTGCCTGTTTCTTCAGCCAGATAATGGTATTCGGTCATGAATAATCATGGGAGGAACTTTCAACGGGGCTCGGTAACTAAGTTACAAATTCTTGCTTTTGTAACTTCCTTTGGTTGAAAAGCTTTACATTTCCCGCTAAGCCCGAAAGCAACAGTACCTTTCCATACTCCGCTTTTTTGTCAAACGAGTCGTTCTTAAATGTATCATCGTCGTGCCGTGATCTATCGTTTCATTTTTCATCGTCCATCAAGAATACTCTGCTGTGTTGAATGTTTGCCTCGTAATCGAACTATGGTTAACTTTAAATTACACGTAATCGTTAAAATGATCGCAAGACAGTGCTTCAAATACGCCTTTGTGCAGGTTGAATTGCATCGTTCAATTTTTATTCCTTAATATTTTATCGCTACCTTGGTTAAACTAAGTTAACTTAGGTTTCATTTTCTTTAAGAGTACTCTTTTTTTTTTTTTACATTTGAGAGATATCAGACAATTATTCTAATCAGAATTATAAAACTTGCAAAATGCAACATCTGTATTTCTTTCGTGCTTAAAATCTCGTTTAGACTCGATGAAAAATCTAAAATACAGCATGGAATTTAATTTACTCGTTCGCCCGAGTTAAAAAAAGGGAATTAGAGAATGTCAGCCGTCGCGTGAATACGAAAACCTCACGTTTCCCGATATAGTTCGAACGCTGAACCGTGGCAGGAAGAGTTTAAGCAGCGTGTGTCTGACGCTTAAAGAGTATCAGTTATTTGATTTATAATCAGGTGCAAGGAAATGGATGGCGTAAGAACAGGCGCGGAGGAGAGGGTGAAGATTTTGGGTGTTGAAGCCGCGAAGACAGAAGAGAGGGTGAACGGTGTCGAGAAGGAGTTACAGCTCGAACGTGAATGGAGAACCTCGTTACAGGAAGCATCGGTTACGAACGCGGAGAAAATCTCTCAGTTGCGTCAGGAGATCGGTCAATTGAGGCGGGTGTCTGAGGTACGTTTTCTATCTATGTTTTACAGTAAATTTTCCAATAAATCCTCCTATAAGATGGGACAAAAATTGCGACAACCCTCTTGTAACACGGTTTCTATTTTACATACGAAAAACTAATATATCCTGACTTTCTACGGTCTCATAAATTAAAATTAATGTTTGTTACTAACACAACTGTTTTCGTCGAATCTCAGCCAGAATCTGTCACGAATCTGACTAGTTTTCATAGAGCAAAGAGTTAAATAAATATCTTTCGATCTCAAAAAAAAAAAAAGACCTCTGTCTAGCAACTCACAACCTTAACATATATTTCCACTTACCTATATATTTCCACAGTTTCACAATATCACACACACCATACTGTATTAACAAAACACATTACGCTATCTTCACCGATATTTCGATCACTTTTCCCCGCAATTCCAATCAACGAAAAAAAAAAAGAAAAAAATCTTGCCGAAACTTCGTCAACTCGTCGAAATCGATAGACTTCTTCTTAAACAACTGTGCACACCGAGGGTGTGAAATAGAAGAACATCAATGGCAAAGTTTCCAGGTGTCGAGCGTGTAATTGCAAGCCTCCCCCTGTGTGGTGGTGTTTCCAGAAATACCTGGAGCTCCAGGAGGAGCATTACGCGCTAAAGGAGATCTGCACCGAGCAGGAACGAACTCTGGAGGAACTCGGTGGACAATTGAGCGCTGCTAAATTGGCGGCCGTGGAATTACGTGAGGCCGCTGACAACGCTCAACACCAACACCACCAGCACCAGCAACATCACCAAGAGAAGGGTGCAACAACCTGGGCGAACGATCGGTTGGTCACCCATTGCAAGAGCTGCAACCGTGAGTTCAACATCACTCGTCGCAAGGTAATCAAACTTTTTAATTGCCCCCCCCCCCCCGAAGCTTTCCGTCTCAATTGGACCGCGCCTCTTTCGTTTGGTTTGCTCATCGTCCTTCTCGTCGATGTCGTCGTGCCGAAATTACTTGGCTGAAAGGCCAGGGTGGCGGGCGTTTAATCGTTCAATTATCCTTACCACCCTGAAAATTACTAGTTCCACGGTCCAGATTTCACCTTGCACACATATACACACACATAGAGCTTATAGAAATCGGCACGCGTGCTTAGAACAGACGCCTAATGGTGAACGAGAGACGTTTTATCGTATCTAGACGTGGCTTTCTTGACCTCTCGTCCTAGAGCCACCCTTGAAGATCAGGATCGCGTGTAACTAGCTGGAGAACTTCAATGCATGACAGTTCTGTTATTAGAGATAACACGGTGTATCGGGGTGCACACGGCTTGCAATTACAAGCAACCTCGATTCCTCGTTTGTTGCTAAGCTCAGCTATGCGCTTCCTTCCTTCCTTCCTTCCTTCCTTCCTTTTTTCCTGACTTACAGAACCGACGGTAATTGAAGAGATCCCATCCGTGGATTTTTGATTAGATCTTTAATCGCGACGCGATTTCTAAAACTGCTCGCTGGGAATTTGTATACTAGGTGTCTTCCCTTTTCTTTTCAACCAGCTGCTAGAGAATTCACGAGGGCCTAAACGTTTCAGTGTAATTCGATCTTAGTCGTTATTCGAAATGAGAAGATTCAGCGTGCAAAGATTTTAAATAAATATGTTTGTTATACTGGTATTATTTATCGATCATTTTGTATAATGTGATGTGCTGGGTTGTCTTTAAATAAGCCAATTGTATGCTTCGAAGCATTAATTTCTTTTTGTACTGTGAGATTTGAAGGATAGAATTTTGTACTGTAATCTTAAATACTAGTAATTAGTATTTCATCTTCTCTTGCTTCTTCTCTAATTAGTTTTATCATTCTACGGGTGTTTCAGTTACACACTGTCTATAATGCAATGTGTTATTTCTTTTTTTTCTACTACACTTTCTGGTCCTATTGTATTACTCTCTTATTTCTCATTCCTCCCTCACTCCTTGGTAATTATACCTCCACTTGCTCTTCCTTTTTCCTGCTTTTGGTCTCTTTACAGCTTCATAAATAACATTTCTGTAACTTCTTTAATTTTTCTCATCTTTCCTTCTCTCCTCTTCTCTCTTTTACTGCACGTTTCAAAATAAAAGTCTTCTTTTAATAAAAATTTCCTACTTTCTCTATTTTTTCATTCAAAGCTGCCTTTTACTTGTTGCCCTCTCTGTTTACTTTTTCCCCTTTTCCTTCCCCTTCTTCACCTTGTTTTATTTTTCACTGTAAGGTTGCCTCTAGAACCTTTATCTCTTTAATTTCACGTTTCTCTTAGCTTCATTTTTATCATTTTCCTTGTATACATATTTTTGCTTCTCGTTCCTTCTTTGCTGTTGTCCTTAACATTCTGTGTACTGTTCTTTCTTCTTCTGTTGTATGATAATTTATGCACATCCTCTTTGTTCCTAATTTTTTCTGTTTTCCCATTATTCCTTGCTTCATCCTCCGGTCTTTTGTTTGTACAATTACTAAAGTTGCCTTCTCTGTTCCCTTTGCTTCCACTTTTTCTATTTTCTCTCTTATTCTACATTCTTCATTTTCTTCACTTTCTTTGCCCCTTCATCTCTTTCCTATATTTCTTTCATCCTCTATGCACTTCTCAACCTTGCAACGTTTTATTTTACTCCTTACTTACCTTTATCTGCTGCTTTCTCTTTATTAGTACTCACAATCCTTAATTGAACTTTTCTATCACTCAATTTATTTGTAATTTTCACATACTCCCTCACGATCTGTTCTGGCCAAGCCACCTAGGTCTCCATGCAAACAAAAATAACGTGTATTTGTCTTCGCTCACGTGTACTATCACTAGATCCACATTTATACGCATACACAAGCATAGACGTGACTGTGTTCAGCGCGTGTTTATACATTTCCATGCATATTCAAAGCGAGCCGCCCCGATAGAGACGTTGGTTGGCTCGCGAGACACATTTAGACTTCGCTTTCTTCCGGCTCTTTTTTCTCTTTTTTCCTCTTTCCTTTTGTACGTCACCTCATGTGGTCCCGTGGAACACACGAGGGGATGGACTCGTAGGAGAGGTTCGGTAAGATATTGCATAATAACAAGCTAGAGTCGGGATATCCTAGTTACTTATTTTTCTCTCGGCATGGCGAGTATTACCATACTGTTTAATATAGAATAGGCCAGTCGAGCGTGTTGGAAAGGACCGCCGCGGCTTGGTGGACAAGAGCTGTCGGTCGATTGCTAACGTGTTTCACGAGCGCACGAACGGGCGCGTGGCTTGCTCGAAAGCGGGCTTCCTGGAAAAACCGAAGCGAATGCAAGCTCGCGTACTTTGCACATGCAAACGCCATGCAAAACAATAACCTCTGCTCGCTGTAAGCCGCCGTTTGCTGCTATTCAGACGAGAAATTTGTTGCTTCGCGCGGACCTATTGTTACACTGAATCATCGTGGAATCTTCCTTTTTTTTTTTTTGCTGAATATTGAGACATCGCGAAGAATTTTTTTATTTGCACAAATTATTCGCGATATTAAGTTAGTATTTTTTTTACTAACATTAATTTTTTCATTTATTATTTTATTTATTAACCTTTCACTTAATAAGTACACATTTATCGAATCTAATAATATTTTTAAAGTGAAAATACGAAAAAAATGTACAGAATCTGGAAAGATTACAGAAACTATTTTGCTGCAACTATACCAACAGACAGAGTCCTCGAGTATAAATCATTGATTTTAAATAAAATTTACATGCAGCTTAGTTTCACTGTTAAATTCTTTTAGTATTTTAATATTTAAAAATATTTTACAGAGCGAATTACAAGTTTAATTTTAATCAAATTTACATAATGTTTAGTTTACAGATTTCTGTGTTATTAGAGTAATTTTGGAACATGTGGCCAACGAAATTATTACTATTGTTTCTCAGAAAATAAAATGTTTGATATTTTATGCTTTTTTCATTGTCAAATCTAATTTTTGTTGATTTTTTTGGAAAAAAAGTAATTTGGTTTATATAAAAATCACTTTTGGCGTTTCAGTTCTTTCAGTTTTTTTATTTAAAAGCGTTCCGAAAAAATCTAAAGCCATAGGTTTCTAAAATTACCCTATCCGAGTAGATTTATACTATTTTTTTTTTTTTTTAATCAAAACTCTGGATGTGTACTCTGCGTGCACAAATTTACGGGAAAATCGATCAACATTTTGGAAGAAAAACACAATAAAGTAACTAATTCTAACATATTATTTAAACAAATAGTTTTGGCGAAATTTTTCACTTAGAAATGCGACGATTCTTCTATTTACATGGTTCTATCTCAAATAATTTTCGAGAAATTAGATTAAATATGTAAAAATAAAGTAACCAATTTTAATACAGTATTTAAACAAATGAATTTTAATTAAATATACTTGTCTAGTCGAATTTTCCATTGGAAGACTGAAAATTCTTTTATAACAAATATATTTATCATTATACCTCATTTTCAACAACGATTTTCGCCGCTTGAATGTTGCACGATCGCCACCTACACAGCGTAGGTTCTGTGTAGTCGTTTTGTTTTCCTATTTTTAGAACGACGTAGACGTCACTTTTCAATTACACGCACAAAAATTAAATTACAAGTAGGAAACTCCCGGCGTTTTAATTGTTCTGAATATTGAACACACGTCAAGTGTGTTATAACGTGTCCCAGGTAAAGTATGTTCAATTTCGATATCGATTTTATCCAGTCGATATATCCACATCGAGCAAAAACTGTTACGAAATTTCATTTTTACGTACATTATATAATTTCGAATTTCTAAAATCTAACGAAACAGTGTTTCTGATTTTTTCGTTCGAAAAATGAGAATTTTTTAAGTACACTGTTCCCTTTTCAACGAAAGCTTTGCTAACTTGTGAAATTTGTCAAGATAAATACTATTAGCCTGAACCACTTAACCTCAATTATTTTTATTATATTTTTATTATCAATGAACTGATAATTTCATTGTTGGTTCATGGTAGATAAAGCACAGACACACATACACAGTTCGTATAGTAGTTAAGAATTGCTCATTATTATGACAAATTTGTCCAACGAATAAATAAAGAAATGAATAATTACTCGAACGCGACACGTGCACGACAAAAGTATGGCGAAGACTGCGTCGCAAATCGGTAAAAAGGAACTATGGAAAAGAACAAAGAACTCTGTGAAAGATGTCACGCATATATCTATGAATATCGATTACCATTCGGTCGATAACTTATCGATCATCCATTAGAAAGAAGGAACTTTCAATATATCCACGAAAATGAGCCGGTAAATAGAGATGTAATTGGGTACAGAAGGCAGCTGAATGATCCTCGAAGCAAAATTGGCATCTGGAATAGAAAATATGCGAAATTAAAATATAGAAAGATAAACGAAATTAAAGATAATATTTTAATAATTTATTTATAATATTTTTAGTAATTTAGATAATATTTTAACTCCAATTCCATTCGTTACAATGACTTTTATTATTATTAATACGTTATTTAAGAATGACGCCGTTTGGCGCCAAATTTAAAATCCCATTGCACGTAGAAAGTTGTTTCTCATGTAATTTCTCATTAATATTAAATTTGCAACTTTATGCGGACTAAATATATATATACGGTGACCGAAAAAAGTTGTTGTCGGAATAGACTCGAAGTTTGTTGCTATTATTACTTCGAATTTAACATAATTTTCGTTACGAACGATCACACTTTGTTTCCCCATGCTCTGTATGGATATTCCCGGCTTCGAACCGAGGAATAACTGCAAGCAGTAAGATACAATTAGGTTAATGATTCTCCGCGAGAGAAAAAAAAAAAAGGAAGAAAGAAGAGAGAATTGTTTGGCCGTTCACGCGATCGCGAAGTTGAAATAACCAGACGAAGCTATTATCTTCGCAGTTTACATTTTTCTATTTGCAAACTCGCTAATTTTATAATAATATGTATCTGTAGAGTGATTCTCAAAAAACAAGCAAAAAGCACCTTTCGTTATTTTCTCCGCTATTTTGCAATTTTCTCAAAAAACTTTTCGTACGCCATCTAGCAAACAGATCATTTCAACTTCTCAGCAAAACTGAAGTTAGTTGGTGATATTTTTTGTAAGTTAGATTTAATTTTAATATTTGGATAGAACGTGTTAATGGAAATTTCGTTTCTATTTATTTAATCGTTTATTATACGTTTTAAACTGAGGTAAAAATTTGTTTCAGGCAATATCAAGATCTAATAAGCGTGCAATATCTAACCCTTTACGGTCTAAGTGTACCTTCTAGGCATGTTTACTATCTAGCGTTGTGGTCCAAGTGTACCTTCCAGGCACATATCTAATTAGATTAACGTTAACTGTGGATTACGTTATATTTCCTTACACAGAACTGCTTCCTATTGTACAGATGAACTATTATTTGCATTGTTAACAGCATAACTATTTTTCTCGTATGAAATATCACTATTTAAATATTATATTCACCTTGAAACTTTCAAAGAGTGAGTTTTTCGAACCTAACCTAACTTAATCTAACCTAACCTAAGCTAACTATTTTTCTCGTATGAAATATCACTATTTAAATATTATATTCACCTTGGAACTTTCAAAGAGTAGGTTCTTCGAACTCATAAGCTGAGAAACTTTAAATTAGGACTGTTTTTCTTGTGTGCAAAAATTCTGAAAAAATGATTTATCGTTCTAACTGATTGAATCCATTGACGAGTTTAATTTAGGGTTACGTAGTCTAATATAGAGATCTTTCTCCCATAAAGTCAAAGAAAAATAAACAATTTTTAACAAATTTTCTAGACGAAAGAAACAACATAAGTTTTTAACAATTTCTAATTGATTGAATTCATCGACGAGTCCAATTTAGGGTTACATAACCTAATACAGAGAACTTTCTCCCTATAAATTCTCCATGTTCGATCATTCCTTAGTATCTATCACGTTGAATCTAAGAACTGATTTAATTTTAATAGAAAGTATTTTATAAGTAGGTATCTATCACGGTGAAAATCAGACGAGAGTTCGAATGCAGCCTGTGGATACGAAAATCGAGATCACTGATATACCCTAGATTTCGGTCGTCGTAAGTCACGTTGATGGGACGTTCAATAATTAACTTCACGAGAAAATCGGTTATCGGGATGATATTATTCGCCCTCTTACTTCCCGGTAATAACCGACAACCAGCGTTCAACGAACGAACGAACGTACCTGGCTTGCCATCTTACTTAGGGGATTCAATTTAGATGTAAAATTTAGAGTGGTGATCGCGCCAGAACCCCCAAGCCACTAGGGGTACCTTGGCCCCTCTTTTCCATTTTAGACCACGAATTCCACGTTATTATAATAGACCATCGCTAATGGCTTGAAAATAAAGACCACCAGGATAATAGACAAACCATGGATAACAGGAACATCGGACGAAGTCGAACAGATCAAAATGAACTTACACTCCTGCTCGTAACTCTTAGGACTGTCGTCGTATTTGCATATTAAATCTGAAAAAAAAAACGAAATAAATTTTCAAAGATACGTATGAGTAAAATACAGGATTTTCCAATAAAAGGGATAGAACTTTGAATTGAAATGAAACGAAAAGTATGAAAGATAATTTATTACTCTCTACTCTATTTTAAAGTACATTCGATGGCATTATATGTGAAAGTCATTTTGTAAATCATTTTATTCACCGGTTATTTTGACTAATTAAAAATTGAAACGTTCAAATGGAAACGAATTAGGAAATATAACGTTGGATACGACCTGATTTATGTGCCACAGTCATCGAAAATTGAGAGGTCATTTATATGATATTGCATTTTCTGTATAATGCGATAGAATGTATTTTAAAATAAAGTAGATAGCACTGGATTAAATGTCACACATCCACCATTTTATACATCACACTCTATCATTACACGATTAACAGTGAATTTCTTTGCATTAATTATTAATTTTCATCTTTCCACATGCGTCAAAATCCAAAATTGCGATTAGTTGTAATTTTTCTTCTCATAAGCGCAGAAAAATCGGGTTAGGTTAGGTTTAGTTCTTACGTACTATCTATAGAATGTCGATAAAAAAGGAAAACCGGAGGAATGGTACGCGTAACAAGATAAAACGCACTTTCGTTTGAAATTGACGCATGGACAATGGAGAGAGTCTCTCCTTGTACACGGAGAATAAAGATAAAAAGAAAACGAAAGAAAAATCTCTGTTGTCCACGTGTGAGCTAGCTTCATGTACAGATTCGTAAACCATTTTCTTTCTTCCTTCAACTTTCACGAACGTAATACGCAACTGTAAACAACGTTTGAACGCTCTTTCGATTTCGATCGGGGTAACTGTGCAGTTCGGTTGAATTTTTCCATCCCTCCCAAAGCGTCTGCTTTGTTGCCAGTCGAACGAAATATCACGGAGTACGAGAGGACCCGAGAATCGTGTGATATATTACTTTAATCGAAAACTCTGTCGCGGTATGTGCAAGAGAAGTGGACGTGAAGTGGACGCGAAGTGATCCATTCTTTACTTCCGATGAAACTCGGAAACACGAGATTGCAGTCATTTAGCTTGATGGAACTCGATTTTGTTATTGTATATATATATATATACTCGATGCTTGGCGAATATTCATTTGGATAATGTATACGAGAACGTTTGATGCAAATGAAGAGCAAAAATATTATTAAATCGTGTAATTTTGCCTTTAGAGTAGTTGCGAAATTGACGGCTCGAGTAGGTTTCTGGTTTTCTATCAGCGTTAATTGTTGATTTAGAGCAGGGTTTCCCAACTCATTTTTCCTGATACGTGCTCCACACGAACGTCACGAAATTTTTTATGCTTCATTTACGCTAATTGTTTGAAATCTTTTCAGGTTGTTCCTTTTTCATTGAAATTATGATTCACCCTATCGTATTGTGCAGGAAAAATAAAGAAACTTTGTTCTTTTCCATTTTTCTCACAAATCTGTCGTTTAACAAGGAAAACGCTGCAAATTAATAGAGCGAATGTCCTCAACATTTCTCATGGAACTTATTGCAAATTTAAAAAAATGTATTCAGGCCATCGTGTTGTGCAGGAAAAATAAAGAAATATTTTCCTTTTCTGTTTTGTTCACAAATCTACCATTTATGAGAAAAACGTTGAAAAATAGTAGGGCGAACAGCCTGTACATTTTTGCTGAAATAACAGGATCATCCAGAAAATACGCCTACACGTTTCTCTTTAATACAACAGAAACTATTTGGAATTTTTTGAAGATGTTTCTCTTTGTTGAAAGTACAGTTCAGTACAATTGTATTTGGTTAAGAATATTATTCAAATGTTCACTATAATTACATTTGCAGACAATTCGATTATTGAAATATTCAACGACTTTTCGACATATTGCTGGAATTTATTTCACGAATTGCAATTCCAATGTTGTTCTTCAGATCGTTAATTATTCCTGGCTTGTTAGCATGGGCTTGCTTTCCAAAAAAACCTCAGAAAAAATCCAATTGAAAGTTTTTTAATTAGTTTTCAATGTTACAAATAATTTTGTTACGAGTTTCATAAATTTCCCTGGATTCAGGAGTGTAGATTCACCCTCTAAAGCTGTGACAATTAATTTTTTTCACATTAAAATTATTAAACGAATTTGTCAACGCTTATTATTGCTATTACTCGACCAAATTTTTTTTTTTTATTTCTTCGGAACGAATATACAAATTTACCGTAACGAGGAGTTTGGTTGGCTTATCCAGACTGCACTAAATCGTACGTATATTAATTGGACCAAACGAATTATTCATAATTTGAAATACTGTTGTCTGTGCCGCATTAAGCAATTAATGTACAGGTCTGATTCTCAACTACCTTTGCGTGCCGGATGTTCTACTTTAGTAATTACGAACAATTAGAGAATTACTATCAGTTCCAGGAATTCTCTGAACGTTGCATTTCTCCACTTTTACTTTTACACCATTGCATTAAAAAAAAAAAAGAAAAAACTCCGGTACATCTATCGTTTATTATCTATTCATTTCAACTAATTAACAGTTTCACAGAATTAATTGTATTTTATTTTATTTTTATTGATTTTACTATTTTATTTTATTTCATTTTATTTTCATTTATTTTAAGGCCGGTAACATATTGCACGAGAAACTTCAACCGCGAAAAAATCTGCGATTTTTCTTACAACGCGACGCAGAATCTCTCACCGTAGCGAATATCAGTTTTCTTTTCTACCGACTTGTACGTGGTAAGCTACCATATGTCGTTGGGTTTGAAATTCACTGTACCTCCCGTGTCTTCGGTTGACCTATATTCGTTGGTGTAAGAAGGGTTGCCATTCTACAGTAATATTTTCAAATATTAATAACTAAGCAACGAAGCCTTGACCGCAATTTTTTATTCTTGATTTTCGTTTCATATGGGTTTCTAGAATTACCCCTTAAATTTTCTATCAATTGTTGCCAAACACTTTGTGTACAGAAGTGGTGAAAATTGGAAAAATAAAATAATTATATAGAACGAGCCACTTAAGACTGAAAAGTACAAATATTTTCGAAACTATTAATTATATGAAAAAAAACTTCAGATAAAAGTTTATTAGTTTCAACAGGAGCATTGTTTAATGTAAATATTATTTTTATAAATGAAAACGTAAAGAACATATGAAGGTCAAGTTAATTTTTTCAAATAGAATTATATATTTTTTAATACATCAGTCGATTCAGCTCGTCATTCTCTATAAAAAAGAATCTACCTATTTATACCGAGAAATTATTATTTTAAGAGATATTTTAATTAAAATATCGCGGCGTGGTACTCCAGCAGCCGTGTTCATTTTTTGCAATTACACGTGCTATTTTCCTCTCCAGAATAGTAGAGGTTAACGAGTAGAATTTATATATGTCACGTTTGATAAGATTACGTTCACTTTTCGTGACGAAAATTTTTTATAAGTCCAAAAGAATAGTCGTAAATTATTTCAAAATGAAGGACAATCTAACAAAACACCATTTGACATCTGAGAAACATTTTACTGATAATTCTGTTTTACAAAGTTTATTAAAAAGACATTTTACAAAGTTCATAAATTGAAACTCAAAAGGATAAATTTCCTCGAAATCGATGTCTCAGATTGATTAGGAAATTCCAAATGATTTTACACGTTGCAAACAAAAAAGAAAAAAATTTTTCTGAAAACGTAACAATTTTAATATACTCTGTTTCAGCATCACTGTCGACACTGTGGTAAAATCTTCTGTCACGCCTGCAGCGACAACACCATGAACTTCCCTAATTCAACGAAACCTGTCCGCGTTTGCGACGAATGTTACGTGTTCCTGGTTGGCCGATATGCGTGTGCGCGCTAACAACGCTAACGTGATCGCCTCCATTCATCGGTCAGACGGTGAGAATTCTTCGTTTCGAACGGTGGCGAGAAACGAAGTTTAAGAGAAAAGATCTGTCTTGCACATATACAGTAGCTCACGAAAGTATTCGAACGCTTGTGTTCGAAAGTATTCGAACTGATTTCGGTTTCACGTTGAATTCCTTTCAGCACAGAGTTTCATTAGACGATGTTTTGCGAAAGATCCACTTGATACGCGGCGTGGAATAAGTAGAAAACAAACGAATAGGACGATTTTTCAACCGTTGAAAGTAACTTTTCTTTCCTCTTCCGTTTTTTTCATTTGTTCTGAGAGATGAACCATTCGTGGTGAGCAACGATCGCTGGATTTATACTGGCTGTGTTGGAAACTGGTGGCGCAAGCGGAAACATGTTGATCCTACGTGAAAAAATAAATGGATAACGTGGAATAAAATTTTTTTTTCATAAAAGTCTTAGTTTTTGAGAAAATTGAACTTGTAGGTTTTATGATAACGTAATAGTTCGCGAAGAAACAGTCTACTCATAAAATAGTGTCGATTTTCAACTAAACGAAACAATCGTACAAGTTTTAGAATAATTTAAACTGTCAAAATATCGTATCCATTCTTTCACGATACTCTGATTCAAAGAGAAAGCTATCATTTTCAACAGTTCATTCATTAATGTATATTTACATTAAGCAAATCGTTAATAAATGTATTGTCTGATCTGATCGTGACGTTCGCATCGTTTATTGGTAAAATAGTAAGTCGAAACATACTTAAGCGCACATGAAGTCGATTTTCTCGAAAGCAAAGCCTCATGAAAATTTTTTAGATAATTAGTTGCATTAGGGAAGATTGCTACAGATAACTCTGACCTCAACATATGTTGCCAAGAACGCTTTCCAAGAAATCTCTCGTCATTCCTTAAAAAATTATTAATTGTTAAAAATAGGACACGGAGGGATGTCCATTTTTCAATAAAGTTGATATATATTGTAGCG
The DNA here is from genome assembly GCA_951804975.1 of Anthophora plumipes. Classification (NCBI taxonomy): domain Eukaryota; kingdom Metazoa; phylum Arthropoda; class Insecta; order Hymenoptera; family Apidae; genus Anthophora; species Anthophora plumipes. The sequence goes on along the minus strand of OX638123.1, from coordinate 12,925,696 downwards.
TTCGGTTAATATCGAAGCTTCAACGTATGGATAGAGCAGGGGCGGAGCCTGAGAGGGCGGAGCTTGGAAGAGGCGGAGCCTAAGAGGCGGAGTCTCGAGAGAGGCGAATCCTGAGACTATGGGATTCGAAAGAGGCGGAGCTTAAAAGGCGAAAAGTCTAAGCAGGGTGGAATTTCAAATAGGAGTACTCTAGCAGAGGCGGAGCTTGGTAAAGGTGGAGTCTGAGAGGGGCGGGGCCTAATAAAGGCGGAGTCTGAGAGGGGCGGAACCTGTATCCCCACTCCAGAATAATAGCAGCTAACCTAATTCAATCTATCTTTGAAATACATCACACTATTCTATCCGGAATGTACTCTAAGAATGAATTAGGTTAGGTCAGCTTTCATTTTATGAATATAAATGCGTCATAGTTTCTAAAAAAGACTTAGAAACATAATCTGAATAATCACATTGCGTTGAAATTAAGTAATTCGTGAAATAGCATGATAATATTTATATAATATGATAATATTATATATATATAATATGATAATATTCGTAGTACCAATCACAAAGAATGCGTTCGAATCTTTCGTACTGTTTCATCATTTTTAATTGTTAACGTCGACACTATAATATCTGGATTTATGTTCCGACTAAGATTAGGTTTTAATATTAGTACAAACATTCTCTTCGCGTTTTTAATCTTTGAACGACGGACAGCTGGACTGATCACATGAGAGACTGTGCCTGGGTCCTTTTGGACCCCAATTAGCTATCCTTTCCTATGGTTTTCAAACGACTTTTTTTACATTTTGTAGACTTTTTTTTATTTCTATTTTTTATATTTTTTTAAAAATTTAAAAATATTTTCTATTCTTAAATTTTGAGTCTGAATGGAAAGATTTATAATAGACATAGAAAAGTTTCGATATTTGCTTGAAATGTGTCTTATTTTTAACAATTGTTGATAACTGTTTAAGGAATAACGAGTGACAACTAATACCTCGTGAATCTGACCGACGAAAGCGTCTTTGATGACATGTGTCAAGATTAAAATCATCGGAGGAACCTTCCCTAATATAAATAGTTACTAAGTTTTATTCTATATTTGAAATTAATCTCTTCGCGTAGCGAAGAATCATTTAATTTTAGATATTTGTTTCTGTTGACTTTTTTAATTCCATTTTTCCATTTCTTCTTTCTCCGTTGTTACACCAGTTGCATAACACTCTGTATATGCTATTATCTACGTGAATAATCGAAGGACAAACGAATGCATTGCTATGTATGTAATTCTGTTATTTAAACTATCGATATTCGTAGTAGAATTTCACGGAGAGGATTGTTACGAAGAAGAGACGCTTAAGCAAGTATTTTGTATTCATATTATTATATGTAAATCCGCCCTTGGATTGATATTGTAAACAATTATCGAGATACTCCTTCGAAACGCGTGCCTGTACAATGATATTTTTCAAATGTTCTGTAACCTCGAGGAAAGATTTTATGCAAATAAAAGGCTGGTTTTATATTTGTCTGGTTGCACATTTATTTCCCACCTGAAGCAGCTGAAGTAAAAAATTATTTGAAAATTATTCGTTTGAATGAAACACAAAGTAACACGAAATAAAATTAGTATTCTCAGTATTTTAAACGAATATTAAATTAAACAATTGTAAAATTGAAACGATAAAGTGTTTGGAATAATTCATTATTTGAAAATGATCATTTTGTTGTTTTAATTTAAATAAAATCTACCCAACCAGATTTTTAGAAAAATTCATGTGTTTAAAAATATAGTAAAAATGAGTAAAAATTCGGTGGAAAATTATTTCATTATTTCACCTTACAGATATTATAAAAAGCACTATAATCTTTTAAAAATATACTAAAAAAGGAGTAAAAATTCAGTAGACTTAATTATTTCAACTCTAAAAATTTTTTTGATTATTTCACCTCGCAGATATTATAAAAAAGCATTATAATTTCTTAAAAATATACCAAAATATATACAAAAATATACTGAAAGATAGAATAAAAATTTGGTAGACAATTATTTCAATTTTTAAATTATTTAATTATTTCCTACAGATGATAATTCGAACTTTTTTTGTACATTCGTTAACATTACGGTGCATTCTGTCCAATTTTTCACAGATGCATAAAAATCCGCAGTGAAACAATCACATTTTCCTCTAATCTTATTTCGAAGCTTGCACAGAACACAGTGTCTAAAAGAACACTTATCTCCTGAACCCTAATTTACCCTAACCTAACTCAATACCGTGGATTACAACGAAACTTGCTAAACCAGATGTATACGAACAGTTCAAAATCACGCGAAAGTGCCATTGAAAAAGAAAGGAGGCAGAACTTTTTAATATACCTAACGCTTAGGTTGCGCTCTTCTTTTCACATCGTCGATTACCACGCGGCTTTCATTCCGCGCAAATGTTCAATCGCGAAAATCACGCCATATGCAGGAAATAGTTTAAACACAGCCTCCTAGGGCAATTTTATTTCAGCAAAAATTTCTTATCAAACCGGTTGATGATTTTCAATCACAAAAAGTTCAAAAATTTGACAAATTTTTCACTAAACTTAAGAATTTCTTAGAAAATTCGCGATTATTATCTGTCGAACTAAAAAGTAAATCCAACGTGAGCTTTAAACAGTCTGCACTTTTGAAAATTTTACCATTTTCAAGAGTTCCTTAGTGCACGAAATAAATGGTAACCCAACGATGTCTAGAAATCAGAAGAATACGGCAAATATGCTGTTAACGTCTCATATTCAGTTACTTTACCCTATCATTACAATGTCTATGAAGAATTACACTCGTCTAACGTTCACGCAACGATCAACCAAAGCAGAAGGACGCTGAAGAAAACGATAAAGTCCTAAGATAACGTGTTCGAACGTTTCGAAAGGTTCTCGAAGGTAAAGGAACACTAATGGCCAAAGCCAATCGCGTTAATATCTCATTCAGGATGGCATTAAAGGAACGAATCGCGTTCAAGAGAGGAGAAGCTTCCAGCGACGCGGAAACCGTGCCCGTAGAAAACGTCGGCCATATAATGTGCAATCTTACCTGCCGAACGTAAATCTGTTTCTCAGCTTGCATACACACGCTCTCTCTAATCTTCGCGGGGTAGAACCGCATATACACGCCATACCCATCGACTTTGCTACGAACCGCCATGCCGTCACCTCTACCAAGCTTGAAAAGCAGTAAAACAGTCCCTGGCCACCTAACCCACCGGTTCTCCTTATGCTTTCTCGACGTTAACAATGCTCGGCCACCACGAGATTGGTGCGATGTATTTATGTACAGGGTGTCTCGTCTAATATCGACATCCACTGATTTACGTCGGTATTATTATATGCAATAGAACGTGCTTCGAATGAAGAATGAAAGTTTGGAAAATATTGGGTTCGCGGATAAGTAACACTATAACTACCAAACCAGTCAAAATGATTGTTCTCGTCTAATTTCTCCTTAAACATTTTCAAATGATATTTCAGAATGAAATCGAACGTGATGAAAAGGGACCATGAAGACACATTGAAATTCTTTTCACCATTTTCATGGTGATCATTTATACGATATTGTACCACATACACAATGCCATAGAATGTACTTTAAAATGAAGTAGCAACTACTATATTATCTTTCCTACTTTTCGTTTCATTCCAATTTAAAGTTCTATCGCTCTTAATGGAGGACCCAAAATTTTAGAGATACTTTCTAGTTGTCCTATTGTTGTCCACGTTTTATCTCGTTTCTAGTTCAAAAAATGAAGCCTTTGACATTGTCTCCTGATCGTATAATTAATAAGACGAATGTAAAAATACTGAAATCTTAAAATATAGCAGATTTGTCGATCGAAATCGCAAAGTTAGGATAATCTGTTGCCTTTGACACTGTCTTTTCGTCAAATTGCTTCTGTCTTCCACCGTTATCTATGAAACACGAGGGATCCGTGTAAAATCGAACACCATATATAACCGTGGCACGTATTTATATTCTATAGCTATGTGGGAGAGTTATCGGTGTCGTGTTACACGTGTGCTCGCGGTACTTGCTGGCTGGCTGCGGTAAGTTCTGAAGGGCGGTTCCGAGCCGCGGCCGTCCGTGTAGGCCAACTTGTCGGCTATCTACGACTTTCGAAAGCTCGTTAGCCACGACCATGCACGCTTAAACGGCCGCTAAATTGAAATCGATCCTTCCGAAAGCTTTTGGCTTCGATCCCCCGGCGACCTACCGTCTCGAGGATCCCAACAACCGTTGAGGACAACACTCGTACCGAACCACGTGCCTTGCACCAATGTGCACGCGACAATCTTGTTAAACTGAGAACGCGAGGCAACCGTTTTGTTTTCGGAAAGAGGGACGTTTTACACGCGGAGAATTCACTCTCTATTTCTTGAGATTTCTATCAGAGATTTCTTTGAGACAGTGTAAACTTAGTTGGCTATTCTCACGTGAATTTTTATAGGATTAGGTTAGGTTAGTACACCATTTTAATAGTTCGACGTCAGCCATATTCGGTTCTTCTTTACGAATACGGTAATTTATGAATTATTTAATAAAGATATGTAATAATTGGGTTTTATTTAAAAGAAAATGAATTATGGATATTTAGAATATTAAGGAATAAACTGATTTGGGAATTTTCAGCTGATTTTAATATTTTAGTATAGGTTATTTAGGATGTCTTATTGGCTATTCTGGGAATTTTAACCCATTACATTCCTAAAAAATAAATCATCGATATTTCAAATATTAAGGAATAAACTAATTTGGAAATATTTAAAAAATTTTAATATTTTGGTACATGTAATTTAAGATGCCTTATTTGCTATTTTGGGAAATTTAACAAATTACATTCCTAAAAAATAAATCATCGATATTTAGAACATTAAGAAATCAACTAATTTTGGAATTTTTAACTGATTTTAATATTTTAGTAGTTTATGGCAGGGACATGTCGGAAAGGTTATTTTTGAGAATGGGACTTTGATCTAAATTTCCTATAAATGCCTAAAAATCCGCAGTAATTGGATTATAATTATTATTAATTTAACAGACAATATTTGAAACTTCCTGTAGAATGTGATTTTCGAATTTCTCGATCGATTCCAAGGTAGTGTAACGATCTACAGATCAGGGAGAAGATATTTGCAAATGACTCATAGGCGATGAGTGCCGTGACTGTGAAACATTTCATTTTCGATGAGTATCATTCGAAAAATATTGCTTCGTAAGTCGATGAATATAGAAGGGAACGAATCACCGTTCTTACCAAAATGACGACGAGTCAACGCACGTGAAATCATGCTAATAAAATAATGCCCCATGCATAACAGTAATAACGGTAGCATGACGTGTTTAGCAACCCGTGGAACGCTGTGCCTAGATCGTGAATGTAATACCTTCACATCAGCATGACCGACACGCGAAATGTTTAAAGTTCACGTTATTATGTCATAAGAGATTTCTTTTCCTCCCTTTTCCTTTTTCTTTTCTAGTTCTTGCAGATCCTGCGTAAATATAAATATACCTGTTCATTCTTTCATTAATGTACCTGTTAACAAAGGAATGGTAAAATAAAATTACTGGAAAATAAATTCTACAATACTAGTTAACCTCGATTTTTTGCAAATTTTCGAAAGTGGAGGAAAATGTCTACAATTTTCACGTTTTTCATTTTCTACAATATAAATAAACCTGTTTATTCTTGGATTCACATACTTTTTTAACAAAGTTTCGTATAAACAATGGTAAAATAAAATGACCGGGAAATAAATTCTCATTTACTTCGATTCATACTGAATTTTCTCATTTTCCTGAATCAAATAATAGGAAACACAAAGTTTCTAACGATACAGTATTGATTTATAATTCCACATGAATTATTATCCTGTCTATTTAATATTAAACAAAAGTATTTTATTTAAAATATACTCTTAAGTATTAAATAAATATTTCTTATCTTTAGAACGTATAAATATCGCCTTAATTACGAAAGAGTAGAATGATTCTAGTACTTATCAAGGTGTTGAAGGTAATGCCTGGTGAAATAGGTTTAAAACAATTTTGATTAAAAGTTTCTGCATTTCACGTAGTTAAATTGTTCCGCATCCCATTTGGTATTCGTTAATGTTGATTTACTTGTGTAGATAGAACGCCTGATTATAGAGGGTGTCTTGTTTAACGCGTCCAGATAAAATATCTTCGTTCTTTGTGATTATACATATTAAACAAATTATACATATTATACATAATAAAAAAAAAAAAGAGCCGAAACAACTTGGAGGTTGCTCAAAAGAGCGTTCTCGATAACTTTAAGCCTCGACAATCTAAATATAATTAGTATGTCGAATTTAAAATCATTTTTACAATCGACATTTAATATTTGCTTACGATTTTGCAACAAATTGTTAATAAATAAACTTCACGTAAGATTTTCTTCTTATTTTCATTCGAATCTGTAGATTATACTACTGGAATCTTAGTGAAAGAGCAAGGAAACACCCTGTACATCGTTGTTTCTCGAAAACAGTGTATACTTATCGAAACTAAAATTCATGCAGAAGTTGAAAGAATATCTAGCACGTGTGTGCGATCTTCAAATCGCACGATCGACTGGTTCGAGCTTCTAGTGAAGCAAAACGAAATCGTGGCTTGCGTGTCGCGGTACACAGTAGTTGAAGCAACAAAAACAAAGAAAAACAAAGCTTGGTGGGGGGAAAAAAAATAAAAGGAGAAAGAAGAGTGGAAAATTCTGCGATCCATCGAAGCGCGGAAAGTTATGTGGAGTAGCGAAAACAAATAATCGTTTTCCGTAACAATGCGCAGGGTAAGCTGCTTCGTATTTTATTGTTGCTGCTTGCGTATTTACTCTGACAATTCGGATTTATCGGAATAAATGGATTTATGACCGCGGCGATATTTCCAAAGAACGATCAAACACTGATTCCTGTCTTTCGGTCTAATTCTTTCATTCACCGATCGCCAGTAAATTGCTTGGACTTCTGAGTGAAATTTTTCATTTAAAATTACGTTCTTCGTGTTCTCAAGAAGCTGGATTTATTCAAAATTCTCAAAAAGTCCATTTTTCTTAAATATTTTTGTAAATTAATATTTTGAGAAGATTTTCACTCCAGTTAGGTCAGATTGGTGTAAAAATTCGTGGAATTGACAAGTTTATGGTGTTTTTGCAGTGTCAGAGTCAAAGTGGGATTTACAGAAAAACAGATTTTTCGAAAAATTTGCATTCGAGTTAAAATATCCGGTAAAAAACGAAGATTAAGCCGAAGTTCGAATTTCTTTGTTATAAAACGAACGAAATATAATTGAGAGAGTAAAAAAAATATTTATACTCATTTTAAAATTGAGCTTATTTAATATTCATGGAACTATAAAAATGTACTCGATGTAAAAGCAGATCAGAGAACCATAAACCCATGCAGATTGTAAAATTTATTTATTTCAGTCTTCATTTTATTGTTTCTGAATTTCGTTTAGTATTTCTCTTCCAAGTAAATCTGATTTTAAAAAACGATTATTCAATTCTGTTCTTATTTTAAATGCAGAATTGACTGAAATAGAGAATATTTTTTCATTGTCCAATTTTCAAAACGTTAAATAATAAACCTAAATTAATCTTTGATTAATTGCCTCAAATATTACACATTTGGTCTTCATTGTCTTCAGGTTCCATAAGAAACCCATAAATTCACTTTTCCATGGATTTTCCTACATTATGATTACATCTGAGGTGATTTCAACCAAAAATTTTAACGTTTTCAATAAAATAATTAATTAATATTTACGTATTATTGTAGAAACTAAAATTGTGGTGCTTTTAAATTTGCAAAAATCAGTTTTTACTGGATTAATAAACTGTTATATAATTTATCTAAGTTTCTAATTAAAACTAGAATGATAGGACAAAGAGTATTATCAATCAGATAGTCGAAAAATTTTATAAAGCGTTCTTTAAGAGATTTTAAATAAATCGGTCGATTACTTCTCTGGATATCACGTCTGTCGAATTGAAAAACGTGGTTATATTAAGATTACGGTCTAAATGTCCAAGTGAGATATATATTCTCCATTTTAATCGGTTTCCCGTAGATTCAATCCGACGTTCGATATCACTTTTCAAAGAAACTCGAAGAACTGAAGCAAAATTCTTAAAAATCACATTTTCCTCTAATGAAGCATGGCGGCTGGTTAGGGGAAGGATGAAACTAGATGAAAAGTAGAAATGGTGTGCGAAAATTACCAACAGTAAATCACTGTGATCGCAAAATCAGCATCAGACTCGTGATTTAAGAAGGGAAATCACTTTTCACATCGAAAGGAGGATGTTGGAAAAATGCCAAATTTATATCAGACACCAAAAATTTCAATATGACGTCATTCTGTAATTCCTAATGTATCACAAATGCACAATTATTTATAGCGAATCAGATGGAAAAGTTACAAAAGTTTGGAAAATTTTCACTCACTTTTCTTGAATTTTCGCGATTTTTAAACGTCGCAAAAATAAATAATTTACGGAAGTTTCAACGATGTACAAAGAATTAATAAGAATTTAAGTTTGGAAAATTCTCACTCACTTTTCTTGAATTTTCGCGATTTTTAAACATCGCAAAAATAAATAATTTACGGAAGTTTCAGCGATGTACAAAGAATTAATAAGAAATTGATAAAAAGGACCACATGTTAAAAAATTCTCGTTATATCATATAATTTAGATACTTTTTCGAGGTTATGGTGTTTCGAAGGTGCACGAGTGAGCAAACTGTGAATCAGAGATAGGCAATTTACGAAACTTTGAAAATGGTCACTTCCGAGAATTTCTTTCGATCCTTTCTCTACGTAGTTTCCTGCACGGTTGAATATTTCACTTTTTGCAGGTGTCATTGCAATTTCTGACGCGACACGCGCAAACGTAATCAAACACATGCCCTCCTACCATTCTCTCCACCCTTTATACGCCGCTGTAACGTCTTATGCAGATAATGCCGCGATTACAGGGAGATGAAGCTACAAAATGGCCTGGCATATTCGATATAAACAACGCTATAAAAGCTTCGCTGGCCTGTGGAAATTTTCTGAAGCTTAGGATGAACGAGGAGACACGTTTCCCTATTTTTTTTTTCAAATGCTACAATTCAATGGAGCTGAAATTTATCGAACAGCCATTTATTCTTCGTTCGTCAGTTCTCCTTCTTTCTATACCTGTTAAACTTTTTGGAAATTTTTTAGTCTTCGATTAAAATTATTTTAATACATATCTGAAAGTATTTATTACTTAATGTAATGAGCTCTATCAGATGATGATATGTGAATTTTGATAGCTTGTAGAATAAGTAATTAAAAGTAGCTATTATCTATAATTTAGATCACATTTTGTTGGAAGAATTAGTACAAATATTGAGTAATCTGCGACGAAGATGGATACAGTAGAGAAACTTGTCAGAAAATTGTTTGAGTGAATTCATTTTTTTATTGTAAGCAAAAAGAGGAAAAGAAAAATGAACAATTTGATATCTGTGGATTGTCTCGAATGGATTAACTCACGAAAAGGCGAATCTGTTGAACAATTCTAATTACGAAATGTCAGCCGCGTTTAATAACTAGTGTTTTTAGTAACAGTTTGGAAATAGGTGAGCTCAGTGCAACTTCTCGGTGCTTATTACAATTTATATTTATCTCTAAGTAAGTCTTAAAGCTTCTTATAATAACTTTTGTTGATAGAAGTAATAAAAGAAAAGGGAAGCTGAACTTGTGCATTGCAGTTTTCAACTTGCTAATTAATTACTACGAGGGGACGTAAAGGGGTGATTCTTGGACAGATTAAAGGAAAATTTCGTTGCGTATGCACAGAAGGATGCTTTCGATATTTTCATTATTCATATATCACTTTGAGATGCCTTCTTTTTTTCAAACAAATACTTTATAGTGTTTCTTATAGTACCTGCTGTGTTAGATTAATCATTTCAAATTAGAAATATAATAAATTTACCTCAGAAAATATGGAAAGCTCTATCTTTCACTGTATTCTCAAAAAATGTACATTTTTGATAAAAATCTGTGGTATAGTGATAACACAATATCAAAAAATAAAGCTACATTAGGTTAATAATTTCAGATTAGAAATATAATTATTTTAGATTAGAAAATGCAAAAGTTCCAGTATTTCCTTTACCATACTCTCAAAAAATATCAATTTTCAATAAAAATCTGTGGTATAATGATAGCACAGTATAAAAAAATAATGCCAAATTAGAATAACTGCTAAATAACAATCTATAATAGCTAAATAAAAAATGTAGCTTAGAAAATACGGAAAGTTCCATTTATTTTTTTAACCATACTCTCAAAAAATATAAATTTTCAATAAAAATCCGTAGTTTAAATTAGAATAATTGCTAAATAATAATTTACAATAGCTAAATAAAAAATTCAGCTTAGAAAATACAAAAAGTTCCACTTCTTTCTTACCACGTTCTCAAAAACTACAAATTTCCATTAAAAATCCTTAGTCTGGCGATAACACAATATCAAAGAGCAATCAAAATAATCTGTCTATCACGATTACTCTCATATTCAATTATTCTTATCCGGTATCAAAGTACCAGGCTAAAAGGATCCTTTAAACCTACAGATTCTCCATGTAATTAACTAGCTTTTAACATTATTTCTGGTTAGAATACGAAATGGCTGAGATACACACACACACACAGAAACAGAGAGAGAGAGAGAGAAGAGAAGAGAAAATCTTAAAGCAATTTCCCAGTTAATGCAATTAGCAATGAAAAGTGTCTGGCAAGAGAGAAAATTCTCTCTCTTTCTCTCTTCCAGCAGGAGTGCACTTGTCTCGATGTCCGCCTGGGACGATTGTAAACAGATATTTTCTTCATATTTTTCCCTCGTCGAATTTTCTTGCAACCCGAGCCATGGAGGAAGGGTAAGTTTTCGTACAGAGCATGCGTCGTTCGGTTGGCGGCAAAGTGTCAGGAAGAACCGGCGTACGAGAGTCAGTAGACGTAGCCGCGTCGTCCACGTAACAATATGCTCCCGGTTCTCGCGATCACGGTTTTCTACATCGCGACGTGGACATCCGCGCTGAACGATCCGCAATCAGGTAAATCGAGCAATCACCTGACTAGCTGAACATATTATATGTAATATATTTACACTGGTTTATTTGAAATATCCTCTTTACTTTCGTCGTAACGTGTTGTGTGTGGCTTCAACAGTTCCACAGGGAGGATATTTTTTCCGCAGGATCAACTCAGTGTGTTCTGCTGTCAAAACTGGTTAGGTCCAAGTGTCTTTTGAAAAATTTGTTCGTTAACATTAGATCTATCGACTTGCATATACCTATTTCTACCGAAAGACCCAAAATGACTTGTTCCTGTATAGAGAAAAGTGGGACCCGAAAAAGTAGGACCCGAATTTATAGACATTGCTTTATTTTATTTAACGAATATTGAAAGTAAATGTAATATTGTTTAAAATAATCGTTGGGGCAAAGAATAAAATGAACTTTGACAAATAGTATTATAAACTAGGCTTATTTATTAAAAAAAAAAGAGAGTCCAAAGGAAACTGTTACAGACATGTGTTCTTAGGTTAGGCAAGAAGTTAAGACAAAAGAAAAGAGAGATGACAAGCAAAAAAAGAATTTGAACAGCTCCATCTGTTAGTAAAGATTGCTATACCAACAATAATTATGTTTAAAATTTCCCTAACCGAAGAAAGAGCTTTTACAATTAAAGATTTTTTAAGCTGTACATTTATCTCTCACGAGATGCATGATTAAAATCAACCAATGACGAGTATATACGTCGAACGCAGGGCAAATGCTTCTATCATAAATTTGACGAGAAAAATAGAGTAGAATTATATTTTTAATAAAAAATGTACAATTCTTGATTGAAAAGGTTATTTGCATATTCATCCCAAAAATGTCAAGACATTCGAAGAATATCAAGTTATTAGAGAACGTGTACAATATTGACAAATCATTGTCATTTTAAGTTGACCAGGGAAATCAACGACTCAGATTTAAAAATGTGAAAATTACGTATATGAGAAATGTGCAGTCAAAAATCCTATAATTTGTAAAAAATGCGGTAAAAGAGAATAGGGCAGCCATTTAAATCGAAATATTTGCAAAAATCAAAAATCGATATAAACCTTATTATTAGGCAAGTAATGTAAACTAAAAGTAGCCAGGAAAATGGCAAAATTTATAAATCACTGTATTAAACAATAACATAGTGAAAGTAATTTCATTTTGATTTTTTAATAATTTTGCTGATATTGCAACTAAATTATTCTTTACTGAAACATACTAAATCAGAGCTAAAATGAATTTATTTACAGAAATTAATGAAAAAAGTTAATAATTCAATTTTCTATAATATAAATCGTCACATTCCTTGCAATGATACATTGACATTTTTCTTTCTTTGTATTAGACTTTCAATTAGTGTCATTAGATGCAAAAATAAATTCCATTCGAATATAATCACACAATTATCGCAGCCATTCAAACTGAAATATTTGCAAAAATCAAAAATCGATATAAACCTTATTATTAGGCAAGTTTAGACCTTAAACCTCCTCAGTTTAAGAGGTACAGTCTGTTCCAGTTACGTGGGACACTCTGTATAGACAGTTCTTATCGAGATGTACCGTTTCGATTTTTCACAAAATCATTGTACGTCCATGGGAGTTCGTTACGCGACTCCTTCGATGGTTAAGGACGCAGTATAGAAATCACGCGGATGAGATCACGCACACATTGAAATGGAAACCTGCAAACGTCGACATTGTGCCACCTGCGCTCTTTCTTTTCCACCGTCTTCCCACCTACCGCATTTTCTCTGCACCCTATTCCCCTTTCGCCTCTTCTGCTCGCCAGAGAGGGAACCATGGCAAGTATAAATTATCACCGGCGGAAGTTAGTCCAACGAACTCTCCTTATCCTTTCGCGTGATAATAATTACTCTCTCTTTCTCGGCCGGTCGGCTGGAAATAGATTCTTTAGTCGTCTGACGGGACACTTCGTAGATCGTGCTGGAGATCGTTTATTCGCACGGGAACGATTATTTCTTACGTCCATTGGCCATGGTTTAGAGAAATATTCGAAAATCGAGCATTTAGTTGAAGAAGAACCTCGAGGATGCATTTCAAAGTCCTCGAGATCGATTTGCTACACCTTTTTCTCAATAATTATCGAAAAAGAAAACATAGAATTCGGTGAAATCGATACGAAGGTCGAAATTTTGTAGAACAGTCGGAAAATTCGCAAGTATGTGCAATTTAATAGCTCTCGAATGATTCTAGTTTGAAAAATAATTTCGTAGATCTCGACTGATCTGATTTCCGACGAAAATGTTCGGCTATAGAAATGTTAAGACGAGATCAATCGCAATGTACGATAGAATATGTAAATTTGATTGGTAATCGATGACATTTCTAGAGCTAAAGAGAAATAATTAATATTTCTGTCGGTGTATCGTCGGTTCGAGCATTTCTTTTGGATTTACTGCAATTAAGAAATTCCTCTGTGAACGTTGCAGAGTTTAACAATTTCTATGAATTTTTTTTCGTAGCGACGTCACGTCTAACGTTGCAATTTTTTTTTTGCAGTTCATTTAGCGACTCTTTGATAGTACATAATAATTCTTTATGCAGTTTTAATTAATTGTTCGTTGGTTTTGTTTGGTCTGCAATATACAAGTGTTTGAAAAAGGTGAATAATTCGAGAAGATGATTAATTAGTATATCTATGGTTATTGTTCACCATAGCTGATTTAATCTCGATGTTATACATTTGTACTTTGTAAACTTTATAAATATATATTTTTCAATTAGAAAATATGAACTTTCTGCTCTCTGAAAGAACTATTTTATGGCAGTGTAATTAAACGTTCGCCGTAGTTTCATTTATACAACTTTTCGAAATAAAAGTAAATATTTGTTAAAAACACTAAGAAATACGAGGAAACCGGGTTGCGCGACGTAATTGAAATGAAAATAAGGAAATGTTAACTTGAGTCTAAGGTTCCGTATCAAAAGTTGAGAAACTTTTCTCGTAAAATTTCTGATAAAGTTTTCTTATATCAATCATGACAATAATAAAAATAATTTCTTTCTGATAATTATAATGATTTTACGTTTCTATTTTCCATGTTACTTTAAACATGATCCTTCGACAGATTTCAATGTGTAACGTGCATGACGAAAAGTAGATTTCCAAATGTTCTTAGGCACAAAATTTGTCAAATTCCTTCAAAAATCAACAGATTTCATAAAATTTCAAATTTTCAAAGATTGAAAATTCGTTTCGTTAAAATTTCACAATAAAGCTTCGATGTTTTAGAGAAAAAGCGAAGTGGCAGGGCCAAAAAGATCGTCAACGATGAAATAGCGAATTGTATCGAACAAAATCCACAGTATACAACTAGAAAGATCACAAAAGTGTTAAATATTTCCTAAAAATCAGTTTCCTTGCATTCGAAGAAGCACGAAATGACGAATAAGTGCAGCAAGAAGTATCTCCAAAGGAAAAGACTTGAAAAGTAGTTAAAAGAAATAAAAGAAAAATTGAAAAATTGAAAAATTGTGGTTTACAATCACAAGGAAAAGGATTTATAACAATTATAAATATTTCTAGACGAAAGTATATTAAAAACTCGTTTATTGTCTCTGAGCAGAGTAATTTTGTGACACACTCTATGGGCTAATGGTGCAAATGGGTAAACGTTAGACTTAAAGCAGAGTTTGCGAGTGAAATTGTAGAGAAAGTAATTTAGGTTCGGAACAGAGCCAACGTACGTATATAAAATTGAAAGGATAATCGGAACAACGACGAACGGGATGGATGCTTGCGAATTAGGAGCTACCGAGATACGGCCGCCATTATTATGCGCACCTTGCGGTGTAATCGGCTGGGCTAATGACTTAGCACCGAATTATCGCACGACGACCGACGTTCCCGTAAATCTACCGTTCTGGCTTCTCCCTAATTGCACGAACCTTATTACCCTGAATTAGTTACGAATTTCCCTCCTATGTCTGCGGGAAGAGCTCGATTTAAAATTAGAATAAACGGCCCTCTCTATAAATTTCGATCGACCGTAAAACATCAAAACAACAGGGTAATTTTCTACCTCGAGATCGATCTAGCCGACAAGAATTCCGATTTTCCTTCGAAATTCTCTGCTGCTCTTCAGGAAACCTCGAGAGAAAAATTTTGAAATTTATTTTTTTGCCTCCAATTCATTTTTTTTGAAGATGAAAACTGTTTCCCTGAGTGTTTCTCAAATTGCAGTAAATACAATGAAATATTGATAATAAATATTTCTTCAAGCAAGCACAATTCTCGATTAAAAATACTTTTATTAAAATACGACACATGTCTCAAATGTAAGATGTGTACACTTTTGCAACATATTAGAAATGATGACCTAACCTAACCTAACCTAACTCCATTGCATGCACTATACAACAGTATTTATGAATGTGATTATGCACTTAGCATTTTGGATATATTCGTAATTGAATTGTACGACTTGAAGAACTTTTTGCAATGTGTTTCACGTATATGCTTGCTCAAGACATTCAGTTGTTTTCTATGTCATATTCGAATAATGTAACTGAAGTACAGTTAGTTCTGAAGCAAAAGATTGTTTGAGTCTTTTCCGTAACGAAGATAGGCTGAGATCTCATATTAGGCTATCTAACCTAACCCTATTTGATGGCTTTCTGTGACTCATAAGACCTAACCTCACAAATACGTATTTTCGTTTAAATTCCAACATGTCAGAAAGTTCGACGCTGTTTTTCCTTTTCTATCGTGTAACAATCGACACGATTTTATCTTCTAAAGATGAAATGGAATCTGCGTGTACGCGGAAACAACCGCCATTTCGCGTGCAACGTCCTGATCCATCTTGAAATGACGATGAGCGGGACCGGTAATTCGCAGTTATTTCCGTGATTCTTTGGTGAAAAACAGAAAAAGGCGAGGAAAGCAAACGGATGGAAAAAAAGAAGAAAAAAAAACAGTTATCACCAGCGGGAATACTTTTGCATAGTAGACAGATGCAATGGATAATCCAGACGAACGCACGCTTATATGCATTATTTAACCGCGAGATTTCCCATCGGTATCTATAATTTACGCCCCCATATCTGTTTCATCGTCTTTGTAAAATTTAAATCCTCATCTCTTACGACCATCTGGTCTGTTTTCCTCGGTTTTTCAATCCACCGCTTCGAGGATGCTGCTCGTTTTCATTTCAACGAAGATGTTTGAAATGTATTTTATGTTTGGGTAATAGGATGATGTTTCTATTAGTTTCATGGAGATCGAGGGTTTAAGAATTCCTTATCGAGTCGTTTTTGCTATCTGAGAGATACGGTGATTTAATATTTGCTCTGCAACGCTACTATTTTCTTGGTTCCCTTTTTAATGTAAGTATAGAAGTATACAGTGACTTTTATTTACTTGTTAAGTGAGTTTACTATTTCAAGTCGAAATGGAATATCTCCAACGTATAATTGAAAAAAGGAATCAATTAATTCAGATTATAAATAAAAATTAGTGAAGAGGTTAACCAATTATTTCATTTAGATTTTTTGCAAATGGTAATAGGATGTTTTATGTTTAATACAGACGTGAAAGTACGGTTATATGTGAAATATAAACTGAAAGGTGAAGAAATATAAATGAACTAGTAATGCTTCTATTCAAAGCAATGTAAATATTTGATCGAACGAGATCTTTCATTGAAAATTTGTTAACCGACGAACAATTAAAACTGCCATAAACTTACAAAATATGTTTTTCAAATTTTCGACGAGTTAACCCGTCGTTTTTTTACTTAACAGGCGAATTACAGTACGACGATAGCACTGTGTACGATGTATCACGATAAGTGCAAGCGTATCGAGTTCCCTCGGTCCGCAGGAATTTATCTGATTTTTCCTACGGGGTGAAAAGTTCGGAAGTTAAACGGGAAAAAGTACGTTTCACGTAACACGACATCAGGCTGCGCGCTTTCTATTAAGTCCCGCGAATTGAATGCGCAGAACCGTTCCGTTCCGGTGGGTTTTAATTAATTGGACCGGAACTCACCCCCCACCCTTTACGAAGAAACTCGCGCACGCGAAAATAATTGAAATTTTTACCGCGATTCTACCAGGCCTGGTATTATATCGAGCATAGCTGAACGGGTAAGTGAAAAATAATTGTTTCGAAAATAGCTCCTTTAGAGCTGCCCTCGGTTCTGTAAAAATGTTTCGAGAACCACGGGAACAGTTCCCCGCGTGATTGTAGTTGCGAAAACAATGCCGGAGGCTCATTCGAAGTAATTGAATTTTTCATATTGTACTTAGTTAAAATTTCTACTCTCTTTTTGTTTCGTTGTCTACTCAACATTTTGAATCTCGCGCCAGTTTTCACGTGACTTTACGTGTATCATGCGTGGGTCATCTTTACATTGTAAAGATATATTATTTGTAAGTGACAGTACTTCGTTTAGAAAATTGTAAACGTGATACTATTCCACGTGGATCATCGATGACCCACGATATCGATAATGATATTCCACTTGGCAAATTGAAAGCTTATCAGTGGAACATTTGGGTCATGAATGGCCCACGCTGTTGCATTCCTTGTGAACGATACTTAGAAAATTTATAAATAATCTTATAAATTTTCTAAGTAGAAAATTGAGAACGTGTCACTATAATCCGTGGGTCACAGATGGCCCACCAGCTATTCAACGTTCTTCTGAACTTTTCCATTTAATAAAGTTACGAAACTTTTTCGACTAAACACACGTAACTGTAAAATTTACGATAAACTATCAATTAAACAGATATCTATTCGTCAAGATATGAATTACTCATCAAACTCTTTCTATTTAGAATTTCTAAACAATTTCAGCTTTTAATTTGAAACAAAATTGCAGTTAGAAATTACATATTCTCTCTATTCAGTATAAAAAATAGTCTGTTCTCGCATTTGAATATTAATGAATGTTATTTATTATTAAATATCAATCAAAATCTGATAAAAGTATGTTTTGCAAAGAGAATAATGTGTTAATCACGAACAGCGTAGTTTACATTGTTGCTTTACAGTAGAAGCCTCTGTTGTTCAATTTGAAATGTTTAAATGAAGCAATTATTTGAATAATTCATCGTTTACAATAAATAATAGTTTCCTCGCCTGAAATATAATTAACATTTATAATTGCAGTCCTCGTAATTGCCTAAATCATTCATTGTTTGCAACAAATAATAGTTTTCCCGTCACAAGTATAATTTAACATTTACTCCTGTAATTTTCCCACAGTTTTTCTCTCTTTTTCCTTTCATTCGAAGAAGCAATATCGTATTATTTGTGAAACCTTCGAATTCTCTATATATTTCCTTTTTATCCAACTGAAAATTACAGAAACGCTTTGCTACCGTAGTCTCTGACGGTGCTTGACGTAAAACGAGTTTCATTTATCCGCAAAAGTACATTATTGTTCGATAACCCCTTTCCCGCTGAATAAACATTATTCCGCTCGATAAAAATATGAAAAGATCCAATTTCCTTCGTTTCCTTCGCTCTCGAAATATAAAATACTATAAAGGCTCCGTGCAATTATGTATACTTTCTCCACGAGTAATCTTCGTTAATTCATTCGAAGACTGTTCGTGTCATACTAATTTTACGTGCAGCATTGGATGAATTCGAGGAATATGCGAAAGATAAAGAAAACAAAATTCCCTCTTTTTTTTCTATTGGATTAAATTGCAATTTTTAGTATCTACGCGTTTCTGTGATGTTCTTTCTGCATTTCATGCAGGATTTTTTTTTTTTATTAAATCTTAGTTTCAGTATGGAAAATTGAGTTGTTCACTTAATACGTATAGAAGGAAGTAGAGTAAATTATAAAATATATTTAGAAACGAGGAGCAACTAAGATCACCGGAAGTTCTGCTTTAAACTCTCTTTTGGTGTGAAAAAAGGCAGAAAAGAGGAGGACAGTAACTCTCGAGGAACAGAAAAAAGGAGTAAGAGACTCCTGATGGGGAATTGTGGAAGTGAGGCGTTATGCTTCTTCTTCCACGATGATTAGGAAAGAGGGGTTACCTAAAGATGCCGCTTTCGCCGCGTAAATTGAGCTTTTTTATATGCTCTTCTCCTAGGCACGAGTCTTTTCTTATCGAAGAATAATAGGTAATTCCAGAAACGAGAATTTTCCCGCTAATACTTATCGATAACCATGCTAAGAGAGCTGGTACGATCCTGATCGAACGGTTAATTTTACTAAAACGAGATCTCGTTCGCGTTGCTGAAATTTCGAGTGTCTCGAACAATGATCGTAGCAGACAATAACCTTTGAGAACACACTTTGAGAATATTGAAATTGAGACAATATTTAACATACTCATTTTTGTCTATTTGAGAGCAATTTGTATCAGTTACAACAGAACAAACATTTTCAGTATTTTGGTGAACCTTGTTTGGGATACACGGTCTCCTAATGGCAAAAGTTAATATTCTATCAAAGTGATAGCGACAGTTTTAATGAAAGTAATGAATTTGATCGATCTGACAGTGCAAAGAATGCAAAGTACCTCTGCATTTACGTACCTATTTTGAAAAATATCACACGCTTCAAAAACGCCTCAAACCGTTTCAAACCACCACTTACCATCACAAAACACTTCAATCCACATCAAACTATCACAAACCACCACCAACTATCACATCAATCCGCATTAAGCCATCACAAACCACCACAAAAGTCCTCAATCCACCTCAAACCACCACAAACCACCTCAAACCGTCACAATCCACCATTGTTACAACTTGAATTGATTTGTTTCAATTGTTTTGTAGTACTAATTGCCTTAAATTATTTCATTATCATGTAAGAGTATATACCACGAATAATACGAAATAAATGAATTTTTGCATAAAATCTGCTTTTACCTAAAAAATTAGATGTGCTCCAAATGAAAAAAATTGTCAAATAAATGTGTACCCAAAGGGTTAAGCAGCACTCTGGTGATCGTTTGGACACACAAAGGGTACCCTTAAAAAAGGGCAAAGTTTTTATCTTGAAAACGAGTCAATAGAGGGCAAAGTTAAAAAACTGTGATTGCCAAGGTGTCGTAAAGTTACTGTCGCTATGAAATGGACTAAAGATTAACTGTAAAGGCAAAGAATGTACAAAATATTAATAATTTCAAGGGTTGGACAGTAGGTATACACCTAAACAACCTTTTTTACTGCTACGGTAAATTTGTCGACGTTGGAAAAACTGTTCGTCTTCGAACAAGTGAAAAACGAATGTCTGAGGTTCGACATGCGTTATTTTAATAGTAGGTCGCCTAACATTTACAATTGCCAACAATCGTGTGTTTATTCACGCAACGACTCGTCGCCTCTTGCCCACGCGTAGATCGTATGGTGGCGCGGAAGTGGCGAAATGCCGGTTTAATACCGAGCTGCGCGTGCAAACAGGGATGCGTCGACTGACAGCAGCTCCCTGTTTGCGAATTAGGTGCAATCAAACGCAAAATCGTTCTGACAAATATCCCGCTGTTTGCCAATCATAGATGGTGCTACGGCCAATTACTATCATGAAACGAAAGGTGAATTTAAAACGTGGAAGGAAAGATTTTAGAGCGGTGGTAGCGGAAAGGTGTAAATTAGTTTCCAGGTGTACTTTCGTTTCATTTCGTGCTCGTTTCGATCCTGACAACCGTGTGAATTTGCGATTTCAACGTGTTAACGACTGTTCGATTGCCTGATGAGTGTCTTTCGCCAATGAAAAGTTATCTGATAAACTTCTAAATGTATACGAGATCCTTCAACTTGCACGTTTACGTGTTTCTTTTTAACGAAATACAATTTCCTTTTCAGAAATATAACCTACAAGCTCGATTCCTTGTGTCACGTTCTTTTCTAACAGGTGGTGGATATTTTTAAAATTTTCTGTCAGTGTTATACGACTCTTTGTGTATGATTTGGAAATTTTTAAGGATAGACGAGTCACAAAACTCAACTTCGAGAAATTTAGGCAGATACTTTTTGCATCTCTAATACTCATTATTAATTCTTCCAAGCGATGACATAGAAGGACCACTTCAAAACCTTTGGTAAATGTTTAGGGTAACAAAATCTCTATCTCATTGGATATGAAGTTAGGTTAGGTTTGTATTTGTTGATGACAAAAACGATACTAAAAGATTTAAGGGCTAAATCGATGGAGACTGCAAATGTTTATGTTAACAAAATCTCTATCTCATTGGATATGAAGTTAGGTTAAGTTAGGTTAGGTTAGGTTAGTATTTGTCGATGGCAAAAACGATACTAAAAGATTTAAGGGCTAAATCGATGGAGACTGCAAATGTTTATGTTAACAAAATCTCTATCTCATTAGATATGAAATTTCGCAAATATCACGTCCACACTCTTGTGATGCAGACTGTATATCACTACTGTTCTATTCAAATAATCCTTTCGTGGAAAGAGAAAAAGAGAAACTAAGAATCGTGCGAACGATGTGGATAAAAAAAAAGAAAGAAAAATAAAAGAAGTTAGAGGTGAAAAGAGGGAACAAAAGATAGATAACGCAGAAGCGGCACGCGCTTCACCCTAATGAAATATGCACCCTCGCGTCAATCACGAGTGACCGCCGTCTAATAACTCGAAATACTCGGTAAATCAAACACCAGTCATTGGTGTGTAATCAACGAATCAAATCAACGGCCGTCCATTTGCTGGAATCGATGGTGCAATTAATTTAAACGCTTCATCCTTACCTTTCAAGCGCGTCATTCGAAAGATTGAAAAGTCATGACGTGTAATACGCGTACATATGTGTATAGAGTGTTTCATAAACCTGTGTCGATAGCTTCAAACTCGAAAAATGTCTAGTTTGACTGGTTTTTGAACGAAACAGCTATGGAAATAATTGAACAGTTTAATTTATAAATAATCTAGGATCTCATATTAGGCTATTTTACCCTAAAAGTGTTAACAGTTGGAGTTTTATGAAACAACCTGTATATCACGCAGGTGAGTTAACCTGGCGATAGTTGAAAACGCATTGATAGAGGAAATTTCATCTACGTCCGCAATATTGTGATCGAGTAGCCGGCACCGATGCTTTACCTGGGATACTGGTTTCTTGAAAACGGATCGATATCCTGCATCGGACACCTAACTCTTCATGGGTGTCAGATATATGGAATACTTTTTGTTCTGAACTTGGGATACTGCCTCCTGTTCAGTTTTAGTCTAACTAAAAGCTTTCATTTTAATCGATCCCATTGAATTAGAAGCTTTTATCCTGGGTTAGGTTGAAAAAGAGAGAGATAGATAGAGAATCAGTGAGAAAGGAAGAGGAGAGAAATAGAAAACTGATTAGTTTGAAAGATTTCATGCTCGTTCGTTAAGCATCAACTATTTCCGATTTATCGTTCAATTGATTAAATCCTCTTTCTAAAGCCAAAGGATATCTCGTATAGTTTCTAACTCTGAAAAATATTCAGTTCCATGGGTATTCCTCGTGAAATAAGAGGGAACGCGTGCAAAAGTCGATGGTTTATCGCGTTGTACGGTGTTCGATGGGAATTTCACTCGAACTCGGCGAACAGTTAGGAGAGTCGTTTTCACGCGGCTAAAACGGAATTGTTAAACTGCGTTTCCGTGGTTGCCGTTTGTGTAAGTGAACGTGCATGTGCACCTCGCATGTCTGGCTACAGGAGTACAGTTCAGACACCTGTGAAACGATACGATCTCGCGACGGTGTTGAGTGGGACACGCGGTGAAATGTAAATTATGGCGATGCTTCGACCTCCACCAATGTGAATTTCTCTAACGACCTTTTAACTATAGAAGTATCCTTCTTTCTCTATTCTACTCGAGAAATTCATAAAGAAATCCACTCGATTCTTCGTTCCCTTCGAAGTTCCTTCTATTCAATGGTGTTGTTGCTGGTATCGTGATGCTTATGGTTGTCGTTTCAACAGAGACTCTGTTCTACCTTTAGATGGTGCAAATTAGGTTTGATCCATGGTATCCGGTTTGTTCAACCTCTGTACTCAGTTTAAAACAAGGTTCTTACGTTTCACGGTTTCCGAAATGTTTCGATTAATTAACAGTTCCCTTGTTTATCGAGTTACATTTAAATTTCCGATTGATTAATCCCACCTCCCCAATATGTATATGTATATATTGTAGCTGTTGTTTCGTTTTACATCAGTGTTACATAGCGAAGGGACGAATAACATAAATAATGGACGTATTTTGATTTTGCCAGCTTCGACGATTGTTGTTTCACAAAACGTAGCGCTCTCTCTTTCCCTCGCACGCTCTTTCTTTCGCGCGCTCTCTCTCTCGCGTTCTCTCTCTCGCGCCTTCTCTCTCTCGCGTTGTTTCTCTCACGCGTTTTTTCTCTCTCGCGTTGTTTCTCTCTCGCGTTCTTTCTCTCGCGCCTTCTCTCTCTCGCGTTGTTTCTCTCTCGCGTTCTTTCTCTCACGCGTTTTTTCTCTCTCGCGTTCTTTCTCTCGCGCCTTCTCTCTCTCGCGTTGTTTCTCTCTCGCGTTCTTTCTCTCGCGCGTTCTTTCTCTCGCGCCCTCTTTCTCTCGCGTTGTTTCTCTCTCGCGTTCTTTCTCTCGCGCCTTCTTTCTCTCGCGTTGTTTCTCTCTCGCGTTTTTTCTCTCTCGCGTTGTTTCTCTCTCGCGTTCTTTCTCTCACGCGTTTTTTCTCTCTCGCGTTGTTTCTCTCTCGCGTTGTTTCTCTCTCGCGTTGTTTCTCTCTCACGTTCTTTCTCTCTCGCGTTCTCTCTCTCACGTTGTTTCTCTCTCTCGCGTTCTTTCTCTCGCGCGTTGTTTCTCTCGTGTTCTCTCTCTCTTTCTCTGTCTGTCTGTCTGTCTCTCTCTGTCTCTCTCTGGCTCGGTCGCTCTTTCGCAATGTTCCAATCTCTTGAACGTTAGAGACCTGACCGCTTGTTTCCCTTTCGATCCCGTCCTTTTTCCATTTTCTCTCTCTTCCTTTGTTTCCAATTGTCAAGCATGGCAAGTAGTCGCGGTGCACGCGAAAACATGTGCCCGCTTTTGTCCGACGATCGTCGGGTAAATCCCGCGTCGAAATTGAATCGCAACTCTCGCTGAATAAAACTCTTATTCCGCGTCAACGACGCTCGTATTGTTTACGAGCACCCGAAACAAATTACATTTTATTTCACGCGAACCTCCTACACTGTTTTGCGACCCCCTCGGCAACGGTTTCTACGGTTCTTGCTGTGCAATACAATAATTACGCGTTGATCTCTCCGCGCTTGTTCTACCAGGACAAGTCATTTTTAAACCGCGTGTTTCAATTAAATCAATGAATTTACAAACCACCAATAATCGAACTGTTAACGTATCGTGCCTCTTGTATTTTACTTGTAGACGAAATGTTCGATTCAACATCGAAGAGACTGTTTTCATAGAAGGGATTATAGGCTTTTATTTCAGTTTTATTTCAGGAATTTTTATCGAATCTGTCGATGTTTCTTCGGATACAATGCTTGAGTGTACAGTACCACTTGTGAGTGTTCGAACACCTTTACAATTTCAAAGAATAGAATGTTCAAACTGGTAAATAAAGTATCTATCGAATCAGATTGCTTTAAGGGGATTTTATCATCGAAATTTTTCAAACGATCTGTTATTTGCTTTCACATTTTTATGGTATAATAGCTTGAGAATATTCGAAGTTTAATTTAAAATTATTTGAAGGAAAATAATTTTAAAATATTCGCAAGCTGTAGAAAAAATTGCAAAAGATCCTCATTTCTCCTCTTTTTTTTTAAGCTTTATTGCATACAGAAGTCGAAAAGAATTTATTTGAAAAATTTCTGCCATAAGAAATACACGATACAGTATCATAATCTCTATAAAATGAATACTTTACAATGGTATTATTCGAATAATGTCTACAATAATTGTGACGGTTCTCTTTCATCGTATTCCTATCGAATAACCACTTCATCGTGCAACGTTCCTCGTGTTTTCATACAAGTCTCGTTTCGAGAACCGTGAACTCTCCTGCATACCTATTCATTGACAGGAAACAAAATTCAAGCACTTTTGCGCACAGTGAAAGGTTTAAAGGACTTGTGCGTTCGAAGTATAATCAGGTACTCCTATCGATTTTCTTGAGCACGCACAGAAATTGTTTACGTTCATGGACAGGTTAATGCGTTCCAGATTTAACATACAGGGTGTCTCAGATAAAAACTATGTTTGCTTTTAATCATATTTCAAATGCTTCATCGTTATCACTCTTATCAACTGTTTAACGTAAATCTCGATTAGGCAATTGTTACTTATTTTCTGTGTATTATTGTTTTAGAATTTTTAAGTGTTATAATTTAATTTTAATATAAAAATCAAAAAATAATCGAATTTTATATTCTCGTCCGATTTGTCTTGGTTTATTTTACTGAAGCTTTTAATTCAAGTCGAGACACCCTATACATCATTGCTTTCTCCGTTGTCTTTTTCCTGCCATTTCCTTTTTCCTGCAGGCAGTCGGTGTTCCATCTTGGGCTGCATGCAATCGTGTCCTCTATGTCGTGCAATGTCATGCGTCTGTGCGAGTTTTACGGTTAATTACCAATGATGAATCGCGCGGAAACGGTGGCGGCGCTCGCGAACAGGAAAAAGTAACATTTATCATCGATGCATTTTCATCGCGCGGTATCGCGACTTTTACATTGTGTTCCTTTCTTCAGGCGTCCCTCCCCACCACCGCCACCGTTTTTTTCCAATATCAATTTGCTTTTTCTGTCGGCCAACTGCTTGCTTAGCATCACAGCCTATTTCCACCGTTCACGTTTTATCGCGGTTTATTGCTGAATGCATTGCTGCTGTGGAGAAATCTCGCATTGTTAATCGCTCCTGAAGAAATCTCTATGCTTCTCGTTTAATAGAGTCGGATGAAAAAAGAAATATAGACTAATATCTGTGATTTATCTCTGTTGATTTTATAAATACGTATAAATCCTATAATATGAGAAATGGCGTTCAAAATCATTTTTTCAAAGCTCCGTGAGTTTTTACTGAGAGTGAAGTAATCGTTTCTTTTGTGTCGCTTCATTCTGTGTTAAAAACGAGTGAGTTTTAATAGTACTAGTTTATGCAAAGTTTATTTAGCATCGATTTGACGAAATTCTCATTGATATTACAATTCTACGAGGTTAATTTAATAAGTGAACAGAGAAAAAACTGTAGTTTGGAAAATATCTAAATAAAAAAATAGTTTACTTTCGAAATCACAGATAATCGTCTTTGTCTTCAATTGAAAATAGCTGTCTGTTAATTGTCTGTCTGTCAATTGATGTAAAAATATTTTTTTTAAGTTGGAAAATTTAAAAATTGGGGAAAAGTTAGGTTAGGATAGATTCAGCCATGTTTATTTTACATTCCAGCTTTATTTTCGTCAAATTTCTTCGAAATCACAGATAATCATCTTTGTCTTCAATTTAAAATAGCTGTCTGTCAACTATCTATCTGTCAATTAATGCGAAAATATTTTTTTTACGTTGCAAAATTTAAAAATTGGAGAAAAGTTAGGTTAGAATAGATTCAGCCATGTTTATTTTATATTTCAGGTTTATTTTCGTCAAATTTCTTGCTGTTTGTCTCCTCTTTCGCAAAATCGAGTTCCAGGTTAAAGAGGAGATAAAAACCAGTGTGCAAAACTCATTCAAACAACAGAAAAGAAAGTTTTTTTTACTGCAGATTATGAAACAGTTAGTATAGCGAGATGTGCATAGTCGTAGTTGTCGATTATATCGAGAAATTGTGAGATTCGTTGAATAAACCATATGGAAACAACAGTCGTTCGATTCTTTTCTCTTTGAACGATCCTCGTCCATACATATTTCGTAAGATAGTGATCTCTGTAAGTACCTCTCCCTCCCCTCGTGAACTGAATTCAAGTAAATAAAGTAAATACATTATTCTAGAAACCAATTGGTGACAGCAATCTGTCATCCATGTGGCGGCAAATCGTAATAAATAAAAAAAAAAAATCTACCATCTCTCTTTTCGACGATGCTCCTTCGCAGGTGCAATCAATCATTTTATTCCGTTGCTTTTTTCGATGAAAAATCACCGGCCACGCAATAAATCACTGCATGAACTTATGAAATATCCACACGTGGCCCGTTTAGAACGACGCGTGACCGCGATATCGCCTTCGAAAACCAGCTGGTAACGTCGTGCCTCGCGAAACGCGCCTTCCTCATCAATTTTTTCCTCTTCCCTTTTAGATTAGGTTAGCTTTTACGTTAGATAGAGTTCTCATTTTTTTTAGGTTGGCTCAGGTTTCTGGTTAAGCGAATTTTTCTTCTTTTTTTAGATTACGTTTGCTTTTAAGTTAGGTAAAATTTTCCTCCTTTTGTTTTAGGTTAGGTTAGGTTTCATGCTAAGCCGAATTTTCCTCCTTTCTTTAGGTTATGTTTGCTTTCAATTTGGGTCGAATGTTCCTTCTTTCTTTAAGTAACGTTAGGTTTCACATTAGGCAGAATTTTTCTTCTTTTCTAAATTAGATTAGCTTTTAGGTTAGGTAGAATATTTCTCCTTTTGTAGATTAGGTTGGGCTGCAGGTTAGCTGAAATATTTCTGCTTTTTAGGTTTGATTTTAAATTAAGTAGGCTTCCTCTTACTTTTTAGGTTAGATTAGGTTTCAAGTTAAGTAGAATTTTTCTTCTTCTTTAAATTAGCTTAGATTAAATTGAATTTTTCTTCTTTTGTAGATTAGATGAGGTTTTAAGTCCCGCTAGAATTTTTCTTTTTTTGGATTAGATTAGGTAGAATTTTTCTTCATTTCCTTAGGTTCTGTTACGTTTTAGGTTAGGTCAATTTGTTGTAACAGAGGTAAGTGCCATTTCTTAACAGCGAGATGATCAATCTGACAAAAAGTTCTTTTTTTTTCTTCTCCTATTGAAGTTTCATGCGGAAGAGTGAATTATTCAAGGAACTTTTATAATAGGCCCCATTAGAATATAATTTCGGTGCGGCACACCAAATCGCGTGGCCTCCAGCAGGCGAAAGAGTGTAGAAGTGGAAACGATCGTTTGGAGACTTAAAAAATCTCATGGATTTTTTATGTACCTTTTTTTGCAAAGTGGGAACTTAGAATTTTTGAGAATCGAACAGTTAATTATGCGGAATTAAAAAATTTCAGCTCATTTTAAGGTCATTTTATTGCGACACATGAACAAATATCACCTTTTCCATGGTGAACAAACAAAATAAATCGTTGCATTAAAAAAGAAAGTTATTTTCATTAAAAATCTCAGATAATACGACCTCGAGTTGTTACTGTCAGTCAAATATGAGAAGATGTGACCTAATTTCCTCCTGAAACACAATTATTTCCATCTGCAACAGTGGCTTATATCTTTGCAAACAAAAAAAATGACTAAAAGTGACATAGTTAGATGGATCACCCTGTATATACCACACTTCAGTAGTTAAATTAAACCAGGATACAGTACTTAACTCGATGTATCTTTATTTATCGTTTCAACCGATTTCCCACGATCGTCGAGCCGATTCTCTCAGTAGCAAGGGAACCCGAAGGAGTGTATTCGAGTATTTGGTAATTTGAATAAAATTTGCAATTCTTTATTAGCTTTTGAAGAACGCATCGTGGCGAGAGTTTGCATTATAAATCTGGCCTGAATACTGATATCACGGTTTGATGCTGTCTTCAGAGCATTTCGACTGCTGACGTCAGTTGGATTCCCTTCGTAGCAACTTTCACGATAGCCTGTCTATTGACTGAACGTTTAACAAAGCCGGTTTCCTCATCATTTTTACTTGGGTTTTACGAGTTGAATGAGAAGTAAATAACCTTCCTCGTGAACAATTAAGCAAACAATGTTCCTCTACCGTACGGTTATTATTCACCTGAAGAGAACACAGCTCTGCCGAGTGCGATTAGGTATAAGCATCTTGTAATACCGAATTTTCGAATAAACGTCTGTTATGGCAGGTTCAGAAATGAAACCTTCAACCATAATTACGTGGGTAAATCTAATTTTTACCAATCACAGCGAATTTCGACTGATTCGACACACTTCTGTCAAGAAATTACAGTAGTGTTCAGCCTGTTATCGTAGGAATTTGAATATTGCCAAGAAACATCATTTCAATTGTTCATTGATGATTTCTCGTTTTGTTCTTTCTAGTTAATAAATTATTAAAACGTTCGAAAATTTATTTGCTTAGTGATTCATACTTTGGTTAGTAAGTTTTAATTGTTAAACTGGCTGAGAAGTGCTGAATTAGTATTTCTTGTTGCCTTGATGAAGAATATATTCAAATTTAACAGACTTTTTTGTTTTTTAATCGTTTTGCAAATGTGCAGGTGATAATCGATTTATATTGAAGTTGAAGCTCGTTAGTCGACGTTAGATAATGACACTGTTATGAGACCGCTGGAGAGAAATTTACCAGTTGCAATCAATACACCACGTTCAAGGAACTAAACACTGTTACAAGCAGTTTCTGTCTATGTGTATTACACATAGAGACCGAATACAGCATCGGAAATACTGTTGCAAAGATAAGGATATCATAATAAGCAAGCGAGGTAGAAGCAGCGCATTTCAGATCAGTGAGTTTAGATCTGTGCTCCGTACTATAATAACGCAAGACACTATACCGGGTGGTAAAATTTGTCAGATGGTGATGGTTTTTAAAAAACAAATCAGTAAAAAAATTTAAAGCAAATTTTCTGTGTACGAAACTTCGTTTTCGAAAGAAACGACTTTCTGTTATTTAGAAAATTTATATGATAGTGTAGGGTTGAGGCTGCATATTGAATTTACAGGAAAAGTCCTGGCCTGTCAGTCCGTGTGTCAATATGTAGGCTCACTCAATGATTAATTGACTTCGAACGAAGCTTATTTCATTTTTTATAGATTTTTCTAAGGATTACACTTTTTATATATATTTTACTTTTTTGATTATATTACTTTCAATCGATGTTAGTTAATCAAACGTTAATTTTTAATGGAAATCGTGCAATTTTGTTTGTTTTTCACAATTTTTGTGGGAAATTGGAGAAAGAAGAAAACAACAATTGTTTACAATTTGATGTAACAATGAAAAAACTAAGAAATCTGTTTTTACAGTTCACACATGTATTTTTGTAACTGCAAAAAATTAATTTTTTATTTTTCGTAAGAATATACGTAGAAATTGTTCGATTTTATTGCTGTTGCACGAGAATCTTCCCATTAAAGTCAAGAAAAATCTCGTGAAGGGAAAGTGCAATAGAAGTAGGTAGAGATGAGTTAGGTGCTGTCGAAGTGACAAGTCGGAGAGAGTACGGCTCACTAAAACAGGCTGTAGAAGCAAAAATACTTGGAATTTTGTTGCAAAAATTTTACAGCATATTCTCGAAGGTCCAAACTATCTAAAAATGTAAAAAAGTAATACAATTTCTCGAAGACAGATTATCAGTTAAATCACTTAACTGACATATCTAGAATAAACGTCAGACACTAAATATATCAATATTATTAAAAAATTCCATCATCTTCTAAGTCATTATAAATAAATTACCGAAAAGTTAAATATTACAAGGACAATTTCCACGTCATAATGATCGAAAGATTATACCTAATACAGAAACGATAAGAAGCGTAATTATTCTAAGCTGCGTGACGATTGAAGATGTCAAAGCGATAATTAAGCGATGAAACTGAATCGAAATGTGCGCGGAGCGGATCCGTGGCTGTCTTCTCCGCGCAACTATTCGACCCAGTTTTATTATGTGACCGCGTACTATTTTTTTTTTTTTCGATGGAATCAGAAATAGACTTAGGTCGGTGACTCGGGGTAAATGAATTCTATACCCGGGGCGAATTAATACGTCTCACCTATTTGCATTTCTCGTCTGAAGTATAATACACTGACGCCCGTGATTCAAAGCCGCAAAGTTCCCCGATGGTGGACCAGGGTTCGCTCTAAACCGCTCGAGAAAGCAAAGAGGGCGCCTGCGAGAGAGACCGAGAGAGAGGAAGCGCATGCAGGCGCAGAGAGCTCGACAGAGAGACAGAACGCGAGAGAGGAAGCGCGAGAGAGGGAGCGCGAGAGAAATAGAGAACGCAAGAGAGAGAAATCGCATGAAAAAGAGGGCGCGCGAGAGAGATAGAGAACGCAAGAGAGAGAGAGAGAGAGCACCCGAGAGAAACAACGCGCGAGAAAAACAACGCGCGAGAGAAAGAACGCGCGAGAAAAACAACGCGCGAGAGAAAGAACGCGAGAGAGAAACAACGCGCGAGAGAAACAACGCGCGAGAGGGAGCGCGCGGCAGAGAGAAAGAGCGCGAGAGAAAGAACGCGCTCTCTCTCGAGAGAACGAACGAGGGAAAGAGAACGACGAGGAGGCCGCAATTAACTGCCTTCCCCGAGCAAGTGTTTAAACTTAAGTAAGGGACCGAAGAGCGTGGTGAAATACCAAATTCGCACAACCCGATTAACCTCGCCTCGTGAAATCAATGAACGGTGCAACAAATGGTGAGCGAGCGTAGGGTCGGACGGACCGGAGGGTTATCGGCTTGGAATCGAGAACTATATAACCAGCCCATTATCAAGCTCATTAAAGGTACCTTCTACTTCTTGCCCTCCCTCAGACCCCTCTCTTCTCAACTTGGCTAAACTCTTACTCTACCAACGGGGCTGACTGACTCTTCATTCTCGAACCGCGTGCGCGCCAACTCGACACGCCAACTATTTTATAGTCAGTTATTCAAGCCCAATTAATTAGCCTCTCCAACCCATTCTCCAATCTCTTTCTCTTTCTAACTCTCAGACTTCTTTCTCGTCTACTCCACAAACCCGTTACTAATTTTTCCTCCACCTTATGGCCACTTTCCATGCTGGGTCGGTTTAAATTCTGTCAAATTGGAAAAGTGCACGCGGGATATTTTCCGCGTGGGGTAACGATTCAGGAAGAATCGTGGTTCTGTAGAGTCTAGTGGAATTTCACGGGCTCGTGAATGTGTAAGTACAGAGATGCTGGGGTAATTATGGTATTAATCTCTTTCGCCCTGGTTGATATTAAAATCGCGTGTCACACTTCTCGTTCGTGACTTCTTTCGATAACTCTCCTTTGGTAGAATACTTCCGAGATTACTAAGTACGAATAATATGTTGTACAGTTTAGATGGAGTGTATTTATTAAAAAAAAAAAATGTATGTGATGGAATCTGAACCAATTGAGGCCGAGGTAGTTCAGAATATCGAATTTATTTCGTGTAATTTCTTAGATATTTATGATTTTTATTTTCTACTGTTTTCAATGATACAAACAAATGTACAATTATCGGTATCAATTATTTGCAATTCGTACAAATACGAATCTTAAGAAACAATGCGCTTCTAAAATTTGAAAATGGAACTTCAAAGTAATACAAATGTTACGGCTTGTTCAGTGACATGTTTTTTTAAACAAATTAGATAAGGCAAAGTGAAAGTTGTTAGACGTTTTTTAATGTAAAGTAATTTTTCTCAAATTCTATCGCAAAATATAAATAAATTATCATTTTCTAGGAAAACACTTTTATTGACTCAAAAGGAAGTTGTATAATTAACAAATTAAATAAGACACAGTAAATTTGCTAGACGTTTGTTAAATTAATTTTCCTCGAACTCTATCGCAAAATATAAATAAATTATAATTTACTAGGAAAACACTTTTATTGACTCAAAAGGAAGTTGTATAATTAACAAATTAAATAAGACACAGTAAATTTGCTAGACGTTTGTTAAATTAATTTTCCTCGAACTCTATCGCAAAATATAAATAAATTATCATTTTCTAGGAAAACACTTTTATTGACTCAAAAGGAAGTTGTATAATTAACAAATTAAATAAGACACAGTAAATTTGCTAGACGTTTGTTAAATTAATTTTCCTCGAACTCTATCGCAAAATATAAATAAATTATAATTTACTAGGAAAGCACCATTTATCGATTCAATTCTGTCCTTATTGATTATTAAGTAAACAGTAACCATGATTGATACACTCTAATTTCATATTACCCATAAATTTCAGCCAGATTAATCAGATTACAGTTTGCCAAAATTTGCTCCATGAATCAGTTTTCTTTTTCTATTTTCCCAGACAATGTGTCAACAACTAAATTTCAGCTGAACATACTTAAGAGTATAATCCTTCTCAGAGTGAAACTATCTTGAGAAAAGTGATACTTGTTGACGCAGAATTTTTCTTCGCATAAGTCTGTCATGTCAGAAGTTTAAAAAAAACAAAAAAAGAAGAATCTTTTCTCTTTTTTATTTCGACTTTGTAGAAGCAGTCTTTTATAAGAACAGCGAAGTTAAAGAACTTTTCTGATAGGGTTTTCATAGTTCACGGAAGTGTAACAATCTTGTTAACTTCGTAGATGTGAAATTTACGACGACATAGATTTTTCCATATGGAACTGTTCAACTTCTCAGAAGTTTATTCCTTCAGAAACTTGATTGTAAACTCGTTATTCAATTAGATCGATATTCGTCGAAAATTCCGGCAATATTTCACATTGTGCACAAATCTATCAGGATAATTTGTTCTACTCGTAGAGAATAATAATGCTGTATAGTGAATTATGACAACTATAGCGCATTGCAATTTATACACCGTGAATGCTAAATCGCTCGCGTAACGATTACTCTGTTTTGCTCCATTTTTCGTTCGATAAATCACTCGGTGGTTTGCGTCGTTCTGTTATAATTGAATTCTTCTTTTCTTTTTTGACAGTTATTAATTTCGATGTAAGCAGAATAATATTAATAAAATGAACTGCGGATTTTTATGCAAATTTGTATTTTTGAAAAGTGTAGAACTTTTGTAGAAAATTAATTCATCTACAAGATATTATAAAATGCATTATAATTTGAATATTAATAAACGAAATTTTGTATATTTGAAGTTTCTATAAATGTATAAAAATCCGCAAGTCTAGTGAATAAAATTCTTCGAAGAAATTTACGTTCTCGTAAGAGATGTGTTTTTATATGCAGAAATTAGAGAGGCTTGCATCTTTTCTACGTTGGATTATAAATTTAAGAGTACTCACAGTGTAACGAGTAAGATAGAGGAAAAAAAAAGAATACCAAGAAATGATTTTCCTTCAAAATATTTTTAGTTACATTAATTAAAACTTAAATTTGCAGCGTTTGAATGTGATTAACTAATCAACGACACGTAAATAAATTATTTCGTTAATTTATTAAAAAGTATTTCTCTATAGAATAAAAGTAAAGCAAATAGAAAGTAATATATTTTCCAATACAAGCACACGTCAATATTGCATCTTTTGAATAATTTGCAGTGATGATAAATTTTAAATTATTGATTAAAAACTGTTCCTCTGTATAATGAAAAATATATATTTTTAATACATTCAGACACTCGTTAATAATTAATGAATGAACTGCGCCTTTCGAATCGATTATTAACTTTGAATTATTAATTAAAAAAAGATTTCTCTGGATAATAAAAATAAAGCGAATAAAGTATACATATTTTTTAATACAATCAAACACACGTTAATAAGAAACATATAAATTGTTCCATTTATTTTCTCAGTCATTACTTACGATACTTAAACGAAAAAAATACGCAACAAAGCTACAAAGTAGCTTTACTTGAGGTATTTTTTCTAGAATGATAGGTCAATTATTAAGCATAGAAAAAAAAATTATTCTTTCGGGGTAGTTAGCGGAAAAAGCTACATTATTGTATTGAAAGTAGAAAATGGATTCTAATCAAATTCAAACGTATTTTAACTGTTTTGGTAGTTCTAGTGATTAATTTTCATCCCTAGGCTATGTTTCCCTCTTCCTTATTCGTTCAGGAACATACAAGGTACGTTCGTAAAAAACTTAACCTAACCTAACCTAATCTAACACTTGTTTCTCGGAAAAAATTACATTATCGTATTGAAAGTAGAAATTAGATTTTAATAAAATTCAAATGATCAGTCATTTTAACTGTTTTAGTAGTTCTAGTGATAAATTTCCATCGCTAGGCTATTTTTCCCTCTTTCTTATTCGTTCAGGAACATACAAGGTACGTTCGTAAAGAACCTAACCTAACCTAACCTAATCTAACACTTGTTTCTCGGAAAAAATTACATTATCGTATTGAAAGTAGAAAATGGATTCTAATCAAATTCAAATGATCAGTCATTTTAACTGTTTTAGTAGTTCTAGTGATAAATTTCCATCGTTAGGCTATTTTTCTCCCTTCCTTATTCGTTCAGGAACATACAAGATACGTTCGTAAAAATCGTTTTCCCAAGACCAGGATCGTTAGCAAAAGTTTATGCGTCGAGATTTCTTAGCGTTTTCCGGTCGGAAAGTAATAAGCACAGAACACGCGGACCTGGCGCATTCGAGTAGCCCGTTACTTTTTATAGAAGTCGTTGCCGCTGTGACGAGACTTTAGTGCACACTAACATTCGTGAACGTAATCGAGCCAAAGTTATTTCATCTCTGAGCGTGTGCCACGGCGAAAAGAAGGAATCGTCATCGTTCTATACCATATCGGTGGACTTCCGGTAAGAATCATCTTCAGTCGTCGAACGTTCGAAATTTCTCCAATGATCCAACTCTCCTCCCATTGCTAAAAATTGGGATGTCGCTCAACTTTATTACAACGGTTATCATTTCATTTGATATCTTCGTGCTTTCAAAAATGCATCGTTGGCTACATTCGCGGTTTTCGGGGTTAGTAACGTTGAAAGGATAATTACAGGCACTCTAATTAAGCTAAACCTAATTGATAATTCATGTACAATCTGTTTCTATCGTGATAGATTAAATGACTGATTTTTGAAAAAATTATACAGTCTGCTCTCGACTTTAGAAACATAATTGGTTCCTGAAAGTGTGTTGAATGTTCGAAAATAGAGGGATTGTAATTTCCATAACATTCATTTCTAAGAAATAACTATTAAACAATGATTCCACTTTCGAACCACAGAATTAAAAAAATCTTTCAATTCGAACGCTGTTAATTCGGAAAGTATTCTTCCAATTGCTTCAACTTTCTCTAAAAACTATCACCAAACGATCCCACAATTTCAGAATTCAAAATTCAAAAAATATCCCACTAATCTCCATATCTTTCATTCACAAGAAATAACTAAATATCCTCCAAGTAAAAACAGAAAAAGTAAAAAGAAGAAGTAACTAGAACTCACAGAAACACTGAAACAATACAAGAACGTCACAGAGAATCATCAGCAGAATCCCTGGCAGCAAAGTAGCATGTAGAGAGGTTTTTCTTTTACAAAGTTAAAATAGGTGGGACGGTGATGAAGATTTCGTTAACAATCGGCTTCACCGTTGCG
This sequence comes from Anthophora plumipes, assembly GCA_951804975.1. NCBI lineage: Eukaryota > Metazoa > Arthropoda > Insecta > Hymenoptera > Apidae > Anthophora > Anthophora plumipes. The sequence continues at coordinate 12,889,223 of OX638123.1, read as the reverse complement.
GACGTTTAATATCCTGGCTTAATAATACAGAAGGTCTTTGTTCTTCTTTCATTCTGATTGGTCCACAGCCCTTTCTACTTTACGATCCAGTGCAGCTGCTGGCCAGGCGTTGCTCGTTCTTCAGGCACGGTGGTTGTCCTGTCCGAACGATCGAAATCCCATTTTCCACTGTCACAGACCAACCGCTTTTTCTCCTGGTGAGATTTCTACGCTCGACGAGGACACCGGTGTCTTGATCGTTCTCGACCGTCTAATTTCCTCCGTTCTCAACCAGAGACCGTCATAAATTACAACAGCATCTCACGTCACTAGCCATCATTGGAATTTCGCGGCTAGTTGTACATCTAATTCGAAACGGTAGACATGTTCGAAATCCTAAAGGGGAACGGTGTAACGTCATTGAAACTTTCGCGTGAATCTATCTGAATTTCCTTTCCGATAATTAATTAGAACGCTCGGGATTCGAACGGTTTCAACTTCTGCGAAAGGACGTTAAATATTTAGCTGAGGGAAAGATTGATGATATTTTCGACGAACAGGTTGGCCAATTTTCTGGAAGGGGGAGAAAAAAGGAACGAATCTTCGACGGTATTTGGATATTATCGGTAAATGTAATTAAAAGGGGATGACGGATTTGATGGGAAAGTGACATTTAAAGTCACCAAAGTTTTCTATTAATTTTGCCTAAAAAATGAACAGTGTCCTGATTTTTTGGGAAATTTTCACTGCAAGAGGAGTTAGCTACGATGATTTTGACATAAACTGTCAAGGATACTATCCCGAGAAGTTTCTTTTCAAGAAATTATTAGTTACTAAATATAGGACCTTTTGAAAGAGAATATTTTAGCCTTATTTTAGCGTTGCTAGTATTTTTCACGAATTTCTGACTATACAAAGGCTAAACAGTACGCTCGAAAACAATATTCTCAAAAATACTCTCATTTTGTCGTGTTCCACGAATGACCAAAGAAAACATTAACAACATCAAAATGACAAAATCAGTAGTTTCTCGAGAGTTCACAGTACGAGAAAACTGAATTCTCGGCATTCTGTGCCGTTTTTGATACAACTATTATAGGTACAAAGGTTCGTTTGAAGAATGATTAGACACCCTGTGGTTTTCGTTGCATTTCGTTACTCTTTCACAATTATCGGACACAATTGGTCGTGAATAGCGAAGTTCTTTTTTTTTTGTTTTCGAGACAACGGTCGTGCAAAAAGCTTGATCGATATCTGATACGTATACGTGCAATATTCAACACGGCGCAGAGGGAAAACCGCGACGCGAGCCACAGAGGAAGCGTGTACCTGGATTCGATGCACGTGCATGCAACTTTAATTAAAAATGAACAAGAGAAAGTATCGAACTTTTTCTCGAAAGAACTTGTTTCGCGAATTTATCCGAAGAAGTGTATTCTGGTACGTATTCCGTGCACCATTCTTCTAAGATAATTTTCTAATTTTAAGTAATGGAAGAAAAGAACTTCCTTCGTTCGATAATAAAAATGTAGAGAATTCTTTGTCTTGTTTAAATAATCTATCCTTGTCTATATAACACATTAACAATTTCTGGGAATATCTATTTCGAATTTATCTATTATTAATGATAATTAAGTTCAACCAGGTTTTCTTCGATATTTTTGACTTTAGTGTTCATTTCTGAAAACAGTGTAAAAAAAAAATCACTATTTGAAAAATGAATCTGTGGATAGGTGTACATTAATAAAGTACATTAATAAAATTATGCTCGTTAAGGTATAATAAATGTTAATCTATAGAATTCAATTTTTTTTTTCTTTTATTATAAAAATCTGAGAAATTTTTGAACATACGGTGTTGTATGTTGGTTAGGTGAGAAAATTTGATTTTCGTTGTTTATCTAACGCAGGATCGTGGATAGCGTGACGATACTAACAAATGACCACTTTTCGATCGAACAAATTCGTCGTTATTCGTTAAGTAAACGAGCAGCCTAATGCGTGTGCACAAGTGAGCCCTACGAATTTGATCCAGTCTCTAATGAACAGTCAGTCCCATCCATAATTCGTCGATAATTTACACTTCTCGCTTCGTGGTCGGAATTTTCTATCGCCGGTGAACACGTTCTCGCCCCTATCCCGTCTGTTCGCCTGTTGAAGTTCCAATTACAGGCTGTACAAACGTGCGATTAACATTGGGACATGACAATTACGCGTTCTACAGCGTCAAAGGGAAATCGATCGGACAAGTTATCGTGAAAAGTCTCGCGAGAGGACTTTGGTAACTCAAAGATTTTGATTTTCTTTTTTTTTTCGTTTTCTTTCTGAAAGTTTGCAGGTTTATAAGGAACTTCAAGGAAAGTACCGCACAATTTCTTTCTTTTTACAACTTTTTTGCGGTCCTTTGGAGTGGAAATAGCCTTTGACTTATATTTATGAAGATAAATGTTATCCTATTTCCCTTTAAAAAAATATTAATAATAAAAGTTTGATGGTTACTACGAATAGTAACAATACTGAAAAATATATTTTTATAAATGTACTTACTTACTATTTCATTAAATATCACTATTTAAATATTTATTTAAATAATTTGTTTTATTTATTTCACTATGAAAAATAAATAATTCAATTATAAACGTACCGAAGAACGTAATTTTGTTTATTATTCAATTGAATATTACTGTTTAATAATTTCAATAAATCAAATATTAATTGTATCGATGAAAGCAACATTTTTCATTCAATTTTGAAAATGCAACGCGTTACGTCATTCAGTAGAATTTATCAACAGGTATTTATATTAGATTTATATGTTAGATAATTTATATTTATATCAGTAGGTTTTAGCGAAGTTTTTTCTATGAAATCGATGTTATGAAAATAAAAATCAGGCTGGAAAAAATATTGGCATACTAGACTTAATATTAAAAGTATTGCAAATTCGTACGTATTTCGAAATAACGTGTAAAACATAGTAAAAGGAAAAAAAAAAGAAAGAAGAAGAAATATAGTGAAAAAGAAATAAATGAGATTTCTACAAATTAAATAAACGAAACAGCTCTTCCTGTCACGTCTATGCAGTCCTTGCTAATTAATCTCTTGCAGACATAGTATTTAAAGAAGCAACGAATCGTTTCCAATACTTTTTCGTCACAGGCTTTAGATAGATTGAAACAGTTTCAATCAGCGAAATTTTATTTGAAAGCTTAAACTGAACGAAAAGAAAAGAAATCCAATTCCCTTTCATTTCGAAAACTGTTTCAGCCTCTCCTACAAATTTCCACTACTCTCTGGGTATAGTGCAATTTCTAACAAAGAGGTAACTGGACAAATTTTTTTCTTTTTTTTGGGGCTTTTTTTTTTTAAACGTTTCACAAATTCTGATTAATACGAAGTTTTTTTAATTATCGAAGATAAATTTCCAATTAGTATTCATTCTCCGGGATGATTCAAATTATGAATAATCGTCTCTTTTTCCCATTTATGCCTAATTTTACAAATAATATTTGGAATGATGCAGCACCTTCCGATATTATTTCCATATTGCAGATGATTATCCCTGAAAAATATATCAAAAATTCCGACGAAGAGAGGCTGAATAGATTAATTACAGGAAATTGAAACGATCAAATCAGAAGTTTACTTTTTATTTGAATTTTCGCTGCGAGAGGTTGGATCATTTTAACTTAAAATTAAAATCGACGTTCATTCGACGAAAATCATTTATTATTTTAATAAGGAAATATTTACATATTCTAACGAGAATTATTTAATTTTTCTCATTACTCAATAATAATTTCGAAGTGAAAAACAATAATTAGAATATAAAATATAAATGATTATATATGAAATAATTTGAAATTTAAGTAAAAATTCAAAAATGTCCAGAATTAATTCCATTTAGCGTGCAACGACTGAAAAACAAAAATAGCTCAATAAACTATGAAATTTGAAAATATATAAGTTCCACTAATAATTGTCTTCTAAATCTTCACGTCAAATCTCGAAACTGAATTAATTGGGGGGAAACAAAAGACTAGGATTGCTTATTAAACATTTCTGAACTAATTTTACAATTGTTTATTTTTCTATTTTCTGAAAATTTCTCTAAGTGAAATCAGTGAATTCTAAAATGACCCGTTTGCGTGAATTTACTTAACCAGAACAACAGAGAAACGTTGCACGTTTCAGCTGTCCTTTTCAAGAAACATCGGCCAGTCTGTAGGTAGTTTCGCGAGACGGTACACTCGGGCAAACGCGTTCACATTGACGAAACACAAGCATGCACACGCATTGTGGCCGACAATGGTGTGACACTGCACAAAGGGTCCCCATTAGGCGGTACGAGCACGCAATTCCTAGCCCTTTGAACGCACGCGAATCAGTGACAAGTCGCGTATATGTGTCGAGTCCTGGAGGCTGGACTTCTGGGGAGTAACATCAAGGCGACGGCTGTTCCACGACGCTCGTCTTGCCTTCAACGAGAAACAGCAGGATAGTTCGTGACACGGGGAAATGGCTTTTCGATCGCAACGAAGCGATGTGGCTGAGGGAAACATTGCCATTAGTTTCGTCCCCTACCTCTCTACCACTGCCTTCGTAAATGGTTCTGGGATTTAATTAACGCACGAAACTATACACCGATTCCTGTTTTCTTCTTCTTCTCTTCCTTTTTCTTTCATTGGATCCCTTTGATAACGTCTATAGATCCCTTTTCTGGGAATTTTTTGGCCCGCTGTGAGTGAGAAATTCGTAAAGGATATTGAAGAAATTGAAGATTTTTTGGGAAGGTGTAAATTTTGGAAATTTTGTGATTTTTTTTTTTCGGTTTTTTGAATGAAGAAATTGTGAAAATGTAATTTAGTGTCACACTGCTAAATTAATTCTTTAATAGACGAATTTAATTAGCTCGTGAAACTATACTTATATCGATTTGTATAGTTTTCTTCTTCTTTCTTGCTCTATTTCTATCTTTTTGTATATTGGTTCCTTTAATAAAGTGTAGACGTGAACGTAGTCTTTTTTGAAAATATTTTGAAACAATCTGCGAGTGATCTACAGAGGAAATTGAAGAAATTGAAGATATTTTTGGAAGGTGTGCACTTGAATCTTTGAAATTTGGGGATTTTTTCGTTTTTTCAAACGAAGAAACCGTGAAAATGTAATTCTACATGTCTATCCAAATATCTCTGCAAGCATAATATTTTTTTCATGTTTACACTCTTCTACTTCAGAAATAAAAGTAACCTTCAATTTTTTTAAACTATCATCTATCCAAATATTTTTGCTAGCTCAATGTTTCTTATCATGTTTTTACTCTTCTAAACTCGCACAAAATCGGAAACGGAAGGAACGAAAATATTTATGAATTATAAAAAGAAAGAAGAAATGAGAATGGAACCGTCGTTTGAATCAGCTTGAAAGCGATAAGGATGATAGAAAAGGCTTGTGTTTTAAAGGTTGAACGTACGCCGGATGGATAATGCGGAATATAAATATTAACGGGCCTGGTACAGAGAAACCAGGCGGTCTATCTCAGGAAAGTGAATTTCCTTGAGAAAAAGCGGTACGTAAGAACGATTTTCCTTCGAACCTGAGCTACCCCGTTCCACCTGGTTCTCATGGACTATCTTACCTCGTCTGTGGCGGATATAGAAGGTACACTGTTACTAAATTGTGTTTTAAGCGGAAACTTTACGCCATTCTGTACCTCGGATCTACCAGCGACGTTATCTTTGCTAAGTGCCTCGCCAAAGTGTACAGTTTTGTGAATCTGAAACGAGTCACGAGAATATGAATTCTAACCTGTCGAAGTTGCTTTCGTTATTAAACAATGTAGAACATCTTACGAGAATGTAAAGAACTCGTTCGATTTTAGTAATTATTCTCTATTTTGTCAATTTTTAGCTGAATTTTTCAGCGATTTGACGTTTTCAGATAATCATTCTCAAAATTACTCTAATTTCTAATACATCTCGAATTATTTATTTATCTTTCTTTCGTTCCTCGTTGTGCAATAAACTTGATTGCTTGTGTCCTCACTTTTCTGAGATATCGAAGGAGAAAATATATTTAAAGAACTCAAGGTGAGGTTCGATAGCTGAGAAAATTGAGAACATAGAGAAGCATACGATGCAGTTGTATTGCAATTTTTATTTCGTGTAAAATATTTGTTTCGTGAAATGAAAGAGACGAATTATTTTAGACGAGTTGCTGTTGTTGAATCAGTGTGTTCATCACACTTTTACACGAATTTCTGCCTATTTGTCAGGCGATTATTATACCAGCGTGCAAGTTAAATTAGTTGCAAAATATTTAGCGAACGCTGTGCTATATAATTTACAGATTTTCAAAGTGGAAACCTATTTAAAACGAGTTGTCCACGGTTACACGTTTCATGTGAAGTTTTTGAACAATTTCTCATTTTACCAGGTTGTTAAATTAACTACAATCTCCCTTTTTCTTTTTTTTTTTTTTTAATAATCCTGCTCTTTTAATTTCATCTCTCTTTTATCGATATCAGGAACTTTTCATTTTCATTTTCCCTCGAAAATTAATTACAAAGTTGTTGAAGCTTGAAATTCACTTCTGATTGAAGATCAAACGTGAAATAATAGTGTTTGAAAGTTTAAAAAGATTGAAATATACAGTGTATTCGGTATAATTTTCGCCAGGATCTTTCAGACACTTCTTCGAATTAATAATTTTACACTCTTTAGAATTTTTATCTAAAAATACAGGATTGGATTAGTAATTCCATCTTTCTTTTTTTAAACAGTGCTCACTATGTACTGGATTAAAACTTATATGTGTAGTATATTTAATAGAGTGCGAGAAAATCAATAAATCAAACCCATATGTGCCAGCAATAATTAAATATATACATATAAAAAAAAAATATAAGCTTTTCTCAATTATAAATTCAAGATGAAGCTGCATTTTCACAAAAACTGAAGTGAAGAAACTTCCATTATCATCTATATGTGCAATATATCTAATACAAAGATATACCGAAGCCTGGATTGCAGGATTTTCGACGTAAAGCTGGATTTACCAATGAACAACAATGGGCTTCGATATTCATTAGCAAATTGCGCGCGAAAACGGGTGGAGTCGCGGAGGCTAAAGGTAGGCGAGGCCAAGGCAAGGCGTGCTGCCAGCGCATTGATGAGAACTTGTATCGTTCATGCTGAAGCAACATATTTTACGCGGGCTACAGCGGCAAGATAGGTGAACGCTGACGGCGAATAAGTTAAAGTGCATCGCATGCGATCCGTTAATTCATTTCACGAACAATTAAGGCTGGAATCGTGATGGGTCAATCCCAAGTCCGGCTTATCCCGATCTCATTACGTCGAAAAATAGTGCGGATTTGTGGCTTACGTATTTTTTTCTCTTTCTCTCTCTTCCTTTTACTTTTTCTTCTTTCCTCTTCCCCTTATGGCGGCGCTAGTCTCGTGCCACGTTTAGATCACTCATGTTCGTTCATTGCACGAAGCTAATGATCGCTTTTTTCAAATTCCGTTCTCACTTTTATCACCTCGTGGAAGCATTAGTATTGTAAATGGAAGTTGCAAATGATTTCAACGAAAGTATCATACGTAGCAATGAAATGTTTCGTTTTCTGTATTTTTGCGGTATAAAGTTAGGTTAGAAAATTAAATGGACGATCCTTGAAGTCGATGTAAGACGAAAATTAAGAATTACAAAATTGTGTTTGGGGCTTCAGTTGTTAATATGTTTAAAAATATGGCTGATAGTAAATTTCTGGTATTTTATCGATGTAACGATGAGTGATACAGGGTTGAGCTAATAAAATATATTTTATCTATTTGCATTCAGCTGACGCCATCACAAAAATGTTCGTAATAGGGAACATAACCTCATTCAAATTTTATTCACGTTGAAATAAAGAAAATTATAAAATAAAGAAATATTTTTCATTCATAATGTGGACCATAATTTAGTTTAAATTTTATTTACGTTGAAATAAAGAGGATTAGTAAGATAAATAAATAATTTTCAATTATAATACAGACTGTAATTTCATTCCAATTTAATCATATTAAAATAAAGAAAATTAGTGAGATAAATAAATCATTTTTGTTCATAATACAGACCATAATTTCGCTCAGATTTTATTCATATTAAAATAAAGAAAATTAGTGAAATAAATGGCATGCTTTGCAAACGTTTCTACCTACGAGAAAATATCGTCTCTGTTACAGGAAATATTTTCGTCCGAACGATGTACTTTCATTTATATAGTTTCGGTAATATTTAAGATGACAATTTTTATCGACACACCCTATGGACTTTCAGGAGAAACCCATGTCATGTATATTGCAGAACACTTTCTAAGATATAACTCAGTGAAATGGATCTAGAGAATAAAAATATCAGGTTATGTTCCGTACAGTTAGGGGAAAAGAGAGTAATGGCGGTCACTTAACCTATAATTCTAATGAAACCAAAATACTCTATAAAAACAGAGTATTTCCCAAATTTTTTTCAATCGTTCAATTTACAGTACACTTGAAAGTAGAAAGAATTTTTCAATTGTGCCCATTATATCATAGAATTGAACATTAAAGCAGAAATCTTGGCACTAAAACGACGAAAACAATCGAATCACTTTCATAAAGGTTCTACTATTATTTCTATTATTTTCCATGTTACTTTCCCTTTGGTTTCTTATGGTGAAAGAAGCGAGATTTCACGGGGCTTTACATCCATTTACAGGCAAATTGAAAGGAGAGTAAATAAAGGCGTGTCGGGGGAATAAAAGTACGATTGATCGTTTGTTTGCGCTTTATAGAAACATAACACCGGGGAATTTCAATTGGACAACAAATAAACATTCTCTGTTACGCATTTGAAGAGACCAGTGGTGTTTTATGGTAGACATAGACGTCGAGTTAGAAAATTTTTTCTATCGGTCCCTATTTTCCTATTTTCTTTTTTTTTCTTTTTGAAACCTCCTCCTCGTTGCATTCATGTTTCGCCAGATCCTTTTATCCTCAACCTCGTGTAACCATGAATCAATATTTTATTCGCGATGGTATAACAGTTTTCCTTTTGCTTTCCTTTTTTCCCCTCTTCTTTGTGTTTGATGAAAGAATCAAAGTACCTTGGACGAGACAAAAGTTTTTCTACTTGGCGTGAATGGCAACATGAAATCAGAGTAAAAAGTTGCGAAAATTCGCAGTGCTGTGATTTATATTTTAACTGTTAATTGTTATTTAATTTTTGGTTATTTGATTAATCGTAAATTTGCAAAATATCGAGATCAATTTTCATCTGTATATCTTTCGTCGCTTTTGGTAAATGATTTGTCAAGTGAATACTATTTTTTTTACGATTAATCGCAATTTCATGATAAATATTATATTTATTTGTAGATATTGAATTAAACGTACGAATTTATTCCTTGTTGTCGTAACAGTATGTTGCATTACGAAATTATTCCAAATATTTGGATTTTATTCACTGCCTTTTTTTACTTTTTTTTTCATGTAGAATAATAAATATAAAATTTTCGGATTTTCTGATTGATTCGATTTGAATTTCATTTTATTTTTAATATTATTTTCGGAGTTTTATTAGTTAAGCAGCTTTCATACACTTTTGCAAGTACTATCGCTTCTCTGCGAATTTTTATGCGAATAAAAATGTCTTCGAGAGTGCAGCAAAAAGCTTAGAATTCCTTTACAAAATTATTTCATTTAGTAGACACTATAAAAACCACTATAATTTATGTATTTTTGAATTTCTTTTTAGATTACATGCATTTTGTGCAATTTTACAGTCTGAAATTTTCTTGTAAAATGCATAAAAATAAACATTACGATTATCAGTTAATAATAAATTTAATTCTTTGGATATTGTACTAAAAGTCACGAAGAAATTTCCCAAATGCATAATTATAATTTTGAGTAAATTTTAAATGAAAATTAAAAATCAGTCATTTTGACTAATTCGGTAGTTCTACTGTTAAAGCGGTTACGAAAAGAAATATGCAGAGAGATTTGAATTACAAAAGGGTGGATTCTACTTGCAAAAAGGTAAGTTTGATTTGCAAAAACGGGTTGCAAAAGAATGCACGTTGTGATAAAGAAAAGAAATTAAATAAATCAATCAGATATCGATATATCAGCGAGTGATTTCAAAGTCACGCCACGTTGTAGCTAATATTAATGAAATGTGGGATGAAATTACAGTAACGAAGCCATTGGAGCGTAAAAGGGTTGACATTTCGCTGTTAGATTAAAAAAGGATGAGCGGAATCGATGAGTTTCCTTGGAAACAAGGAGGAAAATCGACGTGATTTTCATTTACGATGAAAGTCGACGGTGTCCAAGGGAAAGCAGTACAAATTTGCAGAGAAAGATTTCCTCAGCGTAATTCTCCATCGCGTTCCTTGCTTTACGCAAATCGTACTCCCGCTAGTTTTGCAATGTAAGCAGTGTGAATTTTTCATGAAACTTATCTCATTAACTCTGAACGCCGCGCGCCTTCCGTACGGATTACAACTGCCTGATAAAACAGAAGAGGAATATTAACAGGATTAGTTTTTCATTTGTACCGATTTCTCTATGTAAAGATTTCCACGGCATTCGTTTACAAATATACTTGGAAATTTTATTGTAATTATACAACGTTCTCTGTCGTTCATTTTCAACATCTTGCAAATTCGACGTCTGATTTAGCAGGAAGTTAGTATAGTTTTAACAATGAACAGGTACACATTGCGCCGACGTATTTACATTATTCAAATTTATTATGAAAATCAGCACGGCTTGTTCCATTGTTTTCATGCAAAATTTTGTTTAACGACGAAGTTTCTCATTTCACAGTGTACGGATTCGTTAATAAACAATATTGTGGTATTTGAGATGACGAGAATCTTCAGGTTAGAGGTTCTGCACTCTAAGTTAACTCTTTTCTTGGTATTATTCACCATTTTGCACTATAAAAGAACTCTTATGTAGGTTTCTATTCACACTTTTGTGAATAAAAATGATAACTTTACGTTGAATATCTTTTTAGTCAAAAAGTTAAGGAAAACAAATTTGTAGAAACACTGGAATTGCAAAAATTTGATTTTCTTAAATTCGATCTGCGAAAGGATGAATTTTATTTGCAAAGAAGTGAATAAAACTTGCGAAATAGTTAATTTCGAGTGTAAAAAGGTAAACATAGTCTGCAAAGGGATTAATTTTGAGAGTAAAACTTGTATTCGTGAAGAATCTCTGCATCCACAAAAATTTCTGGTGTACATTTTGGATAAATGGGATTATTGTATCATTTTTCGTCGAAGATCAGGCTAGAAATGCTGAAATTTACAATTGAACAACTGCAGAAGTTCGTGTCACTTTTACGGAAGGTAAAAAATCTGGAAGATGAGTTCAAAGATGGATTGCTGTTCGGTGTAGATGAGGAAATAGTTCGAGAAGTGGAACATGAAACTTCTAACGGAAAAAGTAGCTGAAGGGGCAGGAAATTACTGTACTGTTAATGACTTCTTTGTCGAAAAAGACTGTTACGAAGTGCACGAAGAACAACTTTGCAAAAACTGAGGTTATCGAAGAAATCATTACACGGTCTAGTCACTTTATGAGATAAAGGAAAGCGATCATCAGTTGTTTCGTGATCTAAATGCTAAAAAAAAAAGATTACTTCAAAATCTCGTGATGCTTCTATCAGTTTTTTCTATTTCTTCAAAATTATATCTATATATAAACTCAGAAATAATTACAATTATCAGATTAGTGTAGAAATAATTACAGTTCTTAAATATGGAATTCAAAAAATTATATTTATTAATTAAAATAAAAATTATTAGCATTCGAATAATTTTCTCAGTCAGGCTACCGAGATTTCGCCATTTGACGCCAATTAGACTTTTTCTCGTGGGCTCATGTTAAGTTTCTTGTTTATTCTAACAACCCACAAACTGCTGATGATCTCAAAGCAAACATCATTCGTGTTATCGGTGAGATACGGCCTGATTTATGCGCCAGAGTCATCGAAAATTAGGTTCGTAATATTCGCTGTACCAAACACAATTGTGGTGGTCATTTATACGATATTGTATCTCGTGTATAATGCCATCGAATGTACTTTAAAATAAAGTAGTAAATGTTGGATTATCTTTCGTACTTTTTGTTTTATTTCAATTCAAAGTTCTATCGCTCTTATTGGAAGACTCTATACTTTAAACAATCATTTCTAATACAGTTTCAAAAAATTATTTCAATTAATAATTTCAATTTTAATATTTTATGTATGCATATAAAATTCGATTAGAATTAATCTTTGACAATTAAATAATTACAAAATTGCGAATTATGAAAATTGAAATTAAATATAGAATATTAAAATCAGAATGATTAATTATGAAAATATACAAATACAATTCTATGTATAGAATTGGAAATTGTAAAAATGCCATCGAATGTACTTTGAAATACAATAATGAGTGCTAAATTATCTTTCGTATTTTTTGTTTCATTTCAATTCAAAGTTCTATCTCTCTTACCGAAAGGCCCTTTAACTCAGCGACGAAATTCCATACGGTAAGATGTATTGAATCAATCATTCGTTATCGTTACCACAGGTTGACTTTTCAAATAATCTGGACAGTTTGGTGATCGGTCACCGGTCATGGACAGTCTCGTAAGAATTGACGTCTCGTTGCAAATTGACGCCTCGTTTTTTTTTTTTTTTTTCACCCCAGTTGTACCATCCTGTTCGATCTCATCGATCCCTGGGTATTGTGAACACTCTGATCGATGAGTCATCTATCACGGCTAGCGTTAGCTTGTGTGTTGCTAGCTGTTATTCCCCTCCTGCTCTTCCCGAGGATAGGGAAAGCGTTCTCCTACAGATAAGTCCTGGCGAAAGACCACACGATAACGCTTATCTGTTTCCTGAATTTATTGCCAGCGCAATGAAAACGCACCCACAGTCCGCTCTTCTCTGCCCATTCCGATGTTAATTAGCTTCGGTCTACAGTTCCAGCTTATTCTTAGGATCTTACAGATTATGGTTACGGCATCTAGCAACAGTTCTGAGGAACAATGCTACGAACGACGTGACGACGTTGACGTAATTTCCCCATTGAATCGCTTGGCTAACTTGTTGGGGAGAAAGAAAAGAGAGAAATTACGAAGATTTCTTTCAACTCATCCTAATTTCAATTGTTACTATACTGTACGAAATTAGAAGACAGTCGTTGTCATTTCTTTGCATGATTTAAACCTAACCTAACTTAACCTAATCGAAAGGTTAGGTTTTGATTGAAGTCATGGTTTTGTATACTTTTCATTTTGATTTTATTACGATGGAACTCTATCTGTTTTGTTATCATTTCTAATATGCTGTAAAAGTGTACATATCTTACATTTCAGACATGTATCGTATTTTAATAAAAGTATTTTTAATCGAGAGTTGTGCTTGCTTAAAGGAATGGGTCTTATATTTAGCTACTTTATCTTATAATACCGACGATTATACAATTCGAGTGAGAAATTTTCGTGTATCAATTGCTCGGCAAATCCTGACAGGCCAATGTCAATTAAGTCGACGACAGCTTAGAAGCTTCGCTGGATTAGGATCAAAGCCTGTACCGTTGTATAGAGCATCGAAGTGGCCGGTTTAATACCATCAAATTCGTGAATTGTTCGGCCTGTCTGGTGTACCCTTTCCCACCCTCTCTCTCTCTCTCTCTCTCTCTCTCTCTCTCGCCTCTCTTGGTATCACAATTATTCAAGGAGCGACTCTCCGACCACTCGACACGAGGACCTTATCAAAGCTTGGGCTTCGTGCTCGGCTCCGTTAGTCAGTGTATTCACTAATTAATCTGATTTGCGTCGACGATACATGGTTTGACCGCGAATTTCTGTCACCGGGCTAAGCTCACGCGCGTTTCCCAAACCCCATGGACATTGCCGCTGGTTCACGACGAACTTATGCCTGATCAACTCCTTTGTTATGGACACTTCATCCGTCACTTCAACTTTGCCTCGTTAGGTGATCACGTGAGCAGGTAACGGTTAGCTGATCTTGGACCTGTTTCGCATGATAAAACGGTGAATTTCGTTCGGTTAGTCCGATTTGCATGGTCTGTTGCGATGTTCAGATCTTCGTGAATCATCTCAGCGATGGAAAGTCTCCTGATCGAACAGTTAGGGTCATTTGCAACATGTTTCATGTTCGTGCATGATGGAACTTTCACTTTTCGGCTTTATGGCGCGAATACTCCATTGAGATCTTTTTAAGAGATTCCCTTTTATAGTAGATTTAACTCCTTAAGTGCTTTGGATGCATATACACATATGAATTGATAAAATATGATTGTAATAGATCATGCTTTCAACAGAAACAAACAGCTTGAAAAAATTCGAAATAGTTTGCAGTTTGTTGAAGAGAAACGTATAGGCGTTTCTTTTGGATAATTCTGTATAAAAATTGTACAGGCTGTTCGCTCTATTATTTTCCAACGTTTTTCTCGTTAAGCGACAGATTTATGAGGAAAATACAAAGGAACCAAGTTTTATTATTTTTTATGCACAATATAATAGGTTGAATAGATTTTCCAAATTTGCAATAAATTTATCTAACCTAATTATCAATTGCAATGAATCGTATTTTCAATAAAGAGAAAATTCGAAGAAATTCCACGTAGTTTGTGTTTTATTGAAAAGAGACATGTAGGCGTGTTTTCTGGACGAACCCATAAAACAAAGCTAAATCAATTACAGTTGAATTCGTCAGAGAATTAGAGGAGAGTTGCTTAATATGGGGTGACGTAACGTCTAATTAACACGTTCCGTGCCACGTGGCTTGCGTAAGCTCCACGCAGAACTTTCCGTTTCAGCTGATTCGAAATTTTCACGGTGAAAGGGAAATTTTTTAAAAGATCTGTCGTAAAGTCACGTATCGAAATCTGAATAACCAGGTATAACGCATTTATCATATCGTGGATCGTTGACGCTCCACGGAGGCGTGACGAATATTCCTTGCGATTTTTTTCAAGTTTTGTAAGAAAATGCTGTAAAATTTGTTACGAAAATAATGAAAACATTTGGTACAGAATCGATGAGAAATTATACTAGAAAAATGTTAACATTTCATAATAATTATTCTAATAAACCATATCTATTTTTGCCATGCTTTAACAATATTCATTGAAACGTACATTTCTGATTGTAAAAAAAAATTTGCAACATGTATTAAAAAATATTTTACTTAAAATTAATTATGGAATCGTCGAGAAACTTTAAAAATATTTTTTTATGGTATTTTATTTCTTTTTTGTTTATTTTCTTCTTTTCTTTTTTTTTCTTTTTCTTTCTATTATATTCGGAGGTATGAAATTTACTTTTAAAACTAGATTTTGTATTTTATCAAATTTCTATGTATTCATACATATTTTGACAAATTCCAATCATTTTTGTTTACTCTCGTTATTAATTAATAGTTTCGTTGCAATTTCACTGTACTGCCGCACGAAATATCGTAAAAATTTTTATTTTTAACGGGACATTTTTCATACAATTTTTATTATAAAATAAAGAGAAACTTCGTCATATTGGAAAATTGAATTTTCTAGCAGGACACGCACGTTCCATTTACAAAACACGTTTGCGCCTTTAAGAAGACTCATTATTGCGTCGCTTAATTCTTACTTACGACCCTACATTAGAGGTCTGCGGAGAAGTTAATTATAGTTTTTAACTAATTTGAAGAATTGAGAAAAAAATGTAAGCACGTTCAAGTAGCATATACAGGGTGTACCCCAACTAACTATCACCAGAGATATTTCCGTTGTAATTAAAATTTCCTGGAAAATTTATTAAATTTTAAAAATTTTATTAAATTTTATAAATTCCAAAGTATAGTTAATCATAGTTATTTTCTATTGCAAAAGATTAACGAGATCGAAAGGTCAAATTTGTTTCTTTAAATGGAATTCTATACTTTATTTATTTATTTATTCATAGAATTTCACGGTTTATAAATACTATATCTTCGAGGTTCAACGATTATAATTATTTAATGCTTCTATAAGTATTTTAATGTTTCCAAATGTTTTATGGAGTTACAATTTATACGAAATTAATGAAATTAATGTAATTTATTAATGAAATGGCACAAAATACAACCAAATTTCTAAGTATACAATTGTAATTAATTACATAAATTAATTTAAGTGTACAACTGTTTCTAAATATTTACTGATTTACTTCTATTAATGGAATAACACAAAAATGTATTCAAAATCATCAGTATATAATTGCAATTAATTACGCAAATAATTTAAATATTTTAACATTTCTAAATATTCACTGATTCACTTCTATTACCGGAACAACACAAAAGCATATTCAAATTCATCAGTACATAATTGCAGTTAATTACAGAAATGAATTCAAGTATAAAATCATACGAATCGATATTTTGCAGAAAAAAATTCGAGTTTCGTTCCTGCAAGAATACAAAGAAAATCCGCAAACCGTAACGTTTAAAACGTAGAGTTCCAATAAAACTGTAATCTTTCTTCCCAGTGAACAAAGAGAGATCGGTTTACATCGAACGACGCATCAACATTTTACAGTTGATCTAACGACGAGCGCGTATTATCGCGATCGAAGCAACGGTTTCTACCTCTGTCGATTTGTCTCGTTATCGATCTCCGGTGAATTCGCCAGACAACGGTTCCCTCGATTTCGCTTGGGGATAATTTTTCGTTACAGAGGGACGCTCAGGAATACGTGGTACGAAGTAATTGAACCGCTAAACGTCCCTTCGCTCGGATTCACCGTGCAATGCCTATTGTTATTCCGCGATGCTTCTTCCGTTATCGAGGAATTAAGCGGCGCCACGAGAAATTGAACAACAGAATTTCCTAACGGGCCGCCGCAGCGATAAAATAATTTAGAAGGATCAGCTTTACGGAAGGTACGGTGGATCGTAAGCCAACGATAAACGACCAATTGTCTTAACTCGGCCGGATGGAGAGCGTTTCTGGTTTAATGAGGTCAACGATAGGGCTAACCAGTGCAGCGTGAAAAAGACTCAATTATTATTTCTCATTCTTTCTTCTTTTTCTTTCCTCTTTTTTTTATTTCCAAAGGATAGCGACGATTAGGGTCGATAAATTCCTCGAAGAGATCTCAACTGATTAACACTTTGCTGTATAACGACAAAGTTACTCGTGATTACAGATTAGGGATAAAATGTGACAGATAGAAGAATAGTTAGGGTGTTACTTTGTCAGATAGTGAAATTTCTGTGTCTACAGGGATCTTTAAATTCATCAGAAAACACTTCGGTTTTCGTCGTTTTTAAGGTTGCAGCTCGTAGTAGAGTTAATCAATTCTAATTAAATCGTAAGCTAAATCTTAGGCTATATTAATATTCTAATTTAATTTTAAGTGTGTATATTACTGATGTGAATCTGCAAAACGTACGTTTTCAATTTCTGCAGAAATCTGTGGAAAATTTGAAATTTTCTAATCGTAAAAATCGACACTGCAAAAAGCAGAATAAGAAAATTATTTGTATTTTTAAATTCGTAACACATTAAATTTTCATACAAATTTGTGGAAAATTCGAAATATTCTAATAGTAAAAATCGACACTGCAAACAGGAGAAGAAGAAAATTATTTGGATTTTCAAATTCGTAATGCATTCAATTTTCATACAAATTTGTGGAAAATTCGAAATATTCTAATAGTAAAAATCGACGCTGCAAAAAGCAGAACAAGAAAATTATTTAGATTGTCAAATTCGTAAAGCATTACATTTTCATATGAAACTGTGGAAAATTCGAAATTTTCTAATTGTAAAAATCGACACTACAAACAGGAGAAGAAGAAAATTATTTGGATTTTTAAATTCGTGACGCATTCAATTTTCGTAGAAATCTGTGGAAAATTCGAAATTTTCTAAAGAGTAAAAATCGACGCTGCAAAAAGCAGAACAAGAAAATTATTTAGATTGTCAAATTCGTAAAGCATTACATTTTCATATGAAACTGTGGAAAATTCGAAATTTTCTAATTGTAAAAATCGACACTGCAAACAGGAGAAGAAGAAAATTATTTGGATTTTCAAATTCGTAATGCATTCAATTTTCATATAAATCTATGAAAATCTCGAAATTTTCTAATCGTAAAAATCGACACTGCAGAAAGTAGGAAAATGAAACGTCGCATAGTTGATCATAGATTGAATCAGAAATTGGATAGCGAAATTTCTGATATGCTGGACAGGTGTTCTGCTTTCCGAACCACGTGCACATATGTATGTTTCAATTTCACCACTACTGGCGTCTTGTAATTTTCTTCTCACATTTTTTTCTCTCTTTTTTTTTTTTTAGAAATAAACACAGGAACGAAAATTGAAATTTCGAACCGGACAGAAGTACATATCTCTATTACAAATTTCTATTTGTTGAATTTACACGTATACAATATTGAAACTCTGATAAATTGAAATGCACTTTTCGAAGGAACTGTAAGAGAATTGAATTTTCAATCGATGATCATTTTAATATTATATATTTCATTGTGACCAGTTTTATCGAACACTTGAAATAATTGCATTTCATAAATATGAATTAGTTTGGATATTTATTGGAAGGCTTATTTATCAAACTTCCACATACGATGCCGTGTTAGCTGAAAAACAATTTTGTTTCCGACTTGTTTACACCTGTCGAATAGGCAACTGACAGGTGATCTGTCATGCATATTCACGGTTTAGATAGCTCGTAGCAATATTATTTATTACTGATATCCGAATATACAACGTATTGATTGTACTCCTATAACAAAGCTCCATTCTTTCGTAACATACTTTCTACTTGTTGATATAATATATAAATTGTAGTATATCTCGCCTTGATCATAATTATTCACCTGTTTCATCTTCTCTTAACCTTTTATCTCTTGAACGTCGTAGAATAGTATTTAATCTTATTTTTGCTTTTAAAATATCAAACGATCTCTCTTGCTGTCCTGATATCTTATCCAAATTTTATTTAAATACATCTCGGTCATCTCTGAGACATCATCTAATATTACATACCGAATATCATAGGACAGTTTACGGTCAGTTCAATTGTCTAAATAGAATTTTTATTAATGTCAATAGATTTTACTATTCTTTTAGAACTAATATTATACGATTTCTGGCCTCTTACGACTTTTCTGTATAATCTATCTCTTTTATAGTTTATTGTTTGTTTTTACTTTTGTTTACCAAAGGGTTAAAACCCGTGTACTACTAATAATAAATAAATAAATAAATATTTCCCTAATACAACATTAACGAAAGTCATTTATCTAAGACGATACAAATTTTCGCCTTATTTTGTATATAACTTTTTGTAATCGTAAAATTTGGCCGATATCATAGATTCACATAGAAACTACATTAATATTCTTTCGTTTAAAAACAAAAATCAAATGAATCCGTCGATTAGTTTTGTGTATAAGTATCTTTCAAGATGTGAGCGTAAATCGTTCAGCAGAGAGAAAAAGAAAGAAACAGTATTGATTCCTCGTTGTAACGCGGGAAAGCGTTCTCGAAGGTAACATTCAGGATCTAGCGTTGGCTATTACTATTTCTTCGAACCGACACGAGGATAAAGCCGCAATTGTCACGGCACAAAGAGCACACAGGCGAACACGGGATGAAAACGAAGGTCTCGTTAATTTCGATGCTAATGCGTGGTGGCCAGATTAGATTCAGAGCTAGTGGACGCGCCACGATCTGGCATCCTTTTTACAGGAGAACGACGGACTGATAGATAATATCAGCAGGCTTACAGTCACCGTTCGTCGAGTTTCTATCACGCGACAATAATTCCTGTGCCGTGACGACACGCGAAATCGATGACACGTCTCTTCGAATGTTTTGCAAGCCCCCAGCGAGAAAATACTGGCACCTGGTATTAAATCGATTAAATTCTTCCGTTGTTTTACTTACCATTCTTACTCGTTCTTCTTTCCCTTCTATTTTCCTTTCCTCCTCGATCAGAAGTTCAGTGGTGGCTGCTTACGATTTGACATAACGTGTGCGGGAATTATTTCTATTAAATTCTCTGGACAGGAAAACTCACAGGAAGTTACGAAAATTCGTACAGATTTACTGTAACTCATAGAAACTCAGGAGGGTTCATTGTAACTTAAAGAAACTTACAGGAACTCATAGAAACTCATAAGGAGTTTAACGAAATAGGTAATAACTAATTTCACAACAAAATAGTGAAATAATCCAGAGAAAAATTAGTTTCATGTTCAAATAAAATATCAAAAAACTGTCGTCAATTAATATTTAATCAAATACAACAATATATAACAGAAAAAGCAATTTTTCCAAAATATTTCATAGAAATAATGCTCGAATATCCATTCCAACAAGAAAAATCGATTGTTCGCGATACTCTGCTGCAAATATTTATGCAAATTTATATTTTTCACAGTATAGTATAAAAAAGGAAAGTAGTACTTCGACAGAAAATGATTTTACCTATAGGAAACACTATAATTTGGATATTTTATGTACCCATTTTACATTGCGTGCATTTCATGCAATTTTGCACCCTCGAATTTCCTATAAATGTATAAAAATACGTATCCTTTCGCGATCAGATTTTATTTTAGGTTAAGTCAATAACGTCCGTGCAGATTTTTCCTTCGTTTATTTTTTCCTTTCTGTCTCAAATTCGGTCAACGGGATTAAAACACGGACGCTTGCATTGTTCATGGGCATAATTCCAGAAATGGTTTCGGTTTGCTCCACGTGACGCGCCGTTTTACGTCTCATCGTGCCCCGTATTGATCCCTCGATCTTAAGATAAAATCGTTACGTTTGTTTCCGAAAGGAGAGCTGGATAGTTCCATCAATGGTAATATGCGGACGTGCAAAGATTCGAAACTCGTTTTATCCTCCGTTGTCTTCCATTCTGTATCCATTTCTTCTCTCAGTCCAGTCTTATCCGTTTCATTCTATACCTTCCTTCCTTCCTATCCCAGTCTCCTCATCGTTGCCTAAATTTACATAGAGTTCAGGTCAAGTTTGAAGATTACAAATCCTGATATCATTCATGGATTCATTTTTTTCTTTTTTTTTTGCTTATATACGTACAACGAAATATTAGAATCTTAGTTTAATCACTATTCTGATTTGTGCATTTAATTGCAATTATTCGGTAAATTAAGGGCGAAGAACCATGGTGACAAATAACTATAAAGCGTATAATTTAATATAATATAAAAATTTAATAACAATTTTATTATATGATATGTAATATAATAAAATACTAAAATTACGTTTGCATACTATATAACTATATTTTTATTGTACAAATACTTTAGAAGATTTTATATATATATATATATATATATATCAGATATGTATAAATATACAGGGCATTCGGAAAATCGTGAAACGATTCGAATTTTCCGAAGGGAAAATTTCCGACTGGAAATTTAGACTCGATTTTCTTTAAAAAAAAGTTACAAACGACAAAATTTCATTCTTTTCTATTTCCTTATTTTTGCACAAGAAATGAAAGTAATCCTCTTTAATGAAATAAAAGGTTTCGTGTATGAATTTATTTTTTGTGAGGCAGTGGGTCTTCAGTGACCCGAGTTTAATAACCAGTTTTGTAATGCATTATATAACTGTAACTTCCTCCTTTTGTCGCGGTTTCTATGTAGTTTTTGAAAGCTGAAGTAGAACACCTTTGATGTATTATTATCTCTTGCTTCGAGCTTTAATAAGTTCGCTACTTTTCATCGGTTAAAAGCATTATCCTTTTTCTACACGTACCAAGCTTATTTTAACAAGAATATCCTAACGGAAGAATATTTAACATATATGTATGTGTATAATTTGTTTAAAACATTTTATCACAATATTACGAATAATGTTTGAATTACGATTAATATTGTGTTTGTAACATTTTATTATAATAATATTATTTTGTAATTAGGAAATATAACGTAATAATATTATTTATGGCCACAAAAATTTTCATTATTGTAAGTATATTATGAATAATATGATTGTATTAAATTATTTCATAATAAAATATTATAAAAAAAATATTAATTATAATGAAAACATTATTTATGATATTATAATAGAGAATTATAAATGAAATGTTAATTGTAATATTGTAGTAAAGTTTATAAATAATATGATAGTAATGCTAAAATCTGCAAAATGATCTGTGCTCATCGAGTACAGATGTTCAAAGAAAATAACGTCATAAAAATTCGAAAGGAGAAAGGACGAGCCTAGAGAAAATTGAGATGAGAAAATTTCGTCAAATATGCTACAAAGAGAAATCTTGTAAAATTTTCCTACGCAAAATGCGAACAAAATTGCACCAGAAAAAGGGTAACTATGATACGTACTTCAAAGCTTCCTGTTTGAAACGTTTCATCGATTTTGTAAAATATATTCTGATAAAAAATGATTAATTTTTGACTAAGACACTTTCCACTTCAAAATGTCACCGTGTTCGTCATGTTATTCAATATTTTTCAGTTGATGATGCTTAACAAAAAGAATTTTGCAAATCATCCTACGAAAAATGCAAAAAATTGCATAGAAAAATGGTAACCATATATGTATATCAAAGATTCCTGATTGAAACGTTCCTATATTTTTGTAAAATATATTTTAATAAGAATATTTAATTTTTGAATACTGCACTTTTCAGTTTAAAATATTATTGTATTCTTTACATTATTCGAAATTTGTCAGCCGATTAAATTTATTTAAGTTTAACCATTTTAAACGATTAAAAAGTCCCAGTCACCTCTGATCATCGAGGTTCCTATTAAAATGGCAAACGTCGATCACTTCTGGCAGTCAATGTGTTAATAGAAAATGAATAAAACTGGAGAAAGGAAAAAAAAGTGGAAAACTGTTGAATTTCTGTCAAATATTGCTGTGAAGAGGATATTCACGGTACATAATTGAACAGAAATATCGCAGCTGTGGTAAATTTACTAACGAATACTCGATCGCCTATCGATTCAGCTCATCTTCGTCTATCGACTTTTTATTACCTTTCTTCTCAGTTGAACATCGTATTAAGCTGCACCTTTGAAACATTTTCACAAGGTGAAACGATTTTTTCCATTATTCCTCTTTTTTTCATTTTTTCATCATCATCTCGTTACGAATTTCAACAGATATCTCGTGAATTTGCATTACACAGTTAGAAGGATCTATCAAATGGACTGTAATTATCGATCGATTAATTTCACTTCCGGCTGGGACTTGAATGAATCACTTTTATCGTATAAAATTTTTCGAGTGAACTTCCAGATGATTGGCGAGTTTTGTAAAAAAATTGATCGTTTACATTTGGTACAGCAATTTTCCCTGCACAAACTACCATTAACTTGTATATGTGTGTATGTGTGTGTGTATTCTCGTTAAACACGCATGGTAGCAAAATATGAACACGAATTTCATCGGACCGAATGTTTGCAATGGGGATATTTTCCCCGAGGCACTTTGCAAACGACTATCGTACCCAAGAATATCATTTATCGATAATTAATAAAGAACTCTTAATCCGGTAACCTTTAATTTACTCGAATTGCATTGGAAAGTTATATAATTGAATAAGTTTAACACTCTGTGCCTTTAATTCGCGTATTTTTGCAACTGGTTCTTCGAAATTTCTGAGTTGGATAAGTCCACAGTGTGTTTCATAATGTGTGGAATCAATTTCCGGAGTAGACGGGGTAGAATTGTGTTATTGGGAAACAAAATCAAAGTGTGGAAGAAAGTATCGAGGAAAGATATGAATATGTGAATAATGTTACTTTTTAAACACATCGAGAAACTTATATGTCGTAATTTAACATTATTTATGTAAAAGAGTGCATGCATATTTTTCATACACAAGAAACATAAACTTTTATATTATGTATATTTAAACTGTTTTAATTTCTTAAAAATATTTGTGTAATATAATTTAATATATGCACATTTTTTAAGAATCATTTTATTTATTTATTTACAGTTTGGCATTTAATGACTGATCTGCATATATATACGAATTGAGAATTAATAATTAATAATACATAAACAAATTATTTTTAACAGTATTTGTGTGAAAAGGTATATGTTCACTTTTCGTATATAAAATATATGTATTTTTATGTTATATGTATTTTTCAAGATATTATTTTATATCATATATACAATATGTATTTTTTCAGTTTTTTAAAACATTAATACAATACAATTTAATATATATATATTTTAAAAAAGTCATCAGTTTGTTTGTTTATAGCTTGGTCATCAACAACTCATCTGCATACACATAAATTATTCATTAGACAACAGATGGTTCATTTTATGTCATCCAGTAAACATAAATATATTTCTTATTAATTAATAAATACGTACTAGTTTAATATTAATTATTAAACGTATACATTTTATTTTATATTATCAGTAATATTGTATGCATTATGTATACATTTTATTTTTTATGTGAGAAAAGGTGTAACGATATTATTTTCCATAATTTCTCGCAGTTTTTCTTTCATTTCTTCCTACAAATAGTTCAGTCGCGTTTATGGCAACTGGAATGGTATTTGCAAATAACGTTATATAATAAAAGATAGATTATATAATTGTATATTACATCATTGAATTTTTTTCCTTTTTTATACAATAATTATTCACTTTTGCGAGTGCTATATCGATTATTATCGTCAATACCAGCATATTTATATTAATATTTAACATCGTTGAACTAATTTCACTATTTTCTGGTAAAAAAAAAACAAAAAAATGGAAAATAGTAAATGATAAACGAATCATTGAACCGATTGATAATCATTAATAATAAATGTTACCAGCAAAAAGTTTATTTCTGTATTTTTAATTTAAAAATTACACCTGTACATTTTCTTCAACGATTTGCATATAAATAATACGTCGTGTAGATAGAAGAGAATACTTTTGCAGCAGACTGTATTCAAATTTACGACACAATGGTACAGTATCCATCATAATTTAGCACAGGGTCAGGTATCAAAAGTGTTCCCACATTGAATAGCAGAAATTACGATATCCTGGTTTTATTTTATCACGTTCATTTCGTTAGAACGATATTAATACGAATTATGCTTGTAATTGCGCACCGTGGCGGAAGCAGTTTCAATAGGAAAATTGAAGGAAACGGTTCTCATTAGAAATAGTGGTTCACAGTCGAATTCAGTTGGTTCGTGCTTGGCTGCTTTTACCGACTCTTCAATATCATCACAGTTCTTTTTATTATAAAATAAATATTCCTAAAAAGGTTTTTTCCTCGATCTTGTTAACGAAAAAAGAAAAAAAAAAAAAAAAGAAGAGGAAATCTCTAGAGCACGTTTCATTCAGCATACCTTTCAGCCACTCTGTTCTCGTCTAATTTCTCCTCAGACATTTTCAAATGATTTTTCGAAATGAAATCTAACGTGGTGAAAAGGAACGACGAAGTCCCATTGAAATTTTTTTCTTTTTCGATACTTGATTAACACTAGAACTACCAAAGTAGTTAAAACGACTGGTTTCTAATTTTTATTTAAAATTTACTCAAAGTTATAATACTCCATTTCAAAAATTTCTTCGTGACTTTTGTTACAGTGTTCAAAGGATTAAATTGATCATTAAATGATAATCGTAATGTTAAAATGTAAAGTAGACAGGTTCTAAAAATTTGATATTTTGACATTTAAAGAATGCCAAAATTTTTATTCCTTTTCGATTAGAAGTATTAAGAACCTAATTGCACGTTAGAAAGTGTAAATTATGACGCAACAAAGTAATTCAACACTTTTCTTAGTTCTTTTTCTTTCTTTTTTAATATTAATTAGTTGAGAAGTTAAGGTAGTATTTTTCCAACATAAGAAGACGAGTTAATTCGTCGTTGGATAATCAACATTTAGAATATAACAGTTTATGTGTAAAGATGTGGTTAATTTTTAATTGCACCGTTACGCCTTTATTACAAATTTAGACACTTGTTACAGTTTATTCGAAATGGAATATGAAATAACAGCGAATATTATAAATTTCAACGTGTATCAAGTTGTCGTGTAGAATTTCGCAATTTAATTACGTTATAGATCACGATTTATATGCTTTGTAAACTTTCGAGCCGCGTTTTCTTCGTTACCGTCAGAAATGAATGAAAAAAACAAAAGAGAGAAGGGAAAAATAAAAACGTTATTTCTAAATATTAATTACCGACGTCAAAGTTAATCAAATGCAAATTGATTTATGAAGCGGTATATTTTTGTCTGTCGTCGATGTGTTAAGTCCGTTCTGTTGTTATTGCGCTCGAATGCCAATTACTAATATTGTCCATCTTCGATATTTTATGGAGGAGGGAATAAATAAAGTCGACTGATCGAGTGATATTGAAATTGATATTGTTTTGCATCTGTTTACGTAGTTGTATATTTTACGTGAAACAAATGAAATTTAATTTTTTAATCGTTTCATCTTACCTTTTGTCGATTAAATTCCTTTATTTCTTTTTTTAAAAAGCATCTACTGGAAGATTTCTGTTTGAAAGAATTGTACGATTCAAGGAAGAATCGTAGCAATACGTTTGTTTTATGGAAATAATGTTTTTTTTTTTAATATAATTGTTCAATTATTACGTAAGAGAATTTTTATTATTATTCTAAAAATGATCATCAATAGACGAGTGACTTTTGGGCACCAAAAGAATGAGGTATACGAAATTTTCAATTTTTTTTTTATAATATATGAAAAACTTTTTGGTTGTAAAAAATGTAGAGCAAAATTTGTCTCGTCAATTTTGACGAAATTTTGCATAAATGTTCATTAGACTTACCTAAAAATTCAGACGTAATTCCTTCGCGTTGATTTTTTACTTTAAGGGAGAAATCAACCCTTTTATCTGAGTCGACTCTTTTATGTAAGTGCTTATAAATGATAGAAGATAAAAGACGTTAAAAAGTGGTTGAAATAAAAGTTACCCCGTATCTTGAGACCCTTAAATCTGTGTGAAAAAGTTTTTGCAAAAATGATTCTTTTACGAAAATTAAATTCTATGTATATTAAATTTTTTTATAAATTTAACGAGAAGCCTCAGACCCTTTCACAATCCCCAATTGTATTACGTTCTTCAATTCTATACTGATATAATTAAAATATGAAACTGAACATCCTTACGACTCGAAACGGTATATGATTAATTAAAAACGAAAATAAATTCTATGATACTTATTATCCTTGATTCATCATAAATGTTCGAAAAAATACCACGAAAATTATGTAACTGTAAAAATTGTGCTATTTTATGGGAAAAAAAACCTCGCTCTGTTTTTTTTCCAACATAAATTCACTACACGACCTCCGGACTGACATACCGCGACACTAAGCCTCTTTATTTCCTCGCTACAGTATCTTTTACGATCGAAAAAAAAATATTTACGCGTAATACAACACGTTCTCTAACAAAGTACCCAAGAATAATTTCTATTGGCGAAGAAATTTGGTAGAAAAAAAAAAATATCTCCTCTTAAATATCACGTTGGTAAAGAAATTGAGTCAATTTCCGTGTCGTCTTCCGATACTAATCACGGTGGCACGTGTTCGCGAAATTCTTCTACGTTCGTGATGATCCAATCAGCTTCCTGCTGAAATCAGGAGGATAAGGATTTCGTCGAGAAATATAAAGAGGCTGGGCTTAGTCTCCCGCTTGACCCGCTTACGTTAACTCGCTCCATTCACCGGCGAGTTTCTCGAGTACTTTGCAAACTTTAGCGCGCTCCTAGGTGGGTTATAAGTATAAGTAGCAGTAAGTAAGTAAGCGTGTATACCACGTTTATGTAAAACGTTCACCGTCACGGGATACTTAAGACGAGGACCTTTCCTGTTGCAGATTTACCCAGGTTTGGCAAACCGCTGAACAACCTGACGGTCTCGGTGGGTCGCGAAGCCATTTTCACCTGCATCGTGGAAAATCTTGGCCTGTACAAGGTGAGACGACGTGTACTCGAGAATCTGTCATGAATTCTAACTTTGTGAGGAGAGCTAAGTTTTTCTTATAATAGTCCACTTTCCTCTATGGGAAGATTGTCGAGTGTTTAATATTTATGTTTTCTTTTCTTCAAATTCATTCGTAATGTTGGATTAAGTTTTATTCAGAATGGAAAGAAGCAAGTGAACATTTTTTTTTTTCACATTTTGATAGCGTTCTTGATACAACTCCCATGGTGTTCCATACTATAGCGTCTGAGAGGATTATCTTAACCTCTTAACAGTTTGTCCCGTGTGAGAGTTGGGTTAGGTTTTCAATTGCTTTAGAATCTTTAGAAAATATACTTTTTTTTATACTTTTATCACATATATACATCATTCTCAAACATTTTTCAGCAAGAATTTAACTTTAATTAAACAATCTATTGGTTTTTAAATATAATAATCACCCTTTTCATTATTCTCTAAAATTTTTAGCTCTAAGTAAACGTCTACTTTTTTCTTTAAATATCATAATCAGTGTCTTATCATTCTCAAAAATTCCCCAAAAAGTTACAACAGCCCAGTAAAATTCATAATGCTCACCGAGACATTCGATCTTCGCTCGGAGGGAATTCCGTTGAAAAACAAAAGCCAAGGAAGCACAAAAAGGAAGTGGGGAAAACCAATCACGCAATACTGTTATCCGGCAGAGTGCAACCTTGAACGGCGTAGTTTCATCAGTTTCTGAAAGAAATTTTATAGGATCCAAGGTAGAAAACATAAAAAAAAAAAAGAAAGAAAGAAAGAAAGAAAGTAGAAAAGAAAAGAATAGAAGAAGGAAGTGTAAGAAAATTCGAACGTGAAGATAGAGGAAAATCTAACAAACGGTACAAATAAATTTGAGGTCAAAGATCCAGTAAAGAATCCGTATCCAATGCGTATCTTAGCAACTCCATTTAAGTAGAAATAAAATCCCGCGGGGTGTGAGTTCAGCAGTTTGTTAAGTGGTTCCTTGCCCTCTTCGTCCCCGCTCTCGCCATTCTACGCCGACACTTTTATCCGTCTCTATTCTTTTCTTCCTTTTTTTTCTCTCTTCTTCCTTTTCCTTCTTTTTTTTTTTATTCTTTCTCGTCCCGAGGACGGTCGAACGTTTTCCCCCTTAGCAAAGGCGCCCCATTCGATTCGCCTAACCCTCTTAGCCGGCTCTTCCTCACGCCGACCGCAAGGATACGAGTTATAGTTTCCCAGATAGAAGCATCGTCGAAGGTACACTCGTGTTTTGCCAATAAAAATGCGTAGAAATTCTTCTGTGATCGTATCCTGTACATATTGTACATGTGTGTAGAGTATAACTTGTACAAAGTACGGGATAGAATCGATAGATTATCTTTCTGCTACGGGAAAAAGAAAAATACCAGAACGTGTCTTGTGGATGGAATTTCGGAAATAAAGGGAGGAAGAAAAGCGGAAGGGTAAAAGTGAAAAATGAAAATTGCTGGAACGAGTTGCTCGCTTTGTATGTGCAAAGATACCTGTGAGAGGATAGAAGGTATTCGGACGTTTCCGAATCGTAATTTTTCAACGGGGTTTGGCACATTTTATTTGAAATAGGATAACAAATAATCGTATGAAATATTGTAGTATTTTTATTTTAGAAATAGCGTAGGAATCTTTAATTTATTTTGTGGGTAATTCAAATGTAACTATTTGTCGAATAATTTTGTATTTCAGTTACTTCACTCACATAAAATAACAAATAATTTAACATAAGAGGCAATTTGAAATATTGTATTATTTTTATTTTACAAATAGCATAAGAAAATTAATTTTATTTTATATTTAATTCAAATGTAACTACGTTTCGGATGATTTTTTATTTGAGTAACTTTTAATTCAGTTAGTTCACTCAAATAAAATAACAAATAACTTGATGTAAGATGTTATTGAATTAACTTATAGTCTTAAATATATTTTATTTGAAATAAGATAACAAATCACTGTGTTTATTTATATTTTACAGTTAACATAAGAAAACTAAGTTTATTTCGTGCTTATTTAAAGTGTAATTAATCCTCAAATAATTTTTTTCATTTCACTTATACAAATATTAATAAATAAAATAATATTGTATTCAGAATGGCACGAGGAATTAATTAATATCAAAGAATTTGTTGGATTATATTTATAAAACAAGTGCAATTGCGTTTTGCAACTACACCAAGACACTTCTGCAAACTCTCGCGTTACTCGGTAATATAACTCGTTAAATAATGCAAAATTTTCTTCTATAATTTGCTTTTCCATCAGTAAAAGTAACAAAGTTATAGTCTTAGACATTCTCTGTACAATATGCGAGCGTATTTACCATCAATTTCAAACAAAACTTTATTTTTGCTATTATGGTAATAAAAGGCATCTGTTTACATTGTTGTGAATAAAGATAATATACTATCCGGATAATAGATTATTCAGATAGTAGAACGTTCTGATAATAGGATACTTGGATAATGGGTGTTCGCATAATGGCGGTTCTACTGTATCCCTTACTTGAAGTTTTAACAAGAATAGAATTGAATATACACCTAAGATAGAACACTTTTCTCTTTATTATGGAAAGTATCTTTATTCTTTCAATGAAATATAGAAAAGACTTTTCCACACTTCTAAAAATGATCAAAAACTTCTTCACGAAGTTGTACTTCTCTTTTCTATCAAAAAATCCTATTTAGAAAAAGAGTATTGAGTGTCTTAGGTGGAAAATGGGTTAATTTAGGAGCTACTAATTTTGAATTGTAGAATTGTGAAACATTTTTGCAGCTTTAATAAAATAATAAGGAAATTCTCGACTTGGAAAAATTATTAGGTGTCTTAGGTGGAAAATGGGTTAATTTAGGAGCTACTAATTTTGAATTGCAGCATTGTGAAACGTTTTTGCAGCTTTAATAAGAAAAAGCAAAGAAATTCTCGACTTGGAAAAACTATTATGTGTCTTAGGTGGAAAATGGGTTAATTTAGGAGCTATTAATTCTGAATTATCGCACTATGAAACGTTTTCACAGCTTTAATAAAAAAAAGCAAAGAAATTCTCGACTTCTTTCAAACCTATAAAGTAGAATGTTAAATTTTATTGTGAGAATCCAGTTGGAAACGACTTATTTTTACATTTAATAATCTAGAAACATATTTAGAGCCATCATCCTATGAAAATGACCACTCTACGTATAATTTTCTTCTTTCCCCACCGATTATCCGAGAGAATCGCCTTTGTCTGCTTATTAATTCGGATAATCGACGTTCTACTATATCGTTGACATCAATAACACAAGCTATTCAAACTCTGTATGCACAAAAACGACGCTTGTGTCTTACTAATGGAATAGAAACATCGTTGATAGATTTTTTAATTTGTAAAGCGCTCGAACGCTTTCCCTGTGCATTGTACGCTTTCAATATCGAGAGGTTATGGTCGCTATAAAATTAATGCGTTCCTATCCGTTGCCCCTCCTCTACCATATAACCTAACCTCCACGAAAACTTCGTACGGTAATTGTAACCCGTGGCCTATCGATATAAATTCGATTAACCTCAGCTAGAAGTAATTAGTGAAGTTAAAGTCGTCGCGAAAGGAACGCGACGCGAGTATATTTACTCGGTGCTGATGAATCACGTGAAATTATTAATACCAGTTTACCAGGGTGAAGTTTCTACTTTCGAACGAATTTACCGAAGTTAATCTTCTGCTTTTGGATAATCGTTCGCCGAAAATTTTCGATCACTATGTCGATTATTCTACGGCGTTAATTTTCGATGGAAGGAAGGGTCACGTTATTGTCTCGTTTATGGCAGTTCTGTGAAGTAATCAAGGGCTGGGTTACTTAGTATGATGTATTATTTACAGCGTGGTTCGTGAAGTATCTCGAATGCATCGAAAACGTAATTTTCTCTGTAATTTTCCTGATCATTTTCCGCGGGAAATTAAGACGAAGCATTTAGTCGCGTAATTAGTCGAACGATAGAACACTCATTTCCATCCCTAATTTCTAAACCTGTCAATTTTGAAACAATTTGCACATTAGACGAAGTCAGCTGGAAATTTAAAAATTTCATTAAAGAGTCGAAATTACTTCCTGGCGGAAGTGATGGCGCGACAAGGAGGAACCCTAACCTCTGCCGACTTGTATATTTTTACGACTTGAAACCTAATTGAAGTCGGTGCCCGAAAAATTTCCCGGAGTTTATGACGTTTGCATTAAGAGGATTTTCCTTTTCCCTCGTCTTGTTAAAATAATCATGCTCGCTCAGAGTGTGATTTCATTTTATTTCTCATCGTTCCGCTGATAAGGAACTTATCGACGATTAAATGACAATTCATTTCTTAATCGTAGAGATTTATTTGAATCGAACTGTATCGTTACGTGTCGATCATTTAAAATATTGTTGTACTAATTAATAAAGTACAATAAATTATTTTAAGCTTATTTACTGCATAAAGGAATAATATAGTGTCTTAATAAGACAATATATTTTCCAGACACAATTGTGATGGTATAATGTTGTACTTTTTGTATAATGCCATCGAATGTACTTTAAAACAAAGTCATAAGTACTAAATTATCTTTAGTAATTTTAATTTTATTTCAATTCAAAGTTCTATCACTTTTACTGGAAGATCCCATACTATCTTTTGTTCTGATTATCACACATAATTTCCGATTTACAAAATTAGCAGCATATTTAAAGCTGTAATGCAAATGAGTTCAACTAGACACCAAAGGAACGGTGTTAAAAAATAACAGTACAAATATGCGGCAGTATAAATTTTTCTTTTTAACAATTTTTCTTTTTCGAAACTGTGTCAGAAAAAGTATCGAATAAATCGAGGAATATGTACCTTTTAATACAAAATCAGCCATATTTCTCACTGAATACTTCTCGAACGACAAAGTACACATGTATACACTAACTACTGCCGTTTATCGTTTACTTCTGCAATTAATTCACCAGTACTCGTTTGGTTAGCGGTGGTTACTCTCGCATTCCTTCGTTTTCACTCCAGTCCGTCTGCATTAGGTTGCACGTGGTCATTGAATATGCCAGCGGTCTAGCATTTGTGTTGTGCTCACGCTATCCTTCGACGTAATATTACGTATTAGCTTGAAAATCAAGTTTCGCGAACCGAGTTTCGGTATTATATTTGCAACGATGAAACCCTTCCCTTTAAAGCTTTCTGCTCTCTCTCTCTCTCTCTCTTTCTCTCTCTCTCTCTGTCTGGCGACCTTTATACAAGCGTTAGCTCATTTCTCAAACGTTCCCCACGGTACACAGGAATACCTTAGTTGCCGCACTTGGCACTCGATCCCTGAGCTCGATAATGTTACGATCGCGAAAACTACGTTACAGCTATGCTCGCGGCTCTGGTACTCCAGCGTTGCTAGTGGAATAGGAGAACGATATGCAACCATTTGGCAGACACCGGCTGCCTTTTGCGAGATCAAACTGGTAATCTGAAGGGGCAGTCGCGATAGGACATATGGGAGTTTTATCAATGAGCTTGAATGTTCGAAACGAACGTGGATGTTTTCGATTGAGAGGTGATCGTGGACGTTGATCATTCAGATTCTCTTTATTGATAGGGAAAAGAGAAAAGAATGCGTTTGTTACTTTCATAGCGTTTCTTTGATAGAGAAATGAAAAAAAGAATGCGTTTGCTACTTTAATAGTGTTTCTTTAATAGAAAAATGGAAAAAAGAATGCATTTGTTACTTTAACAGCATTTCTTTGATAGAGAAAAGAGAAAAGAATGCATTTGCTACTTTGATAGCGTTTTTTTAATAGAGAAATGGAAAAAAGAATGCATTTGTTACTTTGACAGCGTTTCTTTGATAGAGAAAAGAGAAAAGAATGCATTTGCTACTTTAATAGCGTTTTTTTGATAGAGAAAAAAGAAAACTAGGTTAAGGTAAAAGTAGGTGTGAAAATGTGCAACGTCGATTTGTTAATTTGAACATCCAGAAATTGGATAATGTACTAAAATATTGCATCTATAAATTGTGAGGTGATTAACCGCTTAAGGTCCAGGTACGTACTATTAAGCTCTGGGTCCCGCGCTTAAAAGGATGCAGCGCAATAATGTTTTATAATTAAAATGTAACAACTTGTATTTCAATGTAAAACATAATTTTAAAGTATAATTGTAAGATACACTGGAAAAATCTCATTAATCTTGATTTCTCGATACAACTTTGCTACTAATTGATTTTACGATCTACAGAAAGAATAAAAATTAAAATTTTTGTTCGATTTCGCTTTTAAATAAGGATTTTATGTGGCTTAGCAACTAAATGAATAATTACTGCAGATAATATCGTGAATCACACTGTCTCTTTAATTTCTTCTGAATAAAAATTTACTGTTGGTCATTAGATGAAGGAAAAAAGGAAGTTTCAATGTTGAAAATTATACGAATAATTGAAATTCGTAAAATGAACGAAAATATGCTTAGTAAGGAACAAATTTGATCACATAAAATGTGCTGACCGAGTCAGATTCCGGTATTCTTCTTTAATACAGCAGTTTTTCTTTCTCCTAAATTTGGTACTTACCCTAGATTCTTGAAATTTGTTCCGACGCCACGTATTATTTTCTCCTCCATTTATTTTACCCCCCTTTAGTATAAAATGTGATTTTCCAACCTAGTTTCGCTTTATCACGGTTGCAATCTAACAGGTTTACATACCGTGTATTTTCCATATGACACAGTAGTTTTCGAATATTAGAAAAATATTAATCCCTTGTGAGAAGGCAAGTATTTTCCATATGTACGCGTTGCCTTACTATTTATTAAGCATTACGTATGTTAACCTCAGCTACTCACTGTTCCAAAGCACTTTTATATGAAAAAAAGTCAGAATAATATAAACGATTTGTATTTGGCGATCCTCAATCTTAAATTTTAGCTGAGATTTGTGCAAAAGTACATATTTAATAGGCACATAATTTTCCTTTTCTCACATCTTGATCATAATCTACACTACGAGTGTAACTCGTCATTATAAGTCAAGGGGTTAAGTATCACGAGAAAAATTACAAAAACTATTGTGGAATCAAATACATAGCAATATTTATTTAATTATAACGTGGATTAATTACATTAATGCTATTTTCAATACATTCACTCGTTTTTTTCAATCAACAAGCACGTTATTTTTCCTTTCTCACCTTTTATTCACTCATCCAGGTGACTCAACTCTTTTCTAACTCTCTCATTCATTAAATTCTCTCTCTCTGTCTCTCACACGGATTTTTTATCACAATTATAACGTGGATTGATTATATTAATGCTATTTTCAATACATTCACTCGTTTTTTTAAATCAACAAGCACGCTATTTTTCCTTTCTCACCTTTTATTCACTCATCCAGGTGACTCAACTCTTTTCTAACTCTCTCATTCATTAAATTCTCTCTCTCTGTTTCTCACACGGATTTTTTATCACACGTTAACGTGTTAACGTGAATCCTGTATTTTAAACTCAGCTCCTTGCTGAATTATCGAGCCCATTAAGAGTCAGCAATTATTCTCGGATCTCGAAGCAACCAGGGATCTCCTGATTTTCAGCGCGTGTCTGGTTTCTAGTTCTAACGCGTGGTGGTTATTCGTAGTAAGGAGGTTAACCCAGGAGAATGCGGGGCAAATCCCCACGTTTCGAAGTCAATAGCTGAAGTGGAGGAGCCAGGAGGCGGCTAGAGAAGAGCCTGGAGAACTTGTGTGCATGAGCTGCCCTGTGATTGCCCGCGCAAACATAACCTCCCGGTATTAATTATTCATAATGCCGATGGTTGCGACGCATCGAGAATTCGAAGAATCCCTCTGAGACCGAAAACTATGCATCGACGCTGATCTCGAACGATTTCTAACCAAAAAGGACTTCGTTGTTATGCATTACGTTCGATTCCCAATTTAAAAAATTGATTCGTAAATATGGGCGGATGTTTGAATGGAAATGTATGATGTTCTTTCTGTTTAGCGGTATGAATTATTTAGTTGACGTCGAATGTGTGTGTGTGTGTAATATAGAGAGATCAAATTATTACGATCAGTTGTTCGATCATTTGAATTTAAATGGAATTAAAAATACACTTTTTCTTAT
The DNA here is from genome assembly GCA_951804975.1 of Anthophora plumipes. Classification (NCBI taxonomy): domain Eukaryota; kingdom Metazoa; phylum Arthropoda; class Insecta; order Hymenoptera; family Apidae; genus Anthophora; species Anthophora plumipes. Next base: position 12,853,058 of record OX638123.1, on the reverse strand, counting down.
TGTGGAAAGTGTTCTTATGTTTTTAATAGAATATAATAAAGATTTTCGTACTTTTAGAAATTATGAATTTTTTTACTGAATGAATAATAGAACTGAACCAGAATAGATTTGGAAATTCATGTAAAATGAAAAATTTTCTTATCGTGAAAAGTGTTCCTATGTTTTTAATCAAATATAGCAAAGATCAGAAGTTTTATGAGCATGGAACCATGATGTGGCCAGAAATATGGCCAAAGATATTGGAGCAAAATGGAGAATATATAATTCAATAAAATATTTATACACTATAATAAAATCCTCTTTCACTTTCACCAAAAAAATCAAATTACTTTCTGAACAACCCAGTAGTATAATAAAGCCACCAGTGAAACAGCCTGTATAGCATTTTTCTTTGTGAAATACTTGTGTACGAATGGGGGGAATAATTGAAGGGTAACAGGGGAGGAAATATGGGAAGAGGAACAATTTGCTAATTCCAGCAAGTCAGACCGCTGATATTAATACCATGATAACGCTAATTGCTCGAGCTGCAGTAGGAATACTTCGCCAAGGAGAGGGGCGTGGAATAGAACCTTGAGATGCAACCCTCTAAAGCCTTTACGTTGATGCAAGGGCTATTATCAGATGAAACAATTATTAGGGCAAGTGGTAGAATCGGGAAGGTGTTTGTTAAGTAGGATGGAAGCGTTCTGCGTCTTCGTATCGGTGAATACGATCGCGATCCCGTTGAATTTGCATAGCTACGCACCCTCCCCTCAGCTCTTCTGTCTTCACAGCCTAGCCTCGAAATTGGATCATGCTTATTAAATTTACGTCGGGTGTTAGAGTGATTAGAAAATCATCAAACGGGAATCCTCTTACGGAGTGAGCTACTGTTACGATAAAGGTAACAGCGAATTGTCTTCGATTATTCCATAAAAATAGACGTTCTATCGATAATTTTGATAGAGATTCCAATTTGATATTTTCATTTTAGAACTCCGGAATCTGGAGTTAGACGAAGTTCTAAGGGATCGTTGCTTTTTATGAATTTATTCGAAAAAAGAATTGTTTTTTTTTTTTTAAGAAAGCTTTGTAATATTTGGGAATGATACACTTTGCGAGAAAAATAATTTTGGGAAAGATTCCAATTTGATACTTTAACCTTGGAACTCCCAAATCTCGAGTCGTCGCGCGGAAAAGGGAAAACTATAGCCTAATCCATCAAAGAATTTATTTGTACACCTAGTATATCATAATTTAAAGATAAAAATAATCATTAATTAAAAATCTCTTAAAGAAACAATCCTTCTTTGTACTAAAAAAAAGAAATAAATAAATAAAGAAAGAAAGAAAAAGAGAGATGCTATTTAGAAAGCTCCAACAACCTTTCTGTGTATCAAAAAAAAAAAAAGAAATCATATTTATAAACTTCCAACAATCTTCCTGTGTACCACAAGGCAAAAAAGAAAAGGGAAAAAAGGAAAGGAAAGAAGAGATCGTGTTTCGAAAGCAGTAGCGATCTTTCACGAGAATGGAGATGTTAGGACTGTTTCTATCGAGTGGTAATTTGATGGGCAACGCCTCTACAACGAGCCACTATATAAAAGCACACGACGCGTTGAGGTCGCATTTGAAAACGAAGATTTATCACCGTTACTATCGAGGGCAACTCGGGCAAGCGAAGCGTCAGTTGCATCGGATGCAAGTTCCACTCCCACTTATCGACGCAAAATATTTGCTAGGAGTCGCTGCTTTCCTCGCTCCTCCCCTCTTCTGGTTTGCTGGATATACGATAGAATTTCTGCTTGAACCTTCATTCGTTCTCACCGTGTTCCTCTCACGTATATTACGGGCGAGAAGCAACCGGCAACGAGTTCGCTTGCAATACTAGGCAACAGAAACGGGCAGCCTTGTAATCTACCAGTCGAGAACCGTGAGAATCGAAAGGTGAAGATGAAGCTGCAAGTAGTCAAGGAGAGAGTGGAGTAGTAACATTTTCATGGTTCATATCTACATATTACGTGTACAGTTGAGGAAAAGGGAATATGATGGACGGAAAAATCGAACGATGGAGAAACAACCAGCGTTAGCTTACGTTTATAGATATACAGAGTGTCTCGTAACTGGTGGCACATACAAGTCAGTAGTGGACGATTCTACGTGAAAAACTGAGTCGGAAATGTAGAATAAAATTTTTTCATTTGACGCTTTGTTTTCGAGAAAATCAGCTCTGAATATTAGTGCACGTGCGCTGGGCTACGACGCTCTCAAGTAATAATATTCAGAGCTGATTTTCTCGAAAACAAAGCCTCAAATAAAAAAACTTTGTTCTTTACTTTCGCCTTATTTTTTTATGTAGAATCACTCTTTATACGTTTTTATTATCGATGTTAAAAACTCTGTATAAATTTTTTAAGATCTCAGTAGATAGAGTAGTATTAATGAAAACTTTTAAAAAGAGAGTTTCTGTACATTTCAGTGGAATGGAAATCCTTATAATATCTTCTGCAAAGCAGTATAGAGTTTATTTCTTGTAATTAGAGTAATTAAATTATATGACGGTGCAGACGGGTTAGAAAAAGGAGAGAAAGAAACAATTGAAGTGGTGACTTAATTATGCATGGTGCAGATAATCTGTGTCTCGACATGCCACTCGGTCCTTCGTCTGTGAGGAGTTAAAATAACGAAGGCATCACGTTCGTCATAATCCCATCTACGTGTCGTTGTTCAGAACGGGTAGCATATATAGTGCACACGGATATTATATATGGTCTTTCAATAAAAGCGATGGAACTTTGAACTGAAATAAAACGAAAAGTACAAAAGATAATCTAGTACTCGCTGCTTTATTTCAAAGTATATTTAATGGCATAAAATATAGTAACAAAAAACGATTAATGCTTATACGATAAGCGTCGTTATAAATTAATTTTCCCTACATTGTAAAATAGCCAACTTTAATAAACTTTCTTATGTATATTTCAAACAATTATCTCTAATACATCTCCAAAAAATTATTTCAATTAATAATTTCAATTTTAACATTCTAATAGTTGAATAATAATTCTAACTTTTATGTATGCATATAAAACTGTCGATTAAAATAAATCTTTCACGATTATTTATGATATATCTTCGAAAAATTATTATTTCAATTGTTAATTCCAAATGTAACATTTTCATTAATGACAAACTAGGATTATCATTGAAATATTAAAATTAGAATTGTTAATTATAAAATATACCAATGGAATTTTGATTTTAAAATTACGAATTGTGAAAATTGGAATTATTGAAATATTAAAATTGTATTTATTAATTATAGGATTACAAGTTATCAAAATGCCATCGAATGTACTTCAAAACAAAGTAACGAGTGCTAGATTATCTTGCGTACTTTTCCTTTCACTTTAATTCAAATTTCTATCGCTCTGATCGGAAGTATGTATACGTGGATGCAAGTTTAGAAAGTTTTTCTCCCCTCTATCGATACACTCAGCCCCTTATTCTTTTATTCCTCTTCTAATCCACATATATACATGTTCTTGAACACGTTTCGATCCGGTATTACGACGATACGGCTCATGCTTGCAGCAATTGCCAGGAATTAATTGGGCTTTATCACGTCAAACGATTCAGTTTGGCCAAATTACTTCACGGTTGTTTAGTTTCGGTTCGCGTGAATAGCTGGAAGGGTTGAATGGGCGGCACTACCGTCGACACCGATACAAATGCATTCGTGCCACGGCGAACACGTTTTTCTTCTATTTTCCTCGCGCACGGCACGAGAGGTCTTGGCCCAAGCAAACTATAAAACATCTGCTTTTTCATCCTCTCCTCTCACGCTATGAAAGCAAAAATATTGCGTTGATTTTCCACTCTTTGTGTCCAGTTTGTATTCAACTTGCAAATGGTATGGGGTTAAATTAAGAATCCCTTCTCCCTTCACAACCACAGACAGATCCGGATTACGAATCATGGAATGCTCGATGGTAGGTCTTCGAGGCAGGTCATTCTCTCTCTTTTTTTTTTCTCTATCACACTGTATTTCTGTCAGTTTGAATCAGAGATACATGTGTATATATAGGGTGAATCATGTGGAACAGATGATTTCATTATTTTTCCTAGATGTGATGGTACAAGGAAGTTTTTATAGGTAATTTAAATGGCTTCAAGGGATGAATAAGATGATAGAAGAATTATTTTATGAATTAAACTTTTTCTAGGTCGCCTATGTACTTGTTTACACATGTAAAAAATAATAGTTAATTATAATTTTAGTAATGTTAAAAGATAAATGTTCATTGAAAATTTCTTCTAAAATTCCATTTAAGGATTTAACTAAAATTTTGAGAAAAGCAATGTTAACAATTCTGTCTCAAATTCTTTTTAATAATTTCACTGAAACTCGAAGTGAAGTTTATTTAAATTCGAAATTTTGCGATGTTTGATGTCATACGGCGCTAAAGAATTTTCGAAAAAAAGAAACAGTGCAGATAAATTTTGAAAAGAGGCAATATTTAACAAAATTCAACTAAAACTTGTTGATGAATTTACATACATTCGAATTACTGTGCTTTTTAATACACTACGCCATTGTTATTATGATTAATTATTATTACTTTTGGAAGATAATCAAATTTAATTTTATATTCATTCGTTTCTATTAGATCATTAATTCAATTTTTTTTATATACTAATTAATTTTATTACCTGATATTTATTCTTTTATATTTTAATGTTTTCATATTCCCTTATTGTATATGTTATTGTAATATGTTTATTGTAAATGAAAAGAAATTTTTAAAAATAAAAGAAAAATTTCAAAAAATTCCTGTCCTTCATTTTCAATGTTTCGAAAATTTCGCGAACTTTCAGGACAAACGTTACGAAATATTTAGCAAATTTTACTGTTGCAAAAAAAAAAAAAGATTACGTCCAATGTGTACCTAAACCTGTATTTTACTTATTTAAGAAGTCGAGTTTTTTCCATTTCCTTTGAAAGTGATAGACGTACAATATCCAGAGTTGGTAACGGGAACGACATTGTCAACGATCGCGTTGCCAACAACACTTTACTTTCTAAAATTGAAAATTTCCAAGCTCGCTCGCGTACAGAGGAAAATGGAGCAGATATTGAGAATATAGTGCGCGAAGGAAGCGTCTGATACTAGAGTTTTCTTACGAACTCAGAAGCGGACGGTACATAAGCATGTTTCGTGTGCAGAATAGCGAGTCCTCTGGTAGATGACTATAATGAAATTCCATTCAGACGTACCATTTACAAATGTTGTTCGTTCTATGAAAGACATAAATGAATATCAGAAACTTCGCTGATATTATTAAGTTCGCGAGTCACTTGTATCGCTTCGCTACATGCAAACGTCCAACTTATTTGCGGACAAGAAAAATTGAAAATCTTTAATAAATGCAATTCTGTTACGTTTCACCACTTGTAATCTAAGTTTTGAAATTAGTTCCATCATCCGCAAGCGTTTCTCTAACGAAAAAATAATTTTCAAAGATTTTCTAAACATTTTTGCGCTCGATAGTTTCGAGAATTGAATTAGTGTCGTGCTTTTCTTCGATTTTCCACATTTTCCTCGGCAATTTTTGTGAAGAGACAGAAAGATCTCAGAAAGTTCTATGAATGCGGGATTTCAAAGCTGAATTTCAGGAAAATTGGGAAATTTTCGCGCTCTATAGTTTCCAGAATTGAATTAGTGTCGTGCTTTTCTTCGACTTTCCACATTTTCCTCGGCAATTCTTGTGAGGAGACAGAAAGGAGTTTTATGAATGCGGGATTTTGAATTTGAGGGAGCTGAATTTCCGGAAAATTGGGAAATTTCTGTGGTTAATATTTTCAAGAATTGAATCAGTATCCTTTCTTTTTTATTTTCCATATTTTTCTCTGTAATTTGCTCGACGAATCTGGAAAAAGCTTCTCGAAGCTGAATTTCCAAAAAGTTGGAAAAGATTCCAAGTCAAAATAAATAAAGATATTTTCTTTTATTAAAAAGTAAGGTCACTTTTTATTAACACTTGGTGCAACGCAATATAACAAAATTACAGTGTAAACTGAGGGCAGAAAATTGAATTTATGTTCTAATAATCATTTCACTCAAACTGAGCAAGTGTCTCTTAACTTATGAACGAGACTGTACAGTGTTGCGTAAGTGTTTTCCACTTTAGGATTGATGGTGTAATTTCAGGTTTAATTGTTAATGTCTCGTTAACAATTAGTCGTATGTGCGCAAAATAGAGTGTAGGGTGTACACAGCTTGACGAACTCTACATATTGATAAAGTTTCGTTAATGAGAATGCGGTACATTTGGAAAGTTCTCCTCGTGAGAAAAAGCAGAGCGTAATGGATTCGTTTAAAAGCAAAATTCCACGGTAACGAGTATAGTTAATTCTTTAAATAAATTATTCATTTTATTCAACATTGGTTTGGTTTCTGCTGTCGTGCTCATGCTTACAGCTCTAAAAATTTTAAATCAAAACTCGTGAGAGGGTTTACTATATCGTTCACTTTTTCTTATTATAGGGTAATTAATTAATTTGTTACTGGCAGTAAGAAACTGATTAATAGGCTACCTAGATCGAGAAACGTTGGCAGTGAAAAGTCGATTAATAGGCTTCCGGTTGGTAAAGTGTTGAAAAGAGGCAGTTGAAAGAGTTATTTCATTGAAACGATACGACTGTAATTTCAACCGCGCGAAATTCTTTCAATATTATACTCTACTCTCGCGTTCACGCAAGTAAAAATGACAAGAAATGGAAAATTGATGAGTAGCAGAAGCACGAATAGACGGGATAAGGAATGATCGCGTAGCAATTTCCACGGGAAAATGACGTTAATCCAGTGAGGAGAAGGAGAATGGTTTGCGTGTTCCGGTATCCTTACCTTCTTTTTCGGATGTAATCATTTATTGTACTGGCGTCTGTTGGACATCGCGATTTATCGAACGAGAAGAATTACATAGCAACATTTCAGGATGAACTTGCGAGAGCCATTTACCGTGTCCTTCAAAGGAAGTTTCTTACATCTATCATAGCTGATAGGACAATTTAGTAGAATTATTTCTATAGCAAAAGAAATCAAATTTATTTCGAAAGTTAGGTTAGGTTAACTCTTTACTGCATCCTTAAAAACAAGTTTCTGAAATTTGTATCATAGTTAATAAGATAAATTTATTTCGAAAGTTAGGTTAGGTTAACTCTTTACTGCATCCTTAAAAACAAGTTTCTGAAATTTGTATCATAGTTAATAAGATAAATTAATTTCGAAAGTTAGGTTAGGTTAACTCTTTGCTGCATCCTTAAAAACAAGTTTCTGAAATTTGTATCATAGTTAATAAGATAAATTTATTTCGAAAGTTAGGTTAGGTTAACTCTTTACTGCATCCTTAAAAACAATATTTCTGAAATCTGTATCATAGCTGATAAAACAATTTAGTAGAATTATTCGACGTTGCATTTTTCGTAAAAAATACAAAATTAACAGTTCAGATATTTGTAAAGTATATATTTATCATTCTTGTATGTACTTTTGGGAACAAAATAGTCGCATAATTGTCAATTTCAACTTTCAATATTTTCATGAAAGTGTGATTTGATTTAAGAGGTGCGAATGCAATTCATAGACTCATAAAACAACAAAAGGGAATTTTATTTTATTTCTTTTTTCTCAATAGTGTTTGCGAATATATCTTGTACTTTATACCATTCAGCGTGTGTATAGAAACGTGACAGAATAAATTATTTAATATTGCGAGGACACAGTGGTATCAGTGCTATGCAATGAAATATGGGCAGATTTTTATAGCTTCGTAGAGGTCTTGATATATTTTCGTACGTGGTGTATATTATTTCAGAAATGATGACACAATCTACTTTCGACTTTCTACCTACTAGAAGTAAAAAAAAAAGCAGGTATTCGTTGTACAAAATGAATTTTTGTGAATAAATTAATATAGATTAATTAATTAAATCAGTTACATACTTCAAACTATTTAAATATATTGCTTTTAAAAGTTAGTATTCTAGTATTTATTACTTATTATTAGTATTTATTATATAGTATTTAAAAGTTAGTATCTCTAAGTTAATTACATGTTCATATTTTTTTAAATTAGACAACTGTATTACAAGTTAGAGTTCATATTTCTTAAACAAACCGTTGAGAATCACGATGTCGCAAGGGGAAACGGAAAGATCTGACATTTTGGTGAATTCTTAACCTGATCGCAACGAGCCGTGGCTTGACGATCTTGCAGGCGACATTTCACGAGTCAAATGGCGGACTGACAAGCCTCTGGGTAATGCAAAATGTCATTCCTACGACTTGTTTTCCAATTCGCGGTTTTCTACGACACATGGCTGCAAGTTTTCGAGGTCGAGGCGAACTTAAGTTGACAGAAGATGCACTTTGCTATTGCGATACGTTTAAACGAAACTGGGACAAAAGGAGAAACTTTCTTGAGAAATAAGCAGAGATTTTTAGTAAACGAGCGATACGTTTAAAGGAAATATTTATTTACGAGGAAATTCATTTATTTCGTCCTATTTAAATTTCCTTTACACTTGAGAAGATGTATAAAATCGGTTCGTGCTGCCTTTAATTTCTACATCGAACGAAATCGACGATTTAACGTATTTACATCCTTTCATATAGCACGTTCGAGCGCCACGTTAAAACACGCTGAAGTTTCTTTAAAGAGAGATATCGATGAAAAGGGGGGGGGGGAGAAAAATGAAAAGCTTTCACATTAAGGAACTTCCTTTCCTCCTGTTAAATGCTCGAAATGAATTATTTACACGGATGCTTTTAAATTTATTAGAAACCGAAGGGGTTTATAATAAATAAATTTTATTGCAACGTAAACTTTCAGAATCTTTTATATTCACCACTCTCATCACCGATTGTCTCTCGTTGGTTCAATGGAAATATTTCAATTGCAATTCGTGATCTTATCATAATTATATTAGAAATGTTGGTTGATTTGCTATGTACAAATGTGGAAAAGTTTCTTTGTTGGAGAATGTAGGAGGCAATGATCTTCTCCAATGAATGGTGTTGTTCATTGTTGGAGCTACAACGTACCTTCCACCATAGAGCACTCATGTTGGCAAGATGGTGGGGGAATCAGGCCCAAGGAGGCTGCAAATTAAATTCTAGTGTCTTTAACCGTTTGTCTTTAACGTATTTCGAATTTTTCGACGACATTTACAACACTGAAGCGTGAAAGCGATAGATCACGTTATTTTGGTCTATAGAAATTTAATCTAGTGTCTTTAAAATATGTCAATTGCTAGAGAATGTACACGAGTGAGTTTCAGAAGGGCACATGACCCACGAAAACGCAAATATCTGCGTCTCTAAAACACGTTTCAGGCCTTGTTGTTGGTTTCGTTGATTCAAAATGCGCGGGGCTTGCGAGGGGACTCGTGCGCGCCATCTAGCGGTTGCTCTTCTTACCGATTGTGCCTCCTCGATCCTCTTTGGTCTCAGCGCGTCGTTCCAGAATATCCTCAAGACGTTTTCTAAAATATCCTAATTATAGTACCTTTGTAATACTTGACAAATGAAGTGGTTCTGCCTTTTTACTATATCTTCAACAAAAATTTAATTTAGTATCTTTAAAATACGTTTATTGCTAGGAAATGTTCACGAGTGAGCTTCAGAAGTGCGTATGACCCACGAAAACAAAAATTTCTGCGTCTGTAAAACACGTTTCAGACCTTATTATTGGTTTGGAGAGGAAATTGATTAAACTAGAGATTAACACTCCTGGAAACACTGTATTTTGAACTTTTTGACGACACTTACAAACACTGAAACGTGAAAGTGGCAAACCACGTTATTTTGGTCTATAGAAATTTAATCTTTAATGACGATCTTGTCTAGATATTTGCATAGTGTTGAAAACCATGACTTCATCGATGTCTTTCTAATGTATTAAAGAGTTAAGAGATTTGATGATAGTTCGAAATGGAGCAAATACAATTCATTGGGATAATTAATCGCAGAGAAACGTGGTTATAGTATTGAAACCACGGAGCATTGATTTTCCATTAAACGCACCTTTCTTGAGCAATATATTGCAAAACGTATTTCATCGTCAAAAACAATTTTCGCAATAACATATAAACATCGCCTAATGGAAGCTTTATCTTCAATATCTATTGTGTACCCGGTGGCGTAGCGTGGCATATAATATGTTAACTAATTGTTCTCGATTATTATGAAATATTAATTCTGACAATTTGATTAGTGGAATTTAATTTGCAACTAAGTGCATTGATTTGCACATTATACAACCTGTATAATTACGGTTTAAACTTCAATTTCGTTGATGGTAAAAATCCTACGAATAACACAACTCGTACGTTTCACATGAAAACAGCAGATTAGTGGAAATGGATTGCATAATTCAACGAGTTTATTTTCCTGTTTCCTGGTCGTAATAAGCGAATGATTTTTTCATGATTAATTCAAATTTGTCAAATTTTGACTTAAAGAGCACATCATTCTGAGGCGTCAAAAAATGGTTAAGTTTGGCAATTTTTTTATAAGTAATTACTGAATGAAAAATGTAGTTTTTTTTCAGAGAATATAAACGTAACTTTCAGCTTTATTTTACAATTTTTTCAAAGTAGAATCGTACAAAATGGCGAAGTTATTCGCTATTTCCGGAACCGTTTCTGGTGAATCATTGATTGTTGGCCGCCACAGTTGGCAAGAACTGGGTGCTCTGAAATATAAAAAATTTATTGACTTATAAACTAGAAACTATTATTTAAAATGTAGCGTAAGATTTTTCGAAAATTTTAATAATTTTAGAAATGGTCGAAGTTTGAAGAAAAAGTAATCATTTTTACCCTAAAGAAAACAACTTCAAACGTTCATAAAAAATTAAATAATTGACATATCAAAAAAATCGTACAATACATTTTAAATAGTAGCTTTCTCTTCAATTCTCTCTATTCTCCATAAATGATTTTTTGCAAATTTTCAAAGTGAATTACAAAAACCACAATAATAAAATAAATTAGACACATCAATATTTACACATTTTTCGTATGACCAATCTTTGTATTTATTTGATTTTTTGAAGTTATTAAATGAGAATACTTCCTTAAGCTTCATTAACCTAACAATTTCGCGAAATATTTGCAGGAACGCTGTTCACGTTCACTAAGGACGAAATTGTCCACTTTTTCACCATTCTGTATTTTAATTTTTACTCTTGTTTCATTGCTCTCTTCTTTTATTATTTATTTTACTACTTTTTCGCATAAATAATACGAAACTCAACCAATTCATAAATTTATACGAACTACTATCTTTCACACTTTACACTTTCGTAATTCTTATGAAGAATTTGCTGCTATTTTAAATTTCGATGCGAAAGAAATTCAAGTACATCTCGATATCTCGTAAAGAAATAAATTATGCAAGAAAAAACGTTTCAGCATGTGCAATTTTAGTGTAAAGAATTTTTTGCAGAACACACATTTTGAAAATTGTTTAGCGTGGACGAGTTACGTGACTGCACATCCTGTGTATAATACTATGTCGAACAGGATAAAGGGAAAAATAGATTTTTATTGAAATATATCTGTACGTAGTACATTTTTGCAAGCAGTGTGCTATTGCGGTGCAACGTTTTTCCAGCTGCTTCAAAGAGAAGTGAGGTCGTAGGAAACTGTACTCTGCTACGCCTTTAAACCTTTCCCTTTTACAATTTCTTTTTTTTCTATCTTAAACGAAGAAGAAGCTTTGAATCGTACCAATTACAAAGTTCACTTTGTACGCAAGATGTTTTTTCTTTTTCTTCTTTTATACAAAGCATTCGAACATCGATGTGTTCCAGTACGAGAACGATAATTACGTGAAAAAGTGTTTTAAATACATTTTGAAATGCTCCATTCTAGGTATGATGTAACAAACGTGATTTTCTTTCGAATGAATACTTGAAACGGTTGAGAATCGATATTTTTTCTTCATACGAAGTGGTTTATAATAATTTTGTATACAACCGTCGTTTCAAAGAGAATGAATAAATGATTTTAATTATTTTTCATTTTGGTTCAATTGTGTAACTTTATTTTGGTAGAATTGTACAACTTTTGTGCCATTTTTTAAGCAGGAATTAGTTTATTCTATTGCAAAATGACACGTGGTTTATTTCGAATGGTTGAATAAATTATCTCCAATTGCAATAAATGTAAAAATCTCGTGTCTGGGTTAGGTTATGTTAGGTTAGGTTAACACGAATAAAGTATACTTGACAAAAGAATTATCGATGTATATGAAAGATTTTATTCATGTATTTTCAGCTTTGAAATATTATAATTATTTTAGAAGCACTACGTTTAGGTATTTATATTCCAAATTCGAATTTTTACAATTTTGATGCATCTCAACCATCTATACAACTTATTATCTATGGAATTATATTTTACTGCACATAAATTGGTAATTTTGTAACAGTTATAGAAAAAAGAAATTTTATTTCAACATGCACATGAAAAATCAGTTCATTAAACAATTTCTCTAATTTAATTGAAGTTGTGACCATAGTATTTCTTCTTAGGTTACAATATTTATAACATTATAATTAAGTTATAATAATAGATGTAAACAAATTAAGAAAATAAAAATAATAATAAATAAAATCACATCTGACGGAAACAATAATAACGTTTATCGAGTAAAAATTATAAAATAAATCGAGAAATTAACGGATTCAAATGAACTAGACATTTTCATGAAAAATTATTCCCACTGTTCAGTGATAAAGTAGTCGTATTTCCTACCGAAGCATTCTGTATATATTTTCACATTTAATTTCATGTTATAACGCTCAAAAAAGCTCCCATTACAACGAAATCCCATTAACGCTGCTTGCCGGTGCTTTAACTATTTCCTTTGAAACCCTCTTTGCAAATTGTTTGCCTGCAGTCGCTGCCGCGTGAGTTTATGTTCAAAGGAGAGCTGGATAAGTACTGACAGGCCTTTATGTATATCCTGTCCTCGAGTGAACGTTACAGTTCTCCATTCCGAGTATGCTGTTTTTCTTATTGACGGCATAAATTTCAACCATTCGGTTTATCATTCTCCTTTTTCATTTTTATTCGTTTTTTGGGGAAGGAGGAAATGGATTAAGGGATGTACGAATACCTATGAGGTGTGACAATAGAAGTTCCGAGAAGAATTTTCTTCCTAGAAATGGGAAAATTAGAGAAATTAAATTTCGACGATTCGGTTTATCACTCTTCTCATTTTTTTTTTTTTTTGGCAAATTGATTAAAAGATATCTCAGTGTCTACGAAATGTGATAATAAAAATTCCTATGCAAATTTTATTTTTCATTTAAATGGCAAAATTATAAAAACTAAAAGATTTTCAAGTTATTGAAAGCTGTTTTTCTTTTCTCTTTTTAAAATTAATTTAAAAATATCTGAGTATCTACAAGATGGGAGAATAATAGCATTTTCTTTTTCGTTCAAATAGCAAAATTATAGAAATTAAATTTCAACAATTTATTTTTACATTCTTTTCTCTCTTTCTTTTTTTGACAAATTAATTCAAGGATGTCAAAGTATCTGCGAGGTGTGACAATAGAGATTTCGAGAAGGATCTTCTTTTTCGTGGAAATGGCAACACTATAAACATTTACATCCACCCACTGTGTATCTTGATCCCCCATTTATCTGCATGCGGAAGGTAAACATTGGCAATTGTTTTATTCATTGTGCAAGTTGGTTTGTGTAAAGACATGTTTGAGTTCCACGTTACAGCTTGTTCAGACATTGCGGTTTTTTCACCGATTCGATACTTTTACCGATCTGCCTTGTAACTATCTTCTTTTTTTTTTTGCATTTCAACCATACGTTCACAATCAACTCACAAATATATAGGAATTAATGGATTCAATCAAATTTAAAATATATCATTCAAATGAAATTTAAAATAAATTTTTCGAATAATAGGAGTAAAACCATTGTATTAAGTGTGTATAAAGAACTTGATTTATTACAAGAGTTTAGCTGTATCTGCCAGAAAAATGTTTTCTTCTTTCAGCATATTATAATAATATGCATTAAAATAATAGAAGCAAATTTAAATGAAAAAATTTTTTCTGCAACTCAAAAATACCATCTTTCATCCTGAATAAAATTTAACTCAACATTATGAATGATTATTTCAGAAAAAAATTCATAAAGATCAGTTATTCTTAGAGCTGATACTCGATAATTATCCCTTAATTGGAAACTATGTTTATCAATTTTACAGGGATTAATTTGTCTGAAGTCTCTGTTCGGTTAAATTTGACAATTCTCTGTATTAATAAAACTCAAATACAGTTGTGTAACGTGAATACCTTCTCTTTTTCCTCCAGTTTGCAAACCGATCGCATGAAATTTCATCGCGGTTTGCTATACAATTCGCTGCACATTTCACGAAAGGTTTCATTAGAATTAGAATCCTCAGAATCAGAGTACTCTTCACTAGTTTAAGGTAATTAAATATTCGAATGTTCGGATATAATTAGTTTATGAACAATTACACTTCACAAAGTTACCTTTTTCAGCGATAAAGTTACATAAAATATTAAATTTGTTTAAACAATACTGCGATCTTATGAAAAATACCTTTGTTGAAAAATTCAAGAGTTTTAAACTTAATCGTAATTACACTTTATTACGTATTATGCTATGATACATAAAAATTATAAATATAATTAATTGTAATATATATTGTCTTCATTGTCAATTTAATTTGTGACTGTTTTACAAAAATTTTCCCATAGTACAATAAAATTCGTCGATGCAATTTGAAGTAATTGACAATTTCATCGTTTTTAGAATTTCGGAAAATTACCTACCATCGATTTTAAATAATTTGCAAATAAAATTAATATCGCTTTTAATCGTTTCGTAACTTTACTTTTAACTAATGGAGGGGATTATTCTACATGAAAAAACAAGTCGAAAACAATGAATACAATTTTTTTGATTGAGGCATTGTTTTCGAGAAAATCGGCTCTGAATATTAATGCACGCTCAACTGCAACCTGTTTGAGCAAGAATATTCAAAGCCGATTTTCTCGACCACAAAGCCTCAAATAAAGAAACTTTATTCTTTACTTTCGTCTTATTTTTTCACGTAGAATCATTTCCCTTACTCTTATACAACCAATAATAAGAGACCCTGTACACATTTTTTAAGATTTCAGTAAATAAAGGAAATATTAATGAAGACTTTTAAAAACAGAGTTTCTATACATTTTACTACAATGGAATTCCTTTATTTTCTACTTAAAACATTATATTTGCAATGTGCAATTTACGATATTTTCTGCAAAACGACATAGAGGTCATTTCTCGTAATTAGAGCATAATGACGTAGACATAGGAAGCAAGAAGCTCTGTCACAATAAACATACTAGTCATCGTATTAAGCTGCAATTATCTTCGACATTGTCCCATGGGCAAAATATAAGTGCGTATAATACAAGCTCGATTGTAGTCCTAGAAAATACATCATCAGAGACGTTTAGTGACTAATGTTTCAAGATACTCAATCCACGTCAACGTCGAATCGAACGCGTTCCAGTTAAATGGTAGATACACGAACAATATTGTACGATGAAAATGCGAAAATTAAGAAAGAATATCAGTTTGAATCAATCTGTTCTTCGTTTACGAGTGAATGATCGATGGATCTATTGTTATTGAGTTCTCTGTATGAACAAACTTGACGGTGATAGCTGAATAAATCTCTATGAAAATAAAATATCGATAATTTATTATAAACATATTTTACACAAATTAGAAGCAGAAAAGTAAAGCTTCTCGCCGATGCTCATTTGGCTCAAACACTGACACTTTTACACAAATAAAAATAAATAATACAAACACAAAATCACTATTTCCATGTTGTGTCTTCGACAGATACATAAGCTTGCTGTCTTTGATCTGAAATTTACTCATACCATTAACTCCTGGAGCCATCTTTCGTAAAACGACGGAAACTTATTTGTACTTCCACTAAGAATTTCGTCAACTCGCAGATCTGAATTTCACGAGACAAAAAAAGAAAAAGAAAATGAGCAACGATCCGCGAAAAGAACAGAGAAGAATGAAAGATGGGGGATACGTAGGGTGAGAAAGAGCACCATGGCGTTCGACGATTCAATCAACGCAGCACATTGTCGACGTCAGACAGGGGAGGAAAATGTCAGCCGTCGTGAAGGTGGATATTCCTGGGGTCGAGATATGAAAAATGATGTCTGACAGCGGCATGAGTAACGTCTGTGTACCGTCAAGGTACATCCTGCGAGAATGCTTTTTACGGGGGTTTTCCCCCCCATCGGTTCGCAGAAGGGGCGAAGTAGGCTGCTTGACAGATATCTCACTGATATCTTTCGAGCGTGTTGAGACGCCGTGATCTCGTGCAAAGCGTGTATAAGCAACACTGTATTAGCTAGATGTCATCTGGCGAGACAGCGTCGTCGCACCGCCGGAATTGATCCCGTTACTGTCTCCTTTTTCCCTTTCTTCTTCTCTCTCTCTTTCGTACTTTCGTCTTGGGGAATTCCTGCACGAATGTCGGAAACCGAAGTGATTCATTTTTGTCCCTTTTTTAGCAATACCGTTGACTTGCGGTTTACAAAGTTACTCTTCTCACGGGATGAGGTAATCGTTCTTGGCAAACGTGTTTGAGAAAACGTTCGATTGCTTGAGGGAAAGGTTATTGTGTGGCATTATGCCTCGCGACACATTTTCGATTAACCTTTGGACAGTGGATGGCGTTTAATATCATTTGAGAGAGTAGAGAGATTGTTGTTTAAATTATTTGTTATTTTGCGAGTGAAATTGTAGCTTTTCACAGTCGGTTTGGCACTTGTGGTTGCCAGATGGAAGGAGCTTTGAAATTTGGTATTATAAAACCAATTTGCAGGCGGTAATTTCTCGCTTCGACAAATTTTAGTCTTTTACGAGCAAACAATATTGTTTTAGTTTGTAAAAATATGTAAAAAGTGTGGATATATCGATACTTCTTTGACTCATTGTGTATACAGTTTAGGATTGTTTGAAGATTATGAGAGTTAAAATGTTGCCAGGATGATAATTAAGAGCTTTCGAACGTTGCAGCAAGTTTATCCTTCGAGAACCTTAATCTGGACCAATACATGTAGCATCCCAGAATTGTTGAACCTACGAAACTGCACTCCTGCCACACGTTGACCAGCTATGCTCCTTAATGACTGTCGACGTCACTTGCCCGAGGCTTAGCCAGTAGCTCTGTCACAGGCGCGTTGTACAGCTCTCGCTTAGATAATTACTGGCTTATAATATTTACAAGACATAGAGCAGTATGAAAATAAGTTATTCTCTTTCTTTTTTTTCTTATTCTAAGTTTCAAAGTTGGAGAAATGATCCTTGCTAGTCAGTGAGTTTTTCTTCAAAAGAAATTTACACTTTTAAAAGTTGATTAGTTGATTTCAAAAAAGTGTCTGCAGAAAAAGTTATTCTATTCCCAAAAAGAGATTATTCTACGCGAGTGAAGTTGATCTCAAAGTCACATCTCTCACGATTTAACTAATAGATCTAATCTTCACAATCGAACGATCAATTTTTCCTTTCCACCTCTTTTTTATTTACCCGATTCGTGCAGCCGTTCTGCCGAAGCTCGAAAAGCGTCACTGCTCTACCCTACTCGTTCCCTGGCACACATCCACGAAAGGATTATCTGCACGTGACATTCGTTACGATGATTACCTTTGTAATTAGCTGAACTGTGGACTCGCGAGCGATTACAATTAACAGTGTGTTCCTTGTTTAGAGGTAAAAGCGGTTCATTGGTTGTCGTTCGAATCATCGATGTGATACACCGTGTTTCGATCGTGGTAGGAATGTTTGCACAGGTCGATGTAAAATGTTCGGTAGCAAAGCTGAGGGACAAAGGGAGAGACACCATCTAGTATAGGTAGGGAGAGGGGAAAAAGCGTTCGACAGGGACAGAAATTCACCCATGGACGATAATTATGCGGATTGTTCCACTGAGGCTAATTATTCCCCTGTACTTGCAGCATCGAATTCTCTCTCTCTCTCTCTCTCTCTCTCACTTCTACGCTGTTTCGTTCACTGTTACCTGGCAAACTTTGACGTTGCAGACAAATGCTTATCTCCGTGTCCTGTGATAACCCATCGAATTAACTGGTAACCTGGAACCGTCGACCTGGTCGCGAGATGCAACTTGTCTTTTGGAAATTCACACACCGAACGAGTCTCCATGATTGCCAATGGACCTGCACATTTAACTTCGTTAATTTCGCGGAGAAACGTGTAGCAAGTTGTCACAAGTTAGAAGTGAGATATGAACATTTTCGGACATGTTTATACGGTTTCAAGAAATTATCTGTACACACAGGGTGGTCCATTTGTAAGTTTGACAAAATCGAAAATTCTTTTGTTTCGTTTTTCTAAAGTATATAGTGAATACAGTGGAGCAGCTTTCAAGGAAGCAATGATACGAGAGAAATGTATTAGCAAATGTTGTTTGGTACAGAGGAGGGAGTTATATGATGTAAATACTAGTATTTTTTGTACCTGGTGTGGTGAGAGATATTTAAAAGTTAATATATTAGGGTTATTGAAGAATTTGTGTCGATTTTTATGTAAATAAACCAATTTCATACTTCAAAGCGTTTTCTTTTTGTATGCACTTTCCAATTTTACAATTTTTCGTCGTTATTCGTAACGTCTGTTCGAGTTGTTGCGATGCAAAAAGAAATTTCTGACATGGTTCACACGGTTTCGAAAGATGAATCAGAGAGAGGAAGTAATTTTTTATAAATATTATTTTTTCCAGTATCATCTGTGTATGTTTAATCAATTATCTCGATATTATTCGTATCTTGTACAACTATCTCATTTATTTAACGAATAAATAAAATTTCTGAACTATTAGCGTGGGTCTCATTTGACCCAGATATCATATGAGAATTAAATCGAAACACGAAAGATTCCAGTCGATTCATTGCTAGAAAAAAGGATTACTAATAGAACTGTTAACATTCTGTTAATCGAGGAAAATGTGTATTTCATAGAAAAATGAAATATTAGCATAATTCGTGAACGATGGAAGATAAAACACCATCCGACACGTCGATCGAGCGTTTCGTATATCTTCGTTCACTCGAATCTCGGTCGGCGTATCAGCTTTTCGTTTTCAATATAGAGACAGCGATAGGTAGGTTGAAAAAGTGAATGATGCAGAGGATGTTTCCTATCGTGAACGTTCTGTGGACACGATTACCAGCACAATATACATGTAATAGGAGGCTACGTCACGAGGTAGCCTTGTGTTCCTGCGTTTAGAATTTTCCAATATTTACATGGCAGAATATTCAATATTTTCCGACGGCGACGTGGTACGCCACGAGGAAATTTCAATAACCCAATATGTCTACTCCGTTGTTGGCTATACCATGCCACGTTCAATAATTCTTTCACAGCATTGGAGTACCTACGATGACGATCCTTTGATGTCTACCTAGTACCTATCGACGTATACTATTCGACAACAGACAGATACATACCGATACCCGATTAAATTTAAGTTTAGTACGGCCTTATGTGAGACCCAGGTTTCATCTTGTCAAAAGATATTTTACGATTGAAAATGGACGACGAAGATTATTACTAATAGCCAACTCAAAAGTTATCTGCTATACATCTGATCTCTGCAAGCCAAACTATCTGTCATCCATGGCAAGACAGTATTGAACTAGTTCAGCTTCAATTTTTTAGCCTAACACAGGCTTTCTGTCAAGAGACTTCGAATAATGCAACTGAAGTACAGTTAGTTCTGAAGCAATGGATTGTTCAAGATTTCTCCATAGCAGAAATAGGCTACTTTACCCTATTTTCGTTGAACATCGCTAAATCACCTCGCAATGGAGGGATTGTAATAAAAAGAAGAGAGAAAGAGGCAGTGTACCGAAAGGTACAGTCCTATCGTGAAATTTCGTCGATTTTTCGATTTCGATGTTTCATTTCCTAAATAATATCGATGAGTATAGACAGTGACGTGATATTAGATCCGAGTTGATCTGAAATCTAATTTCGGTTAAGATTGTATAAAGTTAAACAACATGGTAGCGTTGTATGCATTAATCCTTGTCGCGGTAGAGAAGTTCAGGTTTGAAATTTTAATCTTCCCCTTTCCGTGCTTTCGTCCTTTCGAAACATAAATATCGAGCTTCGGTAGCATGACCACGACAGGGAAAACTCTGATCGGAACATCGACAGCTACCCCGATCGTTCAGGATCGCTCGAAACTCGCAGCCAATGCTCGTTTTCCCGTTGATTATCGGGGAAACTCGATTACACCCGCACGCGAGCTAGAAAGGATAGTAGAGGGAATCAAAGAAGAGAGGATGAGCGATCATTGCAATACCAAACGCAGTCTATTCTTCCGTGGCGAACTTTTACCAGTCATTTTTCACGCTAGCCGGAAACCAATGGAAGACTCGAGGTATCCGGATAAATTAAGGAACTACATCATCAGTATCTGAACTTAAAGAGAATCAGTTCGAGGAGGAGAAGTATCGGTGATGAAAATTAAGGTGCGCTGATAGCAATACTAATTAAACGGAAGTTATCTTATCGAGTGTTTGCGAATCTCTCGATGACTAATGATCGAGAAATTAATCAAATTGGAGGGTGAAGTTTTTATAAACAAGCTCGTACTTCTTTCCAGGGTTTTCACTCTTATCAGACGTAAGAGTTGAAGATGTAGTTTAAAAAAGAAAAAAAAAACATATCTTAATATACATAGAATGAGATTTTAGCCAATTGGATATTGAACAAAATATTTTCTTTTATTTAGAAACGTTTTATGTACATTTTATGCATTTTCAGCGCATTTTTTTTTTACAAATCACAGGATTTTTTATTACACATTTTCAACATACGTATTTTTTACATTTTATGCAGGTTATGTTAGTCTTATTGACTTTACAATATTTTATTTGATAAGCTTTCCGTTCAGATGAGCCTATAGTTGCATTTGTTCTTATTTTTTATGAATATTTGTTCTTCTTTACTTTTTTCTCTTTCTGACATTCTGTCCCAAACTCTTCTGCCAATTGAAATAAAAATTCTAACCTCAAAATTTCTTATAAAAGGTTTCTTATAACCTCTGACTTATAAAATAGTTCCAGAAATGCGTTTTCTATAGAATATAGTTGTAAATAGCATGAATTGTTCAAACAGTCAAATGATCGCTTGTGATAGAAATCTTAAATAGAACAGTGAATGCAAATGTATCGGGTCGCTCATGACCCGAGTAGTTAATGCGACTTAAAACTCCAAAAAAACAAAAAAGACGAAATTTTTGCTTCCTAAACATCATCGTTTTTTTGTACCACGGACAATTTACATATTTTTATTACATAGTGTACAGTCACGTTGTAGCATGAATACAGAATTTCCATGAATTTGATCCGGATACTTAATGAAATATTCAGCTAACATTCGACCAGTATCCACAATTCGCAGCATCCAACTCCACCGTCCTTTTCTTCTTCATTTCTAGGTTGCCAGCCTCGAAGTCACCCTTTGGAAACATATTTTCAGACGTGTCGGTCCTCATCGCGCCTCCTTTCTCCTCCTCCTCTATTTAAGAACCTTACAGAAACCTTCGAAAACGTTTCTTTTCTTACAACTCTACATCTCCGGTGCACACATATATCCTGATACAAAGGTGAAAAAAAAGAAAAGAAAAAAACGTACTATTTACATCACCCACGGTCCACGATGAATAACACGTAGACATGGGAACTGGATGCGCGTTTGTAGAAAGAAATCAGGCGGGAAACACGGGGACTTGACGTTAGAGACAGAGAGAAAGATAGATAGCTAGAGGTGTCGTTGAGAAACAAGAAAACTCATGCTTTAAAACGCCGTTTCGTCGAGTGTATTACGAGTTTGGCGAGGAAGTATTTCTCCTTTTTATATAACGAGCACAGTTGGTAACGTCGAGCACATTGTCGGAGCACTTGGACAATGAGAGGTAGCACGACAACGCAGAGAGGAAAGGATGAAATAGAGGTGCGGTTGTAGAAAGCTTCCCTCGGTTCGTGGTGGAAGAGGGAGTAGGAGAGGCAGTGGTTAAAGGAAATGTTCCAGAAGGAATAACGAAGGGAAAAGAGGTGGGGAGGTGGAGGGACAGAAGAGAAAGAGTCGGAAGGTTCATGTACCCAGGCCGTGTTTTGTAAATATAGCCCACGCGTGGATTTGTTCCCGCAAAATCTCTCTGTTTCCCCCTCCTTCCATCATTTTTCAGCTACAGAGGCGCGAGATACGGTATACTTTTAACGAAATGTCTTGGCCAGAGCGTGTGAGACAATACGCGTACTGTTTACAGGAGCCTTGTATTGTCCAAAGTAATACAGAGCGTAGGTATAAGCGAAAGTGGGCGAGGATTGAATAAAACTGTGAAGCTGGGAATGGAAAACCGTCAATCTACATTTCTTTCTTTTTTTTTTTTCTCCTGGTTTCTTCCTTTTTTCCCATGTGATACGCGTACACGTTTACTTTGTGGTTACAATGAAGGCCAGGTTATAGACGGTTGGATTTTGTGCCGACACATCTAGGTCAGGCAAATTGTTATTTCTTTTGATTCGCTCGACAATCGTAGGCTGTTGAGAAGACCGCTTTGAGTGTTTCTCGTTCGTAGCTGTATTTTCTTTTCTTTTCCTTTCTCTAGCTATACACCGTCTCGCTTCTTCCTCGTTCCTCGTTTGTTCAACCGCATTTTCGTTCAGAAGCGAAATCGCCAGCGGAATTGCTTTCGAAATACCGTTTCTATTGAACGAACGTTTAGTGCGTAATACTTGCGGAGTATTTTCATTTGTTTGTAACGATTCAGAGTATTAACACATTATCAAACATTTATGGAGAGATCTCCAAGCTTTCGAGTAATCAATTGGTGATGTGTCAATGGATGTATAAAGATAGGTTCTTTCTTTGTTTCATAGGTGGCGTGGCTACGTGTCGACACACAAACGATTCTTACGATTGCGAATCACATCATCACGAAGAATCATCGGATAGCTGTGACACACAGCGGCCATCGTACGTGGTCTCTTCATATAAAAGACACCAGGGAATCGGATGGAGGATGGTACATGTGCCAAGTCAACACTGATCCTATGTCCAGCAACACTGGATACCTTGAAGTAGTCGGTAAAGTATTAATCAACTTCGATTCTCTGTTTAACACTTTCAGGCTCAGTGGAATTCTGTTATTTACAAACATTTACTTGCTTTATGGATTCGTTGTAATTGTTTTTTAATGAAAATAAAGTTTCTGTGTCTTTTGTTAAAAAAGTTTTGTGAGAATTTTAGCAAGTGTTTTTTAAAAATCGTCGATCCTAAGTTAGTGACGATAATTTCAATATAAAAATTAATATTTTCAATATTACACTGTAGATACGGGCTATTTGAATTTACTATTAATGAGTGATTAATATAGTTAATATTATTATTAACGATGGATTGTAATTTAGAGAATAGGCCTCGTTAATGTTAATACTATAAATCATTAGAGAATTATAATTTATTGATAATCCCCATTGAAATTTAAAGTATTCCATTATTTACTGAATTTTATTAAACGGATATTTTGCAAATTTCTATTCGCAGTTTTAGTTCTTTGACGAAAAGTGAAGAAACTAGAGTGACGATATTTACGATTTTTTTGTGACTTTCCTGTTAGATAGAATTTTCTTATTTTCTAACCATAGTTAGAAGAAATATCAGAGAAGTAAAATAAAAAGTTTCATTCGAAAGAGAAGAGTTTTTTAAAAGTTACGAATGTTTTTCTGTAGCCCTCCTTATCGTCAAGGAATTGATAAAATGAGCGTGTTTCTTATTAAACAAGACAGTAATGTTTTTCGAAATTTTAAACAGTGTAACGGTGTTAACAAGTTTGTATCTGAGCACAGTTTATACTACTATGGTTGTGAATTGAAACGCTAAAAGCTCCGAACGTCAATTTAACGAATTTCTGTATCACCT
Organism: Anthophora plumipes; assembly: GCA_951804975.1. Taxonomy (NCBI): domain Eukaryota; kingdom Metazoa; phylum Arthropoda; class Insecta; order Hymenoptera; family Apidae; genus Anthophora; species Anthophora plumipes. The sequence continues at coordinate 12,828,970 of OX638123.1, read as the reverse complement.
ATCGATTCTGTGAAAATTTCAACCAGATATAATTCCTTAAGTAATCAACTTCCAAGCGTCTTTCTAAAGCTTCAGGACATCTATTATTTCACGCGCAAGCTCGAGAAGCAGGGTGGTATTAAGAAATAATTAATCACGCGTTAGGTAGACTGTTCTTCGTATAACACTTATAATACAAACTGTTTCGTAATTCAGCTTATCAAAGATTATCAAATTCGCTTCCCTTAACGACAGTGCCACGTCTTTTAAATTGTGGGACATCTTATCACTTTAAAACAAATCTGAAAGGAAATCAATTTTCATAAAAATTAATAGAAAACGGAAAAAGGGAAAATTGACATGTACTGTCTTTCAATAAGAGCGATAGAACTTCGAATTAAAATAAAACAAAAACTACGAAAGATAATCTAGCATTTGCTACACTATTTCAAAGTACATTCAATGACATAATACGTGAAATATAATATCATATGAATAACTATCACAATTACATTTGATGGAGTGAACTAAATAACATTGTACAAGCTGGTAATTATTCTCGTTATTAAATAAATTGTTATCATTGTTACTCTGAATGTATAAATTGTGTTTGCAAATAAGGGCACTTTGTTTGCCATATAATCAGCTCTAAGAGCAGTGTTGGATAGTACATGCCAGCGTGGACGTGTCAATCTAGCCAGCAAAAGGGAATTTTTATTCAAATAGGTTGGTAATAGACGATGTAGAGATGAAATATATACACAAAGGAAATCATTCGTCCGAGATTGCACATGAATTTATATCGTGCGTGTCTCCAAACTCCTACCATCTTCCAGTACCTTGCGAAATTCACCTAAGCACGAGGTACTGGCAGGAGCATCCTTCTTCCGCGGTCATGCATCACCTGATCCTTCCTCGGAACTTTCTTGGCACATGGTACCAACGTTCCCTGTTACCGCCAACTTGTCAAACTTTACCAACTATGGTCGTCTCCTCATTCACTATAGTGTTACCGGAGGTCCGTGATTGCCACTACAAGACACCAATATTTAATCCTTGATTATTTCAACGTGTAGAATTAAGCTGTTGTTCAATTAAAGGTTCACTCAAGAAACAAGAGTAGGGTAAAGTAGCAAAATATGAGACCCATTCCTTTAAGTAAGCACAATTCTTCATTAAAAATACTTTTATTAAAATACGATACATGTCTCAAATGTAAGGTGTGTACACTTTTGCAACATATTAGAAATGATGACAAAACAGATATAGTTCCATCGTAATAAAATAAAAATGAAAAAGTATGCAAAACCATGACTTGAAAAACTGGTTGCCTAATATGAGACCCAGGTTTCATCTTGTCAAAAGATATTTTACCATTGAAAATGGATAACGAAGATTGTTAGGTTAATAGCTAACTCAAAAGCCATTCACTATACATCTGATCTCCGCAAGCCAAAATATCTGTTATCCATGGCAAGACAATACTAACTAGTTCAGTTTCAATCTTTTGGCCTAACAGGCTTTCTGTCAAGAGATTTTGACACCAAATGTTCAGGAGAAAAATCAGTACTTTTTACATACAGCTGGAGAGTTCCTTTAGGGACAACACAATGTTAGGTTAGGTTAGGTTAGGTCTGGGGACAACAAAATGTTTTATATAATGCAACTGAAGTACAGTTAGTTCTGAAGCAAAGGATTGTCGAGACTTCTCCTTAACAGAAATATTCTAGGGTCTCATATTAGGCTACGTTTGTAATAAAAAAAAAAAAGAAAGAAGCAGCGTACTGAAAGGAAACGTTTAGTATGTTACGTGCCAGTGTAGCGTAATCAAAGTTCACCGGTTAAAAAGAGTCTGGTTCGCCAAGATAGAGACACCTCGGGGCGCAGTCACGCTGCATAGCTGCTTCTAGATTGATGTCGGATTTGCATCGGTAGGATGCAAATGTATGTAAAGTGCACACCGCGTACCAAAACCTTCGAGGGCGATTGTACTCTTGGCGGGCTATTAAACACCTTCCTGGCGACTTGGTGGCCTCTCCACGTAATAACTGGCCGGCTTCTTCGATCTACGAACAGCCAGCCCATTTACCAGTCGTTGAGCACGGTACGGACGTGTGTTATAAGCGTATGGCTTAACCTACACCTAAAACCTCTCCTTGAATTTCTTCTTTATCGGTTGTGACGATCAGGACCTGCCACCGTTACGCGAGGCGTGAGAATGGATAGAAGATCCTAGCGTGGAATTTCAGACGGCTAACCTGCTTGTTTGTACGAAGATCGTTCGACCTGTTCATCGCAGCCGTGGGTCATCGATGACCCACGTTCTATATTTAAACAGCTGTAAAATATAATGTAACGTCGACCAAAAAGTGTTGGATCTGTTGAGAAAGATTGAATGCATTTTGGTATTTTTTAAAGAGTTGTAAAATATAATGTAGCGTAAAAATTTTTATATATGTAACTTTTAACCCTTTCAGCGTCGAATTTGATTGGCTCTTGAACGTCTCTGATGCAAGTGGGTTAAAATTGTATCAGAACAGTGAACATTCGAGACTAACCTAACCTAGTAACTAAAAACACGCAGGACAATGGGTTAAATAATATATTCCATTGTGTACCGCAAACGTTCTGCACGGTATGCACAGAACAAACACTATAATTCCCTTCGCGAGCAATTTAATTTCTATTACTATCGAAATTCGTGCATTATCCACATTCGTTGCGAAAGATCTAGGTGAATGTAATGCAAAGATCAATCTTGCAGTGTCAGGATTTAGTTGTACGATATGCAATTCGTCGTTAAACGGCGAACAAATCGAACGTGAACGTACGAACGTGTAATTTTACAATCAGATAGATCAGATAGAGTAACGAACGAGGGTATTTAACATAGGTTGTTCACGATAAGCTTAAGAGCTTGATGTTTAGGCACAACGGTCGCAATGTCGTGCCCTAGAAATCATGTTTCGCGGCGGAGCTTAAGTGTTACGCTTCAGTTTGTTCATCGGCTAATGGAATTTCAGAAATTTCATTTCGAAAGTTAATCGCGTGCCTGCGCGCCCGGGAACATTGCCGTGGGAAGGTATTTAATTACTCACAGAAACAGTCCGCTAACTTATTTACGCGGCCGAGCGAGCATGTCCAGCCCCGCGATTCGACGAAACGACACTTGTACTTTCCATGCAAATACAATCCTCCCGTGTTTACGAATTCATCGACATCCTTGGTCGTCCAATCCTCTCGAATTATTCACGTACGTTGCAAGACAGAGATATCAACCTGCAGAATCATATACTTCGAGAAAATTTCCTAGGATCCAATGGAATCGAAGTTGACGTAACCAAATGTGTAAATACTTGCGTGCTACTCAAACTTCCTCCTCAAACGGGCAGTTTGAAGCTGTATGATAGCAAAGTCATGTGAAATCAACGCATGGAGCAAAAAGTAGAACATGTTGTAGGATGGATATGGTTTAGGAGGCGTGTTTAGGATTCAGAGATGACAGTTTGGAAAAAAACACACACACAGTCTATATTCTTTACTATACCAGTTATTCTACCCTCTTTCCTTCGATTGACAATTGGAATTTCACAATCAACTGTTTGTATTTGATTCAATTCAATTCTATCAAGCGTGTGGAGTGCATCGAAAACACACGAAGTGCAGCTAAACTATACGAAACACACTCATTTCTTGAAACGACTCGCGCGCCATCTGTTGTAAAATGGTTGTACTAATTCAGAAACCTTTGTGGGAGTACAACTCACCAAAGTTTCATCGTCATCGGATGAATGGTATAGGAACGCATACAGGACAAAGAAACATTTAATTTTATATAGAGGGACATTTAAAAAAGGACAACTGTGTTTTCTTACAACTCAATCGCTTTTCTCGAAATTTTCACGTACTTTTGGAACTTTTCTGTTATCGCCTCTTCGCCACAGTTTAATCCTTAATTTCCCCTATTTCACAGTTCCATTTGAATTCAACGAAAGGAACTTGATGTTCTGAAACTTGTGAAAACAATTCGACAAATTTCGCCACTAAGAATTGAACGTCTATCATTCATTATGTACGTTAAGTACTTAAAATCTGCGGCAGCGAAAGGATTAAATCGTGATTAATAAGAAATAGAATTTTAAAACGAAGGTTTCGAGGGAAGAGTTCAAGTTGGTGAACAATATTCGGGATAACTCGTTTACCCTGTGGTTTTGGATGCAGTTTCCGTGTGACTTACGGGCAAAAATGGGTCGCCGGGGAAAGCTGCGCGAAAGAACAGCACGTTGTCGAACGAATACGCGTGAAATAATAAATTCGGCGCGATTGTTTCGCCGTATCAATAAATATACTATCTGCGGATACGAAGCTTTTTTTCGTCGTTCTGTTTGCGCCCGAACGTAGGTACAGCAGGGAAATAAATTACACCGCACGTTGCTTGATATTTTTCTCTATGACCTGGCCTCTGCTTCGCTGCGATTGCTATCTTTCTCGATGACTTAACGATTATCCGATTCATAAAAAATAGAACTCGTCGCAAATTTAACAGTGTTGCTTTAATTATCTTCTTCATGTCGAAATAATGATCCAAATTGTATGAACATAAGTAATAGTAATTGTATACAGGGTAACACGAAAGTGGAGGGCCAAACTTTGGTAACTTAAAGTGAAATAACTTAATTCTACTCTCTAAGAATGAAAAAAGTGCCTTGTAAACTTAATTTAACTTAAGTTAGACCCAAAAACTCTTTTTTTACGAAATATGGAAATAGGGGGCCAAACTTTGGTAGTCTAACCTAACATAACCTAACTTTATTATACTGAGGGTGAGAGAAAGGTGATATAAACCTAACCTAATCTAATCTAGGTCTGAAAACGCTTGTTTTATAAGATACTGATATATTTTTATTAAGATGGTCTATTATAGAAATATTTTAAGTCTCATTTAACCTTTGAAAATAATAAATTTCATTATTTAAAAAGAAACTAGTAATTTACTAATAATTCTATTGTATAAATTATGTTAATATAAATTTTAATTGGTAAACAGTTGAATATAAGTTGTCTACCTCCTTCATTTTATATTTTTAAATATAAATTTAGCATACAATATATTACCATTTATATAATCATTATAATATTATTAATTGTATTATTTTAATACTTTCTTCTTTTATTTTCAACGCTACATTGTACAATAATATTAGTATAATAAAATACATACGCTCAACCATAATTTGTGTACGTTCTTCATCGGCAGAAACGAAAATTAGTGATATAAAATTCGCCGAACAGTCAAAGGATTAAGATAAAGAAACATTTATTCGCTTAAATTTAACGATTCAGTATATCTCTGGATGATACACAGAGAAAGATCTCCGAGCTACCAAAGAGTATTAAAAATCAGATCCTTCGAAAATAGAAGATACAAAATTTATGAAATCCGGCACGTTTGAAGCGCGAACGCTGTCCGATTGCTTGCATATTCACAATCAGCCAAGCGATTCTCGGTTTTACGATCGGATTCCCTGTTACGCGAGACAACAGGCCGAGGTTTCGATTCGTCGATGCCCAGAGAAATCCACTGTACACTCCCCTGTGCCCGCTACTCGTGTAGAATATTTGCGAATGTACAACTAGACATCGGTAGATCGGTCCGTTGCTAGCTAGATAGCCATCTATCCGAACGAATGGTGTCGCGCTCGAGCGTGCCGTGTATATGCTTGTACACGAGGGAGGCGGGCTAGCATCGTTGCAATGTGGTCATTGTTTCAGTACCACCGGATATCCTGGACTACCCTACCAGTACGGACATGGTTGTCAGAGAGGGGAGTAACGTGACGTTACGGTGCGCCGCTACTGGTACCCCAGAACCAAAGGTCACGTGGCGTCGTCAAGTTGAAGGCACGATTACTTTATCGAACTGGCACGAGGGTACGTAAAATCACCTTTCGATAGACCCTAGTTTTTGTTTTTTAATTTCTTTTTTTACTGTTCATCATTAACCCTAGAAAAATCCTTCTTTTGCATTGTGCTTATGCTTATATTAACCCTATGCACTCTATTGTCCCCTCTGAGGGGACATCAAGGTTTAATAGTGATTATAGGGAATCAACTTATTGCAGGGCAACTTTTTCAGAAATCCATGTTTCCCTAAAATTTTCTGTTGAAATTGCAGAAGAAGTTAGATCAAAATATGGTACAATTACTAAGATATATAAAAAAAAAAGAATGAACCAAGAGCACATCTTCGACGAACGATAGACTGAATAGTAAACTACATATTCCCAATGTGGGAAAAAGGAAACGGGACTGTATTGTTTGTTCTGAGAGGAAAATACCAGATGGAAGACGTCAAACGACTTATTATTGTGAAACGTGCACTAATCAGCCTGCAATGCATATTGGGGAATGCTTCAAATCGCGTCCTATAGTAATCTAATTAGTGGGGATTCGTTTAATCTTTCTTGGTAGCCTTGGTAGTCACGTGTCCCTAGTTCTGCATATTGTTTGACAGAGAAGTAGTCGTTCTCAGGCTGGTAAGCATAATCTAGGAGTCGTTTTCGGTTAGTGTGCACGTGTCGCTAATTTTGCACACTTTTGCTAGTCTCGTTTGGGAAAAGTGAGTGTTTTTTAGGGTACAAAAATATAAGTGACCCCAATTGTTTGGTGACTACTGTTTGATGCAGTGAATGGGACAAATTCTTAGTAAATTTTTGTGCAAACTTATGAATTTACCATCACCACGAATATTTCGATTTGAACGACTATACTGATTTTATGTGTGACTTCAATAGGACAGAATTTATTTGTACTAGATTTAATACATGATCACGGATTCACGTGGTTCATCCGTGGAATTGTATGGAACAACATATCGTTAGAAATAGGGAAAGGTTATTTTCAAATAATTTCCACAGCGTGCTACTGCATTTGCACAAACGACATTGAAGTTGATGACTGAAAACACGTCATAGAACGTTGTGTGACATCAATAAACATATTACTACAGCGCGTCAATCAATTACAACGCATGAACTGCGGAACGTTTCGCGATCAATGTTTAACAAGATTCACCTCTGACGATAACGCCGCAAGCGAATAATTCGAATTTATTCATTAATTATAATTATCAACGTTAATCGAAATTATGTTCGAAAGTAATATCAGAACGTTGTCAAATGTTGCGCGATTTGATTGAAGAGGAATCTAATTTTTTACAGTTGAGAAGTTACAGATGGGACATTGTCAGACTTTCGAATGATTGTGTTTTGAAATTATGTTGAAATATCCAGATAACGTGTGTGAATTATGAACGTATAGCATATTTAAGAAAAAATATGTGAGATATGCGACAAATATATTGAAAATATGCAGTAATAATAATAGCAACTTTATTTGTTATTGTATATGACTATAATACAAATTACAACTTCAAATTACAATTAAAAATTTATAAATAAGATTGTATAAATGTAAATTACTTAAAAAAACTATAATTAAATAATAAAATTATATATGTATATTAAAAAAATTCCATCAGTTCACTCTAACTTGAATTATAATTTATATTCAACAAGAAAATAAAGTTACAATTATTACTACATATTTTCAATACATTTAAATCTATAAAATATTAAAAAAATATATATTTATAAAATAAAATTTGTACTATTAATAAAATGTATATTTTATCAAATAAAAAAGATAATCGATTGTTTTAACTTCCAACGCGAGTTTTTACTCTCAAACCGACGTTCTACCGATGTTAGAAGACCTCACTGCTATACTTTGAACAAAGTACACAATTCACCCTAATCGTCTATCTTCCATTTCACTTGTTACACATTCTTTCTCCCTTCACAAGACGTGTTAATCTTCTCCCTTAGAAACGAGCCAGAGGAATTAAGGATCGTTACCTGGATCCCCTAAAATTAATACACCGATACTACCAATTACACAAACGAACATACCGCAACCGGGGTCGCAGCTGGAATCGAATACGAAACGTCGATTGGTCGATTGGAATATTCGAAAATCGATATGGTACGCGGTCATGAATGCCTTATTTGTTTCTGGCCGCGTGGAATTGACATGAAGAGCGGTTCAGTTTTTTTTTTTTTAAACCGTCAAAGCGGTTCCCAGCACGATCGTTTCGACGATCCCTTTTACTCCCTTTAATTACCATTCTGCGTGGTTCCCTCTTTTCTTCGAATTACTCGGGTTACCTCTCCACTTCGTACCGTCTCTTTATCCGATACGCCATTTCTTCGATCCTCCTCTAACACTCTCTATTCCCTTTCTCTGCCTTTCTCTCTCTCTTTTTTTTTTTCATTCTTCTTCATCGTCAAGCTAGAGCCCACCATCACGAGCGACTGTTCAACCTGTTTCGTGACTAATTGTAGACGAACGAGCAAGGGGATGCTCTTCGAATTGTACGGTGTGCAAGTGCAAAACAAAAGGTTTCACCTAACTCTTTCTCAGCCACCTTTCTCACTACCATTTTTTTTTTTTTCTTTACGTTTTCCTTCCTTCCGTTATTCAGGACCTTTCTCGTTCTTTCGAGTCTGTAGCTTAGCGTTAGGACTTGCAATAAGAACAGTCTCTCGTGACAGAGTAATTCGGCTACGTTTGTGTGCTTTATCCACGAGGGAACAGAGGTGACAATCCTTCGACCGGTTCGTTGGTAGATAAATAGTTAAGGCTTTTCTTAATTAAGGCTTTGAAAGAGCAGTGTGACTTAAGGTTCTAATGTGAAACTTTGAAAAGATCGATACTTTTTCATATTTTCTTCAAGCTTTGGAAATATATTTGTAGAATACTGTGATTTTTAGTTTTTCCTACTTTTTGTAAGTATCATAATTGAGTACCACTAATTAAGATCGCTCGAGGATCGTTTGAATTGATAAATTTTGAAATTCTAATTGAGGAAACTTTTGTTATTCTTTATTAAAAATAAAGAAGAATTTTTCATTCGTTTTTCTTACAGATAAAAAGAAAGTTTCTATTTTTCCTTATTTCCTCTTTAATTTTTCCTGTAATTATTTCAGCTGTTTCTGAATTTTCAAACAATGTTGAAGTATATTAGTAAATAATTATTTATAAAAATTTCTGTTTTATTTTTTCGTCCCTTTTTCCAAACGTCACAATAATCCATTAATTAAGATAATTTAAAAATTAAAATATCATCTCAATTGATAAATCTGAACTCGTAAAATTTTCATTTTTTTTTTCTTCCTGCTTTCATTTTTTCAATATCAATTTCAGCAAGGTTTGAAAGTTCAAAAACAGTTGATGTAATTATTTAAATTCCACATTGCATTGCATGGTGTACATGCAGCTGTTATTTCGACCAATTTCGAAGTCCAAGACAATTACTCTTGTTACACGTACCTATGGTTAGCGATCAAACGCGGTTACCTAATTGTTGGGAATATTCGTAGTGTAGAAATGTAATAAAATTTGGGTAATTGATTACGTTCCCTACGTACCGAAATTGACGCTGCGTTAAAATTCAATTCGTACGCTCGTGTTTGTTTTATATTTCCACCGATATCATGTCAAAAATCCAAAAGTTCTTCCGGGACGGTTTCATTTCTCTGCTTGTTTTTCGATATCCACAGTGATACATTCCGAAAGATTGAATTTCAGCTTGAAAAATGACTGTGAATACTGCAGAGTTATATGGGACACTGTATCACAAGATTAGAATGGCAAATAGGCGAGAAATCTAATTTTACTTGAATTTCTTCAGCTGGAGAACGATTGAGAAATTCAGTCGAATGGTGTCGTAAATCTATACCAAAATTTCCAATGCTGAGAGAGAAAAAAAAAAAACAAAAAATGAAAAATGAAACAGTGGTTGTTGGAAGTTGTGAGCTTAAAGAAAGTTTCACCATAAAGAAAAAAGGGGAAAAAAAAGAAGAAGAAGAAGAAAAAGGAGAAACTTCTGAATTGTTTCACTTAACTTATCCACTGCTTCTTCGGGAAATTGTTATTTTAAGTGTATTACATTTTCTTCGAGCAGTTAAACTTTTGTAATGAAACTTCGAAATCCCTATCCTCTCTATTTAGTTGCACAGCAATTATTTTAATGTGTACCACCTCTTTGAATATTTTTATAAGTTTCAACGTTATCGGAGATGCGCTTTTAAAGTTTCTTTATTGGAAAAAGTTCTTTTTCTACCTTTTTACGGTGTTATACGCGTGAATGAATAAAGTGAGCAAATGTTTGTTGCGAGAGATAAAGGCTCGAGTGTGAACGAAGAGAGTTTCAACCACGAATATCTGAGATTGAAGTGCGGAAGAGGATTCGAAACTTGTGGTGGATACAAGCTCGGAGCTTTTAGGAATCCTTATGTAGATTTAAACTGAGAGAGAAAGAGAGACAGAAAGAGAGAGGGAGACTCAGAGAGAGAGAGACTCAAAGAGAGAGAGACTCAGAGAGAGAGAGAGACTCAAAGAGAGAGAGACTCAGAGAGAGAGAAAGAGACTCAGATAGAGAGACTCAGATAGAGAGACTCAGATAGAGAGACTCAGAGAGAGAGAGACTCAAAGAGAGAGAGAGACTCAGAGAGAGAAAGACTCAGGGAAAGTCTCAAAGGGAGAGAGAGAGACTCAGAGGAAGAGAGACTCAGGGAAAGATTCACAGTGAGAGAGAGAGAGACTCAGGGAAAGTCTCAGAGGAAGAGAAAGAGACTCAGAGAGAGAGAGAGCAAGAGAGACTCAAAGAGTGACTCAAGAAAAGACAGTAGAGCCTTCCTCATCCGAACACCCGTTATTCCCAACACTCTAATATCTGAACGTTCCATTATCTCTCGATAATGCCTTCTTTTACTGTCGTCACAAGGTAGCAAAGGCCTGGTTCAGTATTAATAACGTAGCGTAGAAAATAGCATGGTAAAAAGTTTGATTAAATGAAATTGAACAAACTAGGAAACAAGAAGGAAGAATGGAAGAGGGCGTTACATTGCGCTGCCGTGCGTAGAATACAGGGATGTGCTATCTGTGATAATACTGATGTAATGGAATTGCATCATTGCGATAAAGACAATAATCATAACGATTTTACACAAATTGGAATGGCAAACGAAAATGGGCGATGAGGATGTGCCTTCCCACGTCGAAACACTGGTTCGAAGTGTAAAAATAAAAGAAATGTAACTCTATCCAATTATTTGTGTTGAAAAAGTTATGCAATTTAGCAAATAAAAATATGTAGGATCCAGAAATATTGAAGAAAAATTTGTATACAAATTTCTTATACTATAAAAGATTATAAATATTAAACATTTATAATATTTATTACAATATAATCTGCGTATCATAAATATTAAATATTACACATTTTTAATATTCTTAATCTTTTATAATATAACAAATTTTTAATCCTTAATAGTTTGCAATCTCACATAAATTGTGATAATTTACTAGGGAAATTTAATAAAAATGATTTTTATATTATAACATTAAAAATTTTCAGTGTCTAAAAAAAAATTGTTAAAAATATAAAATACACCATATTCACATTTATGTAAAAACCGAAACAATGAAACTACTTATTTTCATCGTAAACCATCCAGTTCGCAAATGAAACTAGCGATAGATCTCAGCGTCTTTGTTTCAGCTCTTCGATTGTCAGGCAATTAAAATTCACAATGTAAAAAATTCAACGCAAGCTTCTGTGTAGCCGTTATTTCAATAAAACCGGCGGTTCGCAAAATTTCACGAGCACAAAGAACATTTCCTTACGTCACTTACGCTTCCCTTTAGACGATCTAATTAAATCTCTTCAGGGCACTTTTCGTTTTTGCCTGCCAACGTTCAGCTACTTGTGCTCCCGGTGCATCGTGCTGTAGCACCTCGCGGTTCGAATATCTTCCACCAGATTACAGCCGTTCTGAGCATAATTATATTTAACGTTCACCATCGCTGTAAAACATGACGGTGTTATGGCTTCGTAGGCGTAGACATTGTTTACGTGAACAATTGGAAAATAGTGTAACGATTTCTAGCTTTTACATATCCATCCTAACGTGAACGTACGATCTTCTATATCCGTGGATTCATACTCGATTCGACGCTCATTTTCGTTTAATAATCACCATGAATATATTCTTGTTTAGAATTGGTGAAAGAAATACAGTCAATCAGTAACAAACACTCATTAAGGGATTAGTTAAACAGTGAGAAATACTCAATTAGGAGTCAGTCGACTTACAAGGGAACACCGCAAATTCTTACTCACGGATTTGAATGAAACTTTGTGAGTTTATAGAGTGAACCAAGGCAAGAATAACGGTATACTTTATTCGTATCGAATCGCTGTTTAAGGGTGCGAAAATTAACCTCAAAGTCAAATCAGCACTCCAATTTTTCCAATTTTGTGTATCTCATAAAGTATCAGAGATAGAAAAAAATATTTTAGATAAAAGTTTAATGGTATAACGAGCACTATAAACTCACATTAAAAAAATTTAGAAAAAAGTCTTTACTCTTCAAAAAAAAATTTTTTCTAACGTTATTTTTAAACATTTTTACATTATTATAATAACTAAAAATATTGTGTGTTTTATTTTGAATTCAACCATGTATGCTAATTTTATTATGTACCACCGGCTTATGTAGATACATGACAAAACTTACAATACACTTATAGTGGTCAGACAAGTAGTATAGGTCCGTATATGGTCACACATCGTTCAGTAGAATAGATCAGCGTTAAGAATGATTCTTGCTCTTAATAAATTCCAGAAACTTGTACAAAAATTGTACAGTTACAGAGTAGCTACGCCATATCTAAAAAAGCTTTCTTTTCAGTAGATATGGAATTACTAATTTCTTAAAAAATGTTTATACAAAAATAATAATTCTATATCCATCGAAAAAAAAGGTTTAAAAAATCGTAGCTGCTCTATAACTCCACAAGTTTTCACAGAATAAACGTAGTATTGATAAACAGTATCACAAATTCACGATCTTATCGATATTAACACAATCATGCAAAAAAAGTCCTATATATATTAAATTATTCTCGATTCCACGTTAATTACACAATTCCCCAATCGAAACCTCAACGTATTTCATTTCCCATTCGACCCAAAGCTACCTCCACCGTAAATCTCGCCGTGAGGAAAAAAACAATACAACCTACATTCACTTGGAAATCGACTGCTTAATGCTTTCAGCTTTTACGCGCAGTCAAACGTTATATCATCCATCTGCCTCTATTCGTGAACCTGGACCAACATGATAGCGATTTTTCCAAAAGCGTTGCTGTTTCGAACAATTCCGCTGCCGCTTATAGCATTGCCAATAAACGAAACAAGCAACGTTGTACATTTCTGTGTTTTTGTTACAGTAGCCGAGGGCCCAGAGTTGGAAATAACACGTGTCACGCGTCTCCACATGGGACCATATCTCTGTATAGCATCGAACGGTATACCACCAGCAGTTAGCAAGCGGATTGTTCTTATTGTTCACTGTAGGTACCTCGAATGTGTATTACATACTGTTAAATAGTAATTTCGACACGGCTGTCTGAATTTATTTGCGTGATCCAGCGACTATTTGATCGCCTGATTTTAAGGGGACACCACCCTGAGGCTCAAAAAATGGGTAAAGTTTGGGAATTTTTTTATAGGTAATTACTAAATGAAAAATGTAGTATTTTTCAGAGAATATAAATGCAACTTTCAGCTTTATTTTGCAATTTTTTGAAAGTAAAATCGTACAAAATGGCGAAGTTATACGCTATTTTCTGAAGCCTTTTCAAAAATTTTAATAATTATAAAAATGGTCGAATTTTTAAAATAATCATTTTTACCCTAAAAAATGAAAAACAAGCAAATATTTTGAAGTATGAAATTGTCTTATTTACATTAAAGTCGGCACGAATTTTCCAGATAAGCCAATCATTGAAATAGGAATTTTTCTATTTGAAAGGTATCGTTTTAACGCGTTAAAGAATCGACATGGAATCGAAATTTCTCTCGTCGAAAGGCGTCCGTTTGTTTGTCAGCAATGTCACAAAGGCAGGCAAACATAGAAACGCTAACAGTGCATTTATGCAGTGGAAAATGCAATTTAAGGTCTTGTTACGTGACCGTGGATCTATCTCGAAAGGGTTTGGGGAAGTACTATAATGACGCCACTTGGGAGATCGTGAATGGCGGATGCAGGGACCCATTGTTTCCGGCGTTGAAGTAACGCCTTAAATATTTTCTGCCAGCGGCGAAACTATGCTGTCACGAACCCACCTGTCCGCCCTGGTACAGATTGATTAAAAGGAAGAAGTTTTAAAATTCTGTTGAACGACTGGTCTATAGTAAATTTTCTCACGAGCACCAATCTTTTTTCTTCTTTTCCCCTCCTTTTTTCTCTCCCTTATTAACACGACACCCTTCTTAAATTAGCTCCATTGTTGTCGATAGCTTGACCCACAAATTATTCTCCTTTTTCTTCAATATTAGAGGAGTTGGTATGAATACTAGCTGAGGGAAGTATTGACCCGCGTTTGAAATGCTTTATTTAGCTTGGTAACTCGTCAGTAATTCAATAATACTTGGAACATCGATATCTTATGAAATAATTGAAGTTTAACAAAATGTTTCCAATTCTTTTTATCGACGAATTACGTGGAAGATTTTATCAGACTTTTTTGTGCAGTTCAACCTATGGTTAGGATTGAAAACCAGTTAGTAGGCGCATACGAAGGCCAAACACTCACCCTGGAATGTCACAGCGAGGCTTATCCAAGACCGATCACCTATTGGACAAGGCCATCGAACGAAACGATCGCTAATGGTAAGTACGAAATCATTCTTACGAAGAAACATCCATTTTCTTTCTTAAATGTATTTATTTATCTCGATACATCTTGTATTATTACAAACAATAGCTGATCGTAATGGAATTTTCTAATGTTCCTTAATCTGTACATATTTGGAGAAAGATATTTTCAATTATATCAAATATTTTAATAATAATTAGTTACAAAAAGTATCTGTAGTCAACCTAACTCAGTTTTTTCACCATAATTTTATGTGAATAAAGTAGTACATTAATTAAATCTACATTTTCTAATACTTCTTTGTAGAATAAATATGTTTTTTATGAATAACATAGAAAAAATATGTTTTTTTTTAAATTTTAGAATGTTATTTTTTAAAAATACTGTAAGAAAGACGAAAATCTCGTGAGTTTTTAATGAAAAATTAAGACCCTTGGTTAATTAGTAATACAACGATATCGAGGAATATTAACAAGACATTTCGCGCATAAGCGTGTATCTTAGCTTCCGTTTCTGGTACACGAATCTTTAATTGCCGAGAACTGGGCGGAAACGTTTATTTCTGGATTAATTGATACGTCGAGCAGGGTTCCGAGTGGTGGAAGAAAAAAAAAAGGGAACTTACTCCGTCGCGTGACAGAAACTCGTTAAACTTACGGTTTGAACAGAAGAAAACAAACGGCGAGAAAAGCGAAACAGCGTTAAAAAGTGGCAGGAACCAGTGCTAAATTGTCCCCTTCGATGAACGTTTCCGTTCCTAGCAAAACATTCTGCGGGAACATTAATTGAATATTAAACGAGTTTTAATGTGTGCCTGAAGAACTTTCGTTCATAAGTTCTGGAAGGAAAGATAAACAGTGATTAATTGTTTATGACTATTCTTTCCTTTAAATACTTTCTTATTTTCTTATAATAAAGGTTATAATTACGAAAAGAGAGTAGATTGAATTATTTCGAAATTGATGGTTAGGTTATGTTAGGTTAGGATTTCATCAACTTGAAAGAAATATTAAATAACCAACAGAGGAATACTCTGTATATTTAAATATAATAAAGAACGTGTTAGAAACATTATTACACATCAGAACACTGAATAAACAATGTGTATGCTAAATTTGAAAGAGTTTCGAAAAATCAGGCGCGAAATTTTCGATAACAAATTTGAAAATTCTTTTTTTTTTCCTTTCGACAAAAGACTATGTTGAAAAATAGTAACTGACTATCAATTTACGTTGATAATAAAGGAGAATTTTCTCATTCATACTTTTTACAGATGAAAGTTGTAATTTATTAAGAAATTGCGGATTTTTATGCAAATTCGTGTCTTTGATGATAATAATAGTAAAAGAGAAAATGTGGAACTTCGATAGAAAATATAATACACTATAATTTGGATATATTTTGTATTCTGTGCAATTTTACACATTTAAATTTCCTACAAATGCACGAAAATCTATTTATTTATTAAAATATATTTATTAGTCAATCATTTTGACATATTTGGAGATTGTTCGTGTTTTAATCTCTGTTTCTAGGTAACAACTACAAGGTTGAAGCTATTCCGAAAGGATACGAGATAACTATGAGGCTGACCATCAAATATGTCCGACCTCAGGACTTCGGATCGTTTCGATGCGTGGCCACGAACTCACTGGGAGAAACTGATGGCAAAATCAAACTGTATAGTAAGTAAAGTTTACTTTGTAAATTATTAATATTTTAGAAAGTGGAGATTATAGAATTTTACAATATTCCTGATAAAAAGATTATTAACTTTTAAACAATAAAATATGCTTTATCGATTCTGCACAGATTTCAATTGAGAAGTGATAAAAATGATAAAATACAGAACAATGTAACAGTTTGATTAAAAGCAACATGTTTGAAATTTGGAAAGATATCCAAAAAATTATTTCGCGTACTTTATAAGTGGCTTAATAAGAGAGAAAGAATTTTCGACATTGTTACTTGTACACATGGGGAAAAAATGGGAAAGGAAATCCTGAATATCGTAGAAATTTACGGCCCGATTACTCGAATGACCCCTTAACAAATGTATAATCCTTGCGGCTCCGCAATTATCGTATTTCATATGTTTAATTAAAAGAACCCTCGAAATGAGAGATTTCGTACGCCGCCGGAATCAAATGAATTTATTTTTCTAATAGCTCGTTTAACAGTTGTAATTACACAACAATTTCATAATTACATAACTTTTCTGCTTATCAGTTCATGCAATATTTCTTGATTAGATATGTAACTTAAGTAATCGTTTTCGAGCGGTAAGTACAAGAACGTAGTATTGGTCACAGTCGATGTTCGAACCTTGGGTGATCGGTGAATTGCAGCAACGCTGGTCGAGATCCCAATTAGGATGGGTGACCGCTCCGCCCGCGTACCTAATGCAAGGGAATAAAGTATTTTTAATTTCGGCTATTTTGAGTAAACTAGAGAGAGAGAGAGAGAGAGAGAGAGAGAGAGAGAGAGAGCTATTTTGGAAAATGCATTTCTGCCGTAAGTTCATGGCTGGGTTTGTCACGGTGTAAGTTTTTCGCGTCGTCGATTTGTACGCTAAGGCTATCTATGGAAACCTGTCGTCGATTCGTTTGCGATCCGGCAGAACAGAAATTCCTTGAAACACGAAAGTCAATTTCGTAAAACAGATTGGTAGCTTCGAAAGTTGAAGTGCTATAGATATGATTATTTATTTCTTATATAAAGTATATACAGAAAGATTCAATTAACGCGAATCATACGAAATTATCCAGCATCGATTGTTGCTATTTTGAAATACACTATCGACCCAGAAGTTTTAGTACACCTGTCAATTTTCATTAATACTAAATCTGTTATGAATAATGAATAAGTTTCTTGAAATACTCTTACAGCTCCTAAAGCTTTCTCTGACCATTTTTGAACAACTTGCAATTCACAATAGTACTTTTACATCTGTAAAGAATAAACTTTGAAAAGCTCTAATTTTTTAAAACAGAAATTTTAATCTTAAACTATAAATCAATGACACATAATTATCATTCCTTTTCGTGCAACATAAACTTCGTACTTCCAACACACTTGCACGGTAAAGTAGTACAATTAATTCTATTTCATTATTAAACGAATAAAATATCGAACATTCCACGAATAAATAAAAAGATCCACTTATACATAAACCACTCGTGCAAGCTTCGCTTCAAACAGAGCTTTAAATATAACTTGGATTAAACTCATCGAGATTAACGTGGATCTACGAATACAAATCTTTTGTACAAACAGGAATTATTATTATCAATTAGAACGAAGAGATGTGAAATAAAAATTTTCTTGTTCATCGCCGTTTAACACACTTCCCATCGTCATGTTATTAATGCTTCCCGGTTCGTTCCCGTTGAGAAACTTTTTCGTCCTAGATGAAGCACGAAAAATTTATCACGGCTAAATAGGTTACGTGTTATAAATAATGGACAAACTTCCTTTCATCCCGTTGCTTCAGTTTTGTAACTTGCTAATTATCGCGACGCTTCTTTCAGTTACTCGGGAAAGTAATTTACCCCGGGCGAGATTTCGGATTAATTAAACAAACATGCACACGTCCACGGTACAGGTGAACTGTTTAAACGTTATTTAACTCTTGGAAAGCAGAGTTCAAACTGTGTGTAATTTTACTCAAGAAAATATGATATCATACCGTTAATTAGGAGCATCCCTCTCGATCAAAGAGGAGCTTAGCTAAAATTAATCAAAGTTTAAACTAATAAAACGTGTCTGTGATATCAATTTCGACGACTGATCCTTTTTTCGACATTGCTGTATGTACTTTTCACGTGTTCTTTTAATATGTATAATATACAATATATAATATACAACATACAATATGTAAAATGTTCGAATATCCTGACAATTATATAAATATATAAAAAAACAGAAATTTTTTCAATAATTAATTTCCATGGAAAGGAAAATAATCAAGGGGTCTGAATAAATTTTCGTTCAAATCAATATTTTCAGTCATTCCAGTCCCATTAGGTTGCTGAAATTAGCTCGTATAGAGAGGTGATGTTCATATAGGAAATTTGACGTGATATGATGCCATATGACGCCACGTTATGCAATCCGTCACAGCTTAAACTTCGAAATTTCCCGGCGTTGGACACACAATCTTCACAAGTTAACGGCGATGGTAACGTTATTAGCTAACGAGAATTCATGCTGCAAGGAGATGTTTTTCTTTAGGGTTTAACTTCTGAAATTCTTTGAGACCGAACGCAAACTTTGCACATAGTGAAAATCAAAAGGGAAGCAGATCAAGAAAATCTGTTCTATACAATTTTCCTCCTTGTTAACAGCTAATTTACCTTGTAAAGAACAAGCTATGATAAACGAATATAATAAACAATATTTATTTTACAAAACTGTGAAATTTCATGCAAATTCATATTTTTATTGCAAAAATATATTTTATAAGATACACATTTATAAAAAAAAAATATTATTTATTTCCAATTGGTGTAATTGTCGTTAGATTGCGAATTTTTGTGCAAATTCATATTTATAAACATACAGTAAGTTGATGAATATAATTCGATTAAAAAAAAGTGGACTGGTGTCAGTCTGACTCTCAGGTACACAATTGATTCTTCAATGAACCAAAATTCAACGGTCACGTTGTTTTATTTGAAAAAAAGGAACTTTTATGAAACAATATTGCAGAACACAGTTCAGCATAATTTCCATGATAATTAGCAGAACTTTTGTCTGAAATCGATGAAAATTTCATTAAAATCAGCATTATTGTTCAAGTACCGTCAAGCTCAGCTTCTATTAATCTCCCTCTGAAACGTGATTTCCGAATGGCATGCATACGATTAAACCACGAAACTTCTATTGATGGTTCGTTCTCGGTTCCGTCTGATAATTAATCGGTCGCCCGATTAGAGAGCATCGGTCGGCAAGAAAGGCTTAGAAAGAGAGGAACGGCCGATGTTCGGAATGAAACGGAGAAAGAGAAATGGGAACGGATTAAACGAAAACCGCGATTCGATCGGTGAATCGAGTCAGGGCCAATACCTAACCAACCTCGTTTCTTCGCATGCTTAACACTTTGCAGACCAATCGGAGAAATTTGCATATATCACAAAACAAACCAAAAAACAAAGAATGAACATGCTCGATTTATTTGTGAATTTTGTGACGCATCTGGATGTGTAGGCAATAATGCAAGTTTATCAGTTTAGTTTCTAAGAAATCTTCATTTTAATTTATATTCGAGAATGGTACGTCTTTTATCTTTATTTTTGACACGCATAGAGAATAAACAAAAAAATATATATATATATATCAGCGTCCATCCAGACTGAATATATTTTACAAGACGAGTATACACGTCAAATAAAATAAAATAGTTTGAAAACGTTTTGAATTGACGTGTATATACGTCGAACGTAGTTCATTGGTTAAACAATGCAATTTGTTCTAAAATTTGTTATAAAATTATATAAATAAAGAATAGAAATTATTTAGCCAGTAAAATTCACTGAACGTCTTGATCTGACAATACCAACACGATTTAATCGCTGTCAGAGCTAAACCAATTATAATACAAATCGACCGGTTAGAAAGATTTCTTTTTACTTAAGTCTCTCTTACTACTTTCATTTTTCCACCGTCTACGCTTCCCCCATTGTTTCATAATTGGTCCTTGTCGCGCTCGATTGAGGTTACTATCGAAATTAATCGACTTTAATGAAGCATATAAACCCGCGCGAGCTGTTCTACTCTCCACGCTAATTATCGCTAAGGTTATTAACCACCGAACGACACGAGAATAAGAAAAGAATCAAAGGGTGAACTGAAGGGAATTATAGAAGCTGTTCGATGATATATATATACAGGATGTTTGAAAGAGAAAAAGCTATTCACTATTTATACGGTACTGTAGGGAGTTGAAAAGATTTTATTTGGAAAGAACGCGAATCTAATTGGTCATTGACTGCCACGTCGAAATCACGTTTTGCTCAGGACACCACAAGAGTATTTTTCTGATTCAAAGCATATAATGGCTTTTAAATTTTTGATCGATGTTCTAATAAAAATTTTTAATTGTTCAAAGGTGCACTTTTTATTTCAAAGTATCTATTTATTGGTTATATTCAAAATGCACTAACTGTCAATTTTCATTCAATTTTTACAATTGTAAAAAGTTCAAGTGCTTCGGTCATCAATGACCATCGTGGCAGTCAAAGTGTTAAGAACAAATATGTCTACAATTATAAAAGTGGTCTAAGTCAAAATTTAAAAAGAAACGAGTTTATCAATTATTTCATGTCACATTATTTTCAACTAAATCAATTCAATGTAATTTTTACGATATTGTCAAAAATGAACCGTTTGTGCTTGTTATTCCAATATTAACGAAAATAACTTTTGAGAGAAGCTAATACAATTCCCCGTGATAGGTTCACAGTGTTTCATTGAAAATAAAAGATTGTATCGTCTCAAATGATTCGAAATTGTGTGTCAGTTTCTAGTTACACCTTTTGAATACCCGACTCCTTATTCAAACCACTATTCTACCTTGTTAATTGAAACTAGAGCACAGCAGTACTGCCGTCGGACTATTTTAGAATCGAGTTCCACTGAAGCTTCAACGTTGTTATTAAACTAGTACGTTACTGTTATACATTTCGTAGGCTTGTTTTACCGTTACTTTGAATACGCGGGGTTTAAACTGAAATATCACATCAAAACTTCTCTTATAATAACACTTTACGCCTATAGAAACTCAACGCGCCTGAATTATTCTCAAATTTCTCCAATTTTATCATCCAGCACAGAAGATCGATATTTACATTGAAATAAAGTAGATTAGTGAAATAAATAAAAATAAAGAAATTTGTGGAAATGTATAATTTCTTTCTTTGCATAACGAAAATATTATTTTTAAAAGTTTTATTTGCAAAAGTGTGCTTGGAGTTGACAAATCGATCATAAAAAAAAAAAAATCCTCGAAGTGCAAAGGGTTAATCGTATTATTTGGTCCTGGATTTGACAAATCAATTAGAAACTTAAGGTTTTTGGAGAAGTATGCGAAATTCGGTCAGTTGTTTAATTCAATTAATTTATTTCAACGTGAAATAAAAGTAAAATCAATTTTTTCCTTTTTTTTCTTGCAATAGTAAAGTTTTTTTTTTGTTTTTTAAACGATTGTTTGTATGGTTTTTCAGAACTTTTTTTACCAGTGTATTAGAAAATGACTGTAAGAATATTCGAGCAGCGTAAATTTTTCTTTCCAGCAGCTTTCTATTTTTGAAAATTATATAAATCGTAGGATATATGTAATGCTTTTTATATACAATTTTTTTACCACATTTGACACCTTAACGTGTCTCTTTGTTATCAGTTTCGTCACAAAGATGGCAATTACACTGACAACATCGATGCAACACTTTCAGAAAAATTTTTTAATATTTTCCAGCGCCTCTTTCGATGTTTTGGTGTACGGTGTTTTTGTTTCGAAAGACTTTGTTGATGAAATAGAAAGAAATACTCTGGTATCTGTGCTAAAATATCGCATTGCACATCTGCAGCGAGAAAAAAAAATTTTTACACGTTGTCCCACAGTTCCGTTTCCCGTTCTACGATAATACTACAATATTTTTCTATATTTTCAACCTCAAATTGGTCCCCTTTATTAGATAAAATTAATTTACAGCGTGAAAATGTCCAGCGAAAGAAGGAAAATCTGATTGTGGTATATTTATACATTTTTTTTTTCAAGTACAGTATAATATAATATAACATGTGCAATAATATAATGTGTATTGCACGTTGCCAATTAAATTCAGAGACATACTACAGTTTATAATTACGAACAAACGTATCCGCGTGGTGTCGTCGAAACAAATGCAATTACCACGTCGAAATGAAATTCAACAACGCCAAACCTATATAAACAAAGAGCAAGTTTGATTATTGGGACCACGTGTGATTTAATATTTACCTAGATGAATCTGTGATTGCAACAGACGCCACGTATGCGCATTAAGATTTAGCTTCGAATTCAAAGCAGCGTGGACAACCGGCTCGAGTAATTACGAATCGATGGAAAACTTCGAAGACACTTTTATTGCAACGAATAAACATTTAAAAGACACTTTAAACAATAATCATTCAGAATACATACGAACTTTACTCGTATAATTTTATATACAACTGTAATATATTCAAACACTACAAACTTTCCAGACAACCTAATAGAAATAAGTATACAGTAATTGTTAAAAAAGTTTAAAAAGCGAAGGTTAGAGTGGGCCATGTGCAATCTTTTGCTGCATTTCCTCCTCTTAAAGATGGTTCTGCCTCAAAACTAAGAAAAGCCATATTGTCAAGGAGGTCCTCTTGATTAGGATTTTTCAGGAAAGATAGAAATGTATCAACGCTCGCTGTATTTTGAAGTATAGTTCAAAATACAAGCTTTCACTCTTTTTAATCGCCCACGTTTATTTCTTATTCAACCGCTCACCACTGTTATCCTGATTTTTCTTACATAATCGTTAGTAGTTCTAGTGTTACCACCGCTCAGCATCGGTCATTTCATCCCTGTCTGAATGACAGAAGTTCCATGATAGAACTTTCCCCCGTTGGTTATTACGATGTCGACAGTTACAAAAGCATCGACTTTTTTTTCCCGAGAGCTTTAACCGCAGCAGATGGCAGAGGCTGACTGTCGACGTACAGCTTCCCTATAAAAGAATAATTGGAAGAAGTGTGTTTTCGAATGGCGTGGACAGGAAGGTGGATCCATCGCGGTACGAGGAAATTAATATTGTCGCCAGATTGCTAGACTCTATCTCTCTCCTTTTTTTTTCTTCTTTTCAACGTCGCGTGCAAGTGACAACTGCACACACATATACACATACATACTCTTTTTAGTCTTTTCGAACAGGCATGTGTGAACGTTTCGATACAGTGAAAACGGTGGCCCGCATGATTCAGTCCGGACTATTTTTCCTCGGTTTATTATTACTCGATATCTGAACGTCTGGATGTGAAAGTTTCGATATGCGGGCACGTGGCGGGTGATTTGACGTTAAAACGGCTTTTCGCGGTGGGCAATTTGACAGGCATTAAATCCTTCGAGCAGACTTCATGGCGCTGATGAGATTCCATGCGTTCATCTTTATTAATGGACAGATCGGCGATAACGTGCGTTGCCATCGCGCCACGACTATCCATTACACGGGCGACGCGCTGTCCTACGCGATGGACACCAACCTGCAGATTGGTTTATTGATTGACTGAACGAATCGCAGGCTATGAGTGATTTGAGGTCGTTTAGATCGTGTATTTAGTTTACACTGTACGAGGCGCGGATACACTGCTGTTTGAATGTTTTAAGTTTGGTGTTGACGACGCGTAGAAGACTTTCAGATGAATTTTTGCGCGAGATGTGTATGGAGTATGTGGACTTTGGAAAAATATGAAGCAATGTTCTTTATTGGAAAAATTATTTTTTATTGTTAGAAATGGAAATTTGAAAAAAAACCGAAGAAAATGGTACAATTAATTAGCCGATTTAATATTTCAGTTATTTCATTTTTGTTTTATATCGAAATAAGTGGATTTCGGTAAATAACTGACTAAACTATGTGAATTTCGATTTTTTCGTCGATTCATACGGGTTTTTAGACGAAAAGCCATGATTTCAAGTAGGGAATATATAAAAAAATGATTCAAACAAAGAAAATGTATTAATCGAAGCTTTATCATCATAAAATGTCAATCCAAATTGAGAATACTTACTTTTTTATATTAAGAATACCATATTCCCTATATGGGAGATCACATGTTTTCGTTATTTTAACAATAACACAAAATCTGATAGTAAACACATCAATTTTATATCAATTAATAAAAATTGACGACGATGCTGTTGAACTAACGAAAATTGTTCGTTAAAATATACACATATAAACGAACAATATTTATGAATTTAAGCATCGTCTTATAAGTCAAAAGAAACCGTCAAATTTTTATTCCAAACACTTTTCAAAAATATACAGGGAAATAGGTAAACATTTATTCTCATTTAAGCGTTATGTTCACCCAGAAGAACCGATAAAGGTCTAAAAAATAAAATTACTAAGAGCTTCTTTTAAAAACTACTACGATTTTACAAAGTTTCAAAAAAATCCGAATTTTCGATTTACCAAAGATTCCTTATTAATATTCCAAGTGCTCATAAAAAGAAAAAACTTTCATCAGAGCCTAAATCGTATTCTAACTGTGTACAAATTTCGTACTTAATTTTTCCTCGTTTGTCTAATATTTTTCTTTTTTTTGTATTATCAATTTCTATTATCACGAGCGAGATAACATGGAGTTCAAGTATCGAAAACGTAGAAAAGAATAAGCAGCGATTAACAAACCTCGTAATGGCTACTTGTAATAATGAGTGACTGGAACAGAAGTAGATGTACTGTTTAATCCTATTACTTTGATATACGTAAACACGTACGCCGATGAAGCGGATCATGAAACGAGCTTATCAAATCAATAGATAGGATAGCAGATTAGCGTTAGACTGTCGGTTATCGATATCCTGCCGTGATGTAATAGGATTACAATGGTACATTGACGTGGAAGCATTCTTCCTTTGCTGGCCTGCACGATACGAAACATCATGCGCCAGGCGTTATTTCTCGAATCGGTGGTTAACGTTGCGTCGAAACAATAGACACTTAGTCAATAGACTCTGGTAACTCGTGCATTCCATATTAAAACCTATGCCATGCAATTTGCATGTACCAGCGCTTCGTTAAACAGCAATTTTCGTTTCTATTTGCTGTTTGTAGAATTTACAATTTTCAGTACATCGTGCAGTCTCTGTTTATAAAATTTTTTTACATTTTGTTGAAACTTTTATTCCGTGGTACGTGGTAATTCACTTAGACGAAAAAATGTTTTCTTTTTGATTGTATAAAATCGTGTAGGCAGAAATTTTGCAACTACGATTAATAATATGATTGTAAATATAGAAATTAGGTGCTTTTCAATTTTCTGGGATATTAATATACCATGATGGAATTTGTGATACTTAAATTTGTTTCAATATTAATATACAAACGGTAATAATATACAATATATTAAAATTAATATATCAATAATTATGAATTATAAATGAAACCTTTTTTTTAATATTTATACATACAGAAAGCGAATAATTTATCAAATTTACATTTTCAGGATTTTATTAAACACGAAACTAATTGATTTATTACAATTAATCTGCGTGAAACAAAAAATAGAGGATAATTGTTTTTAAATAGACTTTGAGAATAAAAATTAAATACAAATATCTGAAGAATTTAAATGTTTAATGAGCTAGAAGCATATCTAATATAGAAATTTATTGTTGTATCACGAAGTTGTAAATTATATCCTCAACAGCTGCGAACAACGAAAATCAGGCTGAAGCTGAAGCTATAGCCGAACCTTAGGCAGAGCCACCGTTAAACTAATGGCGTACTAACCTGTCATTAATCAAGTAACAACGCATTGTGCGTAATACCGGATTTATGTGAAACTGATAGGGATACGTCAGTCCATAGATTTGCGTTTGGAATATTGGTTATAAAGTCCGCGAGTGTATTTTCAATTTCCATATTCAACATTGTAAATTCACCTGGCTTGAAATATTCTATACGGTATAATTTCGATTGATTTCGACTATTTTATTAAATTTGATCAAGATGAATTTCAATGGAAACACGGATCGAAGATGAAAGTTATATAATTATTTTTTAATAACAAAGATATACGATATATAATATGTTCCATTAGTTTTTGCAAATGTTACGTTTTCACGGTTTTGAACGTTTAGTTAGATTTTATTAAATATATTTCACAGGCTTCGATGTCCAATGAATTAGCCTGATTGTTAATTTTACTAATTAGTTGACTGTTGGTCACTGATTGATTCAGTGTAACCGATTCGTAAATGTGTGTTTGGTACTGACTGACTGATTCTTGACTGAGCGTTTGTCACTGACTAATTGATTGATTTTAATTGACTTCTGAGTGTTTGTTATTAACTGACTGACTTCTAATTGAGTGTTTGTCACCGTTTGACTGACAGTTTGTGGTTGACAACTGATTAAGTATTTATCACTGACTAATTTATTGTGACTTCTAACTAAGTGTTTGTCACCGACTAAGTGACTTCTGAATTAGTGTTTGTCACTAACTGATTCGTGACTGAATGTTTGTAACTGTTTGTGACTGATTGGGACTGATTCATGACTGTTCGTCCCTGATTAACTAACTGACTATCTAAATCCTTGAATATTTCTAATTTCTCTTTCTAACTGAAGAAATACGTTCGTTTATTCTTGTTTGACATCGTTTGTAGCACGCACACGAGAAATATTATTTTTAAATGCACTTTTAACCTCCTTTCGATATTTTCTCGCCGAGAGGAATTAGTCTTTTACAACGTCCGTAGAGTTCTATTTTTTCTGATCTCGATAACCGAACACGTGTCATAAAACCGAAAGTTTCCGAAGGATCAACTCGACATCGTGTTCGAGCGATGCAAAGAACCGTTACGTCAGGTCCTGGCCAAACTTTCTGCACGTCGCGCGTCTTATCAAGTATCTCTCGCGCTCTTTTCACAGAAAATGGTGCGTTTAAAGGTGCACTAAGAATGTGTTCGCGATATTTGTTAATCACGTCTTCGTTGCAACTAATCAGCGTGTTGCATACTCTATCGAGAAGGAAAGAAACTGTCAAAAAAATAATCGTTCAATAATCGACATTGTTCTCGAGTCTTTCAAACAGCTCAATCTTTCGCAACTTAATAAAGTCCAACTTTAGAAGCTTCTTTGATAAAGTATTCTGATACTTTACTCGAGATAATATTACATTCACGACAGTTTGAATATAACGCCAAAGATAAAGATATTATCTTACATTATGTATTATATTAAACATTATTCAATCGCGGTGGTTATTTATACATTAATTCCACATATAATGCCATTGAATTCACTTTAAAATGGAGCAGTGAGTATTAAATTATCTTCCGTACTTTTCCTTTCATCTCAATTCAAAGGTCCATCGCTCTTGTTGGAGGAATCCATAGAAAGTTAGAAAAAAAAAAAAGTTTCGATGAATACCCGTACAATTTAATTAAAAGAAACTTTGCAAATAATCAGTAGAATATAAATAAAGCAGAATGGAGTGTTAAAAAATGTAATTCACGTGGAGAGTTGGAATAAAAAGCTCAGATCAGACTTCAAACAGTAGCAAACACCAGCAAACCGACTGATACTTTTTCACTTGTGCCAATTTTCTCTGTGGAAACCGTGAAAATTTCGTATTACCATTGCAAACGTTATCCTGAACACGTCGAATCCTTCTTTTCCAGGAATCGACAGACCACCTACGACGAGACGACCCAATACCAGGCGAGATTCTAAGAAAAGTTGGAAGATTGATCGCAGTCACGAGAAGAACACGGCAGGAATGAAAGACGAGCCGATAGTGAAAGGTGTCGAGAACGATGAGGAACAGATTGACTTTCAGTCGGCAACCGCCTCGACTCTCTTTCATCGGCACCTGTTCGCAAATCTTGGCATCACCATTGCCATTCTAGCAACTGGACTATCGACGTAGAGTCTCCTCTCTCTTTTTGTTCTATTTTTTTTTTCGGTTTTTAATATAAACTGCAATTACGCCTGAACAAAAATCGAATATAATCCGCGCCAGGACGTGTGTCATCGGGATTAACGCGACGATTGTACGTATGTACGAACATCGGTATACTAAATGAACGCGTATCAGTTCGAAAGGAACGGTGGATAAGGCTAAATGTTTGCCGCGACATCGAGGACCAGTCGGTTGAACGTTTGCTTCCTATCCACGTGAGATTAGTCGATACGAACATGTGAGAAGTTTGTGAAACGAGGTATATTGTTATGTGCATATGTACATATGTACGTATACAGGGTGGTCTGTTTAGATAAGGACAACTAAAGTATTTGTTCGAGTTGTTGCGACGTGAAAAATATTTCTCATGCAGTTTCCATGGTTTTAGGAGACAAATCGGAGAGAGGAATTTTGGTTTTTTTATTTAAAAATAAAATTTAACTACTTAATGATTTTTTTCAGTACTACTTGTTTCTCTTTTGTACGTTTTGTGTAATTCATCTTGAACTGTCGATGAAGTGACGGATTGAAAGTGTTCGAGACTTCAACTCGTCAGCAATCATCGGTTTTGTAATAGTAAATGTGTTTGATTATATTTATATAGCCAAAGCCTATGTTTTTCTTTTTTATAAATTAGTTATACGTTGTTATTATTTAATTATTAATTTTTGAAACAGTTTTATGTGGAATTTTGATTATTAGAGACCAAGATCATTTCAGAATCATTGTATTATGCACGTTTGAATGTATTTCTTGGCCAGCTACGTAAAAAGAATTTATTTATACATTGTATCTAAAGAAAATAGAAGTAATATTGTAAAAAAATCATTAAAAATTATTTGTCTGTCTCTGATTCGCCTTCTAAAAGCGTGTAAATTACGTTAGAAATATTTTCTGCACGACAATCAACTCGAAGAGACATTTAGGTGGTCTTATTTCAATGGACCACCCTGTATATGTGTATGCATATATGTATTTATATATATGTATATGTATATTTGAGCCAGTGATGTGAGCGCGTTCCTCTTCAGCGAATAATTCTGTTATTTTTATCGGCGACAGTTCAATTGTGACCTTCGTAATTAGTATCGATTCGGAGATTTCAATGATTTTCAGATGTGTCATCAGAATCATCATTCTGACTAATTTTACTGACACAGAGCGTTCGTGATACATTGGACCAACATTTTTCCTCACAAATGGTGAATGTTTGATAAAGGTGAAAGAGGAAAAGACTTTTTTTACAATTTTTATAACAATTTTTCTCTTTTTGCAATGTTTTTTTTTTTGGAAACCTAAGTGGTTTTCTATTTTCCAAATTGGAATAATTTATTACGAAGAAAGTTAAGAGAGAGAAAAATTAATTGAACATTCCGTAACGTTCTATTTAGTAAAAGCAGCTGTCGAGACAAATTGAACCATGTGATGGTGTTACTTTTAAAGCCAGAGAGGTTTAGAAATGAAAGAAATAAATGGAATATTTGGTAATGTTATATTTACTGATACGTTCTATTGATAAGGCTAGATATCGTGTTCAATATGACTTCCATTAGCAAGAATGCATTTTTGCACTCTGTTGATTACACTATTGATACTTCGTGATATTTCTGGATATGGATTGACACGCTTCCCTCTCTTCTTCGTTTGCAAATCGTTTAAATCTCTCGACGATGTGGTATAGAGAGAATATTTTTAATATGACAGAGAAATGTCCATTGGTGACAGATCTTCTGTTAGTTCCAGTCAATTTCAATCGTGAGAGTCACGTTAAATGCAATCTTTAACACAGAGTTGTTCACCAGCTATTAGAACAGCTATTATTTAAAGAAATTTCTAACAAACTCTGTGCTAAAAAATTCTGGAATGTCAGAAATAAAAAATTCTTCCCAATTTGTAAATAAAAGTATGTTATATACAACGTAGCTTATGATTTTCAGAAAATTGCAATTATCATAGAAATTCTGACAGTTTAAAGGAGAGAAAAAAAGCAATTCTAAACATTTTTGAAAAATTAAACAAAATTCTTTCATTCCTGATTTTGAAGATCGTACTGTATGACACAGTTGAATTTATTTTGACAGTTGTTTTCATAATGTGTGGAAAAATATATAGTCTTCCATTTATCAAATTTAAGATTATTTTCTTTTTTTTTTAAACCATTCCAAAACCAAAAAATTGGACTTCGCTATCATGTTGGTTATAAGAAACGTAACAACATTTTCCTCTTTCATTTTTATCAGATATTTATTATTTGCGAGGAAAATGCTGTTTCAATACGTTGTAACGCCCTCTCATTTTTTTTTTCTTGCGTTTAGTCGTGTGTGATGAGGAAGGGATGTTTACGATTAATGAAAGACACGTAAATTAAGCAGAGCTATATATTTATTTTTGAAATAGTTCAGATTGCTGGTGCTACGAATACGAGAGCACTCGAGGCAATAAGTTTGCCAAGAAATTCGTTCCTTTCGAGAAGGATGTCTTCGAAATTTCCATATCTGCATGCTGTTATTTCATTTCGTATGTTTGCGACTGTTCGTATGGCCTATTGCGATATCGGATGAGCTAATTGTATTTTTTCACAGTTTTCTATCATTTTTAATAGTGTACTTATCAATCAACGTGTGATGTGAAATTTTTGAGGAAGAGTTTCTACGAAGTGTATCACCATGTTGTGTTCACCTTTTTTATTCCTAATGTGTAAAATTCGTTGTAACGTTATTCGTAGAATTATTATGATTTTCATTCTTTTTCTGAGCAATATTGCTGGAATAATTGAAAGTTTCGTGTCCACGTTGTTAACGCTGTAAAATAATGCGCTGTATAGTGTGTTGTGTCATTGATTATCAAGTCTGCAACAATTCAGATGCTGAATTTAAAAAAATATTCGGGAAATTGTTTTTGAAAGACATCATGTGTATGTGAAGTATTCAATGCAAAATTTGATCACATCGAATCAATTCTGTTTGTAATGTACAGTGAATTTTGAAGTAGGTGGTTTATATATAAAAATCTATAATATTTATGTTTATAACACAATTTCGATATATTATGTGTGGGTACAGAAATTCTGATATTAGTATAACAATTAGTAACTTTTGCTTTTGAAAAAATGAGCTTTTTTGAAAGGAACGACCACCCTTAGGTGTCTAAAATAAGGCCAAGTTTGGGAATTTTTTTCATAGATAAGTGTTAAATAAAAAGTTCCAATTTTTTTTAGAGTATATAAGTGCATCTCTTAGCTTTCTCCTAAAATTTTGTAAAAGTGAAAATATTACAAAATAGAGGAGTTATTCACCAATTACGAAACCTCCTTTGCTGGGACAGCGATTACTGGCCGCCATTGCTGAGAAGAATCGAAATGTCTAAAATAAAAGAATTTCTTCTGTTCTATAAAGAAAAGTGTCTTCTCTACCAAGTAGATTATGATTTTTCAAAAAATTGTAATTATTATAGAAATTGTGGCAGTTCGAAGAGAAAGAAAAGAAATCTACTTCAAAAAAATTCTAAAAAATTAAATAATTGATATACTGAAAAAATTTCAAGCTAAATTATGGTTAATACATTTTTATCTTTAAATCCGTAAGAATTTTTTATTTTGGGCCCCCTAATTTTTGTCTGTAATTGTGGATAGCAGTCGATGTTTTAGCAGAAGAAGTTTCGCAACATTTTCTCCATTTGTAATATTTCTACTTTTCAAAATTTGAGAAAATAGCTGAGAGCTATTCATTTAGTAATTACCTACGAAAAATATTCAAAACTTTACCTATGTTTAAACGCCTCAGGATAGTGTACCATCTTAAAGTATAACTTTGAAAGTAGCGTCTGACCCATGGGAGTTTGTTCTACTTATAGCGAGAACGAGGAAGATTCTAAATTTACATAATGTTTTATTCTCAGAATATTATCATATACCAAAGTGGTTGTATTTATCAGAACGTTACGTTTGAAACACTGTTTGTGTAATAAATAAAATTTTATAGTTTATAGATACATTGCTTTAGGTAAATATAAAAATATAAATTAGCAAATCGAAAAATGAAAGAGATACGTCGCATTATTTATCAATACGAAATAATTTGAGACCTAACCAGCAGTGTTTTCTTTATCAAAATTTGTTTCCTTTTTCAAATTTTTTGTCAAGTTATTCAACAATTATTTAATATATTAATTAGATTATCAAATTTAATAGGAGTTCTACGAAATTCATATGTTAGTCTTACTGAATTCAACTTTAACTTTATCAAAATTAATATGAGGAAATATCTTTGAAATTATTTTGCAAAAAATAGAACTGTTATGTGACAGAATTTCAATAATTTTACAAATCCTTAAAATTCACTAGCAATGCATTAATTTCTAAATAATCGACTTAAATACGATTTAAAAATTAAACGAGTTTTTGCAAAAGATTGCAGAGCTTATGAAATTATGAGAGGAAACAACACTGTGTAAATATTCCAGTCTTAGCCTGTAGTTCTATGAGTGCCTGAAAAAAATAAAATATAAAACGCACTTGTAGATAAATCAATGTACAACATGAAAGGAAGTCATATTAAGACAGTTATCTTTAAATTTTTAAAGTAAAATAAAAAACCAAAAAAAAAAAACCAGAAAGCATCAAATGTTGTAAACATTCTTAAAGAACGTTGAATTAATTAAACATTTCTATGTCTGTATCCACAAAGAGAAGTGTGTTTCAACCATGAACATTAACAGGAACTTAAAAATTTCACCATCTACTTCAGAAATACTGTTTGATCGTGACATTCAAATATTTGTTACTCATCCCTTTCGGATGCTTTCATCACTCCATAAGTGCGTCTGTAAATTCTGTACCCATTGGTAGCGATGCAATAACCAAGGTAGGTCGATACTGGTCTATGCATAGCTACACCTACGAACATGGGTAATATTTTAATATACCCCGACCAGTAAATAACATCGTATATTCCTTCCACTCCTCGAATTAACGTTCGAAATGAAGGTAGATCCAGTACAAGTAGAGCGAACCGAGCCCACAATCCGTCTATACACATATTCCTAACGTTAACGTTGCTTGTTGAACACGAGTTTTGTGATTATGTTTCTCTATTCAAGGGGGTACATGAGTATTCCAATCAATAAAGTTGATATACTTCATGATACATAATTATTGTCCAATGAAAAATTTGTTTTAAATTTATACATATTAATTGAGGGCGGAGCATTGAATGGGGAGGGGCTTCGCGAAGGAGGGGCTCTGAGCGAAGCTCCGCCCCTTCTATTCCCACCTCGAAAGATTCGACAGTAGTCTAAGCTGAATTACACTTGGAATAAGTTACACTGCCTTATCTTAAATTTAATTCAAGAATGAGTTAGTTCAGATTAAAGTATAAATAGTTTGAAAATGAAGAATTAGTTTAAATTTCTCGACAGATTTGTAGGGGCGGGGCTTCACGAGGGCGGCCTCTGCCTGTACTAGACACGCCTCTGCCTGTACCCCCTTAAATGAAGATTAAAAAAAGGAAGAAAGATATTATCAGAAATTGAAAATGAGGAAGAAACGAAATTGTGCATCGTCACATTGTCCTTTTAGTTCAGCTTGCGACGATTCCTGGTTATGTATAAATATAAGGTGTGTGATACCAAAAAGTAATCTATACGCGATGCAGATAATTTCGGCGCATAAGATATACGTGGTATTGTAAAATAGAGTATGTATAATAACATGTAGACTAAGCCTCAGGGACATGTAAATATGTTAAGCTGTAAGACGATGTTGTGTTAGTTTTTGCATATGTGATCACACTGCCACCTCTCCCCTCCCCCATCTCTCGTGTAAATACAATAATGTACTCTTACCGTATACTTGGGCAATAAATGTTAGACAATCGTATATGATTAGTATGTTTATGTTACGTTTCAGTTTTAGGCTTTTCTAATAACGTCTATACAACGATTAGGATACCGGCTCTGTAAGATAGTATACGTAAAAATAAAAATATGATGGCCGTATTGAAATTTTTAACGCTGTACACTGTGGTCCTTAATTTTTTAGCACTACCGCCGTTTCCCAGGCTTATCTATTTTGAAAAAGCAACTCAAAATAAAAAGCAACTAAATTTCAAAAAGTATATTCATAAAAAAAAATTCAAACATATATTAATAATGAAATATACATACAAATATAAATGTTTAAATATATTAACAAAGCTGATAATAATTTTTCAAAGAAAATTTTTGAATTTTTCTCTATACAGAGTGACTCTTGTAATTTGGTCAGAACACAACCCTGTTCTTATGGAAAATGGGATAAAATTGTATAGAAAAAGTTTTCACTGCTTTTAAGGAATACTGTCATCGTGTACTGAGGCATTTTACAGAAATGCACTGGCATATACGATATTTTCATTTATTTTTCGAGAGAATTTCATATTTTTGGGTACAATAATCAATGCAGTTTTTTATTCTCTACAAAAACATGTTAAAGTACTAATGCTGTAGAATTATTAGTTTAAAATTTACTGCAATTTGAAATTTTTTTAAATACGATGCTTATAGATAGGAAACCATAATGTATATCTTGTCATTAGTAATATATTTTAAACGTCTTTACCATCTGTTGATTTTGCCATCTTTAATGATTCCATTGAATATATCTCACAAGCTCATTGTTCTAACTCACAGAGTGCGCCACAAAATCTCTGCTACTTTATCGGTAATGCAGAACGCGAGAAATAAAGTCTCATACGGTGTTTGCTCTATTCTTTCAAATACATAAGGTACAGAATAAATAAATCACCTAATGCATATTTTTTATTTTACATTAAGAGGTTCTAATGTGATTTTTGTCATTTCCAACGTTTTCGATTATGTATAGAATAAGATTACAGCATTAATAGTGGTTGTAATTCGAACTATAGGTAAAAATAAAATTTCCAAATGAAGTATCGTCAGAGTATATGTCAAAAAATCATAGACAGTCCTAATTACTAATACATTAATAGTTAAAAATTTAATATTCATCTAATATTGTCACTAAAAAACTTACGTGTGTCGATTTTACCATCTTCGATGATTGCATTGAATACAACTCCTAAACTTATCGCTTTAAATGGTAGAGGGCACAACTGAACTTCTCATTTTTTTGCACGATCGGTATTGCAGAACGTGTGCTAAAAAATTCCACAGGGTGATTACTCTATATTGTATCTCGTTGCTGTTTCACTTGGTCGGTATTATAGTTTGTTTAATATTAAATCTCGTAAAATATTAACCTATTCTATGCCTCGTTTGTGCATCAACTTTAAATTATAATTATTCTTGCGTATAATTCTAACAATTTAATAATTCTTTATCGTTGACTAATAATATTGAAGACAGAACAGAAATACTACCATGCGATGGTAATCACATGAAATTGATACCACAGACAAGGCACAGTATAGATTAATCACCTTATTGGATTTTATATCTCATGTTAAGCAATACCGATCGTGTAAAAAATTAAATCCAGAATATATTGAATTTCGTTGTTAGCACTCTTCAGAACTTTTTAACAATAATGGAACCATATCCCCTACTTTATTTACAATTTTATTTTAATTCATTTACAGTTTTATTATAATTCTAATTCTGATATTTCTGATATATCTAATTCTAATATTATAAAAAACGAATATTAATGTATACAATTTTCCTTCCATGAAGTCAGACAAACAAATGCATTAGCTTACAGATTTATTTTGCAATCTTTGTTTTTAAAAAAATACTTTTACTGTATCTAAGGTTTTTATCCGTGGCTGTCTGATCAGTAGATTGTACCAGCACCTGGTAGAGGTCGGACACGAGCAAAGTAAGTTCGAAAGCGATTGATCGCAAACAAACGTTCGGCACTTTCTATGAAACTCATGTACAGGGTGTTTCATAAATGATCACTTACGAGGAAGGTAACTGTATATGGAAAAATAAACTGAAAATATTGAACGAAATTTACTGTTGAATATTGAGAAAGAGAAAAATCAACAGGTTTGACACAAAATCCCGAAATAAGAGCACTTAACCCACATCTGGACCATCTTTACTGGCAACAGGAAAATTCTAGTAATTAATTACATCCTTTCTAAAATAAACAAAATCACTTCGCTGTCAGTTAATTAACGTTTCACCCATAATTATACACCGTGCTTAAAAACGAGGCAAGGAAGACATAACAATAAACAGCGAAGAATGTCTAATCACCGTGTCTCTTGATAAGCTAGTTTCCACAAGAACCAACGAATACAAGGGGAAAATGGCGAAATAAACAAACGAGCAGAGATTTCTCATACGAAACGTATTCTATCATCGTTTCGTTGCATCTTTCAGTTTCATTTGCCGACGTTTGCGTGGCTCTGTTGGATCGACATCCAACGAGGAGCCCAGCTTCTTACAATAACGATATTTGGGAAAGAATTATTATGGAAGTTGGCGGAGCACTTTCGAGTAACGAGGGGGAAAAGAAAGAAGAGTAGAGGAAGAAGGAGGAAAAAGGAAGAGGAAGAAGGGCTTTTTCCATAAGCCAGCTCGTACATCATCGCCGCGAATCCCTTCGGACGGTTATGGAACGAAAGAAGCTGTGATAACAAAGGCAACGGACCTCAACCGATAGAAGCTTCGTAAACAAACGATCCCTCTATCGTTAGATGTACGATAGTAAATACCTGGCCATCTTTGAATCGCAATTAAACTCTCCCCCGATCACGCTAACCGATTATTTCCTCAAGGAAATTAACCGAATCATGGCTACTGACGTTCGAGCTACCAGATCGTTTGATTTCACGGCGTGTTGCGTATCTACGTATGTATGTATGTATGCCCATTTCAGATCTTAAAGCGTGTATATGTACGTACGTATGTAGTAGTGTACACTGGTGGAATTAATTCTGGACATTTTGAATAGAAATATCCTTTATTTCATATTTGTGCAGAAAATTTATATTCTGCTATGCTAAATTGATACCGTAATATTTTTAT
Organism: Anthophora plumipes; assembly: GCA_951804975.1. Classification (NCBI taxonomy): domain Eukaryota; kingdom Metazoa; phylum Arthropoda; class Insecta; order Hymenoptera; family Apidae; genus Anthophora; species Anthophora plumipes. The sequence continues at coordinate 12,791,502 of OX638123.1, read as the reverse complement.
TGTAATCTATAATGTTTATACTTAATATTTTCACCATGATTTGGTTTGCAAATGTTTTAAAATTTTTAATTGAAAAAATCTAAATTGAGTTGTTATTTTTGTCACACAACTTTGAATGCACCTTTTTTTTCCATATCGTCTTCAGTTTATTTATGAAAGGAGACTTAAGATCATTTTAACGTCATGTTACATTTATATTAAAAAAAGAAATATACGTATGACATTGAAATAAAGCCAGAAAAACATTTCCTCCATTTTATCCAATCTTTAAAACCACTTAAATTACGTGTAAAAATATTTATGTATAATTGTAGGTGTTCTATAAATAATTAGGTGTTCTGTTTTATGTGGCTCACTCCTCTTTATCTGCAAGAAATCACGAAAACATTTTCCTCCACCTTATTCATCCTTTAAAACCATTTAAATTACGTATAAAAATATTTTTGTATAATTTCCACGTATAAAAAATGATTAAATGTTCTGTTTTACGTAGCTTGTCCTATATATGTATAAAAAACTAGGAAAAATTTTTCCTCCACCTTATCCATCCTTTAAAACCATTTAAATTACGTATAAAAATATTTTTGTATAATTTCCACGTATAAAAAATGATTAAATGTTCTGTTTTACGTAGCTTGTCCTATATATGTATAAAAAACTAGGAAAAATTTTTCCTTCACTTTATCCATCCCTAAAAACTATTTAAATTGCGTATAAAAATATTTTCCTATAATATTTACGTATAAAAAATAATTAAGTGTCCTATTTTACACCGCTCACCCTGTATACATACATGATTACGAAATCAAGCGAACAGGGAACCTCTCTAAATTCAAATTTTGGTGTTCAAATTAACATTTCAACTTTGTGTCGCGAATTTATTTCTTGTAAAACGTTACATGATAAAACTGTTTAAAAGGAAGCTGTTGTAAAGAAGAGAAAGTAAAGAAGAATAGATGGTAATATAATAGAAAGGTGATTTTGATTTTTAATGTAACATTCTCTTGCAGTAGAAGAGAAAAAGTGAGAGAGAAAGATGTCTTTTGAACCAACATGTTTCACCAAGTTATCCTTTGATCATATTGTCGTAAAGTTGGTATATCCAGAAGCGGAATCCATATTGCAGCATGTACACCGTAGTTCACACAGGGAACCGATGTAAAGTGCACGAGCGAAAAGCCTTTCACGAGTTGTTATTCTTATCTCGAATACTGTTTTCACATTTTGCCGAAGGCTCACTAATTTAATTTTACACTGACGGCCTTTGATGCCTCGTTTCTACAGTTATGCCGCGAGCCTGTTCTGGCTGTGTGATCTGCCCCCGGCTAAATTGATATTTAGACGACGTTGCAGCAATTAAAGTGCAGGAACATAGCGAAGGTCCACTTCCGATACTTTTAATTACTTTCGTGCCAGTATTTTAAAAACAATTATCCTCCACCCTCTTATTTTTTCCCTTTCTTCCTCTTTCTACAGAGAATTATGAAATTCTATTAATATTTGAAAAGGCAAAAGAACCTTCGTTCCGTGCATGCAAATCGATGGAAAGTCGCTTTTCACTCGGTGTAATTTCAGTTTACCACTGTTCCTCGTTTACTCGATCGTTGTTTCTTTGTTTGACTGTAATTAGTTACCTTTTCGTTTACATAGTTGATCTACAGATTTTTGTGGACAAAATTAGTATTGGATAATTAATCTCGAGTGAAGAGATTCTACTGATTGCTAATTTGTACTAGTTACTGTCTAGTTTGATTAATACTCTGAAATGATTGACTCTAGCTCGCTGCTGATTGATCGAGCTTATCAGTCAATCAGTCGTGTTTTAACTGACTGATTGAGTTCTTTCTCGATTAGTGTCTGAATGAAACTATATCAACTAACTCAATGTTTCTCATTACTTATGGAGTGAATGACTAATTGATAACAATTGGACTATGTAACTAATTGACTGATTTAACTCTCGTTAAGTGTCTGATTGTAATTAGCTGAACTAACTGACTGATTTGTTTCTCGTTGAGTATCCTAATGTAACTAACTGACCTAACTGAACGTTTCTCACTTCTAATCGAGCAACTAGCTAATTGATAATAACTGAACTTACTAATTAACTGACTGACTTCTTTCTCATTGAGTGTCTGAATATAATCTAATCTAACGTAACGTAATTTAAATTAATCGAAGGATTTATGCACAGACTTGAAATTAGAAAATATAGAAAAGTATTGTTTCAATTGGACAATTCATCACAGAAAACTTTCAAAGCGTTTTCCTCGAAATTTCATTTTACAAACTTTCGGAAAAAATATCTGAAGAACTGATTGACCAATATAGATCACTCCTTGTTCAAATTAAAGAATAATACTTTCTTTACATCAAAGATACTTTTCTGCAGAGATTGAAACTGTAAACTCCAAATTTACTTCTAATTAAATAATTTATCAAACAAAAATAACAACACAGTTCAGATTTTTTTAAATAAAAATTTTAAAACATTTACAAACCAAGTCATGGTGAAGATATTAAGTATAAACATTACAGATTACAATAAAAATATTACGGTATCAATTTAGCATAGCAGAATACAGATTTTCTGCACAAATATGAAATAAAGAATATTTCTATTCACTGTTCAAAATTAATTTCACCATATGTACATCCATCAAGCCGAAGCCTCATGGTAGATCCTTTTTCGCCTCGTTTGTGGAAACACCAGGCTAGCTAGTTTCGATCTCACCGTTCGAAATCGCAACTCTTGCTCGGTATTCCCCAGGGATAAATTGTCTAACCTCGGCTCCGTTCCACCCTCGCCAACCAACATATTGCGAAATGCGAATCGGTTAGGTGTTCGATCCCGAAATTTGCATTTCCCTTCTTCTTTGTTCCGTCGAAGATGGTGATGTAATGTTCTTCCAAAGCGAATATCGAGCAGAGCAATGAAGGAGGGCCATTGAATTTTCAAGGACCGCTTAAGCGACCCCGAATGCTGAAACGAAATTCGCGAAGCATCGTGGATACGACTTTGTATAGTGTATGGTATAACATCGTGTGCGTAATAAATTCTATCGCGAACGTATGTACATATATCAACGAGCAATCTAGAGGCTGAAACTTCGTGGTAGATGTTGATAACGAGAAGGAAAGTAAAGTTTCTGTCGCGAGCTGTCTAACTTTCCAATTAGTTCTTTACCTTTCCGTTGTTAAAGCTGACTATAGTTCAACCAACGTCGAGAGTTTGTTGTACTCTAAGGGTAATTACATTGCTGCCTATAAGCTTTCGAATAATTTGTACATTTATACAGGATCGTTCAAATGTGACGTATAAACGACATAACCTGCTTTGTTTTAGTAGAATGTACTAGAAATAATGTGGATATAAATGATCTCTTATTGGATTTACATAATCAGTAATGTCGTTCAAATCGATGGTATTGATAAGCTATCAGAAATATGGTAGAGTGATGAAAAAATAATAGAAATTCTTTTGCTGATTGATTTATTTTCGTACTCTTTAAATAAAACTTTTTTTAATTTTTTAATGAGATTTCATTTGGAAGGAGAAATTAAAGATTACTTAAACATTAGAAATTAGAAATTAGCAGTTAGAAATTAGAAATTCAATTTTTGGGTCAGAAATTCCATACTGGGTTCAGAAATTAAATCCTGAAAAATAGTTGAAAGTACTTAAGTAAAATATTACGAATAATAAAAAAAAAAAGAAAAATCCTGGAAAATCATTCAAAGCAGCTTAAATAAAATATTGAACCTAATCAAGAAAATTCGTGAAAAATAATTGAAAGTAGCTAAATAAAATATTGTGAATGATCAAGAAAAATCCTGAAAAATCATTGAAAGCAGCTAAATAAAATATTGAGAATAATTAAGAAAATTCGCGAAAAATAATTGAAAGTAGCGGAGTAAAATATTGCGAATAATCTTGGAAATATTAAAAAAAATCCCAACTGTTGTCAATTTCATCTTTTCATCTCCCATTCGTGTGTATCGATGCCCAAGTGTTCATCACGTCGCATTAACTTCATCCTCTTTCGAATCGGACAGCTGAAAATTGGACAGTGATTACGCGAGGTCTCGGCTTAACAGGTTTAGATTCGAGCTGCTTAAAAATATAACCAGCAGGCTGACGGCATTAGCGGTCTAGTCGCGGGATGATACGAACCGAACGAAACGAAATTACTTCGCCCGTTAGGCCAACACGCTTATGGATAACAGCCTGTCACCGTGCAAACTGTTCCACCTGAACATGAGGACACATTGTCATAGAACAAACGCGTGACCGCGCTTAATCGGGTCACGTAGCTAGAACGATTATCGACAGATTTTCCTGAAAACAGCTGTGAAACCGACAAACCTGTCAACGATATTCCGTCAACTCTAATTCCAATGTTATAAACATAAAACAAAAAAGAAATAAAGAAAAACTGTTGTTTTTCTATCGATGATAAGTTTTCAGTTTTAAGTTTCATACAAGATCGACATCAATAAAAGATTCTATTTATTTAATTGTTCACTGAAGCCCATTCTAAACGATCTCTCTTGACAACTGTTGAATCGATGAATAAATCAAAAGAAGAAGAAAAGAATTTTGTTGGGAACGTAACACATAGGAGAAGAATGTTGTATATACAGACATCAGGCGAAAAGATGGTAATAGAAGGACAGAAGGGATAGGTTACGGTGTTTTAGTCGGCAGATAACGGTTTTATGGAAATTTCTCGCGGCTCAGAGCACGCCTAATGCTCTGAATAATATTCCACGCAGACTGGGTTAGCTAGGAAGCCACGGTGCAAAAATGGGCGACCCGTTTTCAGGAGTTTCAACGATAATTGATGATCTTTTTATTCTGCTTGCACGATGCACCTTATTACATCGCCACTTTCCCTTTGCCTTTCCCTTTAACCTTTCAGTCAGATTGTAGAAGCCTCTCAGCTTTATTTCAACGAGGCTTATTTATCTTCTACCACCTTTTCATCTTTTCTTCTTTTTTTTTTTTCTCTTCCCTATCTTGCCACGTCCTATTATTCGCCGACCAACTTCGTTCGTATATTATCTTAGACGAGGTGGCAAGAAGCGGTGATTTTACCATGAGAAATCCACGCGATTTACATTTCCAACGTAAGCAGCTGCTTTGCTGAGTGTTTTCGAAACGCCGCTTAATAATTCTATCGCGATCCACGGTTCGCGGATATTTACGGCCAAAAATTTTAACGAGGCATCGTTCTGTAAACCCTGAGGTATCATAAACGCGCAATTATTCGTTGCAAATGTGATGGGAACGTTATGAAAAATGTAAATGACGTTGATGATGCTACGAAAGATGAGTGTCGTTGGTTTTGGTGATCACTGTGCCCCTGTGTCATGACGTTCGCTGTACTCGTTGGTGTAAAGAGGGTTGCTCGATTGCTGGGATATTTCCAAATGCTAATAATTGAAACACGAAGCCTTAAACACAATTTTTTTATTCTTGACTTTTGTTTCCTTTTGGCTTGTAGAATCGTCCCTTAAATTTTTTTTCTCGAAGACTCTGTACGTGTTTGTGTACACAAAATAATTATGCAAAGTTGTAAGTAATGCAATTTCAATTGAAAAGGAGTATCGTTTGTTTTTACGAGTACTTTTCTGTGAGACACAAATTTTTCAGATACTTTAAACTTAATATTATTAGTAATAGTAAATATATGAAATAACTTGCACACACATTTTATCAAAATATTTCTTAAGTTCAGGAATATTACAATACATATTTGTATAAAATATATGTGTGAGCCTAGCAGCTTTATTTTAGCTTACTTGTGCACATATAACTTTTATTAAAAATGTATTTGCAACTGCATATTAAATTTTACAAATATTGCAACATAAATTAAATATAAACATTAAAAATTAATGTATAATTGTTGCCAAGCTGTTACTAAATGCTGGGTATATAAAGAACCTTTTTCCTGGAATAAATACAGCATTTTCAGAAGGATCCAAGTTAGATGGAATCATGTGAAAGCTAAATGACTTGGTGTCAAGATTTTTCTCAACGTTTTCTTTCCTTGATTCACTTACGAACACGTGTCCCCGTAATACAAACCTCTTAACCACCGCTTCGCTAAGACATCAAACAGTGTTACAAAGGAAAGACAACGAGTAACATATTTTCCCATGAGTTCCTTGGTTCTCTGGTCGAACGTCAAAGCGCGATTCTTATTCTTTATCGGAAGTCAGTTGGATTTATCGCACGTACAGCGTAAAGTGCACGAAGCCGGGGTTCGATCTTGGCTTCCCTTTACCAGCTGAACTGTCGTTGCCCCACTCGCGAAACAAACGTCTCGTACATCAAGGATCTCCTTGCCCCAAGCACTCCTACCACAGAAATCCGTTTCCCTTCCGTATTTGCACGACTCTTGTACTCACCTACCCCACTCCTACCTATAACCGACCCTGCTACCCTTGCTGTCTCTCTTTCTCTCTCTCTCTCGCGCGTTATTTCTCTCTCGCGCTCCTCTCTCACTCGTTATTTCTCTCACGCGCTGTTTCTCTCACGCACTTTTCTCTCACGCGCCCTTTCTCTCTCGCGCTCTTTCTCTCGCGCGTTATTTCTCTCGCTAGCTCTCCCTCTCGCGCGTTATTTCTCTCGCATGCTTGCTCTTCCTCTCGCTCTCTCTACTCCTTCTCGCTTTTCTTCGCTCTCATTCTTTCTCTTTGCCCGTTGATTCCAACAACCGCTGTTTCTTCTCTTCCAGCCGTTGCACACTCTCTGACTATATCGTTCTCTGCGGCACTCCGCGAAAGGAACACTGGTCCTTGAAAGCAGAAAGTTTTATTATTGGCCAGAGGGCAGTATCGCTGCCAGACACCAGGCGCGAAAGTACTTCTCGTGTACATTCTCAGACGGACAGGCTACCTTCTGTCCTTAGACGCTATAATTATGGCAACCGTCTGGGCGCCAAAGAATGCTATAGCAAGGGGTACCAATCCTTGAAATCTCAGTCCCAAAACTTGCTCTGTGCTTGGAAAGTGTTTTCCACGTTTTGAAATGTCCGAGAGTTCGTCTCTTACTTGAATTTATTTATTTATTAATTTTTTAAACATCTTTTTTATTCATCCTACAACTTCCAGGGAAATCTACGAGCTGGAAAAATTTAAATTAGAGCTCCAACCATCTTGAAACTTCGAACGAATCAACTAGCATAAGGAGAGTAATTTCAAGCTGTCAACTTTTCGTTAAAAGTTCAGAAATAGATTCGCTTTTTTACCTGCCAGTGCAACTACCGTTAATGCAATATGTGGAATTTTTGTTTCTATTGTATTCTTTCGTCCTAATGAATTATTGTTTCGTTCATATATTAAATGGGAATACTTTAAAAAAGTTATTGAAACCAAGCGTCTGAAGCAGGATGTCTCCTTAACGTGCTTATAGAATATTCCATTGACACGGCTTTTTAAAGTTTCATGTCAGATAGGAAAGCATACGGGTTTAAAGCAACTTTGTTGCATGTATGTTCCTGTAAATGGTGAAATTTATATTTCATTCTTCTCCTATATCGAAATATCGCAATGTAGTAATCTGGTTGAATAAAATAAATGTTAGACATCCGAAGAAATGTTGCTATTATAATTAAATTGAAAATTTTACTGTTTGCAACAAACATATTATATTTAATTTTTATATTTAATTTATAAACGTCATATTTCTCACTTTTAGTTAAGAGCTAAGGGCTTTACTGCGCTCTGACCGCCATAAAATCGTAAGCAATTCGTCTTTAAATCTTCCGTCTTCGTTTCAATCGAAATGAGCATTCATTTTCACATGTTTATTCAGTTTTACTTCCAAAATCAGTAATTATCTTTACAATAAATGTATCATAAGCGTTATGCGAGGAAAAATGTTAGATGGAAACAAAATTCACGAAATCTTCAACGCTTTTCACTGCAGTCTAGTGTAATTAAAACAATACTAAACAAAATTTCTACAATTTTTCGTTTCACGCTCCACTGAATCATGATCTGTCAATTATACAACGATCGTGATAGATAAGACATTAGGATCTCGAACTGTATAATTTTTCCGTTCCCTCTGCATGCTTTCCACGTACACGTCCGCCATTTCAGTCCTCGAAACAAAGAGAACAACGGAGCCAGCTGCGTTTCATTCACAAACCATACAGATTGGACATGCTCGAAAAGTAAGAGGGAACGTATAATGAATAGAAGAGATTCGTTTACAATGCACTCGTTTCTTCGGTCCATTAACGAAAAAAAGGAAGGAAGAAAAAATAAAGACGAATCCTCAACGTCGACGGGTGAAACTGCTCTCTTATTTACCTCCAATGGAAATCAAGTGTACTAGATGCACATAGGGGAAGGACGAACGTGATGGGTAATCGAGGTAAGATATGGTATCGTAGTTATCCGCTAATTAAAAAATGATTGTCACAAACACATGCAACACTTCATCAAACTCAATCGTGGTAATCATTTATTTAATATATTATTTATAATGCCATCGAATGTACTTTAAAAAAAATTAAACAATATTAGATTGTCTTTCGTACTTTTCATTTTATTTCAATTTAAAGTTCTATCGTTCTTGTTGGAAGACCCTATACTAGATTAACATCTAATTGTATAGTTAATAAAGACTCAATTAGAAGATTATTGCTTTATTAGCTTCTTCATAATGCCCTCCATTTCCCTAATTGTATTTTATCGATCACTGTTAGACTTCGGCAACGAATGTGTCTCAGTCTCGAAGAAACGAAAGCATAGTTGGTTCTGGTTTGAAAATTTATGGTCCACCAGACTTGATGGAGAAAGACTCATGTTTTATGAATGATCGCAACATCGATGCAGCAGCATCCGGTATCATCACGGATGAACGGAGAGATACTCAAGGACTTCGTCGAATGATTTCGTAAACGTCTCACGGTAAAAAGAACAATCGGCTGAGAGTAATTTATATCGACGAGGTAAGCTACCAGAGAGATTCTAAATTGCCCCTGCCATCAGTCTACTTGCCAGTAAGGCATTGTCTTTGCCTTCGTTTAAATAATACGAACGTGAAATACGTTCTTTGCTCGGTTGAAACCGCTTAGCGTGCAGATTTCCATCGTAGAGCGAATGTTATCTCTGGGAATTACGATGAGTGCTAGATTTTATATACAGCTTCCTATTATTCACTTTTATTTGCTGGGCCTGCCTATAAACAAACTATACAAAAATGAAAGAGATGATAATTATTGGGAATAGGATCCTTAAAAGCGATTTCAATGATCCTAAAATATACCGTCGAAGTGAATATTACAATTTTTTGAAACTTCTGTTAATATAAATTATGCGGCAACTGTTGATAGAAAATTTGAAGAGTGATTCTAGAGGCTAGTATCAGACGAAAGTCAAGAATAAAAGAATTGCGTTCGAGGTTTCGTTGCTCAGTTGTTAACGTACAAAAATTCGCCTGTGGACTGGCAACCCTCCTTACACCGACGAATATAGGTCAATAGAATACGCTACAGGGGTACAGTGATCCTCAAACTCAAAGGCCGGCATCTTATTTCGTAGGTGTTGCCGAAAAGAATAGAGTAAAATACACTATCGTCTTCTATAATTACAACAGGATGATATTTAGAGTATGAGATCATTTTTTGTACACGAGATAGGCTTGAAAGAAGTGTTTATAGGAGAAAAAAAATAAATGGTGATTTTCGTACTATAAATTTGTACGTCACGCAACCTCGTTTTTTTTTTTTTTTTAAAGAAGGTAATATTAAGATGAAAAAACTCTATGGTACCGAGATCCTTCTCAAATGGAAACCCCGATCTACACCACGTAACTCTGCACTGTGCTTTGAAATTTATGTGGAGACTCGCGTCGCTTATAAAAGTTTTCTTTCGTCGGGAACACAGTGAATTTTCGAAATTGAATATGCATTTGGTATATTGTCAGTGCACGATGGCGGGAATGGAGACGTAGACATGGAAGAGATAGACTTTTGCTGAAAAGTGGGATGAGGAGAAGAAGGGTGGAAAGGACCTCGAAACGAACCATGGAGAATTGAAGTCTCCGAGAAAAATCTCAAGTGTCGAAAGAAACAGGAAGGAAGAGGACGGGGAAGAACGTGAGAGAGACGGAGAGAAGGTGAGAGAGCAGGCGAGAGAGAGAGAGAGAGAGACAGAGCGCGAGAGATACCAAATGCGAGAAATAGAGCGCGACAGAGACAAAGCGCGAGAGACAGAGCGGAAAAAAGAACGAGAGAGAGAGGGAGAGAGAGAGAGAGTGAGAGAGTGAGGCGAAGAGGTGAGAAAGCGAGAAGAGAGAGCGAGTAACATCTAGCCGCGCGCGGTGCGCCTAAGGAGAATATAAATTTTCATTAAAGCGGAGTAGTAAAAGTAGTGCGACGTCTCTTTCTTAAAAGGAAAATATTCATCCCGCCACTCGATTTCTCTTGCTCGCATACAAATTTTTAAGAAGCCTCCTCCATCGAAATTTATGAAAACCTCGAGAGCACCCGCATCGGCAAAGCATCTCTCACAGTTGCTTTGTAAATCTTTAACGTCACGTCATTGACAACGAAGTTTGATTGTTGGCGTGCGAAAAGTGACGTGATAAATTATTCCTAGATTTTCGTTTCATGTTTATTAGAACATTTTTTATCTTCTAATGCTGAGTACTATCATATCTTACAATTTATGAGTACACTTCTTTTCAATCAACCTGTAGTGTTTCAAATTATGCAAGTAGAAAATTGAGATTATCTGATTTTTATTGATTTTATTCTCCCCTTCTTGCAAAATCCTCTGGAACTTTACGCAACCCTATAGTTAGAGCAGAAGAATCCTCAAGTGCTAAATCTTCGTCTCATTACCATTGTATTACACCCATTCCCTGCTAAGCTGATATTTTCAACAAACTTGGAAGTTTATTCTAATACATACAACAATCTGACCTGAATCACCCTTCAGATTTTATCCTGGCTTATCATACTCTTCATTCAAAATTCCCACGGGACTTAATTAAATCTGTAATAAACCAAAATTTTAGAATTGTGAGGAAAATGTAGTTTTTTTGCAATTTTCATAAAAATTAGAATCTCCTCACTATAAATTCCCTGGGAATTTAATTAAGTTTGCATAGAACAGCAGTTTTAGAATTGTAATAAAAATAAAGAAGTTGTAATATTTGAGAGAATTTTGTAGAAATCGAAATCTCCTCACAACGAAATTTCCAGGGAGCTTAATTAATTTTATAATAAATAGAAATTTCAGAATTGTGAGAAGAATGTAGTATTTCAACAATTTTCGTCGAATTAAAAATCTCTAAATTCCCATGGAACCTAACTAAGTTTATAGAAAACAGCAGTTAGAGTGGTAATAATAAAAAAAAAAGAGTTGCAGTATTTCAGCGATTTTCATAGAAATAAAAAACATTGACACGTATCCGCACATTTAGTGCGGATTTCTCTTTTTCTCAATTTCAATATTTGTGACAGATAAAATCCGGAACTATAGTGAATAAAATCTCCTAACAGAAAAGCAGTTTAAAAGTGCAATCGGCTTGAAACGATTAATCATTTGCACTCCGTATGAATCACTGCTTCGTACAAATCTTATTTACATTAAAACAAAGCAAATTGACAAAATAAATAAAAATATATACATAAATTCATAAGAATATTTTAAAAATTAAACTTTTCATTTTCAAAAGTTCCACTGAAAAAGTGTGCTGAAGTAAATGACATCGATCATAAAAAAAAATAGTATTCGTATTGCAAAGAGTTAAAATATAACAACGTAAAACGTTAAATCATTTTCTTCTTCCAATCTTAAAGAAATTATTTTTAAAGAGGTCACAGAATTCTACAGAATTTTGCAATTTCTATGTTATTTGAAGGATCTGACAGTAGTCAGTGAAACTGCAGTGTGTAACGTTTGAGAATATCCCTGTGGTCGAGCAACCTTCTCTACACCAACGAATATAGGACACACCATGACACAGGGGTACAGTAATCCTCAAAACCAACGACACATGGCCAGCACTTGGATAAGTCGTGGAGAAGAAGACAGTGACATTCGTTACTGCAAACGACATTACTGACATCTGTCACACTGCTACACAATGATTCGAATCGACAAATTCACCGCCACCGTTGTATAATTTCTCAACCGTAGAAAACATCATCGTAAAACTTGGAATTAATTCTGTCTGCAAATATCAACAACATGCTACAAAATAAAATATCTGAATCCTGATAAACAGCAAATTTCATCGACCTTATAGCGACAATGGTCATATGTGACCGCAGATTGTTTCTCCTGTAACGTCATCGATGACCAAAGTGCTTTAAATGTTTATAATTGTAAAACTTGACTGAAGTTTGACAGTTAATGAATTCTGAATATCATCATTGATTAAAGAATACTTTGAAATGTGTTTAGAATAATGAAAATACTTTCGTAGCATGTTGAGTAAAACATGTGATTTCGACGTAGCAGTGAACGTGCTAAAATAATCCGTCATCCTAACAACTGTAAAAGAAAATATCTCAGAGTGTGACAATAGGAAGCATGTTTTCAGCGGTTAGTTCCCGTTACGGCGTCTAACAGCTGAAAAGAAATGGCCGACGTTGTAGCATGTCAGAAAGACGAATACCAGCAGGGCGATATATCAAATTCCTTTCTAATAACAGCACCGGAGAGTCGTGCAATACACGCGAAGCGCCATGAAAGTGTCCAATATGGTGACACTCGGAGAACGAGACACCTAAGAAACGAGGGGTGCTCTGCTAAGTTAAAGCATCGAGTAATCCTAGGGGTTTAGTCGTGAGAAAACTCGGATTCAAGATATCCCTCCTTTTTCTTTCTTCCTGTTTCTTCTCTTTCTTCAGGTAAAGGGCGAAAAGGTAAGAATTCTATGGTTTAGTCACCGACACCGAGCTATCATCCAGCAACTTAAGTAGCCAAGATCGGCTTCAGTCTACGTCAGAGGAACATCTCCACCATCTTCCAACACCCTTCAACTATACTCTCTGGCATGGCAGAGGTCAGCTTATGAGAAATCCCTCCCGCCGCGTGCTAACATTACGGTTCAGTTCCCGTATGGCCGAGCAACTCCTTAGAGCTGTCTATTAAATACCTAATATCAACTCATGCTCACGCTCCCACCTTTACCCAACGTCTAAAACCCTCACGAGCTGTTTCTCCCTTCTAGCGTCTCTCTCACTTCGGCACCTTTGCCTTTCCCCACTTTACTACCCTTTTGTTTCTCGTTTTGCGTTTTTCTTACGTTTCTGCTCTTTTTTTTTTACCATAAAACGACGCTTTCCTTGTGAGAAATGTGACACGTTAGATCGCGTAGAGTTGTGGCTATAGTCACAGACTTTATTCGAACTTTCAGGAGTTTTGTTGGAAGAATATGTTATAATGAATTTTGTAACGAAAGAATGTAAATGTAGTTTCTATGGGAACTTATGATATTGGTCAAATTTAATGTTTAGGAAAAGTTATAAACAAAATAAGGTGAAAATTTTACGCGAAAATCGAAAATTTCACTTCTATCTGCGATTTTGAAATTTTCTTTGCAGATATCTTCCCAGATTTTAGGTTCATATAGAAACTACACTCGTTAGCTTTAAAATGATCTCTGGGTTTCTTCTTTCAGACGATTCTACGAAGTTTGAAGACATTTTTTTTTAGGCGCCTGCGTATTCTAATATTGAAAGGAAGTAATTTTTTATAAATTGTACTCCTTAATCACAAACTAGAGTCAATCAAGTGAACATAAAATACAAATAGACTAAATACGACGAAGCAATATTAAAAAACATGCTGTTTATATAAATGTAATGTTTGTTACGGGTCATATTGGACCCGAGGAGGACAATAAACTTAAATCACACTTCGATCACACTCAAAAGTCAATAAGAATTTATTTCTACGCCCAATACAAAGTGTACACTATCCTCTTTCAAATATACAATAAAAAACATTCAAATATATACAATTTTTTATCATTTTCTCCATTAAAGCAAAGTCTGAAGCAAAAAAAAAAAAAATGGAATGTTTTATTTTCGTCTTATTTTTGGTACAGTGTCATCCTCTATGGGACACCCTGTACACTCGGTTGGATAACGATTCGAAGCTTTAGTTTCACCCAGCAATCCCTCGTTTCTCTTCTAACCTAACCAGAAACGATCTCCTTGCTTCTCATAGCGTGGCGACATTCTCGAAACCTAATCCAAAACGTGCCGAACGCCATCCACATTATCATTCTTGTAGCAGAGAACTGAAAGTTTGTTTAGACCCAGTTCTCTTTCAACACCCAGGCCAGTTCGACACGGTGCTGTGAGCTCGCGTACTGCCAGACGGGAAGGAGGCAGATGGGTGGGATGACACCGAACCACGTCTCATTCAGTAGTAATGTTATACGAGTTTGGAGCACTTTACACGCTAATCTCTGGCACGAGAGTTTCTTCCCTCTCGAATACACACACACACACGCACATGCTTTCTGTATCTACATAGTCCGCGATGACACCGACCGATTATACTGCGTGCCGTACCTGAACTTACGATAATACTAGTAGTACTGTAGACTCTACAATGGAAACACAATGTGAGGCAGAGGAAACTTGAGATTTTTTCAAATGAGATACCGTTTCAAGCTTTCAATTCTTTATCTAGCTTTCTGTCAATAGCAATTTCGAAATTGTTTCATACGTGATCCTCTTTCTCTCACTTTTGTGATGAGGAACATAGTTATGTAGGTATTCTGTAAAATATTAAGCACTTGCATACGAATTGACAGATTTTTATGTTACTAATAAATACAATTGATTGAAAAACTTTGAATCGGTATATTACCCAATACGTAAATCGAAATTTTCAATTTGGTAAAATGTTGCAATGAAGTGAAAATATATCAAACAACATGGAATTCTTTTTTTAAACATATTAACGTTCGAAACATACAAATTTGTAAAATTACACATCAAAAACTTCGCGGATACATCAAGTGTATCCATTATTTTCTGTCAAAATCACACAGATTATTATAAACATAGATAAATTTGCAAATCAAAATTTTCTCTGATTTTAAAAAATTCCTCTGCAAGAGCATGTGAAGTTGTTGAGTAAAATTACATCGAGAAACGTTCAGAGTGTACAGGTTTGTATTATAATCCTGTTAACGTTGACAACAGGTGTTCTCATCTGCGTCAGAATGCTAAAGACGCGAGCGAACCGCAGCTCTATAACTCGTCGAAACTCTCAATGGTCAAGTTTCGAAGATTTCCTCTCCTCTTTCCAAGTGTTGGTTTCTGTGTTCAAATATATATACTAGTTTAGAAATGACCAAACGAACGCACGAAGATTGCACCTGAATTTTTATTCTACAATTTGTTGCACTCTTCGCCAACGGTGCTCCTTTCTTTCTTTGTTGTCTGTGAAAGGTACGTGGCGATTCGTTACCGACGTGCTGCTATTAATCAATTTTTATATTTCCACAAAATTTCAGTTTGAAATCGATACTCCATCGAGAATTGATTCATTCAGATCTCGAACAGAACTCATTCAATAATCAATCAACGTCTCACACAGAGTTCATTCGGTGATCAATCAACGTACCAGCATGTAGATTATTAATAAAAATCGTTGAATAACTGTATCAGTTTTCTAAACAAAGATTTAATTTACAATAGAGTATTATTATTGCTCTGACGTCTATTTTTAATATTTTTATTATCATTATTAGAGTCATATTTCGTTGTGTACTTGTGAAACGAAGTAAGACTGGAATGGGAAATAGAATGCTTCATAAATTGACAGATTTTCCGTTTCCTTCTTGTCAACGTGTTTTCCAATTATTTCCTCGAAGAAAGAAATCTTCCTGCTTCGTTCTTTCTGCAATAAATTCACTCTCCCTGCAGCATTGTGCTCTGAATTTATAATAATCGAAATTAATACTATGGCAATAAAAAATTACATACTTTTATAATTACTGTGGCATAATATTAAATAAAATTCGTTAAATTAATAAAATTCGTCGAAGAAATAAATCTTTCTACAATAAATTTATTCTCCCTGCAACATTGTGCCGTTAATTTATAATAATATTGCAGTAATAAAAATTACACACTTTCATAAATATTCATAAATTCTTTAGATTTATGTAAATTGTAAATTATTTCATCAGATTTATTTAACTGAGGTAGAAAGGACATATTTGTTCGAAAAGAGAAAAGAAAATGTGATTTAGTTTTCATTCAAATACACTACCACTTCAAATCATGACTATTTCACAGAAGTATAGTAAAATTAATAGATACAATATAAAAATAACTGTTTTAATAAAAGTTCAGCTCTTTTTTAGAATTTTGGTTTACAATTAAACCAGTTTCATAATTACTGGCACGTTTATGCTTTAGAAAAACGGCAACCCTATTATATTCGTATCACAACGAATTTAAGAACAGATCTGAGATCAGTTTTCCAAGGAGAGTCTGGCGGAGCATTGTCATTAGGGAATCATCCATCGTGGAAAGTTGTCACGTTACTCTGTAATAAATTGCTTTGACCTGCCCTCTCCCCGACGTTCCGGTGTCTTCGAAGTTCGCTAGATTACGCTTAAATTGACGCAATTCCTCGATGATTTGATTGACTTACCTAAGGGGCTTTGTGAAACCCGATAACGAGTGACCTACGAAAATTTAATTACCAGACTGTGGATTTTTCTGCGTATCCATTTTTGAGAATATAATAGAAAATGTGGAACCACGTTGAAAAATTCCACAGAATAAAGTGAACTTCAGTTTCTTATAAACAAATGATAAATTTATTTAAAAAGAGGGTTAAATTTGTACAATTAGGGTAATATGATCAGACGTGAATAGAGAAAAATCGATCGAAGGAAAAAAGTGGTAATACAGGGTTGAATAAACGGTGGCAGGAATGTATGCAGTATTGATTCTTAATCCCTTGATTCGATACACGTAATCCTGCGTATTACGCGGATGATCAGCGTACTGTACACTTTCCTAATCATATTGCTCCGGTACGCGCTAATGATCACGTGAAATGGAGCTAAAATTCCATTTTCGAACGACCACCGTGTCTGGTTGATACGAGAAACAAGAGAATCTTTCGGACAAAATGATAGAGTCGTTTTGGATTTTTCGTATTTTTTAAAATCAATTATATACACTGAGATTTTGTGTTATACACTCTTGTTTATAAATCACTGAACACTAAAACCGATTTCTTGTGTGGTTAAATACCATACAGTCTAAAGGATTCATTTTTAATTTTATGTTCTGCATGTACATTGTTCTAATATAACAACAGATCTATATTTTTATGTCTGTACTTAATTTATGAGCTAGAAATTGATCCACATTATAATGTAAACATGCAAATCTTGTGCTTTTCACAAGATACTCACATGGTACTAATAAATTTGTATATTTTCTACGTTTTTTTCATTCTGTACACTTTTGCACCCTTCAATTTCCTATAAATTCTAGTAATCTATTGATTATTGTTTCAGATATCATACAGAAATGATAGAAAAGATTATAATATTTTATGATATTCAACTTTATTGTAAATAATTTTTTAAATTATATTGGGAAATGTGCAATGTTGAGAAAAAATTGTGGTTAATCGCGAGGACAGTGAATTTCATTTGTACATTTAAAACCACAGGCGTGGATTGTTTATCGAGCATAACGTTGCTTCGTTGAAAAGTCAAAACGTATAGATTTTCCATTCGTTCAGATTTACGAGTGGAATGTATCGAGTATGCCAGTTTTAAAATTCAATTTTCTAGGTCATAGGTTGGCTATGAATGCAATATGACTGTACGCTTGAACTTGATGTCTCCAAGATTTATAATACGATCGTAAAGTGTATATCTATTTTCAAGTTTCCACGATTCACGCTGGCAATGCTAGGTTTGATCAAAAAGATCCTGAAATTTTATACGTATCCAACAAAACTCTTCATTTATAAAAAAAAAACAAAAAAAGTAAACGTCGTTCAATTTAAAAAAAATTAGTCTGCTTCAAATGGCGTCCAAATATTAACGACAGCGACCGTATACGAGTTCTCTTGCACAAATATATTTAAAACTGATTTCTAAGGAAGCTATAAATTGTTAGGTTAGGTTAGTTTAGGTTAGGTTAGATTGGGTTTGGTTAGATTAGGTTTAACAGCGAGGGAAAATGTGAAATATTAATAATAGTAAAATAGTAAAATATTAAAATTAATTCTTTTCGAATTTAGAAAGCAATCAAAGTGCAAATTAAAAAGAATGGAAGCAGATCGATCTCAGAAATAATTTCCATTACTGTCAATGATCTTTCGCCATTTTCTTCGGCAATTTGCGAAAATGGTGGAGAATATTTTAATTCGAAAGTGACTACAGTCACACAGATTTTGTTTCTACGTCTGAAATTCTTTCATTTGTACCACTTTCACGATAAAATTACCTTGTATAGTTAGTGCAGAAGATTGCATCCGTTGCTCAAACAGAAGTCCTGATAATCGGTGTAAACACATTATGCGCATTCTGCGTGTGTAATAGTCTAGGATTATGGACATCAGACTAAGGAATTGAGGATCAATATTGCGGGTATTTACGGAAGGACTCACCAAGCAGCAGTCCAAGCTCTCTGCCTCTGTTCGTGGCACTAATTACTCGCTTCTGCCTCTCGCGAATTGCTGCCAGCTTTAATTAAATCGGTTTATTAAGTCTTCGAACGAATGCACCGCATTGTGATTCTTTCGTTCAGTTGCCTATCCCTAAAACCATCTTGGTCTTGTCGTTTCCTTCTTCATTCTATTTCTTTTTCTTCTTTTTCTTCTTCTTCTTCTTCTTCTTCTTCTTCTTCTTCTTTTCGTCGTCGCTTTTCATTTCTTACCGTTGGCTTCTATGAGATACTTATCGCGTTTATATCGCCAGCGAGCACGTTCGACTTTACGATTCGTGTTAATACCTCGTGGATAACCGCGTCGGGGAAAAAGACGATCCAACTTCGCAGAAAGTTTTTCGAGCATCCGCGCGCGCGTCGATGCGAGGCTAAGCCCAGGCTTAGGCCTCATAAAGTAAAGATCGATGGCTGAATTAAACATTAATGTGTACACGCGACGCATGGCGGAAGATTCCGTCTGGAAAATTGAAAAATAGAGAAAATAACGAGACGAATTTCTAAGTTGAACATTCCTTGGTAATTCGATTTATACTGGATAATGTAAAATGTATTAGAATAAATAGAAAATGTAAGATGATATAGAATTCCTAATTTCTAATAATGCAGTTCATAAGAAATTGAGATAGGTGTACGATATTAAATAAAATTTTGAAAAATTATATTTGGAGCGATGTAAAAGCAATAAATTTTAAAACGAAGCAAAGTAGCTCTAAAATATAGGGCAAATAAAACACGCTAAAACACTTAATAATACAGTTCACAGGAAATTGATGTAAGTACCTGATGTGGAATCAAATTTTGAAAAATTATATTTGAAACAATATAAAAGCAATAAATTTTACTGATCATTGAGATTGTTTGAAATTGATTCCATGCATTATATATTTATCAACTTGAGAATAATGGAATTACGATTTCTTTTCTTAATTTAATCAGAGTAACTGATGTATCTATAAATTGTACAAAGCTGTGTTTTACATCTGTTAATTTGATTGAAATTTATCATATGTGAATTGTAAGTCATTCAACATTTTTCCAGCGAGAAACTAGCAAATCTGTGAATTTTCCAACAAATTTTTGATCTTTCGTAGGAATGGATGTTAGGTCAATTAGCTATTGATCACTATAACGTCAATCATAAATTTATGAAGAATTAGTAACTGGTTCAACATCGACGAAAACTGTCAGGTGAACTCGAAATTTTTCACCGATAGTATGAATTATACATTTTCCAGTTCGAGAGCAATTAAGTTATAATTTATACATTTTCAAATTATTTAAAATATCTAGCAAATTGAATTCAAAGCGATGCTAAACGTTGAACGAAGAATTAAATTTCTTCCTTACATATGCGAATTCTATTCGCGATTATGTGAATATACATAATGTAATGCAAATCACTAACTATCAAGGAGAATGTGCGAGTACTACGAGACGGTAAATTTACACAAATCTCTAGTGCACGAACACTGGCGCATGAGCTTAACCTAAAGCTTATCTAAGCTCCCGCTTACACGCGCAGCCATGTATTGTTTAATCATCGTTGATGTTCCTGGATTTATTGCGCCTCGAATTACGTTTCGACAAAATTAGCAAATTACACTATGATACTTTTCACACATTTAAATTTCCCTCTGTCACAAACGGGGAGAGCAACGAGAGAATAATGAAAAAGTTAGGTTAGGTTTTCGAGATTACGAAAAGAAAGTAGCATGAATCACAGAGACTTAAGATTTCAAGATACAGAACTCAAGTAATACAGTAATTGCAACGAACAAACATTTAAAAGACACGTGAAATAATAATATATAGTTATATACTGTATACGCCTTTGGTAGTGAAAGGTTTAACAGCGCTGTCAGTTGGAGGAGTGTGCAAATAATAGAATCACAGCATAAAACTCTGAACACAAAAACAACCTTCCAGAAAGTGAACCCTGGAACAAAGAATCTGAATATTAGAGTCATTAAAATAATCTTCTTCTTCCTCGCTTAACGAAGAGTAAAACTCGAAAGAAGCGCGTCGATTCTCGAACGATTTGACGGTCTGGATGTTTTGAGGGCACGGATAGGGATGAAAAAGGATAAGCGGAAGAAGAAAGGATTGGTGAAACGTGTAAAGAGAAGAGGGGGCTGAGAAAAGGGAAGAGCCGAGCAAAAGGCTACGAGATGAAATTCTCGAGTCATCCATTTCTGCGTGTCAGGGGGGATTCCCGTGCGGCAAGAGGTACTGCCGCGTGGAATCGTTGTAGCCGTAGAAAAAGAGAAAAGCCGGATGACGGAGACATGTTGGAGGGGCAAGGAAGAAGATAGAGAACGATTCGATGGCGAAACCATAGCCGAGGGTAGTGATGGGCATTCGAATCTCTTTGTTGAGCGTCTTCGAGCAACATTTCCGAACAAGTCTCATCTGCATAATTTAATTAATAATCATCTACAACACTTGCATACAATTGCATCGTTTGAATTGTCATCTATTTATTTCGCCTGTTAATATAGAAAATATTGTAAACAGAGATTGCAGTGATAATTGATCTCAAATTCCTTGTAACACTCATTCTTGCAGCACTTTTTAACAAAAAAGAAACTATTTTTCCTTTCATCTTTCTTCGCGAATGAGATATTTGACTTTGTGTCCCAAGATATTTCAGCTTTTCGATTTTTTACACCGAATTGACTTTAAAATCAATTCTTTTCTTCCTTAAATTAACTTTTATGCTTTCCATGCTTTCTCGCTTGCACAAAATTCTCTGTGTATCGAAAATATTGTTCATTAAAAAGTGACGAGAATTTTTAACAAACTGTGCAACAAAATAGTTTTTAGCTAATGTAAAAAAAAAAAGAAGAGAAGTAATAAGTGTCTTTTTTCCATCAATAGTCTCAATTGTTACTCTGTAATTAGTTATTGAAGGATCGTGAACTAATTTTTGCTCAGTTCAATTTCAGAAATCCTATGTTCTTAAATTCCACGTGATGTTGCAGCGAAGTTGAAGCCATCACTCAGCAAGGATCGCGGGAAAACAGCTAGCTGCGAAGGCGTCGCCGATGGGGCCAAGAAACAACCACCAGAAGGCGCAAGACACTGGAGATTCTTCGTAGAGGGGGTTCAAGCGAGAAAACTGTCAGCAAAGCTCAGATTGTATCACTATTCCTCTGGGAAAGGTACACCGTCCACTTGAAAACCTCCAAGCCTCCAGTAACCGCTCGTGTTCGTCAACTTTTCATCCGCTAGATACAATGTGCTTCTTACTTGGTTTCTGTTTCATCTTCTAGTTTGGCTCTTTTTTCTGTTTTCTTTCCTTCTGCTCAGGAACGACAGACGATACGCGTTGTTCAATGATGTTGTAACGTTATTTGATATAACGATTAAAATATCGAAAGAGATCGAGTGTTTCTTATATAAGTATTGTAATCTGAATCGTGCTACAGTGAATCACTTGTATTGTAGATACGGAAAAATGAAAAATATTTTCTTATTACAGGAATTTTTTGTTTTATTAAATTTAAGTTGGGGTATTTGAAGAAGTATTGTAAACTTAATATTTCGGTGATTTTTGAAGGATGAAAATAAAGATGGTCGTATTTTTGGAACGAATGATAACTTTATTTAGTGTGAATGAACAGTAAATATTTGTTTTTGCAGATAGAAAAGAATTGTAGGGGAAAATTTGGTATTGTTCAACAAGTTTTATCATCTAGTAAAAATGCAATCAGCAAAATGCAATTGCACTTGCTTTTAAACGCAATACCACAAATTTGTTTACAATAATAGATTTCTTAGAATGAAAAATAAACTGAATATCTTTTTAAATTAATTTATCTACTTATAATATTTATTTATTTACTGATTTATTACAATATTAATAAATTAATCGATTGATTTATATAATACTTATATTTCTAACATTTTCAATTTTTATGTACATATTTCCTTAATCTTTTCAAATTTGATTTAAACATTTTTCACAGTCAATTATATTTATTACTTTTACAGTCAATTTCTATTAATTATCATATGTATTTATTTATTATAATATTTACCAATTTACTTATTTACATAATTTTAATTTTTTCTTAGTTCCTTCAAACGTACAATAATTTAAATTTCTTTATGAGAAATGTTTCAATATACATTTAATACATATATACGATGTAACGAAATTATTTTACCAAGGTTACATTTTTCCTTTTATCAACGCAGGTGTATTTTTCACGAGCCAAAGGAAGAAGCAAATTCTTCAGACGTTACCGCGTTACTTCACGGAGAACTCTTCAATCAAAATTAATTTATCATCAGCCGGATGTTATTCATTGTTTCCACGTGTACTCCCAAACGTCATAGAAATTTCAGTAGGGCGAGTGAAAAAATAGCTGCTGGAAAATTCCTTTGCTGCGCCGCATAAGAATTGCCTATGAATTTATCATGGCAATTCGCGGTTGACTGCGCAGAATTGAGGCCGAGATTTCACCGAATGTCCGGATTCATGACACGGAATCCTACAAGTTGCCCGACGGCTCTTGATACTCTTCAGATTTTCCAATGGTTCTTTCCTGATCACTTCGAAAGTTTCCCTTTAAATGACATTCTGTTGAAGCTTCGCTATTACGTATATACACTGCTGTTCCTTCATAAATATTATGACATCTATTACGTACGTGTACATAGTGTAGTGTTATTTTAATTACACGTATATAGAATTTAATTAATTCTATATACTAGGAAAAATTTAATTTCGAGGTTTTTAAATTGATCATTTTTCTTTAGGAGTTGAATCATTTCGTAATTACACTATTGAGTCGAATAATTTTGTATTATAACAAAAATTGTAATGACAATTAAGGTTGTTCAATATTCCGTAAGTAGATTCTAATAGAATTCAGTAGATTCTAGTACAATTTAGTAGAATTCAACAGATTTCGATAAGTTTCAGTAGATATCAGTAGATTTGAGTAAAGTTTAGTAGATCTCTGTAGATTTCAATAGATTTCAGTAGGTTTTAGTAGATTTCAATGGATTTTCATTTTCATTTTGACTTGTCGTTCGCTTTTCTAGTTGTATGAATGAAATTATAAATATATGATATTTTATTTATTTATACTTAAAGAAAGTACAAAATAATTCTCTTGAAACCAATAAGAAAAGTTTCTTATTTTATCATTAACACGACAATTTTATTACATTTGGAAGAACATGGAACTTCGAATATATATCGTACGGGAAACAAAACGCTAATGGAGAATGGCGCTGCGATTATACGAAAAGCATCGATATTTTAGGTAGTTTAAGAAAGCTCGGCCAAGGCGAAGCAGAAGAAAATGAGAGAGACAACGAGATAGGCCTGGACGGAGATAAGGAGAAGCAGAATGTTCATTAAGACTTAATGGGGAAACGTTAAACAGACTATTTACATTAACATTCGTGTTGAACTAATAGCGTTTTAAAAAGCAAAGTTGCCCGTAACTATGCCTTACCAGGAGTGAACTTTAACTGTTTCCTAATACAGGATGTCTGGGATAATTTAAGTACCTTACAAGAACAATTTTAACCTTTATGAAAATATCTAAATATCTTCACGTATATCAGAAAACATTTTCTGAAAATTTTTCGAAAATCCTTCAATCGCGATTTTCTTTCTTTTTGTTCTTGAACCAAAAAATTTTTAAGTCAATGTTTAAGTAGTATTTATTTATCCAATATTTTTACAGTACTTTAAAATTAGCTTGATGTGACAATTCTTGTGATAGATTAGTATTATCTATGTGTAATGAATTTTGAGATGCAGTTTATTGAGCTAAATTTATCGAAATTGTTCAGTAACAAATAAAAATCAAAATTTTCGAGATTAATAACGCTGAATGTTTGTGTGAATGAGATTAAAGAAATATCGAAGTATATTTCTTATACTGAAACTCATTTTACAAGTCATTTTCATGTACCTCAGGTAAAGAATTAAATATTAACGCTTTGAAGTCTTATCGTCATCGTTTTTCAAAAGCAATTATAATTGCGTTACAATTAAATGATAAAAAATATAAATATAAATGTATAATAAGGGAAAAATACATACAAGGTAAAATAAAATAAATTTACGAATATTTCGCGAACCAACTGGAACCAAATTTGAGAAAATATCGAGGGTTAAAAAATTTGGAAGATTAAATAGAAAAAAAGCTGCTAAAAATTCCAGCAATTGTGAACAATTTTAACAATCGTTGTTAATTTTCAAGAAAAATATCTGAAACCTATTATTCTTAATATTTGTATATTTTTTATTTACAATAGTTTTATATACAATTTTGATCATTCTCGAATTAACATATACTTTACTGCAAAATTTTTTCGCTTCTGTTTATTTAATTTTTCCAGTTGCACGCATATATGTCTTCGATTAAAATCGACCATAATTTTGTATCGTACATCTGTTCACTCGTGAAACTTTCACATATGTGTACGTGAACCATAGAAACGTACGGAGTGCACCGTTTTCATATTTGCGAACATCGGGAACGGCTGTAAAGAATGGTTCCATTCCGCCAGAAATTTACCTTTGGTAATTTTGTGACTGGGATGAGTTATTCAACGTAGTATGTCCAATTTTAAGGCGCAAACATAATGCACGCATTGGATTATTTACGTTCAAGCTTCGAACTCTTCGAGGAATATAAAACGTATTCTAAATACATTAATATTTTTCAGAAATCTGAAAATTGCCCAATTCCTGAATGAAAATGTCACTTGAGAAGAATAATTAAATACATCTGCATTAATAGGACAGAAAATTCATAGGATTATTGATAAATTTTCTAACTTCCTATTTTTCTTCAATTGTGAAATCTTTTAATATTTCATTTTTTTAGAAATTATAAAAATTCACTGAAATTTGTCAAAATTTCTTATTTTTTCACTATTTTGATGTGGTGTCTTCAACAGATGCATAAGCTTGCTGTATGACGTGTTTGATCTGATATTTACTCATTACCATTAACTCCTGGAGCAATCATTTGTAAAATGACCAAAACTTATTTGTACTCCCAATAATTTCGTTTGAAATTCAGAAATTTCAAGATGACATTTAGCATGAAACAGAAAGAAAATTTCGGGAATTTTATGAACGCACCATGTACAATCGTGATAATCGTGGAGGTGCGATTCTAACGCAGTTTTTAAATCGATCAAACACCGAGGATGGTGTAACGTCCGCGAAATCAGTTGGCCTATTACAACTGACCGACGGATATTGCACGCGATTCAGCCGTTGGCCCCGAAAGGTTTCGAATAGAGAAGCAGTTCTCTCGATTTGGACAAGATTAAAGCGATTTACTGAATCAGAACGAACTCGTTCTATGAGGCAGGAAGGTTGTGCGGATTTTCACTGGAAATCTGCAGAGGGCCGCATTATTTTGTGACCGGCTGGTTCACCCGGCCATTGTGCGGCATTATACGGATAAAAGCTCTGCCCATCCCTCCTCCTCATCCTCCTGTAGGTATAACGGAGGGATTTATTACGAATCGATAACTTCGGCCCTTGTCACTACTCTCCGATGAAATGTTTGCTCGACGCGCAGAAATAAATTCCCTCTTACGCGATGCGTGAAAACTTGCACGGCTCTTTTCCTGCGTTGTACGCATCGACTGTTGTTCTGTTCCGATTTTTTTTTTTTGCTTTTTTGTTTTGCTGCTTTTTTTGCGTCTCGTTCAGTTTCGTTTCTACGATGAGCTCGGCAAGGTGGACGAAATGATCGAAGCATTTCCAACGAGGCGTAGTGTTCGGGTTGATGGATAGAAATATTTTAAAATGCGAGATGTACAATTTGGAAATTTTTGTGCCTTGAAATGTTCAGTTGGAACGAAATTTCGTATTCTTTTCTTTTTTTTATTTAAGTAAAATTCGAAGGAAATATTTATGTAATGGTATCTTTTTAATATTAACCTTTAAAGTACTGAACTTTAATTCTGTGTTTAATATCGAGTAGTATTAAATGCTTTTTTTGTTACAATTGTTGCTGAATGTACGAATCAGTTAGTATTATAGTATACTAATGTATGAGTTTACTGTTTGCAGGTGATTCAAAGAATTATGCTCGAGATACACCTGTATCAATATTGTATTTAATATTTGTATTTCAGTAGAATTCCGTAAAATTCAGCAGACCTCAGTAGATTTAAGTAGTTCTCAGTACATTCTAGTAAACTTTAGTCAGAATTAGCAGATGTTATTAGTAAATTTTACTATAATTCAATAAATTTTGATAGATTTCTACAGAATGCAACAAATCCAAGCAGATTTCACTACAATATAGTTGATTCTATCAGACTTCGGTAGAATTCAATAAATTTCAGCGTATCTCACGTTCAGAACCTATTCAATTCCAACCGTGGCTCCAAAGAATAATGCAATTCACAGCACAACGAAACAAAAAAGACGTTCAACATTTCGAAAACACGTTATCTAACGATCACAGGACAAGGCTCGTTCCTCTGGAATAATTACCAGCAGTTGTTTAACGAAAGTTCTCACGGTGGCATCGTAATCCCTGGCAATATCGCTGCTTTCTCTTTCCCCGCCCTTTTTACGTCGATTCGAAGCTCGATACGTCGAAAGTTTACGTTGCATCGAGTACGATGCAGAAGAGACAGGGCTCGTTACGAGCACAAGGCGCTGGTACGATAAAGTCGCGACCGTTTGAAGCTGCGTTTACACTGGCGACAGGCCAGCAGCGTCGTAAAAATACGCGCGTCAGATTGTCGGTACAGGTGATCCAATATATGAAAAATTAAATATCTCAAAATATGATATTTCAGATTCTCCACCTTCGATTTCCCATTGTGCGCATGTCGGAAATTTTTCGACGTGATTCCTTCTACATCTATACAGTATACACACGCCTCTGTTTGCATTCGCCCCTTATCGAATTCGTACGCAAGCAATGGAAACTCGGATGCATATGTAAAAAAATAATATCAGAGAATTAGAGTGTGAGTTTCATTTTTTCGACGATTTCTCAGTACTTTTTACGAGCGATCTTTCTAAGATTAGGAAGAAATGATTTATCCTTTCATCTTTCGTTATCTGAGAGAAGAATAATCCGTGCATGATGATTATCAATTATCAATCAGCGTGTAACAATCGAAATTAATTAAAATAGTCCATTATTCAATTTTTTATATTTATTATATTAGCGAAATTAGGAACGATGGAGAGAATCGAGCTTTTCGTGTCTGTAAAGAAAAATTAGAGGAAGAAAATCTAAAATTGCACTCTTATAAGCAACATAATGTTGCTCAAATGCAAAATATCTTCGTTTCAACGGATTTCTGAAATTCGTTCTCGTCTCTGTTCCCATAACTTCTCCAAATATTCGAATTTCGAAGTGTCGTTCTAATATGATATTCTACACACTTGCAACATTAAGAAAATTATTTACAAAGCGTGATTAAATTATTATGAACGTTTCGAAGCTATTTGAAGTTCGAACGAGAGTAGAAAAAAAAATAAAAGCTCCTTTTTATTATAGAAAAATATTGTTCTTTCCTTAAATAAATATAGCAAGGCTTTTAAAACATTTATAAATTATTAAAAAATTATTGAACTATATATTCACATTTTATCACTTCACATTTTACACCTCTAAGTCAAAATACTGATTTAATTGGAAGCTTTAATAATTCGAATAGGCAAAAATAATTTTAATACACAAAATTTGAAATTTCTTCAGCTAATTAAGCTATCAAAATATAGTTTAATCGTCTATCTGTATGTTAACAACGAAAAATAGTGTATTTTATTATTATTGAAGTCATAATATCATTGAAAATGCAACATTTAATTTATTCACCTATTTGTAATAATTTGATTATTCAGTGTAAAGAAGAAATCGATTTTTTGAGACTATCTAAGAGGTGTACTATCTTAATGCTACGTCTTTAAGGATTGAAGGGAGGTATTAGTGTTAGTAGTAACAGCCAGTCGCTGTGGCGACAATTTACCGCGACGTCGCGCACGACAAATTAATTCTCACGTTGCTAACCGCCTAACACCTTGTAAACTTCGGGATGATTAACTACCTTAACTGTGCTAGGACAATACCTAGGCCAGATAAGATTGATCCGCGGATCATTGTATTGTTTGTCGCGATCATCAGATCTGTGTTTGAATCTGATCACGAGAAAACTTGACGATCGATCACTGAGAACTACTGATACGTATAGTTCTTTTCATATTGATCTGATGTTCATGTTAACGGGACATTTTTCAGTAATTTTTTATGTTAATCTACTTTGGTATAGTTCTATTCTTAATTCTACTATGCTACGTAACTGTTTTAAATTCTCTCCGAAAATTATAATAAGAATCATTGTAAGTACACTGAGACACCGATGAAAATATTAGTATAATTTGTGAAATAAAAATGAAGGATTTATAAAATTGTATATTATTTAATCTAACTTCTCAAAAAAGAAGAAAAAGGAAATTCAAGTCGTTTGGTTTAATGCAGAAAAAGAAATTATTCTGCCTCAAATGCTACCTAAAGGTTATAATAAGAGTCACTGTAATTGCACTAAGAAGCTGATGAAAACATTAGTGCAATTTACGAACTAATAAACGAAGGATTTCTAAAATTGTCTATTATTTAATATAATTTCTGATAGTTAGCTAGAATCGTTTGGTCCAAAGCAAAAAAAAAATTATTGTGTCTTAAATGCTACCTAAAAGCTATAATAAGAGTCACTATAATTACACTAAGAAGCTGATGAAAGCATTGGTGCAATTTGCGAACTAATAAACGAAGGATTTCTAAAAGTGTGTACTGCTTAATATAAAAGTGCTATCGCGAAAAGGTAGGATTGGCGAGCAGTGTATAAAGATAAACTCTCATGGAAGGAGGGTTAATTTTATAAAATAGATCAGATCATTTGGCAATCCATTTTGTACGGAACAAAACCTAAAAAGCTAGGTTGAACTAGACGCTCTAGCATTCTCGGGGCTTTTTCTGATATGGATGAAATCAATGAGATGGGGATAAGTCCAGGGTACGCGCACTTTGTGGCGGAATGTTCGACTAGTTTAATCACGGAAAGTGCTGATCGAAGGCCTCGGGACCAATTTCCCAGTGCATCCCTTTCGATGGAGCTTAGCGATCAAAGTTGAACGATAAACTGTTCCGCGTTGTCCTTGATACCCACGATTGCAAGGGAATACTTTCTTTTTAGGGAAAGACTGTGCACTTGCAGGTCGTCTTCCTAACAAAATCAATTTCTTTCTTTCGTATCCTCTCAGTGTTTCGAATATTACACACATTCAGTGGAAAGTTTGTATCCTTATAAAAAGCGCCAAACTTGTACTGCTTCAAACACAAAATTTGAACCCCTTGAGTGAAAATGACAGGACTCAAGATTTTTTGTACCAAATTCGAATTTGACAGGCCTCGCCAGCTGTATTTTTTAATGCTTAAAACAATATAAATTTCTTTTAACTTACAAAAATAAAATTATTACGATTGTTGCACATGGTCTTTTTTTTTATTTTTTAGGTAAGATGACCATAAAGGGACTATAATGATAATAATGTAGATAACGATTTTAAATGTTATTTTTTCTTTTTAAATAAAACGATAATTGCTCTCGTTGAAATATTCTACGAGTTTACATCAGTTATTTAGCTTTGAATAATTTTTTAGCAATTGTTGGGAGTTGAGTATGAGTTTTAATATTTTATTAAACCCAACTGAAATAAAAGTAACTCTAAAAATGTCTGAAACAATTGAAAACTTATACGAAAGTGACAATTTTGACTATGATTTATATGAGGAAGACACGTTAGAACAATTGGAATGTGAAAATAATAATTCATGTGAAAGTAAGATCGATGCAAATAGCGAAAAAGTGTCATGTTTGCTCTAAACACAAAAAGAATACAATTGTAAACGATGTAAGGTGGCATTACATTCACCAGGATTATTAGTTACAGTTAATTTCTACAAAAAATAAGCAACATTTTATTATTATATTAATGAATGTAAATATTTTGTCAAGTTAAGCTTTTTTACAATGAACACTTTCAGAAAGCAATTATTCATTAACCAATATTCACGTACTGGTTATTGTTGCTAAAGAAGAATATACTGTTCAAGAAATTGAGGTAAAAAGTAAAATTTCGAAGTCTGAATGGTAATTTTACAATGTGTCGGGTGTGTAATTGAACAATTTCAACGAAAAAGTTTCATCGTATTTATAAAAGTTCGTTAAATATTTAAATTAATTACTATTCCCAGTACTTTCATTTTGGACACACTTTCGTTTAATTATTTAAAATGTCAGCTGCATGAAATTATAAATGGCGTTATTTATTGATGAAGTATTCTTTAATGGTATTAACACATTTTTTGAGCAGCTTTCTATTCGAACTCGGAAGATGCATCTTTCACGTGAGGTACTAAGAAACACTTACAATATTTAAGACTCTCCATAATGTCCTCTGGTATATATATTTTATAAATTCACAAATAAAATAGGATTACTAAAAAGGAATTCAGCAGGATGAACGTAATCTCCTTTAAAAGTTACATTACGCGTTTTCTCGATGTATTTTCAAGTTCCTTGTTCCATAAAACACAGCTTAAGCATGTAAATTCCTCTTTTTACCGACAGACACGGCCGGCAATGGCTGCAAGATTGAAAAATCACGATGATTACTTCGTATTTCAGCAGTTAAACCTCGGGTTTTCCGGTCTTTCGACACCACGCGTCAAAGAGAACTCGCGTAAATTTAAAAGCGACTCATTTCTTTTATATTTTTCACTCAGACCACTTTCATAATTAACACTAAATGAATTCCACATAATGTGAAAATAAGAAGCACTATCTAACAGTTCATTTTTGACGATATCGTGAAAATTACGTTGAATTAATTTAGTTTAATGTGATGTGAAATATCTGATAAACTCATTTTTCTTGCAAATTTTAATTTGAATTAATTTCTTTGGGAATTAATTTCACCCTTTCAAAGTGAATATAAGCAGTTACAAAAAAGTACGTGTCTAATATATCTATGAGAACTAAATTTTTTCTAAGTTTCATCAAAATTGACGATTCTCACTTCGATATGGTCCCTTGTTATCACTTTCATAATTATAGACACATCTGGCAAGGTGTTAAATAAATCTCTATAATAAAATATAAATCTCGAAGGAATCTGCTTTCCTGTGATTTCTCCAGTCCCTCTATTCATACCTCTATTCTCGAATACAACAGCAAGTTGCATCTACGTTGAACTATGTTTTAAAGCACAACGAGCAACGCTCGCGTTGCACACGTGGCGGCAGTTACGTTTCACAGGGAAATTCTTCCCTTTCCACTCCCGCCAGAAATCTGTCATATATACACGGCACGTAACGATGCAGGAAAAGTTACATTGGCATGCGGTCTTCCGCTTACGTAAAAGCAAAACCATAGGAACTGCAAACCCGCGTGTTGCGTACCAACCAAGTAGAATTTTCAAGAGGTGAACGAGAAGCTGCACCGAATGATACGATCGTAACTGCGCCTACTGATGGCAGCCGTCTATTCCAGCCCTGCGTACTATCGAGATACACAAAGGATTAATACCATTGACGGATTGTTCAATTGGGGAAGCAGTCGATTGGATTGAAAGGGGTAAAATATTGAGACGAATGGTGCAAGGTGGTTGAAACGGATGTGCTGTATTACCATTTGGATAACGAATCATCCTAACTTCACGATAGGATCGACGCATATGCAATTTTTCAAAATATTAGTATTTCAAGGTATTTTACGAGCAGAAGGAACGTCAAACGCTTAATTAACCTTCAATTGCATCGTCGCTTCTGCTTGATAGTCCTTGACAAATCACGATCTTGTTCTTTGAACCTAGGTCTAACTATAATAGGATGATCTAGACGTACTGACTCTTTAAATTACACTTTTAAACACTTTTACGGGTTATTTGAACTTCTTTTGAAGAAGACAGTTGTCCCACTGTTGAGTATTTTAATTGAAATTATTTTTTAAACAATTTTACTGCTTTGCAGTTTAAAGGATGTGTTTTTAAGTAGAAAGATGTTGAGAAGTAGGTTATTTTATTCATCTTCGTCACATTCTCGACTAAGAGAATAATTCTTTGACTGGTATTGCACTTACCGAGTGAAATTCTGTATCTGAGATGATCGGTATTTTTCTTTGCTAATACCTGTAGGAATGATTTTGGAAGCAAATACCCCAGGACGTTATCATTTCGACTTTTTCATCGGAAAGAATTCATGTCTCGAATTTCTTCCCTGATTTCACGTATTCCGTACAAATACACAAGTATCGGTGAAACTTCTGTAGAGAACAGTAGAGGCGCGAGTAGTGGAGAAAAGGGGAAACGAAAGCGGCGAGAATAGAGTGGGCCAGGGGAAGGGTTAACGTGAGAAAAGGTGAATACAAGGCGATTCACCATGGATATCGTGAAAGCTCGAGCGAAACTCGAAACCCCTTCGTTGCTTATTTCTTCCTGGCTCCTGTTGCTACGTGAGTAGCATCCATGCTTACTGGGATATTTTATCCTAAGAGATCTTCCCGATTTCCTGATATTTACCTCGTTAGAAATGTCCTGCGTACAGGTGGAAGGTACGAGGAACGGTAAAACTTCGCCGCTTATCGATTGAATCTCATTGTCGTTTGTTTGATCTGATCTGGTATACACGTTGCACTGAAATAAACTTTCATCCAGTTTGATCGAGCCTCGATTTTCTAACTTTCATTGGACACTTATTGGGTAAAAGTTTGGCGTGACAATAAGAAAGAGGCGAAAGTTTGGTTAATTCCTCTACCAGTGACGAGACAGAACGTATTTTCTCTTTTGCGTCTTCTTACAGTTTCATTTCTAAAGTCTACATTCGCCTTCTTGAACGACGATTTCAATGGAATTCACGTATGTGCATGTATAATTTTTGCAATTAGTATTCAAGCTTTATAAATGTACTCAATTTATCACAGCGATAGAAAAGTTACAATAAAGATTAATTAATAAATGCTTCATATTTAAAGTGCAATATTTCATGTTACATTTTTGTTAGAGCTTTGTGAATCAACCTAAAAGTATAAAAATATGGAAAAACAAAGCGAGAGCGATCATTCGTTATTAAAAATTCTTCAGTGTAACATTAAGCCTATTTTATACGTGAAATAAAAATTTTTTTAGAAACAGGAAACTGAAGTCTTCGTCTGTGACAATCTCTTCATTTTGAAGAAACACCTTCATAGAAATAACATGGAAACTGGATCGTTATTTAAACAAAATTTTCTTGAAAATTGATAATGCACAGTTTTACGAATGATACTTTTATCAGGAAACAAGAGATTTATACGGTTATGTAACTAAAAGTAATCTGAACTTCTTTTTGAACTTCACTGCCAATTCAATTTACGACTACCTTAGAAAAATTCTTTCATAATATAGTAAAATCGATCGATATAATGCAAAGTAACTGAAAAGTGCACTTTTTCTTGGAATTTTCACTTAGACCTTCATAATTATCGATATATATATATCTTGCACATATTTTGATACGTTGTAACAGCTGAATCATAATTCTTACGATAGTAAAACCAATCTCTATTTAAAACAAAAGGTAAAATTCATAGGAACAATTTCTAGAGACGCTCGACACGTTCAATATCTGCCTTTTTAGATCGATTATGCATGACCGACCAATCTTTAGAAATACTACGTTCTGCTCTCTCGCCTCAGATAATCGAGTTCCCGCCGTAACGCTTTATGTTACCAAACGTATACGTTTCCCTTTCTTTCGTAACCGCCGACCGCACATTTTTCTAAGCTATTCGTCCTTGGCCTCCATAAAAAAAAAGGAAGAAGAGGAGGAGGAAGAAGAAAAAGGACGCACCTACTCAAAGATCCCCGGAAACGACCTTTTATCGAGTGGCTTTCGAGGCCACCCTCCTATCGAGCAGTCATTGAGCCTTCTTTCTCACAGTCGGGGCCATTTTCATTGCCATTGTATGTCCAAGGGTTTAGAACTAAAATGTGCAGAAAACGATGTGGTGCAAAGGGCGAGAACTTCTCGTGGATTTTAGCACATCGTCACCCTGGTCAGCACGATCGATACTCGTTGAAACGGTGGTATAGTGCAGATTAGGCGCTTTAAATTTCGAACATTATCGTTTTCCCTCCGAGATAAAATGTTCTTGAGCTTAAACTACTGTTTCCCATTCGAACACGTTATTTTTAAACAATTTTTCAGGATATGAAAGGATCATTGTTACGTTATTGTAAACCCAGAGGTTTGAAATTTTTCATACTTGTTTGGTAATGTTTGAAGAAAGCACAGCGAAAGTTTTATGTAATTACCTTTGTTACTATTTATTGTTATATGTACGATAATGGTACAAGAAATGCACCATGGTACAGGAAATGCACCATGGTACAAGAATTGCACCATGGATTAATGGATTTGCTCATTTTTATACACGTTTGATCATGTTTGAAGGATGCACAGTGTAACTTGCATGCAATTATGTTTATTGGTGTTGAAGTTATTATCATTGTACGTGCATTGTATTCATCATTATACCGGATTAGAAATATTTAATTACATTCAACAGTTTAGAAACATTTCATATGTGTTTGATCATGTTTGAGGAAAGCACAACGTAACATTTATACAGTTATCTTCAAGCTGCTCCCAAAAAATATACGTGGTCGACAATGTTTTAAGAGCTTGCTGAAGAATATAACAGGTGAAATGTTAAAAAATAAATTCATCACCCTTATCGCAAACTTAGGGTAATCCCTGTAAGACGCGAATGAAGAAAAATCGGATTACGCAGGATTAATTAAAAAAAAAAAGAGGTAAAAAGTTAACGACCTCGCTACTTTTATCATTTACACTCCGTTAACATTTACCGCTGTAGAAAGAACCAGATCTCGGGAGAAAGGCTTATTTCCCATGTATCGCGCAGCTTATGTAGTTTACCAGTGTTAAAACTTCAGTGGCCAGCAGCACGTAACCATCGTAACTCTTAGACACGACTGAGCCATCCCGGCCGGATAAATCAATAGAGCACAATATTTATCGTATTCTCGATATTCTTTGCCTCTTTTATTCCGCGCGAGTCGGGAACGATAAATATTGATGGGGGGACGCGTCGAACGCGGTCTCTAAATATTCACAAAAGCCGTTCGTATGGTGAGCAGCCGCGAACACCGCTGATTATTATCCGTTCGTTTCGTCACCTTGTTTCCCTACGAAGCGAAACTTGCCACTCGATGAATAAGATACTTTTTTCCTCTCTATCTCTTTCTCTTTCTTTTTCTCTCTCTTCAACGATACTTGACAGACAAGAGGTTACTCGATAGAGTCGTTTCATTAATTCAGTACTTGTAGGCCAGCTGTAGAGATGGTTATAGGTTAGAAAACGACGGAATGAAGAGAAGGAGAACGAAAGGAGGATAAGTAATCGAGTGGCTCGCTATAATTTTAATGAGTTCCTGGATGACACGAAGACAACCAAGACAGAGACTGACATCATCAACGACAACGACGACGACGAAGAGGACAAGATAGGAGGAACATCGACAACGAACGACGAAGCTCGACGCTTTCGTTGAGAACAGCCCCGCTTTGACTTAAAAGTGCGACCGGGTATCGAACGGAAAAACCCCGGGGTTAATACTTCTACAGAAGTTCCGCCTCGACCCCTCCCCCTTTAGACTCCATGTCGAGCTGTCTGCCTGGCTCGTTGCTCGACAGCTCGCCGGCTCTACGATTTTTCCGTCCAGTCATGAATAGCAACGAGTGGAAAAACAGGAAAGTTCACGGGGGGCGAGTAACTTTCCCAACGGAGTTTCTTCTTAGCCATTGGAACTGCTTTTTGACCAATAGTGTCCCGTTCCCTCACCCTTTCGCTGCGTGAAACGCGATACTGTTTAAAATGCAACGATCTGTTGTTTTTTAATTGATGAACCAAATGCAGGAGACATCGTTCGAGTTGAAGATTGATTAAAATTGTATGGAACATGTGTGATGTGTTTAAATGGGTACATCACAAGAAGGTATAGCGGAGCTTTTAATTTCAAACATATATATTATCGCTTTTTATTCAAATTAAGGTATTCCTCAGCTTCAGGTAGTATTTCCATTCAAACACTGTAGCTTCACACATGTTTGATCATGTTTGAAGAAACCACAATGTAATTTTTATGCAATTATCTCTATTCCTATTTATTATTATGTGTACTGTAATAGTACAATCGAATTTGTACCATAAATCAATGGATTTGAAATATTTCACACATGTTTGATCATGTTTGAAGAAGGCACAGTGTAACTTTTATGCAACTATCTTTATTGCTATTTCGTATTATATGTACTGTAACAGTGCAAGGGAAATTGTACCATAAATCAATGGATTTGAAAATTTTCACACATGTTTGTTCATGTTTGAAGAAGGCACAGCGAAACTGTTACATAATTACCTCTATTGCTATTTAAGTTTAATATTATCTGTCCAGAGTATACAATCAAAAATAATAGGATCAATCCTAACAATTTACAATCTCAATACCAGTATAATATCATCTAACAAAATATACGACCAAAATTAATACTTCCACGTTGCAAAAATGGGGAAAAAACATAGTGTAATAAGTTTACATAATTTTCAAAAACACAATATCTGCAGCGAAAACGAAAATTCTACTACAACAGTAATACCCCATTCACGAATCCTATTCCACTCTCGAAATTGTTCATCGCCCAACTATTTTCCACTATATTACTTTTCAATCGAACTGCAGCACGAACGAGTAAACCGCTCGTAAATAGTCGACACGGCACACGCTCGAGCCCGTGCACACGTGAATTTGTACAAATGATAGAATTGAATTAATCAATTATCGACATTGCAAAGGGGAAATACGGCACGTGCAAACCGGATGTCGTGCTATACTTTGATACCGGACAACTCATATCACGTATTAGCGATCGACAGGATGGCAGCCTGTCATTCTATCGACGTAGATTCGGCAAAACGCGTCAAAATTGAGGTTGGTTTGGGAGCAATCACCGACGATGCGCGAGGGATGCTCTATGTTCCCAATGTGTGTATATATACAGGGTGAGTCAATAAAAATTGCCTATGTGAAACAGCTCATAATCTATTAATTCGATCGAAAAACATCTTATACAAACTAAAAATCGGTAAAAAATTGTACCGATCAGTGAATTAATTATATTCACACGTCCGTCTATAATACAAGAAAAGAATTTGCTCTCCCATCAAAAAGAACTCACTTTGATAGCACATAAAAATTGAGAAAGTAAAAGAATCACTACTTTTATCGAACATGTCACATCTTTACGAATTCAATGAACAATGATTCGCAAATATCAATTCCTATCGACTCACCCTGTATACCCGTACGTGTGAAAGCCATCGGCAGGGGCAGAGGCGGTGAATTGGAGGGGGTTAGGACAGGCTTAATTCAGGATACCGCAGATATCGTGTACGAGGTGAGGTATAGCGTGTCGGCTAATTGATGCCGGTTTATTAGCTGCCTCTTTCCGCTACGAAGGCGTGAACTGCCGGAATATTACTCGACGCCTGCCTACGGCCGCTATAGTTCGATGTATAATTAATTTGAAATTGCATTGCAGGAGAAACAGGGCAAGCGAGGCAAGGTTCGCTGCCAGGATGAAAGGGAACGAAGGCTTTCGGAGACATGGATGTATCGGTGAAGGGTGGTTATGGGGACCGTGCAATTGTATAATACGTTGCTGTTGCTGCCTTGCTTGCTTCTCTCGTTCTCGTTTCCCGAACTGACACGCTTCGCCGTTGTTACTCAGCCGCGTACAGTTTTAAGGTCGCGTGCCTGGCCCCTTTTCTCAAACCACCACCACCATTCTCCTCCCCCTCTTTTCAACTACGGTACGTGTAAGCCTTTGGTAGTTTCGTTGCGTTTGAGCGATGCGTTTCCTCCGCACGACGATGAGTCGTCGAGAATTGTCATTTGTATGCATCACGCACGTGAGTCAGCTACAAAGTTAAATTACCGCTACATTGCGGTTGAAGACGTTGGGGCCAACTGAACAGGTGATATCCGACTGGCCTGGCCATGGGAAAGTTTCAAAGCATCCTGCACACGTTCACTAGGGGTTAAGGACGTCCTAAATCGCTACGTCAACTCTACATTAGCTTTTTCCCGCCTTTTTCTTTTTCTTCCCCTTTTTCGACAGATTGTTCCGTTGTTCTTTAGAATATAAATTTGCATGTATATAGCAAACTGTAAGAATGAAACTAAACTATGATCATTTATCATTTATTCTAATTTATTTATAAGTCTGACCAAGCTTCTTCGATAAACAATGATATTGTGCTTAATTTATTGCAAAATAATCTACGAATTTGAGCTGAAGATGTAAAGAAACTTAACTTCGACAGATCGACAGGAAGAAAATTATACAGAACAGCTGAAATTCTCTAATTAACAAATAAGCAAGTTTCACATGCCAAATTTGCTGTTATCTTAATACGAACTCGGGCATGAACTTTGCACTGGCCCAATATATTTCAATAAATTTCCAGTAAAAAGCAAATTCTGATAGATTTTAAAGAGACTTCAATGATCACCGAGGATATCCGCAAGAACGTGTCGTTTCAAAAACAGATTCGTCGAATTAACATAGATTTATAGAACCCGACTTTCTAGGTGTCGCAATCTCTCCCACGGTGCGATGAAAACGGGTCACTCTGTACACGGACATTCGACCGTCCTCCACTTTCCGCGCTTTCACAATCACCTTGTTTGTACAATTTGAACACTTCTAAAAGGCTCGGGCGTCCAATAAACCGATTAGCCTAAATGTTCTCTCACCGCACTCTACACGAGTACACGTAACCCAAATCAATCAGCCGCCGGCTGCACAATAAGTACCAGTCGCGGTGTACAGTGGCTGCCTGCTAGATCGATTTCGACATGCTTTTGCCGTCGATCGACCCAAATCGAGAAACATCAGCGAACGGCAACAATAGTTGCTAGAGAAGAAAAAGAAGCAAAAAAAAAGAACAAAAAAGAGAGAGAGAGAGAGAACGCGTGTTACCGGAGCAGAAGCGGTAATTGCTGAGAGAAAGCAAAATGTACGAACGCGTGAAAAGTGACAGAGATTGCGACACAGAGTGCTGCTAGTATAGCAAGCAGGACGTAGACAGAGAGATAAAGAAAGAGCGCGATCGGTGGAATTAGAAGAATGGGGTAAAAAGGGGATTCGTGAAAGTGGAAGTATAGTAAAACGAGATGGGAGGAGGAGGGATACGAGTGGTCGAGGGAAAAGCTTAAATCAACTTGATTTAAATCGGTGAAGCTAAAATCGAACGAGTGTGGCTGCCATTGCGTAGGCGCGTACTCGCGCTGTTCTGTCGAGGGTAGTTTTCCCTGGCTGGTAACAGGGAACTATTTAAATCGTGAGGGAATTTCGTCTCGTTGCGCATTTGAAAAAGTCAAGCCTGTCGACTATACTGTAGCGGTTGGTAGAGGATGGATACGGTTCGCGACAGGACGACAGTTTTGTCGACCACCAACAGCGCCAAAAACGTCGACCAACTTTCTCTGTCATTGGCGCCTGACAACAAGCAACCGTTCGTGCCTACACATTCCTAACCCGAGGGAGAATCATGCTGTGTACACTGCGTTTTTAAACGACGACACGATCGAGCCGATTATCGTTCGTAACGCTCGCTTGGCCTATCGAATGGAGAACACTTTGTTCTCTGTGTCTATGATTTACTTCTCAACGGTTGCGAACGCGTCTTATACATATGTACAGCATTTGTTCCATGTAATCCTCTTCAAGAATTCTCATTTTTAACTGTTAGAAGTCACACTGCAACAAGATAATATGGGATATTTCAATAACAACTTAATTTGTAAATATTTAATACAATAGAGGAGAATGTTTAACAATAAACGCAAAGTTCAACTTACTGGTTTCAAAGTTATTATTTTTTTCAGGAAGCAATAAGTAAATCTTTTATATTTCGCCGCTTCGTATTTGCATGATCTTCTATATAATTGACGAATCCGGCTTTCAATTTTATAGTGTATAAATATTATTTAGTGTATGGTATATTATTATAATTGCAATGGATATTATAGAGATTTGTTTATATAATTTGATTATTTTCTTGAAAATAAGAGTTTCAATCGCTACGTCTGAATTATTCAAAAATGATGTTCTGATTAATTAAATTTTCATTAGCGGTGAATTGTCTTTGAATCTATAATACAGCATTAATACGATATATTGTGTGTGAATTATTAAATGCCTTACAACGGGAAGAGGAAATCAATAACGATAACAGGTCGTTACGTTAGCAGAGGAACATTATCGATCTGATTATACCAGCATTAATAATCTACGTTAATGAATCTCTATAAAATTCTTTGATAATCTGATATTAGGGTTCTAAGGATCTGATTAAATTACAAACTCGTTACAAAGAATCTTCGTTCCAGTAATTCCCTTGAAAATCTATCGCATCTTCTGCTATACTTTTATGTTAGTTGCTCGAACGTAATTTAACAGCTTGTAACTTTCGATTAAAATTGCTCTTCAATTAAACCTGATATTATAATGTATTGTTGATATCCGTCACGTCATTTCGAAGTCTCTCGTTCCTTCTTCGGTTCCTCTAACTTCTCAAAATTAAAAAAAACAAACAAAAAACGAAAAAATGGTTTCATTATTATCAAATCATTTGATCTGCATTCCCCAAAATTTCCAATTTATCTCAACTCCACCAAACTTTCCCTGTGAGTGACATTACAACTTTAAACCCCCATACAGTATCTCTTTACACCATCACATCGACTTTTCCTAACTTCTCAAAACCAAAAAAACGAAAGGAAAGAAAAAATATTTTTATTATTATCAAATCACTGAAACTGTATTCCCCAAAGTTTCCAATTTATCTCAACTCCACCAAACTTCCCCTGTGAGTGACATTACAGCTTTAAACCCCCATACAGTATCTCTTTACACCATCACATCGACTTTTCCTAACTTCTCAAAACCAAAAAAACGAAAGGAAAGAAAAAATATTTTTATTATTATCAAATCACTGAAACTGTATTCCCCAAAGTTTCCAATTTATCTCAACTCCACCAAACTTCCCCTGTGAGTGACATTACAGCTTTAAACCCCCATACAGTATCTCTTTACACCATCACATCGACTTTTCCTAACTTCTCAAAACCAAAAAAACGAAAGGAAAGAAAAAATATTTTTATTATTATCAAATCACTGAAACTGTATTCCCCAAAGTTTCCAATTTATCTCAACTCCACCAAACTTCCCCTGTGAGTGACATTACAGCTTTAAACCCCCATACAGTATCTCTTTATACCATCACATCGACTTTTCCTCAATTTCCTAACAATTTCTTAAATTAACCCCAAAGGTTCATCCCAGTAGATGAACATTCAAGTTCCACCTAAGTATACTTGTCACTCAGTCACTCTCATCTACGTATATATCACCGAGTACCCCTATTTCCTTCAGACCTGTCTCCTGTTGTTCCACCAGAAAATAGTTAGCCCGTCAGTCGTCCTCGTTGGACGCTCATTTTCACCGAAATAACGGAACAACAGTGGTGCATTGGCTGTCACGCGGTCGACGACCGGTAGGAAAGTAAAAATTTTTTGGAAAATTGAAATATTTTAGGCAGAGACCGGTGGCGAAGCCAGAGAGACTACTCTCTCGGAAAACGGTAGGCCGTGCACGGAACACACTGGAGTATTTGGCTCGCGTATATGCGCTTCGTCGTTGGCGACACAATAGATTTACGTATTCGGTCGAAAGAGGTGGAACAGTGGTACTACGATAGCCGCGGGGAATCAGCAATCTTGGCAACGGACCAACTGTCGCAAATAGGTATGCACCACTGTGCTAACAGTGGAGAGGGGCGTGCGATTCTTTTCCCTTCGTTTTTCTTTTTTTTTCCTTTTTTTTCACTTGTCTCTTCCATCTTTCTCTCTCTTTTTTTTGCTCCTTTTCTATGATTCACCATTTTCGGAGAGATACAGCAACGGTTATAATTATTCGAACGACCACGGTGAATTTTAATTTTCCGATTGCAGGTTAGAGAGATGGCTAATCATCTTTGAGAACTTTTAGATTGTTTAGAAGAATTTCTGCGATGGTGAATATTTAATATATTAATTAGTGGATGTGAAGTAAGTGGATATGTACAACGGATTGGTCACTTTAACACTTTGCACTCTGAATTATTTTTTAATTTTGTTGCCAGTGACAGTTTTGCATAGTATTTGAAGTATTTTATTGGGGAATTTATTTGGAAGAATAGTTCCTTCACTGACACTTCTTTTAAACAATTTTATTTTACTAATTATTTTAAATACAGCTGTGGAATTTTTGTTGTAATTTGTATTTGTGAAATTTCGACATTTTTTAATTATAAGTTTCAATCAATTAAATTCCAGTCAGTTCGAATTTAAACGACACGAGGAAAATTCTGAGAATTATTTTTGAGAAAATTGCCCTTTTGTTGTAATTTTTCAACAATGCAGAATAATGGAAAAAATGTTTCAGATAAAAATTGTTCATCTTGAATAATGAATCTCATAAGATTTCATAAATATTCCCGATAACATGGAAAATTCACCATTTTTTTTTTTTTTAGAGATTCTCACACATGGATTACCATGTAGCTATCACTTGAACACCGTCCAATCGCTGTTTCTATAAATTGTCAAACATTTTTTCGAATTCTCGAGCTGCCGAACTTTCCTTGTTACGTTCACAAACACGTGTGAATGGACCTTCACCACACACGAACACGTGCACTCACATATGTATACATATATCTTTAATGAACGCTATCTCACTGAAATACTCCTAGCACCATGCAATCCGTCATGTCCAGGTTCGGCCATTACGTGTGTCCTATCTGCTGGCATCTGTGCAGTCTGAAATATGCACCGACCTGGAAAAAGTTCGATCGATTTAGGGCCAAAGGTGTTCTCAAAACTCTCCAACTCGAAGAATTCGTGCTATTATATTCAGAAACTGGATTTATTATTTATGGTTATTCCATACAGGCTACGGGACATTCGTTTCACACTCATTTCACGTGCAAAGAATGCACTGAATTGTGCAACGAATCATTTCACCGCGATTGATCGTTAAAATTAACGTTTCTATTATTTTTCAAATTTTAATACGCCTAATTTATATTGAGTTGTCCGGAAAATTCGTGCTGACTTTTATGTAAATAAGAAAATTTCATACTTCAAAGCATTTTCTTTTTGTTCTATAAAATATGGATTTTTCAATTTTACAACTTTTCGTCGTTTTTCCAGCAAATTAGAAAATTCCATTTTATCAAAAAGCTTTGTTTCTTTATTTTCTTTAAGCTCGAAATTCTTATTTCTAGATTTTGTCAATCGTTTGCAAAAAACAAAAGTCACAGTTTACCAAAATTCGTCCAGTTACATGTCAGTCCCTTATTCAAATTTCGTTCAGGTTACATCCATGTGACTTAAAATAACCATTTTCACATTTCGCGAATTTATCACGAGCCAGCAACGACAGAAACGCTGAACAAGAGACACCGAAGCTCACTGATAATTCAATATACGCAAGTGCATCGATAGTAATGGGTATACTTGAAGTAAAACATGTTTAAAAAGATATCTCATTAATCATTCATCTTAAATCCTACTTTGTACAATATCTTCTCAGTCCTACGAGTCCCTTAGAAACTTCACAATCCACAGATAATAGTTGACTTCCTAAAAAACATCACTGTTCTGTTTCGACTGCCCTAACACACTCATTCGCACGTTTGTCACAAGTATCGACTTGATAGGGAACATTT
Organism: Anthophora plumipes; assembly: GCA_951804975.1. NCBI lineage: Eukaryota > Metazoa > Arthropoda > Insecta > Hymenoptera > Apidae > Anthophora > Anthophora plumipes. The sequence continues at coordinate 12,746,881 of OX638123.1, read as the reverse complement.
CACAGATAGTACAAGCAAAAGTGAAGATCAGGGGATATATAACGCTCGAAGGGTGTTGGTTCGCTTCTTCTATTCGAAGATTATCGCAGACAATAAAAGTCACCGCCATCCTGACTTCCTCACTCGATCCTGCAACAAACAGGGGTTCTGGATAAGTGATCGCTAAGAAATAGCATATCAGAGAGAAAGATAGAGGAGGTAAAAAAAAAAAACAAAAAAGAAAGATGCTGGAGAAAGTGTTAGGGAAAGGAAGGTTGAAATAAGTACGACAGAAACGAAGAGGAACAAAGATAGAATGGTTCAGAGAAGTTGACAGGGGTTAACGTTAGAAGGAGAAGGATCGGCTGGTTTTGGTTGGTGGAGTTGTTCAGTGACGACTTTACTCCTTCCATTAATCAACTCTCCCCGCTTTTGTCGCTCTTACCATTGCCAGTGGCGTAGCAAGGTACGAAAAGAGGGGGGATTGGCTGCTTTAAGCCACGCTCTGTAGCCACGTTGTTCTATTGCTCTTAACGCTAATGCTACCCACCACCCGACTTCCGAAGAAAAACAAAGAAATGGCAGCTGGGCTGCTTCGGAAGTAGTTGTACCTGCGGGAGTTGCCACGGCGTAGATCGATTGGTAATTCTTGCCAAACTATCCCCATCCGCAGGGGACATTTTCGGGATTTTTTCCCGCTTCCCTGGGAACTCCCGATTCCACGGTATATCCGCTCTTCAAACAAGATAGAAGACATTCCCCCGTAGATCCGTAGATCCGTCTTTATCCCCTGCTCGGAATTTATCTGGAGGTAATTCGAAATTAGACCTTCCAACGTGCTTTTCGAACGACTTAACACGTCAGAGTTTATGCAAAGTTTTCTCTTTTTTTCTTTTTCTTGGGGAGAGAGTAACTTTTATCGTTGTTTTTAACCCTTAAGTGCTACAGTGGGGTCACGAGTGACCCCAAGGATGCAGAATTTGTTATGGAACGTTCGTTGTTTAATTTGAAAAATTGTATTACTATTTTATTTTAGAACGAATGTTTAATTTTCTAGGGGTTTGTTATTTTATATGCTGTCTAAGAACGAAGTGTTCATAAAGGTTTATGTAGAATTAGATTTACACACTTTTCTGCACTTTTTATTTGCAGTCTGTGGTGATAATAATATACCAAGTACTATTGCGAAATTTTTAGAGAAATGTGTAGAAGAACAGAGGAAGTTTTTAAAGAACGTACTCGATTTGTTGAGATGCTTTGGAATTATTTGGAAGGAAATTGCTCGCCGAAGAACAGAATGTTCTGAGAAAAGAGTATCCTGGTTGAAGATTTCCAAAAATTCTCGAATTCGTATACAATCTAATTTACAATCCCTAATTTAAAATCTTAGAAAAGTCATTGTTTTTCATTGAATATTTAAACGTACATAATGTTTCATATTTCGTAAATTTAAATATAGTATGCATATATTTTACAAATATGAAATTTTCTCTATGCACTAGTGGAATATTTGAGCACACTTTAGTTGCACCAAACGAGGAGAAACTGGCAACCTGAGAATTAGGTGAAAATTTCAGAAAATTTGCAGATTGTTTCTTTAATTATTAACGCCACTGAATGTTTACCTTCAGTGGAAGGAATAATTCGTAAGTTTCAATCGCATGAGGAAGATTTGGCAATCTAAAGATACTCAAAAATTTTTGGAAAATTGCACTGTTTCCACTGCATTCTTAAAAACACGAATTTGCATGAAAATTCACGGTCTAGTGATCACGTTCAGTGGTTCACCCGGTATATACGATCGCTAGACCACGGATTTTTATGCAAATTCATACTTTCGAGGCTACAGTAAAAGAAAAACGAAGTTCCACTTCGGTAGAAAATGATTTCAGTTGGTGGATATTATAAAAACCGCTGTAATTTCGATACTTTCTATATCTTTCCATAGAACGCGGCTTCCACGGAATTCTCCGCCCTTAAATTCCCCACAAATGCATAAAAACGCCGCGGTTTAACGACCACGTGTGTAAAAAACGAAAACAACGACACTGTGACGCGACCGATCTCTTTCGGTACGATCGACGATACGATAATATTATTAGAAAGGGAAAAGAACGATGAAACGAACCCGTTGTACGTATCGCGTTCTTACGTATTCAAAGCGGAAAATAAAATGGCGCTGTTGCGTACTGTCGGATATAAAATAATTCGCCCCGCGCGAACGCGGTGAAAATAAATGAAAAAAAGAAAAGAAAGAAAGAAGGAGAGAAAAAACGAAAGTGGTTGGCAAAAAAAAAAAAAATAGAAGGAAAAGATGGAAAAAAGAGAGAGAGAGAACTTGCAGAATTGTTCTTCCCCTTCTTCTTTGCTAAAACTTCGCTTATTTTCGCGCATGATAAATTTCCAGGTGATTACACCGCAAGCTTCTTATTAGATTCAGCCACTCATTAATTACACGTTAATTAATCAAGCTGCTTCCGTTACCCGGCTTTTCTAACGTAACGTAGGTGGGCTATTCATCTGAAGGAGTGTTGCTCCAGAGACTACGTTGCTAGAGAGCCATTTTCTGGAAAAACGAGACCACCCGCAAACCCCTTTTGTCCGCTTTCCAACCCCACCACTCTGAATTTATTAATTAAGCATGCTGTTTTGCCCGTCAGTAACTTGTGATTACATCATTTGCGAAACAATGTTTTCTACATTGTAAATTACATTCAGATCGCAGTAAGATAATTCAACCTCTTCAGGGACGATCCTTTTATAGTGAAAGGAATCACTTAATTGTTTGTTTGATAGTGTTTGTTTGTTTGTTTCATATTAAAAGTAGTTTAGAAAGCAAGAAAGCAATTAGAAGAAAAATAAAAATGTACGAAAAAGATAAGAAAATAAAACACAGATATGTGTCAATGTATTTGAGATTTTCTTCAAATGTGTTGTTCAGGAATTAGTGGAAAGAAGAGGGAAGGTTTAGTAACATTAGACAGATTCCAATGGAACAGGAATTGTTGAATCAATAAGATATCTTTTTTATGGGGATTCAACTATTGCTGAGTACGACTACAAGTTTTAATATCAAATATTTTATTCTTGAATACGACGATAAAATTAATATTTTGTATTTTGTTCAGTACGATGATAAGTTTTCCTCGCGTTAACTTTCTACAATATTTTTGGTCACTTTTTCGAATCTCCTAGCCGACCATTCGTGCGGGTCGACGAACTTGTCGCGCCTTTTAGACGGCAGAATACGATTTCCCGGAGCCAGAACCAGTGTCGAGAGCGTTTATCTTCCAGAACGGACTCGTCGAAAGCTTTACCAGGACAAATTAGCCAGAGCTAGACTTTCGAGATTTCCGAAACTCTGTAGAGAAGCACGTTGCCGAGACACATGGTCTCATTCGTTTCGGTCTTAGGGAAAAGCGCCAACGAAACTTCGCCACGTTGAAACTCACGCATTCTTTAAAACCTCCTATACCCATAGATACAACAACCTATCCTCATCTAACCAAGTGATGAATGAGTCTCGTCGGAAGACCTCGAACGATCTTCTCTCTCGTAAACAAAATTTGCATCCTAATATGTTAACTATCTCTAAAGGCACACTTTCATTCAAAAGATTAGACGTGATCTAAACGTAACAGCTTGTCACAGTTAATACGACCAGTTTATCTTCAAACTGACTTAAATCTATTCGTTTCTATATCGAGATATTCAAAGAATCGAGTTCGAATCAGTTTAACAAATATTTGCAATTTACTAATCGAATTAAACGAACAAAAATTTTCTAGCCAGTAGGATAAATATTCTACTGAAACTATTCTAGAGAAACTCAGACAGGGTGGCTGAGACAATGCCGGAAGTTGACGCGTTTGTTCTTTATCGCGTTGAGAATATCGGACGCGAGAGGTGGAGAAAGGAAGAAAGAACAAGAAGAAGAAAAAAAGGAGAAAAGAGAGAGAGAGAGAGAGAGAGAGAGAGAGAAAGAGAGAGAAAGAAGGGAACTAGCAGAGTTGCAGACTTCTCCGGAGTATCAGCCGTTGTTGAGGAACGTGCAGCGAACTTCAGGTACAGATTGAACATGGTGAGATCCGTCGTTGCTTGTGAGGCATCCTCCACCTCCATCTTTTCCACCTCCCTCCATTCCGGATACATTACACGCCGGATTTCGGGGAAAGTTTCCGATGCGATTCCGACTCTACTTCGTTTCACTTTCCTGCACGTAAGAACGAGGACAGCCAGCACGCTTACGGCTGAATCTACTAAGGGAAGATGGTCGCGTGATCGCGGTATGCTATACACTATCAGCACCGTCACCGTTAACACCATCAACACGGTGTAACACATCGACCAGATCGCTGAAACAGACACGCTCTTGCAGCCCAATCAATTTAACGTCAAAGTTACCCCTTCAGGAAACTGTTCGCTCCATGTCTCACCTCTCTCTTTCTCTCTGTCTGTGTTAGTCAGTCACGCCATGACCAGCTGATTTTCCTTGAAATTTATTTTCTAACGGTAGCTGCTGTGTAAACGCCGCGAGATGATGCGAGTACACAACCGGTGTGCTTGAAATGAAAGAAAAAGACACTAATGTTAATGTAATTTCAAAGTTCTGCTTGTGTCGGTGAATATATTAGCTTCTCTAAAAAGTTCTTTTCGTTATATTCGTACACTTCTTTGCCTGACAGCGTTTCGAGTAAATATGCAGTCCAATATGTTTAAAATCGAACTCACAGTGTTTAGTTGTCTTCTAACTTTCCAACAGTATGTTTCTTTTTTTTGATAAAGTGTCTCTTGGATTTTTCTGTCCCATTTTGAAAGATGGTAAATCAGGAAACGCATTTGTAACAGGTGACGTTGTGTTACTTTATAAAAGGCAATAGTATACTTGAAATATTGCAAATTAGATTTATGTTTTCTATTGGGATCGTACTGTAATTGTTTAAATGGTTCATAATCGATGCAGAAAGTTTAGAATTGGAAATTTTAAATCAGGTGAGAAAATACCTTGAGCAATATTTTATTAGAAAAATCATAGCAATTTTGGAAACATTGCATCATGAGTCTTCCGATGATTTTCCGAAATTTGTCTGCTAAATAGTCGAGCTTCGTGTTTGCAGTGTGAAGGCATCAATTAAAGTAATTTATTTAAAACAGAACGTATAAAATAGACTGTGATACTAAATAAGTGAGGAATTATGGTACTAAATAAAATAAGAATGAATTTTTTTCTGCTAAATACTCGAGCTTCGTGTTTGCAGTGTGTAGGTAGCAATTAAAATAAATATTTCAGCGTGGGAAATTGTGAGCATCGTCAGAATCGAGGCAGAAAGCTTTCTATCTACTATTTGAAGCATAAATTTATTAATGAAATATGTCGTCGCGTATCTAATAGTTGGTAGCACGTGTGCTACAAATTTTGACGTCTGATAGCACCAAGAGCACGTGCTTCGCGAAAAAGACAAGGGGCACATTCTGGGCGGGAAACGGTGTAACTAATGGGGAAACGCTTCGCACGTGCTGTGACGGCTACAATTTATCAGAACTTGTTTGGAGTTATTTTACGAGTTAGGTAGCATGAAATTCTTCTTCCTCCGTGTGTATGTACCAGTAGAATTGATTCACCGTTATAACGCTTGATTTCGTTCTAAATGTATTTCGCACGCTTCGCTCTTACAATTGTGCCTGGTGATTATGAAAGTGGGTTAAAGTTGTTCTCTCTTTCGAGATGGATTTAAATTCTCTGCGTTCGGAGTGATTAAAAAATATTTTCCTATTTTAATACGTAATTGCTCTTGTAGCATGCAAATTTATCTGTGCTTGCAAAATTTGCTTCTTTCAAATTTCGCGAAAATTGGTTTTTTTCCAAATTTTAAATTTGGATTTTCATATTTTCGAAATTTCATACATTCGAAAATTCACATTTTTTTGAATACAGTAAGGAAAGAGAAGTGGAATTTCGATGGAAAATTATTTCATTTACCTGATTTTATTAACAGAAGCGTTATAATTTACATATTTTATTTACTTCTTTGTAGAATACTATTTTTTTTACTTTTAAATCATTTTATAAATGTAGAAAAATCTGCGGTATACTTTTAAAATGTGAATGCATTTTTTGGATGTGTAGAATAGAATTTATATCAATAGTTGACTATTTGTTGTTGTGTACAAAGATTGTATCAACGAAAAGGCAAATTGAACATTTTTTTACATCGAGTCAAAGTGAAAATTTTTATTCAGAACAAACATTTTTATTTTGTCTTTTTAATTCAGTGTAAGTTAATTTACACATGTTTCACGTTTACAGGAAATTTTTCACTTTTTTGCTTTCAAATTTTTGGCTCCTTTTCTCCCACGTTCCCAAAAATTTGTTACATTGAACCAAAACAAAAATTTTTACTTGAAATTACAACATTTTCACCTTGTCAATTTAATTTAATACAAAATCCACATATTTTTCATATTTACTACAAATTTTCCACATTTACATTCCCATAATTCAAATTTACTAATTTTTTACACTCACTACAAATTTTGCACATTTAAATTTTCATAATGCAAATTAATTCACAGATTTATCACGTTTACCACAAATCTTTCACATTTAGCTTTCGAAATTGTCGAATCCCCTTTTGAAATCACTCTTAAAAATCACTTTCACGTAACAACTAATACAAATGAAAATTAGTAGAAAATTTCACGTCTTGATTTCACATGAAGCTACTACACTGTACGTTTCGTATGTTGCGAAAATAAATAACGCTGCGTGCAGATTATTATATTCGATTCTTCCAACGAAATCAAATGATCGTGTACGTACAAAGCAGTACGTGATCTTGTTGAAGTTATTGCACGCCCTTGAATCACGGGATCGCTTTGTGTTCAAGCTCTTCTCGATTCTTTCCATCCCTTTTCGAGTACTCGAGCCGTATTTCGATTTTCATTACCTTTGAGGGGCGGTACCTTAGAGGGAAAATATATGACGTGCTTCTTGCTAATCCTTCACGCGAAGTAGCGTGGAGAAGGATCGTTTATCTCGGAATGCAGCTAATCCATCGAGCGGTTGAACGAAAATAAAATATGTTTCGTGATAGGCATGATGAATCTAGGAAAATGTTTATCTTAATACATCATTCCCGAAAGTCGTGTGTTCCTTCTGTGCACGTGTTAGCTTTCGGAATTGTTCATCAACTTTTCTACAACCTCGACTCCACGCGCTCTTCTCTCTCATTTTTGCAAAAACAAATATTAAATACCGAGGTGTATAAAATATATCGTTTGCAACGACAGATTTTTAAGTGGAAAATCTAACTTTTCTCAAAGTTGAATCCGAGTACTTTAAAAACAAATAGTTTAGTTTCTTAAAAACCATCAAATTTTTGCAAAAACAAATATAAAATATATCGTTTGAAACGACAGATTTTTAAGTGGAAAATCTAACTCTTCTCAAAGTTGAATCTGAGTACTTCAAAACCAAATAATTTAGTTTCTTAAAAACCATCAAGAATTTTATACTGATGCAATATTTATAATCGTATACCATATTTATGAGCTAACTATCATCAAAGTCACAATAGTTTCTTGTACAATTTATTAAAAACCGCAAACAAATAGTAACAATGTAAATAAACATAATTGCTAACTATTATCTCAAAAATGTACAGTTTCTAACTTTCCAAAATGCATTTATAAGACTTATTTGACTCACTATACCTGTAAATATAGTACCTGTATATAATTTGATAATAACTAGTTGGAATAGGGTTAAAATATCGTGGAATGTGCAAGAGGATATCTAATTTCATATCGACGTGAAAGTTTTCAGTTTACGCAGCCGTAATACTTCCACGTGGCTCTTCATCCTCCCCTTCCAGAACTGGTGGCGACGACCACGGTGGATGATAGCGTTGCCACGGGACAATGTATCCTGTGGGCATTGCTGCACCTTGTGTCCCGAGGTCACTGCTATGTGATCCTGTCGACGCAGGGAGGATTAACGGTACCTAGCAGCCTATGTGAACGGGTTTTAGTCGAACGTGTGAGAATCCAGACACGTGGTAGGCTGATGTACCGCATAGGCTGTAGGAGTTCATGATGAAGTTCCTCGAGTGGTTTGTGTTAGCGATGGGGGAATAGTAATCTCGTAAATATCGACGATAATTTCCCATAGAATATTCATGCAAACGTCTATTTAATTCGTTACTGTACCTTTCATTTTTCTAACAAAACTGCTGTCAATTATTATTACTCCCTTGTCATAATAATAAGAAATGTTTCTATGGTAAAATATATATCTTCAGTATATTCTTTAATGCAAATTAATATATCGTTTGTATGAGGATAATGATTAACTGCAATTCATTAGGAAAGGCAAAGTTTAATAGATAATTATTATTATTATATTGTGTCATAATGGTAAAAAATGTTTCTAGTGCAAAATATATATTTGTAATACATTATTTATATATTTAGAAATAAAATATATATTATTATAATATATATTCATTCATATAATGGGAACTTTTTTGATAACTGTGGTGTTAGAATAATAATTGACTGTAGTTCATTAGGAAAGGCAAGGTTTAATAATTTACTGTTCTCTACCATAATGATAAACAATGCTTTTACTGTGAAATATATTTCTATAATATATTATTTATATATTTATTGGTCTAATGGAAAGATTTTTGATAATTGTAATATAGAAATAATAATTGACTGTATTGAACATACCGGTGGTATATCATATGAACAAAGTGTCGATAAAAAAAAATAAATAAAAAAAACAAGAATTAACTTCTGAATTTGTCAAAAAGAAAAACCAAAGGAAAGTGGATCATTCATTCGGTACACCTAATGCAATAAAAGAACATCCAAGCATCGTAACCTACTTTAATCGCTATCTCCTTCTAACCATCTGCCTTGTAGTCCCCCACCATCCTCTTCAGTCACCCTGGTTCGTTCATTTGCCGAGTTACGATGGAAAACAATCTCTGCTATTTGCACTTCACGTCCGGAAATAAATAATTCCCTGCCCCGTGGTACTCGAGACAATGCAAATAATCCGTTCGATAAATGGCGCGTGCGTCGGTAACGCGGTAAGCCTGGCAACCTCGGAAAAGGCTGCTGCTCGGCTTAATAGAAATTTAATTGATCGTTCGACTATGCCCTGCCGGACGTAATGCAAATTGAAGTGGTCTGCTGAACGAGCCTGTACGAGATAGCTATAGTATGACTGGCTATAGTGAAAGCAAGAGGGCAAGAAGATAGTAGGAAGGTGTGAGACGTCCCCTAAAGGGTGAGAACTGAGAGGATAAAGTGGGGAAGCATTCGGCGAGAATCTGACAGAGTTTCCCCATGCATGAGCTTGGACAGGGAGACACGAGTGAACAGAAACGTTATCCTACGTGGTTCAGTTCTCTGCTACAACCAGATATTCATCTCACTCGAACCCCTGTTCATATTCAACTCCTCTGACCATTCCTAACCAGGCACATCTTCATTTAACTCGGTGAATGTGTGGTAGGGTACAACACAATCTGTTACTTCTAAAAGTAGCATTGGATCTTCTAATAAAAGCGATAGATCTTTCAAGTGTCACAACAGCTATGTTTGTTGTTCAATTGCAATTGTGTGATTGTAGCGGATGATTATGAACGTTGTTAGAAAAATAAACTTGCAGATGTCGAAGATTTCGTCTTCGACACTTTACGACTACTTGTTGAAATTACAGTATTTAGTAATTACGTATTTTAGTAATTAGTGGGAATATTGTAACGATAACTATAGTTTGATACAATGATAACATCTGTACAGCTTCGTTATAAATGAAGGGTATATCAAGACAAAATACACTATAGAATACCGAGTAACAAAGTGAACTCGAAAAGAAAGGACAATCATCGGCATTGTTCTCCATTCGAAGATACAGTCACGTAAAATTGGAACAAAGGTGTGTTGTTCATTGATCAGTATAAAAAAAACAAAAAAAACAGTATGTGTATCCAGTTGAAAGTTCTGCACACCTTTCTCGTGTAATATGAATGAAACGAACGAGAGAAAATAAATGAATTTGTTTAAAAATAAACAATTTGCTTTTGCTGTTTGTATAGTACATTTTTATTTTTGTTATATCTTTACATGTATGTAATAAGATAATGATTATTGTTGATGATTTCCTATTTATTTTGCAATCTTCTTATAGTATATGCATCTTGGGTTATCTTATTGCAGGCGACAAATTTTTCATTCGAAGTTCAATAAAACAACGAAACAAAATTGTGTTTCAATTTTGAAAGGGTTGTTGTAAAAGGAAAAATCATAATCTTCAAATTAATGATGATTTTGGCGATAAAAAAAGGAGCAGATTAACGTTAATTATTACATCTGCAAAAAATTAATAAATTCGAGGCATAAGTGTCGTTCGATAGTGAAGAAAATCATTTAAATATTAATAATAAGTGTCATTCAGTTTTCGAATTCATGATGATTTTAGTAATAGAAAAGAGCAACGAAAAATGTTAAGTATTCCATTAATAAGTATCATTTGATAACAGAGAAAATCATTCCAGTACTAACATTAAGTATCTTTCAATTTTCAAACTCACGCGATCATTAAGGTAACAAAAAAGAGAAAAGAAAAGAAACGTTAAATACTGCATCTATAAAAAAAAAACGAAAATATTGCAAAGTATAATCACCGTTTGATAATAAAGAACGTCACGTAAGTATTAACAATAAGTAATAATCAGTTGTTGAATCGAATATAAATTTTAATCCCGAATATACTTGTAATCGTACACACATACGTTCACTTTACTTTTCGCGGCATTCGATACGCGCTCATCAACCGTTCGCGATGCTTACCGGCAAAGCGAATTCTCGTTTACGGAATATTATTCGATATTAATCCCCGGAGAACTTTATGACGCACAAGAAGCGCAATCTGCGCCTGCATCGCAGACGCAGTCGGCCGCATTTGCTAAATCAACCACGGATTAAGGTCATAAATCAAAGCGATTTCGAGCGGAACCTTCCAACGGGATGGGTAAACGGAGAAAATTGAAATGGAAGAAAAAGAGAAATAAAAAAATAAAAAAGAAGAAGGAGAAGAGTGGCGGGAACTGGAATAGAAGAGGAACGTTCGAAAGAGGCTTCGACACCTTGAATATTGTAAACGACACGAGGCCTACATCCCTCGGACTTCCCTTATAAAAGATTCAACATACGTCCTCCCATCTATCGGATGATTTTTTTCTCTTCTATTCCAATTGATTTTATTATCCAGGTCTCCGGATGTCTAGAAACCGATCATATAGAATTTTTCTCCGCGAACGGTCCCCGTGTAAGTTTCCTTTCGAGAGAAAACCGCTGTCAGATTGAACCCCTTAAACCTTGGATCCTTTTTTTCTTTTCCTATTCTTCAAATTTACTCTTGGAAAATGGAGAAACTTGTTGGTGGATACTGTGGATATTTCAACAATATTTTCTGCATTTTTAGTGGTGTGTTTCTTAAATTTATGTTGTTTTAGATTCAGAACTACCGTTGCTATAAATAGACCCTGAATTTTTATGCAAATTAATATTTTTGAGAGTATAGCGTCAAAAATGGAACTTTGGTGAGAGATTATTTCACCAACCAGGTGTCGTAAAGAACATTCGAATTTTTATATTTCGTATATTTCTTTACCTTGAAATTTCCTACGAAAATTGCGGGAAATTCAAAAACACTTTTAATATATAAAATTACCTTTCTTTAGAAAAATTAATATCGTACCTTATTTAAGTAGAAAACTGCAATAAATCTGAAAACTCACTTTTGATACCCTTTGCTCATGAAATTTTCATATAATTGACATAAATCTACGAAAAGTGTGTTCCTAAATTTTCATTAAAAACTCGGATAAAAAATTTGCAAACGTTGACTTTCACAATTTTCCTCGCGAATCCTATAAATTGTAATGTTTCCAAAATTTGTCAAAAACGTCTAATATACTAATCTCTCTAGCTTCTCGAAAAGATTCAAATGGTTCAGCCCAAGTTTGCAAAAGTTGTATCGTTTGAAAATTCACGCAAACATTTGAGTATATTTAGACAAGAATTTTCCTACGTTCCTAAAATTATCGACGTTTTTCACGAAACTTTCTCCATTATTTTCTTTCACTTTCACCGGAAGTATAAAATGTTACGCGACCATGACACTGTTCCTAGACGAGCTCGTTCGTCACCAGGGAGAAAAGTGGATGGATAGAGGGCGTATATAGCCGCAACAGCGTCCTTTACCAGCAAGGCCGCAATTCGATCACGATAATCAGGGATTTCCTGAGCGACCTGAGAGACAGACCATGGGCCGAGCTTATACTCGTTCCCTTGAAACGCGGAAACGTAAAAACCTCCGTCACCCGTCCAGCCCTATGATGGATCAGACGGGCAAATAACCTTTTTGCACTTCTCTCAACCTCCTCTGTTTCGCCTCTCTCAATCGCGCCACCAGACTGCAAAAGAGAATCTGAGGTATACCATCTGGTATTTTAACGATAAAAAAGAAACTGGTATATCGTACTATTAGAGAAAGAACTCTCGTTAACAATAAGTCCCGTGATTATTGTAAAAAGTACACTTGTGTGATTAGATAAAAAAGAGAGGAAGAAGTAGAAAGACACGTAATATGATGTATCTTATATTTAATACGTTAATCGTTTCTTTTTCAAAACGAATTAAATTCTTACGAGAGACTTCGATCATATTTAATCAAGTTTCTGAGGTACTGATCGATTCCAAATTTTGAATGACTATTTTTTATCGTAATGAGCAGGGTCTGAACGAAGAATTTTTAATTCTTTTTTGATTGCAAAAAGATGTATAGTCAGGAAGAGAAATAATAGGTTAAGGGGTAAATTAGTGGATTAATAATAGGACACAAAGAAATACGACGTTCTTGTAATCGGGAAATCGCTCCACTTTGTAATCGGACGGAAAAGTTCCACTTTTTCCACATTTCCCTCCAAGCTGTGACATCGGGGAAAAGTATTTTGGAGATTGAGGCGATGTTTATCTTCATCTTCGGAGAGGATTTTCTTTCTTCGAGATCAGACTTCTGCCGGATTTCGAGGAGAAATCATTCAGAGTAGAATTGGACTTGAGCTGCGAAATTAGATTAAAACTTCGATCGTTGGTGTTACCAATTATTATATTTCCTTTACTGTGTTAAATATTTTCTTACACAAATTTTCAGCTCGTGTATTTTTCTTTTCCTTCATTAATAAAAAGAAACTGAAAATTTAAGTTCAAAATTACATATTTGGGTTTGAATGGTTATTTTTAAAAAAGTTGATGTTTTAAAAATGTAAAATTGAAACATTTGCTTTAAAATTTATTTTTAAGAAATGGCTTTGGGAAAATAATTGTCACGTCCTTCTATATTCACGTACTTAGGTGAAACTTTTAACAAATTAACGAAAATAGAAAAAACGAAAAAAATCGGTATAAAATTCAAAATATTCTCAAGTCGAACCTAAACATGAAGGAAAAGTATTAAAACATCTATTTTAATTTCCAAGAAAGAAACAAATATTTTCGAATTAATAGAACTCGCAAAAATAATATTAAATGAAAATAATACTGTACATATTTAGATATATATTTTAACATAATACTATATACACCTGTGTAATAAAACTGCAGACACAAAATGTGGACGTGACTCTGAATAAATGATATAAAAGAAACCAAAAAAAAAAACGATCAGACGACGCAATTGATACGAAATGAAAAAGAAGAAACGAGCCAATCGACGATTTATATTTTATTCTTTCCGAATTTTTCATGAATTTTCTATAAAGAGTTTTGCTCCTGACAGTATAACCGCACCGGATGCAATTCGTCCTCCGCTTGCGCACTCGTTTCAGCATATTTACAGGACTTCTGGCTCTGATTGGCTGGCACAGGTGATTTATCGTCAGCATAAAAAAAAAAGAGAAAGAGAGAGAGAGAAAAAAAAAGAAACGAATATCTATCTATCTATCTGCAAACGCCATAGTTCTTTATTCAAAAATAGCAGCCGTTCCCTCTGGAACTGTGTCAATTCGTGGATCACTGTGAAGCGTGAATCACTTTAGGAAATTAACTTTTCCCGGTTCATGCGACCGAACGCGCGAAATTTGATTACGGTCAATGTGAAATACGATAACTGTCCCCTTTGTTGTAATCAGATTCTTCTGAAAATACCGTTCTGTGATTAGTAGTTCGTTCTTATGACTGATAGACGATCAACAAACGATCGTGAACATATTTTTACCACGATTAATTTAAATATTTAATGAAACTTTGACCTAAATCTTCAAAATAGATGAGTACGTAAAAAGTATCATAAAACAGATTAAGTAATCGATCTGAGATAATGAAGAAATGATAGAATGTATTTAAAGGAAGGTCTAACACTTTCAAAAAATTGCTTTTTTTCTTTTCATATTAATTTTTCAATTTTTTAACGCGAGATTATTATTTTCCCGCCTATAAAATTGCTCTGTAACGCCTAGTTTGAAAAATTGCACCGTATTGCACCGTATTAAAAATTGAGGCGGGACTAGATTGCAACACTAAGCCACGCCCACTTCAGCAACGATAGCGTGATGGAGACACTGTAAGAATATAGTAGTAATCGCTCGTTCTAAGAGCGAGAGATATTCTTAAGAAGTTCTCTGCAGGTCTAAAAAAATTGCTCGTGGAGGAAATATAGGCCTACCTTCATATCAAAGCTATAGGCCACGCCTACTTCAGCAACTATAGTGTAGTAGAGGTACTCTATGAATATAGTAGCGATTGCTCGTTCTTAGAGTAAGAGCTATACTTTGAAAATTCCACCTAAATCGGGAAATGTTTGTTCTGAAAAGTACATAAGCTCATTTTCATATCAGAGCAAATAGGCCACGCCCACTTCAGCAACGTTATTATAATGAGGGCACTATATGAATATAGAAATAGTTGCTTGATCTAAGAACGAGAGCTATGCTCCAAAAGTGCTGTCTTTTGGAAAGTTCTACGTTAAAAAAAAAAAAAAGAAGGAATTAGAGCGAGGTATTGGAAAAGTGAAATATTTCGAATTTTTTCGAAGATTTATCTTTCGTTGAAAATGTGACAGTGGAATGTTCGAACACCTTGGATAAAGTATAGATACGTCTTATCAAGAATCTGAAATATCTTCACGAAGTATTGATTTTTACAACATCGTACCTTGATACTCCTTTACGCAAAATGTTCTGAAGAATCAATAAACGTAAAAAAAAAAAGGAAGAAGAGAAAGAGAAAAGGTGAATTTCTTAGCTGCATCGATACTACACCGATGGAAGAGCAAAGTCGTAAGAAAGTAAAACTTTCTATACCATTCAACTTTTCTTCTATTTCTAACGAAACTTGAGGTGAATATGATCCGTCCCAATTGTCTGATACAGCCTGTACACCAACGATAAATAATATAATGAACGAAATCATGCTTTATCTGAAATTGCTATTACTTTGAAATAAATCGACATATATAACTGTAACAAAAGTAACAGATAGAAGGATTATTCCAAATAATTACTTTTTAATTCAATTTCAAATAAAATCTGCTCAGTTCTGATTGAAATTTTCTGCTTGATGATAAAAAAAAATAATAGTCAGCCATTGCAACGTAATTTTTTTTATTACAAACTCGTATCTAGTACACGTTCAGCTCCAATATTGATAAGAACAAATAGAAACAAACTTAGAAACTTTTCTTTTGCGAACAAAAATGTAAGAAGTATTTTATTCACTTCAAAATTTCTTCGAATTTCTGTTTCAAGTTCTTACGATGATCAAAGAACACGATTGCTATCCTTTCTCTTCACGTAATAAAAGTGTGCATTGAAGACAACGTTTAGCATTATGACAAGATTCATTTTCCACGAATCTGCGGCTCTTTTCGTCGAGATAATCAGGCGAAACAAATAATTCGCTAAGCATCTTATCGTAATACTTCTCATGAAGCGTACAGAACTAATTTGCTCGCGAGGAATACATAACCTTCCATTAAAAAGATGAGCGCAATTGCACTATCGCAGGTGCATCGTTGTACTAACGAAAAAAGTGCGGACATAGATGAAAAAAGAGAAAAAAAAAGAGAGAAGAAAATAAACCTTGTTATTCCATTTTACCCTTTTCCCGCTGTCGCTCTTTTTTTTTTTCTTGCTTTCTGGCTTCGACCAAATGGAAGATACGATCTATTCCAATCGCAATACTCGCTCGATGTACTTCAATAAATTCATAAAGCCTTTAAATAAATCAAGTAATCGTTACACGCATTTTCATCTTTTTTTCTTAGTTTGTAATTTAGAATAGAATGTTTAGTGCAATTAGGCATGCAGATATTGGGACTTTAAGTCCAGCGTGGGTCACCAATGACCCATTACAGTAATAAAGAAAATAGCTGATTTCAAAAATTTGCCAAAATTACAGGAATTTATTTTTTTTTATGTAATTTATATGAGAGGATGAAAATAATCTCGTTACTTTTTCAATTATTGCAATCACAGTATTTAAAGCACAAACACAGACGCAAGCGTTTACCTCGAAACGTGATTCATCGATACGACCGGTTCATTCGTTCAGAAAATTAGCCTAATCAAGAACACACGTTAGTCCGTGCAATTTAACAAAACAAATAAGCAAATCTTCGTAGGAAGCCGCGCACACGTACGTCCCGCAGCGTCGACTTGTTTCCATGGGAAAGAACCGACTCGTTTCCGATCGTGGCACTGGATTTCCTGGCCGGTCGACGCTTGCAATTGCTTGTGTATTCAAGCGACAATCGAAAATCGTTTCCACGCCGCGGAGCTGCTCGCGTCCCGGGCAAGTGCCGAAAAAACAGAAAGTTTTTTTCAGGTCACTGAATAAATTCATCCCGCGGGGCTACCCACCGTTGGCCTTCGAACAAGACTAACTCTCGTTCTCTGCACAGAACCAGACAGAAGACAAAGAACACAAAAAAAAAGAGGAAGTTAAACTGAAAAAAAAGAACCAAGCTGAAAAAGAAAAGAGAAAAAGAACGAAATGTAGAAGAGTACGTTTTATAGTTACTATTATCTCTGCTATTAGTTTCAAGTCATCCGACCTTTCCTAAACAGCAAACAATCCACGTCGTCCTTTAACATTACTCACCCTCTGAACCTAGATCTCCACATCATCCTTTGCTCTTACTCGTCACTGAACCTAGACCTCATCGCCTCATCCTATATTAACTTCTGAGACAAAATAACCCCTAGATACCTAACCTATATCTACACTTGATGACAACTGAAAAATAGAGATGGTTAATACAACAAATCCTGCGAGAAAATCAAAAGAAATAAATTTCAGAGACGACGAAAAGAGAAAAACCCTACAGAAGCTCAAACAGCTATGAATTCTAACCTAACCGTTGAATTCTTCGAATTTTAATCGTCAAAAACCATAGTTAACGATTGCTGCTCTCCAATATCCTCTTTCCATTAAGTATTCCCGATGTATTCGACAAAAATTACACCGCAATAAGTTCCATTCGCCGCGAAGGCTCCAGCCTAGCCTCTCGAGGTTCTGGGCAGCGTCCAATTCCTCCGGTTACGAACTTCACGATGACTCGACGTAATCGCTTCCTCCGGGGCGATACGACACAAGGCGTGGTGTGACGTGGCGCGGCGCAGTTGTAGAAAGTTTTAACGCGGTCGGCGTGATCTTGCAAATAGCCGTCGTAAATCAATAGCAAAAGGGGGTGGCTTGGGTGGGCCACGTGGTGGTGGGAGGACGTTCGAGAGACCAAGTTCCCGGTAGAAACGAGCCTCCGTGTTCACGCGGGTAGATAGGGTAGAGGGGCGAGGTTTAGGAAGGGGTAACGAGAAATTGAAGGAGCCTGTCGTAAATGGATGTTCGCGATTACGAGAAAAATCGTGTATAAATGGTAACCGGCGGTGTGAGAAACGTATTGCGTTCGATGAAGTTTTATCTGTCGATGGTTTTAGTGATGGTGGTCACGACAAGGAGAGATCAGAAGGAAAGGAATTCATCCATACGAAGATGCACGTTTCTTCCCTGCGAAGAACGATTTCGAATCGATGTGAACACCAACCGATCAGCGATTAGAGAAGCAGACATTGTCGTGTATTATGCAGCGATCGTACGTTTCCGAGTCTTTGCTAACTGAAGGAGATTAAGTGGAGCAAACACCTTCAAGGACCCTCATTTTTCCTCGTTTCTAACTGCTAGTTATGTCACACTGTATAATAGTAGAATTTTTGTATCTGCGGAGCATACACGGTTCCTATAGGCCGCTATGGAGGCAGCATTCGCAAACTTGGACAAGGAACAGTTGAATTGTTCACGCTTCAGTTCAAGAATCGAAGCAGTGATCGCAGTGGAAAGAGGTTATATTGAATAATAAGACTTAGTGAGAGTCCCCTAATTAATGCACACACAAACTTCTTCGTGAATACCAGTTATTTCTAAATAAACAAATGTTTCAATAAACTGTTTATTTTGTCCGGATTTTGCTATACTCTGGGTATTGTTCCTTCCATCAAATTTTCTCACTTCGAACGTTCCCTTACCTGATTTTTAAGATGTTGAACAGGTCACAAGTGCTTTTTCTATGGTCGAATCATAGTAAGGGAACGTTAGAAGTCAAATTCGCCTCCAGTAAAGAGGAATTTTGTTTGAATCCGTGATACCAACGAAGGAGATATCTCCAAAGTGACGGTGTTCCCTTGGAGGTAGGCTGTTTTCGGGAGTAACATAGCAGAGAGAACCTAATGCCATCGCGTTTCATTTGTCACGGCAGTTTATCGACCGCGTCGAGGAACGAGATTGAGACGGGAAAGGTGTTTGAATTGTAATCGGCTGGCTGCCTCGCGACGGTTCGACGCGTTTGCCCTTGCTGAAAGATTCAGGCTCGAAGGATTCGCGCTTTTGTGACCAACGACGCGACGTCTCTGACGCTTCGCCTCTTGAATAAACTTAAGGGTTGCAGAAGCAGCAATAGCAGTTGCTAGTGGTAGTTCTCTAATTGATGGAAATGGAAATGGTAACAGTGACAGGTCTCGATGGTAATTTACGTATTCTGATAAATTACGTATCGGGATTAGTTCACGTGTTTTGCATATTGTTTTTAGTTCCCAGACATTCGGATTCATTAATATGAAATTATGTTAAACGACGTGATTAATGCTGAGGATACGATTTATATGTTTGCTCGTTGTGCCTATACATTTTGCCCTTCTCTCATTTCAATTTATTAAATGTTTACCATTTTGACGTGAATCGTAAATTACCACGGTATGCAAAAAATAAAAATGATGTGCTATGATGCAAATGTGGTTTATATATTTGTAGGGAATGTAGCAATCATTTTAGTGTTTACACTTGACAAACCTTTGGCTCTGAATATACAGGCTGGTTCATTATTAGTACAGTTACAGAGAAATGTCAAAGGAAGAAAATTAATGATCTATAGAGTACTATATCTGTAGCAGCATATTTTTTTTAAAAGTGCAATTAATAATTCTATTATTTTTTTAAATATTATAGAAATGCATCTTTTTTTCTTACGTTGTTGTTATTCTGTATAAAAAGGTGTTGAAGTATAATCGTGGAGAAACGGTCAGTTATCGAGATATTTTGAAAAATTGTGTTTAACATTCTTTGAAACCTTTCGACTTTAATTTCTTTGTTTCTAACGAAGCACGATATATTTCCTTTAAACAATGCCTTTAAAGCTAGAAACAACAGTAAGTACTAAATGTCTCACTAGAAACAAATACATAAAAGTCAGAAAGCTTCAGAGAATATCTACAAATGGCGGAATAGTATGCTCTTCTACCGGAAAAGTGTGTCTGAATTGACAAGATGAATGCATAAGAGTTAAGCAACTGTGATTTAAACAAGGAACAAAGGAAACAGGAAAGAAGATGTGAATTCTAGTACATTGTTAATGGCGGGAAAAAGATTCACCGCGAATCGTCGATTTTATTCATAACAAATATCCTGTTTCTAAAATAATTGAAACGTCGTTAATTGATGCAAATGAAAGTGTAAAATGTACATCCATTAAACCAGCGACGAGATGCATCGATACGTTTTGAGCCGTTGAATGACGTGAAATGGTCGGATCGAACCGTAGACAGGCTGGAAAGCCTCGAAACGAAATCACGAGAGGCTGTGCAACGGTGGGACGCGAACGAGCATGGTTGAAGCCGATGTTGAGCCAGCACGGCCATTTACGTCATCGGTGTGCCAAAAGCTAGCCTGAAAACCGTGGCTCGAGCACACTTGATTCAGCACTGTCGACTCGTGAATGGATTCCCACTTGACAGCCAGTTAAAACGCCTGTTGCTTAAAGGAACGCATGTGAACACACACCAATAGTCCGCCAGAGAATTCTTCACTTGCTTCTTTTCCTATCTCTCTCTTTCGACGATTGGTGAACGCTCGTGGAAAATCAACACTAGCTGAAATCAATTCGTAATCTCCCATACGTACTGTTCAGATGAATATTTAACTATCGATCTATGCTCGAAAAGGAAATTCCTCTTTTCCATTAACAGGCGCTAAATCGATTTTTCGTGACTTTCTAGATTTCGTGATTGTTTTTTTCTTTTTTATTTCACTCTATAAAATTTACAATCAATTCTACGGGGGAACTTTTAGCAAATATATTGACTTTGGTCAGTAACATGACTAGTATAAGTGTTACATGCGTTAAACTGAACATTAAATAAACAATTATAGAAGATCTATAGCAGTGTTTCTCAAGGTTTGATTGTTAAGGAGGCAATTCAAAAATGAACTCGTTCAGAGTTTAATTTAACCGTATGGTAATAACTGTTTACAGCATCAAGCGCAAGGATCTCACTAGATTTAAATAATAAATAATTGCTAATAATTAAAATAATATAGAAAAATCTTCCATTAAAATTATTCGTAGTTGAATTTCAGGTCTCCATTATATGTTTTGAAACTTTACTTACTGTGTTTTCTTAACAATTTCCTTATGATTTATTCCTAAAACCTATAATTCAAGTTTCTTCAGTGAATAATTCAATTCTTGAATGTTAAAAATTGTGTATATGGGTCATTACATGGGGGTCATTACATGTCATACATAGGGGTCATATGAATTTTAGAAAGGGTTAGGTGGGAAATGGCACAGAAAAGGTTGAGAACCACTGATCTACGGGAATCTACTAGTAATATTAATGGTAGATTACGATAAACGTAATAAATTTTTTTTTTTTGTGAAAATGAAAGACAATTTTCTTATAGTGTATAAATATTTTATTGAACTATACATTCTCCATTTTGGTCCAGTACCTTTTGCCATCTTTCTAGCAGTAGCATGATTCCACGCTCATAAAGCTTCTGATCTTTTTCAGTTTTTAGTTTGAGCTGTTTACATTTATTTCGAATGTGTTTTTTTGAGGTTAGTTTCCTGCCAAGCGTTATACTAAAATACTTAACTGAGTCTGTTTGTGGGATTTTTATGGCATAGGGTAAATGTGACATGGTTTAATTTGTCCTCCTTAACTCTAATGTTCCACTTTTCTAACTTGGGATTGTTTAACGCTAAATTTCTAAAATTTGGCTGCCAAATCTTCTCAAACTGCGCCACATTTTCTCTCAGATTCGAGATTTTTCTCGACGATAATTGTACCTTCGATGAACGTTACTTTCGTCAAGATGCAGTCACGTTATTCCGTCATAAATGTACAATTTGTATGAATTTTACAGCTGACAGGGTGTGTGTGCATAGGTACGTACAAGGAGTGATAGTTTCCGTGTTCACTGTAGAGAAGGGATGGTTGAAAAATATCTAAAGACCCAACGCAATTTGAGCGTATTCATGCGGTCCACGTTTCATTTAAAATGAAATCCGTCTTTCTTATTTCTTCCGGCAAGCGACAGCGGGCGAAAACGCCTGTTGCTCCGCCGGTGAAACAAGCTGCGCCGTGTAATTTTTTTAACACCGTAACACCGACAAGGATTCCTCTCGTTGGTAGCTGAAGATTGTTCCGCTATGAAATTCCTTTCACGTTTACGCCGCCGTTTCCACTTGCCGCATTTTCCCCTCCGTGATCTTCGACAGCTTGGCAACAGCTGTTGTGAAAGATAGTCCTAAAAAGAAATACGAAGTTATAGAGAGAGAGAGAGGAAACACGGGGTTGAGAACGTCGCTGAACCTCGGACTCCTTTATCTTCGCTTTTCTGTATCGCTCGACGGTAGAACGGGCTATATTAATTTTCCATCTGAACAGACGTTTACTGTATCAAATACTTTCTTACACGTGAAAGTGTACGTCGCGTTTCAACGCTTTTATTCGTATTTAACGGAACGTCGATATGTTACAGGTTGATCTATCTTTAATTTTATTCTGGATTAGTTAGGAGACTTCTCTGATTCTTTTTTTTTCATAGATTATTAACTCTTTGTAGTTCAACGTGGATTGGAATTTTGATTGGATTCAAGTAGCTGATATTTTAAAAAGAAATGGGTTTTTCAAAATGGGACTCGATAAGTGTTGGCTTCTTTAATTAAGTTTATTGTAAGATTGAAACAGTTTATTTTATTTTTAATCTGGTACCGCAGTATTTCGGTGAAATGGCTGCCACGTTCTTCTGTGCTCAGATATTTAGGTTAAATTTTCACCAAATTTTACTTGAATAATGTACAATGAAATGTATGTATTGATTTTTTAATGAAAATTAATCTTATATGTGAAAACAATTTTAGAATCTTCCTTATTTTTCATACGCTCAAAGGTATGTAACACATTCAAGGTTAGGTTTTTACTAATTTGAAGGTTAGGTTTCGCCAATAAAACGTGATCATAGCTTTCTCTTTTCTAAATGAAACTTTCTGCAAGAATTTCAAGGGTTTCTAAGAGTTTCACTGAAAAAATTTTCTAAATTTGCTGATCGATCGTATGAAACATGCTGGTAGTGTAAAATATCAATTAACTTTCGTTTTCTTTGCAAAGATATATGTATATATCTCACAAGAAAAATTAAATATGAAAATTCGTCGTTTAACAAAATTTGAAATCTTTCTGATAGGTTTAATTTTAGTAGAAATTACGGTTGCAAATTAAAATTGTATCGATAGTATATTAAATACTTAAATTTCCAGTTTGTAAAATACTTTCCGATGATTGCACAAGCATAATTGTAATTTTACAAAACGTTTTGGTACATTGAGGAAATTCGTAAGCTTTCTATGTATACATCATGTGAAACTCTGGAGCATACGATACGTGTACGTGCAATACAGGATCAGTGTACACGTCCTTAATTTCCAGAAGCCTAATCTGTGAATCCTTTGATCCACCATTGATCACCCACATTCATGTGGGCGCACGATACGTTAATTGCTATTGACAGCGGCAAAAGAGCTCCAAGTGTTTCACGTTTGATTAGAACCTGAACTTCTCTCTATCGATTACCATTATTCATAAAGGATATAATTTCACCGATATGCCATTTATTTGCCTCTTACAACCATGATTTTGAGTAACGAATGTAAATGAACTGTCTAATTATTATACAACCAATTTTCTTCCTTCTTTTCTTTTTCTACAAATACTTAGTCAAATATTTCCGTTTCATAATCGTGAAAATTTAACCCCTTCATTTATGATTTCGCATGAGATATTTATCTACCGTTCCAAATTGCATTTGGTAATCCTCGGTGTATTAAATTGAAACAAAAGACAAAATTAAAAATAATATTTTAACTCTCGTTAATGATCGGAGGCTCTTTGAAACAGAATAGCCTTTTCAACCCTTTGCTCTCCGAATACTTTCTTACATGATCGATTTATCAGCTCTAACACACTTTTACAACGAAACCACTCCTTCTGATATGAATTAATCTACTCTCATATATTTCATTAATTTCTTTTAGCAGCTACTATAAAAATTTCAAGCAAATCGAATAAAACTTGTTAAAATTATGCTGCAAGCCAATTTGAAAAACCCGTTTAAAGTTTTGAGTAATGTCATTTCATATTTACACTATAGAAATCTTTAATACACCTTTAATCTGCTATGCCTACACCATAACCCCCACCATAATCTCCTTCTATAACAATATTATCCTCCTGTTCCTCTTTCTTTGATGATTTCAAGGTTCTATGAGCCTCTTTAGCGACACCAGTTTAACCAAGGGTGTCAGCCATCGAACGAATGATCCTGATCGTTCTCCATCCAGATTGTATTTCTATATCCTCGTCCGTATGTCCGAGAAGCCGATAAACCAACCGGTAATAAAGAAGCATATAACGCGGCACATAAACATGAATCAACCGAATTGACCGTAGTACACACAAACATACAGACTTGGTCGATTCTCGCCAGTGCACTCTGGAAAGTATTACATCTCATAAACTGAGAATACCGTGTATGCAAGCTTACTGCGAGCCGTGGGTCGTGGAGACGGTTAGGCAAGCAGCTGGGAGATTTAGTGAGATCTTTGGGTAAAGTGTGGATATTGAGGGTATATCACTCACAGGCTGCGGTTACGTCATCCCTTCCTCCACTCCTCCCTTTCCCACTCTAACTCCTCTCCATCTATTGCCAGACTTACGGTCCTTCGCCAGGTTCCTCTTGAGAAACAGCAGGCCCAGGTACACACCTGCAGTTGAGCAACAGCAGGGAACCATGGTTGCTGGTTTAGATCAGTTAGGCTCTGAGGCTGGACCATTTGCCTGTGTCCGTGCCATTAGTAACGGAGGGCGTAAGCAACATCTTCGACGGTAATGTAAATCGGAAATCCGCCCACTCAATTACACCGACCCGGTCCTAATCATGCGTGCATCGAGGCACATGCTGCAATCAATGTCCCTTACGGCTCCTAATTCAGCAAGTGATGAGAATTAGATGGTACCATGGTTCGAACGTTTCCATCGGAGTCGTATGAATGGTATCGGCGATTGTCGATTAACGGGTTCAAAGGTGGGAGAATTTTTTTTTTTTTTTTTAATATTTTACTCTCGGTGACGAACATTTGTTCAGTATTTTCTTTTGTTTGCTTGAAATCTTCGTCACTCCGTCTTCTGTTCGAAGACACCGCATGTTTTTAGGTTAGGTTAGGTTAGGTAGAATTATTATTTAATTATCAAATGAAATTTGGCTTCTAATGAATTTTTGAATGTCAATTTTATCTCGAAGAACCACCTGTGCATTTGGGGAACTTCTAGTCTCGTAATTTCACGCGGAAGTTATCTGATTGAAGTAAAAGAAAGTGAGATATTGGTATTTTGAGGGGTAAATTTGAATTAGGGTGTAAATCTCAGTCTGAACGAATGTAATTTAGGAGCTTGTAATTTAAAGCGTCGAGTTGTTTTTTTATTTTGTTTTTTTTTTGCAGCGAATCGTACAAATTAATGAATAAAGATTTTGATTAATACGAAATGCAAAATAATGCATGTACAATTACCGGGGGATTTATTCGAGCAAATAATATTTTATCGAACAGAGGATGCTCTTGCAATGATTTCGACGTTAATTTAAATAAATCTGTAAGAATAAACTGAAAAGTTAGAACGAATACAAAATGTCCCATAATTCGTCCTGTTAATATATAATAAATACGCGAGAGAGTATTTTCAAAGGGATAAGCGACGCTGGAAATGCGGAAATTGAATTGAAACTTCGACTCGTTTTATAAACTTACACAGCAGTATATCATCGAGACTTTAAATCTCTGTAATTTCACCAACTGCAACTCAAATGTTGCACTTTAGATCGTTAATTGTTTGTAGCTTATTAACACCAATTTTATTTTTTTTTAAATCCCATAGAAAAAGAATCTAATGATGTTAAAATCGTACTTCGAAGGCTAATTGAAATCTTCACTTCTCGATGAAATTTTGATCGCTAAAACTGAATGTTTTTTTTTTAGTTGTGTAACAATATAGTTCAATTCTGACCATAAAAAGTCACTCAATATTGATTGATATCGCTCAGCATTTGCGGAATTTAATCACTCAAATTTCAAGCTGTTTCCATCGAAGAGATACGTGCACGATGTTGTACACGAAACCGCAAACAAGCTTCACAGTCGGAAATTTTCTTCAAATTGTAACAGAACAACAACACTGCTCCATCTCGCGGAACTTCGGTTGTAGTCGATTTTTTAATCGAAAATTCCATCAACGTTTCGTGTACAAAAAGTTTTCTATCCACTTCGAATTTTCCCTACTGTATTTCCGAGCAAACAAAGAAATTTACTCTTTAACCTCAATTTCCATGTTACGAAAAACCATCGACACGAGAAATTCGTTGCTTTCCTATGGAATTAGTAATACATGGAATTTTATATACCTGCAGGTTCGACGAACTCTTTAATTGTTGATTTAACAACGTGGTTACTGTTCTCGCGATTGCCATTCGTAGGATTTAACTAGCTGTTGCGTCATGCACTTTGATGAAATAGTATAATCAATAGTTCTGGCGTAGTTTGACGAGTCATCTCGGTGTCTTTCAGATGTTTCTATTAAAAAACGTCTGAATTTATATTTAGAATTACACACTGTTATATCTATTACACACATCTACAAACATGCACAAATTTAATTCTAAATTTACTATAAAATTGTACGATTTAATTATAATTTTATATTAAAATCAAATTTAATATTAAATTAGCGTGAAAATTTGTTCAAAAATGTTTCCACAACTTCCCTAGAACAATAGCTCTAATTAATAACAAATAATCAATGAAAAATTTGAGCACAATAGTTAGGTTAGGTTAGATTAGGTTAGGTTAGGTGCAGAGTTCTTAAATATTAAAACAATTAATGAAATTCTCTGAAGATTTTACTTTATTATTTTCTAAATTGACTATTATATCAAGAAACGTGTTGAATTAAAGTTGTCGATCTAAATAAGACGCATCTTTTACTTCCTGTTACTTTTTCTCGCAAGAAGAACTGTTTTCGAAAAAAAATAAACAAATAAAAATAAAAATAAAAAGGAGCTGGAAATAAAGTCAACAAATTTTTCTGTACATTCGAAAATTGAAGTATCTTCTGATTTTTCTTAATAGAAACTAAAAGATGTGTAGCTTCTATTCAGAACTTCAAGAAATGATATCGTTTCATTTTTAACAAACTTTCACTCCTATTCTGTCACCACGAAACACTTTCTGCATTTCAAACCTCTGAAGCAACGAAAAATTTAATGAAACAAGGGTTCGAAAGGAGCCACTCAGAAATATCAGAAACGTTCATCTCAGGCCATACAGTGAGCAGCTTAAATACTATGAATTAATAGGAAAATCAAGGTACATTGTACACGAGCGAAATGCATCTAGGTATCCCAGAGGACAGATCTTAATTATTGGTAAGATGAGCAGGACACAATAACGAATGCACGAATGAGATTCACCAAGCGTTTATAGTAGAGAGGTGACAGCCTGCTGTGCAAGCTGCACTTCGAGGGAGCATATTCACTAATAGGAATTAGCATCAGTAGCACAATACTGTCTCTGGCGCGATATAGGCCGGGATCAATCAAATCTCCAATACCGTGGCGAGCTTCTCGATGACCACGTTTACAACGTAGACCGCGAGCTCATCAATCCGAACCTGCTTCGAACCGAGTCGATATTGGTTTCCTCGCTAGCATTGTTATCCTACAGCCAGCCAACAGTCTGTACTACAACGACGACGACGATTGGGACTTGGAAGACGTGAAGGAGGATGTTATACAGGGTGTATCTATTAGACCTAGAAATTATCGATTTCTCCATACAATTGGACTTTTATGTAAAAAGAATAAAGACTGATTAATCGTTGATATAATCTTTTTTGTCATGTTTCTGGCTGTTTGTGAATGTTTGAAGTAGAGTACCTGTACTGATTATAAGATTCTAGTTGGAGAGAATTTATTTCTGCACTTAATAGTAACTATAACTTTGTTTTTTTGTTTTTTTTGAAATAAAGAAGTGTATAGTAAAATTTTGCATTGTTTGACAAGCTCTCTATCATCGAGTACTGTTAATTTTTATTGGAGAGCATCGGTGTAGTTGCAAAGTGCAATTGTATTTGTTCCTTTTTTTCTTTTTTAGTGGAAATAAACAAATTTTGTACGTTAATTGATTTTTCATGTCATTTTGAGTGGAAAAGTGCTGATACCATTATATTAAAATTTCTAATTTTTAAGATTTCTGAGATTTGCAAAATTTATTCTTAGTGTTTCAAAATACATTTTTAATATAAATTTTGATACCAAAATTTTGCGTCGAATATCGCATTGTAATATCGCGAAGTAGTATAAGACAAATTCCAAGTTACCAAGGAACATAAAGGACAGAGGACAATTGAGTAAGTTACACGAAACTAACTTCTTTAAGTTATACACCTATTAATCCATATCAATCTACACAGCTGTTGTATTTTCTAATATAAATTTGCATTCTCGCTGCTTTCACATCATTTTCCCATTATTCAAATTCCACAACTCCTTTCAATTACACAATTTCGTCCAACGTTCGCATCTCCACCTGTACAATAAGTCATCCACTTTCCTCGTTCATTTTCAAGTTATCATCCTACTCTGATCGCCATCTTCATTCGCTTTACCGAACTTTCAGGAATAATATTTCCTTCGTTTCGCGGGACATTCTTATGTTTCCGCTTTATTCTCTCTCTCTCTCTCTCTCTCTCTAAGTCTCTCTTTCTGTCTCTTTCATTTCTCAGGTCTCACCGACTCGCGTCTTAAGACCGTTCTCCTCGCCAACCCTGTTCCTGTTGCTCAAGCATCTTGACGCTTTAGAAAATTTTCCTGTGCTTCTTAAACTTTCTGCCCGAGCCAATTTGGCCTGCTTTTACCTGTTTTTCTGCAACCCGTAAAAGTTGCGCGTTGCTTCTCTCTACTTGGAATCCGCGCGCTTTTATTCCTCGCAACTCTCTTAAACAATTCCATCTAGTCGTGTACCATTTCTGTCCTCGTCACGCGAAATTCAAAGTCAGAAATGTGAATTACGGCTGTCAGTTCGTGGTAAATTGTTTTCACAGAGACCTCAAGCGTTTAGTTCGTCGTTAATGTTTCATTGATAGTGTACAGAATTGAAAGGCAACTAATTGGTACAAATGGAAAATAAAGAAACTTTATATGTAAAGATTCACGTTGAAAATATGCATAATTTATTCTGATTGTTGTACAATTTATTTACACGAAAAATTAGCACGGGTAAAAATAACTGCAACTAATTTTATAATAAATGACAACTATTAGGTCGGTGCACATGTTCCTTGAAATGAAATTTAAGATACATCGTGCTTCTTTAAAATAGAATATATATATATATATAATAAAATTAATTTCCCCACGATTTTATCACATTGCAATAATTTTCTACTACGAATTTCTTTAAATAACCACAATTCCTTTTTCATTACACAGAAACAATTGTCAAAGCATTGTTCAAGCAAGCTTATAACAAGCTCAATGTGTTGGTGTGACATAATCAGGGACAATATTAAGATTTTTACATTCACGTCGCCATTTAAAAAAAGAAAAATATTTAGAAGTTTGGTCATATATATTTGTTTTATTATAAACTTCTCGAGTGAATTATTTCTTCCCTAGATCGTCAATTTGTAAAGACTGTTCAGGTTTACTTCACGTTCAGTGTCCTAATACACACCTAAACGGAACTATGTATATTTCTCGTTAGACGAAACACCCAGTAGATTTTCCATTCCCGTTTATTCTTCTCTAATCGATGTCGTCGTACCTCGCGCACGACGTCATCGACGAAGTCAATCGCCGGTAATTCTGCAATTCAGACAAAAATAACGCTGATATCCAATCGCAATAGGAGCACAATGGACATCGGGGACGATGACTACCCCCAGCACGGGGCACTCAAAGAAATTGGCTGGTGGTTTCCCGACCCTGGCCAGTCAGGATCTTAACGGATAGTTGGAAAGTCCGGGAGCAGGTGGCTTTCGAATCGTTCTCCGAATCAGACTGCTTCAACAGCCCCATTCCTGAATCTCCTCTCACCTACGACTTTCCATCTTCGACCGTCGCAAGGCCAAGCTAGCCGGTCATTCTTTTCGTATTGCATCCGACAAAGAAGTTGCCCCTCTGCTTCAGAGTTCCTTTAAATCCCGAATACTTCTCCTTACCCTTGGTCCTCTCTTCCCTCTCTACTTTAGTGTACAAGGTCCTCTCTATCCTTGATCGTCTTCTCTTTGAGGAGACACAGCTCCCCATAGCTCTGATCCCTTCACTCGCGCCTTCCAAGTCTTCGAAGTACTTTTCTTTCCCTTTTCTTCTTCTTCTTCTTCTTTTTTTTTTTCTTTTCTTGTAAACACCATTCGACGAGGAGGAAGAGAAACCGGTTATCGGGTTGGAGAACGGAAAACGCGGTGCGCCTTTTATCGGGATTCGTTTTTCTCGCAAACACTTTTGAACTAGCTGTTCAAGAGGCGATAGCGCCCTCTGAGATTGCTCGCGATGATATTAGCGTGAAGATAGCGCGATCGAACCGATTAACTGTCTTCTAGAGTTAGGCTTTGGTGGATGTTGGATTATGAAGGGGATGAGGATGTCACCGGATGGTCTAATCTCTTGCTAGTTCTTTTATTCTTTTCGGGGGAAGCTGAGGTGACGATTTTCTGTTTGGATTTAGCACTCATCAATCTTCTCTGTTTCAGATCTTAATATGTCCGTCAGTGTTAATTCGATGGAATGATGAAGAATCAATGAGTGATTAATTTTGTACACTTTTTTTTATCGAATATAAGAATCATTAGGCTATTTTTCACCTATTTCATCATGTATCATGCACATTTGTGCTTTGTTTCTTGATTAAAAGTGTAAAATTGCATTGAATGCACTTAGTACCTAAAAAAAAAAAATAAAATATATCAGAATTACAGAGCTTTCCAGAATGCCTGATTTAAAATCATTTCCTACAGAACTTGTGTTTCATACACGATATCCTTGAAACCACGAATCGATATAAAAATCCATAGTGTAGTAATCAGTATAATACAAATTTGACCAATCGCTGTAGTGTAGCAACAAATAAATAATATGAAAATTACAGGAATTGTAAATCGTCTCAATGAAATATCGTCAGAGGTAGCTGGAAGAATTTGATCACAAAGAGTACTTGTTCAACCAAAACAGCAGAAATTCGCGAGAAAGAAATTCGAGACGACAGAATTGTAGGTTACACACGTGAGAAAATATTGCGAAATAAACGAACAGTACGTAGTGTAACAATTAGTTTCCACCTTTCTTCCGAATAATTTCACGAAATCCGTGTATACGGAATTAAACGGGAAAAGTACGGGCGGCACGTACACGTACATACATGTATATACATATATATGTATACATATCGAAATACATGCAAAAGAAAGCTGGATAGGTGGAGATTGCGGCGTGCGCGTAATCATAACTTGAAATAGCGCGTTCAGCAATAGCAGCTACAGAAGCGTCCAAGCGTAGCATTAAATTTCACAAAAAAAGAGAGAAAAAAAATGGGGAAAAAACGAAAAAAAAAAAAGGAAACAGGGAGAAAAGTGCGCGTGGCGGGAAGTGAAATTGCAGTACACTCGTTTCTGCCATCGTCCGAATTTTCGTGGAAATGTAGAAAAATAGTGACGCGATATGATTACGCGGAGCGACTGAAAAGAAAAGTTACAAAATGGCCGATCAACTGTTAAAACTGTACAGTTATCGCACCGCTTGTTCGTCGTTTAATAGTTCGACACCGTTCCTTTCCTTTTATTTCTGTTACAAATAGCTCGCCGAGCAGTTTGTAACAGAATTTCCAGAGAAGTTGTTATATTTATTAGTTTGACGAATTGTTACGGCATCGAGTTTCATCAGACGAAAGTTGAAAGTTGGCTGGAACTAGTGTAAAAAGAAATTCTTTTTTTTCCTTATTTATTTCGTGTATCGACACTCTTCCAATTGTCTTTCAAATCTTCGCTACTTTAAAGATGGCTGCTTCAGGCAATTTTTCCTGTATGACTCACATTCTTCTTTCATTTTAACGATAATTCTTCTTTCTTTATTTGTTAAATACTCAATTTTAGTAATTTACAAAGAATAATATCAAAAGAATAGAATACAACGGAAAATTTACTTGAAACTTCAAGTTGTTACCAAAAGTAAACATAACCTCTTTAAAAAATGGTAAAAACAAGATACAAAGGTTACTAGCATTTTGTAAATGAAAGATTCCACGAATAAGTGTGGAAAATTGAAAACACAGTGAAATATTCAAGGTGTTTAATTCTGTTATCTCTGTAAATTATTTATAAGGATAAAAAAAAAGTAAAATCGCGTACAGTACGATTATAACGAGTGCAGTGACTGCTGCAAATAATTAAAGCGTGCCAATTCTACTTTTGTAAGGCCATTCAATAAGAGCTATAAAACTTCTATCTAATCCTATCCAAGCTTTCCTATTTTTAACTATTAGTTGTCACACTGCAACGAGATAATATGATAATATTAACTATATTTATATACTAGTATATTACTATATTAGTATAAAATACTATAGTATCCTACAGTATTAGTACAAAGTATTATAGTATTACTATAAAATAAGATTGTTTTATAAGGTCTTCCAATAAAAGCGATAGAACTTTGAATTGAAATGGAACAAAAATTTCGAAAGATAATCTAATATTCACTACGTCATTTTAAAATACATTAAATGGCATTATACACAAAATAAAATATCATTTAAATAACCACCATGTTTATTTTTGATATAGTGAACACGAATCACATTAAATTGTACGAATCACATAAAAATCATATTAAATACATCATTAAATAAAACGAATTTTTTTGTTTCGTATTATAGTATCTATTTAATTTTATTATACATTGTATATAACCAGATAGCAAAAAAGTGTATCATCACTAGAGTACACACTTGTTTACCGAACACCCGATATATATTTCTGATATGATTGATGATGGTTAAGTTGTAACGTGTTCGTGTATATTTTTTACTTTGACTGATAGTTTACAGGACCGTTTTCCATGGTTTTTCGAAGAAAGGATCCAAAGGGATTTAGCAGGTGTAAAATTTGACAAACAGAATTTTCCTTTTTCATTTCGTAACACGTGCTCTGTTTGAGCATCGAATAACCAACAATTGAACGATACTTAAATGAAAGTATCGTTAACAACACTCATATAATTGCAGGTATTATCGTGGATACACATCGATTGTGCCGGTCAATTTAACAAATATCGTCGGATAAGTTTACGGTGAAAAATTCTTTTCCATAAAAATAAAGAGAGACTGTTTAAACAATGGATACCAGAGCGAACATACAAATATCGAGAGCTGCTGAAAAAAGGAACGAAATTTGCGAAAGCACATATCAAATATGTGCACGCATTCCATCGTTTGTTTATTTTACCAATTTTCGAAATTCGACCGATGGAAAATTCATCTGTGCCAACTTTTCTTTTTTTCCCCCCTTTGCTTTCTAAAGCTGCATAAACGCGATGCCGAAAAATAACACAATGAATACCTACCGCTGTCGTATTACGGATCTGAAATCAGGAGAGAGGTTTTTTTTTTTTCAGGAACAGTGTAAGGATAACAATGACACGATTGTGTTTGTTCAAGCTCGTTGTTGTTGTTTTATCTCTCTCTCTCCCTCACTTTTTCTCCGAGTAGCGATAAATATTCACCAAGGGTGGAACAATACAGTATTTACGACACAGTGGAGCGTTCAAAATGACATGGACGCGCTACAAAACGCCATGTTCTAATGAACGTGAATGCAAGAAACCAAGAATGCGTGACCCGTTGATTTGTGTTCCGCGGAGCAGAAAAAAACCTGCAAACTATACCCGCAAAAATGAACCTCGTGATTCTAATTCCGTGCATATCACGACTTTTGTTCTGCGCGAAGTAAATAAAAAAAAAATATATATATATATATATATACATGGTGTTGTTCGTAAACGTTATTTTTAACGAATAATTTTTCACATTGCCTTCAATAAGAAACGCTGCAATAGTAATAAAAAACGCTGCATGTTGATTATAATACTTGTACAGAATGTTCACACTATTGCTTATGTATTATAACCTGTTTAACTTCTTACTGTACAAATTTTTAGTTATTATGTACGTTAGTTTCGAATGTTCACTGCTCCAATACGATTTTAGGTTAGGTTAGGTTAGGTTAGGCTTTAAAGTAGTGAAACTGTGAAAAATAACAATTTGAAAAATTCTGTTTTACAATTACGAAGAGATTAGTAACAATTCTCCAGCACTTTGCTTGAAATTATTTTTTAACGTTCAAATGTTAAGTGTGAAATTAAATTCTTTCAGACTGGAATCAGCTAATCGAGTACAACCATTGAAATCGAAATATTCGCGATGGTATTTGCAGAAAAATGGCAGAATAGTAATCAGTAATAAACCAATACATTATTTCATCTATCACACGTGGAATAAAGTGTAGTTTATTTACACTTTGATAACTACACACACAAGTTTATGAAGAAAAAGGTTCCTTAAATTATAAAGATTCAATATGATAATTATATAAAATTTCGATGGACCCTTTTGAACGTGACAGATTTGTTCAATGAAGCATTACGTATTAACGACAGTTGGTACTACGTTTTCGCATAAAATTTATAGAAACGTACACCATTACTTCCTTGTAATATCCTCGCAACCTCAGTGACCCTTTTGTCTAAGATAACAGAGCTCCGAGACCATTTTGTCAGCATCCTCTTGACGTCGGGAACGTGAGATCGTTATTTCATTATGGTTAATTTGAGACTGAGTGCGCTCATGGAGGGAGGCCAACGAGATAACAGAGGGATTCTCGTCATTAGAGGGACGCATCTAGTGAAGATTAACGAGCACCACAAAACGCGACGTCATGTCGAATAATATTTATTTATATTTACTCTCGGGTTACGTTTACGTACTTTTAGGATCTTCATCAACAACTGCACGTAAGGAAGATCAATTGTAATTTAGTGTGAAGCGTGTAAAGAAAGAAATGGGGATAATCATACCATAATTCATGAAATTAACTCTGTTAAACTACTTCTGGGAAATATTATTCATTTATATTTCCAACTTTTATTATATTCTCTATAATTATAAAATGTATAATATGTATCTTAATCAAGTTTTAATTGAAATGCACAGATTTATGATATTTCGTATTTTTAATGGAATAAACACACATAATCATTTTGTGGTAACTTTATTTATACAGTTTTGAATAAATCTACTTTACTAAAAAGTGTTTCGTTTACAACATTATTCGTTTACAATATTTATTTCTCTTAAATAGCAAATAGCAACAAAGATAATTGTATTTAAAATTTACACTGTGCTTCCTTCAAACATGATCAAACACATATGGAGAATTACAAATCCATTAATTTATGGCACACTTTCTGTGGTATCCTATTGTACGTATAATAACTGAAATAGCAACAAAGATAATTGTCTAAAATTCATTCTGTGATTCCTTCAAACATGATCAAACACATATGGAAATTTACAAGTCCATTGATTTATGGTACACTTTCTGTGGTATCCTATTGTAAGTACAATAACTATAATAACAATAAAGATAGTTGCACAAAGTTTACGCTGTGGTTCCTTCAAACATGATCAAACATGTATGAAAAACTTCAAATCCATTGATTTATAGCAATTTATATAGTATCACTATTGTACGTAGGAATTTCTATTCCACTTTTCCTTCAAAATTTCAATTAATTAGATTCTATTTCGATGTTTAAATTTATTTAAGCATTTCTAAAACATAACGAACCCTGTATAATAATTTGTATTTTTGCTTGATAAATTCCACGCACAACCTAGTGAAATGTTTAGAACGATTCGTCCCAAGCGAATGAGTCGCTAACGAACATTGCCGAATTTTTTATAACAAGCGCGTAACGAGCACGGCGACGTGGTTGATTTACGAGCGTGTATCCAATGACGGGAACAATTTTTCTCACGAAATGGGCTTCATAAGCAAATGAACCGTTATTAACTTCTTATGAAGCCGGAGTCCTGCGATCAATGCCTTGAGAATTACGTAAAACCGATAGCGAAAGGTAGAGGTTACCGGTTGTCGAACTATCGATCCATCGCTATCCCGTTGTTGGCCTTTGCGCACCTCTAGGTAAGTAGGTAACTGGAGTTACAGACTACGAAATACCATAACCATGATGTGACAAGGCTTGATTGACCGTTGCACGGAAAACGTTGCCACAAAGGAAACCATTAAAACCAGTTGATAAACTACAGCTTTATTAGATGGGCACATTTGCATAAATATGTTTCTTAATTGGAGAGGTCGTGGCTGATGTGATTGCTACATGCAAAGTATTTTTATGAATATTTTTCATATTCTAAATGGCGTGACACTTTTAACGTGACTTTTCATACAGATCGCATGGGCCAGCAGTGGCCCACGCTATTGTGGTCATTATATATGTTATTTTCAAATAGAAGAACATTGTTTCACAAAGTAAGAACTCGTTACTGTCTCAGCCGGGTCATTAATGACCCATCGGATCGTTTATATGGGGTCTTCCAATAAGAGCGATAGAACTTTGAATGGAAATCAAACGAAAAATATTAAAGATAATCTAGCAATCCTTACTTTATTTTAAAGTACTTTCGATGGCATTATAAATAGAGTATAATATTGTACAAATACTCTCCATGGTTGCCTTTGGTGAAGTGAATACGACAAACCCAATTTTCTAGGACTCTAGCACATGAAACAGATCCTTATCTCAACGATAATGAGAATTATGTTTGCCCTGAAGTCATCAGCAGTTTGTGAGTGAATAAAGAAAGTTTTGCACTTAGCAAAGTGCAAACTTATCACATGTTATTCATATTTTATCAATGGTATCTATTTTTAAACGTGTTTCTTTCATTATTATTTCACACACGTTGTTAACTTTTCAGTATATCAAGGTATTTTCATTGAACGTTGAATTTCAGCGATCTTTTGTATCGAACTTGCCAGAAAAATTAGCCATAGGTCCAGCAGAGAGTAGTCAGTCCAGTGTCCATACAGTGGGCTTGGCGTCGAAACCTATGATTGGACGGACGAGTTTCTCTACCGAGGAACAGGGTTACAAACCCGACGCCAATATTGGTTTGGAGGATTGGCTGATCAAGTCATGTTCCCGCACGGGATCTTGTTTGTCCCGCGTGGCTTTTATATTGAATTGCTAGTATTCTTTGTAAATACGACGAATTCTTTGACAAATTGGATTATGCAATAATTGTCTAGGGCGATATTAGTTTGCTGCCTTTGTTATCTGACTGATTTGTCAAGAATTTATATTGACATTTATTTACTTTATTAATTATTAACCTCTTCGTGAACATTGACACGTATATGTGTGTTTAGTTATTTTGCAATACTTATAATAAACAAAACATGAATAAGATAGGTACAATTTATATCTAAATAAAAGAGACTGCACCTTTAATTTCTCAATTTCCTGTCCATGATTATAAACGAAATGAAAGAATTTAATTTTTATCATTGCACAAAAGCTTTTTTTAT
This sequence comes from Anthophora plumipes, assembly GCA_951804975.1. NCBI lineage: Eukaryota > Metazoa > Arthropoda > Insecta > Hymenoptera > Apidae > Anthophora > Anthophora plumipes. The sequence continues at coordinate 12,709,283 of OX638123.1, read as the reverse complement.
TTATTATCTAAATTAGTATTTAATCGACTATCGTCTGTATTAAAGAAGAAAGAAATCTAACTTTTTTTAAAAAAAGGCCACTAAAAATGGTTGCAGACTAAAATGGTGATTATTTCGCGTAAATAAAGTGCATAGAAATTTCTAATTTTTTAAATACACACGTAAGTTACTTTTCCCGTTGCCTGATAGATTTGTTTCGCGTACGAGTTGTTCCACAAAATTCGCTTGCGGACTCAATCACCGTTCTTCAATGCTTCCTTCCAGCCGCGCGATTTAATCTCGTTTACCGGAAGGAACATCCACGGAACGACAACGCTCACGAACGCTGTGCAAATCACAAAATTTCACGTCGAATATTCTCTCGATCCGCGCAGTTGCGAAGGTCGGCGAAAGCATGCTTTCGAGTGCACGTGTACGATTCTACAGACACGTGGAGCACAGGAGCACGTTCCCAGGATCGAAAGGTGTAAAAACGATCTTTGAAAAGTTTATCGCCGTGCTCGTCCATGTGCGCCAGATGTCGCAGTAAGACGCGAAGAGTCTCGAAACTGGGCGCACGTGTTCTCACCGATTCTTCTACGAACAGTTTCCCCCTCTCCAAACCCCTCAAACGGCGCAATTGCATATTAAACGCATCCGTATTCTTTTTAAACCGTTTCCACCATTGGCTCGCGGCATTTCCTTCTCACACCTCTTCCCCCACCATTTTCCTCGTCGAATGGCGGGAAGTGAAATATAGACGCGTCATAAGAGGAACCACCAGCTCGAAAATACTATCGCTTTCCAATAGTACGTTAGGCAAGAGCGAATGGCGCAGAAATATGCTAGGCGGGTCTTCAACGAGATCGAATAAGGGAAAACGGTCGAACCTGCTCGCGCCAACGGAAAAGCGCGAGGAGGGGAGTGGAAAATAAGCGAAGAAACAGAAAATATCGTTCCGCCTTTTGCGGCCGTTCACCGTGCCATATGGTGACCCTGCGTATATCATATTAGAAGCCAATTTTTAACTCGATGGGGGCACATTTCACGTGAAATTGCCGGGTTATAACCTGGGTTCTCCCGCTAAAAATCCAATGAATTGATAGGAGAACGTGGAAAGAGTGGGGAGGGACCGCCGAACGGTCGTATTAAGGGGCGGGAGTGGAGGAAGAGGGCGAAAAAACTACCGGTCGACTTTTCTTCGGCTTCTCTGACCAAAGGGAAACGACCGCAATATCTTAGGGTGGAAAGTACACACGGACTCTGGTGGCAAAGACCCGGTCGCCTCAAATAAATCTCTCGCCTAGTGTTGGACCCTCTCCACTACGTCCTCCCATTCTCTACTAGCTGCTTGTCTAGTTTGTTTTTTCTTCTAGCCACGTTTCTTTATTTTCCCGCCACTTTTCCATCCCTCTACACCTTTGCTACTTTTCGTTACGGTTATTATGAATACTGTTTTCGAAGGTGAATGTTCTTTGATATTTATTGCAGATTTATTGAAATAATGCGATCTTTGATATGTTTCAGTATTATCTATGGAAATATTTGGATGTCTGTGTAAATCTACTAAAATTTACCGTATTTTGTTAAAGCGGGTTGAATTTTAGTGCATTCTGCTAAAATTGAACGAAGTCTGCTCAATTTTGGTGTATTCTACTGGAATGTACTGAAATATAGTGGAAGCTACTGGAAACCTGTTGAAGTCTATTGAAGTCTACTAAATTTTAGTGTGTTCTACTGAAACTTATCGATGTCTGCTGAATTTTAGTGAATTCTACTGAAATTTATCGACGTCTGCTGAATTTTAGTGAATTCTACTGAAACATGCCGAAATCTACTAGAAGCTACTGGAAACCTGTTGAAGTCTATTAAAGTCTACTAAATTTTAGCGTATTCTACTGAAATCTATCGACGTCTGCTGAATTTTAGTGAATTCTACTGAAATTTATCGACGTTTGCTAATAAAGCATCATAAAATGCCGTTTTTGTAAATGCTGAGCGTATCTTTCGAAAGTTTCGAGAATTCAATTAATATATTCAGACATAATTTAGCATAATCAGAAAGTGCACTTGCAATAGATCATACTTTCAACAAAAAAGGAAACAACCTGAAAAAATGAACGTAGTTTGTGTTTTATTGAAAAAAAAAAAAACAAAAGAAAACGATAGTGCATGCATGTACAATCACGAATAATTATTTCTCAAGAAGAACATTTTAACGAAGTGCCCATACTTCAATGAACGACACTGTACGTACTGTTCATTTATCCAATGAATGTACTCGTGGATATATGCATTTCATTGATGTCTACACTAATGAATTTTGGATTAAATTATTACGATAATCGTAGAGATGTGTAATAGGCATTTTAGCTCCATATATTGTACATACAACAATTACTCGTTTCTTGTTTGAACAGCGCGCTCAGGATTATTGCCCTGTTGAGGATAATATACGTGTGCGTTGCTAATGCAAAATTTTAATGTGCATTTCCGTTAATTATTATGCAACGCAATGATATATACGTTTAATTGTTCATTATATCATTAACAAAACGAGTGTAATACTTTGTTAAACCATTAAATACAGTTGTTAAATTATTAAATAGACGTGATTGCATTGAAAATGACATAAGATCTCTTTCGTATTACGTTTATTATTACGAAATATGTAGTATTAAATTAACTTCTTTTTTTTAAACTGACATATTTGTGTGTTTTTTTTTCTCGAGTTGTGTGACAAGTAAATATGATTCGATTGGCAATAAAAAATTGCTAAACGTTGATTTGTATCGCTCAGTATTCACAGGAACACCATTTCCAGCAATATCTTCAAAAGAAAAGGGTCCAATAATTCCATTTGCTCGAAATATGCGCTAAGCAGTCATTTTTTATGGGTGCAGATATTTTTTTTCTGAGAAATACTAGAATTTTCATCGCCTCAACCATGAAAATTTTGCTCGTTAACGAATCCATCCATTGTGAAATGAGCTTCGACACTAAACAAAATGTTGCTTGAAAACAACGACCCATTTTCACAAATTTAAATAATATAAATGCGTTGTTATAATATATATCTGTATATGTATTAACTTTGTACTACCTTCTACTAAAATAAAACATTATATGTTATTCGAAAAAATGAGAGATGTGTGTATTATACAACACTAACATCTAGGCGTGGCATTTGGACGAACCTGTATATCTCTATCTATATAATTACGAGCAATCTTTGTTGAACTAGGCCGATTAAGTGAAACTAACAAGTCAACTTGTAACGAGAGATTAAATCCTATTTGAGACATCAAGATTACCAATGACGAACAAGTAATTTAGTAAATGGATCAAGATGTGGTCTGATGGACCAACTAACGATGTCACTTTCTTATTAGCTAATTTCCTTAGACAGTATCGTTGTAATCCTAATGAATCTTATTTCGCTAGTTAACGTTTAAAGCTTACGAAACGAGCTTAAAGTGATCTACAAATTCAAGGGATGTAGTTTCAAAGTTGTAAATCGAAAGATTTAAATACAACTTTCTTGTGAGGGTATTATTTAAAAAAAAGGATTATTTTCAAGTAAATAGTGACAACGAGGCTTATTTCACATTTATTCAGCAGAATTTAATAGACGTTTGTAGAATTCAATATATACAAAAATTTAGTAGATTTTAGCAAATTACTACAAATGTCTGTAAAATACAGTGGTACATTTATTTATTTATTCATTTGCAAACACATAATACAAACTTTGGTAAATACAATGTGTGAATATAATGTGTCGTTAACAGGAAAATGATTTTCCAGTTTATTGTAAAGTCGAAGACGTTCTAAATCTAATTAATAAATTTCTGAACATTCTTATAAATTATTAAGGAGATTTTTCGCTTAATATTTCCTTGCTAATTATTACTTTCCAAATTTCTAAAAAAATACCATCTCAGCTTCTATTTTGACATTCGTATCGTACAATTTCCATTCTCACGTGTGGAATAAGCAATGTATAATTCGAAGGAGAAAATTCAAACTTTGCTGGAAGACACGAGACGGCGTTAAGTTGTATACACCTCAGAGTGTGAAGGAAATGCCAAAAATTTGTCTGTGCTAAAAGCAATTTTTCCAAGTCAAAGTAGGTAAATGAGGAAAGCTGGCGCAAAGGATATTTCTGAAAGCCAGAATCTGTTGCATAAAACAGGTTCTGTAGCACAGAGATGTTCAGAAGTAAGGGGCAATCTTACAATGTAAGTTTGCAACTACGTGGACTCAAACGTAGACTTGTTGACATGGTTTGAACATCGAGTACTTTTATGAATTCATAAAAAAAATTTAAAAAAATAAAAATATGACCAGTATAGGAAGTAAACAACTGATAAGATAATAATGAAGCAAATATCGACTCACAAACAACGTATAAAACAGCATAGCAAGAACAGCAAAGCCATAATTATTAATCCAGAAGTTTTTGTGAAAACGTTGTTAGTTTGTAACTACTTGTAAGTTAAGTATTAGAATAAAAGTGACATTTTTTGTTTTTAAATCGAACTCTTCGTCTTCGTCTGTGACAAAAAGCAAAGCAACTATTCTAATATGAAACATCTCCCTTCGTGTTAGGTTAGGTTATGTTAGGTTAGGTGTGTCTAATAATTATATATCTAATTTTCTATAAATATACATCTATAAAAAATATACATCTGTGTCTAAAAATTGGGTTCGTCGTATTCACTTCACCAAACACAATTTTGGTAATAATTTATACGATATTGTAATATTTCATATTTAATTTCATCGAATGTACTTCGAAATAGAGTGAGGAGCAGTAAATTATTTTTCGTATTTTTCATTTCGTTTCGTTTCAAAGTTCTCTCGCTGTTATTGGAAGACCCTACATTTTTATCCATTTACAATATTTTTATAAAAATTTAAATATCACGATTTTGTAGAAAATTCTATGCTCTTCTAAATGACGATAGGCAAATTTGGAATATTTCGGGTGAATAAAGATTCTATGGTATCATTCTCACTTCGATGAACAAAAATGGCAAAAATGGCGCTGGTTCTGATACAATTAGTCGACACTCGAACGTCACGAATGATAATTCAACGTGTACACATGTACAACGTGTACAGTTTCGAATTCAAGTGTGCGAACCGTGAAGAAACGACACATGGAGTGAGAAAAGTGTATATAAAACAAGATAGAGAAATAGACAGAGTTATTCTCTGAAATATGAAGCGCAGCGGAGCAGCTGACGTTACCAGAGACCATGTCACATTATTTTCGTATGCAGCGATGCGCAAGTGGATTCTGCATAGTCAGCAATAAGCATAACTTTTTTTTTCCCCCTCTCTTTTTTCCTCTCGTTCTCTTTTTTTTTTTTTCGTCCGTAGGCCCATCCGTTAGAACGAAAGGTCGCCCTCATACGTCAAAAAATCCTATTATCCTGCGCTGATCCTCTGTCGACGAAATGGAAGAGATCGGCGGACAAGCTAGTCTAGTTTTGTTCGCTCCTCTCCTCGACGTCGCTCATCGTCTGGAATTGAATCGCTCTGATGGTCTCTCGGTTCAAGAAGGAAGTTGTATGGCGAACTCGTACCCCGTTTCTACTTATTTCTCGCTTTCGGTTCTTTTCTTTCCTCTTTTTCCTCTCCGTTCCTCAACTTTTCGTCGACAATTGTCTTTCGACAACCGATTTCACGCTTTGAGAGCTATTATTAACATACTTATTTATGTTTCCATGCATGTGACGAAAGCTCAGACAATTAAACCCTTTCACAGCTCTCTAAATAAATAAACAGTCAAAGTTTCTCGCTTTTAACAATTTTATGACGAATTTTAGATAGATCTGGTAAACGATGCTTTTATATTAGAGAAACGATTAGTTTTTATTTAACCCTTTGACTGCGGCTCATTTTTGCATGGACTCATCGATATATAAAGCGAGTGGTCAAATGATTACGATCACTTTGAAATTATGCATCACTTACTTGAAGTTTGAATAAGAATTGAAAGTACACTTAAAATCGAATCTTCCTTTGTTATAGAAAATATTGTTATGCTTTTAACGAGGATTTTAAAACATTTACAACTTGTTAGGTTAGGTTAGATTAGGTTAGGTTCAATTACAGAAAATACTGTTATGCTTTTAATGAGGATTTTAAAACCTTTGCAACTTGTTAAAAGAATTATTTTGCAATATATTCAGATCCTACCTAATATTTATCGAATGTTTTGTGTTAGTAGAGGATGTTCACGCACCGAGTTAGTAGTTGTACTTCAATAGTACGAGAACATTCGCGCTGTTCGAATATTTATCAAGTGAGAAATCGATCTCAACGTGTCTAGCTTGGTTTTCAACGCTGACACTTTCGATCGCGCAGATTTCAAATGATCAACGAAGGCGTGTAATGATCAGCTCGAGACCTACATCCAAGAATCGCGAGTGAAAGAATGGAAAAGGAAGGTGGGAAAGATGGAACGAGACGAAGGTAACGTGAGATGCTCACACGACTGTGTACACCCACGTAAGAAATGTGAAGTGAAGTCTTTCCCATAGGACTAACGGAGACACTTTCGAGATTACGTTCCCTTCTAGGCGACGTGAATTGATCCGAAAACCATAAGGCATTCCCTGTCTGGCACGTTATTTTCTTCGAATAACCAATCGGGAAGAAAGCAGTTGAAGAAACACGTTTCATGATCGCAAAAAAAAAAAAGAAAAAGAGAAACGAGAAAGAAAGAGAGAGAGAGAGAGAGAGAGAGAGAGAGAGAGAGAGAGAGAGAGTGATTTTTATTCCTTTCGATGGTCCGTACTGTGTAGGAAACATCGCGATCGATTGCCAAACATAACGTATTGACAGATATTCCTCTATATTGTCGTACATCCAGCTTTTTTCTCCTTTTTTTCTGTTTCTACATCAAAGAGAATTGGATATTTGCGATTGATCAAACAACAAAATATGTACACACTATGTGTCCACCTGGTTTAACTGAGAACAGCTAGATATCTCGTGAAATATGAAAGATACGAGAAAATAATTGGGACGTAGGTAGTAGCACATCAACAGACATAATTCGAATTTTTAAACGGACCATTGCAATCTTTATTACGATATATACACTCTATAATATTTCTAAAATTCTACATAGCATCTGCATAAAATTTCAGTCGATATTCAGGAAATTAGTTTCAGGTTTCAATTCTAGGAATTAATTTTTCTTTTTAAGTGCACCTTTTCTCTGAGACTTTCAGAGAAATGCAATGGAATTGTCAAACGTAATGACAGTTTCAAATGTCATTGAATGTACTTTAAAATAAAGTAAAGAGTATCAAATTATCTTTCGTATTTTTCGTTTCATTTCAATTCAAAGTTCTATCGTTCTTATTGGAAAGATCTATATGTAACTGGTTACTGTGAAACCAAAGATACCAAGTTCTAAGTCAATTTCGACGTTATTAAATCAGATAGAACATCAATTTTCGTTTTCAGAATGTCAGATACGATCGATAATGGCCACAAAGGGGCGGCGATATGGGGAACTGCTAACTTCCGGAAGTCGGTAAGGTTCTCATAATTAGTAACTGGAGAAGTGTCGATGCGACCCGGGGACGACGTTAGAGACATAGTTTCGTGGTAACTCGTTTCGTACAGTTGCGACGATGTACTTCTCTATACTGAACCATTTATTGTTAATTCCTTTAATAGTAACTAACAACCGCCTGACTGGAGAACAGTCAAGTTCTACTTGCGAACGATTTGACGCTATGCGACAATCTGTTCGATCGCTTCACGCTTGAAAGAGCACTCTCGTTCGACCGTTTAGTTTTTGCAAAATTTTAGAGAATTTAGTGTAAAAGAATTGTTACAATAAATTATTACACTAAATGAAATTTTATGATTGAAATTTGTGATCGTAGATTAATTATATATATATATATATATATTGGATGGGTATAAAAGTTTTCACTGGTTTTTCTATAAATAAATCGATCTTATAAATTTTCTCAAGAATTTATTTAGCCAATTATATATTCGCCATATAATTTTTTTTTATAAATGAAATGTAAAAAACTAAGCTCTCTATTTATAACAAAATAATCAAAAGACACAATTATTTTCAAAGTGAAAAAAAGGAATTGTTCATCATTTTCAAGATCCTTTTTTTATTTCTTTTCAAAAACTTCAGTTTAATATATCTTTTAATACAATCAACAATTTAGAAAATAGTCAAACAAAGCCGATTTTGGCATTTTATTAATTATTTTGGAGTATATTATTACCTAATGTTCAACAACTTCAAATTTTCATTATTTTTTTTATTAATTGGAATTATTCCGATGAGTATCGCGAAAAAATTTTATAAAACACTTTTCATAGAATAATAAATAATAGCCAATCTTGTATATATATATTAAAAGATATTCAAAGTCGATTTTTTAAGAAACGAAGCTTCGAATCGAAAACAAATTTGTCCCTTATTTTCGATTTATTTTTTCAGGTAGAATCACGCTTTACACTGTTCTATCGTTAATACTGAAACATCCTGTATAACGGTAGTAACCGTATTCGATATAATTTCAGTATGTTTACGCGATCATTGTTATCACATAACCGACGGAAGCAAATGAAACCGCGAATAATAATTTCAAACTTCGAAGGGAATGAATATGTATAAGTGTCGTTTTAACGACAAGGACAGCTACGTGCTGTTATTTGTTATTTATGCTACTGACATATGCACGTACCGATTGAACGGTCGTAAATAATGCTAATACTTGTGCGATAAATTATACCTCTTATGTATTTCCATGCTTGTGAATTCGCGCCACGTTTCAATGAACACTATCGTTCGTAAGTACTGGGACACCTATTATGTACGTACAAAAAGTTAGTACACGATTGAAATGATACAATTTCCTCGATAAATTTAGTGTTACGCTAATAATTTTAACAGATTTCTGTAGAGTTTAGTAGAATTCAGTAAAAATCGGTAGATTTTAGTAGATTTCAACAGAGTTCGGTAGATTTCAATAGATTTCAGTAGATAGGTGAAGAATCCAGCAGATTTAAATAAATTTTAGACAAATTTAGTAGACTTCGGTATGAAGAAATTAAAATAATAGAATTCAATAATGGAATATCATAAAGATTAAATTGATTAATTATTTTAGGAGGTTAAATATAATCTAATTTAATCCTAAGTGAAATACATCTAAACTGAAATAATAAAAACAGTCATATTAGATTCAAATTACAATAATTAAAAAATGGAAGAGAAAACAAAAATAACAAGAAAATACAACAGTAGAAAAAGCAACGCTTAAAAACTAATTCTCATGTAACACTCTAACTTACGCCACAATAGTACTCAGCGTCGTCATATTGTACAGTTTTACCGAAACAAAAAGCCAACGCAACCGCAGTTTCGCGTAATCGAACAGTTCTGAGCAGCAAGTTATCCGGTGATTTAGCGAAATCTGGAAAGAAAGTGCAGCAGCGAGGAAATCCGTGGAAACGGGCGAAGAAGTCGCGACAAAAGGAAGCGGCCAGCGGAAAAACACAAGCCGAGGAACAAGCGAGAGAGAAAAACGAAGCGAGAGAGAGAGAGAGAACGAAGCGAGAGAAAGAGAGAGAAACGAAGCGGGAGAGAGAAAGTGAGAGAGAAACGAAGCGAGCGAGAGAGAGCAAGTGAGAGAAACAAAGCGAGAGAGAGAAAGTGAGAGAGAAACGATGTGAGAGAGAGAGAGAGTGAGAGAGAAACGAAGTGAGGGAGAGAGAGAGAGAGAGAACGAAGCGAGAGAAAGAGAGAGAAACGAAGCGAGAGAGAGAGAGAGAGAGAGAGAGAGAGCGAGAGAGGGTTGCATCGGCGGAAAGCAAAGCGTCGATGTTGCCGTAACCATTTTGGTGTCTTCGTGGGAAAAAGTTCGCGAGTAAAGAGCTGTGAGGCATTTGTCTCCGGTCTCGCGTTCGGCGAGAAAAATCGATTGAGGGTATTGTTAAAGTGGCGGTGCCGAGAGAAAGAGATGGCAAGAAAAAGACGGACGAACTGGGAAGGGAAACAAAAGGAAATGAAAAATTCTTACCCTTTCCGGAACACGTTTATGAACGTTTATCTTGTACGAACTTGCGGCGAGGTCAAGCGAATGTCCGATCGATTAATCGTGGATGTAATAAACTTTTTTCCTTTTTTTCCCCCCCACTCTCCCATTGTCGTTGACACGGATAATAAATTTGTCTCGCTGACGAGTTAAAAAGGACGGTTCTCGTCATTTTGTTACTCTTTAATTTCGTTCCTTCCTTTTTTTTTTTTTTTTTTCATAACGATGATAAATTCGTACGCCATTATTGCATTTCGTCGACTGAGATACGTAATCTTTTCCTTTATGGACGAAGCAGAGATACTTTTCACGAACAACCATTAAAATTAACACTTTATCTATAGCTAGCGCTATTAATCAGCTGTTTGCTCTCAATTTTTACCAATCAAGAGTCTATTGATCGATTTTATAGTTTTTAGTAATTAACTATTCCTTTGCTATTTACTATTTCTCTTTTTTCATCTCGATACTCGAAAGAACGTAATAAATTCAACCACTAGCGGTCATTATATTAGATCAACAAGAAATTAACGTCTTTCAATAATTTTTTATAACAACCTGTCGATTCCCTTTGAAATCGTGTTGAAAATGATCGTATGAAACGAACAAAACGTGTTCGAAAGAGAAAAAAAGCGAGAAAAATGTGTAAAAGTGAATAGGACGTGTAAGAAAGAGTCTCAGGTGTATTTTAAAAAAGCTCTTTTCCCTGTTACCATCGAAACTAACGACATACTTAACGTTACCAGTGACTGTCTGGAAAAGCTGGACGGCTAACATCGTCGTTGCATGTTGAAACGTTGACAATCGAACTTGTTATCTCATTTACATATCGGTTTCATTACAGATGGAAATTACTCTCTCTCTATCGTATCCAATATTTCCCAGAGACATTACAACACGTCACACGGTGTTACGAAAGATTATTACGTTATTACCGGACGTTGAATTTGCGAGGACTGATTCACCATGGACCATTACCACTTTCTCACACTATCTATCTCTCTCCTATCTCCCTTTTCTCCTCTACTGTTATTACGTCCCGTGCCAATTTGCTTTACCAGCGACGCAAAGGGATTGTAAGACACCAGTGGTAGTGTACCATTGTAAGTCAGCCGTAAAAGCTCTCACAAAGGCGCGAAACTTGTCTTAAACGTAGAATAATGTTATTACACTTGCGCGTGATATGAATTCTGTAACTACGATCGTTTTAATTACACTGGACGAACATTTCTATAAACACACTGTCGTTTTTTTTTCTTTTTCACTAAAAATATTAGGAATTTTTATAGTACACATGAAAGGAATTGTAGAAAATAATTAAGGAACAATAGAGAGCAGAAAATATTGGGTCATTGGAAGAACTTCGTTCTACGCGAATTTAATAGATAATCAAGTTTCTATTGCGCCAATAATCATTTGATAATGGCTAATACCTTTTCAAAGATCGTCGAAGCCAATTAGCCCAATACTATTTTACTTTCGAACCTTAAAATAATTAACCATTGTATCCTAATTCCTATAAAAAAGATTCCTAACACACGTATAATTAATCTACTCACATTGTAAATCCAATTAATGGAAAAATTAATTATGTTACATCAAGTATGCACTTACCTTTCGTAGATTCTTAAGACACTATCTGCAAGGATCAACTCACCTGTAGGAAAGGAATTGCAGGTACTCTAATAGACACAAAGAAATAAATCCACGAGTGATAAAGCTGATTTTAAAACGTTTAATACAACTTGAATAATTGAATGAACTGAACAGTCGTTTATAATAGCAGTCGTGTGTATTCGATTTATTAAGATATCTCAGACCGATAATTTCACCATCGGAAAAGTTGTGCGAGAAGGGAGAAAAGTGTTTCTCGCGTTGTCCCATAAAAATCGTTCGAAACCTCATGGTGAAATAATCAGGCACGATATATTAATAACGTTACTATAATAATTCAATACGACATATCTACTGATCGCTGTAGCCTCGATTTTCTTCTCTACTTAACGACATTTTTTTTTTGTCCTTTTTTGTTTTTGTTTGTTCTTTTCTTTTCCGTACGTTCATCGTCGTAACACTGCGAACGGTTGCTGTAATAATATGCTACATTCATAACACTCGCGTTTCTTTTTTTTCTTTTTGCACACACTTTAACAAATCGCAGCCTCGAATCATCACCGTGAAAAAACAGACGACGATTCAGATTGATCACAGCACAAACGTATCTACAATATATTTACAGAACAATCAATCGGCAAAGACGCGTTACAACGTTCCCTTCTTTTTCTCTCTACGCACGGATTACGACTGTACCGGGTGTCCGATAATCGCTATTGGATCGCCAATGAAATGTCACGGATACACATCCTTCTGAAGGTCTGTTCACACTTTCACTGAAAATTAATGCAACTTTTGCATTGCAAATTAATTTTGTTTTTTGGTAGATCGTGTTCACCCTTTTGCACTCGAAATTAACATTTTCTTATTCACCCTTTTGCAAATTAAATGTATCCTATAGATTCGAAAGTGAAGATGAATGAAATATTTGAGGAAAAGAATTTTGTTTGCGAATTTCTTTAAAGATTGCTGCAGAAATTTAGTGAATTTGATCCGAAGGAAGTGTGAGTAGTTTTGGACAACGTGAACCTCCACCTAACCTAACCTAACAAATAGGAAGTGCGTGATCTTGCTATATTTTTCAATTTGTTGCCATTTTTCTCCAAAAAATTGAATTCTGTGTAAGGAACAACTTGGCTGATTATTTAAACCGTGAACAGTTAGCTGATGTTGTTAAACATTGTATTGCAACTATCAGATTGCCATAATTATTACGTATGTGCATAAAATCATTGCAGCAGAACAATTATAGATGAATTTATGTGTATACTTGTATAAATATTTTTTTATTGAATAAGCATTTTATGTTATTTTATATTTATGTACTATTACTATGTACAATAAAATTGTTCTTTCGAGGAATAACTTTGTGTGGGATATTTCTTTGTTGAAATAGTTTAATAGAGCAAATATGTAGGAAAATTTGAGTTGCAAAAGGGTGAATTTGCAAGAAACCAAATAGAACCAGCAAAAGGGTTAATTTGTTTAGTAAAAAGGTGAGTAAAACTACAAAAGCATTAATTTGGAGTGCAAAACCTGTATAAACTTCGAATTTCTATGCATTTGCACGAAATTTCTATTTGCAATTTCCTGGAAAATTGTACAGAATGCGTATAATATTGAAAAATATGCAAAATATTTAAATTATTGTGTGAGATGATTTTTTATTCCAATTCCACTTTTTTTTCACTATATTCTCGAAGATATGAATTTGCACGAAAATCTGGAGTCTATTTATCAGCGGAGTGTCCATTTATTTCAGTGAATTTCCGATGAAATATGTATGTCGTAATATTGTTCCGTACTGTGACGTCTACTGTTTTACAATAATGTACAATATGAAATGTTACGCGCGTCTGTGAACGTTGCGTATGCATTTGGCGCGTGTAATGAAGCGATTTCGAATGAAGCGAATCTTCCCTATGCATGTGGCGTGATTGACAAAATGCAGTGGAGTATGCATGTGTGAGTTACACGCGACACATGGCAACAGTACTCTGGAAAATCCAGGAAAATTCTAAAGCTTCTAGAGTCCTTGTGAAAGTGTGCTGTGCACGAGAAAAAGATGATGAAAGAGTTCCCTGGCGTCGAATCAATGGTTATCGATGAAAAGTTCTTTGGAATTGTGCTTTTTTCTGAGAATTTAATCAATTTTCCGAGCTTTTGTGAATTTTCGTGAGTTCTGTAATTTTCTTTTTTAAACTTTTGCAAGTTTGTACGAATTTCTGTAGGTTCAGTGGGTCTTTGTGAATAACTATGAGCTACGTGAGTTTGTACAAATTATTGTGAGCCTTTGTGAGTTCCTGTAAGTTCTGTGAGTCCTTTTAAGTCTTCGTGAGTTACTGTGAGTTTCTATGAGTCTAGTGGAACAATTTTTCTTTGTGAATAACTGTGAGCTTTGTGAGTTTCTGTGAATTGCTGTGAGCCTTCGTGAGTTTCTGTGAGTTCTGTGAGATATTACAAATTTTCGTGAGTTACTGTGAGTTCCTGTGAGTTTGGTAGCTTTTTGTGGATAACTGTGAGCTTTATGAGTTTCTGTGAATTACTGTGAGTCTTTGTGAGTTCCTTAGGAGCTTCGTAAGTATTGAGTTTTTGTGTGTTGACGTAAATTCTGTGAGTTTTTGTGGTCTACTATAAGTCTACATGAGTTCTGAGAGTCTTCGTAAGTAACTGCAGGTTACGTAAGTCTTTGCAAGTTCCTGTGAGTTATTTACGAGTCGCTCCACTGATATATGTGAACAGACCTTAGAAGATTTGATTAATCTATCTTAGTTTGGTTCTACATGGTGCAATTTTCAAATCATTTACTTTACGTGTATTTTCATGTGGTTAAGCGTTAATCTAATAATCGAATAATAAACATACGCATATTACAGTAGTAACATTAAAGAAAACAATCTATAATAAATTTCATAATACGAATTTTCTTCTATGGAAACTGTAAAATTAAAAAATTATTTAGAGAACTTGATTAATTATTTCATTAATGAAATTGTTCAAATTAGATTGGAAAATAACATTTCAAAATTGGCAACATTGCTATTACACAATAAAATTCTTTTGAAAACATAGAAAAATATCATTTCACATTTGTCAAGGGAACATTTACGAATTTCTACGGTAGAGACGTATGATCCATGATTTTCCATGTGTACAACATTCTATTTGATGTCGTTAATCCTACATCGTGAAACTGAGAAAGAAATTTCAGGTGATTCCGATTACAGAAACTACTAGAACGGACTAAAAAGCTCTTGCGTTGATATACCATTTGTGCAAAAATATACGAATTAAGAAGGTTATTACTGTTCACGTCTAAAGGATACTTTTAAATATAGATTTCACCGAAACTGTATACCTTAATTAAATTCCCGGCAGTGTTCGTTCTAGATCGTTAAGTCTACTTTAAGTACCGTTAAAGCTAAAAATATTGTCGTCGACATGTAGCCTTGCAGGAGAAACGTAAGTTCTCCAGAACCGGATGCGTAATTGAACTGAAACGACGAAGCTCTCTGCACGAAGACATCGTCGTCGATGATTCGGGGCTACGCAACATCATATCGTCGCGCTTTTCCGCTTCGCGGGAACTCGCAAACGCCCATTAAATCGCATCGAGCCGCACTTACAAATGCGTTAAGTTTGCACGGTTACGTATGTATGAATAGCGTTTTGTGTTAGTGCATGCACGTTTTGTCAATCGAACAGCTAATGACGAAACTCCGGAGCGCATATTCCAACACAACTACGAGTCGATATATGTATACATACATACATGTATACACAGGATAATGCCGAGAGTATTGTACAAACAGGCAGAATATGATTCTTCACGCAAAAATGAATGAAAAATGTAGAATGAAGTTTTTCCAACTGAAGCTTAGTTTTTGAGAAAATTAGCTTTAAAATTCTGTTGGGTTGCACTTATAATCAGTGAAAGAAATATTAACGAGGACTTAAAATCACTTAAGCGTCAAAATTGATATCAGGATTGCTCAAATAACCATTTTAGAAACAACAGCGTTCATTTTTGTCCTCAGTTGAGCTTACAGCAGTGACTGGGGCGAGTGACGTAGGCAATGATGAGTGGAGTCAGCGAAAACTGTAATGGTGGCAGTAAAAAAAAAAAAAAAAAAGAAACTAAAGTGGTAGGTTCGTAGATTCTCATGTGTTGATACGTTCGTTAGGTCTTCCATACCATTGGTTACTCTTTTTTAGTGCACGCTACACAATAATTGCTGAAGTGGGCGTGGCCTATTGCTCCAATATAAAAGTGAGCTTGTATTTTTTCTATGAGCAGATTTTCTAGCTCTTCGTGTTACTTTCGAAGTATAGTATTCACTCCTAGAGCAGGCCATCACTGTTATATTCATACAATGCCCCCATCACACGATCTTTACTGAAATGGGCGTGGCCTATGGCTCCCATATGATGATGGACCTGTATTCCTTCCATTAACAGACTTTCTAGATCTTCGTAGTACTTTTTGAGCATAATTTTCACTCCTAGAGCAGGTGATCATTGCTATATTCATCCAAACCTCCACTACACAATCGTTGCTGAAGGGGGCGTGGCCTACTGCTCCAATGGCTCTCCTCGCTCTGATTTCTCTGACTAGATACATTCGGTGGAAGGGAGTTCTAATGAAGTTATAAATTATGACGTTAAGTGTAAACGTTGATTGATACAATTGTATGCATTATTCTTTATTTTTGCATAAGGAATCACCTCCAGCTTGTTTGTACAATACTTTAAGTCGCACCCTGTATAATATACACACACACATGTTTGTATGTACGATGTATAGTTATGTTTTCGTTTATTCTTTCATGCGTACGTATATGTTATTATATGTACCGAAATACAGTTGTGCTTTGCTCACTCGACTAGAACTATCATCGCGTCGTCATATCGTGAACGACCGATGAGGAAACAGCATCGATAACGGGTGGTTCGTATGACGAGCAATGAGATCGGTTTCCGGATGAAAAGTACAGAAAAATCGTTTGAAAATAACGAACGTTGTTTCATGGAACTGTGATTTTACGTACTTTATCATCGCATCTACTTCGGGGCAATTGAACTCATTCACCGCATAACAGAACAAACATACGTTCTCGCGTCACAGACATTTTTCTAACTTTAACACACGGGCCATTCTTTTTTTTTTTGTCTTTGTCAATCTCCTCGGTACAAATGTTGATTTTTATTTTATATTTTTGAATTATCTTGAGTTGAAAGGCTTACTCTCTGGAGAGAGCTGCGCATACTGTCTTTACATAACAATAACGAGATTGAGAGGGACAATTCGTTATTAACGTAGCATTGTGTGTAAAACGGAACAAAAGATGCAGCAGCGTATGATTATAAAACATGTAATTTTGGTTCGTGTGCAGTTCCACGTTAAACAGATTTCGCGCATAAAGCTACGTTTCTAATTTAGCCTTTCGCTTCTTTGTATCGAGGTCAACCATTTTCCCTTTGAAGGTCGTCGAGGACTGACTCCCATTTTTCTGTCATTTTCCGTGTTTCCGTTAAGTTCACCGAAATTTTAAATTTTATTCAGATCAAAAAATTTTGTTACGCCTTTATAAAAATTTACGAAAATGTTTAGACAAATATTGGATTCGATTTTATTTTTATACTTTAAGGTAAATGTTTCAAATTATTCAGAAGGAACAAAAAAGTTTAGATAAATCAACGGCTCGTAAAAAAGTATTCATATGATCTGTGCGCTTTGTTGAATTGGGTCCAGAAAGAACAGACTTGGAAATTAATTGTTGAGAGGCTCCGCCCACTTCCTTCCGCCCCGCCTCTTGGCCACGCCTCTTGGACACGCCCTAGTACTTGACACAGTTTGGCGCGTACCAATTGAACAGCGCGTTAGGGCAACACACATACAAATAGATTTTCACATTACCCAAAAGATACTATTATAAATTTTTTATCAGTGGCTCTATAGATCTATTTCATTGCGTCGCATGATAACGTCTTCTGTAGCATAATTTGCAACAGATTGTGTTAAAATATAAATTCAGAAAAAGCTTCTAAACTTCATTGTTACCATTTTAATTGAGTTTGCATAAATTTACACGAATAATTCGTTTAATAAACGCCTGAGGTGTATCGAATACTGGGGCGTGGTCCAAGAGGCGTGGCTAGAGGAAGAGGGCGGAGCTTACGAAAATCGACCGAAAATAACACTTAATTCCCAAAATTAATAAGGCAGTACTTATGGTCGATGGAAACGACACAACGAAGTCTTAAAATCAGTCAAATTTTAAAGTACTGCGTAGGAATGATTTCTTAGTTAGGCACAGAGGCAAGGGGCGTGTGCAATCTCTCGCTCCACCCAGTTCTCACGGAAGAACTTGTATAGTAGGGATTTCTCGCCCATCTTTTTTTCCTTACGTGATCTTGTCAGAGGTTTCAAATTTGCTTTGCTAAATAATGTAACTCAAATGAAATATTACATGCAGAAATTTTAGATATCCATTCACAAATGACATCGAGCAGTGTTGCCGCTTGATGTTTTAATTAACGACCTCTCTTCGTTGCTTCGATCAACTATACCTGCTGTACCGAAGAGGTTAACCAATGTATGTGGTGACGGTAGAACAAGAACGGGAATGACGAGTCTTATAAATGGGGTGGAATATCTATCACGATGACGAAATTTTCTCGACTATTTATTAACCCTCTGCAACCCATTTCTTTTTTTCCTAGTGAGATCAAAAATTACAATTGATGATACAAATGTACATTTCAATGAGAGAAACAGGAATGAATAATTATTATTTAAAAAATATAATAGTATGACTATACAACTAAACGAGTATAGTGAGACATATAAAATACATTTGGTGTCTTTTATCACAATGACTAGAAATCGCCATACTCTTTTAGAGAATTAACCTAATCTAAACTCAGTTAGTTAATAAATAAAAAAATAAATAAAAACGTAATACAAAATAATGAAGATTATTTTAAATGTTAAATACGAAGTAACTTTTAATTCACATGGTGTTATAGAGGGTTAAGTCAACTATATTTTTTCGTACATAAGTAGTTAGCTAACGGGAAGAGACGATATCGCTATCTCGAGGCGAATCTCCACGCATAATGGAACTAACAAAATTACTACCGAAGTCGAGGTACACGTTCAATTATAAAACTCGTTTGGCGGGAAATTTGAAACAGTGTGAGGATGTTTTATAAAAAAAACGACACAGTCGTCGGATTTTCTTCTCGGAACACCGACGTGTCGCAGTAAATATCAGCTAAGAACCACTGGCATAATCTCTCGTTCACAAGGAAATTCGGTTATAATTTCCGTCTCTGTTTTTTTTTTTTTTTTTTTTTTTTTGTAAACGGGAAATACACATTTCACACATCGCGAGAGGGTACGAAATATTTTTCTCTCATTTCTTTTTTTCATTTTTACTCAAACGCAAACGAGATATCGCGCGCCACAAAATCATCGTCATTCACAAAAGCCTAAGGAATTCCTTCATACTCACTGCAAGTATACTTACACAACATATTTATACTTTATATTTATGCTTTATATTTATACTTTATACTTTATATTTATCTTTGTATTTATATTTATGTATATCATATATTTATATTTATATATATATAATATTCTCTTTGCTCTCTGTATACGTCTACGTTTAGTATGAAAATAATTTCAAGCGCGACTTATCTTATCGCACTCGTCCATCATCCAGGTGGAGCTAGTGTACCAAAAATTGGTAATCATCTCCGTTCTGGTCACCGTCCAATAAACACTAGAACTGGAAGCCCCGTTCCCGCGACGTGAGAATCACCTTCTGATGGCTGGGAGTAGCAGTGACAGCAGACTCACCGAGAGATGCAGAACGAGTTGAGCCCGATGAGAAACGCCGAAGTTTAAAGCATTCACTGGAAGCTCACCTGGTGGCCTCATCGACGGTGAACCATATTCTCTGTCGTAATCTGCAAGCAAATGAAATCTGCTTCTGCACCAAAATTATTTTGTGTAGGACGAATTGTGAAAGAATTTTTTTTCCTTTCCAAGGTAATATTTTTCTCAAAGATTTCAAGGTCATCGATATTCTTCTTCAATGGAATTTGTGGTGGTTGCCTTTTCTTAATAGATTTAGGATATTTTTCTTTCAATAATAATTCCCCCAAAAAATATCATCTAACTTCATATGCTAATTTTAAATAAGTAAGAAGACCATTAAACTGAATTAACGATACAATCCAAAAGAAAACGTTACAGGTTGAAGGTAAATAGCACTCAACGGAGCATAATTTCCAAATAATTTTCATGCATTCAGTGATTAGTTAAAAATACAATTATACAATTTTTTTTTAAAGTTGAATGTTACAGTTTTGACTAAGCCAGTCGATGCAGCTTTTAAATCTATACAGAAAAGTACTAACACACTTGTACCCTAAACCTAACAGTTTAGAAGTTATTATAGTTACATTTTTCAATGGAGAACCGTCGTAGATGCACCGTAACAATTTAGCAAACTTCTAACTGCAATAACTTCCAAACTACTAGGTTTAGGGTATAAGTGTGTTAGTACTTTTCTGTACAGATTTAAAAGCTGCGTCGATTGGCATAGTCCAAACTATAAGATTCCATTAAGAAAAGAGTACAATTGCCCATAAATTACTCTAAAAATTTTTATTTGGAAGAAACACCTTTGTTCCATCATTTTAATTTAATGTAAATTAATATAAATTTTTGCTATTTCGTATACGTTTCCATAGTACGTGCATTTAATGCAATTTTGCAAGTTTAAATCTCCCTTAAATGCACCAACATCACGCAGTCTACTCGTAATTATCGCGCGTTTGTATCTTCGAGCGTTTCACGACGTCGTCCTTTGTGAAACGAAACTTTCAATTCCCAAAAGGACAGACTCGAGGGAGAGAGAGAGGAGAAACGAATGCAGAGCGAGTGTATGAAAATGAGAAACATGTTGCTCGAATAATAAACCGTTCGAATAATACACCAGCTGGATAATCGAACGTACGTTTGGATGGCGATCGCGTGAACAATGCTGATACCGTTCTGAAAGGATTTCCGCCGGACAATGAAAACGGCGGTGATTCGAACTTCATAGGAAATGAACGCGTGAAACCAATTCGTACCCGCCGTTAAGTCCGAATTTCAATGGGCGAAGGAGAGAACGAGCCTCGTGAAAATGCTCTCTTAGGAAACGGTAAATACGTAATACACGGACGAAGGAAAAGTGTGTGGAAACGTTCGCGAAGAGAGAAATAAGGAACGCTGCTTTCTGCTCGAGGTTTTCTTCGCTGATAGGGGCTGGCTACGAGAAAGAATTGAAAGTTCCTTTTAAAAAAAAGCGAGCAGAAGGCATTCACGTCGAGAAATTCTCTATCGAAAAGTTATATAGAGTCATCCAACTTACACGCCTACACGCTTCTTTTTAATAAAACACGAAGCATTTGGAACTTTTTCAAATTGTTTCTTCACGCTGAAATTATAATCCATTACAATTATATAATTACGTTGAATTTTGCAAACTGCAAATTTGGAAAATTTATTCAACTTGGCGTATTGTGCATTAAAAATAGTGAAACTTTGTCCTTTTATGTTTTTCTCACAAATTTATCATTTAACGAGAAAATGGCTGGAATATAGTAGAGCGGACAGTCTGTACATTTTTGCTGACATGACACTTTCTGCAGAGGATCATCCAAAAGACACGCCTACATGTTTCTTTCTGATAAAACACGAGATATTTCGAATTTTTTCAAGCTGTATTTTTTTATTAAAAGTATGATCCATTACAATTAACTAGCAGTAACAAGTTTAAGGAAATAAGTTTTCAATTCGATTATATTCATATAATAAAAGTACAACCTTTCCACTCAACTTATCGTTTTAAAATAATAAAAATATATGTTTGTCCTCCTTAATCATAAAGTCTAGGATACTAAACGTAAAAATACACAAACTTTTCAACATTTATTCCTCTTGAAAGTTAACAAATTTTAATCTTACATCACAGATAACTTGTTGCAAAACTTTAAACACATTTTTCTCGAAACCAAATTTTGTAAACTTTGGGAATTAATAATTCAGCGAATTTTCATTCGTTTTGCTTTAAATTTGCAGCGATAATTCCTAATAATATTCTCTTCCATTGCACCCACGGAATTTTCTATCGAATAATTAGTTCCTATAAAATATTAAAGGAAATATTAATTTGTTTCACAGATTTTCCACATTTTGTATTTTTTTGTGGCACACAGTGTGCAAGTAATACGCATTTACAGATTAAAACCGTTCACCCCGTATATGTACGAGCGAGTATGAGAATGGTCGGCGGATGCGGAAGATAAATACAAGGAGTTGCTGCAGATTGTACGAAGTGAGTACGACGAGAGAGCTCGGCGTTCTTCCACGTCTCCGGAATGAAATTCAACCAAATTCTCGGAGTCTCTAGGATATTTGATCTGTGCAAATCCCTTTTTAATGAGATAAAATGTTCGCCTGCGGAAGACTAAATAAATTTATACTTCATTAGGTATCATCATCCGGAGGCTGTTAAATTGGACTGACTCAGCGACGTCGTTAGAGAAACGATTGATCTGTCGATTCTTACTTATGTCTTAATGTGCTTTAATATCTCCGGTAAACACTCTTTGGAAAACACTCGTTTATTATTCATCTGTAATAATAATATTGCAAATATTTTTTGTAAAACACTAGTTTATTATGTATCAGACGTAAACTCTGCAGACTCGATAGTAATACACATTCTATTCCTCCTATAATTTCAATAGACCATACATTCAACGAGAAAGAGGAACTTGGAAAATATTCCAAATAGTTTCTCTTCTAATAAAAAGAAAAGTGTAGGCGTGTTTTCCGGATGATCTAATATTTACGTTAATTGCACATTGGTCTGACATCGTTCGAGGATCGTGGCGAATGAAAGAAATGGCGGAGAGAAACTGGCGCGGTCGAGAACCTGTAAAGACGTTGTTAAAGCGTTGGAAAATGGTTCGTCTGACGCCGTCCATGCGGAAAGTCACGTAACGTGGATTTTACTCGTAGGTGGGAATAACTTTTCCAAGCGGACGTGCGATTTCGATGTCCCTTTTCAGTGGAAGCTAAGGCGGACTAAGAGAACTACACTGAGGGAACGCTGTGACTTCACGACGACATGACAGTCTCTCGGTCGGTTGCGAAATAAGAGAAGTTTCTCTGCATCCTTTGCTGGTTAAACTAACCACGTAACCCATGTTTTACTCGATCTTTAATACGACTGATAAAATACACTCAAATATTCCACTTTTACACTTTCTTACAATATAATTTCATCCTAACCTCTCTCACGTGATACTACTAATATTTAAAAATCATTGGAACACGAGAAACTCTTGAAAATTATAGTAGTGTTGTAATTATGTTCTCGGATTTACCAAATTTAATGATAATAATATATAATAAGTGGCATGATCGTACATAATCACCAGATTAGTCACATTTACATCTCACACAGGTTCAAACTTTCCTCAGCAATGGCAGATATTACGATTAGCTTCTTCTAAGTCGAAGAACAGATTGTGTTGTGTTGATCGAAGTGTTTAAATATACGCAGATCATAAAAGTTTGCCTAGTATAGGAATCGATTTATCGTCAATCGTTATTTCACTCGTCGAGCGATTCGTTGCACGTGTGCAGGTCGATCGATTTAACAAATGAAGACGAGGAAGGAGATGAAAGCAAAGGCGTGAGAGACTAAAGGAGAAAGGGGTAGATGGAATGGTAGAAATTCTCGTGTCGCGTTTCTGCGTTTTCCTAGCGGACCAGTCGACGGCTGCGGGTCAACGAAACTCATTTTTCATTAATTGAAAGTAAACTTCACGATGGAGGTGGAGGAGGAGGAGGAGGAGGAGGAGACCGCCTCGACGCTCCCGGGAATCTTTGAGCAAAGTCATTGAAACTAAGTTCGAGAAGTTTTAACGTTCGTGCCAGTTGCCGCCAATTTATTGGCATGTGAAACGAAAGTGCCCTCGGCATCACGTTTTATTTCGAGCGTTCTCAATGGCGCTGCTTGGCTGGCATGAAAATTTTAATACCGATACGCGTAGACCCTGTTTTTCTACCAAAGCTGTGCTTTCGATATTTTTAGCATTCGTGAAGAATCGTTAACACTATGTGTACAGACTTTTCTCGAGTGAACGAGAAACAAAATTTTTCCTTCGAGAAATCGATGTATTAGAGACAACTTAATTGTATATTGTTATATTACTTACAGATTTGGATATATTTTGCAAAATACATCTTAGGGACATTTGCAAAAATCAAAATGAAATAATTAGTTGCTATTTTCACTCATTTTTAACTATAAACTGAAGATACTTCGTTTATACTTGAAGGTTAAATAAGAATGATTTAGGTTATGTGTGTCTCCATTGTTATTCAACTTGTATTCTCATTCAGGCTTTAAATAATTCATACATCATTTCCAATCACTCGCTGTAATTCGTAAGATTAAATTTCGAAGGTGTAGGAAGTATTTACTTGATATAACAAGATCAACCTAACCTAACCTAACCTAATCTGAGCTAATATTTCTACACTAATGTCACGATTTCTCTCCACAAAATTCCAATGCAATATGACTAATTATTGTAATTTATTTAAATAGCAATTTTTTGACAGAAAACTGAATTATTCGTAGCAATATTCAAGATGCACGAATTTCATTTTTATTCGACTTGTACACGTTCGAGAGACAGCTGAAAAGTCAGTTTTAAGGATCGATTAAAACGTGTCTCATTATTTTCAGATGTAAGATGCAAATAGAGCAATCTAAAGTGCGAATGTTCTCCGCACTTCTGTTTCCTTCTTCCTAATTTTTTTTTTTTTTACTGTTGCTGGTCTTATTCGAGCCGGTCCTGTTCAAAGTATCGCGTATCTTATGAATATTGAACATCGTAATATCTTATGAATACGCATGAGAAGACCAATTCAACGAGTTTAACTACCGTTAAATTTCAAATATCGATTAAACAGTCTAAATATTCCGCAAGGAAATAACGCATCAATGTAAAATTACGCGTGGGCTAAGTAGAAAGAAGGAAGTGAGAATTTCTCGTTTCTTTCCCTCGAATAATTGTATCGTGAAGTATCGATGATGTACCTAACCTCAACAGAAAGTTAGGTTAGGGTAAATCAAATAAGAAATTCTATTATAAATCTTTCTTTTTAAGATAGGTATACCTTCAAGTTTAATTAAATCAAATAAATATTTCCAGCACATTCAAAGTTTGATCTTACGAATAATTATAATTATTTGAAAACTATGTATGAGTTGTTTGAACTTTGATTAAAAATTAATTTAAAAGCACACCAAAAATGAAACAATTTTCACTTAACCTGTACAAATTATTTAAAATTCAGAAGAAATATATGTACAGGGTGGTTCAAGAAATTTTGAAAGGAATTTAATCACTTCTTTTCGTGACAAGGGAATAGAAATGTTCTGTTAGGTTAGCTTATGCTAGCTTTGCTGAATTAAGGAAGTATATAGCAACATTTCGATTAGAAGCACAAGAATATGTTGGTACTTGATGGACACTATCTGATAAATAAATCTGCAGGGATTAATTTTGCAGTTGCAGTTGCATTACAAATTCTCCGCAGCTTAAAATGAAACAATTGTTACACTACAGTCGATATTTTCAAAAATAGAATACCCAACTTTGAAATAACTAACGATATTTTACAGATAAAGAGCTGGAGAAAAGAAATTGTGCAACAAAAGGGCAATTTTGGGCGCCATAACGTGATGTACATTCAACATTTTCGTTACTTGTGTTCGATTCGAAGCAGATCGAACATCTCGGAATCAAACCGTGGCAATAATGTGTGCAGCAAACAGATAAAAAAAAAAGAAAAAGAAGAAAAAGAAGAAAAAAAGGGTAGATCGAAAGCGCAAGCAACAGTAAGTGGAGCCATCAGTGAAATCACTGTCGTCGAAAGTGTAATTCTGAAATCCATTCCGGCTAGTTAAAGGGGACCAAGTAACGTGAAGTAATTCGTTCATGGATAAAGAGGATCACCGAGCATTGGCAATTTAGTGGATTCACTGGAGAATCTCTCCACCTCGAATGTGCACCGTTGACGAGGTTTTAATTACGCTAATTACTCGAACGAACCGGTATAACAGGCAACCAGCCGAGTGTATCGTCGTGGGAAATGCCTGAGGTACGCTAGCCGCGTTAAAATAGATATTTACTGACCTGGATTTCGCCATTCCTCGACCTCGTAGTCGATAGGTCGTTGTCGTGATTTCTTGTTACCGTTTCTACCTAAAATACATTACACAAAGGCGGTTTTACATGGCATGTTTTTACGACAGGACGTCATGGCATGCAAGGATACTTAGAATAGACGCCCTTGCTTCACAGCAAAACCGAAAGGAGAGAAAGAACAAAAATAAAAAAAAAAGAACGAGAGAGAGAGAAAGAACAAGATAGTGAAGGGAAACGAGGAAGACACACGATGAATGGATGTGGGACGATTGAGCGAGTTGAATGCCGGCTCTGTTTGCAAATTAATGCTAGGTGTTCCGCCTAATTCCACGTTCGTTCGTAAAAACGTCGACGATATCGTTTCGCTTAACCGCTCGATTTGCATCGTTTTTATAGTACCAACGCTTTTGTCACCCGGGATTACAAAGTCCGATGTTAACGTCGTGGAAATAGGCTGAATCTGACCGGTTCAGTTCGGATTAATTACCGTTCTTCTTCAAAGACGATGTCACGTGGTATGGCGGCGGAGTGGTGGACGTCGTAGATGGCGCTGGTATCTCTGTACGGGCAGAAAGAAATTACACTGATGTTAACGAGTGTGCCAGACGTGTTCCTTTCTAATTCCTTAATTACTATTTTTCTCTAACGCTTTAACTAGCTATTGACCATTTTGTCATAGTCAGATTCGCATCAGGAGAAAGACAGAATAAGGGAGAATTGTTGAGAAAGAAGCTGAGAATAAAATTGACAGAATGGGCAAAAGAGGGAAAAGGAAAGAAGAGAAAAGAAAAGAAAAAGAGGGGAAGAGAGAAAAGCAGGGCGAGAAAAGTGGGGAGAAGGTGAGACAGAGGGGAAAAAAGGACAGAGAAGAAACGAGTGGAGAAGAAAATCAGAAAATAGAGGAAGAAAGATTCTGGGAGACAGAGAAAAGAAAAAAAAGAGGTCTAATAGAAAGAATGTGAGAAAAATTGCGACCAGCCATCAGTAGGACCTCACTAACCTTCTTACTACCTCGCTAACTTTCAATATTTCCGTCTAAAATAATATAAACACTAAGATGACAGCTCAGTTACTTCTCGAAAAATTTTCTACTCGTTTCGAGGTTCAAGATTAACCCCTTAACATATGATTACTTTTCCTAGATCATACATCTAAGCATCAGTTACCATTGCTAACCATTTTACGTACGAAACTCTAATATATTATAGATTAATTATAATTGGCAAGTCTTAATCTTGTAAATTAAACGGAAAGGTAGAATTAAAATTAACGTTTGTTATTAATATAATTGTTTTTGTCGAATCTCAGGCAGAATTTGTGCCACGAGTTTAACTCGTTGTTATGGGGCAAGGGGTTAACAGATCGTCACTATATTTAAGTCGTTAGATTCGTCTTTTTAAAGGATACAACCAGAGTATAAGAAAGAAGAGTCTAGTACAATTAGAAAACACAAAGGTACCTGAATATCTCGACAAACCAAAATGTATGCTATTCAAGGGATTCTTAACTACAATAAACTCCGCTTGAAGCATTTTTCCCGTAAAGTCAGTAGGTAACGAGCTACTTCAGATGTCAGCTTTTCTACTGTTACTGTATAAAGTTTTATATTATACTGTAAAAGATTTTAATTGAAATAGAAAGTCGGCAACTTATCGTTTCAAGATTTCATCTAACTACTTCGAAACTTTGCGCGTGAGAGTAGATCTCATTTTTTTTTTTTTTTGCTTTATTTCCTATTATCTCCGTGAGTTGCAAGAACTTTCGTAGACGTTCGATTGATTGACGTACGAGAATGAATTTAACTTGGACACTTATCACAGCAATGTGTAGTATTATTGGTTAATTTCAGAAATTCAAGGCTGAAGTTCCCTTGTGTTCATTTAGTAGCAGCTGGTCCTACGAATGTGTACGTATATCTGGCTGAACTTTTAATTTCAGCCAATTTATTCGTTCAAAAATATGGAAAGGAATACTCGTCCAGAATAAATATACCCTTCGTAAATTTAATCGCCAATTACGAACAACGTTGAAACGATAAGTACGCTTGACCTCGTCAAACGAGATCGATGGCAATTGACTGCTAACGATAAGAGCATTCCTTTTTCTCCTTTTTTCGACAAAGTTCATCGGGAATCAATTACTTTGTTATTGCAATATACAAAGTGTGATCAAATAGAAACAGACGAGCTCTCTTACGTTTCGGCTAGCGCCATGTACAAATCAGCATGTAGAGATAATTAGCGTACAAATAAAAATATTAAGCAAATTTTCCATGACTCTGTCCTATTCACTTAACCCTAACAATTGTTAACACATTGTTAACCGATAATTTTACGCAGAAGGCTATTATTCCGTAATTGAATGTGGAAATGAAACAATCTAAATAAACGTCAATAAACTTTATACATAACTAATTGAAATGAAACATTGGACATATTTTTTATATAACTTCCAATATTTTTATTATTATTTTATACGACTTCTGATATTTTTATTATTATTTTATACGACTTCTAATATTTTATATCTTTTTTTATTGGTATGATAGACTGTATAGCAGTCACCTACGTGTAATTGTACACAACAGATTTTGCAAACATATCTTGTTTCGCTGCGCTTTTTGTAATACTAGAATTATGATAAAAACCTGA
Organism: Anthophora plumipes; assembly: GCA_951804975.1. Classification (NCBI taxonomy): domain Eukaryota; kingdom Metazoa; phylum Arthropoda; class Insecta; order Hymenoptera; family Apidae; genus Anthophora; species Anthophora plumipes. Next base: position 12,680,647 of record OX638123.1, on the reverse strand, counting down.
ATACCAAAAAACGTATGGTTTTTTTTTTATAATAAAGCGAACATGACTAAACACGATGAACAAAGCTTTTGCAATATTCTATATTGCTTTGATAAAATATTGAAATAGCTAATGCAATGTGTTAAGAAGCTCACCGTCCAATTTAATGACACCGTCAGTCCCTCCGAGAGAATTCTGCGCCACGCATTTGTACGAGCCGAAATCGTTCGGTCCAACGTTCCTAATCTTCAGCATCATGTATTTGTTGTAGCCATTGTCGCTGTGCACCGCCTCGTATTTATCGCCTGCAATGGAATGGTAATTGCCTGGGCAAATAAAACCATGTTCTTCACAATTCGAAAAAAAATTCGCACGGAGGATAGAGTGAACATCAATGAAAATGAAACAGGCGAAAGCAACGAGCTTGTGTAAACATTCCAACATGCTGAAATTTGATATCACATCTGGTTAAACTAAAAAAATGCATCTCGGTTGAATTTTTTGCCTGCAGTGCTCGTATTTCTGACGTTTCGTGTTGCTAAATTGAAACGACGCTTCTTTGACGAGTCGTCGATTTCTATGAACAACAGTCAAGGAAAAGATATTTATTATACAGACGTTGGAAAACTTGGAAATATAAAGTTGAACTGTTTTAAGGAAGATATTGAACGGTAGAAAGAATTTTAGAATTTTTAAACGGAATTATATATTTTTTCTTTTTCTTCAATTCAAATTTGACTCAAGATATTCACGTTAACATCTTCCAACGTTATCAAACAGCCGGTGGTCCATGAATTAGTACGCAAACGTGTGTTTACTATGATTTATTATGATATATGTCAGAGCAATAGTCGAAGATTATCAGAATATTGTTGCATATAGGATTTCCAATAAGAACGATAGAACTTTTAATTGAAACGAAACAAAAAATACGAAAGATAGTCAAGTACTCGTGACTTTATCTTTAAGTACGTTTGATGGCATTATATATTAGGTACAATAGTATATAAATAACCACTACGATTGCAGCTACGTTTATGAAGCACATAAATCGAGGCAAAAATAAAGAAATATATACAAAGTGGTAATAATTGAAATTTTTAGATTAAAAAGAGAAAATTAGTTATATAGAGTAGAATGATAAATTATTCCGGAACGAAAACACTGTAAAAACAGCGTCTGGAGAACTGTATTTGAAAACTTTTCGTTGAAATTTAAAAAATATAGTTGAATTCGAATTTTCGTATATTTGGAATAGTGAAATCAGTTAATCTTTGAGAAAATTGTACAGAATACACATAATCGTTTATGATTCTACGAATAGTACATATTGGAAAATTTACTGTGTTCTATTTCTCACTTACTATACAGTATTTAACTGTAAGTTTCTTTCTAACATTGTGTGTACGCAACATTTGACAAAATATTCTTTTTTCTGCCAGATTTCTTTACAAATAAAAATTATTCTCAGAATCTTATTAGAGAATGTATCGTACTGTATATAAATATTCTTTTCGTTGCCATATCCGTCAAAAAATGCGATAACAGCGAGGAAATAGAGAGGCGCAGTGTTGCAGCCTGTCAGTCCGGAGCTCGCGAATTCGATTCTCTCTTGGTCTGCAAAATTTTTCCTATATTTCCATTTCTTGCTATATTTCTTTTATTATTTCCCCAATATTACTCAAATCTGTCATTTTCCATGGAATGAATTTGTCTTGAAATGGTAAAGCAAGAAATGTTTTATAATATCGCGTAATTTCTGATATAATTCTTGGAAATTTTACGACGAATCAAAGCCAATGGGAGTATTACAGGAATTAATTTTTAATTGTATTGTTTTATTGTTGCATGTACGGAATGTTGAAAATAAATAGGTTGATATAATTCTCTATGTTACATTGAATAGAAAAAAATAATATCTGGATTACATTTGTACATATTTTATAAATTTCTGTTATACAGTATCGTTATGGAACTACAAAAGGGAACATTAATCAGGCTATGCATAAAAAATGATGCACGTGTAAGATACTTTTTGATCATATTATAAAAAGGCTTCATGAATATATTCATGGTATCATTTTAAATATAAACCATAATTTCCTTCCAAGGCTACAACACATGAAAAATAAATAAAAAGCATCCTTCTTTCTGTAAGATACAAAAAGAACAAAATTTGATAAATGATGATAAAAATTTAAAATATTAAAAATAAGTGATGACGAATTGATATGTTCTTCTGGGTTGATTAACCTGAACAAAATTCTCTTGTAATAATTTTTAAAGGAGACAATTGAAGAGTGCAAAATAGAAAGGCCTACGATAAAAATCGATTAAAATTTAATATCGACAGAGTGACGTATAGCAAATTAGAAATTGTTATGAATAAAAGTTAAAAAGTTGGGTAATAGTATTAATCTCTTCAAGGACACTGGAACATATGTGGTCATTTTGTTTTTTTGTAAAATCCAGTATCCAGGATTAAAAAAAAAAGCAAGAAAATATAGGAAAACATAACTATAAAACACTTTAATTGCCATTAACTTAAAATAAATAAAATGTAACTGCATAAAAAAATTAGATCGCTGTTTTTTGATTTCAGAACGAAAGAAATCGTTTTTAAAATGATTAAATAATATGTACTATTTAAGCTTTGAAGCTGATACAGTGAAATTAATTAATTACCTATTTATTAAAATAAGCTATTAAGTATTCTGCAAACTGTGAGTGTTTTTTTTTTTGTTTATTCATTCAATAAGCTAACAATAGCGCTGTTTTTGTCATCAGGTGAAAATGTTTAGGTAATTTTATTAAGATTAGAATTACCGGGAACAATCATGTCGCCTTGTCCGGTTATCCAATAATTAATCGAGGTTGGATAAGCCTCGGTGTGACATTCCAAGGTCACATCTTGTCCTAAATATGCTGCTTCCAGCTGGTTTGGTATCGTAAGCATAGGAGGAACTGTAACAAAAAGAGAAACGTACATGATACAGTTGATAAAAGTGATATCCCTTTGATTAATCTTAAAACTCCCAAGAAAGGAGCTCCTAGAATCAATAAACTGGAAAATTTGTAATTAAAACTATTTTTCTTGTGTAAAAAGTTCTCAAAAAATTATTTATTACGATGTATAGATTTAAGTTTAATATTCATTCCTTTTATATAATAATGTATAAATATTAATTAAAAGATTAAATTAAAATTGACTATTTTAAGGAATATTTATTATTTCAACTTTTATCCGTTTGTTCATTTCTAGAATTAACGCTCTTTAATTTTCCCCATTTTTCCATGGATTCTATCAAGTTTTCATACACTTGAGACTCGGCAAAGCTCACCGGATGTAGACTACCCGCGAACCTAAAACATCCTTCTCAAAGTTTTCGGTTATTATACGACGTAGCTGTGGCTAGCTGTCTCGCGATCGATATAGATATTCCGTGACCGCAATATCATGTCATAGTTCCGTCTTTTACCGACCAACGTAAATCACGATTTACTACCATCGTGTACGCTTCGGGACGATATCACTGGGGAGGGGTTGCCCGTCCCTCGTCGACTCTATATTCTTCCAACCGACGTTTTCGTTGAGTTATCGAGCCTGATATTGACCAGCCATTAGCTGATCAACCTGATCGCGACGTTAAGGAAGATTTTCAAGTGGACATCAATGTTACTGGACGAAATGTGTAATAGGGAAATTCGGTTCGTGAAATCAACGTGATCCGGAAGATTTAGGAAAATTCGAATTTTCTATTAGTCTGTCAGAAAAAGAATAATTATCATGTAAATTACTATGTTTAGTAGATTCACGATTCAATGTTTTTAGTAGAGCTGTTGTTGAGTGTTTTTATTACAATGGTTACTAGCTACTTCTAGTAGAGTTACAGTTGACTATTTTTAGCAGAGACACGGTTTACTATTTTTAATAGAGTTATAGTTGACTACTTTCAGTATAGACAGGATTGAGTGTTCTTAGTAGAGTCACTGTTGAGTACTTTTAGTAGAGTGATGGTTGACTACTTTGAGTAGAGTCGCGGTTTATTATTTTTAGTAGATTCACGGTTCGGTGCATCTACTAGAGCCGCTGTTGAGTGCTTCCATTACAGTGATGTTTAGCTACTTATAATAGAGTTATTGTTGATTAATCTTAGCAGAGACACAGTTAACTACTCTTAGTAGAATCGTAGTTAACTACTTGTGACTAAACAATCTTCTATTCTTCTCTATAATAATATTCTTCAGTTGATTGTATGATTAAATAGAATTCTAGCATAAATATTAGCACTATTTCTAAAATTCTCTCGAAATTGAAAGGAAAAGAAAAGCTAAAATAGATGTAGCACATGATAAAAGGTTCTAACGTTGCAGTTATCCCGAAAATTCTCTGTTCCGAAAAGATAACTCAAATTCCCCGTAGGCGATTATTAACGCTTCTACCTAACCGTGCGGTAAAGCAGAGACTAATGTGTCGGAAAAGACAGCATATAAACGCGTTTCGCACCCCAAAACTGGATGAACGTGACGGTCGAGAGGGGTTGAACGGGCCTAGGTACATCGACCATATCTGGGTCAAGTGACCGCTCGTAAATCGTTGGCTAAATGAGACGTTGAAAAGCGACCTAATGCATCGCGCTGGACCGATCACCCACTCTTCGCTGTGATACGCTCAAAAAATACTACAGGATCCAAAAGTGTATCGTTACGCTACACTTCTCTTCAAATATCACAGGAACATTTGAGTTGCAGACAGGTTTCCTGGATAATACTGATAACGATATGATATACAAAGTGTATCTAAAAAACTAAAAAAGACTACAACTTTGTTTCTTTTGCAGATGGAAAAAAATTGTAACAAACTGTATGTAACTGTATACTCTCAGCAATTTTTTCTCAATTTCAACAACGATATGAAATTGTTGTAAAATAATATATTTATGTTAGAAGTAAGACACCTTATATAAATTGACAAAGGGTTAATTTTGGTACTTGTATATTGGAAACAATTAATTTCAATCATTTTCGAATCAATTTAACAACGTATAATATTCAGCACACGTGTCTTTATTCAGGAAGCATTACGGAATTTGTTAGAAATGCAATTTCGAAAAGTTCCACTATGAAGCTCGGTCGCATGGTAGCAATTAGTATAACACGTTCATAAAATTTAACGGCGCAATTTCAAATTAACGTGCATATAAAGTACCCGAATAAACATGTACGCAATGTTACAGTAGTTTGAGGAATGCACGAGGAAATATTTCAGTATACTTACACTGTACGCGAACAGATATACGCTGGCTAACACGTGGTGGATTGTCGTTCGATGCGATGCACAGGTATGACCCCATGTGCAATCGACTTATCTTCACGATGTGCAGAATTTCGCCGTTCACGACGTTCACTGTAACATAAATAGAACAGTACTTCGTTAGAATCGGCATAATTTTTCTTCACGTGCAGAACATTTTATTTTCTTCAATATAGAACCACTTTTTAAATTAAACTTTATTTAAAATAAATTCACATCACATGAAGAATTTAGAGAATTAGTTTAGTAAATGAAGTGTAAAAGGATCTTAGAAAAAATTATAGTTGGTCGAAATAACGAGGAAAATAGTAAAAGTGAATTTTTTCTATTTTATCGAAGGCAATGATGAAAATTTTTAAAATATTTTTGGTAGATTTATGGAAGTTAAAATTATTAGCATTTTTATTACAATTTTTCATTAATTTGACAAACAGCTAAGCGTTTCGTTAGCTTACATACATTTCAAAACACTGTTGACGAGAATTATTGTTTCATTTTGAATTAATCATTTTCTTTTTTTATCATTTTCATTTCAGATTTGTAATCAGCGACCCTAAAAATCCTGGGTTGTTAGCTTCTATACAGATTGGAGCTTTCACATTGGTGCTTTCATATTTTTTCCTTGATTTCAGGATTTTCGATCAGAAAATAATCTGTCAATGTTTTAGAGAATATTTCTATAATTTTTCTTAATGGAAAAATGAAGAAAAAAAATAACGATTCGTTACAAGACTTGTATTTCATCTAAATTTGAAGTATATTTTTTTTATAAATCATAATGCAATAGGTTTTATTTTTATTATTGATTTTTTCTAGCCATTACTGTTATAACTTTTATAACTTTTCATTATTAATTTTCTATTAGAAGATGATTTTCAAAATACCAGGGAATATTTTCCGCGGTTAATTTCCTTTCGAAATACACAGTCGTGGAGTTTCGAAATGTTGAAATCCTTGGAAATTCGAACGCAACACTATTTGTGAAGAAAACGAAGTTTTCAAGTAGAGAGTTCAGTTAAAAGTTCAGAGAGAACGACTTACTTTGACGCTACGAAATTCATAAGTACAAAAGGCATCGTGAAAGCTCCAACTACTCAAGATGAACTTCGAACGTCCTACTCTATTTCCTGTACGAAATGTCTTCAACTTATTTAAGCATTACTTTGTGTTTTTCCACTGAAAGACGTTTTAACGTTAAAAAACAAAATAAAGAAATCTGTGTTCTAGTACGTTGGTACATATTAAACGTTCTTTTTCCAGAAATTGAATTAAACCCTGGCGTATGATGACTCCTAACTCACGCTGTATAGCTTTAACCACGTTTTTCTCGAAACTGGTATAATATTTGAAGTACTGGTCGAATTATTACTCTGAATATTTGAATATATTTTAATTTATTATATTTAAACAAATGGACCTTTCAAAAATTTATTTACACTGTTAAGTTCTTCGTTTAAAAATACAAAAGTTCTTCACTTTTTCTTATTTTCTTCCCTGCAATAATATTTGAGATATTCGGGGAATTATTACTATATTACATCAATTTTTTAGCATGATTTTCACACACCTTCAGTTTGGGACGATTATCGATAAGAAAAGGAACGCGCAAAGTGTTCCTTTCATTTGTAAGAAATAAATGTAGTTATTGCAACAATCATTCGCGTATTCGTTTCAATGTAAATACACAAACGTAATACCCAAAGAAATATAAAAGCGTACGAATGCAGCAACGTGTTCCCTGGTAAAGCGTTCAAGAATAAAATGGTATAACAGAGGATCGTAATGCTTCTACGCAAAAATTATTGTGTGCATTCTTGGAATCCTTCGTGGAACGAAGGAGTCAGATGTACGTTGGTAATAGGTTCTAAGAGGCTTAAACCGGTTTGCGAGTAAATGTTAAAAGAGTGATGGAAAACCGATTCAACGTTTCTCACGATAAAGGTAAAAGTACATTGTATCTGGAGGGAAGAATTGTTGCTACAATTCCCGGACAGTAATGTAGAGGTAATGGGGCGCTGTAAAAACGTTAGGATTCTTCGAGAGTCGAATAATACCGTTCAATGTATCACGATCTTTGTTACGGGTTCATGCGCTTTCAAATAAATCGCTTGTTTCTCCGATTCTCATTTGCTGCCTCAGAGTTTGGCAAGATAACTTCCTCGGTGTTTTGTCTATCCTTTTCGTATAAAATTGAACATAACATATGCATTGTTTATTAACACATTCCTAACCGGTGCTTATGAAGCGAAAGGTGAGTGGGAAAATTTATTTTGTCATTTTTACTTGAACCACAAGAATAAGAACAACAAGAAAAATAAGAAAAAGGATCACAGGAACTACAATAAAAACAAGAACAAGAACCACAAGAACCACAACAAAAAGAGGAACAAGAACCACAACAAAAAGAAGAACAAGAACCACAAGAAAAGGATCAACAACAACAACAAGAACCACAAGGAAGAGAACAGCAAGAACTGGAAGAAGAACAAATACAAGAACAAGAAGAAGAACAGATACAAGAACAGGAACAGGAATAGATACAAGAACAGGAACAGATACAAGAACAGGAACAAGAGTACATAGAAGAACAGGAACAAGAATATGAACAGGAACAACAGGAACAAAAACACGGACCACAAAAGCAGAAACAAGAACAAGAAGAACAATAATAACGACAGGTAGCAGTAATTGAAGGGCGATTGTGGAAAAATAACAAGCAGTCAGCGATGCTTTATGGAAAGCAAATGCAGAATATGCGAGGTAAAATTTCGTCGAATCGTATCATATTGCGGTTTCCCATTAAGCCGAAAGTTTTCAAGTTTCCCGCTAAACAGGTAAACGGGGTAATTCTGGTGCAGGACCTGTGGGACTACTTGATTAAAATCGTCGGGAAAGTGGTAGCCCGCCGTTGCGCTGGAATCTCTCGCTTCTAGGCATTGTTTATGGAACAATGGATAGGTTTGGCGTGCGGTACGGTCTAGCTAGCAAATGATTCACACCTCCTTACTCTCTTCACTCTCTATGGTGCTATGCCGCGAGCAACTTCCCTCCCCTTTACCTTCAGCCACTCGCAATATTTCTTCGTTCATGATAAAAGTTTCGAATCGGACGAGATAAGTTTGTACAATTGAAAATGTGTATCTGTTAATACGTGAAACAATGCACACATCCTCCACGTTCTTAAGTATCCAGACACCTATCGAATTCGTATGAATTGTGTATTTATCATTTACGCTACAATAACGTGGCTGCATTATTAATGAAGATGTAATTATCATAAAGGAAATGTATACAATTTTTATCAGCAAATAATGTGAAAATATTTAAATTATTTCCTCGTTTATATATCCTTCTGTTTTTCAAATAATCGCTTGTATAAGTTGCAGCAGACCTGTGATCAAATTTTTTAAATATTCCTTCTTAATTCGTTTTCAATATTGTTCACATTAATTTCTGCTGCAATTTCTGGGTGCAGGCTTTCGTTTGTTACGTTTGTTCAGGGTTTCGATGTATCGATCTTTCGAGGCCTGCCTGATCATTTTTTTAAAGATGAACTTCGTTAAATTATCATGCATTGTCTTTTGCAGAAATTAGTTGAAGATTGCACTTATAATTTTTAATTAATTACTTCTTGTACTTCTGTATATGCTACATATTTCAGTTTCATGCTTTTTCTACAATTATCCTCTAAAAAGATAATTAAATAAATACACAATAATAAATTAGTCGAAAATTTTACGATACACACACATTTACACACAGCACCAAGCAAATCATAAATTCCAAGGAAGAAAAACAATTTCCATTCGAAGCGTTAATGTCATTCGGCTTCAAATCATTCTAATTTGGTATCGTTTAAAGCGTCGTAAAATTTTCATGAGATTACGTCGCAGACCGCTACGATAACGCGGTGTCTTTCGAAGCTCATCAGCCCGTTTAAATGTTAAGCAGCGTGATAAAGCCAACCAGAAAAAAAAGGGGGGAACTGCAGAATAAATTAGCAGCCATTCAACGTCAATGTGCGCCGCGCTCACTTTGCATAACATTTTCTGCGTGCTCCTTAACGTCCTAAGAATAAGCAGATAGCTTACTCGAAGACGAAGTACGGAACTGGCTACCTATTTGGGAATTAGTACGTGATGTATTCCGCCCCATAAGCGGCGGCTTGGACGTCGATATTTTATCCCCACTCTTCTTTTTCTTTTCCCCCTACCTTCCATACCCTTAAGTGCTCCTTTTTCGCGTTATTACCGCCAGATAACCTAGCTACATTCATTTTCACGACGAAATCCTCGTGCCACGATCATTGCAGCTAATGTGTTTCGCATGTGTTCGTTGTATATGCAGATGAATACCATTTTGTATAATTTCGTTACCCTACACCATATTTACTGCGATCGGTACGTAAACAATTGTCAGAATCAGCGTTATACAATTTTTATATTTGTGGTAATTTGTAAAATATAAATACTGGAGGTGTAAGAGATTTGACTTTTTTTTTTTTTGTGGGAACATTTTATGCTGTCGAGTATCGTGATTGTACGTATTAGGTGCAGAAATGAAATGTTTCCAACTGAATTTACATAATTAGTATCTTTTTTTCCATTTCAATTGAAGTATTCTCGATGTTCGAACAAATTATTTATACCTTTGGTTTATTTTTACATATAGAATCATTGCAGCACGTATATTGTATGTAAAAATTATTTTATAATATAGTACAATATAATATTACACTTGAAAATTATTTTAAACACATATATAACAAAATATTTTAGGTGAAAATAATTTTATACGTATATACAATACAATATTGTACCTCTAAATAATTTATTTATTAACGAATATTTAAATTTAACTTTCTCAAAAATTAAGATCCCTATGGCTAAATTTTATTGCGTATTTTCAGTTTAATTTTGCGTATAAAATTAGTATCTGACGCTTTGTATCATACTATATTTGAAAATTATTCGAGTATGCCTAATGACAGTGTTTATCTCGCAATATAAAACGAAATTAAAGAAAGAAATAAAAAGGGATCGTGAGAAACGAATACGAAATGAAGGAGAATAATGTTATCAAGGGTTTAATAAGTGTAACACACTTCTACCTTCCTCTATTGGACGACGAAAAAAACTTTGAAGAAAGAAATCAACAGATCTGATACGATTCCCCCCTTTTGCTAATTTTCTTTTGAAAAAGCAGAAGGACGGTATGTGTAATGAAGACAGAGTGGGGAAAATCTGTTTTACTCACGAAGTGAAGCTTGGACAGCATTATAATACACGAGCGTTTTACACACCGCCTGCAACACGCAGCATGCAAAGCAGCCGTGTAGCAGTTCTCTTGTCACATGCACGTTTGCAGGCGCCTTGTGCAACACGCCGCGACTTATGTATCAATTCACGCGTTTTCTATGCACCGTTCTGTATACTGTGACGTTTCCGTGTAATGAAATGTATAAGGTGCAAATACTTCACATTTCCCTGCTTCGTGGCATTTTCTTTTTCCAACAAACGCTGTATGCGACACGATCGTGTATATCAAAATCGCTGGTACCCTATACACAACGTTATAGTACATTTTCTTTGGTGGGATAATTAATTTGTTGCAGTGAAATATTTTCCTTTTTGTTGCAAACTTTTTTTTTACCACGTAGGATTATTGTTTCTTTGATTGAGTTTTTTTTAGAAAAAATTTAGAATTAGATAAGAAGAAGAAATATCAATTGATATTATTTTCCACCTAATCTAACTTGACCATTTCAAAGATGCAGTTTATGGATCATCCTGTATGTTATACTATATCAGAATGGACAATATATATGTTACATTCACCTCAGATTGTTTTAGTATTAAATTGTAACACCTAACCTAACTCAGCCATTTCAGAAACACTGCTTGTGAATCATCCTGTATATTATATCACATCAGAATGGAAAAAACGTGTTACATTCAATTTGGGTTATTCTAGTCTTAAATTATAACACTCAACCTATCCTAACCATTCTAAAGATGCAGTTTGTGGATCATCCTGTACATTATACCATATCAGAATGGAAAAAAGTATGTTACATTCGGTACAGGTTGTTTCAGTGTTAAATTATACCTAAAGAGAAAAGAATCCCTTTTTCTTTCAATTGGTACATACATATCAAAATTAAAATTCAACGTATCACTATGATAATGGTACAAATAACAGTTTCCATAAAAGTAAACCAAATTTTTTATTTTATGACGCGACAAATTACGACGAAAATAAAAGGGACGGCAGAGAAACATGTACAAACTCGGATAAAAGAGAAGAAAGAGGAAAGGAACTGAGAGCAATTGGAATCTATTCCCTTACGGATTCAGACGCAAAATTCGCCAGACGATATTGCTTGCAAAATTGCGCGTGGAACAGCGACTTCGTCTAGTAGGGTACGAAAGTACAAAGGAACCTCAAACGGCAACGAGATAAGCTTGTCTCGTTACTATGAGGATCAACATCAGTAGAGTTTGGCCGGCAGTTTTCCTCGTCGTTTGATGCGCGTAAAACGAGTGTAACCGTAGATTCGATTTTCTATGCCATTTATATTGGCATGCGCCACGTGACCTCTATACCCACTTTTATTTTTCCTTACCGGGCAACATTTCGTTCTTAGGTTTCGATTTTCCGGTCAACTACGTATTGGATTGCTTTCGTATGTATTATACAGGTTGCAGCGAAAATTCTATCGCCGACAGAGATAAATAACACTTGAAGAACGTAAACTGAATATTTCTCCATTCAGAGATTCCTTTCAAAGTGTCGCGCGAGAATCTGAAATAAAACGATGAATTTGCTCTCAACAAACCTCCTCTCAAACATTCTTTGCTGATTGAAATTATTTATAGTAGTACAGATTCAAATCGTGTTAGGTTAGGTTATCGAAATAAGTATATATTTCAGAAACTACTGCGTCGATTTGTTTCAAATTTTGCAGACTTATTGCAAAAATGATAAAATAGAATCTGAATGAAAAATTTCTTTTTTGGAGGCTCAGTATTTTGTAATCGAGCACTTTTCGTATTGAACATTGGTACTTTAAATTCCACCCGTCGCCATTTTCTTCTGAACCAATTTTTCGAGAAACGTTTCATATGGAGATTAGAGAATTTAATATGGAAATTAAATTTCTTCGAATTATTGATTTTATATATTTATAATTTTTGATTAAGTAATCAAAACGCTTACAGAAAAAGGACTTTCAGAACCAGTAGCCATATTTTTGACAGTTATTAAAAGTCACTATAAATTCCTACAATGATACCAACAGGATGTTATTAAATTTCAAGAAAAGTATTTGAAATCCAGTATTTTGACCAGCTTGATAATTCTAGTTCTGAATATAATAAGTTTTGTTGCGATCGACGATAAGAAAGAAACAAGAAAAAAAGATGTTAGACATATTGAATTTTGTGTGATGTATATATCGCGTCGTGTTTTTCGCTGGCGCAACAATTTTTGCCACGTCCTGTACAATTTCCGTTGAACCGGCGAGAAGGAAAAGCGTTCGAAGGAGATCGTAGACAACAAAGAAGCGCATGAAAGCAAACGCGCGGGCCGGCTTGCACACGTACCACCTGCATTACGCTGACATTGATTACCACTGTTTTCTAACCTTTACGCATCGCCCGCTTCCATTCCTCCGATATCCGCTTTCATAACATTGTTCTACGAACGAGGTGAAATAATTTTCCTCGCGTTAGGCAAATTGTTATTGCAAACAACGCCACCTCTTACGTGAGGCTTTGTTTAGTGAATTATACTACTGATCTAGGGACTTTTCAATTTCCGCGAGAAGTGTTTGCAAAAAGAAGAAAAGAAGAAGAAACTTCACCACATTGAAACTTGGAATTCTTGGTTAGAGGAATATTTTACAGGGTGTACGTTTCAAACTGTGCAAATTAATGATTAACAATGGCAGTTAGAAAATCATTAAACCAGTGTGATATTTTTCTTTTATAATGGAAGATTGAAATTAGAACGAATAAATTTTTGGTGCTAAAATAACAAGCTAAATTACGTGCTAATGGACCTCTTGATATGTTAATTGTTCAGATTCGTTATCACTGTGAGAAGTTGCTTGGAACATAGCTATCGAGGTTGCAAAAATATTTTATAAAATATAATACTAATAAGAATATAATATAATATACCTGTTATTGCAAATATAAAGTTGAACAATATGAAATATTTATAATAATATTATAATATTTTTGTTTCGAAAGTATATCATAAAGTATACCGTAATATTCACAATAATAAATACAGTATAATATATTATTGTATTATTATTATCATTATTATTATATATTATTAGTATTCTTTTTATATATTATAACTTAACGGTTAATAATTAATCAGATTACTGTTGAATTAGCTCGATTTGAAACAATGGCGACAGCAATATTTTTTTCCCTTTTTTCTACGCTTTATGTTTTTCATATTCTTGACTACGCTTCTTTTTATTTGTTCATTTCATGTTTCATATCTCACGTAAATTCCTCTCGTTATTCTATCTTAAATTCGCTCACAATGTAACAAATGAAAATGAAATTTAAGGTGGAAACATTTTAGAAGCACTCATTGGTCTTTGTTCGAAGAGAAGCACGGACAATTCGTTACAGCATTCCAAGCATTACTCTTGCAATTCGACATTCATCTATTCCTCTTTATCTCCGTCTTTCTGTCTTTTTCTTTTATTTCCTTTTTTTTTTGGGAGAGAGGGATTTTTTTTTCTTTCGTTGCTAGTTTTCTATCAGTTTTCTGGACGATCGGTTGGGACTAGGGAACTAAATCTTCCCCTTGCCCACAGGTGTTTCGATCCCATTCCTTAAAAGCACCTACGGACGTGCCCGCGTTTTACAAAATTCGATTTTCTTTTTCATTTCTCTTGAGCATTCTTTTTCACTTTACCCATCGCGATAAAAATGAGAAAAACGCCGCGCACATCGTACGCACACACACATACACTGTTAGAAAACACATACACCGGAGGAAAATTCTTTCAATCATTCTAACATCATAAATTAGATCCTCATTTTCATTCTACGATAAGTGCGGCTACTTGGCGAAACTTTTTTATCCATATGCAGCATATAAATGTATATAATTATATATAAATATAAAAATTATATTCTTTTGTACATAAAAATTTTTGTAATTCTTGGAAATTATATTCCATAACAATTGATATTTAAATTTGTTAGATTTATTTGAACAAAATAATTAGTAAGAGTTACATAAAATTATAAATATCTTGTAAAATGTTTTTCGATGCGATAGTACACCGATATTTTTCTAATTTCAGAAATTCAATTGCACAACAAATTTCTATCTGCTGATATTTAAATTTATTAAACATTTTTTTTTTTAAATAATTAGACTACAAGTGTTTTGTACAATTGTTTCATCCACATAATATGATCACATAGATCACAGAAATTTCGAAACAATTTAGACACTAATATCTTGTCCCTTCCCCAATTCGTTAACACACTTGTACGTCGGTTGTACTGTTTTAAGGGGTTAAATTACTTTGACCAATAAATATCGAAGATAAATATCCACAGGACGATAAATAACATTTTTCAGGATTTTCTTTCGCAAGAGAAATAGTGTTAATTTAAAGTTTTCCAGCTTGTCGGTTTCAGGAAACTTCTCTTGGGAATTCTAGGGTTAATGTATCACGATACCAGTTTTAAAGATAGCAACATCGGCTCGATAATACAGCCGTGTCGACAGCGGTCATCTGGATCGATGCTAATTACTTTCTTAATTACTAATTATGAAGAGGGCGGAGAAACGCGACACTGCTACGAACTTTTTTCCCCTTCTCTCTATCTCTTCGTCTCTTTCTTATACACACCCATAGACACTCGCGCTCGAGAATACACACACACACAGACAAAGAGAAAGAAGAGTTGGCAAAGATGTACAGGGTAACGGGATGTCAGACAGTCTGTCGGTTCCAAAGGATTTTCTCAATATCGGATAAAGGCCGGATTTAATTTCTGCTCTAATTTAAATTTTCATTGCCCTCGAGGCATACTCCGCTCAGACGATCAGAGGAGGCTTTCGAAAGCTTGCGCCTCGCCCTAACTCCACTGTATAAACTGTTACTGATAAATATGTATGCATCAAATCGTTGTGGCACGGCGTAAAAAATCCTCCATTTTATTAATATCGTCGTCTATTCAATCGGCTATTAGCTACATGCAAGGATTAATGTAATTCGAGGGGAACGAACCTGTGTACTATTGTCGTTGGGGATAACAAATTATCCTAAATTAACAGATTTGTAATTTTTTCTTATTGAGAGAATTTGAACTTTTACTCAAGTTTGGTCTACTTAGCAGTCAAAGAGTTATTAACGTTCACGTTTAATAACGTATACGAAATTATAATAAAAAAACGAACATTTCTGATCATACAATGCTCATACTTAATTGTCGAATCGTGACACTATACACTTCACACATCTCGAGGTGTAACTTAGTGAACAAAATCGAAACTTTGTTAAAACTAATACAAAAAATTATTTATTCACCAAGGAAGAGTGACTAGACTAAAATACTTGACCAAAGTATTGTCTATGACTCGAATGAACGTCTCTTTCTAAAATCCTTGTATGAATCCTTGCAGAATCATCGTGTTTTAACTTTTATAGGTTAGGTTATCTTTGCAATTGGTTAGTTTGCTGTGTATGGGTATGAGTTTAAGTATGGGAATGAGATATCGGTTTTTCCAAAGGAAGAAGTTGTTAAAAATTACACGTTAAATGCTTTGGGATAGGAAGATCCTCAGATTTGAGTAATAATGAACTGATATTCGTTCTCAGTCTTTCTTTGACTGTCAAATGTGACTAATTCTACAACGATAATCCGCCAGATTGAAGATTCGAGTAGGTTTGTATTACGATGCAACAAACGTTTTTCGTTCTGAATAAAATTGGCTAACTTGAAAAGGCAAAGCGTGGTAAACTGGAATCGAGCATTTGATTGGTAACGTCAATCAATAGTTGAAGCACGTAGAAACATTAACGCTTGATTAAGAGACGTGTATCGAAGGTATCCATGGACGCATCTATCGCTAGAGAAGCGTCATTCGATAGAAGCGTCAGATTATCTGCGTAATTGGACAAAATATCACAGTTGCGAACGTGGCACGCACTGGAACCACGGTGTTGCTAACTGATGTGTTGCCCTTTGGGACTTGAGGGCTGCTTTCTCACACTATTACTGGTCGCCTAACACCGTTCCTGATATTCGTGTGTGTTCCACCAACGAGGAAAGCACAGATTGCTTAATACCAATTTTCCCTCTCTGTCTCTCTCTTCTCTCGATAAGATGATAATATCATAATAGATGATATATAATATTATTAATATATTACGTAAAAATACCTGATAATCAATAATGAATTCATTATAATTTATTTATTAATAATTCAATTAACAATTCGTAATTTTTAATAATTTTATATCTTTTCGAAACGTTCCTCTTTTTCCATTGCAGTTATTAATTTCAACATTGACTGTTATTCGATAATTTTAATTTCCATTTGTCTATCAAAGGAGAATTCTAGCATCTTGCTATTGACATCAAACCGATAACTCCGTTGGTATTGATATATTAGTATATGTATTATACACAGGTATGTAGATGTTGAAATTGTGAGAATTTTATTCTACTATGATTATCTCTCCCTTGAATGTGCACAATTTTTTAATATCAATTTATAAAATGAACATATCTTTTTCAAATATTGCAACTTGCAATGTACACGTCATTTTCATTTTTATTCGCATCCATATTGATTTCCATTTATTCCGATATTATACGATAAACCGTTTCGTTAATATGTATTAAATATTTCACGTGCAACTAAAATGAATTATGTCTTACTCATTGTCGATATTTTATTATTCAACAGTTATACGTGAATATATGTTTAATAACGGTTCGCGAAATGTTTTAACATTATTGTTTAATATCATGTCAACATCGGAAATCACTGTACTTGACGTTTTAATTATAAGCATATATCTGCATTTACATTTATTGACAATTAGTCATTTTTTTCTTTCTTTTAAATGTACCGGTTTTCCGGAAAATGCATGCACGCAATATTTAACCCTTTCGCTACGGTAGATTTCAATAGAAATGTGAAAGCGTTCAATTTTCAGTCGTAAAATTTGTCGAATTATCCTTGGAAGTTTAAAAAATTATTAATTCTCAAATTTACCGAAATGTGACACGTGTGAAATTAAATTAAAATGAAAGTGTCAAAGTTAAAATGTTAATTAAAGTTAAAAAAAGTACGAGCTGCAGTTTTAAAACGTCTACAAGCGTCAATAGTAATAGAAGGGTTCAGAAAACATTTTGTTTTCCAATCAAATTTAAATATTATAATATTACACTTTAATATTTTTGAAAATTCAGAGCCAAATTTACGCTTAGCGTTAATACACTATTTGAAATATTTTTTTTCCAACTAAATTTTTGCTCGAACAGGAATTTTTTTTCGCAGGTTTGTTAGAGAATGGATTGTACTATACATAAATATTTTTTTTTTTCGTTACTGCACTCATTAAAAGTGATAATAGCGAGAAAAGGAAGAGACGCAATGGCGCGACCTGTCAGTCCGGAGTTTGCGGATTCGATTCACGTTCTTTTCGTCTCCTATCAGTTACATTTCCACTTTTGTTACTTGTTTTATCATTTTCTGAATATTGCTCAAATGTGCCATCTTCGCGTCACAAATTTGCGTTAAAAAAAAGCAGAGTGAAGAGTGTTTTATGAAATTGCATAATTTTTATGATTATATGATTCTCGAAGCATTTATGATGGATCAAAGCCAATGAAAATCATACGATTGTTTGCAAAAATGTAAAAAATGTGTTTACACGTTCTCACTAATGTTTTTCATGTGATGTGAACGATGCAAAATAATCTCAATGAAAATTAAAACTGCTTAAATAGAAAAATAAAAAAAAAAAAAATAACTGTACTGCAGATTTTCGTGCATTTAAAGCTGTAAAATTGCACAAAATTCACGTAAGCTGAAAAAATATTTGAATATGTAAACTGATTGTATAAAAATCACGTAAAAAAATAATTTTCCACCGAAATTCCACTTTTTTCGCTATATTCCTAAAAACATGATTTCACACAAAAATCCACAGATTAATAATAATATTAAAAATCAATTTTTCGGTACATATTGAAGATAAACATTTGACGTGGAAAATAAATTACTATTTTTCACTTTTTTGCAAAAGTTGAAGCATAACTTTTGCTGTAATTGTGATAACGTCGATATTTTACTCGATTTTTCAATCTTTCACTCTGTTAAAAGTCTAAATGAAAGAATTTGCCAAATTTTAAAATACTATACTCTCGTATGAATAATTTTTTGCATAAAATGGTTCAATTTTGTTTGTTTCAGACTTTTTCTATTACTTTATATATTTGTCACTTTTTTATTCTATTTTCCTTTTTGTCACGGTTGTCGTGCATATCATTAATGGTACTTCTAGGACATATTGTTAGCAAAATGGACGGCTGCATGTCGGATGTGAATACCAGGGAAGTGAATATAAACTCTCTGCAAGTTTGACACAGAAAAGAAGAATCGTTTTAGCAGTTTCCTTTTTTCTTTTTCCTTCTCCTTTTTTTTTTAATTCTTTTTTCTTTTTTCGTAACATCCGGAAAAACGATCTCGTGTGTGAACCGCCGCTACGTTGTTACGTATATCCCTTCCGACTATCGATTATCGAACTGAGAACTATCCCCGGACACGACAATTCAACCTTTGAATGCATACGCAAGAGTTTCACAATATGAGCCAAATATACAGTATGCACGAATAATTTACATTTTGATTAGCTGTCAGTCGTTCGATAGTAATTAATCATTAAAATCACCCGGTTGACATTTCATTCCTATTTTACGTTCACGAAGTGTTGCGGAAATCTGAAAATCTCGTTTGAAATATGCAGATTGATTTTATCGTAACGTGTCAGACTTTTCAGACGCATTCTTAGAAGATTTTTTAACATTAGATGTATATTTAAATACATTTTTACTCAAAATAAATGAAATAAAACAATATTTAATTTGTTTAAATAGATAAGTAACATAAATTGAATATAATAAACAAAATAAATGCAATTTTTCTACATAGAGATGTAAAATAAATTTAATATAATAAATAAACAGAGTAAAATTAATTTAATTCTTCTGAATAAGTAAGTAAAATAAATTAAATATAATAAACAAAATAAATGTAATTTTTTTAAATAGATAAGTAAAATAAATCAAACATAATAAAATAAATGTAACTTTTCTAAATGGAAATGTAAAATAAATTTAATATAATAAATAAATAGAGTAGAATTAATTTAATTCTTGTAAATGAGTAAGTAAAATAAATTAAATATAGCAAATGAATAAAAATTGTTTTAATATTAATTTAGAATAGTTTGACAGTAACTTTCGGTATCAAGCGAATGCATTATTTATATTATAACGGGGTTAATATATCAGAGATGAGAAAGACACCTGATATTGATACTTTATCAACTTAGATTGCCATTAATTTACTGAATATATACTGCACCACGAATTTAGATCTGATTTTATCACGAAAATTAACAATCCCAAGCGTGAAATTAACAACTCCCCGTGACTGAATCATTATATCCGGCGTAATTAACGAAAATGTCAATCGGTTCGTTAACGAGTATATCTGTCGCTCAGTTTGACATAATTATAACACTTTCGCGCACATATTTTTTATAAATTTTCTTAGCTTAACGAGTCTAAGGTCCATTTGGATCTGTGTAATAAAAAATCGTCTCAGTTTTCATGATTCACGTTAAAAAGGATCAAGAAGAATTGTAAGTAATGTAACTTCGAACGTATTCCTAGTATTCATATAATACATACTATATATAAATAATATATATTAATATTTTATGCAATTTTATAATAATATCTACTATTATTAACAAAATTAAAATACAAGAATTATATATTATTATTATTTCTAATTTTATTAGTAATATTCTGATAGAATTTCTTGAGATAATGCAATGATCTATTGCATGAAATTATTGCATTGAAGAAAAGTCATAAATTAGGTGCAGAATCAAATGAACGTATGTGCCTAGTATAATATATAATATATAATGCATATGTATCATACTATTTACCTGTTCACTTCTCGTTTTTAAATTATAATTTTTAAATTATATTTATAAGTGTAATAATTTAAATAATTTTCTAACGCGCTATAATTAAGCTTTCAGTGCAAGAATAACCAAGGCGTTTCAGCTTCCAAAATGTACGGTTGTCGTGTTTCGGTGCAAACAAGAGTTACAATGCAACAATCGATCGAAACTCACCGCTCTCTCCGTTGTAGTTGATGTTCTTGCCGTCTTCCCTGCGCCACATGATATAAGGCTCCGGATATCCGGTAGCTTTACATGTCAATGTCACGTTCGAGCCCTCCCGAACGACCATGTCTGTGCTGGTCTCTTTTGTGAGAATAGTGGGTGGCACTGGAACACGGAAAAATTCACGATAATTAAATAAACAATTAAAGTAGGTTGCTCTCTTTATGCTAGTTTTATTTCTAACCTATTCACACACATATCTCAGAAGATGAAGAGTATACAATAGTTTCTAAACGTTCATTTTGTACCTCAACTTTTGTCGTAATAAAAATCTATCTTTGCACGATTATTACAAAATTTATCGTTCCCCCATGTGAATTAATATTCAAGTGTTTTTCACACACTGAAATTTTTGAATGCAATGTTGTTGTATTTAAAATTCTCTTAACTGATACTTTCTCACACAATTGTCACGTTTTATCATTTATTTAACAAATTGAGTGCCATGTGGGTCATTTATAGGCCACGTTCGACCATTTTCTCACGTCACGTGACAATTTCGTATAAAAAAAAAAGCATTATCATGAAATTTTTCATAAAGTCATTCAACTGATACGTGATTATTATATAGTGCTGTGGGTCATTCTCGATCCACGTGACCCACCTTTTCATTTCTCCAGGTGTACTGCTATTGATAAATAAATTGCAAATTTCTACACTTTTATAGAAAATTTAGAAAATGTATGTAGCATGAAAAAATTTACAAAATATCCAAATTTGTGTTTTTTATAGGTGAAATGATTTTATATCGAAGCTCTACCTTTCGTAAATTTGCATAAAAGCTCGCAGATCGTTGATGAGTAACAGAATGGACGAAATAGCGTTGGGTCATTATTGACCCACGCGGTAGCAATGAAAAATCACGTGTGTATTAACGATAGAAAGTAGGTTTCCGGAGCTTTACAATCGGAAGCTTGATAGTAACACCTGTTAGCAAGTTACCAAACGAATTTTGTCAGAACAACCAACGAATGACCCACTCGATAACATTCATACCTCTATTTTGCGAAATAATTATCTGTAAGCTAAATTTCAAACAGTAGATTTACGTACGAGATTAATTATAACCTGTGCCATTGAGCCGCTGTTTAGATAGAAGGTATTACTGATAAACTACGCGCAGAGAGAATTTGCTTAACCGCTCGAGTAAGGTTTAAATTTGCCGTTAATTAAATGTCACCTGCAAAGTGAACTCGACCAAGATCGATAATGATAACTCATGCAAAATCGCTATCATTCACGATGAGCTTCGATATGTAACATCGATAACTGAAATATTCACGTGTGCTTTATTATTTATCGACACTTGTTGTATATTTTGTACACAGAATTTCCTTTTTTTTCCACGATTTTTTTCAACTGTACGATACACGCGACCTGACCGAAAGAACATTATTCAAGTATTTTTCGTTTTTCGTGGATTTCGTGTATTTTGGAATATATCGTTGAAAGATTAGCACCATTTTTGCAATACTTTCACACGTGATCTTTTTTTTATTGTACGTATATTTTTTTTTTTATTATTGTATGATTAGAATTAGTGGAAATAATTTGTACTTTTTCAAAAATTTATTTTTCTCGTGTACGAATTTTGGATCATCGATGAAATCATTTTTATGTCTTTTTGAATTATTGTAAAATGTGTACAGATCGATTGTACAGATTCGAGTGATATTTTCAACGAGGTAATTCGAGTATAAAGGTTTTTAAAGCTAACAGTGGTATTGTTAATAACTCGAAACTACAACATGCAGTTAATTGCTTACTGATCTTATAGAAGCCTAAATAGTTCGGTTGTTGATTGAATATTGGAAGCCTGATATAACTTCTAACCCAGTTTAACAACTAACCGGAAAGCAAAATTGTTTGAAAGTTCATTTGAATCGAGTTACATATAATGTTAAATTTCGTATTACTTTTACAGTAATTAATATTTCGTTATTGGCAAATTGGCAAATCACTGACAGCTGTTTTAATAATATTCTCTTGTATTCTCTTTTAATATCTAATTTCGATAATCGTTGAAAACTACTTTCATTCTTTTTACCAATTATCAGATGGATATATTAAACATATATCTTATGTTTTCAATGGTGTTATAACTTCGATAGTAGTAAAAATACCCTTTTTTGTTTTCAGTATTGAAAAGTTCAATGATTATTTCTACGTTTCGCAGAAAATCTTATTTTTTAAGAATTTTGTTGGATAAAATTCGGCAAGACTGAGTACATAATCAAATTAATATGAACACATGAATTAATTAAATATTTTATATTTCTGATGGTGTTATAATTTCGATAATAGTACAATTATTTCTCATTGTTTTCATATTGTGATAATTTAATTCGCCGAAAGAAAATTTAAATGCTACAAAATATAAATTCAATAAAAAACCTATATATTATAAATAACGAACTTACCAATAACCTCCAGATAGCCCTTTTGACTTCTCATAGGATCTGTGTTCACTTGACACATGTACCATCCACGATCCACTTCTTGTACCTTCTGTATATGAAGGTACCATGTACGATGGTCGTTGTGGGACAACGAGATGCGTGGGTTTTGTGTGATGACACTATGGTGGATGGCCAAGATAGTCTGTGTATCGACGCGCACCCATGCCACCTAAAACAAACACGTACGAACGTGTATTTTGATGTTTGCTTAGGATAATGTCTGTTTCTTTACAAGAGGATAGGAAGCTCTTGATAGGAAAATTTAAAAATATATTAGTATAAGATATATACAGGTTCAGGCAAATATCTTCGATCATCTTGAATATCCAGTTTATTTCTCATCGTCGTTTATTTTGAAAGTGGTGTAAATCCATTAAAAAAAAAAAATAAATAAAATATCACATAATTCGTGATTAATTTAGTGTAAACTTTTTATTTACAACTAGAAACAAAAATGGACTTGCACTACTTTCAAAATAAATGGTCCATATTTCTTTTACTGTAGTTTTACTTCAACATTACATAGATTCGACACAGATTCACATACATACTCATTACTTAAAGTTAATTTTTTTTTAGAGAGAGAAATTAAGATAAATCAATTTTTCAGAAATTTTATTTTCTGTCGGTATCATTCTTTGATAATAATTTTTCGAAGTTTTATTTGGAAATTTGTAAAATTACCGGATCTATAGCCCCGAAATTAGAAGTATAATTAGATTCTAAATTAAAACTGATAATGTAGCTATATATTGTAAGAATTTATTAATTACGAATGTATGAGATGTAATTAAGAAACAGAAGGACATGTATTTTATATCATTTATTAATATTATTAACGTTAAGTTAACAAGTGAAAGCCTTGAATGATTAACAAGAACGTTAATTACATAAAATCAATACGAAAACGTGATTAGCGATTGAACGAACGCTTTTCTGATTTTAAGCCTACAATTTAACGTTTCGCTAAAAAAAAAAAAAAGAATATCGCACGGAGCAAGAAAAGGCAAAAAAAAAAAAGAAAAAGAAAACTTTTAATGGTACTAAACTCGTTAGAAGTTATATACTCAACCATTTATCTTCGTCACTTGAATATCAGCTTCATTACTCAGGTTATTAAAAAATGTTCTCCGAAGGGATATTTAAACGTCATTTTCAGGAATTTTTCTAAATTTCATTAACTTTCAACTTTGCCAACAGTTGAATCTTTTTTGTTTTTAACACTTTCGATAGTTATTTTAAAGGAATTAGTGTATTTTGCACTTTCTCAGACGAAAGTATAGTAATATTCCCAAATATATCTTCATAGAATTGCTTGCAAAACAGATTTACTCACGCGTGTATGTAATTTCGATCGATTCGATTCGCGACGTGTCAGTTCGCGAAGCTCTTGGATGCGTATTATACGATATATAGTATAACATCGTCGTATTCTTATCGCCTGCTTAATCCAATACACTGGCACGGCTTGTATTCCGTATCTTTCGTGGATCTTTGGAACCTTCAGAGGATATGGGTAACAGAGGGGTAAGTATAAGAAGGCTCAGAATCCACCCTATTTTCTCCCCTTCGTTGCTAAGCTTTCTATGTGAACAGGAGCTCTCGAGAATAGACGAAACGCGCTAAAAGTCTATAGAACACTGTATTGTAATCCAGGATACTTATTAACATGTACACGCTCGTCGATAAGTGTTAGAACACTGTTCGAATATGATACTAAACCTAAATAATACTTTATAAAATTAAAAATATAACAATGAAATTTTTAAATGCACATTTCTACTGTAGATGTAAATAATAGAATTTTAATAGTGTCACTGTTATTAATTCATACTATTTTGGAGAAAAATTCATCTATATTTTCATTTTACATTAAAAAATAATTTATTAATATTAAAATAACACTTTTCAGAAAATGGTATTTAGAAATATGTAGAAATTGATTTACAGTAGATAATTTTGAAATTTATAGCAGTTAGGTGTAGTACAGTAATCCCGAAATGTAAGGACAGAGGAGTTATTCACACTGTGGAATTAAATGCTACCTCTGTATATTTCCTTCCGGCAAAAATATGAAGTGATTTGAAAAATGATGAGGTCCTTTGTAAGCGAAGAGTTATTGTACTTTAAATTATAACGCGGGAGAGCCTGGTACTGATATATCAGTATAAATTGCAAGCTATTCATTACAAGTCTGTAAATTTATCATCTACTATGGTAAGATATATGCACATTATACAGAATATTTGTGTAACAAAATTTGGAACACTCTCAACGAATTGTTTGACTGTCAATTGAAAAGTCTAACGAAGTTTCTCCATATGGATTCTAAACTGTTTGAAAAATTCGATTTTTACATTGTCGTATTATTTGGAATTTTGTAGGTTTTGAAAATTTTCTGCCGAAATCTTTCGAGAAAATTCAGCAAGCTAGGAAATGTTAAATGTTAACTATTTAAAATATTACTATGGAGTAAAAATAAAATAAAAAGAATGTATACAATATTATTGAAAGAAACAATGTGATATATTCATGTAATATTGTTAAATAAATATGTTAAAAAGTATATTTTTCAAGTATATTTATAGAAGGAAAAATAAAGAAATTGTAAGAAAAATTTTATCACCCTATAATGAAAAATTAAAATATGTTTTGCAAATAAATTACTGTTTCCAATATTTATTCTACAATTTACAGAATAAAATAAGGAATATAATTAGATAAGTCCATTATTTGTTCAAACACAATTTACTTATTTTACAATTTTTATATTTTACTAATTTAAAGAGGAATTCGTATTTAAATAATCTTTTAATTTTTTTAAAGTAACTTGATAATTATTAAAAAGTAAACGAGAATTGATATTTCTTATTGATTATAAAACATTTGTATATTAAATGTAGTTCGAATATTTCTTTTGCAAGAAGACTATAAAAAAAGTGAACACTAAAGTATAATATAACTTCAAGATAATATTGCACCCGGTAGACTGTAAGCGAGTCATATTTAATCTGGCTTGAATACTCTTTAGAATTAAGAATTACTAAAGTAGGTGTCAGAAGTTTTGAATATTTAAATCCATTACGAGATAAACTTTCCTATACTGTTCGTCGTATCGCGTAATTTCATTTTCACGATACCTTCGCTTCGCAACGTCCTCATTAGCAATTGTTTATTTAATTTTGTTAAAAATGATTAAATGTAACGATATATTGAACTATTAAAATTAGGTTAGGTTTAGAAACACATTGACCATAACCTTAAAATATTTAATCTGCTATTTTGAAGATTATTTCTTTATTAAAACATCTCTTAGGTCGTAAAATATGAAATATTCGTTCTTTTTTTATTAAAATAAACGTGCTTTCACTTTCCATCACACTAAACTTATTGATCCAATTATGTATGAGGTTTAACGACACATAACCTTAAAATATTAAATATAAAAGATTATTAAACGAATAATTTTACTATTTAAACAAATAGCAAATAGTAAATGGTAAAATTCAAATTTAAGTGTTAAATAAATAGTACAATTATATTAATTATTTAATAGTTAAATAATGATATCTGAATATATTTGAAATTTAATATAAAGTATATCCTTACAAGTTAATAAAAGATAAAAATTCTTAAGAGCCTAATTTTCAAATAAATGGTAAATCTTACTATTAGTAGTAAAATTATACGAATAACTTACAAGTTAAATAATCTCACGTAAATATCTTCAGAAGTTAACGTGAAGGCAACAATTTTTAAACGATTAATGAAGTCATTTATCTGAAACTTAAACTTCAAACGATCAAACTTCGGATATATATGTACGTTTCCATAGATTTCATGATGTATCTCGCGCATAAAGTTCAGACCTACAGGTATTCCGGTAACGTTAAGAAGTAGCCCTGGTTATAATCTTTAACCAGAGAGAGGAACACGTTTCTTGTTCCCAGGGTAGCTACGTCTGGGGAATATCAGCCGTACGGTATGGAGAGTTAAAGCGAGACACGATGCTTCTTTACGCGTGCAAACTACACCGGGATCGGGGCCTGGAGAGATCGTATGAACTGACGTCGTTACTGTATTACTTTAATAATTCAACGTGACACGATCCGTGATGTATTTCCATTGGCGTAACGAACGAGCCGGCTGGCTGAAGTTGACGTTGTTGCGAGTCACGGCTAGAATTACCACCGGGCTTCGTGTGAAATTCTCAAACGGAGCGTGAAAAAAAAAAAGAAAAGGAAGAAAAAAAGAAGAAAGAAAAACGTTGCTTAATGACGAACTTTCGCGAGACGCTTATTTGTCCAAGGTTGCGAGAGAGAGAGAGAGAGAGAGAGAGAGAAAGATCGTTTCCAGCGGAGGGAAAACACTCATTATGTTTTCACTCCAATCGTGTGGCCCTTGGTGCACATTTATCCGACAAACTCTGTGCTCTCTTCGAGTGTCAGAAAAGATGAAAAAAAAAATACGTAAAACCTTTCTCTTCCTCAATTTTTTCTTTTTTTTTTTTTAAATAAAAGTCATGTTTAGAGAATTGTGGTTGCTTTTGGCGAAGAGAAATGTAGTTATGTATTATTATGTAGTATTATAATGCAGTTATGAGAGAAATCTCAAGGCTATCTTGATATTCTGGAGGAAATTAACGAGATAAAAAGTCGAATACAACGTATTTTGCGTAAAATATTTTTTTCCTAACCCACATATTATGAAACACCCTGTATATTATATTCTCAATGAAGATTCATCTTAATTCTAATATTTACGTTTAATTTATAATACCGAGAATAATGAATTACTAAAGGATGCAGTGCTATGCATAAATCTTTTTTACTTTGTGCAGTATTGAAACAATAAATAGCTTACGTTTGCATGCTAGTGAAGGGAAAAATAGAAAAGCATAAAAAAAGAGGTTAAGAAACCTTATGAGTAATTGTCGATGTAAGAAATTAAATTAGCAATGAATTAAAAATGAATGAATGAATTAATGTAAATAAAAAATGAATGAATTAAAAACTATTCTATTTTATCTACCTGATAATTTCGTAGATTGTCCACTATGCAGCCTAACATAGCATCCTGACCTTTGCTTGCTGTTACATTTTGAATTTCCTCTGCAAACCTGGGCAGATTGGAGTCTGGAAAAAAGAATTTGTTAAATGACATTAATTGCCTGTTCAAAAAATCGTTCAAATGACTAAATTATTTATGTTTATTGTTCATATTATTTATCATTCGTTTGTTATGAAAATACGAAGTATTGTTAGACCATAAATGTATTTTTACGTTTAATTTTCACTACGTGAAGGTAAACGTGTATCAAAATAATATTCTTACTGTATTTAATATTCCAGCTATTCGAACACTTACTTTTCAAATGTTTTAACAAATCAAATATGTTTGTTGCCGATTGAAGTTTGTCAAAAATGTGTAAAACTAAGCAGAATGTGTCAGGTGGCTCATGTGGCTCCCTCTAGCGTGAATTCGAAGCGCGCCAAATACGAATTGCACAGTGTGATCGAAGCAAGGAATATAAAAAAAGATTTGATAATATAATATTGCAAACTTGTCATTGAATACTATTCGCTTTACTATTTCAAGGTTCTGGTCAATGCATCACTAAATCCAACGTAATTTCAGTTTCCCGAGGTTCTTGTTAATCTATCGTTAAACCTAACCTAACTTCACTATTCTCAGGTTCTGGGTAACGTGTGGCTAAACCTATCCTAACTTTACATTTTTCAAAATTCTGGCTAATCTAACATTACTGTACTCAGATGCTAATCAACGTATCGCTAAATCTAACCTAAATTTACTCTTTGAAAATTCCAAGCAATGTGTCACAAAACTTCACCTAACCTCAACGTTTCAAAATTCCGTTCAATTTACCCCTTCGCCTATTATTTTCAATAAAATGAAACAAACAATTGCTAATAGGAACTTCTACCTTACATTGTCTTTAAAAAGACTGTTGTACAGCGGAGCAACAACGAAAAGGGTAATACGATTCGCACTTGAATCTTCAATACCACCTTAAGAATATAAGTACAAGCGAAAGTCTGCTTTAACTTTCGAAACTGTCACGAAAGCAATCGAGAAGTTCCGTAATCATTATACGACGAGAACTTCGCCACTCTCCTATTTGCAGCTTCGAAAATTATACATCAGTTGGATAGCAATAGCGATCACGTGAGAGATTATTACGTAGGAAACAAGCTTTCCGTCAACGGTATAGAGAATATCGGCTAAGTGTTCCCTGACAATAAATGGAACGAGGTTTCGTCATCGACAGGGGGGAATTCGATGCCGATAGGAAATATTCGTATCGTTTTCAAGCGGTAAATACCGCGTATCGGTGGACAATGAACCGGTTCCGGGAAGATTGCGAGTTATTACCGTAAGAGCCGCATAACGAGTTCAGGATTCAGTCTGGGCCGTGCTTAAAAGCTTTTACCTTCGTTAATGTCTTTACGACGTCCCGCGAAGCTGAATTATTTATGGGCGCAAAGAACCTATGGAGAAAGGAGGAATACTGAAAGACAGAGTGAAAGGGGAGGTGCTGGAAAAGGGCACGAAAAAGGGAAGGGAAAGGAAGAGACGAGCTTAAAGATGAGAACGAGTTACTTTCAGTTCTTTTTTTTTTTTTTCTTTTCCTCCACTTCCTCTTTTCTTTTCTCTCTCTTTTTCAAACTCACAACAAGAAATACCAAGGACCGTTAATTATGTCAGTTATACTTTATTACACCATGGCTCGCCGCGTTAATTATGACATCTACAACGTGAATGCAGGAGAGAAGGGAAATAAGCACGTGTTTATACAATGCTTGTAAAAATTCAACGACTTGGCTAATTTTGCGGACGAGAAATATGTTGCGCTGGTGATTAGTAAATTTCAAGAGAACGGTAGATGATCGATGTTCATCAGGGAAATTTGTCAAATTGGTTTTGGAAGTTTAGAAATTAGTAATTTTCAGATTTTCAGAAATGTATGATAAGCGAAATTTCCGAAACGCCTAATTCGAAAACTTCAATCGCGTTTTTACTTTTCGGCGCAACGAGGAAGTGACGTAAAATTAGTTCAACGCGTTAACATTATCGATAGTGTCAGAAAGTTATTCATTAAACATTGCATTGCTAATCATCGAAGGAAAACCCGTTGTCAATGATCAACGTAAAGTTCAACGCGTTGAGAAATGCAGAGAGGTAAAAACCTATAACGAGCGAAAACGAGACAGAGAAGAAAGTGAAATATCACCGAGGAGCGTCACTCCGCCGCTCGTTTTACCTGTTAATGCGCCGCCGACGAAAATTTACGACGGCTTCAACGGAAAGTCTTGAACGCGCGTCGTTTTTAATAATATTCCCAGCTGTGTAGTCGAATTCACGGCGGAAAACTCCGTCTCTGTACGCCTTGCTAACGATGCAAGAAAAAAAAAAAAGAGCCGTCGTGGTATTCAGCGTATTTCGCGAAGAAGGTACGAACGAAAGTGTACGGTAGAGGTAATTATATTATTATATTTGAAAACGTTGTAAACGTGTCCGTGTGTGTACGTGTATAAGAGAATTTGTGACAAACGCGTAACCACCAGGCAGTTACTCGTGGATGAATACCCTCGAATTGTTGTGGCGGATTAATTAAATGTACACTCCCCCCCACTCCTTCCGTTTCGTCGTCGCTTATGAATTGTAACACTTTTGTCAGAGAAAATTCCCACCGAAGATTTTATCATGTTTTCGCGTAATCTCTGTTTTATAGCGAAAGGATCCGAGAGGGTAGATAATTAACGCATCCAGCCGGCATCTTTCATGGATGCACAATGCGGTGGTAATGATTATGGGACCGAGAATTAGCGGCTGCAGCCCAGAATTCGTAAGCACGTTCCCTGGAACTTGTTACCAAGCTGATTAACAGGCTTTGATTAAGGGAAAATCTGTGTACACACGAACGATGATATTCCATGTGGTCGACGGAGTTACACTATAATGGTGTACGTATTATGTACACATGTACGTCACTATGAGAGTAAGAGGAGCTGTGTGACATGTTACCGGATAGAATAAGTTTAGAATATCGTTGTGTGCTGTAACTACACGTGCAGGTAGGAATCGCTGTCTACAATTTAATAACAGGCTGGATGACGAACGGGAATTTCAATGAACGGCGACTAATTGCGGAGGAATTTGACGAAGTTCCATGGGAATCGTATGACAATTTCGCGATGGAAGACTTTAAGTGTATTGACGTTTTATTTTTTGTTTTTTAATAGATTGGTAGTTGGACAACTAGAAATGTATGTTTTATATTTAAATATGTAAATTTATTCCACTTTTATTCCATCATTGTTTCATTATTACTCCATGATACTTATGAATTAGGTTATGTGCTTGTATATATTAGATCCCATAAGTCGTGTTAGGTTAGGTTGTAAGTGTAAAATAACGATACATGTAGTAACGATAGAATGTATCGTATAATATTGCATTTGCATATTCAAAACATTTTGCCTGTCAATGTATCCATCTATCAGTTCAACCACGACCAGTGCATTGTTAACAATGAAACTTTATCAATTGTACTCGTTGAAGAAATAACGTTTGCGAAAGTAGACCTTCAAAAAGGATTCTGTCACGATCGTGTCCGTATCTAGCGAGCGTATTGCGCGTTCGTGCACAATTCAGGATGGTTTACGTATTTCCGGCCGGCAAAATAAATAAAACAGGGAGTGCAAACAACGAACGGTAAATCGGTTATCCCGGTTACGATTGATACTTTATGGACGCGTGTCAGCTGTGTAAATTCACGTTCAGTTTCAGAATTTCTTCCATAGCCTCTCGATAAACGAGGACAATTTCGTATTGTACCTGTATTACTTAGCGCAATCAAACACGAGGAAAGAGGACGAGATAAGGTGATAAGGGATAGAATTAGTCTGTGTTCTTGGAAGACACCATGCTTGAATCTTCAAGTAACCAACACGATCGCGGTTAAGTCGCGTTTTGGAGACGAAGTGGCCGGGCAACGGCATGAATATGAATGAGCCCTCGGGGTAATATTCCGAATCGCGAAATAAAATAATTTCCACCTCGAAAGCACGTGAGATTTAGGAGGGGGCGAAGAAACGAGGGTAGGAAAAGTTGGAGGGACGAATGGGAAGATGGATTTCACGATAAAATGGCGTTTTGTCTTCTAATCAAGTAAACCAGATGATATCCTTAGAATACCAAGGTGCAAAATTGCTCTCAAAAAATCTACAAAATAGAGAAATAATTTTCTGTTGTAGTTTTACTTTTTAACCATATTCTCAAAAATATGAATTAGCATAAAAATTCGTTGCCTAATGATCACACATTCCCTAATTACAAAGTAAATACTCTTCAAATATAAACGTTCTTTTTCTTTTCAACTATAATGTATCATTTTTGTTGCTAGTGGCGAAGGTTCAAGCGAGTGATGCAGTCGTACTATTTTTCTAAATCGGCACTCTTATCGGTAACTGTCTGGTGAATTATTTCTTCCCAGGCCGGGGAAGAATCTGCGGCGGCAGAAACGGATGCGCTAAACGAGAGGAAATCCGTGGGAATGACAGTTGGTGGAGAATGTTGAATAGTTAGTAAACGTTAAGTACAGAGCTGTGTATCGGCGCTCGGAGTACGTGTGTATCGGATTCTACGTTTCCAACCTCCGCCGCTCAATCTCCTCTGGATATCACATTTAAATGGCACTTATTTACTCGCCGGCTAAAGTGACAAGTCCTGTTACTCCTGCGGTGAAGAACACGCCATTCTCGTTTCCTTTAGTTTCACTCTGAAGCTTCACTTTCTGCCACTATTATCATCCCACCATCTTCATTTCTATCGATGAGTTCCGTTCCCCATAACTGTTTCACTTGCAAATCACCTAACCGGACGCAAGGAAATTGAATTAGACATCGAACGCTCATAATTATACTCCAATAGTCTCGTCTGTCTTCCTTCTCTGTTAACTCTAACTCTCTCTCTCTCTCTGTCTTACCCTAATCGATTCTTCTTTAACCCTTTAACTACGAGTGTAGTTTATCACATATTAAAATTATGTAATGTGGTATATAAACAATATATTAATTTTTGCTAATATCGAACAGCAGCTGTGGTTTATATACCACTAAAAGAAAAAGAAAATAAATGCAATAGAAAAAAAGTCTTTGGAAATAGGATATCACTTTAGTAATATAATTTAAAATTAGAATGTATATACTTATTTTCATCTTTTTTTTCTTTATTTTGAGATTTTAGGTTTGTGTAACAACTTGTATAATAATATAGAGAAAAGGTTATTTTTGAAAGAACTTGGAATGTCGTTGATCGAAAATCACACTAAGCGACGTTATAATGACACATATTACATCAACAGAAATAAAGAGAATATTCAAACAGCTGAAGGAATCGAGAGAAATTCAAGAATGCCCAATAAAAGAGCTTTTTGTTATTCAATGGAATAAGACGATGAAAACATTCATTAAGAAATTTCGAATAAACTGAATGACACAGCTGTGAGAGTTAGAAATGACTGGAAAGGGTAAACTTTTATATTTAAAGCACATTTTAAATAAAAAGTTAGATCAATCTGCGTTGGAAGACGCAGGAAGTCCGTCGAAAGTCTCGCGTCTTTATGGCGTAATTAGAGAAGTTACACGATACCGGTATATATTACAAAATGGCCGAAAGGCTCATCAAACTTGCGCCGTCCTGTATTAGAATATCCTTACGATGTTGTGCTTCTGATCTTAAGCATCGAACTTACTCCAATTCGCAGTGTTACGTGTTCAAATTACCCTTTGTTAGTTTCTAAAATTAAAACGCAAAGACACTATTACTCTCCGTTCTTTCATAATTAGAAACGCTGCAATCGAAACCTAACCTAACTTTCTAACATATGAATTACTTTTATTGAAACGCATTCTTCTATCAAGGATACCGAAAATTAATGTCGTTTCTTATTAATTTATTGGAAGTTTCGAAATATACATAAGAAAATTAATCAATTGAATAATACACTGTTTAAAAACAACTTTTTGCCACCAAGAAAGTAATTATTGTATCTTAATTTTTATAAAAATCCCTGGAAACTCTTCCGAAACTTCAAAAACCAAAATTTGGCGATTGATATCGTTAATGTTCCTTATTTCCACTTTTGCATTATTATCTTTGTGAAATTCATAAAGTGTACAACGCCTAACACATTTTTCCAGTCCTTTATTGGAACTTATTTTCATTCATGCGTTATTAAATGTTATTAAACTGATCAGAATAACGAAATATTCATAACCACGAGATTCTAGTTTATGTTCATACAGAAACAAATATAATTTGATGGAATTAGGTTAGGGTTAAAATAAACATTACTAAAAACGACGTTACTTTTCGGTATCTCTAATATATTAATCCATTTCATTCGTACATCTAGCTTTCAAATCTTCGTTGATCTCGCTGAAAGGTTTGATACAAAGAACTGAATGGTCGAGGATTGTCTGCGTCAATGGCACCTCTAATCCACGTTGGCGCGACGGAAGGATTAAGGACAGTTCCGTTGCTAAAGGATAATAATGGAATACATTCGTGGTAAAAATAAAGATGCTCTTCAGCAATTCATCGTGGTTGTCGAGCATTCTGTATTTCGCGGTTAGAAAGACAGAAAGAGAGAGAGATAGAGATAGAGAGAGGTTGATATAAACTGCAAAACATCCCCCGTCAGTGGAAGAGCCCACGGTGCGCTTTTAGAAATAATGAGGAGCGGTCCTTCCTTCTTCCACATTCTTTCCTCTCCCTCGCTATTTTCCTTTTTATCTTAGATCTCCTCCAGCTCGTTGGTCTTTCATTTATTGCCTGATTTATCGCCACTGCTGTCGCACGGCGAATATAATTTATCTCCGTCGAATTTGATCCTGAAATACGGTCGACTCAAGCGTAGAACAGCCGGGTAGGTCTTCGGTTTCACGGCCAGAGGAGGAATTTATGCAAAGTCCCTTAAGTCGCGCGACTTTATCGCGCGGAATTATTAATACGCAATTAGCACCGCTTTGATTACTCTCCTAGCGATGATTTCAATGAACATTTTCGAAACTTCGAAATGTCCAACGTTCCTCGACACTTCTTCACCATTGGTGTTTCATTCTTTTGGTGTTTCTCTTTTTTTTTTTTTTGCGCTATTGTCGAGCTTTCGAGACAACATTACACGTTGTAACGATGTGACTATCGCTGCATTCCTCACGTGTAGAAAATAAAACCGACCAAACCCACCAAAGGGTTGCATACAATACACTTGCATCTATAGATCAACAAGAATCTTTCATTTTAGACGTTGCAAATATTGATCAGCGATCGATATTTCAACCGCACACTTGTTTCAGAATAACTCCGCCATTTTGCATCATTTTTCATTACAAAAATTAGACAGTATAGGAGAAGGTCGCATATACATCCTCTAAAAAAACTGGGATCCTTTCGCTCAGTAATTACCTATAGAAAAATTGTCAAATATCTCGATTTCTTAAAACTGTGATATTCGACGCTTGAAATATTGTAGTACGAGTATTAAACAGCAAAAATAACAATTAACGGCACACTGAATTATGAATAGAAGTGTCGCAATTGTGAAAAGTTAATTGGAACATGGAAAGTATAACAAAATGAAAGGATGGGCATGGAAACAAGAAGCGTGACGTTGATTGAAAATCGATCGATTGTATAAGTTAATTTAAGTTCGTAAACAGGACGTACATATATATTTAAGATTATCAATACACGATCTCTGTGAAGTTACTCAAGTAACTTTCAATGAAGGTACAAAGTAACTTTGTTCACCTGGCTAAAGATAGTATATGGCTGGCGTTGTTATAATCTTTTCGACAAAGCTAGCTTATATCCAGGAGCAGAAAGTGGCAAGCAAGCGTAGGAGGAAGTTCATGACTTTCGTTAAGCCTTTGTACGTCTTCCTCGATAGGCTCAGCGTCTAGCATGTACACCATGGTACGAACTTGTTAAAATTCCATCCTGATATTCAAGCGCCAGAGAAGATAGAACGATAGCGACGAACCAAAAGAAACATCGCTAAGCAATACGGATAATCTCGCGGCACGGATTATTGGGCACGTTCGACGCAAGTTCCTTTTCCGTTTGCCCAAGATAAACCAATAAACTCTAACTTCATTTAACGTAAACCTTTACGAACTTCATGCCAGCTAGAGCAAACCTATTCGACTTGACCTGGTGATTTTACTCGTACGAAAATCTCGTTCCGCGTAGCGAACGAGCCGATTAAAAGTTTCACCAGCCTGTAAAGAACTTCTGTAGTCTGTGTACATGTGTACATTCATAGTAACCGCAAATGTTACCAATATCAAATGGTAACGTTATTCTTGACCGTCTTTGATTCTCGTACAGTTGCTTTGGTATATACGAAATGTAGTTTCTTGGAAATGAAAGTTTAGATCCATTGTATTGCTTTAAGAACAGAGGTATTTAATTGAAACAATTTCCATGCGATTCTGTACACTTTTCCCAACGATTAATCATTTTTGTTCATTTTTCCAAAGTTGGGAAATATCGATTTACAATTTTTTCCAAGTATTTAGCACCTCGTGGTAAAATTTTAGAGAATTACGCATTGATAACCATGAGAAGTTGCTAAAATTGTGAACATATTAGTATGGTCGCGAAATTCAGTCTGCTAAGCTCCGAACTGACATGCCGGGGCGATTTTATGCGCATAGCCATTGCTTCTTTTTGACTTTTCCATTATTATTGCACTTTCTGGTAGGTCTGGAGACCCTTGATCGTACATTTGACTATTTTACACTAACTAATGTAAAATTTGAGGGGCTACGCGTGGATTAAACATGTGAGTGCTCTGAACTGACACGCCAGGACGATTTTATGCGCATAACCAAGGCATCTTCTTGCTTTTTTCGCTATTATTGCTCCCTCTGGTAGATATGGAGATGCTCAATCATACACTTAACCATTCTGCATTAGCAAAGAAGAAGTTTCAGTGATTTAGCCGGGATTGAATCCGCGACACTTTCGAACTGACATGCCGAGACGTTTCTAAGCTCGCAGATAAGATATCCTGTGATTTTTTCGTTGTTATTGCTGCTTTTGATAAGCTTGAGTGCCTCAATTCTATATTAATTAATCTTCAAACATATAACTTTGGAGAGATCTCAAGAAGATCTGAAATTTTGTTTATTGTAGTTAGTTCGAAATAAAAGTAAATGCTCATTTCCATGAAGCAGTTTCGAAGCGAGTTCCTTGGAGGAGATAGTATCGTTCGTAAAGTTCGTCATTTCCGATTCAGAAATCTTCTAGACTACCTCGTTTGAATATTTCGCAATCTTAACTGTTTTACCAACGATCTTCCTCTATTTTCAATGTTAGAAGTGAAGTTTCTTTTCTTTCCCTCGCGGAACTATATTCTCTAGAAAAATCTCACTTCATCGAAATATCCCGTGAAAATGGTTGATTCGACTACGTAACCTCTTTCTCGACTCGCGGTTTTTCGAAGAGACGGAAGGTTTTGAGGACACTCGCTTGATTCGTCTGCACGGTCTGCAGTTCATTGCTCAGCATGAAACCGTTCACCGAATAGCTTCGTGTAGTTGGAGAATAAAATTTTACAAGATCTCGTAAAAGTTGACGTAACAATCAATCGGCGAAAGTTCTCATTGAAATTTCGCGATCTGGAAATTTACTCTCGCGTAGAGAAGTTCCCGTAGCGGAAGTTCAACAAAAAGTGCTAGTTTAGCATGAAGTATTTAATCATTGTTCCTTCTACCATCCTTTTGTAAAAATTTCTTGTATACAGATGCTGCTTTCTGCACACTGCTTTGTGGAAAATATTTCATATTAATTATAAATTGTTATGATTTCTTTTTCAATGATTTAAAACAAATTGTTATGATTATTTCTTAAATTATGAAAAATTTCTTATAAACAAGTTGGCTTTTTCCAAATAGTGTTTTGTGAAAAATGTTTCGTATTAATCACAAATTGTTGTGATTTCTTCTTGAATTATATAAAATAAATTGTTATAATTATTTCTTGCACTATGGAAGAATTTGTTGTATACAAGAGTGTAGAAATTATACAAATGCTGCTTTCTGGATACACTTTGGTCGAAAATATCCTGTAATAATTATAAATTGTAATTTCTTCTTGAATTCTTTAAAATAAATATTCAAAAAAGCTTATTCTGTTCCTGACAGTATAATGAAACGTTCTTTTATTTCAGGCACCGTCAATTAATGATTAGCAAAAAAGAAAATATATATGCTTCTCTGCTAGAAAAGCAAAATACTGACAATCTCAAAAAAATTCGAAAAGATGACATTGAAGGAAATGGAGACGAAAAGAATTCATTTTCCTCTGAAAAATAAAGAGAAAAGCTCTAAAAAATGATAAAGAAATCTTCCTACCCTGGTATTTCTCCTTTCGAAAAGCATTCGAATCGCATTTCAAAAATTTCTAATATCATTAAAAACAAGAAGAATATTTAAGTGCTCTCTATTTGCTCGGTCACCCGATATACAGCGAAGAATGAGAAATAAATAAAAAAAATTAGACGAGGTAAACGAAGAAATATTTGTCTTTTTATTTCACATAAGATAAATCTACCTAACAGTTGCAACGAGTTCCGTTGACTTCTATAAAGTTCCAGTATGACGTTGCAAATTCGCGAAACACAAGGAACCTTCGTGCGCACGCGAACGTTTAGGTATAGTTGATGGAAGAAAAAAAGTGACGAGGGAAACCCTCGCCAATTAAATCCTTTATTTTTCCTTCGTTGCCTCCAACCTGAATGCTGAATACTCTGACTAATGACCATTGTCTAATAGACACTGATGCTGACAAGAAAAATTGCACAAAGCAGAGAGGTCTAAGGTGGTATTGGATCACTCTTTGAACAGAAAGACCCGGTTGCGGTTTCGAGAAATGGTTAGGATTGATGAGGTGTGCTAAGAAAACACCTTGCACCGAGAAGTAGACGTACAGTTGTAGACGTTGCCAA
Organism: Anthophora plumipes; assembly: GCA_951804975.1. Classification (NCBI taxonomy): domain Eukaryota; kingdom Metazoa; phylum Arthropoda; class Insecta; order Hymenoptera; family Apidae; genus Anthophora; species Anthophora plumipes. Next base: position 12,641,369 of record OX638123.1, on the reverse strand, counting down.
CGCTCAAAGGAGGGAGATCTTTAATTTTCTTTAATGAAAAAGTGAATGTTCAAAGCGTCTTTTGAAAAGCATAAATGAAGAGGTCGAATTCAATATACCAAGCATCTGGAAATGAATGAAAATGCTCTCTCTCTAAAGCGTGAAATAGTGTCTTCCTAATAATGAATATTAAAAGTTCCACGAATTTACTTTTAATAATTCAAACTGTTTATCGATTCTGCAAGACAGTTTAACTGGTGTGTACAAAATTTCTCTGATGTTTTATGTATTTCGTACATGTAACACAAAAGAAACTAAACTAACAAAATAAATGGAAATAAAGATATTCATATGTGTACTTTTTTTCTCCAAAACGGAATGTTTGATTTTCAAAGGTTTCATGGATTTGCAAAATTGTATTCGAGTTGATAAACCATCATATAAAAAAATAGAGTGCAATAGATTAAAGAATAATATTTATAAATAAACATAAAGGAATGATTAAATAATAATTCATACAATTAATTAATATGAAATTAATAAAGGATATTTTTAATCTGTGCAACTGTACTATTCATTTCTACATTGATTTGAAGCTCAAGTTATGGGTCAAAATTGACCCTGAAACTGCCGCGGCGTGTCAGTCCGAGGGCTTCTGTCTTTTTTAATACTTCTTGGTGATTTATATACATAATATAGAACGTAATACCACTTTTTCTTCAGGAAAACGACATGAATATTAAAATTAATCAAAAATATTATTTATAATTCTTTGTTTTTTGTAACATTATCGGTTCAGAAAATTGTTCGTTTGTCAATTTCGTTACTCCTGCAGATTGTACATGCTAGTTCGCGAAATTTCTCGATGGGAAGGGGAATAATAGGTAAAAGGGAATGAAAGGAATGGATATTTCGCAGACTGAAAAAGGAGAAAATTGGGAAATTAGCAATCGCAAGTAGAAACCTAGCTAGGAAATAGGTAGTATTCGTTCTAGACTTTCAAGTACTCAAGGCTTCAACCAGCGCAATCAACGATCACAACAATGACGCATTATGTCCTCCGTATTCCTCATTATTCACCGTTGAACGCGAGGAATGGAAGCTCTTGTACCTTTCACGATATCCGGAATCTCGGAGTGAAAGCATATCGAAACGAGGTACGTACATTGATCTACCAATCGGTACCAATGGTAACAACATTGTAAAGCTTTGTGAATAAACAATTCACCGCTACGTCTAAATGTAAAGATTGCACAATTTTCCTTTTGTCAATTTAAACACGTGGTTCTTCAAAGTATTTTAATTTTAATGTATTTTCGTTGGAAATCTTTTATTGCAAATTAGAAACGTTTCGATTGTTTCTTCGTTACTGTAATGATTCCTGATTGCGATTATCTTTCGAAAATATCGCAAAAGCAATGAATTACCCTTTTCACAATCATCGGTAGAGAATATAAAATTTGTGAATATTTATAAACGCAATCGGGTAACATCGTAATTTCATTATTTACATCTAATTCTAAATATTTCTGAATTTCTGTTATGTCTGTTATGTCATAATGATGACAACGGATACTTTTATTTAAAAAACAAAAAAAAACAAAGGAACAAAGAAGCAAAAACAGTAAATACATTAAGATTGCCCAATTTCTTCTTTTTTCTTCCCCCCACCCCTTTTTTCATTAGGTATTCATGTGTGATTTTAATATAGACGTTTCTTAATCAAGACACCATACATATTTATTTCCTATTCAAATCACAAGAAGGGATCATTTGGTAAAAATTTTGCATTACAATTGTGCTATAAATATTTATTATTTCTGATCTTCTCGTTGTGGTCAGTGGTTCCATATTATTTGTACTTCGAGCTTCAATTAGAGATGTGACTCCAACAGGTGGTCTTGTCATGGACGTGGAATAACTCATCGAAAAAACGTCAATTCTCAGGCTTATCTAAGCACGTAACATTGTCATATCGGCTGGTACATGTAGACATGGTCGACAGATTAACACGCTAACGGGTCATAAGTATTGCATTATTCATGCCTCTACAAGAATGTCGACTATTAATTGACAGCTACATGTATAATCAGTTCACAACGTTGACAGCGCTTAATTAGAACTTCTTTTTCTCTTTTTTTTTTTTTCAGAGTCGTGGCGCCACAAGAACATTTTGCTTCTTGTTGCCTGGCTACTTGAACTGTTTGTGTGACCGATCGATGTAAAGCTAAGAATAATTTCAAGAACTGTCTGCTCTCGTTCTAACTCCAATTATTGTTAGGGTAGGGCACGTAATTGGAACCATTTCAATTGCTTCTTAACCTCTCCAGGGACGAGCTTTTTATAGTAAAAAGAAAATGATTGAATTTACCATGTATTTTTTATTAACGGTAATTAAAAAATCTAGAAAAAATCGGAGAAACGATAAAAATGAAAAAAAAATGACGTCTAAATGTATGGTTGTTGATGGACATAACCTCAATGGACATAAACAGTGCCAAACAAAAAATGTTATTGGATTTAAATCACGCAATTCACGTTTTCTCACCCTTATACATAATTTATATATCAATATAATTATAGTTCATAATGTTAGTTAATATCAACATGTTTTCAGTATAAAAACGTATGTAACGTTCGAAAGTACCTAACCTCTTAAGCACATTAATTGTGAGAGTATAATCTCCAAGAGGAAGACAATTTCTCATCGTTTTTATAATTCACCATCGAAAGAGACACGATTTTCGTATAACTAACCCATAGAATTATCTTCTTGAGTAATCGTACTAGAACCAACTGGATTCATAGTAATCATAATAAATCTATCGAGGAAACGAAGATAATTTGCCTGATCAGGGTTTGGAAAAAGGACCGTGGAAATTGTATTATTCAGTGCTCTTACGGTATTAATTAAAAGTCTTGTGAACGCACAATCGGGTTCCATCGTTAACGTGGATTAATTAAATTTTCTTTTTTTATTTTTTTATTTCAATCGTGAGAAAGTTCCTGCTTTCACGTTGGGAAATCTAGGTTACGGGTCCGATCAATACGCCGCATAAAATATGCGCGGCAATCGAACTTTCGATTTTGCAATTTAAGTATGATACCCCTCTAACCTTTGTTATCGGCCATTTAAACTATTCAGGAGTGGTAAATCATTTATTCGAAACGATAAATATTCCCTGCTATTCTTCTCCACGGATATACGGTATCATTGCCACGAACAAAACGCATTGTGCAGCTGTACCATGCACTTCGACATATCACCTGGCTTATTCAAATAATCCTGATTGTTAGAAACCAATTAAGCGCTAGGAGTTTCTCCTGATTTCGTAAAATTAACAACGCGATGAAAATAGAGATATTTAATTCTTCAAAAATAGAAAATTTGTTGATAGTGTCGTAAGAAATGCAGACAAATAATTATTAATGTTTAGTTCTTTTTACTATATATCCAAAATTTAAGAAGTCTGAAGAAATTACATAATAACAACCATAATAAGACACTCTAAGTGTAGCTTGGTCACCGTAGTGTTTCAATATGAAGAATTGTTTAATTTCTAAAAATTCGATTTCGTGGTAGAAAATTCTGAAAAAATTTACAAATATACACCTATTGTAGTAAAATATATTTGAATTTTTTCAAAATTTTCTACCGAATAGAACAAAAGAAATGAGGTTTAAACTGTAAATTAAATTTTACTCTGTAACTACTGCAATAGTTGAGAGTTCAGGTTGAAACTTTGCAAGAAGTGTTTTATTTAAATGATGCTTCGATTAATATATACCACGTTATAATATATAATATATAATCTGTCGATCTTAACAGGCTGTGTAACAAAGATTTTCGAAACTTCTTTATTCGTACGTGAAAGATAGTTGTTTGGATTCTGTGGTTTCAATATATCCTATTTGACAATTCTGAGATGATCGATCGACGATTGCCACGAAAAATGTTTACGACAGGATATCTGAAATGAACGTTACCCCTGGTACGATACTTTATCGCGTACATCGTGACATCCTCGGAATTTTTATGCGACCGTCCGCATACACGTTGATTCGATAACAGCATGCCACGAAAAACCGTATAACAGATGCTTTAAATAAATCCGCAGAGTGATTGAAAAAGTTGAATCGCGTAGAGTGTGAGAGAGAGAGAAATTGATGTTTTTAAATTTGCTTGTTTAAAAGCGAGTCGACCAATTTTTCCCTGTCAATCGTGTATAATTTCGTTCATGCGAAGTGCTTTGTGAATGTTACAACAGGAAGTGTTACGTTATTTTCATTCCTCGATACTTGACATTGCAAATGAATGTTTATTAAAAAATTATAGTGACAGATTCTTGTACAGATAGATAAGTTCTGTAAATGTATCAACGAGTGATCGAATTATTACGTTCGTTTGGAAGTTATGTACGAGTTGGTTGAAGTTTGTTTGGTTAATAAAAAATTGGTTGGTTTAACACCATTTAGGGGTTAACACCACAGTTATTCCTTTTAGTAAAATCTGAAATTCTGTTCAACTATTTTTTCTCTCACGAATAAGGGAAAAATCGGATTGCAGAGGGTTTATGAAAACAACTAATATACACTGCAAATTTACAAATATTCAATCGAACTGCAAGCTTTAAATTACTTGAGATTATTGAAATAATTCGAAAAGTTACATCAAAAAGGCGTTGCAAATTTGGGGAAGCTTTAGCTGAAAATTTACAAATATTCAATCAAACTGAAAGCTTTAAATTACTTGAGATTATTGAAATAATTCGAAAAGTTACTTCACAAAGGCGTCGCATATTATAAAAAAGTTTTTTTCAATTAAAAATTTCGAAAACGTGAGATTTAAAATCTCAGATTAAATAACTAAGAAAAAAGTAGATTACAAAGCTATAAACATGAGAATATTTGAAATTACTTGAGAAATTACTCCAAAAGAGCCTGCATCTTTAAAAAAAAAAAAAAGCTATTTTACTTGGCCATTTTATGTTACGACAGTACGATCAACAGTTCTTCTTCAGTTTTAATTAAAAATTTCGTCTGTTCAAATATTCCGCTTCGGGATCGAAATTTCGTGCCATTTCGCGAGATTTATTTTCACTGGAATGTTCCTTCGTCTGGCAATTAGAAAGAACGATTCCGAGACACCGGGAACGAGAATTTCCTAGCGGTAATTCGGAATCGAAGAAAGATAAAGTCGCGGTAGGAAGGAACGACCGCAAATAATGTTATTTTACAGTCGGGACCGTGTTGCGGAGGATATATCGCGTGAAACGGTCCACTTCACCGAGTTAGCTGTAACAGAGCACTTGTTAACGCAATGTGAAAACACTCTTGTTCCCTACTTTATTTCGGCTTTTAACGGGAACAACAACGGTAACAATAATAATGTTACCGTTCTCACGGACATTCGCTGCTTTCCTCCACTATCTGATTTTCAGCAGATGGAAAAGGTGAATGGGAAGAGAGAACGTGAGAGATTTCATCACGCTTGTTAATGATTTTCAACACTTAATATACAACAAACACAAAAAACACATAAACAATTAAATATATCAACTTGTATTAAATGTAAAAAATAAAATATATTGATATGTTGATTGTCATGCAAAAATTTGATATTTCGTTCTGGAGGACATTTAGTAAATTTCGAGAGATTATAGTAGAATTTAGTAGATTTTAATAAACTTTGGTAAATTTAGTGGATTTTAATGAACTTCGGTAGATTTTAGGAAATTTTTGTAAATTTCAGCATACTTAAATGTGTACTAATATATTTATTCAGTAAATTTCATTCGACTTTAGTAAAAATTTACAGGATTTAGTAGATTTTGGTAAAATATAATATATTTCAGCAGATTTTACCCGAATTCCGTAGGCATAAAAATATTTGAGCAGATTATTAGGAAATTTCAGTAGTATTCCGTAGCATTAAGGAGACTACGTTATGTTTCGCCATATTTATCCAGTAAATTTTAATTGATTTTAGTGAAATTTGATAGACTTCAGTAGATTTTAGTAAAATATAATATATTTCAGCAGATTTTACCCGAATTCCGTAGGCATAAAAATATTTGAGCAGATTATTAGGAAATTTCAGTAGTATTCCGTAGCATTAAGGAGACGACGTTATGTTTCGCCATACTTATCCAGTAAATTTTAATTGATTTTAGTGAAATTTGATAGACTTCAGTAGATTTTAGTAAAATATAGTATATTTCGATAGTTTTTACCCGAATTCAGTAGGTATACATATGTTTGAGTAGATATTAAGAAATTTCAGTAGTATTCCGTAGCATTGAGGAGACTACAGTATGTTTCACCATACTTATTCAGTAAATCTGAGTAAATTTGAATAGAAATTTATAAAATTCAGTAAGTTTTAGTAAAATATAATATATTTTAATAGATTTTGATAGAATTTGGTAGACTGGATATGATTTTTGTAGATATTACTAGATATTTAGTAGATTTTACCAAAGTACAATATATTTCGGTAGATTGTAGTAAAATTCAGTATGATAAAATTTATTATATACATAATAATAAAATTAAATATACATAAAATATAAAAATATACACATATGTATGTATGTATGTGTAAATAATTATTTTATATATAAATATATATTATTGTAGTACACATAAACATATTGAATTCTACTAAAATCTACTGAAATGTATTATATTTTACTACACATATACATTTATGTGTTTGTACTAAAACTGATCTATCATTCGTATTTTGCTCATTCAGTAGCATGTGAAAGTGGAACACAAAAACACATGTTACATTATAATCTAGCTTTATGTCTTAATTTTTGACAGTAAGTGTGTATGTGAATATTAATTGAGTATTGTTATACGAAAATGAAAAAAAAGGTTATTTTTACAATATTGTAATGATGTATAAACAAAGTTCGAACATTATAATTATTTGTGAGGCCGCGGACATTCGAAATAATCCTCGTGCATATACATACAATACATGAAACAATAACTCACTGTTTTTGTAATTTTCCGACGTTGATGCATATTGCGTATCATGATGGTGACCCGATATCTGCCCCAATATTTTCAGATTCCTCGATTGCCGTCCTGAAAAAGACACAATGGAAGAGGAACATTAAAAAGACTGGGTCACGATTAATCATAACGGTCAATTAGGTGCTCGTGAGAATAAAGAGACGTTTCCGATGGCTCTACGTTTTCTGTCGTCCTTTATTTTTTTTTTCTTTTCTGAATCGAAGCTTTCCAACTGAAATTCCACAGACGATTTAAATGAATCCTTATCTGGATAAGGGAGTCCCTAATGAAGCAGACCGATATTTCTGATGAAAGCTGTGGAACCTTTGAGTACTTTTTCACAAATATCTCGATTTTTTACCTCTCCAAGCGATCGTAGATGTAGCAAAAAGAAGTGGAAGAAAAGAAGGAAAGAAGAAAAGAAAGAAATGCTAATCAGTTGATCCCATGATTAAAATGTACATCGTTAAGCTTGATCAGGATTCACCGATGAAGGTACCAGCTATTCTACTGTGTGAGAGAATGATTTTCATACAAATTCATATTTTTTTAAAATCAGTGAGAAAAGTACGTCTGCATATTTCCCAAATTTTTCGGAATTTTCAGATTTCCGAATTTTCGTTGTGCAATTGAAACTTAAGAATTGTTTCTCACGTAGAAAATACAGATTTATTAATCTTAATATTTGATGAAATAATCTGCAAATTTTCCAAATTTTCTCTAATTTTCAACTTGCCAAATTTTCCTCACAGCAGAATTTTAAACACAGTCGAAATTTACGAATTATTTCTGGCGTAGAAAATAAAGATTTATTAATCTTAATAATTAAAGAAGTAACGAACAAATTTTCAACATTTTTGGAAATTTTCAGGTTGCCAAATTTGCCTCGCACAAGAAATTTAAATACAATCGAAATTAACGAACTATTTCTATTATTATTGTGTTAATAATGAACGAACTAAGCCAACGTCTGATATAATGGACCGTTCCATTTTATGAAACAACATCGTACAAAAAGCGCAATTATTGAGTACAACCGGATGCTTTCTTCCTACGCGGCTTTTTGCCGGATATTCGCAGCGTGAAAATGATAATTTAAAGTTGGGAATCATGACAACCTATGGTAGAAACTTTAACGATATTCCAGCGAGGACAGCTGCACACAGCAATGCTTATAACTTGAATAGACTATAATACCTTTTTCTGCGAAAGTAGGAAAAACTGGTGAATAAAAGGTTCAGTAACAATTTATTCCTTGCTCTTGTCATATTTTTCATCCACTAGTATTGTAACAATGTCAAGAAGAATGTTACTGAATAATATACTAAATATCATTAATATTCTTCGTGACAAATATTAATTTTAATCATTAATAAATTATTCTATTATGAGGTATTTACGAAGGTTTGATCGCGGAACGTTAACAATTTGAATGAATTGCTGGAGACGAAAAGTAGAAGCAAAAGGAACAAGGAACACACCAATGAGGTTAATGTAAACTTCGATGGTAGTAATGAAGTTTCGTTCTCTCGAAATTTGAGAGGACGAAGTTCATATTGCTCGGAAATGTCGGACTTTAAATAGTAATTCCTATCTTACGAAGCTGCATTTAAATCAATAACGACAAGATTGTGAATCCCCGATGGTAAAACTTTCCCTATAATCACTTACATTCAGGTGTTGACAATTAGCAAACTTCATCGTTCTACCGTTGTCGTTTATCATTGCCTCGTCGATTCATAATTCCAGAGTTAACGAGAAAAAATGCTCGACGTGCGTTACTTCGGTACACTTAATAGCACTTTAAATTATTATCACGGATTGTGCATTTATTACTTTCCGTCGCGTGTAGATTCTCATGGAAAAATTAACCGAATTAAGTTCGGAATAACGTTTACGTTAAATTAGTATTTGTAGATTGACGTTGAGTAAATTGTTGAATTATAGATGGATTGATTAATTGGTATAAAGCAAAGTGTGTTAAAGAAAAAAGGGAGACATATTTGATTTGCTACAGATATTATAATTTCTATGATTTTGAAATTAGTACGTAAAGTTAATTAATAGAATCGAGAAGATAACTAATTAAAATTCAATAATGGGAATAAAGAAATCAATTAACTAATTTGTATATGAAATTAAGTACAGTATATATAACGACAACTGAGTGGATGGATATTCATATTGATGATTTTAAAAAATGGTGGTTTATTCAGAAGATTGCAGTATTCTTTTGTATATTTATTTAGCAAATTTTAATCAGTTTTAGTAGAATTTAGAAGAATTCAGTAGATTTTAGTCAAATGTAATAGATTTCAATAGAATTTAGCAAAATTCAGAAGGCTGGAAAATATTTTAGCTGATATTACGAGATTTCAGTAGTATTCCTTAGCGTTAAGCAGACAACAGTACGATTCGCTATATTTATTTAGTAAATTTTAGTAAAATTGATTAGAATTCAATAGATTTTAGTAAAATATAATAAATTTCAGTAGAATTTAGCAAAATTAAGTAGGCTAAAAAATATTGTAGTTGATATTACGAGATTTCAGTAGTATTCTGTAGCATTAAGGAGACTTCGGTATGCTTTACCGTATTTATTCAACATACTTCAGTTGATTTGAGTAAAATTGATTACAGTTCAATAGATTTTAATAAAATTGATCAAAATTCAGTGAATTTTAGTAAAATATAATATATTTTAGTAGATATTGGTAAAACACAGTAGGCGAAAAGAAAAAAAACAGTATATATCAGTAGAAAACTGTAGATCTTAATATAATTCAGCAAATTTCAGTAAATAACAATAAAATTCAAAAGATTTTAATAAAATCCAGCAATTTATAATACATTTCACTACATTTCCATTAGTTTCAAAACATTTCAATACATTTTAATAGAACGTATGTAGTAGACGTTAACAGATTTCACCTGATTTCGGTACAATTTAGTAAATCCCGTAGCATTTACGACATTCCAATAATTACCAACAAAATTCAGCAGATTTTCACAGAGTTCCAGAAATTACTTAGTAAATTTTCAACAGATTTCAATGCACTTCACATTCCCTAGGTAACTGTCCAAATCCTTACGAACAGTAGTGTACAATCAATTCGCTCTCAAGACGTTACTTACAGCGCATCAAAAATATCGAATCGTGAAATTGAATTTGCGGACTTCCACTACACAGTTACCTAAAGTTTCCCACCCGACTCTCCCTCTCTCTTACACACACACACACACACTCTCTCTCTCTCTCTCTCTCTTCTTTTCTTTCTCCTTTCTACCTCTCTCGTAAATAATCAACAACGACGTTCCCGATGATAAGGTAACGAACTAGAGCGGTGTTCTCTCGGGCTGTTGAATTCCGCAAGAGGCGAAAGGCGTGTGCTGGCTGGCTGGCAGGCAGGCAGGCAAGCCCAGCCGGGAGCTCAGCTCCCGCTCGTCAAAGATTCCAGTGAAATTCGAGAAATTCAAGAAACGGCACGCGAAGAACGGGGAACGAAACAATGACGTTCGCGTTCACCACGGTGTAAGCACGCCGGTGGCCGTATTTTTGAAGATCCCTTTGTGCACGCGGCTTTCAAATTTCGCAGCTACGACCGAACTTGAGTAACTGAATTCTATTGGTCGCTGCGAGCCCTGCTTCCATTCACTCCGCGCCATACTCTTAAGAAAGCTTTCATTGTTCAAATTCGAGTACGAACTGTATTTCTTCTTTTTATTCTACTTTTTCTCCTTCTTCTCTCTTCGTCCATGTACTCTCTGCTTTTTCTTTTTCCTACTACCAACTCTTTTTTACTATAAGGTCTTCCAATAACAGCGATAGAACTTTGAATTGAAATCGAACGAAAAGTACGAAAGAACATTTAGTACTAGCTGCTTTGTTTTAAAACACTTTCGATGGCATTATATATGAAGTACTAGATTTGATTTCTGTAAGTAGACACAGTAGCTTTCTACCAATTACACTGTGTATTAATTATATTTGGGTTATATTTGACTCCACTTTTTTCACGAGCATAGTTTCAATGTAACGGCGTTTATTCAGGTCATGGTGTACTCGTCGTGAAACGATAATACCAGTGGGTTCACGAGGAAACGATTAACGGTGCAATCTTCGGCGTGACTAATGTTGCACGCAATCGTGAAGCAGCTTCTAGCGTTTCAACAGCTTCGAATATGTATTATACATAGCATGGAGGATACGGCTGGCTTACGCGGACCGTCCAATCTATTCGACACCGTGGAAATTTACTTTACGGCTTATTTCCCAGTGTTTAGAGTAAAATGTAACCACAGCTCTGCATGTCAATTCGCCAGCGCGCGTTCTAATCCGTCTACGGCTCTTAGCTTCATTTCGTACGCTGATGCAAAGAAAACGATATAGGTGTGTACGTACAAGAAACTGTGATATTTTCACTAACCAAACGACAGATTCGTTTCATATTTGTCAGATGTTATTCTTGAGAATTAGAAACGTTTTTCTGTATTTCGTTTGTAAACGAGGAATTATTATTGTTATACAATTGATATAATATTGCAACGTTAAATAATTATGCAAATTATTTGCTTAACGTGACTGTCAAACTGAACAAGGATTGATACACTTTCGTAGAATTTTAAGTATTTGTAATCTGCCCTTTAAACCTGTTGCGAATTTAAAAGGCAAAATGACATTTAATAAACATGTATGGAATAAAAAATGCATTAGAGTTGAAAATTTTACTTGGATTTCTCGCTTTCGGTATATTTACGTATTGGTTGGTATAAAAGAAGGTAGAAATAAATTATTGTATTCATTTGAAATCGTGAAACTCGACTTTATCGAAGTATATTTCTTCTATATGTTAAAAAAAAGAAGAATAAGTAAAATTATTACTTTAACTGTTAATTATTGGATCAGTACTTTAAAAAATTGTTAATTAAGAGACTAAATAATTTGTCAGAATTTAAAATGGAGCATCGATATGTAATATAAATAATAAATATTGTTGTAAATATTACAATAATAAATTAATAATAATTAACTGTTACTGATATAATTATTAATGTAACAAAAAATAATAAATTTCAATATTTTAAATGTATAGTCAGTGTGAATAGTAAAATAACATAAATCTAACTTAACCAAAAAACAAATTAATATCGATCAGATAATTAATAAAAGATTTCGATTGAAATATTCATTTTTATTGATTTATATCTTTATATTAATATATATTTATTAGTAATTAAAAGAAAAATACTGGTCAAATAAATAGAAGTGTATTATTTCAATTACTTTCTTGCAATTAGGTCAATGTTTGCCTCGATTATCCTGATTGTCATTTCTGCAACATATTTCATACTAAATTATATTTTATAACAGTCTTTGCCTGTTAAATAGACTTTCTACAATGTAAGTAGATTTCGCTCAATTTTATGAATTTAATCGTGCCTAAGTATACGAACGCCATCTTGATAGCCTACAAAAGGGTTACGTGACCCCAAACGTTTTAGTAATTACGTACTATATTCAAAGTTGTTTACTACATACTGCTTCAAAGAAAGCTGTTAATAGAAACTGAAGGTACATGAACGTACAAAGTAGTTATAATTATAAATTCTTTGAGGTTTTCTATTACTTTGACGTATAAAAGTAATTCCTTTCCTTTCGATTAACATAATTTATATAACAAATACCTTTTATATTAAAATAAGGAACTTCTAATCAATTCTACAAACTTTCCACTTTTCTCGTTCATTGATGAATTTTTCGAAAATTTATAGAATGGCTGGATAGATTATTTTGCAGAATATAATAAATAAACGAGAATAATAATAAAAAGAAAGAAAGAAAATGAAAGAGGAAGAAAATGTTCGATTGAAAAAATAAGAGATTAACGAAGAAGAAACAGGAAAATCGATAGAATTTCCCATATAATTTTACATCAGCGACAAATCCTCGAACTCGAGATTTAACGAGATTTATTCGAATGATCAGCTCACGCAAGGACTTTATAACCAGTCAAACAGATTAACATACTTTCGAAAGTGGAGGAGGTAGAAAACAGATATTTAAAGCGACCATCGTAATTGGCCCGCGTTTTCCAATAATTCATACAGGATAATCAGAATCCGCGGTGCTGCTCAAGATAATTCCTCTGGCATTGTTTATTCACTTTGTCTTGGCGAATGGATCGCGACCACATGCAAATTCCCGGAGGATTGAGGATCCCTGAGCAGTGTGCCGTGAACTTGTACGAGAAAGCTACGACGTTTAATATAGCTTTATACACCCAGAGGAGTATTTTACCCGGGCTGTTTCGTTCCGCTCTGTCGCCACTTTTCCGATAGGCTCTTTAACTAATTCAAGCGTCGCTGTCGTGGCGGCCGCAATAAAATTCCGGGGAAATTAAAGAAAAAGGACGAATTTTTTTCGTGGAAATTCACCGGAATTCGTTGCATCTCTGTTATTTCCCGCGTTACAAAGGATGTCTCAGTTTCGAATCTAATGCAACATCATCAGTTACAAGACCTAATTAACAAGTGTAACACGAGCTCTGTTCCGTTCATTTTACACACCCTGTATGTGCATATTACATTCATTAATTGATACACATAGATGTTTATTAATTAATATACAACATATATCCCGAAATTAATTTATTAATATGTATAATTAAATGGGAAGATGTTGATATACATATTATATTTGTTAATAATTAATTTATGTGTAAAATTATATATTTTATTATTATATACAATTGAATATGGACAGTCTGCTGATATATTTATTATGTTGATTAATTCATAGATAATTTATATACAAAAATATATCTATTTTTGTATATAATTAAATAGGAAGTGTGTTTATATATTTATTACATTTGATATATTTATATATTATATTTATTCATTAGCATGAATAGATATTTATTAAATAATAGGTAATTTATGTGAAAGAATTAATATATTATTATATACAATGAAATTGGAAGAGTGTGCAATTAAATTGAACAGATTATTATCTAATAATCTTCAATTAAGTGTGAAAAGATTAATATATCATACGTAGGATTTGCAAGTAACAATTTGCATACACATATTGTTACTTAAACGTTCATAAGTCAACAATGTGAGAAACTAATGTAAATAATCTAATAATTTAACAATCTCAATGACATCTGTATTATTTGTCACACAATTTATGTTTGACAAGAAGACGTTAGTTTTGTTAATCTAATCAAATTGAAAATAGTGAAAATGATTACTGTATTATCGAGAAAATTCGATTCGAATATTAATGCTGTGTGTAGGAATTAAAATAAACTGTGTTAAGAAGATCAATAAGGGATATTCAATACGGAGACAGTTCAAAATTGTGCATACGAACTACTTTCATTCTCATTTATTAAACAGACAGAATCGATCGACGTACAATTTTGCTAGTCGTTTCTCATATCGAACCTCTTGTCATCTGTCCACGTCTAACGTGAGACAGGACAAGGTGGAAACCACGAGGTCGGATTATTGATAATGTAAAGGGTTTCAGAAATGTTCTACAGCATAACAAATATATTTCCCGGAATTTTCATGTTAAATCATTAATATATTCTAAAATAACTAAATTTCCATCAAAGAAGGACACAATATTTCAATAATTTTATAAATCACACTTAAGAGGCTTTGATATTAATTAAAAATTCGAAAATGAACAATATAAAATAAATTTCAATTTTCTAAATTTTAATTTTTAGGGTGATTTTCGAAAAAAATTTAGGCAAGTGTCTTGTGCTAATATATATTAATAGTTCGAGTAATTATTAACACAGATTTCATTTAATGAGACAACACATAATTGAAAGTAATATGCATTGTCAAAGCTTTAGGAAATTATAAATTTAACAAAATCTGATATTGGAATGTTTACATCGAATAGAGCGTGTATTTCTTCGAGGCATTATCAAATCGTTACATTCGAAGCTGCTCGATATCCGATCGATTTTCACGAGTCTATCGAAAACCGATATCTATTTAAGAAAATTATCTTCGATGTTGCACCACGTAGATAGCATCATCTGCTGGTCAGCTCTATCTGCAGACGTGAAAGCACAAAGATGCGACTATACAGTAAATATCGAAATATTGGGTTCAAACATGGAAACTGTATGTATGTAATAACGATATCGAATGGGATACCTGCAAAAGTTGTCCTATTTCTTTGAAAATTACGATAAATGTAATTATACTTAGGTTTCAGTAAAAGTATACACATATCGTGAACGGAATTTTATATTTTTTAATATTGTACAGTACTTGAAAATTCCAATGTGTGTTAAAGTAAACGAATGTGTACATTGAGAGGAATATGAAGTGTTGCTAGCAGTCTTCTCCGAAATCTAGTAAATTGTACTGATTTCTACTAATATTTAGAGAAATTTGCTGAAATTTTGATCTGTAAATCGAAAAAAATGTAGCGAAATCTGTCGAATTTGATTAAAATGTTCTAGGTTCTCCTAAAACCTCGAGAAAGGTACTAAAATATACTGAATTCTATCGAAATCTACTAAAATCTGCTGAATTCTATTAAAAGCTGTTGTATTCTACTAATAGCTATTGAAATCCTTGGAAATCTACTAAAACCTACTAACTTATACCTAAAGCTACTGAAATGTGTTGAATTCTACTAAAGCCCATTAAATTCTCCTAAAATCTACTAAAATCTTCTAAATCTTTCGGACCTTACAGATACCTACTGAAACTACTGAATTCTCCTGAACTAAATTATACTAAGCTCTACTGAAAGCTACTAAAACTCATTTACTAAATTTGAAACAAGCCTGGCTGTCATTAAAAGTTTAATATAAAATCATTCAACGCGCAACAAGTCCTTACAAAGTTGCTAAAATCCTAAGAAGAATAATTCATTTCAAAAAGTCCAAGTATAAGGAGTACGTGTATATACTTCTACCAGTAACACTAACTTTAACGAAGAAACGTAAATCCTAAAATATATTCCGTACGATTATAATAGACGTCCTAATACTCGGAAAAGTCACTGTGTACTACTTCATTAAAGCAATCTTCCGAGCGCTGGGATATTTTCATATCGCAGCGCGTAAATTTAACGATCGCATTTATCAAAAGATCCAAAAGATTTACAACGCTCCCTCTCCCTATTGAATCAGCATTTCCACGGATGCAATATTCCAACACTCTTGCCCACTCGATATTTTTACTTTCTGCCGATTTACCATTCTCTCTCTCTCTCTCTCTGTCTTTCTAATTAATATCCCCTTCGAATAGCGTGGTGGATAAGTCAAAGTCGCGTGAGTGTGTACGCAGATACACGAGCCACCGGGGACCAAAGGATATTATAGAAACTAGCAAGAGCATAAATTTAATTTTACGCTCAGCCGTGTTAATCCTTCTCTCTTTATACTGGATGAATCTTCTTAGTCAATATAAGCTGGCCGTGTAGCGACTACGAGAAAGATCACGGTGACTACCTGGAAAGTATGATGCACTAGCGAAGGCACAAGAGGACTCGAGAAATGAAAGGGTGAACCTCGAGGCGTGGACAGGTTGAAAAACTGAGCAAAATTGGATCTCACTGGTACTCCTGGACCACGACGCCGTGGAAGTGGCAATTACACAGCAAATTAACTGGCGGCGTCGTAAAAATGCGGAGAACGGTTATACATACATCGCTCTAAACTGCTTCCATGTCTAACCATTCCTTTTACTATCAACGTTGTATCGTCTGCGGGTAGCCAACGATGACTGTTCCTTTCTTCAGCTCTTGTTTCTTGTTTCTCGTGAGTGGAATGAAATATGGATCAGAGTAACGCAGTTCTTCCACTCTCCTTCTTTCTGAGACTCTCTCATTCTCTTTTCTCCCACTCTCTCATTCCCTTTCTCTCACTCTCTTTGAGTCTCTAACTCTCATACTTTCTCACTCAAAATTTCTCTCCTTTTTTCTCACTCTCTCTGCGTCTATAACTCTCATTCTCTCTCTCTTAGAATTTCTCTCTCTCTCCCTCAGACTCTCTCACTCTCTTTTTCCCACTCTCTCTGAGTCTCGAGCTCGCTTTCATTCTCTCTCACTGAGAATTTCTCTCTTTCTCTTTCTCTCACTTTCTCTCTCTCACAATCTCTCGCACTCTGACTCTTTTTCAATCTCTCCCTTCCTCTCTCTCTCTCTCTCTCTCTCTCTCCTTGCGATATAATCTCACTCTCTTCCGCTCTCTAACTTGCACGTTCCCTCAGTCCCTCACTCACAATCTCTGCCTCTCTTTCTTTCTCTGTTACTCTATTCCGCACTCGATCCTGGTTCATCGCGTCGCCTGCAGCTGGAGGGTAGGATAAGTTTCCAACTTTAGAATGAAGTGACACCCTCTTGTGGTGAGTTTAGCACCCTTGTATCGAGGTTTCGTACACGCGCGCAGAGGGGAAGGTTTCTTCCGGTACTATTTGTGTTTCCACGAGTGCTCTTACGGTACTCGTGTAGAGAGCAACCTCTAGTTGTATGTGAATGTGAAACGAGTTAGGTACTATTACCAGTTTCAGTTACTTTTAGAAATTACGATATCGTTGTGTCTTAATGTACAGACGATATTACAGTTTATAATTAAGAACAATTTTTATATTCTTTCAAAATTTCACTAGAATACACACGAATTTGTAGACTCATCTGATACTTGATATAAGTATGTAAAAGCGACTAAAGAAGATTCGAAGCGGAAAGAAAGTAAACAATGAGACAAAGAAACTAAATTAAGTTAGGACTAAAGACTAAAAGACAAAATATTAAAAAAAAAAAATGGGAAATGATCGTCTAATTTTCCCAAAAGATCACGTAAACAGCTGTGATTAACAACCTAACATTCAACATTCATATCTCACACTAAATAACGTTTTAAACAGTCCGAAAGAAGTTAATACGATCGTACAAGCACGTTCAACTTCATCATACCTCAATCGGAATTTCTGTTAATGTTACACGAACAGATACGCGGCGTTTAATCTAGATGGGAGAAAAACGACGAAGGAATAGAGAGAAAGAGATAGAGAAAATCACACGCGACTTTTAATCTTTCTGACCGCGATATACGCGATTCCATTAAATTGTTGCCGCGATCGATGTTCCAGGCCACACGCATGCACGCTCGGCCATTTCTATCAGTAATTAAAAGGGTGAGAACAGGATAGAATGGAAAATACGACAGGAACCGCGGTAGCCGGCTAGTGAAATATGAAAGCTGCTTGAGCCGAGGCTTTTTCCAGCCGCTTATCTGAAGCTTTACGCGCGTTATTCGATTTTCGCGTGTGTGTGCATTGTTCCCGTGGTAGAGGCGGAAACAAAGCGTTATCTTTAAGCCGAAACAATGTTCCTCTCTCAATCCGTGCATGAAACAACTGGCTGTAGCCATCTGTTCGAATCGTTATCATCGATCACATGTGTGATGTATAACTCGATATCGACATAGAATCCCTTTTTAACACAGACGAATGACTGCCTCTGGATGTAATCGTGGATTCTCCTACACTCCCCTCCACCACCCCAGTTTTTTTGTTTTTTTGTTTTTTTGTTTTTTTTTTTGACTAGATCTCTTGCCGCGTGACTATGGGCGTTTTCTCGGTCAGCGAACATGGAATCGAATGTTCAATTTATATATCGCTCTGGTATCGATTCGACAAACTTGAGACTTTTGTCGTTTGACTCAAAGTGGCTCGTGACACTATCAACGATTTGAAGAAGATTCTTGGATTCAAGTATCGAGCGTTCGTTTCATCTTTTGTAGCGTATTATATAGTTGATAATTAAGATTATATTATCATATCCTAGCGTCTGCTATGATGTTTCTTACAAGGGACAAACCGGAAGTGGAATCGTCTTTTGGAAAGTTGCGCTTGAAATTGCCGAGTTCAAGGAACTGTTTGTAAAGAGCAGCCAAATTATTTCGAAAACGAGTAGCCACCGAGCATAAAAAGGAAAGTGCTCTGCATATATAGCCCGTCGAGCCCTACAATTTCAGGCTCGGCTCGTTAAAGAAACGCATTCCCATTGCTACTTCAGACCTCGTTAGTGCATTCTGAAAAATTAAATTTCCCTTTATATCTACAATTGCTGTATAGTGTCTAGTTTTCGTTTCAATACACGGCCCACGTGAATCAAAGGAATGATTAATGTAACTACACATTGGTATCTTACATTCTAAATAGGACTTGGTGTTACTTCACTTTCATTATGAATAAAAGGCTTATTGATAAGCTTCTTATGCGAAAAAGAGAAACTCTGAGTTTGACGGTTTCCGTGATCGGAACTGGGCAAGTGTAATTTAAAGGAAAGTGTATTTAACGAATGATCAATAAGGTACAGATACTTTAAGAAGCTTCGCTCAGGATTTTATTGTTTTTCGTCAAATTTACACGTTGATTTAGTGTGTTGCTATTTTTACACTGAATCTACTGTTCTGTCCTTTTTATACTGACAAATTTAATAAGTTTTTCGTACTGATCTATTAGTATGACATTTTCACGCTAACACTCAACTATAATTTTTTTAACACACTTTCTACTACTTTTCCACACTTGCACTCAACTATAACTTCTTCAGGTGCATGTTTTACAACGAATTTTCCACACTAACCATCAACCACAGTTTCTTCAGACACATCTCCTATTATGACTTTTCCACACTAACTTGGTGCATCACATCTTCTATTTTTTCTTATTTTTCGACTCGTACGTATTCTTTGTCCCTCTGTTACTATTTATCTTTCATTCCACGCAATGATTCTTCTCAAATCTTCGATCACATCGATAAGAAATAGTCAGAACGAACTTCTACCACTATTCATTTCCCCACTAATCTCACTAAATCTGACTACTACTATTTAACAACACTATAATTAAATACGAACCATTTTTACTCACACGGAACCACGATTAAAGGACGAAGAGAAAGATGAAGTTCGTAAAGGAACGATATTAACGTTCAACATTGAAAAATATGATTAAGATTCGTAACCAACTAGCACACACACTATGATCGAAAGATTTTAATTGCGAACGAAATCCCAACAGTCCACCCAGAACGTGAGGTAACAGCTTTTTGATTTATTCGTTCAATCATCGTAATGTACATCAGCTCGAATTAGCGTGTTGCGCGTGGAGGCGTGCATATCGAGTTATCGCGTGGATCGTATCCAACGGAGTGGCCCGGACACTGTATAACGGAATGTGTCGACGTGGATAGTAGATAGAGGGGAGGGGAGGTTGGCGATCGGTGAATCTGCCGTCCAACAAAATGGTAACGGGCCACGGATCAAATGGAGCACTCTTTGACGTTCCACGAACGCTAGCTGCAGATCCCTCTGTTCCCAATGGTCGTGAACGATCGATACGCGAAACAAAGTGCGCCGGCCGTGCACATTTCTATACGTTCCAATCCGAAGGGCAATTCAATTGCGGCGGACGTCCCATACGGCCATCTGCAATATTCTCCGCGAGCAATCGTCCTCCAGAGACCGTCAATGTATGCGCTCGCGCGCCTCCCAATGACATTTACATTTATATTGACACGGTGCTCGAATGGGATCTTGAACAGTGCCGGACGCTTAAATGCATTTGCGGTGCTGGCTTAACGACCAATTTCAAATTTTTTCCCCCTCTCCCTCTCTCTCTTTCTCTCTCTCTCTCTCTCTCTCTCGATCCCCGATACCAACCGATTTAGCCTATGCAACTAGAGTACCGAAACAACGTTATCGCGTTACCGCCGCTTGGAATTGTTCTGCGGCAACTCGGATCGGTAAAGGTTCCACACTTTTTCCGATCTTTTGTAACACCAGCGGCGACATCTAGGGTTAGGAAAATTGGCAACGGTGTATCGGGGAATTACGTTACAAAGCACGGCTGGCTAGGTAAGTTTAGGAACCTAGTGAAGTATCTGTGGTCACGGTTAAGGTTTCAGGATGATGTTGTTAACGATTTGTAAGCTGCTAAGATAAATTGTACGGAATCAACTGATTTTTCTCTAACTCGAAGGATCTCTTTGTAACTTTGACATTGGACTGTGTACAATTTTTCGACGAAGATTAGAGGAAAGAAAACAGAAATCTGAGATGTAGCAAAAACGATAGAGTTGAAATATTGGTAAATTTAAATTTTAAAGGCATTAATTTATTTAAGAATTAGAGATGTTTATTACTGATATTTGGAGATATTTAATGTTGAAGTTTTCGCAAAATTAGATAGAATCACGATTATGACCGAAATAATGTTTCCATAGAAATTAAGCGGTCGCTTGTTAGTTTCAAAATAATATTATTAAGCGATTACACACTAACGAAAGTAGCACTTTCTAAATGACGTGTATCGTATCGGAAAGTGAGGTAAGCTATTCATATTTCAATATAATATGCTTCCTGCTTCTACATCGGGGATACATTTTTAACCTTTTCAACGTTGAGATCCATTTGCGATATTACAAAAACTTTTCAGTATGCAAACGCTCTTGAGTTCCTGCTGAATTCGTGTAGCAGTTTCTTATATTACATAGGAAACGTAGTAAAACGTTACCGCGTCGTAACTTACGTTTTTAAATAAATATAGTTTACATTCCTGATGATTTATGTACAAAAAATTTCAATTTACATATACAAAAGTGTTCTGCTGTCAAAACTGACATTCAAACGTTGCAATATACAATAATTTACTTGACCATTGATATTTCAAAAATTATAAAACCTTTATGTATTATAAACATTAATTACAATTATAGAAACATTATAATTTCGTTCAAAAATTTTGTATAATAATTTCAATTAATATTTACATTGTGTTTGGAAGGAAGTATGCTTAAATTTTCCCTTTACATGTTCAAGAAGCAAAATTTATAAGTGTCTAAAAATTGGAACAGAATGAATGTTGCCGGTTTTGAAATTACACGATTCGTATCTTTATTATTTCATAGAAAATATGAAAAAATTACTCAGAAAAATTGGATCGTTGAAAGAAACATAAAATAGTATAAATCTGAACGTTAATTTTGTTTTCTATAAAAAATTTAGTCTTTTATTGTCAAATTCTGTAGTACAACAAATTATTAGTATAAAAGTATTATAGTATTCTGGAAGTAGGGAGAAAATTTCAGGGACCCAACGTGGCTGGAAATCAACGCCAATCGCGACCTCTGCCTGGCAAATTAGGAAGCTGCATACTGAACCCGCTAATGCGCCATCTATATTTTTCTTGGTTCATGCTACTATGTAGTTGAGTACGGAGTTTTACAAGTCATTATGCGTTGATATTTGTCCTTGAATATTTCTATACTGGACGTTTGCATACTAATGGTACAACACGTGCATTTGCACGTGGGAATAAGTTCTTAAATGCGGTAAAATTGCTTTAAATCAGTGTTTCTCTATCTCTTCTTTCACTGATGCTTTACCTCAACACCATAAAAATTTGTAATGTCTTTTCCCTTCATTGGCAAAACGATTTTTAATTATACTATTGCATAAGTACATTGACACTGGATCAAAAATTTCTTCTTACGTACTTGACCAAGGTTTCAGACTTCCAAGTGTCCTTATTTCTGTCAATAACACTCGAAACATGTTACTTCAGCTTCCGATGACTTTTACAACCTCGGTATTACACGACCAGGACTATACTAAGCGCAACTACTCAGTGGCACTCCGAAATTCTCTCTCTCTCTCTCTCTCAACATTTCTCGGAAACGTGCAGTCTCTTTCACTAGGTTTCCTACACAACTGCGTTGAGATGCTCTTCAGCTATGGATCCCTACACTGAAGTGCATGAATTCAAGGTTAGGTTAGTAGCTGACTGTAATAGTTCATTTAGAACAGAGCTGCTCAGGCAGACGCTTTACGAGCAAAAGGCACCTATCGTTGCCCGCGAGCATTGCCACGGGCAAAGCTAAAGGTGCGTTTTCATGTGACAGTAAATCATGACTTTTACGGCTGTGACACTAAATGTTATGACGTTTGTCGTCGTGAAAACTAGATGTCGCGTTGTTGTGACATTACCGTCACGAAATCAAAGTAGGTTTGATCCTCTAGTGATATTTTCAGTTAATGTCAGACGTGGAAACTGGTTAATACAAGATTCTTGTATTGTCGTGTCAATTATTCTTGTTGCAATTAGTAGTACCAACAAAAGTAACGAAATTTCGTGACTAAATTGAAAAATAACACATTGATCAATAGATACATTGAACGAAAATATTTTTATAATAAAATTTTAGACTGCAATAGGTTTTTGTTATATATTTGCTAATGTATTTTTAAAACAGTTCATAAAAATTTTACAAAGTTAGGTAAATCCAACAATTTACTGTTTATTTTTCTTTTTTTAATTTTTTCCTGTTGGATTTTATCTCTCTTCACGTGACGAATTTTCACAAAGTAAGGTCCCTCTCTAATACTTTTCACACTACCATCGTGATTACGTTCCTTCGATACTCCGCATCTTACGTAAGTGCACACTCAAGCGCTCTAGCGGTGCATTAAGAAATTAAAGCCCGCTCGTGTTACGAAAGTGCAACTCGAAATCCTCGAATTACAAGACATTACTCCGACCCGATGATGTTTCAATGCCGCAGCAAGGAGGCAGTTTGGGGATCCTCTTGTAGTAAGCAGTACTTAGTGCCTACGTAGTTAGGAAGCAAATCATCCGCACTCCAACCACTTTTGTTCATTTGTCCCTTCATCATGCGTACCCGACACACAAGTAACACGTTCGTTGTGTCATGTATACTGGGTGATTAAATGATGTACCATTTATTTCATGTATTGTGCAAGAATTAAATTGAAGTTACAGAGTGAAATCCTTTTCTTACGATACACGATAAAAAAAATTATCAGGCACGTGAATAACACGTTCATCATATCGAGTATAGTGAATGATCCAATTAAATTACGAATTCTTCGAAATTATTTATTATTTACTTGAAGGTTGAAGGAAAATAAGATTAAAAACACACAATATGAAATCTCTCTTTTTTTTATATATACACGATAAAAGTACAGTAAATGACTTTTGGAAATTATGTAACATTTATTTGAAGTTCGAGCAGAAATAGTATTGAAAATACACTTAAAATTAAACTTTTTTTTTAATACACACGATGAAAACAATTATCAGATGTACGATCAATAGATTCATCATATCGAGTATAGTAAATCATCAAATTAAATTACGAATACTTCAAAAATACGCGTACTAAAGAATCATAGAGACATATAAAAATTTGTTTACATAAAAACTGACGCAACAAGCTTGCACTATTGTCTACATATCTTAACCCATGTAAAAGTGAAATCATAAATGTAAAGAAAGGTAACCTATAAATTGTAAAATAGGCATATTATCTATTTTTCATCACGAAAAGGATGAAAATCGGCTACTAGCTGAATATCGTTGCCCTGTTCCATCGAATCTGTGTACAACGTGACATAACGTGGAAAGCAAGGGCTGGACGAGACGACAACGAGTCCTGTTGCGATCCACAAGGTAGTACGCGACTCTCGCGGCTTAGCGAGCATCAAGAGAGCTGTGTAAAAGGCGAGGGTACTCATATGTCGCGCGTATTATTCCGTGGACGTAGCACCGACATGGTGTGTCGCACACTGCTCGCCCTCGTTCCAACACTATACGCCTTGGCCTCATGTGTTCCGTACAAGCATTTCCTTCGCCTCTGTTCTCTTACCCGTCGGCTCCCCACAAAGTACTACACGTCTCCGAGTTGGAATTCTCGCGAAAAGAAGGTCTCGTATGCGTCCGGGGATTCGACGAAATATTTCCGCTGACTGCCTTTCTTGTTTCTCTACCTCTTGCGGGCAAACGAGAGTAACGGGCGGTACGGGGCTAGAAGCGGAAAGAGAAAAGGGGATAAGAGGGTCGACAAGGAGGGAGGGGAGTCGAGAGGAGGGAGGATGGTGTAGGGGACAAGAGACGCGCGTATGCTCTTTTCTCCTTTTCCTTGGGCAAACACGGACCACCGGGTCAGTCGCGATTTCACAAAGAATCTTTCTATATGCCAGTTTCGACTGTTCGCCCCGCCCCTTCCCTTTCCCCACGAGTACTCCGGCGCTGCTCGCCCCTTGAGAACGAGGAAACGATAGTACCAAATGCATTATTGCAGTGTTTAGAGAAGTTGGTCTGAGTAAAGGGGCAGGTTGCAAGAATTCTGAACTATTCGAGTTTGTGTGATTGTTCTAGTTTGAAAAATCACTATTAAATAGTTTTTGTAGGGAAATGTGGAAAGAATGTAGCTGCAAATGTTTGTACTGCTTATGAATTTGGTAATATTGAATGGTATGCTTTTTTGTATCTTTTTATTCATTTTTGACGATTTTCCTCGAGAACGTTTTGTGTTGAGATTCGAGAAATAATCTCAATTTCTGGGCAGATTTCACTTTCCGAAATATCCAAACGAGTTGCAGAAAGTTTCTTGAAATATACCGCGACTTCTCTTCAATCCGTCATTACAGAAAGCAGAAGAATCGTTCCGGAACTAGTAAAAAGTGTCACGACACCTAACTTTCTCACTATTTCTCTATCCATTAATAACCTGTCATTCTGATTCTCCGAGGGGATGCTTCAAAGTTAATGAACCAAGGTCGTAACGACGTGTACGCTTAGATCTCATTTTACGAATTACCCGGGGTTCATGAAAGAGTGCCGTATACGGTTGGAATTTTGTCGCGTTACCTTACCGAAGGCACCTAACTTTCTTTGTCGTACCAGAAACCCTGTCATTATTCTCCTGGCCAAGGAAACTTCTCTACAGGGACAGCCGGGTGTGTCCTCTCTTCCTCTCTGTCTTTTTTCCTCCTCACTTTCCTCCTCTTCTCTTTTTCTTCTTTTTCTTCGCGCGGTGATTTAATGCTCTTGAGGGCGTAGGACGAAGCTGCATGCTTAATCAAAATCATTGCCCGCGGATTCGTGTCGTGGAACGAGCCAAGTGGAGAAGGTAATTTCGCGAAGTGTGTCCGGATTAACGCTGGTCCGTTGTCAGTTTAGAGGTAAATAAGCGGAATAAGACGAGACCGGGATGATTGTGCGTGCTTTACAAGATAGTCGAGTGGAATAATAATGAGGGCTGGTCCCGGTGAACGTTTATGCGGCTCGTTTAAACGACCCGACAAATTGTTCTCGTTCTCGTGTGTCGTAAAATGTCAACCTGCGTTCGCTGCACGATGCAAATTTCATTTTCTTCTATGTTTGTTAATTTAATTCGCCGGATAGACGCTTCGGGTGGCAAGTTTGTTTATTTGTTATTGGTACGGGTTTATGGGGTATCTGTTGTGCTTTGCGTAATGAAATCGCAACAACTACACATCGTTTCTTTTGTACTCGTTGTTTTATACAGGATCTTTCAGTTGAAGTGAGTCACGAAAATATTTCCTTCGTTTTTTATAATATAAAAGATGTTTTTCATATAATATTGATTGTTCTAAATGAAGGAATAAATTGGAAAAAGAATTTTTCGTCGTGGTCATTTTTTCTTGGTTCTTTTTAAGGTCATTGTTATACTTTATATCAAATATTTTCATCAGATTTATGTCAATATGTATGTTTCTTGTATATTGTTGTACATGAGCATTAGGATACCGGATATATTTATGCAGAAAGTATTATATGATTTGAATGAAGTTTTTTCGTGAAATTTGGTACCATATATGAGTGAAATGATTTCTGTGTATTCGTTATACTTCAAAATTCTGGAATTAATGATCCTTTTTGCTACACTTCATTAAAAACATACCAATACTTTTTATAATAAAGAACCATTTCATTCTAAGTTTACTTCCAATTTTACTTTTGTTCAAACTTCAAAGAAGTGACACATAATTTTGAAGAGATCATAATAATTTCATCACCCACTGTAGAACAGCTCACTTGCAGTAACAGTACTCAGAGTAGTGAATAACGATTTGTAAATACTAATTTTAACAGACCTGTGGCTTAATTGTTCATTCACTGAACAAATCACTCCATGCCTGTCATCAAATTTGCATATTTAACTTCAGTTTGAATTTAATACTACGATTTTCAAAAAATAAGTATTGTACATAGTCCTTGACTTTTTTTTAAATTAGGAATATATTAGAATAGTGAATAATCGAGACTAAGAAATCATATGACAAATGGTTATAACGGTGACTGAAAGCCCGTGCGTGTGTGTGGAACGAAAAGAAACGCTTTCGTGATTATCGAGGCGAGCCAATTACATTCTTCTATGCACAAATTCCTAAGCTCGCTTACGTACGTAATCGTATTTGTTCAGCGAGCCGTAGAGGAATCTCCTAGCCCCCCACGGTTTTGTTATCAATTTATTGTAACGTGAAATCCGCATTCGCTAACACGCGGCCGCACTAGCAATTTCGTCCCGATATGACGACAGTGATATCATCCGGATATTGATCTTCGTGTACAACACGCTTGCACGTTTACACGTGTGTACGTACACGCAGTTGCCTGTTCACGAAAACGTGGAAAACTGTTTGGGAGGCATAGACTGGGAAAACTCTATGGGACGAAAATATCGGACCGATGGAAAAGAGATTTCTTCCTCGTGGTATCGTTTCGTGAAAGCTCTATGGGAATTCTTATTTCGCGTACAGGCTGAGTCACCAGAAAACAAAAAAAAAATGGGAATTGAAATATTTTTCGAAATTGTTATGAAATCGAGCTAAGTTTCACGTCAATTTGTCATATATTTAACACCGTTGACCTAACCTAACCTAACACGAGTTATTTTGTTTTTATAGTATAGCTTTTTAGTGTCCATCACGAGTTAACATGTAAACTCATAGGAATTCTATGGGATGGGTGTTTGTTAAAGGTTGATTACTAAAAAACAGGCGTCATAAAAAGGATTTATTTGTTACTTTTTGCAAGATTATCAAAATATAAAGAAATGAAAGTAAACAGGACAATAAGAGCAAATTTTAACTATGATGTGCTTTAAAACACTGTTCTGAGGGATGTGAATAAATTTCCCAGGAAGTAAACTATTCTATTCGAAGTATATACGAAACAACGACGAGTTAACTCCTCTTCTCCAATAAAAACGTCGAAGATTCGCCTACGTTTCAACAATCCCGAACGATTCACCCCTTTCCTACCGATCGTGCCAACAGAAAGACCGTCGAAAAGACGCCGCAGCATCAAGAACGTTCGCTGTCGCAGCAGCAGTACCATGTTCACCCATTGTTTCGAGACGCGTGAGCGATTGTCCAAAGCAACGAAGGGAAGAAAGCACATTCGTCAAGACAGAATCGACGACGAATTGCCGCTCGGGATGTATACCTCAGCGTGCCTTCTGTTACCCTTTCACAATATAACACTGATTCGTGGTGTTCCCTTCCCAAGTTGCAGGAAAGAAACGAGAGACGATAGAAAGGACAAAAGCAGAGGGTGTATAGGATGTCCAACGAAAGGAAAGAGAAAGGAATCGATTCGACTGTGTGTTGCTATATAGATTTACGGGTAGAGATCAGTTAAAGGTGGCACATACTCGCTGACGAGGCTTTTCCAACCTTGTATATATCGTGTGCCTCTGTACGAAGCTTTAGGAGATGGGAGGACGCAAGAGAAACGGAATACTTTGCCTCGTGGTGCTAGTAACAAGGAGGTCGACGAGGAGGTTCGAGTGAGAGGGAAAGATACTAGAGGATGGTTGAAACTGAGGTAGGATGAGGGAATTGAGGATTGGAGGAAGCGGAGAGCCGAGCTCAGCGCGGAATCGCCCAGCCGGAAAACGCGACACCACCGGAAGATTGCACTATCGCGCACCCACTTGTTTTCTATCCCCTCGCTGTGGCCTTTCGCCCTGTGTCTCTCCTTCCTACACCTTCAACCGTTTTCCCTCTTCAGCTTGTCCGCCCGTACATTTCTCCGTTGTCCTAACAACGATTCTCCAATAGTATATACAAATCTGCTGTTTCTCAGCGTCCTTTTGTTCCTCGATGCGGTCACCTATCGCTTGTATCCTTTCCGGCGGACTTGCGCCGTGTATTCCTTTTAAAACAGGACGTGCTAAGGATATTTTAGGTACTACGAGGAATTATAGCGACTCCTTTTGATCCCTTGCCTATATAATAACAAGTCACACTCGTGGTGCAGATTGTGGTGAAGGTGTGGCAAAAGAAATTGTATTGTAATTCTGATTTCAATCAATGCTTTCCTTCTTTCCATTTGTTCTCTGTGCAACAATCCTTGCCCCTTAAATTGCAAAAGATTTTCCAATTTTGTAGCTTTTGCATATCGAAATAGTGCTTTCGCTTGTCGAACGAAATCCACATCTGTTACTTTTCGAGAAAAAAGTATGCGGAAATGAGTTACATTTGTAAGTATATCAAAGTCTCTCCCCCCCATGTAGAAATATATTTATACAATTCCCACGTGCAAATTTTGAATACGAAAGTTGTAAAACATATTAGAATTGATCGAACGCTTCGTTAATACTGCTTTACGTCCCATTTTGTACTCGTATAGCAACAAATGCATCGTTAATATTGTGGAAAATTTACGTTCCATTTTATACTCGTGTAACAAACTTGCTTTTTCTCCATTTCCAATTTGACAATCAAACGCAATCAAGAATGAACGATTGAAACAAAGGAATGAATACAAATCGGTAGAACCAACTTCACACTTTAAAATGGTATGAAATGAATAAGTGTAATTATATAAAAATTCACTTAAAAATAGTTTACAGTGACGAAAACCACAATTTTTTCTTTTGCACCAATTTAGATTCGATATTATACTGGGTTGTCCAGAAAATTCGTGCCTATATATAAAATACATTAGAATAAAAAGAAAGAAAAAAGGAAAGAAAGTAAAAAAGTGTAAAACTGTAATATTACAGATGAAACACTCAAGAAGCTACGTATTTTCGTATTTTCCGCAAGAATTGCTTTTACTCTTCGTCTATTATTTATTATAGAGATAAAAGGGAGAGAGAAAAAGGGGAACGGAAAGATATAGTTCGATAAGTACGAGTAGGTACAGTGCACAAGCCCGAAAACGAAGTTTGCTAAACTCGGGCTTGCCAAACGCGGGTCGAGAAAGGGTAAATACGGTCTTGGATTTGGTACTGACGGATAAAGGACTTTTCCCGGGACATGACGTGAGATTTTTCAAAGATAATATTTCCCTGGGCTTTTCTTCAGGATGTCAGTGTAAGGATAACGTTGAAAACTGCATAATTAAACGGTTGCCTTTGGGAATACGACCATCTTGTTTGTCAGGTTTTCTTCTATTATAATCGCGTTCATTTAAATACCACTCTTTCAACATTCACGATTCTTCGTAACTTTTTTAAATGCGTCGTTCAAACGTTTGGAAGCAATTATATATCTTTTGTTAATATACTAATATAAACCGAAAATGTATATTTCGTTAATATAAGAATTAATCTATTGTTAATACATTATAATCAATTTAAATCTCACTTGATACAATGCAATATAATTTCTAACCTCACTTTTTGCAAGTTCTCCATTTTGTTCAGTGCTCTGCTAATTTCTCTTCTACTGGGTGTACTTTAAAGCAGAAAGAATTTTTTTTCAGCGAAGAATATTTGAGGAAATTAGTAAATAGTACGTTCATAATTTTTTTTGGAGGTTCACTGAATATTTTAAGTAGTTCTCTGAGAAAGAATTACTTTCCTAACCTGATTTTTCACGAGTTCTTTGTTTTGCTTAATTTTCTACTCTGTTATTTTCTCTCTTGAATCTTTTTATTAAATAATCTGAAATTGAACTTATTTTCACTGTTAGCAATAAAATATTTCCTCGAGGTTTTAAAATTCAATTCTGAGAATTGGCGGTGATAATAGTAAAGCGAGTACATTATTTCCTTATAAATGATTTTCCCTATAAAATTAACCTTTTCATTACTAATCTTCATTTTATCCTTTGCACAATTCCATTTCAATGACTAAAACGAATTTTAAATTTTAAAGTCTTCGGGAACAATTGCACAAATTCTGCAATTGCAAATTGAAAATCTATTTTCCGCAAAAACACTTTACCATAGCGAAAGAGTCACTCTTCTCCACAAAATTTTGATTTATCAAACAATGCTACAAAACAGTAATGCACCCTGTACATCGCAACGGAAGTGCTCCCCTCCTGTGGCGGAAGTGAAACAACCGTGTACGGTTTGTAATTATTCGCGGCAAGATCAGTTTAACTTGACGTTTCAACTTTACGAGATCTTTACCTGCGAAAAGTAATTTACCACCGTGGTATATTCACATTCGTGCCAGAGTTAACGCGTCTCACAAACTTTGATTAAATATCCTGCGACCGGTCGCTGTGTTACGACAGTCAATCGTCTCACAAAAGTCCCTTTTCGAAAGCGTACTACAATACCTTAACAACTTGACAAGTTGGTAGATGATGGAGAGAGAGAGAGAGTAGCAGAAACAGAGAGAGAGAGAGAGAAAGAGAGAGAGGGGAAGGATTGTGATACTCTTGCCGCGTTCTCTCGCTTGTATGATCATTTCGCCGACATTGTGCGCCATGACTAGCCCCTCTAGGCCACGGAATAAACTCGCTCCAAGATACTTGAGAGGCAAGTGTTTCGTGGGTACGTGTGCAGCGCGGCGTGGCAAAGTTTGCGCCGGGACTGGCAACCGCAGGTCGTAAGGACAAATCCGTTTTCGAGTTTCGTTGGATTACTAGCGAACAAGGAATTTCCTAGATCACCAATACGATCTCGGGTCAGGGGACGTTGTGGATGTACAGGTGTATATACATGCAGAATCATTTCTCTGTGCAAGTACCTACGTATACGTGTACATATATGTATATACACATATGTATCTCTCATAGGAAGGGTTAGAAACGCCACAAATCAATGGTGTCCAAAGTTTAACGTGGCCCAAGGCATGTTACACGCGGCAGCGTGTAATTAACCTTTAACCTGTGCACCGACAACGACTTTATAACATCCTGAGTGTACATCCGGTGATGTTAGCAGCCGTGTACAGTCGTTTAAGAAAGTATCGGGACATGTGCACGTTTCGTGGGAGATTTAATTAATTTATGACAGAGGGAATCATATCGTACTTCTCGAAAATTTAGTGAGATTTGATAAAAACAAAGTTGTTATGATCAAATGGGTATATATTATTTTCGTACTGCACTGTTTGTCTGAAAAATAACGCGATTGTCAATGTGATAAGGCAAATATCTATGTATGATCAAATTAACGAATGAATACACTTCTGTAGATCTGATTTGAGAATTATCTCGAATATTATTTTCTCATCGTATTACTTCGTTCGTTATTTTCTATATATTCTTCCTCGTAGTATAAAATATACGACCATAAAATAAAGACCGAGAAACAGACAGAAAGACTTTCTACATGTACGCGAATTGTGAGGAAGCTACATGCTTGGAACACAGCATCTTTATTTATGGAACTTGTCACGAAAAAAGCCACAAATGACAATAATATTAAAGATTATCTATCATACTTCGTTCAATGATTAATATACGTAGAAATATTTATTTAGCAGGATGACACGCACTGATTTTAAAGATAGGTTATGGTACTTCAATATAGATGCGTCACCATCTTGAACTGTACACAATTTTTATACCGCCATCTGACGGTGAAACGGTGAAAACTTATTCACACACCGAATATTAATTAAAAAAATCAATTTTTCAAGTTAATAAGTGTAATTCTAAATAGATTACTACGTAAAGAGTACAAAATTTGCATTTTTACATTATATTTAAATATGAGGATCAATTTCTAACTATTTCGTGCCATCATAAATTGAATACAGATCTACATTCAGAATATAAAATTAAAAATATGATATACCAGCTGACAGTTTCTGTAACATTTTCTCACTACACAGACGTCGGATTAAGCGTCGAGCAAACAATTGCTTCTTACACCAATCAGGATCCACATCTGGACCTGTTTCGCGAACAATCGAAATATAGATAAACGCGGCTGGCCCTATGGTGCGACCAGACGATTCGAGAGCTGAGACAATTTCGTGTGATAGCAACGGTATTCTCGTGCCACCGACGACCGATTCGGACAATTCCTAGCCAATTTCTGGTGATCGCTTGGATCCTCGAACGTGCCGTTCCGCCTCGAAACGCGCCGTTTCGCGAGTACTTTCCGCTGATCGGATCGTACCGTTTGGTAGGAATTGTTCGATCTCACGTGCCGCGGCTCTTTTAATTTCCACGGATCTACCTGTGACTGGCCAATACGCGACACCGCCACGTTTTTCGCGCACGTTGAAACGATAAAGAAGCAAATTGCTCATCGGATGATACGTGGGTAAACGTGGTTGACGTTAATCCCCGGGTAAAATACGAGGGAAAGTTTTTTTTTTTCTTTTCTCCCTCTCTCTTTCCCTCGGTGAAAAGCGAATTTTTTAATCAACTGGAAGAAAAGGGGCGTCCCGATTTATTCGCTTTGCCGAGGGTGAACGTGGACCAACGAGTTACGGGGAAACTTGAAAGTCATTCATTTGGAGAGAAATGCGAGGCTTCAATGTTCAACGGAGTTTATTCCAAGCGGGGCAAAATGTGTTTCAGATGTGGCACTACGTCGATACTTTTCGAGGTAGCGGATTTAACCCTCTCGTTCCTGTTGATACGACTACCTATGGACGTTTTGAAAAGAACAATTTGCTTCTACTGTTCTATTCACGCCCTTTGGTGTTACTTTCAATTTTCGTTTAACTTTTCTGTGGTATAACAACGATTTAGACTGGTGACAGATATTCTGGCTAAGATTATAAATTAGATTATTCTATAAATAACACTTCTAACACAATCAAACTAATTTAAAACATTTACATAAATGTAAACGTCTAATAAAGATAATATACATGTAAAGAAAGAACAAAATAAAATAGCGAATATATCACGGACCTCAAAGAGCAAAATAACAGATCAGAACGATCCCGAATTCGCCGTGGCGTGTCAGTCCGGTAACGTCCATCTTCCAAGGCTTAATACGGATTATAAAAACCGTCCATTTCAACACAGAGATCCTCCGCTGCGAATACTTTCCCGAACCCTCTCTCAAAGCGGGAGCACAAGTCGACTAAAACGAAAAGTGCATTCCTTAAATCGAAAGTTTATCAAGGAATTCGAACGATGGGTCATCACCCTTTATCCTTTCGTTTGCCGGTTAAAAGAGGGTGGTGCAAAATATTCGAGCAATTTGGTGACACTGCCAACCGTCCACCCTTGGCTCTTTTTATCCCATGGCATTAGCCGGCTTAGTTTTATCGTGGTCGCATTATCTTTCCTTTTCCCCTATTCCATTCCGTTCCCTTGTCCATTCTACCTGCTTCCATACCTTCCCCACGGTCATCCTTTCCACCTCCTCCTCCCTCAAACCCCTCTAGATCCGTTCTCTTCATTCAGTTCGGTACCTTTCTCTTGCCAGCTAACCAGCCAACCTACACACTAGCTCTTACCTATTCTGGATTAATGCCAGTGGTGGTCTTTCCGCTAGAGAATCCCATCTCTTACCTTTCCCCCGTTCTTTGAAACGAAATGCTGTTACACCATCTCCATGGTGACTCTACTTTATGGTACATCTCTATCAACCGTTTGATTTTTAACGATCATCCTTTACGATGGACGGAAAGTTAGCGCTGGGAAAGGGTTAGGTTCAGTTCTTTGTGTCCAGGTTAAAAGCTAACTCTGGGTTAGGTTTGTGCGAAGCGTCGAGACGGAAAGTTCCGTAGTTGTGTAGCAGAGGAAAAATCACGAAACGTGGAGAAGGGGTCTGGTGAGTTTAGCCAATGCCGCGTGTATATTCGTCGCGCTCGGTTTACTCCTCTAAGTCGAATCTCCGAGTTCAGAGCTCGTCGCCTCCGGACGACCTCCAGGGAGGGGAATGTTACAGGTTGCTGCTGCAGCACACACTGTTATCACGATCCCGGAGATTCAAACGTTCAACCCTTTTGTACGCTCGCGTACGTACGTGTGTGGAAATAGTTTACTGGAGGGTTGGTGTAATTGAATCGCACTTCTCCGGATGTTATTCGTTGATCGGAAGTGTGGAATTATCATTGGTGCGTTTGTTCCATTCGGAAATATCGTTATTTTTCCAATTTTTCTTCGCCTCGAATCTTTCGATCCGAGTTTTCTTCCGTTTGGATTTCATTCAATTTTGTTGGAGAGTTCGATTGTATTAAGCTGCGGATGGATACGGATCGAATTTGATAGTTGTAGGTCAATTTGTAAATTTTGTGGCTAGCGCAGTGGCTCTCATTTGAAAATGTTCACGATTGCTTTTTATATCTCTGTTTATAAAATGCTGTGTGTAAATGTGCAACATTTATAACGTGTACAGAAATATTCTCCACTTGCACACAATATCAGAAGGAAATCTTATGTAACATTCATCGTTTATGCAACATAAATCATTACATTTTTTAACTGCTTCTTTTTCCACTTAAAAAGTCAGTGATAAAACGAATCTAATCCTCCGATTAGAAATATAATTGAATTTAAACCAGTAGAATCTTCGATTGAAGCTACTATCTTTAGAAAGCTATTTGTTTTTTTATTATTTATATGTTACCATTTATACATTCGTACTAAAGAGGATACTTAAAATCCATTATAATAAATTTCTCTCAAAACCTCTTTTTGTATCATCAAAAATAAAAGAGCAATTAATTGCGAGACATTCTAAATAACAAAGTTTCGTAAAAATCGATATCTATCGCTAATATTCATTCTACCAAACAAACTCCTGGTAGTTATCTACATAATACTATATTTTACATATAATTCCATCGAATATACTTTAAAATAAAGTAGGAAATACTAAATTATGTTCAGTACTTTCTGTTTCATTTCAATTCAAAGTTCTATCGTTCTTATTGGAGGACCCAATACCATCATTTCCTCTATCCATTCTCCCCTAATCGAAAAATCAACACGAATCGCTAATTAAGGAAGTCACAGTTCCTTTCTTATTCTTCTGAAGTGTACTAACTATCAAACGGCAAGATACCAATGCATCGAATGCAGAAGACAAAAGAGGTTTGAAGGAGATCTGCGAACAATAAAGCCGTATTATATCTATCTCGGTGAAAGACCCAGGTGTACGCGGCGCCGCGTCGTAAAACACTGATTCGTGGAACAAAAATTCCTGAGGGAGTGCAACGACAACAGCATTCATCCTAAAACTCTTTGCCGCGTACGCCTGGTATAGAATCCGCGGTTAAATCCCGGCGGGCCGACGCGTTTATGCCTCGAAAGCTTTTTTAATGTCCGTCTATATGGAAGAGCGTGTGCCGACAAGCACTTTATTTCCTTGATTTCCTGCACATTTCATTCCGGCTGAAGGATAACGGCCGTTACAGACGACGCGCCGTACGAATCCTGATCCGATCCATTCACGTTTGTACGCTATTCGCATTTGCACACCGTTTTTCTAAAGATCGAATAAATTGTTAAATGTGCGAGGGTAAGTCTTGAAATGTTTCTATACAGCTGGAACTAACAGAATTTTACCAAGCCGTTGAAATTACGATGTTCAGCTAGGTAGGAAGGTTTTTTCGTCAGGGGCAAAAAACAAGGGGGAGAAGAAAGCAGAGAAAAAAAAATCCTCGCTGCCAAAAATTCACTGATGGTAGGTTAACGGTTTGCGAGAACAGGTGAACAAGAATAAAAAGAAAGAAAGGAAATAGGGAGAGAGAGAGAAAAAAGGAGACGTCGTAATAAATAATACCCGGAGAAAGCATCCCATTTCGCAGCTTTTACACACCGTTGAAATGTTGGCTTCGCTTAACTTCTCGCGAAATCCAGCTGGTTCTTTCTCGGTGTACAGCTGGTTTCGTTGCGGCCGCTGGTGAATCGGACGCAGCTATGAATCACTTGATATATTGAATGAAACATGAAAAGGCAGAGTAGTCTGTGGGAACGTTGACTAGTAGCATTTGCGCGTAATGTTATAAAGTTAATGGTGAAGTTTCGGTTTGGAAGTTTCCTAGTAGCGTTTCAAGTAACGTTTGGAAGTTTTGTGTTTGAAAGTGTGATGGATATTTTAAATACACTGTTGGGAAGCTTCAGGGAGGAAATCGCAGTTTGATATTTCGTTGGTGTTTGGTGGTGTTTGATTTTAGACACGAAGGTGTCTGAAGAATACACTTTTAATGTTAAAGTTTCGGTTCGAATGTGTGAAAACTTAAATTTTTACAAAATAGAAAGGAAAGTTGAATTGCTAAAAATTTGGGAAATTAGATTCCAAAATTAAAGAACAGTGCATACATCTTCAAACACTATCAAACAATTAGCAAACGCTATCAAAA
The DNA here is from genome assembly GCA_951804975.1 of Anthophora plumipes. Taxonomy (NCBI): domain Eukaryota; kingdom Metazoa; phylum Arthropoda; class Insecta; order Hymenoptera; family Apidae; genus Anthophora; species Anthophora plumipes. Next base: position 12,604,012 of record OX638123.1, on the reverse strand, counting down.
AATTAGTAAAAAAAACGAATAAATCGTTACGATAGAATTTCAACGATTTTGAATTTCTCTGCAACGAAATTTCTTACAAATAAATTTCTATCACATTCTATCAAAATCCATGTATCCCTAAATTTTCACACAAACCTTCTGCGCTAATAATCCAACAAAGAAACTGCTGTGCTAATAAAAACAAAAGTTACATCGCGAAGTAGACGACACGTGTACTAGAGCAACCAATATTGCAGACTTTGTTAAACAAGTTGATTATGTACACGCAACACAGATTCTCTAATTATTACAGCTACTGTTGGACTTTCGAAGTTATTGCGAGGCATGGTACTTACAGCTCCCGGTGCTTTTACCGCCTCGTAATTCCCAGCTTGCGAAATATTCCCGGTATAATTGCTTGTAACTTTTTTCATATGTGGGCCACAGACTTATTTTTCAGGGATCACAGATATTATTCGCCACGGACTTCCACGTATTATGCAACTCGGTCAACAGTGGGAAAGAAAGAGAAAGAGAATGTACCACTGTTCCGCAAATGTCGTGTACAGAAACTAATCCACGCGTATATATAAGGGCTATTACATTAATATACTTGCAATCGGGAAAAATTTCATGCATACGTGAAAAATGTGGAAAAATTCTTGTGCTGATTGCGATAGAAAACTTCGAAAGCCTCTTTATCATTTTTCACGAGCGATTATCTTGCACCTCAATGATCAAATACATCGATAATGATCAATTAATCGCGTATTTTAAACAAAGCATAAAACTCCACGTGCTGTCATTATTTTAAATAATATGTTTCTTTTTTCTTTTTCACATTTATACTAATGAAAATGGTAAAAAATATGAAGTACCACTTTGTTTAGTACTTCAATGTAAACGACAAGAACACACAATTTAATTAGTAATAAAAGTACTATATTTGCATGCAATTTGCTTGAAAGATCTCTCTCTACGAATGATATCTGATTCGTTTGAATATTCGAGTGGGAAGATTTCTCGACAGGACGACACTAGAAGGGCGCTGAGATCCGACCGATTTACATCCCCTGCTTTTTCTCCCATGGGATAACACTCGATCCCTTCTTCCCTGAAATAGTGATACGCTAAATTCTCCAATCACATATAACCAGAATGGTCGTTTTTGCGACGCAAGGCAAACCGTTAAACCGCGTCTTTATGACAAGGAATATCTGTCTCTGCTATTTTTGAAGACGAATTCTATTATTCCTGTTGTACAAACAAAACGTTCCTTTTAACATTGTTTCATCAATCACTATAAAAATAAAATTAACACTATCTCAAATATTTTTCATCTAACAGAAAATACTGTATAATAGTAGAAGTTCAAGATTTTATAAAAATAAGTACAAATACAATTTCAATATATTTTATTTTAAGTGTATTTTAAGTATATTTTATATTTTATATTAAGTACGTTTTATAAAAATATCATTTGAGTTTATTAGTTAATCAGGTCATCGAAATATTTTATTAAGGAGAAAGGAATTCTATCTCGTCTGTCGTTATGAATTACTTAAAAAATTCGAATCGAAGCTGAAACCTCGACGTTGAGTGAAGTAGCGTTCAATTTGAAGATTTAAATCAGTCATGTCCACGGGGATATCAAAATGTCTCACAATCGAGTATGTCATTTCTTCAAACGTGTTTAACTCAAGGTATAAGTGAAAAATGGAAATGGAACGTTATAACTCACGTTGATTCGTCCTATTTGAATTTCAGATTCGTCTGCTTGAATTTGCAATAAATATAGACGAAAATATAGACGAGGAAAACGCTTATGGTGGTAAATTACTTATCTGAGGTACGTCATCGGAGATTGCATTCGGTTGGCTGAAGTAACGCGTTCACGTATTTCCATGAAGCATTCTTGCTATTTCCGTCACGTATCGAATAAACATTTACGTTCTTTTTCTCTTTAACCGAACGAAATCACCATCACAAATGGGAATCTTTCATTCTCTTCCTTTTTTTCTTCTTTCTTCTCCGTTATTTCAACGCGTGAAATTACAATTTTCACTCAATCGAATCAGTTCGAACGTTTTTCACCAAGATAATTAATTTCTTATTAATTTATAACATTAATCAATAAATTACTTAATAAAATTGATTTTAAGTTGCATTTTAATATTCCAAATTTAAATTTATATATATATAAATATATTACTACTTATTAATTTCTTATTAATCAATAAACTACTTGATAAAATTGATTTTAAGTTGACCCTCAATATTTCAAACCTAAATTTATGTGTATACATACATACTAAAGTTCAACATAAAATCATTTTTATTAAGTAATTTATTGATCATCACTTAAATCAGCAAATAATTCATATATATATATACAAATCCACAACGAAATTACTTTTCGTAAGGCAAAGTGTAAATACCACGTTGGATACTGTAACACCATAACTAATCCACTAATATAGCAACAAACAACTAAAATACAACGTACGGATATCTAACTTCCAAGTCACGTGGCGCTCTAAAAGATTAACCATTCTGCTCTCGCTGAACCATCACTTCGACCTAACCACTCGCAGACATTCCATCACTCGTACACCATTGACACGCATTCACGCGTCGTCCTATATGCACAACACACATTTTTCCCGAGTGCAAATTCATTTTCTTCCTTTTCTTTCACTCTCTCTTTTTCCCTCGAACAGTGCACGGCTCAGTATAGAGACGAGGTCTACCTAGGCTAGCAAACCGCGTAGAATAGAGACTCGTTCATTCGTACAGATAAATTTCCAGCGGTGGCCAGGGGTACACACGAGGAACGGGGCTTCGTTTTGCGGAACGTAATTGCTGCAACCGAAATCGATGAATATTTCAACGTATACAGTAGCGGTGCTTGCACCTCCACGCCTGATGGCATCCGCGCACACGTGCCGCTCACCCCACTACCACTTTCTCTGTCCAACATCCATCCCCACTCTATCCCCACCAACGTTTCTCTCGTACCCCCATACGACCTCTTCAGCTTCCTCTATTAGCCCTCCACTCCTCTTCACCATCGTCCCTCCGCCGAGCAACGCGAATATGTTTATTCATGCAGTTATTTATTAGTTCGAGCAATTAGCAATAATTAGCGCAATCTGGCACCAGGTACCATCCCGCCCTCTCTTTCTCTGCTACTGCCACTGCCCTACTCCAATTCTCGGCACGCCGCGACGGGATATAATAGCGTTGTGCGGTCGCGATGTTTTAGAGGGAAGCAACGACGACAGGGCTCGTTGCGTGTCGTGTTACAGCACCGTGCATTTTCCCTTTTGCAACGAGCGCGGCCACCTTGCACGCATCGGGTCGCGTTCTTTGTGTAATTAGGCGGTCGCTATTTTGCGGATTATCCTGCACCGTTAAATACACGCGTAGGTGTGTGTGAGTGTGGGTAGGAGAGAGAATAATAGCGTGTACTGTGTAGAGGAAAAAATGTGTGTCTGATTTTGAGGCATTCTCGTAAGTCTACTTTTTGTAACGCGATTGTGGAACATGGGGCGAGTGTTTAGGCTTACGAGGGTTGATCAAGAAGTTCCTGATGGGTTTATTTATTTAGTTAAGTAATTATTTGTGTATGAATATCGACGTGGCACCTTTCGAAGTAATCCTCGTCACATTTAGGGTCCTCCAGTAAGAGCGATAGAACTTTGAAATGAAGTGAAATGAAAAGTACTGAAGTTAATCGACTACTTGTCTTCGTTCAAGGGCTTTTCCCATCCCACAGAACCAAAAAGAGATCAAAAAGAAATTACACGATGCTTCTTTTGAAATCTTGCAAATCTGCAACGTTTCGAAAAAGAAAAAAAAACTGAAATTCTCTTATAAATTTGCAACACACCGTAAATCCACGCGAGTACCTGACAGTATCCTTCACTCACGATAGACGTGTGCAGTCTGTACCTTAATTGGTTATCAAGCGGTCAGTCGTTCGTAAAGTTCATCCAACGGAAGATCAGGTCTAGGTGAACGATCGCCAGAAGTCTACCGATCGAAATTTTCTCCGCGGAAAGGAAGGAAGGCTGGCTACGTTTCCGTGAATAATAGGCGTATCGATCACCGCTGGTCGATATGTAATTTACGAACGATTAAATGTGAATCCCGCTACGATCGAACGGCGTCGATTAACCGTGAATTTAAGGACGCCTCTTGGTGATACCGGCTCCTGTGGTTTGGGCTACGTTCATTTTTAATCACCCACCGCGGATAGAGAATAAAAAAGGAATGATATTGAGCTGCTATTCTATTCCGTGTTACGCGAACAAAGTGAAATTGGTATGACACGGTGGATGCCTCCTCTATTCGAAACTTTGTACATTGTACTCGTTGTAATCAACCTATAAAATGGCTCCAAGGGAATCTCTTCGATAATATTAGGTTTGACCAGAGTTCTTTTCGTTGTCAAACTGTACAGGGTGTATTTGGTAACTAGGCTGGACTAGAGGTTTGTTCCTTTTGAGGATAGAAAAATAATTGTGTAGGAAAATTGTGCATTGTTTAATGACATCCATCATCGAGTAGTGCGAGTTTTTGTACAACTGCATCGATACAAACGATACAAATTGTTTTTAGATTAATAGATTCCTTGTATCACTCGGAACGAAACAATGTTAAAATTGAACGAACAATGTAAAAGGAATTAATATTTAAATTTTTAATTCAAGAGCTAGTTAATAGTAACATATGGAGAAAAATGTATAAATATATGTACTTTTAAATAAATTTATAAAATTCTTTGTACTCTGTTTCTGCTGTAATTACGATAGAATGTTATAAATTTAATGTTAATCTTGCTACAAAGGAGAAGTTTACAAAGTGAAATTCGTAGAATGAAATAAATTTAGAACATTCTTTTCCACTCTGTCTCTATTGTAATTATAATACAATAATGTTTGTAAAAAAGTAAAGTGTTATAATTAAAACAGGAAAACACGGCCAAGTAGTACCTTGTGTACAAGAAATTGTAAATTATTGAATCTGAGTATCAATGTAAGATACTATATCCTTTTGTCAATTAGCCTCTTGCTGCAAAAGAAAAGTTTGCAAAGTGGAATTCTTCGAACGAGATAAATTTCTAAAGTTCCTTTCACCCTGTTTCTATTGTAATTATAATAGAGTGTTATAATTCAATATAATACAAAAAATGCAGGAACAAGTAGTGTCTTCTATACATAAAATATGAATTATTGAAAAGGAACGTCAACAGCTACCTAAAAGAAAGAAAGAGAAAAATAAACAAGAGCAAAGTTTTACTCGCAAGCAAGAAAGTTATTTGACCTAGATCAAAGGAACAAGCTTTTGTAAATTAAATCTATAGATAATCCTTGATCTCGTTGAAATATAATGCTGCAAAGATTACTTGCTAAGGAGGTTGCTTAAGATGCTACTTCTTTAAACCGCTCGTTAAAGCTTCGTTTCCTTTTTATAAACTTACATAATATTAAAGGTATGGACATCTTTAAACACGATCAGAGTGTGTTTAATTAGTGTGCAATTAGTTTATGCAGCTTTTTTTTTCTCATGAAAGAAGATGTGATCTATATATTCAGATTATTCAGACTTTCCTTTTGACTCTGTAGCTTTTATGCATCGCACGATATTCTCCATTTTCTTCTCATTTCATACAGTTAACATTCTTTAACATCAACGAGTATGTTTTTATGATCATGCTTTATAAAGAAAATAAAGCAAACGCTATAATTTGTATATTTTGTATATTTTTTCATATTACTGTGTATAATGCATTCTGTGCAAATTTTGCACCTTTAAATTTCCCATGAATGCATAGAAATCCATAGTTATTATATTATACATAATTTTCTATTATCGTTTTTAGTGTAAAATTATTAATACTTGGAAGTCATCACTTAAAACACCGAAATTGTTAGAAATTTAGAAATTCGTTTTAATTATACATTAATCTTTACACTGTAATACTGTTTATTATTGTTTATTGCTTACTATACTTACTTATTATCACCTGTTATCACTCTTTACTATATTTTATACAAAATTATTTAATATATTTCGAAATATAATCTGTTGGAAAACGAGAGTACTCTTAACAGCTCGTATCGCGAAATAACGTGAGCCAGTACGTATTGAAAATTCACTCGAAAATTGGTAATCGAGATATACGTATGTATCATACATACGTATTTATACCTATTAGCATGAATGTTGATTATCCGAGTGTATCGGACGTCTGATTAAAATTCACAATCGTTGTGCTATTTTCCTACTCTAAACAGCACGTTCGCCGATGACATCGTTTCATTCGTATACGAAATAATTGTCGCAAACAGAGTAATCAATTTTTATCCCGATATCGTGAAGAGGAATTAAACGAAACAACAAAGGGACAACGAGAAATGAGATATTCCGTCTTGATCACTTGTCGAATAAAATTGAAAAGGAACAAGGATAATTATCAACAAAAGGATTTATGCAAAAGTTTTACCCGTTTGATCGTGAAACTTTTATATTACTCGCTGTTATCAATTACGAATACGTATACGCGTATACGTAGTTCAGTAGCGTCGCTCAATACGCTAATTTAATGGTCCGGTACGCGTCACACGTGTATCAAAGCTCTCTTTTAGCAATTTCATTTTGTTATATTGCAAATCAAAGCGCCCCGGACTCCCGGGGATATTGATATTTCTTTGGCACATTTCAATTTGCGTGATACAAGCATCTTTCGCAGCACACAAAACGTAAATGTTAATCGGATTCGGGGTAGAACACATTAACGAGACGGATTATAATAATCATATTATTGAATCGTGATCGTGTTGAAAGTGCACGATAATATGGTACATACTGGGTGTTGTATTAACATTGTCTACCTCAAATATTTCCATTGTTTCAAGAAATAGAGGAAAATATTATTTGGAACTGTTGTATGGGTTCGAAAAAGACGTTATACCTCGTTTTTTCGATGCCAGTATATTTCTTTTCTTAATTTTGTTTCACGAAGTACTTTAGATTTTACAGTAAACGTTGGCAAAATTTAGAAAAATGTTCAAAAAGCACTCTATCGTATTCATTAATTCTGCAGGAATAGCTTCTTTCGTGTGCTAATACTTTTTTTCATTTCTGTCATAGAACTTTTTGCAATGAGCAATAAGTATGTGAAAAATTGAAGAAAAGTCAAAAAGTACTCATTCGTCGTATTAATTTTATAGGAATAGCATTTTATATGCCAGTACTTCTTTTTGTTTCTGTCATAGAGTAATTTGCATTGCACAGTAAATACGTGGAAAATTAAAAAATTTTTTAAAAGTACTGATTTGTAATATTCATTAATCTTCCAGAAATCACTTTCTCTTACATGTCATTATTTTCTTTTTATTTCGTTATGAAGGACATTATATTGTACAGTAGGTATGTGTAAAATTCGAAAAAGTGATCAGGAAATAGTCAATTGTAATATTTATTAATTTTTCATGCATAATTTTTCTTTCATGACTCTTCATTCTTGTCCTGACGTTTTTCGTACAGTGGACTGTGAGATTGTACCTTATAGGTTGTAGCGGCGACCGCTAGGTGGCCACGTCGCGGACAATAGTTCTTGCGAGTGCTAGTGTAAGTCTAGTGCATATATATCGTCTAATTCGAGCATAATCAGAAGCTGTCTGTCACAGCATCTCGCTGTACGAGTTCTAAATTCTAACGAAAGATGTCGTCATATTTAAAGTCGAAAATTTCTTTCTTTTTCTCTCTCTGTTAGAATGCCCTCCTTCTTCCAAGTAGTATTACCGTACGTATAGTCAGACGGAGATTGGGCAAAATCAGTTGTATTTCGTTCAATGGGAAAACTCTGTCATTTAGAACCTACGAAACACTGAGAAATGTGTTATGAGTGTCAGAGCAATCTATATTGTACAGTAATGTTGTACAAAATTCAGAGTATTATTAATGTTCAAATTTTATCGATTTTCCACGAATAGTTTTTCTGAACACTTTAGTATTTGTTCACATTGTATGCAGTATACAACAAACATGCGCAAAATTTGAATGCTTGTTTATAGTTTACAAGAAATAATTGTTTTTGCATGCTAGGAGCACATTTTCTTGTCAATTGTGTTCTTGTATTTGCACAAACTCAGAAAAATATTCAGAAAGTACTCGTTTGTTTTCTGTGATACATATAGAGAGAGTGTAGAGCCTTGAGTTCCTTCTGTTAAAAATATTCTTTTGTTACATTAATATTCTTTTTTTATTGTAGTTCAGAAAAGTGTTTATACAAAAAGTACTCGTATTTATTTGTTATATATTTATTATCTCACTGTATTGTACAATAAAAAATATTCAAAGTTTAGAAAAGTGTCCAGAAAGTTTTCCATATTTACTAATTCTCTAGATGAAGTTCGAATGTGAGGTGTCACCTAAGATTGATGTCGAAAAGAAATTTTTGGTACTTGTATTATACGAATTACAAAGTACATGTCTCTTATAACTTCGGAACTTCCAAGTTTTCGATCTTTGAAATTCTCGAACTTTACAAATTCTAACGAACCTCGTCAAAATCTCCAGAGTTTCTGAAATTAATATGTAAAATACGCGGAACATATTTGCACATTATCTGTGAAGCGAGGATGATCTTGCAAAATATTTCGATATAATTATTAACCATTTTTCTATAATGTTCAACTAGTTTCTTTTCAATCATCTAAGAAAGTATTCATCTCTGTTTTTGTATCCAGAATCCCCACATTTACAAATATACAATACCACTCTTTGTTAGTTAAAAATATCGCGAATTTTTACGTTATTCTCAAGGAAAGGATGCTTTTTAATTTCGGCTTGAGTTGTGATAAATAAAAAGAAATCCGTGAAGCCAGAGAAGCTTGGTTCGGTTGCTCATCGAGGAGGATCAATATCAAATATGAAGCGAACGTTGAATTCAGCGGAGTGCGTGCCAAAGACAAGTCACTGTTGAGAGCATAGAAATCTTTGACGACAAATCGTCATTCACAGATTGTATTTTACTTTAATAGAAATAAACTATGCGTTAAATTTTAAAAATTTATCTAAATAATATAATGTCGAATAATCTGAAGGTGAATTAATTCTCTCTTACGTATCGACAATTCTATTGAACAAATCTCAGCATCTCATTTAACTTTTCCAAGGAAATTAAGGGAATATGACGATTATGGTGAATTTTTTATGCTACTTTGAAAAATAGTTTATTTTATACTTTTGCATATTAATCCTACAGATTTATTGATCAAATATTTTCTTTTTTACAATTTTTTTAACTTGTGAAAATTTGCAACGAAAGCAGAAAAGTCATAGTAAATAAACCATTATTGTAGATAAATCATTACTGGCTAAGCTGCTGTGTTGCATATAATAATCTGTAATTTAGCTGATTTAGAAATTGATGCTTCAACATAAATTCTTGATCCAAATAGTTCGTACAAGATCAACAAGAGGGATTTCAAAATGAAAATCAGACTGCTATTAGTGTTTAAATATTGAATCAGACGTAATTAACATCTGGAAAACTATTTGTGAGCTATGCTCAAAGAAATATATATATATACATATATAAAATTTGAAGAAACATCGACTCGAAAAAGACGATGTAATTCAGTTTTAAAATTGACAAAGAAAGTTTTCGTGGATTCCTATTATTAAAATATACATTCTTCGTATATTTGAGAAAAAAATGGTGAATTCTTTCACAAAGGTACACCACATTTGAATCCATGTGGTGACGACATTCAAGGCATGCCGTATATATTCCATTCGACTAAATTAGAGATTGTATAGCGGAGCGCAAATTTCATTTAACCGAAGAACAACGAAATCTTGTTCTATATCGCCTCAGTGCTAAACCATTCAACAACGAGAATTTCATTTTACCCCATGCCTTGGCACTGTTTCGTGTTTATCTAATTGTACTCGGCTGCCTTAGCGACTTCTAACGTGAGTTGTGTTGAACTTCTTCCAGGTACCGGTTGGTGCACGTAACGACGAAAGCTATTTAGGAACATTCAAATCGTATGAGATCTATGTAAATTCCACACGTCGATCTACGACACCTGCATTGCCCATCCAATTGTTGATCCAACTTTTAAAAAGTTATTTTCTTTTAATCTTTCAACTGAGAAAGACAAGTTAACTCATCATTGATTAATCAACGCTTAAAACACAATAGTTAACGTACAAATCTATTGTTAATTTTCAATTTTACTGTACATATCTATAATAAAACTAATTTCATTAATTTCTACTCATTCACTGAAGATATTTCAATTCTCCTTCTAATCTGATCTCAGTTAACAGGTTAAGTAATATTCGAATATTAAGAGTATTAATACTTCATATTCCCATTCTAACTTTCAAACGAAGCTTCAAACGACCTACGTTCATAAAACACTTTTTTCTCATCTACAGTCATAAAACACTCCAACGAAGTTTAGTAAAAAACAATTTGGGCACCCCGTACATTGAATTAACACATTAATCAGTAATCAGACAAGACACAGACAGTTCCGAGATACATGGAAGCAACACTGGATAGCTAAATAGCCTCGAAATAGGATTTTGCAATCGGAAACTTGTATCTTATTCGTCTTACTGTTAATTACACTCCAAATTTTATTCCTCGTTCCTTCGAGAAAAGTCGAATTTACGTCTCTTCGAAATTAACCAATTTCCCTGTACGAGACAGTTTCGCTGTTGCTGTTTCGATCTTCGACTGTGCAACAGATAAGCGGTGTCCGCGCGGTGTAATCGTGCGGCAATTTCGGAACAAGGAGAACGCGTATTATTACACGAACTCTACCTCTTTATTTCGGTGTACCGTGGGATAAACGCGACTAACGTATCGAACTTCCGTCCTGGTTAATTTATGGCGTTGGGATTAGGGGAGGAAAATGAGGAGGAAGAGAAGGGGGAGTGGAGGAAGCGGAAAATGGCAATTTTGCAGTGCGGGTAACTACCGTATGCTCCCCTTCGTCGAGAGAATCCGGTCAACGGGTTCAGACGCTTAAGAGGTGAACGTCTCTTCTGACCATGGGTGAAATATCACTGCTAAGAGAAAGAAACGACGCCCACGGTCCTCTACGGGGCTTGACAAAAACAGGGGTAATAAAACTCAGCGAAGTAGCCAACGTACCTTTGGAAAGTTCAGGGGATACGTTCGAGCGATTACCTTTTGAGGCCAGAATTCCCATGCATGGTTCGAAGTCTCTCTGGGACGTACAATGCTTTACTCTGCTTGTCTATTTATTTATTGCCGCGGGAACATTGGAATTACCAGGGAAACCACTCGCTCCGCGGAATCTTACAATGGTACTCTAAAGAAACCACGTAATACGATAGGTCGCTTTTAAATAATATTATAACAGCGAAAAGTGTAGGTGATACACTGAAATGCAAAATTAAAAAGTGGAAATGGTAATTAAGGTAATTTCATGAAACTTGCGTTATGTATTCTTCAAACATGATCAATCTTTCGTGAAAATTTTCCAGTTTTTTGGTTCATAATTATGTAATAATTTTCTATCTTAATGGTGACCTAAAAATTACGCTTTCAGATGAAAATACATAAAAATTTGAGTAATCCAGATAATTTAGGCGCTTGCATGAAAATTACACTGTGGTTTCTTCAAACATGACCAAACTTATACGAAAATTCTCAGTTTCCTTGGTTTAGAATTGTATGATAATTGTTTATCCTAACGATCTCCTAAAAATAATGCCTCCAAATGGAAAAACATCCTTAATCCCTTGCTCTATAACAACGAAACAGACTCGTAACACAGATTCTGACTCACATTTGATAAAAACAGTTATATTAATGACAAACATTAATTTTAATTCTAACTTTCCTTTTAATTTATAAGACCGAGGATCGTAAATTGTAATTAATCTCTAATACATGAGTGTTTCTTATGTAAAATGGTACTAAAACAATAAGTAGCTGTTAAACGTATAGTTGGAAAAAGAAATCATAGGTTAAGGGGTTGAACAATCATTGCAATACAAAGTTTCTTAGAACGAGGGTTCTAAATCTTACAACAACATCGAAAATTTTAGATATTCGTTTTATTTTCTCACATTCATTCGAATCGAAGGATGAATTCATCACTTGTACAAAGGGGAACGATAATTTTTCGCGCGCATTTCGAAATTCGTCAGAAGTACAAGATCGTAAATCAGCTAGAGGTGCACATTGTCAAGTCAGCATTATTAGCATGAGAGCGGGAGTTATTTCAACGTGATGGATCAATCAATATCCTGCCAGCAAGAGATCGTTCGCCTAATTTTCAGGACTGAATGTCGCCTTGTGGCGTGTTGTATATTAATGACCGGTTCCGTGGCATACAACGCGTGTACAATGGAATCTCGCGAACAATGCTGTGCATCGATTCAGATGACTCAATCGCAGTAGCCTAATTTCTAGCCAAGTGAAGCTAATGTACATTGCAAAGCGACGAGTACAAGCTTTGCTGTATTTTCCATCGTGAAGGTGTGCAGACCGGTATAGTGTTGAGCGTAAAGTAAAATCGTCGAACGCTATTTGAAGTAGCAGTGAGTTATATACCTCGTGTTCTGTTAATAGCGACGAGAACAACGCTGTTCCCTTCGAATCCTGATGCTGTTCAGCAGTTCTAGATTTACATAAATTTCAGAAAAACGAAATTGCACATATAGATCGTACATTTTCTTTTCTTTGTTTTTTTTTTTTTTGAGAAAAGAATTACTGTTAAAAGAGTTACTGAGAATGACTGTTTTATTATTTTAGATTGTGTAGTTTTCTTATAGAAAATACACTGCACCCTTAAATTTTTATGCGAATAGGTATATACTCCATTTAAATAATTCAAGGTCACCTTGATATCTAGTAAACGAATAGATTATTTAAAAAAGAAAATACCGCTTCAGCATCGTATGTTCTCTTTGATACTGTGCAATTTATATGTAAAACATTCTTTCGTAGGATACATTTTTCAGAAATTATTCGGTGTGGACAAGTTACCTAACTCACCCTGTATAATCTAGTTAAAACGTCAAATAAAAAGAAGTATGATTTTTCATGCCCACTACTCTCATTTCCATTTTGAAGATCAATCGTGTATAATAAAAATGTGTTACACATGCTACCTCGAACGAAACACCTGTACTAGTTTTCAAAAACATCCTTCTTCGCACATCCAATTGTATTTTTCATAAGAAAATGTGAAATCTTAAAAATTCCCTAAGAACAGTTCATAAATTTGTGGAAAAAAGTTTCTCTCGTTATACATGTAATAAGCGTGTTATCAAATTATTAAACAAATTGAAAAATCCTTCGAAAGCTTAGATTTAAACAGATCTAATACAATGTACAATACAGTCAAGTGTGTGAACAGGGTGAAGTAGTCCCATAAGTGAAGTGTATCCCCTATCTATCATATCTACACAACTCGAGACCTCGAGTTTCCTGCGCAGCTTTACGGCAAAAGTTCAGGACCCTCGTCGTGTTTAAAATGCTTCCTCCCCTTCCCAGATTTTCCGCATCTTGAGCACGTGTAAAAAAATTTGTCGCTTACATGGTGCATGGTGAAGAATGTAGCGGTACAACCACTTTATTCGAGGTGAAAGCAAAGACGTAGATGGATACAGGACACTTCATACGATAGCTTATTACTAGGAGAAAAGGACGCTTTGGAAGTTTTCGGGAGTTTATAGTGACAAAATGGCGCGAAGAATGCTTCACGGAGGAGAAAGTTTGTCTGGCGAAATCTGCTAAGAGGAGAATAGTCGCGTTAACAATTAGTCAAGCTCGCGATATGAATTCTGAAGAATGAATGACAGAAACAATTCTAATCATAATTTTTAATTTAATGTTAATTTAAATTCAAATATTAAATTTAAGACTGAGGCTGATTAAATACACCAATAATAAAATTTTAATGTATTTATTATATAAAATTAAATTAAACATTTTCATACATTTGATACACAAATATTTCGGACGTAATAGTAATGGTTTGAAATATTATTAATATTGAAGGAACAATACGGAAAAAGGATTTTCTTCGCCAGGTCACTTTTTCTTGGTTCTTTCAAGACTATTGTCACTTTTTATGTGAAAAACGTCTTCCTTTTTCATTGCATCTCGCAGTAGAAGAATATCTGCTTCACCGATGACCTTGAAATGACATTCAAGTGACTTTACACGAGAAAAGTACAATAAATTTGCTTAAAAAATATTGAAAATATGAAAAATATGTTCTTACAAAAATAATTGCTCAAAGAAATAAATTAGACATCTGAGAATTTATATTTTGTTAACGTTTTATTATTATATTCGTGAATTAATATATTTGAAAGTACAGGATTTCAATCGTTCATTTTCCAATTCTTTTGCCTCATTAATTCGATTCAAATATTTTTCTGTGTAAGATTTATCGCTTTTTGCGTACTCGAAAAATTTTACCGAATTGCAAGAATTGTACAAAACACTTTCTAAGGTTAATATCTAGCCTGTTGCGAGGAACAGACGCGTAAACGATCGAATTTTTCAGAAGCATTGAAATGGAACATTCAAAAGAGCATTTGCGGCGTTTGTTACACTACTTCTTTGACAAGAAAGAAACGGAAGTATGTTGAAACTTATGAAAAGTCTTCTCCGTCGATGGAAACTTGCGAATACTGGTTTAGAAGGTTCAATAGTGGCGATTCTTGATGTCATTGACAAAGAACGCCCAGGACAGCAAGAAGAAGCACGGAGATGCAGAATTGCAAGAATTATTGGACAGAAACTGAGCTCGATCCACTTTGGAACTTGCCAGAGCATTGAATGTTGGCCAAACAATGGTCTTCAAACGTTTACATGCCATTTTCTTCAAGTAAATGCAGTTTTAGCCAAGAAAAATATCGCAATACTCTGCGAAAAAAAGGATTTCTTCCTCGAAATGATCTTTATTTATTTATAAAAATAGAATGTTAAAAGAAAGCATGTTATCAGGTTGGTGTACACGAAATTGAACTTTAGATATATTTTGTTTCTTCGAAAAGTAATAAAATTTAATCAAAATAATTTCTGCAAAATTCTGTACACTTATTTCCAACAATAACGGATTCTTTTTCTTTATCAATTTCTATGAACACTCGTCAAATTAACGATTGAACGAAAATTCAAGCTTTTGTTTAAAAACTCGATTTATTTATATAATCTAGAAATAATTTAAGATCTCAAATCTGTCAAATTGATGGTTTCCGTAAATCTGGTGTTAAAAATAAATTATTGTACGTGCTTAATTCTACTTAAATATAGTATCTATACGTGAAAATATGTTTCAAACTGTCTAAAGAATCCATTCCTCAAGTTTGCAAACTACAAAGCTTAATTTAGTGATAAAAATAAGCTTGTATCTGCCGCGGCGTGTCAGTCCGGAAACGTTCCACTTCCAAGCGTTAAGAGACAAAAAGTCACTAAGTTTATAGCCTTTTCTTGTATATCTATTTCTTCAAATAACCATCAAATTGACGAGTGAACGAAATCTCGAGTTTTTCTTAGAAAAGTCGATTTATTTAATTTAGAAACAACGTATATATAAATTTGTATATATTTTTCTACCATTCTATTAACGAGACTCGTCTGAAATGGTTGAAAAATAATAGGAAAATCGTCTGTAATTTAGTTTCTGAAATTTCAAACCTGTAAAATTAACGGGTCACCTAAAGCTATCCTTAAAAACGCATTAACAAATTCAAATCATCAATAATTAATTACATCATATCACATCAACAAAGCTAGAATGGAAAGTGTTAGTTGTAGCATTTTCATTCGTCACACAGCTTCTCCGATTTTATCGATAAGAACTGTACGTTGTAACAATCGTATTATTCTGTTTTAACACAACTCGCTACTACCATTAAACTATTTCGAAGGTGCATTCGGTAAAATTTGTTAGCCAGAAATTAAATGAGCACCAGTTACGGTGCCAGCGATATTTTGGCAGCCGGCGCGAACAGATTTCCGGTCTGCGGGAAAGTTGCTCGAATAAAGTAGAAAGGCTGGAGAAAAAAGGACGTTGAAGAAGGTGGAAGCTTCGAAAGCAGTCGCATCCCTTTCCATTCCTTATTGTCAGAGGGTAAGGGTAGCAGCAGTGCCTCTGGATAACGGACAAAAGTTTTCTGGCCTGCGCCAAGGTTTCTCGCCTTTCCGGAAATTCGACGTTTTTATGGGGGTTGGTGGCGATGGTAGAGTAGCGGTGGATAGGAAGGGAGAAGAGGGAGAATAAATAATGCGGCGTGATATCGAGGGATAATCGCACGTCGACGAGAGAAATCGAGCTATCCCAGACACCAGAGTGAGATATCAAGTATAACAGTGGTGCACGTCGCAGTTAGCAGCGAACTTTGTCATAGATCTGATTGTAGATAACACTGAACACGAACTAAGTTGTCCTAACGAAGAGATGATATTTCTCGAGTCATTTGCACGATAATTGTTCGACAATTAGTCAAAGAGAACAAGAGTTCCCTGTTATGCTGTATTATAATACATCCTTTATTGACGTTGTTCAAATTTGATCAGTTTTTTAACGAAGAAAATGTGTTGCTCTTTTTAAGACTTCTGAGCTGTGAAAGAAGGATTGTTTCGATTGTTTCGATAACTTAACATATCGACGCTGCTTGAAACTGATCAGCATTTCAATGGAGATCATTTGTTTCTTCTTTTTAATATGAATTTTAATAGAAGAATAATTGTTTAGATTGGTGAAACTTTTACTCCATAAAGTTTCTTCGTTAATTTGCACAAAGTCACGTGGTACCTGCTTCATACCGAAGAAGAAAATGAATGGAAAAAAAATTCCCTAAGTATTTTTATTACTATTAAAAACACCATAACTCCTCGCAATTCTAGTTACATTTCGCGATGTGTTTTTTCCATTCTTCTTTCTGTCTCTTCGTTCAATTTTTATTTCGAAATTACACGTAAACGGAATTGTAGTTCAAAGTGGAAATTCCTCCCCCAAAAAAAACGTGTTTCCAGGCAAATTGAAAGCTCGCGTAATTGTTACATCTCGCTGTAGCGAGCCGGTTCAGATGCAAATGAAAACAAACTCGTAAAACACGAAACGGATTATTCTAATTTACCACGTGGAAATAGCTGTAGCATCAAAAATCACTCTGTCGGATCGCGTGTAAATAATGTGCTTGAAACGTGTTCCCACTACACGTGTTATCAGTGAACAAGTACAGAGAAATAAAAAAAAAAAAAAAGAAACAGAAATAACACACAGACACACAGAGACACGTACACATGCACAGATAATCAACACTGAGGGATATCATCCAGCGTATCCCAGCGTGTCACTTCGACTCCTCTTTCCACTTGGTCCGCGCGTACTGTCACGTCACGTCTTGTCATGAAATCCCCGGTTTGCAACCTCCTGAACTTCAGAAACTGTGTCGTAACGTCCCACCTACGACCGCAACTGTACATTTCACATCGCGTATTTCTCTCTCTCTCTCTCTCTTTCTCGCGTGTTCAATTGACGCTGACAAAATTGCGGCCATATTCGTCAAACATCGTGACAAGCCACGTACGTGTACATATATAAAACATAACAAGAGGAACGTAATTTTCTGCTACTGACAGTGACTTTGAACCGTAATCGAAGCTACGAAAAATATAAAAAAAAAAGAAACGAAACCAAAGTGCAAAACGTTTTCTATTTCCGTAGATATGCACGAATCCCTCACACGTGTCACTGTAGAATCCGTACACTGACGAGTAATTCATTTGTCAGAAATAGGTAGAAGATTTGTTGTTGAACATCATAATCCACTAACCTTCCACGAAGGCTGGAAAGACAGCGAGGAACTGCGCGACGATGTGGATCGCTGACACGAAAATGCGGTTCAGCAACATCCATCTAGGAATTGGCGTGACGCCGCGACAAATAAGGACGATTCGCGCCGGAATCTCGGTGCAGACTGGCACACGAGGAGGTTACCCCAGCTCGCCAGCGGCGAGATTCGAACGAGAGGGTGAGAAAGGGGATGGTAGATTGAAAGGAGAGGGAGAAAGAGAGAGGAAAGCATCCTTTCTCGATTGCCGTAAGCTTTAGGGTTGGTTCGCATGCGCCCGTCGGGGTTCACGTGCCCTCCGCCATCGCGCATCGTAGGACCCGCCTTCCTCATACGAAAGACACGTTTCCCTGGATAGTGAGAAACACACGTAGACATAGGTTCTGCCACTGCTCTAAGGAATCCAACCGCGAAAGTTCCCCCTTAGGTCTGCTAGACGGCCGAGAGAGTTCTCTCTCTCTCTCTCTGTCTCTCTCTCTCTGTCTTTCTCCTCGAGACCAGCCAGCCGTCTCTCGATGTGCACTTTGCTTTAATGACACATAGCGTTAACGTAACCAACTTTCCCTTCTCTTGGTTCATCGGTGATATAGAATGTGTTAACGTCTTCTTTTTTTTCGTTAGGATTTTTTATGGGGGAACTTTGGGGAACTTTGCTAACGCGAAAATTCTGATTTTTTTGAAACTTTGCAGATGTTCCAGGACTTCCTTTTCTGGCACTTTTACGGTTCTTCCGGGGCGGTAGAAACCCTTGAATCAAGTGTTATCCTATTTTCCTGTATATTTTAATAATTATGATAAATATGAGATGATGATCGTGATTTTTTTTATGTCTTGTAAGATGAAGCTATTGAATTAGTGGAATTTGTTTGTTTAAGTAGAAAATTTTCTATCACCCTTATTATGAAAAATTCGGAATTTCCTATTATATCGGAAAGTATGTCGAATAAGTGCAAATGAATATGCAAACTATGTCAAACATATCAGATATAGATATATGGAAATGTATATTCTTATAACGAAAAATATTTCATGTGTATTATATATTTATGTATCATGTGTTGGGTATATAATTAAGCTGATTGTTAATAACTGCAAGGTGGATGGTGATATTAATAAATAAATAAAAAATAATAATATTCACTTTATTTTTTAATGTACACTCAAGATAGCATTAAATGACAGAATCAATAAATAAATAAATCATTATGTGAATAATCATGGTCTATAAAAGGAGTCGTCGAATCATGTACACGCAATTATCAGATTTGAGAACACGATTTCCTAAAAATAAAAATGAAAAGAAATCTGAATTCCACATTGTACAGAAGAAAGACACTAATTGGACAAAAATAATCCGCAAAATGTCACTTGGAATGTCATTCGATCTCTGGAATCATGAATTATATCAGAATCTTCGAGAAAACGTACAATCTTCAAGGAAGATCAGAGTATTATTTCAAAATCGAGTATCTCGAGTTACCATGTCCCAATTATAAAGCAGAAAAGTAACGTGTAATTAATTGAAACATTTCATACCATCGAACGGATTATAAAATTTCAAATAATTAATTCTCTATGCATACGGAAACGTCGAGGTTCGTGTATTTCCAGTAAAAAGAAGAAGAAAAAGAAGGAAAAAAGAAGGTTTCCGATTTATATCGAATAAAAATAGCTTGAAATCACTTCTTGGTCGATTGGTGAAAAGGATTATCTACTTTCTCCTGTCAGATGGTTAGATTAGGTTCGTGATTCAGATTCGCAGCACCGAGGAAACGTATACGTGCAGAGACTGCTTTAGCAGGCTTGCCGATCGATCAGTCGATATCTCTAATCATCGGTTCGTTTCGATGAAGATCAGGCTCTAACGGTCGCGGAATACTTGGCCAAAAGAAAATTCCCTTCTCTCGCTTTGATTAGAATACACAATACTTCTCGTACAAAAAGTCCAGAAACATGTATACATAACATTATTAAATTTATTTTTTTCTTCTTTCAAATGTAGGAATGTTAAAATATGTTTTTTTAAATGTTAATTTCTGTGAATATTAGTCTGACGAAGAAAGAAAATTTTTTTGGGGGGTTGTTTTTCTACGAGATTTCAAAGTTACTGATATATTTTTGTTGTTTGCATGCAGAAGTCGAAAAGAATTTTTCTGTACACTTAATACATATTTCTATCACACTGTATTCATGCAAAATTATTAGAATACATTTTAATTTGAAAAATTGAAAAGAAATTTGAAAGACTTTTTTCAGCACTTTTTCCATTCTCCTTTCGGGTATCGAAAAAATAGATGGGACATAAAAAATTGATCTTATTTAGATCTATAACTTCAGTTTTTTGATATAATCAACAATTTAGAAAGTAACGAACTAAAACGGAAAGTTGAACCGATTTTACGAGCAATTTATTGTTTTAACATTCAAAAGCTCTTAGACGCGTCTTTCGAATTCTCCGAATTCCCAAAAAAATTTTCTTAATCTTTCAAAAATACTTCTTTAACGTCGAAAGTAAAGAATACACACTTCTTTACACTGTATTGCTAAAAAAATGACCACAAACACACGTTAACTCTAAAAATTAGAAAGAAAACTTAGCAATTCCTGTTCAGCTTTCCTTTCATCTTTCTCAAAACCCATTTGTCGTACGAAAACAAATGAAACATACAAAATACATCTTATCCAGATGTATAACTTCAGCTTCACACGTTTATTTATATAATCTACAATTCATAAAATACATAAAAACGATCTTACTAGCATTTCATTAATTCTTTCAATATTTAAAGACTGCAACACGTTTCTGCTTCTAAAATTTCGCGCAGATTATTGTTTTCATTAACTGGAACGATTCTGGAGAAGAGGATACAGCGAAGAAAATTCAAAAGTCGAAAATAACAGGCAGCTCTAGTGTTGGTAGACCGTAGCAGACGAATTGGTATGTGCGGTGGGAAATCTCCTCGACTTTAGCGTCGCCAATGAAAGCAAACGCCTAGGAGAAAGAAACACAGCTAGGGGTTAAAGCGTAGAAATAGCGTCTATGACTGAGGGAAGGGCTGGTGAGAGAAGTTAGAAACACGTTTCGCTTCTACTGCCGTCACCTTTGAAGCCATCTCTTACCGGTTTACGAGGACACCATAGCAAAACTTTCGGTACACTCGCACTTAAAAGTCATCCTTCGAAATAGTACGACAGTAGGTAGTATAATGTCTGTTACGAATACCGTGCTGGGATAGTGGGGGTTGGGTTTTTATTACTTGCACTACCACTTCGCATAGCCACGCTACCGAAAAACGTGAAACGCTTTAAACTCTTCTTTAAACCTTTTTTTTTTTTTCAAATTACTTCTCTCACTGTCCTTCTCTCCATCTTCTACTTCCGGACAGCCAGCGTCGAGTTTAAGGGTGACTTTTTGAACCGTTTCGCGAAGTAAAACGTTCTACCTGCTACAAAGTGTCTCCTTTTTTCCTTTTTTACCTTCGGCGTCGATGAAGATCGAATTTTTTGATAGCCGACTGGCTTACTCTTTGCCAGGAATGTACGTAAGGGAAGTGTTAGGTGTGCAAATAAATTCGTGCAAGTTAATACTATGAATCCCGAATATATTCCGTGGTTAGAAAAATATTTGTGCAACGTGAAATCAACAAATGAGACGTTTTTCTATTTTCAAAGTGGTTTAAAACAATTTTGGAGAAATGAGTTAAATCTAGTTCTAGTTTTAGTCAAAAGAAGTTTAACTGTAAACATTTTTTTAAATGGTATAAATCCATTCGACAGAGATTTTGGATTTGTAGAAATAGCACTAAGGAAGTAGGACATTTTATATATACTGTTCAGAGCTATTCTAACGTAATCAAGAATTGTCCAAAGAAAGATTCCTTTCCTGAGAAAATTTCATCCTAACGAAATTTTTAAAACAGGCAATATCAAACAGGAAACAAAAAATACAAACAGAGAAGTTATACATTGGCTGAATATATATTCAATGAGGTTTAAAAGGGATGAACCATATAAAATTTAAAAAAAATACCTTGGGAAGAAAGTGCATAATTTTAAATTTCTCGATTTACCTGAAAAACGAAGAAAGTCGATAAATTTTAGAAAAATACTTTCAATTTACTAGACACTCTATAATATACACAATAAACAACGAGAAGAATAGAAATAAAAAAAATTACTTTTGTACTTTAACACTTTCTCTTTGCTCTCTGGAAAAGTCTACTCGTATATTGTCAATAGTAGCTCTAAAAAATTTTTATAAAAGACACTTGCATTTTACTGATACGTTTCGCCAAGGTTATGCAATATATTCGGAAAAATCCAGCGATGATCGTTTTACTGAACTTCGTTCGAACGAAATGTTCAAAGACATAACGACTTCGCGAATGTTAATGCACATTTCGACTGTGATTGCTAGGAAATTCGCGTCGAAGCTTATGCGGATAGAACGGGGGTCCAAAGCGACGTTTCAATGCTGTAATAGAAGAGCGCGAGATAACGTTCCACATTTGGAGGCGAAGAGAGAGAGAGAGAGAGAGAGAGAGAGAGAAAAAAATGCACGAGCAAAACGATCTCCTTGAAAACCGTTATCTTAGGTGCTGGCGATTTTAAGATCTACTGCTGGTTCTAAATTCAAGCGCGCTCCTTCAGAATTTCAGATAGAAAAGCGTCATACATTAAACATTCCGCAGCCAATGAGAAAATCCACACGTTGCACGTGTCTCTCTAAGAGAATTAATTTCCGCTGCTGGTCAAACAAAATCCTGATGAATTGTTATCGCGACCATCCTTTTAATTGTTTCACTTTACTTTCCACCGGATTCCCAGCCGAGTACTTCAAAGGAACAGCGAACGCTTCTTTTAATTTAGTTAATTGATGATTTTAAAATCACAATTCAAGCAATGGAATTGGTAATTTCCAAGGAATTATTGTAAAGAGTTTCCCTTAATTTTAACTATGTTGTTTCTATAATAATAAAAGTATAAACTCGTACTTTTAATTAGTATCGTCATAACCTATTTAATATCACATTGTTCAGAGCAGTATACGAAGTATTTTACTAACAATTTTGACAAATAATAAGGAAGAGACTTAAATCAGTGGTCGAAACGACAGTTTGAAGTATTTAAACACTCAATTAGTCAGTTAATTGTCATTAGTTAGCGATAAACACTCAGTTAGTAGTTACCTTTACTTAATTAGTCAGTTAGTGACAAACGCTTACTTTCCAATTAGCCAGAATCATTTAGTTAGTGACAAACACTTAGCAGTTAGTTGCATTGAATTAGCCAGTTAGAATTTAAGGCACATTTTCAGGTTACAAATAAAATATCAACGATTCACGGTAAAAATCGTAAAATAACAATTCATAAATTATAAATAGATCGCGCAGTTTCTTGAACTTTTGAAAGTTAACGCGGGAAAAGCCTGTTCCACTGGCTAAAACGGGAAATCCGGGTCTAATTTCTACTTCGGAATAGAAAAAAGCTGGCCGATGTTCATATCGAGCTTCTCGGTGGTCTGACAAAGCTTGCGGTGAAAATAAAAATTTTTATGAATCGAAAGTTTGTTTTTCGGCGGGACCGAGCGCGCGGCGCGTACGTGAAATGAAGTTTGCAGTAAGCGTATGCGTATCACGATATATTTGGCATTTGCAAACATTACGGGAATATAGTTCATTTCCATCGATTGAGAACGTTGTATGCTTTACGTAATCATTACTCAGCCGAGAGAGGGTGCAAGATACGGTGGGGTTAGTGGAAAGTCATTTTATTCCACATCTGCATGAAATATCGACAGAACTACATGTATAACATTCTGTGTCTCTAACTGTACACTTGGGAAGCAATTTGTTATCGTATTAGACATTCTAACGTAACATGTATCTATCTTTTCTATCGGCTGTCTTCCTACGATAGCGTCGAATTCAGGTACCTTGTACAGGATCTTCCAATAACGGTGATAGAACTTTGAATTAAAATTATTCGAAAAATATGAAAGATAATTTAGCACTCGCTACTTCATTTCAAAGTTCTTTCAATGGCATTATATCTGAAGTACAATATTATCTAAATGACAGCCATGATTGAGTTTGGTTGAGTGAGTACGATGGACCCAAGTTTTGTCACAGCAATCATCTTCAGTGACGAAGCTCACTTAGGATGGATAGCTTTGTCAGTAAACACAGTTGCAGAATTTGAGGAAATACTAATTCTCCATCTACTTTCTTATATTAGTGGAGTTATTGACCATTTACTTTTTTTTTTTTTTAATGAGAAAAACTCTCTTTTCTTAATTCTCGAGTCTGAATGGACGTTTGAATGTGAATAAACTACGTATCCACAATTATTCGTAATAACAAAATTCAGGAAGCTGGGAATACTCACTAAATAATACACTCGCTGAAAATAAAGAATGTAATATGGAAGTTCCATTACGGAAAGTCACGTTGAAATAATTATTTTATTCCAAATTTATAACACGTTCCCGAAATAAATCTTTGATTAAATTCAAACTTTTATAGCATCTGTCACATTAAGGAAACAATAATTTTGTAATAGCACGTTAATCAAGAGTTACTCAATTGACACGAAAACGGATAGAAATAGTTAAGTCGAAAAAAGTTAAGAATAAATGGCGATTTATTTCATTCACATTCTCGTTTGCTATAAAAACATTTCTCTGTGCATGTTATTATTTATGATTGAAGAATATCATTTACAAATCTTTAGAAATAATTGTGAACGTTCGAATTTGAGCATTCAGGGGCGACAAGAATCACGGAACCGAGTTAAACCGCGTTATGTGCCCCGCAGGCATCAACGCATTCTGTCATCATTAAATCTAGAAACATTTAGAGCAAAACGTGCAACTGTGACATTATAATTTCTGATAATTTGCGTTAACGGTAATTAAAATTTCTCTGTTATTACTGGCGGATACGCGTTCTCTCTGAAACACATGCTACATAATCGTAAATCGGTTAGCTACGGAATTAACATAAACTAATATTGGCAGATGTTCGCGTTACGTTTCTATGGAAAATTTCTGCAAGCCGAAGAGTATAATTTTTCTGCTTTTACAGCACGTCCGTTAATTTCTTCGTTTAAAGGGGATGAAACAACTATGACGGATTGTTAACTTCACTTATTCCTTTACTTTCGTTGAATTTTTTTTTTTTCACAAACAACATTATTAAACGTTTACCGTTTCACAAAGGTTCCTATAATTTATCTTGCGTTATCGAATGAATATTTCACGATCGAGCAGCAATTACCTGATTCTGTAGTTAAGAGATAAAAAGAATGTTAATTTTCAGGTAAATTAAATAAACCCGTTATCGAGTTTGCAAAGCCTGAATATAATAAGCACCGTTGAAGGATGCAGCGGGTTCCCCTTCCCTTTCAGTTGGTCTAAGAAAGAAATAAGAGCAAGCGACGACGGCTTGGAAGTCCGGGAAAAACGTCGAAACTCTCAGAAAGCGTTCATTCCGGCAAGAACTGGAAGCTCATTTCCTAGCGGTGAGGATGCAAGCGAAAGACGTGTAATTCGATTTTCAGTGGAAGAAGCAACCGAAAACTTAATCCTGTTGATTCCAGAATAAGTCACAGTTGACGAAAGCAGAATCTTAGTCGTTTTATTCTTATCGATCTGCAATTTTTGACGCCTGTCTTTCTCTTTCTCGTTTGCTCTCTTATTCACTCGCTCATTGGCTCATTCACTCTTTCCTTCACTCATTCTCTCAGTCATTCACTCATTCGTTCTCTCAGTTGCTGACTCACTCCCAGTCTCGCTCATTCTCTCAGTAAGTTATCCCTTTTCTCATTTACTCACTACTTCATTCACTCTTCTCAGTAATTCAATCGCTCTCTTACTTATTCTCTCAGTTACTCATTCCTTCTTAGCTCATTTTCTCATTGACTCGTTCATTCATTCTCTCAGTCATTGAATCACACACTAATTCATTCTCTCAGTCACTCATTCAGTTATTCTTTCAGTTACTCATTCCTTTATTCACTGTCTCACTTATTCTCTCAGACATGCATTCTTTCTTTCACTCTTTTTCTCATTTATTCACTCATTGACTCAATCATTCTTTCAGTCACACATTCTTCCTC
The DNA here is from genome assembly GCA_951804975.1 of Anthophora plumipes. Lineage (NCBI taxonomy): Eukaryota > Metazoa > Arthropoda > Insecta > Hymenoptera > Apidae > Anthophora > Anthophora plumipes. Next base: position 12,578,035 of record OX638123.1, on the reverse strand, counting down.
TCACTTACTTTCTCATTCACTCACTCAATCATTTTTTCTCTCTTTCCCACCTATCCTCTCGCTCAGTCTTTCTCTCTCTCTCTCTCTCTCTCTCTCTTGCCTTTGCTCTCTCACTCTGTGCATCCCTGTTTCTCAGTTTCCCTCCCTTTCTTCACGTTTACCGCACTTTACACGCCCTAATGCGGCCCAGGGAGACACTAAAGAGCAACACAAATGAGAAAACTTAGCAACTTTGTTACTAACCGTGCTGTTGTTTAACCTCTCGCATACCGTGTCCCGCCGAAAGCGTCGTTCGCTTCCCTTCACCGTGTACCTGAATCCGGCCAGCCATTTTAACCGGTATCACGAGCGTGTTACGACGCTAACATTATGCCAAAGTGCAACGCGAGCCGCAGGAAGCTCCAAGACGATATCGAGCCATTACACGCTTGCTGATAGTTCTGATTGCATCGTAAAACTTGCCTCATAGGTAGGACGTCGATCATGAATCGCTCGTTCATTGCTACGACACAACGTGTAACGCGTAACGAGAGTGAAACTTGGATCTGGCTGGTAACATGGGAAACGTGCTATAGAAGGATCTCCGGGACGATGTTCGAGTACTCGGCCGAAATTCTCGTTCGTTTGGAGTTTATAATGAAGAGTTCTGATGCACGCTGAATGATCGGTGGAAAATTTTCGAAAACATTCCATTCAATCTGTCTCCCGGGATAGTTTGTTAACTGGAGTGCGCAGAGTTCAACGCGACCTACAGTTGCCTGCGAAAGTTACCGGCTACGATAATAAAGGTGACACTCGTTTTCTCGAATAAGTAGCGCAGCGAAGAGCTGGTAATTGTTATCGTTTAACCACCTGCAGTGTCGGTTTTATTCTGTTGCCAATTACACGACAATTGTGGAAGAGTTAGGATGAAATTTACTTGAGCAAATATCTTCACATATTTTCAAATAAATATTTTTCTCTCTTTTGTTCTTTTATTATTATTATTTTTTTCTTTTAACACGTTATCCATCAATAGTTTATGAAAAGTTGGCGTTCAATTTAGAATCAGAAGTGTTAAATTATTCAAAATATCCTCATACTTCAAATAAAAGTCCGAAAAATTATATTTCTCTCTGAAAAGGATGAATCTTCTCATTCTCTAAAGAATTGTGTATTTTCTTCAATTTTACTTTTAACTATATTAAATTAAAATTGTATTAAGTAGAGTTGTGTGTCGATCAAATGCAACTTGAATTTTTCTCAAATTTAATTCCTCACAGCTCAAATAAAAGTCCGAAAAATTATATTTCTCTCTGAAAAGGATGAATCTTCTCATTCTCTAAAGAATTTTGTATTCTCTTCAATTTTACTTTTAACAATATTAAATTAAAATTGTATTAAGTAGAGTTGTGTGTCGATCAAATGCAACTTGAATTTTTCTCAAATTTAATTCCTCACAGCTCAAATAAAAGTCCGAAAAATTATATTTCTCTCTGAAAAGGATGAATCTTCTCATTCTCTAAAGAATTTTGTATTCTCTTCAATTTTACTTTTAACAATATTAAATTAAAATTGTATTAAGTAGAGTTGTGTGTCGATCAAATGCAACTTGAATTTTTCTCAAATTTAATTCCTCACAGCTCAAATAAAAGTCCGAAAAATTATATTTCTCTCTGAAAAGGATGAATCTTCTCATTCTCTAAAGAATTTTGTATTCTCTTCAATTTTACTTTTAACAATATTAAATTAAAATTGTATCAAATAGAGTCGTGTGTCGATCAAATGCAACTTGAATTTTTCTTTCCCTAAATTTTTCGAACTTGACAGAACGAATATTTAAATACGATTCGCGATAGAATAATCTCGAAAATGTTGTACGAAAATAAATGATTTCTCATTAACCATTTCGAAACATGGCTTAACAGTATTGAATTGCCTTTCACGTGATTACTGAGCGTACCGGACTAATAACCTTCGAATATGGTTGCTATATACCCCTAGAAATGCAAATCGATTTTCAAGAATTCCGGATCAGTCCTGAATTGAATTAGCATTTTGATATTTACACGCAAATTACCTATGGATGATTAAAATACTGGTGTAATCCACGAATGTTTAAGCGAGCCTCACCGTATTGCATATGTTAATCAGAAATTGTAGCGGCCTGGGCATTTCGTTCGAACGTTTCGTACGCCGCAACATACAAAACCAATTACAGGCTTCAATGACCGAAGATGTCCGGCCAGTAAATGTTTCGAATTCAATCGAAGCCCTGTTTATAGTAGCCAGATCGAAAATTGGAGTACAACGTAATACGATTGTTGTACAGAATGAATTTGCTACATATCCGAGAAAACGAATTTGATATTCACGAAACGCCTGTTCGTGTTCTTATTCTACTCCGAAACATCGTTCAAATACACACTGGAGATCATTAATACTATAAAAGAAGAATTATTCATTTTAAAATGTATGATAAATTTATCATAGAAACTGCAAAAGCTACATATCAGAATTTTATTGATAAACTTTGCAAAATTACATTACTTTTTAAAAAGCACGAATCAACGACAGATCGATATTATTTGAAATAATTATACAGTTTTGAAACTTCTGTTATATTAGTATGGTGTAAATAAACAAAGAAAACACTGGAATTTTATTAACAAGATTTGCAATATCAAAATTGTTAAATTACATTTGCATTTATTGAATAATTTATAAACTAATTTGACCATATTTTCCTATAATGCAGTTTTTATATCGCGTTTCCATTTTGAGTGAGTTACAAGTTCCATTATTATGGATAACCATGAATACACAGCTAAATAATACTGAGCTTCCTCTGCCCGGGTCTATTTAGACCCAAGTTTTAAAGTCACGATAGTTCTTTTATATTATCGCCGAAAAAAAAAGGTTTAAAGGTATAAAAACATGTATCTGAGAATATATCATCAGAAGTTAGTTGCCACGGGTCAAAACTGACCCAAGGGTAGTCTTCTCATCGGATTAGTCCAACTGTGCATCGTCCAAAGGTTAAGTAACTAGTTTGCAACCGAAGCCTGTACCATTCGGAGCATTATAGCCTGGACACGATTCCAGACAGAGTATCATAAACTATCATAACACAATTCAACGTTGCATCTGAGCGACGAACAAATTGACCTTCGCCCATGAATCTGGAATAAACAACGCTTCCACGTTTGTCCACGCGAATGCAGAGGCAAACGGACATTGGAGGCTTACACAGGCAAGTGTTGACGATGCGATGGAGCTTAAAGAGAAATAATTGCTTTTCCAAGCTGACGCTTCTGGAACTGGGCACCAGGGAACGAGTCAACCGACAGATTTACGAACGAAACGTACATATCACGCCCGATTTCCTTTCTAATGTTTGGAATCTCTTAAGGGTGCCGGGGTTTCTTTACGATTTACCATGGGAGCAGGGAGAAACATCAAAGGAAATACACACCTAGCTTTCCATCGACATCGATTCTATCATATTTAACGGAGAAGTGCTGAATGGAAGTTAAACACATGTTATTCCCTTTAGCCCCTGTAGTATGGCATTTTCCCCACTATTTTATCATTTCTTTTTTTTTTTTTTGGACGAAGTGGTTTTATGTTGAAGCATCTGTAGTCCCTATTAAATGTTCATTGTACAAAGTTACGAATTTTCATTCAGCCTTCGTATCTGTGTTTGAATGAGAATTACGAATGAATTGTACAACTGAAGCATCGTAGAAACTGATTATGGAAGATTAAATGTGGTGTTCGACACTTTTCGAGGAAAGAATGAAAGGAATTTGTGGAGTGCTGCTATTTAGTGGGTTCTGTATTTAAAAATATTTCTCATCGGTGTTGAAATGAAATATTAATAAGTTGTATAATTAGGCAGTATTACGCTTAATACAAAAACTGTGGTTATTTCTGTAAATTCCTCTTTTGAACGTACAGAATGATTTCCACCAGAAGAGCATCAGATGAAAAGGTGAATGTGCAGCGAGTAAGTCGAGCAAGATGTCGAATCATAAACCACAATCAATGTCTTACGAACAGAGAAGGGCTGCCTTATTAAAGTTGTAGGCCAACATCACAGGTTTGTGCCAAACTCAATTCCAACGTCAATGAAATCAGGCTTCAGCGTAGAATACTAAAAGAGGCCATAAGAACCGCCTTGAAGTTGCCTGACTATGCATACCTGAGCTCTGAAACCGGGTAAACATCGATACATGTAAGGTTCTCAACGAAAACCAGCTTCGACCATAGTGAAAATAATCATCTTCGATATTACTTCACCTTAATTAAAATATGCAATAGTTTACGAAAATGTTCGAATCCCTTAAAAAAACAAAACAAAAACAAAAACGTTTTTTTATAATTGGACCAAGCAACTTGAGTTCTTTTTTTTTTGTTTTTTTGAGAAATTAGAAGAATTAGTTTGCTAAACGACGTACAAAAAATTGTTTGGCAAAATTGCAATTGATTGGAATTACCAAGTTGCCGAAAAGAGGCCCAAAATTTCTTAAATGCAACATTTTGTTACATAAAAATACATCAATAACAATTATATTTTTTCTTGTACACTTTCATAAGCAATAAATAATTATGTGTATAAAAATTGCCTTATTTCTTTACTTACAACTTAATAGGTTTAAGAAACAGGAAAGTGATGGGTCAGAAAAGACCCGGGGCTAATTATTATCATTAAGGGGATATCCTGCTATGAAATATGTACTTTTCTGGCTTCATAGTTTCATTTTTCATAAAGAAACTATAACACTTTTCGCAATAAAAATTTGACAGTGTGTTTAGACACGTTTCAGTAATAGTTGCAAATTTTTTTATCGAGAAAAGATTAAAACTGTTTGCTAAGTACACGCTCTTGTACACAATCGCTGAAAAAAAAAGTTTCGTCTCGTGGAGTTCACGATTCCGGCCCTTCTTCTAATTTAAAATGAAAAATTCAAGAAGATTCTTAATTACGATGAGTTTGACTGTAATTGGTACTAGAACGAAGGAAAAAGGTCCATAATTTAAAAAATGGCGACGCTTTGAAGTCTGATCGTTGATTTCTTCCTTCTTTCTTTTACTTTCACAAGTTTGAAAAAGTATAAAAAACAATAATTTTTAATTAATTATAATACGAGCTATAATACCTTTGAAATTTCTAAATGACGATCTAACTAACAGCAAATCTCACTAGAAACCTAAAATTTTACCAAAATAAATCAATGTCTCCTTCTGGAAAACAAAGAAAGAGCTAATTTCTACAAGTCAATCAAAAATATTTAACAAACACGGATTTTACGACGAATACTAATCGCCACGTTTTTCAAACAGCCATAACTCCGTTAATCATAGAAGTTTAGGCATCCTGTTCTACATATATATTTCCAAGACTGCATACTTAAAGAAAATCTAAAAGAAAATCGATTTTTCCAAAGATTCGCTTCAGAATATTCTCTTAATCGTACTAGATGAACATGTTACACGTTCTTTCGTCAAGCGTTGAAGAAAACTTGCAGTCGTAGTAGCAAGGTGTTCACCTTTAACAGGAATTTGAAGAAGGAATTTCTAGCTTGCCATGTCAGCGAGATATCGGTATGACGTCAACAGCACGACCATTGTTTCCGGTAGTATTATTTCGGGTTGTTTCTCACCAAGCTGTGAGCCTTTTACGTTGGAGATTTCCAGAGTACCGACGAGGAACTGAATAAAAGGAAAATGAACCCGACCACACCCGTCCACTCTTCACATAGCAAAGGCGTTCACCTTTCGTTTTGGGAAATCATAGTAATCTTATATTTCTTTTCTTTTTTCCTTTTCTTTCTCTCCTTTTCTAAAGAAAGAAAGTTGCACGCTGCTGGAAATAGTTTCAAGACGCTTGGGGTCTTGTAAACAGCACGAATCAATGACGTATAGTTGGTGCAAACGATACAGAGAGGTTGTAAATGAAATCTAACCACGCCCAGGATATTTCATCCTAACCTAACTTAACCTAACCCTTCGCATTCGTAACTTTTGCGTCGAATTTAAATTCTTCTTCATTTCTTTTTAGCATAATCGCTAAATGCTTCACTTCTTGTGTCGTCGATTGACGTATAGTTGGTGGAAACGATACAGAGAGTTTGCAAATGAAATCTAACCACGCCCAGGTTATTTCATCCTAACCTAACATAACCTAATTCTTCGCATTCCTAACTTTTGCGTCGAATTTAAATTCTTCTTTATTTCTTTTTAGCATAATTGCTAAATGCTTCACTTCTTGTGTCGTCGATAGAAATTCGAAAAACATTATTTCGGACTTTGCAATGGGAAATATACGTTTTCCATAAATCTTTCGACGTCTCTCGAGCTGGTTACTATAATTACTACGATAATTAATATTTTTATATGAAATATTTAGAGAAAGTAGTTGAAGGAATACACTTTCTGAAGGCAATAGAGATCGTTTAGAAATGAGAATTAATTTCAGATCCCTGAGTGTAGCCTTTCTATTCCGTTTTCATCGTGGTTTGCTCCGTTAAGTCAATTTTCGATATCGGCGTGCTCTAAGCGGAAAGATTGACAAAAAGCCTGTGTGCGCTTAACTTGTTAAGTCACAGACAAATTGTTCAAATGTACTGCAACGAATAAACGAATTTTTTAGTTGATATCTAAACGACGAAAATAGGTCTCGTTGGCATTCTTTGCGTTCACTGTTGCTTATTAAACGTTTCACGCGACACTTGCCACGAGGGTGGTGCAGAAGGTTTCATTTCTAAGGTGACAGTTCATCCGGACCATCGAACAAAATTATCGAGTCGAAGCGAATCGTGTTTCATCCCCTTCGAAATTCTAGTTGTTCGTGTTATTATCCCTGAGAGGACTGGTCGAACGTTTGATTAGGAAAAGCAAAAGTACGTTACTCCCTGCGGGAGGAACGTTCTTCCTTCAGATTGTGGAAAAATGATATTTTGTTGTTATTACGTTTAGAAATCAGAGCTCGGGTTTCGGTTCTCCTATAAGTGAATTTTCTCTCGGCCTCTTTATAAATCTGAGAATCCTACGTCGAAACTGTAGGTAATAAAACTGTCTTCAAACGAGATCAGAAAGAATCAAACGTGATTTTTATTCAGCTGAAATATTAAGCAAATTAGAGATGAGGTTGAACATTTAAAATCTATTTAGTAACTGAAAGAGATACGTATAAATTATTTTCTGGTTAATATTTACAGTTTATGGTGCGAACCTTGTTTAATCTGTGTATTTATTATTTAATAAATAACTTATTCGCCGATGTAATTAATGAAGTATTGGAAAATTGTATAATACAAAATGTGTAATATTAAATAAATACGAAATTTAATGTTTCAAATCATTTTCCTTCTAACATAAAATTATTTAATAGTACAATAAATATTTAAGAACAGTTTCCTCCCAGTATACAATATTTAGCGATATAATAACTGTTAAACAATACTTTCTTGCTGTTATAACAATATTTAATAGTATAATAAATGTTTAAAAATAGTTTGCTCCTAATATAAACGTATTTATCAATTCAATAAATGCTTAAAAATATTTTCCTGTTAATATAAGTATATTTAATAATATAATAAATATTATAAATATTTCCTCCTAACATAAAAATATTTAAAATTACTCTCTTACTAACATAAATTTATTTATTAGTATAATAAATATTTGAAAATGGTTTCCTCCTAATATAAAAATATTTTTGAATATTTTACGGAATGTTTGTAAACGTTCCTGTGTAATTATGAACAAATACGAATTTATGATTATTTTATCATTTCGTTTGATTAATTTCGTACATGTGAAACGAACAAGCAAACACATCAGAAAGTGTACTCTCATTGTTCGATACCTACTGATTTTCAAGATTAGAAATACTTCGAAATCGGCAATATAATCCTAGCGGGATTTGAAATTTTTCTACCGTCTCTATCACCCAATTTCCTTAGTATTGCTACGTTACTTCCTATTGAATTTTCGAACTCACATATTGCTTTCGTTTTTCTTCCTATCGAGTGAAGCATCAGTAGAATACATGTGATATTCTATTTACAGGATACAGCTTTATTGGGGAGAGGGGAAAAACGTTTGGATAAGAAAACGTTCAGCTAACAGAACACACGTTTAACAGGATACGAAAGGTAAGCCCAAACTGTTACTGATCTTTCGGCAAAAGAATGAAATTTATACTTGAAACTCTTCCCAAATACCGCGAAACAAGAAAATTGATATTTCAGTATATAAACTGTTATCAATCAATATTAAACAGTAATTTGAATCTGCAAAAGCAATAAATTACACTCTCTCAAGTACAAATAACTTGAGTACTGATAAATTTAGACTTTTCAGTGCCAAATTCGCGCGAATCCCTGCTCCCGGGTCAATTTTGACCCATAGTAGTAATACCCTTGCAAATTATTTCAGAAAAAAATCTCTTGATAATTTAAATATACTAATAATTATAAATATTGTTTATATCACTAAGATTTAGGACCACGTAATAATTCCATAATTTATAATCCTCCGTCCAACACTTCTACTGATTTCCAATTACAAAATCAGAGTGATCAAATTTTCCCTTGAAAAGCTAACTCGACGAACAGGTGAATAACAGACGCAGCTGGCTCAATTAGACGATACGAAAATACGATAGATAGTGTTTTATCGAGATATCGATGTACCATAGACTGAGAATTCTCGCGTTGACGCAAGGCGTACAGGTCTTCTGATAAGTTAAATGAAAGGAAAATAAATGCAACGGAGTTCCGGAGCCGATAATGAGATTTTTCAGCGGTTTATTCCAGCTGGTGGCTCTGGCAACTTGTAGTAATTGATAAATGGAGACTCGACATGATGGTGTAAGGTGAATTGAAGATGGGAAAGAAGAGAAGTAGTAAGGATGAAAAGAATGCACGGTTAGGTTTCGACTAAAAAGAGAACAGAGGGAACTGCACAGTTGAACTGCATGCCGGAAGATGAAGGCGCGGCCGTTCTTGAAGCGTTTCATGGCAAACCAAATATTCGCGGTATGCTACAGTGTTGCACGCCCGGAATTTCCAGCATGAAGTCGTTATACTGCGAGACCACTTATAATTAATTGCTTTAGTTTATAATCGCCTTGCGGCCATTGTGACGCAGTCATCCGAATAACAAGGATGCCCGTATTCCGCGTTGAGTATCCGTTCCCGGCTAATCTTATCTTTTTCATTCGCGCCAACACAACATCCTACGTTTTATATTACACTGTTCCCGGTGTCGAAAATACCGCGACACTGAGTAAACGGACGAGATACTCCTTGCGGACTGCTTATCGATCGAAGAATGGAAATGACCCCTTAAATCGCGGATGAGACACTTAGCTGAACGGTTTTCAACATTGTTTGAGAAGTAATGTACATAAGTATTGGGAAATTTACGAAATTTCAAATAATCCTGAAATAAGTTACGAATTTGTTGGAAATTTTCAACGAGAACTGTTCTGTTCTATATATGGTGTCCCATAACTGATGATACAAGCGAGTAGGGATCGAGAATGTTGTTAATTAAAAATTTATAGTTCTGGTACATTTTCTAATAAATAAGGAAGTCTAATTTTGCAAGAAGTGTATTTTTATTTTTTAAACTGTTTAGTTTTTGTGAATAGATTATTGGATAATTATTAGAATAGAATAGATAAATATATAAAATACGAGCATGATATAATATACATAATTTTTTAGTATTTTATGTAACATAAATTGTATATGAATTGATTTTTCGAAGATCTCCATGTTATCAGGTAAATAACGAAATTCGTGGTAAATTTATTTACCGGTTATGTTAGTTCAGGTGTAATTAATTGGTCACCGAAAGATTCTTCCCATGAAATAAATAAACGTATAAAATGTGAGCTAAATATGCTACAAAATTATTTCATATTTTATGCAATATATACTACATTAATTAATGAATACAGTAGGTAATTATTATTCTTAATTTATACGACCTGCATACATTATTAACATTCAACGAAAACACGCTGGAGGATTCATTACAATTCACATAAATTTTATTCCATCTTCCAATCGTTAAATTAGGTTAGCTAACCTAATTGTGCTTTCTAAAAAACATTCTCAGATAGATTTCCAGCTCTAATTGTCATAGCAATGTAAAATCTAATATATTTTACGATAGTATATATAGAAAATTTTGAAAAAATATTGCCGACACCTAACCTAATCTAACCTAACCTAATTTGTGGCAGCACTGTCAGGAAACAGCTGATTTTATCGTGAGTATCGAAGTTAGTAGCTCAACTGTCCCAAACCGCTCCTTTCCACGTGCTCAACTATTTACTTATACGTGACTGTTGTTAATGAAGCGACAATAAACAAACACCCTTCATTTTATCACATGACAATTGAACGGTACGTGACAAAACACAATAATTCATCGGCATCATTAATGCCCATATGCCGCGGTGGATCGTATATTTTGGATTTCATACCAATTACGGGATGTAGTGCATTTAATGCTAATTTCGCATATTTCCCACGACAATTTAATCAGAAATTCACTGAACGTAACGGTGCGCGCACCACCATCGCGATAATTGAGATTTATCGACGACACTTTTAATCAAACACCAAACATTCAATGCAAACATGCCGTGACGTGTGTTGTTGGGTATAGAGCACGTTGTAAACGTAATTATTTCACGCAGCGGAGCTTTATAAAACTCTAATAACGGAAAGAGTCATTTCAGCACCCCTAATTATTTTCATCGTGGAAAATATACAAATCCACCGGTTCGTTTCTCTTTGTACGTGTTGTTACTGACGTTCGATGAAAAGTATATTAAATATTGTGTAAAAAAAGAGACGAAGGATTTTTGCTTCAATTGTTTCTTTTTTTTTTTCAATCAAGTGTTTCGTCGTGTGACTGTGTATTAAATTGCGCGAGCAATAATGCTACTAGTTGATCAGTTTTCAGCTCGATTAGGACAATTGTAGTCTCCGTGGCAACACGTTCAGATCTTTTGTAAATTTGTAATATCAATCACGGTGATTTGTGAAAAAATTTATTATTTATTATGGGTTCTCGATACGCTGAATTATTTTCATCGTGGACAATGTACGAATACTCCTGTTCGTTTCTTTTTACGAGAGTTATTATTGAGGTTTAACGAAAAGTATATTAAATATCGTATAAAAAAGGTGAAGAACGCTTTCTGCAATTTTTTTTTTTTTTTTTTTTTAATTTGAACGTTTCGCGATACAGCGGTGTATTAAATTACGCACTGTTGCAATAAAATGGATCATCTTTCAGCTGCGTTAATTGAGTTTCTCTTTTTTTTTTTTTTAATTTGTAACAGCAACCACTGTAATTTTCGAAAATATTCATTATTTATTACTGGGCTTACTGACAGGTGTTTAAAATCGAATATGTAACTTTGACGAATAAAATGAAATAAAATACGAATTATTTAAAAAATGCTTTTGTTGAAATGTGTCATTTTTCAATATTTGGTTGGTTGGCTGTTAGAAATAGCTGTCAAGGAATTATATGTACAATTTTCGCAGGGGTGGAACTGTAATTTAGGGTTAGAATAAATCACTATCGATTTCCAAGGCTGTTCTTTCGAATACAAAAGAAAAGGGATAATTTTAATATTAGAAAGGTAACTAATAACCTTGAGTGACCTTCATAGATCAATAAATTATATCATCAATGAATTCGTCTCGAAATGTACTACATATTTGGCTGAACGAAGATATACAGTTACATTTAAAAAAGTAAAGGTAACCTTGAAATGTCGAAAATGCAACCACATAATAAACATTTTTTTTTTCATTTTAAGATGCTCTCTTTGAAACAGAATAAGTTTTATTTGAAACATTTTTTCAGACAACGAATAATTCTGGAGATAATTGCGTGGATGTATGAGAATGAGCTACACTATACAGGGCGATTCAAATAAAGTGTTGCAGGCTGTTTTCTCAGAAACTAACGAAGATATTAGCTCCATTTTTTATTGCAATTAAATAGTGTAAATCGTGTTAATCATGTAATATCCAACAGATCTTCTTATGGTGATTTTTATGGGAAAAAGGAAGCTTTATGTATTTGTTTAAATAGAAGTTGATATTAATTTTCTGGTATTCTGATCAATCTCGTCAAACTGAGTAACAATGAAGCTCTTTTTATTGTGCATAGTTTCAAAATTGTGGCGAAAAGTTGAAATTGATTTTACAGATACGTTTGGAGACAAGTATTCCTTAGATATTTCAACTATATGTACAAACATGATCTTCTAAAACAATTAATGCCACTCTCCATTTAAAAAAAATTAGAGTGACCCTTAAGTTTCTTTTAAAAGTCATAGAAAACATTATTAAACAATAAAAAATCCGTTCTCCCGTATTATTTAATTACAGTGGAAAATTATAAGCAGATATGTTTACTAATTTATTTTTTACGAAACGGTTATATCATTTTATTTGAATCGCCCAGTATATATCAGTATTCACGTTCAACGAAGCCAGGTGAATCCATTTCCATGGATACCTGTGTATAATTAGATGGTATGCGTACTTATTAAGCGCCTATAAACGATAGCATGTATAAACAGTGTGCTGGAATTTAAGTTTTGTTTGAGTGTAAACAGATAACATGTCTATGCGTGTCTTCCATCGATTAGATGCAGCCACGGTTGTTTGAGTTCGCAGATTGCGCCTCCGGGGTATTAAACGGTGTTATCGCAAATTGCTTTCAGACGTATACATATCTGTACGTATAGAAATATAGAAATATTCGAGTCTCCCGCTTCGATGAACGTTATAACTTCGAAACGATTTTACACCGAGTGCAAATCCACTTTCAAAGAGCTAATGACTGCGTTTCCTTTTACTATACTATGAAACAAATATATACGAGATTTTAGTGATAATCGTTTCCCATAAAAAAGGTTGTTGAAATTGTTAATGATTTTTAAAAGTATTTAGAGGTATTTAAAAAGATATTTAGTAGGAAACATTCAAGAAAATTTAATAAACTAGGACGAAGATATTTTTGTTTAATAGCTATAGGAAAAATCAGAGTGACAGTCTCCAAACCGACATGCCGGGACGATTTTACTCACATAATTTGTATAAAACCTAATCAAATGTTATATTTTCGAAGATAGAATAGTTACTTTTGAAAATATTTCGAAAAGTACTGAAAAACTGAAATTAACAAAATCGAGCAAAATTTGAAATTCAAAATGAAGATCAAATGAACGTTACAATAATTCTCGTATCGAAGAGTGTATATAAGCTTTCGACCGGTCCGAATTATAATTTCATTCGAGCTAGTTCGATTAGCTTTGAATCTAAATTTTAAGGAAATTCATGCAAACGTTCTCTTAACACGTTCTCTGCGAAACCAATTTTTAACGAGTTCGCGTTCAAGCAGCGTTGTAACATTTCAAATTCATCATCAAAAAAGCATAACTTTTCGTTTTGCAACAAATTATCGCTGGTTTCACACAGTGGATGTGAAAACACGAAAATGTCGCACAACCACGGCAGAAAGTTCTACGTGGGGCGTAAGCCCCGCCCCTTTCCCTCCCACCCCGCGCTGCAGGAACGTGTTAACATAACTACAGTTCACTTGTTAACTGAATTATTAACGAACATTTCAGGTATACCGAGGCAGACTTACATCTCGATATTTATGGACTTTCCATGAAATTCACAGCTCGGCGAAGGAACGCACAAAACGGTATTTTATCGATGTAACGAAATTCGTTCGATTGAAGAAATATTACGTTATTTTTATTTCTGTGCATCAGCTTATACTTAGAATTTTTCAAAAACCTCTTGGCCAGTAAAAATTTGGTTTAGCAGTGAAAGATTTCAGAATTTCTATTCGTTGCTTCACAGTGTAAAAATGTATTTGGATATTGTAAATTTAATTTATCTATTTAACTATCAATCGTTGTTCAACGATAATAAATTATGACGAAATTTTGTCACAGTGTAACAAATTACTCAGCACAGCTACATGATCATTTTTGCAAAATTTTTCAGAATTTCGATGCAACATTCTTTAAAGTTTCGTAGCCACATTGATAATTAAAAAATATGAAGAAAAAGAACGTACCATACAATAGCCCAAATATTCAATAAATTATCTGCATAGAATTTTTTATTTCAATGATCCTTACGAAAAAGGAACATTTTCCATATTTAGGAGAATTTCAAAGGAAATAGTAAAACTCGCTTTCTACCCATTTTTTTTATCTGATCCTGCGATGAAAATGAAGAAAGATACGTATATATTTTGCAGATTTATTTTAGTTTTATGCATACTGAAAATTTCATCGAAATCAGTTGAGTTTTCTGGAATTTGCTGCAAGTAGCTGCAAGTAGTACGAGTCGACGTCATATGAGACGGTCGAAAAATCTCAGAAACTAGCAAGTAGTACGAGTCAACGTCGTGTTAGACAGTGAAAAATCTGTGAAACTATTAAGTAGTACGAATCAATGTTGAGTCAGACGGTATAGTTACGGTATAGTTACGTTATTGTAGCACAAATACGGAATTTACTGTATGAATTATATCGGTCCCCGGATGCTTATGGACGAGAGTGTACATATTCACGATTGAAAAGCTTCGGGTGGAATGATTCGATCGAATTAATTCCTCGTCGAACTAACGAGAATCATTAGGTTTGCTCCTGACACAGGATGCGATCTGCTAATAAAGACGCAACGGAGATCCGAATATAATATTTCAAGTGGACCATGCGATTGTCAGTTACATGACACGCGATAAGACAATTTGGAGGGTGGGGAGTGTACAATAATTCACGTCGACAATGCCGGACAGCCCCGCGCAGGATATCGATTCTGCGGTAACAAGAAACAATGCCCCCTACACGCTGTTCGAAATAACACCCAGAAAGCAGGCGTAAAAAAAGAATTAAAAGGAAAAATTGGGAAATTTCGATATGGCGCGGATTTCCAATTGCTCACGGAATGATCAGTCTGTTGCCAATCCCCAAGTGTCTTTTTTTCATTTCCTGCAATCGTTTAATACTTAACGTATCACAAGAGAGAACAGTCATTTTTACTGGTTTGGCAGTTTTAGTGTTAATTAAATAACGCGTATTTTGGTTTCCTTTCGATTTGCAAGCTTTTTTCCACAAAATTAAAAAAAGCCATGATTTACCAGGTACCCTGAGGAACCGATCTTCAGTGTAAATCGGGGGATAGGAGTACCGACACCTAAGCGTCGCGTTTATTCTATACAACGTCAAACAGAAAAGGAAAACAGAGTGTCAGGATAGAGAGAAGGATAGAAAATGGGAATTCCCTGGTCGCACACGTACGAACGATCGTAGAAATCGATACGATCACCTCGTACTTCTCTCTTTCTCTCACTCTCTGTTGGGTTCGTCCTCGTGTCGAAGGATTGCCAGTAATACAGAGGCGTAATAAGCCTGAGGGTAATATCACTTTTATGACGCCTATAAGTATCGATCGTTCGTCGTCGGAAACTCGATGGCTCCGATAAGCCGACTTTTGCTATCGTCATACATATTTTATGCGACGAATGAAACGTTTTCGTCTGCAACGCGGCTCGTTATGCGGGATTACGTCTGGACGTATTAATTTTATCGGTTCACCTCGGTTTGGTAGCTCGTAGAGCGTGCAAAAGTGCGCGCAAGCGTGGTTAGTCCATTTACAAGAACATTTTCGAATAAAAATTCAGTTTCCGATACGTCCAATGACGGGCGTCGTAACGATATTCCTTTTTTTTTCGTTTTTTCTTTCCAACGGAACCATCATTTTTCGTCCGTTTCGTCTGAACGGACAAATCAATTCGTACGGCGTTGCCTGACGGCAGGAGTATACGCTTCTGATTCTGAATGCTGTTTCTCCGGTGAGTACGTTGTTTGAACGTTCGACGTCGGTGACCGCGCAACGTCGAGGGAACAAATTGTTACGATTCTGCTGTGCGAGCACTTTTTTTTTTCCGAGGATGTGTTGCTGTTGATAAGTATTGAGACACTCGTCATGTTCGTGTGGAGAATATCACGATTGCATCTTTTTTTCCGGGAAAGTCAGTGTTACGTGTTGGTGAAGATGTACGCGTATTTACTTGTTATACTACTTTGAGATTTGTGAATGAATAATTTATTTTTGCCGGATGTTATCAGTTCAGTTTTGTGAGTTTTGCACGTTCAATATCTCTTCTCTTTTCCCTCTTCAGCCCTAATGCTGAACCTAATGTTGAATTTTTCACTTGTTCCAAATAAATATCTCTCCACAAAGGTTAGTTTCTGAAAAAAAGAAGAAAAAAACAGAATTCTTATAAATATTCATTTGTCTCTCTTCCTTTGCTTTTAAAATGGGAAATGATGAATGCAACTGCAAATTAATATTGTAATAATAATTTACATTTACGCTCATATGCACACAAACTCTCAGTTTATATTCGAAACAGAAAGAATCCAAACTATCTTTCCCATTTCTCATCGAGTGTATAGTAGTCAATAAACCTTCCTCCATTTTTTCTCCTCATTGTTCTTTCCAATTCTTCATTGTCCTGTCACCGTTCGTTTCATCCCAAACAATTCACAAAGTCACTACATACCTAACACCTAACCGAGTTCCTTGCCAAATGAGAATCGGTACGAGCAGTATTCACTGCTGATACACTACCAAGGAACGTATTAACAGAGATCGTGCAGAGAAACAGCACTATTATCGGCGTTGGCTCGCGGGCTTACAATTAACAGGTCAGTCAGGATTTCACATGGATGAGAGTAGCCGGGTAAACCGCGACAACGCCGGCTAGAAAGACATTGATACGCTTCAGGGGCAACGATAACGGGCTAAGCCTTAATCTGGCTCCATTAGCCTGACAGATGTAACGGTAAACACGGTGTTGTTGCGATATCGGCTTGCAAATTACAACACTGCCACCTGGAGGACTGTGATAGACAGGTCTTGCAGCTGGTTGATTACGAGAGTGGACGGGTGGGTGATAGAGATAATACGAGGGCAATTAGTTCTCGAGTAATTCTCCGACGTCGTCGGCAATCTGACCTGTTTGCAAGGTACATGATTTTTCTGGATGAACCGAATCCTTCAACGTTCGTATTCATGTCACGAGCGAAGAAATCCGGTGATACGTCGTCCAATTTGTTGCTTTTCTTTACATTTACATCCAGCTAATTTCTGGAGCTTCGTCACTTCGTATTACGAAATTTCCTGGTGTAAAATATGTACTTATGTAGGATTTTGAACATGTTTCGTTGAGATCCATTTAGAAATTAAAACGTAATCTTCAAAGGGTATAAACGTATACTTAAGGTCGCACAAACGCAAACGTACTACACACACTTCTCTGAATTATTCTTTCCGGGTGTTTCATTTTTGTGAAATTAAATTGCATCAGCCGATTCTACGGCTAAAAAGAAGAAAAAAATGTTATATAAGTATAGGGTCGTAAATGCTTTATTACAAAGTTATAGCAAAAACAACAGACCAGGGAAAACGTACGTGCATATACACAGTGCGCCACATGAAATTTAACACGATTTTTCAAGCACTTCTGGCGATTTGATGAAAAAATGTTTTAAACAAAAGTTGATCAGTTTTCAATAAATTACAAGTTGTGATGCGAAAAATTTTCAAAATGTATTTTTTCTCAATATAAAGTTAAGGTTACTTCATTTTAAAAGTGGTATTACATACTTTTGACTTCATAGCATTGTAGCTCATATAAATACGAGTGCAATGATGCACATTGTGACCTTGAAATGGTCTTTAAATTTAAGTACCTACCAACGGTCGATAATTTACAACAATGAAAGAATACCAACATCTGTTAGCTTATCTATCATGCTGTTAAAACAGTTCTTGTCTTCAGTCTTCATTCGTCATCGGAGTAAATTGTAGTGTCTACAAGAAAATGTTTTCCAATACAAGTATTTGTTGTAATTTAAACAATTAGATCCTTATCTTTCTTGTAACTTCGAGTGACAGGTTTAATTTACTAAAATTTCTCGATTTCATTTCTAGCAGAAGATATATTGCATAAAATTGAACGCAAATGAATAAATTTTCAAATAAATAAATATTTATAAATACAAATTTTCTCAACTTGCAAATCACACGACGTTACAAATAATTGTACGATTAATCCCATTTGTCAAAATTTGAATAGAAATTCGAGTCATTAGAGAGACAGAGCCGTCCAAACTCAGGGAAAGGAAGGAGAGAATGAAAAAAAGTGAGGAACAGAATAAGGAACATGGTAACGTAGCGCGTTATCGCAACAAGTACATCGGGTTGCCGACTATTGCGGTGCCATTAAAAGTTTCTATCATTTCTGGTTCATATTACCATTGTTTCGAGTTTAATGTAAAATTGGGGGAGGAGAGGCGTTAGATTTCGTCGCATTTGTCTGCATATATTATGTTCCGCGTTCCGACCAAAGCGGCGACGTACTTTCCAGGGAACAGACAGCCTCGAATTTTGAACGCGGTATTAAAGCGAAACGATTTCGCGGCTGGACGACAAAATGTGGATGGGCACAACTCCCTGTATACATATGGTGCTGCCCTCTATGTATGCGTGGGTATATGTATGTAGTAATGCTGGCCGGGATGGAAAGACAGAGTGAGAAAGAACGATGGAGGAGGAGAGAATGGTGTATAGAACGTACGCGGGAAAAGTTTCACCGTGAAAATTCCACGCATTTTCCAGAACGGTCGGTTGGACGCGGTGTTGAATGAGCCTCAACTTTTTTAGTGCTTGTTTAGCTCGCGCGAATGACCCTTTTGAAGTTAATGCCCCATGAGCGTGTACGGCCGTATACTAAACTCGTACGACTGTTGCCAGTTGAAAAATTCATCGATCGATCGCGAACAGAATGGGGCAACCTGGTACACAGAGAGGCGAAGACGGAACCAAAGTGAACTTCGAACTTTTACTATGTTTCCGTCGCGTTATTTCGCGGGGAATAAAAGTTAATCCTTCACTGGCTGCAGCTTCATTTACGTGACACACTCTAACCCAGCCCACTTCTACATCGAGACGTTTGTCTCTATACTTGCACGTACACTCGCTCACGCGTTAGTATCTGCACGCGTGTGACAGATATCCGCCTGTCTCGTCTATCGTGATTTTCAATTCCACGCACGATGCAGCTGTGCTGTTCGTTACCGCATATACGCTTCTCTATAATCTCGTTTCTATATTCGCGACATTAAATCTAACCATCGTTAGCAAATAGTCGACTTCGTTATTTCCCGCTATTGATATTGAAAAAGGAACAAAAGGGTTGAGGGTTGAAAAACGTTGCACGTATTCGCGAAATTCAGCTCTTTTTTCTTGTAGTCGTGATTATTTTAGAAGCTCAGGATAAGTTTCAAGGTCCGAGAGTGGAAATTGGAACCCACGACGTCCGGACTGACACGCTGCGATGCTATTATGCCCGTATTTCAGGCGTTTTCTTCATTCTCTCGCTGTTATTGCTGTTTTTATATTGGTACAACTGTTCTGCAATGTTGTAATTGGTCATTCAACTTTAACATTCGTCTTTGAATGATCTAAACGTACTATTTTCCTTCTGTAAAGAAGAGAAACGAAGAATGGTATTTTTTAAAGATTTCTAAAATGACTTATTTTCACGAGAAATGCTAAATTAAATTAAAATGCATCATTCTTCATACGTAACCTCTTTAATATACCAATATTTTAAATAAAAATTTAAGGCAGTGTAAATTATGAATCATCCCCTTTATGTCAGCATCGGGAAAGCTGAAATTTGATAAATTATGGAAATTTATAGTACAATATAAAATGTGTTCAGATAATTTTGTTCAGACTTCAATTTTTTGACATTCTTATAAAGGTATTAGTCTTTACTTTCGTCCTGAATTTAATTGTTAGATACTTTCTCTCCTGGTTTAATCATATCATGTCTACATTTTTACTTAAAAAATGAAAATTTGTATATGAATACAATAGACCATAAACGACTACACATTGCACAGTCCAAGAAAAATACAATACTTTATTTAATATGGATTTATGTTGAACCTTTTATTTTATTCCGCAATTTTAATCATCCTGACCATCATAGGATTTTATTCTCACGATGAAAATCCATCGAAATCGCAACGTAACGATCGATCGAACATTTATTCAAGTCACATGGCAACAGTTTTCTGCTTTAATATAACTGTCCGGAAAAGCTAGACGTGAATATATAAAACTAATTTCTTTTTATTTTTATACGAAGATAATATGTAAATTTCTATGAATATTTCGTTGAAAACGTTCAATCTGACCCATTTCTCAATACAAACGGTTATTTATTTTGGTTATAAAAATAAGAGAATCTTCACCACCGTGTCTCACGGGATCGTGCATTTCAGCAATTTGTAATAGTTTCTGATGAAACCGCTTGTACGAAAAATATTCCATAATACGAAGCACAGGCTTTTGCATAAAACATCAATAATTCATTTGCAAAAAGTATCGATTTTAAGGATCGTTAGGCATGCGCGTACTTTGCATATCTTTCATTACGTTAAGAATCGATTGTCTTGGAAGCAAAGTCTCACAGAAAACCGTTCCATCCTATATCCCAGATATTTCTATAGAATATCAGCTAAGAAACTACCTAATCTGTAAAATTTTCAAATAATTTCCAACCAATTGTTACAATACTGTGACAGATACCTACAAATTACACAGTGAGTAATAAATATAATTTTTTCCCTGCAATGTATACTAAATAATGACAAAATGTGGCCTTAAAGCTGATCTTGAAGTAACTTTGTGTAAAGTAGTTAGAAAAGAGCGAGCACGTTGCTATATTTGAACAGTAAGCCACGCCTACTTCAGCAACGACGCTGTGGTGGGGCACAGTATCAATGTGATGGTGATCACTGAACAAATGCAACGTGAATGTATCAAAATACGCCTATTTCTTATCCCGAAAAGCAAACGTGAGACCTCTGACGTCATCTCCTTTCCCCAGGAAGGGGAAAGTGGGCGGGGCAGGCTATCCCCACTCTTCAAATTCCATGTGAAGCAACTTTAGGAGCTTTTTCTTCACTTTTTAGCTATCCCCACAATAACTATTTGAGATGTGACAGCAGAGTTTCGAGTTTCAACCTCAAAAGATCACGGATTTCATTGAGTCACATCTCCATAGACCCATATTCTCTTATACAATCGAAGAAATAGATCAGATGTATTTTTATTATCGGCAAAATGCGATAAAACGTCGACGTATCCGATATATTTGGAACGAAAAATGAGGTGACATTTGGGAATATTTTTAAACGAATTTGTTCGATCGATTAGTCTGAAACTTGGTAAATCTATTGATACATATTTCGTAAATGACCAGTATTTGTTTCGCGTAAAAATAATTATCTATTTAAGAGTGACAGCGATTCTTCTGGAACGTCGAAAAATGTAATACAAAAATGCCTCTATCTTGGAAACTAGATACGTTTAAATTAACTTTTCTCTTATTCCAGTGTGTTGAATTCATCAGTAAAGTTATGTTTTCATGATTTGAAACGTCCTGTATATAGGAGGTCATGTGACTCACTCGGCCCCCACCATTAGCATTGCACTCCACTCCATTTACGACTTTCCATGTTTAGTGCTCTTAGCTTTGCACCTAGAGCTGTTTGCGGGCAATGGCGGGCACATTCTTGCCCGTGAGACGTCTTCCTGAGCACCTCTGTTTTACATGAAAGCGCAAAATTTGAAAGTTCAAAGAGAAAACATAAGTCTAGACCAATTAGAAGACACAATGAAATTCGCGAAAGACACAAATTTGTATTTAGAAATCATAACGACAGCAACGTATTGAATACAAACAGTATTCCGTTGCTATTCGAAGCGACGTAAAAACCTCATCAAACAGAAAAGAAAGAAGAATGAGAAAAAAGGAGAAGCTGAACAGCGTCGTAGTTGCAAACTTCTAAGAAACCATGAATAATCTGTACGATCGCGGCAAGTTTTCCGCAAATTCCCCAAGCGATGTTCTTTGAATAAAGAAATAGGAAAGATTCATTAAACACGCGTTTCTAACTTGCTTTACATCTGTCTTGATATTTCTAGACAACGTTAGCTTCACTTCTCGACGAATATCCATATCTTTAATTTTCTGTGCAGTTCACACATCGCTAAAAGCGAAGTTCGTTTCTCTTCGAGCTACAATGCGTGGTTGCCAATTTCAGGGGCTTATCCTCGCGCGGCAAGCAACGCTGTAGCAAGTTTTCGTTGCTGGAAATCGTTTTACATGCCTGCTAATGGAGTCAGCGGTCTTCTCGATCGAATCGACGAAAGTAGATTCATTCGGCGTATTGAAAACACTGGCGATTTTATTTTTGTTCCCATTTGTCGATTCTGAGCGCGTGCGCGCCGGTATTATACGGATTCCAGCCAGAGCTGATTTGACTGACCGTATTAGAGGAAAACCTCGGCCGCCGCAAAAACGTTTTAAACGGTGGCCGTACGTTCTCATCGTCCTGAAATTTACGCAGCCGGCGTTAAAGCAAATTATGTTTCGCACTGTGGCTTGTACAACGCGCGAACGAGTATTCTTTTTC
This sequence comes from Anthophora plumipes, assembly GCA_951804975.1. NCBI lineage: Eukaryota > Metazoa > Arthropoda > Insecta > Hymenoptera > Apidae > Anthophora > Anthophora plumipes. The sequence goes on along the minus strand of OX638123.1, from coordinate 12,555,414 downwards.
GTTCCCTTTCTCCCGGTTCTCGAGCTGGTGTCACGCAACGCACAACCGCTTGCTATTCAACGAGCTCTTTTCTTTTTTCTCTTTTCACTTTCCTTTTTGTTTTTGCAAGTAGCGACTTTGCACCTGGCAACCATTGTCGCCGATTGAAATTTATCGCCAGCCTGTGAAACTTGAAGCGGCTACAAGCTGAACTTACCGAACGAATCTCTTTTTAAAAGTCCATGGATATATGTATAATACATACGTGCGTTGTTACACTAGAGCCTCTGTTGAAATATAATTAACGTTCGATGTTACAAATTATGATTTTTAATTTTGAAGATTATGCTTTTCCATTGTGTAATATTTTGATAACTTTAAGTTTCGATAATTTTTAATGACGAGAGAACTTTTTAATATCTGTCACAACATTCTTGGAAGAACTTTGTACCATAAATGATAAATATTAATATCTACTTATTGATATTTTAAATAATTATATATTAGAAGTGTAAGATTACTTATAAAAATGATTGAAAATATATAATATTTATTCAGAATTGTGGATATTCTAATTTTCTACGGACAATCATAATGTAGCTCTATCGAAGGATTTTAATAACGTGGATATTCCCTGCTTCATAGTATCACAATAGATTCAAGCAATCTATCGCGGACAGGTAAACTGTAATCTTATACATACCGTGTAACCGGTATTCCAAGAAATCTAAAGCTCCGAAGCTTACTCGCATTTCCTGATAAATCTACTTGAAAGGAAAATATTTTGCTCGAGTTTGCTTTGCATCGCTAACCATAGCCTATTGTGTTATTTCGTTAAAAAGGCTTCGTAGAGTACAATGTAAATCGAGGCCAAAGAACGGATCATCTGAACAATGTGAATAGAAATTCCTTATTGCAGAGTTCTGATTTGTATCTGCATGAAGAAGATTGTGATTGCCTTCTCCTGTTTTTCTTTTTTTTTTTTTTTACTTTCTAATATACCAGAAAAGATTGGAAATTTTGATTCCATGGCAGTTAATCATTTTCAACCTATTCAAAATATATCCTGAAGAATTCGTGTATCATAATACAATCATGTAACAGTATCAAAAAGCATAGAAATTTTGTATAGACTTTTCCAAGTCCAAAGTGGCTTAAAAAATTCTCTTTTTACATAAATAGATGTACTAAATAAAGTAGATCTTTCATTGAAAGCATTTTTTTTCATTAAAAGGAGCTTACGACGATGAGAAATTTAATTTTGTTAAATGTAACTATTTATTAAATTTGACAATTTAAATTGTTCTTTTTTAATCAGGATCGTAAAAACGAAATGAATATACGATTGAACAAAGAAGAATTCGATGTCTCTACGCAGAAATTTACAAATAAATATTTTTACTAGTTGTATAATGTTTTTTTTTTTATTTTAGTGTTCATTACGAGCGTTTATCTTCTTTTTTTTTTCATTTTTCGCACTGATTCCTTGAACGTCCATAACGTTTGATATTTATGCAATTCCAAGAGGATGAATTTTACATAGCCGTTCATTTGCTCATCAAACCTTACCCCATTAAATATCCTTTCATACAGAAAGCGAAAATTTGATCACGAAACTCGTTTATCACGGACGGCTCGCTACGTATTTCCGCAAAATATGAAAGAACGAGAATAATTAAGGATCGTAACCGGTTACATAGAAATCATTTAAAGGAAATTGCGATCCTTTGGTGCACGTTTTAAATAATGTGTAGCCCGAAGGACATGAATTTAAACGTTGAATGTGAAAACAGTAGCGTTACTTTGTGCCTCTTTCAATTTTCAGCCTCTGATCATTTCCAAGAAAGATGAGCTTCGAGAAAAATAAAAATTCACGTTCATCTTTCTTGTCGTGAAATATCATTCAAGTTCTATCACTTCTATTTCCGTTCATCTTTATAGTTAAATTTTACTATCACGTACAGTGTTGTTTATAAAATATTATGACACCCGTCGTGTTTGTATCAAAGGTATTACATGATTTAAATTACATTTCCTCGCTAAAGTTGGTGACATGTGTTAATAAAAATATGCACGTATACTCGTTATACTTTATCCCTCTATAATTCCATGTGGCTTAAAAGTTACATATCCATTTATCGATATTTTACACAATTTCTTTGTATTAGTTATTAGTCCTTGCTTTCCAACATTTGTCAAAATGTAAAATTGCAATCGACTGTAATTCTTTTTAGAATTAAATAATTAGATTTCAGTAGATTCCAGTAGAATCTACTTGACTTCACTTAATTTTACTAGAATTTCATCGATTTCACCAGATTTCAATCGAATTCAGTAGGTTTCAGTAGTTTCTAGTAGATTTCAATAGACTTCACTATAGCTCACATTCAGCAAGCAACCTAATACTTATTTAAAATTGTGCACATACTTAAATACACCCTCAATTACCTATTCCATAAAAGAAATATTTCCACATGAACAAAAGGCAGATGAAATTACAACTTTCTATAATTTGACACAGATTCGTGTTTCTATAAATAATTCTTACACAAATGTATAATACCCTGAGCCTAAATATGCTCTTAACCCTATCTCAACTGCTACATACTTAACTTATTCTCAATTGAACGTCAGATTGACCATTGTTTAACAAGCAATATTAACCTCCCTGCATAAGAGTGTGTTATAATATTGCGGAAGGAAAAAGAATAAAAAAGGAGTCTAAGGGAAATTACTTCTCGGCGATGCTGAGCAACCCAAGGGTTCCATAAAACCGTAAAGGTCTCAATCAACTCACGGCCAGGCCGGGTAATATTTTCTAGCTGCTCATTTAAGTGGGAAGTAAGCCGGGAACAGTTGGCGAAAGATAAGAACCCCTGTGTACAATGTGTGTGGCGGAGATTTTCTCGGATGGGTATACTCGTAGAGAAGCTAAATCAAGGATTTGCAGTATGTATATGCTGCGTGAGGATGAGGTTCGTAGAGAACGAACATCTAACTAGTCTGTAAATGGAGGATCCGCAATGCGGCTAAGTAGCCCGATAGATTCGGAAGCCAGCTTGAAAGCGTGGCTTGGAATTAGCCATTGTTTCGACCCATGATTTAGGTAACAGCTAGCAATTTTCTCGGAAACTTGACGATGGAGTGACAATATCGAAACAATCGGTTGACGCAAAGCGACCCGAAATCCTTGTACACAGTTGTACAGGGTAAAGTTGAACAAAAATTTATTCTACATCCAAAAATGAATCGAAAATGAAGAATAAAGTTTGTTCGTTCGATGCCTCGTTTTCGAGATAATTGAGTACAAAGTTTCTGGCGTAAACGTGTGCGTTTTATTATCTCAGCGGCTTTAAGTTCAGATTGTACTAATGAGCTGCGTAGAGGTTATGAATTAGTGATGGAAATGTTGAAAATGTTTCGTCGATGCATGTAAATTCTTGTTTCTCTGCTCAGAATTTGCGAAGCTTGAAGAAAATCGAAATTTTTGAGTTAGGAAGAAATTTTACTCTTTACTTTCGATTTATTTTTAGATGTAGAATCGTTATTTTCGTGCTTGTACCACAAGTTTCATCTCACCCTGTATAAACCAGGGAAACACTAATGGTTTATCCATTGATAGTGAAGAAATAAGAATAGATACGATAACATGGTAAAGGTTTGGCTGTGAAAATGTAAATCGTCTTGCTTACCTTGTCGCGTAACAAGTAGTCGACCTAAACAGACATCGAAAGACTGTTAAGTAGATTCCGAGTTGTCTGAGAATAGATCTCGGTGGGATTCGAAGAGAGCATAGACATGGGCGGCGAATGCACCAAGCGAGGTGGCAGCACTATCGCTGAATCGTAAATGAAATTCAGGGAAACGAGTTTCCTGCCACAGGGGTTGTTATCGAGTCAGCAGTACGTTAAAAGAGAAGGCAAAGAAATCATTTTTGTTTAAACGTGTATTAGGAAGATAAACGGTGGAATCAAATGTTATGGATGTAAATTTAGAAAGAACAAAACGTTTCGAAGTATGCAGCTTCAGTATTTTCCTTACTACGATGACGAACCGCGGAATAAGATAATATTTGGGAATTTTTTTAAAGAAATCTATTTAGTCGATTAATCTCAAACTCGGTAGGTTTGTTGATACATATTTCGTGAATCCTCAATATTTTTTTAGAGTAAATATAACTACTCATTTAAGAGTGACAGTGATTCTGCTAGAACTAATAGTTTTCGTTACTTGAGTAAAGGACAAAATAAAAATTTTTGCTTTTTCCTTCACGATTTCTCGCAAAAATATTTATTAATTGAATATTATATCCGAAACTTAACCTACCTTAACCAGAGTTGAAAGAAATAGTAATAAATATTTTCTGAGGGATTAAATTCATAATTGGTTGCAAGTACTTAGTATGATTTAAAATTTAAATAAATAATATGATTTAAAGATTTTTCTATTTGAGACATTTCTAATCCAATCGTGATAAAATTCGTGTCCCAATTGCAACTAAATAGTCACGTTGTGTATCGAAATATACTACTAGATTGTACAATAATTTTCCATACTAGCAGAAAGTATCCCTTGAAATACAGCCAACTCCTACGAATAATCAAACGAATCGGTGCACGTAATACTTGAACCGTTGAAGTGATTCAGCAACGTACGAAATTAAACTTTCGACCACGAAAAGAAAGTTGGTACCAATGGTTTAACAATCTTTCGAAAAAAAAGAAGGAAAAAGGAAGAAAAGAGTTTAACATAAAAGCACAATGACAGGTTAAAGTGCTTTATCGATATAACCATTCAACTCAACGATAATAATGTCTTGAAAAGTTAAATACGTTCAACCAAACTGCGGCACAATTACATAGCCACAATGGAAAATACTCCATGCGTATTCACCAAGAGTTTATTCAACTTCCATCGTCAGTAATTTTGTAACGTACGTAATGGTCATCGTAACGCAGTTACTTCAATTGTAATTAAACGCTACGGTGAATGTACCGGGCGTGACATAAGTATCTGATAATTTTTTACCGCCCATTTATGTTACAAACATTGTATAATATTTTATAGAAAATTATCAATTTCTATAAATATATTCACGATCATAAAAAAACAAGCTGGCTGTATTATAAATTAGCACACAGCTACTCGAATAAACTATCAACTTATCACCCTCTATTTCAGAATTTTCTCCCTCACCAACTAATAAAATTATAGCCATGCACCGAACAACCAGTTTTCGTGAATTTGTATTTACTGTCGCTTTTAAAATAGACTAATCTATTGAGAAATTTTTCAGTATTCTACTAATCGTAAGTCTTTTCATACTGTGCTGATCTGAATCGAAAAAGGAGTTGAAATAAAAAAAAATAAATAAAACGAGAACTTGAAATTCTCTCTCATTTGAAAAATCGGTGAATTTGTATTCGTCGCCCTGTACTGTCATATTTAAAGTTACCAACTATCGTCAAATTACCCTGGTATTTTTTGAAACATTATCAAAAGAGTATTTTTAATTGCAACCCTAACTTCAACTTCAAATTATCAAATTGAATATTATGTAAATTAATACCTCGAGCATTTTCATTCAATACAATAAGCAATGGTACTATCAACAGACGAATATAGCGAGTATAAAAAATCATGAAAGATTGGGCGGGATTAGTATCGAGTCTGCGAGGTCCGGACTAACAGGCCGGGACTGAAATTAAATCCGTGACACCTCCAGACTAACAGACTGGGAGTAAATTCAAAATTGAGACCTCCGAACTGACAGGCTGGGACTAGAATCGAATCCCTGATACTTACAGATCGCCATACTGCTACAAAAATCGAACTTACGCTCTCTAGACTATCAGGTTAGAACTATAAATTAATCCTTCGATTCTGGGATCGATAGACCACAATTAAAATCGATCCATGACCTGTGGAGTGACAGTCCGGGACTGAAATCAAACCCGTGAGCTTCAAACATACAAACTGGGAATAAAATCAAACCCATGACACCTCCGAACTGACAGGCTGGAACTAAATTCGAACCCATAACCTCCAGACTGACACGCTGCGATAAAAATCGTATTCACTACTCCCTTGAACTGACAGGCTGGGACTGAAATGAAGCCTCGATATTTCCGGACTGACAGACTACGACTAAAATCGAACTCATGATCTCCAGACCGTCAGGTTGGAACTAAAATTAAAATTAAACCCGTAACACTATCGGACTGATAAGCCGGGACTTATACGCTCATAGCCAAATATGTCCTCTGTATTTTTTCTCGTTGTAATCCTATAAGTTCGATATGTAACTATTTTTCTACAATATCTTAGTAAAAAAATAACTATTTTGAAAGGATCATATTCGTATATTCTATGCAGGATTAGTAGGAGCTTAGTGTATACAGTTTATGCATCACAATGAAGTCCTTCATTGGAATAACACGCAGTGGTACGGTATCTGTCGATTTACAATGTAACGTAGAAAACAGTTTCGCATATGGAGTAGTTGAAGCTGAAACTCTAGGGAACTTTAAGTACGTTTAAGTAGTAATTAACGGTTTCCCCAACTGTCGATAGCTCTGTACTCCTTCGGTGTGGTAACTTCGCCTGGTAGATATTCGTTCTGTAACAGGAGGGAAACTATCGGGGACAGATTGCGTTCTTGCAAGACGATGTCTGGAGTCGACCATCGTGCAAGTGTTACCACAGCTCTAAATCTCCTTGTCGAGCATTCCAGACCTCGCAAGTACATCATTATGCACGTTTCTGCAGTAATTTTGCATTTCCTCCACCTCCCCCTTCTCTCCCACCTCAGCGTGATATTTGCCAAGTGTATTTTCTGCTTCGATGTGCGTTAGATATTAGTAAATATAAATCTGTATGGTGCTTTTAAATCGTCGTATTAAATTTTCGCTGGGAGAATTTTAATATTAGTATTATCACAATTTTTTATCATTTTTATGTTTATTATAATTTTTCTAAATATATCAGAATCATTCGTATATTATATACATTCTGTTATTTTATTATATTATACACAAAGTTGCGAATGTTATATTTTCAATTGCAAAAGCTATAAGAAACATATTTACAGTGAGTGTTCAAATTATTATAAATAAATGAATAAATAAAATCTTTTGCTTCTGGTTGTATTTTGATTTCAATAACACTAAAATATATAATTCTTTTGTTGTAATTTTGACTAGCTAAAAAATATTCAAATTTTATTCTGGCACCTTACCACACATGAATCCGATATGTAACTTATGGAAATTATTGAAGCGTCTAATCGAATAGGAAGTGATAACTAATGAACAACGACTGATTGAGAAACTTGTACTTGAATAAAAAAAAAAAAAAATGTAAGAAAGATACATGTTGTTCAAAGAATTGTAATATTAGTGTATATTGTAATTATAATTGAAATATTAGTATATATTGGAATTACAATTGAAATATTAGTGTGTATTGGAATTATAATTGAAATATTAGTGTATATTGGAATTATAATTGGAATATTAGTATATATAGTTTAAAAAATTCTGAATAATCCATACAAATCTTAAAATCTTTGCTATATTTCATTAAAAACGTAACGATACCTTTAATAATAAAAAAAGGACGTGTATTTTCGTAATTTTAAGTGCATTTTCAATTCTATTTTGGTTCAAATTTCAAATGAGTGATACAAAATTTCGAAGTGATCATAATAATTTGATCAGCCACTGTAGATATTTATAAAAGCTATGTAATATGTTACATAAAATATATAAATAGAAAAGTACATAATCTGTGTTAATTTCCATTTAACATTACTGATACGTACACATTCCACCAGATCTTTCTTTCTTATAATTTCAGCAATATATCAGTTCGGTAACAACCTTAATTACATGACTCATGTACATTTACATGTTTCTATATAAATGTACTCGTTACACTGGCATATAATACATGTATATATTTCGTTTCCCTGGAGTGCTACTGTGCAGATTCGATCCTGTTGAATTACCAACGGAATATCGTACTCGAAGTCGAACGTTATTCTCACGATGGTTAATTTATCGGTATTATTAATACCGGGATAATATTACGCGATACGGACCGTTAAAACCGACGTTAAAATCCGCTTCCAATATTGCCGCTTAAGGCAGATACAGGTGCGCGTGATGATCGATGAGCGTAATCCTATTGCGAATCCTTTAAAGCCTCCCCCGTCATTGGCTGAGAGCTTCAAAACTTTCTGAACGTGCTCGCGACAAGATTGCAGATGCTGAAACCTTCGCCTTTACACCGTAATGAACAATCCGCGAATTAAACGTGCTCAAACAATTCTACGGCAAACAATCTTAAGCAGTTTCATGTATCAAATTAAAATCCGTACTCGCGATTCTTCGACCCTAGATAGACTCGATATTTCTCTAAGATAAATGCAAAGATTAATAATGAAATGTGATCGTCCCGTTGTTTGTTATCTCGTTATTCATTGGAATTAAAGAAATCCCCTGGAATCGTTAAAAAAACTTTTCTTCTTTATAAATACTTTTTGTCACTTAATAATATATCAGATAATAATAATTTTAATAATTGTTCACAAATTCGTATTTTTGTATTCTATTCTTAATTTTCATTTTATTTTTCATCTACCGGTTTTTGTAAGAAACGTTATAATTTGGATATTCTTCATAACTTTTTATATTAAGTGTGCTCTATGCAATTTTACTTATTTATTTTATTATGATTATGAAATTTATTGCACATACGTATTTTAGACATTTTGAGAATCATTTGAAAAAGTTAGTGGTTGTTTTTTGTAGACAGAAATTTACGAGAAGAATATTTTCCCTTGTGTGATTATTTATTTTAGCAAGAACACGTTATTTAAGAGTTCAAAGAGTGAAAAGCCTGTCTAACCTAACCTGAAAAGTTCGAAAAATCTTCGAGGAAGAAGAAAACATATTTACTGAAAAGACCAAAAATTTAGTGAAACGATGTCGTTGTTTAACACAGTCATTCACGATCTGTAGAAAAAAAATAAAATAAAATTCACAACACGGTGATTTCATTTCTCGGAATCACACTGAAATTGGAAATTACACGAAAATGTTACTACACTTTGAAAAATGAGTTAGAAAATTACACAGCAGCTTCCACATGCTACACTTCTTCCAGCATCAGACAACAGATTCATGTTTCCCTAAAATTGAACGTTATTCCTTCAAAACTGTAATAGTGAGACATTACAGAACTGGGAATTACAGCTCTGAGAAATTAGGGTTAGGTTTAATGGATTAGATACGTTAGATTGATTAGGTCTGGATTAGATGGATTATCTAGTTATAGTCAATGATTAATGATCTCGTTATCATTGTTAAACGTTTCTTGATCTAGAAAAGATCTAGACTCGTTTGTCTCTTTTTAGCATTCTACGATATATAATAAATAAACAAAAATCAATAAAAATTTATTGTTACATCTCGTACATTTATTATAATTTTTCTTATATTTAATTATTATAATTGCAAGTATTACACTATACAGTGAGAAAATCGCAGACGTAAGCGTTCAGAAATGGAGGAGATTCGTGTCAGGTCAAAATTCGCGCGAGAATCGAACTGACACGTCGCGACGCGTCATTCGAGAATTAATCGAAAAAGACTCGCGATAGATATTGCTATGCGGTAACTTTCGAATCCCGAGGGCTTTCACTATGCTTCGTAGAATGTGAAAAGATATTTTCCCAGCAGCGAGCGAAACGATCGGGAAGAAAATGTCAAAGTATTTTTCTTTCAATATTTTGCGATATCTGATAAACAGGGATTTATTGTGGCAGCTTTCTCTTCTGTAATACTTTTTTTTTACCTTTAATTATTGTAATTGGAACTATTAAGGTGAAAATTACAGACCTAAATGTTTAGAAATAAAGAAAATACGTGTTGGGTCAAAATTGACCCATAACGAGGCTTCGAGTGAAGACCGAACTAACAGGTCGCGACGCATTTTTCGAGAATTAACCCTCTAATGGTAAGTTTCTAGTCAAATCTGACCCAAGACATATTTATCTCTGTATTGTGCTCTCTATGATTCTCTCAAAGGCCTTAGAAATTTTTTTAAAGATGTACTCCTCTGCTATTCGCTCGATTTTCTGATTTTTAACACCTTCTGATGTTTCATATTTTCTACACACTTGATTTCCACGTCACGAAGATACGTGACAACTTAACAAATGTTTAAAACTCGCCTTAGCATTCGAGGGTTAATTGAAAAAGTGTCGAGATTCATACAGCTGACTGGTAACTTTTGAATCCCGAAGGGTCTCACTACGCTTCGTCGCTTGTGAAAAGATATTTTCCTAGCAGCGAACGAAACGATCGAGAAGAAAAGAATTTGGAGGAAACTTCTCGTTACATACTCGCCAGGTTACCGCTCTTTCCATGTATCTACGTATGTACGTGCGTGGGTGCGCGTACACGTGTTGGTATTTGTTCAAAAGCATCGATACCCCTGGCAACAACTACTTGACAAAGCGAATCCAACACGGTCGTCTGCGCTTTCTCTTACGCAGCCAGACAAGAGCCGGCTGGTTTTTTATGTGTGCACTCTATGGTTCGAGAGTATAAGCATCCAGAATCCGCCTTTTCTGTTCGCCGATTGAAGAAGGAAGAGGGCAACGAAGCGGAACGCAAATGTCTTCGTTGAACCTTATGAAGCGAACTCGCAGAATCTGTAAGCTTTTCGTACCGTACAGGGAGAAAGAACTGTACGTGGCAAGAATTTCAAGGAATCTACGTGTAATCCGTCAGTACTGTTCGTTTATAACAGCTAGACACAGCTGCCGTAATATACTTTCTGTTACTCATCGTTACATAAATTTATTTGAATCATTAGACAACCAAACTTCCTTCGAAAGTCATCAAATAGAACGATTTTCATATGTAAAAGTTTATTCGCTTTTTACAAAGTTAAACAAAGGAGAACAGAGAATTCAGCGTCAAAAATATTGAACCAGTTGTTCATTTGTAAGAAATATAAAGCTATCTTCTGTATTGGAGAGTAAAATACTTAATGAACAAATAGTGCAAGATGGGAACATTCTATATTCATTAAAAGAGAATGGAAAAATCACAAGAGGTATTTTGGTTATGGGAGTTAAGTTCCCTGCATGTCAGTTCGGAGAGCGACCAGTTTATGAACATTCAGTTCCAGCTTCTCAGTTCGAAGATTGCCTTGGTTACAAGCGTTAGAGTTCCCCGGCATGTCAGTTCAGAGATCGTCACAACTATGGGCGTTAGGGTCTTCCAGCCTATCAGTTCGATGGTCGCCTTAAAGCTGTGACTTGTCAGTTCGGATGTCGTTTTAGGTTAGAGTCCCGGCTTGTCAGTTCAGAAGCCATCTTGGCTATGAGCATCAGAGTCCCCCGCCATGTTAGTTCAGTGATCGCTTTAACTGTGAGAATTAGAGTTCCCTGATGTGTCAGTTTGCAGAATAGCTCAGATTAGAGTCGCGGCATGTCAGTTCAGAGATCGCCTTAACAGTGGACGTTAGAGTTCCCCGGCCTGTTAGTCCGGAAATCGCCTTAGCTATGAAAGTCCGGGATTGTCAGTCCGCTTTTCCGGGGATGCTCGTTTTTCGCTTTGTTTCCTTAAATATCTCCGCGATTCCGACAGTAATATTGAATTATGATTTATACGTGCACATCAAAAGGTTTCTACTATGATGTATAAGTTCTGTATGAGAGCATTCGAACGTTCTGAACAAATCGCCTTTGACGAAGGATTACAAATTTTAATAGGAGGTAAGCGAAGCAGGAATTGCAGACCTAGCTCCGCTTATTTACGATCATTTGTCTGGGCGGATCAGCTTGTAAATTTACATTGCAGGTGGAATTGTAATACGCACGAGAAGAAAATGAAGGAAATGTTTGATCCGTAAAACTGGAAAACACTCGAAGGTCTATTTTACTTGGGAAATACGGAATGAGAATAGTAAAACGATACTTACACAGCTCCCATGAAATCGTTTAAAATGTTTCAGCACGTTCGTCAGAGCTTATCGCAAACCGAAGACAAAAAAACGAGCTTGTTTGTTCACCGGAGCGAAATCAGGAAGAGAAACGGCGTTTCATCTGTTTCCATTGTGAATAATAAAAGGAGCGAGGGAAAAGAAACGAATGAAAGTCGAATTGTATAAAATAAAATATCTCTCTCTCTCTCTCTCTCTCTCTCTTTCCTATGCATACACATACATACATATGTCTTCCTCTTCTTTTCCAACATAATTTCAAACAAAATCACGCAGAGGAAAAAGCGAGGTATTACATTTTTGCGACAGTGAAATTGCAATTAAAATTTCTAAAAATTGTAAAAGTGAATAGCGAAACGAAATAAACGCGATATTATCTTTCTCGATTGATTGTCATTTTATTCCTATTAAATCTCCATTAACAATACTAGTATAAAGCGTAATGATGTCTGAATTGCATTTCGTTAATCCTTACACTCTTCGATAATAAAATTTTGCTAATGCAAGGTTGTAATTTTAATCTTTCTCTCTTTAAACGCTTGAAATTTGTCTGGCTTCCAAGAAATAATCTTGCAAACGAAACACACTTTCTAAAGTCTTCCACTTATGGTTTAGAAAGCTTCATTAATTTCATTGATAATTTCAACAATCTTTTTACGTGTCAATTAAATTGTTGTTACACTTCTTTGAAAATAATTGAAACTGACATACCAGGTATAATTAGAAGTATTGAAGAATGTATGGAGAAAAAGGAAACAACAGTGTGCTTCTATTTATCTCCTCGCCTGTAGTTTTACGCGAAAATGTAAAACTGTATCAGTCTGTCTTCATCTGTTTCGTCAAAAAAAAAAAAAAAAAAGGTATGTGAATTTATATTACAGAATGCACGAGAGCGCACCTACGAAGCAGAGGATGGATGATAAGCCACTGATATTGCCCATCGAAGCGCGATGCTGAGATTGGACTCGTTCCTTCCTATATCCATTCGACGTAATCACCTCAGGCACTGTCACCATCGTAGTCACGGCAATGGCGATAATCTCCCGGGATGCCACGGAAATCAGCAGTCGAATTTTCACGTTCTTCCGCTTGCCTTCTCTCCGAGGCATTCTTTTAATCTCCTTCAATTCTCATTACTCGTTATTTGCCCATAGCTTTGCAAATACTTGAATTCTTGACGACGTTGTGTGTGAACCTTCAAATAAGGTTATAGAATGCCAAGATTTCCGCAGCCTCAAAGCTATCAGGCAGGGTGACGGGAATTTCATTTTCATAGGTTAAACGGAATTTCAGTGAAGATCGTTGTTGTGTAATTCGAAGGGAGTGTTAATTTGGAATCTTTGTAATTTTGTGCTACATTAATTGTACCAGGGAAGAAAACTGTAGGACGCTACAAAGTTAGACTTGATCTCGAAGTTGCTTGAAATGAAGTGGTTAAACAAATACTCCTTTTTTCTTTTTTCTAATTTCCATTTTGTGAAATTTGTGTTTAGTAACTCTAGTAAATCATCTATGCTTCTATCAACTGTAAAGTATTTTAGATTAACGTTTACTGATAGTGAATTTTCAAAAAATTCTCTATTACGACGGATGTGTCCTGCATTAATATCATACTAAGTTTTTCAACAATAGTTATTCTGTAATTGATGTAAATAATATACTACCCGTAATAGTAACTGTGAACTTGTTAATAACATAAGAAGCATTCAGTAAAATTTATAGGGATGTATAGTTTCACCATAGGATAATTTTCTAAGAAGGCGTGGCCCTCTGTCCCACCACAAGATCGTGGTCCAACAGGGCGTGGCCTATTGCTTCGGCACATTATAACTGCTTGAGAAGGCGTGGCCTATATCCCCACCACAGATCATTGCGAGAAAGGGCGTGGCCTAACGCTCTAGCACATTATAGTCTCCGAAGAAGGCGTGGCTTATCGCCTAACCACAGGATAGTTGCCAAAGAATGCGTGGTCTATTGTATCAGTGCAGTAGCGTTGGTAAAAAGGGCGTGGCCTACATCCCCACTACAGAATCGTTGTCAAAGAAGGCGTGGATTACTGTATCAACAAAATATGATTGGGCAAGGAGGTGTGGCCTATACGCGAGCAGGGATAGGCACTTTTTGCTCATGAAACAACTGCGTGAGCATCTCTTCTACAAAGAGAATGTTACGTAAAGTTTGAACTGTCCATTTTCAGCCAAGTTAATTCTACATTGCATTATGAATGTAAATTATTCTTTGAGGCTTGGTAAATTAGAAATATCGAGAAAATACCAATACAATACCACCTATACGATGCTTTCATGTATAAATTAGTATCGTGACAGGAAACTATAGAAGCGGAAAGAAATGTATGGACATGTAGACGGACATATGGTACGTATATTCCTGACAATGTCAGTGGTCTGATTAAAATGATAAAGCATCATTGAAAATTCGTCCGATTGACGTGGAAAGTTGGAGTATTTTAGTTTTAAACGTTGGTGATGCACTTGACCGCTGTACTAGCCCCCGATTTCGTCCAGCACCGTGTAAAATAAATGCGAATTACCGCTGGTTAATTTTTCATGCTGGTAGAATAGACCAGCCCGCGTGGATTACGGGATGTTCGCACGTTAAATGTTTTAACAAATCTCTCCCCGATAATTGTATGGTTACAGTGCAAATTGGGAACAAGTCTGGTGGCGATAATCGATGTTCCCTGTTAAAAGCGTACGGCAACGGACAATAAATGAAATGGAATATAAAATTGACGTAATTTACACTTTTCGAATGAACTGCATATACTTTGTAAAATTAAAACCTTCTCCAGCTCGCGAGATTTTACGAAGAAAATCGATAACTATAGTCTCGCTCAAGTGTATGGAAATAGTATGACGTTTAAAATGTCTTCAATATTCTCTCGCATTCTTTATAATAATTTATCAACTTCGATTTTCAGTATACACTGATCATTTGAAATTTTTCCATTGCTTTCAGATGCTGAATTACTAGAGAATTACTTAAGTTCTGAATGAGACTCGTGATTATTGGTAGAATATCTACAACAATTCTTTTTGTAAAATGTGATCTGTATCTGTTTTATAATATTATAGTAAATTCGTTGACGAATATTTTTATAATTTACAAATAACTAGAAAGGGAAAATTGAAACAATTAAAAAGCTATAGTTTGAGAACACAATGTGGCTCATATTTAAGATACGATTTAAATATTTGTTATTGCTTTTCCATCAATATTACTTACGACAGGTTATTACAGTATGGTTACGTTTATAGGATAGTATTTTTCCACAGTTTTACATCGCTTTCATTCATCCGTTAAAGCAAACTTTCACTTCAATATTCTCTGCCCTTTAAAGCAACAATAAGAACGATTTAAATAAACCGAAGGTAACAAATCGAAAGTTACACAATGGATGCATTGTAAGGAAAATCAAATGAACGTGAAACGAAAACGAACGATGCGTCGGGGCAAAGCTACGGGAAAGTAATTTTCATGCTTTTCAGAACTTCGTGAAGGAAGAGAATTTGCCTCTCTCGTAATACATAGAACACGTCAATTATTACTCGTTAAGCGTAAATGCAAATTCTAACCGAACCAGTCAAATTTATTCCTCGCGAATATTCGGTATCTGCTTCTTTCCCTTGTTGCAGAGGTAGTAAAATATTCTTTCATATTCTCGATTAATATTTTTGATTTTTCTCTGTCTTATATTTTATTTCTGCGAATTCGTATCACTTTTTTTACATTCTTCAGATTTAGTTATTCACGTACACTTTCCCTCTTTGACATCGTAAATTAAACAGCAAGTAGACTATTTTCTCTTTAGAATTATAAACGATATAAATTCAAAAATTGAGTTCTAATATATCAGAATTTCTTGATATTTTTGATTTACGAACGCTCAAACATTATCATATGCTCATAATACGATGCATTATTAATTTGATTGAAAATAGACAACTTATATTTTATGTGACCCTCATTTTACAGCAGGGCTGCTCCGGTAGATATTTTATAGGCAAGCAGCGCTCACCGTTACCCGCATGCAGCTATAGGGGCAAAGCTAATAGAGCGGAAAACAACGATAGTGTTGCGAGTGCAAGCTCATGGATATTATTCTGTAAAGAAACCTGAAACCTCTGATGTCGTCGTCTAGTTTAGTAAAGAAAAATAGGAGGGCAGACTATCCCCAGCATTGAAGATCTATAGTCTAGTAAAGCAAACTTCTTCTACACGGGGCGGAGCCTAAGGCAGTGGGCGGAGCCTGGAACAGTGGGCGGAGCCTGGTAGAGTGGGCGGAGAGAAAGACGTTGATAGTGGTGGAAGTAAAAGTGCGTGGATATTATTAAGATATCTGACATCATTTCCTGCTCAAGTAAGCAGAAAGTAGATGGCGAAACAGTAGCTACCATGTTTTTAGACTTTTAATGTCCTGTAAAGCAAACTTTCCTCAGTAAGGGCGGAGCCTGAGAGAGTGGGCGGAGCCTGAGAGAGTGGGCGGAGCTTGTCGACCTTAAAGCCCGCCCTATTACTATCATTGATTGTATTTCAGTAATTTTAATGTCCTTTTTAACCAAATTTGAATCATCTGTCTCTTCTAATACTCCAACCAATTTATGTAAATTCCAGATTGGTGCTATTTATTTACGTGTAGTGTGTATTTTCGTTGGGAGAAGTCTGCAAACTATATTGCATTCTTCCTTCGAAGTTACCAGTTTTTTCAATGGATTCCTAAAATTCGTTTTCTCCCTCTCTTTTAGTGAACGAAAAGGCAATCATGTCAAGCAGAGTGCTATACTTTTTTGGTCATTATAGTAGGATCAATGGTGGTTGTGTTTAGTAACACTCTTACATTTATAATTTTGATTTTCACAGGATCGTTAAATAGACTGAGAAAAACTTGCGGCTGAGGTTGCGGTTTGAATAATTTCTGAAGGATAAACGTTGCCAGGTAAGAGATGGCATGATTAATTCTGCTAACACATCGTGCACGTTCAATTGCGCGTGGCATATAATGAAATTAATCCCTAGCCACTGTATGCTATGGAGAATACTGCAGTGTAAAGTAATTCCAAACTTTAATCACTTTTTTGACATACATACGTGCGGTGAACTTGAGCAAATAAAAGTTTACAGCAGCATAAGGGATTTCAAACGAATAGATAGAAACTGGTAGCACATTATATCGTAGCTAGCATTTAGTAATACATTTCAATCAAAAAATCTGAAGAGTGGGTTTGTTTTATTGTTTAGGCATAATTTTAAAGATGAACATCAGAAAGAAGCAGTTTCGAAATATTATGTTGCTGATAGAAATAGTTTACGAGCCAAACCAGAGAATATATTGTTGAATAAAGATACTTCCTTTCATTAAAAACACACTTTTTATTTACACAATAAGAATAGCATGAACATTTCAGCAAAAGCAATTTTTTACATCGCATAAGAATATAGTTGTGCAAACATTATCCATAAGAGAAGTGTACATAATATGAAAAGCTAAAATTATGTTTAAAAGTTAATTATTATTTATAATTATGATTACATTTTATCCTCTGAAGAGAGATAATCTTGTTTCGAATAATGCTATGAATTTCAGCGCGCCTTGAACAAATCTAATAATAGCCACCACTATATCAAACTCAAAGATCCACGAAATTATTTACAGCGTAAATGATAAATACAATACTGCAAAGCGTGTCAATGTTGACAGTGTAAACTAATTTCAATAGAACGCTTACTAATGGTATTGTAATAGATAACCGTTCCGTTCTGGAACGTAATAGATATTCAAAATCATAATCTGCCTTGACATTCGATTGCTTAACATTCTGTATTCATCACAAAGCTATGAAAATCTATGCATTGTCATAATTACCGCAAAAAGCTATGTTATTAAGAACCTTCTAAATTTGGTTAAGCTATTTTTGGGAATATTTAATTAAAATTTGTGTATTATAATCCACCGTTAGGATCGAGAAGTCAACGCTTAGAAATTGCTTCATGGATGCTGAAATTCTATGTTCCTGTACACCATGTGCAATGCTACTGCCTTGCATCTACCTACTCAATGGTTATATCCATGTCGTAAATTAATTCCTCGATGAGCAATCCGTATACAAGCCGCCAGCTCATCCTTAGGTCTGACTCCTCTGTTGACCTGTATCACTATTGTCCGACGAAGCAAACTCGAAACCTTTGACGTCATCATCCGTCGTGACAAGGGGAAATGGGCGTGGAAACTATTTCCACTATTCAAGCTCAACAGTCTAGTAAAGCAAACGTATTTCGCTCAGGGCGGAGCTTAGGATTGTGGGCGGAGCTTGTGACGTTAACAGCTGTGCAAGGAGTGGGGATAAGGATAGTGGTGGGAGTATAAAATATTAGATATTATCTGATAGAGCAAACTTAGGACCTTCAACGTCATCATTTGTCCCAATAAAGAGAAAACGAACAGGCAGATTATCCTCATTAATCAAGTTCTATAATGCAGTAAAGCAAACTTACTTTTCCTAGGGCGGAGCCTAGGACAGTGGGCGGAGCTTGTGTCGTTGAAAGGTACAGCAAACTTGAGACCTTATAATATAAGATCCTAATCAATTGTAATCTTTTCTTCTTATAAATAAAGAAAGGGAGAAAAGGAATTTTTCACGGGGAAAAATCATTCTTCAGCTTAACGAACGCGCTATGGTAAAATGCTCAGCGCGTAAGTGTTTAACGTTCAACGTCTAATCCGATGCAAACGGTCGCAATTAGCCACCCGATCGTTCTCATAAATCGTTAAATGAAATTTAACCATTACCACCTCCAAGTCCGATGGCCCTTACACAGTGTGAGAAGACGATGGTATAGGAGGACGGGGAGCAAAAGGATAGAGCATTCGTTATAGATTAAAATTGCGTGCGCTAGTAAATTAAGGTAATACCTGAATGATAAAACAGAACCGACGATTAGGCGACCGACGGTGCAAAATAGGTAGAAAGAGCAAGAAGTGGTGTTGCAACCATAGAAATTTACGAATTACCCCGAAGTTAAAGACCCGTGAGGCTCGTAATTCGTACGGGCGGACATTTAAAGTCCCGAAGCCAATGAGAAGTTCTCTACAAAGTACAATTTGATGGCCCGGTTAATTTCTTCGAGTTTATCGTCGGTTCGAGTCTCGCGAAGAAGATCCGTCCAGTTGAACGAATAGTGGTGGTACCTCAGCCGTATTGAAGAAACGCGAGCGTCCCTTCTTACGGTTCAGAGTCGACCGTTTCGACAATTCAGCGGGACAAATGTCGCGAATCATACCCATAATTCGTCAGGTTGATGGAAATATTCATTATTTTTTTTTTAAAACACTATTGATACTGTTTTTCTTCTT
This sequence comes from Anthophora plumipes, assembly GCA_951804975.1. Taxonomy (NCBI): domain Eukaryota; kingdom Metazoa; phylum Arthropoda; class Insecta; order Hymenoptera; family Apidae; genus Anthophora; species Anthophora plumipes. The sequence goes on along the minus strand of OX638123.1, from coordinate 12,536,045 downwards.
CTTTTTTTGAAAAACATCGTTGATATCTCATTCTTTCATTTTTTCCTAAATACGTTTTAACAGAAACGAATATTTTCGTCAGTATCCGTGATAAGTCTTGTTTTCGTTATCAAGCTTGAATTTGCAACAGAATAACTCTTTTAAAAGTCAACCAAACAACGTGAGTCCTTTTCGAAAAGTTAGAAGGATTAATTTGATAGATAATATGAACAAGAATTTGTTCGTATTGCCAATGATACAATAAAAGTCGCTTTTTAGAATTTTTTTATCTCAGCCTACAATGAAAATTAGAAATTCTGCGATTCCAACCAGTAGCAATTTTTGTAAATTTTTTGCACAGGTCCAGTAAATCAATCTATCTTCTCCTCCAAAAAAATCACATAGTTTGATTCAATTTAAGAAATTTATTATGTTCTAAATGACTGAATATTAATTAAAGTGACTGTATTTATAGAAAGTAATAATTTCCCTTCCTCAAGATCAGACAGAGTGTCAAGAGACAGAGCTAGTTCGAAATTAAAGCGACAGAACGACCAAGAGGCGTGCATACGTTTGAAAAAATAGGGGGAAAAAATGGAAGCAAAGGTAGTAAAGAAATCGTCGAGAGGGAAGTGGCATCCGTGCACCCTTCACGTACCGTGTTCGGTTAATTCCCGATGTAAAAGCCTGGGCTGCGGACATTATTTGCCAATCGATTTGCACCGGCTGATTTTTCTATTGTCTCCAGCCGTCGAAACGCTCGGCCTCGCCGGACACCCAACGGAATGCTAATTCACGCCGTTCAAATACTTTTTCTACGTGACTTAAATTCCTCGAATGAGAAAACCATTACCCGAACGCTCTGTCAGTGCCTGCAGCGAGACTCGATTGATTCCCCCACCGCTGCTTAACACTCTCCACCCTCCTCATACTTTTCACCTTTCCTACACAAATCTTTGCTCCCCTTTTTTCCGGCTGTTACAACCACTTGCAATTCGTGTAGTAGCTTGGTGCAGAAACATTGCAAGGTTCAGCAAAACTGGTGCAGAAACAGTGTAATTTGAAAACGCACATAATCGACTCAAAAAGGTCCCAGACTGATGTTACAGTGCCACTTCTAGAGGCAACGTCTTTGTCTTAATGACAATAATTCCTAATAAAAAAAACAATAATTCCTGCCTAACCTATGATACAACGCAAATTTCACAAATACACCAAGCGTATCCATTCTTTTCTTTTATCGTAATATGAATAGATTTGATCAATTGGTGAACAAAATGTCAATTAAAACCCATTGTATCTTCTCGTAATGCAATTTACGTTCCCTAAAGCAAAGGACCACTCTTCCTCATAGAGGAAGAACATTCTTCAGTTGCGAATTCTCTCCCTGGATGAACGTACAGCAGCATCGCAAACAGGTGGGAACAGCGTCTGCGCTGATCGTTGTACCAGCAGCTTCACACGCTTGAATCTCGTCGGCAACAATATTTACGTTAACGCATAAATCACAGCCAGGGCCGAGATAGAAAGGTAAAGGTGGCGTGGCTACGTATAAAAGCAGCCAACCAGCCAGGGCAACGGTGGGAATTGGCATGCATGAGAATGCCTTGGCATTCGATTTAATGCGGGTAAAGAGGTAAGATGCCATGAAACATATCTATCCTGTCTTATCGGATCTCGAAGATGTATATCGGTCGACGTCGAGCTCGACAACCACCTTCGTTCCTGTTCCTACACTACGTCCTCCAACCCTCCCTTTTCCTCTTTCCAACCCTTCGCCGGTCCTTTCTCGATCGAGGTTCAACCAAAGTGGAATCCTTGTCTATTGGGTGTCTCAGAATCGTATACGTGAACTTAACCAACTGATAGATGTTGCAGAAAGGGAAGAGTGAGATTGTTCTTGAATCATTAATGCAGAATTCGTTCCTCTTCGATCGATCCTCTTAATTCTGGCATATTTCTATGTAAACTCTTTTCACGTTAAGTTTACGTATGCTGAACAAATGTTATTATTGTTAATTTTATCATTCTTTGGTAATATTATTGTTACTGTTATTACTATTATTACTCTTTTCATTCCTACTATACTCTTTTTTATTGTTTTTCTACTATTTCTTTTTTGGAAGGACTATTTTTTGTTTTGTTCTTTCAAATGATACAATTGACTTTGCCGAATTACACTTTCAAACACAAAAATTCTTTAAAATATCAGTGGTGTTATAACTAACTCCATTTTTAATTCGATTACAGTTTAACCTGTGACTAAATTGCACCTTATTTTATGATTAAATTAAATTTTACCTGTATAATACACAATTTAAGTTAAAAACAATATTTTAATTCAGATTGTATGATATGCACAGAAAGAAAAGTAATCGATAATAAACAAATATCTATCCAAATAGTAATCAGTATATCAAACTGATTTATCGTAGAGTATTCATAACGAGATGCAAATTAAATAGTAGAAAAAAAGAAATGATACCACAAGATTTATTTGTCCTGTTTCATAATTTCTGTCTATGATTCAAATTGATTCTTACAATTCCATCACGTCCCGTATTGACACACTTCAGGAAAGCATCCTCTATAAAAAGCCTACGATACGTTATCCATCTTCATCTTTTCCTTAAATCGCTATCCTTCTCTACAATTTTCCATCGACTTCTTATTCCCTTCCTCTCCCGTCCCTCGTCCACCATTTCGCCACGCTTTGACCCTCTTCTTCCTGTTGTCCTCGTCAATGATTTCCCGGGCGTAGTTCTCGTAAACTTCAACCATTTCAACTTCTTCTACATTGTACACTCACGCCATTTTGCCCGTCATTTTCGCAATGCCATCGATTTCCAATAATCGATCGGTTGGCCAACGGTTGGAGCACGGTGCAAGTGAACAGAACGCTCATCACGTATTCCATTTCGTCATGTCGCTGTGACGGATCGAAGCGGAGCTTTAGGCTGACCCGTAAGTTGCGAACAAGTAGAGAGTGAGTGAGAGAGAAAAAAAAAACGAAGGGAAAAAAAAGTGAGGGACCGTAACAGAATTCACGATGTCACTCACGATGACTTCCGGTTAACCATCGCTTCCACCCTACCACTCGGATTAATGCACAGCCGTGTGTGACTACAGCTTTATGTATTTTAACCTGTGAAACATCGTTCCAGAGGATTTTCGTCCTGCTCCATTCTCTCGGCGGAGAATGGTCATATTTCGAAAAGCTACTCTATTGTTTGCCTCGATGTGAACGTTCCACTTGTCGCGCGTAACGATAGAATAGCTGAATTATTTCTTATCCCGTACACTTTCGTGCTTCGTATTACACTTTGCCTAACAACTTCTTCTCTTTCTTACGAGATCTCTACAATACTTATTGTTAACACTCCAAAGCTTTTGTATTGAGCTAATGGTTTTGTAAAACGTTTGTAAAGTATTTGTGACTTTTTTCGTTACTTTATATTCTTGTATTAAATGTAAAGGATAAAGTAGCTTAATATGAGACCCTAGCCTATCTTCGTTACGGAGAAATCTCGAACAATCTTTTGCTTCAGAATTAACTATACTTCAGTTACGTTATTCGAATGTGGCATAGAAAACAACGTAGTGTTTTGAGCAAGCATATGCGTGGAACACATTGCAAAAAGATTTTCAAGTCGTACAATTCAATTACGAATGTATCCAAAATGGTAAGTGCATAATCATATTTATAAATATTGTTGTATAGTGCATGCAATGGAGTTCAAAGCTTAGTAGTTGTCTCATATTCAGCTACTTTACCCAATATATGTTGATGTATCAATTGCTTTTGTATTGAGGGAAAATAAAACTGGTAGAACTTACAGACGTACCAATTACTCGTTATTAGATACAAATAAATCATGTAAACTGCGTCAGAAATATTGTTTGCGTCACAACAACTCGGAAAGATATTTTATAAAATATTCATTCCTATAAATAGCCCGTAACAAATTTCAAACAAACATCCTTTCATAAAGCATACCATTGATTTTCTATACACACGTACACGTTGCATTATGACGTGCTCGTATTTCATTCGATTTTATTTAAACGCGAATACGCTGATGCAGATTATTGGAAAGAACGGAGAAAGGAAAGAAAAGATAATTTCTTTTTCGTCACAGAGGCTGGTACACACATACAGACACACGTACATTTGTACGAAAAAGATAATAGCAATTGGTAAAGTGCTTGTCATTAGCAAGGGGGGGGGGGGGGGGGGACGAATTTTCATGATACCAATCCGAACGAAAATCTTTCAGAGCGTTGAAAATCTCGCTGAGTCATTACTCTTCTTTCAAACAGCGGTGAGACGATGAAAGCACGTCCTGTCGACCAGTTGGGCGAGAAACGAAATGAGAAGGCCAGGGATGAAAGAGAGAGGGCGCAGGAAGTGAAGTAAAAAGAAAAGAAAAAAGGGGAAAAAAGAATAATCACGAGTCACACGGTCGAAAGGCAAGGGAAACGAATATATCTGGAAAATGAATCGGATAAAAGTGTATTCTGAGGAGGATTTCTAGTTGCACCCTCGTAAACTTGTCGATCGAATATCATCTAGGGTATTAACCGAAGAAGATGGAAAGGTGGGAAGCGAGAAGAACAATAAAAAAAAAAATCGACAGTTCGTTACTGATACACGTATGGAAATGTTGAAATCACTCGTAAATTTTTTAAACGTCCCCCACGCGTAAATATTTATCGCGTCATGCTTTCTGTTGCACGACGCACGGAACGATCCTTTTGTAATTTCATGCAAAACACCGGTTGAATATTTATTTCTTTGTTCGCTCGTTCGGTATTTGACATTTCATCAGTTCGCTCTCTCTTTTTTTTTTTGTTTCCTTTTTTCCGTTCCTTGTTATTTATTGGCCGACGAAATATGGACACGTCGAAGTTACTCGATCGTTCGTAAATCGATGGAAACGCCTCTTCCCCACGTGTTCACCGCAACTCGAGTATGAATTTATCTTCGAAAAGAAAAAATGTTGATTATTTTGTTGTATTATTTGCATCATTTATAACGCAAAATAAAAAGAACGGAATATATCTTTATTTCTTTTGCTTTCTCATACTACGATCCTTATTAATTATTTATGTAAAAAAGCATATAACTGATCTTGGAAAAATATCTAAAAGAAACAGAATTTAGAGAATATCGTTATTGTACGAATATTCTTACGTTTATTATTATTTTCTGAGTACTATATATTATTATAATTTTAAATATTGATATTTATGTTGTTTATTAACTTCGTTAATTTCACATTCTCTAACCGATCAGATTAAACGATCAATATTAAACTCTCAGTAAGGCGTAAACTTAAAAAATTCCTTTCCTGTAGAATTAATCTTTCGCGATACACTATTATTAATAATCAACTAACAAAAATGACGTATAACCTCGTTTATTCGTCAAAATCAACGAATGTACGCGTAAAAGAGCAAGGTAAAGGTAATTTCACGCCTCTTACATCGAAACGCTCGTTTTTCTTTACGCGAGTCGTATCATTCCAATACCATCTAATTCGCGTAAATCGTTAAACGATTTGTGAATCTTCTTATCAAGGATTGATTGTCTCACGAGCCGATTTTCCACAAAATCGAGCGATGGATTAACGTTCGCGATGTTAGGTTTAATTCTAAAGATGTCTCTCGATCTGCAAATAGATCAGTTGATCACAAAAGTCTCGTCTCTCCTTCTCTCTGTCTCTCTTCCTTTCATTAAGAGTATAGAATGGTTGGAAGACGGCGTTCGCCTTTTAAACGACGCCAGTCGTACGACGATTACGATGCAAATCAAATATGTCATTTATATCTGATGAGGGCCATAATGAACTCGTTATTTGTCTGTCCGTGTGAAACGCTGAAAATGCAAATTCAGAGATGGACGCTTTCGATGTGACACGCCTACGTCCTCTTTTCTTGACGTTCCCTGTACTTTTCTCGCTTCTTCGAACTGGTCCTTAACTGTTCGTTAGAGGAGCCAAAGATTCTTGACACGCCTGTTGTTTCCTTACCGAAATTCTTCGTATTCTGAAGAAATACGAATTTACATAGAATTTGTCATTTTACCGATCGAACAGATTCTTAGCAAACACTAAACAGCAATCCGAAGATGTGCAAGATGTATGAAACACCCTGTACATTTCGCACACTTCGTGTACGATCGATTTTCTGTTCCACGTGGTGGAACAATATCACCGGATGGCCCATTAAAATTCTGTTATATATTATTAAAACAATCCTCGAAATCAGAAAGAAAATTGCTCACTTTGTACCGTTGAAGAGCCGTAACGTATTAGTTAGACAAAAGAGAATTTGGTACGCGCAGCACTCAATCGTCTTTGTCTTTTCTTTTCCTCCTTTTCACAGTGAAAAAAAAAAAAGGAAAAATGTCGTTCGCGGAATAGATGATTACAGAATGCAAGTGGAATCGATATTTTCAACAACGAGGTCGTTTACGTTAAACTTATGAGTAGCCACTCGTTCGTCCGCCCGCCGGGAAACGCTCGGCAAAGAACTCTAGAATACTCCTGTGACTACTAAAATTATTCAGTGTGTCTTTTCACGGCTATTATATTATATGTCGAAATTACATTCGAGTTTCATGGGAAGTAATTCCACGTTTTTCCGTGGTCGTCCCTTCGAACATAGCGTATATATATGTGTGTGTGTGTGTGCGTCCGATAATGCGTGTGCCGAGTTAAAACTGATTACCCATTTGCGTAAACAATAATCCCCAATTAATGTGAAAGATTAATGCACAGTATTATGGTGAGTCATTAGCTATATTTTGCAAAATTCTCTGATGTTAATAATTTGTTTCAACTGCTTTTTTAATAATATTACTACTAAATTTTTCTAGAAATTTTACATCGCTTGAATTCTTCATTGAATTCTTTAATAATTGAGGATTAATTTCGTTTGTACTAAATATATCGTTACTCAAATATTTATTTTTCCATTTTTATTAGTTTATTCCCAAACCATTTTTATATACACGTTTATCATTATAAATGCATAAACACAAAATCGTCTAAAAGACAAAAATATATTTATAAATATTAATCATTCGTTGATAAAAAAAAAAAAACTGAATATACATAAACATATAAAAATTACACAAGATAATTAAAGATTGAAGAAAATCTCAACGAAACCGTGCGCATAGGGTTGTCAAATCTCAAAGTCAACAGATTGGATTCCGCGAATCCAATTATCCAGCCCTCAGCTCAGCGAAACTGAAGGAAGAGCGAAACGTCAAGTGAATGACGATTAACCTAACCCCAAACCAGGTACAACTGCAAACATCCCCCAGCCAACTGGGAAAAACCCATCAATTAACCTAACTTACATTACCCTAAGATAACGAAATCTTTGTCATCCTCGTATAATTGCCTCGTTGCAACGAACGTTCCACGACAAAATTTTCCTCGACAGTTACCAGACAAGTGTTAACAATTCCCCTATACATGTTACGCCAATATAACCGTACCGTTTTTGACAATTATTGGCGTCGACTTGGGACGAGCACGTAGCAATAGTCCCGCGTGAATTTCTAAAGTTCGTCGCGCCACTTGAAGTTTTGACGAGACCGAAGTACACGCATCACCTGAGCCTGCCCATCTGTAAACAAGATTTATAAGCGGAAACGTTTTAGCGAAACTTTCACTCCCACGAGTAAAAGCAACGGCGTGTGCTCGCGCGCACGCCTGACCGAATGCCGTTACCTCTGAAATGCTTCTCGATAGGAAATATTTCACTTCGGCGAACACACGGGGATATACGTAATTCCCAATGCATTTTATTTCACATTCGATACACCAACCGAAAGGTCACATTCGTGTATACCAGGGTACGGTGGTTAGGTTAGGTTAGTTGGTTGGTTGGTTTAGCGGTCTGTCGGTTCGAATGGGGGATTCAGATTTGTGGAGAAAGAATAAGGGATGAATAGAGCTATGGAAGATGGCTGGGGACGAAGGACCGAGGGTAATGAATGGAGGTTTGAATAGAGTGGAAATTTCGGATTAATAGAGGATCGCTGGAATAACCGTTTTAGAAGCAGAGGTACGAGATTTTTTGAACCGAGCTGAACGTATAGCAGCAGTTGAGGCAGATGATGTAAATAATCGTGAAGTGGGGGAAAACTATGGCGGTAGGAGTGTAGACACGTGACTTTAGAATTGCATCAAAAGAGCCTGAGTCTCTTTTTCTTTAAGTTAGTGCATATGAAACTTTGTATTTTTATTACAAGCTAACATTTGTCTTGTTGCTTGTGTTATACTTTTGTTTATAACATAAACTCTTCTAGAATTTTATTGTCTATCATTAAAGTAATATTTTGCTTAAATTTTTTCAAAATCGTTTATATTTAGTATTTATTTTGAGTATTTCACAAGTATGAATTCTGTTGATGTTCTTACAATTTTGTAACATGAATTTAAACGCAGCAATAATGCTGCTAAAGCGCCTAAGATTAATCTGTATTACTTTCTTATGGGATAAGTGACGTTTTAAATTAAAAAGTACTTATTCAGAAAATTATGCATGCGTCCGTAACACGCGAAAGGTTAACAGGTTTACATATTATCCATGGCGTACTATGTAGGCCTATTTCACTGTGTCGTATGAACATTCTTTCTGCCGCATAATTTCTGATAAATCTTGAGAAATGGTACGTAATAATTTCGCTCTTTAAACGCGAATCTTAAAGCAGCGCTACTTTTTGTGAAAGCAAATGGAAGCTGGTATGAGAGGTTTTCTATGGAACTTACAAATTAGATATTAAGGCTTCAGAGCGAGATTCAGGTGGAAAACCACCGATCGTTTTTCCTATCTCGCCTTCACCAGCTAACCGTTCTGTAGTCTTTATTTGTGTTCTTGACAAGTGGCGGCGGGAATAGGCCGCGAGAAGCGATGGAACGAGAGGGAGGGAGGGAAAGAGAGGGACAGACAGAGAGAGTGAAAAGGAGAGAGAAAATGAGTGAGATAGAAAGTGAGAGGGCGTGATTAAGTGAGAGAAAGAGAATGAGTAAATGAGAGAGTGAAAGAGAGAGATAGACTGAGTGAGATAGAGTGAAATGGAGTGAGTGAGAGAGTGAGAAAGAAAGAGTGAGTGAGAGAGAACGAGTGAACGATTGAGTGAAGGAGAAAGAGTGAGTGAGAGAGTGACACAGAAGAGAAAGAGGGAAAATGAGTGAATGAGAATGAGAAAATGAGTGAGAGAGGAGTGAAAAAGCAAGAGAGAGAACGAGTGAATGAAGGATGAGTGAATGAGAGAGTGAAAGAGGGAGCGTGAATGAATGACAGAGTGGGAGGAAGTGAAATGAGCGCGAGGCAGAGAGGGAAGCAGGGTCGAAGGCACTTTAGAAGCGGTGGTACCGAGCGTACACATACAGAGTTGCGGAGGTGGAAACGAAGTGATTTACGAGTAATTAGTAGAATGCAATTAGTTAATAGTCATAAGGGGAGACGACGATTTCAAACGTAATAATCCTACTGCTGTCTCTCCTCTGTCACACTTTTGTACTTACGGAGCAAGTAAACCGACGATTCGGAACAATCGGATGTTGTGTTGTCGAAACGATTGTGTTGCTTTTGATAGACAGTCGAGCAGATTGCACATTGAAGAATTGCACTTTGCGAATTTTGCAAATTGCATAAGATACGTCTTAAAGATCGCTGAACCGCCTTGGAAAACAGACATTTTGAAAATCTGGCAAATGTTCGAAAAATAATTTTTATATATAATTAACGAAATCAAAAGAGAACCTTCCTTCTTTATGAAATAGAAAAATTAAACATAACTACGGCCTAAAGTATGAAGGTCCTTTAACAATATTCTCTAGTCTTTTATTTTTTCTCTTTTCTTTTTCATTTTCCCTTTCTTTTGCTAATTTTTTTTCATGTTTCTTCAATGTTTCAAAGGTTAGGAAAATTTTTCATGAGTTCGCGTGGTTTTGCCTCTTCAAAAATCTTATCTAATCTACATGGATAGTTAATTTGTATTAATACTAATTGTACCTTATCAGAAAACCTAACCTAACCTAATTATACTTTACTAAAATATTTAATCTAACTTAAATATGGTTTACTAGAATTCTGAACTAATTTAACTATATCTTAGGAAAAGATTTAACTCACCTTCATTATACTGTACAAAAAACTGAATCAAAGCTTACTATACTTTATTAGAATACCAAACATCACCCATACATGCTTCAGCAAGAAGTCTAACCTAACTAAAATCATATCTTACCAAAAAATTGAACCTAATCCAGCTGTACTTTACTAAAAATCCTATCAAAAAACCTAACCTGTTCTAATTATACTTCACCAAAAAGTTTAACCTAGCCTAATTATATCTTATGACTATTAATATCGCAATTTTACGCAAACTCGTATGCAAATTTATTTTAAAGCATTTACATTCGAATAAATGTACCGTAAGATGTAAAATCTTTTGTTCATCGTAACTTTTGAACTACGGCAGCTCCAGATCTCAGATAAAGTGCAGGTCACTCTAAAATATATCAGAAATTCAAGGATATTCGAGTGAAGGTCCCATTTTCCAGAAAATTACCTTCCCTTAAATCCTAAGTTACTATTAAGTTTCAGAACAGAAGACCCGGAGCATTTGTTGGAAATTAATCTGCCCGAAGTACCATTACAGACAATATCGAATTAACTAAACGGCGAGGAAGCAAGAGAGTGAGCAAGGAAAATACGAATCGTTTCATGGAGAAAAGTGTGTCGGCTGTTTGCAGCTTATCAGCGGCGTGCTTACAACGAGAACAACGAGATTGATTTCGTTGAAGCGGCCGGGTGAGAAGAACGACAAGTGGGGATTCGTGCAATTCCCAAGTATGTCTTCAGAGGACCTCTGGTGCGACTGCGAGAACGTGCACGAGCGGAGAGTGCTGAACGACCGATAATTGAATAAAGGACGTGTGGACGAGATCGGCACGCCAACTACTAGCGCCACCGTTAACGTCCGCGTTCCCTGGTTAGCGTTACCAGTGCGATCGTTATTCAACAGAATCGAATGAAACCTGTCGTCATCGCTAACGACAACAGCCATTTTTCTCTATATTGACACTTTCGTCAGTGAATTTTGCGAGTTTAAAAAACCAGTCGCTGTTCACGCAAAGAATTGAACCTTCTTTTTTACGAAGTGATCATATTCTCATGGTTTTTAATATTTTTAATTCACTCAAATTCAAAATATGACCACATTCATAAAGATTGAAATATTTTAATTTTTTTTTTTTAATTTGGACTGTTATAGTTTTTCTTTTGTGGCAGCTTTTTGAGGAGTTCCGGGAAAATCATTATAGTTCCTAAGTAAATGAGCATTTCCACCTCAAAAAAATCCTCAGGATTTGCGAAATAGATATTAATAAACGTGCAAAGTTTCAAATTAATCCATCGCACAGATTTCCTTTAAAAAATTCCGAAGTGATATGTTAGTTATAACAACAGTCACAGTAAGAAAATTTGTTTAATAAAAATATAGAAGAAAAAGTTCAATGGTGCAACGTCAGTTTTCTCTTCGTGGCAATACTTTTTCTATAATAATATGTAGTTATTCAGTTTTAAATTGAACTATTCCCGGTGATAAATCGATTCCTTTCGTTAGTACGCGTATAGAAAGTAACAAGTGAGCTCATCGAAAAGAGAATAATTTACGAGGATAAACGAGGGGTTTAAGGGTAATTTAATAAGAAGAATGGCTGGATCCTTGGAGTCTCGTACCTTGGTCACCTCAATCACCTAGCCCAAGTTAATTTCATTCTTTTTTCTTCGTTTCACTGCAGAATTAAGTGCACTCAGATCCTGCGGTTATTATACCGTTATAATAGCAGCATGTAAAAAAATATTTGCACTCCAATAATGGAAAATTAAGTTACTTCATGGCAAACGAAAGTGTATAGAAATTCTACTTATTAAGCACACTTAAATACCTCTGCTTAAGCTATACTTTCATTATTATTACTAATTTATATTGTATATATCTTTTTATTATTATAATGAACAAATTCTTAAATTAATTCCTTCATTTTTATCAAAAAAGTATATATTTCTTATTAATTTCATGTTATTATTGATTTATTTATATATTTATTTCATTATTATAATAAGTAGATTTTGATTTGCTACGATATTGTAAATAATTTAGAAAAGATTGTTTCATTAATATTACAATGTGTCAAAGTAGTATAGTATTTTATTTTCTTCACGGAATTAGAAAATAATCTTCAAAAACATTCACTCTTGTGTATTAGCTAAACCCTTCAACTGATTAAAAGCGAATCGCTATCCATTAGTTCGCTTGACTGAACGAAGAGTGCAGTATCAAATAAAATTGTTTAAAACAAAGCACTGCTATTGATTTCTGGACGACCGATATTTTCCAGTGACCAGCATTCCACCTACACTCCCGTTGCTATTAATACGTTTGCACAGAATAGAGCACAGAAATTTGCCGATTTTTCGAATGAAATAGAATTTCACGCTTCGAATTTTTTATCGAGTTCTTTGTATCAATGCAAAGATGCCATTACGAATTTTTATTTTTTATAAACAACTTCAGTAATATATTTCTCTTCGTTCCTCAAACACAGTTCTAGTTCACATTTGAAAATATCCTATCAACTTTTCGATTACTTCGTTAAGAATTGGTGCAATTTTATCTTTTGGTATAACATCACAATATAGATCTTCTAATTGATCAAAAAAGAGATTCAGACTTCTCAGAAAAAAAGCTCAAGTCGTTTGGTACAATATTAAAAAAGTTATTTTGTTTTAAACAAATTTTATCTTATATATAATAGCTCAGAAATGTATTTTATTAATCGAATACTTTAACGAGCTACTGTACATAAGTTAAGGTAAAAGTAGTCGTAACTTATGCCTCTAATACGCCTTCACTATGATGACCAAACTTGCAAGATGTAATTTCGTCTCCGCAAGCGGACCGTCCTTAAGGACTCGCGAAAGGGACGAAACTATAACGATCGTTCTCCCATTTAACAGACAGGAAGTTTCAATATTCCAGAGCAAATATTTGGTACCAATTACATATAGGTACACCCGAGTATTAGCATTATTCGGCTAGCATACGGAATGGAATAATCAGTTTGGCTGCTTGTACGCTCGCAGGCAGAGGGCTGGGAGCGAACAACTCGCCGATTATTCAAATCCGATAAACGGTACGTTTCACAAATCGTCAGCAATGATCGACACTGTGTTGCAAGATAAACAGGTGTACAGGTATTTGTAAAACGCGCCAAAAAAAAAAAAAAAATGACTAGAAACATTGGTTGGAAACAGCAGGTTATTCTAAGTTTACTATACTTTCCACAGATCTGCTATTTTCGAAATTTTGGACATTTTATTTAAAACATCTTTCCAATAATTGTTCAAAATATTCATTACATTAAACATAAACACGTAAAATATATGAAAGAATTTCAAAAGGTGCAGTTTTCCAAATTGTTCAACTAATTCTCCTTCAAAAGCATAGAACTTTTATAATCAATCAGGAAAGCAAAAAAGGATTTCGATTCCTTGAACTTGAAATATCCCACGCAACCTACACTTCCAGTGCTCTGTGAAAAAAAAAGAAAAAAAAACGAAAAAAAGAGAAAAGATCGACGTTGTCTCGTAACTTCGTTAGAGCTCATCGCGAGACGAGAAACGAGAGTGTAGCCAGCAGAGTTGCGAGTAGAATTTCTTCCGGGCCGTGAGAAGACCGTGAAATCCGTGCACCAGGCTTGTTTTATCTTTCGTTTCTTTTCACGAGTGCACCAGCATCGACAGAGCTCTAGAAGCCTACTCTTCTTTTTTTCGTTTCTTTTCTTTTCTCTCTCTCTCTCTCTCTCTCTCTCTCAACTCGGGTGGCCTAGCTACGAAGAGAGATCCGGTTATGCTGGCGAAACATTCACCCGTTTCCCCGAGACTGTGGAAGCCCCGAGGAGGAAGCCATCGAGATAAGTAAACGGTCGCGACCGCGTGGCGCAATTCTTTAAACGTTGCAGCTGCGGTACTAGGCAGAGGATATTTCTCATGAATGTTTCAAAAGAAATTGCGGATCTAACCCCACGGCGGGGTTAAATCATTTGAACCCTCCCTCATTCCCCTCACCTAGACTCAACCCTCTTTTGCACTCATCCTCCCCTTCCCTCCATGGTTATCCAGTTATCATGTGCTCTTTTATTCTTCTTCGGGTGTCTCTTTCTCTGAACTTGCGTCCTCTACGTTCCCCTTTCTTCTCAACGAATTTTGCTCCTTTTTTTCCCACTTCCTTTCCTTCCACCTATGTTTTCTCAGTCACACTTCTACGGGGCACACAAAACTGGGCTTTTCCGGAAGTGAGAGGGCGGCGTATATATAACATCGACGAACGTAGTTACGAATTACCTGCCGGTGGCTCTGAATGGGTATCTATAATGCATAGCTCTGCCTTATTCGAGATTTTCGATCCCCGACGAGGGTTAGCTTTCGACTCGGGTAAACTCAGCAAGAAGGAATAATGAATTCTTAAATATTCGCTTAGTCGGAATAGGTGCGGCCCAATGAATCGATCTCGAGTCAGGGAGAAAGTAGAAAGGCACCATTTTGTCTGTGTACACCGTATGATTTATACAAATTTACAAATTTTTCTGTAATCTCACACCTTTCGATTTTAATACAAATTTTAGATCTCTGCTAATTCTTGTGACTTTGAAACGAACAATCGTGCAAGTTTGATCATGTGGAATATTCCAAAATTTTAACGCAGTTTTAGAAAGTCTAGAATAATAAAGAATTGGACTTAGATATGGAAGATTGGACAGTTTGCCTCGCGAAGAATTGAATCAAGATTGCCTGTTGCTTATGTGCTCTCAGATATAAAAAGAGAGGGTGAAAACAGCAGAAAGTAACGAAATTGAATTGTTGTAAATTTTACTGTAAGAAGTAAATTAAAAAAATTGAATTTAACCAATTGTTGAATACTGTTCTCCCATACAAAGCGAATGCAATTAAAAATACACCTTTCTATATTCTACGTGTGCAAAATACTAAAAATTTCCACTATTTGAGTTACATAAAATAGTGATTATTAACTTATTAAAAAGATTGTGAATTATTTATTGACACATCTGATATGTATATTGGATCAGAGCTTCAATATCCATAAAAAAATAGCAATAACAGTGAGGAAATGAAAAGGGCGCTCTAGCTATGGCTATAAAGTCCCGGCATGTTAGTTCGGACGTCGCGATTATTCGATTCACGCTTTGGTCCCTCAAATTCTTCTTCAGTTCCTTTAATTCGAAGCTCGTTCAAGATGGAGGCACTTACTATTGCATAAAAGAACATTTCTAAAAGTGTTTGCATGTCTGTTAAAAGAATTAAGAGGAATTAGATTTTATCCAATGTCAAAATTGGGAGAATTTTGACGAATTCGTGATATTTAAACTGCAATAGAATATAATGGATACTTGGAATATCTGCGATACGTCTCACTATACTCCGTGGACATGCTTACCGATACTCTGCATTTGTAAAGGTCAGCTTTCATAAAAATAGTATCGAGGAAGAAAGCGGTAATGGTTTATTGGCAGTATCTCGACGGATGTTATAAATACAAGGGATATTGTAAGCATAAATTCAGAAATACCATCCATCAGTTTCGATTACTTGAGGATACACCAACAGTGAACGCGCGATAACTATTTAACAGTGTTGTATGGCTTTTGTGCCGCAGTGAAAGGCGTGCACAACACACAAATTTGATTATACTTCAATTTTTTCCGAAATCGCTCCATCATTTTGAAAGCCTTACTTTAGAGAACATCGCATAGGTCAACATTCAACGTTCATACTTTTGAAATAGCCAATGCAAAAATTACGTTTACTGTTTCTTTTAATTCTGCATCTACATTTTCAACTCCTTTTGCTAATAAAAAAAAAAAAAAATAGTCGCGAAAGCGTTTTATGTTTGGGATTTTCAGTTACTGTTTGTCTTCAACATATTTCTACTTTCGTTCACATTTTATCAAATACGTTATTTTGGTTTGTGCAAGTGATACGAAACATTTGACAATTGTTATTATATTATTTGAAATTATTTGCACAATTCTTAAATTAAAGCAATTGCAGCAAGGAAAGATTTCTAAGTAGTAATCATCGATATTGACGAAACTTTGGGGATTTCTAGATTTAAAAAGAGAAAAGTTAGTCAAGAAGATTTTCCTCGAAGTTGAAAGTCATGAACACAGTTAAGTTAATATCTGGAACATTATTATGAGCAGAGGAAGAGTGTGTATTGACGAATTTTATATTTTTCAACGACATTGCAAGAGACTCTCGCGATGTGTTAAAATTCCAAGAATCTCAAACTTTCATTTCGTAACTGTTATACTACTACATCATTGTATCGTTACATTATTACCAGAAAATTTCTTTGTACTAATTATTAATTTCCATTTCTCAATATGTCTGAAGATTGCAATCGACTGTAATCATTCTTAATCATTTTTCGATATCATAATACGAAAAATCGAATTATAGGACGCTGAAGACACATACGCTGAGGAATTTAAGTATTTCACAGAAAATGAAAAGCAAAGTTCAACGTGGTGTATAAACAGAGCTATGAAACTTAGATTAATTTATAACAATCGCGAAGATTTTGGAATTCTCACACAAAAATAAAGTCCTTCAAAGAGCTCAGCTTTGTAAAATGAAAAATTGGCCAGCACCTGTCTCAGAATCTTATCAATTTTGCATACTAAACTAAAAAAGAATCTCTATTTTAATATTCCAGAGAAAAATCAATCTTCGGACAATTATTCTTCAAGTTACTCTCATTTTAAATCGTTTCATGACTTTTGCTCCACTCTATTTAAATATATTTCTTATTATTTTCTCATTATACGTTTGCAACAATGAAAACTCTCTTTCTGGTCTATCTGAGAGCATCGTGTAAATCTGTCCGTGGCCAACGGACGTGTTAAACCATCTCAGCGATTATTCTCCTCGCGTTCGAGAGTGGGGAAGCTTGTGTGGCGTTGTCAACGCGATAAACTTCAATAAAGTAGCCGATCGGTAGGTTAATATTTCATAATGGGACGATAAATTAATCGGTGGTCCGTGTACCACGGGATCACGTGTAATTGTACGTGATATACGTTGATTGTGGGGTAGATGGTTGTCTGTGTGTACCAATGTAATTTGAATCGCTTATGACCACGCGTTAACGTTGCTCGTTTCGCTACGTGTTATAAACACCCATTTTCGTCTATAGGTTACTGCTGCCAGTTAACATTTGGCCAACTGTACTAAATTTCCAAAGAAACTTTCATCGATGAACACCTCGAATACTGTTACCAATTCCCTGTGAACGACGTTACATTCTGCACGAAACATTGTGTTTTCGATAAACTATACCGAATTTCTGTGAAATTACATTACGAAAGATTTCAATTTGTTCACAGACCAGTTGTAACCAATAATTGTTGAAACATATAGGTTACTATTCTTCTAACTATTTACACGGAATAGTGTTACAATTGTTACAGTGATTTACGAAAATATTTAAACACTTACTGTAGAAAAATGATTAGGAATATGAACTAGTGGAATTAATTGTGGATATTTGTAAATTTTTAGAAAGTAATGGTAAATGTTAAAGTATTGTGTGTAATGAACCGTTTAAAATCCGCGAATTATGTTACTTTCTCGAGGCCTGTTACTTTCGAGCTCGTTAATTCATCTTTTTCAATGTAAATATCTGGCCATGTGTATCCTCGGAGGTAATTTTCAATGTCTGGTGTAAAATTAATGGGAAAATACAATAACCTTTAAATGCTTGGATAACGTAACAAATGAACAATAGCTATTGTTGTAGATAATATGAAACCTCCAGCGTTATTAATAATAGTAAAACGATTACTGGACGTTCCTCTTGCGCGAATTTCTATTAACGTATTTTACGAAATTTTTCAGTAATTTCGTATTTCCCCCACGTTTGACGTATCAAACGTAACGGGAATTATGAAAGTTCCCTGGCTGTTTGAACATATGTAATTCTGAGAATTTTTTAAATGATGGTGTTTCAGAATTTGAACGACGTTTTGCATAGTGTTTAAAGCGAAGAGTACAGTGAGTGATCAAATTATTCTAATTAGATGAAAGAATTATAATTCCAATGATAGTGAAATATAGGGTCTATTAAATTATTGTTGTTATCATTCTTTTTAAACGTATTGATATGTTACGTTTTTTCCATATGTAAATCCAATTTTCGTAAATTTTCTTATAAAACAGTGATTAAAGTTTATAGAAATTACATATTTTATATTCTCAGTGACATTATAACTGCAGCGCTAGTAAATTGTAGAGTTTAGTTTATTATTATTATTTAATATATTGATATTTTATAGTTTTCCATTTGTAAATCTAATTTTCGTAAATTTTTTTATGAAACAGTGATTAAAATTTATATAAATTCCATATTACATATTTTCACTGATATTATAATTGAAAAAGTACTAAAATATAAGTTCAACTAAATTATTATTTTTATTATTTTTCAAATATATTGAAATATTACATTTTTTCGTTTGTAAATCCAATTTTCGTAAATTTTCTTATAAAAAAGTAGTTAAAATTTATTTAAAGTTATCTCATGTTGTCGATGGTATTATAATCTCAGTAATAATACAATATAAATTAATTCCAAGAAGCAGTGTGCAAGAGAAAATTAATAGTTTCTTTTTTCAATAAGTTTATCATAGAGATGTTAAAAGAAAAGGACTGTAATATGTGCTGTAACACAGTCGTAGTTGATCAATCAATTCTGAGAGTTAATCATCACCTGTTAATGGTGGTCTTAAGTGTCAAACACCTGAGCTTCCTGTATTAGTCAATACACAACTGGTTAATTAACCTCCTAGCTAATATCTGCATCCGTTATTAGGTAAACAAAGATCGACGTCTATTTGGTCCAAATGCATAGTTTAATGATTATTTTCTATCTGAACGTGATCGTTACTTTGTATTACATTCATTTTTCCATTGGTGATACATGCACTATAGCTCACGAAAAAGTTCCCATCTTCTTTCAAACAGAATAATTTTGTTAAAATTGGATCAAACGACTTGAGTCTTTTTAAGAAGTTAGAATGATTAGTTTACTGAATTACATGTGAAAAATTTGTTGAGAAAATTCCAAGCAAACCAGTGACAGTCGCTTTTTACAACTTTCGAAAGTACGAAAATTTATAGGAAAGTTGAAAATTTTCCTGAAAAGTGTGGTTGTCAAAGTGTTAAGTCACACATTATTTCCGCTCCACCTTTGTATAACGCTGAAAGCTCATCAGAATGTCAAAATTATTCGAACGAGGAATTTATGAAATTCCATTTGAGTGAACCGAAGGAATCTCGATCAAACGACAAGTTAGAAATCGCATACAAACGAAACAATGGACACCGGCGCGTTGTAACAATAACCCAGGTGGATGCATCGATTCGATGACACGAATGAACGCCGCGAAATCGTGCAATTATCGTTGCGATACCCTCTGACCCGTTCCACTATTAAAGACGATATCCCCGGCTCGTTAAATATCAAAATCAATTTACGCGGAACGATAATTGATAACGTCGAGTTAATCGCTGGGCCGAAATTTACTGGAATACTCGAGCGGTCATTGGTCTGTGTGTGTGTGTGTGTGTGTGTGTGTGTACGCGTTAAGCGTGCCGCGTATTTATGACGCGTCAGTGAAATTAAACAACCGCGATTCGTTAATTAGAGAGAGGAGTCGGTTAAATAATGCAAGCTGCAAAGACCGAGCCGGACGTGGAATATCCCGGACAACAGTCGAGCACAGTGTGTACGCAGCCGTATAAGATTAATCTGGCTGAATGTTGCAGAATAATAAATCGTTTGTACGCAAGAACGAAGAATTTTGGCGATGAATCTTAACGATGGTGAACACGAACGAAACGTTGTTCCGAGATTTCTGGAAATTTCTTTCTCCTCGATGTGACAACTCTGAATCTGAACCGATGTGCACTCTACTATTGTACTATTAATGCTCTACTGTAATGCTCTATTCGTAGTTTCTAGTTATTTTTAAAATTGGTGGAATCTAGTAATAATTAACAAAGTTATTAATAATTTAAGTAAGTTTTTCAGTTTCAGTTTTAGTTTTTAAGTTTCTAATTTTGAGAAATCCTACTTGTTACATTTTTCAACGTAACAACGTTGAATCTTAGCAACCTGTGTTCTACTATAGTGCTCTATTTTTCAGAAATTTGGAGTAACTTTAAAAATTAGTGGAATTTAGTAGCAATTAGTAAAATTGTCGATAATTTAAGTAAGTTTTCCAGTTTCAGTTTTAGTTTTTAAGTTTGTAATTTTGAGAAATCCTACTTGTTACATTTTTCAACGTAACAACGTTGAATCTTACTTAGGCTGATCGCTAATTGTTGATAACTTTGCACCGACATGCGTTTTACTATCTCACAGGAATATACAAACCTGTTTCCTGCTGGGAAATATTTGTGAAGCCCAAAATAATAAATGAACTATATAAAATATGTTATTTAGTTTATAATTAAATGAATCATATATTAAACATTAATTTTTTAAACGAAAGAAAGTAGCTTAAAGCGAATTCATGTAATTTTAGTTCTTTCTTTGCATTTATATTAATTAATAATTTACCATCAGCACGAATATCTCGTAAAATTTCAAAATTTTTCATGATTACTTATATAAATATTTTAAATAACGAATCCATAAGAATTTATTACTTTTTAATTTCAATATTTAGAATATACATAATTATTATAGTAATTTCATTGAAAATTTAAATATAAAAAATTTTCGTTCAAATAATGATAATATTAAAATCAGTTATACAATTTCTTCTTACCAATCTATTACACAAACAGAAATTTTCAACGATAACAAAAACTTCTACCATAATTAACAAACATAACTTTCAACAAAGATATGCTTTTCCAAATTCGACACCTAAGAGCCGTAATTATTTTTGTACCATCCTGATACAATCCCTTTTTCAGGTAACCCATCACGCAACGAAAAAGAAGAAAACAAAAAAAGAGGACAGCCGTTAATCGTGTTTCTACCATGACTGCAACATGCCCGACAACGTCCGTGACGCTTGCACCGAGCGTTTATTCGAAACGCTCGCAGATTAAGCGGCGTGGCCCCGAAAGGGACGTATATTCATGAACATTGCGGCTGGGGGGAATGTAGAGGGGGCAAACCCAACGAGAGAAGTGGTGCGCGAAAAAGAAAAGTCGACGACGTTTTCCAGCGGTCGCGAGCACCAGCTGCTCCCTTAACGAACGTTAAGCTAAGTAAGAGCGTTAACCCGGTGCTTCGAAGAAAAAACCGCGTGCGAACCGGCCACAGCTGTGGCAGGGTCGCGGTACTTTGGCTAACTTTCCCGTTAATGCTCATCCTTGGCAAAAGAGAGAGGGAACCAAGCGATGGCATAAGAGAAACGACCAGTCCAAGAATTCCATTAAAATACATTAGATTCCGGGACAGTAGACGCCAATCGGTTCGGCACGTTTCTTAATGGAGTTTCCGTTCTGGTGATCCATGTCGCCAGAAAACCTGTAGACCCTACCTTAACGTTCAACTGGAAACTCATCAGATACTGGCTACCCATGGAATTTCAAACTTGTCCTATACGCTTATTCATTTGTTGGCAACGGTTTCGTACAATTTATAGGATGAGATAAGTATGTATATATCGGTGTAATAAATTAACCTGATAGTCTAGTAACAATAAGGACCAATGGATACGGCGTACCGAATGATGATTTAGTACTGTGACGTGTTGCCTATGTTTAATTGTAGGAGTTGTCTCCATTTGGTGTTCCAATGGCAGATTTACGAGTAAAGAAGTTTCTCGGCTGTATTAAATCCTACCAATTATTAGAATATAGAAATTATTAGAGTATAGAATGTATATCAATTATAGAAATTGCTGTTTTTGTAAGTTGGAATGATAAATATGTATTTTTAAAAGTCGTTATATTTCTTCACTGTTTTTACGAAAGTCGAGTTTTCGATTTATTTCGTAGAATGGGAAGCGTGATAAGTTATTAAATATTTTCATCTATATGTAACAATTGAAATAAAGATTTGTTACAGTTAATATATTTATGAGACAATAAGTAAATAGAATTTTTATTGATCTATTTATTTAACGTACTAATTTCAATAATTCCATTTCTTTTTATGTAATATTAATTTGTAATTTAGTTTCAAAACATCAGATTATTTAAATTTTCTGAGGTTGACATATTTATGGTAACGAATGTTTTATTGAAACAACGACGAGTTATCTCGTTATCCCCGGCTGAAATGTTGAACTCACATTTCCAAGGAGACCTAACCTAATCCCACTAGCAAAGGAACGAAGTCCATAATTCATATATTTTCCAAGTTTCAATCCTTCGAATTAAGAGGATATATTAAACAGCTTCCTTAGGAAATGCCAGCTTTATAAAGCTTAAAAAGTTCCGATCCCAAGAAATTTCCACGAAATTTAAAAACACTTAATAAACTTCTCATCGCTTCGTAAATCACCTTACGTCTTTTCTCAAAGAATTCATACGCAATATGGTAGAAAAAAGAACACAGATTCTTAATACATAATACTAATCTAAAAATTATTATATTAAATTACTTTCAGATATTTAAATTTTGCTGAAAGAGTGTCAAAAATTCTGAGTGACCCTAATTTTTTGGGCCAGAGGCTTTATTTCACGAGTAAATCAGACTCTATACACTTGAAGAACTTTAAACTGTGAACGAATTAGTAATTTCTGTATGGAAAACGCTAAATTGTTCGAATTATAGAAATAAAATAAAAAATCCATGAAGATTTACAATCCTAATTAAGGAAAACATAGTACACAACACGTACAGCGTGTTTAATATACGCATTGCTGCATCAATCGTCGAGAAAATGTGTGAGGATGCTTGTTGCGAGAAAAAAAGAGGTTCTCAGTAGGCTTACTGTCCGGTTCTGTTTCCCCTCCTCCCCCTCGAAGGCAACCCAGTGGAAGCACATTATCGTCAAGGGTTCAGCCAGTGTAAACTCCTGGGGTTGCACGTGCAAATTGAGCACGAGTTGTTTAACATGGTCATAGGAGCTCGTCGGGTTGCGGCGCAGTAAGTCGTACCCCCCTTGTTGCACCTATGTATATACATACGTACACAGCTCCTCCAACAAGTCCCGTACAAGTCACGTCTGCGGAAATACAATCGTTGGGCTGATTTAATCTTGTGGATACGGCTAGTTACCTTGTGTATCTAAGGTACCAAAGATCGTCGTCGCTCCTCTATGCATCTCTCTTTCGCGCTCTCTTGCCTCTCTTTGGATCATTAGCTAGTATAATACGTCTATCTGTAGTACAAAGACACACTGCCGCTTATGGATATATGGACATTTAGTTAGAAAGATTCTCCTTGATGGATTATTACTCGTAATTCTGTATGAAACGTGTTTGCTTTTGTTTGCCCTTTACACATTTACGGAATAATTAAATTAATTGTTTGTTAAAGATATACATATAAATTGCAATACTATTAGTAATAATATGTTAATTATAATATTACTGAGAATCAATTATTAAAAATTACACTTTAGTTTCGTAAGATCGACATAAATTCCTTTTTTTTAAGAATGTTCAATTTCGTAATTATTTTGAAAATGTAACTTTCGGTTTATTATACACAAAGGAAATGAAATATAAAAGATGCAATATATTGTGTATACATAAAATATATAACAAGATATAATTTTGTTAATATATTCATATTGTATCGTTAAAAATTGTTTACATATTATTTGTAATACATAAATTGTAATATTATTTATGAATTATCTAAAAATTATTTAGAATACATAATATATTAAAAAGTTTGAAGATGGATGACTTTTTGTTCAGAAAATGTGTAAAGAAAAAGGGCAGAAAAAAGACTGAAAATATTTCACGTGAGAAAATACGAAATTTTGCCACATCCTTTCCTATTCAAATCAATTTTTTTTTCCAAACCCTTGAACAATCTTCCAGCAAATAAATTATTCCTAAATGGAAACACCGTAAACACTGCATTCCAAGAATTCTCGAACTCAAAGACTAACAATTTCCATAAACGTGAAATAACGAAAGGTACTTAATCGTTTGAAAAAGTGTACAATGTCAAAATTTTCATAAAAAAAAAAAAAAAAAAGATAGTCACTTCGTGTACGCGAAACAAATAAAAATTCACTTATGTGCGTACACTTTTACTTCCTCAGATTAGTTCTCATAACGGAGATTCTACCGTAATTGTTTTCCTCCGCTTCTCTCTGGTTCATTTCGCGGTTGAAAAATTCAATCGTTCGAAGAACGAAAGGATATTCGATTCTTCCAGTCTATCTAACACCGCGGCAACTATCATTAAACTATTCTGCACCTTTACTTTCGCCGAGATATCGTGGTATCGATGTTTGTCGTCGTTCTATGTACGTTTCCCTTCGTAACGGTGGCAAAAAGAGACATTATTCTCAATGCTCTTCTCTCCCTTGTTTGTGGGCACAACTACCACTAGAACGAGCGCTCGTGATCATCGAGAGTTGACTAGGCGTAAACCGACGGGGGTTGTTCCGTGCAAATTGAGCACGTTCAAGTTGCTGAGAACGCAATACCGAAACCGCATAGCTGTTCTTTCGTTGCGTTATATTACTCCTATTTTGGTTTCGAATAAACCTCCAGACACACGTTATTTTTACGATCTTGACACATTCGAGACCGGTGACATAGTCCTACCTTTCGTTACAGCAGATTTCAGTAGTATTCAGCGAAATTCAGTAGATTCTAGTCTATTTTCGCAGATTTCGAGTAAATATTAGCAGAATGTAGTAGATTTCAGTAGAATTCAGAAAATTTCAATAGATTTTAGTATATTACGCTAGACATCAGTACTTGCGGTAAATTTTAGTAGATTTTAGTAGAATACAGTAGAATTAAGTAGATTTAAATACATTTTAATAAAAACTAGTAGATTCGAATTTCAAATAAGTGGTACACAATTTCAAGATGATCATAATAATTTGATCACCCACTGTGTATGTGAGTGTGTGAAACTTTTTGAAGAAATACGAGCTAGACGGAAGATTTCCTCGGTCAATCATAATATTTACCCCCGGGGTAAAACAAACATTTTCCCCATCATCAATTGCAACGAGAACGTTCGGGATGGTCAAGTTAAACGGCGACATCCCGTGTCCCGCGACACGTCACGAAGATTTATGTAGCACGATCAAACAGAGCCACGCACAATCGTCTCTATTACTCGCGTGTCAGCTCGTAGGAGACTGATTACTCGAGCTCTCTACGATCCTAGTTATAGTTCACCGGGATGCTTTTAAGATGGTTGCACTGATTCGCCAACCATAACTCGAGTGTCTCGATTTCTTCCTCTTTTTCTCCTTCGACTACGTGAAGCGAGGAATTTGAACTAGTATTAGTCAAACAAAGCTATACCAAAATCGATATATTAGGTTGCTTTCGTCTACGAAATGTATATCTGTCCCTAATTGATGAAACTGTACGATTCCAGTGGTATTCTATGGGAAATATGGCGATAAATTACTACTGAAAGTGGGCAGAAAGTATGCTGATCGGAAAATATCTTGAAACATATAATATCATCGTTAACGCTTTATGTAAGAAATGTTAATTCGTATTTGCCTTCCTAATTGACAAAATTGCACGATTTCATTGGCTTTCTGTGGAAAATGTAACGAGAAATCCACTGTATATCTTTTTAATTTGATCTTCTTTTCGGGTAGATGTCGTTAGTTGTGTCTGTAAGCAGCCATCTTTATTCTAACCTATAACATTATTATACACTTTGATAATTAACATTTCAAGCTTTGTTTAAACAGAAATTGTTTCTGAATATGTCAAGTGGTTCTTACTAGTTGCCACATCAAAGATTGGAAAATCAAAGTGAGCATTTTCGTCATATTTTACCTTTTTATTACTATAAAGGTAAAAGTGCAGTGCAAGCAACAAGAAAAAATTGTGTACCGTATATATAGAAGTCGTTCTTTCCTCGCTGTACATTCACTAGATATTTCTTCTTTATTTAACATTTTCTTCTCGACGAAAAGAAAATGTTAAAAATGAAAGAAATGTTTGGAAAGAGCTAGATTTGCTTCTGTTTGAATATTATTTAATTGTTTACGCATAATTCGTTAACTTTATGTTTGTATGATGAAAAGCTGTTCAGAGATAATGTTAGTTTGTATCGCTTTTTACAAACTGAGCTGATTATTTTCCCCAATGCACCTTGCTTTGAAGAGTACCACACTGAAATCAATCGAATTTCTCAAAACCATATCTTTCCTTTAATTTTTCTCTTCGTGAATTTTACAATTTCTGATAATTTTTAAGTTTTCCATAACAACAAGCTTTCCAACAACGAACTCTTAATTTTCCATCGAATAAAACTGCAATCCTTCCTCGTTTCGCTTTACAATTTTCGTGAAATTTCTAATAAAAGCATTTGCCCTGCCGTCGACGTATATACTCGTCGTTGCTTGATTTTAATTACACGTCCCTTGAAATTTTTCTTTTTCAACTAAATTCCGCAGTTAATTGTTTAAAAATCAGAATTAATTAAACGAGCTCTGGTTTATCGTACAACTGTAGTGTCTTCTTCGTAAGCAAGCACGAAAGATTCCTTCGAGGATCTCGGCGGATTAAATCGGCGCCGTAATCGTGTTTGCATGAACGTGACTACGGATCAATTCACTTGCCCGGAGGGCGAAATCCTGCCCTCTAAATAAATAACTAGCTATGGGTCACGGCTATTAAACGAATTAGCTACGTTTGATTTTATTGGTTTGACCCATCCTCCGATCGACCTGTTTCCATTGCCATTTTCCACCTTTTACACCATCTCCCCTCCACTCTACGTTCACTAACTCCTCTATCATCCCTTTTTCTTCTCTCGTTCGTTTTTCCATCTCTCTTTCTCTCGTGGAATATCAACACGCGGCAGATAAAAACGCAGAGACGTCGATTCAGGGCTTTTCTTCTCGAGCAGACGAATCAATTGGGTTATTAATCTGCGTTGGATTGCCGCACGATTCGCATGTCTGCCCATAATGGTGTTCTCGAGTGATTGGAATAATTTACCGACATTATTAAATTGAGCATTCCTCTGTGACACGTTGCAGAAACTTGATATTTGTTTCTATTCGAATTACAGGTGAAACTTTTTAAACGGAATGTAACAACGTTCCTCCGTTGTTTTTATTTATTTATCTATTCTTTTTTCGTTCTTTCTTTTTTGGGGGGATGAAACAAAAAAAAATTCATTGACAAAACTTACTTCCTTCCGCTTCGAATAATTTCGAATGGAGTAACAGGTCGCGGTACTATTTTACGCATCAAGTTCTTGCGTGGACGAATTTGTTACGATTCGATAATTTAATTTACAAAACAGGTCGCGCTGGCATCGGGGAAATTTGAACTACGCCGATGGCGTACAGGTTCACTAGAACGAATAACATTCTGATCATGATTTGTGCAAATTCCGAGTGAAATTGGAAAGGAATTTCAATCGTTGAAACTAGAACATTGTGTAGGATTAAATATTTACCTATAATCATTTTCTCTATTCTGAACTTTAATAGTTGCTTTCAAATCTACGTTGAAATAGTACTTTCAGAATTAATCTTGAGAAAATTCTCCAGACGCGGGTAACTTTCATCAATATTTCTCTTGTTATTCCATCTCACTTCGTTCCGATCCGATAATATAGATCACGTAACTTTATCAACACAGCTAACTGCATAGAGTTACATTCTTTGTTTCTTTATTAATTAAACTATCATATTACTGCAACGTTTCGACTTTTATTTTTTACATTCCTCGAGATTCCTCTACCCTTCCCAAAATCTGAAAAATCCACGTGCTTTGTGTAATTCTCAGTATCGTGTCTCCATTTTTTTTTCTTTTTAAGTATCACTTTTTAAATTTGATCATATGTACAGGCTGAATCATTTTTTCAGAAAGTTAATCTGATTAATTTTGTAATACCTGTTTATATTTCCCTCAAATTCAATTATACAAGCCTAGGAAAAATTTGTAAGACCAAATGGAAGAGGAACATCTGCTACAGTTCGAACAGACATGATGGAACACTCGGTAGCTTTGAACTAACACGCCGGGAGACTCTAACGCTCATAACCAAGGCAATTTTCTTAATTTCTTGATCGTAATTGTTCCTTCTGATGTATATTGAGGTCTCGAGTCTACAGTAGGATAAAAAAAACAGTATCTTAGGACAAATCTAATCTTCTTCTGTGAGGTCCAGCGCACTTTTTGTCGAAATCTGAGGATTTTCAATTTGCAAAAATATACATCTTTTACAACTGAATAATAACCGTACAAAAAGTTCGATTTTCTACAGTTTGCCAGGTTCTGATACAACCCAATACTCATCTCAAGCAAACAATCGCCATCTTCGAGACAAGATGATCAAACCGATAACAACTGGCTGTGTGACAGTTATCAAAGTATTAATTCGACAGTGAGAAACGATGTCGACGAAGGTTAGAAGCTATCGCTACAGTTATCAACGATAATTAGAATCAAACGAACGAAATTCTGCCACTTCGTTTAGCCAGTGAAATCGAAAGAATGCTCCGATAACAGAAAACTGGTTGAAGTGAAAAGCTAGGAGTGAAAGGGAGGGAAAGAGGAGAGGTACGAGGAGAGAATGATGAGGGATAGAGAAGGGAAAGTGCGCTTCTCATTAAAAAAGTTCGTTTCCTCATTAAAGGAGGATGTAACTCGTTTAGAAAAGTTCGAATTGTTGCCGGAGTTGCTCTTGAGCATACGATTTTCAGCGAACCGACACGACGCGGCGTGGCGCGCAATCGAAAAATCGAAGCGTCCGATATTTCTGGAGTATGAAGGATCGCCCCTTGGGGGATCGAGTTGAGGATAGATGGCCAGCTTCGGGAAGAGCTGTTGGATTGCCTTTAACAGTGGCATCTTTTATTCATTGTGGCGGTTCGCTGTGCGGCTTGACGACTGCGTGAGCTGAGTTTATACACGCCCTAGTTAAACTTCTAAGAGCCTGCGGTCTAACAATCGATCTGTTGGATTTTCTTCTCCAGGCAAGCCACCGTTGGCCCACACGCGCGCGAGAGAAGAAACCTCCACCTCTTTGTTAAGGATCACGTCATTACCGTCCTCGTTCGCCCTGTGGTCACCATAAGGCAACAGTTACCACGTGACACGTCCCTACGTGAGGTAAAAATTATTAGACGAGGCTTCCTTCAAATGTTTTCGTATGACTGCCACAGGACACCGTGAACTTTTATTGGTTCCGTGCCTCCGGCTTAGTTGTTTGCTAGGCTACGAACGTCAAATTGCGGTTACCCTGGAATTAATTTCTCGTCGATTTTCACATTTCGTGTTGCGGTGTACTCGCGTTTTTCTAGCTATTGAAATTCGACGTGTGTGAGTTATAATATCGAGGCAGGTTACAAATTCCTACGTACTTTTTCAAAAATTTTGCAACAACGAAAATGAAACACATTTTACTACGTTAATCGGTATTTATTTTTCATCGTTAACAACTTGTTGCTGTCCTGTAGGCTTTTTAATTCCATTTGAGAAACATTTCACGTGCAGATAACATTGAAAATGTTGAAAAAATATTAATGGTAAATTTTATTTACAAGGATGTGAGGATTATCGTTGAATGACAGTTTACTTTTTTTATTTGAATACATATAGTGTTATGAAAATTCTAAGAAATTCAGGAAATTTAATTGTATTTTTTTAAGCTACTTATTTTTGTGGAGAAAGTATTTCTAATTTGATCATTTAATTTAGAAATGTATAAGGATATGAGATTTGCCGAATGTTTAATTCTAATTAATACTATATAATAAATAGAATATATATATGTGGTATAGTGACTCATATCGTATACTAAATAACAAACGCAGAGGTAGCAGCGAAAGTTAAAAAAAATTCGATGTATTGCACGCGTATAGTAGTTCGAAAACTTTCCATTTACCACTTTTTATTAGACATCGTCCGCGTGAGCGTACATCCTACAGATATTAAATTTCCTTTCTGAAAATTGTCGCGATAGAAAGCGCGGTGACGAACTTTAATAAAGATTAAATTACATTTTTGTTCGCGTATATTTCATTTAACATGCCGTGATAGTTAACTGCGAACAAGGAGAATTTCAAACTTCCGTGCAGTTAATTACTGTCTCAATGGAATTCAAAAGTCATCCACGAACAAAATGACACGCTTCTTCTCAGAATCTACATACACGCGACAGTTTCTCGTATTATAAAGGAATATTATACAATATATACTATCCTTTAAAAGCTATTGATAGAAACGATCTAATCATTTTGAAATTTAAACAATATAGCAAAAGTTAAATATTGAAAAGGCACAATTTTAATTCAACTATTTGGCTACAGTGATATTGGTCAACGCTGTGCTACTATTCTGCGGGAAACTTCTGTCATAATCGTTTGTAAGTTATAGTGAGCATATCAACGTTGAGTCATTTCTTCGAGACTTATAGTATACAGCGAGCACTCCATTTTGAGTGATTATAGCAATCTTTAATATACAATCAGCACTCAGTATTGAGTAACCACAACCGTCTGTAAATTATAGTGAGTATTCAACGTTGAGTAATTGCAGTGACCAATAGTATACAGGGAGCACTCCATGGTGAGTAACTATAGCAAGTTTTGGAGTCTCGCGACAGCTTGATGTTGAAAAGCCATAGTTAAACCGAACATGTAACGAAGACTCAACGTTAAGTGACTATGATCGCTTATAGAATATAACGAAGAATCGATGTTGAGTAACTATAGTTCCCTATAGGATATAGCGAGCACTCAATGTTGAGTAACTAGAGTTTTCTATAAGTTGTAGCTTACGTTCAATGTTGAGTGATTATAGTAGCCTCTAAAATATAGCGAATTTTCAACGTTGAATAACTATAGTCACATTTATGATATAGCAAACTCTCGATATTGCATAGCTATTGTCATCGTTGATAATAAAATGTTTAAACATTGTTTCTTTATATTTAGCTGAAATATGCAATTATTAAATGTCGATTGATTGAGTGAAACAATCAGATTTGAATATTCTAATTTATTACTATAACTTATGCTTGTCCTTTGAAATATTTTTACAATTTTTCTCAGTGAAGGTAGTTTATAGTTGTTAAATTTTAAACATTTCACATTCCACTGTTAGGACATACTTCAATTAAATTTAATTTCATCTCACACAGTATTTTCTTTCGATTTCTATAACATTCTATTTCTAAAAGTGATTTTAATTATATCAATATTAAACGGTTCACATGGAACAATAGAGAAATATTTATTTTACCACAATATTATAGCATTCAATATTAATTTCCACCCCGAGAAGAATTTTCAATATTAATAATTTACATTCTATTGCATTCTCGCGTGTATCATCAGTTTATTAAAAACAAACATTTACTGTATGTTCGTTAATTTCATCCGAGGAGGTATTATTATAACGTTGTTATTCGATTACATGGAATTACAAGCTATTGAAAAAAAAAAAAAACGAGAATAAATAAAAACGAGCTGTGTTCAAATCCAGAAATTGTAATTCATGCTTCCGTTGCGATAAGAATATTGCAAAACACCAAGAGAAGAAGTATCCATGATCCAAGGATCGTTCCTCTCTATTTTCCAAGATAAGAATCCATCTTACGCTTAGAAGACTGTATTTCTTTAGAACGACTTTAAGTTGCCTACAAGATCAAATCCCCTTAACCTGAATATTGTAAGACCCCGTCGAAAATCTCATCGATATTCACTCAGTTTGTAGAATATTAAAAAGCCGTTTACGATGCCCCCAAATGTCAGATCTCTTGTGTTTCAATTCTTTCCACTTCGACTTGCCGGCTTTATGATCATTTTTCTGCTACGTGTGTAGCGTCTATCTCAGCAAAGATGATCAAGAACGTTATTTAAATGATAAACAAAAATTCACTAGGACAATAATGTACAGAGTGTCCAGCTTTAGTGTATTAATCCAAATTACTATTAGACTATGTGTTGTATGAAAAAATGTATATACATGTATGTGCACATATAGCCTAAAAATTCGGGTACTACTTGTGAATTATAAACTGATAGTGTTGAGTGATTTAATTTATCTCACTAACATAAATACACTAATTTTTATTTGAGCTAAATATTTATGTAAACGAACAGTTAACTTTAATTTATTAATATGTTTATTTTCTGGCTGTTTTATATACTTTTAATAAGTAAATTACTATCAGTTTCAATCACTTTTATCGCGTCCTTTTGCTGAAAAATATTGCAATTGCTTTCAAGTATCATGTTTATGCTCTGTCATTTTAATACTTCCTCTGTAAATCTAGTTTTGTACATATAAAGCAGTAAATAAATAAATAAGCAACGGAAATTTGTATTACTATTTTGCAAATAATCTGTGATTAATTTCCATAACTTACAATGCTCGAATAAAATGTATAAATAAATAAACAATAAATTGAATTTATATTAATAATCTGCAAGTGAACTATAATTAACTTTAACGTGTTTCAATACTCGACGAATGAAATAACTAAATAATAAAAATGTATGTCAATATTTTGGATGTAATCTATGATTAATTTTAATCCGTTTCAATACTGGAGGAACCAAATAAACAAATGAATAATTATTCTTATTACAATGTCCCTGTAATAATGATAACATTCTGTAAATTAATTATAACTAGTTTCGATATATTTTAGTGCTCGAGAAATTTCGTAAATAAATTAGAATTAGTTTTAATACGTTTTTAATACTCTAAGAACAATTTCACCAAATGTTCGTTGATTTTGATTATTATTCTTAATCGTACGTTTTCAGAAATTTTCTTATGGGTGATCTAATTTAGTAACATTATGTATCCTTACATTTTTTTATTGAATTCATTCTAGAGAATTGAAAGCACCACATTTCCGGCAAAATATTCTCTCCAAGACCTCAACAAGATTGTACACACTTAAATTCTATACAATTCATCCCGTGTTACAAGGGAACTATACAACTCATTCTCAGCACAGCGCTCACGTTCAACAATCAAGACTTACAAGAACGATATTAGAGAGTGTAAGGAGAAACGGTAGAAGGAGGGTGGAAGGTTCGATATTGCAACAGCTCTATAAGAACCTATGCTTTCAATGCAAATCACATCTTAATAAATGCAGATCGATGTTTCCTTCGACGAGAAACGAATACAAAAAGCAAAAAGGGGGGAAAAAGGAAGAAGAAGAAGAAGAAAAGAGAGGAAACGAGGAAGGTAAGAGGAAAGAAGAAAAGAGAATGGAATATAAGTGTGTGCTTAAGTCGTACCACACCTTAATGGGCCCCAGCAGGGAATGGAAACAAGGGGAGTTTAATTGCAGAAAAAGAAGGAAACTCAATCGGTACCACGCCTTGCCTTCCGCCATAACTTCCGCGCGGAATGTCGACTTTGGACAAAAGGAAACCGTGGTATTCCATGGATTAAAGAACCAACAGTGACGTTACCAGGTTGAATTTTTAGTTCGATGATATTACATTTACGCGAGTTCTTTATTAATCACGCAATTCTTTCGAATATACAAAAGTGTGATGTAGATCTCGATGATCTCTAGGGAGAGTGGATTAGAAAATCAAACGGAATGGAAGCTGTCTTGTAAAATTGTTGGAAGTATGAAAATATATACGAAAATACGAAAAAAAAAAATAGGAATGGATGTTCCTAACAGTTCATGGCGAAGCTTATACATTTGTACATTTGTAATTATGTTTATAAATTTATATTTAATACAGTATAGAAATTTTCTTTATTCTTTAGTAATTCTGAAAAATAAATGTGAATTTTTGAGAACAA
Source organism: Anthophora plumipes (assembly GCA_951804975.1). NCBI lineage: Eukaryota > Metazoa > Arthropoda > Insecta > Hymenoptera > Apidae > Anthophora > Anthophora plumipes. The sequence goes on along the minus strand of OX638123.1, from coordinate 12,502,016 downwards.
GATTTGTTTTTTTAAGGATACTGAAACGGGTCATAAGAATAATTCATGAAAATACTATTATTTGTCAGTTCTTGTATAGTTTTTCTATAGTTTTATCTCCCACTTTCAGCTTTTGACTTGCTTTAAAAAAAATATACATAAGGTATCGTTTTTGATCACAGATTTAATTATTATAATAATTGGTATAATAATTCAATACAATCAATTTAATTGCTATAATGTTCATCTGCACACTTATTGAACGGAATAGAAATGTCTGTTACATTAATCAGTTGCCCAAACAAGGTCCATAAAAAATTTGCAAAGATGTCAGAATTAAACGAATCCAAATTAAAGAAAAATTAATTCAAATCTAGCAGAAGAAAGTCAAATTTTCTAATATTAAGATTAAAAAAGAAACATTATTTATCATACATAAACATCTCACTAAATATTAATTATACATTCACGTACATTCACACCTAAAATCTTGAAATCATTGAATAGTTTCCTAAAATAATCACACATGAAAACAGTTGCTTCCTAAAAAAAAAAAAAAAGAAAAAAAGAAGAAATAGAAGGAAATGAGCTAAATTCAAATTAAGTGAATGAAACGTCCGAACAGTACACCTGGGAAATTCTAACCTCACATTTTTCATAAGAGCACCTTTAAAACTTCATTATTCTTCATTTATAAATATATTCATTTCATAGAGGAAGATTCGAATAATCTTATTTTACGCTGACTTAAATATTTGCACCGCATGAGAATCTGGGAGTTTAGTAGTTTCACGTTAGAAATTCCTGGTACCCTATATAATACAATATGATAATTTTCTACTTAAAGTAAATTTAATGTAGCCGGAAGTATCCACTATTTTCACGTCTAAAACAATCTTCGGTGGATCGTCGGTGGAAGCGAAAGCGCGAGAATGTTAACAGGAAACTTTTGTACGTCCTTTGAATTTTACATACGCCCCCTGCAAGCCTGCTATACGAGACGAGCGGCTATACTACGAAGGGACATTGTTCGCTTCCTTAAATTGGGAAACCGTACCACGATCGTACAAGTTTCAGTTTGACGTTTGCTGCCTCTCATAAGTTTATGATATCTAAATCACTATTGAGTCTCGAAAGTCACTTAAAAAGTCATCTTATGACTAAACTGCGAATTTTCATACATTTTGTGGACAGTTTATGAATTAAAAATTGTACAGAATGCACTGTAATAGGAAAAATAATATACGAAATATTCCAATTATATAAATATTTTTATAACACTTAATTTTCCACCAAAATTCCACTTTCTTTACTAATTCACATCAAAATTATGGCACTCTACCATTTCACAGTTACAAGTCGATAAACCCAGTTACTTGAGAAATTATAGGAATTCGAAGGTTCCTTCTTCAGAAGTGTAAGGTTTGTAAAAGACTCAGAATTCTGAAAAAAATATCTCAAGTAAAGATACCCTGTAGTCTTTCCACTAAAATTACTAAATGAAAAATGTAGTCTTTGTCAGGGAATATAAATGTAACTTTTAGCTTTATTTTGCAATTTCTTGAAAGTAAAATTGTACAAAATGGCGAAATTATTGCGCTATTTCCGGAAAACCTTCCCAAAAAAATTCCCAAACTTTACCCATTGTTTAACGCCTCAGGATAGTGTCCCGCCTTAAACAAAGAGCTAGAGATCTAAAATTTCGCAGAATGGTTTTGAGCCAACAAGAATAAAAGATGGTCTAGCTACTTTCACAACATTTTATTCACTATAAGCCAAGAAATAACACATTCATATGACAGTAGTTCTCGTACATCGGTCGAAAACCGAATAAGGAACAAAGAACCAACGTTAAGTTGGGTTAACGGTTGTGCTGAGTTTGAATTATGTTCCATGCTGTCCTACCCTCAATTTCTTTCTACTTTTAATTCTCCTTCTTTCGTTACTTCCATCACGTTCGAACGGAGTGCGTTCCAAGAGCGCGAAGAGGTCGGTGCCGGTTTGCCACTGGTATTGGCTCGGTTGGCCGCGATGCAAATGCGAAATAGCTCGCGCAGGCTGGCTCCAGGCGGTACGGTGACGTGAGTCGCGTGACTCCGGTGCTGGGTTCTCTCGGTGTTATGCGCCGCTCGCGAGAAAATCGGTCGAACTCTCGGCAACCAACAGAGAAACAGTTGAGCTTTTCTCCAAAGGGTGACTCTTTTTATTTTCCTTCCTTTTTTTCTTTCTTTCCCTCTGACTTTCCCGTCAAAGACCAGCCTTGCACGTTTACAACCTTCGAGACGTGGTTGTCTAGAGATATTTACATCGTCGGCGTCAACGAACCGGGATTATCGAGACAATACACGCAACCAAAGTTGGATGAAGCTTAATCCTATTTAACTCATTTCTTTCTAACTTCTCCCAATTTTTCTTTCCATCTTATCTATTGTAAACACTTGCCAATGGAGGACGTTCAAAGTGTGCCAAATTTGTACCCATTTGGGAGCCTAGAATTTTCTGAGGCATCATTTCATGAGTCCCAAGACTATTTATAGCGAAAACAATATACAGTAGTTCTAAAGACGAATTCAAACTTCTTTACTTCAAGTGATTGTAACTTCAAAATAAATGCAAGATGTGCAAAAATTCGGAAGCAATTTTTATAAAGTATATTCAACGTTTGTATAGTGTGACACAAGGAACTGATTTACAATATAATTTCCTTCCAACCCCTTTCACGTGATATTAGTATCATTTATAGACAATTACTTAGAACTTTAAAACTGTTGAAAACTCTAGAGTGTTATAGTTATTCCATCAAGGTTGCTGAACAATGCAAACAATTTTCCTCTGGAATTCTTTCCCTCTCTTCAATAGGAACAGAGTTATAGTCCGGTCCAGTTATCAGGCTCACCCTTCTGTATAACCAGCCATGGGTCGAGGGACAAGCCTGATTACGTCACTGCAATTTCCACGCCCGCCAAAGCCGATCCAAGATCTCTCGCCTTGAATTTCCAGCGAGATTGGTCCCAGGCCCGCATACACACTACCGCTAATCCGTAACCACTCTACGGTAGAGAAACGGCGAGAAAAGAGAGAAACATCGGTGAGGATTGTAGGAATAACGCAAGCAGATATACAAGAACGAACGGGAGGGACGAAAGGAACGGCGAGATACAGATAAAACAAAGCCAGCCAGCCTTTATCTTACTACAGATTTACTGTAAATACCGTTAAGGGACGTAACTGGTCGCCGGATACTGAATTCGACCAAACAACGTGCTGCAGGGGTGAAGGAGTTACTAGTACGACTGGCAAAGTAATAAGAGAATAATTTAGCACGACGAAAAACGCCTGTTCGCTTCGCGTTATTGGCTGAAGCATGATTATTTGGAAAAGTAAAGAGAGACTCTATTTGCTGACACAATTTCGTAATGCTAACGAGTATTTGTTATGAATAATTCCACGTTTCGATAAAACACACGAAGTTCCAAGTCAGTTGAGACATATTGTAAGTAATGTGAATCCTTTTCATGAGTCAAAATGAATAGTAATCGCATTACTTTTGGGATGACTTGGTAGTTCGAATGTGGATCTGAATTCTGACGTTTCTTGGGCTCTGAGATTTGAGTTCTGGGTTGTGAGTACATCAACGATGATCACATGTTAATAATACTTTTATATTACAAATTAGCTTAAGTATGTATAAGAAAAAAGGTTAAATTAAATACTGTATAGAAAGTAGGATTACAGTAAATTAGAACTCACTAAGTACTGTAATATGTTCTACAAACTTTCCCTATCTTGACTCTGAAATAACGCACACTTCTCTGTTCTTTATTTAAGTTTATGGGGTACGCTATAACCTAACCAACTCTTTCTATTTCTCAAGTTTTATACAGTAAAGTGTCTTTGTAAAGAATAACACTTTTCTTTGAAGTTAATCGTACAGCATAAATAAATCAGTGTGATAAATAAATAAATAAATAAACAGTTCTAAACCACTCTCTTTATTTCTTACGTCCTTTACTGTACCAAACTACCTCTATCTCTTGAATTTTACAAAATAAAGTATACTTTTTAAAGAGAACAATACTTTTCCTTGATTTTCATTGAACAAGTGCAAATAAATTCGCCACAATCGCTCGTACATCTTTCAATCTAATCACATTAATACACATCGCCTTCATCCATAGTCAGTTAACCTCATAATGGCCAAGTTCGATCTGTAACTTCAACTTTCCTCCTTTTTCTGAATAATTCATCGAGCATAAATAAAATGAACTACCATCGAAGTAGCAGAAACTCGAAGAAACTACTTTTCTTTAGCGACAATGAACACCAGCCGCTCTTCTGTTTACGTATTCGCGTCCCATCTTCACGATTGCGACTTACTTCACCCTTTTAAATCGTACCTTCTCCCCAGAACGATTAAGGAATAGACAAGTTGCCCGCGACTTTGTCTACGGCTCACGTCGATTTAATACCACACTGAAACTTCGTAAAAATCCTCGATTGACGAGCGAACGGAAATGTTGGAATACCTTTAAGTGCATTTATCCAGGCCATTAATACAGATTCAAAGCTATTATGCATTCCAATGCAATAAAGAGTAACGGTATGCATTAAAAGCGTGAACTATTTTTTTCACGGCGTGTGATGCACTCAGCGAGGCACGCATTTTCTATTATTCTACAGTGTAATGTTACGTTCTTTCTGTCCGTCGCTATTTTCACAATTTCACACGACTCTGAATGCACGGCAGACTTTTATCAAAATAACACCCCGGAAACCATTTAGAACGAAATCCACCGGAGACTTATTGTCAGCGTAACGTCGCCGAAAATTTGGTATCACGCTTTTCGAATCGATCGATCGATCCTTCTTTCATTTCTCAACATTTCCAGATATTTCTCTGTACCTTTGCACGAATATTAAACGAATGTTTGTTACAATTCAACGGTAGAGAAGATTTAGTACCGGGAAAGAAGTCGTTCACTTGACAGGAATGAAATATTCCTTTTTTTTTTTCATCAATTTTACGTAATTCTGCTTTTGTTTCCTCCACAGTGTACGTTTAAACCTTTCGCTACAATCGCCCGCGCAGAAAATTCTGCGACTTGTTAAAACAGATTTTTCAAATATATTTATTGATGTATAACTGTTTAATTATGTAAAATTAGACGCTTCCAAAGAGGAAGCGATAGAATTCTAAAAATAATGAAACTATTTTTAAGGCTAAAAGTAAAGAAATGGGAGCGTAATGTCATGTTCCACGATTGTTAGTTTATTTTTCTAAACTAAATACACTATTTTATTAAATATCTCTTTTATATTGTAAATTTTTGAATAAAGAAGCGCGAGAAACCCTTTAAACGATGAAGCAATTAAAATCGAAGCTTTATTATTATAAAATATTGCCCTAATTTAAGAACACTTATCACTCTACATCAGAAACACTTTATTTCCAAAATCAGTGAACACTTTCTGTAAATTTTCATAATACATAAATTAATTTACACAAATCATACAATTGTACACTTTATTTCAAGTTTATATAATTTAAAATTACATAATTGTTAGTTTATATAAATAATAAAAGGAACTAATGGTAAAAATGCATAGAAATGCACCAGAATATCATCTAATACAAATTTAAAGGTGAAAAATGGAAAATTTCAAAGTACTCCTTTATTTAGGATGACTCGATGACCTATTGAAAAGAACGTTCCCATATTAGATACTTTTCTTCCATAGTAACGAAAGGGTTAAAGCACTTAGTAATACAGAGCACAATGTACAAGTATATCTGTGTTTAGCTTGCACCTTGTGTGTTTTGTGTGCGCGGTTGTTTTTATATTAAATGACATTGTGTACGAGTATCTTCAGATGTTATTAGGTAAAGTAATATCGCTCGAGCTCATCGATCAAGGATATCATACATCGCGGCAGCATTAAATTGACAAACATGATAGGCCACTTTAATATTATCTACCCTGTTTCGCGTGCACTCATGCGACAGGTATAGCGAACTTATCATTTCAACTAACTGTAATCAATCAGAAAGCACCAATATTATTAATAACAATAAGAACAATAGCGATCGTGACGGTGACAATAAGAATAAAAGCAACAACAACAACAATAATAATGGCGATAGTTATGATAGCAATGAAAACAACAACAACAGCAGCAGCAACAATAATAATAATTGTAATACTTATGACAATAATAATAACAATAGAAACAACAACAACAGCGGTAATAACAATAATGGTAATAGTTAGAATAATAACAGTAAAAAGAACAACAGCAGAAGTCAGAATAATAATAGTACTAGCAGTAATAGAAACAGCAGCAATAACAACAACAGTAATAACAACAGTAGCAGAAGCAGTATCAATAACAACAATAATAGTAATAATGTTAGGTGTAGAAATAAATTTTTTCCGATTTTTGGATGCAATCGAAGTTTGATTTGAAGGGAACAGAAAAAAGTTCATTCGTTGAAATAATTTCTAGTATTAACAATAATGGTAATCATAATAGGAAGAAAAAGAGCTACTATAACAACAGCCAGTAGCGGTAACAACAATAATCGTACTAATAGTAATAATAATAATAACAGTAATAATAATAATGATGATAGGGATGATAATATAAATCCTCTATGGAGTCATGTGACTTAATAGAAAAGCAACGACGAAAACAGAAAGACAAACGTGCATAGAAATGTTGCACTTCAATTTTCTTTAGCGTTCTATAGCGTTCCATAAACTTCCAAAATAATAATAGCAACAATATCAATAACAACGACCACGACGATACGACAAACCAATAGTAACAACAGTGCTAATATCGATTCTAATACAGAGAGCAACGAGAAAAACTGAAAGATGAATGAATGGGCATACAAACTTTGCACTCTAATTTTCGTTAACGTTCCATAAACTTCTAAAATAATAATAACAACAATATCAATAACAACGATCACGACGATACGACAAACCACTAGTAACAACAGTGCTAATATCGATTCTAATACAGAGAGCAACGAGAAAAGCTGAAAGATGAATGAATGGGCATAGAAACTTTGCACTCTAATTTTCTTTAGCGTTCTATAAACTTCTAAAATAATAATAACAACAATATCAATAACAACGACCACGACGATACGACAAACCACTGGTAACAACAGTGCTAATATCGATTCTAATACGGAGAGGAACGAGAGAGGGGGAAAGACGAACGTGAAACGAGAACGTTGCATCGTAGTTTTCTTCGTCTGAAGGCGATTCGAAATGTGGCCCGCGTTATCTCACGTCGTCCGTTATAATATGTATTATTCATCGTTATGTCGGTGCAGAGGCAAACGAGCGGACGAGCAAAGCCCCATCACGGGAGGGGTGTCTCTACTCGTCAGAGTAACCGAATCCCACGTCACGGGAGTGGATTATAATTGGACGTCGATATATCCTTGGTTCTCGTACATTCCGTTTCCCACGGACCCTGCGGTGTACATATACATATTTATAACGAGACGTAGGTGCATTTAAGCAACGTCATGGCCTGGAAACTGTGCATTCTTTGATCCACGCACGTATTTCGTGTAACAGCATTGTACGTACCTACAGATGCATACTAACACACACATACATACAGATATACATGTTCGTCCACTGCATCGGACCTGTCCAATCAGCGCCACACCTACACGCTACATATATTTTACACGCTTTGGGCATTTTGTGGCTTCGTTGTCAGCCTCTCTGTCTCGCCGGGTTTTCCACTCTGTCACGACTCTCTCACGTTCACTTTTATTCTTCCTTGTTTTTCCTTTTCTCCCCCCTTTTTTTTCCTTTTTTTCTCTTTTTCCCAGAAAGAGCATCCGACTACGTTAGTCACGTTCGTTGCTTAACGAATGTAGTGTATTCCAGTACAGTCGTCGTCGTCGTCAACGACGACGTCGACATGTCGTCGCGTATATATCATCCCACCACTCCACGTGGTTATTTCTCTTTCCTAAATCAGGTTCCACGAAGGCCACCGACGTGTGACGAACCTCATCACTTAGGCACATGCATTAACCCAATCTACGTGAATTATCCTGAAAGATGACGCGTGGACTGCTTAACAATACGAGACACTGCAAGAGGAACTATAGCTGTTGGCTATGAAACGATGAAAGCTAGAGACGGGCAAGTTACGCTTGTGTTATGTGCTTCTCCTACGGTCTCTTTTTGATTTGGAAAATGAAACTGTACTTTTACCGTTTCTGGTTTGTTAAATTAGCTTTTACTGTGTGCAGGTATGGGGTAAGGTGCATGTGTGATATGAGATATTACATATTATTTTATATAGTTCAATATACAGCAATTCTCTGAATATTTCTAATAAATCTTCAATCTTTATAATTATTTCCTATCATACAGACACTTTCGATTCAATATTTCAATCAATCCATGATTCATGAAAATATGAATCAATACAACAAAATATTTGAATACAATGTTATACACTACCTACACTATATATATATATACGTATCATTCGATAGTAGATCCTAAATCTCAATATTTCGCTACTCGTGGTCCACCAATCGTCAAAATAAATTACTTATCCGCATGATGGAACGAAATTGTCAGGGAGAATTCAGCGTACTGATGATAAGAGGGTCAGAGAGGAAGGATGAGAACGATGTCGGTCTACGAGGAGTCTTCAAATCTTCGTACCGACACGAAAGATGTCGTTATGGTTATAACGACGCGCCAAGAAAGCAACGACCGATATTTTTGGCCCTCTCAGCTCCTTGTTATCTCTGTCTTCTCGGCGAATACTTTGCACCGCCACAATTTTCCCTCCGGTGATCTTACACGGAACGAAAGAGGACAGGGTCCGAGTTGAACGGGGGAAAGAAACGTGACCGAGAAGGAATAGTTTTAGGATAGGGAAGACAGAACAACAAGGTGGAAAAGTAGAAGGATGGAGGAAGAGGAAGGAAAATGTTCAGAGGGAATTTTGTGGGTAAAGAATCTTCGAAGGATTTCGATAAGTCAGACCGTGCTAAAACTAAAAGACACACCGAACATCAGATAAGCCATCATGCTTCCCAGTTTATTACCAAAGGTGGTGGTGGTTAATAAGGGTTCGTTGATAGATGATCGCTGTCGATTTCGTTGCCAGGATCAAGTTGTAACAATCAGTTGTTACCGTGCCAGCATTCCAAAGCATTCTTTATTCTTCTTATTCCTGTCAAATATGTTACAGCTGGCGCGAAATAAATGAAAGCAGAAGGAGTCAGTTCCGAAGTAGCAGGTTCTATTTTCTCTAGTTTCTTAATTCTTCCCTCAACTCCAATATCTATACAACTCTTTCTCACCCTGTATAACAACACAAACAACCATTTCTATACGTATCAAAAATCAGAGTACGATTCTATAACCTGAAATTTTTCGTTCGAAAGGTGTTTCTCTTTCTGTAAATGTTCAAAAGTTTTCCAAACCGACTCGATGAATCTTGGTGCCCCAATTTGCAGTTCCTCGAATAAATTGCCAGGCAATAACAGTTAAAATTTCATGCCAGGTTGGGCGCAGCGAGATGCGCGCTGTCATAAATCTTACGGTATAAATTGTCGAAAAAAAAAACAAACCAAAAAAAAAAAAGAAAAAAAAGAGCAGCCGGAAAAATACAGAGTACCCATCGTGGCTCGTGCTGGGTTTAGTTGAAAGGGGATTTATATTCGAGATAAGAATGAAAAATCTTCCAAAGCCTCCGACAGACTCAACTAATTTCACGCGTCACACCTGAATCACAGTACCAACGGCGGTTCTATTATTAATACCTAGTGTACGCAGTGTTACGTGATACACGTGCTATACCATGCTCGTAACTAGATTCAGATTTTCACCACGTTGTGCTGTAGAGTTAATGGTACCGTGTGATAAAGTTACGCGATTCGAACACTCGATGCGATAAAATACGCGGTTCCGACACCATCGTTATTATTAGATTTTACATTAAGTCTTGTGTGATGGTATTCCAGATGGATGGAACATCGTTCACGTGTTAATTTTGCAATTCCTATACGATCCTCGTATTAATATTATTCGGGGAATTTTTACGTTGTTAGGTTAGGTTAGATTAAGTTAGGTTAGGTTAGGTTTGTTTTTGCACGGAGTATACTTGCTAAGAAATGGGTTTCAAGAAAAAGAACGTATTAAAAAATATCCATGTACACTGAAATTCAAGCGTACTTGTAAAAAACACTGTAAATGATCAAAATCAATTTTTTCAGGAGGAAAGAGAAAGTTATCTGATTTAGAAATTATTTACAAAATTGTGCCTCCTAATTGGGGACTGAAATATATTTATTGTAAAATTATACAAATGAGTATATACAATCGAAGAATAAAATTATTCAAGTGAATCACCAAATTTTTTATTTTCGCATTAATGTAGTTCGAGTCTATGGAAAGAGAAATTGAACTTGCGGAAAATTGCATTTGGAATGAAAAATGAAAATTTATATTTTCAAAAGTTCCTAGAAAAATAATTTGCGATCGTTTATTTGATCTACTCTGTATATTTTTCCTATGCATCCGATTGTTCGATAAATGTATAAGATATACGGTTTAATCCGGAAAAATTTCCAATAAAACTGGTATTAATAAAATTATCAAAATTAAATTTCCAATTAATCAAATTTTGCTGAAATCAAATACAATGAAATGCAATTTTATTGGAATTGAAATACACTGTCTGCCAAAAGAAAAACTGCAATACCCATAAATTCGTGTTGCACAAATCAGTATCGATAAAATGGAATTATTCAATTTCTGAAGAAGAAAACGTTGAAAAATTGTAGAACTGAAAGTTACATTCTTCGTAGAACAAACAAATAATGCTTTAAAGTATAAAACTGGCTTATTTACATAAAAATCGGCACGAATTTTCTGGACAACCCAATAATTAACTCTCGATAACGTGTGTGCGTCAACGAATCTTCCCGGGTTAGATTTTTAATTCGAACGTTCTTCGAGGTTCGAACGTCTCGAACTAGGACTAACGAGGAAATGCCATCGTCGTGGAATTCAGGATCATTATATAGCAGGAATGGTATGCGGCCGCGAATTCCGCATAAATAATCCGACATTTCCGCCGTTCGACGAGACATAAATCATGTAAATGAACCGTTTGACGTGATAAATATTGTGCCCTTGTAATCCGCTCGTTTCCCGCCGCACGATTGATTACTACCAGATAAATCCAGGCCGCACATTAAGGCGGGACCGCATCGCCGCTCGATCTACGACGGTAATAGCACCGGTGCCACCGTGTGACGGACTTTACTCGACCAATAAAACGTCGCTTCTTAGGCAACGACCATGACGCGACTCGCTTTTTCAAACTTTCTCGCACAGATCCATCGTACGACGGTTGAAAACTTGCCGCACACAAACGACGCCAATCGCGTCGACGACGACGACGACGACGACGACTTTGCGACTCTCGCTCTTTCTTCGATGTCGTATTTTGGCCTCTCTCCTCACCTTCCTCATTCCTCGCCATTTTCTTTCACCATCCTCGTCACCCCTCGACTATCATTCTTCCATCTATCTGACTCTGTCACCCGTATCAAGTCTGATGACTTTGAAAGAAGACCCGACTGCGAAAAATTTTCTCCTTCCCGCGTACGTACATATCTCGGTGAGCGAGAACGTAGCTCACGGTAAAAAGGAATTTACTCGGCGTGGATAAGCTGATAGCTGGCTCTTCGAACTACGAGGCTGGGACCAATGCTAATGTCCTCGGAGAAAATGGTTGTTCACCGTTGCGTGGGATAACGTAGCGGTATTTGGGGGAGGAAATAGGAAATAATAGGAGAAGAGAAAAGTTTGGGATGGTTGGTTTTTTTTTTTTTTTTCTTTAAGAATTGGCGTATTTACGCGTTGAGTCTGTAGGTGTGTTTATTATTTGTGAAAGTGGATGTATGAGAAGATATAATTGCTATCGAAAGATTTTTTGGTTGGCTAATTTTTGGGCCACGATATTTTTCTCGTTTATGTAACTTTGGGTCTGTAAGGAATGGCTAGTAAGTTGCAAGGAAATATTAAAAATGTACTGTAATAGTAGAATTTTATAAAAATGCATTATTATAAGTATGTTCCGATGATTTTAGAAAAAGGCTTATTTTAGTTTTGCAAATGCTGCAGTTTCTTCAAACTTTGGAACATTGCATGGAAATAGTGACGAAAAAAAAAAAAAATTGTTTTGAAGAAAATGGTGAAATAGTTGTTGGATAAATAGTGTTGCAGAAACTAAAGGTGCTTAAATTGTTTTACTCTGAATCGATGCAATCAGTGGTTGTAAAAAATTCGTAATAACTCTTTGCCTTTCTTTTTTCCTTTTCTATTATTTGTATCTTTAAGATTTATTATTTGAGATTTATTATCTAAGATTTATTATTTATTATAGAATAACAAAACACTTTACTGTAAAGAATAATACGTTACAGAACCTACGTGATTGCATAATTTTGGTGAGATAACTATTAAATTTCATTCCGTTGTTGATGTGAAAATTGTTACACCTACTTTTTCAAGATAATATCACCCGATTTATAGCGCTACTTGGAATTCATTTGCACAAACTTTCATGTTCGGGAAAGTTGGTACTGTAGAGTTATAAAAGTGTGTATTATATAGCATAGAAGTTATAGCAGTTACCAGCAATATCTCTGCAATGCCAAAGAATTTCTTAATAATTACTATCTCGTGAAAAGAGATACTTTTCAATGAAGTATCATTTCCCTGACAGAAGATTAACGAAGTACAAGTTTATTATCAAATTAATTCTCATCCCGACAATTTGCTCGAATTCAATTATATATCAGTGCTGTTTAAGCTTTGCTCGCAGGTAAATCAGATTTATTCCATTCTTTAACAGCAAATTAGAAAAAAGTGAAGGGAATCGTATCAGTTCCGCTGATCTCTTTTTAAATCCTTTTCATTCCGCAACAACGATGCATGATGGGAGAACAAAAGAACGTAAGAGGCTTCACTCACAGACAGCACTGAATTATGCAACATCTGCTTTTGCAATTTTTTAATTCTTCATTTCTCGTTGTGTATTCTTACTTTTAACGAAACTTCGTACACAATTTGCTGCTGCATCAAGCTTTGCCTATGCACTATATATGATATAAATAAATTAACGAGACCTTTGAAAAAGTGTATCGATTGCTATAACTTTAATTTCGAATACATATATCAACTTTCGACGGATTTACGATCATTACAGTTTGACAGAATCTTCTGAACGACCAAATAACGACGAATGTACAGTCTATGGAAGAAATATAGCAAGCTCGTATATTAAACCGATCCATAATGGCACAGTTAGGACCCTATAAACAGATTGTGGATTTTTACGCATTTTTAGAAAACTCAAAGATGCAAAATTGCAGAAAATATAAAATATCCAAGCTACAATGCTTTCTATAGTACCTGCTAGGTGAGATAATTTCCCGCCAAAATGTTACTTACTCAAAAATTACGAATTTTCATAAAAATTCGCAGTCTACATGTAAAACACGCTGTTTTGGGATCCATGTACATAGCAAAAATTACATAGACACGTAGAGTGTGAACATTTCAATACATAGATCGACACTTTCTCCCTTAAAATCGCCGAAATCGTCGTAAAATCTCTCAACGTAATTAAATCGTCATCGTGAACCGAAACAATCCGTTCGACAAGGCTCTTCACGCCTCGAAATTACGCACAATTTTCACCAGCTAGAATCCAAAAAAGAATCCGTGTACCTGTGTGTATCCAACGGACAGCATGCCTTTATTTTTTCCCTAACGCCGCGTACCGAGCGATAAATCATCAGTTTAATATCACCTTCTCTCGTAACCATGCGCGAACGACAGGACCGTAGCCGTCACGTATCAATAATGGTCTTTATTCACAATTTATCTAGTTACTTTTATAATTTCCTCATTTCCATTTCCACGGAGACGGCCGTTCCTTTTGCTAAGAAGCTCTCCCAAGTACCGTGGTGGCCGCGAGCATTAATATTCAACGGTTTCAGTTATGAAAGTAAAGTGAAAAAGTAACACCCCGCCCCCCTCAACCTCCTCACGCCCCGCCCACAGCCACCCACTCCGCCCCCCTCTCATCCCCTCCACGCTCCACTCAGCTCGTTCGTTCGCCAAGCTTTTACCGTCTCTGTCCTGTCGTCGCAACGTTCCCATCTCCCTCTTCAACTCTCTCACTTAAGTCAATTATACTATTTAGCATTGTACTTGGATAATGGTGTTAGTTAACTCAATTATTTCGCCGGAAGATTCAACGATGCACGGCACGTTCTGCATGCCGCGCAATGAAAATCTATTTCAGCTTGTGCAGCCTTTATGTGTTCTTCGGCTGATTACACCCACGTCAGGCTGATCTATTATTCGCTGGCATATCGGGACGCGTGTCATTGATTGCGCGCAGTATGTGCGTTCATGGTTGTTTGAAGAATTTTACAGATATGCTTTACGGTTTCAAACGAACGGGGTGGGTTTGTTCGATTTCTATGTGTGTGTATAGTCGATGGAAGCGATGCGATGAAGTTGCGAGGTTAGATGCTCAAATGAACGTAATTTAGAGAGATAAGAAGGTTAATCTTTGTCTGAGGTTGTTTGACACAAACTTGGATTTAATCTTAGATTGTAGTGTATTTGAAAAATTTTTTGGCGCGTTTTAATCTATTTGCAATGCTAGTGTATATACAGGACGAGTCATAAAATTTGGCCAGTCTAAATAATTTATCCATGGAGGATTTAATATTCTGATTATTGCACACCTACTAATAAACAATTGAGTACAGTTTAATGTAACAATGAAAGAAAATAAACGAGAAAGTTTTCTTCTGTAGTTCATGAGTGATTATTTTTACACGCAAAATATTGATTCTTTATTGCTTGTAATTTTCGAAAACGTTTATATTTTTATGTAACGGTGATAGAGTGTTTTTATTTTCATTTGATTTTAAGGAAATAATTATTTATTGCAATAAGCTATTAAATACTTGATTAACTACGAATTATGTCTTTTAGGAAAAAGTGTTTTGTATTGAAATTGGATGCTATCGAAGGGAATATAATGCTGAAACATATGTATGAGTGTCAGCGAGTAACAAATTTTGCGGGGGCAACAAGTGCATTATTCATTCATCACACATTAGTCACACAAGATTAAACCGACGTGTAAATTACCATAGTTTACACAGCATTTACTCGTACGAAGTTCTCAATTTTAGTAAAGTGTTACGTGGGATGAAAAGAATATAACAAGGTGCTTGAGGAATGTTCAAATGGTACGTAACGCGATGCCCTTGAGAATATGAACCACCAAATGCGCTCTCCATAGTTTCTCAGACGTTTTAAACCAGTTAATGTAACTTCTGCGTTAATATCCATATAAATTGCAAAAAAAAAAGACAGAAACTAACGATAGAATTAAAATTCCACTAGTATAACGATATATATTAAATCATGATATTGCTGCATTTAAAAAATTGCTAAGTTTCCACGATTTACATTGTACACATTTAATATAAAGTGTTCTAAAACTGTTTATTAAGAAAAAAGTAATAAAAAGCTACACTATTCTATATAAAAGTATAAAATTAAATTCTGCAACACTTTCACTTAAAAGAAAAAGAAAGAAAAGGAAAAGAGAACAGTCAGTAACAGATCATGCCGTTTGAAATAATATTTGTCTGGAGAATTTTCGTTCTATCACTGAAAATAGTCAAGTTATTCAGATGGTTTGTTTTAAATACCTCACTCTGTATATTATAATACAATATTTGCACGTGAAACGTGAGTGCGTATATTTGAACGAGCGAGACTGTTTTAGAGCGTTTTGCATGCGAAGTAGCTTTCCCTCGAGGGCTCACAGTGTATAACAAAAGAAATTTGTATGTTACACATTGAGGCGAGTAGTGTGAAATCACATGGTCGTTATCTTATGTTATGGTGAACCCTTTTCAGACTAAAATTCATCTAAACAGAAGGAACTGCTGTTTACAATTCGTGAAAATTTATATATTTGTCGAATATAGTGCAAAATGCTAGAAAAGGAACTCGAACTTGTAGTTCCAAAGTGGCCATTGAAATAATATCATTTTCCACATTTAATTAATTATAATTCATCATAATTCAATAAACGAACAGAAAAAAAGGATCCTGCTTTTTGATACCTGTTCTAAAAATTGTAGCCAATGGAAATAATAAACCATCAGTTCTGAACAACCTGTATAGACGAAAAAAGGCTCCAACTTGGAGTATCTCGAAACACGCCAGCATTCTAAACTTTTAATCGTCCGTGACAGAAGTAAGAACGAAATGAATATTTGTATCGTTGTGTAACGATCGCTGCCGTTGAAATTACCGAAGAGACGTGTTATCCTCGAATGGTCAATAAAGTGTTTCTCTGTTTTATGTTAACAATAAAAGTCACGTATCCCATCGTCGTGAGCTTTATATCAAAATGTTCATGAAACCCGGAACACAGCCAACAGTTTCTAAGGCGAATTACGAAAATAAAAAGAGGAACTTGAATCGAAATAAACGGTAAATTCGTTGCTGAAGAGTCGCGCTCACGTTTGCGGGACTATCAGATCAACCATTAACTGTCTATTGCGTATATTCCCCGCAATCATACGTTTCCCGGTTTACGATCGTTTTTCAGAGTTGCAGTAAAGGTAAGCGCAATCAGTCGCGATAATGCGAACAGGTAACAGTTCGAGGTCTTATCTGACGTGTAATCAGTCACGAACGGAAACAGCAAACGCAATTGAGAGAAATGGAATCATACAAAACAGGTGTCTTCATTTTATGTCATTAATTATGCTCTTTCTCTTCGAAATGTACCACTTTTGTTGTACGTTGCTGTTTCGTTACGCTTCAATCTCATCGAACAGTGCCTGGGTCAATTCTGACCCGAGAATTAGAGGAAGATTCGAAGAAGCAAGTAATCTTTGTAAATTTTGTTTAGACTAGTTACTGATAGTACGGAATTAAACGATTTTGGAATGTAAGGAGTAAGTTTGAAAGAACTCGAGTCAGAAGTTATTTTCTCGAAGATACATCGAGTGATTCGAGTGGAAAAAAATCAGTCGACTATACAGTGCTATATTTATGGACGATTTCGCTCAGCAATCGTCAAGTCTCCATCAAACAGAACATCATTTAACAAACAGACGTGCTCTTACGACTTTATTATCTCGTCTGCTAATTTCCCCTTGTAACAAGAATGTTCATACGAGATTGTACAAGTGCATCCGACCAGGGTGATTCGTCATTTTATCTTTGAGCCTAAGGCTCGAAAGGTGATCAAAAGTGTCCCGCAAACGTTCCTCGCCGATGTGGATCGCGACAGGGACAAATTACGAGTTAGCGTGACACGCGAGACATAATTATTCTCATCACGCGCGCAAAACGTGAATCGAACGTTATGGAAACAACAGAAACGAATCATTCGCCGGTACAAATTGTACGAAACTGAATTATCCTGATCGCACTTTCCCAAATCAGGCTGCCTAATTTTGTCTCCCGATTGTTCACCAAACGAGTCGACATCCAGACGTGGAAACATGCTATTTTTCTCTCTTTCTCTCTCTCTTTTTTACCTGTCTTTTTCGTCTCCGATCAGGTCACTAACCAATCCATCTCTTCTATTCGTTTTGTCTCTTTCTCTCTTCCTTTTTTTTTCCACCTCTTTCTTCTTTTTCCTCTTTTTTTTTTTTGTCCATTGGCTCGAAGCGCATCGATCGCATCGCATTTTCTGTGAGAGCGCGCTCGATTCTCCCGTAATTGATAACGTTTTCGTTATTCGACTGCAGCCACGAGCTGTGGGGAAACGTGAAATTCTATCAGCCGGAAAAAATGACGACGGACGAAAAATCCTCCTCTGCTATCACTACTGGGGAAATCATTTCACACTTATGCATGCTTACCAGGACTATTATTGCTGTCGACACACGTTCGTCAACATTTCAGTAGTTCGTTGTCTAAATATGAAATAAATACACTCACGAAATAGTTTAAATATGTGTCAGTGTCATGAAGACAAAACTATCGGTGTTTTATCTCTTTTGAAAAGAAAAGTTTATTATGGTTAGGTTAGGTTAGGTTAGGTTATGTAATGTGAATCGTGTAATTTTATATCTTTCGATGAAGATAAATACTTAGCTTGACAATGAGTTTTAGCTAGTAATAAGGCATATGTAATATAAAAACATTTCATATAGAAAATGGCTGGACACTAGATTAGGCTGGCAATAAAATTTTTTGAAACTCTCACTTATATTTGTAATATGAGAAAATAGAAATTATTCGTGAAAATTTGCTGAAGAAAAATGTCGAATGAAATATTGTAAAATATAATGAAATGAATAATATAAATAATAAAATATAAATATAAATAATGATAAAGTAAAATATTTTTTCTTAAGTTTGATGGTGTTGTTGGTCCAGTGCAAACATTATATATGACTTAAAAACTTAGATATCAATTCGTTTCATTTTATTACTTTATTATAATATTATTATTGTTATTGTTATGTTATTACATTCCTACCAGTATATTTTTTGCTAATAATTATTAATTCCTGTACTTTCAACATTTTGAAAACTGAAAAATTGTGTCCAATCGTAAGTTTTCTTTCTGGAGAGGAAAAATCGGATTGTAGAGGATGAAATTTCAATAGCATAAATCAATCAAACGAATAATAAATTTCTATCATGTTTAAATTGTGATTTGATCAAATTTCTGGAATTATGTGAAATTAGTACTCGTGTTAAAAATATAATATAGCCACGATGATGCTCCCGATGGAATAATTATATTAAATAAAAAATGTCATTAATCTTATATTTTAATGGATTCACGAATATTTCATAGAAATCCGTTCTTGAATGATGGATTTATTATCGGGTGTCGATCAGAGTAATGTATTGATAATACTGTCAGTTTAGAAACAAAATTTATACCGCTTTTGTAAAAGACAGATTATTTTAAATATTGTCAAATGTGATGAATCAATTCGATGGTTTATTTGCTAATTTCTAATTATGTATCGAAAAAACAAGTCTTTTAATTAATACGTACACAATTGCAACGAATCTTAGAATTTGTTATTATTGTCTAGATGTTTAAAGCAGCAATTATGCAACTCCTTTTCTTTCTTTCTTTTTCGTTCAATTTCTTTCCCATTATATCTTATTGAAAACATTCTGTCTGTCAACGTATTTCTACAAAAGAACAGAGTGTTTCAGCTCAATTTACGTCAACTTCCAAGGAATTTTCGCACAGAATTCCATTCTACACCATATTCCGAAATAAAACACCCAGGCACATAATCTTTCTAGAGATCTGATAAATTTACACGATCGATTGTTAAGGATTAAAGCAGATATTAAAGAATCGAGTGAAAGAAAGGGAGAAGGGGGCGTTGTAGGGTGGTAGGGACACTGGTGAAAATTGTATCGTTTGTGCCTCGAATATCGATACTCCCATTAGCCATCACGCGGGGATGAGGTTCACGGCAATGAATTGAAAACGATGTGCAATTTAATAAAAAGAATTCGCTCTCTGCAACGGCATCTCGATAATTGGATTCTATGTACGCGGCGATATAATGAGGTTACATTGATAAAGCCGCCGCGCCGCGAGCGAGAAGGCAAAGGGCAGAAGACAGGGACCAACGACAGAGTAAGAAACAGAGAGAGAGGGAGCGAGAAAGACAGAATCAGGGAGACAGAGAGAGACGGTGAGAGGAAGAGAGGGTGTGCGTAAGAATCAGACAGAAAGAGAGAGAGAATCACAGAGAGAGAGAGATTGAGAGAGGGAAAGAGACTCATGAAGAGATAGAGAATCACAGAGAAAGAAACTCAGAGAGGGAAAGAGACTCAGTGAGGGAGAGAGGGAGACAGAGGGAGAGAGAAAGTTCTCAGAAAGAGATAGAATCACAGAGAGAGAAACTCAGAAGGAGAGAGACTCAGACAGAGAGACTCAGAGAGGG
This sequence comes from Anthophora plumipes, assembly GCA_951804975.1. Taxonomy (NCBI): domain Eukaryota; kingdom Metazoa; phylum Arthropoda; class Insecta; order Hymenoptera; family Apidae; genus Anthophora; species Anthophora plumipes. Next base: position 12,481,975 of record OX638123.1, on the reverse strand, counting down.
AAACGCTCTCAGAGAGAAAGGGAGAGAGAGAGAGAATCACAGAGACAGAAACTCAGAAAGAGAGAGACAGAGACTCGGAAAGAGAGAGACTCACAGAGAAAGGGAGAGAATCGCAGATAGAGAGCGTGAGAATCAGCAAAAGCGAGAGTGAGGGAAGAAATTAAGAGAGAGAGAGAGAGGGGAAGCGAGAGAGGAGGAAACAGAGAGGAGGAAGCAGAAAGCAAGAGAAGAAAGAGAGAGTGAGAGAGAGAGAGGAGGAGATGAGACCGCACACAAGGCAGAAGGGGTTATCGAGAGTGGTGCGGTGATCCAATCATCCCAAGACGCTGTCATGAAATTGCCTCTGAGCTCTATTCTATCCGCGTGGCACGGCCAATTGCCCGCCCCTCCAGAACTCTCGAAGAAACTTTGCTGCATTTCGGATTAAGTCGGCTGGGCTTAAAGCTCTCCTCTACCACGATCGCCGTCAGAGCGTAACAGTCCTCGAGAGCGCCACTGCGAACCAATTGAACTGAAAAGAATAGTTCTTTCCGCCGAATCGCCTCCCATTAAACACCAGAATTTTGTACACACTCTCGCGCTAACGAAAATCCAACGCGTAAGAAACACTTTCTTCCTTCTAAGAACGACAAGTGATTTCCATTTCGAAAATTCTCTCGTTTGAATGATCGTCGATGTAATTGGTGAGATTAAATTGTTGGTGTTCGTTCCTTAACCAGCCACGAAAACACGAAGGGTCGCTTTTCCTTTCCTCTTGGGCGCGTTTAATTTCGCTCCCGAACGAAAATCGAGCGAGTCACGGTATTCGGTGAACGAATAGATGGTGCACTTACAGTGAGATAAGTGGTAGCACCGAAGGTTCTTTGTTTGCTAATCTAGAAGAGCTTCTAAGATCATCTGTTGCAAGCTGTTGCGGTGTGGAGTGATCGCTAATGGTGTTGGCATACAACACCTACCGGTATGTCCGATTTAAACGTATATATACGTCAATCTATGAGTACAGTTGATCATATCTATCGGACGAGATGATTTTACGATAAAAAAAATAAAAAAAAAAGTTTCTTAACCCATTTCGTTCCAAAGTTGCGCCAAAGTAACATTTTTCTCCTATTTTTTTTTTTTATAGAAAATTCTTGCGACATATCACTTACTTTGCACGATTTTGAACGTCTATAGCAGTTACAAATTATTCTAACATTCGTTTTCGTTGAAATTGCTGTTTAAACATTTTTCTACGTGCATCGAAGGAAAAATTCCTTTGCAACCATTATGATGGAAAAATGAAAATCGAAAAACTCTTGGAAATTTCTGAACAAACGTCCTTGGCACAGGAATATTCCTCACAAAGTTTATTCATCATTTGATATTTAGTGTTCAAACATTTTTTGTATCATTAGAACCGAAAGAAACATTTCAAAAATTTGTAGAGAAATTATCTTCAATTTTTCGAATTCAAAGAGTGGAAACATAGTAAAATTTAATATTTTCTCATAGATAATTAACATACAATAAAAATACATAGTACTAAAAAACTTGCAATCGTAAAGAAATTTACAAGATTGTGCAAAATTTAATAGAAGATATCAACAGATTGATTTCTGCTGCCAAGAAAAAGGACATTTCTTTCACACCAACTTAATACAATATACCAACAGAATTAAATGAATCAGTTCAACAGTATTCTATACACATTTGAAAGGGGTGAAAGAAAGGGAAACAGAGTTATTACTAAAATTTGATCGGCATTAGTGATACCATTTAGACAGTTCACCCTTGTGCACACATTCTTTTCACTTCCTTCGTTCCCCCTTTTTCTTCTCCTCTTTCTCATTCGCATAGTCTGTTTGCATACTTGCGAAGTGATCGATCATCGATGCTCAGATGGAATTTTCCGTAATACCTTGTGCTATCGTCAACGCTTTAAGGTGCAATAATAAATGCCTGAAAATCTGCATTGAAAGTGCGAGGTTTCGCGAGGACGATGATTTAAGATATTATTCGTACAGACGTTCTTCAATGTTCGACAGCCTTAACCCTAGAACTATACTGTTGCAAAATATTAACCATTCTTATGAATATATTCCTGTCAAAATGAAACGGCTCTAAACGAACAATCACTTTTACCCAAACCAAATTTTAATTATCATCATAAAGTGACCACGATTTGCATAATTATAATCGTCCTTATGTCTTCAACCATAAGAATATCTTTTGTGAAAATGAAATTAAAAATTCCAATCTATCTGTATTCTTTGTTTAAAACTGTAGCATACATATGCGAAATTTGATAAAAATATTCCAACATTTTATTAAAAAAAATTTGCAAAAAGTGTTAATTTTTAACATATTTTTTAAATAAAATGATTTTTCAAAAATCTACTCACGCAATATTATTGGCTTTCTAAAACAGTACAATTTGCATTTCAAATTTCTTACCTAGGGCCAATAGTTCCTGAGATATTTGTGAAAATAGCTCTCTCAACCCCAAATTTAAGGGCTGTTTTCACCTCTTTAGAGTGGATATTCACACAAAAAAGAAAATATGTGTCAAATATTTTTTCAAGTTCTATAACATACAAAAGTTTCTTCGAAATCGGAGTATAACGTTTGAGCGATGTCCCTTGTTAGCAAATTAAAAGGACTTTCTCGTGGAAATTTTTCAAAACATCAACTTTTTCATATTTCAATTAACCTTAATCAGTTGTATAATCGCATATTATTATTATTACAGTTTTACATATATTCTTATGGCTATAATTTCGTTTTTATTCAATGTACCAGTAACCTAACCTCTCTACCGCCCCTACTAACCTAACTTTACCGCTTCAAGCTTCTCGTAAACGTACATCTTTCCATTTATCGCTTCCAATAAAGTGAATTAAATAATTTTCCATTAATAGAGATGTACGTATCTATCAATATTAACGTTTGCCTTAATTGCTACACTGAATAAAACGTGCCAAGTAAAAAGTAGTTACGGAATTCCTCCAATTTGTCGTTACCACCGGAAATCACCGTGTAAGCCTTAAAATATATCAAGAAGAAAATGAACTGTCTGAAAACATTTGGTTACGATGTATCATCACCCTAAAAGCAACAGAGAACAGTATTGATTTCTATCGTTTCCACTATGGATGAAATCCATTTTGTTTCTGAAGAGCAGAGCTGCAGCGTATTTCGCTGCAGGCACCGCAAATAGATCCGCCGATGCCTTTCGATAACGGCAAAAAGAGGATCGGGGAAACAAGAACAAAAAGAAAAAAAGACTAAAAAAGGAAGAGAGAGAGAGAAAAAGGAAAAAAAAGGAAGAAACGCGTTGCTACGATTTCGTTTCAATTTTTTCCAAAAAACCCCCGAAGTAATATCTCTTGCATCTGTTGGACGGTGCATGCACCCAAATGAAACGGCTAATCGATAAAACAGTCGATTGAATCGGACATGTACGCTCGATAAACCGTGAATCGAGCCACAGAATAAAAGTAGAAGTTACGATTTACCGTGGGAACGTCCAATCTCCCGTAAACATGATGATCCGCTTGATATTCTTATTATAATCAGCAAAATATCAATTTGAAATTCCTTCCAGCGTTTATTTGTTCTTGTCTTAAATAGCGTGCATCATCTATATCATACGTGTCATCTTCAACCTGTAACTGGGCTTCTTTGATAACTACACGTTTCTTGGCTCAGACAGGTTTTACATGGTAATTTACCACGTAATATCCGTAATCTTTGATGCAATGCTCGTGAATACGACGTGCAAATTACGTCGAACCGCAAACCACGTTCCTCGTGATAATAGGTTCGATAATTTCGTTTCACAAAAAAGCTACTTGTACAGTCTGTGGTTGCGGTGTTGCTCTGTGTTATGTACGTGGAAAAGAAACTGGGCACGTTAAAAGGGTGCAAAATAAAACGCGTTAATGCGAGAACTTGGCGCCCTTAGTTCTCTTCTTTTCTTTCTTTTATCTTCGGAAGTTGTTAGAACTGTACGAGTAGAATGAAGATTTTAATCTTAAGACAGTATATCTGTTCTAGATACCGAGAATTTTCTACTTTTATGAAAGTCTAACGATTGTTAAGCGTTTATTAAACGTTTAGCTCGGCGACTGTTTGATTCTCGTATAAATGAAGTCAACCGGAAGTAGGCGAAGTCTTGAACACCATATTTTCTTCTTATTCTACATAAAACAAATATTACCAAATATAATCCCACATTTTGTAAAAGTTCGAACGAGATCTTTGAAAAATTATACTAAAAGGAAATGATCAAATTTATTTCTTCCGTAAGAAGTCACCTTTCGTAGCGCCATCTATCTAAGAGATGCCCTGTATATCGAAAAGCAACGGTAGATCGTAAACTAGGTGAAAAAGTTCCGTACTGCTCTAAAGAAATTACGAAGTTGAAAATTTCATTGCGTTTAATGAGAAAGTAGCTACGAAAGTGGTAATTTCCGTGAAGTTGTTCCCACCGATGGTAAAGAGAACAAGGGACGAAACTGTTCATCTCGAACGACAAACCGTACAATGTCTTCGTCGCGTTATTCAGCCGGTGGAGAAATTCATTTTCAGGATTACCTCCCATGCGTATTCCTCGCTTGATATCCATTTATCGAGAATCCATCGATTCTCGTCGTTTCTCAATGCAGAATGGCCCCGCGAAATTTCTTTATACCACCCAGGAGGCCGATATGTTCTCATAGGGCTCTATGTCATTCGCCAAACCTCTTCATCTGTCATCCAAAAAGCGTTTTTTAATTCGTACAATTGATCCTAGCCTTCTGAGCATGTTCGAAAGAATAATATCGCCGGAGGTACTATTGAAAATATATTGATGACCTGTTGGATGTTGAAAAAATTTCCATTGAAATTACTTCGATTCGTATTCCTGATGTGGTATAATGCTACTATATTTCACTCGTTCCCCTTCGAATGAATCATACTATAACAACAGTGTTATTCAAGTCTTTTTCTGCTGAAGGATACAGAAAACGCTTTTGTTCGTTTCTTTTATTAAATTGTTCAAGTTTAACTGTGGCAAATTTATATGCAGTGATTGTCATCGATATTCGAATACATTTAAAAAAAAAAGAAAGAAGTAACTTTTTCCTAAATTGGACCAAAAAATTGAAATAAGTGTTTTAATATAAAGTGAAAATGAAATGGATTTTTTAAAAATTGTACATTCTGTCATTACAATGATCCTAGAATACATTCCTACCGTTTTAAATCTGAAAATAAATGTCACATTTTATCGTTATATTTGTATTTAACAGAATGTCAATATATTTCACTATGATCTTTATTTTGGAATTTTTTCGAGATATTACATTTGAAGGAGACATTCAAAACATCAACGAACATCCACTACATGTTGTCCAACCAAGAACTTGAGATAATCTCTGTTCTGAATCATCGTCTCGCTAAGAACTTCAAGCTAATGCTACGTCTAAAGCGCAAGCCTGGATAGCCTTAATCGGCTAATCCGATTTCTAACGCTAATCTGTTCATACAAAACCTAGACTGACAATCCACCAGTTCATTAAATGCCACCGTGAAATGCTCTCCCTCTCCCTCTTTCTCTGAGTCCCTCTGTTTCTCACGCTCACTCTCTCGCTCTTTCTTCGAGTTTATCTGTCCCTCGCGCTTTCTCAGAGTCTTTCTCTCTCTCTCTCTCTCTCTCTGAATCTCTCGCCTTCTGCATCTCACTCTCTGAGTCCCTTTCACTTTGAGTCCCTTTCTCTCCGAGTTTCTCTCTCTCTCTAAGTCACTCTCCCTGAGACTCTCTCTTCCTGAGTTTCCCTCTCCTCGAGTTTCTATCTCTCCGAGTCTCTCTCTCCATGACGTCTACATTTTCGGGAAACAGTTCACGCCGAAGTTGCACCCTTTGTCCCGTATATATACGTATGTACATGTAGAAGTAGCGGCTTGTGTATTCTCGAAGGGTGGCTAGTAGAAGAGTTGGTGGGTGTAGGAGGCGCGACCAAGCGAAGCCTCGTAAATCGTGCTCTATGTAACGATCGGGCATAGTAATGAGGACAAATGAAGTGGCTGAATTATACGCGAATGTCCCTATGGGAAGCAGGTATCCACTGCTCATGAGTTATTCATGGGAGTCTATCATAGCCACTCCATCCAGATTGCGAGATTAATCGAGCGCGCGCACTCCTTTGCTCATCCATCCCACCTTCTGCCTATCACCGTCTACCTCTTCACCTTTTCCTTGCCTCCACAACTACCCTCCACTCCCTCCTCCTCTTTCTCCACCTCCTCTACCCGCCACGTTCCTTTAACACCTCGTCGGACTGAGATGCTCCATACTATGACCTTTCGTCCGACAAACGAAGTCCTCCTTTTTTTCCTTTTTCTTCTTTTTCTTTTTTTTTTTTTTCTTCTTTTCTCTAGGAACGAACGGGGGAGCTTCCAAGTCGAGCATGTAATTTCATTCTAAGATCCTATTGAAACAGCCATCCGGCTAGACTTGACACTGGTGTACGTTCCTACGGGAAACAAATTGCTCCGTTCTTTACTTTAACTGGCTCCTATGTAATCATTAGACTGTGGATTTTTATGTAAATTTGTGTTTTTGAGGATACATAGCTGAGCAAAAAGGTGGAACTTTTGATAGAAATTTGTTTCACCTGCTAAATATTGCAAGGAAACACAGTAATTAAAAAACAAATAGCAAAGAGTTTTCTTAACTTATTATAAACCTGATCTAAAATTGATTGTCAACGTTAACACAAATACCATAAAATAATCACAGATGTGAAACCCTGAAGCTCTTTTTCACACTAAACATGAACATCACGTTCCACAAACGTCGCGGGGAACCGGAAGCACTCAACTAAGAACACAGGAGCGTAGTACGTGTGTACGTACGTACGTGGACAATCCGTGAAAGATGAAAAGCAGCTTATTATTACCCATACCGTTAACCGTCGGAAAAATTTATTTCACTATCAGTGGAGGCGAACCTCGCTTCCTGGGGCGAGGGCCATACATTTCCTCTAATCTCGACGTTCCTTATATTTGTCTCGAATTCCTTCCATGAGCAACGTGTACACGTAATTCCCCTTGACTTATATCTACCACTGGAAACGAGTAATCCTGGCAACAACCTGGGAATTGTATATGTATAATATGATAGAAATTGAAGTTACTCCGTGCACTCTGTAGAAGTTCGTTCGACCAAGACGCGGAGGGTCGATTTAGAGCCTTGTTCAATCAGGAGGTAAAGCCTCTTTACCAACGACCGGAAGTTCCTGTCGAAGACGTTGATATCGGCAATGTCGACCGTTCCGAGGATCGACGGTAATGGCGGTGAAGCGAAATGATTTGTCCTTGGCCATTATTGCTGCACAGGAAGCGGCGGTTGTTCAAGCACAGGGACGGCGCCTTGGTGGGTAAGTTAAATCGAGTAAAAGCACAGAGAACGCGCGGAATGTAAAAGGGTTGCTTTCTCACGTACGTCGTACGTGTACTACGTTCGTAGCTGGCGGCTGTCGAACGGTAAAATAATAATGGAGAGAAAGAGAAGGCGTGCAACGGTAGGTAAGATGAAGAAGAAAAAAAGGAAGAATGAGAAAGACGCGGAAAGACAGTCCTCTCCTGTTCGTGTTCTCCAGATCTCGACTATTTCTTCGGAGGATTTAAGCAATACGACGAAGAGCCGTCTGTAACGTTTTCCACGTCGCGTGTTTTATTATCGCTCGTGTATAACGAGGCACATGGACACCGAACATTACTGAGAGCTTTTTCAATTAGCTATCACATCTCTCCATTTGTACCCATAACTCTTAAACCTTCCACTCGAAACGGTGATACGTACAGCAATTAGTCCATGCATTCAACTATCATGTACGATGAATCTTCTTTTCTTTTTATTGTTGCTAAAATTACAGAAAGAGGAAGATATGTTTCTAACCGATGGTAAATTGCTTTGAGATACTTTATACCAATTTGAGAGAGGAAGCTTCAGAACTGGGTTCAGCTTGTAACATTTTCACTTTACAGAAATCGGGAAGGGAATCTGGAAGTTACATTTACATCTTTAAAGAGAAATTGAGAGTTTCCATACAGTGGTTACTTCAGGGAAAGAAAAATTCCCTGGTTTTACATATTTTTAGACGCCTCGGGATAGCACAGCGCTCTTAACATTTTATATTTTCTTTCAACTGCTCATATAAGGTTAGGTTGGTGTGTCACGTACCCGTACAATTTAAGTAACCGCCGAAAGCTAGAAGTATGCAATATCAGCTGTTGTAAAAAGTACAAGTAACCCTTAAAATTTTCAAATAGTTGTAAAATAAACTGTCAATCAAATTTTTATATCTGTTCCACGTGAAGTTCATGTCTGGAAGGAATACATATATTTCTCTATCCTCTTCCTGATTTCTAACACGTCGTTGACAAAATTAACACGACACAATTCCCACTAAATGTCAACGAAACGAACGTAAGAAAATATTCATAAGTATCGAAATTTATTCGAAGTGAAACGAATTATAAATTCACGATGAGTCACTTGTAACTTTAGCGTTGAAAGCAAAATTATACTTGGTACAAAAGCAATTGTGACAGGACTGAAGATGAACGTAATTTCAGAACGTCTGCGGAACGTATTTCACAATAATTATAACGAATGTTCGGCAAAGATCTTCTAAGGCTAAAATTGAGGCGAGTAAAGTTAGCAGGGGACATTAGTTTAATATTCACTTCCTGTTAGAGATCCATTTAGCACGAGAAGTTAGTGGCGCGTGTCTGATGCGTGCGATTTCGTTTTTCTGGCAATTCACGATGGAACCGTAATTTCGACTCCAACCGAGACTGGATGGTGTCCAACAATTCAAAGTGTCTACCGGCGCGACACTATCATTTTGTATGTGCGCACAGAATGGGCCATAGAGCTCGAATCATCTTCATAACTCCTCTGGTATTGATTTTGTTTATAACTGTCTAAATAGGAAAATGTTCGGTAATGGGACTATTCGGGGTTATTATTCTCGACGAAAGCATCACTTAATATTGAATAATGCCTGTATTTGCTTGTATTTCAAATGCTTATAACTGAGAGAACGAATTCTCGATTATCCATCAACAGGGAAAATGATTCACTATTGTTATAAATATCCACACTATTTATTCAATATTAAAAATACCAGAAAAAATCCTAACAAAAAGCTTTACTGTTTCATGTAACTTTTTAAATATTAACCACTTGCCATATAACAACGAATTAGATTCGACAAAGACATTTATATTAGTAACAAATATTAATTTTAACTTTAAATTTCCTTTTAATTTATAAGATCAAGGATTGTCAGTTGTAATTAATCTATAATACGCTTCGGCTATGAAAATTAGACTCCTGGCATGTCAGTTCGGAGACCACGAGTCAGATTCCTTCTTGGGCCTTCAAATTTTTTCCCTTGGCTTCTCTACAATTGGGGACTTAATCAGGATAGAAGCGTCTAGGAATAAAGAAGATTTGTCGAAAGCTTGAATGTCTTCTAGAAGATTTGAAAGGAACAGAGTTTCAGTTGAGCACCACTGAGTTGGAAACTGTACTCGAAAAATGTTGAAAGAAAGACAGAGAAAAGTGTGATATGGATGATTCAAGAATGAATGCGGGCTCGGGTACTTCATACTGAACAAAAAGAGCAATAACAGCGAGAAAATAAAGAAAATCGTCTTGGTTATGGACGCAGAATCCTTCCTGCATGTCGGTCCGGAGGTCACGTGTTCGATTCTCCCTTGGTTCCTCAAACTTTTTCTTCAGATCGTACGGTATACTCTCTTGATGACCTCAGTACACTTTTAAAAACAGCCACCTCCTGTTATTAAGTACTTTTCAAGTATTGGAACTTCATAGATATCTTTGAAGTTCGAATCAATGTTCTTTACTCCTTAGATCATTACACAGTTCCTTTCAACATAGGATCCTCTCTAAGGAATAACACGAATCATGTTTCAAAGGCAGTATTTACTCGATGTGATGGAAAATGTACCTTAACTAATTAATAATGCTTAAAATGTACATTTTAATGTAATAATTTTATAAATAAATCTTGACTGATACCTTAGTGATGATTAATTTCTGGAATACTCTTAATATATATACTGTTGTTTTCACTATCTAGGTTGTTTGCACAATAACGTAGCTGCGAGAGAATTTTCCAGCGAAGTATGAATGCGATGTTTAGAAAATAAGGATTACAGGAATATGTGTATACGGTCGAATGGTGTGTATACACGTACGTAATACGTGCACAACGTTGAATCCTCTTAAGAATGAATAGTGCGTAGTGAGAGAGAACTTAGAAGGAGAGTTTAGGGCAAGTATTTTTAGCCCCAGCTTTAGGAAAGTATTTCCGGTAAAAGCTCGGACTGTGCTGCTTATATAAGTTTGTCACGTGACTTTACGAATAGAAAATTCACCAAAAGAAATCTCGAACTTCTCTGTCAAACGTGCGATTTAAACATTTTTTCAGATCGATTTCTTTTTACATTTATTTTACACCTTAATTCGTTGAAATTGTTATTTCGAAGTATTATAGTTGAGTTTCTTAAAACTGAGGAAGGTATAAGCCTATCGGTGAAGCAGCGCAGAAGTGAAAGTCAGAGAATTTGGAACTTTAATTGCGTTTTTCTTAGAAAAACGTTTTTCAATCTATTTTCCGTGATATCTGTAATATCGATTGACCGATTTACTTGAAATTTGGTGGAAATGTTTAATAGATGTATAATTCTTACTTGAACTGGGAATTTTTTTAATAAATTCCAAATTCGAATTTTGCGAGATGAAAAATTAGCTGCTTTTCATGCAAAAAATGAAAGTTTACTTTACCAAGCGATCATTTACTTATTTTTCCATATTTTTCAGTTATTCTACTTCAGGCGATAGACGCATTGACAAAGATTGTAATCCCGTTGGTTTTGTGAATTTTAGATCGCTATAACTGCAAATTAATTATGAAAATTAAATTTCGCCTTATTTCAGCATCTATCATAATATGCACCGTCAGTAATTATCCTTAAATTTCTACACTCAAAGGATCAGTTCATGTATTAATACTGTACAAGCGTGTTGCATGCGTGAATTAATCAAATTGTTTTTAATTTACAAAAAATCTGCGAACTCTGATTGGAATATCGCGTATAATGATTTCGAAATAAAATATGCAACTGTGATCCATACATTTCCAACACCAGCGTTCCATCCGCACAAATTGAAGAAAAACAATTAATCCTGTCGTTAAAAGTGCAGTACGTTCGTTAATCTCATTTAATTAAAAATCATTGTAAGCAGCATGGTTTAATAGAATTAAACTAGTTTCGAGGCACGTAAAATTCGTCCAAATAAATCAAACGCGAGGTCAATTTGAAACCCTAAAGCGACACCGAGGTCTCCTATATCACAAATGATTGGCACATTCAACCAGAGCATGTAAATATACAGATTATACGGAATTAAACAGAAAAGTGCAAGGTTTTAAGGGGATATTTTGGTTTTCGCGACTAAATTATCGATGTTTCTCATAATTTTGCATTTTTTACTACCTGTAGCCCGTCAAATTTTTAAAAACTGGTTGAATTATTAGACATACGAGGTATTCAAGGATTAAAGACCAAATGTGTCACAAACTTTCGAAAATTTTTAAGCATGCTTTTCTCGGATTCGATCTTTCCAACACTCTTTCATAGTTTTCTCGGAAACCATTAGGCCGATTGTTCTCCCCTTTATACTGCATACTCAAAATATCGATCGCTATCATCTAAGCTAAAATTAGATTAATATTTACAAAATTTCAACCATTTGGTTGCCCCAAATTGACGAAAATCGTCCAAAGAGGCGTATTTTTCACTTTAACCGGCTGCCATTTTGTAGAAAAATTTTCCAGGTTCACGATTTTGGTAGACATGATAGTAAAGCTCATCGGATTTCAGGAAATGCTCAATCCAATTTCTTTTGCCCAATAGAAAACCCGCTAGCCTCGAGAAAACTTCAAAATACGGATTCGGTTTATAACTCCGATTGTTATAAACATTTCAAATCTTTTTAAATAATTCTATATATCCGAAGGGATGTCGAAGGTATAGGTCAAGTATCAATATTGTAACTGGTCCCTTCGTCCAGAAAAAAAATCAAAAGTTCGGGTAAAACATTCGGCCGCCTATAAGCGAATACCCTCTTAAGAAGAAGCAGAGGAAAATGCAAAGGAACCACTGGCTAGAAGTGGTAAGGCGAAAGCATGTGGAGCAGATAGAGAGAAGGTTAGAATGCACCAGGATGCTCCCCTCTGGATCCTGACATCAGGTCGATCCCAGGCATCAATTTCCCTCGACTCCATTCCAACGTGCAACCCCGTTCGACGATCGTACACGAACGTTTCCGGCTATACCAACATCCGCCGGAGTCTACGGATCGCGACATACAACGAACAAGATAGGAATTGGGGAACTTCTTCACCCGGCCACTTTGAATACACTTTGCCTAAAACGCTGGAGTTTCATAGATAGATCCACGGTAAGTGTTGTTACCTATACGTTTCTCTGGAAAGTATGTAACGTCGTTGCATTTTGCAGACACCGCGGTTCTTTGTCCCCGTGCAGAGAAACGCCGTCTACACGGAGAGATGTCGTACCCCAAAAACGCTGAAACGAGAACCACTTGTTCGCGACGGAACGTTCTTAACAGTGGATGTTCGCAAAGAAGAAACAAACAAAAAGAAGAAGAAGAAGAAATTGTGAACGTTGGGAAACGATGCAAGGAATTTTGTTTGACTTTGATTGCTTTAATACGTTCGTAATTCCCTTGTTTCCTTTTCTAGTCGTTTAGGTGAAAATGGACGACAGTATTCGACGAATAAAATTCGAACGCTGCAATAAATTCTTGTTCTTCTCATCCTTTTGTTTTTACGGACTTCGTCATGCAATACTTCCAGATCGATCTTCTATGAGATGTCATATTTGTTCTTTCAGATAAATAGCTACTTTATTTGTGTACACTCCTGTGTGCAAGTATTGGTAGATATGCTTAATATGGAGCATACTGAAGTCTACTGAAAGCTAGCGAGTTCTACTAAAGTCTACTGAATTTTACTAAAATATACTGAAGTCTACTGAAGTCTACTAAATTTTATACACCACCGAAATCTGCTGAAGTTGTCCAAAGTTTACTGGGAGCTACTGAGCTTTACTGAATTCTACTAAAATTTACTGCAAACTACTAAATAGTACGGATATCTACTGAAATCTGCTGGTTTCTATCATAGTCTACTGGAATCTATTAAATTTTATTATAATTCAAGATCTACAAATTTAATGTGATGCAATCATTGAAGCCTCATTGTTATTAAAATAGTTAAAAAAATTACTTAGTACATAAATGTCTTTAAAAAATTATTAGGACTTTAAAAAAAGAATGATCCATTCTAGAACGTTGAAGATATGACTAACACATATGTACCCATAACTTTATTAATATATGATACTAACTTTAGCAAACAACTATAATTTAAATCCTACAATAATTTTCATCTCTTTCAGAGCAAAGGTAGTTTAATTAAATCAGATACTTTTTAGAGAGAATTCTTTAGTAATGTTTATTTTATTTCTTTCAAAGGTACATTCTTAATTCTGCAAAATCCAATTCAATTTAAATACGTTAATGTTATAATTTGCGTAATATAATATTACAGAGCTTTTACAGAAAGTGTGCACAATTTTTTCAAACTTTTTTTGTACAGACAAGTACATATTTTACAGTATAGAATTTTGTATTTGTAGCAGAGCACGATTTATGATTTACTGTTGTCAAAAATTAGCTTACAGCTCTCAGAAATGAAGTTTTACAAATCATCAATATTACTGAATGTTAAAAGCTTTAATTTTCAAAATTTTTATGTAAATGCTTCTTATTTTCATGTGTTGCAACCTTATTTAAAACAATTGTTTAACTAGATTTACGTATCTAATAAAATTCGTAGAAAAATGAGCTTCATAATACTGTTGTATGTATGTCTGACCAAGCACGGACCTCTTTCACTTTCTTCTACTTTATTCTCCCTTTATGCATCAGTTCCACGGATCAGTACCATCTCACTGTAATTTCACAACTTCCGTTGCTTGTGCTATTTGGAAAATTATGTAGACATTTGAGGTCTTCAAGTCGTATCATAAGTCACATCATCCGGAAAAGTTTCAAATGTTCCTTCTCATACGGCGAAAGTTCAGAAAAGAGTCACGTCAATGTCATGAATACATTCATAGCAGTTCTTTGTAGCTAACTCATTGGAATAGCTTGTGTACCTTTAAAATTGGACAGTAACACCTCAGCTTTTCTTATGCAGTGTGTTCAAGTATAATTTGTTGACATTACCACAACATATAACTTTGCCCCGAATTTCACGTTCTACGAACGTAGAAAAATCAACCCTCACATCTATTTAAAAAGTCTCGAGATCACTTTTCAATTGAAACACTGTACTGTCATAAAGACCACCCAGTGTACACCTGCGTTACCTTTAACGCCGCATACCGCACGTGCGAATAAATATCGTGCAATAACTCAACGGTGAAACTGAAATTCCTTAATGTTAATGCGCCGTGCACGGGTGTATATCACACGTCCCGTTCGCGTGACTCTGGGAGTCTCGTCGGGGTTCTGCAATACTTTCTCATCGAAAACTCACTGGCGCGTTAAAAAAAAAACCAAAAAGAAAATGAACAATTTGGCGGGAAAATGGGAGAGAGAGGAAACTCTAAAGAAATATTAACTTTCCCCTGTAAAAGTATACCGCATAAGCAGCTTTCGTCAGGAAAGGACCATTCAGGATCATTCTATATCAACTGAGCATTCTTTTTTTACGGTCCTTGAACGTGATGCTTAACAATACAAGGGCTAAAGTAACGATAAGCATATACGGTTATACCACAGTCGAGAATTCGAATAATCCAAGTGAAACACTGGTTGAGTGCTTATATTTTACGTAGCTCGTAAATAATACGATTTCCCACTTGGCCCGAAACCCATCTTCCAACGAGAACTCGAACTATGCTCGTCTACGGCGAGATCATTGTGCCGCCCGGTTTCCGGTTGTCCTGCGGCTCGATCGATATCCCCGTGTACTGTAATAACCTAACCAGCCAAGCCTTGGATGCTATTCTACGTACGCTCGCAGTCTTCCATTCGACCTAAAAGAGCGGCGAGTTTCGCGGAAGGCATGTTCGCGCGCGCTAATAAATTCTACGCGAGCTTGTATACGACGAGCCGAGCCGGAGAGTAACGTAATTTCAGCCGCGTAGCTTATGAAATAAAAGACGGCCGCGGAGGAGGAGGAGGTGGGGGTAAAGAGGGGGATGCTTGGCGTCGACCACCGTAATTTCTTATCGGAGAAATACGGTATCGTCTTTCTTCTTCTTTTTTTTTTTTGTTTTTCTTTTACTCTTACTTTTCATTTACATGTTTATTAAACGGAATGTATTAGAATTATAGTGCTGAGAGGTAATCGATTTATTTTCTTTCCTTTTTTTTCAGTAATTAGGTTTGTAATTGATTACGAAAAGTAATCGTGGCAATTCTAATCGTTCATTGATCAATACTTTAACCGCGTTTGCCTTTCGAATAACAGTTTTAACACGTCACAGAGTGTGTAACAGAAAATAAGGGCAAATATCCGGCTTATAGATGAGAAACGTTAAATTATTTCAACAGTATTTAATCGAAAAAATAGGTCTAACATGCTACAGTCTATGCCGAAACTTTATTTCAGCATCTTTTTGGCTTAGTTGTATGCTAAGCTCAGTTGCACCTAACCTAACTAGGCTTAGCGGGCGGGCGCGACAATGAGAAACGCGGAGTGACACGATTCCCGGGTTTTCGCAAGTTTACGACCTTTTCATTGAAGGAAATGGCTCTGTCAGTAGCTCTTTAAACTCGTCTTAATATGCACTATTATATTATGCATAAGAAAATGTAGCATGCCATTCCAAAAGTTTAATTGATCGTAGGATATCCTTTACCACACTAGGTACAAGAAAAACATTTACACCACATAATGTCTTCCTTTATACCAAAAAGTGTATTTTATTATATCTTGTATTTCTTGATGGCCTTGAGATTGCTGAAAAAGAGAATTAATTTCTCCAGAAACTAAAAAGACTAAGTTAATTTAACTGAAATAAATCTACGAAACGTGCTCCTTAAATTTTCGTCACAATCTTAGCTAAACAAAAATTCTAAAGGACAACCTTCACTATTTTTGTCGTAATTCCGACTAATTGGAATACTCTCATCTAATAAACTGAACCTTTTAACTTCCCTCCTCCCCGAAGAAACTCACATAGTTCGGTCCAATTTGAAAAAAGTTATTTAATTTTAAATAGCTTTCGAATACAAACGAGATTGACTGTGTTTACACAAAATAACACTGTCATGTCAGTTTTAAACGTGAAACGAGGGTATTGGAGGCAACAGAAGAGACGCGTTTACGATTCCAGGCATACACGTGGCCAGGATGGAATGGGAGATCCGGTCCACGGTGGATTCTCACGCGGTAAACGAATTAGGGGTTGATTTCTCGGCTAGGTAGCCAACCCGTACCTCTTCTGTTCCTATAGAGAACGGCACAACGTCCACGTGCCACTCTCCCACCCCCATCTCACCCTGTCCACTCTGTCGTTCTATCTATCGACACTAGAGATCGTGGCTAAAGGGTTACGGGTGTATATAACCCGGGAAAGAAGAGAGATAAAACCAATCACATAGCACTGTACACACAGAAAATTTATTGCCGCAGATTATCTGGCCGGAATCCAAATACAAACACATTTCTTCTCGGCGCATCGGACGTGAAGATAAGGTGGGAGGGAAAGAGGATGTGGGAAGAGGAAGAAGACAGATCGGGAGATAGCCGATGCGAGGAAGGACTCTGTTCGGTAGAAAAGAAAGAGAGACGGGCCACTGAACGTTCTCAAGCTTCGACGAGTAGAATGAAGAGGATAGAAAAGGAGAGAAGGAAAGAGAAAAATTCGGAGCGAGAGAGCGGAAAGCTAGCTTCGACGATGAGCACGCGGGTCGCCAGCCAGGCTTTCTCTATTCACTTCATCCCTACCATCCCTATCCCTAACCTTGCTCAACGCCACCCAAACGGTTCGAGCTTGTGCGCGTTTGAATCTCGCCGAAGTAGAGGATTTCCAGGGAAAGACGTGCATCGCTTTTTATCGTCGGATAGACCATTTGAACAACAGCCAACATGGAAAACCGAGACCCGACTGTGTACTACCTCCCTCTACCAAATCTATCTTTTTCTCTCTTTCCTTCTTTCACTCTACCGTTCCAAATCGGTTTCTTTTGCTTTCTTGTTAGCTTCGTTTCTCTTTCCCACTATTATCCTCTTGTTCCGTCTATGATCATCCTTCTCCAGGATGGACCACGCGAGAGTCGTCGTGCGGTAATAGATTTATACGTTTGTGTTCTTCGGGGGAGAGGCAGCGAGGGTACACGTGTATACGGTCACGGAAACGAGCGCGGAATGTGCATACGCTTACTTTAGAATCTAGCTTGGACGTGCATGTCGAACTGCAGCTAGCTGAAATATTTGCAACTTGTACGATGGAGAGATAAAGAGAAGAGGAAGAGACAGAGAGACAAATAGAAAGAGGGGCAAAGAGACTGAGAGACAGAAAGGTAGATAGAGACGAAAAGACAGAAATAAGGGGGGACTGAGAGACAGAAGAATCGAGAGACAGAGGAACTAGGAGACACGCGGATTGAGAGACAGAGGAACTGAGAGACAGAGGGACTGAGAGACAGAGAGGCTGAGAGACTGAGAGACTGAGAGACACACAGACTGAGAGACAGAGGAATGAGAGACAGAGGGACTGAGAGACAGAGGGGCTGAGAGACAGAGGGGCTGAGAGACGGAGGGACTGAGAGACAGAGAAACTGAGAAACACACGGACTGAGAGACAGAGGAACTGAGAGACAGAGGGGCTGAGAGACGGAGGGACTGAGAGACAGAGGAACTGAGAGACAGAGGGACTGTGAGACACACAGACTGAGAGACAGAGGAATGAGAGACAGAGGGACTGAGAGACAGAGGGGCTGAGAGACAGAGGGGCTGAGAGACGGAGGGACTGAGAGACAGAGAAACTGAGAAACACACGGACTGAGAGACAGAGGAACTGAGAGACAGAGGGGCTGAGAGACGGAGGGACTGAGAGACAGAGAAACTGAGAGACAGAGGGACTGTGAGACATGGAAATTACGTATTATGTACCTAATATATTTCTTGAGTCTTATTTTATTTAGATATATTTGTTACTTTGTAACAAATTTATTTATTTAGTTAATTCTTGTATGATTGCGTTACCATATATCCTAAGAAATAATTTGTTCTTTTTTTTAATCATCGAACTCTTTATAAATCCGCGTGACTCGGAAATTACTTATCATATTTCAGCATACTCGTTTTACTTATTTATCAGCGTTACACCACAACCACCCAATTTCCTTACAACAATTAAGCATCGATCGTAACGCACCCAAGTATTAATTTACACCGTCAAACTATAAAATAACTGTAATCAACTGTAATTTTCTTTCTCGCGAAAGAAGTAGGATCGCGTTATATAAGGGTTAATTTTCAACTGAATAAAAACTTCCCAATCTAAATCGAACACCGTAAACTTTCCAGGAATTGAGAGAAATTTATCGCGTTGAGGATCATTTTTAACGTGAAAATTAATTCACCACGATCTTTCACGATTCAATTAATATCCAGTGGTAATTCAAAGGTGTGATAATTTATTCTAGAATCACTAAGCTACCATACATTAAGCGTCGTGTATAATAAACGTCTTGGATCGACGTGTCTCCAAATGCCTTTGGGCGTCATTCAGCGGGAATCTAAGGAAATGCACGCCTTTGTCTTCCACTCAGGAAGCCATTCAAGACAAGAGAGAATCGGGCGACAAAATCACCTGGATCTCGATAGCGGTGTGAATTCCGGATCGATCGTTAGTGAGAGACTCGTCCATAGAATCGTTGGTGCCGGAAGTAAGAGATACCTTTGGTAAGTTTCCCCTTGGAAACGTTGCTAGGCTGTTCGTCTTTAATAGTGGTTCGTAAGGAAATCTAAATCGTCTTATTCTCGTCGGTTAAACGGCTAGATTAAAAATGCTGGCAATTTCACGGTTATATAACGAACAGTTATTTTCCATCGAAATATTACAGGTAGCAGAAAGTAATTTCGTTTTTTCTTAACAACTTTGATTGAAAGTTTCGAAATATACGCTCTGGTTCATAAATACAGAATCTTTCAATAAGTAAGATAGAACTTTGAATTGAAATGAAATAAAAAATACGAATGATAATTCAGTACTTACTACTTCATTTTAAATTACATTTAATGGCATTATATATAGAATATTGCTTTTTTCTTTAACTTATTGGTAACTAATTTCTATTGGGTTTCAAATGGAACTTATTTTCATTCACACGTTACTGAATTGGCCAAAATAATGATCTGTTCATAATTACGAGATTCTAGGTTCTATTCATGCGGAAACAAGTAAAATTTGACTTGCATGAAATCAGATTAGAAAACGAACCAAAATGAATAGCACGGAAAGCTGCATTACTTTCCTTAATAGATCGAAATGAAATTTCACAGCGAGTAATTAGAAATTCAATTGTTCCTATGAAATTTTATCGATATTTCTGCAAAATGCAAAAGTAATGAAATTATGACGAATATTTTTTTTTTCGGATAGAAATTTATGAGAAATTTATTTTGTGCTTAGTTTTGAAATTAACCTGAAATTGCAATCGCGACGGTTCATCAATTTTATGGGACACGTTCCTGTTTATATACGCGTGCATGTGTGTGTTGTTTTCAGATTTGAATATAACTTTGTTTATTCGCGTTAAACCGTATCCTAATAGCGATAAATTTTATGAGAAACTAATGCGTGTAGATTGGAACAGTTTAGTAGCTTTTGATACACGCGATAATGGTAAACGTGTGTACGTTACTCGATGTGTTTTGAAGCAAAAGGTGATGTAGTCTGATTATTTGATCGTGGACAAGTAACAATTCATCGGAGAATTTGAAAACACAGTTAGATACACGTTTACTATGACAATACGTTTAATAGCTCTGCTAATACACTGGAGCGTTTCAACGTAGCTGATTAACTTTTCCGGAATAAATGGAAGGAAAATTGGCAGAGATGACATTGTGCTTTATAATAGCATTTCTTTTGAAGATTTTATGAGGTAATATGAATTTATATTTACTATAGTATATTTTATTACTTTTAAGCTTTTTAATAAAGACACTATAAAATCTAATTTCTGAGAAATATAATTTCATATTCAGATTATACATAGAAATATGATTTTATTACGTTCAATCTCTGTGAGAAATGTATTTTCAATACTCATCGTATTCGAAAAATATAATTTTGAAAATATAATTGTGTTCTTTGAAAATCTATGCAAAATAATATATTTTCAAAATATCTCATATTCGAAAAACATAATTTTATTACTTTGAACCTTTATATTATATAAAACTTTTTTTAAATCTCTCATAATTCAAAAGCACAGTTTTAATACACTTTTTAAATCTTAATTACTTTATTATTTTAAAACTCTCTATAAAACAATATATTTTTATAGAATATAATTTTCATATTCGAATATAATTTTAATTTACTCTTATTTGATTCTTTTAATTATTAATTCATCATAATTTTAACATTATATTTATTTTTCTCTGTGAGAAAACTGTGCTTCCAATACAATTTCGTTGCTCTTGATTTTCGTCTCATTTTGAGCCATAGAATCTCCCTCACCCTAATTCGAATCTCACGTAACCCTTAGACAGCCTTTCTTGACGAGTCGACTAGAAGACTCAGAAAGAAACCCATCTTTCCTTTCCAACCTATCCAACCGCCATAATATCTTTATAATCTACTGAACTGCTCTATCGACAAGTCGATCGGCGATATTTCGAAAGATTATCGCGAATTACAGAAACCGATTGAGTCACTCTCTCTCTCTAATCCTCTATCTTACACGTCGACTTCTAACACCCCATTAGCAGCTTCCTCGCGATAGATTCGATAGGTAGCAAGGAACCAACGAATCGAAGGATTCAGAAAGAAGAAGAAATCCTGTCTCTTTTCACTGCCACGGCAGAGCAAACCGTGTAAATTTCCACCTCTGACCCGTCGACGTTTCTCATTAATCGCTGATCGATCTTCTTTGCTAGGGCGGGTGATTAACGTTCGGCATGGTAAGAGGAAAGAAACCGGGATAGCAGTGAAGATGAAGAGGAAACGATTCAAGAGGAAAAGAACAATCGAGTGGAAAAATAGAAAAGGAAGGGACGATGGAAAAAGTAGATGGAGAATACCACACGATCTTAGACTGGAACGAAGTAGATTTGTGTAGATGTGGTTAATGAAATGACAAAGTGAAAAGGAAGAATCATTTAACAAAGAACAAATCAGCGATGTTCCTTTGATTCTGTATAGTAAAAACAACGAATGTATCTTTGTTAAGATTTAATACCGAATCGATAGTTCTTAGTTAGAGAGATAAAGGGGAGTTTATTGTAAGCCAGTGCAAACCGGTGGTTCCATGGAAAACTGAATTCACCTCGGCAGAAGGAAATGTTCCATGCACGGTAGAACGAGCAGAGATACGTATACACGTTGTGAGATTATACTACTAATATGGGAGGGGAAGTGGTAAATTCTAAAAGGTACTCCGAGTGATAGACAGGGAAAATGTGTTTAAGTATGATAAGCAGAATAAGTGGTAATTTTCTGAGGTAACAATAACGAAACGAATAATACTTACTCGTATTACTTTATTTATTTATTCAACTATGTAGCCTGTGTCACGTCTTTCAAATTATTTAACTAAATCCTGGTGATTTTCCTAGGAATCCCAGAAAGTGGATTTTACCCATTTCTTTTTACCCCTAAAAAACAATTTTTTCCGAAAAAAGTTTTCTAATACTTGAGAGTGTTACATTTTGTGAATAATTTAACAGAAGCTTTTGCATTGTATTCAATCGTAGTCAGAATTTTTATTCTACGAGAAGCACGAGTAGGTGTAATTAACGAGGATTAGAAATATTTTCTTATTTATTGGTTATAATTATTTTGACACCAAAGACGAATGAGGTTAAATGATATAAGCGGTGACGCAAAGGGAAAAAGTGAAACAGCTTCGTAATATGTGTTTTCACGTGATCTTTTTTTTCTAATGGGCATAATTATAGTTATTTTTTAATGAAGATGGTTCTCATACAAATGGATAGTTATACATGTTCTACGAATGAAAGTATCAAGGGAAAATGTACGGAGAACGAATAATCGAGGAGAAGAATTTAAGCTTTTTCAATCAGAGCAGATTCTTGATTCACGAGAGTGTTTAGCTTTACGAGATTCGTGTGTGTGGATACTTGCAGATCACTTAATTTCCTCTAATTTAAAGGTTCAATCAGTTAACAGGTGGTGCTCGCAATGGAAAAGTTCAATTTCGCCGGTTTATTCGGTTAATGATTTAATGGAATGAATTGGATTAATTTGTATAAAAATAGAGGAACATGAGTTTGGTATCATGAGCTGAGCTAATTGCTAACTGGCCTATTTCCAATCTCAGAAATGTTTCTTGTAACGCAATCATCATTTTCATCATTACGATTACCATTATTATCACGAATATCGTTACCATTATTTTCACCATCATTATCATTATTATTATTACGATATTACCATGATTATTATTATCACTACTATTGTTATTTTTATCATTACTAATTTTCATCATTATTATCATTATTATTACAATTATCGTTATTACTGCTATGATTACTATCACCATCACTATCATTACTGACATTGTTATGATGATCATCAATATTATCATTACTATCATCATCGTCGTTCCAATCACTATGATTATCATTGTTATTATTACCATTATTATTATTATCATATTATCATGAACACTATTATATAACACATTTCTTTTATCATTTCTAAAAACGTTCTCATTATGTCCAATGCTATTAAAATTCTATTGGCGCCTCTATAAAGGTCTAATTAAGCCAGATACAAAGCAAAGTGTTGCATTGGGCATAATAAAAAGAAAAGAAAAAGGAAGACATATCATTTCAATATTAAGTTGTGCATCTCTAGAATGCATCGAACGTTCGTCGTACGAAAAACGATATTAACGATGCTGTTGTACAAAGAAAACCACGTGTAAGCGAGGCAATAGGTGCGAATTGTTCAACGAAGATTGCGCGACTCCTGATAATTCACAGGACGTCGTGAATTATCGTCGTAACAGCTATCCGTCTTCAACGCGTCACGTAACTATGCGCCAACAGCCACGGAGATATTGGGGCATAAGGAGACACGAGGCATAATTTCCTCCCCACACGACTCTCCCGTTGAATCCCTCCCACAACGCCACCCATGAACCTCCCGAACTCATAATGAATACGCGCGTTGCGGTTGCATGGCTACGTCACGTGTCACGGGGAGAAACTTTGAACGCTCCTCATCGTGAAACAGCAGTCACACACGTCACGTTACAACGGCCTTATGCCATTCGTACCTCCTCTAACGGCTACGACGACGAAGACGATGACGAAGACGACGATGGCCGACGTACTATAACGAACGAAGAGACGAAGAAGAGAATGTGGAACAACGAATGAAGAACACTCGAGAATTCGAAGCGGAGGACTTGGTTGCTTTTACGCTCGCGTTTCTACGAGACCTAAATCTATTTTTATCATTTTTCTAGGTTTTAATAGATCTCCGTAAAATTCGAAGAATTTTAGATAGACAATAGTAGAATCAAATTTTATATATTCCTGACAGAAATCTTCTCTACCTTGTGAAAACTACTCTAGAAAGTATCCAACTCTCGTAATATCAATATTTCACCTTTTTCATAATTTTTATAATTTTTCTAGGTTTTAATACATCTTCGTAGAGTTCAAAGAATTTCAGATAGACACTAGTAAAATCAAATTTTATAAATTCCTGACAGAAATCTTCTCTACCTTGTGAAAATTACTCTAGAAAGTATCCAACTCTCGTAATGTCAATATTTCACCTTTTTCATAATTTTTATAATTTTTCTAGGTTTTAATACATCTTCGTAGAGTTCAAAGAATTTCAGATAGACACTAGTAAAATCAAATTTTATAAATTCCTGACAGAAATCTTCTCTCCCTTGTGAAAACTACTCTAGAAAGTATCCAACTCTCGTAATGTCAATATTTCAGCAATGTTAAATGCAATTCGCAAGTGAAAGCATCACATCTTCTCACATGTATCTCGATTTCTGGTACCGGAATACCCTATACTGCTTAAGGTGTTAAGCCTACGACAGACAGGTGAGGATAGATGTGAGATGAGCATTATACCCAAGGCATGTCCTGGTTAAGGTGCTAAACTCCTGTTAAGTTTCTACCAAGGTAGTGAATCTGTATCAGAGGTTCAAACAGACAAGTTATAACGTTCAATGCACGTCAGACATGTTAAATTGTCAGGAACGCCTATCACCTGTGTATCCAATCTATAAATCGAAATTAGACATTACCTGAATCAATCTATAGTGCTCGATCAAAATGTTAGAAGGTGTGTTATAGTTATGGAATTCAATTTAACTGCTCTGCCGATGGATTACAATCTTAAGTTCCAGCTAATCCAGATTACAACTCTCTACATGTAAAGTCTAAGTCGTTCGAGTAAATCTGATTTTCGTGTAAATTGGGTTAGGCTTATGGACAGTCTACTTTGTAACGAGTTAAACAACGGATAACTATTTGTAATTCTTTTTTTTTTTTTTGTAACGCTTAAATTACTAAAACACTGCTACAAGATTTACAAGGGAATTTCCGGTCGAGTTCATCAGACAGATTTTCTACAATCTTTGCAGTTTGGAGACTTAAGATGTTCTTTCAGTGTCAGAGATTATCTAGTATTTGTACCGTTCGCGTGTTGCCTTTCGTCCAGAGAACAATAAACCGCTGATATAGACGTAGGGAAAGCGAGAAACTAACCAAAGAGCATCCGGTTCCGGTTCTACCGATGGCTCGTCCTTTCAGCTCTTCGTGTCTACGTCGTGGCGTGTATGAATTATTATGCGTGACCCTAAATTGGTAGAAAGGGATGATCTGTCTTGTCTTCCTGTTATAAAAGCTTAGATAGATGAGCGAGGGAAATGCAATAATAATTTATTAGCAGAAACTGTAATTCCTTTTGTAATTGCCTATGAAATATTCGAATTTCTCGTGGTATTGGGCTATTTAAATTTTAACTGGAGTAGAAATATAAAAGTTTTATTCGTAGAGTGTGCATAAAGACGTTGTCAACTGAGAGATCAATAGCTTGAGTAGAAATATTCACAGTCTACATGGCGAGACAAGTAAAACAAACTATTTAATTATTCTTTTATTTATTACTTCTATTTTTATTATTTTTAATTTTTCATTTGTTATGTATAATTTTGTTTATTATTTTATTAATTAGGTCTTTAGGAGTGGTGGTAAGAATAAATTTTTTATAGGTGTTTCTAGTGCTTTTCATATTTTCGAATTGATTTCTAATGTCAACCTAGGCTCTCGATAAGGAAACTTTTATCTTTGATTTAAAGTTTGAGAATTCAAGATTATTATATGCGTAATTTTTATTAAAATTTGAGAGTCCAAGTTTGTATTATTATGCATGCAAAAAAAAATTGTGGCTTTGAAAAGAAACAGAAAAAAGTGGAATTTCTGAAAACATTTGTCTTTCATCTTATGTGTGATATTCTGGAATTTTCTAAAAGAAATCTACCAAGTGGATTAATCTGATATTTTGTGAGTTTATTGGAACATATTTCACGATTACTCCGTATTTTTGTCGCGTTAAAATATTCATTGGTTTAAGAACGACAGCGCTTACAAGAATTTCTTGTCCATTATTTGCACGAAATCGATTGTTACAGTGGTTTGAAATAAAAAAAAAAAAAACAACTCCAGAGTGATTTTAATCTTTATGAGTGCGGCTACAGCCTGGACTAAGATAATTGAAAAATATTGGAAAATAAAAAAAAAATGACCGCGTTGCGGAAAAAGGTATCATTTTTTGTACAAAAAAATGTAGTTTTTCAACTCGAAAAATTCGTGTTTGGCGTGTATCGAAAAAATCCTCACTATTCTCGAGAATAATACATCCACTGAAAATTTCTGTCAAGTCTCAAGCAAATCTATCGATCGGTTTCTCAGATATCGCGGGAACCAATTTGAAAAATGTTATTTCGAGAGAAACGTGATTAAAGTTCCAAACGCATCGATTTTCTCTTTGCACGCCACATTACTAATAGGCTTATGCACTGGATGATCAAATTATGTATAGTTTATTTGAAGTTTCAG
The DNA here is from genome assembly GCA_951804975.1 of Anthophora plumipes. Taxonomy (NCBI): domain Eukaryota; kingdom Metazoa; phylum Arthropoda; class Insecta; order Hymenoptera; family Apidae; genus Anthophora; species Anthophora plumipes. The sequence continues at coordinate 12,455,513 of OX638123.1, read as the reverse complement.
CAAGAATAGAATTGAAAGTATAATTAAAATGATACCTTATTCTATTATAAGAAATATTGTTAAGTTTTTAACAAAATATGGGAAAAATGTTCGAACTTTTACAAATTTAAATAGAAATCGTTTAAACTACTTGTACTAACAATTTGTCACTTCGTACTTTTCATCTATAATTAATTAAAACACGTCTCTATATCTTTTTCGTTTTCACAATTTAGAAAAACAAAATATACTTATCTTAATATTACAAATGCTTCATTTTCTTAAAATTTTGAGTAATTGTAGGTGAGAAAAATAATTAAACAATATTTTGAAACTTCCATTTAATAATTGCAACATGAGAGAACAGAAATTATTAATAAAAATTTGCTTAAAAAAAGAATTGCCAGCGAAACGTTAGCGCAACATTGGTACTTAATGGTTTAAACCTTACAAGTCATAAAAATAGTTGAACGAAGCACGTTCTACGGTCTCTGGTCAGCTCGAGAGTATCCTCGTTCGAATCAGCTCTAACTTCAGATCGATGTGTCGTGCAACATGCAATAAACATTTCATTGCCACCATAAACTAACGATTAACGGACGATATTAAAAATAACGTGAATAAAAAATAAAAAAAAAAGGAAGGAAACGAGGGCGGACGTGACGTGAGAAACGAGACGTGATCGTCAATCCAACGAGCACTCGCATGGAAATTAATTAGCCAGCCAATTTAACTTTAACGATCGTTCAGTTGCACTAAACCTGCCCACCGAGTGTACACTCTGATAATAGTTGCGTCGAATGCTACAACGGCGGCACGTGTCCATTATAAAAGTTTATTAAGTTCGTTTCTTCGTTGCCTGTTGATTTTGCCGCGGAAAAAGGAAGGAACGGAAATCCGGCACGGAGACATTTTCCCTTGGAAGTTTGCAGACCTCGGTAAACGTTCACCGTTGCCTTCCCCATTTCAGAAAATAAAAATATCGTCCAATCGTGACCTATGGTGCAACACCAATCGTCCCCCTTGATAATTGCACCTTCGACGCGGAAAATCAACTATGTACTGTTACTTACGTAATGTTAAATCGTCCGGAAAATTAGTGCCGATTTTTAAGGGGAGACACCAATCTGAGGCGTCAGAAAATAGGTAAACTTTAAGAATTTTTTTATAAATAATTACTAAATGAAAAATATAGTCTTTTCGTGAGAATATATATGTAACTTTCAGCTTCATTTTGGAATTTTTTGAAAGTAAAATTGTACAAAATGGCGAAGTTATTCGCTATTTCCGGAACCCCTTCTTGTGGATCATTGATCGTTGGCTGCCACAGTTGGCAAGAACTGGGTGGTCTGAAATGTAAAAAATTTGTTGATTTATGAACTAGAAACTATTATTTAAAATGTACCCGTACGATTTTCTTGATATGTCAATTATTTAATTTTTTATAAACGTTTAAAGTTGTTTTTTTCTTTTGGGTAAGAATGATTACTTTTTCTTCAAACTTCGACCATTTCTACAATTATTAAAATTTTCGAAAAATCGTAAGCTACATTTTAAATAATAGTTTCTAGTTCATAAATTAACAAATTTTTTACATTTCAAACCACCCAGTTCTTGCCAACTGTGGCAGCCAACAATCAGTGATCCACCAGAAGGGGTTTGCGGAAATAGCGAATAACTTCGCCATTTTGTAAGATTTTACTTTCAAAAAATTCCAAAACAAAGTTGAAAGTTGCATTTATATTCTCCAAGAAAGACTATATCTTTCAGTTAGTAATTACTTATAAAAAAATTCCCAAACTCTACTCATTTTTTGATGCCTCAGGATGGTGTCCCCCCTTAAGTAAATAAGTCAATTTCATAAATCAAGGTATTTTTATTGTTTCACTTTCTTTTTTATTATCTAAGTTACTGTGCTTACAGAGTGACAAACTTTATATGTCCATGGTTCACAAAGATAATGTTCTCCAGACACATATGGACGTGTTTATAGTACTCAAAGTGTTAAATAGAAAGAAGAATTGGGAAGAATTTATTTCTGCAACTAACAGGAACAGCCTAAACCTATGGTCAATGGAACAACACGTTCCCATGGATTGGTTCCCTGCGTTGAACACGGATTCAGCTAGTCTTGCAATCTGACCAGCGTATACCGTTGCATATTAGCCACACTCAAACAATAAACTGAAGTTTCAGCAAAAGTGCAGCTGCAGCACCCCTCTCCTGAACTGCCTGTAAAAGTAATAGAATACTATGCAAATATTTGGTGACTGATGAATCGTAAGGTGCAGGAATAGAAATTTGCAAACTTAATTGAATTTTCCTCGTTTGGTTACACGGGGAATGACATAGTGACGAAATTTCACCGAGAAATTTTTACTTCAGAGCACGTTGGATTTTGTCAATTAAACGAAACCGAGATGCTTTGCATTGACTAAATAATTTCACGCACGATTATAGTCAATTTTACGTAATACAGATGCTGATATTATATTAAAATTTACAACATTATGCAGTAAACTTTTAATTATTTCTGGAAACGAAAAAGTGTAGCTGACAATAAATTTCACAGCGATGATATTTTTTCTTTAAATCTTGTAAAAATGTACTAAGCTTTTGCAGCACAGATTATGGAACAGAAAGTTGTTAGACTCCTTTTTTTCTCTTCTTTCATTTGCGATTTTACAATAAATACTTTTCTGCGTTTTTATCGAGTCATAAACACTTGAAAAAGTTATGATAGCGTGTTGGAGAAATACCAATCGACTACTCTCTGCTATTTACTTGCTTGAACTCTTGAAGTTGAAATGGAGACACCAATCAGGAAATTAACTCAGAAGCTACTAGTTTATAACAAAACTTTTCGTGTCTCTTATTCGCTTTTTCCTCAAGTCTCAAAAGGTTTTACAAAAATCCTGAAAGGAGTAATTTTCAAAGTAACGCGTAAGTATCGGTGTGTAAAATTCACGTATAAAATAAATAAAGAGAAAATACTATTATTTTAAAGCAAATAATTAAACAAACTTAAATACATGTAATAGAATTTTTGTAAAAGTAGAATCGATCAGCTTGATTCCCAAGATATTAAAGTTTCAAGAAATAGAACTCTGGTAATATAATTGTATTGACTATTCGTACACGAATTAGTCTTGTAGTCAGAAAGAAATATGAAACATGAGAATCGGGGAATAAAATGAAGTGAAACTTATCCACTTATAAGTTAGGTCGTATAAGCATAACATTCATGTAGAAAGTAGAATTGTCTTCGGGGAACTGAATTCTCACTCGAGTTTGTGGCTTTCGTAATTTATTCGCCGATTTAATTTCACTATAGAGAAGAAACCGAAGCATTTCTTATTGGGCTGAATGCTAACTCAAATAGTACGGTTACTAATTTTACTAATTTTTATCACTTAGTACACTACGAGCTGACTGATCGTGACTGACTAAGTGTTTGTCACTGATTGACTGATTGTAACTAATTACTAATTTAGTGTACGTTACTGTTTGAGAGGCTAATTGCAAGTATCTATTAACTAAATATTACAGGCTAACTGACTAATTGCAACTGAATACTAACTGAGTAGCACAGACTAATTTTCTGATTGTGACTTGATGGTCATTGAGTGTTTGTTACTGATTGACTGATTGTATTACACTGCTGACTACTTATCACTGACTGATTGTAGCTAATTACTAACTGACTGTCTAACTCTTATTAAATCCTAAATGAGTCTTTATTACTGATTGATTTACTGGTTATCACTAACTGTTGAATGAATATGTACCACTGGCTAACTGACTGACTGCAAATAAGTGCTAACTATGAATCTGTCACTGATTGATTGAATAACTGCAACTAAATGCTGAGTGAGTATAACTGACTGACTTTGACTGAATGCTCATTGAGTTTTTGTCACTGTTTGACTGACTAATTGATTGCATTTAAATCCTAACTAAGTTTCTGTGATTGATTGACTGATTCTTATTAAATACTAACTGAATGCTTGTCGCTAACTGACTGACTGATTCTAATTAAACGCTAGCTGGATGTTCGTCGCCGATTAAACGACTGACTTTAAGTATCTGCTGACTGAGTGTTTGTCACTGACTAACTGATTGATTCTAACTAACTGCTAACTGAGTGTCTGTCACTCTTTAACTGACTAATTGCAGCTAACTGCTAACTGAGCGTTTGTCACTTTTTGAGTGACTAGTTGCAAATAATTACATCACTAATTGATTCACTAATTAAAGATTAGAACTTTTTTAACACTTACTAAAAAAACTATTCCTATCTTTTCTATTATGAACAGCACGTTGTACATATACATTTAGAAAGCTGCTGAATGCTTACTAAAATTACCATAGCATGCAGTTGTCGAAGGAAAGAAACAAAAGCGAGGAAGTAAGTACACCGATATCTTTCAGCAGCTAAGGATGACCATTTCATTCACTACCGAGAGAGACTCGGCTGTCGAATCCAACGTAAGAGCCTGTACACTCAGATACCCGTCTCTATTTACATAACAGGAACGTGTGGTATAATGAAAATTGCTCTGCGTTGTATAACACTGCGTACCATAGTCGTTTGTATGCACCTACAACTCACGGTGAAAGAGAAAGGAATTTCTCTCATTCGCATGCGCGCAAATAATTAGCGGACCTGGCCGTGACATGAAGTATGAAACTGCCGTTGACTGGCCTCCTGTACCACGTTGCTGTACATTTCATTGTCTCGTTGCACGGTGTCTTTCGTATTCTTGTTTCGGAATTGGGTTACGAAATGCACGGTTCTCTTTCAATCTTGACTTTACAATATCGTTAATGCATACGTCGAGGAGAATGGTAAGTCTGTACAATGGAAAGGAGGAAATGTACGGTGGAAAATGAATGTCAGATAGAAAAAAAAAAAAAAAGAAGAAGCAAAGTCGTTAGGATAATCTCTTTAATTTATTAATGTGCAAGATACGTTTCGTACGACTGATCTCGCGAACGTTTCAAGATAAAATGGTTTTAGATGCTCTCTGCTTTTATACAGGGTGTTTCAGTAAGCACAATCATTTCTTATGAGAAAGTAAGACGAAAGTGAAGGAAATTATTTTCCTATCTGAGAAGAATTTTCGAAAATTTCAAAGAACAATTTTTCCATTCAACCTTTTGAAAACAAATCGATGTAAATGCTCTCTCTTTCTGTACAGGGTGTTTCAGTAATCGTAGTGTAAATAATATTTGATAATATGTTATCAAGCATTTCAGTAATATTTGTATTAAAAGTTTTGAAGAATAATCTTTCCGTATGAGGTTTCTCAATGCAAATTGCTTCAAACAATTTGTATTTTTGTACATTATAATTTATAATACTACGACAGCTGAGATCACGCAATATGAACAGCAACGTTATAACCTACGTTTCAGAATGCTCGTCGTAAATGAAAATGTTAACGTTGATCGATAAGGTAAATAAACATCTCACACAGTACTATTCCAAACATTATAATAAATAAGTGTACAATACCCGCGTAGATCGTTAACGTTTCCACAGAGAACAGTCGAAAATGAAAGAACAACGGAAACGAATTGTACTTGCGTGAACATTCAATGAATCTGATGTAATAAAAATCTCAATGTGAACTATTCGTTGTCTTTTCACGTTCAACTACGTAACTGACACATTTCGATAAAATGTATTTCCGTTGTACCTTGGTGCATGAATATTAATCATCCCGGTTGGACGACATTGATAAAAAAAAAAAAAATGAATAACGCTTCCTAGTATTTTTTTTTTTTTTTTTTTTTTTTTTTTTTACAGAAACGAAGGGAGGTTTGTCGCGAAGAAACGAATTTCTCCCAACAGAAAAGAATTCTGCGCATTACACGCTTCCTATGCGTTCCATTTTAATTACATTCCTTCGGGCCGCTTTATGCTCATGACGTCCACTTAGTTACACTGTCTTGCATTTCACTTCCATTCGGTCATTGATAATAACAGGATATTCATTAATCAGGCAATTGCGCTCAACGATGAAAATTATCTACGCTGTGTACTTTGAAATTTATAGAAATTTTGTATCGCTATTTGTCTTTTCTTTTTTTTATATATATATATATATATATATATATATATATATATATATATATATATGCAAATAAAGCAAATAAATCTCCTAAAAGTAGACTTAACTCTACAAGGACAATATTGAAAAATTATATATATATATATATATAATTTTTCAATATTGTCCTTGTAGAGTTAAGTCTACTTTTAGGAGATTTATTTGCTTTATTTGCATTGAAGCATCCCCTAATTGCTACACGAGCATCTTCATGGTTGATTGTTGGCATAAGATTGTAGGATAATAAATTTTTTGGAGGATTTTCGACGTGGAAAATTGAAACACTTATTTAAGATCATTTCGAATTTCGATTTGTTGGTTTACAATATCTTTTTCCAATTTGCTGATTCAGTATTGTTCTTTCAGTATTATACGATTCAGAGAATAATTAAAATTCGTGCATTCGATAGAAATGTACTATTTCAATTTCTTCAGGAATTATTTCTTATTAAATAATAATTTTTGAAATATGAATAAGAGATTAATTTTAACAATGAAATTACGAATTGATTTTATTTGAATTTTGAATATACTGAACACTACGAAACCTCATTTTTTATTAATCATAGAATTATTATTAATTCAATATTGTACGATTTAGATGAGATTGAAAGTTTGTCGATTCGATAGAAATATACATACCAACGTTTATTAAACAAAATTAACAAGAAAACTTTGACATTTCCCCTCCAAAACTACTTTACAATGCATCATTCTCCGAAGCTAATTGAAAAATCCTTCGATTTCATAGAATTGATAGTACAAAAAGAAATTGCAACGAGAATAATCATTGAATGAAGATTCGATTAGAAATTCAAGTCCTCTCGTGACTTTTCCCATCCACCCAGTATAACATTGCGACACAACACAGTGGAATTCGCGAATACGCGCGACCGTATTCGAATATTCATTTCGCTGGTTCGCGGAAGAATAGCGATAATTTACGCAAATGATTTTAATGACGGAGAAATTAACACGGTTCTTCCCGTGGCCGTTAATGATATTTTATCGAAAGTTTCGAAAGGCTTTCGTATGGGGAACGCAAACGTTAATCTATGCAAATCTCTTGGCCACGTTATATTTAAACAGGATTAGGACAAATTTTAGTGAGGCTTTTAATTTAAAAGTTTGCTCGCCGGGGGAATTCGGACTGGTGAATTTCAATGCACAGGCATCACCGACACCGGGTTACAAATTCCAATTTGACCCCTTTCTTTTTTTTTTCTATATTTTTTTCTATATTTTTTTCTGTTTTAAGCTCTTTTCGAAACCGTTTACTCGTTCGAAACATTACGAAGCTGGAGGAACGAACACGACCTGTATAATAATTCACCATGCTCTCGACAAATGACAGTTTTCAGAAAAAGGAAGGAAATAGGAAGATCCTTAACTCTTTACACTCCGAGTATTCTTTTTTTTATGATAGATTTGTCAACTCCAAACACACTTTTGCAATGAAGCTTTTAAAAATCAGATTTTCGTTATGCAAAGAAAGAAATTATACATTTCCACAAATTTCATTATTTTTATTTATTTCAACGTGAATAAAATTTGAATGGACTTATAGGCTGTATTATGAATGTCTCCGTAAGAGAGCCAGTAGAGTGCAAAGGATTAAAATTGCTTATCTTTTAGATACAAACTGTTACAAGTGTAAACGTACTGAGAACTACACTCTTTAAACTCCGCTGCGTGTACAAAAGCGGAAGTTCGCGATGAAAAAAGTCTCATTTAAATTTTAACAATTCGGTAGTCTAATTTAAAGTATAATTCGTTGCCCTGTGAAGTTGCCTAAGAGAATTCAACAAAATAAGAATTGAATCATTTTGAAACACAATTTTTATCCATATACATTTCTCTGTTATTGCGGTATTTGTATTTTTGCGACTGAACTCGCGCATTGACGGAATCCTGCAGCATGAAAAAAAAAACAAAAAGTATTAACTATCATGGTTGTCTCGCTCAGGTAATATTTTTATCGCGGAGGAATAATTAAGAGTGACTCGGAATAGAGAAGAGTATCATTCAGCAGAAAACAGAACTTTTGACAATTTGTATTTCATAGTGAAGAAGAGAAGTCCTTTTAAATGTATATGTAAATAACTGTAAATTTGTAATCCCTCGTGACATTATTCTATTCGTAATTTCTAGCAAATTTTCAAAGGTATTTTCCGTTCAACGGCGCAGAAAGTTCTACTTTCATTGTGGGACAAGTTATAGACTGACTTCACGTGAGTGTTTTCTCCTTTCGCCGTTCTACATTCCTACCTCGTTACAAAATTTCGCCCTTTATTCCATCGCAAAATTCTACTTCAGATCAGAGCATCGTGTATCAACTTATTATTAAATTGTACCATTTCAACTTATGATATAATCATCTTTGAAAGAAGAGCTCATTCCTGGATTCCTTTTTATATTATATGTAGACGTTATATTAATTTCTTTCATATTTCCGTACATTTGAAATTACACATCGGTTTTTAACAAAATTATTATTAAATATGCCATTTTAATATCTGAAATGAATCATTCCTGAAAGAATAGCTGATTCCTAGATTTTCTTTTTCTTTTATATGCAGATTTTACGATAACTTCTTATTTTTATACATTCAGAATTGTACGTCGATTTTCAAAAAATGATTAAAGGTGCCATTTTCATTTCTGAAATGAAGCATGTTTGAAAGAAAAGTTCATTCTTTAACTTTTTATGTTGTATGTAGATGCTAAATTAATTTCTTACTTCTATACATTCAAAATTGTACGTCGATTTTTAAAAAAATTATCATTAAAGGTGCCATTTTCATTTCTAGAATGAATCATTTTTGAAAGAGCTCTTACCTAGACTTTTTCTTTTATATACAGACGTTAGATTAATCTCTTATTTTTAAATTTAAGGTTATTGTTACGTATCCAAAATTATACGTCAATTTTTGGAAGATTATTGTTAAAAGTACCATTTCAATTTCTGAAATGTACCATTCTTCAAAGAGGAGCTCATTCTTGGATTTTTTCTTTTATATACAGACGTTAGATTAATCTCTTATTTTTAAATTAAAGTTTACTATTATGTATTCAAAATTGTAAGTCAATTAAAAAAAAAAAAATTATTATTAAAGGTGCCATTTCATTTTCTGCAATAGATTTCATATTCCATATACATATATGCATCTGTTAAATTGAGGTCTCATCTTTAAATTAAATTTTATCATTATGTATTCAGAATTATACATTCATTTTTAGAAAATTATTATTAAATGTGTAATTTTAATTTATAGAGTGAATTATTTCTGAAAGAAGCTCCTGAATTTTTTACCTTGCACGTACATATTACATTAATGTATTATTTTTCAATTAAATTTTACTTTTACACATTCAGAACGATATTAAAAGTAAGCAAAGTGTCTGTACTTTGATATTTAATCTAATAAAGAGTATAACGCTTGTATCTCTAATTGGTAGTATCACTTGTAAGCAATTTAGTTCATATTGTTTGTATAACAACACAATTTCAAACTAATTTGCTGAACTATGTTATACAATACTACTTGCTACACAATAGCTATACAATTACGAATATTATTACTAATTATAGTATCGTATTCCAAACATCCTATGATATAAAACGTTAGGAAACTACCAGTTGATCAAAATACACTCAGATTAATTATCCAATCAAATGATAACAATTTCGATTAAGACACTGCTATAAATAAACCAAAAAAAAAAAAAAGAAAACAGAAGGTGAAACAAAATGCTCATTTGCATCCTTTATTGGAGCTATTCGTTCACCGAAAAATATGATTTTGGCTGTGAACCAAAAAAGGTTTACCGCGTTCTAGGTAAAAAGGTATGTTTCACTGTAAGTCCACAAATAAACATTCTTGCACGCTGCAATATATTTGCATTGCCGACCTAACCTACAATTCATGCTGAAAGAAACAGTAAATTAAATGGAATTATTGCTTGCATCGAATAACTTCTCTTTTAGGAATTTATCTGTCACGAATAACATTTCATTTCAACTATTAAAATTTTGTTAAAAATCTAATTTTTTATGAAATAAAAGTAGTATGTCCTTTGATATTTATTTTTGTAAATTTATTGATCATCGATCATTGGTAATTTTCTATTTCTAGAAATCTGTCACGAATAACACTTCATTCGAAATGTGTCTACAGAGCTATCAAAATATTTTTAAAAATCTAATTGTTTACGAAATAAAAATGGTATATCCTTTGATATTTATTTTTGTAAATTTATTTACCATCGAGTATTGATAATTTTCTATTTCTAGAATATTTCTTTTTGTCATATTGTCAAAAGTGACTGAAAAATTGCAACGAAATTTTTTTTTATCAGATTTTGTTTATATTTACATCCACTGTATATAATATATTTTTTTGAAAGTAATTTTCCAACGGACACAGGCAACTGCCAGTTTCGTAGTATATTTGTTGCTATTTAGAACGAGCCATCGTTCTAGCCATGGAAAGTTCTTGGAAAAAAGTTGAGAATGTTAAAGTTTACTCTGACTTGAACTTTCAAATGGCCACGTGAAAGATTCAGAGGGAGCTCTTGCAGTCTCCAATACGCATTAAATAATTCCTCGCATAAAATGCACCTTTCATACGATTGCTTTTATAGAAAAATGTCAAACCTCGTTGATAACGTTGGTTAACGAATATTTAACGAAATACTGTGAAATACTTGAACTTTATTATTGCAGTACAATAATACTTGCACAGTTTCTTTATACAACATGTACTTAAAAAATTGTACAAAAAATCTGTGTCTCTATATGACTTTAAATATTGCATAAAATTGAATTGAATTATACTACTGGAATTGGAAATTTTAAAAATACACATACATTCTAAAATTTGAACAATATAACAAGGAATGATAATTAAAAACTTAGAAATTACACTATGGAATAGATTCAAAGTGTGCATTGTTAATTTCCTGAACTTCAATACTTATAATTTTCATTTTATCAATTTCGTTACTTTCTAAATTGATTTCGAAAGTTGTCTCTAGCATTTACACTGCAATTATACTTTACGAACTTGTTTAATAACGAAATTTTCTGATTGCAATATTCTTCGCAACGTTTCTCAAAATTTTCAACACACTTTCGTTCATAAACGTGCAATTTGCGCCTTCGATAAAATCAATTAGCCTAATTACGGTTCAGCGAAAGTTGCTTCATCGGGAAGTAACATTTCTCGAAGAGTCAGGAACAAACTGACCGTCTGCGCGAGTTGCAATCTTCGTCCACGCGCTCGTAAAGCCTAACAGATCGTATCGAATGATTCATATCGATCGCCAGCTACGCCAACCACACTAATTACAATTATACTTATAAGAAAAAAAAGATTTTCAAACCGCCAAAGCAACCAAAATTATTTCTTAATTCGTTTATCCTTAGTTTCTTCATTATTTGTGTGCCTCATTAACGTTTCACGAAAAGAACAGATATATTTGATGTATTTGTGAATTTTATAGTGCACTATTGCATAAATTTGTCTGTGCTAAATGTTAACACACTTCAGAGAAAAATAATGAAACATTATGCTGTTTACTTTGATGTATACAAGTAGTATGAAATATTAGATAATTATTATTTTATTAATTGTAACGTAACAATGTTATTAAAATAAAGGAATATTTGTAAATTATTATGCAGACGTTTTTGGTGGTTTCCAAAAAAATATTTGACAAGTATTTTCTTTTTTTTTTTAATTTAATTTAATTTTCAATCGTTCTAGAAATTGACGAATTTTCGAATGTTCATTATTTAGCTTCTAAACGACATTCGCGAAAAATGCGCGCGATTGGCAATGTGTTAGGAGGTTAGAAAACTCTCGACAAGGTTTCTCAAGAATTTATTTCATTTGAAAAACAAATTTTCTCTTAATTTCAGAAACGTGTATAAACGCTGTCAGTTTTTTTTTCTCTCCAAAGAAAACGTTGGAATCGAGAGGAATCCACGAGGTGTGTTTCATTCACAACGAACAGGTTCTTCAAAACAATTCAGCCTGATGGTTCCTTGAACAGAACTAAATTATCCATCGACTGACGTAGAATCTTTCCGCTCAATCGAAGAACAAAAGGAACGACAGCGTTTCACAGCGGAAAATTTCCTTTTGGCGCGGCTACGTAGACCATTCGTTCAATTATAATTCGAGCAGCGATTTAAATATCCATGGAAATTCTACGTTGGTTTATTTAGAACACGTTCCGGAATTTACATACAAAATTTCCTGAAAATCAATCGAGTTTTAACGCAATTTCGGAAAACGTGGTTCGAGAAAAGCGCGTTTAACGTTTCAGCTGAAATCACTTTCCTTCTTCAACGAATTAGGATACTACTTTACCTAAATTGTATCTTATTTCTGAGACAATCAGGTATCTAAATTGAGGAAAACGAGAAAGAAGAGAAAAGGAAGATTTTCCGAATCAATCGAATCTAACTGTTCGATGTAAGAAATTCCAACGAGTATGAATATCTCGTGACATCACAGAATTATGTAACGTTCAATCTTCCACCACATGGAAATAACTAGGAAACCTTAGGTACATCTAGCTAATCTAACTTTACAGCTTATCCAGCGAGGAACAAAGGAAAATATTCATGTAACGTTGCGACAAAATTTTTCCTGGGAAAGTCCTTTAGCCGGAATAAAAGGAAAGTTCGAAGACGTGGTTAAAATACGATCGATCGTCTCACCTTGTGATCGATGAGCGGATACAAAGCCGATCAAAATGCTCCAAATGATCAGCTGATGCGTTGTTATCATCGTGGTTAATGTTCTCGTTGGTCCTCCCTTTCGGATATATGTCGTTGCACTCTCACACGCGCAGCCGAGGAGAAAAATGCACGCGAGCCGGAGTCCAGATGCAGACTGAGACTTGCTGTGCGAAGTCCTGCAGGAGCAACACGACACGCATGCGTCCTGACTTCCACGTGCCTGTCCCTTTTCGTGTCTTTACTACTTACGGAGACACTTGCGATGTTACGGATGCCTTCTCGTTCTTTTTTACCCTTTTTATTTTTTTTTTGCTTCTCATTGTGTAAGGAAGATTTCGAATATTTGTCCAACAGTTTGACGAAGAAAAAAGAAAGAATGTACAGAGAGTATGTCAACATTACGATTTTCAAGATTGTTGGAGTTTTCAGTAGCTCTGTCTTTTTTCTTCTCGTTGTGCTCAGATTTCGTATGCTCGCCGAGAGAAAAGAAGGGAAAGAAGAATGTACAGTTATGTTACGAATACAATTTTCAAGATTTTTGGAATTTTGAGTAACGATTTCTTTTTTCTTTCCATTGTGTAAGGAAGATTTGAATGTTTGTAGATGTTTGTCGAAAAATAGGGGAGGAAAAAAATGTATAGACAATTTTCAAGATTTTTGGAGTTTTGAGTAACAATTTTTTTTTCTTCTTTCCATTGTGTAAAGAAGATTTAGAATTTAAAGATGAAAAGATTTGGAAAAATTTAAAGATTCGAAAAGATTTAGTTTGTTGAAAAATGAGAAGGAAACAGATGCATAGACAATTTTCAAGATTTTTGGACTTTTAAGTAATGATTTCTTTTTTTCCACCCCTTGTGTGAAGAAGATTTTGGATATTTATCGAAGTTATGCACAGGGAATCAGTTTGAGGTTCAACGTGTATGCTTGCACGTCTAACAATAGTTACAAATTGTATTAAATTTTCTGCTGGCCACATTGTGTCTATAAATGTTGCACGTGAAGTATTTAAACTGTAAACATTATATCGCGTAAAGCATTACGTCTCTGCTTGAAATTAGTTTGAGCTATATACTTCTGTTATGAATTGAGAAAGGAGGTATGGTACGTAGGGTGTGTTGAGAGAAGCAGAGAAAGACGGGAAAGGTAAGCTTCAGCACGTAGAACTGCATAGACCACCGAGACGCACTAAAATTATGAAACAGAATGGAATTAATTTGGTAGGCTGTTAAGACAGTTTGGATTACTATAATAACTCTATGCTGAATCAAAGTGTTTTCAGCATTACATTCTCGGAATGACAGCTGCTGTTACAATGGTGTAATAACAGAGAATCTGATAATACACATGTTGTTTCTTAACACGTTAAGAATTTCTGCATCGTTGGATTAAAAATTGAAAAAGAATTATATTTGCCAATTTATTCAGTATGGAAATAGATTCTTTCTAATTTTTTAATACAATCGAAGTTTCATTTTGAAGAAGTGAAAATAAATCGATCATCGAAATAATTTTTATTATTGTTTACGACATTTTGCAATCTTTTTCTTTTTTGGCAGCTTGCGAATATCATTATGAATATTTCTATACCTAATAAATAAATATAGAGAAGACGGTCTGGATTATTTATGTAGAAAATAGCGGTTACTTTGAAGAGTGAAGAGATACATAATTAATTCGTTTAAATATTCAGAAAATAATCTATAAATAATGACGAATGACAAAGCACAAATATACGACGATCTCTACAAAAATAGTAAAAAAAGAAGTAATATAAAATGGACATTCTTTAAACGTTAGAATCTCAAGTATAGCAACTGATACTTTCTGCACTTCACCACCAGAGGGACAGACAACTGAAGAAACATCCACTTTTCTCACTAGTCCTCGCTAAGCCTCCAATTTCTAACATACACTGTTAATTTGCGTAAATGTAAAGAAAGTATGTACAAAACATTGGTTGCATTAAAAACTAAAGAAAAAGGTAACAAATTTGTATAAATATGAAGAAAATAATTCATAAAAATGAGGAATCATAAAGTATAAATATCTACAACTTTTGCAAAAATATAATAGTAAAAAAGAAAGGTGAAATGAAATAGAAACATTTGATCTTATAATTTAAATTATAAAATATTTTACATTAATTTCAAATTTTCTAAATGTAATAATTTTAACTTAAAATTGTAAATATTAATTTGACTGTACAGCTTATCCCATAATTTTTTAAATTAAATAAATGATATTAATTATTGAATTTAGTCTAATAATATTTAAATACGAATTAAATTCATTTAAGAAAGAAACCAGATATCAGAAATCGAATAGCATCTAATTTCTAAGTATATACTTCTTATTTTTATGATATAAAAACGTTAATTAATATACAATTAATATACAACTAAAAAATATATACGTATTATTTACTATTGTTTCAACTGGTAAAACATCTATTACAACATTTACAAAGAGAGATAAAGCCATTTCTAGCGGTTTATGAATCCATTTTAACACAGATATGCGCAACTCTCAAATCCGGAACCAAATGAAAAACACAAACGACGCATTTGTGTGTCATTCAACACCAACGTGTTAATTAAAAATTGCACAGATTCAATTTTTGCTTAACAAACGAACCCAGTTAAACGGTTATCAAAACCAGCGATAGTATCATTTCCAAAAACATTGATCACACTCAAGCAACACGCATCTTCCCCTCTCCTCTCCGCCTATCCCCTCCACTTCTCATCTTCTTCCCCCTCCACTGGCTATACAACAACAAAAACTGCAAGATATCGTCCTGAAGAACGTTATCCGAGCTCCCCTCGTTATCCTTAATAAATGTTCTATCTATCAGCGTACAGTATGTTCAAAAAAAAAAAAAGAAGAAACGAAGAAATGTCCTTCGGACAGGATACGTGGAGGTGGCAGCGAAGGGCGAGTGAGAAAAGCGAGAGATGAAGTATGTATAAAAAAAGAAAAAGGAAAGAAACTGAGGGAAGCACGAAGATAGAAAAATAAGGGAAAAGAGCATGAAGAAGAAAGAGAGACAGTGTAGAGCAGGGAGGAGTGGGGGATGGTGAAGGAAAAGGAGCGGCGTAACAAGTGTGCAAACACATTCCACCAAGCGAACGTCGTTAGCGAGATTCACCTTCCGACTTTCACGTTTGATATGAATTTTTCTCCTTTGCTAGCCGGCATTAGCGCGCATTTTTTCCGTTCAGAGGAGGACCGACGGAAAATCGTGCACAGTGAAAAGTTTGGTGACACGGGCTTGTAGGTGGAGTGGCAAGTCAAACGAGGAAACTTTGCGGATTAAGCGCAATCAAGTACCGATAATTCCCCTGGTGAATCGTGGCTGTTCTCTCTTTCTATCTGCGGTAAGGCTAAGGAAAGGTCACAGAGACTTTCGTTTCCTCCTGTCTCGAAGGGAGACAGGAATTGTTCAGCTTGGCTACCGCTCTGTTCATTGCGGAGAGAGCGTCTCTTATCTGAAATCGAAGCCGGCAAAGGCTGGTGCCGCGAGAGTATTATCTATTAAATTAATCCAAAATCTCTTCGTCTCTTAGTCGGTTACAACGTTTGTTTCAATTAGTCTGTAAACTTGTATTTGCCTCCTCGTTATTATCTTCTCTTAATAATTTTACCGAGGAACGTCGATTTCACTTTTAGCAACTGTGTGCTAGGATATGACACAACCTGTTTCGTAAAATTCTGATTGTTTCTGCAGTTTTAAGGTGGAAAGAAATTCTCTGCTCATTCTGTCTCGAGTATCCTAAACCTGATCACACAGATAACGCAAGAATAAAAATAAAAATTCATCTTAAGGAAGTGCAAGAGTGAAATTTCTCTTGGGTCATTAATGACCCAAGTTGGACCCAACTATTATAATACAGTGAATATACAAGCACAATATTATATCACATGAAAAATTTTAAACACGTTTCTCTTGAAAAGTTGCTGTTTTAATTTTGCAAAAAAATATTAAAGGAACTAACTATCTAATTAGTCTGAAATTTTGCTACCATATTCTGCATCCCATTAGCTATTGTAGGTAGCATATTTATATTTCTATATTGAAATTTTCAACTTAAAATTTGAGGAAAAAGAAATCGAAATATTTCCGTACTTGAATTTTGAATACACGTCATTTTGTTGAATATTCATTTATACGATTAATTATGGTACCTGTAGCAGTACTGTTAATTCGAAATCCGTTTGATTCGCAATTAATTGCGTTAAAAGTTGCACAAATATTTAGACCGAACCAGTATAATATATTCGGTCGTTTGTTCTAATTTGTCAATTCTTTTCGTTCGTTTTCGATGTAACGTAAACGTGTAACAGAGTTACACAGCATTACGGCGGTAAAAGCAGTTGTCCCCAAACACGAGCTCATTACTCCCAACACTGTACGTTATATACCTATTATCCGAATGTCAAAGAGTGTTAAAGAATGTTTAACAAATGAGTTGCATAATACAATGTAAATGTTTAAACACGATAATGCAATATTAATCTACAAAGATAACGTTTCGATGGAGACTGAAAATGTGTGCTCCAGTACAAATGCTCCGCGAACATTATTTACATACAGCTACCATCAATCTTAATTATTTAGCACACGTATGGTATTTACGAGCGAACATTTTCGGAAAACAACTCCTGTCATTGCGTATAAATATTTCTTTCTGTTAAAACCAACAAAAAAACAAAAGAAAAAAAAGAGAAAAAAATGGGAAAAGGGAGAAGAAGAGAGAAAAATATAATGCAATCTGCACAGCGATGAAAGAAATCAGATTTCAGTTCGTTTACTGAACATCCTGTCACAATTCCTTTCGTCTTTTTAATTTATAATCATTTACGTAGAATTTGAAATTTAATAAAATTTCAAATGAAAAAGTATATTTGCTGTGCATCAGTTGGTCGATGAATGATATTGAAAATTACTCGATATTCTTCGTTCCATGTGTCTAACTTCAACAATTGAACCAAACCAACTGTTGTAAATTTCTTTTAATATTCATTTAATGAATGCAACTGTTTGCGAAATTACCGCAACGTCGTACTTTTCCCAAAGAATTATTTGATCGCTAAAGGTGTTGTCCTACTCCAGCGGAACCGGCAAACTAGGTAATAATGAGACTAATAATTCGCGTACGGAAGCCTCTCACGTTCTACGTAATTCACTGGCTCGAGTACAAATGGCTCTCATACCTTCTGCGCCGTTAATGTTAATATACAACGTGCAACCACACGTGGAGCATCAGATTTCTAATTCTAATAAATCCCATAAGGGGCGTGTGCCTGCTTGGATTGCGCCGGTGTAACACTAGGAAATGGTTCTTATAATTCTTTAATGAACACCTGGCACGTGGACATGGTGAACAGCGTGTTAGTTCCAAGGCTCTTCATTTGTAATCGTAACTTGTATACTAATAGATCCATTTCATTTGGAAGTATACCTTCATTGTTTCTCATGTTGGAAGTATACTCTCATTGTATTATATTTTGTTAATAGGACTTCATTGTATCCTTCCCTGTCAGAATAGTTGCAAATTTATTTTATTTTTTTGTGATTCACCATGTAACTATACTTGTTGGTGTATTTTCTTTGTATTGCACCTTGTAACTACACATAGGAGCATAGTTTAATTGCATTTCATCTTACAATTATGTTTACATGTATACTGCCATTATATTTCATCTTGCAAACACACTTTCATTGTATTCCATCTTGCTAAGTATACGTACAAGTGTACTTTTATTGCACTTCACCTTGCAACTATATTTGTATGTACATTTTAATTGTATCTCACCTTGCAAGTATATGTGCAGTTGTATTTCAATTGTATTTAATCATGCAACTATATTTGCATGTATGCTTTTATTGTATTTCACCTTGAAACTATATTTGTTTGCATAATTTCATTGTATTTGATCTCGTAAGTATACGTACGAATATACTATAATTGTTTTTTCACCTGAGTAGTATATGTTCATTTCCCTTCACTTTGCAAGTATATATTTTTCGTCGATATAGTTTCATTGTATTTGATTATACAAGCATACTTGTTAGTATCTTTCCAGCAGCTTAACTGCAACACAAGTTCCCTAAATCACGCTGAAATTTTCAAGTATCATAATAGAATTTGCAACAAAAGAAGAAACAAAGAAAAAACAAGAAATTCAGAGTCAAGAAACAAAGATCATCCTAATACTCGCATACTGGGTCCTGTTAAAACGTAATCCATCGATTTAGTATAAAAGTGTGTCACGCTTCACCTTTGTTTCAAGCCTGTTCGTTAGAAATTCTATCTTTCTTCAATTTAGCAGAAGTGGCGTTTCCATCCGTCCATCCTTCGCTTACATCCAACAGCTTGAAGTGTAGTGCACTTGTGGTCATGTAGCACCTCTTCTTCTTTGGGAGTATCAAGGCATTTAGTCGCGAAGTAAAGCATTTGGAACGGTTAGAGGATCACTTCTATGGACTTCTATAGGCGACTCTGTATAATTGACGAAAAGGCACGCTGTTTACTACGGTAACATTTAGTTAGAGCAGTGTTTCTCAACCTCTAGGACACGATTAAACTTTAATACTAATCTTTGATGCTCATCTATACTCAAAATGAGGGTGGAACATTTGAAACAGACTATCTGAATGTCTTGCATGCTATCAATAACAGGAAATTAGGTAAATATTGATAAAAAGTCTTGCATAAAACGGAATATTTTTCTTTTGACGAACACTGTCACAGGAAAGATTCCTACCACTTCAATATTGCTGAAAAATTCGTGAACAAATCCTCGATAGATGATTCCTGGGTCCACTCAGACCTGAGTCATTTTATATCGAAGAAAAAATTATAATCTGAGGATTTGATAATTGATTAAAAAGTATCCAATGTAATATACAAACTAAAATCATCCCAGAGATCCATTTCTGTGTTTGGATGAGCAACCTGCATATCTTTGCTAATGTGTTAAGCTGACTTTGACGAAGAAACGTAATCTAAACTACCTTTCATTATCCTAATACAAAAACTGCAAATAAATTGCAACAACGTGTACAAAATTTCATTTCGAAGATTTAATAATTGTTTAAAGAGTATACAAACGGGTATCATTGTATGAGCATTTCCAAAAGTGTATTGTGAAACGTATTGTTCGAAAAGTACATACATGTGTACAGGGGTATTTCTATTTGGAATAAAAATCAATTAAAATGGTTGAATTGTGTTCTTGCAAAACGATTTCCAGGGAGAATTCGAATGATTTCAATTTCCGTAGCAATTTACGAGAACCATCAGTTGAGATGATAACGAAACAAGTGGCTAATGAATTACCGAAATTGCTATCTGTGCCAATCCCTTAGACCTGCTCGGTGAAATTCTGAGGAATGCTTGAGATGGCATAATTCTGTGAAACGATTGAAATTAAAGAGAGAAATCTCGACTGGCATATTCTTCGGAGGAATGGGAACGTCTTCCTTGATTTACGCCTGTCCATTAAGGGCTCGCGCTAAATAGGGCTCACTTCGAATTAGTATTAGAGGGAAATTCCGAATTTTCATTCGGTAGAAATATTTCATTGAATAGCGAAATGTAGTTCATTAATCATGAAGAATGATGAAATTTTGCGAATGCATTTTACCAAACTGACAGTGAAAACCATCGTATAACACTTCTAATATATCATTTACAGATTTAAATGAAGCAACTAATCACAATTTACACGCAATCGTTTATGAAAATTTAATATTAAATGTATTGGGAATAATCAATCAAATAGTTTGTACACATCCTCTGAAAAAACATTGAAACTTCTCACTTTTTAATTATCTACGAGAAAGCTTCCAAAACTCTTATCTATTTTCACCTAACCTAACCTAACCTAACCTCAAAACAGTATACTTCCTTAACAATTGAACAAATAAATATCAAATACAAGCAAATACTGTCCATCGTAGAAGAAACATGTCGAATAGTATCTTTTCTGAGAGTTAATAAACAAGAAACTGATTTGTATTTGCTTTTCGACGATAGTTTATACACTTTTCGCTACAATAATGCGTATTACTGCGTTTATAGACAATACTATAGTATCACAGTTGAATTTTGCGTGAAAAAGTAACCGAATGAATATATTAGTTTGGTATTGATAACAACACGTGTACAATGAAACGTTGAACGTAACGTGTTTAACATTCGACGCGATGTAATACATATTTCCGGTAACGGCAACATGGGAATGGATTTCGTAAAAATGTCGAATCCGCTAGAATCCGTTGCGTAACAGGTAGGTTGATATCGAACATCAAACAACAAACGAATAAAGGCAGACGTGTCTATCTGGTGTTCGGCCGCGTTTCATCGATCTACCCCTTTGTTTGCACACCGAAACAAACTAGCCGGGGGTAGATTCATAATCATCTTCCCGTTCCTCGAGTAAGCCACGTTTCGCATCTGTAGATTTCAATTGCGTGTACGCAAACAACGCATGTCCTTTTGCACGATGCCCAGTGTGGAACACGGGATTCGGTCAGCGCATGGTAAATATAAATTTCAATGGAACACGCACGCAGCTTTGTCAACGGAACGTGAGAACGGGAGTGGAACAAAAAAAAAAAGAAGAGAAAAACGAAAAAAAGCGCGATGTCACGCGTACTCGCCAACTTACTCGCGCGAGCGAGTGGCTTGATTCGATCACCTGCCTCATTGTAAACAACCGGTCCGGAAGTGATGTTAGCACTAGGTTTAGGGACATTTCTTGTACACCTATTTCTACGGACAACAATAACAACGAGGGCTTAGAATGCAAAATAACATTTTAAACGAAACACGATTTTCACGCACGGTGAAAGTAAAAAATTGTGAATCGATTCGAAAAATTGTTATTCAATTGGCTATCACGCGAAATGGAATGGTGAATTTTGAAGCACACCAGAGGCGAAACTTTCGCGCTGAAGTTGAATTCTCTTAGCTTCTTTTTAACACTATTATTTGTTCATCTATATTGTTTTTTTATACGATTTACGTGATTTGTTTATTATTGGAGAAGAATAGATTAATGAGAAAGGTGTGTTCTTTTTTTTTTTTTTTTGCTAGTTTGACGTTCGAATCGAAGAGGAAGGGAATTAATTTGTGTCTTCCTTGTCTGTGAGTTTACTCGACATTTTCTCTCTGGTTTGACAAATTTTTCTTTCAACAAAAGCAAACTTTGGCTTTGAAATGATTTCGATATGCTCTCGCTTGGATATTGTTTTATTATTCGTGCATAATTCGTTAACTTTGCGTTTGTGTAATGAAAAACAGTCAGAAGTAAAGTTACTTTCTGTCGAACAACTTCTATGTTTACGTTTTCCCTTACATTTCAAGTGTTTGTTGTTCCATGAACAGTAGCGTAGATTGTTACCACACGCGTTCAATTATCTCAACTTATTTCCGGTTAAAAAATAAATTTATTGTCAGATTAAATTCAAACATCCTGTGTATGCGTGGCTGTGATAGCAAGAGAAGAGAAACCAGATTTCATTCGTTCGAAGCATCGATGCTGAAATTCGCAAACGTAAATTACCCTTTGCCTTTGGTCGTGTTATCGGTCAATCCACAGTGTACCATCTGTCAAATAGAAGATTGAAAAATATTCGTCTCCCGTGGAACGAAACGTACTTCCTCTCTTTAATCCCAGATATTGTTTACCATTTCCTTTGTTATCAAACGAAAGTTACTGTACTAATAATGTAACGTTCTCATGTTTCTGTGCTAACATAAAAGCTTCATACGTACGAATCAGTACTTCTACTTGTAGCTAATGACCCATACAGTACATCACAAGAATAATCGATTACGTTTTTTTAAAATAAAATCACTTTTTTAAAATCGGAACGAACGTCTTGCAATGAAATCTGCTGAATTTTTACTGAATTCTACCAAAGTTCGTTAAAATCCACTGAAATCTACTGAATATTGCTGAAGTCTACCGAATTTCGTTCAATTTCACTGAAATCTACTAAAGTTTGTTGAATTCTACCGGATTCCACTGAAATCTATTGAATTTTGTTAAATTTCACCGAATTTCACTGAATTCCACTGAAGTTTGCCGAATTTTACTGAATTCTACTGAAATCGACAGAATTTTCCTGAAGTCTGCCGAATTTCATAGAACTCCACTGAATTTTAATTAGTTTTATCGAATTCCACTGATGTCTACTGAATTTTTACTGAAATCTACTAAAATTAATGAATTCTATCAAAATCTACAACGAAAAAATTTAACAGAATTTGAACTTTTTCAAAAAAAGTAACACTTTCCGGAAATTTTTTACCACCACAGTGTAGAACATTGGAAACCATACAGCTTTGTATTTTCGTATGGAGAAACGTAAGGAACATTGAAAAGAGTAGAAGAAATAATATTTACAACAAAAAAATTAAAGATAAAACTTTTCTCGTACCGCCATAGCTACAGAAAATGACTGGATGGCCTGTTTTACGCGGAGGAACCTCAATAACGATTTTTCAATTTAAATAACATTAGCATTTGACGTGTACTTGTGAATCGTGAATAGCAAAATCGAACACTGTGATTTAAAATGCATAGTTTGCATACAAAATTATACTCACTATTTTCATACGACAAATTTAGTCGTCTATGTGCTATTACAGGTGGTTACCAGTTTTTGAAAATAGAAATTCACTGTATTCGCTATGTTCACGGTTAATTTGTACAAGATTTAAAAATAAAAGAAATAATTACAACTTTAAGAATTTAAAAATTAGTTATTTGTTTATATAAGTATTAAATAATAGTCGTGGTAATACAAACAGTGAATGAATTATATTTTATGATGTGGAGGAAAGTTTGTTTCGTCAACGTAACGCTAGATAATACTTTAAAAATGCATAATATTTTTGTGAAAGCTGGGAAATTACATCTGGTGTTATACTCGTTTAATGTTACGCTTACTTACCGAAAATTGCTTCGAGCGAGTAAGTATACCTCGATCTAGATTTCAGTAATTGTTTAATTGGATAAAAGATCGTGGTTTAATCGGTAGAAAGATATTATCAGTAGCAATTTTTTCGCTCTCAAAATAAGTCAGATTATCGACGTTGGTCAATCTTACTAAAATATTAAGAGAAATGCAGAGAGAAGAATTAACATCATGCAAGTGATTAACGATATGGATAATTTGAATATTCAAATTTAGAGAATAAATTCGAACGATTCAATCTTGAATATTGAAATTCGAATACTCAAACTCAGCCAATAAAATTCATTACTACATTATTTATATTAAAATCATTACTTCATTATTTATATTAATTCAAATATATTCAAACTATTCCAAATTTGAATTCAAACTGTTCAAACTTAAGGATCAGAATTCCAATATTCAAATTCGGATAATAAAATTCACATTATTTGATATTTTTGTTAAGTCAAACTAATTCAAACTATTCGAAACTTAAATTCAGCCCATTAGTTCTCAATAATATTCAAAATTTTGATTTTTTAAAAATTTTTTGCCACTTTTTCAGTTCCAAGTCAACGTTTAAATAAAATCTTTTAGTTATAACATTTTAAATAAAATATTTATAGCTATTTCATGGGCAATATTTTATCTCTGTCATTGCCTCCAGTAATAACGCTTAAAACAATCGTGAAAATTAATTTTATTACCACATTATTCCTAACAATTTCCTGTACATTCCTAGCAAACAATTAAAACGTACTTACACATGCATACAATGCACAAAATCGAACGCAACCTCCACAAAGTACCTTTCACCCATGGAACCCTTCCAAAAAGAAACAAGAGCAGAAAAAATCCATCCAATAATTGAGGTTGCGCCGATAAAAACTAGTAAGAATTTTTGACTAAGCCAATAATTGGCGTCGATGAGAGAGAATAGGTGTTCACGTGCGCTCGAACGCCTCCTATCGAATCGATAACTCATCAAAGTGCACGTCCGTGAAATAAATTATTTCTCATCGAGAGGTGGGAGGAGAAGAGAACGAAACAAAAAGAAAAAAAAAAGAAAGCAAGAAGGATGAAGTACGAGGAATCGTACACTGGCTGTTGTCCGATTAAATTGATCGAGGACATTAAAAATTACATCCAGAGAGACAAATCGTGCCGGTGAGAACGTACGCGACGTTGACTGGTCCCACTCTGTTCACAGCGTCAGGGACGGAAACGGCGTTGCACCTTATGGTGTAATCCAAAAGTAACATAACGATCTGTCTTTCTTGTGAAAACCCGGCGAGTTCGCTGGAACCTGCAGAACCTCGCGTACACGTACAATTTACACACGCTCACAGGCACACGTAAGGATTAGTGGAAAAGGAGAGGGGTACAGGAAAGGCCGTTCGTGCAAATCCAAGAAGCTACCGGAACAAACATGGCCCCCTTCTTCACCATCTCCACCTCTAGCTCCTTTCTTTCTCGAACCATCGTCCGTGCTTTCTGCGCCGTTGTAGAACCAGCCAGTGGATTCTCGACAGTATTTCAGTGAAGTATCTAAGAAGTGAAATGAAATGTAGAGGGCTGGAGGCGTGACTTGAACTCGTATGAGTCGCGCCAGATGTTACAATATTTACTGCGAGAAGAGTTTCCTTCTATACAGGCCCCCCTGCGTTCCTCCCCTCGATCACCCACTATGTTTCCACCTGGATAGTTGGTGACATGTGTACACACGTATGTGACATGTACACTGTATGTGGTTTATGTATGTACCTACATATTCTGTGATAATCTTAATGTTTCCTAATGACAACTGACGAGAGATGATGAAGGAGAACGAAGAGAATGGTGAGAAGGATTCTTACGTGGTGCAAATATGTGTGAGAACGAGCATGTGTCGAAGTAGCTTCATTTCAGTTGGAAAACAGAAAGATTCCAAGGATTCTCGTTATGTCCACTGGATAGAAAGTTCCTTAGAGATGATTAAACAGTGTATATATAAAGAAACGAGGAGTGAAATGTGTTGCAGTGGTTGGTATAGGAGTGAGAAACACTTGGGTGCTCAGGCAGAAACGTTTGAAACACTCAGTTAGGAGTCGAGTGCATTCTATCAGTTAGTCAGGAAGTCAACAACTATTGTTTCAGTTAGTCAGTGATAAACATTCGGTCAGGAGTCTGCTGAAATTAGTTGATCGCTGAGGAGACAGTTGCAATTGTCACTCAATCGGGAGTAAGTTACAATCAATCAATCGATAAGTCAATAGTTAGATGCAATCAGTAAATCAGTCAAAAGTCAATTGTTATCAGTCAGTTCAAAACGCCAGCAATTAGGCTGAGCAATAATTAGTAAACTTCCAATCTAGAAAAACACACTTGAGATTCTTCGTTAGAATTAGTTCACTAGCAAAGTTAAATTTGCGAATAAAATAGGAAACACGTGAACTCGAGCGATACGTCAATTTTCTAAAAACAATTCGGCTGATCCTTCGAAAAAGAAAATCTGCGAAATATCGAAAGAATCACGTTCATATTGTAAATCTGATCAAAACTGAATTCTCGACAAACTTCCCGTCATTCAAATCAATCGATGTCAGATAATCATTGACCTCTACCAATTTCAAAAAGTATATCGAATAATATTAATAACAGATTGTGACCCAGACCAGACGAAAAATTAGATCACCAGAGACAAATATTTACCAAGAAAGGAAAGTATAAAAGACAAAGGGAAAGCAAGTCAACATCCGTATTGTCGTGTATCATAAGTTTATTGTAAGAGTTCATTATAAGTGTAACAATAAAATCAATTTGTTTTTTAAAAACACAATTTCTTCGTCTTCGTCTGTGACAAGATTTAATATGGAACAAAGATTGACCGTTAATCCGGTCAGACAGAGTGAACGTGTAATAAAAATCCCAACACAAGATTCAACCATCGACGTTGGCAAGAGAATTGTAGGAAATGTTGTATTATCTTTCAAGCGCGATCTTCATTGATCGAGTCGTTCCGACGCGCGAAAGTAGGTTAATTGACTAATATAGATCGTAGGAGGATATAGTCTCTGGGGATGTCCCGTTCCTTCGCACAGTCTCTCGCTTCCATTTCGCACATCGTCTCCGGATAACGCGACGTCGCATTAATGTGTAATTGGTGGCGAGCTAGCAAGGTGACACGATACCAGCACGCCAAGAGGGAGGCCAGCCGTGTGATGTAGTGGCGGCAAGCCTGCCGCTAGCATAGACATTTTACCCGTGGAAGACGCATGGTCCTTGCTAATATGACGTTTGAAATATGGCGCAACGCGCGTTCGAAGGTGCGAGAAGAGGTGCTCGGCGAAGAAAAGAGGTAGAATTGAGCGTGGAGGAGAGTCGTTGAAGCCGAGCTTGCGAAACGGACGCGGAAGGAAAACGAATCGGCAAAAAAGTTAGGCGTCAGTTCTCCGCGACTCGTTTTTAGGCTATGGTTAGAATGATGTCCTCCGGGGGGAAAAAAATCTATGCACTTTTTGTCCAATCTGTATTTTCACCGGGCGTTTTATTCGAACAGCTTGAAAGAAAACGTTTCCCGTTGCCTCTTCTTTCCACCTGACAGTCTGTTAAAACTTTTATTTTCGTTGAAACGATCTTCGGGTATTAAGATATAACCGCGTAACAGTTGGTTGTGGAACAAGTGAAATATAGAATGAATTGGGAAGTAAATTATGTTTGTATAATTATTTGAAAATTCGGTCTACTGAGAAATGTAATTTTGCGTTGGATTTAAATTGAAAGCCAATAAGGCACTTTGCTTCGGTTTTCTTTCTTCGTTGTTGTTTTAGGAATGAATTTATCTTTCGAGTGGATTCATTTTTCACTGGTTAATTGTACTTTTTGTGTTTATTGTTAATTTAATAATCAATACAAATTTCGACTAGCTACTTTTTTAACTTGGTTTTTACAAATGCAAATATAATACGTTTTGAAAGATTTCAATAGATATTACAATATCTGGAGATAGTAAATTTTAATACCATTCAGTGGATTTCAATATATTTCAGTATATTTTAGTAGCTTTTACTAGTTTTCAGAAGACTTTAATATATTTCAATATACTTTAGTAGCTTTTAGCAGCTTTTAGTAAATTTTCATATATTTTTGCAGACTTTATCAAAATTTATTATATTTTAGTAGACCTTAGTAATTTCCAGTAGACTTCTATGTGTATATATTTTAATAGATTTTAGTATATTTTCGTAGAGTTTAGTAGATTTTAGTTCTTTTTAGTATATTTTAATAGATTTTAATAGATTTTAAAAGAATTTGGTAGATTTTCGTAGATTCTACTAAAAGTTAGTAGATTTTAGTGAATTTTAATACATTTTAGCATAAATATATATTTAGTACAAATATATTTAAAACAAATTGTGATAGATTTCTTTAATTTCATCATACTTCGGTAAATTACACTAGATGGCAGTAAAATTCAGTAAATTTCACTATGCTTCATATATACTAAGTATTCTAACACTTATTAACGAAAGTATATATCATACTTTCTACATCAGCTCGCTCGCGAATGTATGCAGCTAGTTATACCCGAAAGTATAAGCAATATTTTCCAGACCACTTAGCAGGAAGAGATGAAATCCTTTTTCCAGGATAAAACGAGTAAGGTTTCTAATTAATGCACGGCCACGTTTGACCGTGAACTTGACCATGAACCGTAACTAGTTCAGATTTCAAAGGCTTTCCAAAGGCGGCAGTTTATGGTAATATTATTCCGCTCATTAGAAGTAACTAACTGCGGATATGATTACCTCGCACGTTAGTCCGATTTCGGGCCGGAATTAAAGTTTCAAAATTTACATATCCAGGAGCACGTCACAAGGAATAACTTCGTTTATTTTCATCCGCGATTCATACAGTTCTTGTCAAAATTTCCAAAAATTATTTTAGTTCTTCAACTATCTTCCTT
This sequence comes from Anthophora plumipes, assembly GCA_951804975.1. NCBI lineage: Eukaryota > Metazoa > Arthropoda > Insecta > Hymenoptera > Apidae > Anthophora > Anthophora plumipes. Next base: position 12,426,747 of record OX638123.1, on the reverse strand, counting down.
TTTTATTTAATTCAAGAAATTTTCGCTATCATCCACTTAAAAAATATTATTTAATACAGTGTTGTGTGAAATAAAAAGTTTATATATAAAAATAATACACAGAAATGTTACATAAAAATGAAAAAAGTTTATGTAAGTCTTCAGAAGGAACCATTTGAACTATTTCTTTGAATTTTTTTTAAATAGACTTATACAAATCAATAGTTGCTTCAATATTGTACGAATAAGTTAGGCGAATAATAATTATATATTTTTTAAATGTGTATTATTTCCTATTTTTTTTTTTCAAAAAGAAAATGAAAATAAAAATAGAGGTAGAATAGTTTTTATTCCTTGCAGATTCTACGTAATTAAGGTTGACTAAATAACTATTGCGTTCTCACATTAAGAAGGTAGAAACTTTGCTGGCCAGTCGTATCCAAAGATCGTTTGACGTTATCTGAATTAAAATCTCGAAATGCTTAAACAGCAAATGTATTTGTTTCTTATTTTGTTTGCTAGATAAGCGTTAATTAGTTCCTGTCGTATCGATCGTTCAATTTCGTCTGTTCCATTTGTGAGCAATGTCAGTAGGGATAATGATGATCAAGCAGTACCACTGATTAGCATTGCGCGATTCATTGTCAGAATATCGTGTAATATTATGCCATTGTTTATCAACTCAAATATCGGATTCCACTGATTACAAGAAATCCATTATGGTTACAGAAAGGCTGTGTTTAATTTCGAAACACATATCTTAAATTTATGTTTTATAAATACAACGGTGAAATTAAAAATATACACTTGGAAACATATTTTTTTAATGAAATATCGATCGATGCAGAAACAAGCAATAAACGTTGAAAGATGTAAACATTTTTTGATTTTTGGCAGGTTGTAAAAAAATTCGATTTTCACCATTTTTAAATTTCGAAATTTTCATCATGTATGTAACATTGTCCAAGAAATTTTTACCTTTAGAAGAATGTGCAGTATTTATTGGGTGATTCTTAGAGTATCTTGTCCCAAATACAAATCCAAAAGCAGAATCTCCCTCAATTTTTGCAAAATATGGGTTTATGGAAAAACGCGCGATTTTGGACAAAAAATGAGGTATTACGAGAAAAGAAATTTGTAAAATGGAAAATTGTAACTTAGAGAAATTTAAAAGCAGTCAGTTTGATAGTGTTAAGCATGAATTCCTAAAATTGTATTAGCAACATCTGTTATATTAATACATTTTACTAAACAATAAAATTATTCATTGTTCTTTATAATTTAACTGGTGGTATTTGCTATTTTATTTCAATTAATTCAAATTCACCATAGCTAAATTTACTCCATGTTCGACGAGCGTAATATTCATCATTCGGATCAACAATAATTTTTTCAATAACTTTTTTACACATCATCCAATAAATCTCTCTCTCTCAAAAAAAAGGAAGAATATCCAAGTCGATTGTCCTAATTTAAAAAAATGTTATTCTATTCTGAATACTTCTGCGACTCATCGCAGATTACAAAATTAGCCCGCAGATTTAAATAATGATGGAACAACGTCGTCCATAGTAAATTTCAGAAAACAAGGAATACAAACAGTTCGTTTGACCAATGTTATTGTATTCGATGTTAACACACACGTAAACCTGCAGATCCTCCAAACAGTTAGATGATCCCACATTCACAGCTGAAAAGCTCTTCGCCGTGAAACGTTTAAACGAAAAGAAACGAAACTGTCGAAACAGCAATCGCAGAGGAATGTCGTGAAAAAGAAGAAGCAGAAAAAAGAAGAGAGAGAACATCGAGGAACGAATACGAAATAATCGAGGTGGAGAGACGCTTCGTGGAACAGTTTGATTCACGCCGAAAGATGCGCATTCTTGCGATTCCTCCGGATAGGGAAACGGGTAAACTCTATTCCGCGGCGTTTTTCCGCCACCTGAGAAGCAGGCCCATCCGGGATTACGGGACACGAATCCGAGAAGGGGTTTGAGGAAAAGTCGGAGTCAAAGCGCGGAGAGTCTGTTATAGCGGAACGATGCACACACTCTACATGCCGCCGATTTATTCGAAAATCCGTGGAAAGTGGCACGTTTTACCCCGGTTGTGAGGGCGCGTCGCCTACACTCCCCTCTCCGCCGCTTCTCCCACCATTCCGCCTGTCTTCCACGCTACCACCTTCCTCCCCTCCACCTCTCGAACCGAGCTGAGTTCACTGTCTGGCTTCCTCGGCCGTCTAACGCGCTCCTGACCCCCTCCTCCCTCCATCATCCGCTTCTTCTTTCTAGAGCTGTGTAGAGCTCGGTTTAGGTATTCCCGTAGTAAGCTTTGCCCGTAGCCTCCGAGCCAGTTTAGCGTCCTCTCTCGCGTCCCTATCTGATTTCAATGTGGTTCGGTTACGTGCTTCAAATCAAAAACACGAACATTATTTCTGCACGTGGTCTCCACTTTTCTCCTCCTCCCTCCCCTCCTCTACCCCGCTGTAGTTCTAGCTGCATCTCTCCTCTACCGCTGTTACGAATACTCACACACAGAAAGACAGAAGCTAACCCTTAGCTTCTCTCACCTTCGCAATCGTTCCTTGTCACCCTACAACCACCACCAACGTTCTCGCTTATATCCTCCCCCTTCATCGATGTTCCCGCTTTCCGCGCATTCGGTATACGAGGCTAGGCAACGTTATACCACGTAGCCTGGTTTCACTCACACAGATAACACCTTATAAACTTTTATTTTCGAGCAAGCGACGAAAGAAAGAGAAAGAGAGACAGAGAGAGGGACAGATAGATGGACAGAGATGGCGTAGAGAGGGTGAAAGTTGTGTGCGAAGGGGGTGGTGGTATAAAGGAGGACGAAACGATTCTAGCGGGAAGGAGCGTATGTTCTGTCAAGCTGTCGCTGAGAGGGAGCTCGCCTGCCAACTTATGGGACACGTACAATGCGAGCCAAGAATATTGCAGCCTCCTGTCGCCCTTTTTACCCCTTTTCCCGCCCACTTTTCTCCTTCATCCCAGCCGCGTCTCGTATCCGCGGCCGTATCTCTCTCGGTGCAAAGTGTCGCGCGTTCGAAAGGACTGCTGCTCCCTCCATCCACCGTTCTACCTCTGTCGGATATTGAAATGTATTTAGCCAAAAAAGAAGCGCATAAGTATTTGACACGAACAGCCGTTTTGTAGGCAGTCCTTCAACGCGCTAGCACCTTAGCATCAGCCAACCCAACCGATGGCTAACTTGCTCCTCCCCAACCGTTACGACGAACCTGTCTCTGCCTCTGCTTGGTTATAATGTCTGGGAAACGTATGACGGGTGCAAGAGTTAGGGGGAGATGTTGAAGATTGAAAGGAGATGAAAATTTTGATACGGGACGTTTCTCTCGTGCAGGTTCGACATCGCACGCTTCTCGCACGTGGGACCTGGCGCACGTGCGAGTTTAAAATAAGTTGTAGACTGCTATTGGTTAAGAGGGTAACGGGTACGCGATATATTATTGCTGCTCCTAACTCAGCTATTAGCATTCATTTGTCAAAATTATTCATCCAAGTGTCAAAGTTATAATAAAACACTTTTATCAGATTCTACGTTAAAGATGATTCCGTATTTGCGATCTAATTTCGAAATATTCGCACGCAACTTATCAGCACTGTGTTACAGGCTAAAAATTTCATTGCTTCACCTCGTAATCTTTCTAGTGCTTTTGCAGCATTCGAAGCAACGAGGGAAATGGAAAATATCGCACGTTTCCTGTAAACGATATCTCAGAATCCACGGTAAATGCAAGATAATACGACGTATCCGGACACGCGGATCACAGATTGCTAGGAAAATACAGATACGAGTAGATAGGAGAAAGATAAAAGTTACGAGGGAAGCCTTGCGATATTTTTATACGTCCAGATATACATGAACTCATACAATAGTTGACTGTACCAGCACAATGGTGATTTCATATAAAAAAAAAAGAAGAAAAAAAGGATTGAATTGAAAACCTATAATAATATTTGATTTCCATGGGATTACACTTCCGTGGAAATCGACAATGAAAATGTGAGATTATAAAAATCTCCTTGTACCAGAGGATTCTTCATACTATGGCTGAGTAACACGTTGCTCGAGCTCACTCAAGTGACTGCTAACAAGGAGAGGCCACAGCTATGGAGACGTCGATTTCGATCAAACTTGTTCTGACGAATCTAGAGCAAAAATAAATCGACCCCTATTCGCCAATTTCTACCAATACACGTTATTTATTAGAATCTTTAACATTTATATTTTTTAAATACAAATTTTTTACCTTGGAAACGGTATTTTTTTTACATAAAATATTTCTCTCAGTACGTGGATCATACAACAAAATTTATTGTAGTCCTTTCAATTAACACACAAACACAAATAGACAAAGACTCACAAACGTAAACACAGCAACAAAGACAAACACAAAGGACAAACTTAACGCAAAGGGAAACTCAAACACAAATACAAATAAACAAAAAGAAACAGAAATACAAATACAAGCTCAAATACAGACATAGAGAAATATTGTTGGGAAATTTATTTGTCGAAAATGAATGAAAATTTTATTCGATATTTTTGGTGTAATATTTCACACGTAAGTCAGACTTTCATTCGATCGGATCAGCTGTCCATTGAGACATCCTATACACTTTCGTATCGTATAAATCGAACAGAGGCTTTCTTATAAAAGTTCCATAGGAAGAATCGATGGGTAAGTTCCCATCGTTAACTCCAGTTCCTACGAGTTGAGCCGCGTGTTGTCGTCGACGTATAGATACAAAAAGCAGCTCGGGGACAAAATTCCGTGACAAACGATCGCATTGTGGACACCTGACTTCCTTTCTCTCCCTCCACATGAATCCTTGTACGCGGCGAAGATTTATCTCGACCTTAACGCCTTAATAACCGATTCGAGTGCGAGATTACACGTCGTCGTTGACTGTGAAACATTTTGACTTGTTTTACATTGTTAATGTATAACGTACGAGCAAGATATTCCAACGAAATTAAAACTTACCTGGTTAGTTTGTTATAGTCAACGATCGATCATTTAGTGGACGAAAATGCTACGTAATTTTCATAAATGTTATTCCGAAGAAATTGCAATCGTGAAAACTATTAACGAATTTTATTTCGATAGGAATTTTATTTAGATACCGATTCTGTAAACGTAACGAAAATTTTTTGTACTATTTTTAGTTTATTAAGTATATTTGTGAAAAGGCAACGATTTTGTTTTTTGTAATTTTTATTCCGTTATATACGTTTCTAAAACAGGTAGTTACACTTCTTTGTATTAGGTACTTCATCGGGTACGTTTATAAAATGGCAACGAAGTTTTTTACATTATCTTTATTTCATTGTATAATTTTTACTTGAACATTTTTATAAAAACAACGAAATTGTCTGCTTAATATTTATTTCTGTTTTAAACTATAATAAAAGCTTACTAAATTAATTATATTTCTATAAAACAACAGAAACTTTCACATAATTTTTCTTTTAAATTTAAACTACAAATAGAAATTTCCTAAAATAGGTATATTTCTACAAAGCAACGAAATTATTTACATTACTTCTGCTTTATTAAGTACGTTCAAAAAAAAAACAATAAAATTTCTTGTATAATTCACGTTTCATTAGGTACATTTACACAAAAGTAACGAAATTTTTTGCATTACACATATTTCATTAGGTACCTTGAAAGATAACCATGACAGGCTCATTCTACACACCATGATCGCCATCTATGTTCCCAATTACCATTCAATTTGACATAAAATGATTCGTTTACGAACGCTGTCAGAAATACACTACCATAACTGTAGTTCTACGCTTCACTACCAGATGGACAGACTCTCGAATATTCTCACTAGTTATGACTAAGAAGTAACATATAAAAGAGACACTCAAATTAAAAATAAAAATTATTATTAAACCATAAACCTATTTTAAGCATCGTTTCTCGTGACCTAATACCTTACATTTTATTCCAAAGTTTAATATGGCTGCCAGATTTACGCACGATTTGTCTTACTACGTTGTGAAACAAATTCCATCATGTAACTCCGGGATTGCAGCAAGTCAAATGGATAAGGACGAGTGAGTACAAAGATTGCTGTTCGTACAAGCGGAACATCTTCAGCGTCTCTTGTCGTTCTCTCCTTTTAATTTAAATCTCAGCAGCGAGAAGAGATGTGAAACGTTACATTCGGAACCTCGAGGTCCATTGTGAACTCTTTCGGATGTCGAGGATTCACTGGGCAGAATGATGCACGGCAGAACCTACGTGATTTAAGTGCACGCCGTGTAATGAGAATTGTATGGGTACCGAAGCGAAGTTTTCGCCCCCCCATGGCTCTTATTGTCCTTCTACGTAGAATTTATTTCAGATGTGTGAAACTTTTATCTATACGTGTCGATCGGACATGAAAATCGAATAATTCGTACTTTTCTCTCTTCTCTTTTTCTCCTTTTTTTTTTCTTTTGTCCTCTTCGAGTATATCGACACGTACACTTCTATCCATAAGTCGCCGGACACTACTTTACCGACCGGAAGCCTATTAATACCGTATTATATTAAAACCGTAAGCCTAATCTAACCTAACCTAACTTTTTGTTGTCACTGTTTATCGACCTAGGGAGCTTATTAATCGATTTAATAAGTTATATAATAATGAATTTTGTAAATAACGAATTATTCTATAATAAGGGAAAGTGAACGATGTATAGTAAGCCCTTTCAGGAGTTTTTACTGAAAATTTTCAAAGCTGTAAGAATAATTTTAATGACTTATCCCAAATCGAGAAAAAATATTAGACGTTCCATTTAAAGAACTGAAAGTGACCCTAATATCTCAATAAACAGGTAAGGTTTTAAAAAAACAGGTCAGAACACTGTATGTCCTCCTAGATATCATACAACGTTCTTTTTTAAGCATTTTTTCGTAACAAGTTTCTTGAAATCGTCATATTAGGAAACTCACCCCGTATAAAAAACGTTTAATATTTTAAAAATACTGAAATTTACTAGAATTATGTGTTTTTAATAATCCTGACTTTGAGGGTCATCAATGACCCCCATAGTTAATTTTACACTGTCATTCAAAAATTTCTTGCCGAATTGACAATGAACTTGGGCTGTACAGAATAGGAAAAATGAATTCTACGACCGTTTGTGAATTATTAAATTTTCTTGCCGAAAAATAAAAGAAAGTATGGACAAATTAAGCTGACACTTTCCACTCAAAATAGCCTTATATGTAACATGTATGGTTAAATATTACGCGTGCATTTAGCAACGTGTCGTAAATTCATGTTGGAGCTACGAGAAAGCCAAGTAAAATTAGCGTGACGTTCGACGAGTTAATTAATATCTCTCTACAATTAATTTTGCTTTCACGTTACTCTTCAACTTTTAATTAATTTTTCATCTGCATCGAATGATACCTACCATTCTAAAAGCACGTTTGTCCTATAAATATTACTACAATTCCGTTTCACGGTATACGTACAGCTAACTTATTCACCGTCGTGTCCATCGAACTGTTGATTTATAGCTTTACGTTTATCAATTGATAGATAGAAATACACGGTAGCCGTGAACAAGCAATTAACCATGCCAGGAAAGAAGGTACACTTCGGTCAAGCTATATTACGCCCTTAGTATTGGTGTCTCTCGATAGAGAATTGCGCCAGGGGATCGTGCAGAGTAAACTCGATTGTATCTTGTTTGTACGGGCACCACACTCAAGATCGAAAACCCGATGAGATTATCAAGCCTATTATCCGACAGCAATCATTCTTAAAATAGAATTAATCGTAGACGTTTCGAATTTCGAAGGCTATTGAAATCTACTATATCTATTGAAATATACTAACTTTTACTGAAATCTACTGAAATCTAATATTTATCTCGCTTAAAAAGTTATTTGTTGTCAGGCAATCTAAGGTTAAAATTTATTGGATTATTTTTTCAAGAAATATTGCATTCTGAAAAAACATGGTTTCCAGAAAATCACGTTTAAAGATTCACACGACAATTTTTCGCTATGTGTACCGTTCTATTCAATAGTTCATAGCTTCATCAATTTTTCCGAATTACGAGAACTGTTTCCATAGGCATATTTTGAGTATCTGCGAGATGGAAAGCATTATAAAACCACGTTTCGATAGTTTTTTGTTTTTTTATTTTTTTATTTCAATATCAGAAGATCAATATCGAAAATCTGACAACAGTTATTCCAGAATTAATCAACAACAATTATAAATAAATAGATCATCAACAACATTAAAAACAACCAACAATGATAATTCTTCTTCGTATTAAAATAAAGAACCAGCAAATCCAATTGAATTAAAAATTTTTGTGGGTCTTATTTATTGTTTGTTTAAATATTTTTCCACATGTGAGAAAGAAAGTTACCATCGTGCACACGTGTTTTCTGTCGATACTATCAGTACAATTTTCCAGGGAGACCCTATAAATCAGAAGATGTATCAAATACAAGTTTTTCCTCGTCAAAAATATTTTCGATTCGCCACCCGGATATCCAAGTCGAGCGTGTGTTTGATGTACTTTGATGGATTGGATGAAAATTGATTAAAAAAGGAAGAAAAATGTAAATATATATATACTACTGTCATTTTTCTGTTCAATACTTCCCCATATTATTTAATTTCTCCTCACTGATGGAATATGCATGTGATTACAATTTCAAGCAAATATTTAATTTCACTGCAATTTCAGACTTTTTATGCTAGAAGTACAATTTTATAAAAAAAAATAGAAGAAAAATACATAGGAATCATAGAGTAGAAGTTAAGTTATATAAGTTCTTATTCCTTTAATTCATTTCGCTGAATAATTCTCTTTATTAATTAATCTACGTAATTTTACAAATCTCCTCTCGAACTTTAATTGTCAATTAATTTCATTCGCAAATGTACTTTCGCTGCTGAAAGTTTTCTTACAGTCGTGGCAGTGATAAACTTTAAATTGAAGTGGACCAGATGTTCCCTAGTGATACATTAAACAGACATTTAATCACTACATATTTTACGAACATTTTCACTCCATACATTTCATTTATACTGCAGAACTATAACTTCCTGTATTCCATTACAATGTGTGTATAAGAAAATATTCATGCTTAAATTAATTTGTTATTGAAATTACATTCTGTATTTCCATTTCGATGCATGTTAACGACAATTTTCTGCTAAATATTGTATGTATGTATATATACACATTGCATTTTCCATAAAATCCTGTACAATCGTGTAAACCTTTCTTTCGATACTGGCACAAAAACACGTAATAACTGTACGAACTATAATAATAGCAGGAGTTGAGGGAAAATTTGAGAATGGAACGCATGATCTCCGAACTGACATGCCGCGGCACTAGAAGCACCCAAACTGACATGCCGCGACACTACGCTCGTAGCTAAGGCGCTCTCTTAATTTCTCCGCTGTTATTGCTCCTTTTGATAAGTATGGAGGCTCCAACTCTACACTTTCAGCCATTCTACGCTGACATTCACCTTCAAATTGTTCTAAGCACGCTCTTTTCTTTCTTTTTTTCCACATTTCTGGCTACAAACTTTTCCAACCATTGAAAAACAAGCTGAAACTCTCTGAAACCCTCAAACTCTTTCACAAATTTTCTTTTCACGATCAAATTTCAGGAACTGGAGAAAAATTTGGAGAGCCCAAGCGAGAATAAAACCCCTGCGATCTGTGGACTGACACGTCGCGACTGTACACTCGTAACTAAGGCGCTCTTTTTATTTCCTTTTTGTGCTCCTGTGAGTTTGGCATGGAGGCTCGATTTTACATAATTAATACTGTTTTCGATACTGTTTATATTACGTCTCATACATTATTAATACATAAGTACAATAATATTCAGGGGTGACTATAGTTAAGCTTTCATTCACTTTAGTAATCGTGTTAACTAAACGTTAGTACCACGTACACGTCAGATTAATAATAATAAAAGTAAAAATTAACGTAAGAAGAGAGTAAAAAAAGATACAAAGAATAAATTAAGTGTATAAATTAATTAAATGAGTGATTCGAGTTACGGAATGATATAATGATAATAATTTAGCACATTCCAGACCGGTAATATAGTTAACAAGAATTTTGATCAATGTCATTTCAATATCTGCAGCTGAGTATTTACAACATAGTTCTATCATACATTTTTTCATTTTTTATCCTATGCTTTTATCATATATTATAATATTTTTGGTTATAAAATACCACACTAGAGAGCATTATTATTAAATATTATATTTTATTCCCTAAATTGTTAAATTATGTTATTGTTTCTTAATTTAATAATACTTTCACATATTTCAAACGCAAAACTGTTATGAGAAATAAATTGTAATAATATCATAGAAAATTCATCGTGTTTGTTTCTAAAAAATATATTTAATAAATTTAAGCAGGTTCTGTCAGTTTCAATATTTTGCAAGCAATTTTTTATAAACTTTTTCACCATGCATTGGTAATATTTAATCCTTTTCGAATTTTAAACAACAAAGGATCATAAGCATCGTATCAAGATGCAATATTTTTTATATTTACATACTTTTAAATAACAGATCCTTGCAGTATTCAGCTGTAAATTCTTTTAAATTATATACAGTGTTTAATTAATCATTTTGCCAGAAAATCACCGGTCACGAATGAGTTTCAATGCACGTCGAAATTGATAAAAACTAATCTAAACTCTTTCTTCATTTTACAATACCACAGTGTTATACCGATAATTCTAGTTGAACAATTTCATTATCAAATAAGTAATCTACTAAGTGGAGCAGAATTTCCGCGTTTCTCGTAACACAATATCCCAAATTCAATGTGTATCTCGCAGAGATGTAAATGGAGGTACATTGTTGTATAAATTTCAATCAATTTAGTTCGTCGTAGAAGTTAATACGTATCACAGAACAAGTTAGCCTTCGATCGAATGAAACAAGTATTCAATTACACAAATTTCGCGACGAAACTAAAATCTATACGTTTACTTTTATTTTTCGCTGAACAGATATTACAAATATAAAGAAATTAAGAAAAAGAAGAAATTATCAGACTGATCTCTTTCAAATAGAGTATCTTAAAACGCGCGTTTATCAGATTCCTGCTGCCATCTTTGGCTGAATATTGTCGAATCGGTAACAACAGTATCTGCAATTTTGACGGATTTACTTGAATCCCTCGTCTTTGCAATGAGGTATCAGAAGTTTCTGATCAAGGGACACGACACGACCGATATTGCAGGGACCTTGTTCACCTTCCCTATAACATCGACGATTTCCTGGCCATAGGATCATGTTCTCAGGACACTTGGAAGCAAGCTTTATGTATTCTGCTTGGTCGGGAAAGTAGATGAATTCCGTGTCCAGGACGATACCGACTGTAGGATAGGCAAGAATACTCAAAATCCATAAGCTTACGACTGTATGCATTATTGACGAACGCATCCTTGGTTTATTCCTCAGGAATTACGCCGTCCCGCGCTTTATTTGAAATCTGAAAAAAATAATATCAGAAATTAGTAGAGAAAATTGTTCGTGTATTACTTCATTTTATTATTCCATATTTATTTTACAATACGAACAAATTATGCATGTAATTATGCAATTTATGCATTCATATTGTCATTTGCGCGTTCATAAATTAGCAATGTGAAAATGTTGCAAAAATAGGAAGTAAAATTTAAATTTCAGATCTTGGTGATTTTCCTTTTCCTTTTTTTAGGTGCTTGGTAACATTCTGTAATTTTTTGGATACTTTAGAAAATTTGTTTGTAGCGTCTTTAGTATTAAAAATTAATATTATTAATTTCGTTCTGAGGATATGAAAGATTATTAATTTTAGAGAGAAAATTCGCTCTGTCTTCTTTGGATTTTACGTACATTTAACAGAGTTTACGAGGAAACCGTTAAAGGCACGTTCGACACCGATATTAAAATTGGTGTGTTAACAATATAATTAATCAGAATATTGGTTTGCAGAAATGATCGGAAATTCGCGTGTCTGAACGGTAATATGCTAATAAACGTGCAATTTTATTCGCTCCGGCGATCCTTAAATTCGGTCCTCGAATTAATTCCCCTTTTCCCATCGTTGAAACGCAAATTCTTGTTGCACACGCCGTCCGGGAGTTTTCGTATATACGGGGGTACCGGGAGTAAATTATATCCGTTTGAATAGCTTGAAGCGATACTAATGAACGTTTTATGAAAAACAAGCAAGACTCGGTGCCCGTCGTAATGACGATACCGAGCAACTTTGTAATTCCTAAGGGTATTTACGATTTCACAGTTCGTTCGTCATGTCGGTCTCGATTTGCTACGCTTAAATCTCCGATGTTAATACGTCGCCGCTCGCAGAAACTAACGTTCTATAATTCCTGTACTATTTGCACGCTGTGTATAATACACGTTAAAAAACTTTCGAAGGATCAACAAATTCAGAAAATATAGAATATCATCCAAATTTTTTTTCAACCGTCACAGTAGAATCATTCTCCCTATTTATCATATCAATTTGAAAAAGTCTAGTACATTATCATCGAAGATTCAATCCAATAAAAGGTTCAAAAAAATTTTGTTAGCACTTCTTTTATCATCGTACTTCAGATAATACTTCAGATCTTTCACGAGTAAGAAAATTTTGAATTTTCTTCAAGGTGTGATTTCACCCCTTAATTCTTTGAGGTTAGGTGGGTTAAAAGCTGTATACCTAACCTCAAAAATTAATGTCACTCCCATTCGCTTTTGAAATATTTTACAGTAATTTCGACGTGAATGCGTCAAAAGGTGCTCCAACATCCATAAAATTCGCGACAAAAGGCAGTTTGGACACGATCCGTTGAAAGATTTAATCTTCGTTAGGTGAACAGAGGTTAACTTGAAGTCAAGCAACACAGAGTTCTCCTTTTTTTTTTTCTGTTTTACGATTTTACGGGTGTTGTCGTAAAAATTTACGCCCGCAGTCGAGGGGCACAGTTTCCTCGTTAAACTCCGACTTTACAGCGGTTTTTCGAACTCCGGTCAAACAGCGAGAGAACGGGAACAATGCGTATCACTTTTATCGCAGGACGAGCCAGATGAGAACACGCGAAGCCTCGAAAATCAACGTGCGACGAATCGACTGCACGAATCTCGGTCCACGCATACACACACATACCATTTCACGACGTAGAAGAGGCTTTGTTCTAGATGGAAAATTAAATTCAAACTTTCCACGGGGCCCGAATAATCCCTCGTCACCGTGCAAAATTCCACAGAATCGTGATAACAAAGAAACAAACCGCCTCGCTTCTACCTATGTGAGCTAGTTATCCAGAACTCACAGTTATAATCAGCTGTGTTCTCCTTTTCACAATGTTCAGAGCCAAGTTTACCGCGTTCAAGAAGTTCCTTCCTTTTGTACGACGGACGAAGAAACGTTTACATATTGCGAGCAGAAAATGTGGACAATCTGATACAAGTGTTCCTTTCTTCCTTTCTATCTTGGTAATTTAAAGCACTCGTATAGCTATCGGTGTGATAAAAGTGATAAGAACCATCATTTTCTCGGGTATGTACAGTCACGCTCATTAATATTCAGATACTCTAAAAAAGAAACAAATTTTTTGAAATTGGACCAAACAACTTGAGCTTTCTTTTGAGAAGTTAGGATTAGTTTGTTAGATAATGTGTAAAAAAGAATTTTAAAGAAATTACAATTGTTCGTGATTGCAAAGAAAATAGTAAAAATCGTTTTTTACTTTTTTATTTTCTGCATTTTTTAATTTGACCATTGAAATTGATCATTTTTACTAGTCAAACGTTGCTGTTAATGTATAGAGTTAAACTTCAGGAAGTTTCCTTCTCACCTTAAAAATTAATTCATATATTGTTTATAAATATTTGAAGTTTGTCGAAATCTACGAAATTTTCATACAGCAAAATTTTTCTATTTGCCGTTTTTTCAAATAAATAAATATTTCTTTTTGTTCTGATGTTCCTTGCTAGCGTTAGTTTTGTTCCTTTAATTTTGTTGTTGTTGTATGTGTGTGGTTATAAGTTTCAATTATTCAGAAATTAATATAGCATCATACAAGAAGCAAAAATTAACATTAATCATAAAAAAAGAAATTTTAATTGACGAATATTGTGCAGACTGAAATATAATTCAACTTTTACTTTACACAATTTTTTTTAAGCATAACGAAAGATTTTGAGAAGCCTAACACAGTAAATCACGTCAAATAATACTTAATAAATATTTTTATTTACGATACGAGAACAGTATTACGATAATAATATTACAAGATGAATATTGCGATACGGAAACATCTTTTTACATCGTTTAAATATTTTCCAAGACTTTCTCAAAGCCATCTGTGTCTTTTTGCATCAATATATACATATTTTTGTCTATTGTACGTTGCAAGAAAGTTCGATGTGCGTTTAAACGTGCACAATAATGTGACCTTGAAATGCTGTTAGCCTCCAGAATTGTAAGTCAAGTATAAAACCTCCTTTCACTAAAATCTCAAGTTCTAGTGACACTAGAAGTCACTTCGAGGATGTGAACAAATACTAGTGCTGCCATTTTGTCACGCGCTTCTGAGAGATCTTCTCCATTGTTTGTTCTAGTTAGGTTAGTTTCCTTTCTGACCGATGCAAACAAACTTCTTCTCTTAGTGTCAATAATTACTCAGGAAGAGTATAGATATACAATAAGTTGTTTCTATTTCTTTCTTTTTCATTTGATTTATTGTTGCAAAACGCTGGACGAAATTAATGTTCCGCAAAGGCGCATGGTTACACTACCATACGGCCATAATTGCAAATGTCATTTAATGAACTGTATAGATTGGACGTTTAGCTGTTTAATGGACTGAGATAATGCTCATTCGTGATGTATGTGCATTTAGTATAGGCACGTGTGCCTGCGAATTCTTTCATGAACAATCAGATTGTGTAAACCTGTGGATCAGACCTACACTGTTGGGAAAGGTATTATCCTCTTCGCTCAAAAATTCCATTAAACTGGCCTTGATACGGTTGTGTGAATTTTTGCTGGTAAACATCATTGTTCATTAACAACTATACCTACAGCTAAAGACCAATTGTGTACAGTCCACTGCTTAATAAACTATTGGGAATTCATTGAATTTATTAAATTTGTATTAACAAAATTAACAAATATTGATAAGTAATTTAGTTGAATTTATTAAATGTATATTAATAGAAAATAAATATCTGCAGTTTTCCTACTGTTCATTTATATTTTGTCGTTATTTTAAACCTCTGACCTGTTGCCAATTTAAGAGTATGCATTTTTAAAGTGGTTCAACCGGTTCCATGATTTTTTTAACAGAAACGCATTTTATCACTCATAAAAAAAGATAGAGGTAGAAATTATTGAAAAAGTATTTTTAGAAATAACGTTACACTCATTGTTGACACTTCGATAACAGTTGAAGGAGATTTTAAGAATTTTAAGAACTTTTCTAACCGAATTTCTTTATCAATGAAAATTATTTTCATTGTGTTATTGGTGAATATGTTGTACTATACATCGATATATTTCTCCGTTATCAAACTCATAAAAAAAGAGCAATTTGTTCCTCAGCTTCTACAGCTACATTTCCATTCTTGGCATTTGTTTGATCACTTTTCGAATGTTACTCAAACCTCTCACTTTCCGTGCAGTAGATATACATCGAGAAAAGCAAAGTATCATTCCCATATACTAATTGTTGTTTTAACATTTACGATAAATCAAAGCCAATGTGTATCACAGGGCTTATTTTAGAACTTATTTTATTTTAAATTATTGTACTATTGAATAGCTACTAAAAAAGAGGCGCTCAGAAAGTAATCTAAACGATCGTTTGTGCCATAACGCTGAAAAGTGAAAGTTTAATTGTTCACGAATGAGAAGTGTCCATTATTAAATTCTGTATCGAATAGAGCGAACGTAAGATACAATCACAAGTAGACGAATTACGAATATCCATGGAAAACTGCTCATTTGTTCTATAAAAGAATCCATACGCACTGTGAATGTCCACGAAAACAAATCTACAGAGGCAGCGGCTAGTATCAATAAAACAGCATGCAGACCAAATAATCGATCGTGACTTGTTACGTTCGAAACGTTTCGTACCCCGAAACGAGGCAGAATGCTTTTTTTTCTTTCATTCTTTTTTTTTTTATAGCGATTGCCAAATATTGCACGATGGCACAAGTGTTGTTCCGTACCTTTTGTTTTCATATGCTTTCAGAAACAATAGGTGGTAACCAAATTGCACATTGAAATCAGCCTATTAGCACGCATTGTGCCACGAGGTATCTGTTTATGTGCGTTCTTCTGTGAACACACTTGAACGAGATAATACCAAATTCGCGTGTCTTCTCTTTTTTCACGGATTTCACTGAAAACACTCGCGATACACGTGACCCGTTCTACGATCATTCATGGTACGCGTATTTTTATGGAAATGACGGTTGTTCAGTAGTTTCAGGCACTTAGTTTTGAATTTCGAATTTTTTCCGCGACACACATTTCGAATAGTTTCAACTGAGCCGCTCGAATGCCAAAGAGATTAACTCCACTTTTGCAATGCTTTCGATATTTAGCATCGAAGCACAGAATTCGTGCTGAACTTTTTATAAAATAAATTTTGCAAGTTTTCGTTTTCATTTTCATGAAATTAATCACTTTGTCTTCTAAATCACCCAATTAATAAGGAGCTAATCTGTGCAGTTATCGAGCTGAATAGAAAAATGAGAAAACGTGCACTCGAAAATTACCGAACAGCTTGTAAAATCAATTTTATTTTGAGATTCTACTATATCTTAATAGTTTTCACCGAATTTCGCTAGATTTCAGTAAACGTAACTAAATATCTGCCAGCTTCGCGTGCAATAAATTACGAAATGTATACAAACGTGACTATACATCATATTTAAAATCTTATTGTATCTTCTCTTTGACAATCTTCCTAATGATAGCGTAATTTCATGCAATAATGCACGCATTAATTAATAAAAAAATAACAGCGTGTAAATTCATCGTAGATTATTTATTACAATCAAATTCGATGCAGGTTTCTCTGATAGGGAAGAAAATAAGCGAGTCAGATTATAAATTAAAGGAAAGACATATTATTTGTTATCCTCTTTCACATGTTATTCGATAAATTTCATTGTATTAGCACGATCGAGAAAATTTTCAAAGCATTGGGACATGCATAAATTATCCACCGATCAAAAAGAAGGAGAAAAAAAAAAATTAAAGCTAATCTCATGGACGTTCAACGTAACGATAGCAGTGGAATAATCGACCGGCGTTGTTCACGACACAATAGAAAGTAACTCGATCTAAATTCACGTAAACCACGAATAATTCATCATGCTCGTTGGCGCGTCGATCCGTATTTTCCATCGAATGTAACGCGAAGTGGTTGTACAACATTTCATCGATCATGCTGATTCTCGAAGCAACGTGAAACATTCTTTTATGACATAATACGCCGTCATTCAATTGGAATTAACGACACTGACCAGCTAACCGCATAATAAATTATTCATCAGTTTGGTCAGTTTTGTATACGTCCATGTGCGAATTTTTGCAAATCCTGAGCGTTCGTGAATTACATCTAACATGTCGAAATAGTCGAGGAAGTAATTTTCTTTTTTTTCTTTATTAATAATTTTCATATATCGTGCGTACGAGAACGTGGAAATTGTTAATAGACAATGTACGTGTGATCTCTGATTCTAAACAGATTACTGTTATATTTTACATCATCACTTTTACATCACTTTATATAATATTTTACACGTATATCTTCAAAAATTCCTATTCTTTTAGTCTTTTAACTGGGTTCACCCTCAAGCAAAAATTGAATCTCTGCAGTTTATAATTAAAAATTAGCAAAATTTAGAAGCAATTGCATTATTTTCGATTTTGCAATTGTAAATATAGTATATTTTGTATTTAATACAACCATAATAGTACATTTAAAAAGTGAATAATTATTAATAAATATACTATTAGGCGTTCTAAGTACGATGGAACCAATGACGAGTTAACTCGTCGTCTATAGTTAACACACTAAGATTAAACAGATATTTTTATTCTTCATCTACCTCCAAAAGTATGTATAATCCAATCACACGTGAACAATGTGTTCACAGAAAATAAAAAAAAGGAAAGAATACTTCCTCGAAGTATCTCTAACATCTCAAACACTGATTCCGATAAATATCTCCGTAAACACAGACAACACGACGCAACTGCATAATCAGAATAAAGAGTGGTGGGGGACAAGGCGAAGAGAATTGTGGTCGAAACAGAGGCGCGAGTTACACCCGACGAAGTGGCAACTTTCAAGCATTTTCCACGGACGCAAACCGTTTTACATAATTTAGATTAAACTTACACCTAGCACGCTCTCACCGGCGACAAGATTAACGATTACTCTGCACTCACGTTTGCTCGTTTATATTCCCCCCTCTCCCCTTCCTTTCTTCACTCTCTCTCTCTCTCTCTCTCTTCGTTTGCTGCTCGAACAATCCTTTGTTCCTTCCTAGGCTACCTGTTCAACTGCAGCTGCCAGACACTGGCAAAGTTCTACGTTCCACCGTATCAAAAGTAATTCACCAGTCACTAATAGAAATTTGATAATCGAAAGAGCACGACGCTGTACGTGTCGCGTTACTTTGAAACGCACGTTCAAACGACCGTTTACGAATCGAGGCTTGAACAGTGACTGGCGATGCTCACGGTATCAAAAGTTAATCTACGCGAACGGTTCGTAAAAGGATCATTCGATGGTGACCAAGGTGGTGGTAAAGTGACAAGGTAGAAGGAGAGAACAGGGAGTGACTTTAGATATGCGATCGGTCGGTGGAACGACCAAGGGGAAGGGATTAATACGAAGGAGGCTGATGATCATCTATGAAAGAACTGGTCCGATCGTGAGAGGACTACGGTTTTCGAAGAGCATCAGTGATACGTTTCGTATACTTCTCTGGGGAAATGAAAGGGAACGCATTTGTATCTTCGTTGAGATATATAACACACGATAAATACTATTCTCGACTACTTAACGCGTTCCCTTTCGGTACAACCGACCCAAATTTTATTACATGTACAATATTTTATTATTTTATATTTTATATTTATTGTTCTGTATACATATGTACACTCGTCGTACAAGAGTATGCTTCCAAGTTCCAAAAATGAGAATTTAGTTTGAGAAATAGAGAATGCAAGTTGCATGGAGTAAATAAATGACAAATATTGACTAACAGTATGCAGGAAAGTATATATTTTATGAGAAATGATTCAGAAATTTGTTATTAGCTACGAAACAATGTTTGAATCTCTGCGTTAAGTGGTTAAGGACAGGAATGTGAATCTGTGCAATTAATTTTGACGTTCAAGTTCATTCTAAAGCAGATTCGCGAAGCTAACGGTTCTTCTATAAGACGTTTCAGTTATATATCTATATATGTATATATACCTGTGATTTAAGGGTGTTACCAGTACCGAAAAAGCGATTAGTAACTTTCGAACTTTAATGTCAGACGTTTCGTTAATGAACGAAACTTTCGTACGGAAGTTGTTCCGTATGACGATCATTAGCGTCCCTGTCAAATAGATGTTAAGCGATGTACAGAGACAGAAGGATGATAGCAAACTTTGGATAATTATGAAAGGTGAAGTGGTCTTGTATAATCAAGTGAAAACGATAATTCGGAGAAGAGATCGAGAGAATAATTTCTAGGATACGAATTTTCAATTAACCTGCAATCCTGTCAATGTTTCTCTTTGAACTACTTCTTCGTTATCTAGTATATGATTTAATATCTTGTATATGAATAGATTTAATGAAAAATATTAATGCATATTTTAATATAAATTCAGTTTAATTTAATTTGTAATTTTGTAATTGTTAATTTAATAAAAATTCAGTTTAATTCAATATATAATTTAATAACTCCTAATAATTAAGAATAACATAGAGTAAAAATTTAATGCAAATTAAGTTTGATATACATATAGTAATATAGATATATTTAATATTTCGTATATAGATAGATTTAATAAAGAATATTAATTTATATCTTAATATAAATTCAGTTTAATTTAATATATAATTTTATAGTTATTAATAATTAAAAATAGCATATAGTAACAATTTAATATAAATTGAGCATAGCATATAGTGTTATATATAATATTTTCTATATGAATAAATTTAATAAAGCAATATTAATTTATATTTTAATATGAATTTAGTTTAATTTGATATGTAATTTAATAATTATAAATAATTTATTGTAGCAATGAAACACAAATTAGTTTTAGTATATAATAATACATTTAATATATTTAATATTCTATATACAAATAGATTTAATGAAGAACATTGTTTAATAAATAATACAGTATATAATAATATATGGGAGGCAAATTATTTTGGAGTTCCTAACCTAATTTAAATTTCAAGGTGATTGAAATCAGTGTTGAGGACCTTGTTCCGAATAATTAGAGCAAAAGTAAATCAGAAAGAGGAACTCATGTTTATTCAAACGGTTTTAGCACATTGCAACGTGTATTTTTAAAGTCTGACGTGATTCTTCTTAAACATTTTTATATGGTAATGAGTTATATACGCTTACTACTCGGATTTCGTAAATTAGATGGTATGCAATTCCTTTACAATGACTACCTCAATGACGTCAAGTATCGGACTTTGACGTCAAACATTCTCAAACCAAACTGACCAGCGGGAATTACCGAGGAGTACTCTGGCTTGGAGTAAAAATATTTCCTACACTTTTTCTGGGCATCAATTGCAACTACTGCTGTGATGACACAATGACAGAGTAACATTCTGATCGAGTGACTGAAACAGAACACATCGTGCAATACGAGGAAATCATTAATCAAACAGTAACTCATTATATCAAACAGAGCGTCCAAACGAAAAGTATTTATGAATTAAAAAATTATTCATAATTAACAGCAAAGTTAACAACGTAAATTAATTATAATAATCTTTATTAATAGCAAACAAATTTTGTAAATTATTTAACTTTAAAGTAATTTTAAAATAATTTGTAAAAGTATTATTTCGATAAGTTCAGTCCCTCGCGATATATTTTAATTATACGAAATAAAGAAAGTCCTATATGTAATGTATATAGATACTGACAATGAAATAATAAATCTTATATTTATATAATAAAAACATTATTGCTGGAGATATCTCACGTCGATAGTAAAAATTTTCTGGTTCTGTACTCTCCGATCCTTGGAATCGAATGCATCGTCGTGTAAGTAAAGTTGAGAGAAAAATACAAATCGCATAGAAGTATATAAATAGAAGAAATAAACATGCCATTCTGATTCATTCGAAACTCCATTGGATGCGTCCAGCATAAACATTCAGTTCAATTATGAAGTAACATTTTACAGATTACAGTCTAAATAACAGATAAAAGTTAAAAAAAACTATAATAATATGTAATATTTTTATTTTTTTATTTACAAGTGTAAATAAAATCTGTTAAAATTGTAATAGTAAATTTATAAAGAAAAAAGAGCGTAGAAAGCATTATACGAATTAAATATCATCACTATAATACTACAATCATTGACAAAATAACATAATCCTTGCAAAATGCTATTCTACAACATTTACATTTTGTATTGACTTCTACGTGTTATATAATTTTATATTAAATTTCCAAGGACACTAATACTTGTTTCACATTCGATAAATTTTAGTAGATTTCAGTAGATGTGTGTAAAATTCTTATGTGTAAATAACAACATGATTCTCGTAAAATATTTGTTCGCATTTTTTACACTTTGAGACACAATACATACACCAACACATAGCTTCCACTTAAAAATATAATTTACAAATTTTCTACTATTCAATATCAAATTTGCTTTATACCAATTGCAAACTTATTTGTAGACACGACGATTTCGATATAAACGAAAACATTTAAAGTTACGTAAATTGAATAGTATTTTTAAAAATTATAAGGATATATAAAATTTAACGATATTTATTTTACTGTTAAATGAAAATATATGTAATTCATCAGATCATGACTTTTATCTCGTCGCATATTTTTTCACGTGTGTGTACGTGTTCGATATAGCAGCCACGTTAGATTTCTGGCAATCGAGCGGAATAAAAGAGTAAACCGCATAGAAGAATCTAGAATTCATCAATTGGCTGTCCGGGACCAAATGGAAAATTACTCTGTCGCTTATAGGTTTTCGTGGTTAAGTGGTTGCAAAAGTTAAATAGAATCTCGGAACGTTGACGACCGAGAGAGAGTTGCAGCCCAGAAAATTAAATGGATCTGAAATAATTCTTTTCTCCTCTTTTCCCTCTCTTTTTCTTGTTTTCTTCTTCTTTTTTCATTTTTCATCGCGTTCGACATGTATCAAATCGTTCTATTAAACTAGCCTGTCCCGTGTCATCGGAAATTAAAACGAAATGGAATTCGATTATTTTCAAATAACACTCTACCTACATATACACTGCTACATACGCACCTTTGTTTTACTTTCAAATTACATTCAGACAAACAAAGGTTACAAATGTACACCGTGACAAACGAAAATTCACAAACGAGCGGAATTAATTCACGGACCATCGATACTGAGATTAAATAATAAAAAAGGGAAATGGAAAAATTGCGAATGATTAAATTTTGCAAATTGTCGTTTCTATAGGTAACCTACTTCATTCACATGATAATTTAAAACTGTGAATACGTTCAATTGCTACTTTGTACGTTTTATATTTCTCTGTAATTAATTTACACATGTTATTGCATGTTTACTTTATGTTCGTGAAATTTATAAACAATATCACCGATGAATCGAATTTTGTGCATTTGCTGCCATTTTTATAAGGCATACTTCTTTTTATAAAGAGAACAAATTAAAAATTGTTCATCGTTCTGGTCATTATTTAATAAATAACACAATTAATAAAAATATTTGCAAAATCAAATTCCAAATTTGAAAAAAGAACAAAATATTGAAAGTTATGCTTTTATTATATTATTGTCCCACCAAAGTCACAGGATCTTAATTCAATCGAGAATATATGAGATTAAATAGATAAAAGAAAATTAGGAAAACTCCAATTTCTTCAATAACCAAATTAAGAAATAAATACGGAAATAATTTGTGCAATTTTAGTTTGCAGCTGTTACAATTTTCTTAGAAAGCAGTATATTATTTAAAAATAAGTGCTATAATTAATTAACTTTCCATTTTAATACAAATACGTCGAAATAATTTGTGCAATCTCAGTTTCTACAAACTGCAATTTTCTTTGGCGAAAAGTGTACTAGAATATATTTCAAACCTAACAGTTCACACTGCAGAGAAATGAAGTATTGCTTCATTAACACTTTCATGAAATCTGATTAAGAAAAGAAGTATTATAATTATCAAAATATAATTAATTAATGTGTCTCTTTAAAACAAATTCGTCAAATTAATTTGTGCAAACCAATTTCCAAGTACATTAAATACTTTTTGCAAACGGTATATTATTAAAAAAGGAGCAGTGTTATTATTGCCAAAATATAATTAATTAATATGTACTCTAAATACAAATTTATCAAATTATTAAAGATTTGGTCAATACCAATTTCCAAGTGCTTCAATATTTTTCCTTTTCTTTCATTTGGCGAAACGTTACGACATATTTCAAATCCGAGATATCAGATTGCACGAAAAGGAAGTATCGCCACACTTCTCGCGGAAAACTTGAACGTTTTTCATAACTCACTATCACGGAAAATCCTGAAATTACTTCACCAAGTGAATCAGTTCACATCATTCATCGTAGTTGCACTCCTTTTTGTTTTTTTTTTGCATTCGTTGCGTGAATAATCGTCGATTCTACATAGATATCACCAAGTTGTCGATTATTCACAACTTCAATCTCATTTCATTTATGAGATATTTCATATCGATGTTTATATGCAACGTTGCACGGGGAAAACGAAACTTAATCACCGCGAGATATTGCTAGTAAGCATTTAATCGTCACTAATTCTGACGTTGCGGTTTCCGCTCGAACCGCGCTTTTAATTGCGATTTGATTACACTGTCTGCAAAAAATTCTTGCGAATCGAATATCGCGAGGCGTAGTTTACTCAGAAATAAATATACGTTTGTTAATGATCAACCTATTTTTTCTTTTCTTTTTCTTTTTGGAAATATTACGAATGTATCGAGGAATGATTTGCATCAATGTTTACAATGATTGATGGAATTATCAGAGTCAAAGTAAGAGAACGTATTCACGTGTTTCTGTAAAGATAATATCACGATAATTAGGTATTTTGTATTTGACAATTTTTAATTAACGAATGTGTGTAATTTGACAAATATCGATACTTTATGAAAAAATAATCGATAAGAATTCAGTGTAATTAGGCTTTCATTTAAGGTTCATTGTTTCTACGTGAAATCGTGGCTTTAATAGCTTGATAATCCACTGTACTCTTAATGAGTGAGGATTTAATTACACTAATTAACATTTCTTTACTATGAATTTCACGAAAAGGTTCATTTGATACAGTAATCAATTTTTAGATGAAAATTTAGCTATACTGAACTTTTATTATTATTATTTTTCTTTCTTTTCTTTTAGGAAGTGAAATTTCAATGGATTCGTTAATTGAAATAATGTTTTGTCCTTTTTCAACAACAGTTGTCTATATTTTATTATTGAAACGCAAGCAGAATTTGTACATAGCTAGTTATCGAATTTTCAAACTCATTTTTTCCCAAAAACGAAATTAAAATTGAAGCTCGAGAATAAGTAAAGTTTGGTAATTTTTTTCATAGGTAATTATTTAATGAAAAATTTCAATTTTTTTAGTGGTTATAGAATGTGATTTTCTGCTTTCTTCGCCAAAGTTTAGAAAGTAAAAGTGTTACAAAATGGACGAGTTATCGAGAAATATCTTCTGCTGTAACATAGATTGACAGCCGCCATTGCTGGCAAGGATTGAAACGTTTCAAATAAAAGAATTCCTTTTGATTTGTAAATAAAAATGTAACTCTATTATTTTTCAACTTTTTAAACATCCCAATTATTTAATTTTTTAGAAACGTTTACATTAGGTTTCCTTTTTAATAAAAAGAATATTTTTCTTCTTCAAACTGCAACTATTCGTATAATTGCAATTTTTGACAAACTGTACTATCTATATTATATGTAAATAACAAATTTTTAAATAAAACTGTGATAAGAAAGCTAATAGCATGTGATTGCAGGATCAGTAAAGATGAAATCAAAATTAATCATTACAGATCAACCATAGATCAACAATTGTACTTCATTTGTGAGAAAAATCATACAAAATTCGTTCACTCAGTGGTCAAGTACAAATAATACATTTTTATTTCTAAATCGAAAAGAACTTTCTCCAATTTTGAAGCTTTTTTCCCAATCCTGTGTAATCTTACATCAAATAACTCCTCCATTTTGTAATTTTCTTAGCTTTGAAAAATTGCAGAAGAAAATTGAACGTCTCCAATTCCTATCTCCTAAAGCAATCAAAATGTTTCATTCAGTAATTACCTGCAAAAAAATATTTTTTAGACGCTTAAAATGAAGAAAATTGTTCTTTTCTATTTTTCAACTTATTTTTGCACTTGAAATTACCAGCCTCTATCCATTGCATCAGAATATCGTAGATACCCTTGTATATCACCGAGACACTGGAATTTTCGATTTTGCACGAACGTTACGTCAAGCAGGTTTTCTTAAAAGCACAATGGTCGTTTCTGACAAGAAGATATTTCAGTGAATTCGTTAATACCCGAAGTGTTTTTTACAGGCGTCATTTATCTTAATAATCCTTCAGCTTAAGGACGCAATTAATCAGCCATTGAGGTCATGAATATTTCATTCGAGAAGAAAAAGGGAACCTCCCCCGAAAATATTCTACCGTAACTGTTCTTAATTCGTCCCATTCAGCCCCTGCCATTTAATTCAACCACTTTCATCGGCAGGTGCTAGGCATTCTCTTTCTTTCTCTATCCTTACATTTCGTTCGTTTAACTTCAAATTGATAATAGTTCAGTTCATCGGTTACATTACGTGACTTTGGTATACCGTGCGGAAGTAACCGGTAACTTGCTTGCAGAAGGAAAAAGGGGTGGAGTTGTTGAAAACGCTGCAAGAAATATCTGAAGGCATGAAAGGTGTAGATAAAAAGGTTCGATACGAAGAGGAAACAGTGGAGAAGAATTATGTATTGGCTATTTCTTGAATGTAATTTTTCTAGGTTCATTACTTGAAAGACAAATTTAACAGTTTGATCGCGACAGAAATGTATAGTCTGTCACAGAAATATTCAGACATCGTTACATTCTCATCTATTTTTATCTTCTCTATTTTACACTAGTGGAATTAACTCTGGACACTTTTAAATTTTTACTTAAATTTCGCATTTGTTCAAATTATTTAATATAATAATTTATATTTTATATTCTAATCGTTGTTTTCTAATTGTAGGGTGTCGTTTATATAAAATAATCAGTAAAAGTACCATTTACAGCCATATTTTTAATATAGAATAAAAATTACAATTTGAACACATCAAAGGAAGTATTATACAAAAAGATAACAACACAGTTTAGATATTTTTAAATAAAAATGTTAACAGATTTAGTTACATCGAATACTTGTTATTTCTTTGTAAAATCTTCACTTATTCTTAATCGAAAAATTAACGGAAGTATTATTCCGCGAGATTTCATTCGTCACTTTAAATCACCGACTTCACTCTCTCGTGTACATTCTCATCATTTCATTCTTCAAAACCGTCCGCTTATTTAACCAGCTATCTCTCACTTATCCTTCGCGAAAGCCGAGAATTGAAAGTACACCTGACCGATGATGCACCGCGTATGTATATTTTCTGAGGAAATACAAGGCGTTCCGTAATGAAACCGACTAACTACGCCATTGCGTTCGCGAGGTTATTCTATTCGAAAAAGATTTTATGATAATACAACGAAAAGACTCGCGTAATAATTTAACAATCTTTATGTTAGGTGGTCCCAAAAGTTCCTTACATTTTATTCTTAGGCATGAGTTGTAAAATCGTTTATTTTCGGTGTAATTCTATAGAATTCCGATTTTTCATTCTTCTCCTTCTCTTTGGAAGACTAATAATGCGATTTTTTCCAAATTGCTGTGCTTTTTCTAGCAAAATATTGTTCAAGATGGTTAGGTTAGGTTAGGTTATGTTATTTAGGTTTTCTAGCAAAGCATTGTTCAAGGTGGTTTTTTTATCTCGTTTAAAATTTCCTACTCTAAACTTTCTGTATCAATTATGAAACGTTTGAACAGTTACAGTACTATTCCAATAGACGACGTAAATTTAATTTGCAGTATTACGAGCACTATTATTGCAAATAGATTTCCTGATTTTCCATCTTTCAGGATAGCACAGAAAAATCCAAAGGACACTTTATCGAAAAAGAAACATACTATTGGAAAGCTAGAAGATGACCATAAGTTCAATTTTAAACAAATTGTACTGCATGTTTATCCAAAACGTTGTATAATGAATAGAACTTTTGGGACAGCTTAATAAATGCTTCAATTTTTCTTGTTTTTCTTTCAGCAATGACGAAGAAATTTTCTCTCGTTAGATTCGAAGAGCTATCGTTAATTTTTGTCGATATTCTACGATAGGAATTTGATAAACAACGCGTGTATCTTCGTCGCTTGTTACTTCGGGCGCCGCGAGGGGAGCCACTGCAGTTCGAACCGTGGAAGATTCATTAACATAATTAAAATTGTGGCGAAACGAAACGAAACGGAGGTGGTAATGCATCTGAATAGTTTACAGTCTTATTATTAATGTTGATGCCATTAATCTATCCATGTCGCGTACCACGGGAATCACGAGGTACGTGGCTTCTATTCGAAACGAGAATTAAGCCGCATACCTTGGCTTGAAATTAATTTCTACGCTATTTTCGTTCCTCTCGAATGGCAGCTAACGTCTAAAGTAAATGATTAATTCTGAAATGCCTGCATCAAATTCCTAACGCGTTCTCTCGTTCGCGCGTGTACCGACATGCTTGTTCGAATACGACGGAAGCAAAGCACCCTTAATCTTCCTTTCTTTCCACTTTCTTTTTTCCTTTTTATCCTTAGAATACTTATCGTTCGACAATTTTCAAAAGTACACGACATCGAGCTGTGATTCGTACAACTGGGAGCAGAAATTTTGCAACTCTGAACTTTGCTTCGTTATACATTTTGTAGCAATAAACATATTCTTACAAAATCTAATATTCTACTGTGTTTGTAGGTATTGAATGATTTAGTCCCATGAAATTGAGAAACAATGCTTAGAAAGTGCATAGAAAGAGGTTAATATGAAAAATTCTTTGTAGGTTATGTTAGATTTAGTTTAGATTACTCGAAAAAAGTTTGAAATTAATGGAAACAATATATCCCTATTATAAAAGTAAATTTGAAATACTTCGTTAACATGAATAGAAATAGTTTCCAAAATCATCGAATAAAAATATCACCCAAAGATCTGCAATCTATTTTTCGAACTTGTAAAACATACATATATATGTATGTAAATCTACAATTACTTTCAAAAACATAAAAGCACTGATAAAACGTTGAAACTGGCGAATGAAATAAAAATTATGGTTTCGTTTAGTTTGCAAGCAAACCACTGATAAATCTTTGCCGGTAATAGGAGATAAGGACGTTTATGCTTTCGAGAATGAATTACTACCGACATCTATTATGGAACATCGATGTGTATTATGCATAGATGTGTACACGTATGTATGTATGTCCTTATTAGCGTCTAGTACGGACTGCATAACTCGCTTGGCATCGATTATTACTTACGGCCTCCACTAAATTATCTGTAAAGCACTGTAACATCGGAACTTCGAAAGACAATCTCGATAATTTCGCTGACTTATCGTTACCTTACTACAGGAGTACCTATATATATGTTAACACACTTCCAAACGATCCTGCTGATCTTCAACATCCTATCAGAACACACTGATTACATTCTGCATGACCATTGAAATTTCTCAATAAACTACAACAACTGTGTAGAAACCTCAATTTTTCCTTTCTTCTTAATTATCGATGTATAATGAGTATTTAACTTAGTAAAATAGTTACTAATAACCTCTGATGTTCTTACGACTCTAAATTCTAAATAAAAAAAGAATAAAGAATTCGTTAGAATTACCTTCATTTGTTTGAGAAATAGGAAATGTTACAATAGATAATTATTATTTTATTAGTTTCAGTCACAAGACAAATTTTGAGGGTGTTTTTCTCCTACTGATGAAAAAGCACTACATGTAAATTATTATTTTCTTTTTTAGAAATATGGTATACCAAAGTTTCGTTAATATTGGCGTTTATCACTTGGATATTAAACATATTATTTCCAAATGATAAATCCCAATATTAATGAAACTTTGGTATACCGTACTTTCGAACTAACGAACTTTCGAACTTCAAACTTCGAACGAGAAGTGGTTTGAACATTTATAATATCAAATAAAAGTGCACGGTTGATTTGATTTGAATTTGTTAACAACGCACGTTACTTTCGATCCAAATGTAGAAAACTTCTGAGCGATAAAGTTCCAAAGAAAAGCAAAGAAAAGAAGCTCACGTTAAATAGAACACCGACGAAAAACTTTCGGTTTATTCGCCGATTGTTGCGTTTGCTCAAACGCAATTAACAGTGTTCCCTCAAAATTCTATGCCAGCCTAACGAACACGTCGACTTTCAACGAAATTTCACGGTGTTACCTTTCAAGGAAGTTGTTCTTTGTCCTCCATTAACGAAAACTTCTCTCTCCCTGTTCATTAAGCAAAAAGCAATGTACTCTATCCCAACGTTTCCATTGCTCTAGTACAAACCTTCCAGACATCTTTCCAACGTGATCCATGATACGTTTTCCTTTCTCTTTCTTTTCTTTTTTTTTTCTAAATGCTATCAGCTTAACAGCGAGAAAGTTTCAAATGCCTCTTACATTCAGGCGTTCTCGCGATGAGGCAGGATTACCCGAACTACACCGTTAGTTGAGATTTATAGTTCGATTACGACAAAACAATCTGGCGTGGCTTGGAACCCGTCCGGCAAGAGCCTTCTTGCCGAATATAATCCGCAAATTGAACTCTAATCCGAAGTTGAGCGTGCGTAGAAACAATTGTAAAACCAGCATTGTATAATTCGCGGCTAATTGGTAAACCGTGGACAGATATCGTATACAGATCAACATTATGTTCGTATTGTCTGTATTATGTTACAGTGAGATCGTAAATGAAGTATTTAAAAATCAGCTATTAACCGTTTGAGTGCCACTATACGAAATTTCAGCTGCTCTCTAATATCGTCGTTGCGTTTATAGTTATACCATCGATCCTCAGCTTCTTCTGTTTCTCAAAAAATCATGAACTTTTGCGTGGCAAAGTAAAAGTGAATCAACGATTCGAGAATCGTTGACCTTTCTTCTTGCCGTTTAATGACGTTCGTAACGACCGCGGCTGGAAATCAAGCAGATTGTTTACGTACGACAAAAGCTATCGTCGTGCAGGGTGATGCTACCAGACTAGGTCTTACCTGCCGCTTTTAACCCTCTCCTTGCCGTAGAAATGAATACCACTTCGCGTTCTTAATGACGTGCTTTACTCGGTCCTCATTTGGTTAAGCGAAAACACTCGCGAGGCTAGCGCCACCGGTGGCCAAACGGAAGAACCCTCACCGAAACGGAAGTTGGCTGCTATGCCGACAGGAAAATTAGAACACCCGATATATAGGAGATAGTAAAGGCTTCTTCGTTTCGTGCAGAGAGAAGCGACGAACGATAGCTGCTGTTGACGGAGGCAGAGGGGAATACCGATGGTTTAATGTGAGAAAGAGAGGAAGAGAGATGGAGAGAGAGAGGCTGGAGAGTGTCGAGAGACCCGTCCAGGGAGTGTGGATGGTAGTAGGAACTCCCGAGTGAGCTGTTTGCAGTTCCTTCCACAAGCCTCCAGTTTGCATTAGTTTGCATACGTGAGTGAAAGTTTAAAGTTTAGTAATTTAAACAGCCGTGCGTTGTCCCTTTTCCGAAGAGCTCGACGGTATATGTATGTATGTATGGTGCACAGCCGCACATATATGTATGTATATATTACGTGCATTCTATATCGGAGTTGCAAGAGCTCTGTGTGCACCTGATCGTGTACAGGTCGAGGTGACTCCTGTGTTGGGGAATATTCAACGGATGCAGTTAAGTATTCCTATCGTCGGAGCCAATCTCTACCTCATCCCTTCTGTTCTCTCATTTTTTTTTCTTTCGTTCTCCCTTTTCTCTCACATTGGCGCTCTCACATCTCTCAAACTGAACTACAGTGGGTCAGAAAAATATCGACATACCTGCGTTTCTTCGAAAATTTTGCACACTGAAGTGTTAATAGGGACTGTGGCTAACATGTTGGAGGAAGTATGAGGATATTTGATCGACAGGATTGGCGAAAAAAGAAAGATCGTTTCGTCTGGGGCCTTAGACCCCTATCTTAGACGTGAGGAACTTCATTACTGTGTCTGCAGATGATTTAATTATTTTCTTGTTCTGTTTTTGATATTTTTGGGAACGAAGTTTGTCAGAAAAGTAACGAGATTTCCAATATATTAATTTAAATGCTGATCAGATTTGTAAAAATCGTTTGTTTTATTCAGAACACGTTCGTTTGGCGCCAATAAAATGCTAGACACGATAAACCAATGAATGTATAGATGTGCCTTGGGAAACATTTTGAACATACTCGCCATAGCTGTACAAAATATCATTGTACCGTGTTGTGAAAATAAGAAGTAATTACAGAGAGAAAAATTAGTTGGTTGATCGTGTTTGACGTTGTATGAACGCCGGAGGAACATAAGTTTGAATAAAGTAAACGTTATTTACAAACATGAACCGTGTTTGTACTATTATATCGACAATCTTGTTATTTTTCAGACTGTGTATAAGAAAAAGTTATATTGTTATTTATGATTATGTAAAATCCGCAAGTTTGCAAATGTTTGTGTTATACGTTGAATTTTAGAGATACACAAAATATTCGAGCATTTTTAATTACGAAAATGAAAGAAAGTAAAATTTTCTCATTTGCTAAAAAGTTTCGAATGGATAAATTCGATGTTTATACCATAAACTGTGTTACAAATGATCAGACACAAGTGTTAAATATATTTAAAGAATGGTGAAGATGTAATAACGAATTTGCAATGACGATTTACTAATAGTTAACTAATCGCTAAAACTGAAGTAACGCGTGTGTGTAATTATGAGACGCACAAGTGTATTACCAATATGAAATTCAGTATATCCATATTGTTTATACGGTGAACGTAGAAATTAAATTTCATTTCGATGCTCCTTCCAATTTACATCCGGCCAGCAAATAATTATTCCACAATTTATCGGTTAGCAAGCTTTCCATTGGACCACACGCGATACTTTATGTACGTATGCGAATATATTGAAATAATTTATCAGGATGAGTGTACTTTATGCGTGAATTTACAACGAACGAGTAACAGCACTGTGTGTATGTCTACAATTTTAACTACGCTGCTTTCTGTGTGTGTATTTATTTATTTATTTATTTACTCTCTACATTTCAATGTTTAAGAGTAAAAGAACTTTGGGAGAGCCGCCATTTCTATTAAATACACTACCTAACCTCAAAATCCGCCATTATACGAACGATAAAGCATTGATAAGCATAATTAAGGCGCTCAAAAAGCGGTGTGATTAATTCCGCTTTCGAAATGCTTTCGAAATTTAATACCAAAGCACGTAATTCTTGTTTAACTTTTTGTAAATAAAATATGTTTATTAAAGTTTGTTTCACGAAGTTAGTTTGATTTCTAGGCGGCTCAATTATTATTCGAAACACAACTGCGAAAGTTTTAAAAGTAAATTAACAATAAGGAGATGCCTTATTGTGTAAGACTAATAGAAAAAGTTAACAAAAAAATTTCTGTTTAATATACTACTTACATAAATTATTTTTTAAATATTCATTACACATCGTTGATAAAAGATCCCGATACAAATGAGGTCAGGATGATAATATGGTTCAAAATAAGACGAAAATAAAGAGTAACAAGAGTGCGTTGAATTCTTTGTTATTGAGAAAAATTATTGTTCAAAGTATTTTAATTCTAATTTCATTTATAGTGACTTATAATGAATTAATGTAATGAGTATATTGCTCAAAATATTTTAACTACAATTTGGAATACAATGAATTAATTATAATGAATATATAGTTCCAAATATTTAAATTATAATTGTTAAAATGAATATTTCGAAAGTTGTATCCTTTCAACGAATCTATGGCGAAAGTAATCGTTCCAAATAGAGAATTACAAAATTACAAAATTATTATTAAAAAATTATGGTACGTGTTTTTCACACAAGACAAAGTTTAAACGTTTAACAGAAAAATATTGCACGTAGAGAAGAATTCTTTCCGACTGGAGATACACAATCACCCGAAACATTTCAATCGAAATATCTCCGCAATTTACCACAGAAATGTCAAAAACTCGATCAACAACGATGCAAATTATCTCGACGATTCGTCTGTTTCCACGCTTCCCGAATAAAACCTTGATTAGACTCAAAACGTTTAATAACACCGTTCCCACGTTTGAATTATTAAAACAACCAAGATTGTCCATTGCTATACTGAAACAAACATACGCGAGCTGTTGTTAATACCGATGGAACGTTATTTACACAATTTTAACGTCGAGTTAAAACAACGCTGCTGTTTCCAATTCCGCGGCAATTTTCCATTTCTACAGCGTTCACCTCTACGGAAACCGCTATTAATAAGAATCCTTTCGATTGAACTAAATCCCCATTTCTATTCCTTCCAACGACATTCCCACCAGTCCTTTTGCTTGTGGCTTCCCAAAAGTACGAATTCCCTGCCACGTAGTTTCACTCCTCCCCTCCCTCCGTGCCGCCCCACTTTCCACAAATGGCGCCTCTTTCTCTCAGCTCGGTCCGCAGAAACGACATAGTTATTTTTCGGTGGTAGGGGGTCAGGGAGATTCGGCATCGATACGTTACATCTCTCTGAATACATTACGCCGCTCGTGGATACACGCACGCCGGTTGGTTGCGCGTGCACAGGGGCATTTTTTTTCTTTCAGTGATTTACGATATCGCAAAACTACTTTTCGAGAGTGTATCCAGGAGCTCGGTGGCCGCGCATTAAATTTCTGCACGGCGACTTCTTCGCATCGCCATGTATCATTATTTATGTCGCTCGATTCTTCCCGATTAAAGTTTCGTTAAACGCGCCGCTTTATGGAAGAACCTAACCCAACCGCGTACACGCGTCCCCCTTCTATGGGTTTTTTTCTTCAAGTGTACTGTTTCTTTTTCTACCTCCTGTATCGACTAACCGTCGACGAAATGTGGATTTGTAGGCACTCGAGGGTTTTTTGTTCCTTCATGCGAGAATTAACACTTCGACGACCGCACATTCCGCGAAAAAGTGTTTGTTTGAAGATTTGTTTGACAGATTGAAGACATGCGTTCGTTGTTATTCTCAAAGAACAATTTTAGTCGATTTATAGATCGTAGATCCTTGACCCGGGTCAAAAATGACCCCACATCTGTTGTGCAAGGGTTGATCAGTAAGGAAGCTGTTTTAATTGATAAGTTATGTACTGACTAATACTGATCAGTTAATATTTAATCAGAAAATTATTGGTCAGCAAAAGAAATATTTTTTAAACATTAAATTAAAGTTTCTGATGTGTATCTAGTGCATATGGTGTCTTTCACATTGTTCAAAATTTTTACTTTCGTTGCGTAAGAAAAATTTTAAACTGTTTTCTATTTTTCATAGTATACGAGTACGTTACTTTAATGTAAGAATAAATCGTGTTAATTGGTATGAAACCGAATTCGTTAGTGGTTGTTAAAACGAGTGGCGTCTTTCCTGAATTCACCCTAACAGTTGAGACATTTACGTCTGCGAGCAACTTAACACATTTTCCTAACGACAGACGCTTTCGACGTTTCAAATGAATCCAGATCGCCTTGCAGCCCTCTTTCCCGCCATTTCTTAATGAATGCGTCAGTTTCAATTTACGATCAACTCGATCGAAGCTGTCGCGCTCAGAGTGGCGGGAAAAACGGGTTTAAATTTAAAAATTTGCCGACGGTTTCTCGCTGTTTCTTTTTTTGTTTTTGTTTTTAACGCTACGTTATTAAGAAACTCGAGGGAAGTAAATACACAGTTTCACGAAGCATCCAGTTGAAATTACAACTCTCTGTTTCAGAAGTACCCAGGCGGAGGAATATTTCGCCTCCTCGTGAATTTTCGTATTCAATAAACACGACTCGATAAGGTACCGCGGAAGGAAATATTTCCGTCGTGAAAAATTCGAAACGGAAACGTTTCCGTTTCTTTCTTTCCCTTTTTGTTTCTTTTTTCATACTGCTTGCTAATTTCTCTCGCAAATCATAGAACTCTGCGTGTGTACCGAACACTTAGCTCGAAATATTTCAATGTTTTCCCGCTCGACTCGAATTCCCTTTTCCTTTTCCGTATCGTGGTAGTGTACAGGGTGTCTCAGTTCTAAACGATCAAATCTCGCTAGTCTCTTCTCTGAATAAAACCAAGAAACACTACATACAAAGTACAAAGTATATTTGTTGCAACAATATTATATTTTCACGTTCTAATTACAATGATCTAATAAATAGTAATTTTTTAATCTTTATTTTATTAAATCTAGTTGTTACTTCATTAATTATCAAAAATTATAATTCAATGGTAATAATTATTGCAGGTTAATCAATTAATCGATCATCTTTTATATCAATTACAGTATTTCTTGATGGCAATGATTATTTTATATATTCTATTACATGTATATTAATTTTTCCTTTCTTAATTTACTTTTTTCGTAAATTTGGTACTTCAACTTTAATTTATACATATATAAACAATACAAATAGTATAAAAAAATATAAATACAAAAAGAAAGGTTACCTATTTCGAAAAACATCGAATTTCTCCTAACTTCACTTGAACACTTTTCTGTTCCGAGAGAAAACGAGGGATTATTTAATATAAAAATGTGTGTAAGATATTCTTTAAATAAAAAAAACAATTGCACTTTGCAACCAATACACTTTTATG
This sequence comes from Anthophora plumipes, assembly GCA_951804975.1. Lineage (NCBI taxonomy): Eukaryota > Metazoa > Arthropoda > Insecta > Hymenoptera > Apidae > Anthophora > Anthophora plumipes. Next base: position 12,390,420 of record OX638123.1, on the reverse strand, counting down.
AAAATTCTCACTGTTCAACGATATAAAGCTCGTTAAACACTGTAAAATGTTCCTCTAGAATATATTCTTCCATCTGCCAGAGCAATAAAATTATAATTACCTAATTATCAAAGATACACTCTGTCTAACATTTTCCATTTTCTCGTCTCTCTCCATAGAACAAATCTAAGCGAAGCTTTGATCGCTCAGAACCGAGACACCCTGTACAATATCCTCCTAGAGTGCTCTCTCTCTCTCAGTTCTCCAGTTCGAATAGAAATAAATCAGTTACCAGAAACGGACATAGTGAAAGGAGTATAATGGTACATTAAAATCAGTTCGCGTCCTTTTATTCAACGTCGTACAGCACCGTCGGCGATGCTTTAAGTCGAACGAAATCGATTCCTCGAAGGCTCACTTCGTCGCCGTAGACTGTGTTGAATATACATGTTCACCATCGACCGATCGACCTCATCCGCATTCTAATCAGCTCTTACTTCACACGGCCAGAAACAGCTTGCTGAACTTTAACTCGTTATCCTGGCCGACCGCACAAATTCCGTCCCTGGTTTACCATCCCCAGACCATTTTCCTTTTCAACCGAAAAGGATCGTGAATGTTTTCCACGCTACCGAGCTAGTTACAGAAAGGTGGAAAAAGAGACAGAGAGAGAGAGAAAAAAAAAAAAAGAAAAAGTATCAAGCCGTACTTCTCGTTTGATCCGGGGAGAATATTTGCATAAAATAGAGAGTCTTGGCAAAGACGAGGAATTTCGAAAATAAAGACGCGACGACTCGCTCGCCTGGTGTTCCATGCCGGTTTCCTTATTACTTCGAAAGAGCCGCGTTACGAATCAATAGATTGCGATATTTATACGGAGACCGGATCGAGATCGACGTTATTGGCACTGTTCTTTGTTGGAGCGATCGCTGGAGAGGGGATGAGGAGATTGGTAACGGTGGTGGGGAGGAGGGCGTGACGAGAAATAACGGAGAAACGAGGAGGAAACAATAAACGGATGTCACAAAGGAACTGTTCGGCGCAATTTACTTTTCAGCTTTTAAACCGGCAGTTGTTGCGTCCGCTTTATAAATTTCTCGAAGCTTTATATGTAGATATCACTCGAACCGTTGGAGATTTCTTGTTTTTTTTTTCTTCTTCTTTTTGTCGGAGGAAGAGGCACAGCAATTTTGAGGATGGGTACTTGGAGATTGTACGCCAGTTGAATTCGGCTCTGTATTTCTTTCGAGTGAAATGGAATGAAAATGTTTCTAATACAATGAGTGGTGGCTGAAATATTTGCTGCGACGAAGGGAAATGTTAGTTTGTAATTATACCGTCGTTTGTGAGGATTTGAACACTTTGTGACGCGAAATATCCTGAAATCTGGTGTATACTACCAAAATTTGTCGAAATCTATTCACTGAAATTTAGTAAAATCTATTTAAATCTTGTAAAATGTGCTGAAATTTATCGGAAGTTTGCTAATGGCTACTGAAATCTACTAAAATCTGCTAAGTTATATTAAAGTATACTAAAATATACTAAACTCTGCTGAAAGATACTAAAATCTACTAAAATATACTGATATCTACTAAAACCTAACGAATTACATAAAAATATACTGAAGTATTCTAAAATTTGCTAAAATATACCAGAATTTATTGGAATTAAAAGGACCAAATGATAAATAACTCTCTAACTTATTATTTCTTTAGCTGACTATACATCTGAGTATCAGCTATTTGCTCTTTCAGTACAATTTCACGTAAGAAACGCTAATTTATTATAGCTAAATTACAATTAACAATTCTCAGTCTTATAAATTGAAAGCAAAGTTAGAATTGAAGTTAATATTTATTACTAATGTAACTATTTTTGACAAAACTTTACCAGAATCTGTGTGACAAATTTAACTCACTTTGTTATATGACAAAAGATTAATTCTATATTGTAAAAAAAAAAAAACAAGAGCAAATATAAAAATGTGAAATTAATAATTATAAATATACTTTTGGTTCTATCAGAAAATTTCTGAAAAACAGAATTCTTTTCGGTTGAAATCACATGGTTGCTAAACACTGATTGCTAAACACTATCCGTAAATTTGTGTATCGTGATCACCGATAATGTTGTCAAACTTCGTCAATTCGACTGACGTTTCGAATAACTACGTTACGCGAGGTAATAGATTCCGGTCGCTATTTCAACGGACTTTGATGAGTCTCTATAAAATTAGGAGCAGCTTTGAGAGCTAGGAGCAATTCCGTACCGGTTCGGGCTCCACTGATGGCGACCAGTTCTCTTGGATTCTGAAACTATCCAAAATCAATCGCAGCTGCAATTACAGCAAGATACAGGGTCGACGTCCTCCAAGTACTGAAAGGACAACGAGACACTGTCTTTAACAGGACTATGTTTTAGCTTTGGATGTGGTGAAAATGCACGGCTACCTAAACATCGGAAATGAACGCCCAAGCTAATGATACAGCAGCTAATATCGTGACAACGTTGTCTTTTATACTTCTTATTTCTACTATTGCTCCTTATTTTAACCAAATGAACCTGTCTAGATGAATATTACTGGTTCAGAAATTTTCAAATGATTAAATTTGTATCCGAAAATTTATATTTGTGCAGTTGTATCCGAGAAATTGGTATCTGGTTTAATTCTTGATTTACGAGACCCGTTAAGTTAGCTTAGGATTTCAAGAGCAAAATTCAAGATTTTTATTACCAGAAGGGGCACCGGAAATAACGAATAACTTCGCCATTTTGTACGATTTTACTTTCAAAAAATTCCAAAATAAAGCTGAAAGTTACATTTATATTCTCTGAAAAAGACTATATTTTTCATTTAGTAATTAGTTATAAACAAAATTCCCAAACTTTATCCATTTTTCGACGCCTCAGGGTGGTTTTCCCGCCTAAATATTCCATCGAGATGAAAACATAAAAAGAAAACCAACGAATTAAATCGTGAGTGACACGAGACACTAGAAATTTCTTCGTGCAAGCAAGGCGAAATAATTCGTAAACTCGATCGATGTTCATGATTTTATTTTTCCTCTTCTTTTTTTTTCGTTTCCTCCCTGTCCTACTTACGGAAATTTCGTTTCACGATAAAATCTTGAATACCTACATAGGTGCGCCTAGGTTATAAATGCTTGAACGCAATAAAATGGAAAAGAACGTTGTATCACGACGTATAATGCTTGCGCAAACATTTTAGCAGGACAGTTTTCAGATTTTACGGCGGCTCGCTACGTTTCGCGCCACGGCAAAGATATATACTATACTGGTAACCAGTTATCGGAATCGACCAGAGCGGTGAAAAAGTCATGCAAAATTACGAGATCCTGGTCGCAGAATAAATTGTTTCGAAAATACTTAAAAACCCGTTGTTTACCTATCCGCCTGGTCTTTCGTATGAATCACGCCAGATCATACCGATGTATTGTTTAAAGGGGGAAAGTTATTAGCGAGTCTCGGTGTTTTTGACAGTAACGGAGATCTACGACGAACCTAGTGATGTTCCACCAGTGGAAACATTTATTTTACACCATCTCTTCACCCTTTTTTTTTTAATCATAACCAAAGAAAACTAGGTCATTTCGTTAGAAAACACGAATCCTCGGTAAAATTTCAAAAAGTGTAACGTTGAAATAATCTTCACTCTCAAATCTAATTTCTTCATCACGTATCTCATATTTTATCACTAATTTGCTCTAGTAGACACAATTAAAAGCTTCAGCTAAGTTCTTTAGTCCAAAGTTATCTCAAGATCGAGTTATGACACTCAGTGAAATGTCTTTTAGGGTACATTTTCTCACAGAAGAAGATGAAGTCAACTTGTTTTTCAAAAATTTCACTTTATTCCTAACTTAGGCTACACTTACAATATTACAATAGACTTGTGATACTTGTTACAATACGTATGTTAGCGGAGAGAGATTCTGACTTGCAATGGAATGCACACTGTTTTTCTCAGCCTCTTTTATACTGTGTTTGCGAGTAAATATTTGTCTCTGATATTCTACATTTATCTTGTCCAGTTATTTTTGTTTGGTGTAGGTCACAATTTTTAATAAGAAACAAAAAAAAAAAAAGAAGGAAATAAGTAATTTCGTCAAACGAAAACGTTACCATTGGTAAAATTTTGGATAATTTTTCGAAGTACAATATCTATCACTTCAAATATTCCCTTTTTTTTGTTTAAGGAAGAGGGTGATTTAAGTTAGCAGAGTTGGATAAGACACTTTCTATGGTGTTTCTTTTATTTTAAATCTCTGCATCGCGTTCATGTCTTTAACGTAATAAAGGGGGATAATTACGTTGCAATTATACACCGTGAAGTGTGCTTGAAACTCTGTAATGCGGAAACTTCTGTCCAGATCTGTTTGAGCACTCTTCACGATAGATATAGTCGCGGGTCACTGATCGTGGGTTTGTGGCTTAACCCTACTCGCTGATATTAATGGAGTCTCAGCTCCTGAAGGGACTAATTGGTAGTTCCCTGTTAATTTCCCTCGATTTTCTCGACAGTTCATCGTCTGGAGAATATTCAACATTGTTTCAAACAGAAGCAATGAAACAAATTTCCTTGTTTCGAAAAAAGAAGAAAAAAAGAATAGAGAATTGATAACAAAGGTTTTTCTTTTTATTCCTGCATCTCTGATCACACGGTTTGTATTCGAAACGAAATATTATCAATTTGTTGATATTATTAGCAGATTTATATTACTGTTTGTATCGTAATTGCACGGCGTGCCAGTTTTACGAGTGTCTGCGTGCAAACGTGAGTAAGTAAACGAAGCAATTAAACAAAGAGTAAATTATCGATGACCCAAATATTTTATGCAGTAGCAAATATAATACAAATTACAGTGTGTGCGAAATTTATTAGAATTTGTGTTTACAAGAGTCCATTCGTTTCCTGTGTAATGAGTGAAAAAAAAGGATGAAGTTGTTTTTGTTGTGAAGTAAACAATTAATTTATGAAGGTTTCACTGATGTCCCAAATTTTTTCTCCGGATACACTATTTGGTAACAAATTATTTTTCTTTTAAAGATTTTTCTTTTCTCATTTCGAAATTTGCAGTGAAAAATTACACGACCACCCTTTTATTCTATACATTTTTGGAGAGCTCTCTCACTACGATAATTAATATTTTCGTATCAAATTTTTAGAGAAAATGTTTCGAAAAATGCAATTTCTATAGAAATTAAAGATTTCTCTTTTCTCATTTCGAAATTTGCAGTGAAAAATTACACGACCACCCTTTTATTCTATAAATTTTTGGAGAGCTCTCACGCTACGATAATTAACATTTTTATATCAAATTTTTAGAAACAGTATTTCAAGAAACGGAATTTTTATAGGGATTAAAGATTGTTGAAGAAAAGAACAAATTCTTGAAATTATTTCTAGGAACAAAATTCTTGAAAATAACCTTTATATTCAGCTGTCACAGTGATTTTCTCCCTTAAAACGATAATCTAATTAGAGGTCAATTTATTTCTAAAGTATCGCTGAATCGAGAATAGCAATCGTATTTCAACTTTATCGCAGTGACATGTTTTGATACATCGAAACGATTTGAGGTCAGAATACCTGCTGTATGCCGTCTTCCTGAGCTGCTGCTCGACTTTTATCGCCGTTATCGAACGTATACACCTTATAGATTGTATCGGGACACATTGTCGAGGTACATCTCGCCAGAATGTCGTTACCTTTCACCGTATCAAGCTGAGGTTTCCATTTGTGCCTTTCAACGAATTCTCCGAGGCATTTCATGCTCGCTGCATTCTTTCCTCGCTACTTTTCACCAATCCTTATCTTCCACTTTCGGTTTTCTATCGTTGATACAGAACGTCAGAGGCCTACAATAAAAATAGAAATGAATTATTTTCTGAAACGTTCGAAATTAATCTTCTGTGAAACAACACTCGATCATTGCTTCTTTCTATTATTTTTTTTCTCTTTTAATTACACTATTGGAATTAATTCTGGACACTTTTGAATTTTTATTTAAGTTTCACATTTATTCAAATTATTTCATATATAATCATTCATATTTTATATTCTAATCGTTGTTTTCTAATTTAGTAATAATTAAATTGCGAATTTTCATTGCAAACTTATTTAATTCATTTTTAATTCGTTTTTTGGTTAGGTTATGTTAGGTTAGGGTACTTTATTATGTACACTGACCAGCTGTTTAAAATACTGGCAGATTATTATATTTATTGATATTTCAATGAAAATGCTGATAGTTTTTTTTCTTTTTTTTATTAACACTGCCAATCGAAAGCTTAATAATCAGCTTTTTACTGTCAACGCAACAAGTTAATTAACCCTAGCCTAACCAACGCTGGGTCACTTTTGACCCATGTCTTAATTATCCTGTAATAAGAGAAAGTGAACGATATGGTAAAGTCCTCTCTCGAATTTTGATTAAAAATTTGTAAAGCTGTAAGAATAAGTGCGATAGCCAAAATCGAGTCAATATTTAATAGAAAATTGGTAAAATGTTAATCAATGTGAAATGTAACGATGTTGATGTTTAATTTGACCGATATAATTTTAAATGTAAAATTATTGTATCTTTAAACTTATAATTCAAATTTTACCAATGTTTTAATTTAAAACAGTACTGATCCAACAAGCAGCGACCATTGTCTTCAGTAATAACAGTTTATATTTATATTTACAATGAAAATGGTTACATTCAATTATAAACCAGATAATATTTCACAATCAATTGTATTACGCGTCCATTAATCGTGCTTTATGAACATTTTATTAATGCATTGTATCAGTTTTCATTAACAGATAATTAATGATTAACAGCTTTGCTCGTGCACCAATGATCACAGTTGTTTTCGTTATGTCTAAATAATTACACAGTTATCTTAATCATCGTTTATTAAATTTATACACATTTGATTAGTGTTTCAACTAATTCAGCTTTCATTCGATCTCTGTTAATTTCATCTTTCCTTCGTTCAGAATCCTTAACGAACGTCGTGTCGGTATTAATGCCAGGAATAAGAACAAGAAAGGAAGAAAGTAGAATTTGTACAAGGAGAAGACATAGTCGTAATATTTCTTTTGTCAAGCAAAAAATAAAGAAAGAAAGAAAGGAAAGAAATAGCTTAAGCCACGTCGTTTGAGGAGGGCAACCGTGCATGAGGAGGCTTTAAGACTTTCCACTGGCTTTCCTCCTTCACCTTGCAACTGTTTCTCGATGCTGTATGCAAAGTTGTCCTCCTGCGGGTAGCAAAAGGACTTGCAGGTCTCGGAGAACTAAGCCTGTTGAAATCTAACGTGAGAAAACGTGCTCTCAGTTTTCCAAGATTTCGGATGAAGCATGAGAGTAATAACGAATAGGCAGGATTTTTGCTCGCGATGTACAGATTTAACTAAATACTTTGTACAGTGATCGTATTTTGTTCAATTGTTGCTGATTCTATTTTTTTTCGACAAATTATTTTCCTCTTGAAATTAAATTTCCTTTAAATTTTGTATTTCTGTCAAAATTGAATTTTAATTCTCCTGATTATACGTCGCTGTCATTGACGAAAAAAAAAAATATAAAATAATACAATTTCTATTAAAATTTAATTTTTATTCTCATGATTATATCTGATTATATTTCCTTATTATGGAGGAAAATTTTGGGAGATTTACATACTGCAGAGTGTAGCTATAGCATTCCTAATACTTTTGAGAGCTCTGAATGTGGAAGAAACTCGACAAAATCCAATTTGTATAATTTAAAAGAGCATTGAAATTAATGAACTTCAGATGAAAAGTATTGAATTTCTCTTTTTCGATTCTTCAACTTTTTGTCTTTCGATTTTGATGAAATTGAAAGCCATTTTAAGATCCGCGTGAAATTATAGCACCACGTTCATGGTTTTCTGTTCTAAAACTCTTACTCCATAAAGTTTTTTGATTAATTTACATAATGTTACACGGTATATATTTTAGTGACATTTTTATCGACAATTTTTAAGTACAAACTTACTTAAAACTTTAATCATTAGAGATCAAAGCGGGTTAGGTTAGTTTAGGTTAGGATGAACAAAGAAACAAGGAAAAGAATCTATCATACAAAAGTTTTTCGCAGATTATTATCAAAAAACTATGCAAATCCTTATCACAGGTTAGATCAGGTAATTGAATCCTCGAAATAACAGAAAATAAGAACAATTCTACCTAGACCAAAGATTTGTATGAATTTACAGGAAATTTAAGGGTGAAATATTGCACAAAATACATGTATTATGAAACAACACACTTTTATAGTTCTTCATAATATCTGTTAAGTGAAATAATTTTCTACCAAAGTTTTAATTCTTTTATTCTATTCTTAAAAATATGAATTTGCATAAAAATCTGTTGTATAGTTACAATTATTATAAACATTTTATTAACTACGATATCATTTCACCTTTGTATATAATGAATGTTGATAAGAACAATCTTATTTAATAATAGATTTCATCTCTGTGTGCTTTGATGCTATTTGTTAATTTAAAAATTTCTATTTGTTTCCAAGAAATTAAGAATTGCACACACGTGTGCTATTATTTTTTCTAAGATTGTCATTTAACGAATATCAATGAAATGGAAAGTTTATTAACCGTGGTAGAATTAATTAGAACAAAGCAATTTGAAATATTACACATAGCCAATCTCTGAGAAAGCTCATCACAATGCATTATCTTAATCGTTCCGGGCGACGATGGTGGGATAATTTTTTTTCTTAACGTGCCTTCGGAGAATTACCATACTTGGCTCATACTCAACAATCTCATATCGCCTGTAATGTCGACGCTCCTGCATTATTCGTATTCTCCAGTTTCAGCAGTTTTTGCACGATCACGCAAATCGTCGAATTATTCGTCGGTTTCCAGCGCATAGCTGGCTATTGCTTGCGACGTCAACTTTGACAATTCACATATACAGAGAAGGAGGGTCACTTGACCTAACTATCTGGAATCTCTAGTAAATTCCTTGTTGTACGATTCGGTGATACTATAGGATAATGATTTTTCATTCTTTCGTTTCCACAGGCGACTGCCGTTTGAATATTTTACTCGGAATTTTTAAATGTTTATTAAATAGAAAGTACTATTAATATTACATAATATATAAAAATCCAGTAGATCGTTGGAATATGCAGCTGAAATTTCATTTATGGAATTTAGGCTATTACGCTGTCAAGTTCCTAGAGAAAAAAGTAGTGAAATTTTTGTGAATCGTTGGATTACTCCAAACGAAATTTAATTATTCAAGGTAGAAGCTTAAAATGTTTCTGTAAAAACGAATTTGCGAAATTTTTGGTCGAAATCTCTCGGCGTAGCAAGTGTTGTAAGATGATTCTTACTTAAACCAAACATAAAAAACAATTTCTTTTGTATTTCTTCATGGGGGCACTCTAATAATATGGTATATATTTTTTTTATTTTTTTTAGTCACGTATTAGGAGCAGCTATTATTTTGCACTTATATTTTATAATTCATGTTTCATTATTCTTATATTTACGTTTTATTATTCTATTAAAATTTATAACTTAGATAAAATTGTAATTTTAATTTAAAAAAAAGTTTAACAATTCAAAAACTTTAAAATTTAAATTTACAATTTATGTAAAATTAGAAATTTGAATAATTAATAATACACAGCTTTTAGATATTAGTATATAAAATTACATTTTGCAATTATTATTATATTAAAAATGAATCTTATTTTGATCGTAGCTTAAAATTATTCATTTCTCAAGATTAAAAGGTGTTCACTGTTTGCTTGAAATTGTTCCTTATTAAACAATAAAAAATACACAAGGACTGCAAAGATTTTACAATTATTAAACATCCGTTAAGAATAAATTTCATTTCAATCGTGGCTTAAAATTTTTCATTTCTCACAGCTAAAAATTGTTCGCTCTTTCCATAAAATTGTGTTTTATTAAACAATATACAGTACACAAAGGATTTCGAATATTTTGCAAATTATTAAATAGCAGTTAAGAATAAATTTCATTTCAAATCGTGCCTTAAAATTTTTCATTTCCCACGGCTGAAAATTCACTAAATTGTTCTTTATTAAACAATGAAAAATATAAATATACAGAATATTCTCAATATTTTGCTATTATTAAACGTCTGTATTAAACAACTCTGCTTGTTTAAAATTATTCTTCATTAAATAATGCAAAGTACACATAGGATAATAGAACATTAGCAAACATTGTAACATTGTAATGTAAATAAATATTATATCATTCATAGGGAAACAGGATTCCGCTTAATTGATTACTACGAAATTATAGTTGACATATTATAGAATCGGAGCTGCATACTGAATTCATACAAACACAACGACAAAATGTACACAAAGCTTGTTGGCGTAGCGTGTAATGTTCCGGCATGTCAGAGTGTCGCGAGTTCGATCCTCTCGTGTCTCTCAAATTTTTCGTGTCCTCAATTTCGTTGCTACTCGTTGAACACAATTTCACATTTTTCCCATCTCTAATTCCAAGTATACGTTCTCAATTCCACATTTGAACGAAAAATAAAACATCTCACGTGTAAAAATGAAAATAAGCAAAACACATTGTGAAGTGTTCAGGATAATTCGATCACCCTTTCTGTATTACACAAAATCCACCACACAAACAGTATAAAAATTTCTTTTACACAATAGAAAACAACTTTCAGTATTCATACTTAAAATTGTTTTATCTAAACGTCTGTCTGAAATTCCTGGAAGAAATTTTTACTACTCCTTTACTTCGAAATTCTTCCGTAGAAAATAAAAGCTCGTGCAATTCCATGGGTCTACCGAGCTCCAGCACTACCAACCGTAGCTTTCGCAATCGTCAATAATTCGAGATCGTCGAATCGGGTGAATCTCCACTGCATAGAGCACGCCTTAAGCTCGGCCGGGTTTTAAAACCTCACTAAAGCATCGCTTTCAAACGAATGCGCCTCTCATTTGTTCGCTCGGATCCGCGCTCAGCCATTACGCTCACGATATTTTATCGGCGGCCGCAAATAGCCCTGGTCGAAACGCAATACCCACCGATGTGCTCTCTATAGTCAAAGGACCTTTTGGCGTGGCGGAGGTTAGTTGAAAATTTTCACCTCACTGTTCCCAAAAAGAGAATTTTCATGATCGATTATTAACTCGAAAGAATTTCATCTCTCTGTCACGTGGTCAAAAGAACGTCTCGTTGAGAAATGAAAATACGAAAGGATGAAGTACAGTCACTATTACATTTCGCGATATTTGCGAAACTTGATATCCAACGAGAGAAAAAGTATGTTAACATAAACATGATACGACTTGTCCTAAAATCTTTTAGTATCGTTTTTTGTTTTACTGAAAAATACAAACCTATCCGAGATGAGATTTATGTATGCCAAACTTTTTAAAGTGATCTTTTTGTGTCGTCACTGGAAAACATCAAAAGCGAGTATTAGAGATGTAGAAAAATATTTGCATAACTTTCGTGAATTCGTTGATAAGTTGGTACAAACTAACTGTGTCGATGATCTTCTTGATCGAGGTTCAAAGCGGTTTATTACAAAAATAAGAAGAAAGTCTGCATAGAATTTGGAAGATAATAGCAGAATATTGTTTAGAATTCTATAAAGTTCACCTGTATTATTTAATCTCGTTATCCCGTTGCTCTATTGATTATCGTCTACGATGCTGTGTAGAATTCTTGCACTCGTTCCCAGTGTATTTCACGTTGCTCAATAGATACCCAACGTTCGTTTGATCAAGATTGCGGCTACCGTTCCGCTGGTTAACGTGCTGTATGCGTAGGTGTGTATGTGACAGGTGAAGCAGATTGTCTAGACTCCAGAGTAATGTCACAACCAAGAGGAGAGATATCAGATGTACCCGCGTGACACGCGGAGTTGCTTACAACACGTATGAAGTGCACTGTACGTTGGTTTATGGTGATGTTTCGTTTCTAATCGTGTCACAGGTGAATAAAGTGGCCACTAGCTACTGGTAACATGTTGAATGTCATCAGGGATCGTATATGATCCTATTAATTCGTATCACGTGATCAATAATCAACTAAACAAGCCTCTAGCAAATCAATGGTTACATTTATGAATATTTTTGATATTGTTAATAATTGTGAGTGTTGTTAAATGGTAAATTTATCATAGAGCATTTAAGCAGGTTCATCTTTTGTGAGATACATGATTTTTATGTACTTCTTGGAGCATTTGTGATAAATCAAAGCCAATGAGGGCTTATTTTCCAATTGGATTGTTTTATTGTTGCGTGCATGCAACATTGGGAACAGATGGGTTAAGAAATGTGTGTGGTACAATTCAATAAAACAATCTGAAGCCATAATCGTATTTTTTGACTTCTTTTCTGGTTAGAAAGTATGATTAACGTGTATGTACAGGGTCTTTCAATAAGAGCGATAGAACTTTAAGTTGAAATGAAACAAGAAGCACGAAAGATAATTTAATATTCATGATTTTATCTTAAAGTACATTCAATGGTATTATACATGAAATACAATAAATGATTGAAGATTAGCAATTTTTCAAATTTCACAATTGTGCTTGTTGAGAAGCCATGAGCTTCATCACTGAAAGGGATTTTTGTGGTAAAAATTGGGTTTTTTCGTATTCGTCCTACCAAACACAATTATGATGATTATTTTTATGGTATTATAGTTTTTATATAATGCCATCGAATGAACTAAATTATTAATTTCGTACATACATATTCGTAATAGAATTTAGCAACAAACATTGTTTAACAATAGAAATATACATTGTATATCACAAATTTCATGAACACGATAAGTGTCCACATACTTTTGAACGATAGTGTACGTCATTTTCATTTTCTTCGCAATAAAGTTGATACGAAAATGCATAAAAGCTTCGTGCGTTTCTTTCTGGTGTTTATTACAAACGTTCGTCGAGTAAGTACGTTTGGATTTGCTTCAGTTCCTCTCTCTAACCCTGGAAGACAGGAGAAAAGGAATCAGGAGCCGTCGTCCAGTACGCTCGAGTGATCCACCTATCTGTAGCAAAGCGTGTTGCCTTTTCTTCGTCTTCTCTTCCTTTCTTCTTTTTTTACGACTGCTTTCAACGTCGTCTGCTACTGATTGTACCAGAAATGACGAAGAACGTTTAAACTGCAATTATACCGCTTTATCTCTCAAGCTTTATCGTGCACTTGCGTATACGTTCATCCATTTCGAAAATTATTCCTGAACTCGATTTACTCCTGGATATTTAGAGGAACATGTGCATATGTATCAGAACGTTTTTCTTTCTCTTCTGAAAATGCTCCTTCTGATTCTCTGATCCATTAACTGGGTGTGCAAGGTCTTCTCGACAATGAAAACGTTTCAACGCGACTACCATTTTTATTTTTATTTTTTTTTAAATCCTTTAGCTCTGCGATTGTCCAGAAATCTTCTTGACACGGAAAAAAGAATGATATAAAAAGAGGATGTCTGTTGGAAAATGTATCAAGAGGAAATCAACGGAATGAATTTGAAGAAACAAAGTTAGGCAGTGTATTTAATTAATAATGATTCGATGCTTTCGTGATTTGAGTAAATGCACGTCTGTATTATTCGTTTCTTTTTTCTGAATTAAAGAAGAAATGATATTTGCTTGTTGAAGAGTGCACGTCTAATGCTTTGTAACGGATTTTAATTTACACGGCGACCCAGTTATGCAAACTGACTCATTAAAAAATGATAAATGCGATGGTAGAATTGTACGTTCTTTGGTTCGAATGATATACAATGTTAAATTTCCTTTTCTCTTTCTGTTCGTTTGTTATGATGAAATTTATACGTAACCAATGTCTGAATTTATAAATAACATAATAACAATTTAATTTTTAACAATATTAGCTAATAACTTAATAATATTAGTTACTAATAGTATTTTAATAATGTCAGTTAAATATAAATTTTATTTTTGGTATTAAAAACGCTAGAAATAATTTTTATCTTCAAATTTTCCATATCTATGGCATTCCAAACTATGGAATTCTATAGATACTAAAATAAACACAGTTCCATCGAATATTATTAAAAGCATTCCCCTTTTTTCATACCGTATTCTGTCAGTTAAAATAAACAATTGTACTCGAAGAAGAAGCACGAAACTTTCCAAACATTGGCTAGACGGATCAGTTTTTCTCGGGTTTCTCAACACCCTCTGCTCAAACAACACGGATCGTTCTTGAAACGGCTGGATATGAAATAACATGGACATCGATCACTGTCAAAATAAAACAAGAAGTCTTATAACCCGGCGAGAAACTGTGGAACAACGTTTAATATCCAACTTTCTTATCAAATTCTTTCCTCCACCGAGTGCAGAGGAAAACGGTGTAAATTTACTTTGAATAGTTTCATCGTTGTATAGAACGCTAGAGACCAGGTAATAGAATTTAGTCGTTGCTTGGAAAATTGACTTTCAAATGATATTCCTTTTTCACTCCCCACCCTGTGAAACACAGGTTAATTCAATCGAAACATGAATTTCAATCGATAAAGCATTCATTAGCCCTGTCCTTTACTTCTAAACTGTACTCTTTACACACTCGCGCATATTTCGACGCTGATCATTTACATAGAACAATATTCCATCGCTTCATTTGAGTTTGATAAAGTTGTGGAAACATTCAACTGTCACGAGGAGTGTCTTAAAGACAAAAGAAAAGCACTGTAACATTTTGCAAACGTCGAAACTTCCTTTTTTCATATTTTTTAACGTTTACAATTTCTATAACCAGCCTCTAGAAGTGTTAGAGTAAAATTCGCCAAAATGAAGAAGTCTGAGCTGTGATTTAAAGTAATCACAAGGTGTCTCAAAATGAATTTTCTTTTTAGGGTGTTTATAAAAAAAACAAAGAAGGCGTATATTCAGAAAATTTTCGATTATTATTAAAATAGAGACGTTGGGAAATTATTTCTTAGAAATAATGTCATCTGAATGTGAACCTTCACTCTTCTAAACGGGAAATAAAATTTTTCATTCACATTTAGGCTTAATTAAAAATGAAAACGCTTGGAAGGAAGCAAGGGAATATAATATTTGTTCCATCTTATTAAAAATCATTACAAATTCTTACAATTATACCAATGTTAACAGTTAAAAAAAAAAGTACCTGAAAGTACCATTTTGACAGACTTGACAGTTCTAATATTAACCATGTAGCATCCTACAATATTTTTAAAACATCACATTTGTTCATTGAGCTACTACGATCCAAGGATCATAATACAATCGAGCAGGCAAAATTTTCAATTCCCCAGCAGACTGCAAAAAGCACTCAGAACAGTATCCTCTTGCCCACAAACCCGAGATGTTCTGTAGGAACAACGAAACTACACGAACTCTCTATAAAGGTCGCAGAAAAAACATGCAGAACACTTGATTGAATAAAATAAAATACATAAAAATAAAAACGACAAAAAGAAATCGTCTTTTAATTTGGTTCGAAAAGATTGCACGAACTTTCTACTCAACCCGATATATTCAATTTAATAATCTTGATACCGTGACACCTTTCACAGCAAAGGACAGCTTTGTAAAGTAATCACTCGGCAGTTTGCTGCGAGAAAGGTATTGTTCCAATTACGTGCATTGATTATACTCGACAAGACAATTTCCACTGAGAGAGAGAGAGAGAGAGAGCGAGTGGGTGGGTGGATAGCAGAAGGAGGAATACATAGCTTTGTCCACGATAATTACGAGCGAGTTTATTCGCGATGAAATATGTTTAACTGGAGCCCGACGAGGCAAGTTACAGGGTGAAATAATTTCTCTCTCGAACACACGGACAGCTCTCTGGCCGCCACCGTGTCCGGTTGTACAGCTAAGCGACGATATGCTCCGCGACTGACCCACATAACGTTCAGAAACATGTGCATGGCAGACCTATACTTACACTAGCCGCAAGATACGTGGCAAATCGTCGCCGTGATTGCTGGCGTCGATAGGATATCCTTAAGCACGGGAATGAAATTAATGGCGCGCGAATGATACGGACACGCGAAACACCGGTGAAATTTCAGGATAGTGTTATGCGACGAGAACCCTTCGGAGAACGTACCCTACGCTTCCTGTATATTCCTGGCATCACATACCGACCGTTTCGTCGCACCTCGATGTCAGTTACGCAGCTGATACATCTCTCTGTTCTCTGGTTAGCTTGCGTGTCTATGTGTATGTAGGTGTGCCTATGTATAGTATCAAGCAGAATTATTCGAACGGTATAGGGAATCAGAGTTGGGTACATTTCAAAAGGTATTGGAATTATAGGAATCGAGACACTTTCATTTGTATAGGGTTGTGTTTGAACATTTGTTTCAGTTGTTAATCTTATGTACGCAAGTATAACGAGAATATTCATTTGAAATGTACAAATTTAGAGTTGCTGATTGAAATCATGTTTTCAAGATGCGTTAGGAATAGTTTATTTCGTGTAACAGTGGAGTTTCTGAGCTTGTATTAGTCATTTCAAATGAGTGATTTCTGAGGTATTGCTAGTTTAATGTACAAATGTAATTAGGAACAGACATGATTTTACAAAGTTACACAGAAGCTCACAGGAACTCGCAAACACTCGCGGAAACTCACAGGAATTCACAAGGACTCGCTGTAACTCTCAGAAACTCGCAGGAAAGTTCGCAGGAACTCTCAAACACTCATGGAAACCCACAAAAATTGACAAGGACTCACTGTAACTCTCAGGAACTCGCTAAGTCGCAATAACTTACAAAATTCACTCACAGGAACTTGCAAGAACACGCAAGGAGCTCGCAAACGCTTGCAGAAACTCACAAGAGCTCCTAAAAGCTCACAAAATGTCTCACAGTTTCTGAAAAAGTCTCAACTAGAATACAACGCTGCACTTCAGCATCGGAAGCTTATCGAATAGCAGTCCAATTTTCTAACGCGACCATATTTGTCCTTGCTTAATCTTTCGTAAGCGGGTACAGTGGCAAACGTGAAATGGAGCAAGCAGAAATGAGGGAACCATTCCCGTTGACCAAGAGAAAAAGTTGCCGCTGAAGGAGAGGAAAAAAATAAAGCTAAACGTCGCTGCAGCTTCTTACCTGATTGCATTCGCATCGCTTGTCGCAGGCTGGACACAATCGAGACCGAAATACGTACATATACGAGATCGTATATATACAGACCGATGTTTCTTCTGTACAACGCTTGCCCATAGCCAAGGTAGTACACGATATTCTATATCAACGCCGGGACCATCCCCAAGATTGGCGAGTACTTCGTACCATCGGCCAGCACGAAAAGAAAGCAGAAATGGCCGTGTATGAGTATCCCGGTTGAACAGCGTAGCTTGGGTTCAGCCTGAGGAAGGAGGTTATCGCGCAAAAATGGTCCTGCTGTCTTCGAACAACACGTATCAGTCTCCTATTTTACGAGGAAATCGTGAGCATCTTTTATATTGGTTTATTTACAAGACGTCGTTTTCGTTGTCACTTGCCAACCTTCTTCTCCCTTCTTGCTTGACGACTCCAGCAGGTTTTGCTCTTTCACTATGTGAACGCTATCATTCCAGTCTCCTACGCGACAATATTTTCTGCACACGCTGGAGAATGTAACGCGATCGTCGTAATTAGTTCCATTATCATTCGACTGATACAAATTCTTCTTCTCCCTCGTTTTTGTTGTGGTACTTACTTTGATTAACTTCATTATTTCCCTTGTCATTAGACTGATACAAATTTTTCTACTTTCTCTTTTTTGGTTTAGTATTGTGTGAAATAAAAAGAAGCTAACTTATTGTAGAGTGTGGTCAACTTATCTTGATCACATTGATTATTTTAGGTACTATTAGACTAATGCAAATTCTTCTTTCGTTGGTTTTTGTATTATTATACTGTCTGAAGCAGTGTTTCTCAAGGTGGGGCTCCACACTAGGGCAATTTGGTTGTTAAGCGGGGCAATTCGAGAATAGATTCGTTCAGAGTTCAAGTTAACCATATGGAAAAATTTCAGAAGATTCTTAATCCTCAGTGAATAATATTTATTAAAAAAAAAAAAAAACGAACTGCTAAAACTCCTCTTTTCTCGGTCATTTTTTCATGACGAAAAAGATACGAAGAAGTGATCATTTCGACCTGGTTTTGATTCAGGAGACAGCTACATATGTGCAGAACAAGCTTTCAAAAGTTTCAGATTGATCGATAGCTTACTCTTCGAGATTTCACCTGCGCCGCGTACAGAAATTTCGTTTCGACAAAACCTCGTTTAACACAATGGTCCATTCCATCGTTTCTTTTGCATTATACACAGGCAACTGTCTCATTTCTTTAACGAACATGCGCTCATTGGCCAGCCCGACTTTTATCGGCCTCGTTTCAACCGAATGAATACACCTTTCGTCCGCTTGATTTAATCAGAAAGATATATAATTGCCATTGAAAATTCTGAACAGAAGTCCTTGTGTTTCCTTTCGTCGCGTGATCAGTCAAGGGGCATAGATTATCCAGACGATTTCCAACCAGTAGTATTCATCCACCGAGTAATACTACCTTCGTATTTGTGTTCCCTATTCAAATCGTTCTTTCTCTTTATGTTTCGTACACTTAATAACGACCATGAGTGCACCAGGAGACTCATGTTAATCGGTAATTCGGTCATAATGACTGTGGCACGGTTTGTAACGGTGATATCGTTGTGTTTGCACTTTATTTGCAATTTCAATGTTTCCTCACCGTAAAGGAGGAGGCTCTCTCGAACGGTGATCCAGCGTATGCCCGAGGACTTAAAACCGACGCCGGAATGCTCGTGTTACCGGAAAACTGTGGAACTTCTCATTAGCGTTGTAGATTTCCACTCGCGTTACTTTCTTTCGCGGTGTTCGCGAAATGAATGACCTTTTCAACGGCTAAGCAGAAACGAACTTTTCGTTTCATTACCGATCTTTCTTCGCGAGGGTGGCTTTTGATAATCAGAATGTTCCTAGCCAGAGGTTTCGAGTGGATCGCTAGGGAGATGGTTTCGGTATTGAAATAGCGCTATTGTTGTCCCTTTTTCTTCTCCTTCTAAAATAGTATTCGTTTGGAGATTTTTATTTTCTATTTTTGAAGGACAATTTTCTTTTCTTTTTTATTGTTACTCGCCGACAAAATTGGTCATTGTCACGTGTGAACTGTGTGTTTTAGTTTATTTAGTTTCTCCAGAATAACAATTGTACGTGGTTCGATAAAAGTGAACAGCTTAATTAATACATTTCACGAAATAATTTTTATAAAAGTTACTTCGTACCTTTTTATTTCTGTGTTTTCTTTTTTCAATTTTTAATTTTTTTTCTTTTTTTTTTTTTGGAAGGAAAGAAATACACGCAGAATGCATTTTAAATGCAGCGAGCAATTTTTAAAGCATAAACCGGCTATAAAGTTTGGCGAATGTCTAGGGCAATGTGTACTTTGAGTAATGCTAGTTTTGCTAGCAGAAATGGCTTTCATTTATCAGAGAATGCAAGGACTGAGTAGGTTAATTACGCGCCGTGCGAAAAAGAAATAATGAAACACATGAACGTCGTGATGCTATCCATGTATGCACAGAATTCACACACACACACACACATACATAGATGTTTCGATAACAATAGTTGCTAACGTAGAATGGAAATTACATTTGCTTTAATGAAATATAAACGTATGAATTATAGTGTAATTTACAAACGGTATATTGATGTTGTTAAATAATTTTCGAAATTGTTGCCTTTCTACTGTTACAGGCTGTGTACATACCAAATGAACGTATATTATGATATTTATTCGACAATTTTAACAATATTTAATTCGTATTCTTTATTCCGTTATGTTTACACTGACAAAAGTTTTAGATTTAAGTATAACAGAGCAACGAACATTTTATACTGTTGAAGTTTGTAGCATTACGAAAAAGGAAATTAGAGTAATTAAAGGGCGGGGAGAAAATTATACATTTATGCATTGTATAATTTTATATAGTGTTATTATTATGTGTTATTATATAAATATATGCAATATACGTCAGAGCATATAATGAAATTTTATGCAATATTTATTGCGATATATATTCTGTATATTCTATATGATATTGTATGCAACATTTCTGTTTTATTATATACTATTATTATTTATTGTTGTACAATTATGCTCAATATATGCGTTCTGAAGGCATATAATTAAAATTATACGAATGTAATATATTTATCTATTGTATAATTATATGAAATATTACTATTTTGTTATGTATTATTATTATTATTTATTATTATGTAATTACACACACTGCATGCACTCTGAAAGCATGTTAAACTTTCTCAAATGACCATAACCTCGAAACGAATGCATGAAATACAAAAATTCGAAGGCTGTTCTATAAAGAAAAGTCAGATTCATTTACATTTCCTTTTTTTATAACTTTCCCATCACATTTGCTATAAAAAATTATGTGCTTATGATACCTAATCATATAAAACGAAGCCACATTGAAATTTTAGATGCCCGAAGGAGTTCAAATTTGGCGCCCTTCTAACCTAACCATTTTACTTACGATCATTTTCGAGAATATTGAAATTTACTTGTAATTTTCGTTATCCAGACCAAACGACTATATCAAAACGCACACTAACTTCTTGTTACTCCGTTAGTAATCACCAAATCTTCTAATTGTCGATAAAATCCTCAAAAAGTATTAACGAATGAGCTAGCTCGGTAAGAATCGAACAGTGTATCATCGTAAAAATGTTCGCATAAGTACGACAAATTTTGTATAGGTATACCAGCAAAAATGCGAGGCTGAGAAGCGAGGAATCGTTGGAACCAGAATGAAATAGAAAGAAAAAGAAAAAAAAAAGGAAGCTGGATTCCTGGGTACGATGGTAACCGATGAATAATACGGTTGAATTGTATTGTCAGTCTCGAAGGAAATTCTGGGGTAAACCAGAGACACGCTAACATTCTCCGCAGCTAGTATAAGCGAAGTGAATTTGAGTAGGCAGAGGATGGTGGATGGAACTGTGGCGCAGCATCGTCGTTCCCGTCTATCCGTGTTGCCAATGGCAACCAGTTAGCTGCACGACGACCTATTAGACTTTCAGAAGGGTGGTTGATCATCGAGCACATACCGCGATCCAGAGTTTACACATCGTAGACAAATACCCCGCGCCGCCCTTATGGTAATACTCTAACCCTTCAACGCGGCTCGTGTACCGCGACGAATGCGAGCGTAAGTTTATTACAGGGATCAGAGAAGCTTAAATTCAGATTGCCCGATGCTTCCTGGCAAACTTCGGACAATTATACGTACGGACCCGAAACGTTTTCAGAAGATCACACCGGACTAGTCGGAACGAATCGGATGGTGCTTGAAGTGATAATAGCGGTTTCAGAAAGTGTTCACGAGTATTTCATTCCCATGGACATTTCTCTGTAGCTTCATGAACGTTTCCGATGGATAATCGATTGTTTGGGGGAAAGAATTAATTCCCTAGTTGCATAGGACT
This sequence comes from Anthophora plumipes, assembly GCA_951804975.1. Classification (NCBI taxonomy): domain Eukaryota; kingdom Metazoa; phylum Arthropoda; class Insecta; order Hymenoptera; family Apidae; genus Anthophora; species Anthophora plumipes. The sequence goes on along the minus strand of OX638123.1, from coordinate 12,368,881 downwards.
TGTCGATACTAGAACTATCAGCGTTCAATGTAGACTGTTAGGATAAAGTAACTGAATATGAGACCCATTTCTTTAAGCAAGCACAATTCTCGATTAGAAATACTTTTATTAAAATAGGATACATGTTTTAAATGTAAGATGTGTACACTTTTGCAACATGTTAGAAATTGTGACAAAACAGATAGAGAAATAAAAATGGAAGGTATGCAAAACGATGGTTTGAGAAACTGGTGGCCTAATATGAGACCCAGGTTTCATCTTGTCAAAAGATATTTTACGATTGAAAATGGATGACGAAGATTATTACTAATAGCCAACTCAAAAGCTATCTGCTATACATCTGATCTCCGCAAGCCAAAATATCTGTTATCCATGGCAAGACAGTAGTGAACTAGTTCAGCTTCAATTTTTTGGCCTAACACAGGCTTTCTGTTAAGAGACTTTGATATCAAATGTTCAGGAGAGAAATCGGTATTTTTTACATACAGCTCGAGAGTTCCTTTGAGAACACCAAAATGTTAGGTTAGGTAGGGTTAAGTTTGGGGACAACAAAATGTTTTGCCGCCATTTTATAGCCCATAATGTGATTATGCACTTACCATTTTGGACATATTCGTAATTTAATTGTACGACTTGAAAAACTTGTTGCAATATGTTTGTATTAAATATTAAAATATTATTGTGTAACGTAAACATGTTAAATATTAAATATGAAATATTAAAATGTTAAATATTAAAGTATTATAATATTTTATAATATTACAAAGGGTTATAAGGAAGAATTACTTGAATAGTAAGTTGAATTCGTTTTGTTTTTGTTGCACAATTAAATTTGACAGAATTTCGTGTATTAGAAATGTCTTTTGAATTTCTCTGACGACCATTAAAGATCAGAATTTCGTTAATAACATTTGATTATGATATTACGCTTTCTAAATTGTTCCTTTCTTTCTTCTGTCTTTTAAACGTGCTCTTAATTTCATTGTATCTTTCACCTTTATTAAGCATCTCTTCGTATTTAGCATTCTGTCATTGCAAGTTTTTCTTTAAGAGAGAGATTACACCTCTCCTACTTTACTTTTAATATAGAACCCGTTCTGCAGTTATAACTTTTAATTAAATTTAGAGAAGAAAATAATACCTTCGTTAAATACTTATTGTATGAAGATACGCTATGTAATAGAACGAGGATAATTATGAATTTTCAATCTTTCAGCTTTTCATCGAGATTTCACGAATTTCGTCAAATTGTAATTATGTCTGAATCCATCACTAGATAAAAATACGAATTATTCTCATTTACTTAACTGAAACTGTGTCTGGTTTATTCTTTGTTAAAAATAAGCAACAATTACAATAAATTACACTATCCTCAATTTTAGATAAAACTAACTATTAAAGTATATTTACATTTACATTTTTTGTTATATTTTCTAAACGTATTTTTTGATCAGTTACATAATGTAATTAAAAAGTATGGTAATTACATATAAAAAGACACAAGTGGTATTTAAAAAGGAATCATTGGAAAATAAAATTTGTAGGAACTCTGATTTTTCTCTTGAAACCATGAAAACTAGGTTAGAAATATTTTTTGCATTCCAACCACTTTTAAAAATGCTTAAGTGGCCTTATTTAAATGGACCACCATGTATATATGTAACAATCTATTTATATTTAATTAATAATCATTAATTTTTTAAATTTGTATGATTTTAGTTATTAAAATTTACATTTGATATCAATTTTGTATATTGTAATTATTAAAATTTATATTTGATATCATGACACGTTTCGTAAAGTTCCATTGCACGTGGACAGTGAAGCTTTAATTATTACACGTGTACGAATATGAAAATGCGATACTAAATTTTACAAAATTTTCACTTTCGCGGAAAATGAAATTTAACCCTTTCACTACGACAAATTTTACTAGTGAAAGAACATGGCGAAGGGTAGATGTTCTCAATCGCAGCTTTTATCGAATTGCTTTCAAATTTTTGAAACGTGGAAGTTTTCAAATTCCTAAGAATTAAAAATTTGTTTCGTCAAATAAAAATGTAAGTATACAAAGGATAAAATGAAGTATCGATGTACGTACCAGCAAAATTGTTAAGCACCTATAGACGCCAGTAGCAATGAAATGGTTAATTCGAAGCAGATAGCAACGTGACAATACGAAACAATAAAAATCTCAATTTACGAGGAGCAATAATAAGTTTCACCGTGCGACGCATAAAATATCTCGAACATTTCATACTTACAGTTCGTAGCCGAGATGAGAGTGAAGTTGGGCGAATGCAAATTTCGAAATGAGTAGAACAGCACTATGTAAAGTGTAAAATAGCACGAACCGCCTTTAAAACCCAAGACATGATCTCTTTTTGATGCAAATTCTCCTACGCGTGAGATCTTTAAATGTAAAGGTTAGAAAAATAGAAAGGTGTACATTTGTTATTACCGCAAACGAGAAAACGTTATGATTCGACACGAGCACAATTCAAATGTTTTCGTATAAATGGAAATTTTAAACGTTCATCTTTCATGTATAGTTTTTTTTTCAAATATTACCAGAACGATGGAAAAAAGTGATAGAAAATCATATAAAACGATGTAACATTCTTTCGTAGAAAAATTTATGGAAATTTTTACACTCACCCGATAAGATTCTTCAATTTTACTTTTATTATACTTGTATTAAACACAACGTAAAATATATTTTTTCATATTTCTCTTATTTTAAGTTATATGTTTCGCAAAATCGTTGATTTTCATTTAATTTTCTACAATTTTACGTTCGAACGAGATGTAACATAAAATTCTTCTAATTGCAACCTGTCAACCATAGTGGACCTTAACACACGTGCATTACTAAGGCGGTATTATTGAAACTTTATCTTCCATGCTGTGTTTCGATCTACCAGTTTCGACATATTTCAATATGTCTGCCTGTCACCCATGTCGTCGCCGACGTATTCTCGTAATCTCAAGATATATCGCTACATGTATATCTACTGGATATATACGCGTATCAGTGCTCACTCTCTCCTTAAGATATGCAAGCCGAACGTCTTCCCTTACATCCGTTATATTATCCATTTTAATAATTCCTTCAACAGATATTTTCTATCGAAACGGATTTCTCCACTCTGTTTCATACTATCGCTTATATATGTTCCTTGCCTTCACGTATATTGGGTCAGTGATTATGCTCCATATAAACGTACTACTTGTAACTTCAAGCATCTCTGTTCGAATCTTCAGCAGATATTTCCATTGAAACAAATTTCATCATCTGTGTATGTTTATAATCTGAATAGTAAAATCATTTACATACACAAATTGCATAGACATTAACAGTAAGCAGGTAAAATAAAAAAAATTGTCTAAATGATCTGGTTTATTGGAAATGCAGGGTCTTTCAATAATAGCGATAGAACTTTAAATTAAAATTATTCGAAAAATACGGAAGATAATTTAGTACTTATTACACTATGTTAAAACACATTCAATGGCATTATATACAAAATACTGTATCATACAAATAATCTTCACAATTGCGTTTGGTAGGACGAATACGAGAAACCCAATTTCCACTACAAAATCATCTTCAGTGATAAAGCTCGCTTTTGAATGGATAGTTTTGTCAATGAACACAATTACCAAATTTAGGGATATTCTAACTCTCAATTAAATTCATATACAATGCCATTGAATGTGCTTTAAACGAAAGTAGCGAATACTGGATTATCTTTTGTACTTTTCGTTTAATTTAAATTCAAAGTTCTATCGTTCTTAGTGGAAGACTATGTATAAAGTAGTATAGGCACAGTGAGGCATAGGAAAATATGTCGGAGAGTTGTACGACACCCACTATGTGCAGGTTGTCCGCTCTAAAGTGCAACACGATTTTTCAGCCAATTGCAACAGTCTGATGGAAAATTGTTATTAACCGAAGTTTATCTATTTTAAGTGGACAATATGTAAGAATAATAAAAATTTCGAAAATAGTTCGTTTTCGTAGTGTTATGGTATTCGAAGTAATTCTGAGTGTTTTCTAACAGAACTATACAATTTCTTCTTTTAATACATATGTGGAACAATGTTATTTCGTTACAAGTATAAAAACAGCTGTTTTTTAAATTTCATTATATAACTAATGTCATTTTAGAAGTCCAGTTTTAATCAAACCTAATGTTTATTTAAAAGGACCATTAATAATACCTCAGGCAATTTTAAAATCCCTTTTTCGAAAGAGTTCTTATATTTTGGATTTACAAAAAAAAAAAAGATAGGAAGTTAGTTTAATGTAGAATCAGGTTAGTGGTGAATTTAAATGCTCTACTAAATCAACGACGACAGATAAATTTATTTCAACGACAGAAGTAATTAGACGCACGAATTCTCGTTCCTAGACGGTCCAAATTTACTTCCGGCGAATCCCAGAGTAACCGAATACTTTTACACCAACGTAGGATCCGATATTATTTCAAGTTATACGATCTTCGAGTTCCCGTGCATCGTAGAAGCCGGCAATTTCTGTTTGAAACGGGCAGAGTGAAATTGTTCACGTTTTAAACAATCCCGGTAATTGCCCCGTTCGCTGAGAATCTATTTCTCAAACGGAGTGCAAGGGAATCGAGGGGAGCGTTGCCCTCGAAATTCTCGACATATGCGTTTCCTATAAAATCGTAAAATTCAACTTCAGGCAATTTGGAACTTTCCTGCGGGTACATGCGCTTCATAACTAGCGTATCGATTTATTGATCTTTCACGAACGTTTTACGTCGAAGAAAATATCTCTCTACGGAAATATAATTCTTTCAGTAGAGTATTGCACTTAATTTTTTTCATTAATTATAAACGCATAATAAATTTGTCTGATTGTTTCTTTTGTTAATTTCTCATAAAATACGAGGCGTATTTCGACGCGTCTTGGCTAACCTAACCTAACAATCGTCGAAATGATTAATTACGTGGATGAAATACAAGCATGTTGTTTCCTCTCCAATATTGTTGACACACATTTACGATGTTATAAAATACTTCTAATGCGTTTCCCATTATTCTCTTTTATTTTCCTGGGCACAACTGAGTTCTAATTTATAGAGTAGTTCATCATAGAACCGTTACCTGCAGAAACGTGACTTTCGTGTTAACCGTTCGCCCAGTTTTACAGACACCTCAGGAACTATCTACGCGGATGATAATTTATACAGCTGTTTGCGAACAGAGTTATTATTACAAGTCTAAGACGTCCATCGAGTTAATTTAACCGTGGATAGATTTCAAATCGAAAGCGGCGTTCATACTTGCTCGTAGGTGAAGACATAACCTAAAATCACGGAGAATTTACAATGAAACAATGCCCACGATATCGTGCTTTCTAATACAATGAACCATTCATCGTTCTTCTTTGTGATTAATATCTTTCTCAAATCGAGCGGTTGAATGAAATGAACGTTGGCTATGTTCCGACGAAAGACTGATGGAGTCGTTGTTTTAAAATGATGCTGGTAGCATTATTAATGGATAGGATCGGACAGATAGCAAGCAGAATTGAAATTCGATGAAGTATTCTGTGATTATTCTTCGAAATTTTGCATAACTATAGATACAAAGAATATCTACGAGCCAATTTGTCATAAAGAAACAAAACCTGGCGTATTTTACTACTAATGAGAGTGCGGAAAAGTTAGATACTGCAAACATTCAGAAAAGTTTAACAGAGAAGGCGTATACAATGCTAACGTTAACATATACCTTTCCTCTCGTTCAGAATACCGTGCAAATCAAAATAATGGCGTTCTGTACGCGAAACTCGGGTAGATCGAAGGAAACCCTAAATGTGTACAGTTTAATCAGTTATTTAATTAAATTCATTCATTTCAACGTAAAGTAAAAATGAAATATGGTATATATAATAGTTTTCTTGCTTCTCTTGTGACAATAAAGCTTCTCCTTCAAAGAATTAGGGTAAAGTAGCCTAATATGAGACCACACCCTATTTCAATTACATTATTCGAATGTGGCATAGAAAAGAACATAGCGTCTTGAGCAATCATATGCGTGAAATACATTTCAAGAAGTTTTTCAAGTCGTACAATTAAATTACGAATCCAAAATGGACTTGTAAAGAGAATAAAAGAATATTCAATTTTTGAGGTTAGTTGTGCTAACGCTTGAGCTAAATCTAAGTGGTTTTATTAATTTTGATTGATTTTTTGGAAAATTTGATACACGGTGGTGCTCAGAAAAATATCGGATATTATTTTTATTGTTATCTACAATAAACGAGTGAAAAACAATTTCCAATTTTGAGTATGCATATTTAATTTAATACCTGAGAAATAATTAAAAATAGAGGAATGTTACACGTATTTTCTATTTTTTAACGACGAATTTATAAGTGTAAATATAGTTGGGAATAGTTTCCTTTTAAATAATGTATTCTCGTTAATTTATTTTTGAAAGAGTATGCTCAGTGTTCAGTGAAAGATTCATCCTCAACGTTTCATTTCTCGCAGCCAATAATAGAAGAAAGGATTTTCTGGGTTGAAAACTTTGAATACTTTATACGTATTCGTAAGGTATGAATGTCACTATCAGTTCACTATGCTGAAAAAACTTGCCGAAGAGTGCTCTGAGACGTTGCCAAGAAATAATCGACAATGGAGGAAATTAGACCCATTATTAAGTGACTGTGTAGTTACCTACATTCTATATCCACTTTCGAATCGATTATGTCACTATTTTTTACAATAGACGAGCTTTGGCGAGAATACTGCGACAAAAAGTACATCCTAATTTAAAATAAATATTTTACTGTCTCAACTATTCGATGATATGAATAATTTAACAAATATTTCGAGAATCTGTTGAAAATTATTGTTTCCAATCGATTTATGAAAATTACTATTAATTCCAGTAATTAACAGGAGTATTAATAATATGATTTACTATGTTACTTTTATTTTACTGTATATTCTAATTAATTTGCACCTAATTTAAGTAATTTGGAAATTGGTATACACAGAAAATTGTGTAGTTTCAAATTGGTCATTAGAAAGTGTACACATATTCTGTGTATATGGAAAACTATTTCAGAGATTTAAAGTTCATCCTAGATTTTTCCCCATTTTTTTTTTTTTTTTAATACAGTGTTGTGTGTTTTTTTTTTTTGTTCCATCGCCGGTAAAACGAACGTAAAATTTTCAGTGAAAAGTTGATTCTATTGATCCTAAATCTGACAGTGTACGAGATATTGTATATTTCTGTTTTTCGTTTCTGAAATAAATTCGCCAATCGATCGAGGGATCAGATCAAGTTGAGAAAGTTCGCGATGAATTTATTGTGGGATAGAAATTCAACGAGAAGCATCAAGTTACTGCAATTTCGGAACAAGTATCGAACAGATATTAAGGATATATTAGAACAGACAAGTTATGGGAAAGTACTGTAGTACAAGAAAGTATTAAAACTGGATTAGGAGTCCGTTTCATCTCGAGACTTACGACGTAGTAAGTCTTACATCGTGTAATTGGATTATTTAACGAATACACGGATACAAGTTTCAACAGTGTACAGCCACAATCGTGAACTTTGAAATGTTCCTGTGAAACTTTTATCTTGGATTTTTAGGCTTTGCACGAAAACCTAGCGTTTCTACTATGCCTTGCATGTACACTCGCTGTCAAAAGTTTTCCAGCAACTGCTAATTTTCGTCAATATTGAATCTCTTATCGATTCTTTACAGATTTGAAACTGCATCCTATGGAGCTCCACAGAAATTTACCTAACGTAGAAAATTCAACAAAATTTTCAAGAATTTTTAAGAATTTTCTAAAATGCATTTACGTTTTCCAATTTTTTTTTTTATAGATTTTTAGATTTTGTGGAGATAGATATTTGCCTGACTTCGATTGATTAGAATGATAGAAACATTTTAAGAATTTTTTTTTAGATACATTTATGTTTTACACATTTTTTAAATATATTTTTAGACTTTGCACGAAAACGAAGAATTTCTACTTTGTTTTATATGTAATATTAAATCTCTTACTATTTCTTTATAGATTTGAAATTGATCCTGTGGAGATCAATAGCAATTTGCCTGACATCGATTGATTCGCATAACAGAAAATTTAAAAAAAGTGTTCAAAAATGTTTTTAGAAGACACTTCTGTTTTGTACATTCAGACTTTCTACGAAAACCAAACATTTCTGCTCTGTCTTGTATGTACACACACTATCAAAATTTTTCAATCATCTACTAATTCTCACCACTATTAAATCTATTACTGTTGTTTTATAAACTTAGAATCAGCGTTGTAGAGATCAATCAGTGATTGATTCGAACGATAGAAAGTTCTCAAGAATATTTTAAAAAGAACTTGCAGAAAAATGGGCAACAGATCGTTATCTATCGTCCAATTACAACTTCTCCTCAGATGCTCAAACAGCATTGTATTAAAACTCGACTGGTGCTTGTAGATTGAAACGCTCGTTGAAGTCGAGACACTTAGTAAACCTGTTTCGTATCTAAGCATTACAGATTCTGATACCTAGCCCCGCAACTGTATTCCAACCAGTTTACTAACAAGATTCTAACAAGAGAGGTCAATATCGAATTGGTCGATATTCGTAAGGGGATGAGTTTCGGTTGCATCGCTTGATCTGATTGTTGTAAAGACGGTTCCGAACGATGTAACATCCAAGGATCCTCAACTCTCGAGCAATGAAGAAAAATCAATTTGTTGCGTTATGATCTTTATCATCGTCGTTCCTTAACGGGGGGCGAGATCTCGAGAAATGCCGCCGGAGACGGGCTCGTATTTTTCAACCGTGTCAAAAACAGCCTGGCACATTTACCCCGGCGGGCAGTACGTGTTTGAAAAATTACAGTTACTGGAAAAATAAATAACCGGCCACCGTACCGACGGAGGTACGCCTACAAACGTATATTTTACAGAAGCCTGTACGATAGCTACCAACGAAGAGCTGTATAGAGGCCAAATACAACCGGCGGGTGGACTGGCGAAGAGGAATAGGTGGATGGGAGTGAGAGAGAGGTGGGGAGAAATGCGGGAGAGGTCTGCGAACTAATTGCAGGATGATAAACTGTGGTCAGCACGAATGTATAGCGAACCGACAGGAATGGCAAAGATGAGAGTAGAACGCGATGGTGAAAGAGGATTTGGAACAAGCGGTCAGGAATGATGCATAAGAAAGAGACAACTCGGTGAGTTGGTGAATGAGCGAGCGAGTGAGAGCAAATGAGAATGAGTGAACATGTAAATGAACGAGTAAGTCAGTGAACGAGTGAACCAGCCAGTGAGTCAATGAATAAATGTGTAAGTAAGTTGATGAATGCTTGAATGAGTGAGTAATGTAATAAATAAACGAGTAAGTCAGTAGATACGAACGCACATTGGATCTTGTATCGTAAAAGATTCTAGAACATCGGCGAGTAACGCTTGAAAAAGCTCCTGAACGATGAATTCTCTAAATACAACTTTCGTCAGAGTGTATTACATTCATTATTTTTGTGTCTGTTTGTATGTATATTGTATATATTTGTGGATATGTGCATTTACTTGAAAGATATGTAAAGTTGATAGTTAGCCTAACTTAATTGACTTAATGTGAAAAATTAACGAAAGCAGAATTATCTTCTATCAGTTTAATTTGTCGTTTCGAATATGTCATTAAAATGTAGCTTTTATATTTTTTGTAGTTAAAATAGGATTGTACGTACCGTCTGTCAACGCACATCAATATTGAATTTGACACTAATTCTCTATAGATTTGAAATTGATTGCGCAGCTTGATAGCAACTAACTTCGTTTCGATTGATTCGAGGGGGTGAGGAATTTTTATTTTTAACTAACTTATCGTAACTTGCAAAATAGTTTCGAACGTATGTAAAATAGAAATTAGGCATTTCTTTTTCCATTCAAACATACAGTGAAAATATACGCATATTTACATCCTCTAAACTTTTTGTATACATAACTTTCATTCACATAAACCATTTTATTACATAAAGTAATATATGAAATCAAAATTAAGTGTTTTTTTTTTTCATTCACAACTGCAGTAAAAGTATCTAATTTCGATTTTATATATTAATGCATATAATGTATAATACATCCTGAATTAAAATCGAAGTGGAGGAAAGAAGAAATCAAAATGGAGTATAACCTACAAATCTGAGTTCTCGAAGGACTGAATTAAAAATAATAAATTATTTCTCAAACGAAAATAGAAAAAAATGTAAACCAGCTGTTTTTAAGGAACATTACGAACATAGCAAGATTCGAGGAAGATCTCGAAAACATTTGCACAACTTTATAATAGAGGAGTGAAGCACCTAACCTCGAGGACTGTCGTGAACGAACCTGAAATGGTCGTTCTTACTTCCGCAGACGGTACGTTTAACCTTTCAATTACGTTCGGCTTACGTGATGGGAAATCTACGAACAAAATACGGAAGTTAAAACCTACTTGAGTACCGGTTTGAATTTCCAATTGGAAGTTCACGCGATTCGTTCCGACTTGCCTCAAAAGGGATGACGTGCCAACTCACTCAGAATAGCTACTAATTTTCTGCCAGTAGGTTCTTCTTCCACTTTTCTTTTTTCCTCCTCCTTTTCTCTTCACGCTATCTCCAGCTCGAAACATGCAAAGTGGCCGATCAAAGTATTGGACAAACAGTTTGTCTTATTTCACTTTCTTGTCCTCTTTAACCTTGCAGAAGTTCATTCACAAGTGCCTTGGAATTGTTCAGTCAGATCTCACTTGACTCCTCTGTTTCGTTTAAAAGAGACTTTCAAAGGTGAAAGGTGTTTTAACAATTTTAGAGAAGAAATAATTTTGAATTGTTGCGGATGTTGCAACGTAAGAGGACACTCGTGTTTTGCTTTAATATTTCGAAGAATTGTTTCAATTCAGTAGAGAGATTTTGTTTCGTAATTGTGTAAGATTAAGTTGTGAGTCTTTTTGAAAAATTTTGAAGTAATGAGAATAAAACATATTGTAATAGACATTGTATATTAATATATAGAATAAATACATATATTAGAATGATTCATGATTTTAATAACAATAAAATACAATTTTCCTTTGACAATTCTCAGTATTAAATAATTTAATTTTTACGAAAAGGGAAAAGTTGGTGCAACTATTGTATTCCATTATACAAAACAAAATGTCGTGTTATGTTTATGCAATGCAGTATGACAACCTAACCTAGCAATGATATACACTATTATTTTGAAATCACGGCTCTCAATATCAATTAATTTGAATTTTACAGAAAAATATGTCTGATTATTGTGTTTCATTATATAACAAAATTTTAATGTTATGCTTACGTGCAGCAATATAACAACAGTTCAATTATAATATAACCTAACCTGTCCTAACAATAATGTACAACAATGGATGATGAAATTATTATGAACAGATGAATAAATTAAATTGCTTTTCAATGGTATTGTAACTTCAATAATTGTTAATAAATGTAGTTAAACGAAGTTTAAGTTTTATTCTGATAATTTATCGAAGATTATTACAATGGAAAATTTATGAAAATTATTGAAGCGTCTACTTGAATCAGAAATAATAATGAATAAACAGCAACTGATTGAGAAATCTGGCATCGTGACACAGAAATAAAAGGAAACAATAAAAAAAATAGATACTTAGAAATTGCAGATGCAAAACCTGAAGTCTATGCAATTAACAAAATTTTTAATAATTCGTAAAAGTTTTAACATTTCTGGAATATTTAATTTCAAATACAACAATGCTTTCAGTAATAAAAAAAGATTTTATTTTAAATACACTTTCAATTCTATATTTGTTTGAACTTTAAATAGGCGATGCATTATTTCCAAGTGATCATAATAATTTGAACACCCAGTGTGCACTTCTGCTTTACAATGAGTGTTCCCAATACCAACTAATTTGAATTTTGCAAAAGGAAAAAATAAGTATAATCATTGTGTTCCATTATGCAACAAAATTTTAATGTTATGCTCACGCGGAGCAATATGACAACGGTTAAATTATAATATCATGAGAACGAATCGAGCGAAATGATCTATTCTGTGAAACGCTGTAGCGCGATGGAGTGGCTAACGATGCAATTTAGTCCGAGATCGATTTACACGGGTCAAGCAGCACCTGGCCATCTGACAGTAGCATTAATGTGGCGGCAGATTGCACATCTTTCATCATGTCTGCCAGAACGTGCACGTATCAAGAGTGTCTGAAGTTAATATTCCTCCTAAGATGTGGCTAACGACCATCGAGTGTAAATTAATTGCCTTGCTATTAAACGGCAATAACCCACGCAACTTCTCTACCCTTGCTGTCCCTTCTGCTTTACATACCGCCCTGATTTCATTATTAATCTCACATTTGTGTACCAATTTTCGGCGAGGAGTGTTTGTTCGTAATCCTCTCTGTCACAAAAAATAACAAGCACATGGATTTCTATGAATATCGTCGAGAGGCGAAAGTAAATTTAAAGAAATTTATAATACAGTAAATTGCACTGATCTTCTGATTTACACGGAATATTGGTTCCTCGGAATACCATGTAAATTGAAATCATAGCTTTCTGTGTGAAAAACTCGTGTATATCAAAAACAAAACCAAAATGTCAGTCAGTTATTTAATTAAATTCGTTTATTTTAATGTAAAATGGAAATAAAATAAGTGAAATATTAAATTAGCTAATTGAATACGTTTAAAGCTTTTCCTTTAAGGAATACTTCTTTGGTTTTTCTTCGCAAACCAGTTTCTCAAATACTGTATGCAAAAAAGAGGGGAAATTTCCTTTTTCAGATTGAATCCAATGTTAAACGAATATTTATGTGAGCAGCATTGATTTTCGTATTTTATAGTTTTTATTTTTAAAAATCCATTGCTTTGAAAAATTTACATAAACGAATTTTGTTGTATTAAATATTGTCGACATATTAAATCATGTGCGTCGTGAGGGGTTTTCACGGTGGGCGTGGCTTGTGTCCCTTTGTCACCTCCCACATCTTCCTTTGCAGTTTTCTTCTGTCTCTTAAAGTCTACGTACACCAATGTCAGAAGAAATAAAAGATAAACGATAAAAATAAAAAAATTTGTCTAAATGTAAAACATTTATAAATTTTTTTTTTGTATTGAATATATACGATTTATGTTGCTCTACATTTCTCCCATAATTGTAACCTCCACTTGTATAAAATATCAGCAGGCGCCTACACCTTTGCATACATTATTCTTTGTATGCGTTAATTAAGTATACGTCAGGCTGTATATGACAGCCTTTTAAAACGATTTCATATCCAAAAGGTAGCTACGTGAGAAAGAACAGTTCCTCCTAGCCTTGCTTCAAGTTTCCAAAGTGAAATAAAATTTTAATCGCTCAGAATGATACATTTTGTCCGAAGAAATAGTACACTTGATACAATGTATTCAGTTAAGAAAATTTATATATCTATGCTGTTACCATTTTCTCTTATTTAATGGAAAATAGTTATTCCATTTATCATTTTAAAAATAAAATTCTTCGATATCAATATTGCACCTGTATTCGTAATATCTCGTTTAAATCACAAATTTCACCTGAATTTTATCCGTATTAGCCGTACACCTAATTATTCACCAAAAGTCTATTACACTGTCCTGCAACATAATTTCTCGTCAATGCAACCCAAGCGCACCTTGCATGTACCACCTGACGCGACAGCGCTTTGTCACTTTGCGCATATCGATTATTAATTGTCTAAGGCATGATTACCCGATCGTGGGTGGATTAATTTGTTTTTGGTAAATGATTATAAATAGGATATTATCCTACGGATCGGCGATCATTCGACGAGCTACAATACATAAGTCTATGGTTTCGTTGAACTTTCTGATATCATTGTCGAAGCTCGTTTCCCCGTATCGGGACCGTCGACCATCCTAACCTCACCTTATCCATCTCCCGAATAAACGAGATTTCTAACTTTCCTCCTGGGGAAAGCAGTTATACGAGAGTATATCTTCTTCCTCTCACTATTTCATTATGCTTATAAATGCGATGCTCGAAGCGCAGCTAAACGGATTTCGAGTACTCTATAAAGATGCGGGACGAGTATAGAGCCAAATACAATTCCATTGATTATAATATAAGCTTGCCGGTCCTGTTTCAACAACTCCCGTGTTATAATTTACGATCCTGCTCGTATATATTTGTATAAGTTTCCTATTATTTCATAACATCTCGCTTGGGGGGCCTACGGTTGAACCAGGTACAATAATTCACAGAAGTAATCGTACCCCTTTTTGAAAAAGTACAACTTTTTTTTTTTTTAAATTCGACTAAACAACTTCAGTCTCTCTTTTTTCTTTTTGAGAAGTCAAAATTATTATTTTGTTAGGCGATGTGCATCAAAAATAGGCATTTCAATGTTTCACAGTTATGGCAGCCAGTGCTTACTTCTAAATTAGCGAATAACTCCGCGATTTTGTAACATTATTAACTCAAAAAATTGGAGAATAGAGGGCAAAGTTACATGTATGTTCTTTGGAAATATTGAAATTTTTCGCGTAGTAATTACCTGTACAAATATTCCCAAAGAAATCGATTTTTTTCGTAACTATCTGGAGAGCGTACTGTATTTCTTTAACTAATTTTTATACAGAATTTTCAGGAATTGTTGGTTGAAAATTTAAGAGGTGATTCTAGAAGTCGATACGAAACGAAGATTAGGAATAAAAAAATTGCGTTTGTGGCTTTGTTGTTTAGTTATTAACGTTTGAAGATATCCCTGTAAACGAGCAAACCTTCTTACATCAACGTATGTAGGTCGAGAAAAAACACGGAGAGTACAGTGATTCTCAAATACAATGACACGTGGTCAGCTTAAGAAGGCAGTATTCAAGATTAAAGCTTTTTTGCGCGTCGTTTGACGAGTAATTTATCAACCAATTTTTTCCAAATTTTTTTTCACTTTGAGAAGTTTATTTTAGAGACTGGATCATATGCTAAACTGCTTCTACTATAGGCAGTCTTAAAAAATCCAGTCCTTCAAGGTCGCCGAAAGCTATACCCCTAACAGCATAATTTTGAGCTTTCATGGTGCCATCCTTCGCGACTTTTCTATGCCGCACGAAACCTTAAGAAGTAGAAGTATTCCAACGATATGAAAATCAGAGGTAAAAGTTCAACTATCAAATATACCTAAAGCAGAAGAGAGGACAAGAGAAATGGATGAATAGTGATAAAAGGACGAAGTTCTTCTTACGCTGGCAACGTAGATATGTTGAAAGTCAGATTACATGGTAAAACTGTAGAAGTAAGGATCATTTTCGATGTAATTTATAGAGGGGCAAGTTACTTTAAATGGATGAAACCCCTATAGTCTGTACTACATCAAACCGAAGAAGAAACGTGACTTTTCTTGTCTTCTTCTTGTATAGCACCTTTGAAAATTAATTAGAAATAAATTCAGGAAGATAGATTTGAGATAACTTTTAAGCAAATTAACAGAAACGTAAATTAGGTACTTTATTTGAAATGATTTTATACAGAAAAGAATTATTCTTCGCTCTATCAAAGAAACGAGATTGGAAATCATTTGTGTTTTTACATTTTTTATTAGATTTATTCAAGTTCTAGTATTCCTTGACTTCTAAGAAAACTGAGGTTGTGAAAAAAATAAAATTCCTATAAAATTAGTATCTAAAGCCAATATTAAATACCATAAATTATTAAGAATTAACATTACGCATAGTTAGCATAAAAAATATTTACACACATCTTTAAATTATTTCTTGCATAATCCAACAAAATTTTTGCAACTGCACGCTGTCTTTAATTTTCTTTATTTGGATATTTTTAAACATTTCACGTGCTCACGATGAAATTATCATTAATATAAATATCGTGATAGAAGCAACAATATGCCTAATACCCTCTACGTCCATTCAATTTTACAAAAATGTAGCAGAATAGTTGTAGAATCGTTGTTTATACATAATGAATAATTTCCTATGAAAGTAGCTAATGTATTTATTAGAACATGTTCTATGGGACAGTTTTACCAGCTACTCACCTGGGAAATGCTTCCTAGACATAAGCAGTGTGCACATGTACAATAACAGAATTTAAATGTGAAATACACTAGCAGTGGATTCGGGCAGTGCTGAGGGGAATAAGCCAGGCGATGTGGTTGTCTGAAGACCATATTGTTCTATTTCGTGCCATGTCTTTCATTCCCTAGCCTCGTACAGCTCACCAAGTTCCTCCATGAGAAGTGTAGTCGGAGAAACACGAGCAAAGAGCGATATAAGAGCAGTAAGCCACGCCTACTTGACCAATTATTGAGTGACAGAGCACTGTAAAAATATAATATTGATTGCCAGGTCGAAAAGTGTGAATTATGCTTCAATTCTAGGCGCATGCTGAAGAAAATAACCCATAGTACAGTTTGGCAAAGCAAACTTGAGACCGCTGACGTCATCGCGTGTTCTAGCAAGGGAAAAGTAGGCGGGGCTTCCATAAAATAGGCGGGGACTTCCTAAAATAGGCGGAGATAGTAGGCAGGCTGTCTTGGCTATAGAATATCCACATCTACACGAAGGAACTGTAGAAATGAGGCTATTGGAAAGTGTCTATTATCTGAAAAAGCAAACTTGAGTACTCCGACGTCATCGAATGACAGTTGCAAGGGAAAAGTGGGCGGGCACTGTCCTGAGTAGGCGGGGCAATGGACCAGTCATCCCCACTACGTAAGTTACGAAGAATCTTTAGAAGTAGTGAGGCTATGGGAAATGTCTATTATCCGGGAAAGTAAATGAGTAATCCGGAGTCATTCCCTGCTCCAACAAGAAGAAAGTGGGCGTGACCTGCAGACAATAGGCGGGAACAGTGAGCAGGCTACGCCCAATACTAAAATTCTGCGTGAAGCAACTGTACATTTTTATTATATTATATGGTAATATACTCTATAGAATATTCCATGTAAATATATATGTATACAGGGTGATTCATTTATCTATGACACCTAAATTTACTCATAAACTATTTGTTATATTAAAAGAACTTTCAACTGAAAGTTGTTTGGTATCAAGTGGAGTATACAATATAACAATTTGTTTTTCTATAGTCCGCTAAAGTTTATATTATTATATAAATTTTATAATTTCCTCTAATATATCCTATGTTAAAAATTTTACACTTTTTTTTTACAAATGGAAAGGAATTCGATCAGTTGGAACATCATATGAAGTACTATTATTTAGAACTGTATTATCTTCATTCTATTGACACTTTAAACACTTGAATATTGGGAACAGTCGAGACTAAAATGATTAGATATTAACACCGCCGTTGTACTATCAATAAATTCTAGAAACGTGGATAAAAATTGGCAACTAAACGTTTTTCCGATGCAGGATGCAGGAGGATGTAGTTCGTGGACGCGGAACTTGCTGAAAACCAGAAAATGCTTTTGTGTTGTTGCAAATATTCAAACTGCAGCATGGTGGTGCATCACGCGCTTTTATTTGGACAATAACCCACGGATTGCAGGCGTATACGTGGCACTGCGTTCCCTGTACTCTACAAATTAAAGATACCCAACCGTGAATTGCATCCTTCATTTTGTTGGCAGCGTTTTATCAGGGGAAAAAACCTCCTGTGATACAGTACACAGTTTGCTGTAAATAACGTTTCTCAGCAGCTCCTCGAAATCCTGACTACAACTTCCAGTGATGCGAATCAAGCATTTAGCAAACACCACAGAGAAATTAAGGTATTAAACAATAATGATAGTTAATTGTATATAAAATCTAGGTAAGCAACATTAATTTATAAACTCTTTTTATTAATGACAATAATTTTTCATCTAAATTTTGTATTCTGCAAATTACAGTACAAAAAGTATTTTATAAAAAATGTTTAAATTAGTTATTTTAAAATGATCTTAATGTTGATTTGTAAATAAATGGTATTGTTTGAGAAACAACTGTTTTTATTTAGTTGACAGATTGGATGTAAATGTTATTTCAGTGAAATTAGAATTATTTATTTTTTCGTTTAATTAACTTCCTCGAGAACTTATTTCATTCGTAATTTCGTATAAATAACACTTCCTTACTAGATTGAAAAATGCAATTTCACGTTCCATGATACTGATATTTTCGCAAAAATTGTAACATATTCAAGTGTCGTATTTCAGCAGAGCGGATTCTGATGCAGCTGCTCCTCGCAAAAGTGGTATATCTACGTATACATGAAAAACAAATTTGGTATATTTCGAATGCAGAAAGAGAAATTCTATACTATACTCATTCCGCAGATTTTTGCAATTTTCAAGTAGAAAACTATTTGGTCGCTTTGCTCAGTGACGGTTCGAATGAATATTAACTGCACTACCTTGCTACATTTTCTCTTGCAGTATATTCCAAAGTATTTCATTTCGTTTATTAGTCGTACTGTAACATCTCTAAAGAAAATCTGAAAAATATTAATACTTTGATAATGAGGTTGATGAAATAGCTGATAAATTTATTATTTCGAATTTATTATTCAGATAGAGAAGGTATAAGGGAAGAATGTGTATAAAAATTGAGAAATAAAAATAGAATTAATAATAAATTTAAATAAATTAAAAAAAATTGGCTACACTTGGTAAGTTTCTTTTATTTTTCTCTGCAGCTGCACATATTGCAAATGAAATACACACTATTTATTTGTTCATTACTTGTCCTTTATTATTCGAGTGATATTATTACACTTTAATACATATATTTGCGAACAAATTGCTCTTTCGAGTAAAAATTATTAGTTTACTTTGTACTTCTGTTTTGTTATTCAAGCTGTATTGATAAATTACTTTTTAACAAAATATCTTAACAGTTAGACAATTTCTCACATCGTATAAAATTTAATTCAGTGTAAACTAAAATTGAGAGTATAACAATTTGAGAAGTAAAGAAAAGATTAATAATAAATTTAAATAAATTAGAAAAAGCTATTTATTTATGTAGTATACTCTTCTAATTATTTTATCACTTGTTCTTCATTATCCGAGTGTCATTATACATTTCAACGTGTATATTTGCGAAATTAATTGCTCCTTTAATTAAAAATTATTACTTTATATTTCTCAGGTGTTAATATTTCGTTACTCAGTGTTGTATTAATAATTAACATTTCAAACAGTGTATCTTAACAATGAAATAATTTTTCGAGGCCAAAGCTAAACGAGGATGTATAAAATTTTGATACGTAATGAATTCATCGAAATGTTCGTCAAAGTTTCAAAGCTGCGTGGCATCGAAACGTTAAAAAGCTCCCGCCCAATTTTTGTTGTTTCCTTCCGTTCGAAAGGGGTCGACGTACACATATAATTCCGTGAATGTGGGCTGGTGTCGCTTTAAACGGTGAATAAAAATATCAATAACAATTGGTTTCGATTCTGACGTACTTTGCATCGAGGACGGTGTGCGATCGAATATGAAAAAACAAAAAAAATAAAAGAAAAATCAAATGTCATACTCATGAAAGCGTATTCACGTGAAATATTCTATATTGAGATGACATTTTCAATACTTTTCAACAGGGCTAACTAACACAATGGCATGCTTTTGTAATTTTTGTCCCCATTATATTGTTTGGTTCACTAGCGTTCATTATTCCACGGGGAATATTTCTGCCGGTGACAAAATTTCCCGATACAAATTCCGTTCAACAGTTTATCCTTGCATTTTGCAATGAAGTTACCTTTCAAACGATTGATGCTGGAAGATGACATATTCATTTTGCTATTATTTAAACAAAACACGGTACAATTGAAGGTATAATCTGAATAAGCAGAATTGAACAAATGTGTATATTGCAGGGACACTAGAATTAGTATTAAAAATGTTCTTTATAGTTGAATTATTTAATACAGAATTTTTTTTGTTGGATTAAATTAACGTACTCGTTAGATTTTTAAATTAGATACTAAATTAAATACACTAAGATACTAAATATATTAAGTAGTATGTACGAAATTAATATATATTACATATTATTATTTGTTATTATATGGTATGTTATAATTTATATTTAAACTAGATATTAAATTAAAATAAATTCAATTTACGTATTAAACGTTTTATACATTTTGTGCAGAAAAGCGTTACTTATTAATTTTCTTTTTTTTACTAAAAAGATGAAAATTTCGCACGAAAATGTAACGGAGACGAAGATAGAAATAAACTTGATATAAAATAAAATAATACCATTTTATTAAACTTTACTGTCAAAAATACTCTTCATGCAGGAAAATATTATCGATTGTTTTTCAACAAAAAGTATATAATAATTTTACATAAACAAAATATGAGCATTTTTCGCATGAAAACTTGCATAACATTAAATTAATCAAGACTATTTTATCAAGCCAGGTAAACGAAAATCCTTGAATACGGAATGGATTTTCTTCATCCGATTACACTGAAATTTCGCATGAATCATTCTCACACCAAACCAAAAACAAAAGGATACAAAATAAAAAATATACAAAACATCGTGCATCTCTCAGAACCAGCCTGCTATAAAGAAAAATCCGCAACAGTGGCAAGAATCATGCTCGCGTTTACGCCGAATCCCGAAACAACGTGGATTCCTCGAAACTTTCGTTTATATCAGTCAGCTCGGTTTTCGTAGAACGGACGACGTTCCCGCGACGTTTCAGCGAGAGAACCCGAAAAAGGAGCTGATCGTGGCACAAAAATTTCGAGAGATTCTGTCTTCTAAACGAGAGAGTTGCCGGTGGGTGAATTGGCCGCGGTGGGAGGGAAAGGAGAGAGAGCGCCACGAATCCTCAGAGGGTATCCTGAGATAATTCGCATCGGTGCTTTAACGAGGGTCCGTAAAAACGTACCGGAGGCCACGTCAATTCTCTTCATCAGATCCAAGAGACTGGTGACAGCATCCTAACGCCCTAACCCCCACGTCTTCCTGACGCGTTCTTCTCTATCCCGGCGCAGCTACCACCAAGCAAACAGAAATTAATTAGAAGTAGTGGAACGTTTGCTCTCCTTACGACAGTTCACCGGTCGACTCTGAAACAAGATTACCGGATTTTCTGTTTTTGTTCGGCCGCGTAACGTAATTCGTTTGCAGAACTCGAATCGCTGTCGACGCCGTCCACGGCTACCGGGAAACCCCCTTGGCGTCCTCAGCGTCGTCTTCCCCGACGACGCCCGGATGTCGACGACGATCGTCCTCGACTCTCCCTCACCCCATCGTCTCACTTTCTTTCCGCCTCCTCTCTGTCGTCGTGCAAAGAGGAGGGTACAGTCCGTGCAACGATGTGTACCTAGCGTAGTTTCGAACGAAATCCTCGGAAATGCGGCATTTAGGGTCGTACAACTGCATCTAGTTTTGAGAATCTCGTGGAATAAGGGAGTGACGATGACTTATGGTGAACTAGTACTTTATTTATTATGTGAGACACTTGATTATTTACTGATAATTGTTAGATTGAAATATTAAAACAAATTTGTTGTACAAGAACGTTGAAACTGTATTGACAATTTTCTTTCACGGTTCTTAACGCTGACCGTACCGATGATTTATGTATACATATTTCTATAATGATTGATTTTTAAAAGAAGCTATATTTTTTTTACTATTTAATACAGACAGCAAGGAATAGAGCAACTTTTACATAACGACGAATTAAATTTACTTTTTCCATTTCATTTATGGACACGAACAGGAAATGTAGAACGAAAGATACAGTTTTCCTAATTTTTACAAAATTACAGTGTTCTCAAATGTACGTTTTGCTCACGGATATTATTTTACTCTTTAAACAGATAGTGATAGCTTTATTATCTTTGTAATAACTTTTTTAACAAATTTTTCTTACATGTGGAACTATAATTATATTTGATATTGCTTTCTATGAATTTTCTTTGCCTTGCTGTTTTGCAATGCTCGAAATTCAATGATAAGATCTTCTGCTAATTGAAATACAAATTTTCGTCCACTTAAACACTAGTTTCCTCCTGCCCATCACCACTGGCCCCGCCCTCTGGTCCCGCCCACTCACCACACCCACTTCCTTATGCCCCGTCCACTCCGGCTGTCGAGTATACGGAATCAACCGGTATATCTTAAAAATCATCATAAGATTTGGATCCTGAAGTAACAGTGTTTGCCCATATGTGTCCCTTTTTCTTTAGTAGTAGGTAGAAATTCTTTATTGTTCCTCTTTCTGGTTTATATACTTTTTTACATTCTGTATTTATATGATCATCTATTCTTTAGAGACTGACGTGTTAAAATGAAAACGAAACGTTTAACTAAACTAGAGTTCTGGTTATCTAACACTTTTCCACGCCCCTTTCCTGTCCCTAACACATTTTCCACGCCCCTTTACTGTCCCTAACACATTTTCCACGCCCCTTTACTATTCCAAGCATTATATTCCCTTATTCTTAGCTGGACTCCCTTTGTGCCCCTAACTTGACCTCTGCCCACTGTCTGAAATTCTGAATTTGTTTAAATATTGTATATCTCAATCTCCTACTCTGCTCTTCTACTCTGTGGCTCCTCCCCATTCGTTCTTCGTCCCACCCCCATCCCTTGTCTCCTCCTCCAATCTTCTTTTTTTCCCTCTCCTTCGTCCGAATCGCAAGAGAAGGTTGTATTTTTGTTTCTTCGTTGGCAGTTAAAGGGACTGCTACAGTAAAGACGGAGGGAGAGTCTGACAAGTTGGCAGAAGAACCATTGGAGAAATAGCGAGAGTTAAGTTTCTGATTTTCCACGGAACTTGCCACCGATTAATTGGTTTACTTCCAGCGCATACAGTGAGGCCAATGAACTTTCTCTCTCTTTCTCTCTCTCTTTCTCTCCTCCGACCTGTTTGTCCGGGTCTCGTTCGCTGAAAATTCTCACGTCTTCTTTTAGAAAATTTTGAGGCACTGTTTGGGTAAAGTAACTGCACTTGGCAACATCAAAATTCTTTTTCTGTTTCTACAAAGAGGAAAGAAACGCTTGCACTACTGAATTATTTCATTTTGATAGCAGAATTTCTTAGTAAGTGTAATTTACAAATTCTCATATATCTCAAAAATCAGAAGAGATAGCAGAAAGGATAAAAATGTGTGCTTGTTGGAATTGTAGTTCCTACAATGTATATCAAAGGGGAAATGATCTTTGCTGAGTGCCTTTTTATCAACTTTTCCAAAAAAGAAGTCCTTTCAAACAGCTGCCCATGGGGAATATGTTCAATAAAACGGATTGAATAGGTGGAATTGATTTTTTAAAAGTTTTACGTTCCTTTAAATGGCGGCAATGTCACTTTGATTTTTATCGAGTGGAACGTTAACGGGCGCTTTTGCATTAGGTTTATGAGGCGCGACTTTTGCTACCCTTGCAGATTAAGACTTTCTGTATTCTCCTATATCTTTCGATTCCTTCTTTAATACTGTCACAGAACAGAGAACTTTAATTTCAATTCGAAGGATTTACAATTGCTCCTGTGTGTTTTCACACGAAACCATTATATTCACATTACACTCTCAAATATTTCACTTTTAGAAATGATAAATTGAGAAGAAATTCTAATTCTGACATAAAAGAGAAAAGAAAGGGAGACAAAATGAACTCTTCATAGGTTGATGTTACAAAATATTTCTCTTCATATTCTAACCTAGCCGTAATACAAACTACTTAGGGTTGGGGATGAATAGTGAAGTGAAAGTGTCACGTGTGTCTCATATCCATACAAAAAATAAATCGATCCTGCCGAAGGGTAATAGAAATTTAGGCTTTCCCCTTGATGCATTACGTTATTTTTTGTTTACTTCCCGCGTGGGAATTTTTATTTTCCAAACAAGATAAGTATCCACTTTAGACGGATTTATTCGACATTGTGTAAGAGAGGCAATGGTCGAAGGAACAGAAATGAAGAAAATCAATAACGTTCGGTGAAATAACATCTCAGGTATGAGGGAAATCCGCGCCATCGAAAAATATTGATACTTTAACTAAGGAGGAAAGTTTGGTCGGTCTGGCAAGGGAGGGAAGTACGGTGCTTGCGAGGGGGTTGCAGGGTGGATGAAGGCAAGCGGCATCTGCGGCGGCTGGTATTGACGGGTCTCCAATTCTATCAGACTCCGGGAAAATATATATGTATTGGATGGCACATTATCGCATATTAGTCATAAAACTTTTTTCACTAGCTGAGGGGAAGATGGAATAAATTTTAACTATGTGTTAGACGTCCGCTTGGATTATAGTTGGTAAAACAACGCTTTAACCTACATTAATCCTACTGTTTGATGTAAAAAGAAATATCAATTCATTTAGAAAGTGAATTTATTGAAATCTTATAAACAATTGCTGAAAAAGTATTCATTTTTTATTCAAATATTTTGATAATCGCTTTAGAATCTCCATGTTGTATTAAAAATTGCCATTTGTGAAATATAATGCTTGGATAATAAATACTGATCTGATCATAATCTGTCTTATCACCTAATAATGATGTTTGAATAATGTACTATCTCTTCTACTTCTCTAACATTTTGTAATTTAAGAATGCTTTAGAGATGAAAGTTTGTTAGAGATGAATCGAAAGATAGGGAAAGATCCAAAATCAAATACCACTGCCTTTATCCTCGATTTCTACGATGAAATATCATCGAGCGTTACTATACCTCGTGAGAAGTTAAATTGCCTCTGAAAATATATACCAAGTCGATCAGGCTACTCTCCGAGTATATACAATGGCAGCTCCTCCTTGTAGAGTCATTTATCTAACTGATCCTATCATTTATTTCAACGTTTACAATGGTCCTAGTTCCTTACGTTTAGAAATCATGTAAGACACTTTGATTCTGACAGGGAGAACTATACACGAACGATACGGTATAAAAAAATAATATATGTATATTCATAAACATCTCTGAACGCAACACGTCAAAGTTTGCTGTAGTACATTAAGGTGAAATCGAAATGAAACATAGATGCTGTAATAAATTTTATTATACGCGTAAATATGTTTACGCGTAGAAGAAAATTCGAAGAAAATTGTTAGACCTCTTTCATCGTGGAGAGAATGTTATTTCCCAACTATATCCTACGATTCATGTAAGCATGCGTGCAATTTAGTGAATTATTACTATCAACTCACTTATTCAAATATCTACATCTTTTTGATTTTACGTATTCATACTTACACAACGAGTAGTTTATTTGTATCGTTAGCAAACAAACTATGCTCATTTCGTGAACTTCGAAAGAAGTATCTAGTTATCAGGAATATAAAAATAAAGCAAATTTTGCACGAAGAATGGAAATAACTGTATTTTTATTTTTCATAGGTAATAGAAATCTAACTTCGTTTCAGCTTGAGGTAGTAATAACTTTAGACACGATCTTAAGATGGAATGCCGAATCTAGATTCAATCCCAATATAAGCAACTTAACCTAACCTAACCTACATCTTATCCTGTCATTTAGATAGTCTAACCTACCCCAAATCTAATGCAGGTCTAATCTTACCACCAGCGAAATTACAGTTTAATTCACTAGATGCAGATGTAGATTCGAACCTATTCAGCGTGCTTAAACCAGGCCAAATGATTAGTAATTCTATGTTAGTCCTTTAAACATCTGTTAACTAATATGTCTAACAGCACCTGAAATATGATAATCGAGGTACACCTATGCATCAGATGTGATCTTTCAAATAATTTTCTAATTTTTCATTTTGTGCAGTAGTTACTTTAGTACATGGGTTACAGAGTCCATTTTTTTTATTGCTGTTGATTATGTTCACTGATAGATATAATGATTTATTAAACAAAAGGGTAGATACGATTCTTTAGTAAATGAAAAGTTTTCAGACACTTGATCCTTTCATCAGTTTAGCACTAAAACTATATTGTATTAAAAAGAAGATAACTGTAATTAATATAGAAGAAGTAATGAATGTAGTAATCTGTCCTAATATTGAAATATCGTAGGAGGCTCGTTAGGAAGCTTTTAGGAAGTTAGCTATATTAATGAATCGTTAATAAATGAAATAGTATAGTGGTTCGTGTTAAGTAGTGTACGATTATATCCTAAAACTGGAAAGTTCTGTTGAAATGCATCAGCATTTAAAGTTACTGTCTACAGATAGGAAAATATAGACATCTCCTGATCGACGGAAGAAATTACACGTCAGCTAAAGTGGTTTACATGGGCACGTGTTCATAAACGATAAACGATTGACAGATATCGACAGTCGGCGTTAACTGGTCGATGCTACAACGCCAATGACTGACGCCTATCGCTTACTCCAATAACATGTTCACGCCTCTGATGAGCTCAGTGACTATACAAGGTGTCACACTTTATCCAACAGTGCAGTGGATACGAAATTACTCTGACGTTTGTATCGATTGTTCGAATCATACGAATACATACAGATGAGGTTACTGTAGAATGAAAATATGTACCTTTTACTTATGTAACTTGAAGGCAAAATACAATCGTAGCAACAGGGAATAGAGACACGAATGAGGCCCATTTCCTTGACGAAGAATCAGGCCCACCAAATGTACCTAACTAGATTATCTCTAAAGAAAAATACCTAAAAGTGGTGTGTATGTGTGCTGAGAGAAAGAGAAGGGGAATGAAGTGTTCTCAAAGTGAATAGGGATGTGCTACATATAGAGAAATTAAAGGGGTCTTGTCAACGCATAAGGCCCACCAATATGTCAGCTATTTTTAATGCAGAAGTGGCGTATATCGTGTAGTGGAAGAAGGAAAAGGAGTGGAAGGAAGGACCTTCCTAGCGAATGCGACAGTGTTATACATAGGGAAAACAGAGGGGCCTTGACAACGCGTAAGGCCCACACCATTGGAGCAACTGTTTTTGAAGGGGCCGACCCAAAAATGACACACGTTCTGTATTGGAAAAAATAGAAAAACTGGAAGAAAGAGAGAGTGTGTTTAGAGGATAGGCAAACAGATGGGCCTTGACAATGCATAAGGCCCATTGTCACGTTTCACTCATTTTAGAAGAAGGGTTTCAAAAGTATTTCAAAAGTAGTTCAAAAGTATAAGAAGGAGGATAAGGATGTGTTAAATATTATATAAAGAAGGCAGAGGATCCTTGATAACGTATAAGGCCCACTGACATGTCAACTGTTTGCCAATTCTGTATATACGTCGAATAGCATTACAGAAATGCTAACAAACTTGTGCCAAAAATATTTATCTAAATTATCGAATCAATTGTTCCATTTAAATGTTATCCTCTTCGAAACTAACTTGGAATCAGAAGGTCCGTAAAACTTGCAGCGTAGCATTGATCATACAGCGTGCTATTTAATACGTAGCACACCGTGTATATTGGAAGCGCGACAGCAGAAGTCGTAGATCACCGTGGCTCTGTTTCCTTTCTAGGTAAAACATTAAATTTCTCTATTCGTTAGCCGATGTCCCGACGTTGCTGGCCCGATACCTTTTCCCGTTTCCCCCGCGTTTCCGTCCAAGTTTCGATTCTCGAACCGCTCAAAAGCGCGTACAGAAGTGATATCACTCGGACTATTATCCGCAGCCACGAAAACTGTATATACCACGAAAGTGCACGGCCACTCGAAACGATACGCCATGAATCACCGGTGCCGGTGGTCCCGGGACATCGGATTTCATTTATAAGGCAAATAAATCTTTAAGGCGAGAAACCACACCGGTCAGCACCGAAAGAGGTAGGAGAGGATAGAGAATAAGTGAATGTGAGATAGTTGAACGGGAAAGATTTGCGAGGGTACGGTGGGCACTGAAAGCGAAGGCTAACATCCACGACGATGCATCGAATTGGCAAATTGTCTATATCGTCCACCCCTCCTATGGTTAGGCATTTTTCCAAGATATGATGAATCACGAGATGCCATCGTGTCCATCTCTGAAACAATATCTCAGTGGTTAAATGAAATTCTACCCGGATAGAGATATTTATATGGCTGCTCGTTGCCAGCTGCGTGGTCAAATTAACTGGTAGCCAATGTGATTCTTTTTTTTTTTCTTCTTCTTCACTGGCTACTTGCCGCAGATTTTGCTATTCGAATTTCGACGCTGAGGATACGCTTCAGAAATGGTACACGTAGTTTCTTTTTGTACAGGATCATTCCTTTTTAAACTTTTTGTGCTTGAAGCTTCTGTGCTGAAGTGGAATTTTTCTTAGTTTCTGTTTAGCATAATTACTTGTATTTCACTTATGCTTTCGTTGCTAGAAATCTAGGAAATCTAATGATTTCGTTATAATTTGTAGCTGTTTGAGATTCTGCAGTTTTTTCGTCGTTTCTAAACTTTATTCTGTTAGAATCTTTTCTGTGCGATGACAGAATCAATTTCTGTTTTTGCTCAATTCAAATCACTCATTTATGACTGATATTTGGTAATTACACATTATTGAATTAATCTGAATAATCTGAAATCGAAATTATCTTCACTGCTACTGATTCCATCATTTAGCTCGATTTTTATAAACGTTAAAGACATATTAAGATGTAAAACAATAATTTTGATTAAATATATTAAGTTCATATACGTGAAACATTTAAAAGATAAAGAGAAAAAAGAATTAATTTTGTTAAAAACAAATTCCTTAGAACAGACTTTATATCTAGCTATCACTGTAATTTTCCTCCTTAATTTTTATAATATATATCAACGAAAAATAGAAAATACACATTGTTCCAGAATTTTCATTTTAATACTTGGCTGGTAACGCATTATTTTAGGATGACAATAAATATTTGAAATATTTGAGTGATTTTTCTTAAATTCCAGATATTTTTATCTTATTTAAACAGTGATTAATATCGTATTTACTAACAATGGTTTAAATCGTATGCAATTCGTTATTTTTCAATTCATCCAGTAAACGTACTGCAGTAGCTTGCGCATTTATTTCCATAAAATATACCTGTCATCTGATCTACAGTATATGGGTTATGAGTATAACTCTATGAACCGTAAACAATCGATCACGTGCATACGCATTAATTTCACAATCGAGACATAAATTTGTCGAACGATTAACTAATCAATGAATATGAAACTATGCACCGGTATAGTTAATTAGTAAACAACTTATGTATTAAAAGTCTCTCTATTGGTCATATTTGTTACCAAAAGTAAATTAAGAATTTAATCTCTTATCCAAGATTTAAATTATTAATTATCTAATCTAATCCAGGATAATTAATTCAAATGCAAAGTGAATTGCATGTGATACGATGATTTTTATTCAAACAAATTTATACAATATTATTTATATTAATTATTGTATTGCAATTATATAATTTATTCTTATATTACAAGTAATTTTTAAAGAGCATAAAATAATAAAGAAATGAATATTTAAATCAACAAATGTTTTTTAATTAAAGAGGATACCAGTATAATAAATAATTATTAAAGTGCATAAAATAATAAAAGAATTAATTTTAAATTTTTAAATACTTCCTTTTTAATTTTTCAAATATTTTATTTTTCCTTTTAATACTTCGGGATACACTGTGATCTGGTTTTGAGTAGGTCAAGTCGAATTCAACAATTCGAACAATTCAAATTTTGTGCAAAACAGAAAATTGTACCACTTCCTATACAATTATCTCAATTTCTCGTGCTTTACAATACAAAACAGAAAATATCTCGATTGATTCAACGAGATTCTATTGACCAACACGTAACAATCGTTGACGAATCAATAATTTTCCCGAATAAATCGTTTTCGTGTCTCGAGAAAATGTGGAACGGGATCACGTTGTTACCGAAACTTTTGATCAGCAGTGTACCTTCACCTCTGCTCTCCTATCGGCCTTTATCGCCAAAGAGAAGATCGATGACACCATTTTTCCTCGCATGGCCACTCAAGGAAGAGGAAGAGGGACCCCTTTTTTAATCGCGAAGTAAAATTGTTATGATCCTTCATTGTTGCCAAGTGGACGCCGTCCAAACATTTCGATGTCACTATGGTTCATCCAATCAGGCGTAGCCACGTGAAAATAGCTGTTTCAGCACGGTACACCGATTGCCTCTACGTGAGCTCAAACATCAACGTACAAACACACATATACACATACGTGGCTGATTCGTTTCTTCAGTTTGTAATATACTTCGTTCCATCTGACTTTACGTCTATCTTTCTTCTCCTTTCTAACCTCCTTCCACTACCACCATATCTAACCATCCACTTTTGAATCCCCTGGTAATTTCTCTTTCTCCGAATTGCACGCGAATCGTGACACATCTTACAGGCGCAAATGCATGTAGGATTGCAAATGCGTTTGACACTTTGAACGCGTATGTTTCCTGTGAGGCCCAAATTCTCGCTTCGCTATTTCGCTTCCACTACGATTGAGTACACTTCTAATCTTAAATATTTTACTTTTAACGAAAAGGAAAAAGTAACTAGGACAACATCTAACCAGATGTGTAATGTTTAAGGAGACGGTAGTCTATCAGAAAAAATTCTTCGCAAACAGTAGATAAAATCTAGAAATGCGAATTTCTATCTTAAATAAAGAAACAAAGTTTTTAGTAAAATGGAATTTTTTAATCTGCTGGAAAAACGACGAAAAATGGTAAAATTAAAAAGTACATACTTTACAGAACAAAAAGAAAATGCTTTGAAGTATAAAATTGAATTATTTACATAAAAATGCGACACGAATTTTCCAGTCAATACAATACGATTTCTATTCTTTGCATCTTTATTTTCTCTAAACCATTTAAGTGCCAATTAGTGAGATGTTTCTGTTCAGTGCCTAAAAGTGTCAGCTATAGTCGAGCTAACTTCCGAGTTTATCAATGCATGTCTTTATTGTTACCATTTATCGTTTATCCCTGCTTTAATATGCTCCAGAGCTGTTCTTGAGTAAAACTGTTTCTACTTATCAACCTGCAGATGTAACAAAACCGAGAAAAGAGAAAAAGAAAACGAACGGTCTGTGCCATTCAAACGGTTAATGAAACAATAACTGGTTGTAGAGGCAGACTTGTATTCAGACAGAATATACCAAGCAGATGTATGCGGAAACAGTTAAGGAAAATCTTGAAATTAATTTCTGCACCTAATATTTATCCGTTTAACCATAACAGGGAACAAAGTTGCAGGAGAAGCTCGGAATCAATGAACCGTAGGAGTTTCTACCCACGAACGTTCACCACTCCACGTTCACTATACCTTCTCTCTCTATTCCTTGTTGGCCTTTCGTTAGATACGACTATGCATTACGCTTCCATTGAATACCCTTTTCTGCAAAGAGCAGGCCGCGGTACAGCTACGATGAATCCAAACGCGGTAAATGGTTTTTGCAGCTATTAAACCGTTTGAATAACGAAAAGAGAAGTCACGGCCCGATAGCCGATTGCGTTTCTGTAACGCGAAAGTTGTTGTTGGAAAAGTGTTTCGCGTTGGTTTTGCCATAGTAACGATATACTCGAAGGTGCCGCCACAAGGTCTGGAACAGCTCTCGAATAATTGAGTTCTCCATTTTCTAACGACCGGCATCTTTCACGAGGCGGCAACTAAGAGCCGAATTAATTAGAGCAGATTGAAAGGAAAGGGGTTGGTTCCAGAAGCAGCTAAGGAAACATAGAAGACAAGTTACCCTCTCGCACGATTTCGTTGTCCTTTCTTTCCACGTGGAAAACATCCACCAGCAACGAACGTTCGTTGTTATTCCGTTCCTTTCTCACAGTATGCAACACTAACCCTCTGCTATTTCGTGTTTCACTTCGGGCCAGAGCCCTGACGAAATTGAATTACAAGCGACAACTATTCAGAGACTAATGGACTTCCTGTGTGGGAGCATTGATTGTGAGATATCGTTTGAACCAGTAACGATAGAGAGAGAGGGAGAGAAAAAGAGAGAGGGAAAAAAGACGTAAAAAAGGTGAAAGGGAGAAGAAGAGGAAAAGAATGAGGCAGAGACTGTTATCGGTTTTCAACGTGGCGTCGATCGATTTTGAACCAATGACATTTGGTCTATCGTTGACGTCAGAGAAACTTTCCTCTCCTTCGTCGTCAACGACGAAGTAGGGAAAATTGAGTTACGATGCCGCCGCTATACTACCCCTACCCTCTTTCTCTCTCGCGAATGTCGCTCGATATGGAAACGAGCCGAGACGCAAAGCCGACCGCGAAACTTCGTCGTTACTTTCCATTGCTCCTGGAAACTATGGTTTTTCTTATGGTGCCCTCAACCGTGGCCCTTGTCCTAAGCAATTGGGCTACTTTGTGGAGTTTACTTCTTTCTTGTTGCTTTTGCAATGCTTCTCGAATACTGTGACAATTGTGGCGTCATGTGTACTAGGTCTAGAAACAAGACTTGGCTTCTTGACTATTTTACAAAGATAAAAAATATATATACGTATTTTAGTTAGTTTGTAGTTAGCTTTGTAATTAGTTTAACGTAAAGTTTCCTTTTAGTTGACGTTAAAAATGCTTAATTCTTTTGCAAATATTGTAATATTATAATAAAATTAGGAGTTTTCCTCAGGAGTAAGGTACTTTGTCATGGTGAGTATAACGTTTAACTAAATTGGTCACACGAACTCCATCATCCTGTTAACCGCAAATCTCTTAAATTTCACCTTAGGACTCTTCGTCAGCAAGTGATATCACGTAACTTTCAATCGATACGCTTTCCACTTAGCTATTAATAGTGTCGCGAGGCGTGCCAAAGCTGGTCAACGAACTATTATCATCATGCATGTACAAATTGAGTTGTCACATAGTAGCACTTCCCTCTCCATCTCCAATTTCTCCCCCACCACCTTTGATTTTCCACGCATACACCTGAGACGAGCTGCGTACAGCTATACACAATTCAACATTCGCGGTATAACACGATAATGATTGCCGGAACTTCCATCCTATCGCAAAATTAGATCGGCTCGTATCAGATTCTAACTTCGTTGCCTGGCTGTAAGCTTTCCTGCCCACCCTGTGAGTTTACGCTCGAGGCTCGTTCATATCTTCACCCTTCCTACTTTCTCTTCCTCTTCCCACCTCTCTCGTTTCCCTTGCTCTTCCCCCTCCTTCCTCATCTACGATGCCATCATCGTGGCCCGCTTCCGGTATCGTGGAATTAGCTTAACAGTTTCTGGTCAATGAGCCATTATCAGAAGAAAATTCAATCGTTTCGCGCCGTGGTTCGTTGATGGGACGCTCGCGTCGTGCTTTGTACACAGGACACGAACGGCTCTTGAAATTACGCTTTTTACGAGCTCGAAAGAGAATGACTGTTCCGGTGCCTGCAACGTTCTATCCGTTGCTTCGCCGTTTCAATTTGCTTGCCGTGAACGATGACGCAGTGCCATGCAAACCGATATCAACGGTTTCTGTCTTCTTTTTTCTTTTTTTTTTTTGTAAATAAAGGAACGGTTGTTAATTCCTGGACTTCGTGGAAATGGATATACAAGGCGGACCATTAAGAATTATTACCTTGAGTATCTACGAACAACATGGGAATAAGGAAAATATGTTTTGAATAAGAATCGTATGGTTATCGCGATCGTTTCGTAAATAGAGTCGTTGGAAATATGTGAAAGATATCCTTATTTGTTTTTTCTCTTGTGTAATATTATATATATTTTTTTCTTTATTTGTGAATAATAGAAAGGTTTGTAAAATCAGTCTAGGTCACAGACGCTTTGATAATTTTTGACCTCGTTAATTAAAATTCTGAGGATCTGAATTGATCAGGCTTTTCAATTTGTTTATTATGATTGAAATGTGGACAGAGAAAAGGTATAATAGTGAAAAAAAATTCATAAAGAGTAACTTTCGTGTAACTCCCTGACTTACATCGTTTTAATTCTTAGCCCAGCATATAGTACACACATTTTAAGTTAGAAGTACTCAATGGAAATTTTACGAATGACTTTATTAAAGTTCATTTCTACATATATTTCGGCATAGATAGTAAAAATCGAACACGAATGTATTCTCTGCGAAAAAATAGATCGAAAACTTGGAGTGACAATTTTTCGTTTGCAGCTTCGTTTTCGAGAAAATTAAGTTTGAAAATTCTTGGCGCTCGCGTGTATTTACCACGCCTCCAACATAATAAATCGCATTGTACATTAGTATTCTACTAATATTACGAAGGATACCTCTAATTGCTGCATCTTAACGAATTTGAAACACACATTAATCAACAACAATTTCAACAATTTCTTCATTAAGGCGTGCGCCAAGAATTTTCGGACTTAACTTTCTCGAAAGCGAAGCCTCCAATAAGAAATCGTTATTCCACACTTTCGATTCATTTTTTCACGCGGAATCCATCCATGCCTAATTGTATTATCCGTATCGAAAAAACAAAAATCGAAGCTACATGATTATTCCTTGACAGGAACGACCGTAACGAAACGGTTAACGATAAAAATTCTGTACATGAAAAAGTATGTATATACAAACCTGAAGAAATGCCAGGATATCGTGTTGAATAAGAACAGTAATGAAACGCGCAGGATCACCTTTTCGGTGGTTGTACACATCGAATAAATCAACGTGATTACGCGAGCGCGTTGCAATTCGACGAAAGTGATCAGCGATACATCATTGCTGGGTTTAACGGTACGCATAGTTTCATAGGCGATTCTCACGAAGATTTAGATGTAGCCGGGTAGAATTGCTAAACACGCGGGGATAATCAACTGAGCTTACAATTGTACACATCTGATACATTCTCGTACACGTTCGGCCGGTCGCGCTCTACAAGAGTTAATCAACTAATGTGAACTAATCGGCGGTAATCGTTAATCAAGCTTGATTACACGCGGAATAAAGTTCGACTCGTAAGGGGTTAATCCTATCGATCGGCAGCCCATGCGAAAACACCAATGATGACCTGTTTACACGTCTCAGCGACTTCGTTGCACGTTTCTGCTTTCTGTCATTGAAAAATTCATATTCGGATGGACGTTTCTCTCTTCTCTTCTTCTTTTTTTTCATTTCTCTGTCCCTTTCTCTCTCTCTTTTTTTTTTCTTCTTCACTTTTCCCTCGATGTTGCCAACGATGTCCCTGTCGCTCGTTGCCGTATTTCTTTTCGAGTTTAAAGAGACAAATCGCGTCCGGATGGAATTTTACCTCGTTAAAGAAAGGTTCCCCATTTTTCCAGGCAATCTCTCGACCGTTCGAAATATCGGTTAAGAAAATCCGTCCTCTTAGCTTTATCCGCTTTTTCGCTTCCATTTCTTGTTGATTTGTACAGTATGGTATTAATGGAAGGGATTTTTATTGAAAGGTTCATTGTGATATAGATACTGTATTTACGATACAATTATGTTTCCTGTATTCGATTGTATGGTCTGATAGTTATCGCAAATAAGTCTTGAATTCGTCGAAATTTAGAGCTAGACTGTACTCTATTGTCTTGGATTATTGTAAATTTAAAGCTCTACTATTCTCTACCATATTGAATTCCTGTAAATTTATAACTCTTCTATGAAAAGAGTTATTGAATTCTATTGAACTCTATTATCTTCAATTCCTCTGAATCTAGAGTTCTACTGTAATCTATTGCAATCTACCATCTTGAATTTTGTCAAATTTAGAGCTCTACTACTCTGTACTATATTTAAGATTTCTCTAAATTTAAAGCTGTACTATACTTCACTAAATTGGATTCTTTAGATGCTTCACAGTGCTGTTATTCTGGATTCTTCTATGCTGTATCTTTATTTTTCAAAGTTTCTCAATTATCCCAGTTCAGACTATAACCACTTTCATAAAGATTAAAATCTCTTAAGCCTTTTTTTGACTTCTGACCATTGCAACGGCTGATTTTATAGCAACCATGAGCAAAAAATCTTTCTAGGTGCACCAAACTAGTAATTGCTATCACTCTTAAATAAACAAATATTTTAACACCAAAAAAATAGAGAATATTCGTGAAGTATTCTTCAATGATGGTACAAAATTTCAGAATAATCCATTTCACAGATTTCCTTTAAAAAATTCCAAACTCTCACTTCACTTTTCAACGAGATCGTACTAAGGAGTTCCCCTAAAATAAAAGCAGAAATATCTTCACATTATGTGTAACGAGAATTTCGTGATACTGCATACACAGTGGCGCTAATAGAGCACAAAAGATGGGAAACGAAATGAGAATGTAGAAGAAGAAACGCTCGCCTCATTCTCCACCGCGAATCTATTTTCACTAGTAATCCATTTGGCGATATTCCGAATAAGTCACGATAATACACTGGTAAGATCCATCTTTTCAGATGCATTCTTGCCAAGAGAACGTGATGACGACGGTCGAAAAAGCGTGGCCAGCATTTTCTCATTCAAGACACGGCGATATAAGTTTATATGGAAACGATGAGTGACCATATTGCCTGGGTCAGTGCTCGGTGGACCGGTTATGAATCACTTGGTCGGATAGACGAACAGAATCCCTCTGATCTATTCCATAGAGGGAAAGCAGCAAATCAAACAACCCGAGCGATTTGTATTACTTCAAATTAGATTCTATTGATTCCCGATTTCATATCAACGCGAGGCTTAAAAATTAATCCAACCGAGGCACAAAACCGTAGGTCCATCGAATTAATCTGTCGATATCAAAGGTGCAATCAGCAGCAGCGGGTATCGTCTACTACATAGTCAAAACCACACAGACGACATTTCTCCTATTTTTTTTTTTTTTTCCACTTTCGACGTTCTGTCGCACACAGAGAGCTGAGCCGCAACCGCCACGAGACTGTGATGTTTTTTAATCAAATTGGAGAAAATTGGTTAACTTTCATGCCGATCTTTTTCATCTATCGATTGAAAGATTATTCTGAAAAATTGTTTCCTATTTGAGTAACGATGTTTGTGATACGTTTCAACTATTTCGTTACTATAAACGTCTATAATTTACTCAAAATCATGCATCAAGGCTTTCTTTTGGATCTTCTAGACCCCTTTTCCCCTTTAACCCTTTAGCTACAAACGTCTTTTCCGCTGAGATGCTCTCACTAAACAAGAAAAATGTACATATTACGTGAAGATCAATATGAAAATCAATTAATCTCCTCGAAAAACATTTGGTTTTTTATCGTTACTAGAATGTATCGTCAGTGAGAAACAAATGAAATTGAATAAAATATTTGAACAACCAAACTGCAAGTCCAGAATAAGTTGTGAAGCGTGTAAGATAGCGAGCGATTATGGTCGCCCGTTGTATGTGAATTGCATCTTATGGATAGCGACTATAGTCGCCTTTCGTAGTGAAAGGGTTAAATGATTACGAGCCGTGAGTGATTCGACGCGAATGTGTTGATAGAAAACCGTAACTGATAGTAATTAATCGTGCAATAAAGAGGTACGTTCACGACGTACATAATGATATTCATCAACTTGGAGGATAAAATCCGAAGGAGAATCCTAAATCTAGTAAGATAGTCAGGACGCCATAAATAACTGGAGGAGTGAGGAACGGTTACGTCAATGGCATCGTTGCTATCTCTAGTCAATTTGTCAGCGTTTATTTCCCCGAGAGAAGATCTATAGTGATATACATACGTACACTCTTCCTATAGGACCTGAGCTTTTGGGACAAGTGAGAAGGTGTATTGAAGCATCGATCTCTGTACGAACATTAAATCGGAGTCATTCTTTTTTCACACGTGACAGGAAGCTGTGCTTATTAAAGCACGATCAATTCCTAGAAATTGTATATTATACACGAGGGAATCAATAGTAGAATAATATCGAGAACAGTTCAAAATAAGAAATTCACACTGAAAGAATCTTTTTTTTTTGTTTTTTGTTGTAAATTAGGAGATTTAATTAAAATTTTCTGGAATTTTTATTTATTTCGGTAAATATTTATTTATTCGTCGATATTAATGTGCTTCCCTTGAGAGTAATCCCCATCAGATATGACACACTTCTGCAAGCGTTGTTTTCAATCCTCGAAACATTTTTGGAATGCATTTTTTTTTTTTTTTTGACAATTTTCAGCGATTTTTGAGCTTGGTTCTTCGAGAAGC
This sequence comes from Anthophora plumipes, assembly GCA_951804975.1. Classification (NCBI taxonomy): domain Eukaryota; kingdom Metazoa; phylum Arthropoda; class Insecta; order Hymenoptera; family Apidae; genus Anthophora; species Anthophora plumipes. Next base: position 12,330,818 of record OX638123.1, on the reverse strand, counting down.
TTTTATTTGAGACGATTCGCTCTTTGTTTCAGTGTCATAACTAGACAGCGGATGTTTATGCAATTGTGATATATTCAAATGTGCAAAATATATGAGAAATATATTCGAAATATATACAAAATAAATGTGAGATGTATGTAACACATATGAATTATTTTATTCGTGATTGAATTGAAAATTTCGAAGAACTTTTTTCATAAAACCTCGTACATTCATAAACAAACACATACACACTCTCAATTTCATTGGATTCTCTTTCCATCCTTGAAATTTATAGGTTTGAATTATTATAAAAATAATATGATTGAAAAAAGACATCTAGTTTCTGTGAACTTAAGCTCGAGATATATATTTTCGAGAATTTTGCCGTGAAGCAAACGTGTTGGCCACTCCCCTAAATTCTAACCTAACTTAACCCAATTTCCATTTGAAATGAGAATGATTTTATTTTAACAGCAGAATTTCGGAATAGGTACAGATTACAGATTTGCATATCTAAAGAACCAAAGGGGACCGTCGTAAAATTCGAAGAGTGACTTTTGGAAATTTAACCTCTACCATATTATATCAGAAGGAAAATGTCCAATACTCTATGTAAATTTTTGGCCAAAATTTCAAATATTGCTGTCTATTGAAATAAAAAAAAAAGGGTTCACAACTATTGATATTAACGGCGAAATGAAAACCAGCTTAATTAAAACGAAGTGATTAAAAATCGTAAAAATAAAGAGAAAAAAATTGGTTTCAACAAATCAGAGTTTTTTCCATGTTCCGTTTAATGCTTCGAAAACGATGTTCTCGGAACACGAGAACCGGAATTTGATTTCCTGTAGAAAGAATGGTTAATTTTACGTTTAACGTCAAATATGCAACCTTGTTTACCCATCGCGAAGCTTGTCGACGCGGCGGGACTTTATTACTTTCGGCGCTGCAGCTGGAATGGTTGAACGTAATAAATGAAACTTCGATGTTCCATTTTTCTGGCGATCATCGTGATTTTCACAGAAAATTCGAAACATGAACGGAGCAAACCTCGATAGAATTGCAACCCCGTATCGTTCGGAGAGATTCGTAACATAACTGGAATGGCAGACTCTGCTCAGGTTTGCGGTCATTTTCAATGAAACTCTATTCTCTCCGGCATTATCCTACTTCGCGTATTTGCGCCTGCACGTAACCGTACGCTGTACACTGTTGCACGCAAGTATCAGGCTCTCTTTTTGCCATCCAAGAAATCATAAAAAATGTGCAATATAATACAATTGCCAGAATATTATGCACAGAAATCAGTCCGACAGAGTGTAGAAAGTGTTTGATACCATTTAACACTAAATCCACGTGTTTCGTCCATCCTTTGTGTGTTGTTGGCTACATATTGCAGGCTACATATTTCTCTCAGAACAGAGAACAACGAAAGAAGCATAAATATTAAAAAATTCATCATTTTTATAAACAAAATTTGTACAGTTAAATGGTGATTAATGTAGGACATAGGAAAGTTTCAAAGTAAAATTAAAAGAGGTGATTTAACTGATCGTGGTAGGTTTAGTATCAATCAGATCATTGCAAATGTTTCGTCGACGAATAGGTAATCCTTTTAATTAAATAATTTGCATCGTTAGTTTTGTATGTGTGTGCAAACACTGGCAAACTCGTGACACAGGAATCTCGTAAGACACAACTCTCTGTCGTAACACACCAAGTACACCCCTCTCATGACATAGTACTCTGTTAGAACATAACAAGTCTCTCGTGTTACGTATGCACACTCTCGTAACCAAAGCAGAGACACTCGATTCATGTCTAGTAAATTTGTCTTAAACTATCTGAACACTCGAAATAAAAATTAGGAGTAATATTTTTAATTTATTGTTTTATTTAATCTAGTTTTTTAGTATACTTATTTCCTTTTGCTACTATTGTTATGGGACAAATTAAATTTATCAACTGTTACTATTATTATGGGACAGAGACTTCAAAGACTTGCGAATAATGTCGACGAGAGTTTGAACAAGTGGAATATCAATGGATTTTCGTTGCTCTTATGTCCCTTTACCCCCCTGTTAATTATATGCCATCAGGCGACATGATGGGAACATCGATCGATCATTCTGATTTGATCGGTGTAAATTACTGTTTTACATCTCGCTGCATCCAGATGGCGGTAATACATCATATAGCATACGATCTACGTAATAAGGTTTCATTACAGTAAATTATTGACGTGATCATTGGGAAATTAAAAGACAATGTTAATGATCAGGAGACATTTTTAGAAATTATCGTAACGAAAGGGAATCTTTCGTGAAAGGTACAACAGCTCGCAGAAATATTTGAATCCCCTTTTAATCTTCCCAAGAATGATATTTCTAAGGCTAGAAGAAAGTGATCTAATTTTTTGCACGTATCCGATTGTTACATTTCTGAGAAATTGAAGAAGCAAATTAAATTAGTTTAATTAATCTTCAACTTTAGCTACGTTATGATACAAGGGATCATATAAAACTTGTGCAAACAATAAATTACCATTCAGCGGTTTCACTTCCTTGAAACAAATATCAAGGCACTTTTCAAGTTACGAGAAAGAATTGTTCAAGAGTTTGAAGGCTTCGATACTTCAGTTACCTCTAGCAAAAGTTCGTAGCTCCTTCGCGGAAGCATTTTAACCAGCTCTGCTAATAACATAAAAAAAGAAAGCTGAAAAAACAAGTTATATTTTTTTAAGCACACCAATCTTAATTTTTCAGGTAAAATTTCTGGTAATTTCTTATTTATACAATGCAAAATAAATACGATATGTACAGTTTTGATATGAATTATTTAAAAGAAGCAGTTTTGTTCTTTCTTTTATCTCTTCCTCGATTATGCACCGAATAAAATTAATTTAATGAACGTTATTTACCCCCAACTGGTTTTTATTCAGCAAGCGTAATTATTTTTATCGTTGTTTTTATTACTCTTTCGAACATATCGTTTTTCATTGGTTTCTTCTTATTCGGTTATTAATTATTCCAACAATATACGTTCCTGCGTTTCTTCCTCGCGTTTTTCATCCTGTAAAGCCCGAACGTCAGTTACTCCCATCTACTGTAGCGAATTACGTCTAGTGTAAACTGAAGATGGAAAGACGTTGAACATGCTTGCTCTACGGATTTTTATAAACTGTCAAACTACTGTTTACGCTCGCAGGAGACGTTAAATTTGTGAATGCAATGTGTCCGTTAGTTGTAAATAATTAAAAATAATTTTCTACTATTTATTTGAGCATTATTTAGCTTTGACTACACAAAAGAAGAAGGATAAGGATTAACCGAAACTTTTCTTAATATTAATTTTGCATTTTTGTATTTATCTTCTTTTGTATTTATTTCTGTTACTTTTATATTTATATTTATACTTATTTATTTTTGTTATTAAGACCACAAAAAAATGAATCATTACATACAATAGTTCTTCAAGATATCAAGAGTTATAGTTTTTATTAATTAAAAAATGCATAAAATGTTTCCACTGCAACTTTGATATTTTAGTAATTGGTTCTTGTGTTATCTGTAATCTTACAACGTGAATAAAAAATTGTAACCTTTCTTTAGAAAAGCAAAAAAAAAAAATGTACAACTTGTGTTGATGAGTTGGTACAAGAAAAGCATATATATCAAGTATTTGTGTGGTAGTAACAGCTACTTACCAATTATCAATCAACAGCGAAATGTCAAGTACCTCGAAGGTAATTAGGCTTTCAGCACTAGTAAACTTAAATCAATTGGTTTCAGAAGCAATCAGGCTTCCAGCTAGTTGTTCATTAGTCTTAGAAGTAATTACGTTACCAATAATCAGTCAACTTCCGGAACACTTAGGCTTCCGTCAAACAACGTAGCAAGTTTCCCAAACAGTTGTAAAAAATAGTAGGTAAGCAATTATTTATATTCTATCTATTCGTTCAATTAGTAATAGAAATATTTTATTTTATTTCAAATAAAACGCCTCTCTGAGAGTACTAGCGAGAACGGTTATCGGTCTGTCCCTCTGGTGGCAGAGCGTGGAAGTACGCGTTTCACATGCAATCAACAATTTCATCGAGTAAGCTTATCCAACCGATTTTTTCCATACGGAGAGGCTTATCGTCTTGCGGGGAAACTCTTATCGTAAGACGTTTAATGCGATAAGGCAGCTCGTCTAAGTATATAGTAGTAAGTTAAAAAGAGTATAGTGCATTTGCAGTGATATGTCGGGCAAGCTTCAAGACTTTACAAGTAGTTCAGGGCAGAGTTGTGAGGAGTAAGTTATCTGATACACCGCATACCGAAGGCTTTGGCGTTACTGATATCGATTAAGCCACTGCACCACGGATCTTTAAGAGGGGTTTCAAGTTCGTGCTCCAGGCAGAGAGTCGACTGAAGAAAAAGAGGATTAGGGCCGAAGGACCGAGATGAATTTTCGTCTTTGAGGAAAAAAAATCTCTTTTATCTCGTACACCATTTTTTGTATGTGCAAGCTTATTATAAGTGGGCGAAGCAACGTATACAGTTCTTTATTAATAGTGCTCCGTAATTGGTAAGTGACAAGGGAAAGATAAAACGAATTTCTGTAAAAAGAAAAAAAAAAAAGAATTTGGTAATTCTTTGTAAAAAATACTTTCCCTATTGAAAGTGTACTTTAACGTATTAGTATATTAAGAAATAGAAACACAATTTAACACGCTCTAGAGTGAAATACAATATTTAATAATAGTGTTCTTTAGTGTTGTATTTGACAACAAAAAATATTATACGATTAAGGATAATATTTGATAAAATTGAGACCTGATGACAAAATTATAATATTTGATAAAAATATGAAACAATATATTGTAGAACTATGTTGTCAATACTCAGCTACAGATTTTCAAATGACGTTAATTGGTATAAGAACATTAAAAAGTATAATCAAAAATATCCTTACAATTAAAGTACCATTTCCCAAAAGTCAAATATTCAAACTAATAGTTTATTTTAATATTAACATTTAAATTGCAATACTGATTAATATTAAAACAATAATAAACACTTGTAAAATGTAATTTATATCACAATCTTATGATCTTTCCGCTAATTTAACGTGCTTCAGTGTAAAATACATAAATATTTGTACAGATATAAATTCGTACGAATATTCCTCCTCAAAATAAATCTCACGCTTAATTAGAAAGAAATGACGAAAACAATTGAAAATGCAATACAATCAAACTTTCCAGTTCAATGTTCGCGATCGTTCTCCTAAGCCTGCCGATTCTATGGTGCTCTCTGTTTCTGTATTACTCTCTCGAAGTACTGTTCGCTAGTCAGTCTCGTTCAAGCGTGAAACACGTCGCATCTGTAATTTCCGTACAGGAACTCTGAACCTTCTCTTCACAATGTCCCTTTCTCGCGTTCACTCCTTCCATCTGCTCGTCCTATTCTCCAGCTCCTCTCTTCTGTACGCTTCCATGGATCGCTGAAACATACGTTTCTCGGGATCGATGCGAATAGCTGGAACGTCGTTCCTTCTACGCATACTTTTCTTATCCGATATGTCTAAATCCTTACAGGAGATCATAGAAGTAATCGCTTGATAAGAAACAACATTCTTGAAATAGATAACGAAATTTTCAATTTCTAAGATCGGGGCTGTCGTATCCATTAAAAGGAGCAATAGCAATCAGAAAATTAAAGAGAAAACGCCTTGATTGGAGGTGTATAGCGTCGCGGCGTGTTAGTTCAGACGTCGCGGCCTATCAATCCACAAATCACGCGTTCTATTCCAGCTTGGATTCTTAAATTTTTCGCAGGCTACAGTTTTTTGTATAATTTACACTTTACAAGAGATTTTTCGTAATAGCTGTATGTTATTATTGCATATCAAAATTAACTTCGTTTGAGAAATTATGGAGAGGTTATTTGGTTTATTAAAGACTATGTAAGTGTAGAAAATATATCTTATATTCCATTTAAATCATTGAAATTGCCTATCGTTTTCCATGCTTGAAGTTAGGTTACACTTTTTCTTTTATTTACATGTTGTAAAATGCCTCTTCGAAGAATGCAATTTAAACAACAAATCATATTTATCATTGTTGATAAATTTGCAGATGTAAGATTGCAATGTTTGGCAAAACACCGTGTACAATAACAATTGATATATTAGGTCCTAAAAACAGAAATAATAGTTATTCGTTACTTATAAAAGTGTATAAGAAAGAATATAATTGTTAAATGTAAATTGTTACATTCACACAACTTTGGACCTCCAAAGAATTGCCAAGAAATAAGAAAGAATGTATTAGAATGCTCGACATTACATAGAAGCTCACTAAAATTATTTTCACGATTAAAAAAAGAGTGCTTATCTTAGTTACATTATAAGTGTTTCAATTTCTTTAAGTTTTGGAACATTCCAACATCTAGGTTGGAGAAGAAATGGCGACAAAAGGAATATTAAGCTTGCAAGAAATTTTCATTTATAATTGCAACGCGAAAAAATGGAAATTATTAATGAAAATTAAAAAAAAAGAAATATAACATAACAAATGAAATGTTATGTTAGTGTAACCTTCGAACTTAAAGGATTAATATCGATATCAAGTTTTCTATATTAATGTTATAGCTACCACCACACAAACAGCAAAAGTGTCTTGTACAAAGCATTTTCGCGGCACTATCCATGACTGGTGACAAGCATCGTCTTTGCTAATTTATCATGTAATTTCGAAACGATTTCACTGGTGCGTGCATGGACGGTTGTATCGCAGCGATTGCGTACTCTCAAACGAGACGATAAATTCAAAGGGACAGAGAAAAGGGTGCGAGCAATGTTTTTAAACCTGCAGCCATTTAAAGTGTAATTTGAAAGGGGTACACGCACAGGGAGCTACCAGTTGGTACACTGGCAATAATTCCCCGGATTTGTTGTTGTCGTGGATAGCTGTGAAATTCTAGAAATTAAACAACATGTAGAACATACAGGGTGTCCAAATACTTGCATCTTTGTTCCTTGTTATTTAGAAGCTCTAAATTCTAGCCAATGATTATCATCATCGTTACCTATCGTACGTGTTTCAATCACACCAAACTAACTCCAATTATACACACCTGGCACAACGAATTATGCTTGTGCACGTAGTTCAGTATGCAAATTTCCAATAATCGTAATTTAAAAAAAAAAGAAATAAATAAATAAATGAGTATGTATACAATTTGAATGATGTTTGCAATTCGGTGATTATTTAATTCTTGGGTTTTTTGAACCCATTCTGTATTTCTCTGACTGTTCCAAGCAAAAAATATCAATCAGTATGATGTATGTCTAATTTAACTACTTTGTCTATTCTGATTTTTAAAATTCGTTGCTAACTTCGTTTTCAATTTGTAATTCCCCCTCTCCTGCTCTTAAGATTGTTGAATCTCGGTACTAAGTATAAATTTTGAGGGATTGATAAGTAAAACTATCAATGGAACTACTTGGTTATGGTGCTGCATCAATTGAATGCCATTGGGCGCTGTGTTCATGGGTCCAGCTAAGAGAGAACCTAACCTAACATAACCTAACTTCGAATTTAACCGCTTGTGTCCCAAGTATAAAAATAAGGCAATTTTTATACAAATAATTCTTTATCACTTGCAAAAGTGCATAAGAAAGCATACAATTGCTGTTGAAATATCTTTTGGATTGCTAGTTTTTGAATAATGAAGTGTTAGGTCTCTGGAAAATTGTCGTTAAATTGCCAAGAAATGCAAAAGATGTATTATAATACTAGACACTATACGAAAGTGATATATAAGAATGTTTCCATAATTTAAAAAAGAGAATAGGTTAATTTTAATGTTACAAGTACTTCAAATTTCTTCAAACTTCGGAACATTATAAATCGTACCTGTATCGTAAACCTTGGTCTAAAACTTAATTATTCTTAACAGTGGTTTATACATGCTTGATCTATCTAGCTGACTTACAAGAAATATCTTAGGAAAATTACAATAATATTTCTTTCGTTTGCGTGCTCGTAGTAGAGGTAGTAAAGAATGAAGGTGGAAGGGGTAGTAATAAGTCGTGGTAGGGTCTGGCTGGTAAAAAATTAGTAACCAAGGGAAAGTTTCTTTAACGGTTCTCGATGATTTATCGTAAGCTTAGAATTTTAATTTCCGTTGCTGTCTACCATAAACCGCTTGCTTGTCCAATTTTTCGTATCGGTTCTTTACGCTTCGACAACAGACGAAAAATGTTTGAAGTGTTTAGTGTAAATCTATAAACTTGATTCGATATGCAAATTTTACGAAACTCGTGCAAAATGATTGACCTTTTAACATTAATTCTTGAATATGTGCTATATTCGAATGCAAAATAATTTCTGTTTAAATACTGTACTATATTGCAGTAAACAATATTACCCTGAAATATTTGAAAATTCAACGTTAAGTTGAATAGAAAAATTTATTTGTTTATGAAAATACACATGAACTTCAGATTTTCATTGCTCGAATTAACTTTAAAATAATTAAGTACAGCTAACAAGTATCTTAATTGCAAACTTCACGTCACCGATAGAGGAAAGCACGAATACTGCTGCTAATACATCACGTACGTTAGAACTATTGCAAAGTTTGGAGATATTGGCCGCTCAAGGTCATCGAGGTATAACCTCTGTTATACTGTTTGACAGCTACAGTTGTGCTTTTCTTAACTGTCTCGCTGCTGTCTAGCAACTCAAAACTACTATTCGAGAATTCACAGGCATTTCTATCAAGGTTAGGTTAGGTATATCGATCCTTCGAATATCGATCGAGGAATAAAATCAACTCTCGTCTCTCGATTATTTACCTTCACGATTATTTAATTAAATTTTTCTTTCAATTCAACAAAATTTCAGGCGTTAATTAAATAAACGTTAACTCAATATTTCCCTCTATTTTCCCAAAGTGATGCATTAATTCTAGAACTTCCATGCCTCGAATTTTCACACGAAATTCCAGATGGACGGTTCTCCAAACCCGTACACTCTTTTTTTAACAATTTATTCGAAATAAAATAGTTTTTCGAAAAATCTTTTATAATATTCCAGCATGCGTATACTTTATGAACGATATATCACATGTTTGCATTGCAAGTGCATATGTGTGCTTCGTATTAAACAAAATAAATGTCAAAAAATTTCATAAAATAGTTTCTATTTACAAATTAATGGAAACTTTTACCGCGAAAAAGTGTGTCAAATTGATAGAGAGGAGGGATGAGGGTTAATAAAGATTGTTAGTTATTTTTCCATAGAGTATACTCTCAGCAGTTTAATGAGATTGAATTCCTTCGCATAGGCAAGACCGCAGATAGAACTTAGCAGAAACAGCGTCTCTGTTCGGAGCTTTATAGTCTATACAAAGTTTGCACAACGATGTGTATATGTATATAGGCTTGAGGTAAAGGAATTCACTATGGAATCTGGATTCTCGATCACTATATATATATACACACGGCTGGTAGAATGGCGAAACCACTGTTTCGTCGATATACACTGGTTGATGTCGTTGGTTTAACGGCTTCGGAACCTGACGACGGTTGTGTAACTTAATGAGCATAAAAGCCAGAGGCACGGATTAATACGTGCGCGAAGAGAACGAAGAGACCGACCTAAACCTGTGCGGTATTGCTTTGACGAAGGGAAACTTGTGAACCGACACGGAGCAAACAGCGAAAGATCCAAGATCACGTGAGCATTGTCACGAAATGCCGAACGTGAAAAAAAAAGAAGAAAGAAAAACGTTCGAAGAAACTGTGAAGTCGTTTGAAATGTGCGAACGGTGACCCTTTGAATTAGTCAGCCTTTGAACCTGAATTTCTCACCAAAGCGATGCTCCCTTTCATCTTTTTAAGGAAGCTTTGACATTATCGTGCGCGCTAACAAGTATACACTTAATCTGACGTTTTTCCTCCTTTTTGCTTTTTTAAAGATGTACAGCTGAGTTGCTTGAGACGGCGCCATCTTGGGCCAAAGGAAATGTTCAGCGTGATATTTCCTCGGAAATTTATCAGTAGGGAAATGTGGAAAGAGACTCCAATTTTTTTTTTCTTTTTTTCTTTTTAAAAATGGCATCGTTTTTATTTTTCATTTAGGTAAATTTACTTTCGATATAAATTAAATGGGTAGTCACATAGAGGGTGTCCAAATTTAGTTCTGTGGTGACTAATTATTTTATTATTTCTGAAAAGCACACGTTAAAATATTTGAAATTATTTTTGAATAAATATTTTAAAATATTTTCACTACGAAAATTGCACACTTCCTACATTTAACCAGATATTTTTGACTATAACTTTTATTTCGTTAGGTAATATTATTCAAAAGTTATACAACGAAATGTACGGAAAAACCAACATTGATTAATTTCATTAGTGAACGGAGCGTTAAACTTTCCCGAAAAAAAGAGAACGATTAATTGAATATTTTATTTAACATGCTCCTTCGCCCCCAAGACTGATGCAATATTTTCAGGATAATAGTCGCGTTGTTACGATAAAATTAGCTTATTTATTTCGTTATCGTCGCGGCTAGTGGAAGAAAAATGGCGTGAATAATTCTTCCGTAGATAGGTGGCGGAAAGTGAGGAAAACTTTTGCTGTATTGGGTCTTCGGCGTAGCTGGTGTATTCAAAGTTTTTGGCATCCTTGATGTTGATATATCGTAATACTTTTAAGACACGTCAGCGCATACTCAGCAAAGCCTTTTCAATTCGTTTCTCTTTCGACAGTACAAGATATTCGATAACTCTGATCGCCTTTCCGCATCCAATACACGGATGTACACAACGTTCCGGTATTCGATCAAAATGTATAACGCGATGAAGATGCTATTATGCAGATTTCCTTCAAATTTATACGAATTATCTACACTTTTCGTCTCATCGTACAATTTCGCGATTTTGTGAAACTCCTGTACATCAATTTAGTCAAATTTCAATCAGACGTATTCGTTTCAAACGTTTTTAAATGGATTGCCGTCTGAAGTTTGGTGAACAATGAATATGTTTTAATAGTCAATAGCAATAATCAGAAAGCTTACTGTTTTGAGATATGTGAGTATGAAAACTTTATATCACCCAGTACTTGTTACAAAAGTGATTAAATGTGTTGTGTGTTTCACAATTTTTTGACTTTTGTGCTGTATTTACCTATTACTCTGCTTTTAATTACTATTTGGAGGCAAAAATTGTATTCTTGTAGTGTAATTCAAGGCTTGGGCGTGGCTGAGAGACCCCATCCAGGGCTAGGGCGTGGCTAACAGTGACCAATCAAGGGTTAGCAATTTTAGGGACCACCTCCACCAGTCGTGACTGTACCTTCTGTTTTTAATTAATATCTAAAGCAGAAATTTTATTTTTATATTGTAATTCAAAGCTTGGGCGTGGCCAAGTGTGTACAATCCAGGGCTGGGGCGTGGCTAAGTGTGACCAATCCAGAGCTAGAACTTTTAAGGTCCGCCCTCCACCAGTCGCGACTGTACCTTCTGTATTTAATTAATATCTAAAGCAAAAACTTTTATTTTTATATTGTAATTCCGGGTTTGAACGTGGCTAAGTGTGACAGAATTTTTATGCTAATTTCGATTTTATGTTGGCCCATTTCTTATACTGAATTTAATCAGTTTATAATTTACTCTTTTGTTTTTATAACAGTCCCCTTGTTTCTGTTTTCCTGTATCACCCGGTACGTCAGGAGTCAAGTTGACAGATCGACAAAGTGCCATTTATAGGTAATACCTGTAGATTCGCTAATGGTACAGTCCATGTGCGTTGTAATCCTTGATGCTGAAGACAATGTTATGATATGTCAATTATCACTGAACACGAGGTGTCAAGCTCCTCAAATACTAATTGTATTTTCGACATTCCTCGATATCGTAACCGCAACGACATCTTCGACAAGGCTAGTCAATATTCATGCAAATAACTTGTCAATTACTACAATTATTTAGTGATTACGAAATAATGCCAATCATTAACATTTTAAATGTTAATTTATTCAGCGCTCCTCTTCACAAACTGCAACATTCAAATACAAAAAGTTCAACAAAACTGTCACACATAAAACGATCTCTATTATTTTGGATAACGTTTTTTGATTTATCGAGCAACTGACGATTTCTTTCTCTTTTGAAATATAACTCCGAATATGTGTAAAAGGTTATAGAAATATTATTTAATTACTTCATGAAATATGAAAGTTCTTATACACATTACTTCTGTCTTCTTTCCTTCTGAACTACATTTTACTTTCACTGTACACCTTTCGAGTAAGAATTAGCGACACGAAGGAAATGGATAAAAAAAAAAAGACACGTACGTTATGTGAGTCAAAAAACACCACTACCGTTCGTCCTTTCTACCTGGCAACAGTGGGTACACCATCGTTGTCGTGTCATTATATGCGTTTCACGTCGTTGCGTCCACGGAACTGGAAAGCGTATTACGGCGAAAAATGCAGCTCTATCGCTCGGGATCTGTGCTCCCGCCGCATCTGTGAAATAAAATTCCCGACTGCTAGACGCGCGATGGATAGAGAAAATACGCGTGGTAGATTTCCTTCGGTATTAAAACACTCCGTCAGAGAGGGGGACATACAAGGTGTCTTTTTACACTGGATCATGTACGCCCCGCCCCTTGCACGATCAACCGTAATCTAACCCAATATTCAGCACAAATTACACTATACTGTCCTCAATTTAATTGAAGAATGAGTTAAGTTAAATTATTTTTGAGCGCATTAGAAAAATTCATTTGGAATTGCAATACGTGGGCGGAGGGGGGCGTGGCTACGCCCTACCCTTTATATCCCCACTTTAAAATGATCGAACGTAACGTAACCTAATCTATCCTTGGGGTGAAATAAATTCTCCCATCCTGAAATTAAATAAAAAATTATGTTAGGTTAAGTTATATCACAACGAAGGAATATATAGAGAGGCAGGATCTAATTTCTTTTACATTCTGGGTTCAGGAGTGGGTGGGTCTCTTGAAAAGGGCGGGCGGACTCCAAGGTAGGGCGTTACAGGCTCTGGAAGGAGGCGGAGCGAACAATAGGACTGGGCGGAACGAGATTCAAGACAAAACGTGGCAAGCTGTAGAAGGGCAGAGCAAGTCCTAGGTCGGGGCAGAGCGTGCTGCAAGGCAGGAAGTTGCAGGCCCCAAGATGAGACGCAGCGTGTTCCAGAATGGGGCGGAGCGCGTCCCAAAGTGGGGCGGGGCGTACCCCAAAGTGGGGCGGGGCGAGCCCCAAAGTGGGGCGGGGCAAGTCCCAGTATGAGCCTGAGCGAGGCGTGTCATTACTCTCCCACTCCACTCAAACTACTTTTTTGTCAAATATTTCGTCGTGCCCAGTTAAAAAAAGAGTCACCCAGTAGAATTTGGTCAGGGGAAGAAGACGAGACGTGAGAGAAATTAGGGGAAAAGACAGATCGAAGCGAAGATGCGGATAGAGAGACGAGACAGGATATATGCAGAAGTATTTCGAACCTGTGGCTGAGGCAAAAATATGTACGTTAACGTGAGGCTGGTTATTTCCCAACCTGTACGGATATATAAATATATGTACATAGGATTACCACGGGGCAAACATCAGCAACAGACGATGCCACCGTACGCTTTGTAACTCCTTAGGGATTAGTATTTGCTTTACCTTTTCGCTGTATATCGTATATCCATATGTACAGGGTGTTTCAGAAACGGGTGGACATAACTTCAGCCGTCGATACAGTACGTTAAAGTAAGAACAAAATTTCGTATAAACTTAACTCGATAGAACTTTGCTTATCTTCTTCCTCACGAAGGAGATCCGATTCGAATCTTTTGGCAAATAGTATGCTACAGTCGAAAATGCATGTGAAAAAATGGTCTTTTTCACTCTTGTTAGCTCTCATCGCTTATCCTCCGTAATTTCAATAGTTCTATATGTATTTCATCGGGATCGAGGCGACGTGGTGTAAATTAAACGATCGAGAAGTTAATGGCTCGCTAAACTTCGTAAGGTGAACTCTCGAGATCGTACCTCTTCGAGTGTTCCGATCAATTTTCTCTCCGCCGAAGACAGAGACTCTTCTCGACGTGCGGTAAGCACGATGTTTCCAATCTCGAAATGGCCAAGTTTTGATCACAGTTCGCGTTATGCTTTCTGACGAAATTCTCTGGCCACCAGTCGAGAGCCATACACGTAGCAGGCGGAGGTTTGTTTACATTCAATTACGGTAATTTCTGCGGCAGGTGGATGCATCTTTCGTGCACGATGCTCCTCGCCTCTGTATCTGCCTCTCTCTCTGTATACGCGTGCAAATGATTAACTCTCGAGTGAAATAATCCGCTTAATACACGTGCTGAGTAGCTCTTTTCCGAATTACAATGTATTATACAGTAGCTCTAGAAAGTATCGACAGAATCGCATTTTTTTTAATTATTTTTGACACACTGAGGCGATGTACTAATACAAAATGTGTGTTTCAGTGCTTTCAACCGTACAAAAGTTTGCGTGCTTACGCACGACACTCAATAATGTTACTTAAGGAAGTTAGGTTAGGTTAGGTTAAGTTAGGTTATAGCGAAAACAATATTAATACACTCTTTCTTAAATTGTTCATTATAGAACATGTTTTTAATATTTTATATACATTCCTTTAGCATTAATGTTTGCTTGTAATCGATTTGGCATTGATTTCTCAAATTTTTTAATAATTTCTCAAGACATATTTGTCCGCTATTCTGATAATGTCTTTTCCAAGCCATTTTTATTACTTATTCTTCATTTCAGAATTTTTAAAATTTAGTATATGTCATATTGTATGTGTTTTTTCAATTTTTTTCAATTTTGTTGAACTTTTTAACAAACTAATGTAGCAAAAAGTTTAAGAAAATGTTGTTCCAAAGAGATTTTCTAAGTGGTAGCAGTTTAACTTCCTTCTCCTCGAGGTAATTTGTAGAACTGCTAAATCAGTATGAGATCAGTATCTAAAAGTGGAAGAGTCGAAGATAACCACGTGGATAGGGGGAAGAGGAGGGGGAAACGCGAAACATATTCGCACGGCACATGGTTGAAAATAATCGGTAGCTCAGCGAGAGACGATTTATAGCGTTAGTAAGGGGGCGACGGGATGTTTGGCGCCATATAACCATCATTCATTTTGTCAATAGCGTTCACTTCTACAATGGATTTTCGTGTAGGTATCAGAAGTGAACAGCTTTATTCTTTGAGGCTGGCGTGGCGCGAATCCAAATGCCCCTTGAACCCCAAATATGTGACGATTCTTATTATTTCTATTCGGTTCCTTCGTGCACGATATCAGCAGATGTCTAGGTATTAAATCCTCGTTGACGAGAGAAACGAGTACCACTTTGTCATGCTTTCGAGCGGAAAATCGTTTCCAATAAGGAATTCCCCGCTCTTTGTGACTTTGAAAATTCCTACGCGATGGAATATGCAACGTAATACGTAATGAAGTTTACAATATTAGTAATGCAGATGGAGCATGATATAGGAGCTGACTCATGCACAGTGCAGTGGATAATTATAATCTCAACCTTGTTTTTAGATTTATTATAATATTAAAACAAAGATTGATAAAATCGTTTGTATAATTCTGTATTATTATGCAAAACAAAACTGAAGCTACAACAAACAAAAATTTTCTTCTTTCGGCGTCTGAAAAATATTAATTTTTCACTTAAAGTTGTGTTTCTGGCTGTAAAAAAATATAAACTCAATATTACTCAAACAAGTTTGAAAAATGGGTAGAATAAATCTATCCTTGATCATCTCTGATGTTTAAATTCGTATTTTATTATTTTTTACAATAACAATTATTTACAATTTACATACAAAGCAATACGAATTAACCTGATTTGTATGTACTAATTCTTAGAGTCTTATAATGTGGTACAAATTCATCTGATTCCTATGTACTAATTATGCGCTTTTTGTAACACGGGTTTCATACAACTCTGTACGAATTAACCTGACTTTCATTTACTCTCTCTAATATTATAACGTGGTACTAATTAATATGATCTGTACGTATCAGTTCTGAATTTCTTGTAATACGATACAAATTAATCTGATTGCACTAATTCTGAGTTTCTCATAACGCAGTACGAATTAACCTGACTTGATATTAATTAATTTGGTTTTTCACTTACTAATACCGAGATACTTATAAGGAGGTACGAATTAACCTGATACATATGTACTAACTCCGAGCTTCTTACAACATGGGACGAATGAATCGCGTAACAGAAAGGTGGAACTGTATTTCCAGTCCAGTCGTCAGCATCAGCGAAGAAACGATATTACCCGTAATACGAGTTAACAAGTGTACACATTCGAGGGTAACTCGCGGGAACTCTCATTGAGCATCGATGGCGCAAGATCCTTTCTCTCTGAACGAGAGATGTCACGGTGATTCTCTAGTCACAAAACACGGATAGGGTAGGTGAACTGTTGCAACAGTCAGGTTAAAGCTTATGCCAGATAGTTTCCAGCAGCTACCCGAGCAAATGGACCAGCTTCCATAAACATGAATAGGACGATGTGCCTGTCACTGTTCGAGCACACCGCTTGCTTTCCGTCGACATCGGAACGGATGTACGGCCTGGCGACGTTGAATTCCACCAATGGACTCGCCAATACCAACTCTACCACCCCACGACCTGTTCTCTCCCTCATGGTCGGAACTTGTCTGGGGACGCATTGAGATGATCTGTGTTGGTGGAACGTCCACGCAGTCACCAGGCCAGACTACTGGCCTCTCTTCGTAGAGACCTATGAATAGGATATTAAGGATTTCTTCCGTGCTCCATCCGTCAACGCTGCGCCAACATTCGTACGTGTTCCATGCTCTATGTATCCGTGTTTTTGTGCCGCAACATATCCCCAGAGGGTGGTCTGACCGACGTCGTTGGCGAAATGGTTGGCTCGTTTGTCTCCCTAGCGATGATATCAGCGATTTGCCGTTTCATCAGTGCAATTTAAGGACGACGATGTGCCTCGACGTTCACCATTCGGATGATACGGAACGGTGGTAACCGAGCCGATCGTTCGTGTACGTTAGATGTTCTAGGCACGTAGGAGAGTTTCGTGTATGATTCGAAACTCTACGATTCCTCTACACCCGACTGTGATCGTACCGATCCGATCAAACAGATTCGATACACGCTTCTGCATTTTTCACTTTTATTCTGTTGGCTGTTTCTGTTCCATCGATCGAGCGTCGCTGGATGTTCGGAGAGAGAATGGAATTATTCGAGACACCGTGCGTGTGTACAGTGTTGATTATTTAAGAATTGCAAAAATTAACTGTGCCTACTCGTGTTCCGTGTATTTTTCTATTAATGTTGTTGGAAAGGTAATGAACAGGAATATTAAAGAGTTTACAAAGTATAAAAGGAATAATTTAGAATGTATATTGAAAAGTGGCTAATTCGGGTCTAAATAGACCCAGGCGTAGTCTTCTCGTGCTATCGTTCGAACTGTCTCTCATTCAAACATTCCGAAAAAAGAAACAGTTTCTTTATCATCTTTGAAATTTACACCAATTGCAACGCAATTGTTTCTTAGGTACTAGCTTGCTTATCTTTTGTTTATATAGTAAATATAAACGCAAATAAAGAAAGTAATAATACAGAAGCTACTGAATCGGTTACAGTACTAAAAACTGTGCAACATTTGTTCGAAATATTTTTTTGTACAACACATAATTTACGAGATATTGGGATTCGTAATTATGAGAGACACCGTGTATTTTAGTACACGTGTATCCCATGAATTTTCAACATCGATTTATTCGGTAATGAAGCTTCTTTTGAAAAAATGTTGCTCTACATTTTCGACGTACTTTTTCATGTAGTTTCAAGATTCCTTGATTTGCACCAACTATTCCAAAATACCCTAATCTGACTTAAACCAATATCATTATTGTACCTACAATATTTCGTGTATGTTCACAGTGATTTATAAGTTTAAAAAATTTGTTACAGCTTGATATTAAGTATGTCAATCTTTCAATGTTTCATACATGTTTGAAGTAATTTATAAGTTCAAAAAATTTGTTATAACTTGATATTAAGTGTGTCAACTTTTAAAGGAATGTCTTACGTGATTAAAGTAATAATCCGATATTAGATTACGTTTGTAGTTATTAATTATTACAGCTGCCTACATAAATTCATTTCACATTAAAATCAATTAATCTTTAGTTGTTTACAAATTCGAATAATTATTAATTACAAATTGTCCTATATGGAAACCTTGACACGGGCGTTTTATTTATACGCAAACGCAAGCAGCACGTTATTCGTACCTTGACTCTAATGATTGAATCACCTATGGTACTCTAACTTTCTCTAATTAACGTTTGTTAAAATTGAGAAGTACAAGTGTTACACGCGCAGCACCGAAATCTGATGAATAGAATTTGAGTAAAGGTTACAAGTAGGAACTTGATCATTATTGAAGAAACAATCGCGTCACGCGTGTCGTATTTTATGTTTGTTTCGTTAGTCGTTAAACTTTTCCAAAAGAAAGAGGAAAAAAAAACACTGAAGCAAGCGGTGAACATGCTAGAAATACACACAATAGACTACAAAAGGCTGCGAAATGGTCCCATTGTTGCGTGTTGGTAAAGTAATAATTACATCGTGACGAAATATCAAATCTTACCGTAACGTTGAACATTTTATTTACGTCCAACTATGTGAAAAAATTGTTTTAATTGTTTTCCAACGTATTAATGAAACCCTTTCCTCTACTTGCCACTATCGTGTCGCTGCCTTTACTTCACAGTCCCCTTCTCCTCCCTCTTTTTTTCCCTCTCAATTCGTAACCCATTGTTTCACAGCATTTTGATGAATTGTTTTACCCGTGCTGAATGCAGCTCTTTTTTTCCCCATCGACGTAATATCCTACATCGCAGTCCCTTTGCGGATAACTCTGACCCAACAGAGAAAGGAATAATTCCATTTCCCACTATTCACTGTACCTTAAATAAAAAATAAAAAAAATGTTGACGATGTAACGTCAGCATGCATGTTCTGCAGCAACGAAATTCCAATCGTTTGTTTATCCAAAAGATTTCAATTCTCGCTGACATCGTTTACAAATTTTTTAGACTGTTGTTAAGATAAATATTATTGTAATTATTGGAAATAGGTGTGACATCGATAATTTCAATGATCTTGGAATATTTAGTGAAGTTGGTTCACTAGAATCTCTTAAAGCAGAGCTGCCCAAACAGGCGGCTCGCGAGCGCAAGAATGCCCGCCGTTGCCCGCGAGTAACCCTGCGGGCAAAGCAACGAGCGTGACATCGATAGTAATGAATGAAACGAGAAACAACGTTAGAGTGGGGAGTGTATTGTTTAGCAAAGTAAACTTGAGAGCTCTGACGTAATTTCATACATATTTCTCGCATCTCACATTTTTGTTGCAATTTTTTACCGAAATATTTAAAAACTTTCTACTATACGTTATTTTAGTGTTAATTTTCACAGTTTTGTTGCAATTTTTTACCGAAATATTTAAAAACTTTCTACTATACGTTGTTTTAGTGTCAATTTTACATAGGAAACACAGTGGGGATTCTGAATCCCCGAGAACTAACGCTCACAACGTAGAAAACACCTTTCCGTCTGAATTATCGTTTACACTTACTACTTTTTCGTCTCTCTCACGTCTCCTGGAATTCATTTCACATCCACATCCACTACAAAGCCAGTAAATTGGCTAAATGAGGTGAAATTATTCTGTTTATAACCAGCTGAATCAAATTATTAACTTTGTTAATACAAGAAAGGTGAAATTCTATTTTGGAAAACCACTCGTCAGTGTAAATTCGTTCAAGCTCTCGTATTTTACTAAATACGATATCGAATGTTTCGGACGAAGAAGGGCAGAGTGTTATTTCGTGAAAACCACGTTAACGTAAATTTATTAGAGCTACGTACATACTATACATTTTGTAACGTGTAATATTAGTGTATACATACATACACGCATACGTACGATAACTTGATTAAAACTCAATTACTTGAAAACATATATGGCAAATTGGCGAAAACTCAAATACGGTTACAATTAATTAGTCATTCAGTGGATCGGATAACTTGCACAGGGCTAATTACTTGCACCTCTTTAACAGTCACTGTGCCACGTTGCGGTTCGACACTGATACGGCGAGATAGCTAGTGGAATTTCATCAAGCAGGTCAGTCCTAACATGCCCGTAGGTCGAAAGGCCTATCGATCATATAACCACAGGCGAATTTCAAGACACAGGCCCGTTGGCTTGGTGTTGGAATAATTTGATATTAATAAAAGCACTTCTTATGAGATAGCATGTGCTTCACGTGTCCTTTGTATTAAATAAATCATCATCCATTTGTAATAATCGAAATAAAATAACTTATTTTAATTTTTACTGATTTTTAAATGTTAGCTAGAGGGATTAAATTTTCGTTTGAGAAGAGAACCCAGCTAACAGGTTAATAAATATATTCTAAGTCTATAATAAAAGTTGACTGCATATTTTGAAAAGTTTACTGAAAATAATTGTCTTTCTAACCTCACTTTGTATAAGTTCTCTATTTTATTTAATTTTTCCTATGTGCATACTCCGTTATTTTTTCTCTTTTTCCTTTTTCTTTACTGAAAGTATTTTAAAGTAGAATGGAAAAATTTCAGCACAGAATATCGTAGAAAATGAAGAAATTCTCTCAACCTAACTGTTTACAAGTTCTTCATTTTAATTAGTTTCCTATATACGTGTATACTGTTATATTTTTCCTTTTCTGTTCTACTGGAAGCATCTTAAAGTAGAATGAAGAAATTTAAATGAAAAATATTTTAAGAAGTTAGTAAACAGAATGTTCAAAATTTCTTCAATATTCATTGGTGCAAGGAGGGTTGCCAGTCTACAGTAACATCTTCAAACGTTAATAACTAAACAACGAAGCGTCAAATGCAAATATTTTATTCTTCATTTTCGCTTCATATCAGGTTCCAGAATCACCTCTTAAATTTTCAACCCTATATTAACTATTCTAGACCTAATAATATCTACAAAAGTACTAGAAAGACAAGTATTTCAGATTCCTACGACGTTCTCGAACATTTTCAATGCAATTTGTCCCATTCGACGATAATTACAACTGTTTCCACTTGCACAGTACATTACGCACGTTTGCACAGTGTTATTCACAGAAGTTTCTCGCTGCTCAAAGCTGAAAGGACCGCCAGTGCCTAAAGATATCGATCACGTGAGATAATTCTCCGGCAAGGATGAAAAATCGTCTGTCGTAACGTTGAGAAATATTATTCAGAACAGGGTGCAAAGCAACGTAGCCGCATTAACCTCGAAATTAAGAAAATTACCAACCAGCTAGAGTGAGGGACAGAACTGACCTATGGAAAATTCCTCAGTGTCCCGCTCGGTTATTTTTTGCCTGGCACACGAAAGCGAGACAATAATACGTTCGGGGAAAATACGTCGGAATAAAAATTACGACTGGTAACGCTGTTAATATCTTACGATGCGGTGCTCGCTCGCGTTGTAGAAGATACGTAATTGCAGTCGCTCGGTGAACTTCTGGCCGATTTATGGCGCTGCGATATTCATGATGCCCCAGCAAGTAAATGGAATCCAGCCCTTCCGTGAAATGAAAAATTTTACTTTCAAAACGATCGTTTCTGTCCCGCAAACCGTGCAAACACGTACACCGAGAGCAATTGCGTTCTCCCTCTCACCTATTAAATTAACATGTATGACCGGGTCCTTCAAAATGCCACTGGCTGGCGTCCAGCCAAGTGTTTCTTCGGGCAATACCGCGACTGAGAACGATGAAAATATGAAAGAAAGTAGCCGGAGATTCGTATTCGTGTTTTCCGGGCAAACGGGCGAATTGAAACTCGAAGAAAGCTTTAAACGGCCACGCGTACAACTCGATATACATACACATATATATATATATGTATATAGGAAAGTAGACGATGGTGATTTTACTGCAGATAATATTGGTACTCCGCTGACATAACCGTCGAGACACTTATCTGAGTTTTTACGAGAGTTTGCGTAGTTTATCGAAGTAAAGAATAATTCTCGTTGCTGGTCAATTTTAGCAATGATAAATTAGTCCTCTATGACGTTGTATAATTTGAAAGTTACGTATTCGTTTGTTTTTGTAGGTATATAGGATCTTTCAGTAAGAGCGATAGAACTTTGAATTGAAATTAAATGAAAAGTACGAATGATAATACAATGTGTATTATTTTATTTTAAAGTATATTTAATGGCATTATATAGGAAATACAATATCATATAAAACGACCATCGAAATTTTTTTAAGAAAAAAAAAGAGGGAGAAAGAAATCCTTTGGAATTCTAATCTGTCCTCTAATAACACAAATAATTGCTGAGAGATTCCAGAAAGTTTAGGGACTTTTTATCATAGCAATTGACGACAATTTTTGGACGCTTATAACATTTCAATGAATCAGTTTGAGACATAAGTTTGTATGAAGTTTCTTCATCAACTCGACCTCTTTAACATGTAATATAAGCCTGATCTCGACTTTTTGGGTATCCTGTACCATTTATTACCATTTCGTTTCTTTGTAACAATTATTCATTAATTTTTCTAAATATTTTCAAAGATACGTGAAATCGCCAATTTTCAAAAAATAAAAGAACAGGGTTCCATACTTCCAACTTTGTAAAAAATGCACCTTTTTGGAGAACTCACTTCGAGGAGAATATATTCGTATTTTAAATCGAAATAATTGAAACGAGAAAACATTTGAGCTTTTGAAAATCGAAGAGAATTCTCAGAAATTTTGAACTCTCCTTATTTCCTTCTCTATCTTTTTTTCCACTGAAAATTCGAGCTTTATGGTTTACATAAAACTGCATAAACAACGAAATAGAAGAACTCTTGGCGAACAATTCAATTCGCCAAGCTGAAACGTTAATGAGAAGTCTTCAGAACTTTAGAATTTTGGATTGACAAAATTTTGGACTTTCAACTGTTCTGAAAATTACATTTATTCACATTTACATTTACACGAACGGAGACCATTTCTCGAAAATACTAAGGAACAACCTGCTGCATATTACCTTCGACGATAATTCATTTGAACGCGACTCGCGGTAGCTTTTCTCTTACTTGCTTTTACACGGAATCAGGATCATTATGAAATTAAAATGAAACGTCGACAACGCGAGTTTTGTCAGCAAACAACGCACTGGAAATAGGAATACCTGTTACGCTTGATTCAACACGGACTGTAAATATTAGTTGAATACGTTTACATACGTAATGTTACGTTCCATTTGACATACCACGTTGCACGCAGTTGTTTAAGGCATGCACGGAGCACACGCGTGTACAACGTTATCAGAAAGTTCAGTAACAACTGTTCTTGAGGAGGATGAATGATTGAATGCAAATCCTGAATTATTTCCAATGCATTTTATTACAAAGTTTATATAAATTAACAAAGACGTCTGATGACGATTCTTAGAGAGAAATGAGGGAAATGTTTACACTACAAAGTGATAAAAAAAACTGTCTCTCATTAGCATATGCAGTTAGATCCATGTATAACTAAACAGCAGCTTTCAATGCAACCTCCTAATAAAATAAACACACTTGTTAACCGTTTGAGTGCCTTTCTAAAAATTCAGTCGAAGAATCGCGCTTCTTTCGTCTTTTCTTTCCTTTTCACGTTACTTAGAATTTTTAATAAATGAAAAAATTCGTTTTAACAACAGCTCGAAACATACGAAAGCATGGATTTTAATTTAGTTGAACATCCATAAATGGTAACAGTAAAGACACGCATTGACAAAGTTCAGAAGTATAGTTAGTTCGATTCTGCAGACTTATTAACTGGCACTTTTGGGTACTGAACAGAAGAAGCTGCTCGACACTCAATCGATTAAGCTAAATTCTTATAGAATAATTTATAATCAACCACTTTTCACTTCGAACAGAATTTCAGAAATGGTAAACATTAAAAATCGACAATTAACTGTGTAACAAATACTGTTTTCGCTCACATATGTAAATGAAACTCCTCAGAAGAAGAAAGTGTCGATTTTACCTCGAATCTTTCTAGAAATACCGATCGTAGAACATTCGATCAAACTGCACGTCGTAACGTTGAGATTCCAAGGCCTAAAGCACGAGAAAAAGCAAGAAATAATTCCTGAGGATGGAGAAAAATCTGTGTTGGTCATGGATGAGTTTCCCTTTTACCTTCCTTTTTTTTTTTTCCTCGCTATGCATGCACTCCGCGCCGTCCGCTCGCGATAGAAAATCTGTCGATCTTCAACCGGACCTGATAGCCAGAGCTCGAGCCATCGGCAGCTCGGCCAGAATGAAATATCGATTTTCAATCGGGCATAGTTTAACACTCGGACGATTTCGAATAAAATTGCTAGGCAGTGGTCGACCCCTATCCTCTGCTCGTTCCTTTACCTATAAAAGATTCCGCGATACATGGCCAAACCGATCGCCGATGGAAATCGAAACGTTTACCAGCCATCTCGCTGGCAGAGAGATGGTTTGGGAAGGCTGTTGTCATTCCAACTGAGACTTTATGGCTACAGCCAAGAAAAATAGTCTCTCTATTCGACTTTTCTCCTCTGCTCTACCCTCTCTCGCTCTCTCTTTCTCACTTTTGCGAGTTTTCTCTCCCTTTCCTGTTATTTTCGATCGGTTCTCTGTATCCACTTTGGAAAAGCGTTAATGAGACCGAGCACGCGGACCTTGTAGCCTGCCGATCGTCCTACTGGATAGCGAGTACTTTAATTGGAAAACTTTCCAGCTGTCCTGGTCTGTACCATTTTTTTTTTTTCATCCTTTCTCTCTCTCTCTCTGATTTTTCTCTCTTTTCTTTTTCCTTCTTTTTTTACCTTCTTCGCGAAATCGGGGATTTATATTCAGCAATATAGGGATACGTTGAAACAATCTATGTTGCCTCCCTGTCTGCGAATCGTTTAACGAGCCACGCGATCCGACGAATCGACATTTTCTAATTGAATTCTCTGCACAGTTCAGAGAGAATTAACCGTAACTGGTATTTCTTTCGCGGTTCCTGTCAATGGGATCCAACAACCTTTGAACTTTTGTGATACGTCTTCTTGTACCGTGTTGTAATTTCGTTTTTGCGTTTGAAATAGATCCGTTTTAACTGAGAGATATGAGATTCGTCTGGGAAAGGTGTTCCTCTTTTTACTTTGCTGGATTATATCGAATGGATTTTCAATTAACTCTTTGCTCGATCGGTGTAATCGGAATTATTGTAAACAGGGGAATAAACGAATTTATTGGCAAGCGTTTGAAATGTTAAATAATTGTTTAATACTTCGTAATGTTATTACCGATATGGTGGTAATATGAGATAAAAATAACGACGATTTGGGAAATGTATTTGACCGTTTCAACTGATTTTTGTCCACTTTACAGATGTTGTAAGCAGCGTTTAGTTTATCTTTTCTTGTGCACTATTTTTCACATGTAAGAATTCGCTAAATTTTTGTGGCTGATAGGCTAACTTATTACTATTTATGTGTTTCAGAAAAAAAAATTTATTTTTCACGGAACAAATCAATCAATCTTTAACGTTCATTCGTCAAACGATCATTTCTATAAGAAACAAGGTTCTGAAGCTATCGATTAGTAACGACTACCCTTCTCTAAGGCACTCTTAAGTTTTGGAAAATCAGTTTCTAATCAATAACCACTCAAGGAACAGTTCCTCGAAGCAAACAGCAATCATAAGAAGTTCACAGTTAGTTTTTAGTCAATTACCATCTCCACGAAAGACGGGTGAACTTCGCCAGATCAGTTTCTAATCAGTAAACCGGTCAACTAACGTTTCCTAAAGGGGCTGGATACCTTTTTGCCAGTCAAGATCTCCTAAACCGTTTAAACTTCAGCCCGATCAGTTTCTCATCGCTAACTACTCAGTCGATATTTAAGGTAATCGGGCTTTCAGTAAGCTGGAAATTAAGCTAAGGAATAATTGATTGCTGATTATACGGTAATCACGATCAAATTCAAGTGAACGCTCTTATTTGCTGTTTCATTATTAATCGATGTTTCACAACACTAAGACGTTGCATATGAAATAGCAAATTTCTAAAGAAAATCTTAAACTAAACGTTGAATTTGTTTAAACAAATGTCAATGAATTGCAAATAAATTTATTACTCATAGAAATCTAACAGATAGCTTTTGAATAAAATTTTAAATATCTCGTGAAAGGTTAATTTTATTATTTTAACACTTTTTAATTCAGAATTACACGAGGTATCAATTAATTTGATGAAATTTGTAGTGTTATAGAGTTACACGTTTAGAAAAACAAGTGTAATTGCATTTTGCGACTGCATTGATGTATTTCTGCAAGAATTCGCGCTAATTGATGATAGAGCTTATGAAGTAACGTGAAAACTTCGCTCTACAATTTTTCCTTTTGTGCGAAAAAATTTTGAATAGCTTGTCGAATTTTTTTCTTTTAATTTGTGGAACTTCCGGCCACAGATCTCATGAAAACTTCTATTTAAATTACATTTTCCAATTTTCATGA
Organism: Anthophora plumipes; assembly: GCA_951804975.1. Lineage (NCBI taxonomy): Eukaryota > Metazoa > Arthropoda > Insecta > Hymenoptera > Apidae > Anthophora > Anthophora plumipes. The sequence goes on along the minus strand of OX638123.1, from coordinate 12,304,192 downwards.
TATTCTTTGCCTTCTATTACCTTGCTGTCTTTTAACACACATACGTAACATATTTTATCTAAATATTACTTCACGTTACAATTTTTCTCCTTTTATCTGTACAAGCTTACGGAAAGTGTAATTAAAGTCGTTGAAATCACTGTTATTTTAAAGAAAATGTCAGTTGAAGTGAAAAAAGGTTTGTTCGCGGAAAACTTCGTTGTTTGACGATGTTTGATAAATATTTGACAATTGAAGTGGTAATTACAGCTGCGAATATCGAATTGAAACGTGAGGCATTTATTCCAGATAAGAAAGGAAAAAAGAAGAATTCGTTTTACTTTTTCAACGCAGATTATTTAAATCCTTTGAGGTACGAGTTTTATTCTACGGAAAAAATTTTCGAAGTTTAAATGAAGAACTGAAGCTTACACGACGGTAGAGCTAAATCAAACTTGTTGAAAGTTTTTCTTATTCTGGGTAACATTTCAAAATGATCCTAATGATCAGTGGAAATTTTAAGAATGCTCTGTAATTGGTAAAAAAGTTTCGTAGCTGCAGATACGGTTCCAAGTGTTCGTAACTTCAGAGTATGCTGAATTATAATTTATGAAAAATAGAATCGAGTTGTTCAATTCAACCTTCTCTTCTTCTTTCTGTTCAAAACAAGATTTTCTGACAGATATTTGGAAACTTTAAAAAACTAATTAATCTAGGAATTAAATAAGGTTGTTTTCGAAAAATATTAGGTTACAAAAATATTTGCACTAGCAAAAGGATGACTTCCAACATGAAAATTCCAAAAATTATGAAACTTTGAGGATATACTTTATAATAATCTCTTTTGCTGTCTAAATTCACGTTGAGGATTGAAATTAACGCCAGAAAATTCATCTATTTCGCTTCTCTATATTTCAGCTAACAATTTAGAAGAGATAGAAATACACTTTTAAGATAAAAGTTACTTCTTTCGATTAGATCCATCAAACGGTGAGAATTTCATCAATCTTCAGAGACAAAAACTACACACTTATCGTATCAGAATATTAGGAAGCTTTTTAAGCATTTATAATAAACTTAGGATAACCTGATAACCTCAAAAAACAAAAATAAAACGCTGAATAGTTACGCGGTACTTCGAGTCGACTAGCAGATGAGAACCACTGACATAGGACCTCGATAGCGTATTTAAAGCAACGATGCAAATAGGTGAAAAAATGACACCAATGAACAGTGTATTTTTATTTTTCTACTGCTCTCGTACACCTGTTCTCTTGTACGTGCATGTTTGCTCGCGGAGCAACAACATTCGCTCGTGTACGAACTGAATCGACAACACCAGCCTACTGGTACGGTCGATTTCTCGTTGCGAGGAACGTGGGCAAAATTTTCTTCAGTCAGAAAAATCGAAGATTTATGTTGATACAGATAAGCGAGCGTAGAACGACACACGCATTTCACGCATGCAGTTTCTAGTCGTATCCATTAAAACTGTACCGCGCGTATAGGAAGAGGAGAGAGGGGAGGAGGAGGAGAAGTAGCGAGGGGGCAGCACGAGAGCACGCTAGCACGTCATTCGCGTTTATCGCGAAACATGGCAAATATCCGGGCATAGGCGTAAAATTTGCATCTCAAAAAGCCAGACCGACAGGCTCGCGCGTCGCTGCACATTCGATAGACGGCCTTGATGATAGCGTGGACCGCTTTGTGTCACGCCGCGTACATATATTCAGCGCCAAAAGAGCGCGGGGGCTGTAATTAAAATTACAATCCTTTGTGGCCATTCCGCACGGTTTTCGCTGGTATCGTTAGCCTGACGAGCCGGTGTTATTTTCAGAATATAATTCAGTCGGCGTCCTGTACACCACCGATCTACCCACCTCCAACCCTCACGCCCCTCCCCCCTTCCCTTACAAATCCCCCTCTCCTACGTCTCTGAATTATGTATTAGTTTGTATTTGAAGCGTGGAATTTACGAGACGACCGGTCGCGGAACGACGACGGTTTAAACATCGTGCGCAATTAACAAAGCGTACTGGTTATGTACCTGCAGCCACGGAGAGCGCTCTCACAATTCGCCGTGGCCGTAAACAACTTGCCCATTGTGCTACATATGGTTTCTTCTGAACGGCTAGCGTCTGAAATATCATGAAACGTGCGTGAATTCAACGAGGGAGGTATGAAAATTGCGGGAATTGTGTATCCACTTTCAAGCTGGAGAAACGAGCATGTTAACGTTTATTCACATTTGAAGCTGCTGGTAATATAAACATTGTGACTGCTTGTTTGGGGATGTAGAGCCTGGCAAAGCAACATTGAGACAGTGGGCGGGGTTTAAATAGAAACAGGAATCGTCATATCTTGCAAATAATGTTACGAACAAAGAGCAAATGATGTCAATGGAGTGGGAAGTAACAGTAGAGTGGGAGTGTAAGCTCATAAATAGGCGTGGTCAAGTAGGCGTGGCTAAGCAAGCGTGGTTAAGTAGGCGTGGTCAATTGGGCGTGGTCTATTTCGTGAATATCGCTTCGTCCTCCTATTTCTCTGAACATTGTCCTATGAACAATTTACAACACAGTCTTACTATGTGGCAAAGAAAACTTGGGACCTCAAATGGGCCTTAGAATCGAGGCATAGGAGATCTAGAGAAATCGTGATGTCTCTCTACTCTCACGTGTACTTTTATAGTCAGCCAATCACGGTTAGGTTAGCATAAAGCTGCTGTACTTTCTCTTTTATGAACAACAGGTCACCATCGTCATTCACTCTAGTTATTTACCTAGATAGGCCCTTCTGCTTCGTATGGAACTTGAATAGTAGAAATAGACTGCTCCGCCCACTTTTCTCTTCCTGGGACAGGCAATGACGTCAGTGGTCTCAAGTTTACTTATAATGCCTACGTCCCCGTATTCCTACTATTACTGTTTCTCCCCACTGTGAACAAGACTCTCGACGTCGTTTGCTCCGCCCACTGCCCCACCCTCCGCCCTAGGCAGAGAAAGTTTGCTTTGCTGGACTATACCTATGATCGACAGTGTACAAATCAGTTAAATATGTGGGCACAATTAGCAGACTAAAATGTAAATAAATTCGTTTAAAAAACAAAGAAAGTATTCGATATCGTTTACTTATTTCAATGAAATTTTTGCCATATATACAACTGGCAGAAATCTACAAAATCTCTTTTAAATTTTAATTACCGGCTTGAATAAAAAACAAAAAATTAGTGTAAAACGCGAACATCGTTATTTTCTTTGCGATTTCTAACAATTACAATTTTTTCAAAATTGTTTGTACTCATCGTCTGAGAAATTGATCTTCCTATCTTTTCGAAAAAATAAAATTCACGTTGTTTAGACCAATGTTAAAGAAATTACTCTGCTTTAAATGGTGTCCGAATACTAATGAGACTGATTGCACATATTTTCCCGATCCAATTGCTGAATACAACGTGAAATAAAAATCGCAAACAGCAACTAGTATGCATTTGAATAATCCTCGTTGGCTATACCACAGATTAATACCTGCCAACACTCGTAAGAATCGATCATTATCCTTATCGAGCATAACAGGGGGAACATGATATATTCGAGCATTTATCGATAGTTAAGCGTAATCACGACGCGTGTGTATGCGTGCGCGTGTATACACATAAATGAGAGGAGGGAAACTATATCGGATGCGCGCGCAACGTGGACCACTTTATCGATTTGATATTTCTCGTGTTTCTCGTTCAAGTGTTGAGCATTTTTTTTTTTATTTCTTTTTTTTGTATTTTCAAATTCCTACTACCGTGTACAACGTTGCAACAGCAACGAATGCTCATAAAATGTATTACTCATAACTGATATTCACATGTGTGCCTGTGTGTGCGTCTCTCATCACCGATGAAGAAGAAATCATATGCACTTTGGAGGCGATAATTATAAAATTAGTAATATTTTTAATACTTCTGAATTACCTGAAGCCTGAAATTTGTTTTGTCGGTCGAAAGTATTGGGACATGTCAAATGTTCATCTTAATAAAATTAAAAAGCAGAAGAATTTTCCAAAAATTATCCTTGATAGCGTTACGAAGTTTCATAAAAGAAAATATAACTTAAATGTTTCTAGAAAATTAAATAATAGAGATAATTACGATGTAACCATTATATTCTTATTTATATTATAAATGAAAAGGAATTTTTTATTTCAGACGATGGTAGCGGGAAGCTGCTGCTAAAGCAACAGGTGTTTCTTAATAATTCCTTCATTTTGTAAAATTTGTATTTTACGAAAATTACTTTTATATCATATAGAAATGTGAACATTTTCATTTGGTAGATACCTATGAAAAAAAATTTCAAGTTTTATTGGTTTTTCGACATTTCGGGGCATTTTGCACCTTTAACAATGTACTTTAAATAAAAGTTGCTTCATATAAATATTTTCCGTTTATTTCAGTATTATTTGGATGTGAGCTAGCTTAAAAGCATATATAAAGATGCTTCTACTATCTTCTGAGGAAAATAGCGCGTAAGTAAAACAAAGTACACCAGTGAATGCAAAAATATCTGGAAGATATTTATGAAAAGGAAATACCACGGAATACCTTACCATTTTTACACGTACTCGTGTTGCACATCATGTAACAATGTTTAGGAAAATGTTCTGAAATCCGCGAATATGCTCCGGTATATTTGCTGTTACTGACCGCTATAATGTTGAACCCTTATGGAGTAACGGAGAGAATACTGCCCGTTATCCGCGTTTTCCGTATTTGTGAAAGCTAGACACCTGATATTTCACGTGCTTATGTAGTAATATTCGAGGACATTACTTTCGAGGGATCTAATGTTCGTCAAATATGAAATATTTAAAAATATATTTCTCTAATATTTATCATACATTATTCTTTTGATACTACTTATGTTGTATAGCAAATGAGGAATTTGTAAAGGCTATGACTTTCGTTGGCGGATAAAGAATTGTAGCTTACAGTTTGTATCAACTTTACAAAATTGACATTTATTCCTAAAGTGGTCATAATTACCAATAAGCAATCATTAATAAAGCTACTCTAACTTTTTCTATGGTATATTATTTATATTTTTCTCGTTTAGTGCGTCCGTTAGTAGTTTGACGATGTTTGACGAGAGTTATTAATAGATAAACTAGTATTATTCCTAGAATATTCATAATCATAAACTAGCAATCATTAATAAACTTACTATAACCTTTCCTGTAATACATTATTAATATTTTTGTTGTTTAGTATCTCCATTGCTAGTTTGACGGTGTTTGACGAGAGTTATTAATAGATAAACTAGTATTATTCCTAGAATGATCATAATCATAAACTAGCAATCATCAGTAAAGCTACTATAACTTTTCCTATGGTACATTATTAATATTTTTGTTGTTTAGTATCTCCATTGCTAGTTTGACAGTGTTTGACGACTATACTCGTGATAAAGGAACGATAACTTATGTCGCACATTGTTTTCAAAAATATTATATTCCAAAGACTGTATAATATTTTCATTTCTTCTTGCATATCTTGTTTCTCATGTATGAGAATTTCTCTTGGTCTTTCGCACAGTTATTGGTTTTTCGCAAAATCCAACAAATAGTATTTGCCATTCTTGTTACAATTAATTTAAAAGCAGGTATGTTTACTCTGCGATTAAAGAGTATACTCGTCGCTTTGATTTTATTTACGTGAACACACACATACACATACACACACAGACATACGTACTAGACGTTCAAAACAAAATTCCACCGTTTAATGATTAAATTGAATGGTGTCTCCGTATATCTACGTCCAGCGTCACTTCTTCGTATACAGACACCTCAGGTTTGATACCGACGTGCATTGAACTTGATCCCAGCGGAATTTTCAGCAAACAGGACTATTCGTCGATGAAAATCGATACAAGAGAACAGGATGGCCGGGCTCCACGTTTGTGTAAACGAACGATGGTACGTGCATCGCATATTTCAAAGCATTCGACTATTTCGCCAACAATGAAACGCAACTTGTTTTTTCATGTAGAGCTTTCGTTACCCATGTTGGCCGCTTGTTTACAAAATGCTTTATGCACACGAGACAAATACAGTATAGAGTCTAATCGGTGAATACAAACAACCCCAGTTACACGAAGGCGAACCCACGAATTTTCTTTCTTCTTTTTCCTCTTTTTTTTTTTTACCTTGTCTTTCACTTTTGACAAGCCTTTAACTTTCATGCACGAATCGCATCGATTCTCGACCGGCAAATAACCGAAGGATGGAACGAACGAACCTTTCGCTAAGACAGCAACGAGGATGGTTTTACCTTTTGTTCGTACACCAGAGACGATTTACTTCGATTCAAACGCGAAACGGTGAAAAGACACTTGGAAACTGGCACGGGGACACAGAGAATATTTGTAACTTAAACTCTCCTGGGTAAAACGAAATCCGATACTTTCACGATTCGTTACTTGGCCGTTGTTTCTCGTGAATTTCGGAAGTGAGTGCTAAGGGAAATTTGTACACCTTCGACGAGATGCGCGTTGCGTTGCCTTGCTTAAGGGGCTATTTCGATGTGACAGGTGGTTTTCGGTTTAGACTCCGTTACAAATTTTTCTATGGAAATTCTGTGGATGTTATTAACATAAACTTCATTCCTGTGTGTTTATCTATCTTTAGAAGATAGTTACAAATTTTTTTGTTGAAAAGCAATTCAAGTTGGCTACAGTGGAACGTGTCAAAGTGAGGTATGAAAAAGAAGATGTAATCTTTTTTATATTATCTCGAAAAATAAAATACTATCTTAAAAAAGCAAAAGATAATCTTTTATAAGAAGAAGATATTATTACAAAAAGAGATACTATTCTTTCGTACAACTTCGAAACAAGATATCATCTGAAAAATAAAATACCTTCTCAAAAAAGAAAGATAATTCTTTTTATATCATCCCAAAAAATAGGATACGATCAAAGAAAGTTACTACAATTTTTATACCATCTCGAAAGAAGGTATCAACTTAGAAAGAGAAGAAATATGACGTTTATAACATCAACGAGTCGGTGGTTGCCATGATTTAAGGCGTTTTGCATATCTGAAATGAAAGATCCAATTGATTCGTATTTAACATAGCCTGCAGCTATAGTCGTTAGCAAAAAGAACATGGAAAAGAAATGAAACGAAGAACAGTTGTTGTAAATAAATTTATTTTTAATGCATATGTGGATCGTATGAAATACAAGGTTCTTTGTACCTTTCCTTTGCTATTCCCTGTATTTATTTCCTTCTTCTTTTTTATTTCTTTTCTTGTTAGTTCACTTTCTACACGTTTCTCTCGCATTTCGCGTGAAAATATAAATACGTGATTTTCCGGCGCAAACACGGTCGGTAGAAGTGTGTCAATCTAGATATTGAGCGGCCAGATATCGAACGTAGAAAATATTTGCAATGAAAACTTCTGAGAAAAGCAGTATCCAGACTGTTTGCATTTCCGCAACACTCGCCTCCTGTGCAGTCGCTTTCACGCATATCGCCGAACTTTAGAAGCGATCGCCATAGAAACTTGTATGGATTTCTACCTTTGGGAGAAGTAGTTCATTCGTGTATTTTCTTAACGAATGATTCCAACATTCAGAGAAATGTAGGTAATTGTTTGCTTGTTTATTCATGAGCTAGAATGCAATGGAAAGAAGTTAGAATGTTATGGAAAGAAAAAGTATAAAACAAATACATAACTTACCTATGAAAAATTTTATTACTATTAATAGCGAATGGTTCAATTCAAGTTTATCGATCAATGAAAGTTTTGAAGCTTCAAGTAGTATTTCAAACTATTACTCTGTACTTTGTTAAAAATTATAGCTTCGATCAATAATCACGTTTATTATATACTACTATTACAAATAAATATATTTGACATACTTATGCTTATCGCTATGGTGTAAAATAAATTTTTACAATAAATAATTAATATTCACATTTATTACATTACTATGCAATTAATAATTGCATTTATTATATAATATTGTTTGGAATAAATATTTTCGATACACTTGTACCTATCGACATGATGCAAAATAAAGTTTTATAATAAATAATTTGTATTTATATTTACTATGTCACTATACAATTAATAATTACATTTATTATACAATACTATTTGGAATAATTGTACCTATTGACATGATATAAAATAAAGTTCAATAATAAATAATTAGTATTTACATTTACTATATACTATTATTTTGAAGAAATATTTTTGATGTACTTGTATCAATTGCTATGACATAAAATATATTTAAAATAGATTTTCATTTATTCTCTCATTCAATAATGTACACTGAACAGTATAAATTTTTACATAAACTATATTAATAATTATTTTCAGTAGATTTTAGTTGAGGTACATGCAGGACTGGTTGTCTGGACATTCCTAAAACGTGCGAACAATGGCCACCCATGTTCAATGCATTAATGTGGACATGAACCAGGACGTGACACTTGAAAAGTCGAGAAAATTTTCGAAGCTCGAGAGTTTCGACGAGTTATAGCGTCGCGGCTGGATCGTATCTTTAACGGTCTCACATATAGATGAGGACACGTGACACCTGGATTTGGTTAAGCACTTCGCACTGAAGGAGAAATGGCTTCGGCACGTTTCGTGTTTTCCTATTTTCTATCCATTCGAGGGACAGATGGCGAAATCCTTTCGTAAATGCATTTAAAAATTCTCTTTTTTTAAATTACGCACAGTGCGTCTGATTTTTTAATAAATTTCTTCGCAAATTCGAAATATTCAAAACGAAACTTGAAGTATTCACATTCAGGCAAATTCGAGTATTCGAATTGTTGCAATAGGTTGCGAACTATAAATATTCGAATACAAATCGAGTTCAGACATCGAATTCGAACTATTCAAACCTAATATTCAAATTTTAACATTTATATTCAACTAAACAAGTTCAAAGTATTCAAAATGTAAATGTAGCTAATTAAACTCAAACTATTCAGGTATTTGAATTAAGTCAATTAAGTTTGAACTATTCAAACTTGAATACTAAAGTTCAGAGGTTCGAATTCAGTCGATTGAATTTAAGCTGTTCAATGTTAAATCCTTAAATTCAAATGTTTGAATTCAGTTGAACCAATTCAAGCTATTCTAATTTAAATATTCTTATTCTAGTATTTAAATTAAGCTGGTCAAACTGAAACTATACAAATTTCAAATTCAGTCAAACAAATTCAAATGATTCAAATTCAAATTATTCAAGTTTAAATGTTTCAATTCAGCAAATCGAATAAATTCAAATTGAGTGAATCGAAGTTAAACTGTCCAAATTTAAATACTTAAATTCGAATACTTGAATTCAGCTAATCGAATTCAAAATATTCATATTTTTCAATTTTTCAAGTTCAAATGTTCGAATTCAGTCGAATCAATTCAAACCATTCGAATATTCTTGATTACACTGTTGAAGTACAGTCAGCCCGATTCAAAGGACTCAAAATTAAAATTCATGGAACAGAGATCGTTGATGTACATTGTCACAGACGAAGATGAAGAATTTTTGTTAAAAAAAATAATAATAATTTTATTACTGTACTTATACAAGACGAATATACAATACGGATCTTATCACAGAGAGTTTCGAATTAATAATGAATCCTCGTGTCTTTAATACTTTCTTTCTAAGTAAATATTTGTCCCTGATGCTCTAAATTTATCTCGTTAATTGTTTACGTCTGATCTGGGTCACAAAAGGATTAATATCTAAAACTCGTGATTCATCTGCAAAAATTACCGAACGAAAGGTGCCATGCTCTCGCAATTTTTCTGCACGCATTGATCATGTTACCTGAAGTCTGGTTACGTTCGAAGAGCACTTGTCTCGATCATGCCATTCTCCGTCAGGCTGAATGTGCAAATCCACTATGAGTTACGTCTCGCTCTCAACGCTGGAACGTAATGGAAGTCGATCTTCCTTCGTTGCATATATTACACAGCTGCTTTCGACTTCGTTCTACATCCCTCACCCGTATAACCCAGCCACGATTCCGCGACCTTTTATTCCGATGTCCACGAAACGAAGCAGCCAGTGACCACGCCCTTAACCGGAAGAAACGATCCTCTTCATTCCAGATTTTAAAGTATCATCCTGAATGCTCGATATGGAAACTTAGCGCGGCACGGCCTGTATAAAAGGATCAAAACTTAAATGAAGTTAGCGGTCGGATGGAGGATTCTCCTCGAGAGCAGAAAGGAAAACTAGGAGGTCGAAAGATGGTGAGGAGGGGGCGTGGCAAAAGGTTCGAGGGAAATGATTCTGTATGGCCGATCTCAAGCTCTACGTTTTGCCACCTGCATTTTCCATCTCTTCGCCCTTTTCCCATCAACCTGCCCTTTATTTCATTCGCGTCCCACCATGGCCTCCATTTAAATAATATTTTGCAAAACAGTCGATGCAGAAGACGGGCGTTAGCTCTGTTCGAGGAACGTTTTACTTAAACCACCGTTACTCCGTTCCACGGTTTTCCTACAATTTCATTTTCCTTCTCCAGCCCTCCTACCTCCTTGCCCCACCATCTTCGCCGGAGTCCATTAAGACTGTTACATCTTTCCGTACAATTTGTTTTGCGCGATTTTACGGGGAACGAATAGCAGAAATGCGTCGGAATAAAGTAATCGTACGGCCTCCAAGGCAGCTCGGGCGCTCACTCTATTCTTGTAGATGCCGTGGCTGTACTCGAAGCGACGTGGAAATGGTTTCAAAGGGGAACAAAAGACAATCTGATCCGTTCTAAATTGAGGAGAAAGGGTTCTCGTTCGAGGCCGAGACACGATAGTCCGGGTTTAGTGGGTTTCGAGTTGCACCGCGCGAGAATTACTGTGTTTCAATCTTACACCTCGCTTTCTTCTTTTCTTTCCTTCTTCTCTTTGAGGAAACTTGCTAAATTTTAGGACATTTAACAGTGCAATCGAGCTTCATCTTGTGGGATATTGGTAAATATATTTTTTCATCGAATGTAACATATTTTGAGTAAATCAATATGTTTAATATATTTTTTATTATGTACTATTTATATTTATAATATTTTTGTAATACTTTTTATAAACGGAATACAAATAAATTTGGTTATATGTGAGGATGAGAATGGATTTAAGAAGTTTAAATGAATACTGATTTATTTGAAAATTTTATTATTAGAATGTATATTTTAATATTAGAATAAACCGAATTATAATAACTATATATTATTGTTATTTTTAATTGTTGTTGATTTGTTCTTTCATGTATTATAATATTCTGAATAATTTTCAATGAATTAATTTATAAGGAACTTCAATTATCAAATACCTGATAATAAATATCAATCGAATATTTTAAATTTTAGGAAATTATTGATGTATATTACGTTATTAAATTTGTTCAAATTAATACCATATATTTTCATATTGTGTGGCCATTTCTTTCTTCTCCTTGAAGATTGAAAGACGTAATTTGATCAATAAAAAGGCACTTTTCTACTGAAGCAAGAGGATCATAAACGAGTGACTAGTTCAGAGTTGTTTTGAAGTATCTACTTGAGCGACGATCCAATGGTGGAGACATAGATAGAATGTACAGTCTAGTGAAGCAAACGTGAGAACTCAGACATCATCATCTGCCCCAGGAAGGGAAAAATAGACTGTCACACCTGCTTTTCCGAAGACTCTCTCGCACAAGGCGGAGCTTACCAGAGTGGGCGTGGCAAATAACGTCAGCAGTCACGAGCAGAGTGGAAGTAAACGATAGTAGTGGAAGTATAGGATCGTATTATTTGGCAAAGCAAACTTAGAACCTGCGATGTCATCGACTACCCTAGAAAGGAGAAAATAGGCAGTCACAGTATCCCTTCTTTTGCTCAGGGCGGAGCCTAAGACAGTGGGCGTGGCGAATAACGCCACCAGTAGTGAAAATTGTGGAAGGAAACGCTAGTGGTAAAAATGTAGGCTCGTATTATCTGGTAAAGCAAACCTGGGACCTGTTTGCTGTTGAAAGGGGAAAATAGGCAGTCACAGTATCCCCTCTTTTTTGTTCAGGGCGGAGCCTAAGACAGTGGGCGTGGCGAATAACGTCACCAGTAGCGAAAAGAGTGGAAGTAAATGGCCATAGTGGAAGTGTAGTCTCGTATTATCTTAGAAGGCAAACCCTGGAACCTGTAACGTCATGGTATACCCTAGAAAGGGAAAAATAGGCGGGGCATTATATCCCCACTATTCACGTTATTCACAAAGCAACTTTAAGGGGAGTGGCGTGTAAATAAATGACTGAAATGAGGCAAGATCGTCGCCTATTGTTCATAGAAAAATAATTGCGACAGTATTATGTTGCTGTGATTATTGTTAACTATGAGAAAGGACGTAGGAACAAATGAGATATCCTTATTTTACCACTGTTGGCTCACTAACAGCGAGACGTCACGACTTCTCCCATATCTACTACATCTCAACACTAAGAACCGCCTGAGGTCTCAAGTTTGCTTTGTCAGATCATACGAGCCTACATTTCCACCAGTAACGTTGCTTCCCAATCCATTCGCTACTGTTGGCTTCACATGCTCTTTACTTGGCCCGTAGGGCTGCTCGGGGGCTACGCCGGGCGTTTCTGCGCTCGTGATACGTCCGCTTGGGCAGCTATGCTTTAAAGGATTTCAGGGAATCAACTTCTCTCCTACATACACACAACGTTGACACGTCACAATGGTGTTTTGGAAACACTGTATCTGCATTAAAACCGTAACGTTAACAATCTAAAGTATTCGATATTTGGCTGAGCCAGCGTCGAAAACAGTCTGTTCATTCTCATCGTATTAAAGCAGAAGATAAACCGTTCTCATTTCATTACGCTTCACTCCCGTAATTCCTTTATCTTATTAACAACTTTAATTTTCTGCCGGTCCCGATTCACCGTCGATATTGCAAGAAGGCTTTAACACAACTGAATTATACACCAGGCCGATCTCTCACGGTTCATTGTTCATATTAATTATAGCGACCTATTATGCTGGCAGATATTCAGAGAAGGAGAACTAAGACGGAAGAAGAAGAGAAAGAAGAAGATGAAGAAAACGATGAAGAAGAAGAAGAAGAAGAGGATGGAACAAACAAATGAACAAGGACAAAGAAGGCTGAAGAGAGAGAGGGAATTGGATACAGGAATGGGAACAGACAAAGCTACTTCCTCTCGGTATAACGCTTTGCCGGTGAATCGGAGACAGAAGTGGAAAGACTCTAATACACCAAGCAGACTGCAATCAGAAAGCCAAGTTCTCTATTCGTCTTTCGCCTTGATATCTACATAGATCCGTGACATATCTCCTTCCTATATTCATTTGCCCTTTGACGTGCAAGATCTTCGCATCCCATTAATATCAGATTTGCCACAGAGAGGCTGAACGCGATGCTTCGGTAAATTAAAGCGCCATCTTGCTATCCGTCCATTTAGCCAGATCTTCGTCTGACTGTGTCGTTGAAAGATATTTTATCGTACGATGACCTTCTTTTTTTGTAGATTTTACATTCACCTGGCTTATCTACCATGGCGTTTCTTCGATGTCGTTTCAATCAGGACAGGAGGTCAGAGTTTATTTCAGAAGTATTTTAATTCGCAAGTAATAACGCACACAAATATCGAGTATTCACTTTTCCTTTTTTATATTATTCGAAATTGGCTATGTTGATTTTAAAGCAATTCTCAAATATTTTATTTTCTGAATATGCAAAACGAAAATTTGGACGTACTCTTTTGCAAAATATAATTGTAATAAAACTTCAAAACCCGGTTTTCGGTTCTTCATAAAATGAAAAATCGGGTAACCTGTTTTTAGTCGGGTATTTTAATAAAGTAAAAAGATAAATAGACTATTACTTTAAGTATACAATAAAACCTACCTTAAATATAGCTGTAAACCAAGGAAAATGAATAAAAATATACAACACAAAATTTAGCAATTAGAACCATTCTTTATTTAAGAATTATATTTATTTGCAATAAATAAAGTACAATATAAACACTTCATGAATAACAATAGAAAAATGAAATTATTTATCACTTGAAAAAACAAACACAAAAATATAATTGACTTTCGGTTTTCCGGGAAAACCTGGATGTTATGGTTAGATAAATTTGAACAAAAAACCGGTTAACCGGTTTCAGTTTTAACTGGTTCGCACAAGCCCTCCTTCTGTTTCATCCTCGATCGAACTAAAAATTTCTTAAGAACCCTCCTTTTTATAGCACTTTACGAGAAGGATCCCCAAGGCTCCAGTTACAGAGCTTGAAGCACATACTTTCGAAACAATACTACCAAAGGAAGTGTGACAAAAAGGAAAATACAATAGAGTACGCCCTTAAAACGAATCGCTTGGTGCGTTTAGATTAGACGTCCGTAGCACACGGTACGTAGCCTGATCGTATTTCAATTTACGGTCGAAGTTGGAACGTAGCCGTTGGTCTAGCAGGGACTCGGAACTTAATAAAAGGATAACCACAGAAAGATTTCCGTAAAGCACTCGTGACTTTCATAGCGGGTACCGGATGGCGGCGTGGCCAGGATAGACCGTCCTTCTTTTCCGGCACGCCGTGCTTTTCCAGGTCGCTGCTTTACACCGAAACACTTTCTCGTGTCTGACGACGGGAATCCGATAAAAGTTTCGAGGATTATCCGGGGAACAGGGCCGGGGGGTCGAAGTTGTTCGTAACGCAAGCATATTGACCGCGACGCGCGTGAGAATAATGACGACACGGGTGAGGACCACGGAAAATCTATCGTGGCCTTTTCCTAGAGTTATCGCTATCGGTTACCTACGAAACCACGGGTCATCACGATTCTAGCCACGTTCTGTCCAGGATAGAACGAGAGAGAAAGAGAGAGCGACTGGAAGGATGAGAATGGAGGTGTGAGATGAGAGTAGAGTAAAGAAACGAAGTAGAAGAGCGAGAGGGAAAGGCATATAGCAAACGAGAGAGAAATAGAGCAAGAGAGAAAAGACGAGAGGCAAGAGATGACTCATAAAATACAAAGAGTGTGGGAAAGAAGAAAAGAAGGAGCAGAGATGGAAAAGGACAAAAGTAGAAAGGAAACAGTGTAGAAAAGAGGGAAAGAGGCACAATTCTAGCCACGTTCTGTTCAGAATAGAACGAGACAGAAAGAGAGAGCGACTGGAAGTGATGAGAGCAGAACAAAGAAGGCAAGGAGAAGAGCGAGAGGGAAAGAGTGAAAGGTAGAAAGTAAATGAGAAGGAAATAGAGCAAGAGAGAATAGAAGAGAGGTAATACAGGGCTCATAAGGAAACAAAGAGTGTGGGAAAGAAGAAAAGAAGAAGAAAAGATCAGAAAGGGGAAAAGTAGGAAGGAAACAGTGTGTAAAAGATGGAAAGAGGGTGAGGAAAAAGAAAGGAGAAGAAATTAAAGAGTATAGGAAAGAAGGAAAGAGAAGGAAAGAGATGCAAGAAGAAGAGAGAGGAGAGAAGAAACCAGAAAAAATGTGGAAAAGAACAACGAAGAGAAGGAGTGGCGATACGAGAGGTCCAGGAGGAAAGCAGAGAGGCGACAATAACCGTTGGGAAACGAAAACGATCCACCGGTAGGAATTTCCTACAAGGGGGAAGGAAAGGCCGGTTATTAGCTCCTATACTAGCCTGTATAGTGACGTGAACATAGTAGCGGTGCCGAATCCTACGGTAATTACCGTGCACACGCGGTAATTTAGATCCTTCCCAGAGGGATTTATGCAAGAAGGGCTCAGGAACGGAAGAAGAAACCGCTCGATCTAAGCGTGGCCAAGGTAAGCCGGAAAAAAACGATTAAGCTCATTGATTTTAATTGTAATTCGATGAACATCGTCAAGTGGCACGGATATACAGGGCGTTCGAATAATCGCGATACCTTGTGAGAAATTAAATCGAAATTGAGAAATAGATATTCTTTCTTTTGCACTTGAGACTTGGTTTTTCAGAGAAAATTGATATTAAAGAAAATTGCAACGTTGCAAGAATGTATGTGGATGAAAGGTGAAACTGTTCGTGAGAAATTAAGTTGAAAGAGCGCATTGAATTATTTCTTTAAGAATACATATACTTCTAAGCATTGTTACATCTACTTCACTCTCAATTCACTGTAAAATCAATCAAAACAGTATAAAGTAACTGAAAATATCATTTCCCTTTAGAATTTCAATTTAGACCACTGTCATAATCACCAGCAGAAATGTGCATCGGTGAACTATCAAGGCGAGTCCGAAATATCTCTGTCAGAGGGCTGTAAACTGCAAGAATTGAAGGGTTAAAATGGACAAACTAAACAAAACACCCTGTAGATCCTCTATAACGTCGTGCAACGATCACGCTGTAACGTGAACTCATCATTCAACAGCAGTTCCGTTGTAGCGGACGTCGGATGACAAGAATTCTAGGGGAACCGCTGAAATCGTTAGAGAAAAGCGTTACGCGCCGACAATATAACCGTTCTTTATTGCGAGCTGTACGATGGTGCGAGCTGGTGACGAGCAATTGCGAGCAACAAACCAGGTGGAAGGCGGGTGCGTAAAACAGCGCGTCGTGGAAGTCACTTCCGACGACACCTATTCCGTTGCCTACCACGGAGATTAGTATACCTATACAAGCGAGCCGAAAGCGACGGACTGAAGTGAAATGAATCGCTTGCTAGCGCGGCCATTATACGCGGATGTAGTCATAACAAGACGATGCACAATGCAACGAAACCCGGCTCACGCGAATCGAGCTAAACGTTAACCGGGATAATTACAGTTTATAACGGATTCTTTGTTGTGCCAGGCAATTGTACCGTGAAGAGAGGTGTGTGATATTGATGTTACGGAAACTGTTTGAAGAATGAACGATTTATTTGTGGAAACTGAGTGGAACGTGGTAATACACGGTATTTATTAGCTGCGTTTCAATTTTGGTTAACTTGAATATTAAATTAACTATTAATTTGGATTTTCTTCTTCTTCTGTTCTTCATTTTTTTTTTTTTTTTTTTTTTTTGGTCGTGAATATTAGCGATAGGAATTTTAATGTTTTTTAAACTATAGAAACGTTAATATCTCTAAGACAGAATTTACGAGCGATGCTGAACTTTGTTCGACTTATGAAATAATAAAATAGCTCGAAATACTGGAGTATGTTAGAACAAATCTTCAACTTTCGAATTATTCATAAATACTCGAATTGCACGAGTAACTGGATATATTCGAACAAGTTTCCAACATTCAATTACTCGTACATATTCGAATTATTCGAATTACTCGAACGTGTTCGAAAAATCTGCAAGATTCGAGTTACTTGTGGATATTCGAATTTCTCAAATTATACGAATATGTTTAGGCATATCTCCAATTATCGGGTTACTCGTAAGTATTCGAATTATTCGAATTACTCGAATATATTTGAACGAATCACCAACTTGCGAGTGTCTCGTAAATATTCGAATTACTCAAACATACCTGCAACGTTCGAATTAATAGCAAATCTTTGAATTACTCGAATTAATCGCAAATATTCGAATTATTCGAATTACTCAAACATACCTGCAACGTTCGAATTAATAGCAAATCTTTGAATTACTCGAATTAATCGCAAATATTCGAATTATTCGGATTACTCAAACATACCTGCAACGTTCGAATTAATAGCAAATCTTTGAATTACTCGAATTAATCGCAAATATTCGAATTACTCAAACATACCTGCAACGTTCGAATGAATCGCAAATATTCGAATTACTCGAGTTACTCGAATGTATTCGAAGAAAATCTGCAACGTTTGAGTTGTGACGTAAATCTGCGACGATTTAATCACTTCTTCTCTAATATTAAATTAAAAATGAACCTACACTTCCATTGAAACGTTGAAACAATAGTTTTGTGCTTTTAACATAAAGAATTGACAGGTAGATACAAACTATTGTTCGTTCTAAGTGCAACAGGGTTTAGAATGGTGTGTACCAGAGCGTAGTAAATTTTTGTGTCTGTCGTGAGCTTGCATCAGGAAATGAAGCGCTTCCGCGGGTTGTTACGAATTCCGCATGAAAACGCATAATGTAATACCTTAAGGCGACGTTGTTGTTCCAAGCGCGAAGCTTGGTAAAAGTGTCTTTCCTCTTAGTTTGTAGAGAATCTTGATTTCGATACAATTTCCACAAGGCTTGCAGGATATCCACGAACGTGTGTGAAATACAATTTCTTCGATACGGTAATTTTATATTAACCCTTTCGGTATCGAATAACGATATAACCCTTTATTCTAAATACACGAATTGTATTTTTTATTAATTGCATATCAAATTTCAATTTATATTGTGTATTATAACAATCTGGTATTACTTCGAATAAATTAATAATGCTTTTCAAATTCTTTTCATGTATCAATTTTTCTATTATATTTAAATATAACTGTAAAATAAATTTTGAAGGAATTCTCAGCAAATATCAAAACACTTTAGTCTTCAATTTATATTTCCTTTATTTATTAGGATTATTTATTACAATTTTGTAATTGTCATTTGAAACTGAATCGTTTTTCTCAAACTTTATCAAACTGCTTCAGTTTGGCCTTAAAAGAGTAAAAAACACAAGCTGACTTTAATGGAAAACAGAAATACTCTTCAAGATTTCTTTTGGGTAGATAAATTTTGCACTTAACATCCACGAAAATTTATCTATATCTTGCACATCATGTTTTATTTTATTTTATTGCTGTATTACTGTATCATTGCATTATTACATTATTGCTTAACAATTTCTTTACATTAATCACTAATTCTTGTTTCTCTGAATTTATAAAAATGTAAGATTCGAATCAACTGTAATTTTTATTCTCATAACTAGAAGAAAAAAGAGTTACAAAGTGTGGAAGTATAAGAACCAGCTGAAATATCGACAGATTAATGTAACACTCTGTCCAATCAATCTTCTTAAAATCCCAATTAAATGAAACCAACAAACGTCCACTTACCACACGCACGTTCGACTAATATTTCACGAAATCGTTCTTCGCTTTCAGCCAAGAAACAGCGTTAGAAATTCTGAAACCGTGCCGGCAAAGAGTAAAGAAAGAAAAGTTAAAAACGATCGTGAATACTTTAGAAAACAAAAAAAAAAAAAACACGGAGAAAACTCCGCGGGGAGTATAGATCATTGTTAAAAGAACGAGAAAAGAAAAATAGAAGGAAGTGAGGCAAGGGGGAAAAAATGAAGCGCCCGCGAAACTGTTTCCGTTTTATTTCCGTTCGCAGTAATTCCCGGAAAGCCGCGTAGCGACGTTACATAAAGAAATCCACGTTGGGCGAAAGAAGAACAAAAAAAAAAAAAAAAAATAGAAAAGAAAAGAAGAAAAGGGAAAAAAAATTACGACGTCCCAGCCATAAACGCCCACGCATTCCTCCTCATCGTGAAACGCCGTCGTAACGCCGGACGAGATTTACGAGGCTGTGATTCTACGATTGATCGGCAGAATGAAGGCTTATTATCGTCTTCGTCGAACGAAACGATTGTTCCTTGGACCGAATCAATGATAGCGTTTCTCTATCTCTCTTTCTCTCGTTCTCGCTTTAACCGCGAACGTTTTGCCACATTTTCCGAGAAACGGCGGAATTAATCGTGTCCCGTCGTATAAGAACACCGGTACGTATAAATTGTTTCAATTATCTTGCTGAAATATCATATTGCTTCGGGTTAAAAACCGATTGTTCCGTCTGGGACGATAAATCGTGGCATCGTACGATTTACAATAGGAGCTGGGTGATAATGGATACTTTGCAAGGGCTGTTATAGTTCTCTGAATAAGAGAGTAAGGGTGAAATATTCCGCGGTAAGGTAATACCGTGTATTCTCTACCAGCGGAGAAGTCGTCAAAAGTGTCGTTTCTTTTAGACATTGAAACAGTCGGGATTCTAAATGAAATTCAACCTTCGGAACTTAAAAACTGTTCTTCTTCTTATTTTATCATCGATCATACGAGCTCCGCGTACATTGGTCTTGGCAAAGATTATCCTACTATCCAATCTCTGGATCAGTTGTCTGAAATTAATTCTATGAATGCAAGATGGGTTCTTTCCAGTTAGGAGTATGATTCATGTTCGATATTTAAGGATACTCTCGGTACCTGAGAGTGACGAATGATCTGGAGGGTGGCAATTTTTGGTTAATCTCTCAATTATAATTTTCACCATTAGATTATACTAACCACCCTTCCCTACCACAATCGAAACATGGATTTCCACCTATTCGAGTGTTTCAGGCCTGCGATACGTCTTTGCTCAGAAGTGTCGCGGGATCTTTTCAAAAATAGAGTCAGTTACTAGGAAAATCTAGTACAGACAGTTACTCAAGAACATTAGTAGAGATAGTTACATGGGAAACTAACATAGACAGTTACTTGCAAATTCTAGTAGAGAAAGGAGCAACAGTTAGAGCAAACGTACGTGTAGAAAAACGAGCCTAAAATATCAAATAAATCATAGACTAGTCGTAATAGTACGAGTCACTCAGAACCTATACAATCCACTTAATTGAAACATTCGTACAAAGTTGATATTATATGTACACCTGAATGTATTACTAAAGGTGTCGAGAAGCTTGTTCTCTGAACATGAGCGCACGTTTGAACCGAATAGAAAAGTTCCATCGTAAGCAGGGCCATTTTTCAAGTTCTGCCATGGAAAGAGGAAAGGCGCGGACCATGGTATTTTGAAGTCGTGATCGTGTAGACGCGGTGGCGGATGCGAAGGCAGAACGATAGGGAACATCCCTGGGCGAAGAAGACGCATCGAAGCGTGAACGTCGAAATCGATGCGAAGTGAATGCTACGGAGGCAGAGGAAAGTTTAAAGAACGCTCTCGACGAAAAGGGCGGCTTCGAGGGTGGTACAGTTTCGTTGAAAGGGCAGCGAACATGTAAGACGGACGGCCCTGAAATGCAGCATCGAGAACCAACGGTGGAAGAGACAAAGTAAATCTTAAGAAGCAAAGAATTCGTGTATATATACACACAGATACACATCGATCGGGAGTTTTCAATAGTTTCTTGATACTGAAACAAGTCTCAATAAGGAAATCGAATGATAGAATAAAAGCGATTAAGCAAGCGATAATTGTATTTGCCGAGGGAAATCTTGAGAAACTGAAGGGAATCGAACTACTGAACTGATATGCCGGGACTCTCGTGACTACCGGACTAACACGCCGCAACCTTATATCCATAGTTGAAGCACTTTGTCGATGATATTAGCTGTTATTTCTCCTTTCAAAGTATATATAGGATCCCATTCTACGTAATTCTCGTAGAAAATTATGATCTCGTAGAAAAATATCTCGTAGAATAAAGGATATTGAAGCTACAGTCCTTCATCTCGTTGCTTACAGAAAATTATGCATAATTCTACTGTAATTTCACTTCCGTTCGACCAACAGTAGAAAATAAATTTCGTATTAACACTGTCGAGCTTCCTCTTGATCAATCGATTATTCTCGACTGAATAGGAAAGCAGCACAGCGCACAATGTCCCCACGGTAGCTTTTTACGTCATTCCAGATGATTCAGCACAGCGGGAGGACGTCCTCATCCGTTACCTTCGATCGCGATTAGTTTTCAGCTTGCCGCGAATATCGGCGTTGATCCACGTCGCAACCTCCACGTGCTGTGTGCGTGCTGGCTCGTGAGAAGAGGCCGGGGAAATGCGGATGCACCTGCTGGAGCCAATGAATTATGGCCACTGCTGATGCATCGTCTGCAGCTTCAAGTGCAGCCAGCGTGACGAGCGCCGGTCATCAAAACGAGTCCTGTCACTGTCTCGTTGATACGCCATTAAGCGTGATAACGTCCAAGTGCTATCAGATCATTTCTTCCTTTATACAAGCGAGACAATGCCAGTTATATTCGAGGAAAGAGAGAGTTTTAGATCCGAATACTATTCGCTCCGAGCTATTTAATGAATAATAAAGGAATACAAGAATGTAATATATATATATATATATAGTAATATTGTATAAAATGTTACTTATATAATAAACAAATTATTCTCGTTATATTTCTCATATATAACTAACGTTATAATAATAAATATATATTAATTATCGTTAGTAATAAATGTATATTGTATAAACATATAATTATGATTAAAGTAATATAATTATACTTTACTCTATTGAGACGCTTTGGGATCATTTGGTTAGGCTAAATTAGATCATTTTCACTACATATAAGAAATATTTAATTTTTAAATATTTAAAAACGTTTCTCTCGAAACTGAGATACATAATTGAGACCATTTTTGCATTAAACAGTACAATTGAAGATATTTCTAGAAGAAAGGTGTACAGATCCATGGATCCTCTTTTGATAAATCGTGTCTATGTTACTATCGTCAGTGCAGTATTGGTAGAGTGCGTCAACCATCTTCGTAATCTTCTTCTTAATTAGGAAAGAAAATTAGGAGACAGCTGTAAGGTCGGATCATAAATTCGCCTGTTTTTGTCTTGCAGAAGTTTGGAGCCTCTCCAGAATTACTCGAGGTAATTAAGTGTAGCTAGTCTTCCGAAGTAAGCAGTCGCATTTACATGCTTCGAAGTTTCGAAAAATCGGCTCACCTCTAAAAATGGAACTTCGGAAATTATGCAAATGTAATACAAATTATAATTTCAACTTGCAAATTGTACCATATTGAACAAATAGGCTACGAAACTATAATTCTATGTATTCATGAAATATCATTAATTATCACACAGCAGGAAAGCAAAATTGCAACGAATAATACGTACATAAGCCTTTCTGAAATTACAACAGTCATTTAGGATGAGTTGAAGAAACTCACAAGTTGAAATTTTCGAAATTGAACAATGCTTAATTTTCCAGGAAAATATTACAATAGAAGTAAAGTGTTGCATAGTTAATTTTAAATAAATTAATATAAATCTTCACGTAGAGTGAATGGATGTGCTTTTTGGAAAAATAGACAATAGGAGGATTATGGTGGAGCAACAGCAATGAAACGTTTCTTGAAACGCGGCCTTAGACGTAGGCTTAGAGTCGCGGCGTGTCAGTTCAGAGAGAAAAATCGCGAATTTGATTCGCGCTTGTTTCTTCAAATTTTTCCACGACTCCTACACAATGAAAGTACACTATCACTCATAAATACTCGAACACATTTACAATTTCAAAGAATAGAATGTTCAAACCAATAAATAAAGTATTTATTATACAAGATTGCTTTAAATAGTGTTTTTCTAATCTAAACTAACAGACGATGTTTAATATTTCACAAATTATTTGTTAATTTTATCCAAATGATTTAATTACTTGGCATAATCGTGTTACAAGTGTTTCTAGTGATTTCTGATGCACAAAGCTTTTCTATTTCTCTTACTTTTAATTTAACTCTGATGAACCTCATGCTTTCACATTTTCTTTCACGATTCTGCAAATTGTCAGCGAATTACTATTCACCGATTATATTCGATACTTTCTGATATTTGGAATCCACAGATTATGGTTACGACAATACTAAAGAAAATGACAGGCACATTAATTGAAAATTTCAATAAATATTCGAAAGATGAGTGTGTCAATGCACGGAATTTATTTTCTCGCGTTGCGAGCTTTCATACACGCGAATCTTGTTGAAAGTGGAAAAAGGAATGTGTTACGATCCAATTTAAAACACTGTTCAAATCGATCAACTGTACTTAAAGCTTGATTCAAGGCTTAATGGGTCCTACAGCTCTCATCGGATATCAATAGCCCACTTGAACGCGATTCGATCGGCCAGCAATTCATAAAAAGGAGAAGAAAAGGAAAAAAATTTGAAATGTACGTGTCTTCGGGTAACGCGCGAAATGAAGTACAGTAAAAAAAATAAAAAAAATAAAAAAATAGAAAGAGTGAAACGAATTGGGGTATTTAACGTCGATCTTAACAGGAAATTGGTGTAACGAATCAGATTCCACGCGAGCATTACCATTGAAAATATATTCGCCCCGGAGGCGGTTACGTTTTATTACAAAATATATCACGGTGACTCGCAGGTGTGTAAATAATTAGAATACGTGTACACGGGTAAACAGAAATGTTCGAGTGGGGCTATTCCGGCATCGTGTAATGTAACGCAGCTGTCAGCTATTGATTTGTTTATAGCTCAGGCAAGCTTTTGCTTTTATACATCGGAGAATGTATAGCCGTGCCAATTTCATATGGCTCCAATTTATTCTTACCGTTCAGACATGTACAACCATTAGCGCCACGGAACTCCACCGTGAAGATAAATGAAAATTAACAAGTTGCTTCACTTGTACCTACGTACAGCTTGTTCAAAGTATTTCAACAAAGCGGCGTGCCTTTCTGCAACATCGCGGGAAAAATGTTTCTCTAACTTGTAAATGTCTGACGGAAATAAACAGATTAATTGGTATTTTGAAAGAGGCAATTATTCAGAATTTTATTATACAAAACAGCAATCTATGGTTTTACATTAGTGTATATTTTTTGAGGATATAATATTTTTCAAATATTTTTTAGTTTAAAAAGTATACAAATTTTTCTATACCTTCAAACAATAATTTTGAAGATATTATAAGGATTTGTTTAACTATTTTAAATGATACAATATTTTTGAAATATTCTTTAGTTTAAAAATTACACAAATTTTTCTATATCTACAAAAAATATTTTTAAAGATATTATAAGGGTTTGTTGAACTTTTTTAAATATTATTTAAAGATTTGTATAATTTCTTTGATTCAGAAAATGTGGTATAACCTTTTTTATTAGGGTGACTGTACAGTTTTTGAAAGAAGTGCTTGAAAAAATTCTGTTTGATAGGTGGAACACCACTATAATTTTGGAACAAACAAATTCAGTGAAAATGAAAGAAAATTTGTTCGGAATTTTCTGTCACGTCAAAGTCCACAATCTTTCACTCTTCTACAGCCATTTAAAAGTAGTAAATTTGTGAGAAATAGATGTTATGGGTTCACTCCCTGCAGAAGAGTATATATTCTTTTAATTTAAACGAAGATTGATCTATTTCCGTTTATTAGTTCTGGTTTGTAAAGCGGTATTTTGATTAAAAGGAGTTTAAAATTTGTTGCGATGAAAAGTCCAATTGAAACTACATTTTCCTCACTTCTACAATTCCAGGATTATATAATAGAATTTTCTTTTTTATTCTGACAAAATCTTATAAATTCTTTTTCCTCGTTTCGAAGATACTTCGAATATCGTGCGTTCTTTTCTTTCAACAGCCGAAATTGCGGCTTGAAAGTCCCAATTATAAAATCCCCACGTTATAATAAAATGTTCCGTCATATGCAGTTGTAAACGTTCAACAAAGCAATCGTTCCGTTAGCTGAAAAATTCGATTGTCCGCACCGCCAATCTCCCAATTAGTCGTAGCACGATCCCGCGGTAAGTGGGATAAAATGATTTGTTTAAAACAAGCGCGTTCAAATGTCACTGGAAATTCTGCCCGGTACCATCAGACAAGATTATACAGGCTGAGTCACGGATGATGGAACGCAAGATGCGATAGAAAGAAATGCACACTTTTCAAATAAAAAAAAGAATACAAAAATACCAATGACTTTGAAGTGACAGAAAAAAAAAGTGACCTGACAAAGAACGCAAAAGAAATTTATTTTCCAGTGTATTAGTTCATTTAACCCATTAAATCACGAGTAAAAAAATAAAGTAATTTCTATCCAAGATTTTCGTGTATTTTTTCACAATTTACGAAAAGAAAAATTGAATCTCTGATGGACACAACTTCAGTCGATTTTTTCCACTGATGGACCAGAAAATTCTACATTTAGAGGTTTTATTGAATATTTTTTAACGAACCAGGCTCAAGAAATCCAAAAAAATTAATCTCTATAGTCAAAGACTGTTTTATAGTTCAGTTTAAATCATTGAAGGGAAGAAATTGCATAATATTTGCTAGGATTCTTGGTCTTCCTGGAAAATGAGACTCGGATATTCAATGAACTGGTGAAATGCGTTGGTAAAATCAGCAGTTCGGATCATTGAACTCTATGCGGACAATTAGCAAGTTCACTGTGAGTTCGGTTATACCCAATAGGGAGTTCCTATATTCACCCATAAAAGACCGTGACGTAAACTGTGATAATGGGCCGACTTGGTCCACTTAAGACACGGTGAACTTACGACGCAGTGTTCATGGGGAAGGGAGCAAAGTAGTACGGCCGAATCGTAACACTTGCAGCTGAAAAGGGGTTCAAGTATGGTCGAATTTATGCGTGTGCCATTTTACCAACGACGTGTTACAACTCGGAAGGCCAGCATACAAGACGACAAGCCTATAAGCTGTTCTTAAACTTAATCGTGACAGTTTCAATTACATATGACTGCCTTGGTATACTCAAAATTTTTGAACTGTAGTTAAATATTGCTATAATGATTTTATGAGACGAGTATGATCCTATTAATTTCGTTAGACACTTTGCAATTCTTGTGCTGATATGTTCAATGGTGTTTGGATGCATTTGTTAGGGGAGCATGTAATTGTTTTACAAATTTAATATATTAAATCAAATATGTATCTATCATATAACTTAATCTAAACTAATCTAACTATTACCTGATAATCAATCTGATACAAAATTTTATTTATTAAAATAGAGATTGAAAATTGATAATTTTTTTTTTTTTGAGTAGTTATGGATTACATATTTATGGTATAACCTAACATAACCTAACCTAACTATTATCTGCATAATCAATCTGATATGAAATTCTATTCATTGAAATAAAGATGGAACTAAATGAGTTAATTAGATGCTATTAATTATATTAATTCTATAATAATTATTAAAAATAAGTATTCAGTGCAGAAGTAAATTCTTTCCGACTAGAGTCACATAATCGATACAGTTGTTCATATCGAAATATTCGCGATGGTATTCGCAAGCTGCCGGAAAAATGAAAATCGACAATAATGAAAATTATCTAATGATCGTATTCATTATATTTTTTTTATTTACTCGAAGTAAACAAAATTGGTTCCTAAACATAATATAATGACGCATCTATGCAAAATGGATAATGAAAGTTGATCAGCATAATTATTTTTGTTACCATTGGAATAGTACAAATTCTGCTCTTTTTTGGTTTTCTTTTTTAAACATTTTGGTTCATATGATATCATATAATCTGTAGGAAATTTGTGTGATTGTAATATGTGTTTCGAAAGTTATCAATGTCATTGTTAGGTGTTTCCTGTAGAAGGGCTTATGGCATCTCCTAAAGTGGTCAGTCGTTGCAGGAAACTACTTTTCGTTTTGAATTAGACAATAGCCATTCACTACGTAGCCAGCAAACTTAGTCGCTACGACCAGACATGTCGTAAATCTTGGAGTCTCTAAAGGGCCAAATTGAAAGTGGCTTCGTATCTTACCAACCCGGCTTACAAGTATTGGGACATTTACTGAATGCGAAGCATAATGAAATCTAGTGAATTTTGCTGAAATATAGGAAAATTTACTGGTATCTGCTGAATGATATTAAAATCTACTAATCTGTACTGAAGTCTGCTGGAATATACTGAAATCTACCAAAATCTACTGAAATATGGATTAAAATCTACTGGATTCTATTACTGTAAACTGAAATCTTTCGAAACTTATGGAAATCTACTAAAATCAACCGATATTTACTGATCTACAGAAATTTACTGAATAAGTAGCGCGGTAGTCTGATATATCACACTGAAAACTACTGAATTCTAATCAATTCTTCGTAAATCTACTGAAATGTACTGAATTCTACTGAATTCTATTAAAACCCTTTTAAACCTATTGAATTATATAGAAATCTACCAAAATTTATTGATCTCTATCGAAATCTACCGAATAAGTAACGCGGTAGTCTGATATATCCTACTGAAAACTACTGAATTCTAATGAATTCTTCGTAAATTTACTGAAAATACACTGAATTCTATTTAAATCCTTTGATATCTACTAAAACACATTGAAATACATTAAATTCTACAAAAATCTACTGAAATCAACTGGAGCCAATTAAAATCTCCTTACTGACCTAAACAAAAAAAATTTCGTCCTAAAATCTGGAAGTGTAACGTGTAGAATATTACCTACATTACATGTAGAATAGTAACGAGATATTGAACAACTTTATATCAATTAAATATATTCAAGAATGGAATGTATAGTAATCGAATCGATCGGTATACTAAAATATCCACGTATTGAAACTTTTCCTCTTACTAAAAACTGCTAAGAAACCAGCTGTCTTTCTATTTTCTCTGAACTTTGTAATAACCTTAAAGGAGGAAGAGCAGAGAAAGTCTTCTCGTGTACAAAATAGGATTAAACCTCTCTGGATAGTTCACTGAGGATTATCAAACGTTATCCCTGAAACAATTGGGTCGATTCATGCTAGGAAAGAGGCTATTCTTTTAACCTGTATCCATTCTACGTTAGTAGTCGAAAAAAGTAAGGAGTTCGATCTGCTATCGATGTGACTCGATGGCGGATATGGATGATTGCTTCCGAAACATCGCACTAACTTTCAACTTTTTTCACTCCAACTTAAAGGTAAACGAATTAAACCAACGACAGATCATACTTTACAACTTTCTGCAACTGTGCTGCAGCAAGTAATCGTATCACTTGAAAATTATACTTTATTTCCGTCAAATTAATAATCATAAATTTTTAACATATTTAACTTAGATGCACAAATATTCTATTAAGTATATAAAATATACAAAATTTACAGAAATTAAAATTTTCAAAAATTATGCTTTATCTTCGTCAAGTTTTTAATTACAAATTTTTATAATTTAACTGGCTCATTTTTAATAGATATAATTCGTGAAATTATTAAGCTACTACCTTTGCAAATCTCTAAGATTTAACCAAACTTAAATTTCTAAAAATTATGCTCTACCAGATTAACAATAATAAATATCACACAATTAACTAACTCGTACTTAAACGATAGAACTCATGAAATCATTGAGTTATTTCTAAAATTGTCAAAGATTGACTAAATTTAAAATTGTCAAAAATTATGTTAAAAAACAATTTTAAATATTCAACTCATTCAACCTTAATGTAATTCTAAATGATTTATAATAATTCAATCATGCACTTTGTCCATCGAAACAGTTCTCTCATGCAGTAAGTGCATCTTGCATAACGAAATGATCGAAAATTACTTATGAATAATCATTCGTTCTTGTGACAGTGGGAGCAACAGAAACAACGGATTGCATTCAATTCAACAGACTCGAGTAGACAAATTCGCCACAGGGTTTGCATAAGGTACGGTACAGTTCCAGTCACGCTGCTTCTCCTCAAGCTCCGAGAGAAATTTCAAACTTCGCTACTATCTAGCTACTTGTTCCCTTCTATATCAACACAATCCTTTACATGCTCCACGTTGAATTGTATCGCGTTGGTCCTCCATAAACAGTTCTGTATTCCTATATGAATATTTGTTTTGCGTGATTATAGTTCGTTCAATCGAATCATCTATGTTATTATTAACGATCGCTATCTGACTCGTAATGGCCGTTTCCTTTGGCGTAGATGAGTAGCACTATTTGTACGAGTTCCTATCATTAATTCTCTGTGTACAACGTTTCATCTTTCATACAAGAATTACCTTCCAGTCGTTTCTTCCTTTCTCACATGTCATCGTTCTTTTGCCTGATACATTTCATTTATTCCGCTGCTTATTTATTATCCGGCTACGTGTGAAAAGGGGAATCGGCAACAGCATGACGAAATGAATCGAGGAAATTTCTTTTTTCCTCGTATTTTCAGTATACTCGAGCGAAAGATGATGAATTCACGTTTTTGATAATTGGTCTGGTTCGACGCTATAGTCATTCTTTTCTGGGTTGTTCAAATTTTACTAAGTGAACTGTAAAATATGCAGACAAATAGTATTTTTTTTTTTAATTAAAATTTTTTCGTTTCCTTTAATTCTTTCGATTTTAGCGAAATTTAAAGTAAATTATTATAATCACTGTACTGAAATAAAATTATTGTGTTGTATAATAGTGGTACGCTTCGTTTAACGTGAACTTATGTTTAATTGAACGCAGTTAGGAATACGGACTTTCAATTGCTTTCAGCCGATAATCCATCAGATTGCTGGAATTAAATATTTATCAAATTTCGTGGGAGTGATTTATCGTGTGTTTACGAAATGGAATAGTTCCTGTCTGATTCCTTTTGCGATTTTCTTTTTCTTAACATAATTACATTTTCATGATCATTGATTGTGTACCGTTTTCTCAACAGTATAATAAAAACGTTCGTTTCTGAAGACTCGGGTCTGAGTGGACCCAAGTAGAACTTTTCAAGTTTTCATTTTTCACTCCACCAATCACAGTCGTGGAAGTTATTTATATGATATTATATTTCATGCATAATGCCATCGAATGTGCTTTAAAATTGTGTAATTAATATTAAATTATCTTTCGTGCTTTTCATTTAATTTCAATTCAAAGTTCTATCGCTATTATTGGAGGACCCATTACAAACTGTACTACAAACTCGAGCGTGATTCGTTATCATACGAAAAGAGTATCCAGAGAATAATAAGAAAATCCATGGACAAAAAGACCGATCGGGAAGTTAGAATGGAAAATGATTGAAATTCCTTGTCGAATTCACTTTAACATGCGAAAAAGTTAACTAGCTTGTATAAACTGTGATTCGAGTAGGAACAGTTCGAAACGGGATCGTCGCTAGTGTGTGTAAAGGAAGTGTATAGCTCGTTCTTCCGTATGAAAGTCTTGCAACTGAAAAATTCGCAATACCTTTTGTTCCTAACTTTCGCGGTCTTCGAAGTTCCTTGGTATAGTTGAGTCTGCCAAATCTAAAGTAGTTTGGAAAACGCAGAGCCGCGCAAAACATACCAAGGCGATTTGCTACCGGTCGAAACTCGTACTCCATGTTAGGGAAAAAGAACTACGGAATGCAGTCGGTTGCGAGAGCTTCCGATTCGCGGCACCAAAGGAAGTCGACGTGCACTTCTTGCCCGTGAAACTTATCCTCGCGAGTACTCGTTTGCGACGGATACGAAGCGTCGGCTCGCCGAATGACAGCTTCTGTTGTGTTCCTCGTGCTTGTTAGTTTGCTTCCACTTCGAAATGGGCCAAACAGAGCAACCTACGATACGTAAAAAGATACGGATGTATGGACAAGCACCAATTCAACCTGAATTATTGTCAGTTAACATCGTAAACGAGTTTTCTCTCTTGTGAGTGTCGCGACAATTTGAAAGCGTAGAAACTGTAGAGTAGATATACAGGAATGTTTTCTATACGTGTGATAATGTTAAGGGAACGCTACATGAGACGAGCATAGCGAAAGATTCTTTTTAGTTTGTTCCTGGAAAGTATATTCTAACGAGAGATATTGAAATTTATCGTACAAGGGATTCAGAAATTTGTTTCAATAGTCCAAAGAGGTGTTACAATGTAGAAGTTTCTGAAAGGTTGTTTAGAAATTAGTTGTAACGGTTAGGAGATCATATGGTCAGAATCTTAGGGATATTCAACTTAGATATAGCATCCGTTACATTTATTTACTATTAGACATCGCTACGCCTCTCTAAGAGTAGACTATGGATTCTTAATGTAGTCTCAAGACTAGAAATTCTTAAGGAGGAGATTATGGATCGTGAGTCCAGAGTCGTGAGAAAAAAGAATCAGGCAGAGCTACTGTCCAATATTAGCATAAAATGTTCCATCACGTGAAGGAAACATTTAGCTCGCTGAAAATCTCTCACAGAATCCAAGTTATCTGACAATCTGAACACAAAAAATACTCAGAAACTTTGGTAACACATCCTAAAATCTTTAATTATCACGATAGTTACCAATACCACTTCCCTTTCAAACAGCATTTCCATGAAACCACTCTATCCCTTGGTTCGCTTTAAAGTGCGTTTATTGCTTCCTCACCTTCCACCGTTCACACGAGTTTGCACCACGAACGAAGAGCACCGTAGGACAAAGACAAACTTTAATTCGTCGTCTCGTTAAGCAAGTTATCAAAGAACATGAAGCACCGGCCATCCACGACCAGCCCGATGAAATAATTGTTCCGGGTTAATGCCTAACGATCTTTCAGACAGCGTCATCTCGAGCAGAAATAGCCCGGTGACTTCGTTGGTTATTCGCGGTGTGATCTCTGCTCGTGGTCCTTTGTGTAAATGTTGGAAACGAGAAATTGTTCGAATGTTTCTCCCGGTAACAGACGAGAAAGGAAATAATCGCGAATCGTTTATAATATAGGACGACATCGTTGCCCATTTCCCAGCTCGACAATTATTCCCTCCCATTCTTTTTCTATCTCGTCCATGTTGCTTCAGACATAACTCTGCCCGATAGTTTTTTTCAAACAGGTACTTCACGTTTAGCAAGATAGAACATTTTTGAGTCGCATCGTCCGCGACCTTAATGCGACTCCCGTTACATGGATAATTAGCTAGCTCAACGTACCGAAACCACCCAGGTTCTCAGCACACCGTGAATATAATTATTCTGCTTGAACATCCGATATATCTCGCTGGACGTCCATGTTTCGTAGCTGTTATGCATATCAACAAGAAAGGAACTGGAGAAGAACGTAAGGAAACGAAAGAAAGATTGTTTTACACTGAATATGTGTTACTTCTGTTTTAAAACACAGATACAGGTTTTGCACTTTAAATTAATCATTCTGCAGGTCATGTTTACCTTCTTGCACTCGAAATTAGCTCTTTCACAGGTCTTATTCACCATATGCAAATGAAATTTACCACTTTCAACATAATCTGATTAGGTTATGTTAGTAGGCATACTCGTTCAGAGGTTGAGTACCACTGTTCTTAAGTTCTTCTCTATAATTGAGCAAAATTAAACGGCGAGGAGTCGTATCTTTAAATTGACTGAAATTCTTTTAGAAGCAATTTCGAAAATTTCGGGGAATCAATTTGGGAAGTAAAATTTCAACGAAATATAAAGAAAAATAAAGCTTGGTTGCTCGAACGCTACGAGTCAGGTGTAACCTATTCGAAGTCCGTGACGTCACGTGTTTAATCAGCCGAGGAGAAATTCGAAATCTCGCTAGCAGAAATTCCCCTGTTGACATCATCGTGGTCGGTGGATGTGCGTGCTGTTTTCTCGATGGATCATAAAAGCTAAGCTAAAAAAACCAAGCCCAGCCAACCAAGCGACCCAAATGTT
Source organism: Anthophora plumipes (assembly GCA_951804975.1). Lineage (NCBI taxonomy): Eukaryota > Metazoa > Arthropoda > Insecta > Hymenoptera > Apidae > Anthophora > Anthophora plumipes. The sequence goes on along the minus strand of OX638123.1, from coordinate 12,270,940 downwards.
CCGGCTACCGTAAAGAGGTATCGTTCTCTGAAATAGCGGTATTTCACTTTTCGCTACATGTACGCGGGCTAGGTTAGAAAAAAGGAGCACTGCAAAAAGTACAGTGGAGGGGAAAAAGAAGAGAGAGAGAGAGAGAGAGAGGAGGAAAGGTACGTTCATAGATGCGGGATGCATCGTGCCGTTTCAACGATACGATTGCATTCTAAATTAAAAATTGGGTACACGTTTCTGGACGATGAAGCAATCCGCGATACGGTGTTGCGGTTTTCATAAAAATTTTCGTTCAGGCCATTGTGAACGGCGGTGTTCCACGGTAATTTAGAATTAATAGAGTAGAAAGTATAGATAGAAGCTTTACTTTCAATTTATCTATGAAAATCCACCCTGCATTGTTTCTACTTATCCCGGAGAAACGGCACCGTTTATTTCTGCGTTCAGAGTTTTTCCCTTGCAATTATTCGGTTACTTGCCCGTTTGATGTTGAAAGTTCCAGTTTTAAACACGGGATGATGACAACGGTGAGTTCCTCTTTGTTGAAGATACACTTGCCGCTCTGCGTTGTGTTTCCTATTGTCTACAACGGGGAAATATTTCCGATGCTTTTCCAGCGTCACTGAACTCTACGATCGATCGGCAGGATGCTTTGCGGCCGTTTGTTTAGATACGGGAAAAAGTTTTGTTCTAAAGAATCATTGTTACTTTCTGTTCATAGGGTATTAGAACAATTGCTGAACGTGAAATATAGCAGAATCTCGTGGAATCGAGGGAATTCTATAGAGAACCATTGAAATTTACCGAACTTCGCTGGAATCGAAAGAATCTTGTTGAAGTATGTTGAAATCTAACGAACTCTACTGAGAACCACTGAACTTTGCGGAAATCTGAAGAATTATACCGAGAGCTGGTGAATTCGGCTGAAATTTTCTAAAATCTACTATAAATCTATTAATATCTACTAACTGGTACTAAACTCTACTGAAATCTATTCAATTCTACTGAATTCTGTGGAATTTCACTGAAGACTACTGAATTCTACTAAAACATACTGAATTCCTGAGTAAATAAGTAACAGTAGACTATATACATATAATTGAAAAGGATTTAATTGAAGAAATGTAAAATTTTCGATTATTTGAAGGTTATCAATGCAGTAATTTCAATAAATAATATTTATTAATTGACATTATAAATAAATGACATTTATTAATATTTATTAATAAAAGTTTAATAATAGATAAATATTAATAATTTATTATTATAAATAATATAAATAATAATATATAGATAAATTTAATAATAGATTTGAATATAAGGCACATGTGAAGCTGGCAAAGTTGCGGACGTGATATATAGACGTGAAAACAAGGGAATCAGTAGAACAGAGGCACAGTAATAGGGAACCCCAGAGAAGTGTACGAAACCAACAACTGAAGTAACAGAGAACTAAACAGATTGCAGGCTATGTGAAAGGGAGATTAGCACTCACTTCACCATACAATTGCTGCCATACACAAAGTCCATCCTATCCAATTCATTCTTTCGTCGCTTCTAATTCTCCATTCCAGATGAAACCAAATTTGCTAAATTTATTTATGAAACGTTAAACACATCTCGCGTAATTTCATTCTAAAATTCTAGAACATTGGAATTAACCACTGCAGGACAATACTTACTTCAGAAAAACACCTAACCTAACCTAATACCTAACCTAATCTGACACAGTATTACAGAAAACATATAGATTTAAGGAATTACATGGGTTTGAAATGATCAAAAAAACAATATTTTAGACAATTTTATTGAATTAGCTTTTTTTACTGTAAATATTAATATTTAATATTGTTAGATACATAAATGTTAATTTTATTACATAAAAGTAATATTTCTGACGGTTAATATTAATTAAACTATGCATAAATATTAATATGATTGTATAGAACACAAATAATGTTAATATTATTACAAATATTTATATGTCGATATATGTGTATGTGATAGATGTGGATAAATATGTTCATAAAATACTGACCCACGAAAATATGTATAAAAATATCGATTTTTTTTTTAATCTACTTTTTTAAATATGTTGGGTTTAATAAGTCGGACAGCGTTCAAACAAGTGATTTTAAATTCCGCGTATAGGTTCCTAGTAAACTTCCTGCTAACGAAGGTATTTTTGTTTTGGTTCTCCGTTTTTTTATTTATAAAAGAAAGACGAATTTTTCGTGAAAAATAAAGCTTCTACTTTTAATTGTTTCATTTATAATATATTTCTACATTTTTTAAATTTTAAAAAAAGCACCTTTGTTAACAGGGATTTGTTGTTATGCTTAATAAGTGACACATACAGCTTTTCATTTCAAGTGTAATATATAGCCTCTAAAACGCGCACAACTTTTGAAAGACTACTCGTATTCGAGTCAAACTTTTTATGTCGCTTTGTCAATGCACCTTCTGTATATGGTTAGAAACTAAAAAAACAAGTGTCACTGAAGACTGAAGTCATAAAGGAGCACAACAATATTCACTACTTTCAAGCATATAAACATAACCTCTTAAGTAACTCTCACTTCATCTGTAAAACAGAAAAAAGAATTTGCAAAAATTTAATTATTTAGGAAAGCAATGTATCACTTTTTCAATTAGCGTAAAATCACTTTTTCATTCACATTCTATGTCACCTATGCATATTTACCTCCTTTTTCCAGTTACTCGATACAATCAGCGCAAAGGTGATTTTTCATTAATTAACCAAATGGTTCATTCCTTTCCCGAAAGGATTAATATTTTCCAATTTCGTAACTTCATCATTCAAGCAACAATCTATCCATCTCGAGAAAAGTGTTAATTGTTCACAGAATGATCAAAATTATTGTTTATTTACGACGAATGTTTCCAATACAAATGAACAAGAATCGAGATTTTCTCAAATCAGGCACATCCCCTTTAAATTCTCTCCTAAAGGCGTGTACATCGCCAGTTCTGTAATTAGATCTCGTCTGACCTTATAAATGTCACGAATAATTGGTCAGATCCCGTGGATCCTCGCCTTTTCGAAAATCCTGTTAGACAGGTGCCGCAATTTCACCTTTCGTTAGGTCTCGCCGCGGGCAAACAAAATTTGCCACGCGGCAAACAGGAAATGCAGGTTCCGCTTTAAAGATTATCGTCCCGGAATCCGAATGGCGGAGAAAAATTTTATGAACCGGAATAATTTTGCTTATCGTGGTGGGAACGTTCGGGAATCGATTCCGTGGCGAGCTTCAATAGTACGCCAGACGTGAAAACGTGTTTACCAGCAAACGAAAACGAGAACGCCACGATGTTCTAACGTTTTTACATCATCTCACATGTCCGTTGTATTGTTTCAACGTTACAACATATATTACCAATGAAATAAATTATTAAATAATTCAATTAGGATATCTGTTTCACACGATGTGAACTGCATCGTACCTAACCTAATTCTCTTGCCTTGGAAGAACAAGTCAAACTTGTGATACAGTTTCTAGTCAAAATATGACAGAAATAATTGTGTTATTAACAGAAATTAATTTTCATTCTAACGTTCATTTTAATTTACAAAACTGAGAAATTTTTCTTTGGATATTTCATTGTGTTCTGTAGAAAAAGGTACCTTGTACATCAGTGCTAATGAGGAACCATCTTGCTACCCTGTAATTTTAATTGACAATCGTGAAACGTTCTGTTTGAGTTATTCCACCGTATCCAGTTAAAAGAAATACTATTCAATACTGTCATTTGAATTTATAGAAGTGAGAAGTTCCTTTTGAGGTGCTTCATTATAACCACTCAAAAAAATGGTACTTTGTATACACTAGATACAAAGAACCATCTCACCGGACTGTCATTTGAATTTACAAGAACGAGAAGTTCTTTTTAATATATTCCACGTCCTCCAATTAAAAAAAAAAAAAGCACTGTGTATGTAGTAGAAACAAAGAATCATGTTACCATATTGCAATTTTCATTTACAATATCGAGGGGTTTCTTTTGAAGCACTTCATGTCCAATTAAAAGAGAAGTACCATATATAGTACAAAAAAAAAAGAAAAGTAATTTAAATTTACAAGATTGACGAGTTTCTTCTCAGATATGCTGTTGTGTTCAATTAAAAAAGATATTCTACATAAAGGAGAAACAAAGAACCATCTCATCATGCTTGCATAACCTAATCTAACCTAACTAGTCTGAAATACTGAAGAATTTTATTCTGATATATTCCATCATGTTCGGTTTGCAAAGACACTCCATACAAACAAGTAACTTACCATATTGCAATTTTAATTTGCATGACTGAAAATCTCCTTTTGAAATATTCCATCGTTTCCGGCTTAAAAAACACTATGTGTATTAGCGGAAACGAGGAACTTTCTCACGATACTTTTATATTAATTTACAAAAAGCTTATTTCTACTATATGACAACGTAGCAGTTGAAATATGGAAGCTGAATTGTTCTATAGAATGAAGTTACAATGCATACGAGATTGTTGGAGTATTTGAAGAAATGAAGAGCTGAGAAAAGAAGAAATTAAAATATTTATGGATTCCATAAACATATATTTTTTGTGTACACGTGAAAACATTTGAATTATTCATATGAATGAACACTAATAATTAGACTACAGGTTTCTTATGCATTCATAAGAAATTTAGAAATGGAAAATTGCACAGAATGTATGTAATATGAGAAAATATACAAAGTATTGAAATTACAGTATTTTTTATAACTCCTGTTAAATGGAATAAATTTTTTATAGGACTTCTACCATTCTTTTTTGTTGTATTTTCAAAGATATGAATTTGCATAAAAATTCCCGGTTTATTAATAGTGTAACATATTTTATTTAATTGTTCTGCTTCTCTTCGTCCCTTTTTTATTGCGTAAAGGTCTCTACAGTTACGTAAACCTAGTAGCATTTAGCGTCTTTTCACGAACCGTATCTTCATTAAGTGCATGTGTACCTGGCAAATTTTCAAACTTGATTTACTCGAAAGCAAAGTCCCCTAGAATAATATTTATTCTGCATTTCTAACCTATTTCTGCACAAAGGATTGTCTCGTTGCACAGTTTTGCCGTTTCTTCTGCTTTGCCTGTATCAAAACATTTCGACGGATGAAAATAAACTTAAACATTGTTAAGTGAAACATCCCTTGAACGTTTCCATTGAAATAAACTTCAACAGTGATAGATAATACGAAAAAAGGGAAATGTAATCTTGTCACTATCTTATATTGAAAAATTCAGAACTAATTTGAATTTTTAAAATAAAACAACTCCGTATAGTGACTCATAATTACCAGAGAAATATAATCAACTGAATAATGCACTAAGTTACAGTCAAATCTGTACCTTTATACCAATTCAAAAAATTAAACTCGTTGTTTGCAAAAGTTGATAATAAATATTATTTAAAAAGATGCTGTTGTTATTAAATAACACTAACAAAGTAACTATAATAGTACCAATATGTCAAACTGTAAATTGCAAGGCATTATTGAAACATATTTTTAAATTTAATTAAAAAATAAGGCAATAAATTATTACTTTATATGGGAAACAAGTTGAGGAAAAAGGTTAATTACGATAACCACGTTTCCAAATCTTTTCGGCACAGATAATACGTTGAGTGTGGCGTGGGTCATTTATGACCCACGCCAAACCTATTCTCAGGCTGTCTGATAATTTCGTATAAGAAGAGACATTATAATAAAATGTTTCATTATGTCATTTATTTGGCACATTACTATCATGTATATATTAGTATGTTATTAAAAGAAATAATAAACAAATATAAACATTTTGAAAGAAAAAAGAAAACAGTATTCTGTTTTCATTCGAATTAAGCTCAAAAAGCAGAGTATAGGTCAGCTGTTAATATTTTACATTCTTTAACCCAATTAGATCTCTCTATACTCCACACTTATATTTTCTTTTAATTGTTAAATAGGACATTATTGCATACGTTGTGTCTTCGACATTCCACAGCAACGAAGGAAAAATAAAATGTAAATATATTAATATTACCCCAATGTTTTCATTAAAAAATGAAATGATATATGTATAATTCTCTCTACAACTTAACCTAACCTAAATCTCAATATTCAAGAAAATTGTACGAAAGTATACTTCCTTTCTCTCCTATACTCTACATTCATATTTCTTTTCATTTGTAAAACAAGACGTTATTATATGCACTGTGTCTCTCACATTCCACGGTAACAAAAGAAACGTATTAGATGACGACGAGGTCTAATGGAACACCCTGTATACTATGATGCACCATCGACTTGAATGAGGACACACGCTGCGACAGAACTTCCCTGTCTCTTTCCCCTGAACCGAGGCCGAGGTCGAGACTGTGTCCGTTGAAATTCTGTGTTACGCGAGCGACGTCCATTAATGAAAATCGATTACCCATCAGGGCTGCCGCTTACACCGTTGCGCGTCAAAAGCTCATGTACGTATGTATGTATATCTCTAGCTTCATCGGCCGAAGCTTCTCGTTGGTGAGAGGCTATACGTGTCCTAGCTTATACATGCTAATTCCCGGGATTTCATGAGTCACATTAGCTTAACGAAAAATAAGTCGACCAGCTAGCCTCTAGGTAAAAGTGTTACTCTTTCACCGGTACTAATTAATCGAAACGTAACGACGTATGAGAAAATTCAGCTATGCCCTATATTCATGTTTAGATGAAATTTAGTGAGAAATTATGTTGATCAGAACGAATAGCGTATAATGGCGTTCGTAAATATTAGGACACCCGTTGTGTTAATATAGAAAGTATTGTATGATTTAAATTGCATTTCTTCGCTGAACTTACAAGGGAAGTTCGGTAATCTGAAAATTCGGAAAAGTTTGAAACTTCGTGGAAGCGTAGTTCGAGTGACGCTAATAACGATATCACATACCTTTTTTTTTTTTTGTTTCGTTCATGAAACAACGGTGCTGCGAGTGAAAACGCTATTTGACAGATATTTGTTTTCATAGCACCGAGATACGAGATCTAGATAAAGAGTTACATTCGAAGTAGTATGTTTTTTTATATTCTACGTTGTTGTAGTCAAAGATTTTTGGAAAACAGAAGGGTGGAGGTAAATTTTGTAAAGAGAAACAATTCTCCAAAATTCTAGTGAAATATTTTTGAAAAACACAGATGGGGGTAAATTTTGAGAGGAGAAGTGATTATTGGAATCCCCAGTAAAATATTTTCAAAGAAAACAGAGAGACAGGGCTCAATTTTGAGAGGACAAGTATTTTTACAAAATTTCAGTGAAAGCTCTTTGAAAAAACCAAGTCGTAGAAGTCAATTTTGAAAATATTCGAAAATTTGAGAGAAATATGTTCGAGAAACATTATGGTGGGGGTAAATTTTCCGCGGAAAAATTATTTTCTTTGCCACTACAATGTAGAACATTAAAAAACACACAACTTTTAATTTAACTTTTTTCCTCTATCTTGTATCACAGGAATATGAACACTCACAATTATTTTGAGGGGGTGCCTTCATTCCTGGGACCATTTCATTGTCCAAACAAAGAATGGCGTCGTTATAACTACATTTCTCCAATATTTCAAATTTTCATTAAATTTCTGATTGTCAAATTTCTCCGATTAGAATCATATATCAATAAAAATACACAGGACGTTCGCTCTCTTAATTAGCAGCATTTTTCTCGTAAACGGTAGATTTCTGAGAAAAATATAAGAGGACAAAGTTTCCTTATTTTTTATGCACAATATGATAGCTTGGAAATATTTTCTAAATTTTCAATTGTTAATCACATTAATTTATAACTATACATTTTTTTATATTATATTAAAATAGTTCTCGAGGCAAGTTTAATAACACCCAACATATTCATTTTCACGCTCAATTTTCATCACATCGACTCGCAGCCTAAGATTTCAAACAGAATTATTTATTTCAGAATTTTAATAATTTTGTAATGACTGTTTAGGAGAATCGTAGTCGATACGAGTGTTATTGTAATAGAAGCAAATGAAACTGTGTTAATGCAATCAACGGCAGGAAATATGTCGTGGAATATTTAGGTTGATTAATTTTTAAACTAAAATGATCGTGCATCGGTGAAATTCTTCATTAATTACGACATGATTACTCTGTGAAGTTGTACACGTGTTTCTACACCGATTTTTCCTATGCGTGTGGGTGGTTCAATAACTAAACATTCCATAAAGAGGAAAATGACGTTGGTTCTCTACACATTTAACTTTATTAATAAATCGAGAATTTGTGGAAAACTTTCTTTTCTCAAATTTAAGTACCACTTTAATATGGAATAATTTCAACATGGAAAAACGTCAGTTTGTATAAAAATTTAACACACAACTTGTTACCTTGGCCAGCAGAAGTCATCTAAATTTCAATTAGAGCTGCTTATATTATTTTTCAATCTATCTAACATTTATAATCTTCTTACAAAACTTGTTATTGTATGGAAAACTGTTTCGATTCTGAATTACTGCAGCGATCGCGGCAGGTCTATTAAAACGATTTTCATTTTGCAGCTGCGCAACATTTTCGAGAACCACTTGAAAAGGGAACTTGTTAATCCTTCTTTTGTGATATTAGTTTCAAGTATAAGCCCAAATTATTAGGTTTCTGAATGCGGAACTACTACGTAATGCGGAGATAGCGAAATCAAAGTACGCAAATCTCTTTTACGAGCAATCGAGTTTAATCTTCAAATGCGCAAGAAGATGGTTAATTGAAAACCAATTTGCAGAAGTACCTTTGAATTCTTTTTTTTTCAAAAATGAACAATAGATATTTATTATTTTTCTTCCAAATTTTTATATACATCTACTATGTTTCGTACTTGTTTCAAGATTAGAATCCCAGACTTTCGGAAACGGAACTTTCCAAGTAACAGTTTGATACTTTTTTTTACATAAAATTCGATGCTTCATTTAAAATCGAAAAGAAATATTCAGGCATTCCATTTAAAAAACAAAACAAAAACTGAAGATAACCCTCGTATCCCCATAAAAATACAAACTAACAAAAAATCGATTAGAATATTATGCACATTCATCCTAAAAATCATGCAACCATTTTTTGAAACATTTTCTCATATAGAAAATAATTCACGAGTTATTCGAAATCGTCATTTCTCTATATTTACTCTGTGTAGTATAATAATCGCGAGAAAACGACGAGTGTTTCACTATTCCAAAATTTCTCCATCCGGACTGACATAAATTTTAATTCTCATCACTTCTCATGGCTTCATTCAGCTCTACTAATTCGAATATCAACGCTTCCACTTCTAAAAATCGTTATCAACGTCTAATTTTTATCAACTTTCGCGATTCTACTGTACAATATCTATTAGTTCTACAGTAACAATCGAAGATAGATCATTGCCTTTGTTCGAAAGGACTTCGGCGTGTATCGGAAGGCATTCACTTGGACCGTTTCGTCTGAAACTGTCTGCGTTGTTTTCGACGCTACGTTTCCGCCGGTGGGCAACATTGGCGGAACGTTGACGCTGCGTCGTTTCGTCTCGTAACATTGGACCGGGTTTATCCCATTATCTTCAATAGAGTTCTGAAAAGAGTGCGTCCGTATCGACGTGTGTATCGTTCGTGTGTAACGAATGTAACGAACAGTCCAAGTGTACTACAACATTTGCAGATTCCCGCGTACAATTTTCACGTAACGTGTTAGTGCATTGACGAACCGCGGTGTATTCGTGCCGACGGGCAACGCCAAAAACACGAATGTATATAATACATATGTACATACGTACAATACGTATGTTGAACGTGTGTAGAGTAACTGTTGTAGCGAAACAACGATGAAAGGATTACCGCCTAGTGCCGTTTATTACACTCAAACAATTGTCGATAGCATCAAATTCGAAATGGATCGTGTTATGTTGAATCTTTCTGTTTCTTTCCTGTTCTTTTGTTTTGTTATTTTTTATTTTCTGTGAAATAAAATTCTGTTACTTCTGTTTATCAAATTATAATTGGAAAGACAGTTTGTACGGGAGAATTTAATCTGTTTTGAAGGTTATGTTACTTTATGAATTACAGGTGACGTTGAAAACGTCATGGTGTAATTTTATACTGGAATTTCACGTTGCAATTTTAGGAAGCTGTTGTGTATAGAGTATTACTCGAACATATTCGAACAAACCTCCCAAAAAATCGAATTACGGTAATTATTTAAATATATTCGAATTGTTCGATCTACACGGAAATATTCGATCAAATCCTCGACATTCGAATTACTCGAATATATTCGAAAAGATCTTTGACGTTTGAATTACTCGAATCTATTCGAACAAGTCTCCCAATATTCGAGTTACCAGTAAATATTCGAATTGTTCGAATTATTCGGATATATTCAAAGAAATATCCGATATTCGAGTTATTCATAAATACTCAAATTACTCGAGTTACTCGATTGTATATTCGAACAAATCTTACATTCGATTTACTCATAAACATTCAAATTACTCAAACATTTATATATCTCTCATAAAAAAAATAGTCTAACTATAAGGAAGGAATATATAAGACGCTAATTTAATCGTTCTGCTTTATTTTTATATTTTCATTAAGGAAATATGAAACATCGTTTTGCAGGTCATTATTCTGTTCAACGAATCGTGTTGAAATTCTCTAATTCGGTATTCTTCATCTACCTCACAGAATACAATCCCATTAAAATTACTTGCAATCACTATCCTGTCCAATCTCTTCTCCATTCACCAATCTTTGTTTCCTCTGGTCAAAATAGAACCGATGTTCGATAGTTTAAAAATAACGATCCGTTGCTGTAATGCACGATATTTCATCGGGAGCAAGTGTCTGCAGACGGTTCGTTGAATTTCTTTGGCAACGAAGGAGGATGGTCCCAGAAGGGTTACAGAGCATTCTTGGGAGGCGTTCCGAACGAAAAGCTTCACGCCAGGCTATAAAATTCTGAACGGCACGAGAGTAGAGGACAGAAAAATCAATTAGACTGCCTCCGACAGCCACGTCGCCATGATTCAGGAAACCGATAAATCTGAGCGCACCGACATCAGCACCTCCACCGAGATCTTGAGTATCTCGCACCCCGCCTCTCCGGCTTCGTTCTCATCTTACTCGTCCTTTTCTTTTCTCTGGAATAAAGGCAGTGATGAACACCTAACGATGACAAAACCGTGACTTTGCTGCCAAATCAAGCAACTCGAAGAGGAGGATACAGGGTGCTGCTTTCCTTTCATTTTTATACACTTCGGGAAAGGTTTAGCGTTGAAGTATTACCACTCTTCAACAGTGTCAGCTACTTGGCTACAAGGAAATTTTCATTTCCACCTTGTCGAGATTTCAAGAGATATTTCATTGTCACAGTTTTCATTGATGGTGTAACACAGTGTTTGCCAAACTTTTTTGTTCCATGTCCCACCTAAACCTTTCTAAAATTCATATGCCCTCTATGTCACATGTACATCATTTTTAACATTCAAAAATTGAATTGTTCACCGAAGAAACTTCATTTATAGGTTTCAGGAAGAAATCATTAGGAAATTGTTAAGGAAACTCAGCAAATAAATTTTTAAAGCATATAACAGAAAACTGAAACTCAATTACGAATAATTTTAATGAAAGATTTTTCTATATTGTTTTAATTATTAGTAATTATTTATTATTTAAGATTAGTGAGATCCTTGCACTTGAAGCTTGCTACAAAGAGTTATTACCATATAATTAACTTGAACTTTGGACGAGTCCATTTTTGAATTGCCCTTCTTAACAATCAAATTGCCCTTTTGTGAAACACTGGTGTAATAATTATTGCAACTGGTTTTAATGATAGGAGAATTATTCTACTCTGAAACCTATATTTCTTTTTTCTTTTGAAAATTTTTGCAACTGCACGATTGACAAACCAACGATACGTTTTGCTGTTGTTCGACGATGTGTAAATTTGATATTTCTTGATTTTGTTATTATTTCAAACTCACATTCTTTTTCTTTTTCTTTTTTAAGCATTTGTAAGGTGAATTTTTTTTACTTCTAATTTTGTGAAATTCTTTAATGATTTTCCATATTCAACGATCGTATCAGATGAATTTTCAAAGAGGAACGAACCAGAACGCAAGTTCACCGTAATATCCTTTGATCAGTATTTGAAATATTGCTTCATTTCTTGCAGACGAGTGTATTTAGTTAACGTTCGAACGAATTGGTAAAAGTTTGAAAAAAGGAAATGAGGTCTTTGAATATTATACCAACAGCAGTTAGAGATTCCACTGGTTCGTATTTCAATTCTGTCTGCGTCTCGATGTTACCGAGTGTTGGGATTATTATTATACAGAAGATGGAAATTCGTTTCGACATACGTACACGTATTCTCTGGTTTTAACGAGTTTGTCCTTTGATGGGAAACGAAATCAGTGAAATATATTTAAACGAGATCACGAAAGAGTGTATTTTTAGATATGATAGTGTTTTAAAATTGCTTTGAAATTTAATTGTGGAAAGTTTCGAGATTTACAAAATATACTTCCTTCTTTTGGTAATTTTTTTAGTTTCTTCATTCTTTTTAAGAAGAAAATATATCTTTTTCATTGAAAACGTGAAACATGTAATTTGATTCATCTGTTTCTAATAATTTGGTCATCCACTGTATATCTTTTGTAACGATTGTTAGATGAAAATTACATTTTTGCAATTAATATCATATTAAGTATCAATGGAGTTGATAATACAGTGCTATGCTTTAGGTAAAATATAGAGAACAGTGCAAGACATCGTAGAACTGTTGCATACACTTTCAAAGCAATTTAGTAATTTCAGGAAGCTCTGATTATGTAATTTAGATCTGTCGTAACTCGAGAAGTCAAATTCATTTCCGCATATTGCCTCTGTTACGATGACGTAGAAATATTAGCTGGTCCATGAAGTGCTGTTTCATACAAGAAACGAGTAATTACTATATTATCGTTAGATTATTCTCGAAAATCCTTTCGAAAACAGTAGACATGAAAATATTTGAATAAATTATAAAATTTTAGAAAATTAGTCATATTCGAGGAATTCTTATTTTGAGGTGGGATAATAATTCTGACGTTTAGCCAACTGTGTAGAAATTCCACGCAACAATTTCTTTTTCCCTCCTAAACTCGTTTCTTTCTCCTCAGGACTGTGAAAATTTTTTGTAGACACCTGATGTCTCTATAGTTTATATCACAGAGAAACTCCATTTTATATGTATACGGAATAGAAAAAATCTGGTGCAATAAATAAACAAATGAAATTCTGAGGAAACATAATATTGGTAGATTATTTATTACAAAAAGGAAAATTGAGCAAGTGTTCAGAAATGATTGCATCAATTTTAGATATAATCAGATGTCTACGAAAGTATCCTGCTCATGTTGAGCAGTTTATGTTGGCGAAACTGAAAGAATTTGAGTACCAAACTCCATTAGTTCTACCAGAACATTACAAAAATATGGAAAATTGTATAGAATTTCGAAAATCAAGAATTATCGAGTATAGAATACTGGAACACTTTTATGATCTTTCAACTGCTCAATTACAAAGCAGCCAATTTCTAACCAACGATTCGTGAAATGAGCATGACACGATAATAAATCCAAATTCAAATCGACATACGATATTATCAGTGCTAAACCTAACTGAAATGTTGGAGATACTTTGAGATTTAATCTTGAAACTTCTAATAATAATTCAAGTAATCCAAATCATGAGAACCTGAAAATTCTGAATATTCAGAAAGTTGAAAGGAGGATTAAAAAAGAAGCGTATACTTCGTTTTTCTTTTATAATCTGTATTTTCTATTTGACTATGGCTGGAGGCTAATAATTTTTGCTTTCGTCACAGTACATATAGCAAATATTACTTTCCAATCAAAACAATTCCAACAATCTAGGCAGTGAAAGCCTCAGAATTCTCAATACTAAAGAAAATTAAAAAAAAAAAATGTATTTCTTACTCTCTATAGCCTAATTTCACTCTATAAACTAACCTAACGTAACCTGACCTACCCTAAGGCGAATGGTTCAACAAATTCTTAAAATTGAAGGAAATTAAAAAAAGTGCACTGCTTTCTGTCTATAATATAAGTTAACTCAACCAAAACCTACCCTAATTAGAACGATTCAAATAATCCAGGTCGAGAAAGTCTCAGAATTTTCAATACTCATAAAAGTTACAAAAAATACTGCATTTTCTTCTCTCTCTAACTTAACCTAACCGAATCTGAACAATTCAAATAATCCAGATCGTGGAACTCTCGGAATTCCCAATATTGAAAGAAGTTACAGATAAAGTGTACCTTTTTCTCTCTCTATACTCCATATTTTCTGCTTGACCACGACTGGATATTAATAATTTTTCCTCTCGCCAGAGTATAAACACCAGCGGGTGAAATTACGTTATTACCTGCCGTTTTTCCACTGAACGGCAGTTTCGAGCATGGAACCTGGGTACGTCGATTCACTGGAGAATTATGATATTGGTTTGGTCGCTAGATTCCGGGACCAAAGCGTTTTCCATTACATTTACCTGCACGAGGAACTTTGGCTCGCGTTAGTACGTTACCTATCTCTTGGTGAGCCAATAGTCATGGTCGAGCGAGGAATCAAGACAGCATTAAACTATTAGCTAACGATTGCTGTCGACGTACACTCAGGCAACATCGTTTCGATTCATTCTGTGAATTGGATACGGACTTTCGATTAATGAACAGCGGTCTTAATAGCCGGAACACGAAACGTGTTGTTCAGAACAATTTCGGATGAACAGAGTATTATCGAAAAGAGCTTAGACAGCACGAGAGATGTGATGATAAATACAGCACGTGAATTTGTGATGCAAATACGTGTGTTCGATCGAATACGATTGAATTTTTCTTCGAGATGAAAGAAAAAAAAGATACTAACTCGTTGCATCCTGAAACTTTCACGTCCAGTTACACTTGTGAAGACTTATTATGGAATTAATCACGAATGGTTTGCCGCTAGTTGCTTCGAAATGTACAGCCTTTGCGCGTGAATGGCAGATAAAGGTGTCAGGCATCTCGTAAATTACGATTTCCGTAGTGACAAACGTATCAGTGTTATTGTCGGCGGTATCGTCGTACTTAAATTATCGTGCGTAAATCGTACGGATTCTAGATGTTCAGTATTCGACGATTGTCAGATAAGCTTCACCATCGTTTCGGAAAATATTGTTCTTCTGTTTTTATTCTTTTTGAACAAATAGTTGCAAAATTGGACACCTTCTATCAGAGAGAAATAATGTGTACGTATTGATAATTAACGAGACGTCGAGAATTTGTAAATTTGTTCATGTTTGACGACGTTTATTCCAGTTAGATTCGCTTCTGAAGTTCCAGTTAGAAACGCTTTCAAATAGTCACAGTACAATAGTATTTTAAGGAAAATATTACACAGTCTGTAAATAAGATTGTTGTGCATTAAAAATAATTTCGATTGACATGGTTTTTAGATTAAAGTACGTTTGGAAGTTGAAGTTTGACCATGTTTTGTGAAAAGGATGCTCTTTTATGTCAGCTCAATATTTACAGATATTTATCGACAGTTGAAAAATGAAATATCCACTTCATTGCAAGCGTTTGACCGCTCTTTTAATTGATAATCAACGAGACGTTAAGAATCTGTAAATTTGTTCATGTTTGACGAAGTTTATTCTAGTTGAATTATGAAGAAACCAGAATGTTTTCAATTAGCCAGAGTACAATTGTATTGAAAGCAAACTGTTACACAGTTTGTAAAAAGTAATCTCAATTGACGTGTTGTTTAACATAAAGTACGTTTGCAACTCGAAGTTTGAACACGTTTCGTCAAACAGATGCACGTTTATATCAGCTCAAAATTACAAAGACTCGTCGACAGCTTAAAAATGAAATATTTATTTCACTGCAATCGTTTGACCAATCTTTTAATTGATAATCAATGAAACGTTAAAAAATTGTAAATTTGTTCATGTGCGATCAAGTTTGTTCACATTGGCTCGCGTTGAATGTAGAACGATGTCAATTAGTCAGAATATAATTGTATTGAAAAGGAAAATATTGTACAGCTTGTAAACAGGTTTATCATGTATTAGGAACAACAGCGTTTGACATATCGTTTAATATAAAGTACATATGCAAATCGAAGTTTGAACATGTTTCATTGAATGGATACACTTTTGTATCAGCTCAATATTCAAATTTACACAAGTACGGTCTTTTATCGTTTAATATTCACATAGTATTCTGATATTTGTCGACAGCTTAACATTGAAAAATTTATTTCATTGCACGCGTTTCAACACTCTTTTAATTGATTCGTCTGACAGACGTCCGTTTTACATTAAATATTCCGTATTTTATAATATCGAATACTCTTGATACGCGAAATGTTGCAATCATGAAAAAAATTGTGTTACATTTACTATAACTTATAGCTTACTTTGTGTTCACATTTTCTTTATTGTTTTCATATTTATACTTTCACTTTTTAATAGTATTTTAAATAAACACGTCTCCTGTTGCATTGAAACGATCAATTCTTGTGAATACATAATCAGTGACGTTCACTAAATTAATAATCATTGATTTTCTTTTTCTATATAAATACTGCTGTAGTTTCTGATGAATTGGATAAAATTGATGAAAGTTTCCTTCTCTTCTACTTTTTGTTTCTGTTTTGCTGACGTCCTTTATCGATTTTCTTGCTCACAAAATTCTCTATATTTGCTTCAAGTATAATACTAGACATGACTGACATTTTAAATTAAAATTTATATAAATTATAACATCTCCCCTCGTAAAATCTTCCACGTTCATTAACGTACAATTTATGTTACAGGGCTGATATATTTTTGGCGCTGTCATTTTACTGCAGAATGAAAGGCCATTGTTAGTAATGAGATATTATTTTCAATAAATTGCTGCACACCGATGCGTGTGTATTCCTGGCCGTATTATTGCCGATAATGTATTTTACTTCATTCGTTGTTTGCAGCTTAATAATGTCATAATTTTGGTATATATATATATACACACAGTGAAGAGCATAACTGTATCAATAATCACACAATACGAGTAAATAAATTTTTATGTTTGTTAATAGTAATACATACAAAATATCAACGTGGCAAATGTATTTTACATACTTTATAATACCAATAACAAATTTTTAATGTTACCAAAGTTTCCGTGTTTGCCTGTAATAAGAAATTTACATCGTTACAGATTTGCTCCATTATTTTTGTAATACAGCTGCTTAGCTTTAATTATTAATACTTATTAATACTTGTCCATAGTCCTTTAGCTTTAACAATTGTAGTAATACGCTCTCTATGAGGTGCTGACAATAATGTGGATATATTAGACCCCATTGTTCCTCAATTCTCTGCTGTAATGTACATATATACACATATGTTACATTAAATGTACACAATTTAATAATACTTCAACACTTCACACGATCGTTATAAAAGTTACTTCAATTCGACATTTCTCCCCTGTCTATTCTGTCTTTGATCTTTACTCGTTGCATTTGAAATTGTCACACACTCGTTCCGTTATATTCAGAACGTAGTTACAATATCCATTATGAAATTACTCTGTTCTGTGTCGGTACAATAATCACCTCCTTCTTTCTTTCTTTTTGTTTCTTTTTCTGTGATGGTATATTCATTTGGAGACAGACTCGTTAAAACGAATAAGCAATTTTCCAAACGAGTCGCTTTACCAAACATCGTCGCTCCTTCCACTTTCCTCCTATTTCTCCGAGTTTGCATTCAGAGGTTGTCGACTCCTGTTCCTCTTATTTTCGCACCGCCGTCGCGTTTCGAAACATTTTTATTATTCAACTGTATATAGATATTTATCTGCCTGGGCTGGTCTATACTCCCGATTTTAAATTTAAATGTTATACCGAGTGAATACCGTCCAGCTGGTGCGAAACAATTTTCCGCAAGGCGAATACGCTTCCCAAATAAATGAATCAAGTTACGAAAATTGTAAAATTCTCAGAAAAATCATAATGTTACAACGATTATAAAGAAAACTAGAAAATTTGTAGTATTGATTCTTTATTTTCATTTTTTAAATAGTTTCCAATTTTATATTAGGATGAATTCGTTTGAAAAACATTCAACAGCCTTACTGTGATCTAACAGGATGCTCTAAAATTTGTATTAAGGCTGTAGAAGTTCGAAGAATCGAACTATTCGAGTAATTCAGATAATTCGAGTAACTTAAGTAAATCGAACAATTCGGATATTTCGATTAATTCGAATAATTCGAATAATTCTACTGATTCGAATAATTCATATGATTCTCTCGAATAATTCGGACGATTCCAGTAATTCGGGTAATTCGGGTAATTTTTATTATTCAAATCCAATAATTATTTCTGAACAGCGTGTTAGAAAGACTTGATAGTGTGTATGTAACAGAATATACAATTTTACTTAGAAAGTTAGAAAGTTAGAAACTTAGAAAGTTACCCAAAAAGAGTGAAATTTTTACTAAAATGATAAAGTTCAAAGAGAAATATAAATATAGCTGTATAAAGAAGAGTAAGACGAAGAATTACTTTTGGAAGGTTTTATTAATCCTGTTACGGGGTAGATCAATAAGAATGAACACCTCGAAACCATGGAAGTAGCAAATAAATTTTTCGAATAAAAGTTCTTTAGTGGAAAAAGGGCGGTCGTATATTGACAACGATCTCTTCACAGGTAGCGTCTACGAGATACGAAGGTCATTTCGATTCTTTTTTACGACACGCCGTATTCCTATATTTGTTTACTAATAACAGCGATACGGAGATCCATAATACAAGGTCAGCCAAGGTCAGTCAAGGTTTCTAAAGGTCAATTATATGAACTTTGAGAGGAAAAGGGTCACGATGAACTTTTGCAAGTAAAATCTACGAGTAACGAAGGCAATTTCGATTTCCGTTTGGACAAGTTGTGACATAAGGTCAGCCAAGGTCATTGAAGGTCAATTATGAGAAGTTTGATAGGAAGCGGTGTTGATAATTTCTTTGCAAGTTGATTCTGCGATATACAAAGGTCGTTTCAACATTTTCTACGATACATTGGACTTTTATATATATTTTCTACTTATGATAGCTCTTATAGACAACACAAAGACTTAAATTACAAGGTCATCCAATGTCACTGAATGCTAATTGCACAAATTGCGATAGAAAATTTTTGTACACCTAGAATTTGCGACTCGTTACACTTTTATATTTGTGTACTGACAACGATTGTTAACAAAAATGCTAAAACTTGTAATACAAGATCAGCCAAGGTCACTGAAGGTCAACTGCGTAAATTTACCTTTTGAAGGAAGGGTGTTTGGAATCTCGAATGTCAGCGTAGACATAATATTCCAGTCATGTAACGGTTAAATAAAATATTTTCCCTGTAATCGACACTCCCTTTTTCCCTTCTTCGCTTCGAGAGCTGCCATTAGTAAATAAACAAACATATGACCTGTCGTAAAGAAAAAAAATATGGACGACGACCGTATCACGTGAGAGACTCTGAAGAAGAAAATGTTACGATCGACCCACGGTCCCTTTTTCATATGAAATAACTTTTACTGGAAATATTTTCCTCTCACTTTCACGGCTTCAGTGGTATTCAAAGCGTTGCTTCTCATTGATCCATCCTGTACATTACATAAATATTTATGGTAATTTATAAGTAGCTTGGTGAGGCATTCTGAAGGTCATAGTAGAAAGAAATGTAGCAGAAAAACGTTTGATCAAATGAAATTCTACGTGCAATAAAATATGTTATATTTGTAGTTTTTCCTTTTTTTCGTTTGACACGTGTTTTTATTATTTGTAGAGGAAGTAATACGTCTGGCGATGATTACTATTGATCGAACTGGTTCATAATTAAAGAGATGAAAGAGATCTCTATTGGATAATATTTGTACAAAGAAGGGAAATACATGCAGAGTGGTATTAGAAAATGTTATATAAATAAAGAAATTCCTTCTGTACCAATAAATATTCTTCTATTTCTACGAAAGCAATTTGGTTTAACTGATGGTACACAACACCAGTAAAATTCACCAGGAATGCTCATTTTTTTGCATTCCTCGAATTCGTAACGAAGTTTATGCGCCACACAGAACCAGTTAAATGTTGCACATGCAGAAAAGATAGATTCTAGCTGTCTCTCGAGCGGTGATCAAGAAGATTAAAAATGCAATTGGTTTCCCGTGTCTGTTGATCAGATAGTTGAACATGTAAATCTTCTTTAGCTTCCTACTTGCGAATTCTAGTATCAATTAAGATCAGCTTTATCTGCAAATTAACAGTACACGGCTATTTTATCGATACACGATGCATTATATTTTTCAAGTGTAAATGAATCATTTTTAACAACATAGGTAAGATTCTATCACAAAACGAACGTATTCTTCGCAAAAACTACAATAAATTAAATTTATTTTAATTATTTGAAAGCAAAAAATTCAAATACGTAGAAAAGTGAAGTAATTCTAGGAAAAATCCAGTTTCGAGTTAAATATATCAACCTGTTACATTCCGAGAATTTTTTTCGTATTATCGATCATCCACTTCAGCACACTTTCACAATCAAACTGTTGAAAACAAGAAGTTTCATTTGGATATAAAAAAAATCCTGCATGTACATAAATTTATACTGTTTCTATATTTATTAACATAGTTTATTTTAATATAAATAATTCTTATATGGAGTTATTAATTGTGTTACACATGGTGTCTATAGAGTGCAAGGAGTTAAAAGCTTTCGTTTCGTTTTTTCGTAAATTCTCAAACAAAAACGAACAATACAGATTGTTATTAGATTTAGTTGCTTCTGTCTTTCATAGAAAAGTCAAAAAGCAGCACAGCCATGATCTGTAGTATCTGTACAGAACTGATAGAAGTATATCATAGTAAACATCCTTCCTTTTCAATATTTTTAAGTTTCCTTCATCTTTTCGCAAAGCACATGGTCCAGAGTAAAGTTCACGAAATCAAAAGGGTATCCTTTTCCTTCAAATTGATCCTATCACGAGAACAACTTCCAATCGTAATTTGAATCTTCAAAATTAATTATTTTTCTGTCCATTACTTGACCATGGGTTCAATATCATTTATTCTTTGTCCATATTGGCCAATTCCGTATAAAAATACATTATACTTCGTTATTACAATATTAATTTTGAGAGAAACCAAAGTGTTTTTGTCCTTGAGTTCCGCTATGTGAGAATAAATGTATCCAAAAATGTAGAGAGTGAGAAAAAGAGTGCATTTAAGACAATTCGGGGACAAATTTCAATGCAAGATGGTTGATAGTGCACACATACTCAACAAAAAGAAGTTTAACAGCAAAGAAATGAAAAGGGCGCATTAATTATGAGCGCAAAACTGTCGCGGCTTGTCAGTCCAATGGTTGCGAATGTCCCAGCCAGTCGGGGTCCAGCTTGGCTCTTCAAATTTTTCCTCAGCTTCTACAGTAGTCAACATATTTGAGTAAAAATCGATACCATTGGAGGTGATTTTTCTATTTCAGTAATGCAAAGGAATTTCTTTCTTCCATTCGTTCAATAAAGCCCGTAAATCGAGCATTACCTTATCCTAATCTTTTCTTTGACGTCCGCAAGTGATGCAGTACTATTCCTTTTCCTATTCCCAATCTGGCATCTGTGCATCAAAGAATTTCGTAATCTGTCGAAAATTCCTGGCTTACTTTGAATGAGTGTGCAAACATTTTCTATTCACTGTGATAATTCCCCAAAGTCATTAATCGCTATTGAATATAGTAACTTTTTGATATAACCCCAGAAAAAAAAAAGAAGGAAAAATACTGAAAGGTTTAAGCGGATTACCACGGTGGTCATGTGAACTGGTCAACCCTGTCTATTCGTCGTTTGGGAAACGTACGGTTTAAATCCTATTTAACGAAAAGCCACAAAAAACGATGAAGTATTACCCTGTATAATCCGTATTCGAGTTTCTGTCAATGAAAGTTTTTAAATAATGAGAGACATTAAATAGAACTTCCTACATACAAAACGTACTTTTCTAAATCTTCATTGCAACCTCAGATAACAAAATTTCAAAAACGACCTTCGTTCTTTTCTTCGTGATTCTGAATACTTCTAATTCGTTCTAATTAATACCAATCCTTCTAACTTCTCAAATAAAGAAAACTGAAGTTCCTTGATCCAATTTCAAAAAAACATTATTCTGCTTTAAATTACAGTCGAATACTTTTGTGACAGACTGTACTTGTGTCTCCGATGCTTGAAACTCGTTGAACTAACACATTCCGCGAATAATCTATCGTTAAGTACACCATTTACCGCCATAATCATCCGAAAATGTTCACACAAAGCGAACAGTCCTCCGATGAACTTCTTCCCACTGAAAAGAAAGAAAAAATAACCGTGGACGATTGTTCGCTTAGCCGCGAAGACGAGTTTTTGCTCGTGACACGTGTCATTCTGTTCGAACGTGATAAACGGGCGGCGGTGGTCGAACACGAGGAAGCATATCAGTCCGGTCGATGATTTTCTGTACACGCCGGTACGCGGACAGCGAGCGCACAATTTCAACGACGAACAAAAAAAAAAAAAAAGAAAATACGATTTAATTAACCGGCCGCTGTAAACGTGCGATTGCATGCGGAAGATAGATAACTGGCCGTGTAAAATAGAAAAGAATCGCGGCCGATTTCACCGATGCGGAAGCGACATGACAAACTCGTTACCGGTAGGTACACTCGTCATTCCGCTTTTGCGGTTCGATTATCCTATCGTTGGTTAAAGTGATACGTGCCAACAGCCGCCCAACTGAATCCTATAATCCCTGGCAAATTCCAGATCACCTACTCTCTCCTCCTCCACCACTTCCTCTTACCATTTCTCTACTCTAACTCCTTTTCCAACCGTATATACCGATATCACGATTTATTTCGTAGCCACGCTTACTCGCTCAACGATTCGTTTGAAGTTCCTTTTCAACGAACGTTTTCCAGCTCGTTCCTGCTAGATACACAAACGCGTCAGAAAGTTTCGTACGAGGCGGTTGAGAATCATTGGAAATCGATAACTTGGAAAGTTAAATGATAAGCTGCACTCGCATGATTGACGGCTGGTTTAGGCTCTCATCCTCCTACAGCGCATGAATCATAGTATCGGCCAGGAGGTTTAATGACGTGGAATTTTCGTCTTCCATGGGAGCTTGTATTTTCTCTAGAGGAATTCACCTACCGTTAGATACTCCTTTGCGTTCTAACGATATACCTGAAGGTTTTCGTGGTACCGGTATCGCGTTGGGTTCGGTTAGTTGGGTTCCTTTCGTATCCTAGGATTTCGTTGGGAGAATGAAGTTTTAGCGTAGAGATTAAAAGTTCGTGTGACAAATAGTAACGAGAGTGCAATGAAGTTAACGTGCTCAGGAGCAAACGGAGAGAAGAATATTAAGTAGTATTGTGTACCCGGAAATGGGATGAATTCTTGGTAACAAGGTATACAAGTTGGCAATTGTATGAGTGTTTTGGAGGTTATGAAAGATTATGGGAAATCTCGTTAATCGTGCAAAGGAGAATTGAATTTTGTTTTTTTGTAATGTGAGATGGTTGAATATTGAAGTAACTGATTTTAGACAGGTTGTTTGATCGAGTGTTGATCACTAACTGACTCACTAAATTGCAACTGATTCTTACTCCTGGCTGACACTAATTAATTCTTGACTGAGCGTCTCTCTATAACTGACTGACTAATTGCAGATGACTCTCGACTAACTCCAGATTCTAATTGTTCAAAACAGAACGATTAATTTAATGTACGTTATAAATGTAATGAAATTATATATGTTTTTTTAAGTTAAAAGTAATGCAAAAACAAGAATGAACGTTTTAAAACAATTGTTACCCAAATTAGTTGCTTTTAAGCTGGGTGTTTCGATGTTCTGGCAGCACAGCGACATTATTATACTTCATACCATGTTTCAAATTGCCTAGCAGAAACGCGATTAGAAGCGAGAACCATTCCTATCACGATTAGCACTATCCATTGCGAACATGTGTCACCATTGAATTGCAACTCCATATATCCAGGCGATACTTACATTCTTATACTATCTTGACAGAAAGTTTTAACTTACTGTTGGTTGCTTAAACATACACAAATTGATGTTTCGACGATGAGTGACATAATGACACAATTGCAAAAATTTCAATGTTGATAATAGTGTCAAAAATAATTACTCGATCCTCTATTTTAACTGAACAGAAAGTATTGTAAAGGATTTTAACGAATGCAACGATTTAATATTAATATTCAACTTTTTGTAGGAAAACTTTTGTTTTGCACTATTTGGATTATTTTCCAATTTCATACTCACTTTTTTCCACTTTCGTTACACGTTAGTAAAGCATACACTCACACTAATTATTAAGAAAAATTAAATTGTGAGTGTTGCAAGTATCTAAAAGCTTGAAGGTCGAAGCTCATTGGAGCAAAAATTCTGTTAACAGTTTGATGTATTTTTTCTTTTGCACTAATATATAATTTTCGAAAAGAAATTTCATTAATCTTGTGAGCTGCAGTACATTACTTTTAAAATATCGATTTTTTTTACTAAATCAATATTGCATAATTTTCTGAACGTTGTTTGATTGAATTCAGTAGTTCGTCGTTTAACATTCGATATTAAATATACGTTATAAATACAGTTCAATTCTGCAGCACGATTGCACACAGCGAAATATTTGCCGTGCATTCATAAAATCGTGAATGACATAAAAACCAATATAAAGAAAATATCTACAATACTTTTAGGTGTATAAAGTCACCAAGTATTTGTTCATACGCATATTTCTTTTACGAGTATAAAGTCACAAAGAGTGTTAAGCAATTTAATCCAAAACAATTTAGCTATGGCAATTTTAACAGATAGAATTGTGTCGAAAAGCGAGAAGGTAGTACTGCGTGGAAAAACAAATTGGGAATGTACTAAACTTTTTATTTTACGTACGAAAAGAGGCGATTTCAAAATATTTTTACGATGCACACACAATTTACCGAATTGGCTCAACGCATTGCACAATTGTTTTATTGTATATTTATACAATTGAAAATACTAATTCAAATAGAACCTCTCTTGGTAGAAAAATGTCAAACGATCTTTTCTAGTTCAACGAAGAGGATAGTTTCAATATTCAAAATCTATAAATTTGAAGTTTTTCAAACTGGAAAATATTTCCACTGATACGTAGTATATTAATTTATGTATTTTTAAGGAACGAGAATGTTCAATATCCATTTCAAGTATAAAAACTTCATTGCTTTGTGTGCGTCTATTCAGAAACCCGATTTAATTAAAACATATATATCATAAAAAAAGGAAAACTGTATTCAGCAGCATATTTCGCTGTTTTCAACAAAATAGCCGTGAAATACATTTCCAAAGAAGCTCGACCAACTTTGCTCGAATAAAAAACTAGATTGTCATCTCTGCTGACAGTGATGAAGGAAGTCAATTTTCTTGCTTCCCGAGGAAACTTCGCAATCCTCCTGAAATTATTAAAATAATATACACAACGGTGCAACAGTTTCCTTTCATTTTCCCTTATTTTCATGATTAAAAATTACAAGACTACTGCACGTGAAGATTTATACATTTTTCTTAATTTTGCATTAAAAATTAAAAATTAAAATCTTGAATATTACATTGTGTGGATGATTATGAAGATGAGCAAAGTCAAAATGTATTTTCCAAATTTTCGTTATGAGCTCTAATAAAAAAAAAAAATAAAAGTAGAAAAGACGACCTTTACTATTTTCTGCAAGATTCCCAATAATTGCAACTTTTAACAAATTTTTTGTGCACATCATCTAGTAAACTAGTCCTAACTTCTCAAAAATACTCAAGTCACTTGATCCAATCTTGAAAAAGTTGTTTCAAACGGTTTTCAAATACTTCTGTGACTGTATATACATATCCCAAACAGAAATTCTAAATAACACCATTAACCAGATCGAAAACGCCAGGATATATCGGTAATTTAATTCTGCATTCGAAAATCTGAAAAGTTTCCGGCTGCCTGCTCCTGTCAATCTATACGAAATACCATCGTGCAAGTTTCCCTTGAATCACGAACGTCTACTCCGCTGTAATATTAAATACTCCGCATTCATTGTCTACCCGACTTATTAAAGGTACGATCTAGTTAGATCCTGTTATGCCAATTCCAACGAGCACGTTCAACATCAATTATCCCCTCGAGTACAAGTTCGCGAAACAATTTGTCAATTGGTGCCTACCCAAGATCTTCCCGATTATCGTTTCCGTCTAGTTCACCAGGAACGAACAAAAGGGGATGAAGGGAGAACACTAAGCAGAAATCGGACGAGAGAAAAGCAAACGTTGTACGAGGAAGATCGATGAACGTTGCTGTAGATGGAGGATAGATATACTTAGATAATTAGCGAAGCTTCATACCAGTTGGAAAGTCGAGGCTTGGTAACCTAAAGGTTTTCACCGTATCACGGAGTAACGCGGTGCAGTTTCGAAACAACCATAACAAAAGATGGAATTAATTAGGATGGGTACGATCGGCGGGTTCGATGAAATCCTGTTGGCAACGGTCCAGTAAACAAGTAGGTATTGATTCAGATAGCAAAGGTGGAGTTTGGGGCGTAGAGGCGGATTAGGGTGGGGACATTCGGCTCGCATTAACCGGCTGTCCTACGTATTTATGCGGAAATTTATATCTTCGATACATATGTATTGTACACGCCGGTGTTTAAACACAACGGGCCGGCCCGAAACGAAAGTTGCACAACGGTGAAATACAACTGGCCCGATCGCATGTGTCAATTAGTATTCAATTTATGACTACCGGCAAAAACATTGGCCCTGTGGCCTGTTACGCGAGACCGTGGTACATACACGTGTACAGGGTGTTACATTTTCAACGCATCGTATGATTTTGAAGACTATTCGCAACTGTATGAGAGAAAGAAAGAGTTACTTAACACTTTACCGATGAGCTCATTCTATTCAATATTGGTTCGATTTTTGCTAGCGTGCTTACTCTTACCGCTCTAAAAATTTTCAATCAAATTCGCGAAAGGGTTTTACCATATCGTTCACTTTCTCTTGATGTGGTGGTGATGTTGTAGGAGGAGGAGGAGGTGAGATAGAGAGGATCAGAAGAAAAAAAGAAAGATAGCGTTTCATTCTGGGTCTCCTAGTGGACTCATCAGTAAAATATCCTAGGAGACCCATGCCTTGGACGTGGGGACTGAGAAACTCAGGTTAAAACCAATATATATCTATAAACCTAACCTTTCACGAGGACTAGCGAGAATAGTCACGTGTCCGTCCCTCTAGCGGTGGTGGGAAGAAGGGCCGCCACAAAGACATGGGTCAAAAGTGACCCGACATTGGTTGGGTAAGAGTCAATTGATTTGTTGGCAGTGAAAAACCAATTAGTAGGCTTCCGGTCGATCAAATGTTAACATATCCAAGATGTTAAGGTGAGATGATTATCTGAACGTAAAAAATCGCGTTGTTAGGGAACACCCTGTATACAGACGATACTATTATTGGTGCTTTGGTATCACGCGCGCACGAGCTGGCTAGATTACTCTGCCCAGCCGTCGGCTGGTCGCCGCTCTTCCGAAATAACGATAGGTCAGCCAGTTACGCTCGATATGAATATTGGCATGTGAACCCGATGAAAGGTAAATATCAGGAATCCCCAAAACCCGTGTCGATTCGATCGTAGTCGATATACAATGTCAATCGCCACGACCGATGCGATGTGCAGTTTGGTCGTTAATGTTTGCGAATTGCCGCGCCACGTGGCGATTCATGACGATTAGAAAGCTCGATGTATCCGTACACTTGTCCACCTTTCTTCTTTTTTATTACATACGTAACAACAATGGAATTTTCGAGCGACTAGTTTCATCTGAAACGAGAATTGTACGAACGAGGAATACTTGAGATAGAGTAAGAGAGGTGAGAAAGAAAAGTGTATAGTTGTTGGAAGCGATACGTTGAGATTGCATCAGAAATGAAAGCGTTAAGTGAGAATATAGAAAGATGTAGCCACACCCAGGATCGTGAATTATTTGCGAATTGATAGTTCAAATTTCTCATCACAATTTTGTAAGTTCAGAGTCTCTATACCCATAAAAATTTGCCCTACTGTATAGGCGTAGATTTCCGGCGTGTCAGTCCGGAGGTCGTGGATCCAATTCCTGCTCTTGTGCTCTCTAAAAAATTTTTTTTTTTGCCTCCTACAATCGTTCATTTGAAGTACTAAGCTATTTTAATCACTTGAAAATCATAGGTACCATTGGGAATTTTTTTTTTTCTGGGAATGTAATGAAGTAAAGAGGAAGTTACTTAGAAAACATTCTTTTTTTTTGTTTATATATGACTTGTGTGTAGGAATTTTGGATTAAAATGAGCATCGAATTAGAAATAACCAAGCAGGTTTATAGGGCTCTCGTTTTCTTCCTTTTGTAAAGGAATTTTCAGCTAAATTTCACAAGAAGCAGTGGGATTATTTAGCAAGAATGGAGACATTTACATAAGCTCTGGAACGAGCGCTTCGATTCCGAGTTCCAAAGTCGATTTCCCAAAGATGTATCCGTACACGGGGATAACTCTGCAATTTTGAAGTTTTATCTCGTATTACGTGTAAAGGCGCAAGTACGGACCCCGGATTTCGGTATAATACTTCGTTAAGGCAACACTTCTTTATCCCCATTATCGTAAAAAGTAAAGATCCGAGAAAATTTCCTTCTAGAACATTGTGCACGACTTCATGCTATTCGGTGTAACTAGTATCGAACTACTCGGTCAGAAAGATTGGACAATTTCGATACACAATTCATACTCTGTGGTATTTTGAGACATGTAATTCTTCGCGTGATTTCACGTACGATAAATGGTACCTCGAGTAATTCAAATCGAGATTTTTTTACTATCTGATCGATTTGTAAAATCGAGACGGTTACAGTGTAGATCTTTTTTTTAAATTAAGTGTTTTAAAACTACAAAAGTACTTTAAACATTTATTTTACACCTCATCTATCAAACTAATCCAAAATTTCTCAAAAAAAAAAAAAGGATTCAAATTTAAAAAACCGCAATTCCGATTAGAACGGTGTTCAAATATTAATAAAAATCACAATTCGCAATGGAAGGGGGGAAACATAGGAGCGGGAATAGCAACGCTTTCGCAAGACGCTTGCCAGTTAACGGAAATGCATCTTCGAATGGCGCCCGCCGCTGCGGCGGGAGTCCATCTTGCAGAACAGCCTTTTTACCTTGTCTTCCTTCCGTCTCGCTGAATGTTTCCTTCCAACGGGACAGTTCTGTATACGACGACGTAGTCCCTTAGTTCGTTTAAAAGTGTTTCACGAGTTGGCGAATTCGGTTGCCTCTTCCCCCCTCCCTCTATACACTGTTCCCGTTAAATTTCTTCAATGGCTCCTATACACCACCGGATTACACGCGCGTCTCCTTCGTATTTTCCGAAATTTTCCCTTCCTTTTAGCAACTTGGACTCTGACCAAACTTTGTCCTCGAAGCCGGCCTAACTTCTGTCTCGCGGAGACGAATGATTCTCCCCGACCTCTTCCAACCTCCTACCTCCTTCCATTCCTATTTCCAACCGGCTCCACGACTTCCGCCCTTTTGCTTTTTCACCCTAACCCGACTGACCCCAACCCCAACTCTCTGCAATACCCGGTGTGCTCCCTCTTTTTCTTCAGCTCAGCCCCCTACACCATCAAGCCAGCGCCGAACTTATTTATAAGTTATGTTTTCAAGTGAACTTTCTCCAGAAGCGTGGAATTTCGAAAGTTTCATATTCGATAACTCCGTCTACAACCCCTGTGCAATCCTCACTTCTTCCTTATATTTTTTCAACAGCTGGGCAAATGGTTTGAGCAATCATACCGCTAACCTTACGACGAATAGCAACTGTTCGATGTTACTAGTGATTGCTGAAGAACGCGATTCAGATTCGGACACCACGGTGGATAGAGAAATTAGATTTGGTCCGAAGAGGAAAAATTCGATCCTCGAAGTTCGCGACTTCGTGGTTTCCTTTCGACTGACAATAGTTCGTCAGAAGTTGCCGGCATTCGGTTTCGAATCGCGAGTAGAGGATACGTGTTCCTGAATCAGCCGCTTGTAGAAACCGTTTCTACCTCAAGCCAACCCTCTTACAATTGAGTAACATTAGCGACGCGATGAAGCTCTGCCTATCCCAAAGGAATTTTCCATCAAACCTGGGGCTTCGGTAGGATATTTACGATCGGTCGTAAAGTCAGATGGATATAGGCGGATGGCGTTTGCGTACCTATATAATACTTTATCCATTGCCCTTCAGGCGTGGTCGTTGTACTTCATCGACCTTCCCCCATTCACGACAAGTCCCTCTGACTTCCGCTACCGCGTCTGTTTCACTGTTATTAGCTACATAACCGTTTCGAAGCCATCCATCGGCGAATTAACTTCCTGACTCTTTCCGTACAGACACTACGGAGGATTCTCTTCTTTCGTTCGAACGTTCGACTCGATCAACTTTCCTAATCCTTGACGAATCAATGGGGAACGAAGTTCTGCTGTTACAGCAGGCAATAAAGTCTCCCTGATGGGCTTGAATATGTTGAATTTTCGTCGTGTCGTTTGCAAAAGTTGAAGTATCGTTTGAATGCTAAGTGTCTTCATAATGGCGAACATCAGTCGTTTCTTTCTTTCTCTTTTTTGCATTTATAAGTGGAGGAAGTGAAATAATTTATTTTTATTTCTTTTTATTTTGGAAAATGTTAGGTGTAGAAAAAAATTCGTTTCGTTGTGTCGTTTGCAAAAATTGAAATATCGTTTGAAGGCTGAGTATCTTTGAAATGACGAGAGCAGTCGTTCTTTGCTTTTTCTTTTTGCATTTAGAAATAGAGGAAGTGAACTAATTTATTTTTATTTTGATAAATATGGGGTGCAGAAGGAAATTTATTTCGTCATTTCGTTTGCAAAAACTAAAGTATCGTTTGAATGCCAAGTGTCTGCAAAATGGCGAACAGCAGCTGTTCTTTTTTTTCTCCTTTTGCGTTTATAAGTGGAGGAAATGAACTAATTAATTTTTATGTATTTTTATTTTGGTAAATATTGGGTATAGAAGGAAATTTATTACGTCGTGTCATTTCCAAAAGCTGAAGTATCGTTTGAAAGCTGAGTATCTTTGAAACGGCGAGAGCAGTCGTTCTTTGCTTCTTCTTTTTGCATTTAGAAGTAGAGGAAGTGAACTAATTTATTTTTATTTTGATAAATATTGAATGTAAAAGGAAATTATTTTCGTCAAAACATACAGAATAAATAATCGGTTCTTCCAAATAATATTATTAATTTTTAAAAGCCTTTTGAAAATTATAGTTTCGCTCTAAATATGCTCCGCAGTGTAATAATGTGGTTGATATTAAAAATGGAGTGTCAGTCTAACGAGAAAAGGAATAACTTGAAAAAGAAGGAAAGGAGAAAATGTTATTTCACTTTTCCTATTTTGCTTGAATTTTCTTTTAGGAGAAGCAAATATTCAGAGATCTGCTGCATGATACATTTTATATATTCACATTCCTATTACCATAGTAAATAGATCCTTTTATACAGAATACATATTACGGGCAGAATTGATTTGCTTCACAAAGGATGCATTGTTATATTAAAGCATCTTGCACCTGTATCGTTATATGTTCTTAAGAAAGGATCTTATTATGAAAAGTGGTGCTTATTGAGGCATTCAGCGTCCTTATTAAATTTCTATATGTAATACTTCAGTCTATACAAGAAACTACACTTCATGTCAAGCTTTTCAATAACTATAAGTGCAAAAACACTTATAGTTATACCACATCTTCGAAATGGCATAATTTCGGTAACCACTACTGTATGTAGCATCAGTTTCTTATTTACAGATACTGAAATTACCTCAATCTCCTCCTCAATAGGCATTATTATTTCAATTCTGTGTAACATTCACCTGAGAACATCTTGCCTGAACGACTTCGTTCTATACCGAAGGCATCTCTGATTAAACAAGTGCTGCTCCAGTATTCAATCAAACTTCCACCATCAAATTCAACGTTACGCTAATTTCAATGACGTTCAAACGTCGCGATGAAGCTGAGTGCACTCTCGATACCTTTATCACGGTGAAACACATTCGAAGACACTTGACCTTAGTCACGGGGACACGAATCTGTTCTTTTCTATTGTTCGAATATTTTCACGTTTGAAGGGGTGCTCACAGATGTCTGACGAACCGAAGCTTTTGATAAAGTTAGGTTAGGTCAAAGGAACCACGACGAATCTGGCGCAAAAGCGGAATGTCCACATTTAACGCTGGTAGACGAGAAAGAATGGCTCAATGGAATGTCCAATTATCTATATAATCTTAAGCAACCAGTCTTTCACTTTGCGCCACGTTAAGACCTGGTTAAATATGAGAAAACGTAGAATACGTGCAAGTGTAGAATCGAATTAAACAAAGTCAATGAAACAGCCGAAACAATTCGTACCTCTCTCAACATTACCACCGAACATTAATTAAACGCTTTATCCTACGAAAAAAGGCATCTCAAACTCGCTCAACAATCCCTGGGAATAATGAACGTGCTCGTTCAGCTTTCCACTTTGTTTTGCCAAGAATTAAAATCCACTTAAAAAGAAAAGAAAAAAAAATACAGGAAAACAAAACAGAAAAAGAAAAGAAGAAGGGAAAGGAAAGGAAAGGAAACAAGAATAAACCAGGGTAAACAGGAGCAAACTCACAGCGAGAGTGAGGGATAGCAGTGAAAGAAGCCTAGGCTGGCCAAAACAAATTTTCTCGTACACAATACGAAATTAGTTCTGTGGAAGTGAAGATGGCGAGGGGCGGAAACGGTGGGATGAGGGTGCAAGGCTCGACGTTTTCCCCACACAAGTAGAGTTTCCCCTGGACCGGTGGCACTGTCGTCCGGTCCATCGAAAGGATCGTCGCAATTAGAGCGGCGGTCGCCACCGATGGAAAACCGGGTCGGTCTTTTCGAGGTTAGAGGATAGTAACGTTTCGGTGCCACCGGCGGATAACGATAGAAGAAGGGGGATCAACTTGCAGACAATGCGAAACGATTTCCAGCACTGTGCTACAAGCTGGCCTCACCTAGCTGGCTCCAGGAATTCGGTCGTTTTGAATTCATTCGACAACGACGCTGCTGGATCGGTTTGCGGAAAAAGGAAGAGCCAGATGGATGAGTAGCTATACATAGGCATGTGGATGAATCTTTCAAGAGAAAGGAAGATTCGAAATGACACAGTAGAGGGGGAAAGAATTTTTATGTTAATACATAGGGTGATTCAAAATTCAAGCAAGATTTGAATTTCGCGCCATTTGTACGATATTCGAGAGCAGCCGAAATTTCGTGCAATATGTGAAATATGTTAACAGCTTGGGTAGATTTGATGGCTGATGTCACGAATCACGAGTTTAATTCGTCATTCAAATTTAGATACGTGCAAGAATAAATGATATCAGTTGCAACAGAATGTTTTTTTCTAGTGCTTCAATGAACCTTGTTTGCGATACACTGCGTCATAATGTCAGAAATAAGTAATACAGGGTGATTCAAAATCCACGCAAGATTTGAATTCCGCGCCATTTTTGCAGAAGTGTTGCCAACGAAAAAAAAGACAGCGCGACAGCTGATAATTCGGGGTTATTAAAAATGGAGTGCTACACGAAAGAACAACGCGTTGAATGGATTATGAAACAACAATAACTGGATGCAAATCATTTTCAGCTATGAGGAAATTATCCAATTTGATAATGATTTTAAATATCGACATTAATTTACGTGAGTTCAGCTTTTGAACATTTCGAGTTGCTGGAAATCAAAAATACCTTTCGAAACGATATGGTAAATGCACTACATCTATTAATTAACCATTGATACAGGATTTTGCAATAAATCTTTAAAAAAATTTCCTATTCAAATAACCTAAACAACAAATTCTACGAACATTGAACATATTGATGATGTTCTTATTTTTTTAAATATTTTGTATGCTCACAATTCTGTTTATTCTTTCCCCAATTATAAAGAGAGACTATTTTTCTGATACACGGGTCTGAATGGACCCAGGCGCCGTCGGTCGTGGGTTAACATCATAGTTGGGCGACACGTACGTATGTAATGGCTCGTACGTCGTTTTCAAGTGCTTCAACGAGCGCGCTTCTCTCAAAGGAAGCCTTTTCTAGATCGTTGCAGGAAGATTGACAGTTCGAGAGAGCGAGAGGGGCTGCCTACGAAGTTGTGCAAGCAGGGAAGAGGAAAATCGAGTGTACGGAGAAACGAGACAGAAAGCTTGCAGCAGTGGATGGGGTTCTGGTAGGATGAGAAACGAAGCTCGATCGCGTCGTCGATGAAGCGGCGAACCGACGTCGCGTTGTTCCCATTGATCGAATCTACGGTACCGTAGCACACACGATTCTCTCTTTTCCTCTTCCCCCTTCCCACCCGGCTTCTGTACCCGCGGGGATTTGGCACTTTGACGAGTTCACATCAAGCGTAACGTCTGTCTTTCTTTCTCCTTCCATCAGAGGCGCAGGTATACGCGTAGACGCGCTGCATCAGCTACGTGTGAAGGATACAAGGTGTTTCTTAAGAGGTATATTTGATAGTTTCGAGAGGAATATATTTTTAGGAAGAAATACGCGATGGTTGGTACGTCTGTTGTGAAGCTATGTGTTGAAGCTGGTGTATTAAAGTGTATGAAGT
The DNA here is from genome assembly GCA_951804975.1 of Anthophora plumipes. Lineage (NCBI taxonomy): Eukaryota > Metazoa > Arthropoda > Insecta > Hymenoptera > Apidae > Anthophora > Anthophora plumipes. The sequence continues at coordinate 12,236,062 of OX638123.1, read as the reverse complement.
GTAAAAGCTCGATTAAAGTATTTTTAGTAACATTCAGACACTGTTTAAAATAGAACAGCTTTTTTAAAATTGGACAAAACGAGGTGAGATTTCTTTTGGAGGAGTTGAAATTAGTTTATTCGATTAAATGGAAGACAGTTTTTGAAGAAATTGTAATTTGTTAGAATTGCGAAGATAATAGTGAAGATCGCTTTTTACAGCTTCTTCAAGCTACGTTTTTCAAGCTTTTCTCACGCTCGATCAGTGTACTAAAACAAATGAACAAAAGTACACGTACACATTGGCAAATCGAAATACGTCTAAAGAAAAAAAAACAAAAAAAAACAGTGTCGCCGTTAGAAACAGAAAGGCCGAAAGAAGAAGAACGAGGAGACGATACGGGAGAGGTAATAAGCCGTGAAACAGAAAAAGAAAAAAAGCCGCACGATCTTCGAATTTTTCTCTCGATTCAACTTCCCGGAAAAGAGGAGAAGGAACATCGGGGATCTGTCGCAGCGAGTCGTGTGTCATCAAGTCCAACTCGCTCGATTCACGACCCTATCACCGAGCTTTTCGTAGCTGTAGAAGAACACAGACTAGAGAACCCTTTGACCGATCTTTCTTCTTCGAAAATTACGAACTACTATTTTCTCATCCGATCCCCGCTCCCGAGCCCCTCTCCTTTTGCCATCCTCCCGCTGTCCCGTTTCCACCCTTTTATTATCATTCGCCTTCTTTCCTCGTGACGAGGCGCATTATTTTCTCTTCGCGCGTTATTTCCTCTTCTACGAGCCTCCTCGGCTACGTTATTCTTCCGTCGTAGCTGGGTTACAACGTACGGAACGTAATCTTTCCTCCTCGGAAGAAAAAGATCAAAAACTCCATGGTTTATTTACGTATCTTCTTCTTTTTTTCCCTTTATATGGGAAAAGTATTTTACAGACACTCCATCCACTGCTGAGAAGGTGACAGCAGGTAGTGTAAGATTTCTACATGCTAAAAGCGTCGTGACTGCACTCACAGTGTGCGCTGGGGCCTTATCCTATCATCAGACCAAAGGGAGGGGCCCAAACTGGCTAGGGAGGGGCCCAAACTGACCGCTCCCCGGTTAGGGCGGAGCTTACATAGGCCCCTCCCATATTGGGGAGGGGCTTAAACTGGTTCCTCACAAATTAGAGAGAGGTACAAATTACTCTCTTCCTGGTTAAGTATGAGCTTCAACTGACCCATCCAAGAATAGGGAGGGACCCAAACTGACCACTCCCAAGTTAGGGAGTGGCTTAAAAGGATCAGTCCCCGGTTAGGGAGGAGCTTAAGTAGGCCCCTCCCAGATTGGGGAGGGGCTTAAACTGGCACCTTCTAAGTTAGATAGGTGCTCAATCCAATCCATTACAAGTAAAGGAGGGGCTCAAAGAGGGTCCTTCCATATTAGGGAGGGTGTCGAATTAGCCTTTTCTCAGTTAGGGAGGGGCTCTACTTGGCCCCGCCCATATTAGGGAAGCAACTGAACTGGTTCCTCCCAAACTGTGCTCGTACACTGACGAAGAGTGGTCCCACTTCTATAGGTGGATCCACGTTGGCCAACTTCTCCCTCCCTAATTATTAGAGACAGATAAGGAAAGCGAAGAGACTGATTGACGGCTGAGAAGTAGACGCGTGGGAAAAGTGCAGGTCTGATTGGGTCATATTTCGGCTGGTCTATCTTCTTTAATGCTAGCGTAGTAATTGAGCTCACGTATTAATTAGTACTGTCCAAACGTTTCATCGAATGAATCATTTAGCGAAAAATTTAGGTGGTACCAATGAAGTACCCCTCTTTTCTCTATTTCTTTGTCTTGAATATTTAAATTCAATTCTTTCAAAAATCATAAGATATTTTCGACAAAATTATATTCTTTATTTTGGAATCATTTTTACATGTATTTTAACATAATTAATTACATTTCAATGAACATTACAATGTTTTCTTTTAAATACGCACGTACGTACCAAACCCAAGGATTTAGAAATTGTTTATTCACGTGTGTAAACGCGGATCTATGTACACGAATCACAGTTCCGTGCTTTTATCGTTAATTTCATATGTACAGTTTCAATTCAATTATGTACATTCGTTCTTCATTATCTGGCGTTCAACATGACTTATTTCCACAAACTTACAATATCGATAGCACAGTTGCAGCATTTGAACATTATAATACGGAGTGGGAAGAAGGCATGCAACTTCGATATCGCCGCAGCAACACAACCGCTGTACCGTGACATCGCAATTCTGAAACGAATCTATTGAATTGCACGGCTGAAAACACTGCGCGGCAATGTTGAACGACATGCTATCGCACGATGAAATACAGTTGTTTGTTGAATAACTATAACCAGCTGTTCGTTTATCCAAGTGTACTCGCAGTTTAAACTTCGTACAAACAGATGCACAGAGTTATAGAATATAAATTGGCATGTATTGAAATTAATATCGAATTTGATATACAAGGTGTCGCACTATTGTATGATCACGAACTAAAAATTTCCCTTGCACCAAAAAAAAAAAAAAAAGAAATAACAATATGAAAACTATTTTCACTGCTTTTTTTTTTAAAAACAAATCTTATCTTCTACCATATTGCAACTCGAAATATCTGTCATACGAATAGGCAGGAAATAAACGTGGAGAGATTATGCCAAAAGAAGAAAGATACGCGTTTCGATATTTACAGGTTCTCTGCACGTGGTTGAGGGATCTCACAAAGCATTTTCAGATTTCCACGGTTCCCTTTCAGACTACGCCGAGGCGCACACTTAGGCCTTTGTGTTGTACCGTATCGTCAATTAATTTCTATCATTAGTTCACTCCACTAGAAGGATTGGTTTGCGGCGGTGTTCAAACAGAAAAGTCGTTTCCCGATCGAAACGAACACAAGCCGGCTAAAAGCATTACACGAATATCGGCTTTTGATATTTCAAGAGATAACGTCTGTGGACATCTCGAGGTAGGAATTTATTATTGGTAGGCGATGTGTATCTATCCAGACGAGCCCGACGTCTCAAAGGTCCTGAAAACAATTGATTAATTTAATTACCTGTAAGTGGCCACTTGTACCGTTCAATCGAATCGGATATCATCGATATTTAAATCAACTTCACCGTCAGCTCTCGTCCGCCGCTGTATCGCCTCATCGTTACCAGTTATTGATCGACTGGTACATTTGTAATTCAAGAACGCGACACTTGAATATTGGATACTGATATTAAACGTGTATTGTAAATTATACTTCGCTGTATTATCGTTCGAATGAAATTCATGTGGTCCCGAAGATTCCATCGAAATTCAAACGAAAGTTCCACACGGCTGAAGGATCGGTCAGATTTTATTTCGAACAACGAACGAAATCCGACAACGTTTATTTGTTAAATAACGAGTAACGATTTCATTCGGCGAGAAATTGCTCCCTAATTACGAGTCAGAAAAGTCAAGCTGAACGAGCTCGAGCGATTCGGAACAGTCTTCAGCGGTTGTCTTCGATTGGAAAAGCCACTAGCTTCCGGAGAGGTGCAAACACAGGGAAGCTAGGAGCACGTAGCAGGTGGATATAGCTTTTTCGAAGGGATGAGGGTTCTACTACTCAGTCTTGCACAGGGCCATTGTAGGAGCAACGAATCGACGATGCAGGGGCAAAGACGCCAGGCGTCTACTTGCTGCCACGATCTCACCAATCATTTGTTCATTCGAGCAGCTACGCGAGGAAACTCAATGGTTCTTCGGCATCTCTCGCATGACCGATCTAATTCACCCACTGGTGGATCCGGTGATATTATTATTTTGGGGTCGTCGCCGGAACATCGGATCAACGCTTCCAGGGGGAATATATTCATAGGCTCGAATTCCATTTGTATTTAGGGGCCGTTTCGTGAATTATCACAACGTTTAAGAATACAAGGAACTTAGAGAATGCTTCTTTAATGACATTTGACATTTGTGGTCTCACTTCAAAGGCTTCGAGTCTTTCAAAGCTTGGCATCAAAGGGTTATGGTAATTCCTTCAAGTACTTCTCGCTCATTTTGATGATCTTGGAGTGGCTTGTCAGAATCATTGCTTTGAACAACTGTTCCTATTAAAAGTTACACTTTTAAAGTAATATTAAACGTGTTGTTTTTGTCTTTCTTTGTCTTCGTTGAGGTTATGGTAATAACTGTTGAAGGAAGGTGGAAAATATTATCTTCAGAACCTTAAAGAAGAAGAAGAAAGATTGATTTCTTTGTATAATGAGTTTGAAGATGCTTAAAATTTTAATTATGTTTCTTCTAAATAGTTGATTCCTTTTTGTATAAGTCTCTAAGGCTGAGCTGTAAATCAAGGTTGATTTACGACAAATGCTTTGGAATTTTTATCTATTTCTTTCTAATTAATATTATTATACAACTAGGATAAACACAGGCTTTCTACAAAGCGGGATCTATCGGTGAAAATGTTTCAAAGTTTGATGATACTCGGCGCATTTACATGGTAATCAGTGTTCCAAATTATCCCTTTTGTGGTGAACATTTCAGGTAGAACGGCTCTGTAATGTTCATGTTTACTGTTACAAGTGGTTTGGGAAATTGTTACACTAGATATCGACCCGAAGTCGTAAGAGGGCTGCTTAAACAGGTTTAAGAGAGGATTATCCGCAAACAAATGAGAATTGTATAATTATCATACTAAAAACGAAAGGACAGGAATGATATATATATATAATTGTCACCACAATACTACAGTCCAAAGAACGTTTGGAACAGAAATGATTCATATGTATAAAATAACGTACAAAAAGCACTACATTAAAATTTCATTTCACAAAAGTAAAAGAAATATTGTCCCTTATCAACAAAAATCAGAAAATAAAAACATTTTCAAAGTACACATGTACCTAATCTTTAAAAAAAATCAACATTGTAACAAATTCTACTGAAACTAATATATAAAATAATTCTCAAAATAAAATTTGACATGTTCCTTTTATTAATCATTGTTTATGCTGAAGGGATAGAAAACAACCGCCAAAATAGATCCAGTATCACGAAAATGATTAAAAATATTAATATGGTTTAGAGGAATTTCAATATGAGTTATGAGCGATAAAAAATACTTTTCTATAGAATTATATCATAATTAAGCCTCGTCAAATTCAGTGAATGACACCTGGCGGATGTTCTCTTGTTCGTCAGGCATGTGCATGCAACAGTCATCGGCATCGTCAGCTTCTATTAATTTATGAGGTAATACGATCATAAACCTTACATGACACTGTCGAATCCATCACTTTGCCTCTCAACTTTGCGTTAATTAAGAACAATAGCTGTCTTGGTCTCGAGGAACGGATTAGGATAGGCAACAAGGAAGTTTAATGCTGGAATGTAAGAGGAGGAGCTTAGCCCCGCCCATTTTTACAATATATTTCATAAAACAAAATTACTTCGTTTAATAATATGTTAATTACAATATAGAATTACTGGATAAATAAATAAAAGATGGTAGAAACGAATTTCTGAACAGTTTGCCAAAGTAGGCGTGGCTTACTTCTCGAATATCGTTATTTACTCGAGTTTATTTGACTACAACATAAAGTAACTTCAAGATATTCTCTAATTTAAGGAATTTTCAATATAAAATGATTTTCATAGCTTTGTTAATTCATTATCCGTGGTATACGTTCTTTGATCACTGCGTCCTCATTGTTTCCACGCGTAAGCGTATAATTAAAGCACAGATTAAAGCTTTTCGAAGAGAACACGTTCGATTGAATTACTATTAATATTGCAATTGATGCTGATTTCGTTTTGTAAGCATCTGATGTACGTGTAGGATGGAATTGCAGCAAAATTGGAGGAGAGACAGTTGATCATTTGAATTTACGTTGTATTATTGCACGAAATGAAATGTCTGAAGGTATATATACACACAGTGGTACTATAAATTCCGACGTTCCGCGGAAAACCAGTGGGAACGTACAACATTTGCGTGAGAGTTTCCCGTGAAAGTTGCATGTAATATTATACGATCGAATTTAAAATATAATTCATTTAAAATGAAAGCGAAGCTTTCGTCAGAGAATTGCGATTGACCGGTCATGATTGTTCATGCTCAAACGCAGAAATATCCACTTTATTTGCAAAGTATCGTGGAACGTGATGCAGGCGTGTTTGGTTGCCAAAAAATAAAAAAAAATAAAAAAAGAGGAAGAAGGAAAAAATGTACCGTAACAACGTCGATGAATTATTACAGTTGCAATGAATATTTTCCACGTGATTCACAAGGCTCTCTGTATGTGTGTGTACACGCAACCCAGGAAAATTCGAGAAATCTCAGTTACAAATTGTTACATTCGCGATCCTGAGCGTGAATCCGTGTTAAAAGAAATTGAAAGGGGTTTATAAATTCTGTCATTCCGTTCGACGAACGGAATTCGATTTTTCATTTGCATAAACAACTGTTAGACACGTTATACGTGTACATATATTATTCATCGTACGCACACGTTATAGTAATTAAGCTTCCAGTACATACATGTGAAACTAGTTAATTAGTTTCTAGTAGCTGGCGTACGCTCGGTAACTATTTCTACAGTTTGCAATTAGGTCTTGGTATTAGATATTAGATAATTAGTTAATCAAATTCTTAATTTCAAACGTGAACAATTTTTGTTTTTTAATCTTTTTTTCACGTGATGCACGATTCTATCGCGTTTCAGAATCTTATTCCAATTTTCCGGCGGAGCTTTTAAGCGAAACCTTCTTCCCCTTCCAACATCATTCATCCCCACTCCTCGTCTCTTCTCTCATACATTATGCCGGCTAAGTTTATCGACAAACACTCGGACGTCCTATTTCCGTGACTTCGAAAGCTTTCGCAGTGATTCGAATATAATACGTCATAATCCATTCACCGGTCCCAAGAGTAGACTGTCTGATGAATTTGTTAAATAAGTTCACAAAGACGATGGAAGCTTGTGAATGGCAGAATCGGTGCAGAGTCTTAGTCGATCAAGCGAACTTTTAATGTTTGAACTTCCGTAATGAAACTCGACCTTTCACAGTATCGTTCGGAGGCTGTGGGTATTTGCCAGGAATTTATCACTATTCACCGTTAACACGTTCAACCTGACATTCGTCCGTGTTATACGCTCAACAATCGATCGACAGGAAGGAAAGATCGATCGATCGTACGATCGATCGTACGATGGATCGATAGAGAGATCACGGACGTGTTACCACCGTTCCCGTTTTCACCCGTCGTCACAAGGAGATCTTGAAGAAAACTCTACATCCGGGAGATGGATGGCTCGTTCAATTATGAAAATAAAGTCCCAGGCCACGGTTTCGCGGGCGACGATAGTGAAAATGAACTCTGAAATTTCTATCGATTTCGTTCGGAGAGAAACGGGATGTGAATAGGTTTGAAAGCGTTAATAAGTTTCGATTCGTATCGATCGACTTTGTTTCCATACTGTATAAGAAAAGGAGAATACCGAGTACAGATTTTATAATAAATTTTTCCTGTAATTAATGCACGGCAGACGTTTCAATAACGCGTCGTTAAGAAAAGATTATTCGTATTCATAGTATAGCAAGTGGAACAGGTACAACGAGGTCGTAAAGTCGTTAAATTCGAACATGAGAAATATTAAAGATATAAAATCAGTCGTACATCAGTCTACACATTTCCTGCCCGCAAAAAAAGTTAGGTTAGGTTAGGTTAAATATAAACAAGATCCAATTCTGATTAGTTGAACTTGGAATACTAATGTGTCATCTTTCAACAATGTTACAAACTCCGTCAAACACACCTTCGAATCGTCCATAAGTATAATTACATTCGAATGCAACACATGCCGCGTGTACTCGCACAAACTCATTGAAACGTAGCTGCTATAGGAAGAGAGGACAGCATAGGGACGCACAAACAATCGTGCAGCAAGCCGGGTTTGCGCGGCGGCCAGATAGGTTCGTGACTAACAGTAAATACCAGCTTCCGAATCAGCAATAGCTCGAATTTCCGGGGACTTTTGAAACCCTTTCGACGTACCGGTTAGCCACAATGTTTACAATGTGACTGTCGACGAACAGGGCGAGGGTTAGGCGCAAAACTACGCAACAGTACCGGGACCGCTAAAAACTAGGGTGCCTTCACACAAAACCACACTGATCGTGTGTGCATAGAGTAACGGTCAGTGGCCTCCAGTTGTGTTTTCAACGACGGCAATACCGATCCGCGATATAATGTATAATTAACATCCACCGGTGTCATTAAGCCAGCGCTACCACGGTGTACGTTTTAAACACTCAGAGCGAGAGAGCGAGAGAGAGAGAGAGAGAGAGAGAGAACCAGAGAGAAAGAGAGAGAGGGAGGGAGGGAGCTAACGCAATGAAATCGCTTAATACCTTGTTGCCCTAGGTGCACCCGTTTTCTGCACTCCGCTATCTCATCTGGCAATTTATGCCCCCGGAACTTTCATTTCGCTTCCGCCGAAATAATTACGATTGGGATTCGGATGCATGGAACGCTTCGCCGTTTCTGTTCCGTTGGATTTCCCGCGCAAACTTCTTGTGCAACTTATACTTTTGCACTGACACTTTTGGCACGTTTGCTTCGGTAAGCAGGATGGAAGTATTGCGCTTGAAATGGGGAGATTCTGTCGATGATTTGGAACAACTTCGCGACAGTCCTCGAATTTTTCTGTGTCCTGTTGATATTCGCGAAACCGAGTGGCGGTAACAGCGGAGTTTGGAAAATGATTAGCTGCATTTAAATTTCGAATAGTTTGAATTTGAGTGGAAGAATTAAAACATCAGAGTGTGAAAATTACACTCGGTTACTTGAATTGGAATGTTTGAATTTCAATATTAGATTTTGAACAGTTCGAATATTTAGTATTCGATTTTGGTTGAATTAAAATATAGAGTATACAAAATTTGATTATCTGCATACAATTCCAAATAATTCGAATTCGATGAACCGAATTCAAATATCATACATTACATATTCAATAATCATTTATATTTTAAATTGCACGTTACAAACTAGCATAGCTTGCATTGGAAACACAATTCTTTCATATCTGAACGTACAGAATTATTCGTACAAGCATAAACAATACCGTACAAATCTCAATGATCTATGACCAAAAGCTGTCTAATCCAGATCAGATTATTAATCTATTTAAACACACCAATCTCCCCTATTCTTGCTAACACGAATCTATTTCATCCAGCTGTCCCATTCTAATACAACGAATAACGCACGATTCACTTGTATAACTTATCGACAAATATAAAAGCATCGGGGACGTTCCCTTTAAAACCTGACAGTGGCTGAACAGCGTCGAAACTGTGCCGTGCGAAAAAGAAATCGCGTGCACGGCGATTATTGGTTATTGGTAACAAAACGGACGGTCGGCCGCGTCGGTCTGTAAATTTGTCATCCGGTTTCAAAATTGAAAGCTTATCGATTTTGCGTACGCGGCGAGCAATTATACCGATGAAATCGTATAGTCCTGAACGTAATGCAGCCAGACCGACCACGTTTGCGCCCCGACGACGCGCGTTGTTATCGCGCCACATAAAACGGCTGCGCAGCTACTCGTCGCTCGAATCATTGGTTGACAAATGGGCCACGAGTCACGTCGAATGACAAATCGAACCTCGAGATTCCAGCACGTGAAGCGAAATTACAGCACGATCCGCTACCACCGACCGGATCTATGCTGTAATACTTCTCTAGCGATTCGAATCAAGCCTTCCTACGAAGTGAGCCGTTCACCCCTCGCGGCCCCGGTACCTGTTGGTAAGGATTCCACTTTATCAATCTATCTGTAGCTTCCTGTAATCTTGCAAGACGCGGCTAGACGTACGATAAATTCCTACGTGATTCATCGTCAGCTATTTGTATCGATCGTATCGATCGTATTCGAACGGTGGCCTAGGATGCACGATGTTTCGAAATGGGCTGCCTGACTAAGGGAATTCTGAAAGTTTGATCATTTCCTATCGCTTAATTTCCGGTCCCTGTAAGATTCTAAATACCTAAAATTAAGTTCGTTCATGAAATGTGACCTGTTGGACGCATTAATTTTCCTGAAATATTATTTTATTAAAAAGCAAGATTTGTAAGTTATGTTTTATGTTACTTTTCTATTCTTTTTCACATAATGAAATGTTAATAATAAAGTTATGTTATTTTATATAATTATTAAATAAAAAGTAATTCTGATTGCTAAATTTTGTGTTGTATATTTTTATTTATTTTCCTTGGTTTATAGCTCCGCTATATTTAAGCTAGATTTTATTGCAAATATATTTAAAGTAATAGTCTACTTTAATACTTTATTCAAAAACCCGACTAAAAACCAGTTAACTGGGTTTTCACTTTATGAAGAGCGGAAAACCGGGTTTTGAAATTTTATTGGGTTTTTGCAAACACTAAACCCTACAGTCTGTACTACAAGAAGGCGATATCTCTGTGAAAATTAGTTCCTTCGATAGAAAATTGTATACAGACAGAAAATACGTTTAAAAGATAAACACACGCTTAATTAACAATGTGTCAAAAATATTCAAAACTTTCACAGTAGTAAAATTTGTATTAAGAAGCCACAAAATTTCTATTGCAAAGATTTTTTGATATCTACTACAGTTTCAAAGATACACAGGGAAGTATGATAATTCAAGGGCTATTTTTACTCTGGAAGAACCGAAAGGGAGCCCTTCTAGGACACTTCTTTCAAGTTCTCTTACAAGCTTGCAAAGCTTCAAAAAAAGAATCGAAATTTTTAGATTACCGAAGTTCCCCTGTAAAAGATTTTAAAGGGAACAGTAAACGTTCATGTTAACACAATCTCCCTCTCATTCGCTATCAAATTTCTCAAACATCGCGTCCACGCATTTGTGACTGTACCTTCACACCTTGTACATTGCCGTGTCGAATGATCCCCGTTCGAAATCCACACGTCAACATGAATTACGAGCTGCCTAATTCATCCTGCTACGCCGTGAATTTATCTTACTCTCGTCGTCGCGGTGGTTAAAGCATACGAGCTCAAAGAATCACGCTCCGCGTCATTGCGGTGAACCGCGTCTCTTCGAAACAGGGTGAGACGACGCGACGAAAGAGGCTGAACAGTGGTGAAGAGGAGAGAGAGGGGATAGAGGTGACAGATCTCGGGGACGGAGAAACAGCCTGAAAATGTGTCGCTCTCGACTTCCGGCCGGATAGAGTCCTGGAACTCGGCAAGTAAGGCAGGTAGCCGGAGTAACTTATCGCCTAATAAATTCCAGCCATTAGACTGCGGGAAGTAATGGATGTACCATTTGCACCCTCCAGTACGCTTCGTAGTGGGTAACTTGGTGGCAAGAAAGGGAAGGTAGGATAGGGTGAAAAGGGCGGGAGAAGGGGCGAGTCGTTGTGCTGGTTTCCCCTCTTGCACAGAGACGTATTCCAGATATCGATTTAAAGTTTGGTGTTACTCGGTTACCGCATACATTTAGGCAAAGACTCGATTAGAGGTAGCAGCACTAGCACCAGCTATCCCTTAGGTTGGTTCGCCGTGTACGTTTATTGCGTCGGCTAGCTAGAGTCGAGATGGCTGGGACTGGAAACGCGGTTACCTGTTATCGCTTTCGCGGTAACACGATTTTCGAATTGAATCGAGAATCGATACGGCTTGTAAATCAGAGAAAAGGAATCCGACGTGACAATTTTCACGTGACTGTTTTATGTTGGCATAAAACGTTCCCAAACCGTCGGTAAGGGGATGTCGGATTAAATGTCGTACAAAAGTTGGAAATCAAGGTAAAACGCGATCGAGATCGATGTTTATCAGCGACTCGCGGTTATTTATACTGAGTGAGTTTGACGACTGGGCTGGACTTAGAACGTTGCTCGTTGTTGAAGATGAAAGAGAAATTGTGTGAATGAGTATTCCGGATTGTTCGACAAGCTCTGTCGTGGAACGATTACTTTTTTGCGGTAGTTGTTCAGTACTGAACCATGATTTATTTTATTCTTTTTCCTTTCTCAAATCCTAGACACCTTGATAGTGCTGCCAGATTTGACCAAAGTTAGGTTAAACATAAAAATTAGCAATTTTTAATGATCTTTAAGTATAATAGTACTCATGACGAATGTCACATGCAAAATGAAACAGGCCATTTTAATAAGAAATAATAGAGGAGATGTTGTACGTTCTAATTAACTTTTCATCTTTGCATGAAACCAGTTCTTGAAGGAACACTAATCTGCAAAATTTATTACAATGCTATAAGGTGGGGAAATACTGCATTGCAAATTGTTTAAACGTTCTGCATGCATTCTCTCTCTGCGTTGTGTTATCCATACGAGTTCCCTGCATAGTTCTCATTCCTCTATAAAATTGTGCAACACGTACGTTCAAGTAATTAATTTGAATTACACATTTCATACTATTCGCTTTAACAGAAGGATGCGAATACTTTCTGTTCACACAAGCTGCAAGTACGGTAACAAATATTTAACCGTAATAAGAAACCAGGATGCATAAAATTAGAAAAATCGAAATATAATAAATTAAGCAAAAAATTGTTTCAAAATTTCGAAAATATTAATTTTTCGATCCATAGACTTAGAATTTTTTCATTTTCTCAGGACTTTTCTCCTTAATTTAGAAAAGTCCTACTTGCAACAAGTTTTCGCATTTACAAAGATTGAAATCTTTTTGGTTTCTTTTTTTTCTTAATTTCGAATTACAACTGATTTCATGAAAAACGTGTCGAAAGAAATTTTTATAAGCAGAATTGCTATCACTCTTGAATCGTAAAATATTTTAGTACGAAACAGAACACTGAATGTTCGTGAAATCTGAAAATACCGAGAATTTGCCAAAAAACATTTCCGATTAAAACAACACTGATATTCTAGAACTATCAAATATTATTGTACACTCATAAAACAAATAAGAATGCTCTATCCATCACGAACTGCGAGGTTCTGCAGAAATGCATCGGTGCAATTGCAAAGTGCTGTTGCACTTGTTTTTCCAAATGGAATCCTACGAAATTTTTTACAATAATCAATTCTTCGAGCTATTTTGAAAAATAAATTAGTATCTCTCTTAAGGTTCAGAACAAACACTCAACTAAACATTTTCTTTTTCATTATCAGACTGCGGACTTTTATGCATTTGTAAAAAACTGAAATATTAAAAATTGCACAGAATACACGTAGCATGAAAAAGTATACAAAATATCCGACGTTATGTTACCATCTAATTTTATTTATCGTAATATATTTGAACATCAACCATCGAAAATCGTCACGAACTTTCCTAATGGAATCTACACGTAACTCATAAAAGCATAAAACTGGCTAAACCGCGGAGAATCTTAAACAGCGGTTATAGCTCGTCCCAGTTTCAAGAAACGGCCTTGATATATACCACTGGTACTTCTTCGTTGCCTATAGATCGAATACGAATGATCACGTTGCCTGTTTATCCGGAGATCCATTCGCGAAAGAGGCCTCCTCGACCTTACGTCGCGAACTTTCGAGAGGATACTCAAGTGTGTCTTTGCAGTTACACGTAACGATCGGTCGCCTTCTTCGTCTCTTGGCCACCGTTACTGCATAAGGGTCCTCACGGGTATAAGTTGCGCAACGGGAAGATCATCTTAAAGAGTGATAAAGATGAAAACTTTTTGGCTAATGATGCAACCTCCCCCGCCTTTTTTCGACCCGGAACGAAGAGTCGGCCGAGTGGAAAGTAGACGAGTGTGTTCCAAGAGCTCGTTCAATGGGCTAATAGTGGTGGAAGTCTTTCGAGTAACGACCACTACTTACCGATTCGATATCCGTCGAGGTAATTACCGTTGCTGCTGGTTTTAGTACGATGAAAATGTGACGCAGCTCCGGTGGAGAAAAAAAAAAGGGAAACTTCGCTGGAGGGAGGATGGTTTTACGTAATACGAGACCAGCGACGTGGGGCGACGTGTAACTTCGAAGTGAAAAATATGTCAAGTGTGATAGTCGAGGAAATGCTCGAAACGTATATACGGATCCATAGACACGTTCCGTGTACCAACTGTGATATATTTTGCTTTTTCTTTCGATTGGGTAATTGTTGATTGTGTAAAAGTATGTTAATACATTTGTTGTATTCCGCGGCTCGCGATTCCTTGAGTTCGTTTATTATATTTAATAAGTACGCGGTAGGAGAGGTTGTCGGGAAACTGGGGCGAAAAGAACTTTTCTGCGCGTCGTACTATTCAACTTTATTAGTCAGTTCGGTGACGTTCGGTGCGTGAAGACTACTAGGCAAAATCATTCTTGTTTCAGCGGAAAAAGGTTTCTAGATATAGGCTTGGTAAGTAGGCCAATGTAGGGAGAGGCGGTGAGGTCTAGGTTCAGCGATGAGTAAAAGTAAAGAATGATGTGGAAGCCTGGTTTCAGGGGTGATTAACGTTAGAATGACGCGGATTGTTTATAGTTAAGGAAAGGAGGTAGGATGACTAAAAACTGATGTAAAATAGGAGAGAGGTGTACAACACATTTGACAATGACGCAAATGAAGAGAAAAAGGTATCGAGGATAGTTAATAGTTGCGTTCAGGTGTATCCACTAAACAAAAGGTTCGTCGAATTCAATTTTCACTTATCGAATTTCTAACAATAGGCAAACGAAAGAGACGTGACCATGCTGTTTCCAAGAAGCTTGCAGTATTGCGCGATTATTTAAAAACACAAACGGGTAATCAAGGAATGCGATAAAGCAGCTTTACTGATGAACAGCCCTTTCACGATCACGAGCACACTTCTTTCCGCTTCAATCGTCGTTCTTTCTAAGGTGCATATAACGAAACGGTCGAGCAATGGGCCGTTGGAACAATGGTAAGACCAAAAGAGCAGGGAATTTCAAACGATAAGCGTTTCCACGCACAGCGAACCGTTTTACGTTCGTTTCTATGGACTCCCGGGTTTTACGGTGCGCTCGGTCTTTAGAGTTGATCGCACGGCGAAATTTCTTTTGATATTTAGCGTGCACAGAAGCGTACCGGTAACCGGTATGTGTGTTTAATAAAACGAATACACTCCCCCTGGGGGCTTTATTGACAAACGAATTTCTTCCAGTCCACCATGAAGAATCCGATTCAGACTCTGCTTGTATCGTGTCGTCCCCTCTAAACCGGAACGAACGTCTGCACACCTTGATTTTTCGGTTGCACACGCTGTGTTAATTTTATATCGATCAATTTGTAGCTATGAAAGCCGATAAATATATTTTTACATGTTTCACGTTGTTTTTATTGAGTGTAATAGTTCGTAGAGCAAGAATAAGAAAACCTAAGTGAAATAAAAAGTAAAAAATTATTTTCTTTGAGCTTCGAATTAAACGCTCTATCGATATCCATTGTTACTGTTAAATATTAAATACCTAACCTTTTTTTTTATTTTAATGGCCGAATGTCTTTCTCTTCATCTTCGTTTTTAAATGTAGGTTTACTTTGTAAGTTTATAAAAATCTCTTTGTAAGGAGCTAAGCAATTTTGCACTGCGCAAATTGAAGGATCATTCTCAATGAAATAAAGTCCTAATTCTCTATCCAAATACTGTCTCCTTTTCATGTTGTTTAAATTGAAATTTGCAAGCCATTCTTTATGCAATTAAGTAACGGAACCATTGCATTTTTCGAATTTTAATCGACGAAAACACAGGGGATGCACAAGTAATTATGTTGAAAAGGAACCAAGAAGAATTCAACTTCTACAGAATAGCTTCGAGTGCAAAGGGTTAATAGTACCAGAAATAAAATTGACATTCTGTATAATACACAGTATACATCAACATATCGAGATTCCTATTAACATTCGAACATCCCTTAAAATAAAATAATTTTTTTTAAATTCGACCAAACAAATTGAATTCCCATGGAAAGATAAAGATGATGATTTTACCAGATGATGCGTTCGAAAAATTGTTAAGAAAGTACAATTATTGTGAATTCTAAAGAAAATAATGTCGGCCGCTTTTTACAATTTCGTTTATCTGAGCCTGCACTGAAAATTTAAAAAATAAGTTCTGCAGATTTGTTACATACATGGTAAAAATTTCATTGAAATTGGTTGATGTAGAAACAAGGGATCAATTAAAATCTTTCTAAGTATGTTTTTATGCGTCGTTTAGTAAATTCAACCTTCTAACTTCTCGTGAAAACTCGACACTTTTTATCGAATCTTTAAAAAATTATTTTGCTTTAAATATTGTCCAAATATTGATGAAAGTCACTGTACATGTGTGTTTATATTTCCTTTCGATAAGGCACAGAGGCCTATTTGTACACATCAACGAATTGCTCGATACAACCGTGAAATAGTTGGCGGTGTTTTAAAAGCTATACGCCACATGTGTAGAGGCGTTTGGGTTAGGCTGTCCGCACCATTCTCGCTGTATTTTCTCATCGTACGTGCCAATAGGTTGACTCTCTCTCTCTGACTCTCTTTCTCACCCTTTCTCATTCACCATCTCGTTTTATCCAACTGCATACATATATACCGGAATCCTGGGGCATACCACCACGCTGGATTTTACGGTCCGAGTTTTATGGTTATATTTATTACGTCGGGCTTCTACGGGTTCGTGGAACGTTTTCCCTGGGAGCGATTGCGACGTAAGTAGTCGATAAACCAATTCTCAATGAGCGAAGGAAACTCTTGTACACCATGGTTATGTTTGTACCTTCGCCAACCCCTAGCCAGACTTCGCTGTATGTATAAGCGAATGGTAAGTGCCTTTGTGTGTGTGTAAGAAGGAGAGACTGAGTCTCTGGCGCTCCTCCTCTCTCACGCGCTCTCTTTCTCTCGCGCATTCTTTCTCACGCTCTCCCTGTCTCTCTCACGTTCTCTCTCGCGCTCTCCCTATCTCTCTCACGCTCTCCGTGTCTCTCTCGCATTCTCTCTCGCGGTCTCCCTATCTCACACGCGCTTTCTCTCGCGCTGTCTCTCTCGCGAGCTTTCCCTCGCGCTCTCCATCTCTCACGTGCTTTCTCTCCCGCGCACTCTCTCGCTCTCTCTCTCTCTCTCTCTCTCTCTTTCTCTCTGTTACACAGAGAAGGGTGCAGTACGATCGCGTAGGAGCACACATGAAAGGAGCCGCAGACGCAGTGCTGTCGTGGAACGTGAATAATTGTATCGAAGCACAGCGACGACAGGTCTCTTAATATCGATTTCGTAATGCAGCAGCAGAAGCGATGGGCCGCCGGGACAGATGGCAAATCCTGCGTGTAACGATCGATTCTCGTCAACCTGTATCCTACCGGTCATTTGTGCTTTCACGAGCACCGCGGCCGAGTTAACACGACCTCGGGGAGTCTTTCAAACTGGGGCTGCGCATTCGAACCGCAGCAGGGATCTTTCAGTGCAGCGTATATATCCGGGTCATTTGTATGCATGCGTCACCATTTGGTTCGTTATGCAGAACCTAGGATAACCCCGAGTGTCTTACAAATATGTCTTCGCCTAACGTTTAACATTTCCGCGGTTATCTTTCGACTGATTATATATACATATCTTTCCATTGACATTTCTCAACACTGTTATGTTTGAAATTCTCTTTACGTTCGTTTCTCTCCGGTGTTTGTTGTAAATTTAACCTCGAATAATGAATAAATTTGAATTATTCGTTATTCGTGAATTAATTCGAATTGTTCGTTAATAATGAATAAGAAGTGAATGGATTCGAATTATTCGCTAAACTCTCAACTTAGTGAAAAACAAAATTCTACTGCTTATCGTAATAATTCACTTTGCTTAGAATTTATAATACTTCGTATCTGTACGTCATCTGATGAATACAGAACATAATTGAAGCACAATGTATCCTAATTCTCTCCTTCTAAGTATGTAAATATAAAACAAAAAGAAACAATAAAGAAATCCTCATAAATGATTTTAATATTGACAATAGTCTAAGCTCCTTCCACTTTATTCAGAATCGACAATATCTCAAACATTCAGATCATACGTTGCACACAATGCAGTGTGACAAAAGATCCAATACATCCTATAAGAATACGATTGTAAAAAATTTCTATTATCGAATACTTTCAACTCTCTCTTTACGATATTTACGGTATCTCCGTAACGTCACGTTTTAAGAATTCCCAAGGCGATTCACCTGTTCACAGGAATCTTGAAAATTCGCGGAGGAGGATAGTTAGAATAGTTCAGAAACAGTTTCCATTCCTATCAACGTGACCGTTAGTCACGCTCGTACGCTTCGATATTTGCTGGTCGAATTGTTATCAGTGTCCAAGATCGAAGGTCCAAGTGTCTACAATAGGCCAACGTGTGGAAACTGAGACGCGACTTAAGAAGGGAACTTGCGTTAAAGCTTCCCAGAGAATTTCCCTGAAGCTGATTCGCTGATACGGCTGTAATTTTGTAATTCGTACGCCCGTCGTGAAACTAGGCGCGTGTTCTCGTCGAAAATCAAGGGAAACCACCAGGGATCACCTGTGTGTCCCAGTTTCTATTCTCTCGATGCTGTAAGCTCTCTATCTATCTATCTATCTCTCTCTCTCTCTCTCTCTCTCTGTCTCTCGAGCTTCGTCGTCGAGAGTTCCTGAAAGCGAAGACACCTCGAAGACTCGTCCCTTCGAGCTGGATAAGTGGGTATTAGGAGAGTCGAGGGGTGAACAATAACGCGGATCGGTTAACTTAATAATGGACATTAGAGCGTTATACTGGCTGGGAAGAGGAGTAGCTACGGTTCAGTCTGAAACTTACTTCTCATGATGTGGGTGATTTGCTTCCAAGATTTTCTCCAAGCACTTTGAGAAGTCGACTTTACCTCGAGCAATGAAGATGTGCTGTCTCTATCTCTATCTCTCTCTCTCTTTACCTTGTTCTTAACTATCTTCCTCTCTTCCCTTTTGCACTATTCCCTCGTGTACAATGAAACGATCTGAACTCTCTTTGAATTTAGAGGTAGCCAATGAAAGGGGCTGAGGAAGTATGAAGAGATTTATGCGGATGTTTTGTTCACGATTATTTCTTGGTTATTGTTAAGCTTCTAATAAAGGCACGTTTTCAGTGCAACTTAAGGATTGACGTACTTAGAAATTTAACGTTCCTAGGAAATTTTGAAATGAATACTTTAAATGTTTGAATGACTGTCACACTTTTCGAGAATTTTCGACGATTCAACATGATGTTCATTCGACACATACTGTCGCTATTTATTATTATAATAATTAGGTACTGTCGGTCAAGGTTTTCAGCGACGTTGAGCTGATATTCCTCTTTCGTTATATTTTGTCTGTTAAGTTTGTTTCTTTAGTGAAGTTAAACAGATTAGGTGTTTTGCTGGACACTTTGAATGAAAATATTCTTTATTTCATATTTGTGCAGAAAATCTATATTCTCCTATGCTAAATTGATACCCTAATATTTTTATCGTAATCTATAATGTTTATATTTAATATTATCACGTGAGTTGGTTCGTAAATGTTTAAAAATTTTAATTTAAACAAATCTAAACTGTGTTGTTATTGTTGTTTTTGCTGGTGCACTCGATGCCTCGACGAATC
This sequence comes from Anthophora plumipes, assembly GCA_951804975.1. Lineage (NCBI taxonomy): Eukaryota > Metazoa > Arthropoda > Insecta > Hymenoptera > Apidae > Anthophora > Anthophora plumipes. The sequence continues at coordinate 12,216,497 of OX638123.1, read as the reverse complement.
GAAGCTGTTCTAAATAACAAAGGATATTTAACGAAATATTAACTTCTTGTACCTTCTTTGACGTGTTAAAATTGTAATTTTTATCGTATATTAAAAGTATCGTTGTAAATGGTCTTTTTACTGATTTTTTTTTATATAAGCGACGCCCTAAGATTAGAAAACAATGATTAGAATATAAAATATAAACGATTGTATATTAAATAATTTGAAGAAATGCGAAATTTAAGTAAAAATTTCAAAGTGTCCAGAATTAATTCCACTAGTCTAGGTAAGATATAGTGAGCTACGTTGACAAATTTGACGTTGAAAAATACAAAAAAAAAGATAAAGATCAATATACTTCTTTTCTCTGTCTCCAGTAATCTTCTATTTCAACATTGAAAACGATCTTTGCCTCTTATTTATGTATAATTACTGATAAAAAAAATTAAATACGTGTGAAATATTTTTTTGGGAACTACTGTATAGTGTAGAGATCTGACAAAGTGTTAAGAGAACGAACAAAAGTTGCTCCACGTTCCGTTGTCACGAAACGTTACGTTTATCAGGGATCAGAAAACCTGTACATACTATTCACGTTGAATTAGACCGCTTTGTTCGACAGAAAGAAAATAATTGACCGATGTGTAAGACGTCTGATAGCCTCGTGATAAAAGTTAATGTAATTAACAAAGAGATGGTATAGCGGAGTGATAATGAAATGATTATGGCCACATGGGACATGGATGGCTACAAAAGACGTAGAAACGCAATTAACTTAATTCAACTTTAATTAATGTAATGCATGCAGGGTGGAATCGGGTGTCTTGATGAGGTAAGTACACCTTAAACTCGCACAACACGCAACTACGGTTCGTTGTACATTTTGTCGCGTGACAGACGAACGTCCCCCTGATAAACCGGAAGAGGAGCTTCAGACACCAGACTGCTTTGCATGCCACCGATAACACTTTTTGTCCATTAACGTGATTAAACGCCAAGCTGTATTGCCACACGATCTTTTCCAAACATAATCTAAACGTGCGTGTATAATCCACGATCTCTTTGGATTTCTATGTTGCAAATGTCACGTGAGGAGACGTATACTGTGATTAGACAGTTCGATGACATTGTGCACGCAATTTTGTCCGTTTCTCTTTTTTACATTACGTTTCAACTGCGATGAAAGGTTGTTTACTGATCGCGATTCGAGCAACAGTTACGAGAAACTCAGCACTGGATAAGGTTATTAATTTTAATATTATTGAATGAAATGCACATGTTTCTATTCTCTACAACGATCGTTTGTGAATAGATTAAAAGGATGGGAGAAAAATTGAAATTTATTGAAAAATTCGGTAATCGCGTTAATTTCTGTAGACGCAGTCATCGTAATTATTTGAACAATATTCTACTCTATATATAATTGCAATAGATCATGTTATCAATGAAAATAAACAACTTGAAAAAATTCCAAACAGTTTGTTTTTTATTAAAATTAAACATTTAGGCGTGTATTTTGGATGACACTATATTAACAAGAAATTTATATCATAATGATGTAAAATTCATTAGTCTTTCTCTAATGTATTTCTGTAAATGCATAGAATTAGAAAAGCAATTTATAATTTTATTGTACGATACTCTTCTCAGGTTATAAATACTTTCGTTAAAATAATCCTTCTTCGACTGCAGTTGCTTTCAATTGATACTTAAGGCGAAAATGATTATTATCAAGTATTTCGCATCTAAAAATAATTATAAACAAACAGTTTCTACAAAAGTACGTCTGAATGGTGCAGAAAATAATAGAATGCATTACAGCTCGGACTTAAATTACGCGAGGTTCCATTTATCTAATTGTAAGCGCTCAATTGTATGTACATCGATTTCCCGCTATCCTCTATTCTGAAAGCGCATTTCCAATAGCACGCGTGCATCCATTGGCAGAAATTACCCCGTAACATTGTTTAAAATTAACAATAATTCGATTGGTGCTAGCATTTCAAATTGGACTTAGAAATGTTCTATGTAACGGTACAAGTCGTTATAAAAGTTATAGTTCCATTTATCTAAAATACTGCAATTTTATGTACCATAAAAGTCAAACAAAGTAATTATCCTCTTCCTCTTAAATTCGCTTAAAATTGTTTATCCCCTTTTTTAGTATAAAATCGAAAGCTTTGAATTTTTAAATACCTTTATTTATTACAAAATTTACAACAACGAAGCTAAATAGTATTTTTTAACATTAGAAATAGAAAAATTTGATCTGTCCTATCTCAAGTGAAATTAAAAAAAATAGAGAAGCTATTTTCGAGAATTTCTAACTAAAATTTTTACACTCTAATGTATCGTTAGAGCTAAAAGTCTGTATAAAGCAAATTAGTGAATTAAATATTAAATAAATACAGTAAATTAATTTTCAATGATTTAAATTTTACATCTCCAACGATTTCTTTCAATACCACTTGTATTTTATTTTTCTACGTAAATAATTCGTTACACGTAACCCTATTTAAATGAATCAATCACTCGGTAGAGTATAAGCAAATATACTACAATATGTATGCAGTCACTTTCCGAGGAACGAACAGCACGATCATCATAAAGGTAGCATAAATCGAGTTTACCGCGTCGATAAGCTGTGTATGCACGAGTCGTTTGAGCGGGTCTTAGTAAGACAAGCCAGAAATTTCATTTCCCCGATAGATCTTCGGAGACAAATTGATTGTTCTGGGATACTGGACCGAGCAACGATGAGAGAGATTCACTTTGACACGTCGAGCGACGCCACGTTGATCCTCTATCCTTTTTCTCGTAGCACCAGCTCTCTCGTTCTTCATGATCTTCCGTCCTTTGCGTGTTGTTACTTCCTGAAAGGAACGTAGCGACAAGAAAAAAACAAAAAAACAGGTAAAAGAAAGGAAGAAAAAAAAAAAGAAGAAACTGTAGTAACGTCAGTCCTCATGTAGTTGCAATTCTATTGAAACGAAATTCGCCCAACAGTTTTATCCTCCGCTATCCACTCCCCCACTCCTTCACCTACCATCTCCCAAGAGTATCCTTTCTTCCTCAATGCCGCGCCATCCCTTCTCACGCTAGATGTTTGCGGTTTGTTAGAAGGACGTAACAAATAAGGTAATCTTCCACACATATAGCTGGCTTGTTGAAGCCGGTTGCCGCGCTGACTCTAAAACAGCACAGTAGGAAGAAGATACCCTCCCCCTCTCCACTTCCTTTCCTTTCCCTCTTTGTCTCTTTTTCATTCCACTCCCGTTGCTTCCTTTTTCCGTTCTCTTCCTGTAGATCCAGGGAGAGGCGAACGACCGAGAAAACGTCGACGAACAGACTCTGAAACTGTTGGAGAAGGAAGCGACACTCGAGGCAATGTTTACGCCTGTGTGTACGTGCACGACCACTCTGTCGTCGACGATATAGGTGTCGCTAAGGAAGAAAGCCTTCGTGAACACACTTTTCAGGAGCACATAGGACGGCGAAGGGCGTGAAGTAGAGAGGTAAGGCGGGTATTTGAGAAAGAGAAGGGATAGAAACGAAGAGAGTGTCGTCAGGTTCGCGTATGTAAGAGAAAGAGAGAGAAAGAAGGTGGCAGTCGCGGTCTACGTGGTCGGAAAAACTGGGAACAGAGAAACTTCTATATGTGTATATATATATATATTCTGTGGATTTCTTCATTACGAGAGCTTCATATACGCGGAACGGTGTGAACGTGACGGGGACGTGTGTGTAAATGTCGTTAGGCGGCTCGAAGAATTTCTCAGCCGGAGTAACGCATAAACCCTCCTTGGTTCACCGGTCAAAGAGTAACGGCGAGACGTGGCGTTTCACTCAGCTCGCCTGTTTCACCGGTCCGCGCGATTCCTCCTGTCGGATTTTTCCATCCGTTATGCCCTTCGCGACGACATGTGCACGCGCCTGGATATAAACGCGTCAGAATCATGTCGCACAATTACTGTATGAGACTTCCTACGATCCCAGCCACGTCGTTCTAACGGCGCGATACTTCAACGACTTCCCTTTGACGGAACATCGACGTTTTACCGTGATTTATGCAATTTTATGGCGAGAGAGAAAAATGGTCGCGTACAGGATGCACGATTTTATAATTTACAAACGCGAATTACGTGAACGTAACTTCATTGATAGATTCAACACATTAAAATGACAGAAAAAGTTTTTGTAAAGATATAACTGATATCAGCTTGTTCTAGAGATTTAGCTATTTCGTATTGAATAGCTTAGTACAATTGATCGATGTCTTTCTACTCATTAAGGAGTAATAACAGTAGAGAAATCAAGAGGATACGTTGGCTATGAGTGTAGAGTCGTGGTGTGTCAGTTCAGAGGTCGCTAGTGTCCCGGCCTGTCAGTCCAGAGGTCGCTAGTGTCCCAGCCTGTCAGTCCGAACGTCACGAGTTCGATTCTCGCTTGGTCCCTTCTTTACTTCAGCTAAACTTTATTATACTGTCTGTGTGAAAGGAAAACTCAACTATGACGTCACAATGACACCGCATGTTTCACGTTGAATGAAACATTGTCTTCCAATGCTTTCTTCAAATGATTAATTGCTTCAGTTCATTGTGAATGATGAGGATCTTTGTATCCATTGAAAAGGAGCAATAACAGTGTGGAAATCAAAAGAGCTCCTTGGCTATGAGTGTAGAATCGCGGTATGTTAGTCCGGAAGTCCTCTTAGCAGCGTGAAAATTGAGAAAGCACATTGACTATGGGTACATAGTCGCGACGTGTCAGTTTTAAAGTCGTCTTAGCAATAGATGTAAAATCCTGGACTGTCGGTTCCGAATCTCCTCGATCTTGGTTCCTTAAAATATTCCTGAGCTTTTAAACATCTTCTTAGGGAATAATAAACTGCATCGCTTGATGAATGAAACTATATAGGATTTTAAAAAAATTTAGAATGAACGAAGAACTAAATTTATATAAATACTATTATTGTTTGCTAAGAATTTCTTCTTTGAAAATATTACGAATAGGATAATGCAGGTTGAATATTTTTCTCCTGTTATTTCTAATTAGGACCGGAAATAAAGACTCACATCTTGGATGTTCAACACGTAACACACTAATGTACCCTATTTAAGAAAAGCTGAAGCTCAGTTGCACTAATTTTCTGTACTTTTTAGTAAACTCGTTCAATACTTCATCGTTAAGTCAACATTAAGATGTTAAACAGTACAGAATTTTTCTTAAATGTGACAAATTTATGCAATGGTCTATCTAAAAATTCAGAAATGTATCTAGTATATCTATTCTACTCGTAAAAAGGGAAATTTTAAACAAAATAAAGAAGGAAAGAATATTTAAACTTAAAGTGATCGAATAATAAAAGAAATATAATTGTCAAAATGAGAAAATAAATAAAGTACAATTTAAGGGACTATGCTTGGAATTGATTAAATTTGACACAGTTTTTATTGAATTCAATATACATTTCGTTCAGTTTCAAGAAGTTCCAATAACTGGTTATTTAAATATTTCGTATGATTTTCTGTTATTCATTGGAAAGAACGCGAAGCACGGAAAGTTTCAACAACGTAAATACTATATTATACATGTGTTTAAAGTTCTACTTATGCTAAAGCACACTTTGAAAGTATACCAATACATGCATGAATTACATTACGAAAATTATCGGCAAGTTTCTCTTTCCCTTCCCCCATTTTTGTTTTTTTTAATATGATTGTTTAAAAGTTGCACGAGACCTATTTAAAGCTCAGAGTTCACAAAGTACGAGCACGTATACGATTCATTATATATTACATATCTCGCATTCTTGTATGGAAATGAGGGTCTGGAAATTCAGCCAGAACCACGCCGTATGGTAACCAGAAATACAATTTTCCAGTATGAACGGGATTAAGGTTCGCGATGGCTGCGATCGAACGGATGAATTCAGCCTTACTTGAAATTTCAATAAAATATCGTCCATCTGTGACTACCATCCTTCTGAGTTACACCTACCAATATGTCGTTCGACTACTATTTAATCAGAGACGATTTATTGAGTCTTCGACACTCGAGAGTTGGCGTTACTATCGAACTGCGTTGAAATATTACGTTGTGTACGATATTATTGACAGAACAATAGATGAAATTTAATTTTAAGAATGAATTTAGATATGTACGATTCGGTTTGTAGGTATTAGGACACTTAGTGCATGTGTAGCATATAGATATCTACTAAATTCTACTGAATTTTAACGAAATTTTATTAAAATCTACAAGAATCTGCTGAGTTCTAATAAGAAACCAACTGTGCTCTACTAATTTGTATTGAAGTTCCTTGTAACCTGCGAAGATCTATTAAATTCTACTAAAATCTGCTGTAACTAATTGAATTTTACTCAAATCTATTGAATTCTATTAAATTCTAATGAAATCTGCTGAGTGAGTGTAGAAAAGAATACTGAAATCTACTAAATGTTATTATAATCCACTAAATTTTATCGATTCTAGTAAAGTCTACCGAAGTAGCCTAAATTCTATTGAATTTCATAAAGATTTAACGTATTCTACTAAATTTTTATGAAATATACTGAAATATAATCAATAAATATAGTGAAATACACTGAAGTCAGCTGAATTTCACGGAAAACTACTGAAAATACAGCGAAGCATATTGAAACTCACTAAATTTCACTAAAATCTGCTGAATTCTACTGAAATCTGTTGAAATCAACTGAATTCTACTATGATCTACTAATTTCTACTAAATTTACTTAAATTTTGCTGAATAAATAGAGCAAATCATACTGACGTCTGCTAAATTTCACTAAAATCTACTGAATTCTATGAAAAATCTCTTAGATTTTACCAAAACCTACGAAAACCTAGTAAAATCTACCAAATTGTTCCAGATTTGATCAATATCTACTAACCTCTGCTAAATTTGATTAAACTCAACTGAATTTTACAATATAAAATTATTTCAAGCACGTAAAAGTTTTACGTGTCTGAAATTTACCTTATAAAATTTCTAAGATTCTAAAACAATATCATTCGTCCTAAAAATCGAAAGATCTAACATATTACTCCTATATAGTACATTTTTACTATTATACAATACCAACTCTGGCATAGAAATACAAAACAAATCCTATCATGTTTTCTACTCGCATATAACAAGTGTTCTAATATTTCTCTATGGCAGTGTACAGTCTACTCAACAAACTGTTTAATAACTGTCGATGTAGAGTGAAACTATTGGAAGCCATGTATATATATATATATATATATATATATATATATATATATATATATATATATATACATATATAGGTTGCAAGTTCGACGCAGTGATTATAAATCTCCGAGGAAGTGAAGAGAAGTCGAGAGAATTGTTCGGCGAAAAGTCGAAATAAACGAGAAAATACGAGTGCTACAAGGAACAGCAGATTTGTGCACGAAAACCAGCCAGATGAATCGATGAGATATCAAAAATAGCTTTCGAAGAGTTAAGTATCTACCAAAGTACAGCTAGATCGGGGCTATCTCGAAGATCGATCGTAGTTTCTATCTCCCCATTGAAACTTTCTTTTAAACAGTCATTTTGATCGACATGAATTCCAACTGATTTCCATCGGATTACCAATATATCGTTCTCTATATACATAGGACGATTTTTAGAAGTTACAACCGCATGTAATATCGGATAAAACCGTTTAACAGGCCGGATTTCACTGATAATTCTCACGGTAATTATTTCCGTCCGACATACCAACTGTATATAACTTTCCTGTAGGCACGTTCCTGCGATATTATTGCGATATTTCGTATCAAATTATCCGAGTAACTTGCGTGAAACAAAATGATAGGCTTGTAATTAATTAAAACTTGCAATCTGAAGACTCTGGCGGATACGTTTTATCTACTTTGGTCGCTTAGTTAACATTTTCACGTTCACCGATGAAAACTTGCGAGGAAAATTTCCAAACTCCTGCTCTGATAATATTATTGACACTCGAGCAACGATTATTAAATTATCCTTGGTTCGCCACTTTCTGTTATATCGATTATAATTGCAACAATCTCCTTTCAATGAAATTATATGAATATTTAATTTTATTTATTTTAAACATTTTAGTGATAATAATAGTAGAATTATTTTCTTTTTAAATGAAATTTAGTGCAAGTGAATTTTGCAGAATTATTGAAATAATAAATTTATTCATTACCTTTCGTATCAGGAATAATTAAAATATTTATATCTGTTTATTCCAAATTAAACAGAATTAAATGTACATAACATTTTCCTGCTTCAAAAAAGTTACAAAAAATATTTAGAAATTGTTATCCGATTTTTATATTTGTTCTTTTTTTTAATGCATTCAAGTCATATTTAAATATTTTTAAATTTAGGATACTTAAGTAAAATGTTTATGGAACAAACAATTAATTTAAACTACTATTTAAAAATTTGAAATAATAAAATTCATTGTATTCACGAAATTTGAAAATAGTGTATGTGTTTTTTGACATAAATTTTTTAATAAGTAGAAATTTAAATTTAAAGGTATAAAATTATCAAAAGAAGGTACTAACAATTAAATATTTTATTATAATAATTATATAAGTAGCTATAATATATAATTAAATAAATACGAAGTACATAAAATTGAAAAATTAGGCAAAAATAAATAGTATAGTCAACAATTTATGAAAAACACTATCTATAGAATATAATTTTAGACAAATCTGCCCCATGAGTTATGGCTACAGTATAATTAACCGAAACAATCATAATCTTCTGTTCTCCCAATTTTAATTGTACCTCATACATTATTAAAAATAATGATTTCAATTATACATCATAATTATACACGGAATTACACACTTTTCTAAAATATCGTACAGAAATGAAGATATTCAAAATTATGAAATGAAAATTATTGGAATAAATGGTTACTGTGAAGCACAGCAGTAAGCTTAATACAATATTAATCTTGCTTACAAACTGTTCAATTATTTGTTCGTTAAAGGAAAAAATTAAGGTAAAATAAAATTGCTAATAAATAATCATTATTGTAGCAAAAAAAAAATATATACAGTATTAAGAACTGTATACATCTTGCAGATTGTGTCACAGTTAATCCCTAAGAAGATATTACGTTTCCCGAGCGTTACATAATTTCTTTTCCATTAGCTGTTTACGTCAACTTCGTATTTCACCTTCTTTCACCAGTCTTGATAGCTATTCAAAAGCTCGAATTGCATAAAATTTACTTACACTGGATATTTTTCTATTTTTATAATTATTATTCTCCGTTGCATTTCTCCCACGCACAAAAGCGAAAACGTTGCAGACTTCGTGGCTGGTTGAAATAGACTTCGCTGAAAATTAGCTAAAAGTACCATCACCTAACAGTAAGTGGAAGAAATAGGAGGAAATTATTTATCCAATGGCTCGCAGCATTCTGCTCCGACACGCTTCATAACTCTACCCACACCCATTTGCGACAGTAATTACATTTAATAAGACTCAAAATCATTACCTTCGCTCTCGTAAATTGCCCCTGCCACGCTATTGATCATTCAGCGGTAGGTTGAATTGCAGGTTTCGTTTTACAATCTTACAATGACATGCATCACGTTATTTTCGTGCAAATGTTCCATTCAAATATTATTGCATACAGTTTTAAAATATTTCGTTTGCATCTGTTAGGGTATATCTGTATCTGAGAGTTCTTTACGATAATTGCTTTCAGAAGTACTCTTAAATTGTGTGTTTATATAATAACATTAATAGTCTTGAAAGTAGTGGAGAACAATGTTAGTATTGGGAGTGTATAGTCTGGTAAAACAAACTTGCTTTGCTGAGGGCGGAGCTTAGGACAGTGGGCGGGGCGAATGACGTCGACAGTCGTGAGCGGAGTGGGGGAAAACAGTAGTGGTGAGCGTGTATAGTCCGGCCAAGCAAACTTGAGATCTGTGACGTCATTGTCTGTCCCAACAAAGGCAAGTGGGCAGATTATCTCCGCCAATCAAGTTCTATAGTCTGCCTAGGGCGGAGCCTAAGACAGTGGGCGGGACATATGTCATGGGCATCGACTACTGAGTAACAGGAAACGATAATAATGAGCGTATCAGTTCGTAGAAAGGAATCAAATAGTATGTTAAAGCTGTAAAGTTGAAAATTGTAAACTTTAAAGTTAGAACTGTAAACTTCAACGTAACTTTGGCAAAAAAAATCTGAAAAATTTAAATGCATCATGCTTTCTATATCGACATTTATATCAACAATCGTTTACAGTAATTCACAACAATATTTCTCAAACAGTGGACAATTAACGAAGTGGAGACGAAAAGTATTCGCTACGTACACCAAACGAAAAAGTCATTTTCGCTCAAATCTATTAGGTTACATCGTCATTCGATGCTGGTACAAAAGTAAAGATTGCGCACGATTGAAAATCATTTGTTCCACGACAGTCGAACGTCTGGCGCGTTCTCACGTTCTCTGACGTTCACTCGACAGCACACATTTCATTCGTCGAAGCGCGAGAGTGAATTATACATACGCTCTTCGTAGTTGAAGTGTTAACGAACATGAAAATCAGAATATTTCACAGACAGAGAAAAAAGAAAACAATGAAAACAAAAGAACAGAACTTGAATCACGTGTTCACGATCGTCGATATAATTTATCGTTCGCTCCTCGCGCCATTTAATCTTGCAATACGAAGCAATATCCATTCTATCCGGTACGAAAACGTATTGGTGAATTAAATCACATGCTTGTGTCACATTAATCGATGTATCCAAGTAGGGAGGGGGCTGGGAGCAAGGGTGGAAGCCTCGTTATTTTCTCAACGACAGGAGGAAAAGAAAACACCCACCGGGTCGGCTTATCCGTGAAAATAATTAGCGCGGTCGATCACTGTGTCCACTTACCGGGTGAGAAACAAGTAAACCTATAAAAATACCATTATCCCGGTGGCGCAAGTGCGACGGTTCGCACACAACGAGCGGCAAGAAGGGTGGTAAACGGTAATAAGGGGTGAAGGGTGAAGGCGGACAAGTAGAGATGGTTGGGGGGATGGGGAGAGGGGGCGGGAATGGTAGACAGAGAGTGTAAAGCAAGGAGTAGGTTCCGTTAATGAATTTCGAACCTGGAAGAGCTCCGTTCCTTATATCCTGGAGACTCTCATTACGTGAGAAGCTTTAAGAATCCCTGGTACTCGTAATTCACGGCAATTCCAGAAGACCAGAAGGTTCGCTAAAACTGAAACATACTCACGGCGACGTTGGAACGCTCGTTCCACGCTCAACGTCCCTCTAGACACAATGATAATTCATTAATCATTCGCCCGGTACAACGGAAGATTTTGACTCGCGTTAAACCTGGATTTCTACGAGTTTCAAAGTGTCCTTCACAGGTTTCATAAAATGTGGACATATACAGGGTGTTTCCTTGATCTGAACACAGTGAAATATCTGTTAAGAAAGCGACGTTACGAGAAAAATGTGAGAACAGATGTTGTTTGGTATGGAGGTGGACATTTCGCAGTTTTACGACCTCCCGTGAAGATAAATGGCTTCATTCACAGATCCTTAAACTTGTCTTAACATAAACTATAGTATTATGTATAAAAAATAAAATAGCATTCTATTTAGAATCGACTTGTCAGTACTATATGAAGCAAAGTAGCTCATGGATAAGCTACTTTGTTCTATCAATCTAAAAGTTGAAGAAAATAAGAGACCAAGTAGGATTCGAAACCGTGATCTTCGAACTAACATGCCGGGACACTCGCAACCTCCGAACTGACACACCCGGAGACTTTATCGCCTATAACAAACGCGTTATCTTTAATTTTCTCGCGGTAATCGCTGTTTTCGTGTCGTTATAGATTCCCTGATCCTCAGATTTGCCTTCAAATTGGTTTACAGCGATTTTTTACTTTCAGAGGTGTACAAAGCATTAGTACAGCCACGTGCTGGAAGATTTAACGAACTGGTGCACAGCAGATTCATCGAGAAATTCAACAAAGTGTTCCGATTATTACAGAAACGAAGGGTACGATGTTCCTTCTGAGGAATGTGAAACTGTAAGGGAATGATAACGCAAATGGAATTGAATAGTGACTGACAAAGAATTTACAACCTAAAAGGCTTCAATTTATGTGCCTCTCGGAAGTGCATTAAAAGAATACAAACCTGTACTTTGTCATCCACTCTGGGGAGCTACTTTCTCGTGACACAATAAACAGAATCTCGGAATCTTTTCATCCGCAAGAGAAGAGGAAAAGAACATATTCTCCGCCTATCTATGCAGATGGTATTAACAGTTTGATGATTTTCATACGGTTCAGCGAATTTTCCAAGCGAAAAGGGTAGATTGTTGGATCTGTATAAGAACATGGAATGTATTTGAATTTCTTATAAATTAATCAAAGAATAACAATAGAGACGGATACTTATTTCCATCTGTTGAAATAAATGTGATGGTTTCGATGTACGTTAATTGTTACACGTGTACAAATCGCGCGAAGGCGTACTTCTTTGTAGTTACAAAGGCCAAAGGGAATCTAAATTAGAAACGTACGAGAAGAGCCATTGCCCGGAAGGTAACGAGCAAATAATTACTACAGGATTTAATTGTATTCAGTTCATCGTTCAGTAGGATCGCTCGATTTCACGTGGCTCATTATCGCCTCTGTTCCTTCCATCGATGCAGAACTTTGTCACTATAGCCGGGCATTAAAACGTGTTACACAATTAATACACAGTGATTGCAGCTACCTATACACTCCATCATCCTTCTCGCTTACCTCGTAAACGAGCCACGGGAATTTGTTTTACAAGTCTCTCGTCGCGTTACAATTACTGCTCAACATTCTCGAATCTTATATTTTACTAATGCAAAATTATTGTATATATTAAGATGAAATAAATTATTTTGTAACCTTAATATTTTCACATTTGCATTGTTATCTTCAAATAAATTATTATCATATAAAAAACCTCAAATTAAATTCACCAAATAAATGAACTTTTTTCTCTCTCTTACTTCTTAATGCTTTCAAAAGGAAAATATTTCCAGCACTTTTGCATCCCAGAATAAAGCCTGCGAGTATATGTACATAACATATGTACAAATTATGGGACACGTCTACATTCTCGACCGCGATATTTCATCCACTTCAAAAATTCGAAGAAACTATTTCTCACGGTGGTTGTACAAACGTGACAAAAATCTCACATACTCGTTGTGTTTTATAAAATAATCCAAATTTCATTACAGTTCAATAACTAATTCGAAAATTTACGATTCAATTGTTTCGTAGAATATTATTTTTAACGCGAGCCGTTAACAAGCGATAGATAAATATTAATACAGTCATACGTTGGAACGTGGAACAAAACTGTATTTCGACGTCTGGTAAAGGGATACATGTTCGTATATAAAATTTCTCGCGCAATATCCGCCAGCAAATTGCAACGAGTTCAAATATTTCCACCCCATCAACGAGCAAATAAAGCGACTACGGTATTTAAGGAGCAAACATATCTCCGAGAGAAAAGAAAGGAGAAAAAAAGGAAAGAAACCCTCACATCTTACGGAGAATGTCACAGAACAACTAACAAAACGTGTCTCTCCCTTGCCAATCTTATTTATGTTTCATCGAATTGAGGGCAACACACAGGAAATCATCGTGGACTCCATTTATTTAACGATTGAGGCTCCCTCCTTTTTTGAGTGTGCTGATAATAAAAAATTTCCTTACCTTGTACAGGAGGACCTCATTCATGTTCACTTTTGCGTTCTATCGTTCCTCTGAGATCTCCTTTGGTGACCTGTCGATGATGAATTTAAAACGATAGCAAAAAAAAGAAAAAAAAGAAGCAGAACCGGCTGCAGAAAATAATTGAAAGACAATTGCGATGAAGTTAATGTTTCAGAGGAGAAAATGATCCTTAGAAATAGTATTTACTATATTTTTTATATAATATATCGATCATTTTATCGAAATTTTGAAACTTCTTGTTTGAAGGTATGCCATTTTTCTAAAAATTGTGATAATTTAATTTTCACAAGTTTAAGTGAAACTTCTATTAATATAGATTAGAAGAACATTTTAACTTTTTTTTTTTGCCGATGAATTGGACGTAAACGAAGTAGAAAGTTGTGAAGGTCTACTCTGTGCGCTGCATTCTACAGCGACATCTATAATGCAGTTAAATATGTATATTTTGGTATACAAAAATTCTCAAATATATCCGAATATATTCACATTTAAACTCCCTATTAATAATATTTTTACGAAATATGTGTGCCTCAGAAATAATTCATAAAGATGGTGCCCTGTTTGGTCTTCGAAGTGATATTCTCCCTTAACTTCTGACTGAAATAATGCAACTAAAAATGTATATTTTTCAATAAAAAAATTCTCAAATACTGTCGAATATGTGCACATTTAAATCCCCTATTAATAATATTTCTGTGATGTATCCACGTCTGAGAAATAATTCACAAAGATCGCGTTTCTTTAGGTCTCTTAAGCAATGTTCCCCTTTAAAGTCTGCCCTCCACAATGTGAATAAATATGTATATTCAGCAATAAAAAAATTCTCCAATATTTCCGAATATATACACGTTCAAACCCCCCAACAATAACATCTCTACAAACTATCTATATCTCACAAATAATTCACAAAGAACATGCTTCTTTCTGCACACGTAAAGTCTGGCGTGGGTCACCGATGACCCACACAGCACAGTGGGTGTTAAATAAAAGATTGTAAACACAGATTTTCAATATAATGCATGCAGCAACGGCAATAGGTGTCGCTACTTAATGTTTCAATTTACAATCTCACTAAATCGCTTCCACCAACTATACATATAATCACCTTCATGAAGGCTCAGAATGTTCCCCTTAATATCCCATGAGGAATTTCGTAAAAATTACGTAATACACAAATGAAACAAACGAAACGCCACTTGAAACTTCATTAACTAATGCGATTACAACGAACAAGTTGTTGTAAATTAAACATCAACTTCCTGCCGACATAATCACGCAACGTTACGTGTAAATTATCGCTTACTCCATTACTCTGGGCTGTTTCAATTTTTCCTAATTTCCTCATCGACCTGGGTACTTACTTAACGTGATCCTCCTCGGAAACATTTTAATTAACCTTTCAACGGCGATATTGAAATTACATTGGTCATCAGACAGTAATTTAATAATCCCTGATGAAATGCATTTCAATAGCAATTTAATCATACCGATGCCTGTTCAAGTTCACTTGAACGTGAAAATGTGTTAAAACAAATACACTAGCTTCTACCTGTGCACTTTCAAATTGCAAAATAAAGCTGTAGGTTAAATTTATATTCTCTGAAGAAGACTACATTTTTCATTTAGCAATTACTTATAAAAAAATTTTTTAAAAACTTTACCCATTTTTCGACGCCTTAGAGTGGTGTCGCCCCTTAATATGAAATTCCAAATGTGTAATTCCGTGAAATTCCCAATCGCGCGTGTAAGTAGTGAAAGCTTCAGTTTGTCGAATACTCGAATATATTCCTGAACCTATTTTCATCTCGTCGAATATTCGACGTGCATTTACAAACACCGTTTTCTTCCTTTTCTTCCTTTAGCAAGAGATTGTTGTACAGTCTCCACGGTATAATATAAATTCTCTTACTAGGCAAAGTGCGAAAGATGTTCCGTTGTCGCGTACCTTCGCGAAATGAAAAATTGCCAACGTTACAGGTTAAAACGCAACATCCTAGCGTAACATTTAAAAGAACAGAGATCTGTTTGCCACGGCTGCACCTCGTTCCGGGCAGCGGCAGCAATTCACCGTGTACGCTCGCATAAAATTTCAAAATTAACACGTTGAGTGCTGCTCCGGTGCTATGGGATTCGCGCGAATTTTCGTTAAACCGCGGTACTGATCCCGCAGGACCAGCAAGATATATTAAACTTTTCAAGGATGTTACGTTCATCGTTCCGTTGTAATTAAACAACGAATCTATAGTATTATTAACAACCACGAATTTCTTGGAAAAATATACGTGAAATTTCATGAACGATGGAGCTGATTTATGGAACAATTCGACTCAATCCTCTCTATAATCAGCAGGAGATGATCAATATTAACACTATGCCATCCAGTTGCACCACGTTGGTGTCTCGTAAAAATATTTCTATTGTAATAAAATTGTTTACATTTATTTATACGTGTCTTCAAAATTTCGGGTAAATCGGGTGACAGAATCAAGAAAGAGTCATTGAAATTTTCATGTTTTAATACGATTAATTGTATTGGGTTGTCTGGAATATTTAGAATATAAAATAAAATGTATATTAACATACATAAAAAATATAGGACATATAGCATATTAATATGAAGATACAAATCGTCATTAACATAGCTTTCTGTAAAAATGATCAAAAGGAAAAAATGAAAATTAGCATAGTAACATTATTTGTTAATCATATTAATCTAAAATATATGATATAAAAATATATTAATACAAATAAAGTATATAACATGAAATGTACGAATATAAAGGCATAAATTAATATATATATATATATATATAATTATATAATTATAACTATAATTTTAGATTTTCTCAATGGACAGCATATTAATCGTTGAGTTTAGCTTATAGCAAATCAAAAGGTAACTGTATCAAGATAATCAAAGGAAATTTCAATTGAGATATGGTGGTCTTCGCCTCTTCACTGTGCTCTTCGCCACGGAGATTTACTTCCGATTGGTTGTGAATGCTCGCGATAGTAAATTCGCCATTTAGCAAGTTCTCAACCGATGAATATTCTGCCATGTGACATATAATGGGATACACGCAGTACGTGCATCAGTCTCGCTTATTATAACCGTTTCTATCATGCCTCTTGCTAAATTTCTCAGAGTACCAATTTGCTATTCCCCTGACTGTTCTATAGGTCTCAATTTGTGCAATTATTTGCGTGAGAGAGATAGCTTTTGCAGGGATACCAAACTTCACAGGAATCGATGAAATTCTTAGGTATTTATCTTGCTTGGAAATTGTACAATCTATTGCAAAATCTAGTAAAATCTACTGTATTTAATTAATATATATTGAACTGTCTTGAAATCCACAGAAACATACTAAAATCTGCTTCCTGAACGTGAAGCAAACCTAATTAAAAAATTTAATCTAAATCCTGCAATATTTTCTAGACGAATATAACGGATGTCGTAATATTTACAAGCAACAATATATATATATATATAATTGTATTACGCATAACCAAATATAGAATCATGTGTCTTTACACATATATGTACATCAGTAATGTCTCTGATTACCCTTGTATCAACAATCTCCAAGTTTGTATCAATAATCTCCAAGTTTGTGTCAATAATGTCCAAGTTTGTGCACGTATTAGTCGATCCACAGTTCGGAGAATAAAATGATCGTGCATCAATTACTACTGAACAAAATAAATCAAGATTTTAAGACCAATTAATCGTTCCTTGTTTCTCGTAACTATAAAACAAACTACATGCTAGAAAGAGAGAAAAAAAGAAACAAATATTCTACTACTCGAAATCCAATGTAAAAGATAAATAATCTTATTGAAAAATAGTGACAATTCATTCTTCCATAAATCCTCCGTATTATTTCACGAATATTCCAATTTTTGATTCAATTTCGAACAAGAAAGAAACCTAACCTCTCTAACCTCAATTTATGATACACTGCGCAGAAAGTCAGTGATTGAAATAACAGAATTGTGTTTGCCTTCGTGGAAGAGGTACCAAGGTAACCCAGTAATTCCAGCTAACGAGCGTTTCTTATTATTTGTACCACGAAACCGACTGGAAAGCTACAATTTCAACGGTAATTTCCATCGCATCGAGTATCCCCGTCTGTATTACGAGTAGAATAGCTCGCGTTTTGCTCCATTCTCTCTCACACACGTAAAAACATACAAGTAGCATATTTCCAACTCGGGAACAACAAATTACCTCGTCTGACATAACAAACAGGTTGCGGGACCAACGTGTCGGCCGCGTAATACTCCAGGGTGTTGCTACTCTGGCAGCAGAAAAAATTATCACTTCAAGTGGCCATTCCTCGAACGTAGTGTACACATCATAGTGTTGTAGGTCCAGAGCTTCGGGTGTGTACACGATATGAAACGTGTGTTACCTGACCGCCCCTCTTCTGTACTCGTTCCGTGTCACCAACAAGCAATTTGTCGTCAGACAGGGACTTTGAACGAGCGATTCGCTTAACATCGAGTCAACAGCAGATAAAACTTGGGATCGATCGTCGTGTAATGGTTCGATCGGAATCCAATGCCGCGTATCCCGGCATTAACTTTTTGTTTTCTAACGAATGGTCATCACCCATACTCTTTCCCGCAGAATGACCGATATTATACTTTATTTTTTTTTTTTTCGCTCTACTTCCACAGTGGAACACACATACAGACACGCTTTGGCTGATTCCATGTCGTTTTTTTTGTTCTTTTTTTTTTGGTAAAATGGATTGTATATTTCTGACACGAATTTTTGGAATTTTGAATAATTTAGCGACCATCTTAGACGTAGATCGTCTGAATTTGGTACTTTGTCGCAATTTAAATTGATAGTTTAACCTATTTCAACCATCGCCGCTCGTCGATTTAGGTTTGTTTTGTTGAATTTATCTCTAACTCGTACTGAACTTGTTCTAGTCTGTTTCAACAGATGACTTCTGCCTTCCCGTCGGTTTTTCTGCCCTCAGGCTACACACCAAGAGGTTCGAATATTGGACCCTTGCGATGTGTAAGGGATAGAAGAAAAATTCTTTTCCTTTTTTGCATAAATCCATAGTAATGCAACGAAATTTTGCGTAGGAAATTTTCTAAATTTTGTTAAACTTACGAGAAGAGTCTTGAATCGACTGAATGTTACTAAAGGTCTATTAATAGTTAGTGGGATTTACAAAATTCCGTTCGTGTCTTTTCAAAACTTTTCAAATCTACTGAATTCTATGAAATTCTACTAAAATCTGCTGATACCTATTAAATTTCACCCAAATCTACCAAATGCTACTATAGTATACTAAAATCTACTAAATTTTATTAAGACCTACTGAAATCTACTGAATTCCATTAAAACGTCTACTGAAATCTAGTAAAACCTGCTCAACTAAAGACTACTTAAAATTGTTCAACACACAAAGATAATTGCAAAGTTACTAAAATCCCCATAAAATAGAAAGTTATTCAATGGAAGAATCTGGAAATACAACTGTCGAAACATTACTTCAAACAGTTACTTTTCCAATTACTTCTTATTTTAATTTCAAAGTACAAAATTACCCAGTACAACCCCAAAAAGCATATCACAGTTATTATCGTAAACCATTACACGCGTTACATCTCATATTTCTGTACAGCTCTCGTTCGTTTCGCAAACAGCCCGGTATAATTTGAAAGTATCACCGGGTGGGTCACTTTCGATTTGTAACTCGAGGAAATCGCATCATCGCATCGGCGAAATGAGCGACGATGAAACGGCGACGCCTCTTCTCCCCACTCCTCCTTCTTCTTCTTTGCCTTAAGGAAGAGAGGGCGGAGAACTTGAGACCCTTTGGCAGAACTTATGAATAATGAGGCAGTCTCTCGTTTCAATAAACGCTTACTTTGTCGGCGGTAGTTTTTCTTTTCCTCCCTCTCTCTCTCCCTCTCTCTCTCTCTCTCTCTCTCTCTCTCTAGCCTCCGAAGAAACTGGAAACTTTCCTTCTTCCGTAAACGTGATGGACCTTGAAAACACTGTTACTTCTTCGTAATTTCTCGTCAGCTGTACGCGTCGTCTCCGACATTAAAAAGATATTATGCACCTCTTGCAGTTCTAATTGTGCTCCGTTTTGCCAGGTGACAGGCGCTATTTCCTTTGTAATTTTATTATAGTTCATATTATCGTACCAATCCTCCGCGGAATATGTTTGCCTACGAGTTAACGTGCTTTACTAGTCGTGCAAAATTTTATTGCCACCCATTTGCAGGTGTAAATTCGAAAGGCGATTTTTAGTCATCACTTGGTTCGATACAGAAACTTGAGTAACAATTAACTTTCTCAAACTATGAATTAATACGTCCACCAGCACTAAGAAACACATAATTCGAGTAGATGCCGATATTTAGAAGTTTCTCAGTATTATCATCGTATAAACAGTGGAGGGAAGAAAATAATGGAACATAG
This sequence comes from Anthophora plumipes, assembly GCA_951804975.1. NCBI lineage: Eukaryota > Metazoa > Arthropoda > Insecta > Hymenoptera > Apidae > Anthophora > Anthophora plumipes. The sequence continues at coordinate 12,196,271 of OX638123.1, read as the reverse complement.
AAAATATAAAAATAGTTTATTTATATATGTGAGAGTAACTTCGGTGGGAAAGTATGATTTAAATCAGATAGCACTTTCTTCTCGACTATAATAAGTGTTTTAATACTTATGAACGATAGTGTATCTACTATAATTTTGAAAATATATTATTGTGTATGTGATTGTTACTAAAGTGAGTGGGAATATAGTTGAAGTAAGGTGTTTGAAAGAAATGACCAACTTTTGTGAACTTTTTCTTGTTTTTCTTGAACTTTTTGAAGATTTTCCCAATATTCCTCCTGTCGTATTGTTCTCTTGCTTCTTCGATTTCCTCCTTCGACTTTCTTCTATACTGGGTGTGAGATTTCAAAAGGAAACTCATTGAGATTCGTTTGTTGAAGAAGAGAAGGAAAACGAGCTGTGTGTAATAAACTTTTCAACGATTGCTTTATTTTACGTTGTATTGTATTACATTAAACATTTATTACAGCGAATATTATTACACTCTTATAGTATTATTAAATATAGAATTCGAAGTGATTAACCTAATCGTACGAAATTTATTTGATTAATTTTATTCATGAAAAGTTAAACACCAATTCATGTGTTTTGTTATTAAAACTGGAAAAATTGCGAATATGGAGTTAACCGGTTTGGCCTCTGAGTGGCTTAAATGATCGCATTAAATGTACATCCTGTATTGTGCTCAATGATCAATGTGATAAAATATAATACGAGAGATATGAACGTGTACTGACAGAAGGTAAGTTTAAAATTGGTTATAATACATTAGCGCACATTAGCTTCGTATCGAAGCACCAATGAATTTCAATGATTTTATTATTCGATAATCTCTGAATAATTACGTTCGAAATGTTTTTGCATGAGTACCCTTTCTACAATAAATTGCATTTTCATTGTATATTTACAATTTTCTTCTTCCAGTACATTCGAGTAATTCGAATATTTAGGAGCAACTCGAAAGTTGAAGAACTTCGAGTATATTCGAGTGATTCGAATATTTAGAAATAACTCGAGCACTTCGAATACATCCGAGAAACTCGAACGTCGTGAATCTATTTCAAAGTATTCGAGTAATTCGAAAGTGTTGCATCTAAAGTAACTCGAAACTCTACGAAGTTTCGAATATTTATGCCATCCGGATATTCAAAGTGACAGAAATTCTTTTCAAGTAACTCATCAACTTTAAACAACTCGGAAAGTTCAAGCGTTCAACCTAACAGTTCGTTACTCGACTCGTAACTCGAGTACCCTAACACCTTCGTTTCTACATCTAGACCATGACAAACATTCACCATGTTCATATAGTAAGTGTAAGAAATGTAAAATTACACACAACTGTAATTTCCCCTCTCGCAGACGTGGATAGAAATGAATCCAGGCGCGTTATAGAGAAGGGTTAACCGCATGTCGCAATTGTGTACGATCAATTCGAATGCACTTCTGTTCGGTAGACATGCAGCAAAAGCTTACTCTAGAATGAAACACTTTTGTTTCAAGATTCTGCCGCGGCAAGTGAACGTGGGACATTTCACGGAAACGACACTGTTCTCTCCCTCCCTGCCCACCCCTTTTGTTTTATACGCGCCGCGGATACGTAGGTGTTTCCTGCGAGGTAGTTTCCTTTCAGCCAGATATACGCGTATCACGTTTACACGGCTAGAACGCGTGTACAGAAAGAGCTGTTTGAAATAACAGCCGGCTACCGGAAGGATATTCGAAACAGTCTCGACTCCAATCACAAACGCGAATAAAGGAGTGGAAACGAAGAGAAGGAGGAGACAGAAGAGTCGGCGGTTGCTGAGGGGAGGAGGGGAAAAAAAAAGGAAGAGAGACGGAGACCGTACACCGGAGTAACGGGATAAGTTTCGTGGTAGCGAAATCGTCGGGATGAGGCATCAAGTTCCCGGGAAAAGTGGCTCTTTTTCTCTGTTTTTCTCTTTCCTTTTTCATTTTCCCTCCCTCTCTCCCTCTCTGTCTCTCTCTCTCTCTCTCTCTCTCTCTCTTTCTGAAATACGAGTAATATTTTAGCGTGCTTTTCCGTTCACAGTTGCTATAGAAACTTTCTGTCGTAGTAGGACCGTGAGGACTTCAACGACCGGTTAGGGGTAGTCGCGATTCTCGAGAACGCACTTTGCTTCGCGGATCGAACCCCGGTTCAGGAGTAGCTGGGTTAATGGGAAAAAAGAATGATACATCAATATTCATTCATAAATATAATATCTTTTATAGCAGGGTCTTAGTCGGTGCAGTTATTAAATTGTTTCTTTGTCGCTGGAAATTTGAAGATTCTCAGATTCAGATACCGCATGCCCAGGGACCATAAACAAACTTTCGATGCGTTCAAAAAGTTCTCAGACTGGTACAATAAAAAATCGAGTTCTGCAGATTAATGGAATTTTATTACTTAGTTTTCGGTATATATGGTCTTCCAATAAGAGCAATAGGACTTTGAATTGAAATGCAACGGAAAGTACGAAAGGTAATTTGGTACTTGGTACTTTGTTTGAAATGTAGAATAAAATATTCTCATTTGAAGCTCTGTTTTCGAGAAAAATGAGAGAAAATTTAAGGTACGATTCTAGAAGACGATGCAAGTTGAAAGTGAAGAATAGAAAAATTGCGTATGAGTCTTCTTCTTTTAATTATTAACGTTTGAAAATATCCCTGTAGTCTGGCAAACCTCCTTACACCAACGAATATATACGGTCGTTCAATAAGAGCGATAGAACTTTGAATTGAAATGAAACGAAAAGTACGAAAGATAGTCGAGTACTCGCTACTCTATTTTAAAGTACATTTGATGGCATTATACATGAAATACAATATCGTATAAATGACCACCACAATTGCGTTTGGTGGAGTAAAAAATGCAAACCCAATTTTCGCTATAAAAATCATCCTCAGTGATGAAGCTCACTGTTCAATGAACAGTTTTATCGATAAACACAATTACATAATTTGGGGAGGTGCTGATTCTTTAATCAGTAGTCATCATTGTACGCAAAGAAATTTACTGTTTGATGTAATTTTTCTACTGATGGAATGATTAGCCCTTATTTTTTCGAAAATAAAGGAAGTGCGACTGATAAGCGCTACTTTTCGATGATTTTGTCTATCCTTTGATGTGAATTCGGTGGATTTAATTTATCTAAGACATGGTTTCAACAAAATGCTGTCACATGCCACACTTCTGCTGCAGCTATCGTTTTATTAAGTTCGAAGTTCAACGATAGAATTATATCGAGAAATGCGGCTGTTAATTGCGATTTAACCTCATTAGATTTTTCCCAGGTGTTTCTTGAGAAGTCAAGAGGCCATATCGTCTAATCCAGGGTCGTTCAGTACCGTATACCTACTCAGAATTTACGAGTCGTGGAAAATTCGAGCGATTTTGACGAAGCATTTGCAGATATATGAGTTACAAAAATAAAAATTTCGTGCTGGTCGAATATCCAACTATATCGAAAGCACTGAACCCATCTTACCATGATCTCCCTTAGAAATCGGAAGATAAATCGATTGGAAGAAAGAAGAAGAAAAAAGAAGGAAAGAAAACGGTTACACGTTTATGCTATACGTGTAATGGATCGGAGACGGAAGTTTTTCAAGCGTAACTGCAATTTTCAGTTCTGGCGAGAAGTAATCCGTACGATTCGAGGAGGAGGGGGGACGCTATCGCCCGGAATTTACATCGCTTATTCGGAAATTTCCCTTCGTTCGCGGCTGCTAACAAATCGTCGTGCCGATTCTACGTTTCGCTTTGGCCCCTCGTACACTTCGGAAGTTTGCGGTTGGTTAAATATTTCAACGAGTACGGCTCGAGAAAAGAGTGAAAAAAGAGAGAGAGAAAGAGAGAGAAGGAGAAGAAGGAGCAGCCAAGCTGAGAAAGTTCAAGTAACGACGGGACGCAGAGGAAAACGAATGGAAAAAGTTCCGACCTCGGTCTGATTAACGGGAAATATGTCACGGTCAAAACTCGTAGTGGATAAAGAAGAAAATCAATCAACCACGGTCAGCTACGTTTCTATGTATTCGATCTTATTTGAATCACGTTAAAATAGACACGTTTGGAAATAATTGTACATTAACCCCTTGATCTATTATTTCTTCTGCTAACTATACATCCTAGCATCAACTGTTTACTGTTTCAGTACTATTTTATATACAAAACGCTAATGTATTATAGATTAATTACAATTGACAATTATCAGCCTTATAAATTATAAGGAAGATTAGAATTAAAATTAACGTTTGTTATTAATATAACTATTTTTCTCGAATCTCAGTTAGGATCTGCGTCAGGAGTCTAACTCGTTATTATAGGGCAAGGGGTTAAACCTGCAGCAAAAATTTCTGTACTCTTGTAAAACGGTTTGTATAAGACACCTAACTTGATCATCTTGAGTAACTTTTAAATTATGCGTTGTACAAATAATTATTTCTACAAAGATTGCATTTATATCAAAGGGGACATCACGTGATGTACAAAACCTCTTTATAAGTGCAGGCGTTTGGAAAATTTTAAAGTTAACTTTGTTTTCTTGAACAAATATCCTATTTCTTTTTACGTTAGTTAAAAAGCTCGCTAATTTTCAAGTAGAAAAGTATTAAATGCTGTTTGTCCTAAAGCTAATAATTAACTACATATTAACGAAGGTTTCTTCTGTTTTTTTTTTAAAGGGGCAATCCAAAATGCCACTTTTTCGTTAATTAATAGATGCTTTACCTTGTATAATACAACTTAATTAACTTAATCAGTCTCTTTATAGCATGAGCTTTTCTATTACATTTTCACGGTTGAAATTAACGTAAAATTCGTCTGTTTCTTTCATTTTATTTAATTTTCCATATTCCTTTCACCTACTGTCTTGGTTATGCAATTATAATACTACTAGGTACATAAAGAAAAATAATAAATCTGTTATCTAATTTCACATTTTTACAATCCGCAATGTTTTCCCAATTTTATGTTTCTTTACTTCGTTTTATTTTATTTTCTATATTTCTTTTTCCATTTGTTTTTTTATTACACAATTATGATACTAGAGAGAACAAAAACAATACCTAATGATTCGGTATTATTTGATTTAATCCTTTGCAATTCGTAATATTATAGTTTATAATTTTTCATATTTACGTTTTCTTTCGTTATGCAATGGGAAATATTTCTGAAATAAGTAGCATCACATTTGCAAACGCGACGACGAATAACATCGGATACAGAGTTAAAATGGATAAACCTGAAACTTTTAACAAACATTCTAGAAACATCTCGGTACGTATTAGCCTTCCGTATGCTTTCAAATGTCAAGCAGCTAACTGAAAAGATAGAAGGAGAAAAGCGGTTTGCTTACGTTTCTTAATAGTCCATCTATATTCATACACCGATGATGATACATGGTCATAGAGAGATTCGTATTTGCTTGATGAAGCTGAATTATGTCGAGCACCGTTTTGAAAGGTAAAGCTCTCTTAACTTGGTGCGTTGGTCGATAATTAAGGGCTTACGTGGCAAGAGTTTCATTATTTTCGATATCACGTGAAAGGAAAATATCCCGTAGAATATGAATTTTCTCCCGTTGAAATATTTATTAAATATTCAAAGTGACACGCCGACGGTTCTTTTTTTTTCTACCTTTCTCTCCTTTTTCTTCTTCTTCTTCTTCTTCTTCTTCTTCTTCTTCTTCTGCTTCTGCTTCTTTTTAGCAAAAGAGGTACGGTGAGCTCGCTTTATTTAATTCATGCTGCACAACGGGCTTAACAGCGCCATTGAATTTCTATGCTTTTCACTAAAGAAATCGTGTGAATACTTGCTACGCAAGAGCTAATGCATTTCATTCTATCCGCTATTGCCCGCGTAAATGTAGCGTAAGTAGATAATGTATTGCTTAACAAAATGCAATTGCGATAAACGAAACAGAAATAAAAATTGTATTCCGTTCTTTCCTTCTTTCGGTATTTTAGCAGATTCGAATAGAGTTTAGTGTAGTTTAATATAGTTCGGTATATTTTAGAATATTTTAGTAACGTTTAGGACATTTTAATAGATTTCTGTAGATTTCAGTAGATATTAGTAGATTTCAGTAGATTTCAGTAGATTTCAGTAAATATTAGTAGATTTCAGTGGATATCAGTAGATTTCAGTGGATATTAGTAAAATTGAACAGACTGTAGTATCATCTAGTAGAATTCGATAGATTTTGCAAGAGAATTCAATAGATTCCAACAGATTAGTAAAATTTAGTAGACATCAGCAGATTTTAGTAGAATTTCATGGATTTTGGTAGACTTTAGTGAAATTTAACAGATTTCAGTGGACATAAGTAGAATTCAGTAGGATTAAGCAGATTTGAAAAAAAAAATGGGTAGATATCACCATATTTAATCAGATTCCAATAGACTTTAGCAGATTTCAGTTCTATTCACACGGTATTCCTCAGAACCGTCAAACTCAAAGGACAAACGTAACCGATATTCATCCGTAAATCCTAACATTTTGATCCTCTACTATAACCAAATCTTTATCAATGCCTAAGTAGAATTATTTCGGAGCACAAAAAATTAAACAATGCAAAATCTTCCTCAGAAATTTCTTTCCATCTTCGACGAGGAACGAAATTATAATCTAGTCCCAGTTACCCCCAAACCTAACCTTATCTCTCATACTTGTGAAATATCCAACTGGAGTAATGGTTAAATCTGGTTACGACGAAGTTTAAAATCACCCCGCCCACTCGATCGTATATTCCAGGTGACAATTATTCGCTCTTCGTTAGTCTCATTGAAAATTGATCGTCGATTCTTTCATAGAAAGGCTTCCTCTCACGACAATATCTCCTATAACAGAGTTCGACGAATAAGTTCAGCAAATCGGGTTATTCCATAAAGTTCCTTGATCGCTTAAGCGGAGAGTTTAAACAAACGGCACGGTGTACCTTCAGTCGATAGGCTAAGAAATAATTGAATGCATACATTTAAAGCCGGACGAAACGGTGGATCGGAAGTTTCTCCCTATTCAACGTGGTGTGAATCGAAGGGAAGAAAACGCAGGTGCAGGACGTATGTGTATGTACATCCCGTGGATTCCGGCAATAAAACAGTGGGGTATTATCTCTTCGTTCGCAGCGTGGCCATTATTATTTGCGACGGGCTTAAATGGGAAACGCGCGACACGCCATGAAAATAGCATTGTTCCGAATGAGACACGTAAATCCAGCCACATTCGGTGTTCCCAAACGTCGTCGTGTTATGCCTGTCACGCTAAAGTACCCCTGCCTAAATGCACCCAATACGCGACCTTGTCCGAGCAAAAATCGACGCCTGAACCGAAAAATCCTAACGTCAGCTGTTCGTGGTTGTTTTAAACATCGCAGAGCAAATTTCGTTTCGCTCTGACGGAAAATCGACAGCCTCGTTAACGCGTTGCCGAAATGTTCGTTTTTTTACGCCTTGTCTCAAAAATATTGTTTCTTGTTTGCGAAATATGCAAATTCAAGTTACAGATAGTAATATCAAGTTAAGTAAATAATTGACAGATATTGACTAACAGTATGTAACGAAATATATATATATATTTTTGATCAATTTTACAAGTTTGTTATTAACAACGAAACAGTGTATTATATATGTTAATAGTGTGTGGAAATTGTGTTGATAAAATTTATGAAAAATATATTTGAAATGACAGAAAGTGTAGATTTAGTGATGAAGTTTGGTAGCCTCGATTGTTCGTGGCTTACTGCAGCCTTTTCGGCATACCTTCTATCAATTTATTAATTGTATTTTGATCCATTCCAGACCACGTGTTTGTTAATACTCTTTGCAACAATAGTTTGTTATTTCTGCAGTGTCCAGCTATGTGTTTATCCAGGCGGTCGTAAAATAATCGTTGCATTAAAAATACAGATTCAAAACTCATAAATGATCACATAACCTAACCTAACCTAACATGTGTAAAATAAAATTAGAAATTAGTATAAATTTTGCAATGGTCGATCTAAATGACAGCGAATTTCCTTGCAATATTCGTAAAATAATTACTGAATTAAAAATCCAACGCTAATTTCTCTAAAATGTATACCTTGTCTAACCTAACTTAACTAGTGATCATACCTAACCAAACCTAACCTAATCTAACAACCAAAGGAAACGAGGAATCAGTATAAAATTTGCCATCATTGATACAAATGACACTGCAAAACTCTCTAATCATCGTGAGACAATCGTCGTGTTAAAAATGCGACGCAATATCTAGAAAATTGTCCGGATACTTATTTCCTTCAGCAAATAATAAGTGATTACTTTTATCACTTACGACGAGACGATCCGCTTGTTGTTTCCTGGTGTCAATTGCGTTTTAATTGAGAGCAATTGATAAGTAGCGTACGCGAAACGTTCAGACGTGTAATAAATTGCAATCAGAGGTCTTTTCTGTTAGTCGCCTAAATCGACTGTGACAGGACAACGATACATTCAGTTTAACTCGCCGCCGAAAAAAAAAGAAGAAGAAGAAAAGCAAACAGAAAAAAAAGAAATGGAAAAAATCGCAGGAAAATCAGTGACGCTGTTGCGTGCGTAAAATTCTTCGGGGAATCATTCTCGTTCCTCCGTGTTGGAATTATCGAATCAATTGGCATACAAAGGTACCCGTTCGACTGGAAGCGCTCCATTTTATGGTACCTCTGTTTCAACCGGTAACATATGTGTAACGGTAACAGCATCCGTTCCCTGTTTCCTTTGAAGCCAGCGAATTTCGTTCAGCTTGTTCAAATTTAACATTTTAATTCGCACTGTTGTTTACCACTGTTAAAGTATTATACTTTCGTCTGGTTGTTGTACTTCCATTCGGAAATCGAAAGCTTCCACTCTAATCGAAGGAAAATGGCGACGATTAGGTTGCGGACTTTTGTACATTTATGGGAAAACCAAAGGTGCAAAATTTTACAAAATATCCAAATTATAATGATTTGAGAAATTCCACCCTTTTCGCTATATTTTGAGAAATACTTAAAGATTACCTAAAGATACTTAAAGATACTTAAATACTTTTTAGAAAGTATTAAAATATGTCGAAAGTGTTTTTTCTTTCGAATCCGAATTATATATATATATATATAAAATACACAACGATTCTATAATTTCATCCGGCAGTGTACATATTTCAGAGAAAATATATTTCTGGACTCGTTTTTAAAATCTTTAATTATAAGAAATTTTCATCTGATTTGCCCTTTATACGAAGAATTTTTTATTGCAATTTTAAATGAAGGTGTTTTTCTATTATTTATTATATATTCCAAAATGTAAGTAATATTTTTATAAATTCAATTTTACATAGGCATACCTTTTAAACCAGTGAATGTAAAAGAACTTGTATAAAACTAAATATTTCTGAATTGAACCCCTCAAGAATTACCAAAAAAAAATGAAGAAAAAGGAGAAAATAATTTTCGGTCCCCTAAAGTGAAGTTTAAACTCGGTGACATTTAAGGTGACCATGTTTTTTTCTTTTTTTGGACCACCCTGTATATGCTTCGAACTAATCGAGGACACGTACAACATATAACATAGTAGGTAAAAGGAGGAGGGCAATGTATATATTATATGGGTACACATGAAAGTTAACACGAGGAACCGTCGTGCCGTGGCGATCTTTGCTCTTTCGTGGTTTTACATCGTTTAAAAGCATAAACAGCCCTTGGAGAATGACATTTGACGCTGCACGGTCTTTCAGGGAAGTCCCCTTTAACCTCAGACCGTAGGTAGACGGTCGAATTTCAAATGTACGCCGCTTTCTGTGCGTTCTTCACAGAGACTCTCGTATTTCTCAGCAGCCGATTGGTATAAACACCGGTCGAAATTCCATTTTCACTCTAACACCGCTCGTTTACCGTTAGTCGTTTCTGCCGCACACCTCTTTTTCTTCAACGTCGAGTTTGCTAATACACAAGCTGAGACACATGAATCGTAACAGTCGGATATTATCGAGAGAAAAAAATTTTTCTAAGATAACCTGAAGTACACCAGAGGGAAAAATTTGTAGTCGTGAGAGTCAAGGATATTTCAAGGCCATCACCTTTCTTTTTTTTAATAAAGCTGTATACATATTTTTTTTTTAAACACGCAAGTGTAGTTCACATCGCGGTAAATTCAACGATTGTAGATCAAGGTCAATTAAGGTCACAGGTAAAGAAAGAAATGTTATACATGAAGGGTGAGTCGCGTAACATGAACATGAATAAGAAAGTTACATGGTTTGATGGACAGCAAATGAATGTATATCAGCTTTTCCTATATGGGGAGAGATTTCAGAAATTTCAAAATCAACCTTGTTCCTTTAAATGGAATTTTTCCACTGTAGATCGAAAGAGTATCAAATTCTGAGTGAAAAAGTATTAATCAATGTTGGTCCAAATCCTAATAGTTCACGAGATATTTTACGATGAATTTTACTATGTATGCATGCGTATACACAGAGGGTGCACCACAAGAAATTTATCACAACTTTTCGAACACTTCCAGTGATCTGACAGAAAAATGTGTTAGACAAAAGTTGATCAGTTTTTAATGGACTATAAGTTGCACTGAAAAAATTTCGAAAAAATTTTTTTTCTTCCAAAGAATAGTCAGAATCTTCGCTTTTTTAAACGTCATTGTATATATTTGACTTCGTAGTATTATAATTCGTATCAAAACGAGTTCTATAACCTGATACACTGGAAATAGGAAGACATAACTCTTTTAGATCATCACCGTTACGTAATTGTGTAATATCAGTTAGGGTTTAGTATGATCTTGAGTGACTCGTAACCGTTGGCCTGGCTTGTAATTTATACGGTTCAAACCTATTCGACGATCTAAGCTAGAATTGCGCAGTTCGACTGTGACAAGCGTGAATGTCAGCCGTTGCCCGCAAGGAAAACTGTGACCAAAGCCGCGGTCAAGTGACGTTCGCAGCCATAAACCAGGAATGGGGAAACAACAGTAATTGGTGTGTAGCTTTGTACATTTCCACTTGGAAATTCTACAAGTGTATCGAAGCATCCTGTAGCATCAATGATTCTTTCGTAAAGTGCGTTCCGTAAAGGTAAATTAATTAGAAATTCTGCACATTTCAAAGAGTACAGAATTGTTAACGATTCAAGAGACATTAAGCGGAGAAACGAAGTTTTGCAACAGGAAATTCCGCAAGAACGTGTAATTATGTAACCAATGGAACAAAACATCTCTAATTTCTTTCAGAATTTTCTATTAAATGAAAAAAAAACAAAAATGGAGTTTAAATTACATTTCTCCCTGTAACTATCTCAATAATCGAAATATCGGATTGAAATTTGGCAGAAAAGGTTTTCTTTAAATGATCCTTTGATACACATCACGTCCAGATTACTTGAGGAACACTTTTACCGTGCTCATTCATCTTCACCTTTTCAATTAACAACAATTTTCTATCACACTATCGTAATTGGTTGAAAAATCATGCTGCACCTTCCAACGAACTGTAGATATCGGGTGTCATACATCTCTGCAGCATATTTTCCTATGTCCTACCGTACCGACGCTGTTTCACATTTCCATTAACCGTATTTAATTTTCTCCTCTTAAAGTGTATCTTACGAACGACAGAAATCAAGAATGGAACAAATCCGTAGTACTGTCCCCTTTTTCCCACGAGTTACGCGGTAGGAAACTTCGTTAAACTCGCGTCCGCGATAAAAGTGAACGGAGAATCTTGGAAGGAAAACCACGCGCAAATCGATTACCCTCGTAAAACTGTATGCAACGAGAGATTCTGAGAGGCGGGTGGGGGGAGGGTGTGTATGTGTTCGATGTAGCCTGCGGAGCTTTAGAATTTCCAGAGCGTTGCTGTTCCCCAGGTAAATACTTAATCTCCTTTCTTCCATGGCCTGTTCCGTTTTTACGTAGCTTCGCGTGTAATTTAAAGTCACGTCTTATGAGCGTATAAATTTTATTGCGTAAGTTTTATCGAGTGCAATAACAGGGGCCCTATGGATTATGAATCCGCAAGGATTGGCACTCCCTTCTTCATCCACGTTCCGTGTGTATGTGTGCAGCTAGACTCGTGACATAGATTCTAGCTAAGATTCGACAGAAACAGTTGTATCAGTAAAAAACGTCAAATTTCATCCTAACTTTCCCTTGAATTTATAAGACTAAGGACTGACGATTGTAACAGTGTTTTTGGAAGCCTTGCATTTTAGCTTTTATAGGTTAGGTTCCGTGTGTATGTGTGCAGTTAGACTCGTGACATAGATTCCAGCTAAGATTCGATAGAAACAGTTGTATTAGTAAGAAACGTCAAATTTCATTCTAACTTTCCCTTGTATTTATAAGACTAAGGACTGACGATTGTAACAATGTTTTTGGAAGCCTTGCATTTTAGCTTTTATAGGTTAGGTTCCTTTTGTTATTGGTCAGCTTGCTGTGTGTGCGGTGAGTCTGAGTTTGAGAGAGGGGTATCAATCCTTCTAAGGGAAGGGATTGTTGTTAAAAATTACATTACATTTTTTTGTATCTGGAAGATCCTCAGGTTTGCTTAGTATTAAACTAGTTTCGTTCTTGGTGTCTCTACGAGAGGATAATCTGCCAGACTGAAGGTTTGTCACGCTTGCATTGCAATGCAACAAATACAAGAAATTTGTTTCCTCCTTCTAATTCGAACTACATCAGAAATATATTTGTTTGAGAAATATCTAGATTGCCTTGTTTAAAGGGACAACCTTGTGTAATGTAATAAATCTAACAGATTAATTGCAATATTGGAAGAGTCGTGTTTTCAAAATGTTTCCACGTTCAAGTGAATCCGACTGCTGTAACTTCGGGGTTTACTCGAGTCCCATTAGGCGAGCGTTTTTCTTCACAATAGAAAATCGGCGAGACCTACAAGCAAGTTGGGAAGCCCCAGAGCCTCAAAGTCGCCGCTCGCGACTGTTCCGCAAACTTCATTTCGCGTCGCGTGGGAAAAAGTATGTGAGATCGTAGAATGCGAGTCACGATATTCCCTACGGATTCAACGACAGTTTCGTCTGGCGCGTCCACGCGACGCGAGTTTCCCCGATGAACGAAAAAAGGGGTAAAACTTCCCCATCACCCTTTTTTTCCGTTTCTTTATTGTCTCGTAGCTGTTTCGTAAGAACTTGCTGAAACACTAACTGAAAGAGTTCCAATAATAGTTGGGACATTTGTCACTTACCTTTTCTCGGTGTTTTTCACGTTCGTTCGTTTCAGTTCGCGTAAACACACTTGATATTCTATTCTGAATAACAGATAGCTGATTTGTACGAAAATTCATAGTTTTAAGAATGTATTATAGTAGAACAAAAAAACGAAAGAAAGTAGAGCTCCAGTAGAAAATTGTTTTTCCTAATTGGTATTATGAAAAACACTATAATTTGGATATTTTGTATACTTTTTCATATTACGTGAACTTAAATTCCCTGTAAATAGTTAAAAAGTGTTGCATTCTTTTAATCGGAAATGTAATAAATTTTATTTCGAATTTTGTGTGTTGAAATTCAACAATTTATTTGTTTGACAGAATCCAGCAGTTTGCATAATATTACGTAGCTATCTTTTCCACAGTATACGTACAATTATGATAGAAGTAAATGCAAATATGGAAATATCGTTTAATGTGTTCATTATTCGCGATACACGTTTGCTCAGCAAGATAAATGAACAATTACATTGTGAGTATATTCTGTACACAATACTGAGAAATTCTTTGTTGTAGAACGTTAGTACAAACCTTTAACAAACGTTTCTTTATTTAAAACCATTTGTACCTTTACTGCTTCGGGTGTTTAATTAATTACGCACACGAATTGTAATATTATATATCAAAACTGTTTTTGACGTCCAATCAAATCCTACAAAACGGTTTAAGCAAACCTAATCAAACCTAGAATAAAATGTATTCAATTTTCCTTTCTATTCCTGTTTTTCTTCTCCTACAAGTGTCTTCCAATACATTTGCAGGACAATTAATATATCCAGACTGTCGAAACTGTCGTTGACAATGTTCAATCAAACTCTACAAACGATTTAAGCAAACCTAATCAAACCTACAATGAAATGTATTCTATTTCTCTCTCTATCTTCCCCTTTTTCTCTTACAACTGATCTGTAACGTACTTCCAGTGTGATTAACACTCCCAGATTGTCAAACTGTCCCTGACTATGTTGAATATAATCCTGCAAACAACCTAGACAAACCTAACCAAACGTAAAGTGCGATGTATTCCATTTTCCATTCCATCCCTGTTTTTCTTCTCTTAGAAATAGCTTCCAATACACTTCTAATATAATGAACACATCCAGGCTCTCGAAACTGTTCTTGACTACGTTCAATAATATCCTACGAACGATATTTATGCTCCACAAGCTTCATTTATATCCTCATAGATGATTTCTTCAGCTCGCGTGATCGTCTGCTCGCGTTTACTTAAACGTCACGTAATTCCTCGCAACGCGTGCACAGGACGACGCTCTTTTCTTTTTCTTTTTCTTATTTTCTTTTTTTTTTCTTATCTGTATCGCTCTGTGCACACGCTTTCGCGTGCAGCTCGAACGTTTCCCTTGAAAACGGAAAATCCGCGTAGTTCCGTGAGTTGCTGTGGGAAGCCGTAAGAGCTTCGAAGCTTGAGAAACCGTTCCGCAAACTTCGTTTCATCTCACAGGGTAGAGAATGCCGCGAAAAGTGTGCAAGATCGGCGAATCCGAGTCACGACATTCTCAGGGGAGTTGCAGCGAGTTTGGGTTATGTACGTCTGTGCCTCCGCGATGAAGAAAATGAGGTTTCGCTTGATTCTTTTCGCATTCAGATTCCAACCAAACGTACAGCCGCCATGATGGTTCACGTGGTCATTACGACTTACTACTTCTTCTCGTTCTGCTTTTATTTCTTCGATAACAACGTTCAACGTGGTTTGACGTGGTTTCCTTTGCAAACTCGTATGTTAGTATTCGCATAAATTAGACGATTCGAAATGCTGAACGATGTACACTCCAGTTAAAGTAAAAATATTAAGATACTTACTAAACATCATACAAAGTTAAGTTACATTAGGATAAGTATAACAATGTCTAACATTGTTTGACGTGGTTTGTTTCTCTAACTCGTATATAACTATTAGCATAAATTATACGATTTGAAATCGTAAACGATATACACTCTCGTTATAATAAACGTGAAGAGAACCTAAGTTAAGTTAAGTCATTTCAGAATTTTTGAAATCCTGAAGAAAATGATTCTGAAACCTAAAAATGTCTATTTCCATTTCAGGTAGCGTCACATTAGTAAGATTCTAGTAGTATACTATTAATTATGTCACACTAAAAAGTGATATAAAATCAAATTGGATAAACAGTTCGTTGCACGTATAAAAAAAAAAAATGTTATAGCTGCTTCACAAATTTACAAATTTTATTCAAACCATTGTATTGCTTACAATAAATAATTCAGTATTTTCGTATCATACTTTTTTAATAGATCTATCATTTAAGAGAAAATGACGATATTAACTAATAGCATAAACACGCTGTATATTTTTATAGATATATGACACTATCTTCGACGTAGAAGTGTAATTTGAATTCTGATACAATGGGTGTCTCAATAGTTGTGAACAATAGAGTAATCATCAAGATTAAATAAAAAAATATTCATCCTTTTCTACACTTACATCGTTCACCACTTAATATGAATAGTATCAATATTTATTTACAAAATTTTTATCAAATTAATTATTCAAATATTTGTATACTTCCTTCTTTCTAATATTCAAACTCTCAAAATTAAATAGTTTCGTAATTTGTTGCAACTAATTGTCACTAAACACTGTTACATAGCTTTTAAACACAGTCGTATATCTTCGTAAAATTACTTTCCGTTTATTTAAATAATATGTTACAAATTTTCTACGTAAAATCTGGTGTTCCGTGTTCTGAATGAATAAGACCTCTATTAACCTATCAGTGTGAATTACCACAGATAGATAAATATACTATGCAATCTAGAATGAAGACAATTATAGAGCCCATTATGAAGATCTTCAAGATTAAAGGAATAACATTTTCGCGAGCCCCTTAAGTTGAACGAGAAGGGAAGTTCGAGGCCTGCGCGGTTGTCATGGAACAGGGGGGATGTCCATTCATTTTCCCTAGCCGTTTTATGATCCGTATAAAAATAAGAGGATTAGCGGGAAGATTGTTCATGAAAATAAATGCATCCTTGTAGAACGTCGTTGTGTTTTAATTACCTCGAGCGGAATTCTTTTTTCGCCGGGTAATAAATGTACGGAACGCTCTTTTTGAAACATCTCTACCGGAGAGGTTCGCCGCCACTTTTACTTGTACGCCTAACATAAACAATTAACGTCGGTGTATGTACGTATTTTTGCTTGGCTCAGCCTGTTTTGCACAAAAACGCACTAAAATGCCGCTCGCGGAAGCTTATTTCGCAGTTATAGAAGTTAATTCCAGGTCGGTTTGTTATTGTATCTCTTGTTATTTCGATTTATTTTTTACTACGTATTACATTGCCCGAAGCATGACCAATTTTATACACAGGGTGTTCTAATTTTTTACATATAAAATTTCTCAGTATATTCTATGGGTGTAAATTAAAAATAAAATTTTTACATAAACCTGGACGAAACATAAGGGCAAACAGACTATATTAAAGGAATTAAATCTAGGATGGGTGACATGTTAAAAATATATATCAATGAGTACACTTTATTGGCTCAGGTATGATAAATATACAACCAACGTAGACACTTAATCTTAGGTATGTTAAATGTACATTCCAGGGGAATGTACAATACGCCTAGAGTACATTCCATAGGACATGTAACAGGTTTAAGCATATTAAATGTGCATTCAATAGGTACAATTACTAAACACAGACATGTTAAACGTACATTTAGCACGATCGGTTTAGGCATGTTGAATGTACATTGAAATATATTAAAAGATAATGTAGTGAGATGAATTTCCTTTAAAATATATACTATTACGCCTGAAAATTAGAGAAATAAGTTGCATTCGACGCGTATTAAACGCCTGTCAATCACCTGTTTCCCATACTATTAGAACTTTGTAGATATTTTCGAAAATAATCAACATAGAACGATAAATTTCACTCGACACGAGCGTGTAATTATACCTATAAAGGTCGATGCACTGTTAATAGAATTTTGATTCAGAAAATTGTACAATAACGGGTGAACAGTGTTTGTACGGTTGACAGTACAGCATAGAAACTTGCAACCGACAATGTTTTATCTCTTTTGAAATACAACGGTAATTGAAAGTCAATTCCTACGTTAACGAGTAGGTTCTGCTCGGCTTCCATGCCGGCGGCCTGTGTGCGCGGGCTGTTTCATCGTCGAAAAGAGCACACGGTTTTTTTCACCGTACCATCTCTTTATCTCTCCATCGTCGAGTAACCGTTTTTGTAAAAGCCCCGGCGGAGCATCGCGATAACTGGAGAAATTATCCGGGCCCGTGTGAGCAAAGCTTTCCGAACGGCGTGTTTCAGATTCAACGTTGGATAAAGTGTCCATTCATTCTCGCGAAACCCGCTCCCGGAA
This sequence comes from Anthophora plumipes, assembly GCA_951804975.1. Taxonomy (NCBI): domain Eukaryota; kingdom Metazoa; phylum Arthropoda; class Insecta; order Hymenoptera; family Apidae; genus Anthophora; species Anthophora plumipes. The sequence continues at coordinate 12,178,653 of OX638123.1, read as the reverse complement.
AATACACACAGCCGTGGAGGGGAGGAAAAGCAAAAAAAAAAAGGGGGGAAAAGAGGCGAAAGGAGAACGAGAGAGCACGGCAAGGAGAGACAGACAGACAGAGAGAGCGAGAGAGAGAGAGAAAGAGAATGCCGGAGAGAGAGAGCGCAAGAGAGAGAGATCGCGCGAAGAGAGGAGCCTGAGAGAGAGATCGCGCTAAGGGGAGAGCCTGAGAGACAGAACGCGAGAGAGAGAGAGAGAGAGAACGCGAGACAGAGAGGGCAAAAGAGAGAGAGAAGGCGGCAAAGAGAGCACGCGAGAGAAAGATCGCGCGAAGAGGAGAGCCTGAGAGAGAGAACGCACAGGGTACACAGCGAGAGAGAGAAAACGAGAGAGAGAGCGTGAGAGAGAGAGAATGTGTGAGAGAGAGCAGAGCAGGAGAAAAAGGAACATATATTCGCGATCGTCCGTAGTTCCTTATCGGAGTGCGTTTACTTCCGATATCGCGCGGACAGGATCTAGTTGGTTCACGCGAACGGTGCCAAGGGAGAAGAAACGGAACAGTGCACGAATCCTGAGCGCCAATCCCTTTTCTGATTTTTATCTGCGCGTACAATTGTACGAGACTGAAGGTGAAAATGAGCTAGAGAAACGGATATAATAATTTCCACGAATGTGTAGATGTCCTTTTACAGAACACATCTCCACCGGAAAGTCAGAAACTCGGAACGTCCAGTGTGCTGGCTATCGGCGAGCTAAATGTACTTTTGGGACACCTTGAACGGTGCCCACGGAATAGGTTGATCTTTCTGATAAATTGAAAACGATAAAGGAAATATTCGGTGTGGAAACGATCGACAACTCTTTTCAGAAGCTCGTGTAAAAGTCCTAGTGTGTATATTCGAGCACCGTTTGTAGACGTTTGCGGAGATTGATTTATCTACGGCTCTATCTGTGTTTACGTACTAAAATAAGGATTTCAAGAATTCCTAGCAATCCTTCGGATAAAATTGCTTCACAGGGGTTTCTGATATTCGCTGGTAAATGATCATCAGATCACAAAAAATAATTATTTCACACTTTAATAGGAAATTTAAAGGTGCAAAATTGCACAGAATACAATTAATACGAAGAAATACACAAAATGTAATTTAAATTTTTATATAGTTCACATAACATGTGACAGATTAAATCATTTTCGTCCGAAATTCTGCGTTTCTTTACTATCACCTCAAAAATATGAATTTGCATTAAAATCTACGATCTAATAATTATTTTTTCAAGATTTTATTCTATTATATTATACATCGACGTTATATTACGAATTATTTACAGAAGTTTCATTTTTATTATTTGTACCCAAGTCACTGAATTCGATAAATGGTGTTAGAGTGTTCTTCAAGTGTAACTATCTGCTTAATTGCCTACTTTTTGGGCTCAGGAGAATGACGAAGGTTTTGAGTAATGAATGGGATGAACTGTGTTAAACCAACAAGCGCAACAATTTCTATAAATAACGTTGCATCTCGGGTAAAACGGAAATAGAATAGTAATGAAGAGACGTACACTAGCTCACGTGCATTTGAACAGGCTACGCGATATAAATCGTCTATATCTTTTTCTCGGTTTACTTTCCTCCGGTTAGCTTGCTCGTAGTATAAGCTGTCTCTTTGAAACATAATCGACAAACGTATGCTCGTAGTAGTGCGATTAGAGGAAAGATATTACTCAGCAAGACCTCTTTGTGCGTTCCTTGGAGAATATGCTACTGGACAAGTTCCTAATGAGCATATTTTAACGCAGACAAGCTGTAAATGAACTACATTCTTCTGTCACCTCGTACAGTCATTTTGAATTAAATAAGATAAATAGAAATATGGAATTCTTCGTATGCAACTATGAATAAATATTGTATATATCATGGTTGTTTAAATAAATAAACGAAGATAATCTTTGGAATTATTAATTGATAAAAGGACAGTTTGATTGGGTTAATTTATGCATATATGATATTAACGTGTGTTAAGATTGTTGAGCAAGAGTTACTGTTATTAACATTTACACGACAAAGATGTACGAAATCCTTTCGACAACTGAAAGGCTATTATAACTTCTGATGTAGAGGTACGTATTGCACGGTTTCGTAAGTTTTAACAGTGACTGTAGATCAAACATGTGTATGTATGGGAAATGTAGATCAAGCAATATTCCAAATTGGAACGTTTCCATTGAAGATGATTTTAGACAAAAATTGCTCGTTATCTTGATGGTGTTTGCAACGAAGAGTAACTTAGATGTTCGTATATATAGTACAGTGTACTGAAATCTACTAAATCTAACAATTTTCAATAAAAAAAAAAATGCGTGTCGAATATTTTTTCTAGTATTACAACATACTAAAATTTCATCGAGATCGATGATCATAATTTCTCCATAATTAGAAAGCACGTCCACCCTCGTAATTTAAGACGATTTAAAAACCCTTCAATTCGAACGATTTTCAATAAAAACAAAAATACGTGTCGAATATTTTTTCGAATACTACAATATACTAAAATTTCATCGAGATCGATGATCATAATTTCTCCATAATTAAAAAGCACGTCCACCCTCGTAATTTAAGACGATTTAAAAACCCTTCAATTCGAACGATTTTCAATAAAAAAAACAATACGTGTCGAATATTTTTTCGAATACTACAACATACTAAAATTTCATCGAGATCGATGATAATAATTTTTCTTGCGATGTTTCCTTCTAATTGAACAGTAATAGAGTACTTGTTTTCAATAAGACAGTACATACGCCCTAGATATTCTCGTATAGAATGAGCATCTTTGAACAACTTTATCAGCTTGACGTCTCAGTAACTGACGCTGCTCCATAGCCGTGGAATGCCTTGAAAGAGTAAGAGAGCCAGCCCCTTGATGTTACCCACAAAACACTCGTTAATCTCGCCGACCTAGAAGCGGTAAAGAGGAACGGAAAGGAAGAGCGTAAGCTCTCGCAAGAAATCCTTCGAGAGACTCTCTATTGACCATCGTCCCCCCTATCTCTATATAGAAAAGCAAATAGGTACATTGGAAGGGACAAACGAACGTGATCGGATCACCCTCCTTGGTCTCTAAACGATGTCTTTGAGAACCTGGCACGCATATGTAATACGCCTTCACGGAGTTTATGGAATCTTAATAGAGTAGAATCTTCGACGTTCGATTATCAATTATTCAAATGCATCCCACTGGTCTGATCTTGAAACGATGTAGATGATGAAAGTAAATTATGTTTAAAAGTTAATTTTAATTTAAGTTTCAAAATTAGACTATTTGTGTGTTTTTATTTTTTTAATGGAATTTTAATTTTACTTTTTAATGAAACTGTACATTCATTTTTCATTATTCTGATAAATATATCGTCAAGATTAACAACTTTTATTCTGTATAATCTAACATTCTTCATTGAAGTTACATGAAGAAACTGTAGCCTCGAATGACTATTTAACAATAACGTGGTGTGAAATTGACACCACGAGCTTTATTTATGACAACCAGGCCCAAAATTCTGATCACAAGTTAGACTGGTGAAAGTACGGCAAAGGGTTAAGACAAAAAAAAAAAAACAAAAAAGAAAGAAGAAAATCGAAGTAACTAACCCTACTATACACACAGGTGACAATCGTTAACAAACGAACATTTTTTCTCAACAATTTCAATCATCTCGCGAGCGTAGAGCTGCAACAGTGTATTTAAATTTCGTCTGGTGTGCAAACGATAATGGATAACGCGGTCTTCAGAGCAAGTAGACGACAGAATGCCCTATCATCCTATCTCTCACTACACACAGAAGAATATGCATATTCATCGTGACGGTGGCAGGGAATAGAGACCTGGCAATTGCCATCCTCGTGGGCTGTAAGCGGGAAAAGCTCGTTAAAAAAAGAAAAAGAAGAAAAAAATTGACCGGTTGTCGCGTGCTGAAAAAAAAAAGGAGGGAAAAAAACGTTGCGAGAGAGGATAATTAGTGCCTTCGCGAAAACACGCAGGGGAGATACTTGCTTCGAAACGTTCAACTTCCACGAAACCCTCCACTTTGCCTAATTGCGTCCTTAAATCATCAACCCATTATGCTATTGCCGTCTCTTACGGCCTGTAGATCAATGCCCCCTCCTATATATCGTAAGAAGAAGCAGCAGAAGCAGCAGTAACGGCAGCAGCTCATAACTAGGATAACGAATCCCATCGTTCTGTAAGTTTACTCGAAATTGTCTCTCGGCTGCCGCCGGTAAACTCATTGTTAGGCGCCTATTGTAGGCAACCAAGTACCCCACGTCCATCCTTCTCCCTTTCGCTTGAACGAACTGTGCAAACTTTCACGTTTCCTTTGGAACGGTTTAGACGACATAGAGAGGGGTTGCTGAGAGTGGGAGGAGGCACACACAATCTCTTTGGACTGTAAACAGAGAGGCAAGGGTTGCTGGTTTCACGCTGGTAAATAGGTTTTCCACGCGCATAATATCACCCGGTGAAAGTCGATCAAATTATACAGCACTGAAGTGATACATACACAGCAGGAGAATTGGTAACCTTAGCGAAATTTCTATCTGCATTCATCGTCTATCGATAAGTGTCTGTACATACTTACAGATTTATTTAAATTCTATATTATTTGCATTTATTATACATAATAATTTTACAAATATAGGGTCTTCCAATAAGAACGATAGAACTTTTAATTAAAACGAAGCGGAAGATACGAAAGATAATCTAGTACTTGCTATTCTATTTCAAAGCATACTCGATGGCATTGTATATATGATATACAATATCGTACAAATAACGACCATAATTGTGTTTAGCATGGTGAATAGGAGAAACTCAATTAACCGCGAATGTGCGAAAGCGTGGCTCGTTATTGACACAAGAATTGAAGCATGCAAATAACAAATGAAAACTTCTACATGTGATCCTACTATAAACCACGTTACTAAGAGATCCTAACATTCTTCTTCCAATTGTTAGTTTTTCACTTTTCGTTTACTTACCCGATGGAACACCGGGGGAGAATGAAACGGATACCGAGGAGCTGAAAGTGAAGAAACAAAAGGGTGAAAAAATCGACAAGGGAAATAATGAGTGAGACAGAAACAAAAAAGTGTGTGTGTGTTTTCTGTGTGAGAGGGGGAAGAAGTTGAAATAAGGCCGAATGGAGGGAAAAGGAGAGGGAGAGGGTCGTTTGAAGCAGTTTTTTCCGGGTGTACGTAGGTACAGAGCAACACGTCGCTCGTTGTGTGCTGGGAATACCGACCCTTACACGATTAATCACTGCCATCCACGTAGCCTTGCTCTCCACGCGGAAAGAAACGAGAAAAGCTCAGAAGGAGAGAGACAGAGAGAGAACGAGTGAGAAAGAGAGGAAAAGAGAGGATGTTGGTAGAGGGGAAACAGGCGGATTGTATATATTTCGACTCGTATACCACTGACACTTTGGACAGGAGATGCTTTATTGCCAAGCGAGTGCGGTTCAGTCGCATTTTCGTACTGGACCAGCTGGATAAAGCGCGAACGTTTACCGGTCTACCGAAGAAACACGGATTGGCATCGGTGAAAGACGATGGAAAAAAATATATATTCACCTGCAACTTCAGGGGCAGAATTTTCTGAATATTTCTCGTATTATTGAACGGTGATGTTACGATTCTAAAAACAAATGGGGGAAAAATGACCATTGCGTTCTGCATTGTACGCTAAGGAACTTGAAATCCTTTCAACGAGGAATGAACACTTTTATACGATCCTTTCTACCGATCGTATATTACACAGAGTGTCGCCATAAATCGGTCACCGTGATACTTTAGGTACGAGTGTGATTAGACTCCGGATTTTTATGCCTTTGTGGGAAATTTGAAAGTGCAAATTTCGCGGAATGCGTGTAATGTGAAAAAATATAGAAAATACCTTATAGTACTAGAAATATATTATGCAAAGTATTTTGTATATAGAGTACAGACACGCAACTTGTTCATCCCGAATAATTTCTAAAATATACATGTATGCAAGAATTTTTTAATATGCTTTGAAGAGATATACATATTATGTATATTTTTTCTGTAGGTGCAGAAGTTTGGAAGATTTCAAAGTTGACTCTTTTTTGTATGTGGAATGCTATACTTTTTATACAAAATATCAAAGAACGTTGAATTTTTAATTAAAATGGTACTGACATTTATTAACCGTAAACCTACTAATTAACGAATAATTTCAGCAAAGACTTCCGTAAGATCGCGAAGCATACGTGACGATATTGTAAAAATTAGAAACGAATTGCACGAAACAATACAGTCTAAGTCAATTTAAAAATCAATGCAAGAAACGAATGTGTGTTTTCATACACTATACAAAAGTTACGCTAATTCAGGAAGGCTAACTAAAGAAAAAAATAAATGTAACGTTCAACTGAAGCAAATTTAATTTTTAAACCCGAGAAATTCCTATATTTTGTAATTTCTCGCGTTGTCCCATACATATAATTGTTATTGTATCGCTAAAACACATTTCTGCAGTATCTCCTTCGTCGATGACCCAAACAATGATATACATAAAAAGTATCTATCGAAAAACTACGAATATATTCGTGTTACTTCTGTCGAACGATACTTGCGATAATTACACTTCGACCGAGAAGTTATGTGAAAAAAAGAAAAACAATTTATACAAAAAGCTACACACCGGTACGTGAAACCTGCCGTTACTGAGAAAAGAAAATGAAGTTCTCTCTTTGACGTAGCGTAACGACGAGGAACAAGACAGGCTTTAAAAGCTTGCCGAAACAATTTTCGCGGATGAAGCGGACGACGATAAATCGTATGCGCGGCAGAGAGGTACAGCAGTGGAAAGAAAACAGTCTCGAGAACATTTGTTACTCACCACCAACCGTTCTCCCCTCTCTTACGTATCTATAAAAGCTGCGTACATTGAAGAAAGAATGCCACTTTCAAAACTGTTGCCGCATTTTCCATAGTCGACGTTCCTTGTTCCCTCCTCGAATGTTGGATAGTAATTCGCGTGTTTTGAATGAGCGTTCGATACTTTCGTCGCGTTATTCAATGCCGACGAAATGTATTTTCGTTATTATACACGCGGCAATGGCGCAAAGGCGCCAAACAAAAAAATTAGAGAAGAAAAGGTTCAAAGTACTTATCTATGTCTTGTTAAGAACGTTTTCTTTCGTTTTTTCACATTGTAATTTTATTGGATAAATTCCTGTCGTATGCAGAGCTAAGTTAACGCGTTGAAGACTTCGTGACCCACCGGTGGGTCATCGAGTAATGCTCTTATTCGCCGACGTGACCCACGGAGGATCATTCTGGATGACAAAAGCGACAGAATGTACTGCGTGACTCATCTTTAAATTGTTGGAAAGAAAATGTCTTCGAATTATAAATACTGTTTATTTGTCGTATCAAATGTAACTGAAGCGTGTAGAACATTGTTATGAAATAAAACTACTGCAGTTTGTGTAAGAGTTGCACGCCACCCAATATTTCCCTGATCAATGATTTGTACACGTTTATAAAATTGAATTTTGTGATATTAACAAATTTCATGATTTTCTTCCATTGACGATGTTTACTACGAAATGTTTCTAATTTGTATATAACAATGTATGAAAATATTAGTAATGATATCTATGGAAATTTGAAAATACTATTCACGTAATAATTTCAGTATAATGTATTGGTAAATTATTATCGCGAAATTGTTCGAATTAACGTTAACGTGTTTCTCAGCCAATAGTGAAAATTTTTCGGTAGAACCTCGGCGCAGATTGCAGTACATAATTGCCTTCCTGCCGGAACCAAAGCGCAAAAATAAAAATTTCATCTCCATTGGAGCTGTTCTCTTTTGTAAACTGGTCGATTAAAACTTTAATTACTTGAGTAACCTTTTAAGCAGTGAATTTATTTTCTTAGGGATTCTCTAGGGGATCGTACCGCCCCTCCCATGAAAATAGCCTTTCAATCAGACTATACAGGTTCCATTTGCTTGAAATGAATTTTACGGCAACTCCTGATAAACTTTGTTAGAACATTATTAAACAATACAAATCGATGCTCTATTTTAATGATAACGTTATTTGTGTGTAACGTCAAAAGATGAAGCAACAGGTATCGTAAATTCTATTGATTTACATGTGAAAACAAATTATCATTCTCATCGTTTCTTTACGTTTTCACTGTACGAAAGTATCGAACTATTACCATACCATTATCATATCCTTTTACGAACGTACGGTTAAGATCTTTCACTGGTACATGTCTCATGTAAGCTTCTGAAGTGGTACTGTCACGTGTCTTGTCATACATCTTATCTCGTGGGAGCAAGATTAAGGAAATGAACGTTTTTACTTCGAAATTTCATGGCTACGCGATACTAATTCTTTTTGCAATTCTGTTCACATTAAATATGATTTTTAATGTAATTTTCTGTCAGTTAAGTATTAAAATGCTTTTAAGTTAAATATAAAAAATATGAAAATGCTTGAGAGTGTTCTTCTTTGTTTTTATATGTATAATTAACAAAGTGTAATGCAAAATTATTGGATTGGCCAAATTATTTTCTAGTTCTTTTGTAATATTATTAATTTTGTATATTACGATATGTGAGTAAATATGCAAATAACTTAAGGCACGAAAATAAAATTTGAAAATAAACGATACGAAGCCCCATTTGAAGACGAAAGTACATATGATATAGAGAAATATGTAGCATTTCATTTAAAAAATTAAAAGTCACCTTTATCTCTAAAAAAAGAAACAGTGCAAACACAAAAAGTTATATACGCCATTATGCTGTTTGAAAAAATCAGTATACTATTCCTTCCTACTTTATTTATTTCTAAAATTTACTGTTTGCAAGAAAAAACTGTGGGTTAGTAATGAGCATGAACGCTTTATTGTATATGTGCTGATGAAATGCTTGGAAACAGCAATTGCATTGATCTACATATACTAATGCTATATATTCCGGTAATTAATTTATGTACAATTACATACGTTTAATTAATTTAATTATTTTAATTAATTTATACAGTATTCTATACCGTAGCAATTAATTTCCTGAAACATAGAGTAAGTTAAATGAACAGAAACGTTAAAACATTGAAAAATAGCTTAAATTTATTATAAAGTTAGAACAAGCATCAAATTTAATATCATAGTGCTCCATTTTATAATTTAAAAATAAAAATAAAATAAAACTGTTTAATTTAGGTTAGATTAGATTAGATTAGGTTAACGTTCTTTGTTTTCTTCTATTGTTGAGTAATGAAAAAACTCTAAAGAGTTATTTTAATTTAAGTCATCATAGCGTTCTATTTTACAGCTTAAAAAATAAAAATAAAATGAAACAATTGTTAATTTAGGTTAGGTTAGATCTTCTAGTTACCTTCTACCCTTGAGTAAAGAAAAAAACACTAAAAAATAATTTGAATTTTCTATAAAATGAGAAGAAGAACCAAATCTAATATCGCAGTGTCAAACTTTATGGTTTACGAAATGAAAGTAAAATAAAACAGTTTTTAAATTAAGTTAGGTTAGAGTACACTTTTTGGTTATCTTTTACAGTTGAGTAAAGAAACTTTACAACATTCGATAAACTGTAATTAGTACATTGCATCAAGTTACAGAATCGAATTCATCAAGAAATTTGATTAAAAAAGGAAACTTAAATTTAAAAAATCACTCGTTCGTTAAAATCACTAGAAATCCCATTTGATCTTGATAAATATATCCCCATTTACCGTAACATCAAATTTTCCTGATCCCCATTACAAGTGACACGTATTCTCAACTTTTTCAACACACTCTCCAAATTAATCACGTTTCTTCTTCCACTCTCGTTAAACACAACGACAAATTGTAATATCCGCTAAATTATGATGGACGCGTAACGAATATATGGATGTACACATAATGAGGTACAGTCATGCATCTTTGGAGTAGAGAGACTGAAAGGCAAATCTGAAAGAACGCGAGTAGAGGGAGGAGAGTAAAAAAAAAAGCAAAAAGTGATGGAAAGAGAGAAATTAGACAGCTGCTGAAGTGCGTAACGGAGCGTCGTTCAATATTTCTGGCGAGACGATCCTCTACGGCTTCTTACACATCATCCTACCCCGTTTTTGCTCCGGTCCATTCCTTACTCTCGATATTCGTCGATGGGTCAGACGGCTGCATAAGTTACGCTTTCTTGAGTATATCTAACGTCGTACTTACACGTACAGTGGTTGATATACACTCATGAATACTCGAATAATTAAAATTTCATTATCTCCATTACGATATCGACAATATTTATCATTTATTTTACAATGAAACGTCGACTATTTGAACTAATAAGGAAATAAAGCTACTCTAATATAGAATATCACGAAACGACTGAAAACACAACAGTTTTCAAATATAGATATTTATTAATAAGAAAAATGTAGAAAATAAATTAATCATTTTTAAATTAATACTGTGAGACTAGTGAAGAACTCAATCTAACCATAGATTTTCTATACGAATGTAACGGGTGCCTTAATATTTACGAACGACGGTTTACCGATTGCTTTTCATCACGATAAAACTAACCTAACAGTGTTCTGTTCTCCAACGAAGACGAAACGAGAGAAATAAAGAATAGAGAAAGTTTATTCTACTAAAATGCTTGCTCCGAAGTCTGACAACGTTTTGTAGACACTGATTCAACTCGAATCGCCTGTGAATGAGGATGGAAAGCAGTATTATACGTTTCTAGGTGGAACGACGATACGGATAAACGACGCAGCGGTAACGAATGATGTCTTCGTAATATTTCAGCGAGGTCTTACTGCCTTTTGCTTACTCCTCGTCCCCCTTTTTCCTTCTAGGCACTTCCGGGGTCAAGATTCACGAGACACGAAAAAGGAAGAAGCGGAAAAGGGGGGGGGGGAAGAAAGAAAGGCGACAAAGGCTGAGGGAAAGAACGGTCCAGGGGAGAAGATAAATTGGGATCGCGGATGTGCCCTCGTAAAGGCAGCGCCTGCTAACATTTTTGCGATATTTCTAATGAATGCGTGCGTATTTAAGCGGCAAATTGTTCGGTTGAAATTCGAGAATCTAGAGAAGATGGTAGATACGTTCGGGAAGAAGTTTATTAAGTGAAATTAGTTATTTTGTTGGATTATCAATGTGATATGTTGATTCTCTGTTTGTACAGTATAGTAATTACAAACTGCAAGTGTTGGAACATTCATCGAATGTAAAGTATACTGGAATCTACTGAAATCTATTGGAATCTATCGAATTCTATAGAACTCTACTAAAATCTACCAGTAACTAGTACATTTACAGCTGAATTCTATTAAAATCTTCTGTATTCTACTGAATTTTACTAAACTTGCTGAAAAGTACGAATATCTATTAAAATCTACTAAAAATTTATTAAAATCTGTTGATTTCTATTAAAATTTATCGTGATCTACTAAGATCTAGTAAAATTTACCATAATTTATTGAAGTCTATCAGAAACTACTAAAATTTAATAGAATCTACCAGAGTTCTATTGAAAATCTAATAAATTTTACTAAAACTAAATACAACAGATTTTGTCAGAACGTAATATCCCATATATTCTCATTATACCGCAAACACGATTTTTATCTACCGATATATGGTTTCACCTCTCCATCATCGATCTTCAAAAATTAATGAAACTTTTTAAATTTCCGAACGAACTATACATTCCATTATCGTCTGTTCAATTTTCCAATTAAAAAGAAAAGGAAAAAAGGCAAGCCAATAGCGAGGTTGTAATTAATGTGAAGTTGTTTTAATCGATATCGATCTACCCTATCATCAACATGAGAACAGTTCAAATTATTTAATAATAAACAGAAAGTATTAACACTTTGACGGCCGTCTCTATCATGCAAAATCTTACACTTATCGATGATATTTTGCACGACTTTGCAATTTTGTGCAAACTAAACAATATGCTTGAAGAAAAAGAAAAAATCGAACGAGTTTAACCCTTTCGTTACTATTGGCGCGTATGGATGCATTGGAAATTTACTTCCACTCTTTTTAATCTTTAATTTTATTCTTTCCGCATTTCCATTGAATGGAACAAGTTTAAAACTTTTATGAACTCGAAAGCCTTAAATTTTTAAACTTTATTCAGTTGAATATTTGTTGAGGTTATATTTTGCTTTACGCCAAGCTGATCGTCATTTGTAACAGCTACATATCAGCACGAATAAATAAAAAGAACAGGACAATCAATTGATTTTAAAACTAATCTTTCATCTGCTATACAAAATTTGAATTATCCATTTGTATACCTAACATTTTTAACGAGGTTCAGAGTCAAGAAATCGGAGCTAAATCAGAGCTAATTCACGAACGCAGAAGTTCTCAGCTCGCAAGATAGAATAAATGTATCCTTAACTATTTATAATTTTTAAATTTGCATTTTATTATTCCTTACTAACGTCGTAAAGATTAGAACAAAGATTTGTCTGTTATTCATCTGGTTGTGTGAACGAAATCACAAATACGCACTGAAAGATGCTAATTAAACCAAATGAAAGTGTCAAGACGTTGTCAAAGATAATTAATAATACAGTATGTATCGAATAAACAGTGTTAATATTTCTAATACATAGCGAATCTCTTTTTCGCCTGATCTACAAGAATTTCCCCGTTTCATTCATCGACACTGAAAATTCAGAAAACCTACAGGGATAGTGTTTGAAAGCGGGCGCCAAGCTTGTCGCGAGGATCATGCACGGTTAGTTTATTCGAGCATAAATTTCATGAGCCATAAATCGCGCATAAACGTAATCGGCGAACGAAGCGAATACAGGGTGCCGTGAACCTCCCGTTACTCATCGAGCACTTAGATTTCCTAACTGTCGTCACCGATGTCCCCTCCGAACACCATCCTCCACCAACTTCCACGAGACACCGGAACCGCGTTGTCGATGTGCCTTCGAGCGAGAGATCAACATATGTTGTTACACAGTTCGACACCCTGGCGCCTGCGGACAGGTCGAGCGATGCGAGACGGACAAGAGGCGTGCAGCTCTGCCGGGAGATATCGCACCGTACGTTGTATGTTTGCGGTTTACCGTGCGCCATTCAAACTGGACTCTGTGAAGACGTTGAAATGCTTCGTATACGGTAGCTCGCGAAAACCATTCGAACGGTTGTAATTTAACATCGTTAACACGTTTACCACCATGTTAGACATATGTATAAGACCGGAGACCGTTTTCTCGACGGGGCCATGGTGGCCATTAATGACCTGGAGCATCTCAAGTATTTGGTATAATTGAAATGAATATCAATTGAAAAAGTTTCATTTAACCAGGCAATATTATGAAATGAAAAATGCACCGTTCAATAATTAAAGATTGATATTTATATGTTATGTTATAAAAATTAAGCAAGGTGAATTTTATTGAATGTTAACACTATACAGGACTCGTCAACTGGTTTTGAATTTTATAAGCAAAACTGCAGACATTTTTTCCAAATCTTATTAACGATATCGAATTTATGTTCAAATTCATTTCCTCTTCGGCGCTGTAATTTTGAAATTCTGTACGTTTTATACCCATTTCTTGGGATTTCAATTTTTTCAGAGTTACTCGTAATAGTTTATTCGTGAAATTAGTACTCTGGTAACAAATATAGAAGTAATCGAAAAGTAGATACTAAATAATGATCATAATGTGACAGAGATATCTGTACTGCTTCGCACCTAATATTTCAAACATGCCTGAGTAGTGTATTCACACGGATCTATGATGGATATTCGTATTAAGTGTAGGAAGAACGTTTCTGTAAAATGTATACACAAAATTGAACGTTTCTGTGGAAAAGTGTGCTGGATAAATGTAATATTTTATTAAAATTATATAACTAAATTGTCTACAAATTGCATATGTTTTTTTTCATTTATTTTCCACAAAATTGTATTAAACCACTTATGTCGAAAAATCACTAGTTCAAGGGATATTTTAATCACAATATCGTAAAGTGATTCAAGTGCATAACCTATCTGCACCTTGTATATTATCAAAATTCGAACATTTTTCTATAACATGACAGGAGGACAATGATTCAACGTCAATCACATCATTTTATATGCTATTTTATTAAAGAATTTGTGGAAAATTACATTTAAATTAATACATTCGTTTAAAAGTTCAAAATATTCAGAAATGCTAGATCGATTGCCAATGCATAATTATGCTCTTCATTTTGCACCATTCCAAAGCAGTAGATGAGTACACGTACTAGTTCCACTTTGCAGCATTCGTAGTGAAATATCGCTGATATAAACAAAATTCCACAATCTTCTAAAACCTAACGAGCTGTATCCGCCAGTAAATGAAAAACTATACAATTCTATTAAAAACAAAAATTTCTATCACTTTCATATGACTCCCACATGTCCATCAACAAAGGAACAACTTGCTCCAAATTGTATTCCACTTGAAACCACTTACTTCTTATACGAACTATTATTTTTTATACAACACATAGTGTACATACGAGTAATTCGCATTTATAGATTAAAATTGGTCACCCTGTGCGTGTTGTGTATATATACACACGTATATACATGTATATATAAGGTGAAGCAAGTGTTGGAGAGACCGAGGCTCGACAATGGCCCTAATGCGACTGAATGATGATACGTAACAAACCTTATTCAACAAAAAGTTTCGGTCGGCAAATTGAATCCAGAGGGCTTGGACTCACTTTTTCCATCTCTGTTCCGTTCGTCTCACCCCGAGAAGGAGGTGTGGAATAAGATCACAGCCGTGGCCCGTTGATCGTGAGCGTGTAGAGCGTGGGGCGGAATGGGTGATACAGGGGCGAAGACGAGAGTAAAAGAGAAACTGAAGGGAGCGAAGGAGATAGGTTAGATCTTTTGGACAGTCGGGCAAAACGCGTTGGTGGGGATTATAGGGCGGTCTGCGCATGCGCGGCTCGCGGCGGAATAGCTTCGCGCGGCGACGCTCAGTCTCGTCTGTCGCAATCCAGTGCAGATATACGTGCAATTACCCTGTCAACAGTGCTTAAAATCTTTTCTTGGTCCTCGTGGCGTTACATTTAAACATACAGTGATCGATAACCTCTTCATCTTTATCGATCACAGTATCGATCTGTTCCTCCATCTCGTGCGTTTCGATTGTCGCGTGAAAAGAGTTAGAGTGAGAGAGAGAAAGAGAGAACGCGTGTGCACCCGCGGGCCACGTGAAGGAAAAATTAAACGACCCCGCGTCTCGCGGGATATACACAGCGGATTCGAATTGTCGTTGTCGCCACCGCCGCAATCGCCACCGTCTGCCAACCGTACTCTCGCGATCAGTCGGTATCCGTACATTGCGCACGGTGAGTGGGTAAAACGTTTTCGTACGGAGACAACGTGTGGTTGGTGACGTTTCAAGTTCGGGAAATTAGTGATAGTAAACTTTCCACCGTTCGTACGTTAGTTCGTTCGTTTTCTGTATGTATGATGACTGTTTCGTGAGAACGGTGTTCATTCAGTTTCTCATTGTACATCGGTGGATCGACAAAGATTTTCATGCTGTTTTCGTAAACAACGTGATCGACTGTAAGTCGCGTGTGGTGTGCTGTTCTGTGAACGAAAGAGGACAAGTGAACGAGATAAAGTACTACGTTTTCACGGATTCGAGATGACTTGCCACCTGTGGCTAAGCGCAGCCTTCGCGTTCCTCGTGATATCAGGTAAGTTGTCATAAGACGTGCTCACGTTCCTTCACGGTACGTTATACTGAAAACAAGGAAGTTAAGGGTGTGTGTGTGTGTTTTATTATACGCGAGCGTGAGCGTGTGTCTGTGTGTTGAAGCGTGGGACGGGAGTAATCGCGTGTAATGTAACAAAATGACAAGATCACCAGCCTATTCGCGTGTCGTGTCAAACATCAGTCGCGTTCACGTTGTCGTTATTGGTATTTCTTTTATTCTTTTTTTTTCTCGGTGTTTTCTCGCCTCGTTGCCCGTCGTATCGTCAAATCATGGTGTTCTTTTTTCTTACGTACACTCGGTCAGCTGGCTTAGTCGAAAAGACGTGCAGTGACAAGTAACGCGAGAAATAAAGTAGCGGAAAAGTATGTCTCGCGCTCAGTTATCACTGTTTGCACGGTACTGTCGCGGGAATCCTTTTTTTTTTTTTTCATCGTTATGCCAGAAGCGTGAAGTGGAGACAAAGGAATGCACCGGGCTCGCTGGAGACCGACTAAGCAAAGAAATATTTTTCTCCTCAATCGAGCGTGCAAAGGAGTTATAAGGGACAATGTTGAATGGCAGTGGCTTTGTAGCTTTCGTTGTCGTACCAACTGATTCATTGAAAGTGTTCTCTAAGGAAGACGTTTCCTCTCTTGAAATTTCTTTTGGTGAAATACACGTAGGTTTCCAAAAGGGAATTTCTAAGAAAGTATGTTCGTTTATATCGTAAGACATAGTGTGCTTCTATTTAATACCTTTAACCATAGACAAAGTACAGTATAGATGTGTCACGAGAGCTTTTTTTTCTTCTTTTATTTCGCGTCATGGGGTTCTTGTCACTGCTTGTCATTTGTAACTTTACCGACTTAGCATAGAGTAAGATTACAATTCTAAGGGTGGTCAGAGGTAGAATTAAATGTCACAATGAAATTGCTAATAGAGTATTCGTCTCACGCGCGTGTTTTAGTGGTGTCGAAAGATCGTGAACAGTTTCAACCACGTACTCCAATATTGTGTATCTTTATATACGGGTGGTTCAAGGAGAGATTTTTCACGTCCATCGACTTTAAAATTTTTTATGATTCGGTCGAATATAATTCTCAAATTTGCCGTTACATACCATAGAGAGCGTAATCAAATATATTTCTCTCGTTACACATGCGAGTGTATTCTGTTGCATTCGTAATCGTTCTTCGTTTTTTATCTCAAACAGTATGTCGTTTGGAGTAACACGACCGAAACGTATAATTAACTACACATAATTTTGTGACTTTCTACGAGTAATTACAATATACTGAATCATTAATATATAAAATATTTGCATAATACCTGAGTGTATTCTACCGTATTTATAATTATTCCTAGTCTTTTATCTCAGAAGATATAACGTTCGAAGTAACACGCTCCGAAACGTGTATTTAATTATCGTTATTCACGTTAAGGTAAATAACTTGATGACATCGTACAAGTGGGAACAGTATTTTATATCATTGATATACAAATTATTCAGACTACGTCCAAGTGTATTTTACTATATTTGTGATTATTCTTTGTCTCTTATATCAAATGGTGCATCGTTCGGAGTAACAGGACCAAAACATATATTTAATAATCGTTTCACCGATTAAAACAAGTAATTTGGTTTCATACAAATACTTACAATATACTCATTAGTCTGATAATATCGTAATCTATTCTACTGCATTTCTAATCGTTCGAATAACGTTCGAAGTAATACGCGCCGAAGCGTGCAGTTAATTATCATTACACCCGTTACGTCATATAACTTGATCACTTCATACAAAGTAGTTACAACGACTCGAAGTAATAAGTTCGAAATTGACAAAGGAAATTCCATTGCAACCGGTCTCCAGGTACAATCAAAGTTCTTCGGAAATGCAAATCGATTTCATTTCTCTTCTGGAAGGGATCTCTATGCGTAACGGGCGCTCTTTGTCTGTGCTCGATATCGGTGCTGGCCAGGTCTTCTCTCTCACAAAAGCGAAATATCCTAACCGTCTACCTAGACAAACTCTAACGAGTTTCTCGGTAATTAAGAAGCCATTGCGTCTCCATTTACCGTGTCTCTATTCCGACGTTCGACGGACGATCCCTGGAAAACCCAATCGGTTCAGGTGGTTCGCTCGTTTGCCTTTGGGCGGAAATTCAAATCGCGGAGAAGAACGTTATCCCTTAGCCGGTAGTGGCAATTCCCTTTTCCCGCGGCGACGCGATCCACAGGCTTGATTACACTCACGAAACTCCATTGTCACCACCAGTGCAAACTCATTTGATCCCGGTCGCTCTGGTTTTTAGACAATTCCCGACGTATGCACGACTTGTGTGTCTCTCTATCTCGTTGTTGTACAGAGAAAGAGGGCCAAGAAGCTTTCATTGTAGTGATATCTGTGTAATACTCGAGGCAAGGAGAATCCACGCTTAGCCTGTACATTGTTAAGACTGGATACTTGACTAAGCTCCAGAGAGAGAGTCACTTTTGACTGCCTCGGTCGAGTGTAATCTCCGTGGTTGACTTGTGCACCGGAGCGAGAGGAACGATTTACGACACATTAACGGACCTTGGCTTTCCTCTCTCGCAAACTTTACTGAGTGACTTAACCTGAAGCAAACGTGTTAGGGTACAGGTAGAGGCAACTCTCTTTACTGCCGACGCTGCTTGAAACTCTTCGCCGGGTGTATTAGAAATGAAACCCGGTGTCAAGATTAGTTCAGGATTGATCGTCAAATTATTAATGTTACCATGTGTAAATTCACGGTTTTCTATTAATCTGAGCGTTAGGGACAACAGATTATCTTAAGTTTACGATACGGTTGACAAATTTGCTATTTTTGTGAGCTTAAGGATAACATCGGGATGAAACCCCTAAACTGTTTTATTTATTTTTTCAATTATTACTTAAGATATTTAGATGAAGAAAAGAATGTAAACAATTTACAGAGTACCTTCATTTGAGATTTTTTTGTTTTCAGAATTAAGGATAGAAAAAGTATTAATTTTTTGGAAGTGGTTTTTGCAAACAATCCTTAGAGTGACACATTTTCAAATTCATCGTTTTCCAAAAAAACCAAGTCTTAAATATGAATAATGTTGTTTCACTTTTTTGAATTTATTTTTACATATGAAATCACTACTTATATATTATTATTGTATATTATTATCACTACAATACCGTAATTTTAAGAACACGTTGTTCGTTTCAAACAATCAATGTGCATCTGGATAAATAGAGTGAAATTCTGTTATTTGAAATAAAGTTTCTTAACAGAAACAATTAGCTCTTTGTAAATGACGTCGATTGTACTCTCATGTCAGATTTCTTATTTTTATTTAACAAGCAATTGTTTTTCTCATCAATACATGGTGAAAAGTATAAAAGCTTCTTTGACATTTCAAATTTATCCTATGGTATTCCTGAAGAATAGCTCACTGTGTAAAAGTAATTTATTTTTATAGTTAACGTACCGTCAATTACGTTTGATTGTACCATCCACGTTCGCTATACCGAAAGAACGGTTTTTAAACGCAAATAAATGTAAATGACGTCGAGTAATTGCTTGACTATTTTTTCCTTTTTTTCATTCTCTTGAATATAAAGCTACATAAAGAGGCAATAAGTCCACGTTCTCCGCGGCATTAATAATCCGTTCACTTTTCTCACAGTTACCAACTTTCAGAATACTATTAATTTGTTTTTTCTTTTTTTTTTCAAACCTGGTATATTCCGTTTTACCTTCTCGCGGAATAAAAATATAGAGCAAAGAGTCGTTTCAATTCGTCAGGGAACTTTGAAAACACTGTTTCGTTGAAAGCAATTTTTCATTTGTCCACTTTCCGTGGATGCGAGATGTAAGAATTAATTCGTTTATTTCTGCAATAGATTCAGAGAAAAGGAAGTATTATTTTGCATAAACAGGTGACGAAATTTTTCCGTGTGATTATGAAAATGATTCAACGATACACTTAAGAGACTTTCTCATTAAAATGCTTAAAATAGATGATATTTAGAAATTTGTTTTTGTTAAAGTATACAACATATTATAAAAATGTTTGCAAAATACGAGATGAAATACAGTAGATAATGTAACTCATTGTAGAATTTTCAGAAATGAAAGAGACGAAAGATATTCTTACACTTTATATTAACGACAATAGTACGAACCACTTTCAGATAGAAAAAAAAATTCGCAATGTTTTATGCAAATTTAACCAAAAAGTGTGAGAAAAACGACCAATTTTACGCATGAAAGTGTGAATGACAAAAGAACGTGTGTTCCAAAATTCGCCATTTTCGTTCATGCGATAGCCAGTTCAATAACAAAAGGAATACAGCAAGAATTTTTCGAATAGCTTTGTAACTTTTTTTGTGAGCGTATTTATCGTGTGTGAAAATCACGTTTAAAGCTTTGCAAACAAGTTATGTATGATATAACGTTCCTTGTAACTAGAAACCCAGCTAAACATCCTAATACTTCTTGCTCACATCTCCATAGGGTGATATAATAATAGCAATTACGTTTTCGGGTTACGTATTTCTCTTATAACTGTTTAAATTACACACCAACCTTAATCACTATACACTGCATCATTAAAACTTTGGAGAATTTTACTTTAATATTTTAAGGGCTCCTTCTAGGAATCACAAACATCGAAAAAAATATTAAAAAGAATATTCGATTTTTGCAAGCCCTTGCAGTGGTTCTTCCCCTTAACTCAACTCTTCTAACCTAACCTAAATTATCAATTATCAATCTGTCCAGTCCCACTTCCAGTAGTTCTGTAGTATTAGATTTTTGCAAGTCATCAGAGTACCCCACCCTAATTCAACTGCTAAGCATGCAAAATAATTTTCCGAAAATTACAAGACATAGTAGTTCGAAGAAACACGACATTATATACCGAGAGGATGGTACGTGTAACAAGGAAAGATCAGACAATGTTCGGAGATACCGCAAGTATCACCAGGATCAAGTATGACCTAGCCAATTCCACGGATCATATCGTGCCCTCTGTCAATCTTTGATCGTAAAAGTACAAGTTATCTCGTTAAAGTCTGGAGGAATATTCTCTCCTCCAATATCTAGAAAACTCCTCTTTGAAACTCTGCTAAGGAAAGTGGTGAGTGTGGGATGGGAAGGGCTGGGGCCGAAGGGAAAGAGACTGGCTTCCGTTGAAGATTAAGGGCAGCTTTTTTGTAAGGGTAAACGTTCGTTCGAGGCAGCGACCAAACGAGTTGAAACGAATGCCTCCTCGTGTGTACGAGCATTCGAAAGGATAGAAGGGCCACGAGGACGAAGAAAGCAAAGGTAGAGTTGAAAGAGAAGCTGTCGGAGTGTTGGAGGGGTTGAGGTAGAGGGGAGGGGGTTAGGAGGGACCCAGTGCTGCCTAGTGTCTTTCGAGTAGACGGCGTGACTGTCGACCGGAACCCCGGGGGGCTGTAATTTCATCTCGCATTAGCTAGGGAAAGTCCCCGCGGGATACGCTGAATGCATCTCACGGTTCGCAGACTTCTTCGGGGCAACGAAAGAGGGGAAAGAAAAAGGAGAGAGGGAGGGAGAGTGAAAAAAAAAAAGAAAACGGAAAAACAGTCGAGCTTTGAATGAACTCACGGCTTCCTTGGATTTCCATTGCGGCGTAAATACGCGTCTCTGCGGCCTGCATAGCGGCCACTGCAACAACCACAACTAAGAATAATATCCGGGGAAAGGAATTCTATCGCACGTATGTGTGTGTGTGTGTGTGTGTGTGTGTGTGTGTACATTCAACGAAACGTCTCCATTGCCGGCAGCTTTTCTTGTCAATTTTTCGTCGTTATTTCCTTCGTTAGAACATGTCCGCTGACATGGAAAGAAGGTGTAGCAGAGAGAGAGAGTGTTAGGTTAACCTATTTCTTCCAAGTGTTACATTGTACGCAACATTTAAGGAAATGTTTCCTTTCTTCTTTTCTCTCTCTCTCTTTTTTTTTTTAACCCAATTTCTTCACCGATAAAAGTTATTTTTACAGCCTTATTAGAGAATGTGTTGCACTGTACGTAATTTCTTTTTTCTTTTTCGTTAATGTACAACAGTGAGGAAATAAAGAGGAGTAAAGGTCGCGGCGTGTCAGTCCGGAAGTCGCGTGTACCATTCTCACTTGGACCCCGAAATTTTTCCTCAACTCCTACAGTTATATGTTTCCATTCTAGCTGTCTGTTTTATCATTTTCTGAATGTTACTCGAATCTGCCATTTCCTGTTCGCCGAGTGTATGGTGAAAGAACAGAGTGAGGAATGTTTCGCGAAATTGTATAATTTTCATGGTTACACGATCCTCGTATATTTCTTGGAACATTCACGATGACTCAAAGCCAATAAGTGCCGACAGAATACCTTGTTTCTTTCCTTATTGTTCTATTTCCTTTTTATTTCTTTACTGTGTATTTTTTATTAAGCAAAATTTCAGTGATTTAGTGTTATTCCCAGAATATTGATATTTTATTTTTTTCCACGTGGATCTCTAAGCTTCGCGTAGAAAACTAGAGAATTATACCAGCTGGTAATTACTCAAAATTAATTTTCAACCGGACGATAAAAAATCAATTTACTACTTTAAAAATTTATTTAATCATTTCATCCTAGTAACCGAAGGATTCTAATTAAGTTAGATATTTTACAACAAATATTTTCATAACTTGAGATCATTCCCTAAATATTAACGTTTTAATTTTGTTCACGTGGATCTCCAAGTTTAGCGTAGGAAACGAGTATTATACCAGCTGGTAATCTCTCAACGTTCATATTCAACTGGACAACGGAAGAAAGGGTTAAACGAAAGAGATCGATCGTCGAATAATACGCGTAACAATGTTGCTTCTGATGTACAATTTTAGAATCCGCATACCACGACAATTACGACTCTTTCACGCGGCTGTTTCGAATTGAAACGCGTGTGCGAACACGTGGCGTGGGGGGAAGCGAGTGGACGCCGAGAGGGTCGTAAAGAGGGAAGACTTCGTGAAACGATGTAAAATAGGAGGGGAAGGGAGAGAGATCGACGGGTAATTTTAGAAACGTCCATGAACGTAAAGAGAACGCCGTATGTCGAGGGTGAAGATGGTTTAATAATATACACAAATGTCCAACTGAACGCGAATACGATAATAAACGAATTTGACGTGTACGAGCGGGCATGCTGATACGATACGACATTCCTAACTAACGCTAAGAGATTATTATCGTTAGAATGTTAAAACAGGAAATCGTGTAAGGGCCTTAGCTGGAAACAACTATGATCACCCTTGCTTTACGATCTTTAACTGTTTGTGTGTCATGCAACGCAACGCTGTAATAGTTACTAGGGGTCCAAATGGACCCAGGCACCGGCTCCCATTTAATCTACCGAATCATCAGCCTTGCGAGGGTTAACACGTCGACGTAGAAAATTCGTATAGAATATAGACCACCTCGTGAAGATTATTGCAAATTTTGCAAATTTTCTGCCTTCTATTTTTCTCGAAAAAAAAAAAGAAAGAACGAAAACTTTAATGCAATTATATTATTTCTCATTCTCATATTATTTTCACCCACGACGTATAGTTGTTCTAATAACAATAATTAAAGCAATCATTTCATTATTCTGTCACTTTCACCTGCAACATTGAAATCTCAAATAGATGGCGAAAACACGTCGACCACACTGAGAAATTCTCTCGCGTGAAATTCGCCGTATGTCAGGAGAGAAAATCAACTCTCCGACCACGCGGGTTCCTTTTTCCTTCTGAAATTCAACGACCCAAACATCGGCGAGCGTGGTAGTTTCTAATGAGGAAACGCACGTGCACCACGAGGGGGAATCTACACGAAACGTGCTTCTGCCCGGAATTCACCGAAGTATCCCAATAAAAAAGGGTCAACCGGTTGGCAGGTTATATCGTGGAAATATCATGCTAGACTCTTGCCTCAACTGCGACATTGAGTTTCAAACTTGTAGTCTGACATGTTTTTCTCGTTATTGTTCTTACTTAGAACGAGCCTTGTGTACATGTAATAGAACGTGTGTTTAATACTAATCTAACCGAGACTTTTATAATATAAGATCTTCCAATAAGAGCGTCAGAACTTTGAGTTGAAATGGAACGAAAACTACGCAAAATAATCTAGTATTCTCTGCTTCGTTTCAAAGTACATTCGATCGCATAATACATGAAATAGAATATCATACAAATGATTACCAGGATTGAGTTTGACGGAATGAATACTACGAACCCAATTTTCGATAACTCTAGCACATAAATCAGATCGTATCTCACCGAGAATAGGAATATTTGCTTCGAGATCATCAATAGTTTACGGGTTGTTGGAATAAACAAGAGACTTAGTATGACTTCACAAGAATAAGTCTAATAGCGTCAAGATTTTGGTGGCCAGTTGACAGTTATATTTCTCGATACAATCCTATGGTTGAACATCGATCTCAATAAACCGATAGTTGCAGTAGAATTGTGGCATGTGGCACCATCTTGTTGAAACCACATTTCAGACAAATGAAATCTATCCAATTCACGCGAAAGGAAAGGTGAAATCGTCGAACAATAACGCTTACAAGTAACAGTTAGACTTCTTCGTTTTCTAAAAAATAAGGACCAATGACTACCATCAGTAGAAAACCACATCAAATAATAATTTTATTTAGTTACAATGGTCAGTCGACTACTAATTGAGGATTAGCATCTCTCCAAATTCGGCAATTCTGTTTATTGACAAATCCATTCATCCAAAAGTGAGTTTCATCGCTGAAGATGATTTTTGCTGCAAAACTTGGGTCTATCGTATTCGCTTCACCAAACGCAATCGTGATGGTCATTTATATGATATTGTATTTCACGTACAATGCCATCGAATGTACTTTAAAATAAAGTAGTGAACACTAGATTACCTTTCGTTTCTTTCGTTGCATTTCAATTCAAAGTTCTATCGCTCTTTTTGGAAGACCCAATATATCTAGCCGGTTCTGAAACAAAGATTTATTTTTTGCCAAACTGATGCATGTAATAGTGAACATAACAGAATGTAGAATAGAGTGACGTATAGAAATTTAACGCTGAAAAATAGAAAATTGGTCAAATCACACCTCTCTGTGAACCGTTTAAAATATAAAGAAGAAAGACATCTGTTAAAAAAAAAAAAGAACAGCCATTTGAGTTTCTGTATCAAATAAAATGGTGTCTGAGAGTCACCTCTCGATTGAAAAGGTTAAAAAATGTGGCAATTCCCTTTTTGGATCTAGCTAATCAGACAAAAAGAAAGAAATAAAATATATCTCGCGGTTGTTGCGTGGTTCAAAGTGTTCTCCGTATCCGACGCTATCAAAATTCCATCCATCTCCTTCTCCCTTCTTCCACTCGTTCTGTTTTCATCCTCTTCCTTCGCTACGTCCGTTGATAGCCAAAGTACACAATAGGAGTCGTGTTCCCTGTGCACTTTTCGTTGGAAACACGAGCAGAGGATGAGAAACCCTGTGCATAATTTGACAGAAAATCCCGGTGGGAGGAGAAAAGCATTCGCGACGTTCGAACACCCGGAGGTTTTCTCCCCTATCTAGGCACGTTAATTAATCCCCTTTCAATTAGAAGCCACGCCCTACCTTGACTCCAGCAAAATCCCGTAAGCGCCGAAACCTTAATGTCTACAGGTGTACTTACCATTGTGGATGATGGGTTAGTGATTTCGAAACTGATAGGATCTCGTTAAGAATGTATTAGCTGATCCTCTTGAAGAAGTTATGAAATGATGTCTTCATTTGTACTGCTTCGAAATTTCTAGAAAGTAGGGATTTATAGATAAGAAAGGAATTTGTGGAATGAATTGATAAATGATCGATTTATCGATAGAAGCAAGTTTTCTCAGTATTTTCTCTAACCTCAGAGCTAAGTTTACGTCACTTAAAGGCTATGGTTAATGTTTGCTCCCTAGAAGCACGGGGGTCTGCTCTTTTATCGCCTGCTTACAAATGGATCCGAGGTTGTAGTATGTGTATACACTCAGGCGGAGAAAGGGCAGACATAAGGAACTTAGGGGAGCCACGAGGGTTCTTATGACAATTAGTTTGACGAAAGATTTGTAGACGTTGAAATGGTGAAACGCTCGTAAGATGTTTGCGGTATATCTTTTCATCGTTAATTTCATTTGGACAAGCAAATTGATGTTACGCTTATATTTCGAATATGAGAGTAAATAAACTGTCGCAATAAAGATTGGATATTGAAGCGGTTTGACGAAGTTTGACTTCGTGATGGATGAACTAATTTTGTTGATTTAATTGTAACAATTTCTCACGTCTAAATTATACTGTTTCTACGAACAATTGAATACGTTAATTTTATTTGTAAATAATTAAAACATTAATCAAAGTTTTATAATTAAAAGATTATTAGAAGTTGGTTTGCTTGTAATCTTCAGACTCCAAACTTGTATTTCGAAAAAGAAATTAAACAAAGAACTGTGTATTTTTTTCGGATTTATTTATTCATCACTGTAAGTGCCCAGATATTTATTGACGTGAGTGTACAGATCCATTCAACAATCCCTTCTAAATACACCGTATTTTGTATAAAATGTTTTTCATTAAAATTAACAAGTGAGTGGTTTTAAATAACATTTCTTATTGACACACTCCACATGTTTACGTACAATAATATTGAAAACATTGAAACAACGAAAATAACCAATATCGACAATTTGCACGTAATTTCATATGAACTAATATGTTTAATATGAACTACACTTCTCGATTCTCCGGACAAACGATTTTCCTCGAGGCCACAATAGTCACTAGCCATCGAACTTTCTCTAATACACTCACTCCTGTGTGCATTTATCAGTCAACTTTCTGAAAAGGAAACTTCTCGTCCTAAAGTAGCAAATGATCCTCCTCAGAAATCGGTTTCCTTGACAAGTAAACCGAGAATACGAATAATAATAAGGCAGTTCGAACGAGGTCAAAAATACCAAAGTACGAGGGAAATAATAAAAAAAAAAAAAGAAAATAATAAAAATGAAAAAAAAAAGAAGGAAGAAAAAGACAGGGGAAAAAGTCAGCCTCGTTTGCTCATAAATCGTAACACTCTTCGAGATAGGATTCGTTGTAGAGTGGAATTCGTAGAATTCACCCTGTGAGTCATACCGGCGTAGATTATAAAGTATGCAAATATGCAGGAGATGGAACGAGCTGGAGGAAAAACGGGGAAAAGGGGAGAGGAACGACAGGAGGGGTTCGGTGAGATTACAACTACGACAAGGGTTGGTTGAGCAGGAGGTGAGAGTGGAGGAATGGCAAGTGGTGTAAATCCAATTTGCGCAACATCGAGGGTTACACTATTTCATTCATTAGCCCTTATTAGGCTGCATTATGGAAAAATGAGCGAACCTGTGTAGCTTAACCGGAAATTAATCGAGTGTCTGTTATTTTTTTTTTTTTTTCCTTTCGTCTGGACCGCGAAGGTGTATCGAATCGCAACGGTTTCTATTTAGCAATGACTGATACTTATAAATATTATATAAACTGTTTTATTATAATTTAATTTACGAAGTTGCTATCCTGTAATTATTCTTTATCCAGAGTACTATAATCTGGATAAATTCAATTGTAATAAATGTTTTTATACTCTCTTTTTATTTTAATTTAATTTGTAAATTTGGTATCCTGTAATTATTCCTAATAAACGTAATTTGAAATTGTAAATAGATATTATAACCTGGATTCAATTAAATTATGATCAATTTTTTGGAAACATATTGATATTATACATGTAATAGTACTAATAATAATAATAAAGTCAATATTTCTTAGAAAAATGTACTATAACTTAATTTATCAAATTTTACTACAATCGAAATTATATTAACTTATCAAGAATTCAAATTATTACATAATATTATAAATACAACATTAATAATATCAACAACAGCTTTTTGGAAAAATTGACTATAATTTAATTTATCAAATTTTACTAAAATCGAAATTACGTTAACTTATCGAGAATTTAAATTGTTAAATAATACCATAAATATAAAAATAATTATAACGTTCATATTTTTTTAGAAAAATTTGTTATAATCTAATCTATCCCTAATTTATTATAATTTAAATTACTGTAGAAAATTAAGTATTGAAATAATAATGTATTTTAGAGTAATATTATGATCAGTAAAGTTGAGGCAACTTAAAATACGTAAGAGGCATATGTCATTTATGCTCATAAATGCATTAAGCACGAACACTCGAAATAGCAAGTTCTCGAGACTTGTGGTCCTGACAGAAATGTCAGGACGTTTCAGTTCTTTCTAAATCATATTAGCTCTTCGTGACAATCCTAGGGAAGATGTTATTGGTTTTCTTTGAAGTGAAAGATCCTCTGCAATTGGTTGAAACTTTCTTGTGCAGGACGTTCTCTTTCATAAAAAACAAAAAAAATAGATACAATATATGAAAAATTATTTGTCTCAAGTGTTAGTATTTATTTTAACTTCGAGATATTTGGTACAGGCAAATCGATTCTTTACAATTAGTAAGAATAAGAAATATTCAAAGTGAAATGCATGTTAAATAATAGTATAAACAAATGATGTGTCAATTTAATAATAATAAAGTAGAGAATGAAAATAATATGTGAAGAAGAAAAGACTTAAAAGGAAAAAGTAAATTCGTAATTGAAAAATAATTCGGAAAATATTTCACAGGTGAAAGAAATGATTAAATTTTTATAAATAACTTTGTTTTGATTATCTGTAAATCTTAAGCAATTATTATTAATCATTAGAACTGCGTTTACATGCACATTTTCCATAGAAATTTTAATGAAAAATGTTCAATGTAAATATACATACGTTTCAATATTGAAATTTACCAAATCATCATAACCTAACCTAAATACAATTTAAGCTACCTGAGAATAAATATGAATTCGATTAATTTAAATGTATAAATATCAATTTAAAGTTTAAACACGTTAAACCAATTATAAAACATGCTGAAATCCCTTGTTAAGAAACAAAATTATGATTATATTATTTAACATTAAATAAATCTTCAGGAAATTACAAATCAGTCAAGTGATGGATACAATTTTAATAGTTACTTATACTTTTCCTTGAAAAAGAAATCTCTACTTCACGAACGTAGATATACACTCGAGTATGGAGAAAATGTTTCAAGAATTTGAATACACGTGGCACAGTATCCGAATATTTAAATGTGTTGTCGAACTTCGACATCTTTATATTTGACGTTTGCTTTCCTTGGGGCTGTCCGTTCCGCGCGTAGATATATTTCAGAGGATATTAGATATTTTACAAAGATAGAAGCGCAGAAACGGCATCGGGCCGGTGTGTACGTAGGAAAATTCTATGCAATCGGAGGACCGATCGTTTCCCAAGAGGGTAAGAGGACGACAACGTCGACCTCATTCCACGCATACCACAAATCGTACTTTATTCCCGGGGTAGTCGATTTCCGTCGCTGCAAATTGACCAATTCGAAAAAAAAAATCCACCCAGGTACGGTTCATAACCAGGATTTTAAGCCTCTCACAATTTCGAGCACGTCACGCTCCAGATTTGCAAACACTCGCCGCGTACAGTTCGTTAATATTGTGCGAAATTTGGCAAACCATTTTGATCGCACGCAATACGGGTATTTATACTGTACAGGGTGCACCAAACGTCAGATTTTAAGGGATTTTTTTGAGTTTTAGATATTAAAAGAATTGATGTTTTGAGAGAATTTTCGAAAGCATGAAGCTTTAAGAATGTCCTGTCAAATTTTTGTAGAAAAATTCCAAATTTTTTGGCTTTTGCAGCCTTTTGCAGTTAGCGGTAATATTCCCGGCGTGTCACTTCGATAATACTTAGCTTATTTCTACATGTTTCCATTGTACCATCCTTTCACGAGTCCTTTTTCGACTTCAAATTTTTGTAATTTTAATCAAACTTTTATCAAATGTTTATTTCTGTTTAAATACACGAAACTTTTGTAAATGGAAAAACAGATGTTAAAAATAGCACGTTCACAGGATTACTTTTCAAAATATATTTAAATATCACGTTATGTCAGAAAGAAAATCGCATTCTGTTTAAAAAAGGAAACAAAATCTATTGGTTGAAAATTAAATATGAATGTAAAATACAAAAATCAAATGGTAACTGAAAAAGATAATAAAAATACGATACGTAATAGTATTGACTTTTTTAATGTAACTGGTTTAGTGTAAAAAAGCGTGAATAAATTATATCTCGGAATCGAATGTTATTTTCAACATGATCATGATAGTGGATAGTTTACAGAACACCCCATACATTACCCATATCACCACAGTCATCAGATTGAAATCCTATCGAACATGTTTGGAATGAATTATCTCAAAAATTAAAAAAGCCACATTTTGAATAAACAACAGTTGCAACAAGCAATTCTATTGAAATAACTAAAGAAAATCCTATTAACTAACAAAAAGAAAAATTAATAGATCCAATGCCTAGCCAATTAAAACAAGTTCAAACACCAAATATTAAATCTAGTATTATAATAAATTATATTTAAAAGAAAACGTAAATGTGTCAATATTTTTGTTCGTCTGAAAACTAAAACTTAACTTTTTATAATTTATGACATATTTAAACTTTAGACTCTAAACTTATATTATTGAAAAAAAAAAATATTAAACAAAAAACTGCATTTTTCTCAGATTTATTTAATATTCTATATGGAAATACTTCCTCTGTCGATACTTTTTTTGTTCATTACAGTATGTGTGTACATCTTGTTACGTTACAAGTAGGGAACAAAAATCTATTTATAAAAGGAACGCAGATGATACCAGAAATAAACTTTTTCGTTCGTTACACCATCAAACGAATTTTCGAGGGACGAAAAAGTGATGATTTTTAACCCTTCCAGATGTAGGAACGCGTTCCTTCGACCCGCCCTGACTACTTATGCTCTTCCGGGCAAACAGCAAGGCGGCAAGTCCAATCGGGAATGATTTAACGTCTTGCTCATAAAAACAGACGGTTTACATAAGTACGTCGTTGTCATTCGAAGGAGAGTAGAGAAATCTTGTTGGATCCCTTCGTGCTGCCTCAGATATACGAGTGGTCTCTCATTAAGATTTCTTGTTAACGTTAAAGAAGATGATGGTATATAGAGAACGTAGGCAGACATTTTCTACGAAAAACAACTGAATATTATACACACAATGGTGTACAACAGTTTGGAACTAATTATATATTTTGTTTAAACAAGTAATCCTTTGTTAATATTATTGCAAGTAATCTTAAGTCTCTGATGAAAGTTTATTAAACATTTTGAGCAATTTATTGAGAAAAGTTGTGTTTCTAACCTCACTTTTTACAAGTTCTCTTTATTTTAAAAAATTGCTCTTCCTAACCTCACTTTTCACGAGTTCTTAATTTAAAAAATGTTATTTTCTTAAACTTACATTTTATTGGCTTTTTAACTTAGAAAATATTGTTTTTCTAATCTCACTTTTTATTAGTTCTTTACTTTGAGAAAATTGTTTCCCTAAGCTTTTCGTAATCCTTTATTTTAAGAAACTGTTTTCCTAACCTCACGTTTTACGAGTTCTTTACTTTGAAAGATTGTTTTTGTTATCTCACTTTTTATAAGTTCTTAAATCAAAAAAAGTATTCCTGATTTCAATTTTCCAAGTTCTTTATTTTTGAAAAACTGTTTTTCTATACCTTACTTTCTATGAATTCTTTATTTTAGACAGTTGTATTCCAAACCTCACTTTTTACTAGTTCTTCATTTCATTTTATTTGAGCTATTCGTGTGCTTCGCTATTTTTTCTCGTTTTTCTCTGTCTTTCTGTTTTTCTGAGAATATTTTAAAATAAAATGAACGAATTTTAATGAAGAATATTTCAGTAAATTAATAAATGGAATGTCAAAAATTTATTCGGGTGGTTGTTAAAGTAGAATGGAGAAGTTTCAATGGGAAATATTTTAGGAAACATGTGAATGGAACGTCAAAAATTTATATGAAAGTTAAAGAAAAAAATAGCTTTCATTTCACAAGATCAGAATTTTGTAATTTAATTTACTTTTGCTATATTTAAGCTGCTTTTCTTATCCATATTATAGGCCTTAAAATATAAAATTTTGATCGTCGTAATAATAATTTATAAAATAATTTATTTTCAAACCTTTGAACATTCATTCAATTAATTATGAGTTTGTTCATTTCTCATAGTTGTCTAATTTTTAACAATTCGTACGCGTTGATATCATACACCAGGTGTCGCTGTTTTATTTCCCCACAAAAAAATACCAGCACATTTTGCGAATAAAAATAAGAGAAAAATATCGTACAAACGTAACCTCAAAAATATTATTTATTATCGCGTGAGAAACTTACTTCAAAGAATTTGCCATATATTCCCTTAAATTAAAAGAACTCAACCATGAATTCTCAATGTAATAAATTCAATTATTGAAAATTGTCAGTTCTATATTTATAAGAACAGCCGACACTTTGAAATGGAGCTGACACAGGTAAATATCGCCATTTTCGTTTCATGCTGTATCGAACGAAAGCCAATTTGTCGTTATTTCATATTTTTTGTTATAACTTTTTAATAAAGCATTTTCCCTACTATATTTATATAACATTTTTCATTTATTTTTACTCGTATAATAGCTAGCATAGTACAAAAACAGTATACTCTGCAACAAATTGTAAAATGGCAGTAAATTGATAACGAAGGAAAAATATATCATTGATGAAAACAGTAAAATGTGGTTTATTCTTATTAGTTTAAAAATTCTGAAAAATGCACACGAATTTATGGACTGACCTAATTCATAATATATTAATTATCTAAATTAATATGAGTATATTAGTTTATCAACTCATGATATATAATATGTTGATGTAAATAAATGAATGTGAGTGGATTAATTTACTAACTGATGATATATAATATATAGATACAGGTAAATTAATATAAGTACACTAATTTACTAACCTGTGATGCATATAATATGTTGATATGAATAAATTAATGTGAGTGCATTAATTCATTAACTTGTGATATATAATATATTAATTTAAATAAATTAATATGAGCATATTCTTGATTATCAGTGCTAAGAACGAAAAATTTATTAATGCAATTCACTGGAATATATCGTGGTATAAGATATTCGTGATAAATTATACAAAATGTTTGTGAATTGGTGACGATAGTACATCTGATTAATCGATAAAACAATTTGCATTTCGGCGTCCTCTTCAGGAACGGTTTTAAAGTGAAACTTTAGAAAAGGAATTGAAAAGAAAGCTAATTGAAAATAAATTGGAAAGTAATACCGGTTCCTTTCAATTTCTTCTCCTCCGGTTTCTTTTTCTTATAGTTGAAGTTTTACATTGAAACCGTTTCTAAGAGCTGCACCCGCATTCTGGGTTGAAACGTAAATTGTTACGTCGATTATTAGTTATGTGACAAACGATCGAGTCACGATAATTTTTTATTATTTCTTGAAGTTTGTCGAAGTTGAAGTTTTACTAATAAACTTCTGTGTATTATTAAATTTATCAATTTAGTTAAAAATTACATAAATATATTATATGAATAATAATGTTTTCAATCTATCATTTGTATCAGTTTGTGTAATTAATTACAATCAAAGATAATAGCTTGATTAAAGTTATTCTAATTAACAAATGGCATGAAATGTTCATACTATTTATAAAAATGATTAATTATTGAGAATTAGATAATATATTAAACGAATTATAAAGGTTTAGATTTATAAATTTCTTTGGTTGCTATTTTATTTACTAGTTTTTTTATTGCACCAGTTCTGAGAAATGTTACATAAATTTCGAATAATTTTTACAACAACCATGATCTTAATTGCAACAATCTATCATGAAAAAAAAATTCAAATAAAAATAAAATAAATGATAAGAAAGATTAAAATACGTATTATCATAATATTACATAATATTATTACTGTTTCCCTATTATCATCTATAACATTACCTTCGTTAATATTACATAATTATGATTACCATACAATATTATATAACACACGTATTTTTATTTATTTTTATTTTTTATTTTACTTTTATTTCAATTATTGTATTACTTTTATTTGAAATATTGTTCTTTTCTCTTTTTCGGCGGATTGTCGTAATTTAGATCACAATTGCCACTACTATAATCATTATATTACACTGCAATCATAGTTCAGCGTGTGTTAATATTTTCCATCCACAGGCAGTAAAAATTTTCGCCCCGGCAAGAGCCGAAACAAAATGTCGAACGGCCGGTAAACCGCTAAAAGGCGCGAAGAATGCGGCCATTTCCCCTCCTCGCTTATCTGCATATATGCGTATATACATACGCCCCATCCTCTTTGTTCTCGAGCACAGTGGTGACATATACACTTCGAACCCTTGAGGCCTTTTCTAAATCACAGTTGTAGTGCTAACGGTGGGTTCCGAAGTATAAAGGCTCAAGGCACTAGGTCACAGTCGACGACGCATTCAAACGTTAGGAAACCGTGGGAGTCGTGTTTGCTTTATTGTTAGGCCAGGCTGAATATTTTATCGGTTTTTCGTAGGACAGGAGGAAAGTTTTGCGGTAACGTTGCTTATACAAACACTTCAGTCGACTCGTTTTCGCTTAACCAGGCATCTACACCGCTAGTTTGCACGCAAGTGCCTCGCAAACGTTAGCAAACATTCCGGGCCCACACTTAAACGTCAGAGCAAGGTGTAGATTGAGCAACGCGCGGTACAATACAAACGCAAACGTTCGTACGTTTGTTACAAACATCGTTTTGTTAGTTAGTTTACCTCGGAAAGTAACTTTGCTACTCGGTGTAAGCAAACCTCGCGAAACGTGTGAATGTCGCCTACCGATTCTGACAATTCTAAACTATGAAATTTCAGTCTCTTCAAACATTTCAGCTTGCCGCCGTGTTTACATAGGTTAGGTAAAGTATCAGGTTAGAGCCTTTTACTTTCGGTACAATTCTACTCAATTATACAGGGTGTCACGTAACTGGTGGTATAATAAACTAATTTACAAAAGGAATACTAAAGTTTTGTTATGGTAAAATTACATTATGAAAGACTGCGAAATTGAACGAAAGGATACACTGGCGACAAGTAACAGTCAGACGAGAGAGATGTGTTAAGATATTCTCGACATCGTTACTTGAACGATAGATCAGCGTTCTTGTTTCAAGGAACAAGAGCAGAAGTTTGTTCTCCGCTCAGGAGATTATTATAAATCAGTACCCGGACCTCGTCAATGGCCCCTAAAAATATCACGCCCACCCTAAAATTCTCTCTAGGGTGAAGTGCCTCGTGCCTACGCTATCACTCGACCGTCCTACGGATGTTAACCGCGTTGCCATAAATACGTCGACACGATTTGTGAAAGCAGAGCTGCATTTAGAAGAATTTCAATCCTTTCATCCTGGTACTAATTTTTCCAAGAAGGGACCAAAACGAACAAGTATATATGTGCCCATAATTATGAAAGTGGTTTAAGTCAAAATGGATTACTTTTTAAAAATGATTAATAAACGTAAATGAATTATTTCATTAAAATTGTTGTTTCTAATAAAACACGTAGCTTTTCATTGATTTAAGTCATTTATATGTCATTCGGGTAATTTTGAAAATGGTCTAGTTCAATTCAAACTTTAAAAATATTTTCCCATGAGATTCACAGAAAATTTCACATTCGTGATCAATTTTCATTAATCAAGACTAATAAAATTCTAAATTAAAATGCTACATAGTATAGAAATATTTGTTAATTTATTCAAATATATATGACTTAGACTACTTTCATGATTACGGGCACGTATACAAATTTAAAGAAAACGAGTAAACACTTCGGTAGACGACTGAGAAGTATAAAAAAAAGAAATAGGAGAAACTTAGATGATATCGTTACTCTTAAAAATAAAATGAACGTAGCATCTGTTTTAACACGCGAGAATACATCAGCACACTCTGATCACCGATAAAATACTGATTAACAATAAAAACAAAAGAAAATGAGAAACAAAAAGGATCTTGTGTTATATTATTTGAAGAGTTCACGACGAAACGAAACTCTTGAAACTCGTACACACGTTGCGTTTCGAAACGCGTGCAAATGAGCGGAACGTTCCATCGAAATGTGGCTTTTGTGCGCAGGTTCCTTTCGAATGGAATCGATGAAAATCAGAAGAGAACGTTAATTGATAACCTTTCTGATAGGTATAAATTTCAAGTAGAGAAATTTTAAATTCCCTTAAAAACGTTAAACGTATCCAGTCGAATATCATCGCGCTTTTTGTCCACGTTTTTAAACATTGCCTACGATATTTCCGAGATAAATTGCGGCCGAGCGTGTGTTATTCGTGACGCGATAGACGGAACGGGTGGGTTTCATTTAAAACGACAGAAAATGCAAATGTTAAACAAACATTTCGACGCACAGGAGGAGGTAGAGAGGAGTGGTATGGTGGGAGGCGGTGAAACAATATCAAGGATCGATGTTTGAAAATGTTAGGGCGTACCGACCGGGGGTTGTTCATCTTCTATTTCGCCAGCGTTTAATTGGAAGTTGCTACCGACGAAATTCATGCTCGCATCTGGTAGAAGAACGTTCCAATTAACTCGGCTCGTCATTATTTCATTCTTCTTTTCCCTGTTCGTACATCGGAAAATGGCTGATATAAACCGTGCGGGCACATTTAAATTCCGGCGGGCAATTCTCTGCTCGCGAAACCTCGTAATTCCGGAAGCTGAATTACACAACATCAACGGGAATATTGTAAAACGAATTGTCCTTAATTCTTACATTCTCTACGCGTCGCTTTGTCGTGTAGTGTAATAATTACAGTTTTATACTTTCGCTTCTGTTATCTCGAAACGGTGTGGTCTATGTTTTTGTTGAAAATTTACGAAACAGTCTCTATTATTGGTACACAGACTGAGAGAGAGAGAGACATTCGTTTGTTGTAACAAGTAAATAAACGAACTAATAGAGTACTATTTCCTTAAATAGGAAATTATATGAATTAAAGAAGATACAAGCAGAGTTTCTCATTAGCTACCATTCGTTTATTTAATTTCATAAAAAAATAGCAAATTAATACTGGAACTACCTAATTCTACCATACCCTTCAATTTGAAAGGGTATTTGAAAAATATGTCTTCACTTGTATTCTTTTTAAAATTATAAATGTATTAAGTAATTTATTTTTAAGTAGAAAATGAAATTGTAAGTTTTACTCTTTTGTGAGCAATGAGCGACGATTGTGTCTCACACTAACTATTCACTAACACCCTCACTTCCTCTGAAGTTGCTTCGCGTAGAACTTGAAAAGTGGGGATAGCTTGTCCCACTTATTTTCCTACGCCCTTCCAGGGGCAGCTGACTTCAGAGGTCCCAAATTCGCTTTGAGCTCATACTCCCTACCATTATAGTTGCTCCCCACTCAATTTGCGACTGTCAACGTTACCTGCTCATAGCTCTGCCCCTGGGGCATCTCACGGGCATCGGTGGGCACTTTTGCCCGTAGGGCATCTGTCCTGAGCGGATCTAGTTTGATGTTTAATAATTGAAACTATTTTATGGTATCGATAATAGATATGAAACAGACGATAAAATACACAAATAAGTCAATAAAAGAGGCATTCGTTAATAATTTGTTTAGTATTTATTTGGGAAACTAGAGAGAGTGATCAGTATCTCATGTGAATACTATTTATAAGATAGTAAACGAATAACTATCCTTGAATCAAGATCACATTCTGAATTATCTTTTGAAGAAACAGCGCAGGTGTATCTGTTCGCATAAGAAAATGTTATTCTCAGACAGTGTGTTACCAAGAGTCACAGTCAACTGCTGGAATGTACCAGCTACAATCCCAGGAATTCGCGACTCGTCGCCTTAAAGGGAGATATTTCCCTCGGTCGTTCAAGCTCGGATGTAAGACAACACGAAGCGTCGTTAATTAAGAATCGAGGCTATTATTTGAAATAGCAATATCAGAGTTTTAACTAATATCTCTCGTTAAACATTGCAGACGGAATAGATCGTTTCGGTTCAAATTAATATTGATCAAATTTCAATCATCATAGGCTACAATCACGTTTCAATCTTGTCGGTAATTATTATTTTCCGATTGCAATTATAACCTACGTTTCGCTATTCTCGCGGAATTGTTCGATCGACGAATTCTGCATACGCGAAGCTCGTATACCTTTTTTTTTTTCTTGTTTTTTTCCATCAATCCTGTATGGTTTCAAAGTTTTCTCATACTAATACACATTCTGCACTCTACTACGGTATTAATAGAAAAATACTGTTAACAGAATACTAAATAAATCATTTTTACTTTTGATATAGTTGTATATTTTTATTATCATAATTTTATACTATATATATTGTTATAATTCTTTTTTACATGTAACCTAACGTCCCTGTGTTATTCAGTCCAACTTTCATTCCGATATCTTTTATGCTTCAAAAGTTATACGAAAATGTCACTTTGAAATTTCTCGATTCGGACCACTGTGCATCAGCGTGGTTCACGGAAATAGACAGTCACGTGAAATTGCTGTAGCACGGAACGTGTTCAATTATTGTACGAACCGAGGAAAAATTTCAGAGAACGCAAGCAAGAATCGAACACGCGCGACCACCGGACTGACATGCTGCGAGACTCTACACGCCATAACCAAGGCATTTACGCTTTTCATCTTCATAAAGTCACAATATTATACATAGTTACAGTTATAATAAGAACAGGAAAGTGAAATTTGTCATGATTCCTGTCGAAAGATATTTATCACATTACAACAGGAATTTATACGCAGTTTGAACTAGTATTTTGATGTTTGTACTTATATTCAGTGAGTAGAAAAAAAATTTACAAAATCTGGACTACTGAGGTGTATTGGGAAATTTATTTAAATGCAGTTTAGTGGATTCTTAGTTTATATTACTAGGTTAATTCTTTGTATTTACATTTTACGTATAACGTTTGCAGCGTGTTGTTTCAACATGTATTGTACTGATTGGCAGATACGTATCAATAAAAGCGAGTTAGTCATTTATTTACTATGTACGATAATATTTGAGTATGTTAGGCAAATGTTTGATTACGCGGTTTGGGTCACCATGTAGGTTTAACGTTGTTTGATGCCACATTAATAAGAAGATTTGTGTAGTTTCAAGTTTGCATTCGTACATTTGATGTGATCGATTAGTGATATGACGTTCAGTGTCCATAACTATGGTACTTTTTCAATTTCCTCGCTATTACTGGAAACCTCGAACCGACATTATCGTAGCTTCAATTTGATTCCAACAGGAACCAACTTCTTAGTCGTTGTACGTTGTAATATAAATCTTTTCACACACTATACGCAATGCAATCCTCGGTGTACCACAAATTGTTCAATTTCTCGTAAATTTTGGCACAACACAAATTTGAGGTTAGTTACGGTTAGAACACCTACTGTTGTTCACGGTTTGTGAAGTGCCTGAAGTAGCAACATGTTTGCACCGGGTAGGGCTGAACGCAAGCGTAACGTGGACCTTTATGAGTCTCATTAAAAGAGAGTTTTGGATGCTGTAAGCTGGTACAGAAAATAGGATAGGGATAAAGATAGAGGGAGAGTAGGACAGAGATGGAAGGACGCGACAAATCAAGCACTAATTGCATCTGCATTATACTGCATCCGGCGCCAGTTCGAGCAAGTACAACAATTACGGACTTATCGTTCTGCAGCATGGCGACTTCGTGGAAGATCGATCAGTGCAAATACTAAGACGAGGTGGATAGAGAGTGGAATTCTCGTTGGATTAGCCTGCCTGAGCCCTTCGCGAGGCGTTAGTATGCCTCTGGGCACAGATAAGGCGCGTTCGAAATTTCGATCGTTCATTAACGAGCCTTTTGCGCCCTCTGTGTTACAGCCTGTTTGCTGTTACTAATTACTCTTTCATATTCTGGCAGATACGTTAAACGTCTACCAACGAGCGAACGTCTAAGTACTGTGAGTGTGTCAGAAGCGAGTATTAATCTGTGAGGGGATATGACACATTTACACAGGGGTTCTCAGTTCAAAGAAGAGCAACTTGCTTCGCTATTACGATAGTTGTTGATACGTTGTACTTTTTATGAAATGTTAGGTTAGCGGGTGTTCTTAAACTCTTAACTTGTGGGTGTTGTTTTTGTAGCTTGTTGATTTTTATGTCGTTTCTATATTGTGTGAAGTTAACAATGTTAATATATTGTACAGGATGAACAATTTAAGTTTTTCTTCATTACTGCTGGGCCAATACAAATTTATTAATAATACATTTTAAAATTAATGCTAATAATAAACTACTAACAATAATTTTAATAAAACGCCCTGTTTCTCAACAAACGTAATTGAATCAAGCTCATAACAGATGAAACAACCTAATTGCAGTAATAAAAACATCTAAGACACTCAATGTCCTCACATAACCTAAAAACTAACACATCCTTTCGTATTTACCATGCTCATTTCCACCAAATTATTTCTCTCTCCGATTAATAATTCCTTTAACTATCATTGTTCAATTATTCACAATCATAAATGCGCAAACCCATCCCAAGAAGCTCTACACACGTAACTATACACATAGAACAGCCTCGATGCAAGTAGAGTGGATATCGGGCAGCATAAGTTGTTAATTTATTGATACGAGTTTCTAAAGCCACCAGGTAGTAGATAGTAACAGCAGGTATAGGAGATTCTCAAGTAACGAGGTCTGACCGGCCACAGGTTTGCTTTATTAATTATTCCTTGTGCCTCTTTATTGCTGCTCTTGCAAGTAGTTGTCTCAAAGATCAATTTAGTTTACAAGGGAACATCGATAACCTGAAAATTCCGATTTTTTTGAAACTTCGCTGGTTTGTAGAGGAACTCTAGAGAAATATCGAGCAAATTCTCTTTTTACCCTCTTTCGGTTCTTCCAGGGTGAAAACAGCCCTTCAATAAAGATGAGTGTTACACTATTTCTGGTACATCTTTAAAAGTATAGTACATATAAAAAAATGTGTATAATACAAATTGAAGCTTTTTTATCTCTTATAAAATGAATAAAAATTTAGAAAGTCTAAATTAATTAAAACTGTTTGTTTAAATAGTAAATCTCCCACATGAATCGTGTACAGTCGTTCTGTATTAATATTTTATACAGTACTTTAAGTAGAATAACTTTTTTTTAAATTGGACCAAGAGGCTTGAATTTTTTCTTTTTTAGGAGTTAGGAGAATTAGTTTATTAGATGACGTATATACAAATATTTTGGGGAAATTGCAATCGATCTGAATTACGAAGAAAATAATAAAGCTCGCTTTATTAAAATGATAAAAAAATCGATTTATGTGATTAAAAACACGACGCTAGACTTTTCGTTTAGTAATAAATAGCTTCCAATTTAGAAAATAATACCTTATTACTCATTAATGGGTTCCGTTAACACAGTTTAAACAAAAATACAACTTTCTTCTGCAGGCGTTACAAAGTTACCATTTCCTTCGTTAAATTTATTGCAATATTTTCTGAAAAACTTTCGAAAATGAACAGCTAAATGAGAAGTCAGTCGAAAGTATATATCTACGACTTTTTACATATATTTCCATACATTTCTGTTAACAAAAACCCGAGAAAACTTGCTGAAAAATAATAGCAAATCTCTAATTTTGCTCGTGGAACTCGAAATCCGTTAAATCCAGTAAATCGAGTGCAAAGAAGAAAAAAAATTATTCCGTATGTAGAATTGTATCTGAATAATATGAGGCGTGGCATGAAAGAGCGTGCGTGAGTAATACACGTGAGGGTGCAAGTAACAGAGTGACCACGTGACGGCAATCAAACGGCCAACATACCCGTTTCACGCGTTAGGTTAGGTTGGTTTGGCTTCGGTGACTTTACAATGGATAAACGTTATCCTTGCCACGTCTCCTTGTATCTCTCCCTTGCATCGACGCTCTGCACCTCCCCGCACCGTTCCCCTCTCCTTCACTTACCTTTCATCGGGATAAATTTGTTCTCAGAGGGGCTTTTACGGTCAGCCGCTTGACGAGGTGGTTTACGCACGCTTCTAATTAAATATTTCACCACTCGTTGGGTTACCGTGGCTTTCCTGTTCGCCACGGCGTGCCATGAAAGTTTTATCGCTGCTTTAAAATGCAACAGCAGACACGTCGTTGCTTATGGTCGTAAGAATTGCCGTTTCCTGATGACTCTTCGATCCTCCAACGGCAGAATTCCCGTGCATTCTTCAAATACGAACTGTACGATAAGAATGTTTCCTCTTTTTTATTAGTAGTGTGAATTATAAGGTCAAATTTTTAAAAATAATTAATTAAAAATGTATATATTGTCACAGAAGAAAATTCTAAGTTTTAATTTAAAAAAGAATTATTTACAATGCTTAAGGCTAATGATCTATGAACTAAGATGTGATCTACACTAAGGATTGGTTACTAAAGATCGGTCTTGCTTCTTGCTCTCGTCTTTTATATCTTTTTTATCTTTGAGTTGACTCATTTGTTTATCTCATTTTTTGTTTACTTAGCTTACTAGTCACAATATATATTTTAGTAGTGTATGGCACTAATTTTGGTGAGAAAGTGTGATTCAAATCACATAATATTTTCTGCTGGAACATAACTGGTGTCCTGATGCTTATGAATGAATGGAAAATTTTAAATTGCATTTGAAGATGTCCAAATAAATAATTTTATATTGATAATCTATTTTTACATTTGAATAATGTCTGTACGACATTTTTCACATGATAATCGTCCAAAGTGATGAGCTAGCGACAACTTAGCTCTGAAATTTTGACGTTGGATAAGTGTTAATATCTAGTGTATTGCAAATAGTAAAATTTTAATTTTACAGCTGTGGTGTGTACAATTTTATTATTACGTTCATGTATGCATACATTTATAGGTAATTAAAATGTGGCGATTTTTATACTTACAAATATCGAGTGAGAGTAAAATTACTGGTAAACTGGTTTGCTTTTTTTTTTCTTCAAAGTCCATTCACAGTTATTTACGATTACAGAAATTTGGCGCGGTTAATCAGGAACAACGATTCTCTGAGTTCAATTGAGCAATTAACAAACCGTTCTGTTGGGCTTTGTTAAACGTGAAAGTTTATGACCATCGTAGTTTACGTATTTCTTCTACGCTGAGTTAATCGAGTTTTTATCGTAACCCTCTATTCCTACCCTTTTGAATTTATCGTTTTAAGGGGATTATAAGAGAGGAAAGAAATTTTTTTTCTGGAAACTATATTATACTGTTACAATGAGATATTTGTCTCCTTTATTTCAAGCTGTAGAACTTTCTTTACACTTCTCGCATAATTATTTTGCGAACCTGTACAATATTGTACCGAAAAAAAGAGAAAAAATACAAAGCATTTGACACAGTTAAAAATTCTGAAATATTAACGATCTAAACTCCACGTCTACTTCAGCAGTATGAAAAAAAAAAAAAATCAGGTTTGGTTTTAAACATTTGAAAACGTTTCGAGTTATTCATAGTTGAAGAGGTGCACCATTCTCTGTTCGTTGTGAAATTTATTACAATTACCATTCGCTTACATATTTCAGTATTTACCGTTCGCGTAGCCGAATTAGGTTATGTGAAGTTAGGTTAAGTACAATTACACTACCGCTCGTAAGTATTCGAACGCTTTTACAATTTCAAAGAATAGGATGTTAAAACCTGTAAATAAAGTATTTATTAAGCCAGGTTCTTCTAAATAGTGTTTTCATAATCTAGACTAATGTGCAGTGTCTCATGTTTTACAAACTATTTGTTAATTTTTGTACAAATGTCCGTTTAAATAATCATTACTTGGTATATTTGTGGCATTCGCCTAATTTGTGTTTCTAGTGATTTAATTCCGCCTAAAAAGTGTTTCTAGTGATTTAATTTCGCCTAAAAAGTGTATCTAGTGATTTAATTTCGCCTAAAAAGTGTTTCTAGTGATTTAATTTCGCATGTTTAGCTTAAAGTTGTTAAGTTATTGTTAAGTTACTTGTGTACTATTTAAAAAAAGAATCATCTGTGCAAAGAAAGAAAAAAATAGTAGGGTAATTACTTTCTGCCCCAAAAAAATAGCAGTGATGTATAAAATCTGTATCTTTCGAATAATTATGAGCAGCACTCAAGTAAGCAGCTATCGAACATAAAACATCTGATCAATAAACTCATTTCAACGTTTCTGTTACAAAGTTCTTCTCCATCCATCGAATTTTTAATCCTTATTTTATCTCTTCTACCTGCTACCTCATTGGTTCAACGTG
Organism: Anthophora plumipes; assembly: GCA_951804975.1. Taxonomy (NCBI): domain Eukaryota; kingdom Metazoa; phylum Arthropoda; class Insecta; order Hymenoptera; family Apidae; genus Anthophora; species Anthophora plumipes. The sequence continues at coordinate 12,134,489 of OX638123.1, read as the reverse complement.
AAACTCTGATCTATGATAAAAAGAAGTATATTATACACGGGAACTGGGAAATCTGGTAACGATTCAACGGGTAAAGAAGTAACGGAACTAGCGGCGAGGAAGATCGCTCTTCTCGTTTGATTAATTAAAACCGACAGCGTATTCCCAAGGAATCGTATGTTGGCGAACGTCGAGGGATCAGTGGTCCAAAGCCTCCTCTCGCTCCAGCGTATCTGGTTTTCCCGCATCGTGCAATTTGTCGAACTAGAGAAGGGTTTCCCTCCGAATTTTCTCCAGGCGGTTTTCACGAGGCAAGGAAAGCCCGGTGTATCCAAACTGATCGAAGGTATACTATCTCTTACGGTTCTACGTTCTGTTATCTGTGCACGTGTACAAATCCGTAAGGATAGAGGGCAAATACACTTATCCCTCGATTTACACGGTACTTTCTTTACACGATTTTCAAAATTATGGATTTTCAAAAATAAAAACTGTCAGTGATAAAAATTTATACTGCACACGTATATGTACAATCATTTTCTTTAGTATCGTTCGTTTGAGCACTGGAATTAAACCTAAAAGAGGGAATTCTTCCTTGTAATCACTTTTTACAAAATGACCCTAATTGTTGAATAAATTCTCCGGTCTCAGCGAGATGTTAGTCAATCTTTAGATCAGTATAAAAAGGTACATGGAGATCTAACTAAAAATAAGATACAATTGTTAATTATGGATTGAATTACCAAGTTTCTCCGATCTGAAATTGTCAACCATTGAATTAGCGTTGCCTCAGGTATAAGTGATGAAAGTGGAATCCCACCAACTAAAGAGAAAAGATTGACAATGATCAATGACGAATGATCTTTCTCGCTAAGTATGTGCAATGGAGAAAAATAGGAAAGGATTCCACAGCGGACTATTATATTCACAAATCGAGCTTCCTGATTGCTTTTTCACCTATAAGGAAATATTATTTTCTCGTTAAGTGGCTATGAATATCTAAGCGTATCCATTCTCGTTTTATACGGTCACGTATGGTGTTCCCATCTGAACCAGTTTTAGACGTACCGTGTGTACAATGCCCGACCACAATCACTTGTTATAATTGTGCCTGTTGATTCTAGCGAAATTTCGCTTTTGGTAGAAGCCCACAAAATAGAGGTCAATTTGTATCTCTTTTGGCAAGTATACTTAGGTATGAATTCGGTTGTTTTACGTTAATAGATTATTATTATATTTTTACTATTATTTCTACTATATTATTACTACATTAATCTATAGATATTTTAGGATATTAAATAAATAAAAGAAGGTTGTTATAATAATTAAGTAAAATTGAATTTCTGATGATGTAGCATTGATACTGAAACTAAAGAAATTTAATTTTTGATAATATAGTGCTCGTAAAAAACTATAAAATTGAATTTTTGATGATACAGTGTTGGCACTAAAATTAGAAAATTGAATTTTTGATGATACAGTTAGGTTAGATTATGTTAGGCACTAAACTTAGAAAATTCAAGTTTTAATAATACAGTCCTGATATTGAAACTGGAAAGTTATATTTTTGATAATGCAGTATTGTACCTTAAATTTCACAGTATGGAATTATTGAAAATATTTTCGTGGGATAAAGTTTTTCCGCTCAATTCGAGAATGTCTGTCTTTATAAAGAAAACTTTATTTCAGTTTGCCAAGAATATTGTAGTAAGTCGGCGAAGAACACATCGGTGATGAGATTAAGCCGCTTTTCGAACCGGCGCGTTGCGTCGCGACGCGGCGTCAGTTCAGTCATACATATTCGATACGATTCGAAGCGTGAGAGGAGCATCTGGGAATACTCGCGACGCCTTATTGATAACTGCAACGACATTTGTCGTTTATTTCTCCACCTTACATTTTCATTGTGGACGTAAAACATTTCACCAACTCGTATTTCCATGCTACGTGCTAGGTTAGGTTAGGTTAGATTATACAAGAGTGGAAACTAGCTGGAACTGTAAATTTGTTTCTTTCTTCAGATAGAATAAAAAATTGTGGAGAAAATTTTTGCATTGGTTAATCCTTTGACTTTGACATGCTCTAACAGGAAACGAATATACAACTTCTGAAAATCAGAAATGCACGCGTCTTCTTCGCGTAAAAAATGTTTATAAAAATTGAAACAATTCGCGATGTTCGATATACAACTGAGGATAAAATTTCTCTTTATTTTTTATTTAAAAAATTAATGGAATCCATACCATCGCGGATAGAGGTCGTTATTCAAGCCAGAGTATTTAAGAATATATTAATATTTATTTATTCGTTTAATTAAACTTCGTAAATCTTAGTATACATTCAACTTTGTATCATTAAAATGGCAATATTTTTATATTTTCAGTTAAAAATAACCAAATAGTTAAGTACGGTTAGGTTAGGTTAGGGTATAAAATATTTTAAGTTATTTAAAAGAATTTTTACTAATTACTAACTAAACTATACGAATAAATATAATATTGCGTTATTACACCAATGTGTCTCTGTTTTCATTCACTTTTTCTCTAAATTTCATTAGCAATATAAATGTACACTCAATTTTGTGAGTACATGTATATATATCGTACTCATATGATTTAATTGAAGAAGAATCATACTTAGTATCAGAATTTAATATTCAACGTTATATAAAACTTTATTTTAATTTTTTTATCTGAATATCCTAGAATTATTTATATAAGATTTATTTTAGCAACAATATATTACGGATATTTGCTATTTTCAATTAAATTTTACCTAATCGTAAATTTTCGTATATTAGTAATTTCATATATTAACAAAAAAAATAATTCTTCGCTAGAAAACAATTTTATTTCACTGTACATTCCTGAGTATTATCTACTGTAATGAATAATTGTGTTAGCAACAAAGATGGAGGTCATTTCCCAAAATTTTTAGGTTAATAAAAAGAAAAACATTCCTCACCAAGAAAATAATTTTATTTCAATGTTTATCCCTTAGTAATATTTAATATAATAAATCCGAACAGCGATACGAGCACCACAGTGTGATATTCGTCAGGCGTAGACGTGAGATCACGTGCAAAGTGTGCACGCTCACTTCACGAATCTTCAACGTCAATTTACTCGGAAACGAAGCCTCGTATGAAAAAATGTTACTCTTTCTTTTCGACTTATTTTTGAATTGTAGATTCATTGTCTTTCAGCTGGTACCATCAATCCAGAAACGTTCTGTATATTATATCTAATATCTGTACTAGAATAGGTTATGTATCACTATTTTACAGAAAAATAAACATAATCACAGATTCTATTTCAGGAACCCTTTATACTTATTGGTTTTCTGTTTTTATCATTTTCTTTCTTTTTTTTTTGTTGTTGTTTTACGTCCGATCTCGGACAAAAAGAGCTTATCTATCTTCCTGATCCACTCTCGTGAATATGACTTCATTTTTGCTTTATTCTCTGTACGATCATAGAGACGAAATTTCGTTTGAATCTCTGTTCTCATTGTTGATACAAAGGTAATTATCAAGATTTCATTTCATGTCATACGATCAAAGGGTGTCCCTCTTTCTACTGCTTTTTTTTTCACTTTTTCCTTTTTCCTGTGAAATCCTCAAATGGATTTACCGTTCTTGAATATGTATGATTCGGTCTCTCCATTGTTTGACGTGACACAGGAAAAATGGCAATGCGTATAATTTACTTTATGAACGATTTTCCGGTGGATCGATATATAATAATCTATCTGATGTACTCTTTATACTAGACAAAATAGAATATTTCCGAAAAAATTGAAACTAACCTATAAGTAACATGATGTATAGGTACAATATGTATTTGAAGCAAAATTTTCACACTTATTTCTGTAATATAGGGTTTACATAGAAAACGACGTTCGAATTTCAGTATTTAAAAAAGAAATCAGTTTTCGAATGATAAAAAAATAAGTATCATAATTATTTTAAGTAAACGAAAGGTACGAATAGTTAACAATTGTTTCCTATTATTTCAAACACTAGAAAATTCGAATTTTTGAATGGAGGTTGTAATTTCGAGTGATCTTCATACATCTAAAACAGAAAATGCAGGTGTTCCACATTTTGCCGAGATAAAAATCGCGTGCTCGTTCAGTGGACATTTCCCGTCTGTCAGGAGAGCCGATAAAATTTCATATTCCGTTAGATCTGCTGCAAGTACCGTTTAAAACTCGAATTTACTTTCGAAACACGAAAATCTACGTGTGCTCTTTTTCCCCCCTCACCCCGTTCTCCCTCTCTTTTTTTTCCATCTCTCAACTTTGCTATTTTTTGATCGTGTGTGCGTGCGTGCGTGCGCATTTTTCAATACGCGCCCCTACTCTATCGGGAAATGTAATTCCCAAAAATTGTATCGAGCCTGGAAATTCTTCATGGGAAAACGTTCATTTATCCATTCTTCAATTCGCATTTCGCTCGATGGCTTACGCGCGCACACATACACACACGAGTGGTGTATTTCACAAGCGTGGTTTGAATAAACGACAACGTTTCGTTGATTTTTCGAAAATTCTCTTTTTTTTTTTAATCGTTATTCTGGAATCATCTTTTATGCTCATTTTATAGTACTATTATTGCTTCATTGTTTCGATACATGGAACGATTCTGTCATTTGTTACGTATAGCTGATAGAAGCGATATATGTGCATTCTTTAAATCAAATCGTTTGTTTATGGGATAATTAGAGGGTAATTTTTTCATTGCTTCCATGTATTAATTTACGTGATCACTTGAACTTGGAATTCCAGTTAGTATGCTACTATATATTTGCGGAAGCGATATTCTTTGAACCATATCGTCCATTTTATGAATTTATTAAATAAATTTTAATTTTTCCTTTTTTGTTCGTAAGTGTTTCTTCCTTATTTGGATATAGTGGATCACTGTATAATTCGTTAGGTGGCCACTTGAACTTGGAATTCCAGTAAATATAGCACAGTATAGTTGATGGAAGAAATACATGTTTCTTATGCAAACGAGAAAAAACAAGTTTATTTAAGAAATTTTAAGTATAATCAGATTGGAGAGAGAAATAAGCATTCAAGAGAAGAAGAAAATCTAAGAAACTAATAAAAACTGACTGTATGCAAATAAATAATTACGCAGGAGTTCTCGTTAAATTATACGATTGTACAAATGTCTTCAATTATGCTTGAAAATGAAAATATAATTATCACACTTCTTGATCAGCGTTTTAAACGAGTTACTATATTTCTTGAAAAAATTAGCGAAACTTTATATGATATTAAAAAAGAAAAAGAACAGAAAAAACCAGGAAAATTGTGAAATAAATCTCTGTCTCATTAAACACACACGATAACGAAGGAAATTGTGAAATAATTAAATCTGAGAGGTGGATATTTCGTAAGAACATCTAATGATAATTACCTGACGCGTTATTTATTTTCATTAACAATATCTGTCAGAAGTAAAGTTTTGTAATCTCGTTAGAAGTTATAATTTAGTTACAGTACAACTTCGAAACTCGTAGTAATTTTTTTTCTTTTTTCTTTTTTCTTCTTTTTTTTTTTAAACAATCTGTTATACGAAACATGCCATTTTATTTGAATCTCTTTCAAAGTATAATCGTCCGTTTCGATCTTATCATTCTTCCCATAACGTTATCAGCCCGCGTATTTCTCTAATATTTCCGGTTATTTTATTTCCATAGAAATGGCCAATACTTTAAGAGATATTTTAAAAGAACATACACTTTATTGGCCTGTCCTTTATCGTTTTAATTCGTTCGCTTGCCAGATTTATTTGTCACGCGATAACTATTCATTCTTTTTTTTTTTTGTTTTTTTATTTTATTTTATCGGTACTCTTTGAAACGAGAAAAGTTCTTTTTTGCCTTTTTCACGGAGAATTTTCCTTCTTTACTTATCTCTACCAAGGAAGATCGAAAAATCATCTAACCGATAGGAAGTCGAGTGGATAATCAAATATCCAACTCGTGAAACTGGAACGTTTAATTCGAACATTTGAAACGACAGTTCTTTTCGAAGACTTGGGTAACGTCAATTACTGTAATTATTCCTAATTATTCTTTTTCTTCTTCTTTTTTTTTTTAATTATAATTCTCTCGCTGTTTCTCAGGTGAAATAAAAGGTAGAAATTCGAAGTTGATCTTCGAATCTTTTCTTCTTCTAATTTACCCTCACTATTCTGTTTTCCGGAAATTATTTATCATAATTAGATAAGGATATTACGAGAAACCTAAGAATTTTGAATTCAAATTTTTTTCGGTATATTTTTGAAGGGTTAGTCTTATTGGCGCCATTTGAACTATATTTCTGTAAAATTTCAAATTTTTTAAAAATTTTTGGCTCGTCGAATTTTCCTTGTCTTCCAAAAATTTAATTTTATCAATATTTGTGGCTAGAATATGAATTATTTAGAAAAATTCTTGTATTGAGGGAAATCAACTAACTGAGATGTGAAGATAATAATTTATCACAAGTTTGATATGAATACTTATTGGAAATTTTGTAAAAATTAGTCAAATTAACGGAAAAATATTTATTCAACATTTTAACTTACAGTTATAAAATATTCCTTCAATGTATAAATATTAACTCGTAATATATATTGTAAATCAGTTCTATATATTCTTATTTGTACATTATAAATTATAATTTATAAATTATAATTCTGTTCATCATACTCTCATTAAAATATCATAAATAATAAGATACCACTGTAAGACATTACATATTTATAAAATTATTGATACAGAAACCATAAAATTTAAATAAAATGCAAACGAATACAAAACGTGTCTCTAAAACTTTACAACTAATAATAACTAATTTATTCAATATTTACAGTCAAAATTAAATTAACAAAATTCTTATTTTATATAAATTAAATGTATATTTTAATGAAAATTTGATTTCATTAATTTATTAAATCATTAAATTAATAAAAAATTTTACTTCCTTAAATTTTATTCTATTATATTTCTTTTATAAATGTTTTATTTTATTAACCTATTAATTAATCATCAAAATAACATATAATCATTTAATTTTCTGAATCTATTAATTAATAATCAATTTGATAAATATTTGACTTTGTTTTATTAATTCATTAATTATTCGTTAAATTAATACAAATTTTACTTTATTATTATAACTTATTAATTCATAATTAAGTTAATAAAGTAAACATTTCAATACGAACAAATTTTTAAGCAATCCTGTCTTTTATGGGGTGCCATAATAATACTTTCAGACCAAACAAGAGTGAAGCACGTTACTTGATGCAAAACCACTAGCAAATTCATCGTGCGTGTAAAATAGTTGCCTGAACGAAAGTTAATTAACGAAAGTAGCCACTTTCGAGAATCTTTATTATTATCTATCGTTCCTGATCGCTTATTATTAAACCTTAGAACACCGTAATACTCTTATACTGTGCTCTTGCAGAACTTTTTTCAACATCCCTCTCCTTCCCGCCAAGCTTGATCTGCAAAAGTATCCGAGGCCTGCGTGTGCACAGTAATCGGCTTATACTGAGTCGATTATCGTCGTTATAGCTTTATACTGCAAAGTATACTACGCTTGGTTGCCCCTCGATCGATCAATTACATCGAATTTTAATTTCGGCCTTTTGATACCCTACGGCAATAGAAAAGACGAAGCCGCGTGTTGCTGAATACTAATAGCAAAGGAAAGTACATAGCTGGTGGAGAATTTGTTTTCCCTTTTTGTATTCAAAACTGATTCCAATTTCAAAAACCAATCCCAAGAGGGATTTTTCATTTAACGAATCGCTTTAACAGCTGACTCGCTCTTTTTATTATACGTATAACAGTGAGTATCATAAATATAACAACTTCGCAAAATTTAAACGATCTTATAAAGTTTTGGAGCTAAGTTACACCATAACGTTACTTTGTGTTGATAAATAGAGCCATAGAAAGAAACTTTGAAAGAACAGTTTCATGAATTTATTGAAATTAGTACATTAAATTGGAAATATAATAAAATTACTATTTAGTTATTGTTTAGTAAATATAGAAACTCTGATAGAAAGTTGTTTTATTTCAGTTTTTATGGAATAGAAATATTTAATCATTTATTACACTTCTTCCTACAGGAATTAAATCGAAAACTCGATTTTCCATAGTGGAAATGAGATTTTCTCTTATTTTCTCGTCTATCTATCTTAAAATGTGCGAGGATAATCAAACACAAATATTATAATTCCGTGTCTAAGCTCCTGGCGATGAAATAAAATAAAATAAGGGAGAAAAGCGTATCTGAGAATCGCTTAAATCACGAGAAACGGCAACGCGTATCGTCGAGTCACAGAAAAGATGAGAAGAATGGCGGAAAAGGGATCGTATTTCTGGACTGATCTGGGATTATAGCGCGAGTAGAAGGAGGATATACTTTTCACAACTCTCCCAGTCCAAAATCTTCCAGAGAGGCGCGAGAAACGCGAAAAAGCCAACTGCTCGACTCTCGAACGCGATACTAGAAACGATTCTCACGAGAAATTTTACCCTTCTTCGAGGTGCAACCATGCAGAAAGTAAAATCCTGTTTTCGTAATAATATCCCTCGAATCGTCGACATCTTAAACAGTTAAGAAATTCTCCTCTAAATTCGACATTCTCTTCTTTCTTTTCGTAAACTGAAGAAGAAACGTAGAGGTTACTCTACCCTTTCCCGTGTTTTTTTTTCTCTTCTTTCTCTCTTTTTTTTTTTCTTTTTCAAAATTGTGCTCTCGTTCGATATCAGTTCCTTCGTTGGAGGGGAAACTTTCCAATTTAAATTCAACTTCGGTACCCGACCTCCTTAAAATTCCACGATTCTGGGACACCAACTTATGCTCGCCACTGAGGTCAATGAAACAGAAAAAGCAAAATGAAAGAAACATCCTCAGTTGGGTACTATAGATGCTGCTTTATTCAGATTGGTACCGTGGGCTTTGCTTCTCGTTTCAACCTTCACTTCCGTCATATTAAACTGGACAGGTTAACGTGCGGGTGTTTTGAGATTTCTGAAATTATTATGATCGCTTAGAAATTGTCTATCAATTATTTAAAGCTTCGACAAGAACAGAATTGAAGGTACGTTTAAAACGACACTTTCTTTCGTTGTGTTTTCAAGGAAATATAGCAAAGATTTTTAAACTTTTGCTAATTATTAAGAATCTTTTTATATGTGTATATTAATATTTTTTGTCATTCCATATTTTGGATCTCTGATTCCTTGAACACGTCTCTGTCCTCAAGATTTTAATATTTGAATAGAATAAATAGCAAATCAGGAGACTTCAACAGATTTCAATAGATTTTCTTATGCTTCCTAGTAGATTCTAATAGAATTCAGCAGATTTCAGCAGATTTCAGTCGACGTTAGTGAAATTTATTAAAATTTGCCAGATTTCGAATAGAGTTCGGTGAATTGTAATATATTTTAATAGATTTCCACAGGTATAAGAGATTTCAGTAGATATTAGTAGAAATATAGTAGATTTTAGTATAACTCAGTGAATTTCACTACATTTGTTAGACGTTCTAACTTTTTAGTAGATTTTTACAATGTTTCTTTTAGGACCTCAATATTTTTCCAACGACTGTTTCCTGTCGAACAAAGGAGGATGCAAAGATATGATAATTTCAGTAAGCTCGATTCTTTTTATCGTTTTTATTATTACTGAGTGATAATTCACAATCATCGTGAAGTACTTATTCCACCTGCAAATGCAAATGGGTTAAACTTACAAAATTCTTCACATTCAGTAGCTAGATTTTAGTAAACATTCGCGTAACTCAAGTTGACTTCACTAAAATATAGTAGATTTCAGTAGATTTTAAGTAGATTCTTTTCTCTCCCGGTGCGCTGCATCAGATTACGATTAATCGCGTTCGTGTCTCGGTCGAGTAACTTATGCACCGGCTCTTGAGTATATACGGGGCACAGGAATCGACGTAAATCATGTAATATAGACAGGATCTGGAATAAGAAACGCGGCGAGTTGTCACGTGGCTCGTATCAAAAAGCAAACTTTCTATCCGCGGAATAGAAGTCTGTTTCGTCTCGAAGATCATAGCGAATCGGGAAGAAGGTAAAGCCACGGGTTTTATGAATATATCACGAGATCACTGTACCGCCCCCATAGATCGCTCTCCGTCCGAAATCTGCTCTCGGGACTCGTAACACTGAAACCTTGAGAGATGACTGTACTTCTCTACGCTGCTAAAGAAGATTGTACATCTACCAAGAAACTGAGAAGTTCTATTAAAAATTTCACGTACATATGAAAACGTGGAGCATAAATTAACCCTTTGCACTTGAAAGGTGACTGACTCTAATCTGGCTATCACGTGATAATAAAAAATAAATCAAAATCGGTTAAATCGATCGATGATCGCTATCAATAAGAAGCAGATTAATAGGCTTCCTACAGATAAATATTGGCAGCGAGAAGTCGATTAGTAGACTTCCGGTAGATAAAGTATAACGACACTTGAGAGGCCAAGCTAACTTTAACCCTTTTTTATATCGTTGCGTATGCGATGATACCTCACTATTCACATCAATGCTAATTATATTATTTGTGTGAGTGATAGTAAATAAATATTACGCATTTTCAATGGCCGGATAACTATATATGTTTATAATAATACTAGAATGTTGTTTCACTGACGTTATACTAGCTACACGAATCACTTGTTCTGCTGAGACTTGCTGTGCATTGTGGGATTATCATTTGATATTAGTAATTTTGTTACAAATTATTGAAAATGCAGTATTTATGCTTTATACTACGGATACTGCATCAAACTATGACCAAATGATAATTCTTCTTACTTGCAAATACTGTTTATGAAAGAAAACTGATCTTTCCATTTTTTCTAACGATTTTGAATAAATATTATTAACACGATTTTCAAAAAATATTGAAATACAATTTTCATTAATTCATTTTCTCCTTATTTCGTAGTATGTTCCTTTTTGAATTTTGTAAATATCATTCTTACGTTTTTTTATGACTTTTTTCTCAAACCTTACTAAATTACATCAAATTGGTTCGATATTTTTTGTTTAGGTACAATTAAAAGGGTTAATTTGCAGCACTGTATTCATAATTCTATTATAAATAATTGAAAATGCAGTATTTATGCTTTATACTACGTGTTCTATATCAAATTATGACCAAACGATGATTTTTCCTATCAGCAAATACTGTTTGTAAAAGAAAACTGATTTCTCCATTTTTCCGAATGATTTTAAATAAATATTATTAGCACGATTTTTAACAAATATTGAAATACAATTACCATTAATTCATTCTCCCCTTATTTCGTAATATTCGTTTGTTTATTTTTTTTTTTTGGGGTGATTTTTTCTCAAACCTTACCAAATTACATCAAATTGATTCTTCGCTTAGGTACAATTCTTTCCATCGACACTAAAAGGTTTAAACCATGATTTTACCTCGACCGAGAGATTTTAAGCCATGTTAATTGCTATCGAATGGTCACAAGTGGTCCACAGAGACTTTCTGAAGCACTTCCTGTGTGTCTTCGCCAAATTGAAAGGAAATTTAATCAACGGAAAGTTCAAAGGTAGTCTCGTTCAAAAATAGCGTAGACAGGTGTTCACGTCATAAACTCGATCCCTAACACCCTGCACATCGTACAGCAAACACGTTTATCATCGTCTTTGATATTCTGTTTGTCTTACTGATCATTCACCGTATCTAAAGATTTATCTATCTCTCTGAGTATTTTCTCTTTCATTCGCCATGATTCGGTGATTCAAGTTTCACAGTACAGGAGGTTATCTCCCGGGTTACGATTGCCGATCGATGGAAAAATTTTCAGAAAACTTCCAACATCACTAGCTCTAGGAGAGAAGGGTGCGCGTGCTTAATATTTCTCCAGGAAGAACCACGACGTATCTCTGCCTGGCTACGGAATCGTTTTTGCTCTGTGTGAACATTCATCAGATCGTTTCGTATTACGTGCATCCGTCTCCGGATAGAAGAAGGAAGATATACCGTACACACCACAGGAACCTCGCCCCTCTTTTCTACCATCGTTGGTTCGTTGAAACCAGCGTAGAAAGAAACGACGACTGGTTCTCTCCGGACGGGGGTTAGACGAATGGTTGTTTATCGCCATTGAAAATATTCCAGTATCCGACTCCAAGGGGGCTGTTGGATAAATGCGACTAGCGGGTGGTTTCGACCCCTTTCTGTCCGGTTCAACCGGATTTCCGATGCGCTAAGGGCGGAGTTTAATGCTCGGTGGCTCTCCAGCCGGACAAGGAAATAATTCAACCGAGAGAACGTGTGTGACAGACATACACACGTAGCTATCATGTGATTTTATATTGCATCTTTTCTCTTCTTCTTTCTGTTTTTTTTTTCTATCGTTTTTATTAACACGTTAAGCGCTACGTTGATTTCGGTCGACGAATGGTTCAACAATTTAGTTTAGTTTGCAAAGTGTTGTGTAATACATTTAACGAGGAAAATCGCGACTTTAAAACACCTGCAGAGGAAAGCTGTATCTTTGTTTGAACTGTTTTAACGAAATCCATTGATTAAATTTGAGACTCTTCATTTTTCGAGGACTAACAAGTTGTTAATTGGTTAAGAGACGTGTCAGACACTGGTGAATGACGATCTGTACTTTTCGAGTAGTCATTAATGACTGACGATATGAAATTTAGAAAATTATTGTGGCGGTTCAGATTTATGGATTGGGATAATTATTCCTATGAATTATCGGTGTGAATAATTTTATTATAACAAACTGTAGTTCTATTAAATATTTAGATATACTAAAGAAAAGAGAACGAGCAGCTTTTTCAACGTTTTTAAAGCTTTAAACGTAGAATACATGTGCAATGACCGAATAAAACGAAATCATTGTACGCTTGTAAACTTTTTTATAAAATTTCGTTTCTATTTCTGGTGCAGTTACAGTTATTATTTGACACGACACCAACGATATTAACGCCACGTAGCGGACAATGAGTGAACTGAACCGTCACAGTTTTTCATAAGAACCAGGTTGAATAACATATTCTGTGTTAAAAAAGAAACGAGTGAACAACAAATTTGTCTCTCGTGATATTCCCCTTTGAAAATCTTTTAAATTCTGTTACAAACATTTTTCATAACCTTAAAAACAATGTAGATATTTAGGTAGCCTCCTATAATTGGGACACTCTGTAATTCGAAATAATCGATAAAAGCTGATAGCAGTAGAAAAAAGAAAAGAGCTAATATTCGCAAATAAGAATAAAAATGGTAAAGTTTCAAGTGAAACGGAAATACCGTGTTGAAGCATCAGTTGAAACTCCGGGAAGTAGAAATAAAAGGTAGTATTCCTACATCTCGACTCTTCCCCTCGAAAAGCATATTTTCCCCAATATGTACTCGCTCTTCTCCCTTTTTCTTGCACGGATTGCCATATCGAAGGCGAAATACGTAACTTTATAACACACTACATGTGACACAAATGGCGAAATTCGATAAGAAAACACGTAAGAATCACGAGACACAAAGTGCAACTTTCTCCTTGGTACCGTTTCAAAACTGAGGCTGATCGCTGATTATCGAGCATCGTTGTTGACGTTGAAGCCAGAAATTTCGCCAAAAATGAAGGATTTTGCGGTCCGATAGGAGGGACCCATCTCCGTATATTAACTCAATTCGATTTAACGGATCGTCTCTTCTCCTGCTTCCGGTCGCGGGCAAAATCCCTGAAAATCCCCTGCTAGAGAGAGAGTAAAGTTTGAACGATGAGAGTGGGACAGTACAGTGGGCTGGCGAAGAGAAAGGGCGAGGCGGAGGGACAGGGAGTGAACGCAGGGTGGAAGTGGGTGGGCGTAGGAGAAGGTTGGAAAAATCAGCGAAATAAAACAAAAAAAAAAAAAAGGAAGAGAGAGAACAGAGAAAGGAGGAATGGGGCAGGTTACACAGCTCTCGGTAAACACGCTGATATTCCCTTTTTGCCTCTTTCTTTCCTTCTTTTCTTTCTTCCTCTCTTCCCTTTCTTTTCCCTTTTCGTTCTTCCGTTTCCTACAAACTTCCATCTTTTTTTCTCGCGCGTACATGCACACATAGTAGACGTACCCTGCTCCCCCTTCTTTCGAACTTTCTCTTCACCCTTGTTCCGCTATTCGAAGTAGTACCTTTCTCCCAATATAGAAAATAGATCTCCACGGTAAAGGGGCGTGGCGTAGCGCGATACGTCCACGTGGGAAGAGAGATCGTCCTTTTCGTAACAACCAGCCACCTCGACGTATCCCAACAGCGTCCCTTTTGAATCTATTTTTCCCCTCCCCCTTTGAACGGCACAAAAATTTTCCTTGTTCCGCGCGCGCACGGCTGACAAATAAACAATGAAGCCGCATATTTATGCCGGGAACAGCCTAGCGTCCATCGTAGTGGTTTTCGAACCGTTTCACGTCACCTGGATCGAAAGAAAAGAAGAAAAAAAGTGTGAAAAAAGGGAAAAGGGACGAAAAAACATACAGAAACAGCGCTACCGATGCAGGCCACTCCCCTCTTCTCCCCTCTCCTCTGCTTCTGTATTCAGACTGTAGGTGGACCGTGAAATCTATACCAGCAGTTTCAAACGAAGCGCTCCTCCTTTTTCGCTCTTCGCTTGGAACATGCGACGTATGTATGTATGTATGTGCTATATAGCATTCGAGAAGAAGTAACGGTGGAGATGGTAGTAAATAAAGCAGCCGTTCGCCGAGTGCCTGGCACATGGGGTTGCACCTTTAAACCTTTGGCTGTGGCATGCTCTAACTTGGAACCGTCAGGTTATGTGAAATTATTGTAGGATTTCGGTTGGTGTGAATGGAGGTGGGGCTTTTTTACTTGGTACTTTGATTAATTTTAAAGTATCTGCATCAGTGTGTATATACTAAAAATTAGCCAGAAGTATGCCAAATAGAATTGCAAGTGTAATTAAAGCCAAAGGACTATGGATAAAATATTAATTGTTGTGTCCAAATATCACTATGTTACGTGAATATCTAACTTATGTCAAAAGATTGGTTATTATTTGTTATTAATGCTTAGAGAATTCAGACATTCCACTATAATACATTGTTTTTGATAATATTGAATAAAAAAAAGTTGGTTAAATCAGTAATGTCGTTGTTAAATTAATTTTTATTTTATTTCGTGGAACATTGACTCAATTTTGCTCCTTAGTTGTATATACAGTCTGTTACAAAAGTATTCGACCACCTTTTAAAACAGAATAATTCTTTTAAAATTGGATCGAATAGCATGAGTCTCTTGGAGAAATTAGATTTATTTACTAGATGTAGACAAAGGCCTACGATCTCAGCAGACACAAACTTTAAGTAAATCTTTAATTGTTAAAAATCAACGTCATGTTGTATACAGGTGGACGTATCTTTTTATGAACTTTATGATACGATGAAAAGATTGTAATTATACATAAGAAAAAAAACACAAGTGATATTGAAGAAAGTTGTTATAAAGGAAAATTTGAAATTTTTTACTTATCATTCAGTACTCTTCTAGGTCCGCAAGGTTACCTATTGCACATCATTATACAGAAATTCAAGGTAACTTCCATACCTCGATAAAGTAGACCATCAAAAAATTAATTATTACTCTGTACAATCAGCTTGATATCAAACAACGTTCGTTGGAAAATCTCGTCGATGCAACAAATAGTTTCTGAGTAAATTTAGGTGGCCTAGTCGAATGACTCACTTTGTCTATCAATGAATCTGTGAGAGTGTATATACACGCTTTTTGCATATATTTATGAGTATGAGAGAACGTATATATACGTCTTTAGCAGCCAGAAGGATTAAAGTATAAAAAGCAATCCTTTGTAGTTCTTCTTTTCTTTTCTTTTTTTTGAGTTCTTTCTTTCTTAGGATTTAGCCCATTAAGCAGCATTATGTTTATTCGACTGGCTATACATACGTACTGCTAGGCGGGTCGTTTAACCGCGTTGAATTTGGAAGGGGTGGATTTAGTTGTACCATTGTTAAGGCGAATTAAGGGTAACGTGTTGTACACTTCTGGCTTGCTGCTAATTAAAATCCGAAGATGAACGTTATCACCTTTTTACGTTCATCTTCGCGCGAAAGTGTTTTACGTGGACTAAACGATTCTCGAGTTTTAGAATGTTCCTATGAAAAGTGTTATACGATTTATTCGTTGAAGTTCAAGCTTTTGAAATAAATCATTTTTTCGTTGTTTATGGATCTTCGTAATTTTCTGATGATCCTCGTGTGTCACACAATTGTACTGAAGTTGTGATTACGATGCTGCTCGCTTGGTATTAAGTAGATTTAGTAGATTTAAGCAGACGTGTGTACATTATGGCAGATTTCAGCAGGTTTTAGGAAGATTTAGGAGAATCCAGTGAATTTTCATAGGTTTCAAAAGATTTTAACAGAATTCACCAGAGTTCAGTAGATTTTAGCAAAATTTATTAAATTTCAGCAGATTTTGTTAGGATTCAGTAGACTTATTAGATTCTTTTAGAATTCAAAAGGTTTTGGTATGCTTAGCTATGTTCGTTCACTAAATTTCAGAGGATTTTAGAGAAATTTTAGCAGAATTTCGTAGAGTTTAACAAAAAATTAAAAGAAAAAGTCAAATTTTAATAAATTTTCGTGAATGTCGACAAAGTTCTTTCGTATTCAAAGTTCGTACTCACATTTAGTTCTAATATATGCAAACAAGAGTGTACACATGATAATATGTATAAAACAAAAAAAAAAAACAAATCCTTCTTACAAATTATAAAATATCCAATTTCTCTATAGTAATTATGTATTCTTGCTCCTTCGATTAAAATATACTTTCATAGTTAACCATAATTCTTCTTTCTACGAGCAAAGAAAAAAAGAAAAAATCAAGTTACAGAGAGTTAATAAATTAGAAATACACCTAGTTTAAATCGAAACTACACTGTAGCTAGTTTCTCATTTGTTAGCTACAACTTGTTTTTTGTCAAAAGTTAAAAAACAAAGCCGTTTCTCAGTGATACGACACACGACTATACCATATTAAACGTACAAAATACAAAGGATACATCAGTTTCAGTCTACTCAAACACACAATGTCCAGATTTACATTTTGTTGCACAGTTTGGTACATTTTAAATAATGTAATAGATTCAGAATTGATTTATCGTCCTTTAAATTGCCCTCAAAATGTGTGTAATATTGAATTGTTGTTTACAAACAATATAAATTTGACAAATAAGTGAATACTGAATTAGACAAACAAAAAAGAGAAAACAGGAAAAAGGTAGACTACTCATTGATGTACCTAATATTTTGAAACGAAACGATGTTACATCCGAATCAGCGTGGAGCGAGAGAGTATGCAAAGTATGTTTGAACAGCTTTAACGTAAGTCGATCTGGACGTATTAGTAACCAGTGTTTGAAAAGAAAAATCACCGGGAGAACCTAAGCGTTTTAGCTTGCTGACTAGAGGAACGCCGGAATTTTCCGGGTAACCTTGCACCAGTCCGGTTCCCATGGGTATCTAGCTTTTAAACTCCTCCATTTTTTATACATCCGCGGTTTCTGTACAAAGTCTGCAAGAGTCAGCATTTCCACTTTTCTTTTTTTCTTTCTTTCTTCTCTCTTTCTCTCTCACTCTCTCTGTCTCTGTGTCTGTCTCACTGGTTTCTCTTTTTTATTTTTTTAAACGGGAGAGTAAGCCGCATAAGCCTCAAGTATATTGTCCGAACCTCCGTTTTTCCAGATATTCCGTGATACCGTGGAATCTCCGGGTTTTCACGAATAATGGCCGTGAGATTTCTCACCGTCAGGCAATTCACGGGAACCCCATGAATTATTTTGCTAAACCGTCGTTATAAAGTTTCGAATTAATCAAACGAATCTCTAGATTATTTAATTATTCCCGATGCCCCGATTGTCGATAATTATACGCGGTTATGCATAATTACGCAATGCCTTTGATAATACGATTTCGATATTTGCATCGATTATCTGACGTTGGTAACATCCACGTCTTCGTATCGTTATTGTGTTCATTGTTTATTCTAATTTGTTATTCACGTTGATCGTAGCTAACGTTTAATCCTTTATCGAAATCAATTTTTTATGAATTTAGATGTAACAAATGTTTTATTCGAAAGAAATGAAAACAGATCGATTATTGAAATAATTTGCATTAAAAATTATGAAAGATAGGTCATTTTTCTGCAATTCTTTCAATTTGCGAATATTATCGCTAATCTTTCGCATTGAAAGGCTCCACTTGTTTCTGTAATTTCAGTTCCGCTTGAAATATGCTCCCGGTTTGCAAAAGCAGAGTAGGAATAATTACGCATGAAATTCAACCGTCGAAAGTTCATCAATCATGAGATTCGTTCACGCAGCTGCTCCGCTCGAAAAAAAAAAAAAAAGAAGAAATGGTTGGAGGGACACAGAATAGCAAAGGAAACTCGATCTTGCGCGATATATATATATATATTTTTTCATTCTTTCTTTCTTTTTTTTTTCCTCTCATTTCTCATTACCACGATCACAATAGACTTTCTAACGCGAACGAGGGGGAGGATTGTGACTGCTCGATATAAAGGGCAGCGAGCGTGGCGTCTGTGTCACAATTTAAACGGCTGTCATCCCCCTTCGAAACGGAGAAGAAAGGGTCGTGACAATATTGTGCTCGTAGTTCATAGGTTCCATGCTCCCCCGAATCCTTCACTCGGCTATTTGTTTGACGTGTCTGAGGTTTGTATCTTCAAAGGGTCAAGCACGTGCCCTCTCTTCTTCCTCCCTCTTTATCTTCCTTTTCCCTTTCGGCTGCGTATGGGTCCATATGGCGGTGAATGTATAAATAACGCGCGGTTCGTTCTATTGTGGGCTAAGTAAACACGAAGAATACGCGATGTGTGAGACAAAGAGAGAGCAAGAACACGTTTGCCATAGGGTAGAGATGAAGAAATAATGTTTGAAGAGAAGCAGAGTTCGCTGCAGCTATGCTTGACACGAAAATGGTAGAAATGAGAATGAAAATGGCGTGTATCGTGTTGGGATGTTTAGAATGTGGCAAGTGTTCGGTAGAAAGGAATTATGGCAATGAGGATGATAGGTCGATTATGGTGAGTGATATACGGTAGACCTTTGTGTGACACGAAGTCAAATAACACGACGTAACAAATCGTGATAGTATCTCGTATATAATACTGTATAGCTGATGGAAATGATACTAGTTGTTTGAAAAAAAAAAAGAATGATTTATTCTTTAAATAGAGAGTCATTTTTCTCCTTCGTTTATTCATAAGTGTTTTCTCATTGTTTCACTTTTCACGTAATCACTATTTGACGTTAGATTTCCAGTAACTGTATCGGTGTATAGTTGATGGAAGCGATGTACATTCTTCGAACGAAATCGCTCATTTCATTGAATTATTGGAGAGTAATTCTTTCATCATTTTATTAACGTTTCTTTAACTCAATACTTAATCCCGATTTTTCTTTGTTCATAAAAAGAGTAATTATAGTTGATTGAAATTTTACATCTTGTTGAAGAAACTAAATAAGTATTGCAATAACTTTACTGGTAATAATGTAACAGTACAGCAATATGTCAGTAACTTTCAGATCACGTGACAAATATTTGTTTCAAACATTTTGTATAACGAAGCCTGTCATTCTTTTGTGAATATATATTTGCAAATGTATTATATATTCCATATTTGTGTAACTTGCATTATCGATCGAAAGTCTAGAATCACCTGTCAATTTACATTCATATTAAATCCGCCACTAATTCTTTATAAATTTGAAATTAACTTGTCGTAGAGACCAACAGCAGTTTACCATATTTCCATTGTTAATTTCGATTTACCTTCTTCGATAATAATTTGATAAACAATTGATAATCTCGATATACCTCGTTTCTTTGATAAAAATTAAAAAAGACAAAATTTTCAAATTGCTAACTTTTGAAAATTTCTTCTGTTCTTATTACACATAACGATCCTAAATTATCTACCTCGTGTATTCACATATCACGACGGAAACACCGAAATAATCCCGGAATGCAAATGATTTCGAATTGTCAACGATCGACAGAAAGTTTCGCGGAAGTTCAACGAAATGGTCAATAGAAAAGCAGGAGACAAAAGGAACAGCCTGCCCTTTTCGTTCCCCGAATGTCTTTTCCGATAGTTGTTGTACACAGTGTGCCACTTTGCCTTTTTAAGACCAGTAAACGTTCTCCTACTTCGCAGTTAAATGTTCCTGTTCAACGTGAAAAGAATTCCCCAACGTAAATCGTACCCTCGAATCCTCCACGTGATCCATTACCATCGCGTTACTTTTCTCCCAGATAATCGCGTATCTTCAGCTATGAATACCGACGTGAATCGTAGTCCCTTTCGAGCAATGTCTACGTATTGTCCTACGCTTCTTGATATTCACATTCACAACGTGAACATAGATCCAAAGAGAACTTATGGATATTAGTCGCGAGAGATGGTTATATGAATACGCCGGCCATACTAGAGATCGTAAATCACTGTGGTAAATCCGTGCTGGTGGAGCTGGTCGACTACGAGAAACCTGTACTTTATCATGTCGAATGACGAAGGCACAAACGATCTGGCTGCCAGGAAGAATTAGCGTTGACAGCCACTTCTTCCAACTATAAGCACGATTATCCCTTGGCTGGACTCCTTGAGAAACGGAATTGCAAATTAATTATCACCCGGACGAGTAAGTGAGCTGGTTGGCAAACGGTTTTTCGATGGACAAACAGAGAATAATCGTGATGGTTAGCTAAATGAAGCGAACGTTCTAATGAATCGATCGTTTTAAACGTTCAAACGCAGGAAGGAGGCTTTATGGACAATTTCAAACGTTGTTGCGTTCCTTGAACGATTTTGAAATCATGAGTATCAGCAACGCTATAGTTTTCAACAGAAAAATAGTTGGACTATGATAGCTGGGATGATATCCAGTGATCTTAAGTTTTCTTAGCCGGGAAATAGAATTTCTCGTGTTGCACACACGCAGCAGACGTTCCTTAAAGTGTTTCTCGTTTATTCTCGAAATTATGGCCACGAAGAGGTGTCGTCGGGTAATGCGATCAGCTGTGCCGTATGACAGAGGCATTTTTCACGTTGGCCAATTGCAGGTCACGTATATGGTGCAACGCGAGCCTCTCTGATCCACGTATATACGTATCGCACGTACATTTTTGGCACGGTCGTGAACACAGCCGTCCCGCTTACCAAGAGGACACGTACGCGGTGTACACGTGGGCTACATCTTCCCCGCAACTCGGGGCTCGTTTCTTTTCAAAAGAAACACTTCGTCCTCTCGGACAAATTTCAGCGTGATTCACGACGATACCAGGACAACTGACATTTTTCATTTCGCGCTTGGCCATCTAGTCGCGCCACGAGTCAGCTACATACGTGTAACTAGCGCTTCTTGTTTGGAAGTTCTGCTACAAAGTGCCCCTATTTCTCATCGGCTTCCTCGTCGCAACATAATAAGTTATCGCATTGTTAGCAGATAGCGCAACGAAGTCGCGTGAATTTTGGAATAACGCGTCATTTTGTGTATACATACGTATATTTATATATATACACGCACACATGCACATAGATTCATGTATAAAACAGTTCTGTTTCGTTACAAGGGTAGCCCGGAGGGAGTTACATAGAATGGTTTAACTAACTAGGTGTGTAAGAGCAGTTGTATTCTCTATTTCAGGAAATATGTAAAATAGTTCAGTTGCACGTGGAAATTCAGAGGCTAAGGAAGCCTAGAAATTGAATTCCTCTTGTACTCTGGAAGTTTTTAACATTTAAGTTACACGTTCGAACTGGTTATCACTTTATCATGAATTATTTGTGTCTTCTACAGTAACGAAGTTTATTCTGAAGAATTGTAATTTGTCGATTTGTATAAAAAACCGTTGCTTCGCTAATTGTTAGCTGTCTAATATAAACTACATAATAGTTAATTATAATTTGTTGCATTTGATGTATAATTTCGTCCCTAAGTCTCTGGAGTGATGATTATTAAAACATGAATACAGTTGTCACTACCACTTTCTTTAGAGCTGCTTTGCGTAGATCTTGAGTAGGGGGGATAGCTTGCCACGCCCACTTTTCCTTCTTGAGGCAAGCGATGATGTTAAAAATCTCGAGTTAGCTTTGCTGGATTGTAGACTTCGAGTAGTGGGGATAGATTGCCACGCCCACTTTCCCTTCTTGGGGCAGGCGATGACGTCACAGGCGTCAGGTATGGTTTGCTAGATTGTAGACTTCGAGTAGTGGGGATAGCTTGCCACGCCCACTTTCCCTTCTTGGGGCAGGCGATGACGTCACAGGCGTCAGGTATGGTTTGCTAGATTGTAGACTTCGAGTAGTGGGGATAGCTTGCCACGCCCACTTTCCCTTCTTGGGGCAGGCGATGACGTTAGAGATCTCCAGTTTGCTTACCTAAATTCTAGTAACTAGAGTACTGTATAGTTGTGTAAGTAATGTACATTTTTTGTATGAAACAGTTCATGTTATTGAATACAAGGCAATTTTTTCAACTTTATCCACCCCTTTTTACTTGAACTTTGAGTTCCAGTAACTATTACACTGTATAATTGATGGAAGTGATATATATTCTGAACCAAATCATTTATATTATTAAATAAAGAGTAGATTTTCAAATTGGTATTCGTATTAGTTGAAATTCAAGTAATCATGCCAGCGTATAGTTGGTGAAAGCGATATACGTTCCTAGAATCAAATCATTTATTTGATCAAACAGAAGGTAATTTTTCTCCTCTTTATTCATAAATGTTTCTTCAGTGCTTCTATATATTGAGTGACTATTTCATTTTTTACACAAACTTTCGAACTTCGAATTCCTATAAAGTTTTTTTTTATAATATATAGAAAATTCGTTGTAGTGTAATTGATTATTTGTCAGCCAGTTTCCCTGAAAGACATTATTCTGTCGAGAGAGGTGAAACGAATCGTCACGCGTGCAAATAGCCGATCCTCGATTGCCGCCCCCGGTAACAACCGATTCACGCAATGCAAATGAAAATCTTATACAGCGGTTCGGCGCACATCGGCGAAGTGTGTGCCGCTCAAGTCCGCTTTCGAGTGTGCTCGCTGCGTTAAACGTAACCAAATGGGAATACCGGCGACCGATGAAAACGAAGCGACTGCTTGTGTTCTAACACACTCCCTGTTGACATTGCATTAACCTCGGAATAATTACTCACGTATCGATCATCGTGTCCGGTGTAATTGGTTTCAACGTGACTGGCCGGCCTATCGGCTACTTAAATTGCAGTGAATCGTGGATCAGGACATCTCGCGAAGAATTGATTTCCACCTCTTGTTCTATAGTATAGAACTCGATATCCCGCTTTATCATTATCGCTTTCGAATTTACGATTGCATGTTGTTTAATTGAGCGAACCGCTGAGAATCGTCCCGCAATTTGTACGCGTTCGCCTCGTTAGCTATGTAAAATTGCATTTTTAACGCGGAACATATTGAAATTGTGGATGGTGACCGTATTATCCGAAAGAGATTTTATTGATGGGACATGGTTGTGCTGATCAACGTCGAATTTGCTGATTATTATTATTATTTTTTTTAATCATGATGGACTGTGGTATTTGTTTCTTTCGTCAGTTGATGATGTAACTTTAAAATTGTATCTCGTGAAATTTATGTCTTGGAGAAAATTGTTTAATAGTATTGAGGACAATGTGACGAACTATCCATTTTTCTTTTTGAAAATTATTATTAATTTCTTTTGAGCGAAATTATATATGAGCGAAAATATCCCGGCGTGTCAGTTTTTAGATCTCGCGAGTTCTACTCACCTTTTGATTCCTCAAATCTTTCCTCAGCTCATACAAATGGATATATATCATAGCTGTATTAATAGAAAAATATTCTTAAATAAATCATAATTTATGATGTGTTTAATACTTTTGCGAGCAAATTGGTATATACATAATGGTGTATTAATCTCTTTAAAGATTCTCTCGTACGTAATAGTACCACATAATCAATCTCGCGAGCATATACGTCAATTTCTCTGTTAATATATGTATCGTGAAATCTCATCAGCTATGCGTTACGTCAAATCCTACATTGGCAATATTATCTGTAAACAGTGATTATTCTTCGTAGTTATCGAAAGCGACGGTTTAATTAATACCCTCTGCACGACCATACAGAAATGCGTATATCGATTAACAGAAAGCATTAAGCACTGTGTTTAAGCGAATCCATCAAATGACTGTTGAATCTACTACTTCTACCAATATTAGTCATTGTTAATGTGTAATTAAAAATCAGAATTGTCAAGAAGTAAGTTATTTTCTTTTGTTATTTTTGACTATAATAACTAGAATTGCTCGTTCCTTGTTCTTCAAAATTTTTAGGCACAAATGTAGAAGTTACACGCTTAGAGAAAAGTATCGAAGTGAAAAAATATTTTTAGATATTTCATGATAATTATTATATTTTATATTGACTTTCAAAATTTGATTCGTGCAATTGAGATTTCCATTTACTGTAGTGAGATGAACGAATGCCTGGAAAATGTTTAAATAGCATTGAATATGAGATTACTAAATATTGAGTTTGTTAAAAATTATTAGAAACGTTAGATGTTTAAAAATTATATGCAAAAAAGTGATTTACTTTACAATTAACAATAATAAAATTATGAGAGTATGTTGGAGAATACTTTACTAGCAAAAACAAATTGCAACACCATGAAATTAAATTGCACAAATCTGAAATTTGCATATATTGCTTTGAAATGCATGAAATTAAAGCTACAGTAATTGTACATTGTTACGCATCGTTGGATTTAAAAAGTAAAGGGAAATATATTCATCAGACAAGAGAAAGGAGGGGATGGGTGCATAAAATTAATATAAAAAATTATTTATTCAGAAATTTATTGCTGTAGATTTATAGACCTTTAAAAATGGTATAACTTTTATTTAAATCTTGTTTCGATGTCTTTTACAATTAAGGAACAATATGCATGTAAATAAAAGGGAAGATATCTACCTTACAGTAGAAAAATGGTACCAACAAGATAAAGTAAAATTCCTAGATTAATCCAATAGACATTTGTGCAAAGTTTCAACGAAAATCAATGTGCAACTTTTACAGAAAATTGGAGGGGGAAAATGAGGATTTAATATTAGTAAAAAAATTATTTCTTTAGCAATTTATTTATACAAATTAATAGATCTTCAAAAATGATGAAACTTTAAAATCTTTTGTCGTTATCTTTTGTAATTATCAAATAACGTGCCTGTAAATAAAAAAAAAGTGGTTCCTATCTTATAGTAGCAAAATTTCAATGAAAATCACTATATATATCTTATCGAATTTTCTCTCTAATTAGAAATCAGATATTCAGTTATTTAAACTGAATATTTACTCTGTAAGAATGTGCTTTTTCCCTGGTGAATAACTTTTAAAACGTAGCGAAATGTGGATAATGACACATCCCTCTAGGAACGACAGAAAATCGAGTGTCTGTCGACGAAACGTCATGTCGACACACCAGGAGATACTTCTATAGAATTCCAATCCGATATTATTACATCAATGTCACGATAGTATGTTGGAATCTTTTCCTTTGAGCATTCAATATAATCTGCGGAGTAATCAGATTGTGTACCTTCGGTCTGAAGTTGCAATTCAATTTTGCGTCAGAGATAAGGATTTCTGATTGAGGATCAGGAAGAAGTTTAAAACCGTAACGTTACACTCTGTTCTGGTTGATATTAAATTCTACCTGGTATGCATCAGAAGTTTACGAATGGAACTGTGTTCAGAATCCTTTCGCGACAGGATCAGCTACTAACAATAGGGACGAGATAAACTTTCTAAGTGACTAATTAAATTTTTGCAACCTGAAATGCTGTATTAATAACACTACATCAACATAAATGTGTTCCCAGAATCAGTGAAGGAATAACATTTTTTCAATTAAAGCTTCGTTTTCGAAAAAAGAAACACAAGTTTGAAAATACGCCAGGTAGCCGTGTATCACTTTCGAAATACAGAAACAGCTGTTTTTCAAACATGGACAGTATCATGATTTGTTTCCTGTTGCTGTGACCCAGTTTGCTTGTAGAATGTGAACAAATATGTTTGCCTCTGGAGAGTTTGCATAGGTTTACGAATGTTAGCAAAGGTTTGCGAAGGTTTACGAAAGCTTGCTTACCACAAATGTGTACAAATCTTGCACCTATTAGACTTGTTCAATATTATTAACCTCAAACGAAACATTCAGAGAAGGTTTATATATTGCAATAACAAATAAAATAAAAGACAGTTTGTGCATGTTTGAGAGATGCATGCATTAGTCTTAGCACAAACAGAAATAGACAGGTATAACTTTTTAAAACGTGAATCCTAAATTATTCAGTTTGTTTATGGAATAAGGATAAATATATTTACCTATGGAATGTTTGCGAAGGTTTGCGAAGGTTTGCTCATCACAAATGGCAATGTACAAATCTTGCATCTATTACACTTACGCAACATTGTCAGTTCCAAAGTAAAACCTTCGAAAAGATTTGTACAGGAAAGGATCTGTAAAAGCAGAAGTAGAGTTTGCACTTGTGTGAGAAATGTACACTCTAGCTATTGCACAGATAGAAGTAGATAGGTATGATGTACATAAATAGATAGAAGCCAGACTGACTTTTCGAACTTTCAGGCTGTTCATGTAATCATCGAGTAGGAAATCTCTTTCCCAGTCGAAGATTTGTCGAAAGAGACATTCTGAACTGACTACAACCAAGAGTCGAGCGAGATATTCTTCCTCCTAGAAAGTTTCTCGTAGCAGAGAGTGCCTCACATAGCAGCGGAAAAATACGTGAAACAGTGAAGCAGATTTGAAAGGCACAGTTTGCAGTGGCTTTTAAATCTAACCAAGAATGTCCTTAATTTTTTTTTTTTAACTATAAAACAATCAACATACGTGAATTATTGATTCAGAAAATTTGCCTAACTTCGAATGATTTTTGTTTAAATTTTCCAACACAAAATGTGATTGCAATTTCACTTCTTTGAGATTTTGATATAATGATAACGCTATTCTCGTTGAAATATATAAATGATGACGTATGTTTTCATACAATTTCCATACGTACCCTATTGAAATACTACTTTTGTGTCAATAAGCAACGTTTATACATTAATTATACTCGTTAACGAATACTTTAATGACGAAATAGCAATTGAAATATTTTTAACTTGAATATTTTAAGGTTCTCGACAATGTGTCGTTTCTTTTGTCATTTTCCATGAAATGGTATAAACAATTGGCCGTTTACCACGCGACAGAGTTTAGAAATGGAAACATTTATAAAATAAGAAAAAAAGAAACGTTATTCACCCATTCTACGTTCGTGCAGTGCCTGCATACGTATGCAAGTGTAAAGGAAAGTGTCAAGAATTCAAGCTACACTGATATTTTTCTATAATTAAATATTTTCCAATGTGACTTTTTAACTTCGTACCAACGCTCTGGTGGAATTCGTAATTCTCACTCGCGGCGTGGAACGTGTTAAATAACAAATGAGGGTAACGATTTCCAGGCTGCGACACAAAATTTCAACGAGAGCTTACGATACTCCTGCTCTTTCCCTTAAATACACCGAAATGTTAATGTTCTCCGTGGAAATTCGAATATACAATTAAAAAAAAGAAAAAAATGAATTCTGTTTTCAAATTTTCCGGGAGAATAATTTTCCAGTTTCTACTATAAAGAAGGAAAAATGAACATGATGCAAGAGGAATACAATGACAATGCAGGAATAATCGAATGAATTTTCAACTTTGTCAGGGAACTTTAGAAACTGCTATTCCGAGTTAAGTGATGCTAGCTAGGATTCTGGAAACGAGACTTGAGAAGAAATACTCAGGAATTGGTAGAATGTTAATTCCCTTTCGACGAATGAATGAGAAAGATACAATCCAATGGGAAAAATATTTATAATTCACTATTGCTTATACAGTTTTATTTTAACTATTTGTTCGTCATTATTTTGTAACAGATAATCCATAAACAAAAATAACAGGAAGAAAATTCAATAAAACAATCCATAATAAAAAGAAAATTAAAAAATAGAAGATGTAGGAAAATAAAGAATAAAAAATAGAATAACAAAAAAGTAAAAAATAGGAGAATAAAAAAATAAATAACCAAAATAAACATCGATAGCGTTAGGACAATTATTTATTATGTGTCTAGGCGAACAAATGGATTTAAAAAAACGTTTGTGAATTTTTTATCACTGCATTAATGATTTTCCAGCATAAATAGTTGAATAAAATTTTATAGAAAATAGTAAGAGGCATTAATTAGTGAATTAAAAATTGTACAATTCATTTATCTGCAAAGAAACTACTATTGTAAAATTATAGTCACCTTGAAATCATTTTCTTCTTGCATGAACTATTTTTTTCATTTTTTTTTTGTATACTGCACAGAGTGTACGAATAATTCACATTTATATATTAAAAGCGCTCACCTTCTGTATATATATTCTCCCTCGATTTAGGCGGTTCTTTTACATGGAAGAATATAATTCAAATAAAAGTAAAAATAATAGTAATTAAAATAAACCCGATATTGTTACTATTATTTGCTTTCTCATCAATAATGGAAAAGAAAGAAAGGAACCTCGTGAAAAAGTCTGCAAATACGAAAAGAAATACTTAGAAAAAAACGTGATACTATTATTTATTACTATTATTCAAAGAAAACACGTTTATTATTATTATTTTCTTTCTCATCAATAATGAAAGAGGAAAAAACCCGCGTACGTATTGCATATAAATATATAGACAAAATTGAGTGAGAGATTTGTTAAAAAAATGTTTCCACACATTTTATATATATATTAAGTCTATGTATAGTTAAAATTTTATTGAAAAATCTATTAAAAATTATGTTCAACTAAAAAGTTAGTTAACTGCACGTGAAAAAATGTTCGTTGAATAAATGTTAAATAGAAATTCGAATTACAATATTAAACTTGATGGGAAGTTCGTCATTAAATTCATCATTAGAAGGGTAGCGCTTCCGTCATCCACGCGGGATCAATGTTCTTGAGATAGTTCGAAATGCTTGGCGCGATTTTAACGAGGAATCCTTGAAAATCCGCGACGTTCTCGTTAAAACTCAGCCAGGTCTGTTCGCTTCAATGACCGAGTACTTGCGTTGAATGTGTACCGAGAACACTTCGATAGGCGAGATAATTAACCAATAAACTAGAGCCTGCGCCACGACCTAGTCAAAGCTGGCAAATGTACAGTGAAAACAGTTTATTTGCCCAGAGTCTTTCTGGATATGAGCGTTTATCGATAAAGTTGTCAACCGTCTTTTTTTCTGATCGCATTTCTCTGCTCATCTCTGTTGACTCACTCCGCCACAAAAAGGACGAAATCTAGGTAATCTGCTTTTAGATTCGCAAGTTCAGATAATCAATTATTTCGTACCAATTTCGTACGTATCGTTTCCAATTTTCTAATTCATTTTATTTTCTCCAATTATTTTTATTTTTCGTTACTAGATTCAATACTACACTTACCAAAATAATTTTCAAGTACGCAAAAACTTATTAAAATACATGTGTGCGTTACTCCATGTAGTAGTAAAACTGTAAGATAAATCAGACTACGGTTCCCTTCAATTTTTTCTAATGGAAATAACTTTTATCTCGTTTGGAGGGATCAAGCTCTCATAAACAGACGAAATCGAGGGACTCCCTTCTTTTGGATAGAACACGAGTCAGGTAATAGGGAGAGAGCAAGAAAAGAAGAGAGCAAGAAGCAGAGAGAGAAAGTGAGACAAAGCAAGAGATGGGAGAAAATAAGAGAAAGGGAGGGAAAAACTGAGAGAAAGCAAGAGAAAGAGAGAGAAAATAAGGGAAAGAGAGGAAGAAACTAAAGAAAAAGGAAGATGCAAAGAAAGAGAGAAAGTAGAGAAAAAGAGGTGAAAAGAAAAAGAATGAAAATAAGAGAAACGACGATGGGAAGAAAAGGAGGAAAGTAAGATAATGGGAACTGAGGAGAGAGAGAGAGAGAGAGAGAAGAAAACTAAAAGAAAGGGAGGTGCAGAAAGAAAGTAAGAAAAAGAGGAATAGAAATAGCAACCGAAAAAAGAAGAGCAAGAGAGAGAGAGTGACAAAAGAAGAGAAAAAATGAAAGAAACTGAAGGAAAGATAGAATGTGAAAGAAAGGGATACGAAAAGAGAGAGAGAGAGAAGAAGGAAGCAACGAAAGAAGGAACGAAAAGGAGAGACAGAGATAGATAACGAGCATTGAGTCATATCTGTTGAACTTCAATCCATTCGAAAGGACAACGTCGGAATGGCATAATTAATGGCTGAGGCCTGGCTTCGATTGCCTGGAAGAGGGATTGATTTCGCAAACGATGTTCAAGCATCTTCGTTCCGAGGTCCCGAGGTATCTCTTCTGTACACTCGGTCACCGACTGCCGATGAGAAACTGTAAAAGAGTGGAACGAGAGTCTTCTCTTCTCTCACAGATCAATTGATCAGGCACAGAGAGACTTCATTACTACCCTTATATTCCCTCACGTCGCGGGTACCAGCAATTTTATTCCCACGTACACATCCTGCCAACACAAGATCCCTTCCTACATAGAAATTTTTGTACATGGTCCTCGTGAAAACTTGGATACGTAGAAAAAGAAACGGACGTGTAGTATTTCCCGCTCGTCGTGTTTCAAGCTTCGTTTCAAGAGGATAGACGCTGTCTCGCGGAGACTTACGCGTCAACTTCTTTGTTGAAGTTTGGGGGGAACAAAGAGGCGACGTCGGCACTGTACACGCTTGTAAATTTAATTCGCTTAATTAACAACCTTTCATAATTACGAGACGGTCCCTTTCAGTTGTCTCGCAAACAGACGATTCCCTCGTCGTAGGCTATGTTTCTTCTCTCTTTTTTCTGTTTTTTGACTTTTTTTACACCGTGAATGCTTCTTGCCTCGTAATTTTGCACTGACGTTCTCAACGTCGCGAAACAATTCATATAAATCCCTTTTCAAAGGCTGTTGTCATACTTGAAAGGCTGCATCCAACGACAGCTTAGAGAATACATATTAACGTGCGGTGTCCTATTAGCCGGAAGAGCTTCTGTATACGTACACTTCCGGTATATATACATTAATAACTATAAACAATTCTGATTTCTGAAGTTCTTCCATGGACACGTGAAGATCAACTTTGTCTTCTTTTATTTCAAATAGAATTTTGTAATATACTCATTTATGTATTTGTTATAAATATATATATATATATGTAATTTTTGATACATTAATTTATCCTAATGGTCATTTTTTTAACCCTCACATGAGGGTTTCAAGAAATAGAGACACTTTAGAATCTCAGGTGTTGTTTCACCCATTTTCACTTCTCAATTAAATTAAACTTACTATATTATAAGTTTAGAAACGGATTGTGACTTTAGCAAAAACAATTGAAATCTAAGAAGCAAATGAAAATTATTGATTTTGATGCGGCACGAAAACTCAACAGATTTCATTGTATATATAAATATTAAATAAATATTATATCTACATTTCATATGTACAGAATAAATACTATATGAGTATGCATGTGTGTGTGTATTTTTTTATTTTATTTACATCTACAGGGAATGAGATTCAGTCTCATACAGTTGTGAAGGAGTCTACTGTATTTTTTTTACATTTTTATTATTATTATGTTTATTATATACTCTTATCGTATTTTTTTTGTATTATATTTTATTATACTATATATGTTACGTCACGTCTTGCAATTACTATAATTTACAAATGACCATAAATAATTAGTTCAAATAATTTACAAATGACCATGACTCTAAATTGTCACTGAAAGTTAAGACTGTTTAGAGTATGAGAGACTAAAAGATAAAAATCATATGATGCTGTTCAAAGGAACAAAGTTGACCTTCGTGTGACCTTTACACGTCAATCTCTGAAGAAAACCATAGATAACATCAGAATGTGTCCCCATGCATTGACTGACGCCATGAAAAGCATACAAACCTGTTTGAAAATACAAATTTAATCTTCATTCGACCTCTACGTGTCCACCTATGAGAAAAAAAGACTGAGAACGTTAAAATGTGCCCCCTGTATCAACTAATGCATGGAAAATCATATGATTCTATTGGAAGAAACAAGTTTGACCTTCGTGTGACCTTTACGCATCCATTTGTGAAGAAAAATATTGATAACATCAGAATGTGTTCCCTTTGAAGTCGCTCAACTTTTATTCGAAACATGTTTTCTTTTTATGGAGAATTAGAGCAACGTAAATCGAACTGTCAGTGTTATGTGAAACACCCTGTATGCTCGAATTTTTGAAAAATCGCGAAATTCGGCGATACGACGCCTATAAGCTTGCATAGAAGTCAAAGTTAGGTTAAGTTAGGTCATTTCGAGCACTTTCTAATTAGTGAATTTATCGAAACATAAAAATGGCTGTAACTTTGAAAGGAAGTCGAATTAGGAAACGTGGTTGTATCAAATTTTTTGATTATCTTTGTATCCCCTGTCCATTTTTGAGTTGGCTGTCACATATCACGAAACATCCTGTATATATAAAGAATTGCCGAAATTACAATCAAATTCAAAAATTGCGGCTGTTATTTAAAAAAAACAAATTGAGAAATTAAGAAAAATTGATTTCATCTTTCTCATTTTGAAAAATGTTGAAAAACAGGAATGAACAATCAACGTAAAGAAATTGGCTGATACAACGATGCAATAGTACAGCAATAAATAAATAAAATGCGACGTGTAGAATATAAAACGGGTACGTTAGTTTCAAGTCGCATGGTGCTATCACAGAGGGTTAAAGAGCTTCGTAAAACGTGCTCCTACGAGAGAAAATATTACGGAAAAGAGTGTATTCATATTTTCTTTTCCAACAAGAAAAAGAAACAATTCTACGTTCAATTTCCTCGGGGACTGCGACGCAAATTATCGACACGTTTAATGTACATACAATTAAAATCCACGAGTATACGTTCCTGATTAAAAGGGAACAATGGACTTGGCTCGCGAGGCAAGTCTGAGAAATTCTATTCTTCGTTCTGTATTCTTCCGTCGTTGGTGGGTTGGTACGCCAGTTTCGCGATGATATTTTTTCTTTTCTCTCTCTCTTTTTTTTTTTTGTCTCGGCGATAGTATATATGTATGCCGCGAAATAGCGCACGAGCCGCTTTACGGCAAGTGCAGCTCGCGGCAACGTTTAACACAAAGTACTTTCCATTCGCAGTGCCGCGAGTAAACGGTGCAACTGAATTCAGCCTTGTACCGGCACGGTTGTGCCATGTAAATCTGTTAACTTCCCTACTTCTCCTGGGGCTTTTACGATTTTACAGGGTAGTTATGCCGAGCGATCACACGAAGAGATTTTACGCCGAGATTATGCGAACGATAGGCCCTTGAAATTGTCGCGAAATGACCGGAGTAGCAACTTTAAGACCTGGAGAAAAGTGTTCTGCTTTTGTTCGTGTTAATCATGATAGTAAAATGTTGAAGGGATTGCAAATTGGAATGAAATTTCGTTCGTATGTCAGGCTGGTAGTGTGATTTCCAGTTATCGTGTCGTAAATTTCTGGGCAACATTCACGATTTTTTTTCATTGTTATGCACAAGGAATAGCAAAGTGAAATTTTTATCACTTATTAAGACACTTATGTGGAATACAAAATGATTTTTTATATCATGTTTTTATTGTTTTTTCCTCGATACTACATTTGTAAACGAAGATGGTGCTTTTAAAGAGAGGTGCCTCGCTGGCGGAATTGATTTCAGCTAAAATACTTATGAAAAATGAAAAATTCGAAAGGATTCTGAATCATTACGAGTGTTGCTATCGTTAGCATCAGAATTAGCTACTCAAGTCAAAATTTCACAAAATGGTGTGCACTTGAAGTTCAAGTATCGAAATTTTCCGTTCGTGTTAAGGTTTACAGTGAAAAAAATATGAAATTTTCAGCATAGAAATGTTATTCTTAGCGCATGCGAGAAGCGCCGGTATATAGTATATCGTGTTAAAATTCCAGATCGATCGGCTGGGTAGTTTTTTCTATATCTCGTCCGAAAGTTGAAAAAATAACGCTTCAAAGAAAACAGCGTTTGTCGCATGATATATGTATACATATATCACTAGAACATATTTATTCGCTTGCACTAAGTGTACTACAACAGCTACATTAAGAAAGATCATATTATTAGATTATTTCAAGTTAAAAAAGGTTTCTTGAAGAGATATAACAGAAACGTATAGAGATGAGCTAGGTATTACCGAAGTGACACGCCGCAGATAGTACTGCTGCATACAAAATGCTGCAAAAACCAAAATACTCGGAATTTTTCTTCCAAAATTTAACAGTATATTCTGAAAGCTTCGTATTTTCAGAAAATCTGAAGAACGATTAATTTTTGAAAGTCTGAAACTCGTAAAAATCCTTCAAAGTCTGACTTCTGTCAAAAATAGTAGCGAAGGAACTGTGCATTAAAGAGTTCTCAAATCTGGAACGCGACGTGCTGAAAATAATAATAAGCTCAAAATCCTTGTTATCAATCATCCTACATTATTTTTGTTTTTCAAATCTTGTCAATTTCCAGCAACGAAAATCGATTCTTGCTTTAAACGTAGAATGCAAGACGATGTTACAACGTATCAACGAAATTACAAGACGAACTTTTAATTACCTGTAATAATACATGTAATTGAGCATCGATAACAGTAACCGTGATAGTCGCAAACTTGTCAGTGTTTAGCTCCGCTTCACGGGCCGCGTATATTTCACCTACGTGCGACATCGTAAATTTACTTTTCCCGGTGCGTTTGAACGTGTCGCGTGCTTGCACAAGTACGCTTACACAACGCTTCGAGTGTTCCCTCTCTCACGTGTGTGTACACACACGCATGCGTGCACTCCAGTTGGACACGGAGTGGTTGCATTGCACGCAACGTTCGCGTCCTCCTTCCATTGAATTGTTATAATCTTCCCGGGGGAGGGAACACGCGAGCCCGTTAATTGCTACATTTTCTCCGCGAAATTACATTACCAGGACAGCTGTCGTGTAACGCTCTCTCCCCGTGTTTCCCCACACATATAATATTCGGTTTCTGAGGCGTGCCACGATCTGCGGCTCACACTCGAAATGCAGCCCCACCTCAACGAGAATAGACGACCCTTTAACTCTCTCCAACGTAACCCCATTCACGCGACACACTCCACGAATTGACCAGTGTATATCTTTGTTAGATCCTTCCCTCTACCATCGGGTGAACCGCTATCATCTACAAACGTTGTTTCGATTTGGTCGTTAAATAACTTCTCTACGAATTTTGTTTGTTTTTTTTTTTATGTTTTGGTTAATTGTAAAAAACCGTACAAAGTCGCGAAATAAATTATGCTACCCCTTTTGAATAGATACAGGAGAAGTAATTTCTGAGGATTTGTTTTTTCGTAGAATTGACATTTTTATTTGTTTTTTTATTTTGTTCTTCTTTGTTGGTTAATCGAAAGAAACCATATGAATTTATAAAAGAAATTATGCCACGCCCTTCGAATAGGTGTAGGAAAAGTAATTTCTGAGGAATTCTTTTTTTCAAAGAACTGACATTTTCAATTTTTTTATTTTATTTTTCTTGGTTAGTTAGAAGAAACCGTATGAATTTATAAAAGAAATTATACCACACCCTTCGAATACGTAGGTGCAGGAAAAGTAACTTCTAAGGAATTTGTTTTTTCGTAGAATTTACTTTTTTCTTTTTTGTTAGTTGAAAAACACCATAAACCTTCGCGAAAAAAATTATAACACACGAATTTAGGCTGAGAATATATATTTTATTATAGTAATATTATTATTTTTACAACTTTCATATTTTATCATACTAACATCACGTATTTTCTCAGACTTCGTACATGTCTGCTTATAGCACGATCTACTCCACTTGTATGTACATATAACAGAGAAGCCGGAACTTAGAATGTTTCCTGTTTAATCATCGACTGATGAAACTGTATCATTTATGACCCACGTTATTTGTGCGTATAAAAGGTTCTCGAGATATACAGGGTGGTTAAAAATCTTTGTCCACGTGGAATATTATTTACATTCTTTACAATGATATGATAAAAATTTTGTAATACAAAATTCACATAATATGAAAAGAAATCTTCTTTCAGCTGAAGTCACATAATCAGTACAGTCATTCATATCGAAATATTTGCGACAGTATTTGGAATCTTCCAGAAAAATGACATGAAATCATCAACAAGATTAAAAATGATTTTATTGATCGATTTATTTCTAATCTTTTTAAATGAAACTTTGATTGTACTCAAAAGTCGGAAAAAATTTATCTCTGCAGCTAATAAATACTTTTTAAATGAAAAACGAGTAAAACACTTTTCAAATGAGATTTTGTGTTCCTCTTTTCACTGCTGCGCGATAGCCACTTTCATAGCGGCGTTTCGACGCTCTCGAAAAATAATATCATTTCCTTTTTACTTTCAAATTATAGAGAAATGTTGCGTGCAGTATTTAGATAAAAGAACCGATTATACAGGCAAAGAAATCATACGATGGACTATTAAAAGGGCAACACGAACTTCGTCGAAGCACAGCGAACCGAAGGGGATGATTCTGAACGGTTTTAATCTGTTCCGGTCGTGGCACTTCTTTTCGTCACGTTTCAAACTAGCGCGCGCTAGTTCCGCAAGATTTCATTATTTTCCCATTTTTCTCATCGTTCCTCCGCGTTTCACTTCGTCAGTCGGCAATTCCCTTGCCTTCGTCATTTCCTTTCTCTGTGAAATCGCTCCGTTCGCGGAGCAACAATATACAGGCGTAAAGATGAGTACGAAGTATTTCTGGTATCTCGGAAATTTTTATTTCGAACTTCTCATGGAACAACGACAACCATGCTCGTCATTTTTGACAAGATTATTCTGTGCGTCTGTCTGTGTATTGCGTGTTTCTCTCTGTTGTGTTTGTGTATTTGTATGTACCCATCTCTCTCTCTCATTCTCTCTCTCTCTCTGAGTCTCTCATGCTCAGACTCCCTCTCTCTGAGTTTCTCTCTCTCAGAGTCTCTCACGCTCAGAATTTCTCTCTCTCAGAGTTTCTCACGCTCAGAATCTCTCTCTCAGAGTCTCTCACGCTCAGACCCTCGCTCTCAGAGTCTCTCACGCCCAGAATCTCTCTCTTTCTCTCTCTCTCTCTCTCTCTCTTTTCGTATGTGTGTCTGCCTGTGTTTTTCTCTCTTTCCCTGTGCCTGTCTCTCCGTATGTTTGTGCATACGTCTGTCCGCCTAAATATGTGCGAGAGATTCATTGTTTCTTGGTTTCATACAAAAATTTGTAAATACTCAAATTGCAAATTGCAGAAGTTCCTTCTTTCTCTAGCAATTTTTTATTAAGAAAAAAGAATAAAGATATGATAAACTTACCATAAAAAAAAAACAGTATAATTTTGAGTACAACAAGAGTTGGTAGTACGCGGAATACTCTGTGAAAATTTAGGATAGGAAATATTTGTAGACTAGTTATCGAAGGACAAAATTCGGTTCGGCTTTTTTCCCCTGAAATGTGGAAACCAGAATTGCACGAAAACTTCTGCATTCACAGGCGCGCCGAAGTTTAGCGTAGCGTTGCTTTCCACTGAAAAAGGGACGTTTTTCCGCATAGTGAAAGCTCTCTCGTTGCGTAACAACTAATGGCTGCCAATTGCTTTGTCGCGACAAAGTTGCATTTTCGTGTATTTGCAAATATTGTGGAAAATCTAGGTGACGTGGAACGAGGCTAAGTCACGTATACGTATTTTATGCGCACGGAAATATTTATGCTTCCTTTTAACACGATGGTATTTTAAATTATGTCTAAGAAAATTATTATTTTGTTACAAATAATCTCCAAAAAAGAAGGAGCATATTTTCACATTGCATATTGCATGTGGTTATTAAACAATTCATTGGAGTATCGTGAACGAAATTGTTTGATATTTTAATTCGTACTTGAATTTAATAAATAAAAATATTAGAGCTTTTAATAAACATAGTATTATTCTTTATTTAAGCTATGAATATTTTATTGGACTTGCAGAGGAAATCTGATAAAACATGGAACGTAGAATTAATCTTCTTTATTTTTCTCGTTTCTCTTTTAATTATTTCGATATTTTTGCTAAATGTAAAAAATAGCACAGATGAAATATTTAATGATAATAGTAATAAAAATAGATTTAAAGATAAGTAATCTCTAATATCTGATGAATTAATTCAGTGATAATTAAATTGATCTGAATACACTTATATAAATATTTACTATAATTATACTAGAAATATATCAAATAAATATATAATGTATTTATAATATCATTATTAATATACTTATTTTTCATCAATTGTATGTTTCACAAATAAATACGGCTTAATAAGAAAAAATTGAACGATAAAGCTGATCGTTAACATAATTCAAGAATTATATTATATATATATAAAATTATGTATATCTAATATAATTAGAATTATATTTTATACACATAACAGGAGAATATAGAGTAAATATACTCATGAATCTCCTCAAATCAATCAACGTTCATCTGAATCAATTTTCGCTGAAGTTATTACTGAAGTTATGGAAGTTACATGCCTCGCCTTGTGCATATACCGGGTGTCCAAGAACGTTTTCATCAAATCTCGTACACATGTTCAGCAGATCATTCTGAACAAAAAATGTCATATACACTGTAGATTTATTTCGTTTTGTTATCGAGAAAAGCATTGTTTATTCTGATTTCAAGAGCAAAGATAATTAATTTTCAACGATGAAGTCAAAGCTTGTTTATGATAGAGCATGTTTCAGAGTTGATTCGATCAGTATAAAATATTTATTTGAAAAACAAAACTGAAAGAATGGGACATTGGGAAATTAAACGTTATGCAGTTATCAGCTTATTTTTTATAACAATATTTCTATGTTTATATATTAAATATAATATTTATATACCAAAGTAAACATATTTTTTATAAATATAGTTATATACGTATTATATATTTTATAGATATAATTAATTTATAATTATAATTGTATTTCTTATATACTATAACTTTCTATAAATATTATCATACTTAAATATATATTTTTCGTATATATGTAAATATTGTAAAAGAAAAGTTAATGTCTAAATCATTTTTAATTCTTTAATATCCCATTTTTTTAGTTTCATATTTTCATTAATATTTTATACATGAAAATGTTTTTATCAAATTAAACTGTCTTAACTTACTTATCAATAAAACTGTTATCAAATTAAACTGTCAAATTATTATCTTCAAGTTAAAAAAGAAAATTAATTTATACGTATAAAGTATAAGATTCTTTTTTTTTCTATTTTAAAAGATTCTTCGCTGTACAAGTTTCACATGATTTAGTCGAAACTGGTAGAAGCACGATAAGTACTTCACTGGCAATTTAAGGTTGTCAAGTCACCCAGGTTCATGGTCTTCATTGCATTACCTGGCTGTTCATTAATTGCCGCATTTTGCTCGTAAAATCGAATTATCGCGGAAACTGATGCAGCCAACTTGCGTGTAACGTGTACACGTGTGCTTCTCACGGAAATTCTATTTTTCCCGTAAACATGATTTAATAGCTTACTGAAAAACTGAAAAACAGTTTTACGAATTTTAACGTTCGTTCGTAATGGAAATTCTGTAGCAAACCATACGGAATGTTTTCTAACTTCCTGTTTCACCAAAAGAAAATCTATTTTCAAAAAATTATTCATAAATTATTCATAATATTTCTGAGATTGTCAACATATTTAAATTTAACTGTATTAATGCAAAAAGGAAAAGAGTATGTGTTAAAAATAATTAATTTTAGAGAAATTATCATTTATTAAAACAGCTTGCCAAGTTCAAAAGCTATTAGAGTTCCAGGTGATTATTAAAACAGTCTGCTAATAGTGTATAATATTTCTACAGGATGTCTCAAAAGATTTACTCCATATTTTATTTTTAAATACGGTTTTGTATCCAGTGTCTCGAAAATTAGTCTCATATTATAATTTTAAATATAGTCCACGTACAGAGTGTCTAAAAAGTTCGTCACATATTTTAATTTTAAATACAGCCTCTCTACAGGGCGCTTCAAAAGCTAATCCCACATTATAAACTTAAATATAGTCTCTGTACAGGATGTCCACAAAATTAGTCCCTTATTTTAGTTTTAATTGGTCCCTTATCTTATTTTTATATCACGTCTAAAATAAATAAAGGAGTGTCAATTCTTTATGAATATTATAGTTATCTTCCAAGATTTCAGTATTGCGAGCTCTCACAGCTGTTTGTTTAACTTTTACATTTTCTGAATACATAATAAGTTTTTAACTGAGGATTCATATCCTTGTCTTCTCAATTTCCATCCATTTTTTTTTTTTCAATACTCGAGATATGTTTGATTTGACTACAAAAGTTTTACAAGTTTGCTATATTTCTTCCTCCGACTATACCTAAAGAAATGCAAAATTTCAAAATTCTGTTTATTGAAATTTTGTTAATTAAAGAAAGTAATCACGTGTTCTATTTCATTCTAAATATAAAATGGTAAAAACTTTCAATTGTTGTAGGTGAAACGAGTGCATATATGATGTTGAAACGAAATACTCATTTAAATAATCATTGTAACATTGAGTAATATGATACTGTCGAAATGATAAATTCTATAAATTGACCATCAAACAAACGATATAATTAAAATGTTAATATCTTTACTGATTATATGTGGCAACCAATTAGTTATCGTTTCAGTGTGAAATATGAAACGTGATCTTATGCTTTCGTCACTTTCATTATTATAAATGCTATTGCTCTCCTGTGATGTGAAACGTACGTCAAAATTATAATTGAATAGCATCATTTTCAGTTTATTTCACGTTAATTGAATCGTTGCCATTTCTCGTTATAGCAATATGATTAACTGGCAAATATGCAAAGTGTTATAGAAATTATAAATATAGTTGAACCACAGGATGCCTCAAGCTCTCCCAGTTATGTTCGCAAATTTTAAAATTTAAATCACCAGTTCGTTCGTCGCTAAGGTGACTCTGCAGTTGTGTATCCAAAAGATAAAAAAAAAAAGAAAAGGAAACAGTATCAATTGACATCGTGCACGTACAACCAATTGAATAGATCACGTTGATCAAGAAGTTTGAAAGAAAAAAGAAAGAAAGAAAACAGAAGAAAAGGAAGAAAAAAAAAGGAACTGGCAAATGACGAAGACTTCATCTTGTTCCTGTACATCCAAGCCACATTCATCGTACTGCAATTTATCCAGTGGTTAGGTTAGGTTAGCTCATCCGTTGCGGATGAACTCTATAGGCATCCATCGAGACAGCTAGCTCGTCCTCTGGAACTCAACTCGTTGATTCGAGGTACAGTTTGCGCTACTCAAGCCGTTACCCTTTGTTTACCCTCTTCCAGCGTTTTAATTCACGGCCGGCGAGGCTTTGAAAGTTTCGAGGCCGTTGAAAATTGTACGGTCGCACTTCGGGATGGTTAAAAAAAAAAAAAGAGAGGAAGGAAACAACGTATAATAGGGAAAATTCGAAGGACCGTTTCGTGTAACGTTTAACAGCGGGAAAAGTCGACGAAACTCTGGTCTGTGGGAGTATGTCAGTTTTTCCAACTGCATCCACGACGACGATGAGGAAAATAGACCGAGCTTAAGGGTAGTTTAGATTTTTTTTTTTGTTTTGTCTCGCGGTTAACTGTACTACTTGGTACCAGGGTTCCTGATTCCTCGATGTTTCCTTCTTTCTTTCTCGTTTTGCCAGCAATGAGAATCCAACTTGCACGCCTTCGTGTTCCTTTTTAATAAAAGCATAAACTGTTGGGAATTTTTTCGAGTTGTTCTCTCTTTTTTTTTATTATGTTCGATATATTGGTAATAATGCAAGTTTGTTACTTCAGTTTTTGTGTAAATAAGCTTTTATTTTAATTTTTACTTATGAGAGGAACGTTTATATTGTATGTATAATATATTAATTATTAAATAAATTAAAGGTAATCCTGTGTCTACGAATTAAGTGAAAAACTCGACTTTCCATATTGGAAATGAGATTTTCTATTATTGTTTTTACAAGGTTTTTATATTTCTGATTTTTCGAATAAATTCATATGTCCCATATGTTTTCATTAAGGAGAATATAAATGACACAATTGATTTTTGAAAATGCTAGACAGAAGAGTAAACAATAACAATGTTAGGAAAACAATAAAAACAGTAAAGATTCGTATTTTTCATTTTTTAATAAATTCTGTTACATTGAAGTATCACAATCTACCTAAACTATATTATGTATTAATCAAAAATAGCACATTGTCATAATTTTTCGTCAAACTGTAAAAAAATCTTCAAATATTAGTACCTTGGTACATTGGTGACAGGCTCTGTATTATTTATTCGTAAATGAACTGCGAATTTTTATGCAAATTCATACATTTTTCAGAATATAGTAAAAAAAAAGAATCAAACTTTGATAAAAAATTATTTCTCCCAGCAGATATCATAGAAATCACTATAATTTTGAATATTTCGTATACAATTTTCATATTCTGAATTAAATACCAATTTTTCATATTAAATGAGTAAAGATTCGCAATTCGCTCGTAAGGGTGTTCATATCGACAGAGTGGCCTGTGGAAAAAGAATTTTTCCTTTTGTTAAATAAGCTACAGTGCCTATGCAAGTCGACGAGATGTTAATATCCTTCGTTCCCCTTTCAATCTCTTCCGAACCCTCTCTCTCTCTCTCTGTTGGTATCCTTGAATGCAACGCTTTATCGAGTTTTACCCGTGATGCAGCAGGCTATTACCCTACGACGTGGGAAAAAAAATGTATCTTCTTTTTTCTCCTCTTCCTTATGTCAGATCCTCCCTTCGGCTCTCTTGTTCCTTGGACAAGCGTAGTTTACGGTACGAGCTGGATAACTGAAACTCGTTCCAAGTTTTCAGAGTAGCTCCGATGGAAGACAGTTTTTTAAGGGTGCTGCTACACTGCTACGAACATTCTCCGTTCCTCTGCATGAATACTTCGTAGCAATTAACAAAGATACGAAGGACTAAACTTCGTTGCAAGCATTTCCTTTGAATACATTTAGTATGTATATATATATATATATATGCATATATATGAGTACGTATATATATATATATATATCAGGGGACTTCTTTCTGCTGAACTTCATTGCACGACGAGAGGCTTTTGTGTCGCGGAAAAGAGAACGTTTTAAACCCTTTTTAACAGGCTTAAAGGAAATTACGAACAAATTTGTACGGTATATCTTTGCGAGAACTTTATTACTTTGGGGGAACTTAAGCGGAAATGGTTTTTGACTGAAAGTGAAGACGAGAATGTTATAGTAAGGTTTTAAGTACAGTGTACAGTCTTAGCCAAAAGTGCAGTGAATTTTCTGTAGAAAAAGGATTAAGGTTTGTTTATTCCAAACCTAATGATTAGCAAGATACTTGCAAAAATTATCTTTGTGTAGAACTCGAAAAAATGCTATATAGGCGGTACAAGGTTATGTGGGGTATTCCTTTCTCTTTGCTTGGGCTCACACACTTTGCTTGGGACCACTCATTCCCTTGGATTCGCCTACTTTGCTAGAACTCGCCCACTTCGTTTGGATCCGCCCACTTCGTTTGGGTCCGCCCACTTCGCTTGGGCCCATCCACCTCATTTTGGTCCCACCCATTTTTTTTTTAGACCGCCCACTTCGCTTGACTTTGTATAATTCGCAGTGGCTTCTTCCCATTCGCTTGACCCGCC
Source organism: Anthophora plumipes (assembly GCA_951804975.1). Lineage (NCBI taxonomy): Eukaryota > Metazoa > Arthropoda > Insecta > Hymenoptera > Apidae > Anthophora > Anthophora plumipes. The sequence continues at coordinate 12,090,530 of OX638123.1, read as the reverse complement.
TACTTTGTTTGGATCCGCCCACTTTGTTTTGGTCCCACCGATTTCTCTTGACTTACCCACTTTTCTCGACCACGCCCACATCACTTGACCGCGCCTACTTCGCTTGACACGCCCACTTTGATTCCGCCCACTTTGGTTCTAGAAATAACTTATTTTTTTCGTTTTGCATAATCAATTTTCCATCTGATTTTCGTAGTGATTTCCATTATATCCGTTTTCTGACAGCACCGCGTTCCTTTTTAAACTGTCGCTATTTGAATCTTCGTCGCTGGATTTTAATAACTTATTAGCGTCATTGCGAATGTCGGAGAGAGAATCGACGTACATTTTCTCATTAGCTCCAGACATTTTCGTTACGAGGTATTATCAAGTTTTAGGAGTTATACGAGTTTAAATAAAAAGTTATTCGCGTAGATATCGAGCAAGCTGAAACGAACAAGATAGGATAGTTTTATAGCCTAACGAACGTAAGGATGTTAAAGTCTTTGCTATAAAAGAGTACATGGTGTCACGAACTGATAAATTTTCGTTTAAAGAAACTTTGCAGTTGCTCTTACGTTATATAAAGTTAAGGCTTTACGATTAGCTGAATATTTCTCCTGGATAATGGCACTGATTTCACAAGATTCTAATAATGTGTCAGAATGAATAGCACAATGGCAAATGTAAATTAGTATGATGAAAATTTGAACGCTTTTATTTAAAAAAAGACTAATCGTATTTAATTCATGGATAAAGAAGGTCGAAAAAATTAGTGATTTCGAAGGGTGTACTATAGTGTGCACTGTAAATATCAAACAAATTCTAATTTTTAATCATCAATCAAATTATAATTTTAACAATTTATTACAATTGCATGAACAAGTCTAATTATGGTAATAGTCCTTTCACAAATATATATTACAATTACACATGAGTTATAAAAAGTTTCTAATCAAAAGTAATAAAATATATAGTATAATTACTTTCAATTTGCATAATAATAATGTATGAAGTATAACAAAATGTTAGTTATCCAAATATTAAGCAAACAATGACCAAGATAATACACAAATGGTATAGATTAGCACACGAGGATAATAAAATAAAATAAGAAATAAGAAAGGATCTTGTCAGGAAGTAACAGCAAGGAGAAATCAGAAGGAGAAATGATCGGCGACCGAGTCGTTAATTCTTCCTTCGCACGTTCTTCGTAAATATAATTCACCAAGGTGGAAAGTCGTTTTTCACTTCTTTCCCGGATAAATCTTTGCACCTGACAGACACTTTAACGATCCGTTTCGTCGAGCGTAAAACTGCAGCGGGGCAAATTGTTTCGTTCGCGTGATTTTAGAAACGCTTCTAGGGTGAAAATCGCCGTGTACTATGGTACAATTCGACGCTGGAATCGAACGGCAAACAGAAAGCACAGAGGGAGTTTCGCGGGGAAAATTCGATCTCGCGATTCTCTTATAATTCGCCACGGGAGCGCAATATGGAAGCGCGCTAGCCCCTCCCATCATTTCCCCCTCCACTGCTCCCGAGTCGGCGATTACAACTCCGAAGTGGGATAAAGGGAAGAACGTCACCCGACCGCAAGTTCGTCCAACCAGTTTCTGCTTTTAAACTACGCGGAACTATTGTATTTCCTTATGACCAACGAACTAGAGGCAGTCACTTCGCCGTTTTCTTCCCTTTTCTTAACTGTATCAGAGAACGTCATCTCCGCTTTCTCCACCGGAAACCTTTTCCTCCGCGACTGAAACCATTTCGACAAGTCGATGAACGTTGATCTTAGTAAAAGAAAAAAATTCTTGTCGAAGTTAAATATGTATATGAAATTTGGAAAGAATAGCTTCTGTTAAATTGATGCTAATTTAAATTGGCTATTCGTTAGAACCTAGTTAGGCCTCTGAAACTAGGAAAGGCGAGCACTTCGTATCGTGCTCTTTTTAATAAATAAATAAATTAGTATGCAAATTTTACTAAATATATCAGACTAAATAATGTTTTTCCGATTTTAATAATTATTTTATGTTCAATAAGTGTTTTAATATTTACATACGAAAGTGTACGCTTGTATTTACTGTTAACTGATTGCTCACGAAGCAAAGGTAGCTGAGGAAAACGTACGACAGTAAAATGGTCGAATAACATTTCGATACGAGAGTGAGAAGGGGAAACGGTTGGTAACATTGGGTGGTGGTTTCCTTCATCGTGAAGAACCTTCAGCTCGCATTTTTCTTCAACTTCCGACCTTTCCCGTTTGTCCTCTTAATTGAGTTTTTTTCAAAGAGCTCTATATCAAGACACGCCCGGGTACGGTATCTAGAGTACAAGCGGCGGAAACTAGAGAGTAACGAGAGGACTGCAAAGAAACGGGCTGCCAGTAAATTATCGCGCTTCTAATCTCAAGTATATTTCGTTGCGGAGGTGGCAGCTTTTGCCGGTGAAACGTTTCTCGAGTTTACTGGTAGTAGAAAAGAGCTCGCCGCTTGCCAGACAAATCTCATGAATTTCGTGGTTTCTTTTCTCTTTTTTTTCTCTCTCTTTTCTTTTTTTCTTTTTTTATCGCCGCTTGACAGGTTAAATAAATGTAACGAGGTGGCGAGTTTAAGTAACCTTCTTCTGGACGTAGCACCGGATGCTGCGCGACGACGTTGAAAAAGATTTTATCGTCTTCTCATTGCGAAATGTGCATGTATTCGTTCAGAGTTATTCGTTGTAACGTTGTGTTAACCATTTAATACATTTGTTTATTGCGTAGCTAGGTCTACAGAAGTTTCAGTCCTGTTAAATTTCATTTCACTTATCTTTATTTTGCATGCTGAATGAACGTACAATGTCTTCCCCCTGTTACTTTGCACGAAATAAATTGCAAGTACAAGGGTTATAAAACAATGTATTTTATGTTCGAGAAAACCTTTGCTTCCTACTATTCTTTTTTTTTTTTTTTTTTCGTATGCTCTGGAAAGGAACTTGGAAAATTTATTGTCTAATTTATCTCTGTGATAAGAAGTATTGTATTTTGTAAGAGGATTACGCGAGTCTTCGTTTATAAGAAAATAGGAAATTGTGAAATATTTAAACGTTTTAATTTTCTAAAAATCACTGCATTGTTATAAAGTTAGGTTAGGTTAGGCTAGGTTATTCTGTTACTTCGAAAATATTTGCATTAAATACGTGATAGAAAACATGTAGATTTTCATAAAATCTATTTTTTCACAAAACTGAAAATTCAAATTGAATCCTTTGTAATCTATGAAATTTCTCGATAAAAATTATAATTGTTGTTTCACGACTTTACTCATTTTCAAAAGAAGAAGCATTAATAATTAAAATTTCATTTATGCTCCAAATTTATTAAAAATTACATTTTTTAAATGCACATAAAATAAATTTCAAAAATACGCTCTAATTGTATTTTTCATCTATGAAAAATTAATAGTGTTCGAATTCCTTTCTGTAAGTGAACACATATCTTAAAAAGTATCCTTTTAATAAATAAAGACTCATGTACATATTTATACCTGTTAAAAATTGGAAAAAAAAAGTTAAAAGTTACATTTATATCCTCCGAGAAAATAGAAACATTCCGTTTAATGGTAACCTCTGAAAAAAATGCCCAAGTTTCGTCTGTTTTCAAACGTCTCAGCGTGATGGACCACCTTAAATGAAACACATTTTTCAAGTTTCCAATATAATCGATAACGTTCATCCATTCGTATTAAGTTTAGAACGGTAGCGAGACATGTGTATTCAGAACTGATTAATGGTTTGTTCCAACCAGCTAAATTCTATCGTTCCTGTACAATTTATTCGACGTTTGTTAACGTATTGAGTTAATCCCCCGTTTGCAAACACCTTTACTCCTGCAATATGTAACATTATCCAAACGTAATCGTGTTGATTACGCACAAATGGTCGGTTATAAATGCTGAACAATCGTAACACGTGGAAGCAGTCAGATACTGAATGCTGAGTTTTCTCGTGTAATCTTAATAATTCATCGATTCGAATGGTAAACGTTGTCAGAGCGTAAAATCGTTCATCGGATTTTCCCTGGGTTCCGGTTTAAACTCGTTCCGAGCCTTATACACCCGGAAAAAATTAGCTTAAAAGGGAACGCGTTTAAATGGTTACTAATTCTATTACGAAACTTCATTACCCGTACAATTTACAACGAACTGAAACGGTGAAAATGGTCCCCTGCGATATGTAACCATCTCTTCGGTAACACCCGTTATATGAAAGAACTCGCGTGTGCCACAAAGTTTCATTAATTACGCGATATTGCAATGTACAGTGTTCCACAGAATATTTTTCTCCGGGTTTATTAAAGGTCTTCTCTTTATTGTAAATGCTCGTTTGGAAGATAGCATACCGGGTGTCCGGTGAACAGCTTGATGAAATTTAAAAAACCTTTTCTCTTGAAGCTCTTTTCTTTATAGTTTCAATTTATTTATTTATTTTTTTTTTTTGGTCTGTTCTTTATTTTCAATTTGAAAAATTGATGTTACCCCCTGTTTTTCACACTTGGAGTAGGATTACATTTCTTTCTATTTGATCACAGACTATAAAATGTCCCTTCATATGATAATGTTTAAAATGAAAATCATTTTATTAATAAAATTACTATTATAATATATATTATAAAATTACTATTATAATATAATAGGTTTAGTAGGTGTGAGTTTGTGAGAGGTTTGATCAAACATCCTGTATATACGAATTGCAGTTGAACCTTTTTGAAATAGTACTAGTGTTACTTTTAATAAATAATTCTGTTGACAATTTTTTTTATACATCAGTTTTTATCTTGTTTATTTTCATATATCATATTTTCAAGTATCATATTATAGTTTCCTTTTTATTTATTTTCAATCATGTTTAAGTGTAACTGTGAAATAAATTTTTGTCAAATTTTCAAAAAACGTTGAAATACTTTAGTCATAAATTAGTTTTCCCTTTATTTCTTAATAATCTCATTTTTAAATTTCATAATTATTTGAAAGAATATTTTCTTCTCAAACCTTGTCAAACTGCATCAGTTTGGCTCAGCATTCTGATGTTCTAACTTCAAAAAGAAATCGTTCGTAACATTGATCTCATTATTGCTTTCCCTCAAATTAACTTTCCAGTTTCGAGTAACTAGGATATTAAAAATGACCATTTTTGGCATCAAATGGAAATAAAAACTTTATACAGAACTCTCAAAAGTGTCTTCCTAGCACTTTCTCGAAAAACGATGAGAAATTTGTCGAAAAGTGAATCTAAACATGTGAATATGATAGTAATCAAACTCGTTTAAACATTATGTATCATTTTCGTCACATATTTAACCATTTTCAAAATAATTAATGAAAATATGCGCATAAATTAACCGAAGTTTCGAATCAAGTGGAGTTTTGAAGCCGAAGTACTATAAAATTATTATTGTATCGAACCAAGTGATGACTGAGAGTCATCTCTAGAGTGCAAAGGATTAACATCTCCCCTTTATCATGAGAAACAAAGAGGTTACCCGTTAGCTAGTCTCGAAAACGTGTGTATAAGAAGTTCAGCCGAAACCTTGGGAAGTTACGATAAGACACTCAATGGAACCGAAAGTTTCGGCCGAACTAGTATAATAAGTTTGATTAAGTATCATCAGGAGCTTCGTCGTTAATCAACAAAAGAAGCGTTTCTTGTCAATGGACCTCGATGTCAACGATATATCGATGAACCTCAAATACGTAACGTTAGTTTACGAAACTTCTTCTGAAAGGTTTCTTTTTTTTTTACTTTGCTGATTCGCGAGCTTCTCGAGGACACGTATGAAGGATCGAAATAATAATTTCGTATATCCATGAAAGGTATCACGATACGATATTGCAAGAGAACGAAAAATTACTTATACGGCAAGCTTAAAGCATACAAACGACTGATTTTCGAAAGAAATGGAACGGCTGGTCTGCAAACTCCAGGAAATAGATCAGAATATTTTTCCCATTGCTTTTTATCGACAGAACAATATATTTGAAAATAGTATTTCTTCTGTATTGCCTCGCTTCTTACGTCAGAAGATTGCCGGAATTTTTATTATGAATTTTACTCTATTCCCAATTTTATTATGAATTTTACCATGTCAATCATTATCACAGACGAACATTTAAATTTTTTCTTTTTAGAAAATTGATTTATTTTACAACACTTATAAACTAAGCTAAGTAAAATTTGCAAAAACAAGCTCTGAATTAATTTGTACACCTTCTACATTTATTTCTAATCCAGAAAATATCAGAAATACCTAAGAAAATAAACGTAATATGGGAACAAAAAAATGTATAAATAATTTTTTAGAAATCTCAGAAAACACACTATTGTTCGTGACAAGTTCTTCAAAAACAAAATCACTAATTGTTGACTGATCTCACTGTTACTTACGTTGAATCAACTTTGTTTTAAACAATACTTGCAATTCAACGAAGTAAGCATGGACAAGTAACAGCACGGCGTTATAAAGAGTGAACAGTGTGAAAAGTAGGCAATGCTGAATAGTATTGAACGTCTTTCACTTGACAAACTAAACCGTTGGATTAATCTCTTCACGGTAGTAACAGCCACCATTGAACCGATTCCCTGGCGATAATCCATTTAAAATCTGTCAGGAACGAACTTCCAGTCTGTCAGAGTTCCTTGTTTTCCGATTTCTGAGAGATTTGCGGCCATTAGGATTAAACAGTACACATCAAGTTTTCATGGTACTAGTACGAGTCAGAAGTGACTCGATGCAGATGAGAGAAGGCTTTAAAGCAAACTGTGCACGCTTAGTGGTTTTCCTTGCGCGATTATCCATACCGTGGGGAATTGTCAAGCCTCCACGAATCACCTTGGTTATTGTCAACAATTCCACAGAGTGGTTATTTCCTTTTTTGATCGTTAATTAGCCGTTCTTTCGACGAAAGAGCGAAACGAAGTGTGAACCATTCTTTTTTTGTCGCTACACAAGCTAGCTAATGAAATGTCGTTTCCGTTGACAATAGGCCAGGTATTCTGCGCGTGAAAAATAACTTTTCCACCGGTTGAAGCACCAGAAGGAAAGTTTCCACGGAGTTGCTCAGATTTTTCCGAAGAATCGGAGGAAAAGTGTGCCGCGTCCACATGCAAATTACGAACGTGCGGGGGAAATGAAACGAGAAGCGAGAAAGAATACTGTGGACGCTTTCTGCCCAGAGCACGCTGATGCATAAGTAATCTCATGAGTAACTTTAACTTTCCTGGATATATCGACTGCTTTCACCTCGCGTAATCAGTTTTCTCCACCCCTTGGACGGCACAACTCAGTCCAACTGGGATATTGTTAATCGTGAAAATAGAACGGTAAGATTCTTATTAAGCCCCTTGAATTATAATAACGGGACACAGTAATGGCGCAGATTATGATCGAGATGAGATAGAACGGGAATGATATTTCTGTTCCAGTTTGCTGGGTTGGATAATTTCCGTGGTAGATACTGCGCGAGTGTAATTTGAAACGAAATATGTTTAACAGTATATTTGTGCAGTTTATGTAACTTTATGCGAGACTTGATTGTTTCCTGTCAAATCCTCAAGCTGATCTACTATTGTGATTATTCTACATTGAGTTACTACTATAATTTTCCCATATTGTTTTTCTACTATGATTTTTCCATATTAAGTTAATACTATAAATTTTCCAAGCTGATTTCTTACTGCAATTTCCTCATGCTGGCTTTCTATTATGACTTTTCCACACTGAGTTTTTACTATAACTTTTCCACATGAGTTACTATGATTTTTCCATGTTAACTTAATACTATAAATTTTCCAAGCTGATTTCTTACTGTAATTTTCTCATGCTGGCTTTCTATTATGACTTTTCCACACTGAGTTTCTGCTATAACTTTTCCACGTGACTTACTACGATTTTTCTATAGTAAATTAGTACTATAAATTTTCCACGCTGATTTCTTACTGTAATTTTCTCATGCTGACTTTCTATTATGAGTTTTCCGCATTGAGTTTCTACTATAACTTTTCCACGTGACCACCTACTATGACTTTTCCACGCTGAGTTCCTACCATAAGTTTTCCATGCAGTTTTTCTATTATAATTTTCTCACACTGATATCCTACTATGATATTTCCTCGTTGAGTTACTACTATAACTTTTCCATATAGAATTTCCACTATAACTTTTCCACATTAAGAGTTTCTACTATAACTTTTCCACACCACAAGCCTACTATGACTTTTCTACACTAAGCTTCTATAATACAATTTTCCACTATAACTTTCTCACACTGATTTCCTACTATAATTTTTCCATACTGAGTTTCTAGTGCAACTTTTCCATACCTACAGTCTCCTATGACTTTTCCACGCTGATTTCTTACTATAAGTATGCATTTTAAGTTATCTAATCAAATCTAACGCTCTGAGTGATTGAGAAAGGGAAAACCAGGAAGCAACAATTTATCACGTAAACGTTTCTCGCTGCGCTTTGTATATTTGAAGGTTCCTCTATGTTAAAAAGTCTACTGTCTCAAACGAGGTAATTGTACAGTAGTATTTCTTGCACGATATGAAGATACTTGAAAGAGGAATGTCCCAATTTTTCGCATGGCCAGTTTTAAACGGCCATTAACAGTCTCGCGTTGCAGCAATGGCGTTAATAGCTCACAAAGGAAGAGGAAACAGGCCGCTATCGCCACTTATCAGTGGTTCAGATTCAATTGGCACTCGTTTCGCGGGGAACGATATTATCCCTCGCTGTACGTGTTCCGAGTTCTCGAAAAGCAATAAAGCAATACGGTATTACGATCGAAACGGAAGGAAAAACTGGCTCGGAATGCAACACGCGTATCTTCGACGACGACGCCTCGCATCGTTAGCGTTCATTAAACTTAAATTCCACGATCTGAAGGCACATGTGCGTATCTTGCATACGATATAACGATACCCTTCTTTCGCCCTCTCTTTTCTTCTTTTGCAAGCGAGTTCAACGTCAGAGGAACGTTTCTCTGACAGATTTAACTTCATCTCTTTGATGAAAAAAAGTAACGAACTTTCGTTTCCATATGCATGAGCATAGGAATTGTACAACAAGAGTAAAAATTATTAAACTTTCCCTGTAGACATGACTGTTTTGTGTCGAATAATATGTCCGCAACGTTTAATTAATCGTAGGTCTGATATAAAAGAGGGAGATACAAAAGCCATATCCTGTTTTATATAAAAAAAATACAAAAAAAGGATCACTTTTCCTCGTGCTCTTTCAAATGACACAAGTTTAATCCTGGTAAAACGTTCCGTTCGCAAGTAATTAGAAGAAAGTTCGTGCTTCATGTTTTCTCATTATTAGGAGTGCAACGTAAAAAAAAAAAAAAGGAGAAACACATTTTCTGCTAATAATGGTGGTCAAATTACATCGAGAGCTTGTTATCCGAGAGATAATCGAGATAGAAGATGACTAAAGATACGTTTCATCGATGAATATATCGATTTTTTGCACTTTCTTTACGTACTTTATGCCTCTTTGGATTGATGAAGACATGGTGTATTATTAACACGAATAAGTACCAACTAACGTCCACTTTCTGATTAGTTAATTCAATCTAACATGAATTACACAAAGTGGAGGAATGTTACTTGTCACATTGATATAGTATGCTATATTCTGCTTGTTGTAAGTGTTGTCTAAATTGTTTCAAAGTCACAAGAGACTCAGTGCTGTCTAGAGGCTGGAGTTTTAGTGTTAGAAAAGTTGTCAGAGAGTTTTCAAATAACGTTGTACGATTCGTTCCAGAGTTGCCTGAGTTGTTTCAGTGTTGTAAAAGTGTATAGTTGTTTATAGTCTCAAAATTGTAAAGATTGTCAGAATGTTTCTAGGGAGCGTTGTATATTTAAGATTTATCTGAGCTTCCTTAGAGTTGTAAAGGTTGTTTTATAGTTGCATGATATATCAGCGTTGTAAAAAGGGTTTTATAGTTGTTTAGAGTCTCGATGTTTGAAAGGTTGTCAGAATTTTTATAAAGAGCTGTAAAGGAATAAATTTTGAAGCTGTATTGTCTGCATTTTGACGTTCTCTTATCCTACAAATTATCACGCTTCTTCATATCGTGTCTTTTCTAATACAATCAACGTAACACCGATGCCAATAGTTAAAACTTCTTCTCTCTACTCCAACACTTTATTGCACGGACAACGTGTCCAGTCTTCACCACGTGCTGTGAACTTTTCTTCGAAACAATATGATACATCCTGCCAGATGGAAAGTTTCCTCTCCTGTTCGTGATTACGGAATCGCCAACAGGATCGGCGAGCTTTCCTCCTCGGTATAAAAACGTGTATACGCGAAAAATATCACGATAGCATGTTCAGACGACGGTATTGTTGGACCTCCCCTCTTCTATCGAACTGCCAAACTTCCCGTAATAACTCAAGGAATTCGTTAACTTGTCCCGTGCACCAGTGTACGCGACACGTACGAAAAAGCGTACTTTTTCACCGTGCGCATGGCAATACGGTCACGATGGTAAATCTGTTTGTTACTTCCGGTTGATTCACTGCGACGTAACCTCAAACTCTAAAGTTCAGTCCCGTGGAACGACAATAAGCTGCTCGTATAGTATCGAATTCCCTTAGAAACGATTGAATCTTCCACTCGTACTTCCGGCTGATATCCACGGTCCAGTTATTGTGCTCGGCTTTAAGTTTGTTTTTATATATCTTTTTTTTATTTTTAACTATAGTAACATGTTTTATGGGTCACCGGTGATTCGAGATAGTTAACAGAATCTCGTTTCGTTTCCAGATGTCTGTAATACGGTTTTTCATGAAAATTGGGCGATTTTCTACAACGATCAGGGAAATTATAGGTAATAAATTAATATAGGGTGGAGAAAAAATTGATACCACGTTTCAAATTTGTAGGAATTACAATTTTGAGATCAGCTAGCAAAGGATACTGTAATATAATTAACAAACAATCGCTAAAACATAGTAATAATTTGATTATAAGCGATCTGGTACTTTGTACGACACGTAATACTAAAAAATGTCAAATGAAAATTTTTTTTCTGCAACGAATAAATCAAAATTCCAATTTATCTGTACTTTGTATATTGTATGTACGTATATTGTATGTATATTGCAAAGTGTCCCTCCAAAAAAAATGTAATATCAACGAAATGCACAAGAAATGGTTGTTTCGTAAAATATGTTTGAAATAATTCATATTCCGTGTTATGCCTAATAATTTTGGTGTGGTTTGTACATTGAAATTCTACCCATTTTACTGTAAACCTGAAAACTGAATTACTTCAGACGTTGGAAATTAAATTTCCCGAGAAGAAGCTGAATCGTTTTGAACTGTACTCTGAATCGAGGTAAAATTACTCGAGTCTGATTGCTTCGGTGGATATTGTATAAACAACTTCGGAATAAACGCGGCTAATTACTTTGAAACACGGTTGCTTTATGATAATTCCATTTCTTCGTCGTCGTTAAAAAAATACACCTTGACAGCTCAGAATATCACTGTTCTATATTTTATTCGGTCCGTTACATTTGCAAATTGTAACTAAACGACATTTTCAATGAATAATTCATTATTTTCGTTCTCTTATAGAAATTCTAGTTTCTTCGATTATTTCTAAGAGAAGTCTCTTAGTCACCCTTTAAATTATACAAAATACACGCAGAATGGCCGAGTTAATTTTCTTTCTAACCTCAAACTGTGTATGGTCGATCGTTGGTCTCCAAACGTTCTTCCAGTGTTTCTACAATTAAAAAGTACGGGGAGGAAAAAACGTTGCCGCTGTATAATGAAACTTTAGGTGTTCTAATTGAAGTAATCCCACACCGAGTCGTTAAAATACATGCAAAAAATTTAGGTAAATTCGCTGAGATAATTGTCAGACGTCGTAAGAAATTAGTAATATTAATATTTATCGAAATGAATTTTCTTAGAAATTTCACGCTGAAATATTGTCCTGCGTTCATTAATATTTCCGTTTCTATATTAACCCTTTTAGTACCAAACAACGATATATATAATGCTAAGTAAATTATTTGTTATACCAGAATGTTATTTTAGTTATATTAGTTACACGAATCACTTATTTTGTAGCAAGAAATCTTCCTGATACTTACTGAACATTATGGGATTATTTAGTTTTGTATTTTGATATTAGTCATTTTGTTACGAATAATTGAAAATATTTATGCTTTATACTACGTGTTCTACATCAAACTTTGACCAAACGATGATTTTTCTTATTTGCAAATACTGTTTATGAAAGAGAACTGATCTTTCCATTTTTCCGAATGATTTTGAATAAATATTGTATTATTAGCATAATTTTCAACAAATGTTAAAATACAATTGGTATTGATTCATTCTCCCTTTATTTCCTGATATGTCTCTTTTTGAATTTTGTAAATATCATTCTTACTTTTTCTTTTGTGATTTTTTTCCCGAATCTTACTAAATTACATCAAATTGATTCTTCGTCTAGGTACAATTCTTTTGATCGGCACTGAAAGGGTTAAACCCTCATCCTGTAACGACGAACGAGACTCGTGAAAGCTATGTAAATCAGGATGTGAGAAAGTGTAGTTACACGGGAAACTAACGAAGGAAATTAAACTAAGAAAATTGATAAACAATTTATCGTATTTTCTTCTCGAAAGAAAACTTTTGCCTTTCAAAAGAAAGGAAAATGCTCAGAGTGCAAAATTTTAATAGAATATGAATAAAATAAGAATTATTTAGCGATAGTACACTAAAAATAATATATCAGTAAAAATACAATTATTCAAAACCATCGTCATTTAGTAATTTTGCAATAACTAGTTTTACATTTACCACACGTTCGATAAGCGTGTAAATACTTGCGAAGGAGAGTGTAAATACTCGACGAGTGCAAACATTTCCAGCAGAATTTCTCTCTGCTTTATTTTCACTGGTACGAACCGTCAGTTACGTTTCGTTCGAAAAGAAGTATTTTACTTAAATACTGAAGTACGAACATTCTCGTGTGTTGCGTTTATTCGGGGCATCAGGTGTATTCAGATTTGTAAAATATATCACGGCGGAAGAATACGGATAATATTCTTCTTCGTGTGTTCCACGGGTAAAGGAATTTTGCAATTCTGATTATGGTCCGTGGCTCTGTGTGCCGTTTAATTTGCGTAAACCGCACTTCCAGCTGCACCGTTGTACACTAACGCGGGCACACATGCGCGCGCGCGCGTTCATGCGATAAAAAGAGGAATGAGGAATCGTGATTGGTCGATTTATTTCATGGCGAGCTTTTGAATTGGATGAAAATGTCAGAAATGAACGCCAAGTTCCGTATGAGAGAATTTATCGCGCTCGATACGTCGAATCGAGCTCGTTCGTTCGCTGAAAATTTAGATAACACTGGAAATTGCTCGATTTTAATTATCACTGCTAAAGCGGAATTTCGACAAGCTTATCAGAATGCGCGGAAGAATGCAGAGATGATAATACGTATGAAATTTAGAAAAATGAATAAAAAAGAAAAATAGAAGAAAGGGAGAATATTCTGAATTATGGATAAATAGAATTGGCAATGAGATTCTTTTCTAATCGTTTCGAAAGTACAGAGTGTATTGAAACGCGTGAATGTAATTTAATATTTTAATTAGAAGCATAAAATCATCGAAGAAATTTTTGTATAAACATTCGTCGTACTTCACTCTGTTTTTCTTATTTATCAGTAATTTTATGTTCATGCAATTCTCAAAACCTAACCTAATCTGAACTAACCTAACCTAACCAGTTAACCTATTATTTCTATGAGTGACTATACATCTAGTTACAAGCATCAGATATTTATTGTTTCAGTATTCTATTAAAGCAAGCAGAGCTATTATATCAAAGATTAATTAAATTTGATAATCCACAGTTGTAAAAATTAAAACGAAGTTTAAAAATAGAACTGCAATTTTGTCATTGCAATTGCAGAAGGTTTAAATTACGCTAACTGGTGTTCTGTACCTGGTTAAAAACACTTTATTAAAAGCGTTGTGTTGTAATGTACAAATAGATTGAGTTTCAAAGAGGTGGATATTTTTTCGTGCGTTTCTGGCAACACAGCGTAAAACTGGCAAAAGGTAAACAGAGATTGAGAACATCGTAATCCTCAAAAGCAGTCGCCTGAAACTTTCAGCATGCGCTGTGTACCTGCCTACATTTCCCAGAATTACTTTCAATTCGAAATGAAAGGAGGAAATGCTCTCCTCCAACTTCGCAGCTTTTGCCTTCTGTACGCAAAGGATTTTCATTTATTTTCCGCCGACTTGCCGCGACAAATGTCTCTAAACACTTTTACGTGAAACTCGATGAATATATTGTGCACGCTAAGTGTCAGAAATTATTATTTTTTTTTTTCCCCTTTCAAACAACGTTGAGAAATATCAAAGAATCCATTCCCTTGGAATGGTAAATGGAAATATTAAAAAATTGAAGATATATTTGTATTTCTACGTTTGGATTTGTCGAATTCTTTTTGTTTTACAAAAACTCGAGAGATAATAAAAAACTGACTATACAGAATTGAATATACAGGGAGTTTCAATTTTTCCCGATCGAACTTTGTCAACTTCGCCAGTATATTTTCTGACCCATGTTACGAATACGATAATCTGTGTTGAACTTCTTCCAAATAATTTTTCTTTCCTTCCATCGTGGTTAGATAAAGTAATTTTTATCTCACTGAAAAATCCAACGCTTTTTCAAATACTCTCCTCACAATTAATGTAAGTTTCAACGAATCGCAGGCGTTTTAACCTATTCACTTACACAAAGTGTAATGTTTTACGGTCTGTTTTCATCGAAATGCTTTTATCAGTACCTGATGAAATGTCAGATGTTAAATTTCAAGCTGTTATAAGGTGTAAAACGAAGAGACAATTCGAAAAAGTTGATTTCTCTATCGTCATTATTTTTCCCGCCTTTTTTTTGTCATTTTTCCTTTTTTTCACTGAATAAATTCTACAACATTGGGAAAAAGTATTAAGTAGAGATCGTTATACTACGTGAAATACAAAATCTCTGACAGCTAGCGCCACGGTGTGTGTTAGCGTTTGTTTGGTCAGAAGTAATCGAGCGGCGAGATATCGATAAAATATTACGCAACGCTTCCTCCATCCGCAGAACGCAGTTTCGCATTATGTAACACTTGCACCAGAGGCTGGTGTAATAACGGCTAGATGTATTTTACAAAATATTTCCGAATCACGTTCGATAGAGTGTTTTCGAACAAAACGAAACGCATGTTCTCACGTTAATTTCCGTTATTGGGAACAATATTAAACGGCATGTAAACATTTTCATTTTAACGCTTATCGAATTACACGAAACGATCGTTGTAGTTGTGGGAAATTATCAAATTTCCGCGAGGATTTGTAATGGTGTTCTCATAGATAAAGTATCGATAATTCGGAACATTGGCTGGAAGTACTATTTTACACGTGATGCATTCTATATCGTAAGAATGAGACAAAAGGGAAAGAATTGGGACGTGAAATAAAGTCTATTTTATTTACAACCAAGAAGCTACCTCGTGTTTGACTTTCGAAAAGAAACTTCGATTTCTCTAGCGTTTCCAGTCTGGTCACGTGATCTATGAAGGAGAAATCTACCAGTGTTTTCCACCTTTTTACTAGGAAAAAGTTCCTTCGATTCCGTTCCGATGTTTTATCACAAATCTATACTTGAAATACAATAAAACAGAAAAAATGAAAATTGTTTGTCTTTCGATTCGCAAGTCGTTCAAACCCTTCGATTAGCAAACTATATTTCACAGCATACACCTCGTAGAAATGAACTTCGTTTTATTGTTGCTGTTGTTTTTTTTTTTTAATTTATCTATACTTCAAATAAAATAAAATAAAAGTAAAATTGTTAGTATCTTTTTGGATTCGTAACAGTTTTCCAAATTCTTTGATTAGTGAGTTAAGTTTGGTAACATACACCTCGTAAAAGTGAGCTCCTTTTTATTGTTGATTTTCTTTAAATTTATATATACTTGAGATAAAATAAAATAAAAGCAAAATTTTTGGTGTTTTTTGGGTTAGTAAGAGTCTTTTAAATTCTTTGCTTAGCGAACAACTTTTTATACCATAGAGCTTGTAGGAATGAGCTTTTTTTTTATAATTGATTCTTTATTTTACTTATTTATTTCTATACTTGAAATAAAAGAAAATGAAAGTGTAATTGTTAGTGCTATTCGATATGTAGCAGTCTTCCAAAACCTCTGATTAGTGAGCTGCTTTTTATAATGTATCGAGTAATTTTTTGTATGTTTTATAATTCATACAGCAGTGATCTCTAA
Source organism: Anthophora plumipes (assembly GCA_951804975.1). Taxonomy (NCBI): domain Eukaryota; kingdom Metazoa; phylum Arthropoda; class Insecta; order Hymenoptera; family Apidae; genus Anthophora; species Anthophora plumipes. The sequence continues at coordinate 12,074,181 of OX638123.1, read as the reverse complement.
TTTATACATAAACTAATTCTATAAATATAAATATATATTTATATAATAAATATAAACTAATCTTTCTAACTTCTCAGAGAAACTCGAGTTTTTTGGTACAATTTAAAAAAAAGGAAATTATTCCGTTTTAAACTGGACTTAAATACTTTCCCGAGCTACTCTATGTACTCGTTATGCTTGAAGATTCTAGAATAAATCACTATTTTTCCTTTTGAGGATCTTTATAATTTCACAGTGACCTTTGTATAACAAACAATTTTGTATTAAACTTGCAATGGTAATTAAGCTTGCGTCACATCAAGAACATTAGTAGACGTTTGCAAAATTCACTATATTCTACTAAAATTTAGTAGATTTCAGTAGACTTTAGTAGAATTCAGTAAAATTCACTGAAATTCGGTAGCTTTCAGTTGAATTCAGTAAAATTCAGTGGATTTCAATGCAAATCCTTCGACGCAATTTTAAAAAATTTTATTCTGCTTTAAAGAAGGTTCAAATACTTGAATGAACCACTGTAAATCAACGGTTTACAAACATCGTCGACAATTCTTCACGAATAACAAGCAAACCTATCTTCAAACCTACATAATTCTTCACCAGTTTCATTCTCAATTATTCCTCGCATCACAAGTCTATCCCCACTCCATCCCCACCCTTATCCACCAACCGCCCCACTCCTCGAACAAACAGATACAACCACGAACCAAAAAAGAAGAAAAAAGAAAAACATATCAAGTGGATATATTTCACGCAGTTCCTCCGCCCAGTGAAAATCACCCGGCAAGAGTTTCGTTCCTATTCGTCGCTCGGCAACGTCTACCTACTTCCGTATAGCCGGAAGCTAGTATGTAATAAGAGGTTTCATCCTGCAGCGACATGAAGATGCAGCAAAAAGCACGGCTCTGTTTTAATATGAATGACGTATACGGTTCAATTCCTCCGGGCTTTTAATAGGTCGAATCGTCGATAATCCAAGTGAACGAAACGTCAGCGGAAAATACAGAGGAGAAAAAGAAGGAAAAAAAGAAAGAAAGAAAGAAAGAAAGAAAGAGAAACAAGGAAAAGTGTATGCGCATCGGTTTCGAGAAAGAGGAGAGAAATCCAACGGAAGGAAGAAGGGTTGAAGAAGGAGAGGGAGGAAAAGAGGGAAGAGAGTATGTTGATCGAGGGTATATGGTAAAAGTGAATGGGGAAGGGGAGATAAATGACAGGAGGAGAAGCGAGAAGAAAAATTGTACGGTTGTATGAATGTGTATATATGTGTGTGTGTATGTGTACGGTTAGAAAAGAGGAAGATAGAATGGGTTAGGCGGAGGAAGCGAGAGGAATTGTCATTCGGTGGAATTGCAATTTCTCGCTGACGCGTACTGTGCAACCTCCGGCGCGAGTAGTAAAAGCGGACTAATGATGCACACTAGACTTAATGCTCCGTTCCTGTTCTCATTTCCCACAAAGGTGCGAGCTGCCTGCGGGATGTCAGCCTACAAGTAGTTCCGGAGGTAGTGCGACGTGGTCAGAAGGTGATTCTGCGCTGCCATTACGATCTCGAGGACGCTCCTCTTTACTCGCTCAAGTGGTACCGTGGCAGGCGCGAGTTCTACCGTTACACACCAGTTGAGGAACCGGCCACAAAAGTCTTCAACATTACCGGGATCTACGTTGACGTAAGTGTCGATATATATTCTTCTTTCACCCGTAAATTAACCCGTTGTTACGATAGACGCCATCCAACCTAAGGTATGCGAATGGATTTCCCTTGTCCTGACCCAAGATACTCATCTCCTTTGAAATTCGCTCAATCCATTAGTCCACCTTCCCCTACATTCCAGTGCTTAGATGGTTTTCATGATTTTCCGGGCCCTCTTCCCAATTTCCCTTACCCCATTCGCATTGTACAGCTTCTACCTCTTCAATAAGGACCCATTTATGCACTGGGCCCTAAGGAAACGAAGTGTAGTTCGAATTTTAGAATCTAGCAGATTACAATGTCACGTTGTATCAAGCTTTTCATTGAATAAAGTACGCAAACGAATCTTCGAAGTCACCTCGACGACACCGTTAAGCGTTCGTAATACGCGCGATGATTTATCGGTTGGGTTGAATGTACGACACAATGTTGGTTGAAATTAATAGCACACCCGTTGTGTTTGTAGAGAAAGTATCATAGGATTTAAATAGCATTTCTTTCGATAAAGTTGGTTAGGCGAGTTTGTGTGTTCGGGCTATTTGTTTTCAACCCGCACAACGTTTCACGTATGTGTATACCGGGTGTTCCACGTGAAACGATACGAGAAATTTCTGGATTTTTCTTGAATTTTGTAAAAAGCTGTTTTAGATAAAGTTGAACTTTTATGTAAATATATGCAAGTTTCGTAAACTGTTATTTTTTTAAATTAAACTATGCATATGTCATAAAAGTAGCACTAATAAATGTTTCATGTAAGTTTGTAGCGGTTGTCGCCAGCATTTCAGGAATTCTCTTGATCTTTATAAAAAATACTTTTAGATAAAATTTGAGCTGTATATAAATACACATAAGTTCCATCAACTGCTGTTTTTTTTATATACATATACATTTTTATATGAGATATGACTTACTTTTTATTTGTTAATTGAAATATATTTAAAAAAGTGGCACAGATAATTTAAAGTACATCTTCAATAAAGTTAGAACCATATATCAGTGTAAATATACAGGATGTTCACAGTACTAGGAAGTTCATAAAAAATTGTTTCAGATAAAAGGTTGAAGTTACATGTAAATATACATGAATTCCATAAACTGTAGTTTTTCTTTTTTTTTTTTATCGAAATTTCGAATGAAAACCCGTTCTACCGAGATAAACGAATCGAGCGAAGCTCAATTTACCTGTGTATGTTCGGAAAGGTGGGTGTTCCCGCATCAGTCGCCGGAACAACAAGCAACAGCGGATGTTACGTAGCATTAGCCTTCCGGTTGGGTAGAAACGATCCAAATATGTGGTTTTATCACATCGTGCTGGCCAACGCTCGTTAACATCATCCTTGACCGCTGTCATCGCTGTAAAACAGGCCGCTTTTATCATCATTCGAACATTTCCATGCAACGCACCCTCGGTTCCACGCATTTCCGCAACGAAGAGAACGTCCTGTTGTCTCCATTGCGTATACATGCGTTTACGTGGCTCAAAACAAGCTTATCTACCCTTTCTGCTGTTGTTGTTGTTGTTGTTATTGTTGGTTTCTGTTTGTTTTGTAACGACGATCGTTGCAAATTCTCAGATGCAGTAATCAATATCCAACTCAGTGGAAATCGCTGTAAGCAGTTTCAAAACAAACCCATAAACTTCTCTCTCGACAAAATGATCAATCTTCTCTTGTTTCATCTTTCATTCTTCGTTTCTGACACTTCTAATTTTTAATACATAAGAGAGTTCTTTTTAAGAACAGCTCCAGAGCTCAAGAAAGGATAGATTTCGATTTAGTAGAATTCAAACAGTTGGTTCAACTCTTCAGATCGATTAGCTGGCACTTTTAGACACTGAACCAGAGAAACGCAATCTGACACTCAAAAGGTTAATAAAAACCGTACACGAATCAATGGATAAGGAGGAACAATCTCTATCTATAATTACTTTTAATTAAGTTAAACGTCACTCTCTGCCCTAATTGATCTAGATCTTAAAACGTAACTTATAAAACTTCCCGAAATATCGACGTTCTCTGGAAGTATCTCGAAACGAACCCGAACTTCAAAAATAAAGCTAACCATTCAGAATCAACGTTTCTCTATCTTTGATTTCTTCAAACGCCCACACTTAGTTTGAAGGGGTTTGAAGAAATTTCGAGGAGTTAGGGTTATTAGAGTTCCGAAGTTATTATTGTTATTAGAGTTATTAGAGTTCTGAAGGAGTTTGAAGAGGTTTGAAGAGGTTTGCACACGCGTATCTATCCGATGCTAATTGAGAATAATGCACAATACCGTGAAAATAACGAACGAAAAGGTAAAAGAACGTTGCTCAATATCTCAGATGTGAAAGAAACATCACTGCTTCTACGTTTTGTCCGATTCAAACCACCGTGAGATACAGTTCGTTTCAGCGATTTGTATCGGTGAGTTTGAGCTTCTTCTTTGCACCAGGTCGCGTGTAAATATGCGAGAGATGGGACGAGTGGATGGGAAAATGAGAAAAGAAGGGTGGAAGGAGATTGGTGAGATTACAACTGCGACAAAAGATTGCTAGAGCAAGATTTGAAAGCAGAGGAATAGAGCAGGTGGCGTGGAATTCAATTTACACTCTTTCTTTTCTTCTTCTGGTCTTCAACCATAACTTTTTACCTTTTGCTTCTTTTTTACAATATATAGATGCAACTTTTTGCACGATTTTGGTGACCGTCATCTGTGTCGTATATCGGCACAAAGAAATGAACGAGAAGGAAAGCTCGTTTCTTTTGTTTCTTTCGTGAAAATCGTTAAAAATTGCTATTCAACTTCTTCCTCCCGAAACGTCCCGCACCCTTTCACTCAGTCGACGGTATATACCTTCTTGCTTCGTTATTTAAATCCCGCTAATTATGCATATTTTGCCTTTGCCCGTTACGATGAAACGATCCACTGCCACTTTTCCCTCGGGGATGCTTCAGCTCCGCGTTCGTTGCTATCTCGCTTCCGATGTCTCGCCTTTCGCGCTTGCTTCATCGAGCCAATTTACTCGAGTGTAGGGTAATTCCTGATAAGATGACGATTTTCTCGAGTGCTGCTCTCTCGACCCTCGCCCCGCTCGCCAGAGAAACATTTAGTGAAAAAGTATTCTTTGTCACAATGCGATCTACTCTGATGTTATATCATTCTACCTTTCCTTCTTTCTCTTTCTTTTTTTTTTCTCCTTCTTCTTTTCTCGACGTGCTTGTAACGTGGAAAAACGGCGAATCTTTTAACGCAGTTTTTAATCTGCGCGAGATTCGATTGTTCTGTAATTCTAGCCTGCACTCTTTGCAGTTGTATTCGGGATTTTTTTTCGAAGTAACTAGAAGACCTTTTTCTATGAATTTTGGCGTACATATTTACCAATGTTTGAAACATGCATGGTATTTTTTTAAAGCAAAAGTAAAAAGAATTATATGAGATATGTTTGTTTTGATGAAACTGAAAAACAAGTGTTTTGTTGGTTAGGTTTTCTAACCTAGTGCGTGATTACTATGATGAAAGAAATAAAGTAGCATTTTGTCTTGTAGATTAGGTTCCCTAATCTAACCCGATATATGATTATTAAAATAAAATAGCTGATATATGATTAATAAAGTAATAAAAAAATATATTATCACCGATAAAATAAAATAGCATCTTGTGTTTTACTAGGTAGATTTCCTAACCTAAACAGCTACATAATTAATAATAAAATAGGAAAGTAAAATAGCATCTTGTGTCTTATTGGTTAAGTTGCCTAACCTAACCAGCTGCATAATTAATAATGAAACAAGAAAATAGATAGCCTCTTGTATCTCGTTAATTAGGTTTCCTAACCTAACCAAATGCACGATTACTATTAAACAAAAGAATAAAATATTATTCCGATTGGTATGAATATGATTTATCATACGAAGCACTATAAATTAGAAATCTCGGTGATTAAAAAAGTGACACAAATTTTAATTTCAAGTATTGATTTTTCACCGTCCTTTTTCGCAAATATCTCAAAAACTAAAGCTGTTCGCAGATTATGTGTAAAGAGAAAATTATTCAGAATTATGTCCTCCACAATATATTAAAAAATCGTTGAAATTATTCAATATTTAAAAAAAAAATGAGTCTCATTTTTAATCGTAAGATATACCGATACAGTTTATCGACAAAAATAAAACGCTCGGTGTATAAATATCAGATTTGTATGATTCCCTTTTTAACGCGTTCCAAATTTTTTTCTAGCCGAGCAGTGTATAACAGAAGAGATATTGATTATTACGTAACCGTGGGTATCTCTATATGTACATGGAATTACCGAAATGAAATTTTATATTCCCGAAGTGAAACTCGCAAGAGACATGCAGCATTGTGGGAAATATTCGCGGATCTTATAGGTAACGAATATAAAACGCGAATTTACTACGGTAATAATACATCCTGATAATGGCTTCGTCTTAGATGGACGGTATAAAAATTTAGGATTGCTGTATTTATGAGCATAAACTCGACGATAGTCAGCATAAAACTTCCGCAGCTATTTCGTCGTGCTTTATTGAAAACAGGGAGAAATAATCATGTAAAATTTGTTTAAATAAAGAATGGACTGTTACGGTGTACGTTTATATATATATATATATATATATATATATATATATATATATATATATATATATGTTAAATTTGAACTTCCTGAGGAGATCTTTATTGCAAATTCAGCGGGATTTCAACATCAATGTTGACCGTTTAAATGAATAACAAATATTCCCTATATTTTATCTCATAATATTATCCTCGACATCCAATGTACAAACAACGAAGTTACAATTGTATTTACTGTATACGGTCTACCTTCGTTTCAATTGCAAACTCTAATCATTACTTTTTTCTTACTATATAGATGTACAGTTGTACATAGAAATATAGTGAGATTTTCGTGATTAAACAACGTCATTAAAATGATTAATTCGAGATGTATATTGCAATGTGCAATTTGAATTCTATCTCAGATTTGTAATTCCCTTTGCATAACAAGCTTTTGTTTAAACATACCAGTCGTCCAATATCAGCTGTCATTTCGATGCCGAATGGTTAATAATAATATACGTATTAATAATCAGCAGTTACCTAACTCATTCCGTCCAACGATTTAGCGAGATAGTAAACAAGGATTATGCTGTAATTAGATTAATATAATGATGATTCATGTTATTTCGCTGAAATCTGCATTATTGTTTGAATAATACCGGAGGTTGGAAAATCGAACTATCACAGGGCTTCTAACTACTAAAATTAGTTACTAATTGATGTTAGTAACACGTAAAGCTATTATAACCCTAGCACGCTTATTATCATTAATCATCTACTGTACCGATACAATCTACAAGTCAATATTAGTAGAAATAATAAATACAGTTTGCCAAATCCAATTTTCAGATTGTCCAAATCAATTTAAAGAAATGTTTCATTATACTAAATCATATCTGTCGACGTAAATTTTGGATTTTCGATCGTTTCGATTTACACTACCAATTACCTAACGAGTTAAGCGACGCTTGGGTCATAGATGACCCACGCTGAACTTTCTATCATGGTCTATTTGATAATTCCGTATAAAAAGGAAAATTAAATGTTTGATACATAATTGTCATGTATACGCAATCATTATACCATAAGTCATCACTGATACATATATTACTATAATCAGCCGGACTGATATTTTGAAAAAAGTAAAAGAAAGGAAATTCTTTATCATACTCGAGTTTATCTCAAAGCGAAAGCAACACCTTTGTACAGAAACAGCACGAAACGCCGTATAGTACAGTCGGTGTCTGTCAATTAGACGAAGTATCTGTTTAATCCACTGATTATAAAGCCTGCGCCACGTTCGTCGTTGTTTCTTTCATCTCTGTGAAACGTGGAAAAAAAGGGGGGAAAGAAAGAAAGGTAGGCAATGAGCCGTGTGCACGGTTTAAATTTCGTGCGAAATTATAGGAAAGAGAGGTGTACCAGGATAAATACCACCGGTGGTGGCTGCCATCAGCGCGGAATTTAATTCGAATTATAACCAGTTCAGGTGAATCGTGTTATCTGGTTAATCGGTGAGAATGGGAGGAGTGGGAGGGAGATTTGTGAAAACCGTTACTGATTTACCAAAGCGCGATAACATGTGTCGCACACGCGGTTGATGTCCATTTTGCATTCACTTTTCCGTACACATCTTGATCGTTTCGGTATGTTTCAGGCCGGGAACTCGAACAAGAGCCAGGTAACGTTGCGAGACGTTGACTTCGCTGTCTCGGGTATGTTCAGTTGCGAAGTTACGGCGGACGCGCCGACTTTCTCTACAGCAACCGTCTCGAAGAATCTTACGGTAGTGTGTAAGTACATGCTTCATGACATTACACAGTATCACCGGGGGAACTCGACGTATTCAGCATGCTCGTGCCTACCTCTGACGCTCGTTGCTCACCCCACTACTCTCTATGGTCCTTCTTTTCCCTTCCGGCGCACGCGACTCGCGCGTGTATGGCATCATAAGTCATCCCGCGCCATGCTGGTGTTGCTGGCTACCTTCGATGTATCTCGCTCGAAACTTTCGACACTTATTATTTCGTTATTTCACCCTTTTATGCCTTCATTTTTCGTTTCTGATAAATGTGATTTTTGTTTTTATTTTTTATTTTTTTTTCTCGTTTTTGTTGTTAGGTAAAAGTAATGATTTGTAATTCACGTGATAATTCTGCAAAGTTCACGGTTTTAAGAATTCTTTACTGTGTCGTGGTGTATCTGAAAGATGCACTTTTGTTATTTCTTTATGCGACACTTTGGTATCTTCATTTTTCGCTTCTAATAAATGTGGTTTCTTTCAATTTTGTTAGGTAAAAATTAAATGTGTATTCGTGTGTAGATATATTTATTATCTATATTATTTTATGTAAATACCCTGTAACACAGTAAGGAATGTTTGGGAGCACGATCTCCATAAGATTAGAAAATAAATGTATCTAGACACGAATAAACATTATTTTATATGTTTAAAAATTCTTATTTAAGTGGTATTTCTTTTCTAACTCTACGAAAATTGTGGATTTAAAAATTCTTTAGAATTCGTATATAGACTAGACATGCGCTACATTTCCTTATTAGTCCTTTTCATACTTTAATTATTGTTTTGAACGAATGATTTTTTTTTTTTTGCTAAGTAAAAATAATATTTTGTGCATAGATATGCGTGGGAATTATTATTAAAATATTCCTAAAATATTGTCATTGAAATATTATTAAAATATTTCCAAAATATTATTATTGATATATTAAAAAATTTCTAAAATATTAATATTAAAATATTTTTAATCTTGTGTAAGTGGAAGTTTTAAGAATTCGTTAGAATTCGTATATAGATATATATTGTATATTTACGAATTATTAATGAAACATTTGTTTTAATTTAATTATTTCCCTATTTGATTCTTTTGATATCTTAATTTTTGCTTTGAATAAATCTCTCCTGCTTTATATACATGTATTTTTTAGAAAGATGTCTTAACTATGTCTTGCAGACGTATCGGTACATTTACTAAAAATGTAAAAAAGCAGGAAGTGTGGAATTCAGTACACAGCGCAAAATTTCCCTTTAAATTCTCCTCTCAACATTTTCCAATTTTCTCTACGTTCACGTACAAAGATCTATAGCCGAGCTCATCTCCTAGAATCACCTTATGCAACAGACTTCAGCGAGTCCTAAATTCAAAGGCAAAATTATAACTCCCTTTCTAATCTTACGAAAAGCAACACTCATTTCCTTTCTCCATTTTTGTTGCCCTAAGCTGAAGTTCTTCAATATTTCCGAGATTGCTGAGAAAAATTTGTTTATGATATTCGTGATTGCTTGCAATATTACTTCTTTTTCTGTATCATTTGAATTATTTGAATAAGTTTCGATAACAAAATACTTTCAAAATTAAATTAGGTTAGGTTATATGATATTTATATTCGATTTTTAAGTGACTAAATATTATTTTACAAAAAGAATTGAGAATGATCTAGTCGAAAATTTGGTTTAATTAGGTTGTATGACATTTATATTCTATCCTTAAATTAATTAATTTTACTTTAAGAAAAGGTCCATAATTGTCTACTTCAAAATTAAATTAGGTTAGGTTATACGATATTTATATTCAAATCTTAAGTGACTAAACCTTATTTTACGAAAAACTCTAGACTGATGCAGCTCATAATTATATTACGTTAGGTTATATCCAAACCTTAAGTGACTAAATATTATTTAAAAAAAAAAATTGAGAATGATCCACTTCAAAATTTGATTTAATTTAATTGTATGACATTTATATTCGATCGTTAATTAATTTTGTCTTAAAAACGGATCCATACTTATCTACTTTAAAATTAAATTAGGTTAGGTTATACGATATTTATATTCAAATCTTAAGTGACTAAATCTTACTTTACAAAAAGGATCAGATAAGATTACTCAATAGCGATGATACAAGAGATCGTCTGATAAAAGGATTAGAACATGTACTCATGGTTTCAGGAGTCAGGATTAAACAATAAGAAAGTGACACGACAGATTAAGAATCACCCGGTGTATTCACGTCTCCAGTTATATCACACATCCCTCGCACGTATCTCTAAAATTGAATCCACGCGAATTTCCGCGGTACGGTGTATAAGCTTTTGGAGAAAGTTTCTCCTTGATGGCGTCATTAACTTGCCTCGCGTTTGATCTGAACCGGTTGCACCCTCGAACCCGTGTGAATCGGCTTCGTTGCCGCGAACGATTCCGTGCATGCCATCGAACAGGTATACATATATACATATATAAGTGTCTGTATATATAGATCTATATATGTACGTATGTACAGTATGCCGTGAAACTGGCTCTCACGTAAATTCGCGGAGTGTTTCTAATTTCCTCGAGTACTCTGTGACGTGATCAAAGGAGTGCTTCTGGAGTTAATCAGTCCACAACACAGGATCGCGAACACGTTAACGCGTTTCCCGAATTCGCAGTGATCTTGCTGTACGTCCCTGTTTTCCTTCGTTCCTCCTTCGAATGTCAAATGGTATAACAGTGATGCATACACAATATCGAAGGTTAATTAATTCTAGGCTGTTTAGTTGTAAAAATGATCAAAAGTAAATAGCGGAATAATATGAAAAATTAATTTAAATATGAAAAATTGATTTTTACAAAATGTATTAATATCTAGAGTATTCGCCCTTTCTAGAAAAGTGAAATAATAGAACATTATTAGGGATTAAATAATTCAAGGGCAGTTGTAGGTAAAAATGGCAAAAAATGAATGGTGAAAATAAAATAATATTAAAAGTTGATTCTTGTGAAATATATTAAAGTCTGAAAGGTTCCTCTTTCCTAGAAACGTGAAATGATAGAACACTGTTGCAAATATACTATCGAGAGGAAATAAAATTCTAATTTTAAAATTCGAAATAAAGATTAGGACGAAATAGGATCGGTGAAGAAAACGTTCGTTAAATTTTTCATTTGTCTGCGTATTAGTTAATAATTATCGGGAAGTTTGAACGAGGATTACAGCGGCTCGATGTCACCGCTTCGTTAAAACGTAAGAGCGCGCTAGCCGCGTGCCAATTTATTCATTGTAGAAGTTTCGTTGGAACTTCAAATCCGAGAAGTTGATAGAAGGGAAACTTTGTGAATGTTGCGTACGTAAATATTGGAGTAGAGTTCCGTGCAAACGAATACACGAAGGAGAAGAAAGTCGAAAGTTCTGAAGACAGTAAATACGAGGGAACGCACGAAATGAGCGCTGTTTTCGACATTTAAGAAATTACAAAAAATTAAGAAATACACAGGTCCGATACAACTTCGGGAAATTTACTTAAAATCTCTTCAAACGTTTCGAGAAATTGAAATACAAAGTGGTACTTGTAAATTCTCAGAATTGACTTTTTTACGTTTCACTGTTCACGTAAAATTTGCATATTTCCTTGGGAAATTGTTAATTATTGTTTCAACGAGAAATTGACATTGTGGAAAACGTACATTTTCTTAATTATGTATCATTGAAAATAAAGTTTTCCTGACGTTTGCTTCTCTTCGTAACTTTGAACGTGAAAAGAATGAATATACCTGGTGTTCCGCTCGACACATACTCTTCGAATGAAAACTGTCACTCATAAAATTGCGTTCAATTAAAAATTAACAAACTTATCGTGACATCTTTTGAAAAAACAGATTATTAGAAGTAATTGTTTCAGTATCACGCGACACTGTATAACACTCTGCATAAAATATGGTTTTGTTGAACGTATATTTTAAAAGTTTCCCAGGATAATCAAATTACGCGGCCCGCTCTATATAGTGCATGAACTCTGTTTTCCAGGTAGAGAATATCGCGTGGAATTTAAGCGAAAGTTTATACCTTGATTATCGAAATTTCACAGAATGTCGAATTGCAAATTTTTTAAAATACGTATATACACTTTTATCGATAATGAACTTAATTATAAACGAAATATCTCGTTCCCCAATTTAATTTAATTTTAACTAAAATTCACGTTATTGTAACACTGAATTGAAGATTCAATAGCAGTAAAAATGTTCACGGTAAGGTATCAACGGTATTTATTTAATTAATAAATTACCCTATCGCAATCGTCTAGCTGGCAGACTCTGGTATGTCAATAATTTAGTACCTAGACCCTCAGATTCTGGTGTAATTGAGATACCATCGATCAATATCTAGCTAGCACTGTCACCACGTCCTCGCTATAGTAAAGATCGTATGTATTTAGCTGCCCAAGGTCAGCTCCCCTCCACCACTTTTTACTCCCACCCTTACCATCTTACATAAAGAATTTATATCTATAGAATGATTCCTAGTCTTTGTAGAATAAAATACAACAGAATAAATTTGACTAAATCAATTGTTCTTTATAATACTATCTAATTGAGATGTAAATTTTATACAGTTCAATTAACATGTTATAGAAATTGTTTTCATGAAAAATTTACAAAATTAGTAAATGTAGTCTCATTTGGTAATTTTTTAATACTTCTGCCCATTAGAAATCACACATATTGAATTTAATAAAAGAATATTTCAACTCCTTTAATTAAGAAATTAATATACGACAGTGTGTAAGTGTAATTTAGTTATCCAATACTAATGAAGCCGGATTAGTCAATCAGTAGGTACTTACGCAAATCGAATCACGTTAGATAGCATATCAGTGACTTGAATCTAATTAGTCATGAGATCAGTAAGTTCAATTTGTGTAGTCTCCGAATTAATCACCAGCTCTCTATCTTGATCGGACAGCAACCGAGCTTGTCACCAGTCCATTAGACTCATTCTTACAAATCTAAAGTTTCCATCTTTCTACTTTAAACTGCTGCTGAATTGGGGCCTTCATGCCCATCAAAAACAGTAAGAACCAGGGAAGAATTATAACTCTAACACCTTAGTTATAAGCGTTAGAGTGTCGCGGCATGTCAGTCCGGAGCTCGCGAGTTCCATTCTCGCTTCTCCAAATTTTCCCCGATGAGATACGCAGATCTCCAAGTTACATCAACAAGAGGGAACTCTACCATCTACGTTCCTGAATTTTGTATTTGAAAATATAAACGGAAGTTGTTTAGAAAGTGTTTTTCCTCTGGTATTCGTTGATAGCGCGAAACTATCTGAATATTTCGTCCGTCTTTTAGCGATTCGATCGACGCCGCTGCTTCTGATCGCCGTTCTCTTCCGACGAAAAATCGAAACGAAGTTCTATTTGCTGGTCTGAGCGAAAGATCCGGGGGAATCTGCAATTTACGGCGAGCAATTCCGATATTGAAATCCGAGCCCGTGTGGCGTCCGCGCTTGCTCGCGCGCGCGTTTCGATTTCTTCCGAGGAGGAATTCCTCATGCACGGCCAATTGTCCCGGCCAAACTTTTTTATATATTCTTTTTTTTTTTCTTTTTTTTCCTTTCTATCAGGCAGCTTGCAAGTAGCGCTTTCTAGGAATTCGTGACGCAAGCTTGCGATCACGTGAACGATGCCTATTTGCAGAGACCTGGATCAGATATAGAGAGGAGGGTGGGAATATAAGTTGAAATCGAGCGGAATGTTATTCAATCAGAATTCGTACGAAGGGCTGCGAACTCGCGTTGTAAAGTGCCACGTGTCTATCACGTTTCCTATCGCAAGCCTTTGCATTTTCAAAACGGAAAGACGTCTATGCAGTTCCTACGTCCGTGTGGTATCAATGTGTCACGTTTAGTGTTATTATTACTGAGAAGAAAAAAGCTTACGTTTTTAATATAGCAAAATTAAACATTTTTTAAATATTTCTCTTTCATTGCTCGTATTTTTGAAGTGAAAGAGGTTCCAGGCGATGTATTTTATGTATCAAATTTATTTACAGTAATTTGAACATTGATGCTTAGCTTCAGATATGCAAAAATTTATTTTACATTTCATTTTTTATTTTTCATTTTTTTTCACGAAATTTATTTCCTTCTTGATTCTTAAATACTTGTGAATAATATTACAGTACACTGGGTGTATATAATATTATGTTATTAAATTCCTTAAAAATTATATAAATGTCAATTTTGGTGTTTCAATTCTTCTAGCTTTAAGTGAAATCTGTTTCCAAAGGAATTAAGCTTATCTCTCTCGAAATTACTCTTCAATGTTTCCTATTTACAATCACTCGAACAGATGCTTCAACTTATTTTTCATTATTTTACGTTTTAGTTTTTTCACGAAATTTACGTACCTTTGTAAATGTATATAATAAATGTTACAGTATACAGGGTGTGTATAAAATATTATATCCTGTACAATACAGTATTGGGTTAATCCTGTAAATAGTTAGGTTAGGTTAGGTTAGGTTCTGTAAAAGTGTAGGTTTGTTTAAATATTCCTGCGATATTATTCTTGCTTCTCGAAACAAGGAATGCAGGATACGGTAATAGAATGTGTAGTACTTGTTAGTGGTTGACCTAGAATTTCTGTAATCTAGCAATTTGCTGTCTCTAAATACAGTGATTTCGTAAAACGCACGACTGGAATGAATTTCAATGGGAGGAAGACATCGTGGTATGCAAAGAAACGGAATAATAAGTGTTTTATATGCGTTATGTTTACTTGGAAATTTCTACGGTAAATAGCGTACTGTATCGAATATTTTCTTTAGAAAATCGGGATTTGCTTCTTACATGAAAGTAGTGGGACAAAATTAAACTGCTCTAGTGGAAAGGGTTTCCATTTTTTTTTTTTTTATTTTGACTTAAACTACCTCTTTTTTCACAATTTTAAAGTTTTCAGCTTTCAATTTTTATTTTAAAAAAGTACAAACATTTACTGCATTTTGTATTTCTTTTTCCCGTTTTAAAGGTTTCAGTTTTCAATTATTTTTTGAAAATGCATAAGCGCTTACTGTCGTTTTTTTAATTTTTATTTTTCAGTTGTGAAATATTGTAGAAAAGCGTGAAATTAATTGTGAATCGATACACGTCACAACTTCTAGAAATTGTGACTATTTTTATTTAAAAAATTTCTAAGGTTTACTGTCATTTTTTGTTCTTCGTTTGTTAGTTGCAAAATATTATAAAATCAATTGTAAACTATTCATTTGTTTATCAAGAAATGAATTTATGAGAATTGATTAAAATATACATATTTTTTAAAAATATATTTATTTCTAAAAATACATTTATTCAGATTTATTTACTTACGAAGGTAAATTTTTGTAACTTTTTACTTGATAAATTGATTTACTTGTAAATATGAATATTTGTAAACCTATTCATTTACACAGATAAATTTTCATTTTGTAAATTCATTTCTACATAAAAATTAATTTGTGAGATTTACGAAATATTATTTATGAACATGTTTCAAATCGAAACTGACAAAATTTCAAGAAGTATGATTTTAGAACTCATTTTTCTCAAAATAACCAATCCGTTTTGAAAATTACTTTTCTACTAAGCAGTAGGCTAATTAAATTCAATAAATTAAATAAACTAAATCGTCGTTTACTCGTATTGGAACAGTTGCAAGAGATCTGACGATATCTGTTTATTTTTCCATTATTCGAAGATTCATACGCTACGGTAGATGTATTATAGGCGCTTTTATGTAAACGTCTGGCTGAAGAAAGGCGTGTGGAGAATTTTATTTTTCCTATAGAGTCTATAAATTCGACGCATCAGGTATCCGCGACGCGTTTATTTGACCAAACGTTTCCATCCATCCGTGAGCGTAGCTTAAAGAAATAAGGAGCAGGGGAATTTATGATAATTCTGATGCTTCTTCTTGGTCGCTTCTTCGAATGGCCTATGAATTTCAAGCGTATGCGGCAGGAATATGAAAATATTCCCGACTACATACGCTCAGAATACGCTTCATGCGGAGTTCTCATCTTACTGCACGTGAATCGGCATTTTTATATCGGATTACGACCGTTCTACAAACAATTACATAAAATTGATTTTAGTAATTTCATCCCGCAATTTTGTATAATGTAATCGATGTACCGAATGAAATTGCACACGATTTCTGCTATTCCTGTGCTTTTCCTAATTCTACGAAACTTTACTGAGATACAGTGAAATTTTCTGAAATCTACTGAAGTATACTGAAATCTACACAAATCTGCTGAATTCTATCAAAATTTATTTACTGTAGTCTATGAATTTCTATCAAAATCTTTAGAAAAAACTACTACAATCTACTGAAATTTATTGAATTCTAACAAAATCAATTGAAGTCTGCTGAATTCTAGTAAAATGTACTGAAATCTCCTAAATTTGACTAAAACCTTTTAAAATCTACTGAAATTTACTACATTTTACTAAAATCTATTAGAATGTACTTAGAATCCACTAAAATATGCTAAATTCTACTAAAGTCTAGTGATATCTACTAAAATTTGCTAAAATCTATTGAAGCCTATTAAAATCTTAAAATTATTAAGATCTTAACAAAAAAATTGTTTGTTAACATGTAATTGTAAAAATGTTTGACTAGAATATAAAAATTAATATTGTTCTATAATCTTGAATACTAATATTGTACTATATAATACTAATATAATGAGTACATATTTATGTATATCTTGTTCAATATATAACACCAACTTTAACAAAGAAACACAATTAGAAATTTATAAAACTTTCTAAATGAACGTAACGGATGTTCTAATATTTATGAACGATAATATATAGACAAATAAATAATCTACGTATAATATATAAAATATAAATTATATAATAAATTATATAATTAAATTAAATATTATGTAAAAGATAAACTGTAGATTTCTGGGTTCATGCATACAAATAAATTTTTATGAGCAAGAAATATCTAATTATAGGATCTGTATACTGTTAATATATTTGTCGATTAATTTTAACCATGTGTATATTTGTTATTATACTCAAATCCTGAAATTCAGGAAAGAATAGAAACACTGATCATTGTCTGCTGGTAAATAATACGAACTTTTGCAACGAAAGCATTAAAAAATAGTTGAGAACAATTTCTGGAGTTGGTAAGTATGCTAGAAGAAAATCGCAATGCAACGAGAAACCATTCTTTGCGTGCGCGCCGAACTTTAATTAATTCTCATAGTTCAAGTTCCGAAGTTCTCATACTTCTTAAAGTGAATTTCGCGAGAAAGAAGAGTATAATTAAGTGTATTCCAAAGAATACACTTAATCATTCTGTTTAACCACGAAAATATTTATTTTTAAACTTTTATTTGTTATTTACACATCGATCCTTTACGAATTCAGTTTTTATGATACGTTTTCAGGTGACAATAAATCGCGAGATTTTACTGTCATAATTTTTTTTATCCTATTAGTATATTGAAAAAAGATGTAATAAGATAAGACGATTATTATTGCAACCAAAAACAAAGTGAGCTAATTTTATATAGGTAAAATAATTATTAGACTTTGAATTTTTACACATTTATAGGAAATTTTAATGTGCAAAATTGCATAGAATGTAAAATATTCAAATTATAGTACTTTTTTATGATACTCAATAGATGAAATAATTTTCTACCGAAATTCAACTTTTTTCACCCTATTTCGAAAGTATGAATTTGCAATAAAAATGTTCAGTCTAGTAAGTAGTAAGAATTTTAACTCTGCCATTTTGTAAAAAAGATTAAATAATAAAATACTTGCATATTCTTTAATATTAATATAACAAATCTCTGCAACAAAGTTTTCAATAAAGTCAATTACTTTCTTAAAAAAAAAATAACTGAATTTAGGTATCGTTTTATGTACTCAGGGATAATCTAACCTCTTCAAAGGATTAATAAATAAGAAGTAATCGTTATTAGGTCGGTTTAACGTGCAACTAAAGATATATAAAATAATCGATGAGTTTATATAGACAGCTAACTTGTTTCTGCAAGTGATACAAAGTTTCCTTGGTTAGACAGAGTTTGCACAAACTATTTCAAACATTCGAGACACTATCTTAGAAACATAACGCGAGTCCGCCATTGATAAATATCTATCTTCCGTGAGCAGAATGTTAAAGACTTCGAACTTTAAATGAACACAAAAGGTATTTCATTTATGACCTCTCTACGAAAGTAGTTTACTTCTTTAATTGAATTTTCAAAGTAGAAAGTTTTAGTACTGTTTCCTTTTTGTTCTGTTTACCTTGAATTCACAATAAACATCACGTTCAAGTGATTGCCTTAGTGTTCTTTTACCTAGATGGTGAAAATCGCAAAATTCAGTTTCGTATTTTTTAAACAAATTTGAAACCAATAAAATGATGACTTCACCTCACATAAACTGTAATGCATAGTATTAGTGATAAAGTAGAATAAATTATACAGAATTCGTAAATGAAAGAATGTACATCTTGTATCTAGCAAATGAAACCTAACCTAACCTAACCTGTACTACAGTACATTGGTGATAAATCAGAATGGATCATATATGATTTAGTAGAATTATACCGAAGACAGAAGATTCTACATCTTCTATCTTGCAGTAAAATATAACCTAAACTACAGCTTGCTATATTAGTGATAAATCACAATGGATCGTATAACATTCACACAGAATTCTGCTGAAAATAGAAGATTCTACACTTTGTATCTGATAATAAAACCTAACATATAATCAGTACTGAAATATATTACAGATAAGTTAGAATGGATCGTACATATTCCAAATATAATTACACCAAAAGTAAAATATTCTGCACTACATCGTAACTAACACTGAAACTTAATCTAATCTGCACTGCATTATGTTAGTGATAAATTCGAATGGATCATAAATAATTCAGTAGAATTAGACAACAAATAAAAGATATCTGGTGTCTAGCAATGAAACCTAACCTAAATTGTACTGTACTATGTTAGTAGTCAGTCAGAATAAATCGTATACAATTAAGTAAAATTATTCCGAATATACAAAAATTCTAATATATTGTTTTTTTGTCATTTGGAAGAAAATCTTCAATTTTAATACCGAAAAGTATCGATTCGGCGTGAAATCAGCCCTTATGTTTCTTTATATTCGACTAACTGGCGTGATCATTCGGTTTGACACGTTTTCGCACGCACACGTACAGCTGTGTCGCGACAGAAGTGTGAAAGCCGATTTTCGAATGATTTCGTTGTCTGTTCGTTACGTTTAACCGGCCGATAAATACGTTACGACGTTTTGGGACAAGGGTGAGAGACAGAGAGAGGAAAAAAAAGCAAAAAAAAAAAAAAGAAACGGAATTAGTTAATAGAATTCCAAGTAGCCGTGTCGCGTGACAGATACACAATTACAAGTTCACACCCTGATGAGACAGAAACGAATTCAGTCAACAGTTTCGTAATGAATTAACTGCATTCGCGTAATTGGTGACAGAGAGTTGTTTCATCGAACAGAAACATTTCATCCTTTCTCTGCACTTTTTTTTTTTTGGGGTTTTTTTCTTTCTTTTTTTTCGTTTCACCGGGGTATCAATAAAATTTCTCTTGGCAATTAACCGGGTACCATGATTAAAGCACAGTGTCCACTCGATAATAAACTCGGTACAATACACCAACGTTTTAGTTCACGTGATTTTCATTCATCAACGTTATTATGTCGGAATTTTTCCGGAATGTATTGTTCAACGTTGCATATAAACGATTATCCGTTGTTTGTTAAAATTGTTTATGTTAGGGATAAATAAATGTGTGTATATTTGTTCGTGCTTTTTCTGCGTGCATAGTTCAATGTACACGATCATAAGGTACAATGGAAATATTTAAACGTGAAAGTAACGGAAAGAAGGGGTGGAGAATGTATTCATTTAATTGAAATAAAATAAAGGTAAAACTCACACGTAGGTAATATTTTCAATATCGTACATTACACGATTTTGTAATAATTTTAATACCATAATATTAATATTACAGTAATTTTGTATTATACAACAAAATTGTGCAAAATTATTTGCCAGTATTAACGTTGTCGCATTGTATTACAAATATTACAAAAATACGAAAAGTATTGTGCTAAAATTATTACAAAAATATGTAAGATACAGTATTAAAATTATTACAAAAATATTCAAATTATTACAAAAATATGCAAAGTATAATATTCAAATTATTATAAAAATTTGGAAGGTATTGTGTTAAAATTATTACGAAAATGTGTGAAGTATTGCTTTAAAATCGTCACAGGAATGTGCAAGGAAGTATGTGCAAATTATTAAAAAAAATATATAAAGCATGGTATTAAAATTATTACAAAAATATGCAACGTACAGTATTAAAATTATTACAAAAATATGTAAGATGTAGTATTAAAATAATTTTAATGATATCAAAATGTTGAACCTTTAAAATAACAAATTTGTTAGGTAAATATCGCTCACTCACTCTTATATTTCGATATCAACGACGAAATCGCCATTGCCAGTAATTTTCACAAATTTTTACCATTCCCTCAAAATTTCGCCAATTTTACCATTGCAATTCATTCATTTCCCCGCCAAAAATTCTAAGCCACAGCTTTGCATTTACAAAATTGTTTCCTATCTCTGCTCGTACAGTAGTCGAATATCCCAAACGAGCTGGATGATTTCACATCGTAATTTCTCTCGCAACGCGCAAAGAAATACAGCCCTTCGACTGTCGTTCGTAGTTTATGCCTTTTACCATTATACCCCAATGCAGATTAAACAGTTCCCAGCTCAATGTACATACATACATATATATATATATATATATATATATATATATATACATATACATATACATACGTACGTAGAGCGTGAGAGCAATTTTGAAATCGGTCGCCGATAAGCGCGGCGACAAGATTGATGATCGAATGATACGCGATGCCTGTCGAAATCCTTGCGATTCGTCGACCATTCAAATCCGCGGGATTCATGGATCGTTTGTATAGAGCAATATTCCCTGGGCCACGTACGAATTCATCCGTATAAAACACTTTCGACGACGCAAATTAGCTGAAACGCGCGCCGAGCCATCGCTCGACACGCACCGCCCCTGCACGCCTGCAATCACCCGCGGCGACGCGATAATGTTTGCAGCATGCAGGCGAAATTTCGTCCGTGTTACAAAACGTAACGGGCGTGTGTATATAAATTCGCTGACACAACTCGCGGATGTGTATGTGCATGTGCACGTGTAGCCGTTTTTAAAGAAACGAGAACTTGATATGATACGAAAAAAATAACAAAAAAATAAATAAATAAATAAAATATAAAGAATGGAAAGAATTTATAACTGCGTTTAATTTGATTTGATAGAGGGAGAGGAAGAGGCCATCGCTACGTTTATGCACAGAGATTAATCTTGATTAAGCTTTGTTCGAAAATGGCTGCGCAATGCATGCTATTCGTTAAATTGGCGTTTAAGCGCTATTTTAACGCCGGCTTTTCGTTTGCAAACTGTTTGAATCGTTATTACGCTGATTTTTTCTTTCTTTTTTATTTTATTTGATGGATATCGAAATTATGCTGCTTCTTGCTTGCATATTGTCGAATTTTCGTTCACCTTTTAGAAAATTATTATATTATGCAAACATAGTAGCTGCAAAATTGGAGGATAAAAGATAATTATTAGATTGGTGAAAATGAAATGGCGATTTTCGAACGGTTGAAATTGCATAAAATTTTGTTCGATTGTGGACTTTTATACAGGATAGACAAGAAGAAGGAATTTGCTATAATATAGGTATATTTAATAAAAATAAATGTTCATAATGCAATTGTTTTTGAATATTTTTATTCGACACAATGAATAATTTAGATATTCGCGTAATTTTTTTATTATATAAGTTTATACTTGAAAAAGCTATCATGAATGTTGTTGAAAATATGAATTTTTATTTGAAAAAAATTATGTAAATGTTAAGACACTTCAACGGTGATTTGCAAAATTTAAGATAGGTGACTTTTCATTTAATAATGAGTCAAGAGAAAGTCATGATAGGGCAGTCGATTTTTAAGAAAAATTATTGAAAATAATCCATGGAAAATAATATGAAAGTTTACTGACTTTTCTGCAACAAACTACCGTTTCTTCAAGCACTCGAACAATTTTTTAACAGATAAATTAATCGAAAATGAAAACACCATAAAATCAACATTCAAAAAATTTTTAAATTCGAAGACTAGCGATCTCTATAAATTTGGAATAATGGAACACAGTTAATTGTTGAAAAAATTGCGCAGATTTGTGTGCAAAATTATCTTGATTAAACATATTATTTTTTTTTTTCGAAGGAACACCATGACCTAACCTAAAATAAAAAAAAAAGGTATTTTGGCGGATTCAAGATGACATTAGAGGAAAATCTTGTTTCCTTCGTTATTATCGAACGCACAATCGTGTTATCCCTTCCCTAATCGTTCATTCCTGTATAACAAAGTTGTAAACACCATAGATATTCGTAATAAACGAGACACCCGTTAATTCTGACGACGTGTATTATTTCCTTCATAGTGGGGATCTGAGTTAGGTAGCTTAGCTTCTAATTAGATGTGATAAGCATATTAGACTGGATTAGATTTTGGGTTGGTTACGTTTAGATTAGGTTACGTTGATTAAATCTACCTTTGAGTATGTTAGGCTTGTTAAAGAATAGAAATTCCATCTTGAAACTGGTAATACGTGCAATTAACTCTATGCACATTATCCGACGTTTATGTTCCGTTATTGGAGAAGTATTGACTTCTCCAGTTTCAAATATTATTAATTAAAAAAAGGAAAACAATATATCGTAGTATTTTTAGTATCTTAAATATTTCATTTCTTCCTTCAAACAATTTCTCGAATTTCTTAGAAATTAACGAGAGGACTTCAATAACCCAAAACTTCGAGTGTGTTTTGTCTTTTTCTTTTTTTCTTTTTTAATTAAAAATTGTTTCTTGGAAACATAATTTAACACTAAAACTACCAGGCTCGTAAAAATTACTACAGTCCAAAAAATTCAAAAGAAATTTCTAATACACGAAAATCCTGTCAAATTTGATTGTGCAACAAAAACAGAATAAATTCAACTTGAGTCTTGAATGCAAGTATATTTGTAGATGTATATTACAAATAAGATCTATAACTACAAAGAAAAATTATGTTATAATAAATACCTACATTAAAAAATATTCGTTTGCATATTTTCTATTTAAAAATAAATTGTTTGATACATTTTTCATTTTTATTTTAAGGAATTTTAAATAAAAGTTTTAAATTTAAAAATTAAAATTTAAATAAATTAAAAATTTAAATTTATTTTAATTTTTATATTAGTATAAATTTCTATTGTTTCACTGCAGTTTTCGTTCTTCGAAGTGAAGACACTCCTTCGATATCTCAATTTGATAGAAATAATTACACCATCGATAGAGAGAAAGTCACAGAAATAATATTCATGGAAGGTGTTCTTTATTAGCAGCACCTGAAGTCGAAGATAGACATTTCATCGTTGCACCGGTATCGATACGAATTTCATATTTCACGATAATACCACGAGATGTTCTTAAAGTAAACGGATCTTTGCCTGGTACAGTTTTCACGTAGTCGAAGAAAAATCGTTATCTACTCTTGCGTTCTGTGGATCGTCGACGGAATGACCTTTATATCGATTCCCATCTGATCTTATCGTTCATCTCCTCGTAAATATTGAAGATTGAACAGGCTGGTTGCAGTTTAAATCATAACGTGTTGTTCTTATCTCAATATCAACGAGAACAGAACGCTCAGAATAATTACTATGATAAAACACCAAGCCTAACTATAATAAGTTACTATAAATTGAAAAATATCTACAAAAAGTATTTCTAACAAATGTTTACCCATTATTAGCAGCTTTGTATTGTTCAATGAATAAATTAATATAGGAGTAAACTAGTCGTGTTCAATTATATTTAATTATTTGTGCATACGGTGAAAAGCAACGCGACGAAATGGAAATAGTTCGTAATTTGTAACACTATTAAAATTGATACTAGTTGAATTAATTAATGTTAATGTTATGATGTGACAAAATGTGCAATTACAATGGTATTATTATGTCAACCCTTGTGTGATTAGTATATATTAATAATGAAAATTAATACACTATGCAGACAGTTTCTTCTTTTTTTTTAATTTGAGAACACATTTTTCGCTAGCGTCTCTTCGATTCCCATTATTGCAATTAAGCGTGAGACACGTTTAAAAGTTTTTTAAATTTAATTTTTAATTTTTAAATTTAAAGAATTCAAAGTAACCTTAAATTTTGGAAAAATCACTTGAGAAATCAATCCGATATTGGGCACTTTTTATGTAAAACACTTTTTCTACAAAATAGGCAAATTATACGACTCATCCAGTATGTTCACTTGACTTTTTAATTTATTTAAAATAGAGCCGCGCAGGTAGGTGCTCTAGGGGCGCAAATATGCCCTCCGTTGCCCGCGAGCTGCCCTGCGGGCAACGCTGAGAGCAAGTTACGTCAGTAGTTGTGAATAGATTGAGGAGTAACAGTACGATGAAAATGTACTCTCGTAAATAAGCATGCGTTGGTCGTTCGTGTAGCATCTGTTTGGCAATCACTGCTACATTCATATAGTGCCCCACCATTGGGGATCGTTGCTAGAGTAGGCGTGGCCTACTGCTCGAGTATCACTTCATGCACGAGTTTGTCTGACCACTTTTCAACAAAACTTTTCTACAGACATCCGATAATTAGTGCATTATTATCAACTTATCGAAGTGAACTATTTTCACAGTTTGTACAGATGTTCAAGTTGTTCCATTGTACTTTTTAATTATCCTATACACGTGCATGGTGTCTTGCATTATATCATCCACTAGGTGCAGAATAAACATGTGGGTCAATAAATTTGTTGAACTCATTTAGATCCCATTGAGCTTCGATCAAGTTTCTAGCATTCTCAAAATTACCGATTCAGCATAGAATAGATTACAACCATAGACAAAGCATAGAATAGACTTGCCACTCAATGCACTTTTTCTGGCCCATGTCATATAATTCTATTCTGTCACTTCCAACGTTATCGATTGAGCATAGAATAAGATTGCAACCATAAACGAGGCATTGTATAGATCCGCTACCCAATGCAGTTTTTCGCGTTATGAAACTCCAGTAGGATTTCTGCAGTTTCCAATGTTAGTAGAGAGTTCTAGTGGAGTTCTTGTCATGCTCAATTTCACCGATTGAACGTAGAATATAATTACAACCATAGACGAAGCATAGAATAGATCCACTACCCAATGCATTTTTTCTATCCTATATTATGGGACTCTACTGATGTTCCCATAGTTTCTAATGTTATCATCTCAGCATAAAACAAGTTTACAATATTAACAATGGTTTGAATTGCAAATCAATGTACGAATGAAATTGTGAAGGAAGTATAGCACATGTTCTAATATTGAAAAAAAAAAACGCAAACAATTCCAATCATACAATCTAAAATATCAAATATCTGTCTTTATACGTAGATTTAACTAGAGAGAATCTTTTACGTCTACACAACTTTATAATCTTCGATAATTGAATTAAATATAATTCCTCAACTCGCCGCTCTAAATCATAGATGGCGTAACGAAATCACTAACTTTTTACACGATCGGTATGTCAGAACGTGACGCTCTATTCTGTATCTAGTCTATGATTGTATCTTATCTTGAAAACTCTACCAAACCTAAATAAAGTTCGTTTCGTTTTGTTCTGCTTGTTTGAAACATTTTGATCTTGTTTTCTTTCCACGGTTCTTCTCCCTTTCTGGGAATTCGTTGAAAAATGGAAAATGTTGAAATCATGTTTGCAGTTTCTATACAAAACGGCAGCAGATAGATAGTAACTATAGATGCAATCAAGTTAGAGCACCATTCATAGACGGAAGACGATAACATAACTGAAATTCGGTTAGTCGTTCTATCGTTTCGCGAATCACCGGTTTATCACCGACAAGGTGAGAGGGTAAACGGTTATTTCCCTCGCTTCACTTCGCGGTAATCGGTTCCAGTTTCAGCTCTTGCTCGGCGTCAGATAACTGAGAACGTGTAGCGAGGAATAGCGGCGATCTTCGTACGTCGTGGATTCGCTCAATTGTAAAATTAAATGTGATAATAGCCGTTCTAATTCGCGCTACTAGGTACACTGTAGTTAATTCAAGCGATGCGGCTATCAAGAAATGCCAATTCACGCTTAATAAACTGTTCTGTACGAATGTTTAACTATTTCGTGGATTTTAATTATGCGATTTGAAGGAATTTGTCTATTTTTTCTTTTTTTCTTTTATCATGTCTTTCAATTTCAATGTAATGATTTGATGAGAAGGAAATATATTTTGAAATGCTTTAGTTTTTAAATGAATCTTTAGGTACAGTGTCGTATGGAATTCTGAACTCATCATTATATAATCATCATATATAATAATATTGAATAAATATATATAATATTGTAATTCAGTAGAATTCAGCGATTTTTAGCAAACTAATAGAATTCGATAATTTTCAGTAGATTTTACTAAAATTCAGTAGATTTCAGTAGCCATTGGTAAAATTCAGTAGTTTTTAATAGATAAAATAAATTTAGCAGATGTTAAGAGAATTAAATGGATTCTAATAGCTTTTCAGAGATTTCAAAACATTTCGATACTAATAGATTACAGTAAATTTTAACAGAATTCTTCAGCTTTCTCTAGATTCTAGTAGTCTTCAGTAAAATTCAATAGAATTCAGTAGACTTTAGTAGAATTTGTTAAATTTCCGCAGACGTTAGTAGAATTCAGTAGAAAATTTGAGTAAAATTAAGCAGATTTCAATAAAATTCAATAGATCTCGCTAAAACTGAATAGTTACATGTTCCAATACTAAATGTACAGAAGTGCAAATGTAAAATTCATATCGTTACAGGAAATACTAAAAAATTCTTATTCTCAACAGATCACCCCAGCAAATCTGTCCAATTGAAAGTAATTTCTAAACGATCGTAACAATACTTGCATCAAACAGTCCCCTATTCATCATACAGATACTTTCCATACGAAATTAATTAGAACTGCAAAATAGTAAAACATAAATTACATCACCGTATGATTCTTTTTTTCTCAACAACAATGAAATAATAATTTCGCTGGAACATTTCGATCGGAATGATGCCACGATTCCGTCGCGAATGCTCAATTTATAGTTCCGCTGGCACAATAAAACTGGCAGCACGGGGTACATGTGTCGCCGCGACTTTTCTCCAACTATTTCTGTTATCCGTTTGCCACACGTGCACGACTCTTATATCGTTAATATTTTGTAACAATACCGCGACCTACTTTATACCATTATTCCGATTGCCCCGAAAGATTTGTCGACAGCGGTCGAAAATCCAATACACTTAATGGAAAGTCGAATGCACGTGGTTGAAGTACGAACAGTCTCGTTTATTTCAGATCAATCGATTCACAGGATTCTACTTTCCACGGAAATCTTTACCGATTCGGTGACAAAAATTACGATTCCTATCAATTCGATACGTTATACGATAAATTCATCAGATAGAAATCATCAACGAATTTAGTATATTTACAAAGATGACTACCAATGAGGTTTATTCGATCCGTGATGAATTGTTGATGAACGTATAACGAATGTATAACAATGACAACACGTTTATACACGCCTCGCGATCGTTTATAATGATTGTATTATTTGATCAAGGTATACCGTATCAGATATAGTGTTTCCTTGATTACAATAATTACACGAATGGTAGCAATCGGTTAACAGTGTAACGTTAGTTTTCACTTTACAAGCACATTATTCCCATGGTGTGTTAATTACCGTTCAGAGG
This sequence comes from Anthophora plumipes, assembly GCA_951804975.1. Lineage (NCBI taxonomy): Eukaryota > Metazoa > Arthropoda > Insecta > Hymenoptera > Apidae > Anthophora > Anthophora plumipes. Next base: position 12,046,164 of record OX638123.1, on the reverse strand, counting down.
CGCACGCGAGTCGTGTCACTTCCGGAACGTTCGAAAATCTAATCTCATGACGGTTGACGGCTAAGCTCGTGAAAACACTTCGTTTCATATTTCTCGAAACGAAATCGTTTGAACTGTTTCTCCCTGTTTTTTCTTTCTTTTTTAACCCTTTATGCTCCGAGTAAATTTTCTCATACGATCGATTTAACAACTTTAACACACTTCTGCGACGAAACTTTGGAAAACTAAAAAGTGTCACTTTAGGAAAACAAAATTCTACACCTTCCTGAATTTATTTATTTTTCTCTATTTGTTCAATTTGCTTTGTTTAAATGTAAATTTATGGTGTATGTTATAAATGTCTCCCTAGAGACACCATAAGAGCGTAAAGGGTTAAATGATACGAGTCCATTTGTTTTTTATATTATTAATTAGAAAGATATCGCAAAATTACACAAAGTCGCGAATTTAATTGCCAATCTAGTATTTTAAATTGTCAATTTGATTTTTCTAAAAGTTCTCATATTTTCCCTTTCTTTGAGTGTACACTTTTTTTTTATTACTCTTCGTCATTCGCTCGTTCATTCCCGAAGAATGAAGAAAACAATTTCGAGTCTCTAGCATCCTGTTATAAATTAGCATTCCACGAATCTTCGTAACGCATAAATTTCCCGATACCATCGTACCTTGGGCAACTTACAGCAGACAACAGTAAGAGTTCTACTGTCTGCAACAATGAGAATAGCTCGAGGACAAAGGGTAACGCTTCTTCTTTTATCAGACTTGCTGTAAAAAGCATAATTTCTACTAGAAAAATGAAACGAAAAAAAGAATGTACTATGTGTAAGCACAGTAACTATAGAGAAACGTAGAAACTATTGTTAACACTAGAACAACCGGAGTTGAATTGAATATAATTCTCCTTTCTTCTGATATACAGTGGAACCTCGATATAACAGACCAATATGGTCAAGGGAGTGTCTGTTATACAAAAATAAATTTTCTGAACGAACTATTTATTAACAATCAAATAGAAATACATATAAACGAAAGTTTACATTCTAATTACACTTTAAAATTGCACTTTATTCGTCTTCAGATGATACGTCACTATACACTCGTTGAGGAGAGTCATCAATGTTTGTTTTTGAACTTCCTGGTTTGAAAAATGTATCAATTTTTCTTTTTGATGTTTTGAAGTTCGTTGTTTCTTAATTATCAACTCTCTAAAATTGCGAAAGTGATTTTGTTATCTGCCGAATCATCGATAAATGATATTACATCGTCAAGATGCGATCTGATCATTGATGATTTTATTTCTGAGAGTATTGATTCCTCCTCTTCGCTATCTTCACTTTCATTTTCACTTTCGGTCATAATGTGTGCACTCACGTTCAGTTTACGATCGATTACATATTGTCCATTGTATCAAGGTTCCACTGTATTTTGATATATTGTATAAAGAAGTTCGAAATTTTAATGATTAATGGAAAATCAGTTATTGGTATACGTAATTATTTATTTTACTTTAATATTTATTTCTATATATACGAAATATCAGAAACATTCTATTTTGCCTCTACGGTTGCTGATGAACAGGTTAATATCTTCCGGTTTCCCTATATGCAAGGCCGCGTATCTACGTAAACCATACTCTGGTTAGAGAGAAATATCATAAAGCTAACCGCATAATCTGTTCCTCATTGCTGGTGCTTGAATATTGAGATAAGTTGAACGCAGGCAAACAGGCAAAATATGAATATAATGTCGTTCGTATACATAGTTTGGTTATGAAACGCGTATATACCAACATGTTAGACAATGAAGTGGTAGTAGTAGTAGTAGTAGAGAGAGAGAGAGATTTTATAATAACGATGAAATTATTATGTTTCAGCTATACCGGAAGGCAAGCCGGTTATTGTATCGGAACGTGAACGTTACGACCAAGGAGACACTTTGAGGGCAAATTGTAGCTTACCACCCTCGAAGCCACCAGCTCATCTCTCATTCACCCTGAACAACGTGGCGGTAAGTGATAGCTATAATCCACGCGTCATTATCGAATCCACAGTTAAGGGGAAACCGTGAAATTAATGGTTCGAGAACGTTTCTATACTGGCTTCGGTGTCTAACGTTATTGATTCCGATATATGTATATACATGTACAACAAGGATCTTGTTAACCCTTAGACGATCCTCCGATCCTTTTACAACCCATTTCGTAATTATTTATTTAAATAAATCTAAGATTAATAAATTTAAACAAATTTAATATCTATGATAAGATTTGCTTTATTTAATAACGCACTAAAAATTTATTTTATGGATGTATCGTGTGGTTGGTATCGTTTTTTTATGGATGGTATATATCGTACTTTTGATAAAAAAAATTTAAGTGTAGGCTTTTGACCCATTACATAAATATTTATCTGAAATTAATATTTAATAAATATTGAATGAAATTATTTATCTAAATAAATTTAAGATTAATTAATTAATTAAATTTAATATCTAAAATAATTTTTCCTTTATGTAATAACATACTAAAACTTTATTTTGTGGATTTACATACCGTACTCTTGATAAAACAATTTACACGTATGATCTTCAGGTCGTTTCTGACCAAACGTGTATTTATTTATCTAAGAAAATTACAGATGAAACTATAATGAAATTTATATTAATATATCTGTTTGCCTTTATTTAATAACGTACTGAAAGTTTATTTTTCTGAATTTACGTATCATACGCTTGATAAGAAATTTTATACTCATGTTCTTTGGGTCTTTTTTGACCCATCATAAACGATCATTACAGAAAGACAAAAATTAACTATTTTATGGTATAAAATACCACACGAAGCTGAAGTGAAGGTAGAGATACAAATAATAAAACATAACTGGAACATATTTCATAATATGAAAAAAAATGGATCTCATAAAAGCTTTGCAAAATGTAACATAATCGATTGCATCGACATTATTTCAATTAGATATTAAATATTATCACATGTTTGTGCTACAAACCAGACAATAAAGGCACGATAAAATACGAAAAATTGATCAAATTTGTTTGCAGGCAGCATTCGTATCAATTATGCAAAAACTTATTATAAATAATTCAAGGAAAACATCGTTTTTGTTTAATTAAAACTGTCATTAACTGTTAAATTATTTATTTCCATGTTTCCTCAGTCCTTTCGTTGCATTAAAATATTAAAAAGAAGAAATACGTTTCATATAATCGAGTCATTTTGGACCCAAAGACCGTGAATGTATAAATCAAACGGAAATTCGCACGTGTGGTTAATATTCGAACGTGAGATTTTCATTTTAACGTGGAATACAAAAGATTATAATAACTTCTTTATAATTTTTCAAAGTTCACTTCATTTTTTATGAGCAGAAAAATTTTTTAATTTTGTTTTTGTACCAAAATTTGAAAGAGCAGTAAATTTTGTACAAAAACATACTGAGCTGTATTTGTCCCAAAGTTAATAATTATCGAGATATTTGTAACAATATTGCCGATGGTGTCGCTACCTACTTTAAGTTAGGTTAGGTTAGATCCATTCGAGAATAAAACTATCCCGCGAGTTACTCTCGAGAGCGAAATTTATCACTGTCCACTGTATTCAGAGTGTTGACAGAGAGCTGGACACACAATTCGAGAGTACTCTCGAGAGCAACTATCGTAAAAAGCTCTTAGACGAACACGTACCTTTAGTTCCAATAGATCCTCGAAACGATGCTTCTTCACATTCATACACCTATACAGTCTGTTAATTAAAAACAGAAATTGCCTACCTTTTTCACCATTCTACACTTTAATTTCCATTTTTCTCTCTAATAATCTTACAATTTATAAAAAAAATTCAAATAACTTGGAATTTTATGTAAATTACTGTTGTTCCATTTTTTTCTTTATAATTCTCTCTGCTACCTTCAAATTCACATTTCATTTAAAATCCCCAAAATCGTTCTGTTATCTCGCACATAAATAGGTTAGGTTAAACACTCCTTTGCGAAAGACACGCTTTCACTCATCCTGTATTTAGAGCAACAAAATTTCCAAGGAAATATTTACTCAAGGATATTATAGTACTACAAATTAAAAAAAAAATTACCTGAAAAAGATTTCTAAAAATCACCTCGAGTTTTTCTCTAAAAATTTCCATTCGTTTTACATATATATTTTAATTTACGTGAAAATTCCTCGGAAACGATAGATCGTCGTAGTCACTTTAACGTGCCATATCGTAAAATAAAGTGTCCGTTTAAAAATCGATAGGGCGAGCGTATGTATGTCCATACATGGACATTTTAAGCGATCTCAAAATTTCACGAAGTAAAATCTTCCCGAACTATTATATCGTCTATCTCCCTTGACCATAAAACTTTGCTCGCTAAACGCTTTTCCGTGTCATCGAAAACAATTTTCACCGGTAACGTTCGATACACTATGCTTTGTGTACACACGTACACATATATACGTACCTATATATGTATATATTATATATAATATATATATATATATATATATATATATATATATATATATATATATATATGGTTGAAAATAATTGCATAATATACGAAGGAAACGTAGAAGTTATCGCAGTATGAAAGTTTGAGGAGCAAGTCTATAAAAGTTAAGGAGGTTAAGCAAAGAAGAGAACTTTTCCTCTTGAAAGATCTTTCTGAGGGTACATCGAGCCGAGTCTGTGTGTACATTAGTCGGTATCTTCGTTCGCGAAAGATTTGGTTCTCGTAATTTTTAAATCCATCTCCATCTAAATGATTACCCACAGAGGGAGCTTTCATTTAACATTTCCGACATACCTTACTCCCGTTTCTTTTCTCGCGGCATTTATAACACAAACTTCCTCGAAATCAACTCGAGAAGAAAGAGAAAAGTTTCGTTACAAATTGGGGAAAAATTTGTGTGTACATATATTCTTTAAATGTAATTTATAGTTGCAGTAGTAATTTGGTTGTCAGTGACCATAGAGGGCAATTATTTCATATTGTATTTTATTCTATATTTATTTGATATTCTATAGAAAAAGTATATGTATAATATTCTATATTTTATTGGACTTTTATTACTCTGCTATCAAACCAATGAAACTTAGAAAATTTTTATCGTTCTTATTTCTATAATATACAATACGATATGTAATTCTGTTTATGTAAATTTCTGATATGTCAATATTCAAAGATACAAAGCCATAAACGTCGCTTATTTTATTCACTCTGCATGGGCCTTGCAATGTAACAAAATATGAACCTAACCTATTTTAATTACTCTGCCACCTAACCTATCAAACTCGAAAAACTTTCATCATCCTTATTTCATTTGTTTGACACATTTGAAACACGTGTCTCATTTAATTGAACTAGTTTCATTTCTTTCTCACGTATTTCTACATCCTGAAAATTATAATTAACCGTGTCTACGAACTTTTCGCAATTTCTTTTACGATTTTTCTACACTTACCGCGGGTACATAATCATACGGTATAATGCACGCAGAAAAAATAAAAAGGAAAAAAAGAAGCCCGGTAATTTTAGATGCTCTACCATATAAAAACGTTGGAGTCACATTTTGCTTCTATCAAATTCCATTAGGGGTGGACTTTCAACGAGGCTGTGAAAGGAATGAGCTGTATAGGGGGATGGTTGCTGTTTCCTTTAAAACACGCGCCACTGTAAAAAGAGCTGACGGTATGTACAGTTATGCAGAAAGTCGATTCTTGGTTTTTCATAAGATGAGACTGGTGGAAAATTAGTAGTACGCGTTGCACGTGCGCGCGCGCGCGCAAAGAAGTGCTGGCTTATAAGAAATTTGCGGAGTTAGAGGACGAGAAGATTGGTTTTGCTGGTTTCTTACGGTTAACGGTATTCCGTGGAATCCGTCGAATTTCCAGTGAACGTTCTGCGGCTGGCAAGAAATAAGTCATTTCAGAAACAACTCTTCCACGTGGTTCTAAACTAAATATCACTCCTCCTTGAAATAGCTCACCCTATTTCGTACTCTCTGCATATTTGCTGAATCGATGAAATAACTTGCTCATTCTCTTTCGGTCAGTTCATTTTCACGTATTAATCATTCGTGTTTATGAAGAGCAGTTTAACATGGTATGATAACAACGTAGGAAATCTTCAGAATTTCAAATCTATCGCGTGTATACTGGTTAAAACACACCGAAAGACATGTGTTATCAAAATTTTTACAATTTTAACAATTTCCTTCGAATAATATAGTACACAAGGATACACGATATAATGAACAACAAATTTTTCATTAATCGATCGTTTGAGTAACAAAAATTGAAATAAATGGGATTCGAGTGGATTTAAAATTGAATTTACAATTGCTACTTTAAATGTAAAAAATCGGTTTGAAATCCTGGTTACTAGGTAATTGTAAGCAAGTAGTTAAATAGAAGGATTTACAATTTTTCTTAGTGATATATATCGGAGATGATAGCCACCGTTCGAATATTAGGCTTAAGGAGGGGGAAAAAAATCTATCGGTGGCCCGGATTGCTGAGTTGATAGAGCAGCGTTCAATAAACGAAAGGTCTGGCTTCGAATCCCGAACCAGCAATCTGATCGGCCTATTTTTCTCTGCTTACAATGAGAACCGTTGAATACAGCTGGGAAACATATACGACATTAATTGTAGACACCCTATATGAGTACTTCATATTTCACGTATCTTTTTCTGAAGTACAGATTTTCATGTCGCTTCCATCTCGAAAGAATATTACACTCTGTTTTAAAGCGTATAGTTGATGGAAGCGATACAGAGAGGTTACAAGTTAGAAAATTAAACCTGTGGCAGTAGGTCACTTGTGAATTGATATTTCATATATTTGTTTAGTAGCTTTCATTCGATACGTCCAGTGTTTTCGTGGGTCATCGGTGACCCAAGTGGAACTTTTCATTTGGAGCCACAAAAAAGCACTTTCTTTGTGAATTATTTTTGAGATACATAGAGTTCGTAGAAATATTCTTGTTTCGGATTTCAAATGTACATATATTCGGTAATATTTGAGAATTTTTTTGTTGTTGAATATGTACATTTAATCACACTATAGTGGTCAGACATTAAAAGGAAATAACACTTTGGAACCCGAAAGAAGCATGTTCTTTGTGAATTATTTTTGAGAGTCACAGACTTCGCAGAAATATTATTGATAGGGGGTTTAATTATGCATATATATTCAGCAATGTGTGAGAATTTTTTTGTTACTAAATATAAATATTTAATAACATTATAGAGATCAATTCCTAAGGAAGAGCAAAATTTTGTAGTCAGAAGAGAACCATGTTCTTTATAAATTATTTTTGAGACCTACGTACTTCGTAGAAATATTGTTGGTGGGGGATTTAAATGTGGATATATTCGGAAATATTTGAGAATTTTTTCATTCCTAAATGTACATATTTAATCACATTACAGGATATTGCTAGTTTCATTATAACATTTTTTATATTTTCTTTTTTAAATATACTGCAATGGATGAAACAAATCCAAGTTTAGGTCGAATCGCCCTGAGCTATACTCAAGCTCCTTATCTCGCTCGAATTGTTCTGTTTTGGCGCTCGGATTACGTGTACTTTGACGCTTGACTGATTTAACGCCTAACCTAACTAATATAGCTTCCACCGACTATACAGTTGAGATAGAGAACCGGCATAGCACTGATATAATAATATAGGTATTCTAAAACACTCTTTTAAAAGGTCACACTTTACTAACAGCAGCTTCAGGCAGTATTAACTGTCAAAGGGTGCAGTTTAAGTTAATTGGAAGAGAAAGAGGATCCCAAGTGTACGCGATGAAATACAGGATCCACTTTAGATTATGCATTCTAAAGGATCGTTTAGGCTCTACTTTTTAAAAAAGTTTTAAAGTAATACATCAGCCCTGGCTAAATGAATGCTTCGAATACATTCATTAGTGCTGTGCAAACGAAAGATGGATAATGATTTTTCTTCTCTTTCCGGTGGGGAAATTCAGCTGGTTAATTGAGTGATATGAGAAAAGAATCCTTATTGAAGATTACTGAATAATTTAGTTTCAGTATGAGCTAAAAGTTGAGGTAAAAATGAATATCATGGAGTTTCTTTTTACAAATTAAGATTAATTTTCAAAGTTATTTGATAATTTATTTTCCACACAATTGGATAAATTTCTTGAAAATTAGAATGAATACTGAAAATTGCTTAACAATTTAATTTCAGTATAAAGAAATAGGTACAAAAGAATATTATAGACTCTGTGATTTATTAAATTAACAAGAAATGATTTCTTTGAACATTTTCTGAAGTATTTTCTTCAGCTGCTCTTCCTAATCTCCAATATCTTCTCACCTCTTCGATTTACGAAATATTGTCACGAAAAAGAGCACTCAAATTGAAATACACTGCTTTCCTATTTTTGTCACTGAAAATATTAAAATTTTAATTATTCTCTTTTAATATTTTCCACTTATTTTTGCACGATAGAAACTCTTTTCCTAGTTCTGCTTTCTATTTCTCGAGATACATTGTACACAAGAAATAGTGTTCCTTCTCCGCGATATTTAAATCGAGTGTGTAAAATTTTATAATTTCACCAGTTCTATAAATACAGCTGCAAACGTCTTGTTTTCTAAAGAGCACGAACGAATCGTTACGGAAGAAATGTTCCATTCAAGTATCATTTGTTAGCACCTATTATGTTTCATGTTATTTCTAGCATTTGTCACGCTGAACTATAGAACATAGGAATACAAAGAGAGCTGTGTATTACACGTAAGCACACATAAAACGTACAGTGTTTACCTGTATACTTGCAAGCAAAATTATCATTAGCCACGGGAAGGCAACTTTTAACGATGAAACTTCACCACGTGCAACAAATTATTACTTTCAGTTGTACTTTCTGCTTTCAGAATTTTACGGTTAGTAACGAGACACGTAGCGCACAAATTGTTAACAGTTCAGTTGGAAATCAACAGAAAGAATGTTATAATAGAACTGGAATTGTACGTAATTAAGTATTAGTAGTGTCAGATTAGGTTAGGTTAGATTACAACGAAAGATTAGGTTATGTTAGAACGAAAAATGAAGATTAAGTAAAAACACGAAATTTCAAATATTCTGAAAGATTATTTTTTTCCATGTGTCTCTTGGAAATCTATTTTTTATCAATATTAATTTCCTCTTGGAGTTATACTGTCTCGAATTGAGTACATTTCCAAAATTGAACGTTTCTCTTTTATCGGAAAAAAGGAAAAATTCCTGGTGAAACAGGAAATGAAATATGCAATGTTTAATTCTTTGCACTCTGAGTATTTTTTTTATATTTTCAGCACACTTTTGTAACGTTCTCACGTAACCCTCTTCCCGAGAATAAAATTGTTTAATTAGTTCTTTTAATAAAAATCGATTTATGTACTTGGTAATTTCAATGCAAAAAAAAATAGTACGTATAATGACTTTGAATATAAATTAGTAAATGTAATTACTAATTTTTAGTAATTACAGTATCAAAAATAATAAATATAGCAATAATTTAAATGTTAATATATATATTTGCCTCGTTTTTTGTTTATTTTAGAAACTACAGTGGATAGAGGAAAATGTAACGTTTAAATTTTTTATCCTGAACAGCAGATAAAAATTTATAGTTTAAATAAAAAAGAAAAAGTTCTTTACTTACCTTACTTTTAAAAATTCTGCTGAAATTTCTAGCCTATATTATACATCTACTTCGTCAGAATAACATTTTCTGTTTCCAAAAAGCTTCAATTGTGTTGTGTCTTTAAAATCACCTATCATTTATGCGATAGAAATAAATTTTCGTATATTCAATACTCCATTAACGCGAATACTGTTAAACGCGTCCTCTTTCTATGATAGATTTTGTTCAAAACAGAAAAATTCCTTAAAAAGAGGGATTTTCCCTTTAAAAATCGGAATTATTTGAAACAAATATGGAACGAGGTATATTTCTTCGTGAATAAAAGGGAAAGATACCTCCTTCCATGTCAGCATGCGATATTTATGGGTTAGTAAACGTTGCACGTGCACGATTGAGTGGAGCCGCGTTAAATGACAGCTATCTCAAGACTGATAGAGCTCTTATCGTCTTGCTCGCGTGCAAAATGACAAAATGACGCATTCCCAGTGCGACGGTAAACGGGGACGTTTTTAGAGGAATCGTAAAACAACATGAAGCCAAACGGGAGGTTGAAATCTGCTGGGTCAAGGAACGACGAGAGATGTCGCTATAACGTTTTCTCATATCGACGCGTTACGAGAGCCCATCCATATTTACGAACATACATATGTTTATCAGAACTAAGAGACGCCATAACGCAAATACTGTTTCTCAGCACGTCGTCAAATGTAGTCAATGGTCCACTAGTTACCACAATTTGATTTTCTCCTCTTTTTCTTTTTTTTTTTTTGTGTTTTATCTCACTAATAAGCCACTTTTTTCAAATATATTTTTAAAACGCTGTATCTTTGATTTACTCGAAGAAAAAATTGCAACTTTTTGAACCGTCTACACAAGGGAATCCCCTCTTAATAAATCTCGAAATCGAGATGATTTCGTTATCGAAGTTTTATCAAAAAATACAAGAGATAAATAATACATGAATAAAATCGAACGAAGCTATTCATATTTGAAAAATAAAATCGTCCTTTCATAGTTAAAGCGTGAAATTTATTTTCATCGGTATAAAATTCCAAAGGATACCTTTTTTACTCCATTGCATGATATCCTGAATTATTGTGCATACGATATTATGTTTCCTCGTGGAAATAGTGGATTTTAATATTGTTCATTTGAGATCTGTTATTTATCATCTTCTCTTTTCCCTTTTTTTTTATTTATTTATTTTTTTTTCCACGACGTGTAGTATTCCTCGATGAAATAGGCAAGCGTGTCTTATTCAAACGAGATTTATCTCCATCCTCGTATATATATGTACGCGACGCTGTCAAATGTCGAAGTGGTAAATTGTCACGTCTCGCAACTTTTTACAGGCTCTCTCGTTAAGCAGATTATTCGTGACATGTTGTTGGAGAAGAACATTGGCTAACAGTCATGAATATTTTCCTCGTCCTATCACGAGATAATACGTTTCGCTGTTTGAATTTATTGCCGATCCTTTCGTTGTTAGATGAAAAACAAAAAAAAAAACAGAGAGAGAGATTGGGCTTTTTACAAGTTGAACATTTTTTTTCACGTTTTTCAACATTTTATCCTCGTGAAATAAATTCGAGAACATATCTGTTTATATTTCACGTTGTCTGGAACGTATCGATCACGGGGCTATCTAACTGCATTGTGAAATTTGCGTACATTTCGTCGTAATGGATGGTTTGCGTTACCTTCCGCGATAAGGCTGCATAATTTAAATTTAAAATTTAATTTTCGTCGTATATAAAGAGTGTCTGAGAATTTAATACACCTTGGTGTGTATAAACATACGCAACTTCATGTACATTATTATTTTTCTGCTTTTCTTTTGGAAATTGTTATAAATTTATTGCAGGTATTTACGTGAGTGTATTAATTTGAATTTTGTTGTAAATTAATTTCAATTATTGTTGAAAGTACCATGTGTGTTGATATATTCTGTAATTATTTAACACATCGATTTGTGTATTTTCCGTTTTTCGAAGAAGAACACTTAGATATCTTCCGGAAATTTTTACTGGAGAAAAACTCGAATCGAAAACAGCAAAAGATATAATACATAACCAACAAAAAGGAAATGTTATCAACTAATATTTTCATTAATAATTGTATATTAGTATATCAATATTTAACATAAAAATGAAAAATGTTTACATGTGACGAAAAATCCAAATAGTTCGTGTTTTATTGTTCAGAAATATGTAAACGTCTCTTTTGGATAACCCTGTACAATGTTACTTACTCTAATATTACTTTAAAATTCTGTACATTTTCCATTATGTTGTTCGATCAAAGTTCAAAGAAATTTCTGATAGGTAACAACAAAATTTAATAATTAAATTACATTCATATTTAATATAAATTATACATTAATTATTCATTAATAATTATATATTAGTATATCAATATTTCACATAAAAATGAAAAATTTAGTAATTTAATTATAGCAAAGATAGAAATGTCTAAAAAGAAACACATAGGCGTGTAAGTCGAAACCACCGCGTACCAAACGAAATAATTGAAATCCGTGAAGTAATACGCCAGGCGTTAACATGATCACGGTCGTCGTACATACGGATAATTACACACATCTCTACAATGGTGAAACGAAATTTTCAACATCAGCAAAACTGACCGTTACGTTGCGTTGTGGAAAAAAGCTTTTGAAGCTCGATGCTTTTCTTCCCGGTTAAGTTACACGCTTCCTACGTTCTCCGTGTTGTACAATTTAATTGGCTTAAAAACGAAGGCAACTTTTACCAATCAAATGCACACCCCGCGGGAAGAAAGATCGGGGTCGCAGCTGCACAAGAGAGACTTGGGTACTTAGAGGTACGTGGAAGGAGGTTGAAAACTTTATTGGATCGTAAGTTGCCACCTGAAGGTACATGTACCAGCGACCGATGTCCGTGCGCACTCACCACTTCGCAACGAGAACTCGCGCGAGGTATTTTCTTTCTGGTTGGCGACGCAGGTGAAACTCCCGGCGCTTTGTTGTTCTTACAGACGCGCTAACGTTGTAAAACGAAGAGAGAGAGAGAGAGAGAGAGAGAGAGAGAGAGAGAAGCGACAGACTAGGAAAATTCAGAAAAGGAACGACCGTGCTGGTTTTTCTAATAAGGAGAAAAAGGAAGAATGGGGTGGGATGGAGGGAATTCTTCATCCGGAAATTGAAAAAATTATGAAACTTCCAAGGGTGGCTCGCATGAAAGAGCTGTGTCTTGATAATGGGGACCACGTGGCTTTCTCGTATTTCTTAAACTCGTTTCGCCACGGATGGGATTGTATTCGATGATGAGACCCGGAGAACGGAAAACACCGAGCAAAGAGATGTTACGTCATTTCTTTCTTTCTTTTTTTTAATTTTCACGGAAAACGTATTTTTTTTTTTCTGAAAATTTCCACGATATTTTTCCGGTGTGTAATATTTTACGTTGTCTTTCGCGTCGAAACATCGATAGAGTAAGGGTGAACGACAGATCCCGTGCAGAATTCAATTGTTCAGGACTACGAGAATAACCAGGAAAATGAGCATCTGGTGAAACGCGGGCAATCGTGCAAGCACGATAATGATCCGATTTGGTTTCGTCGAATTGGATGAACCCGCAAGCATGGGTTTATCACCTACAGGCACAATAGCAATCGATTGCTGCATCATCACTGCGCTTCTTGCGCTGATTGAGTCACGTTTAAATTAATCACGCGGTTACAGTAAATTACGGGGACGTGTCTGCTTCACTTTTGTTCGAGAATATTCGTTGCAGGTCTTACGTAGAATTTCGTTTCAGTCCTTTCGCACGTCAAATTTATTTTTGCACCGTTTTCGTTGGAATTGTGCAGGAATTATTTAAGAAAATCCCACCTGAGTGGATTAGAATCGTATCAATGATCTCAATGATAATGTGCACTCTCATTTCGAACAGTTCTACACATTTATATTAGTGGTGCTCAGGTAGATGTATCACGGGCAAAGAATCGCCCGCGGTTGCCCGCGGAAAGCCCTACGGGCAACGCTGTGAGCGTGCCACATCCACGATTGTGAACGAGGTGGGGAAAAATAATAACAGCAGCACATAACCTGTCTCATCGTTGAAAACAGCAGAACACAGGTATCAAACTTCCCGCCGCCCTTTTTCCGCGTCACCAAGTATATTAACCCTCGATCGGAAATTCTCTTATCGCGTGAACAACTTCGCACAATAATACTCTTATTACACACCAGTCAAACACACGCTGAAGTACTTTCTTCCCATAGCCTTTACACTTTTTCATTGATCAAACGAGAATGAAGAAAGGAACCGAAGCTACTTTATACTCACAGCTGAAGTGAGAAAGAGAAAAAGAGAGGGTGTTAAAAAAAAAGAGAGAGAGAGAAAGAGGAAGAAAGGTCGCGTGTGAACATCGAAATGAATTCTCATGATTTACGACGCAGTCGCGTGCGAAGGAATGGAAAAGATTATAGCATTCCGACACTGCTTTCATCCACCATGGTAAATAGACGGGTGTCTAAAGTGATAACGCAAAGGGATTTTCCTCGATGGTAGACATTCTTTATTCTCCCGCCAAGCACACACACAGCAATGTCGTTAGTGTATATATTATATATATATACGTACACAAATAATAGTCCACTTTCCCGCGTGGCTTCGACATAATGAAATGCATCGCCCTTTGAGAATGTAATCCAATGCAGATTAAAACCCCGACCCTCGTTCTCCACCATCCACGTCTCTTCAGCCCGTCGTAGTTCGTCCGTTGCACCGGTGGGTTCCTTCGTCTCCGCGATACAAATTGCAGAGCAGCAAGCCAGCCTGAGTAAGAAGAGAAAAGGGTGTCGAGGCTAATCCGACGCCGTAGCTCGTCACGACTTTATGGAAGAAGCTGACTGAGTGAAGAAGCATCTTTCAGCAGGAAAAATCGAGACTAACGAAGAAAGAGAGAGTAGTAATTTCTTTATCTTCTTCACTTTGAGTTGTGTGCATCATGTGTACAAATCAATCTGTAGATCTTGTGATTGATCAATCGTAAATTTATCTTTTGGTACATATGTATATACAATCTCTCAGACGGTTTCAAGAATGCAATATATATTTATATACATTGATCAGTTTTATTATATTTTTCATTAGTTTTACTATAATTACTGTTTATTTTGTGGATTTTATATTGTGTATAAATGAATTAGGTAATAAAGAAGAAATATTCATCCAAATGTGGATTTAATCTCATAGAAAAAGGGTTATTCAAATGCAACGCCTAGATTTTAATACTGTTTAATGTTTACACATCAAGTCTTTTCAATTGGTATAAGTTGTTTTCTTTTAGTAGAAGGTAGTACAATTTTAAAGATATACAGTTTTACATTGTAACGATGCATTGATTTTATTTAAAATTATAAAAATGGGTATCCTTTTGGATGGAAAATTATAATTTGGTGATCAAGCTCCAAGTTATTTTAAACAATCACAAGCTTAACAAACGCTTGTTTTTCTTCTTTCTTTTTTTTCTTTTCTGCCGTGTCAGTGATTCCATCAGCAAGGGTTTACGCTGGTACAGATGAAGAACAGGGAAAACGACCTGACCTTAACTACTTAAGCCAAACTAACCCCATCGACTCTTCTATCCTCTCTGTCCCTCCCTTTCTCCTAGCGCTCGGATGTCTCATTCATTAAGTCTGAAGAACGGTTTCGCAATCTCTATAGGGTCGTCAGTAGACGTGTACACGACGTGCCGTTTGTTCTCCACTGAAACTCGAGATGTCCTCCTCGGATAACATGCCGCGACCGTCACCGTACACACAAATACTCGCATACAGGGTATATCTAACAACTGAGCTGGACTATAACTTTGTTCCTTTTGCAGAATAGGAAAAAATTCACCTTTTTCTGTCAAATTCCTCTTCGTTGAAAAATTGATTCACCTTTTAAACAAAGTGAAATTATCATTTCATGTTAATTATGACACAGTATGAGGTTTCTTTTTTATAAATTGTTAGCTATGGTTCTTTTTTTGTGTTATATTGGTAGAGCATAGTGTCGCAACGCAGTTTTACTTTAGAATGTAGTTTTCACTTAGTTAACCTAACCTAATCCCACTTTATCAACCGATCAGAGAGGTCTCGTGTTAAGTCTCCAGAAGTGTAGCGTAAAGTAGCCGAATATGAGACCCATTTCTTTTCTCTCAGACTCTCTCATTCTTTTCCTCCCACTCTCTTGGAGTCTGTAACTCTCTTTCATTCTCTCTCACTCAGAATTCTCTCTCTCTCTCTCCCTCCTCTCTCTCTCTCAGACTCTCTCATTCTCTTTTTACCTCTCTTTCTGAGTCTCGAACTCTCTTTCAGTCTCTCTCACTGAGAATTTTTCTCTTTCTCTCACTCTCTGTCTCTCACTCTTTCCACTCTCTCTCTCTCTCTCTCTCTCTCCCTCTCTCTTAGACTCTCTCATTCTCTTTTTACCACTCTTTCTGAGTCTCTAACTCTCATTCTCTCTCACTGAGAATTTCTCTCTTTCTCTTTCTCTCGCTCTCTGTCTCTCACTCTTTCCACTCTCTCTCTCTCTTTCCCTCTCTCTTAGACTCTCTCATTCTCTTTTTACCACTCTTTCTGAGTCTCGAACTCTCATTCTCTCTCACTGAGAATTTCTCTCTTTCTCTTGCTCTCGCTCTTTCCATTGTCTCTCTCTCTCTCTCTCTCTCTCTCTCTCTCTTGTTGCTTGAAGAACACCCCTGATGTCGCTACACGAACGACGTAATAAAGTCGGCGTCTGGAAATAACGAAAGCTTACCATCCGTGACCTACGAGCACGATTGAAGGAGATCACGAGACCCTTGACCTGTCGACCGAACATCTTCATCAGCCGGTTTTGTCACGAACCGGTCCAACAACGATCGATCCTCACCCCCTGGTGGTACAACCGCTACGGGTTCGATCTCCTCTATGTATCCGGCCCGCGTGCACGCGTACACACGTTTGAACATCGAATTTCAACGTGCCTAGGCACGGACAATGTAATCACGTTGTTTGCTTGCCCGTCCTGTCATTCGAACACGGATGGTGGGCGGACTCGCAGCTCCAATCAAGCCTTCGACTCTCTTTGATTCTGTTCTTCAATTTGTCACCGATGAGCTTTCTTCGAGTTTTCATCGTGCAGATAGATAGAAACAGTTTCGAATGTTTAGTACATTTTTTTTTCAAGTTTTTGGTATTTTACACAGGTTTTGGGTTCAGACTTTGCCTACTGGAAGGACTTTTGCTACCAAGAATGTCAAAATGATTTGTTTCGTATGTCGTTTTAACGATTACTCAGGTTTCTAGTACATATTTTCTGAAATTTTTCGTGACTTTGATTTTAGTACGTAAATGATTCATTTTGTAAATTTCTTGCCTCTTTTTCCCTCTTTTCATGTAGGTAAAATTCTTCATGTAGGTAAAATTTTGATTTTTTTCGGGATTTTACATATTTTTCATAAAATTTTGGAAGAACTTCAACGATTTCTGAAGAAGTGGATATATTTAAAAATGTACATTGTATAAAAAGCTGTGCAAACACGCTTGTGTAATGCTTTTTCACTGATTTTCTACATTTTCTCTTCAAAGATACATTATTTGATAATAGACTATATTTTTCTTTGAAATCATTCATAGTCTAAAAGAATCGCATAATTTTTCATTAAGAAATTATTGTAAATTTACACGTTCCCCCGTTTTCAACAAACATAAAAGTAATGGAACAAAAAATTCCAGAAAACAAAATATACTAAAAATAAATAACGAAAAATTATTACAAATTCAAAATACAATTTATAGGAAATTTAATATTTTTCATTACTTTTATTACACATTTATGGAAAATTGAAAAATGCATAATTGCACAAAGTACATAATAATAAAGTACATAAGAATAATTTTTTACCGAATTTCTATTTACTTTTTAAAAATTCGGAGATTAAAAATACACGAATCAGAGCATTTACGTAGATTTGATTTAGTTTGATACGAAAATCGTGTTACAGATGAATATCTACAGTAATCTAACGGGTGTATAAATAATCCTGTGATATACCAAGGCACATAATGTTTCAGCGTTTAATGATAAATGTTGACAATCAACATCGAATATTTACGTACATCTTGCATAGGGAACAATATCACGCGGCGGCGTGCAACTGTTGTTTTGCAAATCTCTGCAAACCGCTGGACATTTCATACAACGTATATATCCCGTGAAAATTATTACCAGAACCTGTGAATGCAGAGCGGAAATTAGATACCCAATGTACATTCTGTTGCAATTTACACAAGTATAGCGTTGATGAGTAATGATCGAAGATTATCATAGTTCTTAGGTATAAATGAACTTTAAATTTAATCAACACTTAAAATTATACCACCTACATATTTTTTTTTTAATCAATGAGATGGGAAATTATTTTATTATGTATTAGTTAAATATAAAACTTGTGTTTTTATTATATTTACACATGAAAGCTCGGTTTGAAGGACTGAAATACACTAAAAATAATTTTTAAGTACCGTTTTAATAATCTGGGGATTAGAAAAGATTTAGATACTACAAAACTCGTCATATCTAAGTGATACTATTAATTTACTGTTAATATTTCTAAAATTTACTTTTCAAAATTAAGAGAAAAATAATTTACAACAACGTACAATAATTTATTATTAGTATTTCTAAAACTTATTTAAATTATTACTTACACCAGCGACACGTGTAAATTTCTGATCTGCCTTCAAAAAGCTATATATTTCGTGTCACAATGAATCAGTTCGGTGCTTTCTTTAATACGATACACTACTATCCCCAGAATGGAACGCGCCAGCTCTCGACTCAATCAATCACCGCGCCAAAGAAAAAAAAATCTAGATCCGGGGGAAACGAATGGTCCTCCATAAATATCAAGCGAAACATTTTTCCGTAAATGAATATTTACCGTCGATCAGTATAGCTGATAGTTTCATTTAAAAACAAAAAGCAAAGAAAATGAAAGAAGGAAACAAACAATGAAAGTGTGACGTATCATTTCGGTAGATCCATTAATAACCTTCCTTTCCGCGATTCAAATAATTAATACAACACATTTCTGAAGTCAGAGGAATTCAGAAATTTCAGCTACGCTAAGAACAATTACGTACAAAAATGAATTGAAAATAAAGAATGACATTTTTTCATTTGAAGCCTCATTTTCGAGAAAATCGAGCATTGAATGTCCGTAGGGCACGTGTGTACATCGCCATTTTGAGACTTCACGTTCGTACATATAAACCGCGCCAATGTGACGATATTTATGAACACCACAGGAAAGTAACATGAAAAATTTTTGCACCTCGAATCAGAGATTTTTACATCCAACAACATTCCTAATCAGATAAATCGAACCTAACCCGCTTAGCCTATCCACCTTTGATCGAGAAAATGCTCCGTGCCAATCTTCCTCGCTGAACTATTCCAACCAGTCTCGTTAAACAGAAAAAACTCCCCAAAAAACAGAAAAAACAAACAAAAAAAGAGAGAGAAGAAAATCTCCGAGAGAGGTTCTCTGGTAACCAGTGTCACGGGTATGGTAACACAGAGGAGCGTGAATTCCTGTCGGTTAGAAAACTGCTCAGGATTTGTGTAATCTGGCAGATCGAGCCCTTTACGTTACCGTGCACCAGCTTCACGGCTCAGCTTTCCCTGCTGATTAAGCTCCAGTGACCGTGTGTGCGGATCGATGGAATCACAATCGTCTGATCTCGTATTCTACGTTCGTGATCCGGCACACGGTCTCGTGCGTCAGCACGCCAGCTCTGCACACTCTCGATCCACCTACTCCGTACCTGCTGCGCTCACGCACGCACGCACGCGTTCACATTCTCACGCACGCACGTGCATACACAGAGAGACGCACACAGAAACACGCAGGGACACACAAGCGCGCAGAGGAAGTGGGAGAGACATGTACATACATACACATCCACTCTCAATCACACACAAACACATAGGGGAACGCACAAGCACACCTTCAAGCACATAGAGACACGTACACGCATAGACACACAGAGTAAGGGAAGAAACACATGCACAAACACACACATACACGCTCATACACAGAGAGAAGGAGACATACGCGTAGAGGAACGTTCGCACAGAAACACAGAGGCACACACAAGCGCACAGAAGAAGTGGGAGAGACATGCGTGTACACACACGCTCTCAATCACACACAAACACGTAGAGCACATGTGCACAAGCACACAGAGACACGTACACGCATAGACACTCTCTCTCTCTCTCTCTCTCTCAAACACACACAATCACACATAGGAGCACACACAGCCTCAAGCGTACCGAACGCATAGAGAAACACAGAGAAACGCGTGTATACGCGCACAAACTTGCCCGCACGCGCGAACACAGTGCGCGCCGTGCTAGCTGACGGCGTCGGGTAGCTATTACAATTTACACGCGGTTATATGTAGCTAAACGAAACAGCCGGGGCCCGCTAATTGTGGTTAAGTTTAATTCGCGCCGACGACGTGCGGGCTCGGTTGCAGCCGGCGAGACAGAGAGAATTGGTATAGGTAAAGAGCGTATCCGTTTGACGTGTGCTTCTACCACTGGCGCGTGCTCTTGTCGTGTTTGTCTGTAGCCAGCTGGCAACCGGTGCATCCGACGCCCGCGTCCTGTATGCACGTGTGTTAACCTGCGCACCAGAAGATATAGCACCTCTACATACCTATATCAATACATATACATATATATATTTACGCGTTTATCGATACCGCGAAGGTTATTGGCCAATAATGTGGAGGAAAATCGACATGCGCCTCTGCAATCAACGGCCTGATTCTCTGGTGCTTGCATGGGCCTTTTACACGCTGCTACTGCTGCTACTGCTGCTACTATGAGGTCGAGGATTACTATTATACGTGGATCTATAGGCAGGAAAGCGAATGGAACGTTAGCGGGACGATACACACGCGGAAGGAGATGAAGAAAGGATGAGAGGATAGAGGAACGTGATGGGGAAACGAGATAGAAAGATCCGGGGATGACCACTTACTAAATTGACGATAGACAAGCATGATCGCTCAGCGTCAAATTACCGAGGAACTCGCGGCACGTGATGGAATGGGATGCTCGTAGATGCAGATGGATCCATCTACTGTTCCCTTAGGTAAGGCCCTCTCTTTGGTTATCGAGGGAGACACGCGTATATCTGGAATACATCCACGCTTCGTGAATTATTGGTTTCTCTCTTTCCTTTCTTTCACTCTTAAACCACCGGCCACAGCAGTTGTAGCAGACTTTGGTTTCGCCGATTTCCACGTTTCACGTTCTCTCCTCCTTTCATTACACCCCTTTTCATAGATGCCTCGATGTTTGTTGCGCGCGGAGCATTCTCCTTTTCGCTGCCGCTTCGACGATTGGTCTAGCTGGATATCGATCCAGCGATAAATCTGCCGGGATTTATCTGTGTTAACGTTCGCATGAATTACCGGGGGAATTTTTAGGATTCACTTGGGTTGGAAGGTTTCTAAAGGAGTTGCCAGGCTTGAGAATCTTTCAGATTTGGAAATTTTTGTCTTTTTCTTTGTTTGGAGGTGTTTGATGCTGTTTGAATGAAGTGCGTTTTTGAAACGCGTTTTATTTTGAAAAAATTGGAAACGTTTCGAATGAAGAGATGGTAGAAATTTAAATAATGTTGTAGTGGAGGAAATATAACATGTTTGTTCAGGTTTTTATAGAGGTTTATTTGTGTTATCATTGGAAACATGTACAGTTTGCGAGAATATGATGGTATCTTTTTAGGACACTTCAAATCTACTGAATTCTACTGAAATCTAACGAGACCTACTGAAAATCTAACCAAAATCTACTGAATTCTATTAAAATCTACTGAAATCTATTGAATTCTAATGAAATATACTGAATTTTCCTGAATTCTAATAAAATCTACTAAAATCTGTAAAATCTACAGAACACAGCTAACATCTAGTATAATCTACTAAGTTCTACTAAAGTCGATTGAAACCTACGAAATAAGTATAGTGAATCATACCGAAGATTACTAAAATCTACTGAATTCTACTAAATTTTACCAAAATGTACTGAAATCTGCAGAATAAGTATAGTGAAACATTCTAAAGATTGCTGAATTCTATTAAATTCTACTAGAATCTGCTAAATTTGACTAAAACATACTAAAATCTGCAGGGTATCGTGAAGCGTACGGAAAACTACTGAATCCGACTAAAATCTGCGGATTTCTACTACATTTTACTAAATATTACTGAAATCTACAGAACGAATATATGAAAGCTTAATGAAGTCCACTTTAAACTAAAATCTACTGCAAATTTGAACCTTTTTCGAATATCCTTTATTTTAATAAAAAACTGTAGTAACTATTCACAATTAAAATCATACTTTTATCGTACTATTTAAATAAAAATTTTCCCAATCCCGCATTCAGAGCTTGATCTCGTTGAATATGAAACACGTTACCATAAAATCGTCGCAGTATTTCCATCCTGAGAAACGGTTGTCGCGAATTCTAATGTTCGATGCAAAAATCGAACAACGAGAGATTTTATTACCACGCCATTGCCGTTCGAAGCTATTCTAACGTCCGAATGATAAATTCGCGGCAGACATTTTCTGCCAGTCCGATTTTTCCCAGCGAACTAACTGAAAAGTTGCTATCCCTCAAGTTTCGAAGACTCAGCAGAAACGAAGTGAATCTACTATGAGTTTACGGATGACAGACTAATACCGGTTTTTCCTCTCACCCTGGACGAAAGAAGCGTAATCTCGTCGATGCACACTGTCGCCAAGAAATCCTGCCGCCAAGAAATTCGCGGCTTGCGTATTCAAAATTCCGCAACTCTGCCGGAAGCTTCTTAATTGCATACACAAAATCTCGTAATACTGCTACCAGCTCAGCGAAAAATAAAATTGACGACGACTGGTGAGAAAGAATAAAGGGAAAAAAAAGAAGTGAAGATAATTTTGAAAATCTTTCATGTTATTTAAATAAAAATTCGCAACGATAATATCGTAATTAGCAAATCGTTTAATTAGACGATCGTAAAACATTTTCCGGTAAAATCAATTAGCCAGAAGACTCTGGGGGACCTTTTATCTAAACGACTTAAACGTTTGCCACTTTAGCTTAAAGAGCGGCTAAATAGTCGCTAATTATCTTACCTCTTGGCCTTCATGACGAAGGTATGCACAGTGAAAAAAGGGAAAAAGGTGAGTTTTTAAATTTAACGTGTTATATACGTAGGGTAGCCAGGCTACAGGGGTAAAGAAAGAAGCATAAAATATCCTAATGAAAATGTCGCTGCTGCCTTTAGGTAAAAGTAGAGGAGGGTACATTTCAAGCAAAAATTATTGAAAATAGTATTTGAAATACTTTTCCATTTAACGCTAGAATTACTGATAATTAGCGTACATCTATTTCTACCAAACCAATCAAAATAACTGATTGTTTATAAAATACGTTATGCAATGGAAATAAACCTTTATTCGTACTTTTTAAGGTTTTTCGTTCTTAACAAACTTTTATATAATATTATACATATTTTTTCGTTCTTGAAAATAGCGAATTTATTATTAGCGAAGATAGTTCTTGCAAATGGAACTAGAAATCTTTTTGGATCTATATTCCCTGCAAATATATTTGTCGCAGGAATTATTTATATTGTTATTTCTGCAACGTTCATATACGTTTATCCGAATTTTGTGTCATATTTACCGATATTTAGCTCTTCAATCAATTGAAACAGAAATTTTTTCTCTTTATATATATTTTCGTGCTGTTTTTTATATAATATCCAGGTATTTATAGCATCGAGGTTCAAAATGTAATAAATAGTATGTAGTTTTTGCAATATATCCAGCTTTTACGATATACTTCCTGAACATTTAATCGGTAATATCTCTCATCAGTTGAAATGCAAATTTGAAAATTATGAAGCCTAAATTACGGGTTGGAAAGATGCTACATTCGTCGCAGCGTGTCAGTCCGGGATTAAATATAGTATTTATACGTGAAAAGTGTATTTGGAATTGTGTCAAAAATTCATTCCACAAATTTGGAAACTATAAAACCTAAATTACGGTTAGAAAGGGCTTTAAATTTGCCGCGGCGTGTCAGTTCGGAAGCATTCATCTTCTAAGGGTTAAATATAATATTTATACTTGAAAAATATATGCTGAATTGTGTAAAAAATTAATTCCTCAAATCTGGAAACTATACAACCTAAATTACGGGTAGAAAAGACCCTAAATTTGTCAAGGCGTGTCAGTTCGAAAGTGTTCCTATTCCAACAGTTAAATATACTATTTATACGCGAAGAGTATATTTAGAATTGTGTAAAAAATTCATTCCTCAAATCTGGAAACTATGAAGCCTAAATTACGGGTCGAAAAGACCCTAAATTTGTCAAGGCATGTCAGTTCGAGAGCATTCATCTTCTAAGGGTTAAATATAGTATTTATACTTGAAAAATATATTTGTAAATGTGTAAAAAATTCATTCCTCAGATCTGGAAACAATGAAGCCTAAATTACAGGTCGAAAAGACCCTAAATTTGTCGAGGCATGTCAGTCGAACAGCGTTCGTCTTCAACAATTAATCTTTGGTGTCAAATATTTCGCAAGATTTTTACATGAGTGTAGATGTTTAACACTGTGAAACAATTTACCCCTTTACACGGTATACAATAACTATTTCGAACACGATGACGTTACTAACACGTAGCATAATTAAGATCCCTCTTAGTTCCTGTTGTTCAAAATTGCGTTATACCAAAATTTCTAGATGCGGCCGTCGTTACTACACGTATATAATACACGTTACGGTAGTTACCTCACCGCATACAAATAGGATCGCGATGTTCACATGCCGGTATAATCATAGAGTTTCCATTACTTTCGTTACGATTTCTCCTTGAAACACGCTGTTCTGAAACTACGCCACTTCGCCCGTCACGCTTGTTAAAAACACTTTCCGCCTCGTGTAGCTTTTGTTTCTTTGTAGATTGACACGCAGGACGACCTGAATATCGTGTTACTTCTCTTTCACGTACGGTAAATATTATGGCAGGTTATCTGTGTGAGACAGCAAAAGTCGAAGGGAATGATGAAAATACAATGGGAATGGAGGATGAGTTGTAACTCTAACCTAACTATTGTACAGTGTGTAAAAAACGTCATGATCACGGTTTTAGGGGATGAATCAATGAACATTTGAAAAAAGAAACTTTCCTCAAAATTGTTTATAACAATGAAGATTAATCAGAGATTTTATCTAGCCCCATATAGTTTAAAGGGACACTAAAAATTCAAGGACACAAAGAATGCACTGATTCAAAGGCAGAGTTGAACCAAATGAAACAGATTTTTAACATTAATTTTCATTGTTATGAACAATTTTGCCGGAAGTTCGTTTTGCAAGAGTCCACCGATCCAGAGGTATAGATATATCCCCTGAAATCATAATTTTTGACTTTTTTACACGCTGTACATTGCCCATCAAGCAGAATTACACTTTAAACCTTTCACCCTGACTTTTTTTGCTTTGAGTTTCGATTTCGTTCGGTTATTTTACTTTTAGGAGCTGGATGCTAATGTTTTGGTAATATATTCTGAATTATTAATTTTGGTAATATACTTTGAATCGTCTTAAGGTCATTTCAAGGACACACGTCGAACTTGTTTCTTTTCCTCTACCTTCGTAACACCAAAACAAAAATATAGTGCTACTAACGTAGTGTTTATGACGTATATTGTAAAAATATATAGTTACAGTGGAAAAAGAAGCACGCGATGATCTTGGTATAACCTTGAAAAATTTCCTTTGCTGAGTGACATTCTGCATAAAAAACGACGACGAAAATGTCTTTAAATTTTTCTTCTATCGCTTACAGTTACATAAAACGGCATTTACGGTGGAGCACCGTGTATTAATATTCAAACTCTAGCATGGTCAAAATTACCCAGCTAAATTTACTTTATAAAAGTACACTGCACGTGTATCTAAATGTTGGTCTACTCTACGCTCGGAACTAATGTAACGTATTCAACGATTACTCAATTTGCCAACGTAACTGATATTTTTAATTGACATTAACGTCAACTTACGTATAAAGTTAAAATTGCAAAAAATAAAGAAGGAGAAACGATGAAATAGAGAGAAAAGAAAGGGAAAAAGAAAATAATAGCTAACGTTGATTTCTAGATAGAATCTAGTGGAAATTTAAATATCTATTTCTCAGCATGTAGTTTAACGTTGACTAGTCCCTTGTGTAACCCAGTTAATTGTCCCCATAATTTCGGGCCACGGTATGTAACACGCGTTGAATACTTAATCGAACTAACACGGTGAACCTATCTAACGGCAGAACTTTTGATGATGGTTATATACGTTAGCCGACGTTTTGGGTCTCATTGAAACGTTTACTATGGCTCGTAATCAAACGTCATATGAGCCACTGTAATTCGCGCAGAAGCGCATTAATTGCTTCCATAAATCTAGACGTTAATGCACGGCAGGAGGACTAATTGCGTGAAAGACCATGCGATGTTCGAGACTGTGTGTTCAGGAACACTCCTATCGAGGAACCTCAAGGAATCTAACGTTCGCTCGGTATTCGCATGGGGTTTGGATATGTACAGTCCCGTCCATAAATCTCCAGAGAACTTTGTGCATTTCGATTAGGAATAAAATTCGTGAGACACTTAGAAAATGGAGTTAACGATAATTATACATAATTATTTATATTATCAACAGTATTTAACCCTTCAAACTGATGTAGTTTGTCAAGGTTTGAGAGGAAAAAATTGTGTTTTAAATGATAATTATGAAATTTAAAAAGGAACACGTTAACACATTGTACGTTGACGAAATATCTGCAGTTGAAAGTTTAAGTGACCTTAGTTACGTTGATTTTTTACAGAGAATGAACACTCGAGAGAAAATATATTAAAAATTTGAAGCATTTTCACAAAATAGGAGATAGTATATTTTTCAGAAAAATTTACTGTATTTTTACTGAATGGTTGCTAATGAAAATTAAACGTCAATGTATTAAGAAGCAAAGGGAAAACGAATTAATGATTATTTTAATATTTGTTGAAAATTTGTTCAACATTTATTGCACAGTTATATTTAAATGATATAACAATTGATATATGATAAAATAATTTTCTAATTATTTATTAGAAATAATACCAGAATTATTTCATTACTTTTCATATTTATTTGTTAATTCACGCTTCTAACATAACACACTAGAACAATATATTAAAGAATTCTTAATAATCAAATTTAGCATGTAGTCACCAAGTATATAAAATTCGTACAACCATAAAAATGAAAAATTATGCGATTCCGTGTTATATTTTATCAGTACGGAAATTGTAGACTTGAATAATATTCAGAAACTAATAAAATAAATAGGAAGAATAGAAATATAAGTGTAATAGTCGAGGAAAAGCCGCGACTGCCGAATTGACAGGCCGGAACTCTACGCCTCTCCATTTCTTCGCTGTTATTGCCTCTTCTAATAGATTTAATAACAAAAAAAAAATATTAACATGTAATACAATGATTCTCCAACAATGTTATGTGAATAATTTCCATTTTCGAATAAACTTGGCTTAAAAAAAAGAATATTTTCTTAAACGTTTGGAAGAAATGATTGTTAAATATGTGACTTCGAAAAGACTGCACATTCGCAAGGAAAACAAACTGACAAATTTAATTCTTCGAATACTGCAATCGTAAAACTCATAAAACATTTCTGAAATATAAAATCGCATAACTTGAAGTAAATTTCAAGTGGAAATTTAAAACCAGTCATCTGGACTAGTTTGATAGTTCCACTGTTAATTGATCTAACCTTTCATAGTTCTTCTCGTCGTTCCTCGTTCATTTCACTCCTCGCACGCGGCGACAAAACGACGAAAAACTAAGAAACAATGAAGGAAGAAGGTAGGAGCAAAGGAAGAGCGTCTTTATCGTGGGTGTATCTACAGCAAACAGGCAACGTCTTATTACGAGAAGACCAAGGTAGCTTTGAAGTCGGCCCAGTAACAGGGACGCGAGTAGAAAATACAAGAGGAACTCCTAAGGTAAGCAAAGAAAAGAGAGAGAGAAAGGAGGAAAGAAAGAAAGGCTAGGGAAAGGGAGAAAGTAGCCAGGGAAAAGTTCGAACGTGGAACAAGACGAAGAGGAAGAAAAGTCTCTGGAGTTTGTTCGCTTTGGAACATAAAGCGTCAGGATGAAACACATCGGAAAAGAGAGATAGATAGAATGTCGTTTAACCGTAGTCGCGGCCAATGGTCCGGAATGCCTTTTCCGGTATCGGGCCAAACGTTTCGCGTTATACGCCAGCCCCAAGTTACACGTATTCGTAATTTTTCGTCTAACTCGAGGGAAATCACGTTTTGTTGCCTCTGGATAACTTCTACCTTTCTTCCCCTCGATTGAATAACCGAGTCGCCATTATCCGGAATTTTCATCCTCTCTGTTGATCCTTTATTGGATCAACGTCGCCAAAACTGTCATTGTTCCAGTCTCGATGATGTTTCTTTAACTGTATCGTGCTGTTCGATGATCTATAACTACGTGATCTCTCAAGGTGGAGGGATTTCGATTGAAAAATTAAATCATTCTTCAATCTCTCGACTGAAACGTAAATTAAAGAGAAATTAAGTTGGGTAATGCCAGAGATACGACTTATAGAGTAAGTATCACGTGAAATATCTGGTCGAAGGGAGTTGTATTACATAAAACGTGATTTATAAAATACAGATAAATGATAGAAAGTTCCAGACAGTATCACTTTTATCAGAACTTTGATAATTTTGTTAAACAATTGTTTAAGTTTGTTCATCCTGCAATAAAATATCCTGATACTTTCGAACGATAGTGTACCAGGCCAGCTATGATACAATCACATAACATAGTTGCACGAGCAATTCTCAAACTCACTGAACATGTCTCTTTGAACGTACAATTTTTCTTGTTTTTTTTTTTTTTTTTTTGCTACGCAAGAGCCATCACATTTGAAAATCGACCAACGTATATATTCTACAAAGACTCGACCTATATTCAACGTGGTAGGGCAGCTCTGCCCGTGCTTGGACAATTTGGAAATGGCCGTGCAGATGCACACGTTTGAAATATCGGCGATTAAACTTTACAGAGTTGATCGTTTCGAATGGTATGCTCAGCCGTTGGACAATCAGCAAAGACAGAAATTGGAAATTGCTGAAGTTACAGTGAACCCGATCGTCTTCTAATGTCGCAATATCATTTCTTGTTTAAATGCTTGTGGACTAATTATTCCTGCGCCACATCGTAGATTTAGAACACGGTTCGTTAATATCGAGTTCGTATCGAGGAAAGATTATGGCATATGGACTACAGAAATCCAAAGTTTCCATAATTGAGATCATTTTTTCTAGACCTGTACATTTGGCTTCTATAAAGACAATAGTCACTCAAAAAAAGCGTATTTAGGCTTCTGTATCTAACCTAATCTGCATTAGCACAAAGTTTTGGTAATCATGGAAAATAATCAAAAAGTAACTTTCTAATTTTTGTATCTAATATATTAAAATAATATAGAATAATTTAAAAAATTAGAAAATAATAAATATATGTGTTATTGTAATTTTATTATATAATTCAATATAATTATATAATATGTAATTATTTTATTAGTTAAAATTGTTGAAAATATTAGAAATATGCATTATTACTATTATTATTATTTTATTGATTTATATAACAGGAATTGTAATATTCATTTTATAATTATGAAATAATAGTTGCTAATGTTTTCACTTTTGTAATCTGTGCCTTTTCGGATTTAGAATCTTCCAATACTTTTTTAAAATCTTCAAAATAATTTAGTCAAAGAGTAAAAAAAGTATACTTTAATTATAAGAATAGGCAAGATTGAAATATTTCTTCTAAGTCTTACTAATAAATAGTAATTTTCCATATTTCCTATAATATTTGCCTTTCAATATCTAATCTCGTATAATATAATAAAAAAAAAATTAATAAAAATGTCTTTTTAAAATTTTCATAATGATTCTGTCAAAGAGTAGAGAAGTATGATATTTTAATTGTAATAATAGGACATTTAAATATGTCTTTCGAGTTTTACATCTCTCTTCACAAAAGAATAATTCGCAAAATTTTCATTTGTATATTGTATCTTTTTATATCTAATAAAATAAATAATTACTTTCCTGAAATCTTCAATGTGATTCTGTTAAAGAATACAAAAGGTACAATATTTTAATTCTAACAATAGAAAAGGATTTAAATATTCCTTTCAGCCCTGAAATTTCTATTGATATTAAACAATTGTTATAAATAATACTTGTCATTGCATCAAAAAATTGCCAATTTATTTTAAACGAATAACAGCTCGTAAGGTAAAAAGCATATTACATTGACACGTAAAATAAGTCATCAGATTGTCATTATTTTTCGAATCTTCCATCGCTATCTTACCAGCTATTGTTTCATTTATTTGTGCAACTCAGTTTCTTGTTCCCCTAGCGATTTATAGTTCCCCGCGTCAATTCCTTTTTGTTTTAGGACTTCCTGTAGTTCTCCGCTGTGTAAACTCTCCCCGCGATAATGGTCCATAGATTTTCCAGTGATATTCAAGTCAGGACTTCTTGTTGCCCACTCGAAAGCGTGAATTCTACAGTCGCTAAATCATCTCCTTCGTTGGTCATCGAGTATTATCCAATGCTCATTGCTCTATCTGAAAAAATTCTCCTCATTTTTAATCGAGCTATTAAAACGATCGAAAAATCAGATGATATTGCAGAATCTTTTTAACAGAAATCTATATGTGATGAATTGATCTGAAATTTTGGTCTACAGTCTGTCACAAAAGTATTCGATCATCGTTTAAAACGACAGAACTTTCTTAACACTTAGCCAATACGTATTTTTCACAAACGACGCGAAGTAGTAATCTTCTTCGCTTGAAAGACTCAAAGAATCTTTTTACATTTCTAGTGATGATGTTTTCTTCCTCCAGACAATAAAATTTTGTACAAATTTGTATTTTTTTTTTAAATCTTTCAAGAAGCGACTTCTTTCGAAAATGGGGAAAGATATCCAATTGGTTATTTGAAAACAGAGAGATCTCATCATGTGGTTGCTAATGTGTTACGATTGGACTGAATGACTTGAGTCTTTTTAAGAAGCTGAAAGGATTTATTTACTAGATGACGTGTACAAAATTGTTTTGAAAGTATTACAGTCGGTCGGAATAGCAAAATAACCAGTGAAAGTTCAGAAAAAACCAGAAAAATATAAAAAGTACATTTTATAGATTTATGCCAGTTATTGAAAACTGAAAATTTTAAGCAGAAACAGACATCTAAATGATTTATTACATCATTTCAGCAATTGTATGCCGAAAGTTTGTAATCATTTGAAAAAAAGGTTATAAGCAATACAAAATGTACCTTCTAATTTTCATTACAAATAAAACAAAATTGAAAAATCAACCTTTACTATTTTCTACATGATTCTGGATAATTGTAATTAAAAAAAAAGAAGTTATTTTATACACATCATCCAACAAGCTAATCTCTCTAACTTCTCGAAAAGACTCAAGTCATTGGTCTCAATCTTAAAAAAGTTATTTTATTTTGAAGGATGGTCGAATATTTCTGTAACAGACTGTACATATTGTACACATTTAGAAATATTAAGAATTTACACGAACTAAATAACATTCTGCAAGCTGGACCTAATCATTATCATCATATAAATTGTTAATACTGTTATTTCTTTAATATAAAGACTATATTAGCAAATAAGTACATTTTATTTGCTTTATAAGGTTCACGAGCAGTGTGAGTACCAAATTCACCAGAAAAGTGTGTCAAATTGACACAAGAGACACTGGTAAGGAAAAATCGATGTTTTTTTCGACTACGGCGATAGAGAAAGGCTCCTTTAAATGGCAACAATTGTACACCTAAAACGATCTACCTACAATGTGAACAAGCTTTCCTCTTTGCTTGTTTCCAACGCGATACGAGCAATATACAACTTCTCAATCGTGTCCCAGTCGCGCGTTCATACTGTAATATCGATCCTCAACGGAATCGAAGTGTCTAAGCTTATAGGATCCTCCGTTACGAAACGATAGGTGAGAGATTCTTCCATATAGAGCCGTGGGGCAAAAATTCTTGCTTGAGTCAAGGGATGAAAATTCTTCGTAGATAGATGTACGATAGCTTGGCAGACGTGACGCGTCGATATACGGAAAATTAATCGAACACCTGAGAATTGAAAGTAAACCTTAACCGTTGGGAATAGGTATAACCTGGATTGAAACGACAGGATACATTTAATACGCGATGGCGGCGAGTGAACGAGCTCTGAGACCGAATGGCTTGCCTCGGTTTACGACGGGACGCGACGATAATGGATGCGATCGTTTGTTCCGCGATGTGACGTGTCCGCGTTTTTCTTGTAATTTTATACGTTTAATGGCCGTCCAAGCGAGACGGATCGAATGTTGGAAGAGAAAAAAAGGAAGAAAATGAAAAACTAGAGAGGAAAAAAATAGAAGGAAGAAGAAGAAGATCGAGAAGGAATATCCAACGATTGTTTCCGCGATGAGGATACCGGTGATTTATTCGTTTTCGAAAAGAACGAATCCTCAGCTTCCTTGGCTCCTGGCTAGATAGAAAGACGACAGGTCACGTGAAACAATATTTGCCCTCGTCTCTACTTCGAGCGCGTATTCGATGTTTTACAGTGGGACAGTGTTTGTGCATCGATCTTCATATTTCTTGAAACATCAAAGAATGTCTCTGTTTTATATTGATATAGTTTCTACACAGTTTGGTAGGGCTATATGAAGTTGAATGGTTACGTTCGACGCGTTGGAAAAAGTTATGCGCGAGATTTTCGTTGCAGAACGATCAAAATTGATTGAAATTTAGGCGAACTTTCTACACGGCTGGGAATTATTTTTTTTTTTTGACACGGATGTCGAAAGTTCGATCGCTGTATCGATCCGTTGATTGTTTTCTATCTTTTCTGTTTGCGTTCCGAGAGAAATTGCCTCGCTGCGCGTGGAAAATTCTTTAAAAAATATTTACCATCTACTAAATCCTTTGATGTACTGTTTTAATCTAACATATGTTGTTAAATACTATTGAGAATATAATACAGATTACAGAAATAAGGCATTTCAGTAAAAGGGATCGGTTACAAAGGAGTATTACGTATCTCGTGCAACAATTTTATTGAAAGCAGCCTCGCGGAAGGGTTCAGCAGACAGACAGAAAGAAAATCTTCATACAAAGCTCAACGGTTGTCAAAAGCGCGAAGATCGCTTGAAACTCTCAAAGAACCGTCGATGCAGGAAGCGTAGAAAGAAGGACAGGTCGTTTTTACTTGCCAAGACGAGTCCTCAACAAGATTCCTCAGACCTACGTATTATTTATTATAACTGCTCTATGCCATAACTGTCCTAGCCGTGTTATAAATGACGCTATATAACGTGGAAGCTCCATGACGTATCGGTAGACATATTTACCGTGGTAGATCCCATTCCGACTATTTACCCAGCATCTCAGAGCAGAAGCACTGCACCACGGTGTACATAAAGTCAACCTTACAAATGTTTAAATACGGTACGCGTGAGAGAGCCAGTTACCGTGAAATATTATATTTCTATTATGGTAAAAGTGTCGTTCGATATCCTCGAATGTATTTGCACCGTCACGGTGAAATGTGGCGCGTGAGCCGTGCAATTTCTAACGCTCACCAAGCGAAATTCAATGCACTTTTTTCTTCCCGTTCGCCGAGAAAAGTGGAAAAATCTCGGCCTTCTAGTAGCAGAATCATTCGATGCGTTTAGTCATATTTTACGGGATGGTTGGAAATTTTTCTGTCGACTCGTGAGAAGTAATTTCTACACGTTGAAAGATAGAGGATGTATGTAGATCAGCACTTACTGAGGGTAAAGTCATTTACATTCGTAAAATGGTTCACTAGCTAAAGAAACGAAGTTAATGATAGGATAATGTAACTATGTTTGCATATACAAGATGTCATCTCTTTAAGAGGAGGCAAATCACTGCGATGGACTAAAAAAATCGAAATTCTTTGCTTCATTTTTTTTTTTTTTTTATTATTATTTGCAATTTTTAGAACGAACCCTTGTGAAATGTTAAAGTAAAATCCGCAAGCAAAAGTAATTGCTGTCATCATTATGAAGATTTATGAAGATCTCAGCGAGAAAGAATTATTGAAGTGTTTAGGTGAATTTACAGTTGAATGGAAAGTTGAAAGGTTTTAAGGTTGTATCATAGATAACTTGTTGGAGAGATTTAAACGCGTTTTTTTTTCAACACCGAGCTGTTTAAACTGAGCGTATCAATAATTCAATGAATTTTTCATCCAATTTGCTTGAGATTTAGTAGATTTCTGTAAGATTTAGCAGAATTAGGTAGATTTTAGTATATTTCACTTGAAATCTCCTCAATTTTCAAAAGATTTCGATAGATGTTAGTAGAACTGGATAGATTTCAGTAGAATTTAAGGAGTTTAGTAGAATTCAATAGATTTCAATAGTTTTTAGCATGCTTCACTACAAACATTTAATAGATTTAAGTTAAATTTTTTATTAAAATTTAATGAATTACATTAGATGTTAGTAGAATTCAGTAGAAATCAGTCGATTTCAATAGATTTTCATGGATTTTATTTAGTAAAATTTACTAAACTAATAGAATTAAGTAGATTGTAATACATCTTAGTAGATTTCAATAGATTTTACTATAACTGAGCAGATTGTAGTACTTTTCAATAGATATTATTCAGTAAAGTTTAGTAGATTTGAATAAAATTCAGTAAATATAAATTTCAATAGATTCCATTTTCTAAAATTTAGTAGACTCTAGTAAAACTCGATAGATTTCAGCAGATTTCAGTATACTTCAATAGATTTCGACACGTCTCGTGTCTCTGTAATATATACATTAAAAACTTGAATACATTACCTTTCCATACTTCCTCGATACAAAGTATCCTCACGTCGCATCACGTAACCAAGATCAGCTTCTTTAAAAAGGCACACAATCTTTTACAGGATACAGGGGCCGTTATTTTCTTCCGCCATTACCGAAAATACAATGACAAACGATTCCTGTCAACGAAACATGTCGGAACATATTTCATACTATTATCGAAACGTCCACCTTACGTCCGAATCATTCATAAGTATTACGAATTGTCCGAGGAAAGGAAAAAGTAAAAAGAAAGAAAAAAAATGAAATACGTCAGTTGACAAGGAGTGAGTTTGTTCCCCAAACTTCATAGCCAGCCAAATGTTCCCTTCTCTCTATCCACCTTTGAAATTCCTACATCCTTTCTCCACGTCTCCGAAAATATATACATACATCTTCCAACGGGTTAGGTAAGCTTCGCAATCACGCCGGATGTAGTATCTTGATTCGAATAAATCTCCTGTAACCTCGAGGATTCAGCGAGAACGCGGGATAGGTCTTTTCGTGACAAGTACACACGTAATGGGAAAAGCTTTACGGTCGGTCTAGATACGCAGTATATCCCGACGCCTCCCATGAATTCAAAACAACCTCGGATTTCAGGTTACGGATAACGTAATTACGCGCACACCTATGTACAGGGTGTATCATAATACGTGGGACCCACTTCAAGAATGGACAGGAGACATAGGAGCGATGAAAAATGTTCGTGCACATATGTGACTTATTTTCGACCTGGTTTCAAAGCTACAACCATTTCTGTGCTTCAGTAATCTGGCAACTGCTTTTTAGCTTCACAGAAAATGTTCAAAATGGCGGATCTAATGTTTAGTTGGATTTAAGTTCGTTAGAATTTTATTTCTATGAAGATTTACAAACGATAATGTATGCTGATCTAATCTAACCTAATTTATTGATAGGATAACGTAATTGTCTATGTACAAACGTATAGGGTGTATCATAATATGTGGAACCCACTTGAAAAATGAACAAGAGATGTCGAAACCATGAGAAATGTTCCTAACCTCGAAACGAAATGGTAGTCTAATGATTCCTTGGATTTAAGTCCATCAAATTTTTATTTCTATGGCGATTTGAAAACAATGATGTATGCTAACCTAACCTAACCTAATCCATTGTCAAGATAACTTAATTATACACACATGTACATATATACAGTGTGTAGACAAGAGACAAAATCAATGAAAAATGTTGCAGTATATATATGTTTTATTTCTGACCTTTTTTCAAAGCTATAACCATTTTTGTGTTTCAATAAACCGACAACTGCTGTTTACATGAAAACAGTATTGTTAAAAAAAGTGTGAGAGGTTTTTTATTTAAGCAAACAATTTTTATTAATTTAATAGCAACGTCTTATAAAGCATAAAATAACCATTAAACTTTTTTTATATCTACTATAGTGTGTACAAAGAAATAGGGGTACACCTATTTTCATTTAAGGGTTGTTTTCACACCGGAAGAAGCGAAAAAAGGCAAAAAAAAATATGGTCCGATATTTCTCTTGAGGTGTCTTAAGGATCTGCAAAGTTTCAAAAATATCGGCTTGGCAAGGAACGTGTTAAAAAATATTACACTGTATTCAGATGAAACAGATCACCGGTTGTATGAACTTCTTCTTTTTTCATTATTTTTCTGTCTTTTTTTCTTGAAGTTGGTACTACAGTTTATGATGCACCCTGTACATCAGGCTATTCGCTTTATAACTTTACGATCTAAATCGTTACGCATCTTGGAAAGCTGCTTCACCTGCTAGCGAGACCTTTCCATTTCCACAAGCTTTATCGCGATAGAATCTACCTGGATGCGCGCGCGCGCGCGGATTCGAATCGATTGCAGTTTGATTGTTACTGCTTATTACTTGAGTCAAGTGGTAATATTTATGGAGAGTGATAGAGAGTTCGTTTGATGTACGTATTCGAACGGTTTCGTTTGACCATGTGTCGAAAAGTTTTTGGTGGTTTGCGTGATATCGAAATTGAACAGGTGTAATTTAACGAGGATGAGCCATCCTCGAGTGTCTAAAAATAGATAATGTTTGGGAATTTTTTTCGTGGGTAATTACTGAATGAAAAATTTCAATTTTCTCAGAGGACATAGACGTAACTTTTACCTTTTATTTATCATTTTTATAAAGTAAACCCCCTTAGAGTAAAATATTTTTGGGTATTAATGAAAATCACCCTAAATTTGCTCTTCTGCCTTTCAGTTTACTCCAGAATTTTTTTTTTCGCAATTTTAAGCTCAAAAATTGTTTATTTCTCAAATAAACTATAATATTAGCTAATTATTAGTATCGGTTTAGTATTCAAAAATATATTGAAAATATTCGTAGAAGTGGTTCATATAAAGCATCATTGTACAATAGAAAATGTACAAACTGTCGAAAGCACAATTGATTTTTGCGTTTCCCCTGAAATTCACTATAATGACTGAGCTTTTACAAATCTTGCCTATGTTTCTACAGGTGCAGAGAAAACAGATCGGGTTGATCGGATTACTAAACCACGATTTGAACCTAAACCTTTCACCTGTTGAACGAATGCTTCAACTATTGAAGCTGACCAAATATCAACAGATTTTTCCTTTTTTTCATCTCTATTTTTAAACGTACAGTCAGAAATATTTGTTGTTATACAGAATTCGGGAAAAAATAGAGATTCCAAACGCCCGGATGATCCGTTTCGTTTGAGGAAAGAATTATTCCATCGTTTGTAAAAAAAAAAAAAAAGGAAACTCCCTTTGAAAATACAAAATATCAAAATGAAAATTAAATGCACTACATGGAATAAGAAGAGAGAGAGGGAGAAAAATAGGGGACAAAAAGAATCAACGTTGCTAACAAATCTTTTGTGTCACAGTTCAAAGCTCTCCCCTCTTTTCTTCATTCAGAAACCCTTCGTAAGCGTGTTTCACTCGGTGGCCAACAAATTTTCCCAGAATTAATGTATATCAATTAAACGTAGCCTCGATGGAACAAATAAACAGCGTCTCTACGAATCGTATAAGGCAGATGGCAAGTTAAATCCTTCTAATTGACGCGAGGCACTGCCAATTCGAGTCTTTGAACTAGGCAGTTAAGAGCATTCGAGATTCATTTCGAACGTTGATAACCTTGTCTGCTTTATTGTCAGCTATACTATAGATTCGACAGACGATGCTAAATTAATAGATTCTAAATAGAATCAAAGACTGTCTCGTACAGAATATTCCGATGATTGAACTTCAAATGTAATTATAAAGGAAAGGGTAAACGTCATCGATTTCAATGGCTTTGAAATATGTTACAGAGGAGAATATTCTGAGCAACTTTTCTCTATATATCTTACCATCATTCGGCTTTAGTTTCCGAGATATTCGTAAAAAATATGTTTCGTACTTTTCAGGTTAGGTTTTAGGTTAGGTTTTACAAACAGATTCTAAACAGTTTCAGAAGCATCCAAGAATCCTTCACTAATTATTACATTGAAATTGTCTAAAGGGCTGTCAATAGCAGATCTTCGAAGAAGAATGATTGCATTTAAAATAGAATGTGTAAATTAAAAGTTTAAGATTGAAAGTTTCGACCACCATTTAATGACCACCATTTAACTTTTATCAGACATTCCTTGACTATCCCAAAAATTATTCAGTTGGCTGCATTTCAATCTTAGTAAACTTAGAGTAAACAGACTGGGCTTTTAATAAACTAAGTAAACGGAGTTAGTGTAGCGTCACAGCTGATGAGATGGCGAATTCAGGAACCTATTAGATAGTGACCTTTAATTGCTAGAACATGCATCAGGTATAACGCCATTATACAAAAAATTTGTGGTCCCATTTAAAATATTCAATATCACTTTGATATCCTAGAAGATTGAGTATCTTCTAGGATCAATGTATCTTGTATTTTGGAGAATTCTTATCTGTAAATCAAAAAGGAAACACTGTTTCAATCTATATTAGTTATGGCTTCAGTTAACCGTACCCGATTTTTTTGAAAATGTACCAAGCTCTGTTTAATCGTGACGAAATAAAGTTACTCGTTGTAAACTATCTCTGATGCGACGTAACAGTCTAAAGGATACTCACTCCGTTCCCCTAATCGTTCGCTGTTGTGCGTCTCATCTCTTACGCGGTATTCTTTCGCGCTGTGATGGAGGCGGAAAGGAAAAACCGAACGGAAGGGCTCGCGCCTTGGAAACGAGAAGCGCCACACAGCAAGCTTCTTTGTCCTCCAAGCTTGTTTTTCCTCTGATTTTCACACCAGAGGCAGCTCTCTCTCTCTCTCTCTCTCTCTTTCTCTGCTCTTCTACGGTTACTCTTTGCAAGAGCAGCATAAATTATTTTTTTCCCTTGATTTTCCGTTACAGCAACGACACGGAAAAAGCGCGCGGCCTCATCGGTTCAAGCGTGATTCAGCATCGCGTCGCGTTCTTTTTGAACCGCAAATCCGCTGTTTCACCACCGCCACACCTCGAGCGTCGCTTCGACGCCCGTTCGAAATTAATTTCATCGAATCTCACGATACTCAACCCGATTGTTTTCGATACCGTTGCTTTCGATTGTCAACGTGAGGTTTTTCTCGTTTATGCGCTATTTTCTTTTTTTTCTCGCGAAATTTCTAATTCCATCGGACAATCCTGTTTAATTCTATCCCGGCTGCGCGTGGAGTACGGGGAGAGGAAATTTAATATTCATAAAACGAAAGCGGGAAGGTAAAAAATTAGCATTATGTAAAAATTTTCATGAAGGTAAAAGATACACAGGGACCCGTGGAAAATAAGCGAACTGAGGCTTGAATGAAAAAAAGGGAAAAAGCAAACAAGAGAAAGAGAGAGAAGGACGATAGTAACTATAAAACTTAGGAAGAAGGAGAATTGTCATGGGCTTGTGGCATTAAGTCACACAACGAGTGTCGTTTCGAGAATATATATTATATAAAATAGTTATACGTAATTGAATAAAAATTTCGAAACAGTGGATAAAGGCATGATAACAAATTTTATATGATTCGTACATCTATTCGAAGGAATAAATATTCAATTAAATAAATTCTAATCTCTATTTGCTATTCGATTTTCGAATACTAACAAATTATTCTAATGGTCACTATTCAATTACTGTTTAATTAATATTATTGTTATAAAGTTTATTTCAGTTATTAAAATTTTCATTTAACTATAACTTAAATACTATTTAAATCATTCATCGTTATCGATATATGCTCACTATTCAAATACTATTTAATTTTTATTATTATTATACATATCAGTTTAATTATTATTTCTACTTTATTACTATTACTAATACTATTATTTCAATTTTTATTATTTCCATTTAATTACTATTTAATTATTACTATTATTATTATTATTACAAATGTTAATTTAATTGCTGTTATTACTATTATTCTTATAAAAGGTACGTTAGTCGTTATTATTGCTTTCATTATCACTATGCAATTACCGTTTAATTACTATATCTTTTTTTTTATTACAATAAAGCTTATTTTAATTATTATCATTTCGATTTAATTATTGTTATTATTCTGATTATCATAATTCAATGATTAATTATTACCGGTACTATTATTGCAAAAGTTATTTCAATTATTATTTCAAAAGCGTCGAAAGTGGATTTACGAACGGAATATTTTCACCTCGCCACCCTTGTAAACTATAATAGTTTTTAGTTTCTCGTTATACCGTCAAACGCGTACCGATAGTTGCACAAGCGTTTTCCTTTTTTCCCTTTTTTTTTTTTTTAAATTTAATAGCAAAGCCGAATCAATTGGAAGTGTATTAAGCGAATACGTCCGTTCCACAGCGTTTCGATTTCGCGGTGAAATTTATTAAAATTTCCAGAAATTCATTTTTACTCGCACTATTTTATATATGTATCACGCGAATTATAGAATTATCGATGCATCCGTATACGTGCAATTTATTATTCTCTCTCTCTTTCTCTCTGAGTTTCTTTCTCTCTCAGAGTCTCTCACGCTCAGTCTTTCTCTCTCTTTCTCTGTGAATTTCTTTCTCTCTCAGAGTCTCTCTCTCTCTGAGTTTCTCTCTCTCTTTCTCTCTGAGTTTCTTTCTCTCTCAGAATCTCTCTCTCTCTCTGAGTTTCTCTCTCTCTGAGTTTCTCTCTCTCAGAGTCTCTCACGCTCATTCTCTCTCTCTCTCTCTCAGAGTTTCTCTCTCTCTCAGAGTCTCTCACGCTTACTCTCTCTCTCTCTCTCAGAGTTTCTCTCTCTCTGAGTTTCTCTCTCTCTCAGAGTCTCTCACGCTTAGACTTTCTCTCTTTCTCTCTTTCTCTCTCTCTCTCTCTCTCTGAGTTTCTCTCTCTCTCTCAGAGTCTCTCACGCTTAGACTCTCTCTCTCTCTCTCAGAGTTTCTCTCTCTCTCAGAGTCTCTCACGCTTACTCTCTCTCTCTCTCTCTTTCTCTCTCTCAGAGTTTCTCTCTCTCAGAGTCTCTCACGCTTACTCTCTCTCTCTCTCTCTCTCTCTCTCTCTTCGATTAATTTCCACATCTAGCGAAGTTTCGTTACATTTATACAGTTCGTTGTACGGATAGTTATGGAAATGATAACTGAATCGCGGACATCGTATCGACGTTTCTCTGTCATCGATATTCCAATAACTGTTAAAATCAGAATATTCTAACAACGTATTAAAATTCAAATTCTTCCGGTGCAATTCGATACATACACGCATACATATACATACGTACATACACCACGTAGGTACTTGGTTGATCACGACTGAGGTAAAAATGAAAGGGTCGTGGTATACGTTGATCGTATGCACGTTAATGCGAGTAATTTTAACCGTATGTTTAATTCATGCCGGCAGTGATTTAGTTTCTACATTTAATCAATGCACGCGGTTTAATTTCTATAATTAATATAACGACACACACGCTAGGCGCGCGACGTGTTGAACCGGTTACTCCTTGCCAAATATACAAACGACACTTTCGTGAAATTTGATTTATCCATTTATCACGGAATGAAATTAACAAAAATGATCTTTTTTCGTTTCTCTTTGTGTATGAGTGTATTTTAACTATATTTGAAAAAAAGGACACTGTACAATAAATATGTATGCTACGCGGTAAATATTCGTAACCCAATTTCGCACAGTTTTTCATTTTAATCATGAACCAGTTTACATTGTCTTGAAATACATATTCAGAGGGCTCTCTCGTGCACCGTTTTATTACATTTTCACTAAAATTTTCATTTTTTTTCTCTCTCTCTTTTTTAAACGTCACGTGTACGAATTTTCTTTCAGTGACATATATCGTGCCATGGAGAGAAATTGAAGAAGAAAGAGAAACGAAATGAAAATACAGCACGATATTTTCGAGTTCTT
The DNA here is from genome assembly GCA_951804975.1 of Anthophora plumipes. Classification (NCBI taxonomy): domain Eukaryota; kingdom Metazoa; phylum Arthropoda; class Insecta; order Hymenoptera; family Apidae; genus Anthophora; species Anthophora plumipes. Next base: position 12,004,015 of record OX638123.1, on the reverse strand, counting down.
GTTTTCGTGAGAAAACAAAAAAAAAATAAAGAAAAAATACTGAGATTGGAGTTACAATTGAAACTACCATTTGAGATCCGGGCTTTACGGACTTTTGAATAAACTTCAATCACGTTCGCATGCAAAGTGTGTAACATTCCAGGTTACGATAAATGAAACAAAAAAAAAAAGAAGAAACAAAGGGAAAACAGAAACGTATAAACCGATCTAAGCTTTTCACATTTCGCTGACCCAGTTTGTAACCTTTCGAATCCTCCGTGTATCGATGACACGTCGTATCAAAGGCAAAAGTGATCGTAACAGAAGAAATAGTTGAAATAGTTATTCGAGAAAATTGATATAACGTGAAAAGAGAGATAGTATCTCTGAAACAGTCAAATGACAGTATCCTTTCGTTTGTGTCACGTTTTTTCGAGGATTTTCTTTTCTGAAAATCTCGTACAATTTCTAAAAATTGCTCTGTTGATCTGAAATTACACTTTCTTTATAGTTTTCAAAAAATAGAAAAATCTTTTCATTGGTTTTCGTACAAATCAAATCCACTTTCAAATTTTAGAGTCATATTTTAAGAATATACAATATTTCGAAAATAATATCCTAAAATTTCAAAGTGAAATTCTGAAAAATGAAGAAATTACAGTCTGTTTAGCGAAAAATGTACGAATTAGTTGAACGATGACGACTCAGAGACTTCTGAAGCATCGATAAATTGACAATCGTATGGTGAAAGTATGAAATTTTAAAAAAAGTGAATGTGAAAAACATTAGAAAAAACATGAGATCATTTTAAACGCGTGTTTCTCGAAACTATGTTTTCCAAATTTGGTAATTTGACAACTTTTGTACGTTTGAAGACGCTAAAATACACACGTGGCAATAATGCATCACTTCAGTGCGCAACAATATTTCAAAAAATGCGAGCATGTCAATATTTTTTCCTGGTTAGGTTAGGTTAATTATGAGCTCAGAGTCGCGGCCTGTCAGTCCAAAGCTCGCGAGTTCCATTCTCGCTTAGCGTTTCAATTTTTTTTCTCGAATTCTACTAAATCTTTTTTAATAATCCTTATTTAACGAGGTATTTTATACTTTTTGTCGAAACTGTAATGCATACGTTGTTAAATCGAAGTAACAATCTTAACATAGCAAACAGGATTACTCCAAACAGTTGGATTACGTAATCAGGATACTATACGGAGCCAAATTTCTGCGTACGCGTCAATAGGAGTAAAATAGCTAATACGTACCAGTGTGCAATTACATACATATGTACGTCAACCATGTAACTAAGGAACAAAGCCAATTAATTCTACGTACAAACGATACAATCGTATCACTTGTACAGGATTTGATGTTAAACTGTAATTAACGAATGCAACTCGTTTATTGTTTCCTTGCTGTTATTATTATTAATTAATCAGCATGTCTCAAGATAATTCGCTGTTTAAAATATATCCTATGGTGTAAAATATGCTAATAGTCGGAAGAAATTCTTGTTTTGAATTTTATACTAGAGGGATGATACTGACAGATGAAGTTTTTGTGAAGTTGAACAGAATTTGAAACTTTGCAGGAATGTAGTTCAAGTGAGGCGTGAATTTCTTTTTTCTGGAAATTTATATTTATGAAAATACAGCGAAACGAGTAGAGTTTTCGTTGGAAAATTATTTCGCCCACCAGGTATTATGGAAACCACTATAATTTGGATATTTTGTATACTTCTCAGTGTTACACTTTCTGCAATTTTGTAACTTCAACTTTTTCAAAAAAAAAAAAGAAATCGTACATTTAAAAAACAAGAGCATTTCTTCGATAATGAAAACGTTTCATATGTAATATGTATTGTATATCACAGTTAAGATTAATTACAAAATCTCTCACATGCTAATACATCAGAAGAATAAAGAACGACAGGGGAAAAAGAGGAGAAAGAAACGTCGAAGACAACGAGACGAAGTTTAATCTTCCGCTTGAGTGCTGCTTGTTCGTTCGAGCAGGATGAAACTAGGGACAAAGGAAAGAGCGAGTGTGGAGAAATAGTGGTTTTATGAGAGGCGTTCTTAATTTTCCAAGTGTCACCGGTCAGCGTGGCCCGTAGTAAAGCAACAGCAACTGTCGCTGCGGAATCATCGATCAGTGGCTCCTACAAAAAGATGGGGCGGGAAAGAGGGAAATGGAAAGAGAGCGAGAGCGAGTGAGAGAAACAGAGAAAGAGGAGAACGCTGGAGAGAAATGGAATGAGAGGGCTAACGAGGAACAGAGAGAGAAAGACGCAAAGAGAGACGCAGAGAGAGAGACGCAGCGAGAGAGTCGCAAGGATAGAGAGAGTTGCAGAGAGAGAAAGTCACCGAGAGAATCGCAGGGAAAGAGAGAGAGCTGCAGAGAGAGTTACAGAGAGAGAAAGAGTCGCAGAAAGAGTCACAGAGAGAGAGAGGGAGAGTTGCAGAGAGAGAGAGTTGCAGAGAGAGAGAGTCGCAGAGAGAGAGAGTCGCAGAGAGAGAGAGAGAGTCGCATAGAGAGTCACAGAGAAAAAGAGTCGCAAGGAGAGAGAGCTGCAGAGAGAGTTACAGAGAGAGAGAGAGAGTCGCAGAGAGAGTCACAGAGAGAGAGAGAGAATAGGGGAGAGGGCGAAGCCGGAGAGAAGCTGCAAACGATTGTACTGGACGTTCGACCTGTTTCGAATACCATGCTGCGCGTTTCGACCTCATATTCGCCATGATTTATTGTATTCGCGTGTGGCCACCACACGTGCGAGCGCCAGTCCGTGCAACCGCTGGATCAGATCTGGCTCATAGATTATCGATAGGAACGCGTGGACATCGAGAGGCGCAGGCTCAAATAAAAGTCTCGGTGGATCGGTGAATATCGAGGAACCGGGGGGTCCAACTGATCAATGGACGAATCGGTTCTGAAGATACTCTTTTGTTGCGTTGTTGATCCTCCCGCTTCCTCTTTCTCTTCCTTTTCTTTTTTGTTTTTTATGCACGAAGTAAAGAAAGGAAAATCACGTTGAATTGATATTCGACGGTTGTGTTCCTACCTCAGTACGAACATTTCTGGTCGAATAACCTAACTTAACCTAAATTTATGTACATGTTTAGATTAGTATCGGTTGAATCTAAAGAAATATATGTTTTTTAAATGTATTCAAACAGATATTAATAACAAACGAAGAAGACGTGTTTTTTAAATCATTTGTATTGATAATATATTTCAAATTATTAACTTAACCTAACCTAATCTGGATTTATGTACGTATCTTCAATAGTATCAGTTGAATCTAAAAGAATATATGTTTTTGTTTTCTTGTATTCAAACATATGTTAATAACAAACAAATAAAACTTGTCTTTGCATTCATTTCTATTGATAATATAATCTAATATCATCAGTATTATATTTTTTCGTTGTTTGTTACCAATTCTAAGGAGAAATTCTCAAGAAACTGGATTCAGAAGCGGAAAAAATTTGCTGCAAATCAAAGGGCGTAAAAGTAACAAATTTCAGTAAAAAAAAATGATGGAACTGACATATTTCTTTAATTTCTTTTTTATTTTCTCTGGAATTTAGAAAATGTGATACACAAAATAGTGAAATTTGAGCTACTGGAGCCATTAGCTACATTTGTTTAAAATAATTTTACACTAATGAATGTAATTTTGCACTGTTTATAAAAAAAATAGTAATGTATTTATACCTTGAAACTATCAGACTAAAAAATTTATTACAGTCTTAATGGTAATAACGCTGTAGCTCAATTAAGAAGACAGTATTATATAATTTCAATCTCGACAATTGCATTATTGTATCTGAAAAAGGGGTATTATGAAGAGGGACAGATTATGAAGAATAAAGAAAGAAATTCTTATACTATTCAACTTTGTTCTCTAGTACTTTCTTCTATTATGAACCGTGAAAAGGATATTATTCAATTGAATCGTATCGTTTCTTCTTTTTACCTATCCACAACTCACACAGTATCTTTATTTATTTTTTCTTCGATAATTCAATAATTTTATTTATATTGTTTAGTAGTTAAAGATAACTTCACAATTTCTTTTTTTATTACTTCTTATTTTTGTTTAATTAATCATATGTATAACAAAAATATTCTCAATAATTATAAAAAAAAAATGTAGAGGGTATCTGCGAATTGGTGATACAACCTGGAGAGGAATGATTCTACATAAAAAAATAAGTCGAAAATGTAGAGCCATATTTTTCCATACGGAGCTCCATTTTCGAGTAAATCGATATTGAAGATTCGTGCAGCACCCGTGCACTTATACACTCTGTGTATTCAGTTTGTCATGTTGTATGGTGAAAAATAAGCAATGAAACAAGAATTAGGTTAACTGTTTGATACACCACAGCAAAAACACTAGTAGGTAACAGCCCTCAAAGAAAATTATTCTTGGAAATACTCTAAAACCACGGAAAAATGTAAATACGCAGATGCTCGAATATTTAACATCAATTTATTCGGAAACAAAGCTTCGTACGAAAAAATCTTACTCTACATTTCCTTCTTATTTTTTCATGTAGATTCATCCCTCTTCAAGTTATATATCAGTTCACTAACATCCTGTGTCATTTCAAACTAATTGAAATTTCCCACCGCGTATGTAACATCTGCTCGTGACAAACTTTTGAAACGCTTTGTAGAAGAAGTGTAAATGCGCGCGTACTCGAATCTTCGACATGAATTTACCCGGTAACGAAGCTCCGTAGGAAACAATCTTACTCCACATTTTCTTCTTATTTTTTCACGTGGATTCATCTCTCTTCAAATTACATACGATCAGCTTTCTAACACTCATGTATCATTCCAATCTAATTGAAATTTCCCACCGTGTATGTGAAATCTGCTGGTAGCAGACATCTAAAGCAGTTTGTAAATAGGAAGAAAATTGGACAGGAGCTCGATCCAATTGTTGAACAACTTATCTATCCAGGACTATATCCCGGCCGGTGTATTTAACTCGGTTTAATTGAGATTTCGTTGCCGAAATCGTCGGACAAATTGCAAGGAGGTACGAATTTCGATGGCGGTCCCTCTCAAGCACAAAGTGAAGTCCGAACACGTCGGTTCGATTCGCCGCTCCAAGCAGCTGGCTAACTCGGTAAAAAGGAGAATGGAAGAATCTTATAGGATCAATTCGATGTTCGAGCATCGGCTTTCAGTTTCTTTCTTCTCGTGTAGTTCGTTTCTCTCCTCGTTCCCAGCTACCTTTCTAGACAATCTCTCCCCTCCCCTTCCCAGCCTCGATTCCCATCCCTATCCTTTTGGCTCACTCGATACCAACCTATACTCTGGCTCTTTCAACGGGCGTAAGCGCGCTTAAATACCTGCTGAATCTCGACGAGGCCAAGAAATCACGGACGAGAAGAGCCGGTGAAAAAGGAACGGCTAAAAGGCAACTGCGCGAGACGCCATGACTCTTCTTTCTTTCTTTCTTTCTTTCTTTCTTTCTTTCTTTCTTTCTCTTTTTTTTCTTTCTTTTTTTCTACTTTCTTTCATTCTTCCTATCGTGAACGCCTGTTGTGGGTTATGTTGCTGCCTCCTATATACCGGGCACGTATATTCCCCTCTCGATTGCGGTCAGAATTTGCATGCGAGTTGCGCGCGATCTCCTTCCGGCAAATTTGGAACCATCCGACAATCTACGTGTGTACCCGCCGCCCTTTCGCCGTAGATATCAGCATCGCCGTATGAAAAGTTAGATTGCTGGCAATCAGCGAATCCCTTGGATCTTTTCTCACAGGGAACACTTTGCTCGGTAATGAGAATATCATGCTCACGCTCTTACGGATGAAATGATTCCTTGTTAGCTTTGCCATGGGTATGAAGGAAATTGGGAAACGTACGTAGGTGTAACAGATGGAAAATTGACGATTGAGGATTTTCAATGGAAAAATTGTCAAGATGGTTCTCAACGTTTCGAAAGAAATTATAAAAGGTTATTCGAATTTGACGTTTAGATGTCAGTGGTGTGTGATTTTCACGTGTCGTGTCTTTTCAAATGACATACGCCGTTTTCTTTTAGTAAAAAACGATACAATTTTAATTCTTTTAGTGCCAAACAATGATATGTAATTTGTTTTATGTAAGAAACATGAATTGTGGGAATTGACAAATGAATGTGGAAAGTAATTAAATAATTTCTAATAAACAATCAATTTTTCTAATAAATGATAACGTTTTCGAAAGTATTTTGCTGGTGTATAAGTTTTTGCATCAGATTTAAGTGAAACTGTGGAATAAATTTTGTAAAAGTTTTCAACAAATATCGAAATACTTTAGCCATTCGTTCATTTTTCCTTTATTTCTTAGCCAACCTAACTACGCTACTACAAACCGCGTTAGGTTAGGTTAGGTTAGGTTTTAACAGTAATTATTTTAATAATATCTTTTTATATACTTTTTTATTTTTTTGAATTACAAGTATTTCAATAATTTTTATATAAAAATTATTATAAAGAGTAAATTATGTGTGGTGATAATGATCACTTAATTAAATGTGTTTATATAAACATAAAATAAAGATAAAGTATGTTAAATATTAAACAACTTCTCTTTCTTTCTTTTTAATAACAAATATTTTCTTTTCAAAGATTACTTACGTGATTTTTCTATCACTTTTTCCAACATTGTGTACAAACATACAGGGGAATTCCCTTTTTTTAGGTTGAATGCCACTGTTGACAAACGAATGGTACTAAAAAAATGACTGTACAAATATAAATCTTTGCTTTCAACACTTTTTATTTTTGAAAGTTCGATTTTGAAACCTGTACGTAAAAAGTACCGTGTATATTATTCAAGCTTATTCATTCTTCCGTTGTTTTCAAGCAAATTTAAAAAGAACTGCTAAGCCTAAGCTTGCGAGACAATAGACAAATCTGTTATTTTTCGAGAATTCGTAAGTTCCTTTTATTTCTCGATGTGCAATTGACTTTACCGAATACACAAAACGAAAAAACCAAACACAAAGAACCTGGCGGTCGAAGAGCTTTCGAAACGGGCAGATGGTAGAATTAATAAAACCGTAACAGAAGACAGATCAATATTCCAATATTGCGAACTTCTCGGCCACGTGTGCACGTGAAACACAACCGCGCAAGATAAGGAGGACAAAAAATACGTTGTTTATCGAAAAGAAAAAAGGTGAATCTATCGAATGAAATAATGAAAGATATTGAAAAAGCAGAAAAAAGTCACATCGTCTATGACACTTAACCTGTTGTCGAGTAATAACGTGTCAAATGGCGTTGAAACGATATAGCGAAATTGTCAGAGCAGCGAAGAAGTGTATTTCATAACCGGTGGTTAGCCTGCAAAACCGTCGAGAGACACTTCAAAGGTGCCGAAAAGGTTTGACGTTTGCGCGCGAAATAACGGTCAAAAGTATCCCGTTCTCGGATGGTGGCAGCCACCTGCATAAATTCGTGGGACAAACTACCATTGCTGGGGTTTCGCATGGCTACGCCATTAGATGCAATACATAGCACGACTGTAGTACATTTTGAGGTGTAAGTTCTCACTGTGGCTCGTGTGTATACAGAGTGTCAGAAAATTTCCCACTAGAACGTCTACGCTAAATGATATTCACCAATGAAACAACGAACACATAGTGAATTAACATAAAAAAAATATAATAAAACGTAAAAGTAACAAGTATTTCTGAGATAATGATTTTGGAAGAGCTTAAATTAAATAAAAATATACTTAGATTAAGTTAAGTTCAACAAATCAGCCGGAATCGAACTAACATAACTTCGCGAACAGTTAACATATTTGTTCGAAATCAGAACTATTGTAACAGATATTATTGTTCGTTAATGTTTCACTAATTTATTTCTGCTATCTTCACAAAGAATTGCGAGGTTTGATATTTCAAATTTCCCATATTTTCAGTTTCACAATTATGTATTCCATATCGTCACACAAATAACATTATCTTGTTTGGATTTGAAGAATTAAGCAAACCATATAATACATATAAAACAGTGTCTGTGATCGTTCATTTCCACGAAGAATCTGCATAGCAAGAGACAAAGATCACCTATCTCAACGTTACACATCTTCCACGCCCACAATTTCCACTCTCGTTCCCACGTAACACACGATCTTGCACGCTGTCCGAACAGAGAGCAACGTTCCTTCCTTTTTTTTATTCAAAAACTCGTAGAACACCCTGTAGAACGGATGTGGTAAGTATAAGTTTACCAGAGGGGCGGACATACATACCTGAAACATGCAGGTCGGAGTCACAGCACGCGCTGCCGTATATACATACATACGTACGTGTGTTTTCGTACACACTGTTGCACACTTTGTGCTGTGCTACGTCGTAAACTGCATTATTCGCCGACAATCGTCGTTCCCCGGGACGAGAAATGCGCGATGCTGGCTGGTGTCGTCCTTGTCGCGACTTGGTAATCCTGCTGCCGGTTTTCAACGACCTCCACATCTACCACTACCTCTTTTGAGCGTTTCTCATAGCTGGTACAAGCAAGGGCCGGATACCGTCGGCCTTCGACGAATACAGAAAGCAAGTCCGCGTTCAAAAACAACCCCCTCTTCCCACGCCGGTTGAAACGCATTTCCTCGGTTTTCTCTAATTGAACGGAGCGTCGAGGATTTAACCTGTCGCTTGGCGAGGTTAGGTTATTCGCCCTCTAGCCTACGCGCACCTCTGCACTCGTTTCCTCCACCTCTGGGTAAATTGCTCGTGACCTTTGCCTCTGTTTCTCTGGCGAATTCAATTAAAGACAGAGGGTACATGATGATCTTCGAAACGTTAAGAGAGGTAGTTTATCGTGAAATCGTAGGATAAAGCTTGATGTTTGTGCGTTTTTCCTTTTTCTTTTCTTTTCGTTCAACCGTGCTGGTTTCGTTTGCACATTTTTTGCAGAAGTACGACTTGGGAAGGTGTACGATTCGTTGTCGACAAGTGAGCATCGCGAGAGTAGAAAAGTAAGGGAGAATTTGATTTGGGTGACGTATGGTTTGGCGTGATTAGGTTAGGTTAGTGGTTTTCTGAGGTACGTTAAGTGAGGATTTTTGAAATTTTCTGGAAACCTGTGGAAATTTACTGAAATTTGTTTGATTCTACAGAGGACTGAAATTTACTTAATTTTACTTAGTTCTGCTTAATTTTAACCAATTCTATTTAATTCTGCTTAATTTTAGGTTATTCTACTTAGTTTTGTTGAAATCTACCGGTATCTACTAAAATTTACTGAAATTTATTGAAATCTACTGAAATCTGCTATAATAAAATATACCTTTTAAAATGTATTGCTACAATTTCTCCATTATACTAATTTTCTCGATAAAATACACATATTCTCGAGATTTCGAATTATAATAATTTTTAATAATTATAAATAATCTTTCTTAGGACCTTAATAACAGTGAAATGACAGTTCACGTTTACATTCGTTAAATTCCTTAATTTTCATGGAAAAAAATTTGTGTAGTATCATTGGTTACAAGAAACGGTACACATACCGTACAATATTTCTTCGAGGAGAACGTTCATGGTGCATTAATGGCTGCAACAGCCATTTACTTTCATCTGTATGTCAGCGATATTGATTTAAATTTACGATAACTAGTTTCATCAGCTTGTTGGTTATATTGATACAGATTTACAAAAGGGAAACAAAGCTAATGAAAACAACGTGTGCGTGTATGTGTGTGTGTATATAATTCTTTCATTAATTGTATTAATTTCTGGTACTTACATTTATTCGTTAAAAAAATATTTTATAAATTTATGTTAACAGAATTGATAACCAAATGAAAAATATCATTCTGGTTTAATATGAATTGTTATGCACACATATATATATATTTATACAACAAATCCAAACTTTTCCATCTCAATTTAAGCGATTTTCTGTTAAAAATAAACGAAAATAGAAAAAATAACATATCTCCACAATACTATATGTGAATGTTAGCTGTTTACCAACACCTTTCGTAAAAGTATTAAAAAGAAATTTGAAATCCAAATAGATCTGTTACATTTCGAAAAAAAGAAGAAAAAAATCGTATATATATCAGCTAAAGACGATCATCTCCCTCGAGAGGCACGATACGAACATTAACGTTCCGAAGTCATTAATCATTGGAATTGTATTTCTCCTTTTTGTTTTTTTTTTCCATCTTAGACACGAAAGGAGCGAATAGGGAGGCAGAATGGGGGTGTAAATTGCATAATTTTTCAACCGAGGAAATCCGAGCACCGGTGGGCTGCAACGTACGTGAACCTACACACGTTTGTCTCTGACTGACACGGATTTGACAAATCGTTAAACGCCGGCAATGTGTACACGTGTTACACGGTGGAAATGAATTTTTCCACGTTTTCCACGCTTCTGCCTTCTTTCGTCGACGATTAATCGATGGCAATTCTTGAAAAACGTGCCTCGATGCGAAAGTACCGGGAAACTTCCTTTCGTAACGTGTTTACGATGAAACGGAATTTCGTCACAGGATCGCGTATTGACGTTACACACACACACACATACACACACGCACACACAAGGATGATGTTTCACCGGTTGACAATGAAATACCGGCAATTCTTTTCAAGGGTTTCGAAGAGATGGCTTCTGCACTCCCTCTCCCTCTTAGTTGTACAATTCGATGTCCTCATGGATGTAATTTCACGACGGGAAACGCTGATTCCTTCTATCATAGCTGAACGCTATCATCGTTGGCGAAACTTTCTAGAATTGATTTACTTGTGGGCTTCGTTATAACTCTTCCTTTATTAGATATACATACAGTAGTTCGCAAAAGTATTCGAACCCTCTTTAAGGAAGGGACATTTGGCAGAAAATTAACTATTGGTTAGGTTAGGTTAGGTTAGGTTATTTTAGAGATGAAGTTTTAATTAATTAGGTTATTTTAGAGATGAAATTTCGAAATTTTAGTAATTTTATACAATTTTTTGCGAGGAACTGAATGGTACTGTCAAAATCTACAATTTAAATTTAATATAATAAAATCTATAAATTAAAATCTATTAAATCTATAAATTTAATTTACATTCAAACTTCTTTTAGGTGAAAAGCAATGTTTTTAGCCTCCAAACGTATTTTTTATTTCTTTAAGAAATAAAATAAACTGGCTGAGTGTTTTTTGAAACAATTAATCGATTTAGCACTTCGCAAGTGATAATCGTAAAATCCAAGATTTCGCTCAAAATTTTATTTTGAGTATAAGAGATTGAAAAGTTGGTTGAAAAATGGCAAATGATCTTCGAGAACAACGATAAGTGATAATCATCATTTGACAGTGAATGTAAATGTTATTGTTAAATTCTGCATTGAATGCATTCTGAACTTACATGATTCACTTTATGGGATGACTTAATAAAATACGATTACACTGTTTCAACTACAATTTCAATCGAAAGATCATAGAATTCTTTCTTTTAATTTCTGTCTTTCTCTTTTTCACAATTTCACGTTCATCGTTCCATTTCGAATTTATCCTTCGTACAGAGAATGAAATTTTCTCATTGGATTTTTATTTTGCTTCCCACCATGTCCACATCATCGCGGTGCGAGTTTGTTCTCCGTCCAACGTGACAAAATTGACAAATAATTTCTAGTTCGTTAAATCCCATTTAAACATATTGAGAGCCTCGCTGCACGTATGGCTAGCACACGATGGACTGAAATCACTGAATCAATAGAAAACGCTTCGACGTGTATCTACCTGTTTCTATTCGTTAATGAAACAATGAATTTTAATATGCACATCGATGGAGAGATGTGTGTAATACGCTTGGCGAACCAACGAACTCTCTGTTTCGTTGAAATAAGAGAAAAGAAAAGATAGAAAAAATACAGAAAATCGATACAAAAACAGGGTACATTGTATAAAATTATTAGACACTTTACATATTTTTATAGTTCGTATATTTAACCCTCATACATCCTTCAGTTTCACATCTTCAAGAATTCTGCAGACGACTACTTAAATCTACTGAATTTTGATAAGTTCTGCAGGGAATCTACTAAAATCTACTGAATTCTATTAAATACTACAGATGTCTACCAAAATCTACTGAAATCTAATAAAATACTGCTGAATTCCACAGATGATTACTTAAGTCTACTAAAAATTAGGCTAATCTTCCTAACATCGATTCTCGTTCATTTTTACCATTCATCCTGCTGTTTCGTCGTTTTGTTACTTTCTCCTGTTTCTTTTACCTTTTCGAATAAATTCCACTCTTGAAACAGAACACGGAACAACAACAAGAAGAGGAATAAAAAGAAGGGGAAAAATGGTAACAGAATATGTACAAGGGACACTGTTTGGATATACTCCTCTTCTATTCGCTTCCGTGTTTTCACGCAATTCGCTTTTTCATTTCCACACTCACTCGAATTTATGAAGAACGTTCATCGAAATAATAATAAATCCTGCAGCACTGGGAACGTTTGTTACATTTAAAAACACGTTACTCATCGGAACGTGGACAGGACAGAAATGTCCGGGCATTTGTTCTTATACACGTTATACTTGCAACATCCGTACATTACCGGTTCTGAACGTTACAACGGAACATTGATTCATGCCTGAAATCCAATTTTAATCGCTGTTTGTTAAGAGATTTAGCTGGAATATTGCTGCTACGGTGAATTTCAATTTTGTTTAATTTATGTGCCGTATAGATTTTATATGTGGCATTATCGTGAGATTTAAAGGTTCCGATAGATTCGTTAATCCTTGGGATGTTCGTTTCATAACTAACAGACGAGACAGCGTTTCGTAAGTTTTATAAACGGAGTGATAACTGATTGTGTTAATTTTAAGATACTCAAGCTGTATTAAAATCTGTGAAACTATTTTTCTTTCATTCGTATATCGATCTCAGTATTAATCCATTAACATAACTAACTTTTATTTCACTTTAATATTTCTTTAATTTTCTATATAGACTCTTGTATTTTAATACTACTATTGTTATATGATGATTCAAGGAAAATTAATGCATTTATGATATATATAAAGCATGTAATATACCTTTATTTTTATTACAATGCACGCAACAAGTATATTTAATATATTCTAACTTTACAAACGTGTATCGATCATTTGCTACATTTTTCTCGGTATTTTCTACTGTACAATTATGAAAACTGAGTCGACTCTTTGTAGGAACGAGTAGACTCGTATCATAGAAACACTTATTTATTCTAGAATCTCGAAGATACAAGTACACATTTGTACATTTCCCCTAGTACGTTACCACGTAATTTGACCAGTTTGAGAAAAATCGATGACTAATGATCGCAATTCCTTGTGTGCGTGCGTACGTGTGTATGTCTTGTAACTAGGAATAGCACGAAAGTATGTGCATTTCGAAGTATTAAGCAAGTCATCGGTATTTTTCCTTTGCTCGAGAAGTTTTAAGTAAATCTTCACCGATCTACTTGCGATTCAGCTCGCCCTGGCTCGCTCGGCCGAGTAACTTACTTTCGACGCCGTCGCCAGTTCTTAGGGAACTATAATGATCCATTAAGATTCTCAGAACCGTAGCGTTTCACTGAATACACCGGGTTAGCTACAGAGACGCTTTCTTCCAACGAAGAAAGGAGGAAAGAAACGTTAATGGGGAGAGCACGGCGCCGAAAATGACCAAGTCTTTCGACTTTCCATCGAACTGGAAGGAGTCGTGCTTAACGGACGGTACCAGCATGTGGCAGGGCTGGGGGTGGGACACGGATCGAGAGGGTGGGCAAACGAAACGAAAGGTTCGCTTCCCGATTCCAGATCAACGGATTTCGTTAAAAGCAGATTTACATTTCCTCGGCCATCCTCTCCCCCACTTCCCCTCTCTCTCGTTCTGTGTGTCTTTCCTTCTCTCGCTCTCTGTGTTTATGTGTCCCTTGCCCTTTCCTCCTCTGTGTGTTTAAAAAAGTGTGTGTGCCTGTTTTTTTCTTTTTCTAAGTGTGTCCCTGCCTATCGCTTTGCTACTATATGTGTTTGTCCCTCTACTTATCACTCTGTGTGTATGTCTTTCCCACACACTTTGTATATGTCCCTTTTAGTCTCTCCATTTTCATATGTGTCTGTCCCTCCTTCTCACTCCATACGTGTACCTTTGTCTGCCCTTTTGTGTGTGTGTGTATAATATCTCTCTGTCTGTGTGTCCCCGTCTGTCATTTTCAGTTTGTGTGTCCTCTCTATCTCTGTGAATGTATCCCTCTCTTTCTGTTTTGCTTCATGTGTGCGTTTCTATCCTTTACACTGTGTGTTCTCTGTCCCTCCGCTTGTGACCCAGTCTCTCTGTCCCTTGGAATGTGTCCCATTCTCTCTCTTATTCTGTGTATGTGAGTTTGCCCCCCTCTTTCACGCGCTGTGCGTGTCCTTTTCTTTATCTGTTCTTTTGTGTATGTGTTTGTCCCTTTCTTTCTCTTCTCATGTGTGAGGTTTTGTCCCTCTCTCTCGCTCTATCCCTTCCTCTTCTCTCTATCCCTAGCTTTCTCCCTCTGCGTGTACGTGTTCTTCTCTTTCTTTCCCTCTCATCGTAGTATTTTTCGCTTATACCTTCTCTGATTGTTCGCGCGCTGGGTTCTCGCGCGACTGAATTCTCCCCATTTCTTCCCCCTTCGAGCAGAAATTTTATGATGAATTCATGCTTGATTTCTCTCTAGGTGAAGACCTATACAAGCAATCAGCAGGTGTACCCGCAACGAAGTAGAGGTCTGAACGACGCCGATCAGCAGGAGAATCTCCAATGGATCGAGATCAGGGTGAAGCTTGAACAGTTCCATTACTTGAACGGCCAGCTGAATTTACGATGCACCGCCCAGATTCCAGACATATATTCAGAGACAAGCGAGGTGCAGCTCGGGGCTGGACTGCGTGAACCTGTGCCAGAGAGAGGTAATATGAGTTTTATGCTGACTTTGAATGAGGCTACTACGCTGTACAACGCTGACGTCCGGAAATCCCAACGTTTTTGAGATTTAATGACGCACTATACCACGGAGATAGGAATAACCGAGGGATTATTGTAAAAAAAAAAAAGAAAAAACTGTACGCTTTCCACGCTGATAATTTCTTTTTTCTCTCTGACATCTTGATAAACTTTATTACCCTATTCTTATATAGTGTTCGATTATCGCGAATAGATTACGCAGTCTGTTTGAATTCTATCAATTTGAAATGCACATAATTTTTCTTGAACGTTGAAATATTAGAATAATGAATTAAACGCTGTTAATCAGAAATTCATTAAAAGTTCTGAACTCTAATATGTGGAAATTTTATACATTGGGATAGTTTAAACTTCCATATTTTAGTATTCACTATTTTCGATGACTTTATGATCAATAGCATTTATAATTCACGATTCTAATCTATTCATGATACTAATAATATATTTGATGTTAGTAATAACTAAATATTTATACGATAAATAATTGTCTAAAGTTGATGTAATCAAACATATGATATATAAAGATGAAAAATTGCACAGAATGCAGTAAATGTGAAAAAAGAATATATCTAAACTATAATACTTTTTATAATACCTGCTAGGCGAAATAATTTTTTTCCAAAGTTAAATTGTCTTTTATTATATTTTCAAAAATGTGAATTTATATAAAAATCTATAGTCTAGCTATTGCATATAAATAACTGAAAGATTTATGACACTTTAAAAGTTTATAGTCTTAGTTTAGTATAATAATTAAACTGATTAATGTAATTTATTATTTATGAAATATTATATTTGATATTGCTTACGTTCCAGTGCAATATTTCTGTATTTTCGTTGAAAATTGGCTACTGCATTTTATAAAAAATTTTTGATATCCCAATAAAATTAAAATTTTATCTGAATACACTTCAGAAGATTCGAAACGGGTTCGAATCTCGGTATATCCAGATATATCACGCGTAAATATTATTCAATAATAAAAAAAAAGAGAAAAAACAAATACATAAAATTGATAATTTATACGCTTCACCAAAAATTACGAAAATTTTCAAAAAACTAACACATACAAACTTCTCAAACAAATAATTTCGACCTACTTAATAACTCCAGCGACTTGTCCTCTTAATTCCAATATTCTGGTAGAACTTCTAATTCTTCCATGACACGTGTTAAATTTCTAACCACACTGTATGTTAATTAATATTTCCAGACTCCTGGTATATATTTTTTTACATTTCTTCTAATATTCTTGATACGTACAATTAGCATAAGGTCATTTTAACCCACCCTGTACATCCCTGTACACTTAACAAAGAACATGTTCTCCCCCCTAAAGAAAAAAGGAACCAAAAGCAGCGTCTCGGTTGACAGAAACACACGGTACACTCGGTAAAATTGAATCAATTAAAAATCCCTAAGTAGGACAAAGGCGCCCTTTCCAACACTCCTGTTTACATTTCATTCATATTCCCCAGCAGTCTCTTCTGTCGCGTGTGTCTCCCTTCTAACCAGATTTGCATAAAACCTCCAACAGCCTGTTTGTCCTTTCTTTCTTTTCTTTTTTCTGTTCGATTTAAACGCGGTGGATGAACACACACCTGGCCGACGACTGGCCACCCTTGCGGCGGGTTGACGTGTACGGGTATGGGTAATAGTTGCACACACTCAGGCTAGCCAGGTAGGGGATTAGCCGGTCGGTCGCACAGGCTAATAAATTTCGAGAGTTAGGGTCCACCCACTCGAAATCGGAAAGGAAGCCTCCGGTGCACGCTGCGCTCGCTTCCTGCACGCGACGTCGACGAGATTTAATTGACCGACCGCTGCTAGAACCCGAGATCCCTATTACCTCTCCCAGCAACGTCCCACCTTTCCCCTAACCCTGCTCTATTCTTTCTGTCGACTACCTTGTACGTCGTTCTCAGGTGGATATCGCCAACTGGAATTCCTGTCGCGGCTAACTTGACATCTTATGACGATGCATGGCCATCTTGCACTTGAACAGCTGAAAATAGCAACGAAAAGAACGGTGATCAGTAATAATAAACAGTTTGTCTGATATCACTGTTAGATTTTGTAGATAGGAGTTTGAAGAAGAAGTAGAAGTGTACAATTCGTTCGCAATTTTAGAATAATTAAATGTTCGTGTTAGGGAAGGCAACTCCGATGACCTTGACCTTGACGTAGGCGAGGACACTATTTTGAGTGACCTGAAAAAAGTTTTAACTGTCGATCGTTGTTCATTAAAATGTTATTGATTGTTAGGACAGAGGACACTTTTCGAGCGAATATTTTGGACTTCTGGGTTTTAGGAATAAAAAAGAGTGTTTGTTTTTGAGTTCAGCCACTGAATCAAAATAATGTTGAATAAATTTATTATAAGTACTAGTTCTCAAAAGTGTTAATTGTGGTACATATTTGTGAAATGGGCGTGGCCAGTAATAGACTCCACCTCTCACTGTTTGACCCCACCCTGGAAATGATCTAGTATAAACTAACTTGTCTCATTTTTGAATTACATTTAAGACAGGAGAATGTGATTTATCCGAAAGATAGATTGTGTTAGTTTACTTTCGTTCGTTTCAAGACAAGAGTGTAAGAGAAGAGGCGTGGCCTATCCTAACCACGCCCCTTTGTTGAAGTTTCAATCAAATTTTGCTAATAAACTACGAAAATAATCTAATTTAACTCATTTTTTAAGCTAAATTCAACACAGGATAGTGTGATTTGTCCCAAAGATAAATTAAGTTAGTTTAGTTTCGATGATTTCGAGGCGGAAATGTAGGAGGGTGGGCTTGGCCTAATCTAACCACGCCCATGTTCAAGTTTTTCTAATACACTAGGAAAACAGTCTAATTCAACCCAGTTTTGAATTTAATTTAGATCAGGATAGTTTGATTTATTCCAACGACAAATGAAAGTGTTAATTATGGGCGTGGCCACTAAAAGGCTCCATCTCTTACCGTGTAAACCCACCCTGGAAATAATCGAATATATTCAAACTTATCAATTTGCCTTTTTCTTGAATTAAATTTAGGACAAAATTTATATCAAGGATAAATTAGACGCTTTTCTTTAGCGATTACATACAAGGGCATGCAGTGCAAACAATTTTAATTATTTTTCGACAAGAAAATTTGCACATATTACTGAAATATGTTTAAATACGTTGTCAAATTTTTATTAAAAAAACAAGTTGTACTTCTTCTATGAAAAAAAATTCTCTAGGAAGCCTAAAAGGTACACGTTTCACAGTAGAATGTTCCCTTAAGTGGCAAGGTTCAAAAGTAATCGGACATTACAATTCTTTAGTAGTTTATCTCAAGACTTGTTTACGACTCTCTTCGACTCTCTATTACAATTGCGATTGCTTTCTCTTAATGGGGAACGGTACTTTTGTAAAGTTGATGTAGGTGGAGCTATTGTTCAGTGTTTGTTGGAAGAATTCTGATTGGCCACACTCAAACAGGCGTCTGAAGAACAAGACTGCCCCTAGGTACCCCCACCACAAGATCGTTTCTCAAGTGGGCGTGGCCTACTGCTACTTTTTATGCTATTTTCTTTGCATTTCGTAGGAAAGTTTCTCGAACAATCTTATGCAAACGTGACTAACATAATTTTGATCGCTATTTATTAGAGTTCGTGAAATTACATATACAACAAATGAAAAATTTAATTTGTTTTCTTATCTCGTGATTAATTAAAATAAAACTACGTTCCTATATATATACATCTGTAATTTGTAAACGTTCGTTATCCTTCAATTCGAATTCCATTGTCGTCCCGTTACAATGAAATTCTTATTATCTGCAGTGCAGCGTTGCGCACACCTTTTCAAATCTAAATGAGAACCACGATTCACCGCGCTATTGTAATAATCACTCTCCTGTCGCTGCAGCGAGAAACGATGTCATTCCTTTAACAAAAGGCAATGAATTATATTCCATCAAGGCCGAGTATTTACCGGTGGAACGTACTAGAAATAAAAATCAGAGAATTTCATCCTGTTTTTATCGACGAGCCATGGACCGCCCTGATTAAATTGAATTTTAGCGCGTGGAAGGTAGAGTATGATGGATGGCGTTAGGACGTCAGCCTCCTTGTCAGATTAAAACGCGCAAAATTCACCAGCTTCTTACATGAAAATCATTTTACACTTTCAGATATTCATAACGTTATACTTGTTACTTATTTTTTTTTTTTCTTTTTTCAAGATTACATTACTCTTCGAGTTGTCAATATTTTATGAAGTAACATAATGGATTTTCAATCGTGCTAGACTTGCTATGATAAAACACTTGCTAGCATATAGTATTATTAATTTAAAAAAAAAAAGAGGGAAATTATTATTAATTTTTCAAGCTGTACTTGATTTATGATGAACTTAAAATTTGTTGTTCGATAGAAATTGAAGGTCGTGTGATTGTTTTAAACATTCGAAACTGTCAAATGTAACAAACTTGTCACTTTAACCTATAGACTGCCGCAAAATCATGTTGTTCCGGGATAGACAATCAGCTATGCAGCGGTAAACCAGAGTTATTTGGGATAGGCAATCAACTATGCAGTGGTAAACCGAGATATCTCACGTGATACGGAGAGAAAATACGTATATGGGTCAACAGTGGCTGGATACCACGTTATTATAACCGGTGTGATACTGAAAGTCCTAAAATGCTTGTGCATTGACATATCGAATGTTTCAATGGTGTTGTAGTACAAAAAACACTCGTACTACATTGATTATGATTAGTAGTACATCGTGTCACATTGTTTCCTAAACTAATAATTCCACTAATCTCGAATAGTTCGAATCTGATTAGCTAAGCTTGAATATTAAAACTTCCATAAATAAATTCGAGTAGTTTAAATTTATTTAAATCTTGAATAGTTTGAATTTCATTGGCTAAATTTAGATATTGCAATTCGAGTATTTAAATTACAATAACTTAAATTCAATTGGCTGAACTTCTGTCAGAATTATCCCAAATCTTTATCTACAATCGATGCACCCTTTACACAAATATCTTTCATTCAATTCCAATAAAAAAAAAAAAAGTAGGAAAATAATGTCTCATTATACGACCCGTTAACAGCGTTAGAAAATCGCAAACTCTACCAAGTGTCGGTCATTGACCCAATAGAAAAAAAAAAGAGCGATATACTTTCAGCATAAACTCAAGTACATCCAAATTAGATCACCATACGACGAAATGAAGTAATCTTTGGAGACCATCCGAACGATCCACTTATATTATAACCGAAATCGTTGTTCCTCTCGTGCTTGCTCGTCTCTCCGTAAAAATCGAGCGTGCACGCAAAAGTTCGGCGACGAGCAACAGCTCCTCTTCAACTCCTATTCTCCAATAGAACCGCGGATACGTATGATTCGGCTTCATTGAGAAACTTGCTCCGTAGAAGATGCCCCGACTCTTGGAATTCTCCGCATCGTCGTTTCAAAACTTCCCCTTCTTCGTCTCGCCCTCTTCTCTCTTGACCTCCTTAAAGTCACCGTCTTCTCTCCCCCGAACTCTCCCGCGTACCCTAACCCTTCGTCCTTAAGTCTTCATCCCACTAGCTTCAAGAATCTCTTCCGAAATCCACAGACTCTGATCTCATGTGTATGACGATCTAGGAAGAGCAGAGAGAAAAAAAGGAACGTGAACGTCTTTGAATCTTTCTCTCTCTCTCTCTCTTTATAGACCCTGAGGATTCCGCGATAAATCGTTAATGGTTCCCAGCTGAACGGTTATGTGCGTTACGTGTGCATTGCTTCGGTACGTAATTGCGAGCGTCTGAAAGCTTCTTTCGATTCGTAGTATCGCGTTGGGATTTCTTAAAGACTTTTTAACACGGCAACTTGGAGTGGAAGGTATTCGTAATTCGTCAGATATAAATGAACATGATCTGTTTTATAGATTTCTTTTCTTTTTTTTTATGGATGGAAGATAAGGGAAATTCATGAACTTTTATTTATCAACATTGAAGTAAATATTTTTGTTTCTAATTAAAATTACGCAACCTTATTAGAGAATGTATTGTACTATGTATAAATATTTTTTTCGTTGCCATACTCGTTGAAGAAAGCAATAACAGCAAGGAACTAATGAGAGGTAAAGTCGCGGCCTGTTAGAACAAGGAAGAACTAAGAAAATATACGAAGTTCGTATATATTCTGAAAGACGATTTTTTTCACGTGTATTTTGAAAATCTATTCTATATAATTACTAACTTTTTTTAAAAAATATACTATTCCTAAAGCTTTCCTATCGAAAAGAAGAAAATATCGCTGAAACGGTAAATAAAGTGTATAATATTTACAAAGAAAATGGTGTATTAGAAAAAATTACTTGCACACGGTTCGCGAAATTTCGAGATGAAAATTTCGATCTCAAAGAAAACAGAGCTTCTGGCGAAACGGAATTTTCAAATTTGCTGGAAGGACGGGGAGAAGTTGGAAATAAAAGAATAAGCTGTCTTTGAAGTATGAAATTTACTCAAACACCGACATGAATTTTCCTTGAGCAACCTGAAGTTCAGATGTACCCACTTTCAAGATGAGAATTGCTTTTTTCTCGTTTTGCACTACTTAAATTCAACTGGTGCTTCCACTTCTCCTTTCCTGTCGTAGAAGGTAAATATTAAGGCGGATATAAGTAAACAGAACATCCTAACGTATAATATTCGCGGAAAAATGTTTCTTTGAACTACTAAGTGGCTAAGGTACATGTATATAAGTGCAACCAAGTATCATGATAACTCGTGGTGCTCCAGCAGCGCGTGCTCGCTTCAAGAGTGTATCGTAGGTTCATTCAGCATCTCCAGCCACTCGACGAGTGGCCTCCGTTATCAGACTTCGCATACTTGATTATTCAAGTCGTTTTATGTCCGTGAACGTTACTTTACAAAGTGTCGAATCTTAATTTCCCTGTAAACCTTGACTCCAATATACCTTGCTACTTTCTCTCACGTATTTCTAACTAATGGCTATCAAACACTTCAGTACAGTGTATTTCCGCTTGTTTATACAATTCCTGAGCTTTCACTAACAATAAGAAACCTTTATTCTAATTCACTCGAAGTATTTTACCAGTAAATTCTTATTGTATCACAAGTAGATACTCTTTCCTGACGAATTTATACATTCCTGAGATTTTTAAATTATCCACGCTTCAAAATTTGGTACAAATGCAGCCCTGAAAAAGAAGAAAGTTAGAAAGAGATGATAAAACCACGTACGACGATAAAAATAAACTTTATTCTGCTATGTATAGCGTTTATATTAACCCCGCCCATGAAGTAAGCCACGCCTACTTGAGAAACGCTACTGTGTTGGGGCGTGGTGAGAATTTATTTGTGATTATCTAGTCTGAGAGTGAGATTTGCATTGAAAGAAGTAACAGATGGTACTAATAAATACCTACACTGTCACTACTTCCGTTGTTTCCCTCTCTATTTACCACTGTCGACATTATTTGCCCCGCCCACTGCTATAAACCCCGCCCACTGCTATAAGCCCCGCCCATGGTTAGTAATGGGTATTCGAATTCCAGTTTTGAAACGATTCCATGTTTCTCAAGAGTGTCAATGTTCTTTTCACTTCGAGTTTCATTCGAACCTCGAAGGCCTTGATAAATCTTGATAAGTTTTGAGTCTTGGCATGTTTTGAAACTCTTGAAACTGTAGATAACTTTGAAAGTCGTAAGAGTTCAGAAAGAATATTTCAGGTTCCTTAGTTAACCAGGTTCTAACGATGAAAAAGAGCTGTTCAGAAGTAAGCACATACAGTTAAATAGGGAAACGTTAAAATAGTGTATCTCTGATGGAAACAAGTCTAGATCCTCGCAGCACTCCGCTTACCGCGGCTGAGAACACTATCACGTGATTGATCGGGGATGCTTAGCGACGTGATTATCGGAAGTGTCTCCACGTCGATTATTTTGACCGATGAGTCCTGGGATATCGGAGGAATCACTTTTAAGAGTTGCTCGAGCGTGAAAGAATCCACGGTCTGGTCAAGCTGAATCTATATAAGAATTCCGTCGTTTGGCCTCGTCTTTCAAGTAATTGGGACATTTCTCTTTCGTTCAGACTCGATCTTTTTATTAGTCCGACGTGTTCTCGTGATTGATCGATCATGTATTGGATTTCATCGGGGAGAATTGCTTCGGGTATACACTAATTTGTTGTGTATTAGTTTCATTGATTACAATTAAGAGGAACGTCTTACGTTCGATGTTAAGTTGACTGATGTTGTCGCGTCTCGTAATCGAAAAGCGTGTATTCTGTGTGCGTTTCGATCAACCGAATTTTAATACAAGACGAATGATCTTCTCGTAATAGAATCACTTCAGGGATTTATTAATCCTCTGTAGTCCGATCTTTCTTCTTTCATAATAGGAAAAAATTACAGAGGAGCCAGAATTAATGATTATTGTAAAGAAACAGTTGTTTGTAATAACGTAATATTTATAATGGTCCATCAGGCCATGTAGTATAATTCAAAAGTGTCAATACGACAAAATGTCGTCAATGGTTAGATCAAGAAGCAGAAACATTCAGACAGAAACAATAAATTAGGAGTCGGACACAATCAGTCAATCAATCAGTTAAAAATGTTCAGTCAATCGGTAAGAAATAGTCCAGTAGGAATCAATACGAAATCATTAAGAAACTAACTCGAACTATATAATTTCACGACGCCTGAGCTATGTAACGTTAGTATTTGCTGGTATCCGAAACGGAGGAATAGGAAAGTTATCCAGGAGCAGAAGGGAAAAACACGAAGCGAATACGAAATAAGACAACGGTCGTTTGGCTCGGCATTGTCCCGTAGCAGCGTGTAAAATTGCAAGCTCGCCATTCTCAGAGATTCTCGTTCTAACCTTAATCCTATGTAATTTGCAAAGTTATGCATTCAGTGCCATTGACTGAAGCCAGTATGTCTCTCTCTCTCTCTCTCTCTCTCTCTCTCTCTCTTTTCTCTTTCTCTTCTCTAACTTTCGCATCTCGCGAAATTTCGAGATGTCTTCTGAAGGATACGCTCGTACGTACAGGACGCATTCACGCGGGTGTGTTTAACAGCAACAACGTCTTTTACCCCATATTCTCTAAGTAAATTGTGTCTGTAAAACTTTTCGAGGACTCGTATCGCGAACTTTAGAATGCCGCCTCATGAAGTTGTCTGGAGAGTTTTTATATCAAGAACTCTCCCGGATTTCCCTGCAAAGCTTAAGCCGCGTGCACTTTCCAGAAACGCATGGTCACTTGAATTCCACTGAAAAGCTCTTACTGGAAACCCATAGAGCAATCTTATAAGCTGATTTCACGTGTATATCGTGTTTCTACGTATACGTATATTACACAGGCTGTTTCATAGTCTACCCTTGAAAAATTGTTTACTCAATCGTGACTAAAGTTCTCTGCACTGGTAGATTTTCCTGACTGTTGCAAAAAAAAAGTAGTAAAAACTGCAAAGGAAGGAAAATCATATGGATTATTTCACATTAAAATTAATCAGTGTTTATTATTACATTTTGTTTAGTGTGGTTTTACATTTACAGTTAGTAAAATTTAGATCACTATAGATTTTAATAGAATTCGGTAGGATTCAGTAGATTTCCGCAAAATTTAGTAGATTTCAGTAGAATTCAGCAGATTGCAGTTATGCAAGCTTAGATCACTATATATTTTAATATAATTCGGTATGATTCAGTAGATTTCAGTGTATTTCCGTAAAATTTAGTAGATTTCAGTAGAATTCAGCAGATTTCAGTTACACAAACTTAGATCACTATATATTTTAATATAATTCGGTATGATTCAGTAGATTTCAGTGTATTTCCGCAAAATTTAGTAGATTTCAGTAGAATTCAGCAGATTTCAGTTACACAAGCTTAGATCACTATAGATTTTAACAGAATTCGGTATGCTTCAGTAGATTTCAGTGTATTTCCACAAAATTTAGTAGATTTTAATAGCTTTCGGTAGATTTTAGGAATAGAATTCCTCAAATTTCAGTAGATTTTACTAAAATTGAACAGATTCCAATAGAATTCACTTCATTTCTTCGGTATACTTCGCATACTCGATAACTATCATCTGAAACGCTTACAAACCGCGTTTATATTTCTGTAACAATGTATCTGCTAACCGGTCGTAAAATTGATACATCGTGAAAGAAAGCGGGCTTTCCTCTAAATTTGAAAGCGGCCTGCCTCGTCCCTTTTGATTTCTTTTCCATCAAATTCCGGCATCGACGTTTTACAGGAATCCATTCTCGGCACTGCACCTACGGTAATTTCATTTCGTTCACACTAGCTCTTTTCGCAGGCAGCTGCTGGGTATCGTTGATTTGTACGTATTACTCACTGGCCCGTGGTCGACAAAATTGTTTTTACGAAATTGACTTTTCCCTCGGCCGAAGGAACAAAGCGGCACAGCAGAGGGAAAATCTATCGGCGTTCCGTTTAATGCTGTCCCCCTAGTGACGTTTTTCCACTCATTGTCAGCGGCCAGATTTTATTACGTTCTCGATATTCTGACGTTGCTTAATCGCATTATCGAACTGAACCACCGGAACAGGGATTCGTTGGAAATCACATTTGGATAATCGGCTGTAACTATTAGCATATTATGATAACCATGGAAGAAACGTTAAAAGGAAAACGGAAGCGTACGATGAACAAACGGAAGACAAAAGAAAGGGTACAGATTGATCTAATAAACTTGCACATCAGAGTTTCAATTCTCGTAATCTCGTAATCCTCCTGTTCCTGATTACACTACAGCTTTGTGCTCCTTTGCTGGACTCCTATCGATTTTCACCGAATTGTGTTATAGTTCAGTTGGTCGTAGTGCTGTTGTAATTGCATATAATGTTTATGTTCTTTGAAAATATAGAGAAAATTTAAGAGAAGATATACGAATCAGATCATGGTGTCTCGTAAATTTCTTATGTATACTATAGAATATAAAAAATACGAAAAACACAGTACATTAAAATTTCGTTAAATAATTATATGTTAAGTTCTACATTTTGTTTTATTATTTAAAAGGTATGAAGAAAGTTGTAGACAGCTTTCAGATCGGTGCAGATATATGGAAAAATAGCAATATTTTTTCTGCATATGTATGACAGTGTTTTCTTTTTAATTAATATTTGTTCTCCATATGTATTATAGTGTTTTTTTTTTTATTGATATTTATTCTCCATATATGTGGTGTTTGTTGTTTAAATTAATATTTGTTCTCCATATGTATAATAGTGTATTTTTTTTTTAATTAATAGTTATTCTCCATATATATGATAATTTTTTTTTATTAATATTTGTTCTCCACATGTATGATAGTGTGTCTTTTTAATTAATACTTTTTCTCCATATGTATGACAGTGTTTTCTTTTTAATTAATATTTTTTCTTCATATGGATGACAGAGTTTTTCTTTTTTTTAATTAGTATTTGTTCTCCATATGTATCTGATCTAAAAATAACATTTTTGTATATTTCATTCCATGTCAAATTAAGCAATGTCGAAATTATATTAACATATATCCCTGAAGATTGAATTAAGCACTCCTTGTCTTCTCAAAGCGTGATTAACGTGATCAACAAAGCTGACTCCTCTATCCTAATTCATTTCATAATCGGTCTAGAACTAGAGATTTGGAAGTGATGCAATGAACGGTGATCTGTGCTATTTGCGAATCTGCAGAGAAGGGGGATTAGATATGATAACTATGAAACGTCATCATCCTTTGTACCACAACACAATGATACACTCTAAGCCTATATCTTCTGCATGATCTCAGCATCTGTTTAATACCAGCAGGATGCCCAGATATTTGGTTTTCGTACGCATCGCGTTTGCAGCCGATAACAAACAGTTATACTATCTAGATGAAAATCCACCAATTACCGTTGCTATCCTGATACACCTATTCATTAAATTTCATGCTTGCCCAATAGACACGTATTATCAATGTACACTACCTCCGGATTTGTTGTTTCCGATTTGCTATGAATACACAACGAATCCGCTTAACAATAACAAATTATAGAATTGTCAACAAAAGAACTGCTAGTGCCGCGTTCTTCTTATTGTTCGAGTTAAACAAAGCTAATTAGGCAATGACATTTGTGCCGGTAAATTAATCACATCGTTGATTGACGTTTCTAGCGATTTATGCAGTGTTTTTACAATTCGATTATGATGAAAATAGTGCAAAAATTCATTTATGATAGAAATAAAAGAAAGAAAATATTGGTTTGGTTAATTTATATAAGAAATCATTTTTATAGTGAATATAACCATGTTCAAATTCATAGAAAAGTGAGAAAATTTAGAAGACTTTATTTTTTAATAAAGGTCCATCGATCTTATATAATTCTAATTCATAGAAATAAGACGTAATGAAAATTGCACGATGTTTCAAGTAATATTTAAGAGGATACATCATCCTGAAGCGTCTAAAAATAGGCTGAGTTTGGAAATTTTTTTCGTTGGTAATTTCTGAATGAAACGCTTTTATTTTTTCGCAGGATATAAATATAACTTTGAAATGTTATTTACAATTTTTGTAAAGCAAAAATATCAAAAAATTGAAGAATTATTGCAAAACAGCTGCTGGAACATCGATTGCTGGACGCCATCGCAGGCAAAAATTGAAACGTCTGAAATGAACAAATTTTTTTGTATAATTTATAAATAAAAATATATTTTCTACAATCTAGCGTATGGTTCTCTAAAAAATTGGGATTATTATAGAAATGGTGGCAGTTTAAAAAGAATTATGGTGATTAGCAGTCGATGCTGTAGCAGAAAGTGTTCTGCAATAACTCCTCCATTTTGTAATATTTTTACTTTATAAAAATCGTAAATGATAGCTAAGAGTTGTATTTGTATCCTCAGAAAAATTGAAAACTCTATATTCAGTAGTTACCTCCAAAAAAATTTGTAAATTTAACTTATTTTTGCTCGTCTTAGACTCGACGTATAGTTGATGGAAGCGATATAGCGAGTATGGTAAATTGAAGTATCAAGAGAGAACTACGATTTATATGGCTGCAATAAGGACTGTGCGTGATTTGTTAACTAGCATTTGAAATTTCTGTTTGTAATTTCTATTTTTGAAACTATACGATATATCTTGCAGTCGATCTTTGTACGGTCTTTCGACGCCATATAATAATAATCATGCGTGTCAGTATCACGCGTGTATGTGTTTTACGTGTGTTTCTGTTACAGTGACCTCTGAGAACGGAAGTGAAGCTCCTGCAGCCGTCTATTTGACGATGCTGATGCTGTGTATGCTCCAGCTGTTTCTGAGATAGTCACGATACGCCTGAGGCCGCAGAAAGGGAAGCTTATGGGCGTCACTCGATAAACAGCGCACTAGTCAAAAGGAGATGCAGGAGGAGGGGGAAAGGGAGACAGTTTCAGGGGCGACCGAATTGGCAACGTGAAAAGCAAAATAACAATATTGTTCAATCGGCATTTGACATTACATATATTATTTTTTCTTATTTTTCTTTCTTTAGAATATTCGGTTTTTTATTTTTATACGAATTGTAAATGCCACTGCTTTCACTGTTACACCAATCTCGTTGTACGTCCCTGATTACGGTCGTTTAACATGATCGAGACGTTCGAGTACACGGTACACGATTCTTTTTTTTATTGATCACGCTTATCTCGATTATTGGATAAACGTTTTCATCGTTGTTTTTCTTTTTTCTTTTTTTTTTCGATTCGCGTAAACTTCTCGCGCAGAAAAAAAGTGTCAAGTGGGATATAAGTGAAACACATTATAGTTGTTATTCGATCGTCATGTCGTACAATGCTCAAATAATTCCGCGTGTTAAGTAATGAAGAAACGACTCGTTCGAGGATAAATCGAGTGCTGCTAGCTTTGAAGTCGACGTTACGCGTTGGTGTACACTCGCGTGCATAAGTATTGGGACAGCTGAAAGTAAAAAATTTACGGAGTGTTCGCTCTACTATTCTCCGACGTTTCTCTCGTATGTGGTAGATTTTCGAGAAAAATAGAAGGGGACGAAGTTTCATTATTTTTTAATGCACAATACGGTAGCCTGAATTAATTTCTCAAATTTGCAATAATTTTCACTTATTTATTACACGAATTAATAGCTACAATTCTTTTTCTCTTGTGCTGTATGAAAACTATTATCTTGATAAATTATTATTTGATTATGTCATATCAGACAAATTTTTCGGTGTGACATAATTAGATGATATTATTATTAGGATATTATTTTTATAATGACGTCGTAAATGGAAGTTATGTTAAATTAGAAGTTCTGTCATATGTATTTGTTACACTACAAGATTTTAGACTGTCCTAATTTACGATTTTTAACGACTAGACTGTGGATTTTTATGCAAATTCATATTTTTCAGAATATAGTGAAAAAAAAGGTACCGTTATTTACTAAAACCATTATTTTACTAAAAATGCTGAAATGTAAAACGCACCTTAACTTGAATCTAAGAATTCGAACACAATAAATACAACGAAAAATATGGAAAACTTTAAGCAACAAAATATTCATTTTTAAGTCACGTAAATGCTTTATATTTACACTAAATTCGTTTTGAGAAAAATGAAACCTTGTTAGGTTTTAGGTAAGGTGTAAAAAATTAGGTTAGGTGTATGTGTAACAAAATTTTTGAAAAATTACAATTGGTCGAAATTCTGAAGGAAATAATAAAGGTTGTTTTTTACCATTTTTTTATCCGTGCTTGTAATAAAAATTTAGAAAGTTTTCAGCATGTATACAACTGACATAAATTTACAGAACATATTTCTTAAATTTTCATTACAGGTTCAGATAAAAAAATGTATAAAAAGCGACCTTTACTATTTTCTTTGCAATTTTTTCAATATTTCTTCTGCACGTCATCTAATAAACCAATCTTTCTAGCTTCTCAAAAAAGTTTCACGTCATTTGCGCAATTTTTAAAAAATGACTCTGTTTTAAATAATGTCCTAATATTAATACGACGTATCCATATCACCCTAAGGCAAACATTATGAATTTTTATTCCAAACCAACACCATAGTTGTTTCATATTAATAAATTTAAACTTCCTATAAATGTGCAAAAATTCGTGGTGTAACGAAAACCATTTAAGTTTGCATTACATTCAGTAAAGTGTCCTGATACTTACGAACGAGAGTGTATGCACATCGTGCTGATGTACACGCTCCCGCCTCAAAGGATCACCATTCCCTGCCGCGTAATTCTCCTCCGATCACCATTTGACGAACGTTGGAAAAAGGAAAAGAAGAAGAAGAAAAAAAAAAGAAACGTGATTGGTGTGAGGTAGAGAGAATCCGTTTGAAGAATACAAAGTTCTGCGACAACAAGGAATCGACGTTTCCCCCGTACAGCGAAGCGTCGCCTATTTCGTCCTTCGAAATAAAACAAAAAAAAAAGGAAAGACCAGATCGAATGTCCTGGCATTATTCCGGCTAAAAAATGCGTGTCATGAAGCCGTTCTATGTCACTCCGGCCGTGTCTATTCAGCCATTGTTCGTCGTTCAGGTGAAGGACCGAGAATCGATCCTATGATTTTGATGTGAAGGGGCTAGTCAAGTGGCGCGCGTCTCGCTCCTAACTTTCCCTTTCCCTTTCTTCATTTCCCCCTCCCAACGCTCCCTAATTCGTCGCGCTGTGCTCTACGCAGCGAGAGAAAATGCTGCTACATTTACGCTTCGCGTCGTAACGATATTTCTGTGCGAGAGTATACTGTACTCGTGGGACGAGAGGTATTCGTGTGAGAAACGCTCGCGTACTTACCTACACACTTCGTTCCGACAACGAAAAGAAAGAGAGAGCGAGAGAGTGTGATAGTTTGTGTTCGGGGAACGTGTAATAACAGAGTTCGATGGAATGTAACAGCAGTTAGTTTTTACTTTGTATAGTTCTTTTTTTATTTGTATTTTTGTTTTGTTTTTGTATTAAGGATCTAGGTAATTTTAGGACTTTATCGTTGCTCAGATTTTGACACGTGTCTCGTGTCGAAGTGCTGCAAAGGAATATGACACTTGTTTCTGGCGCGAAAATTTAATACAATTTTTTTATACAACTTTTAATATAAAATTTTTTGACACTTTTTACTGCTGGTGTTCGTTAGGCAATGATTTCGTTATGTGTGTTTACATGTCGAATGTGTCAACTTTTTTAACGTGGAGAGATAAGACAGATGAACTCGAGGAACTCACCTAACTTAGGAAAAAATATACATCTATACTTTACTATTATAGAAGCTATAAAATGTAAAATATGTAGATTTTTAATTTTATAATTTTTTAGTAACTGATCTTAGTAATTGGATCACCTTGTGTATTTCAGTAAATGATGTATTTTCTTCATCGTGTAGAAACAATAACTTTCTTCGTGAGAAAATATTAATTTTTGTAAATTATTTCAATTACGAAAAATGTCGAACGAAGAATTTCTCTAAAAAGGAAAAAAAGGGGAAAAAATGAGAAAAGTTCAACTTAGAACCACTTGAAAGTGTCATGAAGTGTATTATTCAGTCGGCGCTTTACAGTTTATCAATATTTTCCATTTTTGATAAACAAGTTTTACCAATTTCGACAGAAACGAATGCGATATCCATATTCAGCGCTTTGAAACGAGTAAAATGATGTGCATCGTGTGTTACAGACACATCTCTATCGACAAAATAGTATAGGTTAGGTTCAGGGATAAATTCGATGAAATTCATTTTGATATTCATTCAATTTAATATATTTATAATACATTTGATTCATTTGATATATTCAGCATGTTAAAACGAGTAGAATATGCCAAAAGCTTGGTAAATGCAACGATAAAGTTCAAACATGATCTATGTACTTATTATTCTTTGATATACAGAATGATTGAAAAATGTTATCCTGCTTGGAATTGATTCAATTTCTTCCTCAAGTTCATTTTTAAGGTGACGTAAATGTAGGTCAAGTTTAGGAATTGTTTTTCATAAGTAACTATTCAACATGAAATTTTTATTCTGTTTTTTTTATAGCTGTCAGATATTTTCTTGTAATTTTTGAGAATGAAAGGTGTTACAAAATGGAGGATTTATTGCTAGAGCATGGATTATTGGAAGCCATCGCTGGTAAGAGTTAGAATGTTTGAGTGGAAAAATTGTTTTCGATTTATAAATAAAAATTGATTATTTATAATATAACTTAAAATTTTTTCGATATCTCGATGATTCAATTTTTTAGAAAGCTTAAAATTTGATGCTTTTTTAAAAATAGAAATGGTTTCTTCTTCCTTAAACTGCCACCATTTTTATGGTAATTAGAATTTTTTAATAAATCATACGAACTATGAAATAATATTTAACTATAATTATATTATAACGAATACCTGTTGCATAGTTCACAATTATTTGGTAGCAAGTAATGAACAAAAAGTTGTATAAATTCCAACTGTTTTATATT
This sequence comes from Anthophora plumipes, assembly GCA_951804975.1. Lineage (NCBI taxonomy): Eukaryota > Metazoa > Arthropoda > Insecta > Hymenoptera > Apidae > Anthophora > Anthophora plumipes. The sequence continues at coordinate 11,971,560 of OX638123.1, read as the reverse complement.
ACGATGTGACTATCATACGACAATTGTTTCTAAATAATTGCAACATGGTAGAATAATAATTGTGACACGAATGAACTAATTTCTCTCTTGATCTATATTTTCAATAAACAAGACTTTATTTATGAAACATTTCACGTTTAATTTTATTTCTTCTATCTACATTTATTACTCAGTAATTATACAAAAACATAGAATTCATTTTGAAATGATGACAATTTCTTGTTATATTGTTTTTTAACTAAATTTACAAATAATTTATTACAATAGTTCTTAAGATTTCTTAATACGACGATTACTTGTTCACTTGTCAATTTTAAAGTGTAAGAGTTACGATTTTCGAAGTATTTTTTAATCAATCTGTATATCTTTGATATTTCATCGAAGGCGAAACGAAACGATTTTTATAAACATTGCGAAATCTTATTAATTTTTTTTTTTAGCCATCGCGACGAACATTTTATTCAATTATAAACAAGCAAGCGAATGAATTGAATCGTAACGTTGCTCGAAGTTCTGTTTAAAGCTAGATATAGAAATTGAATACATAAAATCAAAAGAACGAACGTAACGTTGGATCATGTTGAAAGTTCTGTCAAGTATCGCGTGTTGATCGAGCAAAACAACGAATCGTTCCATAATGTGAATCAAAAAACGAAGTTTTTAAAGTATACCTTGAAAAAAACAACGATATACAGGGTGCCCCAAATGTTGCCAATATATTCTATAAATCTAAATGAAAAGAACATAGATCGTTTAAAACTTTATTAAAAAGTTACGACAAAAATACTAATGGACTTCCGGTCACTGTATAACGTCGGAATGGATCAGCAATATTCACATTTAGTCTTAATGTATTTATTATCTGAGATTGTCGAAGTTATCACTGCCTAAAGATGCTAATTTTTACATCTGAAAATTTCTACGGTTTTCAACGAACAGTTTCATTTCAATAAACACATTGCTCATTTATATATATATATATATTAGTTTATCACGCAAATATTCATTTCATCGATATACTTTCTCTTTCAAAATTTTCCACAGCCTTTTCTCATCGTTAAATATTTTCATAAATATTTAACGATTGAATATTTTTATAAATATTTCAGAAGGCTTATTTTTATGCGACATTTTCTTTTTTCCATCGTTAAGACCATAGATTATACTGACAAAAGTTCGCCATTGAAACTTGAGACACCCTGTATCTATCCTTTCATATTTCTCCTGGCGCGTTAATAGTCAAGCTTCTCCTTCGTTATTTTACACACGTTCCGCAAAATATCCAAGTTTACATTGGCCACACGTGGCTAGAAGTAGGAAGATCAATAATTCCATGAAGGGACGAGGAAATTTCTTAGCTAAAGTGGAGGTATAGTCGGTGGAAGCGATATGCCGGGGTCGTGAAATCACTCAACGCGTCGAAGTACACGTAATCTGAGCTGCAAAGCAGCAATTCGAGGGAGATAAGGAGCTCGAGCTTCCGATGTCAACACGAAATTGCTTCCTCCATTGTGGTATACTTGAACAATTTTTATCTGCACTTTAACACGACCACTACCGCGGTCATATTAAAAACATTCAACTTTTTAACACCACCGTATAAAAAGACACAGGTGTACATATTATTTTCAAACAGAAGTACGTCAATATTCGATAACGAATTGAAAACATGTCGCTACGTCGCGTGGGTCATCTATGACCCATTGTATAACGGTTAAATGATAATTACGTATCGATCAAACGAAATTACGAAACATTTCACATTTTATCTTCGATCTGAGCAAAAAATCCGCATGGGTCATCGATGATCCACGGTACAGTGATCACATTATATATAATAATTGTGTACCAAATAATACTGCAAAACATTTCTCGTTTCTTCTTCCATCTGAGCAGTGAGTTTGATATGGGTCATTAATGACCCAGGGTATAACGATCGCATTGTGCATGACAATTACGTACCGATCGAACGATATTACGAAACATCTGAGCGGGAAGTCTAACCTGGGTCACAAACGACCCACGCTGACACTGGACGTAAGCGAAAAACTTCAGATATCAATTAAACAAGTGATCCACAGCTCCGGAAGCGAGTGTATCAATCGTTGTCGCTGCTGAATGATTTATTTTCCGACGTCGCTTCCGTCGACTGTTCGGTTGCAACGTTTCCCTCGTTCCCTCAACTTGTTCCCGCCCTCCTTTTTTTTTATTAAAAGAATTTTAAAGCCAGCGAAGAGTTCTGTATGTCTGTAAGCCAGCCACGAACCGTGTATTTCTTCGTGACTTGTGGGTAGAAATGTCATTCGTGTTACTCCGCGACGGTGTAGCGAGGTTTCCCTTCTTTTTCACCCTCGCGAGCATGCAACTGGACGATACTTGGCAAACTGACGAGCATTTTACGCGGGAGCGTTCACGTAGAAAGGGAGAACTGCTGGTAGAAGTGATAGTACGAGCAGGTGTATCGACGACAGTTGAAGCTACGCGTACATAGTGTCGAATAAGACGAATCGACATTTAAGCGTTTTGTAAATTCTGTAATGTACATAAGAATTGGGGAAGAAAATATGGCGGTCGACAGAATCGTGAAATTAATGGCGGGAGGCTCGTTTCGTGACAGAATTATCGAGGTAGAGCGGCGCTTCGTCCGTGTGTTAAAATTACGAACATATTCCGTTTTCATTGTCATTTTTTCTTTTTGTTTCGTATTTTATCAGGTGTAGCAATGAATTCTTCGAAGAATAATGAAGAAAGAATATTTATCGAGATAATTTCGGTTATCGTCAATTTTCTTTTTTCCTGTCTGCGGATATTTCTGTTCAAATGGCCGAAAGGAATTTATTTCTACACCTGGTATACGAGTCGTTGAGAGTTGCGTAACACGATGCAGAAGGAACTTATTTCAAAAACTGGCTGTACTACGTGAAACATTTACTTATTTACTTATCTCATCCAGGGGGAAGAACAACTGATGCTGAAACAAGCTGCGAATGGAATGTATCAAATGGATGCGTGTTTTTTTTTTCTTTTTCTTTCTTCTTTTTTTCCTTTCACGTATACTAGTAACCAACAACGCAGTACTGTGCTTACATCGTGCGCCATTTCGTAAATTCTGTTTTCATTTGTGCCGTTGTATCTTTTATCTGCCACCATCATATCCCCGGTTCCGTGGGGGTTATAAACGTACACATGACTCTGTATAGGGTTTCCGGTAGGTACCAGTGTAACTTACTAGTAGATATTTTTCCGTGAAAAGAAGAGAAGAAAAAAAAAAATGAGAAACAAAAAGAAGTACGAAGAGAAATGGAGGATGAATTTTTGTAAGTGTACGTGCAGCTTTCGAGAGAGGTAACGTCGAGTGTGAAGCCACCTACGAGTTTACCGAAACAATGGATAAAACGTAGAATAGTTATGGAAAAAAAAAAGTACTCCGATATACGTTCAGCTTATGAAAGAAGTAAAAACTACGGTGTTGTAACGAATAGCTTATAACCATGTTACATATTCGAATGAAACGTTACTTGTATAAAACAATTTTGTTGAAACTATCATTTATACCGAAAGAAAACAAAAAAAAAAGAAAAGAAAGAAGGAACAAAGACAAGAAAAAGACAAACAAAGCTACGTGTTTGCAATTCAATTAACGTCTTAGACATACCAAAGAAAGTTTTATTTGTTTCTATTATATACATATATATATATATATATATACACATATTAATTCGTTGTGTTTCAACGTAAAGAATTACTTTAACATGGTTGTATGCATGAAAAAATGTAAAAAAAAAAAGGAGAACTCAATAGATCTCAATTGGAGCTGCCCATTAATTATTATTATTATAACAATATATCTCTGTTGACGAAGTTAATTCCAATTCGAACAACCATTGTTACAAGTAATAGCTTCTTGTATAAATATATCTTATATTATTCTTTTCTAAAACTGCTGGTGTAACCATAGAGGATTCATTTATTTCACGTCTCTCTCTCACACCTTCGTGCCGTCGTGAACTTGGAGAAGATTAACACGTTACCAGAGCGATGACAGCAGCTCATCGAGACACCCGGTATAAAATTGATTCCTTGGTGAAGCAATTTGCAACCAAGGGTCACAATTAACTCGACTCAAGATCCCAACCTCCCTTTCTCCGCCTCCCTTCATCTCCCCTCGTTGCTCTCTAGACGTGTCGAAGCTGCCAAAGTCGCGGAAGGAAGCCCCGACGTCTGCAACTACGAAGTTTCTCACCACGAATACTACGCCAGGTATACCTCTACCTTCGGGATATTGTGTACTCTACGGGCTGCCTCCAATGATTGTGTATCCTCTGCAGTTCTACGTATACCGCTATTAGTCAGCAGACCTACTCTCCGTGTATACACGGGGCCACGACGCCTTGGAATAGCCACCGTCTCGCACACAAACGCGACAAAGGAAACGACCTTTTAGTTACCTGAAACGTCGTCGCCGTAACAATTACCACTGTTGCCTCCGTACTCTCCCCACTCTCTATCGTTCTCACTTATACCACTCGTCCTATCCCCTCCCACTCCCAATCACGCCCCTTCCCCCACTCATCCGCTGAACCGCCCCACCCACTTCCACCCACCACGCCCTCTTCCTTCATCCCGTGTCTATTTAAGAGGTCATTCTACTTTGACGGCTGGAAAATGAAACTATTTTAACGATAGAGCTACCAGGCTCCTCAAAATGACAGATTCTAGATATTTTTCTTTAGAATTATTGACATCCTATTGGTATAATTACAGGAAATTATGATGGCTTTTAATGTAATGGAATAATAATTATATTTTCTTTTAAATGTTTAAATGTGTAATTACAGGAAATTATGGTGGCTTTTAATGTGACGGGATAACTGTTATATTTGTTTCCTTTTAAATGTTTTGAGAAGGTTTCTACTTGGAAGGAATGCAGGTCTGATTGGTTAGAGTGGAAAGGACCGCCTCTTTTTACACGCATTTTCGGCTTTAGCGTACTATTTGTCTAAACGGTCACAGATCCTAATCGGATCGCGTGACGAAGAAAACGAATAAGCGTATTGAAGTCGAATGAGACAGCAAAAAGTGAGCGGTGAACCTCAAAGCATTGGTGTAAACATAGGATTCAGGATATTATCTTGACACAAAAATTTGATTACTTTTTATATTGTGTTTAGAAACGTATTATGCAACGCTAACTTTATATATACAATAATTTAACATATTTTTAACACTTCGAATTTCAAGATAGCAAAGAAGTATAAATGATATTCTAATAATAATTTAATTTATAAATGTTTAGCAGTGAACACAAAGTTCGAATTCCTATTTTCAAAGTTATTATTTTTTCAGAAATCAATAGGCAAAGATTTTTCGTTCAAATAAATTATTTTTCAAATCTGCAGTAGTATAAAACACTTGAAGACATCGCTGAACGAAAATAGAATTCCCAAATCTATGTGAGGAGAATAACTGTCTTCATCACCACTAATTGCATAATTATTTTTTATCACCATTAACATTAATATATACAAAAAAAAAGAAAAAACGAACGTAACATAAGTGCAAAACTATCTCAGTGACTATTTCTTGTTACAGGTAAACGAAAAGCTGCTCACAGCTTAAAAAAATCGCTTAGGTTACCTTAAATTGTGAGAAATGTTTCTATTATGTTCGTTTTTCGTATACCTTAACGTTAATGTGAATAAAAAATAATTTATACAAAAACTGCGGTTATTGGTATGCTCTTCAGTTATATTCTTTACTGTATCTCGCTGGTTTCCATTTCTCCTCTTCCGTTTTGTCACTTTATTCCCTCAGACCTTTCGACTCCTACTTCTCCCTTCCCCTCCGCCTCTTTCTGTTTGTTTCCTCCGCAGCTTTGGAAGATAGCACAGGTGGCGCCGCCTGTGAAAGTAGTACCAGCAGTTGGCGGTGTGAAGCGACTTCGTTGGGAGTGACTGGTGCAAAATAAACTTTGTTTCGGGCTCCGCTTAATATCCCTCCAGCCATCAAATACGGTTAGGCGGGCGGGCGGGCATCCGGTTGGCAGTACAACTCGTAACCCATGAATTCATCTCTCTGTACGCCATTTCAACGAAAGAGCTAACGTTTCTCAGCCACGTTACGAGAACATCTTCAATGACATCGGTTGATACGTTTAGTTCGCGTGTGATGAATGATCAATATGATGATCCTGACACTTTAACGCTGAGAATGCATCGTTGGATCCTCCCATAGCTTCTTAGCGTTTTCTTAACGAACTTAAAGAAAATTCGAAGAAACGATCGTCACGCCACGCATATGATAAATATGCTATTGATGCGTGACTTTTCTTGATTTAACCTAACCTAACCTAACGATCGTCACGCCACGCATATGATAGATATGCTATTGATGTGTGACTTTTCTTGATTTAAAAACCTCAAATTGCCTAAACGGAAGGTTCTGTGAACTGTAAATGTTCACATGACATGGAATGTGTTAAATGACGGATTTTCAGAAAGATTTTTGCTGCGGTGCGATGTTAGCCTTCGTTGTCTCGTTGACCGATTTATCAGGGACAGTGTAATGGATCCCTGAACTATTTTATACCCCGTTCACAACGAACGATTCTCCTCGAAACGACTCGTGGAATATTCTTCCTTCGCGTACGAAAACGTGCGCAGTGGTCGATTCTCATCTTTTCTTTTTTTGTGGACAATAATCAATAATACTTGAAATCAGATTATCGAGATTTAATGGAAGATAAAATGGAATGATTGAAATTTGATGAACTTTCAAGCAAACGAAAATGCAAGCTCGAAAATTTGAAATATTTTATGAAAAGAGAAATTACAAAAATGGTTAACAAATAAAAGTAAATAATATTTTAAAAATGCATTGTTAAATGGATAGAAATTTCAAGGAAAACCTCGTAAAATCGATGTTGGAATAGATTAATAGCTGTAGAAAATAGTATGGGAGATCCAACAAAATATTAACCCTTTCGCTATTTCAGCAAAAATGCAGATGCTCAATTTTCAGTCGCAAAATTTGTCAAATTGTTTTGGAACGTTTAAGGATTTATAATTCTCAAATTTGTAAAAATGTGAAGTTCAATGAAATTTTTATTTAAACTGAATAAAATACGTTTTTCAAAATTTTACCACTACTATTCTGTTTCTAAGAAGTTTTACTTTAAATCTACTTTAAATTGAACCTTTTTTCCCACAACACTACGAAAATTCACGATTCTTTTTCAATTTCATTTTATCTAAATTTTATTTAAATTGAATTAAATACTTTTTCTAAAATTTACCTCCACCATTCTGCTCTCCAAAAATTCTTTATCATCACAAGAGCATATAAAAAATCACACTACGTTGAATTGCATCTTTTTTCCCACATATCCACGAAAATTCACGATTTCTTCAAAATCTCATTTCATTAAAATTTACATTTAAATTTAATTAAATACTTTTTTTAAAATATACTCACTCTATTTCACAAAATTCTTTGCCACCATAAAAGAGCAGTATTAAAAATCATGTAATTTTAAATTCCTCCATATTTTCCTCCATACCTCACGTCACAATAATACGAAAGCTCACAGTCTCTCTAAAGTTTCATTTTATCCTACTATCCTTCCACCAATTCACCTAACCTCTTTCCATCCACTAGATTCTTAGCGTTCAAGCCAACATTGAGTTTAACACGTACGTAGAGATCCGTTTCTTTGCGCATCCGGTAGCTTTATATCCACACGTACACAAGCGTATACGGAAACGTCGAAACCATGCGGAAGGGAACGTAATAGGTCTTCCTCTGTGTCCTCAATGTAAATTTGCACATGCTCGCGGTTACCCACAGTAACGCTCTACATACCCGCGGACTTACAAGAACGCGGCGGCCACGGTGATTCTCCGCAACCACTTATGCTCGACAAATTCCGAGAAGAATGTCTTCAATCCAACCGAAACGGCGACGAGGGTGGCAGCTTCACGATTTCTATCCTATGACATTGAATTTCGGACTTTCTTGTGTAAAGTACTCGACGATTTCTCTTCTTCACCTAGCGATGAGTTTTCTTCCTTCGAAACACCATTTATCGATTGGTTTTTTTCGCGCTGGAAAGTATAGTCATCGCGTTTCACTGTATCGTGTTACTGAGAACGATCACAATGATCAAATTTGATATTTTTCAAATTTATAATGACTCTTGTTAATATTCGAAATTTTCTTTTTTAAATTGGACCAATCTTTTTTTTTTTTTTTGAGATGTTGGGATTAATTTACTATAATAGAAGAAGTGTAAAAATAATTTTTGAGACAATTTCGAAGAGAATAGTAAAGGTCCCTTTTAACAAATTTTTTTTTATTTGAAAATGCAATGAAAATTGTTAAAAATATATTTTGTAGATTCATGTGAGTTATACACCAAAAATTTTCTCGAAATCGGTTAACGTTACTGTGAGCTACGAACTGGTGAAAGTCGAAGTTTCTCGCGACTTCCGGTCTGCAGCTGTGATAAATCTAAAAATGGCTACATTGTTTCTGCATCGATCGATTTCGAGGGAATTTTCAGCTTCTATGTATAAGCGACATAAATCTACAAAATTGCAAACTCAGATGAAGAAAGTTGCAAAATAGCGAGTTTTACTGTTTTCTTCTCGATTTGAATAAATTGCAATTTTTTCAAAAAATTCTTTTGTACATCTAATAAACTAATCCTTGTAAAATCTAAAAAAGGAAAAAGCTGAAGTTGTTTGGTTCAATTTAAAACTGATTATTCTGTTTTAAACGGTGTTTGAATATTGATAAGATTCAGTGCAGGTAACCTTTAGGTTCACACGTGATTCCCATGACTTCCGGTTGAATTTCGGGTTCGATTTCACGTGAATAGAAAACGAACGCGTGCATAATGTATGTATACTTGAGCCGATACACGCTTGCTGTTTGTAGTTGAGACACATGTATCCTCATACTTTGCACTCCGAATTTATAAAATACCGTATATACTAGAAAATGGAGTTGCGAAAAAACGCCTGATATTTGTTAAGATTTTCACCAAAGTTCTGTGTCATTTCTTTCAATTCAAATTATAAGCCTAAACTAGACAAATAATTTTATATTAATTAAAAATTAATATAAAGACATAACGAAATTTATATTAGTTAATTTTATATTAGTTAAAAAAGTATGATTTAATTTATATAAATTAATTTTATACAAGTGGAAAATTAATACGAAGAAATAGTGATATTTGTATAAATTAATTTTATTATTCGAATATAATAAAATTAAATGTTGTTTATGTAAATCAATTTTTATATGAATTAAAAATTAATATGAAAGGATAACGAAACTTGTGTAAAATAATTTTATTATCTTAATATTAGTATAATTTATAACTATAATTTATAATTATAATACTATTATAATGGATTTTATTATTTTCATATAATAAAATTGAATGTTATTTATATAAATTATTTTAAAAGTTAATATAAAGAAATAATGAAATTCATATAAATTAATTTTACATTGATTAAAAAGTTGGTATGAATAAATAATGAATTTTATGTGAATTAATTTATATAAATAAAACTAGAAATACAAATTCGTTTTATTTCAAAGTGGAGCTGTTTTAACGCTTCGACGACTGCTTCTGAAAATTCGCTATTAATTATTACGCAAAAATTTGCATCTGATACTAGTATTTTTCAGGAATTTTTCAATCTTTTATGAGGTAAATAATATGCTTGAAAATAGAATATCGAACAAATTTAAAAAACCAGATGGAATCAATTACCTCGACCATCTTTGATTTTTAAGTTTGCACTTTATTACTCCTTATTCACGTAAACTTATGAAAATCGATTGTTGCTCATTTGAAACAAACTGTTGATTAACCTTTTAACTAAAAAAAACGAGTTAACTCGTCATTGGTTCACAAATATTTAGGAAACAATAGTTTATTTATCGAACGATTGTTCAATTTTAATTACACCGTAAAGTAAAAAAATAAAATATTCCCATTTGCAATAAAAAAAAATGTAACTATAATTTTTGCTCATTTTTAATCATAAATTGGAGAGATTCAAATTGTGTGCGAGATTTGAATCCCAGTTAAGAGTTTAAAAGACTTAGACGTTCCTCTTTGAACGTATAATAATTTTCTTCGACGCAACCTAACCTAACAAATACATATCTGTTGAAAATACTTGTTGAACGAAATCACATGCTCTTGAAAACAGTCGTCGAAGTGTTAATTAAGCCTCTCATAAGCCGAAGTGACTAACTCTGTGAAACAAAGTTTATTAAATTTATTTTATTTATGAAAAGTGAAGCATAAATTACGCACTCTAATATTAAAATTGGAAAAATTGGGAAAAGTGGAGTTAGTCACTTGGCCTTCTGAAAAAATTATTCTTACTCTGAGATATATCGGGTATCTCAATCGTTTCTGATCAAATTTTATCAGTGTGTTCTTTATAGATATAGATGAAAAGAAAATGTGATATGAATATAGGTCGTTTGAAGATTTATTAAAAACTTACAGCGATGTTACGAAGTATAGTGGTAAGAAAATGGTAACAGATGTGAGATTAGGATGAAAAATGTGTATAGATCAGGAATATGTATATCTAATCCGCTTATGAAAGCTGTATCTACAATCTTAGCTTGCCGAAAATATTCAGTGTCACTTTTACCAGCGCCATTACTCTCTCTTGTAACAACCGCAAGTTCATTACCTTTTATAATTAATAACTCTTTAACAAAGCTTCAAACGACCTATGTTCATCTAACATTTTCTTCTTAATTTTATATATAGAATATACAGACGAAGTTTGATTTTTTTGTTTTTGTTTTAAAGATACACCCGGTGTATATTTTCACATTTTACTTATTTCTTCAGGCATTTTTGTACTGTCCATTGAAGCGTCTGTGTCCGAAGAATTTATACGTAGCAGTAAGAAGTTGAATATTATTATGGTACAAAGAGAGCTCAAAATTGTTACATTAGATATTGGAAAGAGTAATTGTCAAAAGTGACTCGAAGATAGCTTCGAGTATTTACTTGCGAGCGATGAATTTTTACCTAGATACAGAGATTTTATTATAAGTTCGCATCTACTGTTGTAATAAAAAAATTAACGCGTAGATTTATAAACATATTTTGTAACTCTAATTAATAAGTTGTTTTTTTTTGTATAATTTCATATTATCAGTTTTATTTAAAATTTTCAATTGTACACGTTTTATCGAAACATGCTTGGTATCGTTTATAATTTCTACCTTCTTCAAACACCGTAACGTGTCTTATTATTTTTTTATATCGCAAAAAGTAAATAAGAAGTACTTATAAAGAATCGTCTAACCTAATCACGGATATATAGAACGATAGTCGTCTTAATGCACTTAAAAGTATATTTGGAGTGCAAAGGGTTCGTTTTCTCGGTGCAGTTGTATCATATAAATATACAGAAATAGTTTACATCGAGCTAGATGAAACGTAAGTAAGATTGTTTTATCTTTTGATAATTCTATAAGAAAGAAAAAAGCGTAGGCTTTGTGTTACGTTAATGTATGTATGTTACACTAGAATTTTTGTGAAAGAAAGAACTCGCTTGCCTTGTGTTCGTATTTTTCAAAGAATTTTTATCAGAATTGATTGTAAGTGCACCATTAATTGCACCATTGTAATTTACAGGTGTCGTATAATTTATGTAATATTTTACATGTATAATATTGTACAAAAGTATTGTTTCAATAAAGCTGTTTTACGATTTATAAGGGAGAAATGCTTATCAAGTACGTTTCACATTCACGTTCGTGTAAAAATTGTACATACAGTGACACTGATTAATATTCTGTTCCACGTATAATTGTAATGGATCGTACTTTCGATAGAAAGAAACAATTGAAAAATATTCCAAACAGTTTGTGCTTTATCAAAAAGAAACATGTAGGCGTACTTTTTGGATGATCCTGCATAGAAAGTCACTCTAGTAAAAATGTATGTACAGACTGTTCGCCCGATTAATTTACTACGTTTATCTCGTTAATTAATAGATTTATGAGAAAAATAGAAGAGGATCAAGTTCAATTATTTTTAATGCACAACACGATAGCCTGAATAGATTCTTTTTAACATGCAATAACTTCTATGAAAAATATAGGAGGTGTTCGCTCTATTAGTTCTGAGCATTTATCTCGTTAACTGATAGATTTATGAGAAAAACATAAAAGGACAAAGTTTCTTCATTTTGAATACACAATACGATAGATTAAATAGATTTCTCAAATGTGCAAAATGCTTTGCGCATAATTACAGCAGCACGTTTTATTGAAAAGTAACGTGTAGACATGCAAGTTGAATAATTCTATATAATTTCAGCCTAAAGCTAAGTTCTAGCGTGTGCCGTTTTCGGGAACGTGTTAAACGTTTCCGACTAACCGTATAGAAGTTAAAATTACAGCGTTCGAGTCAGCTGTTAAATCGATCCCATTTTCTCGACGATCATAATCATCGTGCCAGCAATCGTCGCGACGATAATCAGTTTCGTGAAATCACGCGGCTCAGTGAGAAGTATCTTTTCGGTGAGTAATTCAACTGGTTCGATAGCCTTCGTGCCCGTACATAGGCCAGATTCAAACACACAGACGTATCTCCCCATATATTCTACTAGGCGGCAAGTAGTAGTATTCTCGAAGTCGGTTTTCACCCTCGATTCCAGATCGTAACGGTCGTATTTCGGGGACGCAGACTGCGCGGAATAGCAGTGGAAGGTGGAAGAGGAGGAGGCATCGAGCTAGCTGAAATATATCGTTGGTACAACGAGCTTCGATCACCACCGAAAGCTTTTCTCAATGGTCTTCGACCGCGACGCTACGCTTTGCCGTCAAGCCACAGTATAAATCGTCGTGTCTTTTACTCGCTAGGTATCTTTGCAAGCTGATACATTACCGTTAAAATTTCTCCGGCTGATCGAAGAAGAATGCGTGCACTCTAACGTATAGTAGTTACGCCTATCCTCGGATTTACACCGTTTCCAAAAATAAAAAACTGTTTTGTCATGCATTTATGAAACACTCTGTATAGGATGAATTTTAAGAGTGTACGTTTAATATAATAAAATTATTCATTTATTCATACAATATGATTAATTTGAATTGTAAAGCGAGAATGGGTGAAATATCAGCCGAGAAATCACTGTGATATTTCGGAAAATGTAATAAAATTCGTTTTAAATAATGCAACTTCCAACACTATCCACAGAATCAACTCTTGGAGTGCTTGTAGCGAAAGATACATGCTGTAATATATATTGTGTAATTATTTGTAATTATTATATATGATAGGTGCAAGAAAATATCGGATTTACAGAAAGAAAATATTACAAAAGAACGGATAACGAGTTATTTTAGACAATAGTTCTAATTGAATCACCCTATACACAGGCAACCAAGAAATATTTCTAATTTCATAGTTAAAACAACGTGAAAAACTGCAAGTTTGCATAAAGTACAGTCTTAGCGAAAAGTATTGGGTATCAGTTTGAATATGAATTATTTAAAAAATTTTGTAGCTGTGTTATAGTTCTCTTTACAATATTTATTATTTTAAATACACAAATCGATATTTATTAAAAGCTTATCGAATTTCTATATACCGATTTGATCACAGAAAGTAACATAACCTAGAATCTGATGTTACGTTTCGATAGTGCTGGCGATCCTTTTCACTCCGTCGTTAAAATTCCTTCTTGAACTATATCTTAAAGCATATTACCAACCAGCATGTGTATACGTACATGTATATACATACAATAGATCCAATATTTTCTGCTTGCCGGATTCGAGCACAAAGAGAAGACGAGTGGAAGTTGAGAGAAAAAGAGCGGAGTGGGGATGAGATAAGGGAAGGATGGAAGAAGAGTGTCGAGCTGAAGGAGGAGAGGTTGCCGCATGTGAGCACTTCACGAGCTTTAATTAGCCATGGATCAAAGGTACGCTTAATGGAAAGCAACGATGCCGACCTATGATGGCCACACTTCGAGAAAAAGGAAAGAAAATGAAAAACGATACCGTAGATCGAGAAGAGGTGAAAGCTATCAATTGAAAATTTCAGACCAACCTATGGTCTACGGGATTTTTTGAATCACTAGCTTCTTCTTCGATTCTACTGATTCCTTCAACGCCCAAAAGTAATATTTATTATAGAAATACTGGAAGAATTGCTAAAAAAAATATAAATGTATGTGTATACTATATTGTACATGTAGCATGGAAGTATTCATGTTTCTAAAAAGATTAGGATTTTTTTATTTGTTGTACCATTCAATGTGATACAATATTCAAGCAGTAGGAGGAATATTTCAGTGTAATCAGTTCATTCTGTGTAATAATCAGGCATTTTTCTATAGCTACAGACTTTGTCACAGAAAAGAGCCTCTCAAACTTTTCCTAAACTGCAATAATTACACTATCTTTTAACGAGTATTTCCATTCGTTTTTCCGAAACCATACGCAATGAGAAACCATTTGTATGTGAAAAAGAAAAACATAAATCAGTTGAAGCTGGATTTACACTTCGGTGGAGAATACAAAGTCTGATATTTCTTTGGTTCAGTGCAAATTGGCAGGCGATGAGGCAATGCAACGAATCGGTGTTAGAAGAAAGCCAGGCCAATGTTTTTATTCCGTACGATCGTCTAGCTACTTTGAAAATCGCCGGTCGTTTTATATAGGCGAATTGTTTTTCACTGACTATAAAGGAAGCCGAGAAACGGGCGGAGGAGAACGTAACAGGGAGTTCGTAAGAAGCCGTTTCAACGAGAAGTTGGCCCTTTTCACAGATCAGTCTGGTCGGCACCGTCCATGGAAAGAGGATCCTCGTTGCCTCTGTACTTCTTTCACGACCCTGGCTTGGAACTTTACCACTGAATCAGCCCACGGCCGGAAGATGTTCAATGTTCCACAGCACGGAATCGTCAATTCTCCCGACAAAATCTCGCGGTTGCGTATTCCAGTGTGGTTAAAGTACACAAAACCAAGAACCATGATTCGGTGGTGGTGGTTCAATGAAAAAAAGGATATATCGAGTTTATATGGTACACGATCTACAGGGAATATTTACGAGTATGCTCGCTAGCGTTGCTCGAACAACAACTTTGTTCTTTCCATGGTAATGGCTCGCGTGTTTTCTGGAAGTAACAAGGACGCAACAATTGTTACGTGTTCTTGTAAATGAATAACCTACGGGAAATAATGATATGCCTTATTTCGTTGCCTAGAAAATATTTGTGGGTTTTACGGTGGTGCTGTGTATGCACATTGCTGTTCGTTAATATTAGGACATCCTTTATATTCGTGTTGAAAGTATCATATGATTTAAATTACGCTCCTTCGCGAATGTTATTGTTATAGAAATGTGCATGCAGTAGCTCACGAAAGTATTTGTACCTCCTTTAAAATGGAATAAATTTTCGTTTAAATTGGCTCAAACGACCTGAGCCTTTTTTGGTTTTTTCCTTGAACAGTTGGAAAAATTACTTTACTAGTTTAATTAATTTACAATTGTGTAAGCAATTGTGTAGAATTCAGCAGAATTCGCTAGATTTCAGTCGAATGTAGTAGGTCTCAGTGGAATTCAGTAGATTTCAGTGGAATTCAGTAGATTTCAGCAGACTTCAGATGAATTTAGTAGAATTCTGTAGATTTCAGTAGACTTTTGTAGAATTGATTAGCCATCAGGTAATTTCAGTAGTATTTACCGATATCTAGTAGATTTCAGTAGTTTTCAGTAGATTTCACATTTAATAAATATCCCAACGCTCGTGGAAAGGTGTGTACATGCAGTTAGATAACGAAACAGTAGTTCCATCTGAGTTTTCCACAACTGTTATAAATTTTCGGGGTATATTAGATCAACAGAACGATACCGAAACCATTTCGACGAACACAACGGAATTTCGCAGCGAAATAATTTATACCAATATTTTATGCTAATACTTTATCGGGCGGTGATCATACGACTGCGCGAAATTTGCACGCAAACATTTCACTAAATAATTTTGATGCTCGTTTAACGAGCATTTTGAGAGTTTCATATTCGTATCAATTAGAATACGAATCTTTATATTAAATTACAAGGAACTTTTGTATTAGAACTATCAAGATTGTAATTACGTTCATGTAATATCAGCGACGCAACATTTCTCTATTTTCTTTCTTTTTGTTTTTTCAAAAAACGGAGAAAAAAATTGTAGCAGTAATGTACTGTTTGCTTCTAATAGAAATAAAAAATGATATTCCGCGTAGAACGTTGGAAAAAACGATGTTATTTAACATGCGTGTAACTTTTCGTTAAACGTTTATGAAGCTTTTATTACAAGAAAAATTGGATTTCGTTTGGCAGAGAGGTCTGAAAAAAAAAAAAAAGAAATGGCAAGCGATAAAACAAAATTTCTGAATGGCTCGTTTCATATAATGCAACGCTAGTTGAAACCAATTTTCTCTAAAATCAATATTTACGGGTATTGAAGTGGTTCCTGTTACAGTCAAGTTTGCACAAACATGCCAACGGATGTATTCGTTCGTAAATTAATCTTATTTTGTGAGAGATACATTTGCATCGAACAAGGTTATCGTAGAAATATGCTGCAAATAATAAAACACAAAGACACGATAATATAATAAAACATAAATATTTCTGCGATAAACAGAAATGTTATTTTCAATATAAAAACATTAATGTACACTGTACATTACACATTATTGTATACTGTATATTATACACAGTATATATAGTATATATTATATTATTGTACATATTAATAAATAAAATACAATGTTACTAACACACTGAAATTATAATAATCCGAGACTTTTCAGTATAAATATACTAACAAATCAAATTAATGCACAAAATTTATGTCTAATGTTATAATGCATAATACAAAGTGTCCTGTACAACTGGACTAAGCTACGTTTTCACAAGAGTAACAGGTGGAAAAATATTTAATAATTTACACAACCTATACAATAATAAATATTCGATAACTTGCATAATTTATGTAATAATAAATATTCAATAATTCGCACAATTTAAACAATAATAAACATTTAATATACATCATTTATACAATGGTAAACATTGAATAATTTGTACAATTTATATAATAATAAATATTTAATAATTTATACACAAACAATATTCTATTTAAAAACGCATAAAGGTGATCTTCAATATTTTAAATACCTTCACTATGCAAAATATCTTTAGAAACTCTTCAAACTGGCTTTATGAAATCTATTTTGTATATCGTCATTCTATCATCTTAAAGCTATCGCTTGTTTCATTTGTGTGAATCGCCCGTATAAAATTGTATGTATAATATAATAAATAAATTATATATTAATATCTTGAAAAATTAAAGGTCGCCTGTATATACGAAATTTTGAACTAACACATGAATCAAATCTATAAAACAACTCTTACAACTGTTATATTAAATAAATTTTCCTTCGATATTATTGCTGTTTACTTAACAGTTTCCTGCATTTCTTCGATTCTTCATGAATTTCGAATTCATCGAGAATCGCGAATATATGAAAAAAAAAGAAAAAAAAACAGAAATGTCACCTCCGCTAAATTTACCATTCTTTGGCAATGTGAACGTAAACCTTTCTGCTGATTAGCCGTTCAGCCAAACGACAACCAGCCAGTAACCATCGTTGCAATCAAGTCAGCTGGATCCATGACCGCATAAAACGCCACCTATCGTCGGCAGATTGGAAATAATCGGAATAAAGTGATTCCCCGGAATAATAGCAGATCTACAGCACCTCCCCTGTGCCCTGGTTCTCGAATATGAGCTGGGAGAGAAAAAAAAAAAAGGAAGAAAGAAAAAGAGAAATGAGGACGAGGGTAGAAGGAAGAGGAAGGGATGAAAAAGAAGGAATCGAGTAACGTCGGTGAGGAATCACATTGTAGCATCCAGGTCAACAATATATACTTTTCCGTTATCGGGCTAGATAATGGAATGTCGAATAAGCGAGTGTACGCAGAAGGGGAAGGATAGGGAAATAGTAACACGATTTTATTTTACAGTGTCGTTTGTCATAGATTATATTCTGAAACCCTCGTTTTCCTACATCGTCTCCGGTTCCTCCGTGCAGCCATTCACTTCTTCTTGGCGTTATTCGCTCTGAACCAGTTCGTTATTGTCAGCCGTGTGACAAGTTACTCATTGTTGGTGAGCTTTAAAATTGTACAATAAGCTAACCTTCTATAGGAAGTGTACATTATGTGATTGTTCAGAGTTAGTCACGTGCAACTGTAGCTTCACTTTAAATGGAAATAAATTGAACAAATGATGTTAATTAATTTAAATTGTTTTCACTGTTCTCTGTTTATGTATTAACTTGTTCTGTACGATCGGTGATTGTTTCTGCAGTTCTTTCGCTGATTTTAAATCGATGCTATACGTTGTATGTCACTTGTAAACTATCATTTTTGTATGCTTTGTATATCTTGTCTGTCTTGTATGTGTTGTACATATTCTACATCGTTTGTATCTTGTATATCTTGTATATCTTGAATATTGTGTATATCTCGAGTACCTTACACATTTTGTGTATCTTCTCTATCGTGTACATTTTGTATACTTTGTATATTTTGTATATTTTATTATTCCTTGTGTACCTTGTGCATCTTATATATTTTGTATATTTATCTCTATTCATGGTAGATTTATCATATTAATTACACCTTCGTCTCAAAGCAGATAAGTAAATTAAATCGAGAAACAATATTGAACAATTCGTTTCTGAAACATGCTTTGCAAAATTTCAGTTTGATTTATTAATTTTTAAAACCCAACCTTCAACATTGTACATACAAGTTTTATTAAACGATCGAAATTAATAAATAAACTGAAAATAGTTAATGATACTTCAGAGAGAAAGAAAGAGAGAGAGAGAGAGAGAGTAATTAAAATAACACAGAAGTATAGTGAATTATTTACGAAGGTAACGTTTTGCAAATTGTGAATGATTATGAGCGAAAGTTTCTAGCATACACAAAAATAAACACTGTCTGGGAAGTCGTAAAATGAAAAAGTCTAAAATTAGAGCCACCTTAATACACACACGTTCGAATAATGAACTACCATTTCGTTGCCTCGCAAATTGTACGATGAAACATTTCGAACAATTCATAAAATTAACACTTCGAACGTGGGAATGTTCGTCGGTTAGCTGTCGCGACGCGTACGTTCAAAGAAGTTAATAACGACCAAGTATACTCGTCTTACTCTACTTCTGAATTAAGTGGTATATCTACAAGAAGAGGCTGGTCTCGGTTATTATTAATGCGGCAAATTACTCAGCGAGTTCCGGTTGCGTCTCTGGCTCTCTTCTTTTCATGATATTCACTATTTCTGCGCTTATCTTTCTCTCCGGGCGTAACATAAATTTATAGCGGCGCAAAAGACGCGTCCAGACGAACACGATCGCAGACGAGAGAAGCTCCCGCTCGTTTCGCATAATATCTGGCGTAGTGAGCGCGCGTAAAGCGGCGCTGCTCATCGCTCAAACCATGACAAGTGATGCTGACTGATGTTCGTCACGGCACCCGAATCGTCTCTTCTTCCTTCTGGCGCCTGACGCCCTCGATGCTCGCGAGAGGAACAACCCCTAATGGAGCGTGGTAGGAACAAAAAAAAAAGAGAGAGAGAGAGAAAAGAAGAAAAAAAAAATGTCCAGACCTAGTCCAAGGCGTTGACACAATGTCATCTTGGGAATCGTGCACGCGCTTCTGTTGAGAAAAGAAGCCCTGTGACTAAGCAAATCTTGAAAAGGAACGTACACATTCACGTTCAGAAGTGTTCGACACATTTAGTATAAAGAAATCTAGCGAGTTCGATTAAAAAGAAATTTTGTTCCACTGAAATCTACTGTATTTGATTAAAATTTACTATGAAAAGTTTACTAAGAGGTGTCCTAAAACTTACGAACTTCCTGTGTACATATATTCTAAGTATAGAGTGTAATGAACGATGAAATCGTTATTTAAAACATTAGAAAACATTGAAATCAAAATATCATCACGATCAATTAATTTTGTTTTTGTTAATATACAAGATGTTTCATAAAATCTCAAGACTTCCCTTGAACTTCACGAAAAATTGTTTTTAGCAAAAGTTCAACTATATTTAAGTGTACATAGCCTTCGTAAATCAATGTTTTTTCAAGATTTGATTGAATCGAAGGAAGAGATCTCCTCGAAACTTTCTTCTTCGACGTTCTCATCCAAATATCGCAAATTGAAAACTACTATGTACATGTATTCACTGTTATACCGTTCGAAAACCTATCTCTAAACTACGATCACTTTAATACAGTTGTTTAAACTTGAATCTGTAATACATTCCAAATCTTTCGAATAGAAAAGAATGGATAAGTTCGAAAAAAAAGAGAAAGTCGATTTTCAAAGGTTTCAGTGCAACGTTGAAAGGAAATCGAAGTGTTCGAACTTCGTTCGTGTACCGGATCGTGCAACTTTCACAGAGAAATAAATGAAATTGGAATTCGTGGGATAGAATCCGCCGAAATGTGGATTATTCAGAAAGTTCTTTACGCGGGAACGTTGTATATACCCATGAGATCATAGATTCGTTTCTAACGATCCGAAAACCAGAACTATAGTTTGATTTCATACCTCTTGGTAATCAAAGACCTGTGCTGGTGAATTGTTGCCAGGCAACAGATTTAGTGAATAAAGCAGCAAGCTTTAGTTTTTTCGAACGGTGTGCACTGATAAAAAAAAAGAAAAAAATAGAGATAAAGAGAGAGAGAGAGAGAGAGAAACAAAAGGAAAAAATGCACGTAACGAATGTATGGAAATAGGTGGAGCATACTGTTGCATGCACAACTGAAAAGCTAGCCTCATCGAGTCAAAGGTTCAAACGATATGATCCACCACTCTCTAGCATTGTATCGTTCCACCAGAAATATTGTGCTTTTCAAGGGATGCGGATTCAATGAAACTTCAAGTTTCATCGTCAGTAGTAAATTAAATATATTGTAAATAGACAGCGAATTTTTATGCAGACGCATATTACTCCAGGAAACGGATTGAAACAGTAATTTCATAAAAACAGTAATTCCATAATAATTTTAAATATTGCCTGGTAATGTGTAATAATATTTTTTGCAATAGTAATTCCCCATAATGTAACTCTGTAACATTGCATAATAATAACAATATAATAATATCAAATATTACACGTGAATAATTTCAAATATTGCATAATGATAAACTATTATATAATAATACTATCTAATAATAGTAATCTCATAATAAGAATGATAATGATAATTTCAAATATTGTATAATAACAATTTCATAATATAGTTCTGTAGCATAATAATATTTTACAACAAATACTCTATAATTCAATTCCATTATATTGCATAATAATAATTCTACTTGCATTTCAGAACAGTAGTGTATTATACAATAGCAATTCCAAACGTTACGGTTCAACGATTAAAAGTCTAACGTGGAACAACGTTTGTCAAGAAAATAGCTAGTCGGTTTGGATCGATAATCCAAACGAGATCTTTCAATCCTAGATCACCGAGTTTAAAAGCTTTAACGCATAGTATAAAAGCCCGCGGTCGTGGGTTGCATGTTAAATATAAACATTTCAGCCAATAAATAACGATTCGGCCGCAACTAGAATACTTGATCAACCTAGTGTTTTCTAAATATGGATAAAGTCAAAAATATCCCACTGTTGGATATTGAAAGTGACACGAATACTCGATGAAGTATGTAACCTCGAGTCAGGTGCAAGTGTTTTCCTTGAAAAATTAATGCTAGTGCTCTATCACATTATCAATCTTGATGTATTCATCAAGACTACGTTAAATTTCTATAAAACAGAATTATTTGTCTATAATTGTAACTGTTATTAACTGTAAAATTATTTATTCCAACGGCTCTTCAACACTTTCGTTGCATTGTACAATTACAAATATGAATTTTGTATAATTGGGTCATTTTCGACCCACAGACCGTGAGTGCATAATTAAACGAAAAAATGCAGGATGATTAAATTTGTTATTTTGATATTTCCTCAGTCGTTTCGTTGCACTGTAGAATTTAAAAATACGAGCGATACAGTCGGGTCATTTTTGACCCAAAGGACCTAACCTAATTGTGAGTGAAAAATTCCAGTTAGAATCATTTACAAACAGCTTATAAAACAGTTAAGTTGAAACTTAAGTTGAACTAGTATATATTGCATAATATTTCCGACTAATTATGAAACTTTTTCACCTAAACAGGATATTCAGTTTTGAGAAATTACCATATATAATTGCAAAGTTCTCCGTGACCATTAATACTAACTCAGCGATTGAATGATATGCGCAAATGTAAAATACGGAATGTCCTCTTTTTTGTAAAATTATTTAACTATGTAAACAAATTAATTAGTATTCTCGATTTCCAACATTTCGTAATGAATAAGATCTTTCGTTTCTCGCAAACAATGTACGCGTTATTTCACTTATCGTTTAATATTCTCCGATAACGTTATTGCTTTCTGTTTAAAGCGAATTTCAATCTATCGAACGATTGTACGCTTGCAGTATTGTTTTAACACGTAGCATTTCGTAGCGTTCCAAGAATCGTGATGTGCGTAAAAATAAAAATTGTCTCATTTGTGTTAACCGGAGCGCTCTCGAAATCAGATTCCAACAAAACCGCTTTAAACTGATTAATTTCTATGAAAATGAAGAATGCAGTTTGTTGCAGGCTCTCGAACGTTTTATTTCGTTAGTGGTCGAAAACGAAGTTTACGAGGAAACGCTTGAAAATGAAATTCCGTTTGTTCCACTTCAATTCGCGGAAAGGAACGAACAGAATTGCAGCAGATACCAGTTTGCAACATGGTACGAGAAATTTTAATACGAAACTGTTTCTGACTCATGTCACATGTTGGATATCGTGCTACATTAATATTTAACCCTATGTACATAACTCGATTTTTCTTCGTTCATTAAACGAAAAATGTTTACACTTTATGTGCAAAAGCAAGAATTAACAATTGTCATAAAAAAAATTCGTAATAGTAAAATAACAGAATACAATGGTATAGCAATAAACAAAGAAAGTATAACTTACAAAATACAAATCAGAAGATACTTTATATTCCCGTCACGTGACGTAATTTGACATGTATAGTCGGAGAAAGAAATATAGAAAGATAGTGCAGTTAAGTAATAACACGTTCAATATTTATCAATGGCCAACATTTACTCATTCATCATATATACTACTTTTCAATAGCAGCGTATCATCCAGGGAACTAAAAAAGTAGCTCATGTGGGTCAACGATGACCATAATTACATATGACTATAATTACACTACAGTATAATATGTTAGAACGAACGTAAGTGATTCTAGAATTTCATTTATTATTCCATCTGATAATTCGCAAATAATACATGATCATATATAAATAAGAAGATAACTGAGCCAAAATAAACTGATTATATAAACGATAAATATAAGGACTGATAATTTAACAGCACTATTCATGAGTAAGTCCCCTTTCACACGTTGTCATTAAGAAACAGATATAGCGTACAAACATATTAACAGATTCGTGTTGTTATTTAGTGTTCACTTGTTACATTAGTAACGAAGAATAGGCGGGGCAACAGAATGGGCGGAGCGAAGTAATGGGTGGAGCAAAGAATAGGCGGAGCGAGAGACAGGACGAAGTAAGGGAATCGGTGGAGTAACGAAGTAGGCGGAGCGAATAGTGGGCGGGGCGAATAGTGGGCGGAGCGAATAGTGGGCGGAGCGTGAAATAGGCGGAGCAAACGATAATTTCCCCAAATTCGTTGTATCATGTTTGTTTTTTATAGCATTTTGAATTTACTCATAAGAACTGTTCCTTTCAGCATGCCTAATTCTGTACAATAATTATCTATCAGTTAAATAATATTATTACAATGTTTTTTCTCACACGAAACCGCCTAAGCGGACCTAGTAACACCTAAGATTAGGATTGAATAAAAGTCAAAGCATACTTTGTGCAATATTAACTGAAATTTTAACCTGGCTATATTTCTTCCGTGGACTATACGCGTCATGATTAGAACAGGAGAGGAGTATGCGTTTAGTTCCCGAGATTTCCACGCAATTTTCTCCCGTTGACCTGTTCCACGACACGATATTGGAATTTAGTTCTGTTTGCCAACGTTATATACTCGCCGCGCCTAATTCGTTTCGCGGAGAGCTCATCCATAAAGCTTCGCGTGCTCTTGCGTTGTATGAATTGAATTTTCAAATCGTGACGATTTCAGGGAAATCGATCTTTTCTGACAGCGATTATTCGCGTCGAACTAAGACCTCGTAAAATGGCGTTTCACACCGAATAGATAACGGCTCGTAATATTCCTCGACACACGCATACATACACACACACGCGCGTGTGCGCTTGCATTTTTTATATAAGTTAATCGTTCCATTGTCACGTACATTATTCGATCTTCCATATGCATCTCTTTTGTTCGATTTTTTTTTCTTTTACAAAAGCTGTCGACTGTTTTAAAAGAAAACATGCAAAAGTTCAGATCAGCAAATTAAAAATGTTACGATGTTTGAGTTTTATTTATTCATGCGTATTTATCTTTCACGGAATATATGGATTTCAATATTGAATCAGGTTGTTCAAATAATTAAGTTTATCGGGGAGAAATTCAAAAGAAAAATAGATACGAAATTAACAGAATGCAAGCTCATATTTTACGATAAAACACGTGAAAGAAGATCAACAGAAACCTGCCAATTTTAATGCTTTATCAATAAACCATCACATTTTCGAGTTAACAATACAAGTAATTAATGTAGAAAATACACCAATCGTTTGTTATCATTAATGATTAATAAGAAATCATTCGGTTCAAAATTTCTCATTTCGTTTGTTACGATTCAGATTGAATATGATTGTATCATGAATTAATGAATTTTATAACTCCTTATAAAAAATTCTAATTTATTCATTAATACCTTTGAATCAATAACTGCGGGATACAGTATCCCCTACCAACCCCTTATGTGTATCCGCGCGAATATTTATTAGCATCAAAGTGCTTTTTGCGTGCTTCACAAGATTTTCACAATAATAATTCACTAATTAACGTCTGGCTGCCGCTTCAGGTACTTCAATATTTCACAAAAGTCCACTCGTCCGAAAGGGGAAAGAAACAATACCGATGAACACCATATTTAGCGGTTAAAACCAGATTTCCTCTAGAATTATCATGATACCGGTTCTATCACCATCGACCGCTTTAAAGCTAAGCTATTATTACCGGTTGGCGCCATATGTTAAACGTCGAACGATATATTCTTGGATATCAGCTTTACCATGATGTGCGGAAATTGTTGCGGCTTATGGTACATGTACAGAAATACTCTGATCGTCGTGTAATTAATCATATCAGATGATCAAATTTTTCAAACTACAAAAATTTCTTCAATTTTTATTTAAGTTTTGAAGAATTTTCTGTAAGTTTAAAAAATGCCTGAAGTAATTTGTAATTTGTCCAGCAGTTCGAAATATGCAGAAACTTGATTAAGAAACAGTTTTTTCCTTCTGCAAATCTTATTTTTATCTGCTGCTGTATAAAAAGTACTTAAGATACATGGAAAATAGAACTGTGATTTCGATAATACTTCTTTGTATGTAACTTGTCTTATTTATATCTAGAAAGTGAATCATCCTATAACTTTCAGACTGAAAAATCAATAATTAATAAAATTGAAAAATTTATAAATTGTATAAAAATGGTAAATAAGAAAGTTGCGTGACTTTTCGTAAACGTTTTCGTAAACGTTTCCAATAAAGTATATAATGAAACTCAATACACATTTTTGTCAGTTTCCAATAAATATGAAATTATCAAATTATAATAAATGTAGAATTATCTAATAAATACTGAAAGTTATAATTCCCTTCAAACAATTTCCTAAATTTAATCCTCTCTAAATGATTCCTTAAACCTAATTCTCTCTCTAAAAAAAAAGAAAATGGTTCTCTAAAGTATAATTTATTTTAAATAATTTTCTAAAGTACAATTCTCTCTAAATAATTCTCCACAATTAATTTTCTAAAATATAATTCTTTCTAAAAGATAACTCTCCAACATTAATTTCCTAAAATATAATTCTCTCTAAATAATATTTAAACTTAATTTCCTAAAATATAATTCTCCCTAAATAATTCTCTAAAGCACAATTCTCTTAATCCGCTTTCGCAAACACTCGAAAATCAGATTCTGCTATCTGGCAACATTTCTTCCAGCGACTATACATAAGAGCACACGATCCTCTAAAATCACCTTAGTAACAATCACTTCAGCCTTCCTTCGTATAATTATCTCACTAACACACGCATATCTATTAACAGTTTCATTCGTTTCATTATTTTATTTCCCATAGATACTTCCATTTCGTTTTTTCCCTACATTATTAAGAGTTTCTGAGAACCAAGTCGGAAGGAAGCGTATCGGTTCATTCGACCAGCAACGATATAGTCGTTCCTTCCGGTACAATTGTCAACGTCAAATAATTAATAACCGCTGGAAATGTGTTCCAAAGTTGAATAGAAGAGGAATACTTGTAAACGTTCGTGTAGCATGGCTTAATAAAACCAGAATCGTTTTATATCGAACGTAAGCCCTAGCTGAACCACGCCGATCGTTAAACGGATTATTTAATGTATACACAACCATGAATTTGCTCGCTTATGTGGCTGCGGTTCCCGTTCGTATAATAGCCGCAACGAACGCGACTCGCCAATTACCGTAATCGATGTTTAAAGTCTACGCGCCGTAACAAAACTGGAAATCGTCAATCGAATGAATAGTCACAAATATCGCTAAGAAATCATCCCTTATAGTCATACAAAATCTGATCGAATAATTCCTTTGCATCACTATTCACGCACTTCTTTCAATTTTAGTTTGAGCTTACTATTACAAAAACAAGAAAAAAGGAAAAAAGAAAATAAGAAATTGAATTTTGATTTGTTACACAAAATCATTATACTGCGAATTTTTATGCAAATTTATATTTTTGAAAATATAATGAGAAGAAGTAGGACTTCGACAGAAAATTATTTCACTTACAAAACATAATTTGAATATATTTTGAATACTTTCTCATATTGATACATTTCGTATACGAAAGAGTAATCGAAATATTATTCTTTACAAACAAATTTCTTCACTAATAGAAATTATTCTCAGTCTCGTTAAGGAATGTATTGTACTATACGCAAATATTCTGTTTTGTTAACGTATCTATCAAAAACAGCAAAAAGAATGGGAAAATAAAGGGACGTAGAGTCGCGGCATATAAGTTCGGTAGTCGTGAGTTCAATACTCGCTTGGATCCTAAAATTTGTCCTCGATTTCCACAGCTGCATTTCCATTCTTGCTATTTATTTTATCATTTTGTGAATATTCCTCAAAATTTACATTAAAACAGCAAAATAACATAATTCTCGTATATTTTCTGAAAAATTTGTAAAATATTAAGAAAAATGCGAATAAAAAACGTTTACGAATTCAGAGATAAAGTCAAAATGCATTTTGATCTTAACAGATCACTTGGAGTAACTTATATTATCATTACTTTTTTATTTGCTTCACTATTATTGTATTTAATATAACATATTATTATTATTGCAATTATTATTGTTACTATTATTACTATATCATATTAACATGTGGAAGATAATGCATGGGGTTCGATTAACGAAATTAGAAAAAGTAGATTCGTTTGACATATAGTCGAATTAGGAGTAATTCATCCATAAAATAAGAGATTCAAGTTCAGTCGACCGCGTAACTATTTGTTTCTGACAGTGGAACTCTTCGTCCCGTTTTCAGCTTCCGCTTTTACATTTAGTACAATCCGTTGTCTCTGTTTAACGAACCGTATGTTCGTCTGATTTTTCTCTTTTTTTCCTCATTTCTCTTTCTTTTATTTTGTTTTCTCTCTCTCCCTCTCTCTCTCTCTCTCTTTCTTCGTTTCATCCTTTTTCACTCTTCTAAAATACGCAGATCTACGCACGATCGTTCGTTCGATCGTCTTCAGTACGAATAAATCATTCCATGGAACGAGGTGAAACGTCATGGTAAATGCAAAAATCGATCGGGCTTATGGCGTACTTTGGGACTGGAGCTATTTCGAGTTTACTGTCGAGCGAGCGTCCGAAACGATTCGCTACGATTCTATTTACGATATTACAACGACGAAAAAGACGAATTTCATTTAGTTCTCCGCTTTACAGGCAAAATGATCCTCAGAATCGTCGAACGTTGTTAAATTCATTCGAGTATAATTTCTCTTAGGAAAGTGAAAATATTATAAATATATTTTCGATGATATTCGTCGGACACTCTGTATATTGGGCTGCTAGCATTTCAATTAAAACTATCAATCAGCAGTTCGAAGTTACGTTACAATGTGATAAATGTATATAAAAAGCAAAATGGATAGTCAGCATTCACTTCCACCATGGAAATACTAGAACTCTAAATCGAAACTGTCAATCAACTTCAAAATTCTGATATATACAATCGTTAAATTTTTCACGATTTATCTTAATGAAAAATATGTAAAAATCGCTATAGTTTCGTTTAGAAAGCGAAAGTTAACATTCATATGTCTAAAAAAAAAGTGTGGAAGTAGAAATTCTCGTTTGGAAAAGTAATATACATATAACGATGTAATATCGCTAATAAATCTGGGTCAAATGTGACCCAGATTTCACAATTCTCTTTACGCTGTTTCTGTCAAAGATACAAAGCCTCTGAAATCTTTTCTAGAACTCATTTTCTACTCATCTCGACATCCACGTTACCAAAACACATGACATAACCTAAAAATAAACGTTTAAAACACACCTTACACTCCAGGATTAAATATAGTTCAATTTTTCTCTAAAACAATTTTTTTCTAACATTCAAGAGAAGTTCTGAAACTTCGTGACTACTTTTACATCTCACAAACTGTACGTGTAAATTGTAACTTGATTCTTACAGCACATAGATAACCCCATCAACTTCCAATCCACTGGAAGTCCCATGATTAATCACCATAAAACCAAATAAAGAAAGAAAGAAAGAACGAAATTTCAATTTAACCCAAATACATCAAAATAAACTTCCTTTTTCCAAAAAATTCTCACATTCTATTATCACAGCCTTTGTAACAGAGTAACCGAAAGAGGAAGCTGAAGAGTTTTCGCAGTTGAGTAAAGGTGACACAGAACAGAACGATATACCGCAAATACTCTGGATGGATGAATCTGAAGAGATACCGGATGCCGTTTCGTGAAGAGAACAGAAGACACAGGAGAGTGTAAGAGGCAGAAGGCAAGGAAAAGGGAATCGGAAGACAGCGAAACGGTGAATCGAGGGTTGATGCACTGCGGAGACAGCATAGCCATCGGTCTTGCCGTGGTTTTCCAAGATCCTCGAGTTTATCTCTGAGAGTTTATCTTCGCGAACGGCAGGGAAGTGATCTAAGTTTCATCCGGCTGGCGGACTGTCAGACTCGAGGCTATTCGGCTGCTTCGGTTATCTTTCAGTGGTGTCGAGAGTGTTGCCTAACGCAGCCCTCGATAACGCCTTTCTCGCGTAGTTACAGGACGATTTATCATGCTACCAAAAACCTACTTTGTATCGTGCATATTGCTCGCACAGTCGCGTGTTTCCAAGGATCCTTACTGAAGCTACTACTACTTGGGTGTCCCACTGCTTAAAATACTTGATACAAGTACTCGTTAGACGAACACTACAAATCTCGATTATCTGGACTTGAAGCTGAGTATTCGATTATCTGGACTTGAAGCTAAGTATTCGGGTATCTAAACTTGAACCTGAATACACGAGTATTCAAAATAGTGCCTGAGTACTAAAAAATGTTGAAACTTGAGGCTGAGTACTTGAGTGTTTGAACTTGAATGTGAGTGCTTAAATATCCAAACTTGAATATGAGTACTCGAGTACCTGGACTTAAATCTAAGTACTCAAACATCCCGTCATAAACCTGAGTACCTTAAGTATTCATGTTTGAATCAGTACTCTGGGTACCTGAACTTTAATATGAATACTCAGATACCTGGACTTGAATCTGAATACTCGAACATCTAGATTTCCGTTCTTCCATAAAGTTCCACTGTATTTTCCAAAAACTTTCAACTGCAGCTCCAATATCTTTCCTATTCAAGAAAATCAACACATTCCACGTCAGCAGCAACATTATCGCTAGCTGGATACTTTACATATGTACATACGTACACGCAAAATGAAATATCTAACTGGTGTATTCGTTAAAAGAAACAACACACGCCCTGATAATTGACCTGAACTTTGTATCGCGTGCATCAGCAGCATGTGCATGCAGAATTTAAAAGGAAAACTAGGAAACAATGATACCACCTCTATGACGGTCACAATCGTAGACAATGGGGAAACGAGCAAGGCACACATTCAGTTCCAGTGACCGAAAGTAGACGTTCCACCGGTGCGGCCATCCAACTGGATAATCAACACAGTATCAAAGGTTTTAAATTTTGTTAGGATAGCGGACTATCCCAAATTTACGATACTACTATGTATTTTGAAGGATTCGAATAGCTCCTTTAGAATAAAATTAAATTTACGATGGATATAAAAAAAGGAAAATTAATAATTATATGTTAGGTTTATCAGGATTAAAAAGAGGAATAATACTTAAATTTCTAAATTTAGCTACCAGTCTAATAGAACGATGTCTTTTTTAAATTTCGGGCGCCAAAAGCATCATGAATTGGAGCATTTTCTAACCTCAGCTAGCCTAACAATTTTTTAGTAACATCCTTATCTCTCTTCGTCATGTTAGTTGCTCCAGTATTTCAATTATACAGATTTTTATTCAATCTAATAAAATTATTCTTTGGTAAAATTTCAGATGTAAAAAGAATCATAAATTGAGTCATTTTTTATCATGTTTTATTTTTATTCTCTTCGTCTCATCTGGTCCTAACCTAACCTAAAAATTTCGTCATTCAGCTGCTGCAGTGTCTCAATTGTATAACAAATTTCTATTTAATCTGTTTATTTATCAGTACATTCACTTCCTTCACTTTCATCAGAAGATGAGTGCAGTCCTTTTATCAGTGTTACGACCATATTGGTCCAGCTCGTTTTAAGTTTGATATAATTAAAAAAAGTTACAATACGTAAATTTGTAACTTTATTCAACAAATCTAACAAAGTGATGCTTTATTAAAATTTCGATTGTAGGAAGAATCATAAATTGAACAATTTCCTAAGCCAACCTAACCTAACCTAACTGTTTTCTATCGACCACCATTGATCTCTTCTTCCATCCAGTTTCATCTTCGTTCACCAGCATCTACCGTGTTAGGTTTGGGTTATTAGTTATCTGCCGGTTTGCACGGCGTTGTCAATGTTCTGCTCTCCTCGGTCCAGGTTATTGATCGACCGTTTGGAAGATTCCTGGCACCAGCGTCACTTCTCCTCGTAGACTGCTCGTCCAGCAGGAAGTAGAGTGGTAGTTATCCCCAGAAAGAAGATCGGTCAACGAACTTATTGATTGTACTTTTGAATTCGTTCACTTATTTCCTATACCGTTTGCTGACTGTTGCATACTACACCGCGGATCAAAGATACTCGAACCGCCGCGGTGATCCTTCGTAAAATTTCGTCGTGTCTGCCAATACTACGGAATTCACGTTTCATCACTTATCCTTTCTCAATCTGTTTGCTGTAGAAATGTTCCAGATAAGAATTGCTGAATAACTATACCCTACGTTGCTGGTAATGCAAGCTCGTGAAAGTATGAATATTTAGAAAGTAAACGAAAAGTAAAAGAAGGAACACTATTGATATTGTTATATCATGATAAATACAGATATTAGTTCGAAATAGTTTTTCATCGTGTAAACATAAAGTTCATAAATTGTATGTGAATAATTAAATGATATTCCAATGGAATCAAGAAGATTTAATATTAATCGTTTGTACTCGATAGGTGATTCTTAGTCAACACTTGGTTCGATACAATCAAATGACAATTAAGGAACGACTAATCACTTTTTCTTTTTCAAATAGATAGTTTTCTGTGTTTAATTAAAATTATCATTTGAAATGACAGAGTTAGTAACAGCAAGATAAGCTTGTTCGTGCTTGAGACTTCGCGACGCGATGCTTATTCGACAAAGATTCACGAATTACGCTCGCGACAAATTAATGGCGAGAGTGCTGCTTTTTAGGTTAAAGATGAGGTTTTCTAGGTGTGTTTAAATGATACATTTTCTAGACGATGTATAAACAATGTGTGATAGTTAATGGTATTGTTTGTCAGACGATGACTACCGTTTTTATGTTTTTTCTTAATGAAAGTTTGTGTTGGACTCTGTTCTCACTGTGTGTGTTTTGCCTTTTATAAATTCGGTGTGTAAGATAATTGGTGGCTCGAATATGTGAGAGGTGGTGGAAGTGTCTGTTGATTGGTTTTTTCGGTGTGTAGAAAAATTTGTGTGTGAAAATTTGGAGTAAAAGTGGGGAAATTGTTGTTGAATTTGTTATATTAAGGATTGGAAAATAACAATGTCTGAAAACGGTTTATGAGTTTAGCACATGTGGTGACCAGATGTTAGGGTCTTCAAATTTCTCGTCGTAATAAACTAATTTAGTAATGGTGTCGACAAAAACCGAGTTATATAAAAAATATGATTTTTTAAAGCAAGTAAAACTCTATCATTCGAGTCCTCGGCCATAAACAAAGCTGCATTTCAGATTATTTAAAGACCAAATCGAACATTTCATAAATGAGAGATTTGAATTAAATAATTGGTTCGAGAAAATGGAAAATTAGAATATCAGTGAGAACTTCGGCAGAAAATTATTTACACTAAAATTAGAACACTTTGTGCATTAAGGATTTGTGTGAAAATAATCATAAGATGTAGCCAAAGAACTTGATGGCTATACAGAGATTTCTTGCATTGTATAATATAGGAATTCCTATTCTGATGTTCAGGTTACGTGTACTTTGACGCCTGACCGATTTTACAACCTCGCCGTATCGCTTCCATCGACTGTACTACGCTCGAAATTTTGGAACGTCGATCGCGATTGAAAGACTGGTACGACAAATAGCTAGCTCGCTCCGTGGAGGTGTTACGCTCCGGGTTAAGTGTACACGAGTCGTACTTGAACGCTTTCGAAATGGTCACCTTCTGCTTCGATAAACGCAGCGAAATATTGATCCATCGAATCTTGTGCGGATGGAACCGTTAGTGGATCGTGTTTAGAATTCGACTGCTCTCTTTCCGCGCGGAAAACTACCGATTGTTCTCCAGTATCTACTTTCGGCTAACTGGGAAGCTTTGTTCTTGGAATAAGCTAGCGGCGAACGAAATCTAGGACTAAGGTTAAGAAAGTAGAATGATCTTGTTGTAGCATTGTGAACGACCTACATACATGTATCTGTTAATCGAAGTATTAGGTATTTATACTTGAATGAACTACTGATGGTACAGATTTCTAGAGAATTGAACAGAAAATACAAAACAGTTGCGTAAAAAAGAGAAATTAAAGATCTCCAATTTCAAATTCAAAAATTCAACAAACAGAATCATAAATAAAATGGTTAAATTTAGATTTAAAACTCTTTTATTTGTGATACTTTTTATTGAAATCCTGAATTTGAAATTGAAGTTCTTTAATTTCTTTTTAAAGATTACGTATATCGTATAAATAAATTCAGATATTTGTACGTATTATAAAACAGACTAACAGTAATATTAAATACTAGTAATTTGAACAATTCGATTCGACAAAATTGCAGTGCTATACAACATACTCAACATCCATTAAGTCATGCGCAATTCACATGATCAAACGTGCGAAAGTCTCCCCTTTAAAACAGTTTTTGTTTCATGATGGTACCACTGTCCGTTGCCGAGATATCGACATTTGAATTGAGGCATAATTTTCAACAATTTACTCTTTTGTCCTCGCAGCGATCGGACTTCTCGCTCCCATTCACCTCTTATGTACTCCCGAGCGTTAGTCAATGGTAGAGGTGTTTTCTACTATGACATCATAGTTATGGCGTACGCACTACTAGAATGAAATGTAGGTCACACCGCTAGACGAAAAATGTAGGTCACACCGCTAGACGAAAAATGTAGGTCACACCGCTAGACATGAAATATAGGTCACACCGTTAGAAAAATGTAGGTCATACCGCTAGACATGAAAAGTAGGTCACACCGCTAGAAAAATGTAGGTCATACCGCTAGACATGAAATGTTGGTCACACCGCTAGAAAAATGTAGGTCATACCGCTAGACATGAAATGTAGGTCACACCGCTAGAAAAATGTAGGTCATACCGCTAGACATAAAATATAGATCACCCCGCTAGACTGAAAATGTAAATCATAACGCTCGTATATTCATACTTATATTTTGCACTCTCTCCCTCTCTCGCTCTCTATCTTTCCTTCCAGTCATTCTCCTCTCTCACTTCTTTTGTCTTTTCTCTCCCTTTCTCTCTCCCTCTGTCCCTGTCTCCCTATTTCTGTCTT
The DNA here is from genome assembly GCA_951804975.1 of Anthophora plumipes. Taxonomy (NCBI): domain Eukaryota; kingdom Metazoa; phylum Arthropoda; class Insecta; order Hymenoptera; family Apidae; genus Anthophora; species Anthophora plumipes. Next base: position 11,936,875 of record OX638123.1, on the reverse strand, counting down.
TTACCTTCTGTTCTTTTTGTCTTTTTTCCTCCCTCCCTCTTTCTGTCTCTATCCCCCTCTCACCCTTTGCCTCTCTCTCGCCCCTAATTCTGTCTGTTCCTCACTCTCTTTTCCCTCTCTTCCTCTTTCTGTCTCCTTTCCTCTCTCCCTTTCTGTCAAAGAAAAGAGCAACTTTGTATTTTATTATCAGTTGAGTTTATCGGTGAATAACGTTAACGGATCTTGTAACCTCAACAAGCCACGACAAAACGTTCTCCTATGAACGATGCGAATCATACTGCACCGAAGTGCTCGATGCCTAATCGCGAAGTAATATTCCGTGCAGCTTCGAAATCCTGCTCCACATACCAGAACTTCGAATTGGGTTCAAAGCTCGTTCTCGAACGAGCAGAATCGCGCAATCTGCGTTTTTCCGAGGGATCATCTTCGATGTTTCTGCCGTGGTTCGATCGTGTGCACTGAACACCGACGATTATCGTTCCCAGATCACAAACGAGCTGCATCGAAGACGATTTCTTCGACGTTCGAAAGACTCCATCGACATTGTTTCAAGTATTAGCGTTTCAGTGTACGTGTACATTCATTTTTACTACACTTAACCACATCATGTAACAAAATTCTATTTACTCCAGGAACTTTTTAATCCATTTTGTAGTTTATGAAACGTTCATATCGCGTATGTATAGTTACAGTAAAAAATCATTCCCAGCAATTTCTTCGATAAAATAAGTAAACTCGAAAGGGATAACGTTTTTGTATAGTTACTGGAACAGATATAGCGAGATAGAAACAATCGCAAGAAGTAATCAATGAATAATTACAAGAAAAATAAAGCGAAGGAAGACTGAAGCAAAATACAGGTGAAAATGAAGATTTAAAAATATTTTTAAGGTGACAGAGATTATGCAAGTGCAGCAAATGCAAATCTCAAATCTCTATCTTCTAATATTTCTCTCAATTCTCTTGTTCGAACGCTGGAAATATGTTTATTTGACCAATTTTATTAGCTCGCTATATTTGTTCATCTGACTATACCTATACCGCGTGAATTAAGCAACAGTAACCACTTCGATAACTCCGTAAGTTACAACTTTCCCAAAAATTGGTTCAGTTGAATGTTGCATGATTTGAAAAAGATCACACAGTACACTGTTCGATTTTTTCGAACTGTCGAAATAATCTTTAATATCTTTTTCTAATAAAAGTCAAATAAACTTCTTCAAACTCCCGCAAAGTATTTTAATATCATCCACAACTTGTATATATACTAAATTAACTATAAATTGAATTTAGTTCTGCTTATCCATTATTGTTAATTACAGTTAAAATAATTGAAACACAAGATACCACTTTTCCACGTAAAGTGAAACTGATTAAAAAATTAATTCAAATTTTCATATTCCTATTTCCATTATAATATTTAATTTAACTCTACCTTAAATTTAATTTTTCCTCGCACGCATTTTCCATCTGTCCCCTTTTCTCTCATTTTCGTAAAAGTATAAACGTAAATTGTTCGTTGTGAAGAACTATCAGAACAATCAGACGAGATCAATTCAGATAAATAAAACAACGAAACCTTCTACCATACGTATTAATTTATTTAATACTGATTTCAGAAAATATCGATGAACTTAACTAAATTGTACAAGTTATTTATAATCACTAATTCTGTTGAACACATACTAAGCAAAAAGTTTAAGTTTGAAAAGAAAACATTATTGACGAAATCACGAATAAATATAAATATATAAATATTTTAAAAGGAAATTTAAAGGTCACTGCAAATAGCTTGGAAATTCCGAATGATTTCATTTTTTACCAAGGTAATGATCTTAGTATAAAGCTCGTGTAACTTGAAAGTGGCTACTATACTAATTGCTTCAAAGTAAAAACCCCTATAAATCCCAAATATAAATTCAATAGAAAATTTAGTGAGCAGAATCAAAAACCGAATAAATAATGTGTATCAACTCGAAGAAAAATTAAACCTGAAATGGAAAAATATATTTCTAACTAAAGAAAAATAAAATTGCTTTGTAAATAGATGTAAGATAATGTAACAATGAATTTTGCTAAACATAAATAAAAAATATCCCCAAGAAAAGTGTTTTTTTTTTATTTATGCTAAATGTTCGTATGGTGTACGAATACGAGTGACAGTAACTGTACATAAAATGCTTTAAAAGTCGAAGAACCTCTCTAAGTTCATCGTGCTGACATCTATCGGCGATATGGAAACATTTTTATCTCATTTTCCGTTACGGTGGGAATGTTTCCTTTCGAACAGTTTATTTGGTTAGTTGACAGATTAGGAAAGTTCTGTATTATATCGATATTTAATTAGTTCAAAGTATAAAATGAGCGAGAACTGTATGAAACTACCTACAGGCAGTTTATATTCGTGAGATTTACATCTTTCCTGTAGTACTCTAAATGAGCAAGGTACTGCGTTAAAAATTTTGTTTACACCGCTTCTCTTTCTCCTGGAGGGATGTATAAAATACCGTGTAAATATCGTGTAAATGTATATTTTATGGGGAGCGTGTTTGTAATTGAATTTAATCTGCTATGGTGAAAGGTAAATCAAATGGATGATGAGTGATTCTGATGATACAGATGTTTTACTCTTAATTCCACCTGACTTGTTCCTCGTGCAATCGTCTTCGGACTCTGACATTAGTTCTGACCGAATAAATCCAAGTAAAAGAACTGGAGTAATATCAGAGATTGTGGAGCACATGCAGTCATTAGAGAATCGAATTTCTGCAATTGAGTCCAGGGATACTAGTTTCGATGCTACATTCCTGAATAATTCATTGGACTCACAAATTCAAAGCAACCAGCTTACAAAATTTAGGCAGACTTTACCTAGAACTAGGTTCTCTATAAATCAGAGCTCCAGCTTACAAAATACACCTGTAAAACCTGGTCAATCCTTGTCTGTTCCATCAACCCCTAATGATCGTTCCTTGTTGAATCATAATAATTGCCATCAGAATGACATGAAATCTGGGGATGATTTTCCTGTATCTGTGGCTACTAACGCAACTAATGTTAATGAACATAAGAACAAGCATGATTGTCTAACGTCCCAATCCTCTGTTGCGGTACCTTCTAATGCTTGCAATGTGGGTTTCCCGCATGTTACTGTTACTTCTTGCGAAGGGGAATATCACTCTTATCCAGCTGATTGTTGTAGAAGTATGAATAATATATATGTTAAGCCTTCTTTCGATCAGTTGCATTCAATGCCGTCTACTTCGACTTTACTTAGCGCAACAGAACGGCCGCAGTTGCATTCGAAAACTAGTATACAAGAAATGGAGCTGTCGGAAGTAGACGAGTTGCTACAGGAAATGGAGGCTACCGAATTAGAATTGTCGAAAAGAATAAACAGAGTTTCGGCGCATCAGTTCTCCAAAGAACAGAACGGTGTATTACCTGTACAGAATAATAATAGTCTTAAGGGCAAAGACTATAGCAATCCGCACAAATATTCTATTAGTAGAAAATTAGAATTCGAGCCGCAAAATTCAAGTCAGCATCATGATATTCTTCCAATTATATCGAGAAAGAAATCCAGTATTTTCGCGGATATATCATTGCCATACAACGATTCATTCCATACAGATGAGACTGATAGAATGATCTCAGAATTTAAAACATGGGAGCAAAGCATGCAAAAGCTAGTTTCAAAGACTGGAGAAACAGAGAGTACAACTGCATTAACAAATTCAAACGGTATCGAGAAATCGGACGTAAAGACAAACGATGCACAGAAAAAGGAAGCAATTATAGATGATGTAAATAGTATAAGTTCAAATGGTGTGCTCAATACACAAACACATCCTATACATAGACAATTAAATACTTTATTACACAATGAACTAACACAATGCAACACTGCAACACCGACAAAAAGTATAGAACATAGTATTATACATTTATCAGAACCTCATAGAATTTCTCAACAGACTGAAAACGTGCAATACGTGAAACAATTGCACGATGTGCCACTTATTAAAAGTATTGCTCATGCTTCAACAAATACAGATTTTTTCCCGAGGTATTTTTATTATAAATAATCGTACACATTTACTAGGTAATAAAATAATACAGTCCTAGGCACAACAATAATTTTATTTTACTTCTATTCCAGGAAGTCCCAGAGACTTTTGTCATTGTCAGATTTCTGGGAAAATAATAGCAACAAAACACAAGAGGAAATATATAGGATTAAATTGGAAGAGGAGAAATTTCGAAGAGAGGTATATATAAAAGTTCATGTCAATATTCTTTCGTTGTTAATCAATTTTTATCGCAAGTTCTATGAAATTATTTTGCAGCATTGTGAGCACTTGATTCAAGAGCTCCAAAAACGATTGCTAGAGCAACAAGAGAAGGTTGCTGTGGCACTTAGAGTAGACAACGAGAAGAACGAATTGATAGTACAATTTCATAATGCATGGTCTAAATTGAAGCAACGAGTTCACGCGTTAGAAAACGAGCATACAACTTTACAGGCAAACCTTAAAAATATAACGGAGAAACATCAATTGGAGATTTCGGAATTTCAGTCGCAAATTAAACGTTGCGAAGGTGAATTATCGAAAGCTTTAGATCTCGCGGCTGGATACAAAGAGAAAAGTGATACAGCGATGAAAGAGAGGATAGAATTGTTAAAAAGTCACGCTGACGAACTGGAAAATTCTAAGCTGCTGGTTCAGGAAGTGGAAAATAGATATGAAAAATTAAAGATAGAGTATAATAAATTAACGGAGAAGAATCAACAGACTGAGGAAACATTAAGAACGCTTCAGCAAGAATTGGGTAAAGAACGATTAAAGGGCGGGGAAGTTAGAAATGAAATGGACGTTATTCATAAAGCATTAGACACGTGTGAGGCTGAATTAATTGTACTTAGGCAAGAGAAGGAAAATTTGCACCTTAAACTGAAAGAAGAAAGCACTAGAAACACGATTTTAGAGCAAAAAAATGCTTCGTTGCTTTCAGTGCTCGATGATGCTAAGAAGGCAGAGGTAACATATCGATTAACATCATTCCCTTTATTTTCGTATTATATCAACTTTTGCCAATTCTTTTATAGAAATTAGCCAAGAATGAAACGAAACTTCTCGCAGAACAAAAAGAGAAAATTCGACTGGAATTACAAGAGATTTATCAAAAGCAAGTTGACGAAGTGGTAAAGGTTAAACTGCAAGAATTTCAGACTCAGCTCGATGCTGCCGAGTCAGAATTTCTTGAGGAACTGAAAACTAGACAACAAGTGATTGCAGAATGTGCAGCTAGAAAAATTAAGGATATCATGGATAAGTATGTTTCTATTGTTTTTATATATACGTTGTTTCGTTACTCTTTATTAATCGAAACTTATTTCAGGCATCGATTAGAGATAAATTTGTTAGAAGAGAAGCATAAAGAGGAGAAACGATTGTGCGAGCTTCAACTAGCAGAAGCTTTACAGAAAGCGTCGTTTCTAGAAACGCAACTTAGTTCTCAACGCGCTACGAAATCTCAGCTCGCGGAACAGCTTCATTCGGTGATGCAGAAACAGTGGCAGCAAGCCTTGCAAATTATATCAGGTGGAATTATTAAAATACACTTCCTAATTGTGTATTATTCACGCGGTGTTTTTATTAATTTTACATAACGTAAGTCTTACTTGTGCGTAGGTGGAAATATGGAAAATTTGACACCTCTTCAAAAAGTTCACGCGGAAAAACTATTCGAATCGAAAGGTCCGAAGAAGTCCGAATCGATGCCGAACTGCTGTCTCAAGTTCTCCCAAGAGCCAATGAAGTTAACGTTGCATTCGTCAAATACAAAAGACTTTCACGATCAAAATGAAAGTATGAGTAATATGATACCGATTGACGAAACGCCGGTAACAAGTAGGAAAGAATCGAAGGACAACCTTCGGAAATATGTTAAAATGGTAAGTTCTACTCAATATTTTCGCGTAAATTTATATTTAACAGGAAATGAAATAACTTGATAGATTGCTGAGATGCAACAAGCGAGGGAGGAGTTTTCAAAGGTTAGAGAAAACATTCCGAGTCCACCTGTGTGTCGAGAAGTGCCGAGGAAACATTACTTGAAAAGAGAACCAAGTATCAAAGATGAAGATAGTATTGTCTGGCAACCTTCGCCGGAAGTAAGTAATTGCGTATTATTACTTCGCCATTTCGAATACAATCAATTTTCCGTGATAAAAGTTTATTTTTCCTTCAGACTAATCAAGACACTAGTGAATTTATTCCAGTTCCACAAAAGGTATCTGTAAAGGGGGATCAGCAAAAGATGAAACCACCTTGGAAATGACCTTACGCCATTACTGTTGTAAATGATTACGGTATTGATGAAGTAGATTGTATCAATAGTGTATCCACACAGTGCATTTGACCAACAGTGTTTTAAATAATGTACAATAAATATTTTTTACTCGAATAAAATATATTTTATACAAGACAATCGTAAATAAACGCAGTGTTTTTTTATTATTTCACATGTGATAATTTTTCCCTCTTGTAACGATAAATATAGTTCGTTCTGACTGCTACCAGTCAGAGGAAAAGGATGTTCCATAGGATGTAACAGATAAGCAACGCATCTGCTTCGTAAGATCAACGTTGACTTATACATGTTCGTTTTAAACGACAGCATTTAGTTTATATCCAACACGATAACTATGTTTGTGTAAAAAAAAAATTTTGCTAAAGTTACTGTAAGATAAAATGAATAACAATAAGAGAAAATATTTAATCTTCGTAATATTGAACATTTTTACGACCGGAAATGATCATCTTACAAAGTAATTATAACAGAACATCTAATTACGATACGGTCTTCGTCATCTCGTTCGAATGAAAGGAAAATTAGTCATTTTAGCAAGAATATAACGGAAGTATGGTATTATTTGAACTTGAACAATACCCTTTTAATCCTGCGTTACGTGAGTCATAGTTATTCATGATAGAAAACCATTTTAGGTTAAGAAACTAGAAGCGTAAATTTTTCAATCGTGAATAATGGTTAAAATATGTTTAAACAAATATTTGTCGTATTACATCCAAACACCGTGAATCACGAAAATGTGTAAATCATTTATTTCGAACACGTTTTCTCGTGGGACGAAATGGTATGTCGAAGTTATTCAGAGAACTGTTACTGAATTGTATATCGGCAACTGTTCCTGAATAGTGATCGTGAAGTAGAATAATACGATATACGAGTTTATAGACGCATATTAATTAAATGCACGTCAATTTATACGGTCATTGCTGTCCGTTCCAAGCAATGAAAATTAAAAGTATCGCTATTAACGATACGCTCGATGCTTACAATGAATTTTAAGTTTTATGGGATAATAAAACTAAGCTTTGTAAAATAATAAATTTTATAGTCTCAATAGTTACATAATTATTTCATTGTTACTAAATACACGCGTTACAAGATATTCATTATATTTGATTTATTTTTATGTCAACCATTTCTTAAAATTACTTAATTAAAAAGTTGTCAAGCATACATACAATATAAAACAAAATAAAGACGACATATATAGATATGTATATTTATAACTCTAAGTGTTGATTTCACTGAAATTTCTTTTCATCACGTTGGATGAAATTTCGATAATTAAAAATGAAATAAAAATTTCACACACACACACACATCACGACTTACATTATTCTCGTTTCCGGTATCATCTTCCACTGCTCCAAAAAAATCATCCATATACATTCATTCCCCTACATTTAATTAAATAAAAATTTTTTAATTAAAAGTTCCTGCAATCAAAACAGCTACAGGATTATAATATTCAGCAAGGAAAATAAGTAATCGCGGATCATACTGAAACTTCGTTATACTTATAACTTCGAAGAAATATAAAGTTTGTTAAAACCAACAGTCCCTTTTAACGATAAATCTATATAACAACATGAATTAAATCACCATGAACAAAAAGTTGACTATCCAGATATCACATCGTTCCCAATTAATTCAATCAAATGAAGTTTATCGATCGTTATACATACTGGATCTTTTTATCTTCGTATAAAACGTCGATTTTATTAAAAAAATGCATGGTTTATTCATTATAAATTAAAGTGTAACACATGGAAATTATATACGAAACATAATATTCTAATAAATATTCAAATGCTTTTATCAAAATTTTCTATAATACTTTTGCATAATTACAACTCACTGTCTTCGATAGCACTTCGAGATCTCGAAATCATCAAATCGCAAATATTCGTAATTTGACAAGTGTTGGTCTCTGAAATGCTCAATTACTGTGAACGTCGTGAAATTGACATTTTCAGATCGACTGCATTATGCAATATTTCTTAAATGATCTGAACGAAGACATCTTCGCAATCACCATAAACACGTGACAAGAAATGTTCACCAACCCGTTCATGTCGAAACTCGCGAAGTTCACGAAAATTACTTTCTTCTCAAACGAGAGAATACTCATAATAAAATCACACTATTACCAAATTTACCAATGCTTATCGACACGAAATTTAAAAACCGACACGAACCGAACATAACCTCAGAAAAAGAAATCCCTCGTTAACAAGAGAGACCTATTTACAATACAAACATTTTCCAATCTGAATATCCATCTGTTCACGTTTACCTTGAACGCGATGTAACATCTTGATTACTTTCGTGTGTGCCTATAGAAAACCAGGAAGATACAAACACAAGTCGGATGCAGGGAAGTAAGCGGGACGAAGGTAGTCGTCTAACAGTCGATGCCCTTCTTTAGCCGTGACGACGATCACGCCTACAATCAGGAGAGTCCTGTGAGCTGGCGCCAGTTACGAGGGATTGTACTCGCGACGTGCACAGAACAAGTTGCCGATTGAAAACGAAAGAGCAGCAAGAATGCAAAGGGAGGAACGTGATAGTGACCACCCCCTCTTCGTTTGTGAAGATAGTGGTAGTCGTGAGCGCGTCCACACTTCATTCTGCTCGACTTGGTTGGCCTTTTAGTTGACCAGGCGAACTTACCGAGCAAAGTAGTAAGAAGTTCCGCGTGCAGTGCCGAAGCGAATAGAATAGCTTGAATGTGACCGAGAGAATGCAACCCGGAACGAGACGTTCGAGATTTTGTTCGTGGATAATAGTGCTACTGTTGCTTGTCTGTTTAATCGACGATACCATCGCTACGTGGAAAAGGCGGGAAGACAAGAATAAATGTCCTAAAGTAAAGGGCATACGAAATTTTGACATATCTGAGGTACGTACGTTTGATTGACAAGAATGTTTCGAATGTTTCATAGAAACTGAGCTTACTGTTGGGTACGTTTAATTGACAAAGATGTTTCGTGGAAATTGAACTTGTTAGATGAAATCTTAGTGTGTACATTGTATCGTACGTTTGAAAATTTGATCATCGCTGATATTTATTTTAACATTATACAAATTTAAGAGAATTTTTCATAAGAAAAAGTATTACGGTAATCGTTTAATACAAAGTTATTTTAGTATAATGAGATATTTATCGTTATTACGTGACACGTTATACTGACGTATTAATATTGACGAGCGGTTCCTGAATTTCCCTAAATTGCTTGCACAGAATAAAGTTCCAGAAGTTTCGTGGAAGCTGAACTTGTTGTTAAGTGAAATCTTAGTAAGTACCCTGTATCGTAGATTTCAAAACTTTAAGTTCGTTAATAGAAATTTGATTGAATGTATAGGGTGTCTCAGATACACGTGCAAGTGTCGTCAGAGAATTTCAGGGCTTTTCGTGTACTTTTTGAAAAATTGTATTAAACGAAATTTGACCTATATTTATGTCTGCATAATTTTTGTAATTCAAATTTCTTTCATCTCCATTTTTTCCCCGGAGATCTCAATATTAACTTCAATATTTATTTTTAAATTAAACTATAACATTTTTGAAATGTTTTTTTTTAATTAGAGAGCTATCTTCCCTACCAGTTTTTCGTTGTTTATTTATGAATTCGATTACTTGGTTTAGTTATACAAGTTTAACAGTATCTTCGTCGAGAACGTATTACAGTAATCCTTCACTACGAAGCTTTTTAGTATAATGAGATATTTATCGTTATTATATGCCATATTCCATTGACAGCTTTGTGACACGTTAATATTAACGAGCAGCCCCAGAATTTCCCGAAATTGCTTGTACAGAATCACGTTGAACACCGTGTTACGTATCATTCGTTGATATTCCGACTTCACAAAGAGACAATCACGACGGATTTTCGATCAATATGCATGGCAAATATATAATAATAATTACAGACAGCGCAATTGGAACACGTTTCGTGAATACTCTCGTTCGTATGTGCAAACGTACAATAACGTCCAAAAGTTTCAAGCCACCCAATAACAGAACAAAAAAGAAACCAATCTAACCTAACTTTAGGAATTAATTTTTTTTTAACGAATTTCTTTTTTTTATATATTTAAATCAATCGACATTAGGTCAATTGATATTTATTTCTGAAACGTCTATTATATATCTGCCAGACTTAGCCATTTTCAAAAAAGGAACTATCAGGTTGATGTATATGAAATGCCGTTTTTTTAAATGAAACTTTAAACGGAAAGAATTTTTTTTTTCTTCCAGAAAGAGTGTATTTAATCGAAATAATTTCCACATGATTTTATACATTTTTTTCAACGATTAACTATTTTTATCATTCCAAATTTATGTAAATAATTAATCTGTGAATTCGAAAATTCTTTGAATACTATGTTTGCGGTGTTTTTATTTCGAGATAATTTATTTAGTTTGTTGGAGAAAGATCTACTGAACAGGAGAGGATGTGGCGAAATTTCGTATTCTTGACTCGTTTTGGAATAAAGAATCACTCATCTTGAATTCATCAACATTGAACACATCAACGTTGAAGTGTCGTAACATCTACATAATTTTCTTCAAAAGCTAAATTCATATTTTCAGCAGACTTTGACAATCTTTTTTAAGTTCAAACTGATATACAAAAAAAAAAAATTGTACGAATATCCCGATTATTCATCATGCCAAATAATAATGTCTAAACAATTGTATTATAAATTTTGTTTATTATTCAACATACCTCTACTATAGCAAATTCCTTTTTCCTAACTATCGTGTAAAAAAAATTTATAATCAGATAAAATTTAATACACGATATCGACATATCAATTAGCACCAATCTAATATTTGAAAAATTAGGTTAAGTTGCCATACAACAGGGTGTTTCATAATATGTAAATCTGATTTCAGGATTTGGAATTTTTTTTTTATCTTATTGAATAGAATTTAGACGATATTTGTACAATTGGAAAGTATAATTATATTAAAATTGTGTTTCTATTGATTGCAACAGTTGTAATGGGGAAACTATGGGAGTTAGCCGTTTCGACGAGGTGATTTGTTTTTGCTGATACTATAGTGTGTGTACAGTAGGCAAGGACACGCGTAAAATATCACACATCTTCTTTCAAAGATTCCAGCCAACTTATTTTTAGAGCTATGCGCGTGTTTAAGGGAAGGCTATTCCGAAGTTTGCACGTATACGTGTAAACTTACTTTTCTTTTGCTAAATTTCTTTTCTTTGTTCGATTTCTCTATTTCTTTGTTTTCTTATTTTCTGTCATTGTAACCTTCTACAGAAGTTCTTTTGCTCATCGTTATCGTTTTCATTAATTTTTCTACCTCTTTGTTTCTTCTTTTTCTTTTTTTCTTCATGGTAACCTTTTACAGAATTTCTTTTCTTTTATTATTACCATTTTTACCAATGTTTCTAGTCCATTGTTTTTTCTTTTCTTCCATTTTGCAGAATTTCTTTTTTATTATATCATTTTTACCCATTTTTCTACTTCCTTATTTTTTTTAATCTCCGTTGTAATTTTTTGCAAAATTTCTTTACCTTTTTATTATCATTTTTATTAATTTTTCTATCCTTTTGTTTCTTCTTTTCTGTTTTCTTCTTCATTATAACCTTTTACAGGATTTCTTTTGTTTTATTACTTTTTTTTAGCGAATTTTGTACCTCTTTAGTTTTTGTTTCTTCGTTGTAGTTTGTTACTAAATTTCTTTTCTTTATTATCATCATTTTTCCAATGTTTCTTTTTTATTATAACTCTATCGAATTGTTCACACGATTAAATCGTTTTATTTTTTTTTTTAGCTCGTATTTCAGGGCACTTTACAATGATATACAAATTTATAGTATTGTTACAATTAAAAAGTATGTACAGAATTGTTTTCTTTCTCTTTCTTTTCTTGTTTCTGAAGAACACACTTAAATTTTGCAACACAGAGAATGTTTAGCTTCCTTTACTATAAGTTACCCTCAGAATTGTCTTTTCAGATACGCAATGAACTGAACCGTTTAGCTTCACTGATAACCCAAAAACCGATGATCCAGTAGTTATTTTTAGCACGATTTGCATTTATAATTTCCTACCAAAATTAACTATAAACGCACACACAAGATTTACGATATTCTGCAGATAAAAACAAATAACGAACCGTGAAATTCATTACGAAATTATATTAAAACTATGACGTCAATTATTTCATTTAGATGTCAGGGAAGTAACGGAACACCATTACTTATTTGTGTCACGCAGAATAACAGTGATGTAACTCTCGTTGTTGTTTGTCGTGAATTAAATACGAGCAACGTAGTGTTATTAATATTTATTATAATATCTATGGTATTGAAAATTTAATTACTCTTCGATTAAAATAGGAAGAAAAGAAGCTAAAATATATTTCGAATGTTTTCAGAATTAACACAGATTGAAATTTAAAATTTTGCGCTAAAATTATGATAGTATGTCATTTAACAAAAAAAAAAAGAAAAGAAAAAAGAAAACGACAGTAAAAATATTTTACACAGCAACTTCTACAACATCGAGAGTTCGATTATCTTTCGATTGATAAAATAGAACGATAAAGGGAAAGAAAAATTAAAAAATGGCAAAGTGGATGTTAAGGTACTCTTCGAATATCTTCCAAATCAACGCAGATTGAGATTGGAACGTTTACAATAAAATTGTAATTTAAAAAGAAAAAAAAGAAAGCGACTGACAGTGAAAATATTTTACAGAGCAACTTCTGCGACGTCGAAAAATCAATTATCTTTCGATTAATAGAATAGAACGATAAAGGGAAAGAAAAATCGAAAAATGGCAAAAAGGATGTTAAGGTATATACTCTTTGAATGTTTTCAGAGATAGACAGATAGGGGAAATGTCACACACGAATGAAATGTAGATATTCATCCTTTGCCTCTGTCGTGTTAATATTGACGTGCAGCTGAAATAATGATAATCACGACAGAGATGGATTGTCCTACAGGAGATGAATGCAGAGAGAAAGGGGGACAGTTTTGCATTGCATGCCGAACTAAATGACAGTCCACAAGCAACGATTGCAGGCGACCTACCTCGCGTAAACACCGGCGAAACCTCTCTACCGTGTTTATAACAGCCTGTGATACCGAATTTTCCACTCTCGCATAAATCATTCGTAGAATAGGGCTACATCGTCTATCGTGATCGACAAAATAACTGTGTATATTTTTCATGGTGACGAGGAATAACAGTACACACCTGATTCTTCATTTACAAAATAGATCGATTACCCCAGGAGAAAGAAAAAATAAATAAAAATGAAAAAAAATCTTCATCTAAGAAAAAGAATAAAAAAAAAAGGAAATAGATATTATTAAAATAAATATATTAGAAATATTTTCTTAGAATAAATATTAAAATTGGATATATAGAAATTACTATTGAAGTCATAGTTTCGCGTCTTTCCTGAAGAGATATTTATTAAAAATTTCACAGATATCCAAAAGTTGCGCCGAGACGTTCGATTTCTGCGTCGTGGCGCAACGGATCCCATCGAAGTGCCTAGCACCTTGATTAACGTAGTACTGTGAACTACAAAGAGGAGTATTAGGCGCGAACATTTTCACCGATTCGTTCACGAGTAGAAAACCGTTTGTTTCTAACCGATATAAAATTAACTTGTGTTTCCTTTACAGTTTCTCGGCTCGTGGTATATTGTACAATACTATGCAAGCTCCGAGGAAGCTCTCGCTTACAGATGCATGCGAGCCGAACTGTCGATCTCACCGGAAAGCACCGAGGTTACCATGAATTTCACTTACAGTTTCACCGACGATCCCATCAACGAGCAACTTGTTGGCAACATCACCTGGAAGATTCCTTCACACGAGTTACCTGCACATTGGGTGCACGCTGAGTATCCATGTAAGAACACTTTATGTGCATAGAACAGGGGAACCTGTTTTACTTTCAGCTTTGCTTAGAAATTACGTATAGTAATAAATTAAAGAGAAAAATCTGGTTACTGATAATCCACTAAAAGCGCCGAATTTTATTATATATTATTCACGAGAAGTTAGCAGAATTTTTAACGTTTGGCGATAAACGACAATCGTAGTTTGCGGAATATTCCGCGCTCGGTGATATAGGACAGTCAAGGCTCGCGGAATATTACACGCTTTGATGCAAATGGGTTAAGGCGTGGAAAACCATGGCGACAGTTGAATATAAAAGATATCTTCAGGGATTTATTTTTAGCGGAATTAATTCTTTCCTTTAACAATTATTAATAACTACGGAAAATGCGTTTTCTGAACTACTTTCTCTAAAAATTTGATGGGAAAATATTAATTATCGTAGGAGTAGTAACCAGCGTGAGAGGCCTTTAAAAATTTCTTCATTTCTTCATTTAAGAAATCGCAGACTTTAAAAAGATATGAAAGAAGAAATTTCGATTTTTGCAAGCCGTCACAGTGGCTTCTCATCTTAAATCGTCACAGAAAATATGAAATTCAGCGTGAATAGGAAAAAGAACTCGAACAAACTGAATCAGAATTAATTCATCTTCCTACTTAATTCGACGAATTAATTTTTCAAATTAATTTCGTTCGTCTAAGAAACAATTTTCCTACCAATACTATCACAAATTAGCTCTCTTGTTTTTTTTTTTTTCAAATTGCTAATTAATGAAATATTATTTTTGAAATTTTCTGTAGAAAAGGGAACATTAATAAAACACAATTAAATAACTTTTTATCAATGGTACATAGTAATATGGACATAGAATACGTCTATAGTTTATTTTACAAAGATTCTGTGTGTCTATCGTATTCATTTGAAGATATTCCAGCGTTGAATATCCAAACTAGCTTTATCAAGGGTCTAATGACGTTTTGACACAGCATGGAATCATTGATAACCCTGACAAAAAATGTGTCTCGATCAACTTGTCATAGGCAACTCTACTTTTCGAAAAGTACATTATCTTCTATCCCAGAAAATAAAAATATATCTCTTAAGAGATAACTTCTTTTTTCTCTCAATTTTTTTTTTAGAACGATAAAAGATTACATTTATTCAAGAGTAAGATATTAATATTCACGAGATATTAATTAAAAATAAACTTCTAAATAAATCACTACTTTGAACTTCTACATCATAAAAATTGATAACAAATAATAATTTCTAAATAAATCAATGGACTCCCTCTTGCTTTATAGTTTAAAAATTCTACAAACTCGTATATATGTTTCATGCAACGGAAATGCTAACTATAACACTGACGGAACGTCAGAATCCTCTTTCAAAAAGATAGTACTACTAACAACCGGAAGTTATAGATAACAGAATGAATTATTTTAGTGCCTGTCTACATGTAGTATCTTATTAGCTATGAGATTGTCATTTTTCTTGCATGATGCAGTTATTTAGGTAACAGTTAACTGCATATAAATATTAAAGTATAATACAACATTAATTTTGTTATTTTAAAATTGCAAAATTATTTTAGCATCACAAAATTCTGTTATTTCAATTTCTTCAGTATCAACAGTATCACGAATATATTTTATTGAAAATTGTTTATTAAATTGTAATTTCAAAAATATTGAAAAAAGGAGAATAATTTTAACAATTATTTTTGGAATTTATTTCACTGCTATTTGGTACATATATTGAATATTATGAATTATTATCTTTGAGAAAAATAAATCTTCAGAAGAAATGTTTTAAAAGTAAAATGCCCCTGTAATATGAGTGTATGCTATTTTATTTTACGTTCTCCATGTTGTTCACTGCACTAAAAGCTCCTGCGTCTATATTTTACAGATGAAGGTGTGTATAATACGTACGTGTTAGATTCCGACTACAGTTCCTGGGCATTGTTGATGCACTGTGCGGAACAAAGTAAAAGTCCTCGATATTTATCGAGCTTTATCATGAGCCGAGAACCAAATTTGGGAGCTAATGTAATTTCTTATCTCCGAGAGAAGTTACCTAGGTAAGTGATAACTTAACCCTTTGCAAATATATGTCTGGAGACAGCAGCCCAATTGTTTTTAGCGTTTGAGACTCGTTTAGATATTTTACCAAATTTAAAAACCACAAACTGACATAATTGATAAAAAGTCATTTGTGAATATCTCGTAAATTATGTAAGAAATGTTGGTTTATGTAGTATAAAATTTATAAATGTTATAACCGAATTTTCAAACTTACATCACCTTCCCTCTAAAATATTTTACTTAAATAAGAATAATTTCTATATTTTCAACTGTAACGATTATAGTCGATAATAGTAAATTTGTAAATATCGACAATGAGAGAAAGGAAAAGAAGCAAACTATATTCCTACAGTCAAAAATGAAGAAGATATAGAATAAGTTATTAGTTTTCGCACAGAAAAACATAGGAAGAAATTTTTTTTAATTATGAAAAATGAGAGAAAATTTAATTTAATTTTTTTTTTTAATTTTTTTCAGAATTGTCAATATTAACACAGAAAGTAATAACGATAATACTAATTTCTGTATATTACCAACGAGATAAAGAAGAAATAAATTCTTTTATTAATAGTCTATTTCTTCTTTCTCTCATCGTAACGATACATAGAACTTAGTATCACTGTAACTATTTCTGTGACAATATTGGCAGTTTTGGAAAAACAGCGAAGGAAGAATTGCGTGAAAACCTAATGAAGTTGTGTGAAAATAATCTCTTCTGAATTTCTATCTCACGAATTTCTGCACAAAGGTACGATATCGATCTGGAGTACATGTTCCCCATGGATCAGAATCAATGCAACAAGACAGAGACCTCTGAGATGGACTCGTTGATTCCACCATCGGTGATGCTAAGAAGAAACTACGCTCTACGGAAGCATCCATTGAAAGGGAAACATCGACGTGATTAAATTTAAATTAAACTCACTTTTATGTCTGTCATAATACTCTGTCAATAAATACACACATCTATATTTAAAAAAAAAATACAGGATCTTGGCCAAAAATACTAGCTACCCCATAGAATACGAGTTATTGAAAAATAGTTTTGCATTACGAGGGAATGAAACTCGTAAAATGTGAAGAAAAATCATTTTTTATTAATTTTGTCAATATTTCGCTACCATTTACCCCAATTACTGCAATCACAGCAATTTTTTTCAGATTTTTATCTTTTTTAAAAAGAAATTTATCCTGCTTTTGTGGTTTTTTGACATTTTTTAACGTTTCGAGGAAAATTTGCAACTTCCAAAGTATTAACAGCAAAACTAAAGCCTAGCTGACGTGTGTTAACAGCTAATTGTAACTTTCAGGAAAAAATTATAGATCGTTTAGGTTAGATTAGGTTAGGTTGTTTCATGACCCACTGTAAACTTTATCAACTGTTTTAAAACTTGTTTAAATTGGCCAGGTAAAATAAGAAAATTTCCAAGAAGCAATTTTCACAATAAGTTGTACTAATAAAAGTGGTTAATACTTTTGGTCAAGGCTGTAGACACCCTTGGAACATCGAAAAATGAAATCTTAGACTTTCCTCTTTTTCTTTCTTCTTTTTCATTTTTCAGAAAACTTTATTTCATTACGTTCTATTTTCGTTTCCTTTTAATTCAATCTTTCCCAAGAAGTACTTACAATTAAACACTTGGAGGGCTGTTGTAATAAATAAAATACTCTGTATGATGTATGTTTAAATTTGTAATATATGAAGGTGATATTAAACTTCTAATACTGTAATTGAAAGCATAAACTGTAATTCGTGGATTTGAAAACTCAAATCTGGACACTATGGTGCTTGATTTACGGGTCAAAGTGATCCTACGATCGTCCGGCGTGTTAATCTGAGAACGTCCATCTTCCTAGGGTTAATGAACCATTTGTAAAATATTTTACTATAGCGGATGATCGAATTATTATTAACGCTTCGGAAATTATGTATCATTTGTTTTAAATTCGAGCAAAAACAGAGTTGAAAATATACTTAAAATTATTGCAAAATGTACAAAATTATTCAAAATTAAAAAAAATATATATAATATTTTAGACATGGCTCGAAAAGAACCTGAATCCGCCTGACATGTTAGTCCAAAGTTCCAAGATCGAATTATTAACACCTCGAAAATGATACCAAACGCATAATTAAATATTATTAAATGTTTACATTAATTTAATTTATTTAATTAAAACATTTGTAGGATAAACTATAAATTTTTATTATTATTTACAATTTTAACAAATATTTATTGTATTCGTAAGATTTGAAATGAAAATGAAATATTTTATAATTCAAATTATAAAATCAAAATTTTAGAATTGTAAAATATAAGAATAATATCTACGAATAACCTGACACCTTCCTTTGTACAGAACTAGCAAAGTTACTTAAAATCCTTATTTTCCCTGTTTTTCTTAAGCGTAATGTTTACTGGTTGAACGTGTGTTGCAAATGGCGGTAAAACACCATGTGTCGATAACTTACTGGCTACAACATCGATTGTTTGGTCACAGACGAGATAGAGGATAAACTAAATCACTTCATGGGACATTGTATCCCACGTTCTGAAATACCGATCGTTTAAAAAAATCCGAGGTTTTATAATGCCTCCTATGATTTAGAGCGATGAATTTAAGAACTATATATTCAAATATTAAGCATCGTCTTATTGATCAGTCGATTATTTATTACTCATTTTTAGTCGATGAGCAAAGTTTAATCTAAATTTTATTAGGTGTGTAAATAAGTTCGATTTCAAAGTATTCCCCATTATTTTCTACTGTTTTTACTTTTACTTATAAATTGGAGTAAATGTAATTGTAGTAATTGTTATAAACTTCAAACTTAGCGTAAATAGAGAAACTTTACGATATGAATTATTTCACGGTTTTGCAATAAGCGAACATTGAGTAAACATTTAATTCGCATAAACAATTATTTAACATAATAATCTTACCTTTACTTTAGCTATTCTTAACCAATGGCCACAGGTCCATACGATTTTTCATTGCTACAAAATTTCAATTTAGTGTAAATAACGAAAACTGACAGGATAAATTATTTTATGATACTACAAGAAACAAGTGTTGAATAAACATTTAATTCGAGAGTACCGTGTGCGTGTCTTCTTAGAGATTTACGATTTCGTAGCGAATTAATAAAGTGTCTACTGTTTTTTACTATAACCACAACTGATTGACATTTTTTAACACTTCAATAATATTAAATTTACCGAATCTTTGAATATCGTAGTTTGCATGAGAAAATAATTAACGTTACAATTGAAAAAACGTACATACATGACACTCGTGTGTCATACACAACGAATTATTATATTTTAAAGACCCGCGTAATACTTTCACACGAACAATCATAACGGTTTTCTAGAGCCTAGAATACGTATGGCAAAATAGTATATTGTATGATCAATCTACGTTATATTTCGTCTATGGTTTCACGTTCAAATGAACACGTACCTTAATACTTACTATTTACATAGCAGTGCATTATTTTAAGTACACTTTTTACTCACCAGAGATCGCTTCGAGCAGTTTACGTTTGACGCGAGTGAAATTCAATTCGAAACGCGAGATTGTGTCGTTCAGTTTGATATTTGTGACAAAATTAGTTGGTGAAATGCATAATTCCTGTGGCCAGGTGAACAAGTGCATTCTTAAGTAGCTGTTACTATTGACGTAAGTAAAATCATATAACAATTGTAGATTTATTACGTATTCGTGAAGCTAGCTAATGTGTGCTGCACTCGAAATTTATATCTCAGAGAACTTTATAGAAATTTATATCAAAAGAGCTCAGATATAATCTTTTATAATGAAATAAAACGTGTGTAAATCATTCCTCGAGTGCCTTTATTTTTTTCAGTTAACTACGGTACATGTAAAAGTATAGAATTCTATATTTCTTGTACGATTATAAGTGCACTTGTAATTTCAAGTTATATTTAATTCCAATTTCAACCGCTGCTCATACCGCATTCTATGCTTAATCGGTAACGTTGGAAATGATACGCAAATGTTGGTAACACGAAAATATTAAAGCTGCTGCAAAAAATTCATTAGACAATAGATTTATTCTCTTTTCTCTATGTTTATAATAGGAAAAAGTGAGATATTTTTTAATAATACACATCTTTATTTTGTTGAATATGAAATGTATTCTGTATCGATATTCTTTGTATTCTATTTGATACATTTACGTTCTACTAGATGGAGAAACATGTTCTATAAATCTGTGTCCAAATGTATCAGAAATCTCTCTTATCGATATATAAAGAAACAGTAGAGAATTAAATATTCACACACGACTTCTTATATAGCAATAAACTATTTTAATTTTACACTGCAATAAGAATATTAATAATTTATCTGCAGACTTTAGTTTTCTACCAAGTGTTCAATTATGGATTATCTAAATTAGGCCGTGAAATTCGTAACTTTGAAAAATATTAACAAAAAAAATTCGTAACGAGTGAGAATTGTGAGAAGAGGTGTTAAAATCACGTTAGATAATAAATTCGCATAATGAAAATTTCATAATAATTTCGCGAGCACAATAATTAGTGAATAGATGAGAAATTCATTGCAATTTGTGTGCCTGTGAAAATGACGCAGGAGAATTTTATTAACTGAATTCCACGATAAATTTTTAGCTTTGTTGAGAGGCAATTGCACGTGTGTAATATTATATGACATCGTTCAAACCGTTCTTGATTTCGAGGCAAACATCTGCAAGTCTATATGTTTCCCCCCTTTTCTGGACAAACACATTTGTGACCATTCAAGTAGTCAATATACGGGCAATTGAAATTCATTATATTTCATCAGATCTCATTGATCATGACTACGAAAGTGACAAGCTGATTTGACGCTAATTATCGAGGTTCGATGAACATTCACAACGATTCCAGGGAATATGTCATATTGGATGCATCCAGTGGCGATAGTTAATTATTGTTGAACTTCCGTTTATCTTTTGTTGTGTCATTCTTTATCTGTGCTTTGATAATCCATTTTTGTCCAACATCAACGTTAGTCCACTTGAAAAATATCGTTGAAATGTAATTCTTCTAAATTTTGGATGTAATATATATAGTTTATGATAAATAATAAACTTTAGTATATATAACAGTATATTTATTGTTTATATACGAATAGTTTATAAAAATATTGATTTGTGAAATCGAAGATGTAAAATTTACTTTCAACTATTTTAAAAATAATAATAATAAAAATTTTATTACCGCTAATATATATACATGTGTATATTATTTTTATGGATTATTTATTCGATAATAATAATTTTATTTAATAAAATTTAATAATAAGCAGATATTATAAAAAAAATCCTTGCAGAATTAATAAAATTCTTATTGTTATGACATTTTAAATAACTTAAAGCAAATTTTACGTTTGGTTTCACAACTGAATATTTTTACAAACTATTTGAAACATATAAATATGTATATATTAAAAATAAATATATTTAATGGCAATCAGTGTAAAATTAAAGTTACAAAATTAATCAGTTCGTTATTTTTAATATTGTAAAAATTTAATGTATGTTGAATGTATCCAAATAAGTATAATGAATGAATGAATCTTAATAAACAATCAAATATTAATTGTACAAATAATATAATTAAAACACTAGTATAATTTATTTAATAATAAAATTTCTCTAATTAAATTTATCGATACAAGAGCAGTTATATTTGATGAGCAAAGTATAAATCATATTAAAGATATTGTAGGTATCAATTATTATTCCTTTATTTAAAATTATTAAACGTCTATTAGTTTATTTATAAATAATATTAATCAAGTGAAACATTTCAAACGAACGTGATCCATGTGAAATTATTATTAAAATATCTTCCTGCAAATTCTTATTATATTTTGTATATTATATTATACTGTACAAAAATCATTTTTACATTTCTCTATCGATTTATATGCACTGTATTCGGTGACAAGCATCTGCCTCTGTTTGATTTATGTCAGGATATAGATAAGGATGGAAAGCTGCCATATGTTTTATTATCAATCTTTTTAAATCATGTAGAAAGATCATTAAAATACACTTCTTGGACAAAACGTATAAATTCTTCAAATTTAATCAATGGTATATTAAACATAACCTCAAATATAGTTTGCTTTTTATGTCTATTTTTATTTCGTATTATCGTTGTAACATTTTCATAAAACTTCAAACGATCTATATTTGTATAACATTTTTCTCTTACTTATATCTGTAAAATATATTAATGACGTTTTGAAAAAAGTTCAGGCATCCTGTATACAGGGTGGTTCATTTAAGTAAGGTCATCTAAATATCTCTTCGAGTTGTGTGATCCAAAAAATATTTATGATGCAGTTTACATGGTTTTGAAAAATTTGTATTTTTTGTAGTCAAGCCTCTGCAGCCATGTTTTATATAAAACTTCAATTTTTAGAAATCAAGATTACTTCAAGATCATCGTATTATACGTGTCTGGACGTATTTTTTGATCAGTCACATGATGTGATAAAAAATTATAGTTGTACGTAAAAACAAAATACAGGTGGTATTGAAAAAAGTCATGGAAAAATGAAATTTCTCAAAAAACTTTTCCTCCCTCTAATTGATTTCTTAAACTATTAACGCCCACTGTACTCAAAGAACCGGAAAGATTTTTTTTGACTGTTGCTGATATCTGCCAATAAAACTTTCGCACTTTTAATTGTTTCTTCACTTATTACTTTATAATAATACATGTTTTTCATACACTTGAATAAAACCATATTTTATGTCTTTAATGTAAGCTCATTTTAATAAAATTTGTCAAAAAGTAACATTAAAATAATTCCAGATTTCAAATAGGTGTTAATCTGTTAAAACCGTGTAAACTAGGTGAGAAATATTTTTTGCATCACAATTTTAAGAGATATTTAGGTGGTCTTATTTAAATGGATCACCTTGTATGTACAATAAGACACAGAAGTATGTGTACCCTCTTTTAAAACAGAATTATTATTCAGATAATTTATATTCCACCGATGAAGGACGACGATAAGTCGGCTGTGTACATAGAATTTCACGATGCGCCTAAGCGAATTGGTTGGGAAATAAATTTCTAAATCTGCATGTTGTCCCCTATTCCCGCATCTATCGAATAGTCATCATTCGACTTACAAAACCGATGGGAAGGTCCCGGAACGTTCAAGTCATCAGCTGCTCGGTTTGACACACCCCTTGCATAAATGGAAGAATCGTTGTAGAACGGACAGGGTGCCATGGAATCGGTTGATCCCGCAGAAACGATAAATTTCGCTTAGCGAACTACGACGAACTCCTAATTTCTCTGCAGGACATCGTCAGACGTGCGTCACTCTTGATCTCACGAATTCACGCCAGCGAAGCAATATGCTGGCCACCCATGGTTTCCACAATCGATCTGGAGAATGTTAGGATACGATCGAACATCTTCCATTCTTCGTTTTCCCTTTCTTTTTCTCTGAGCTGAATTTTATTTCCTTAATTTAATAAGAATTATCGTTGCACTTAATTCTTATTCATTGAGAGGAAGTTTAATCGAATAAATAGTTTGATGTATAACGATAATCTTGGAAGGATTAATTACTAAATGATTATTTTATTTTATTTTAAAGTTCTCTTGGGAAATTGTTACAGAATCTTCACTAGAAAAAGAGAGAAATCAGTTTCTTAAAGAGTTCGTACTCTCGATAACCTCTAAATAATTATTTCGAGTCGATTTTATTAATATTTGGAATTTCTTTAATATTTTTCAATAGAGTAGTATTAAATCTTTATATTGATAGAAAATAGAAGGAAGAAATATTTTACGATCAATTTGAGCAAATACCTCTTTTAAAATCTTTATTCTTGACTCTAACCTCCAAAAGATTATTTCTAGTCGATTTTATTAATATTTGAAGTTTCCTTAAAATTCTTCTAAACAATTTTTATACTACTAAAAAATAGAAAGAGAGAATAATCCATTTTTAAACCTAATTCGAGCGGAAACCTCTTTAAAATCTATATTCTCGAGTCTAACCTCCAAAAAATTATTTTGAGCCGAGAGTATGGATTTTAAAAACAGTTTCCGCTCGAATTATGTTTAAGAAATAGATGTTTCTGTTTCTACTTCTTAGTAATGAAGGTTCTAGAATATTCTGCTGAGAGAATTTTGGAGAAATTCGAAGTATTAATAAAGTTAATGTTTGAAGTAAAGTTTGAAGTAAGATTTAAGGTAGTATATAACTTCCTGGAGAAACTTTAAACTCGTTTTTCTCGTAACTACGTTTTTCAAACTATTAGTATTTCAGAAAGTAATGTGCCAATTAACTTCAAATTATGTATACATCTTTCTGTAGTCTTCACCAGAATTATAAAGATAATATATAAAAATATCTTTCAGTTATTCGACTACAAACTTTTATACAAATTCATATTTTTGAGAACATAATAAAAATAATAGAACTTCAGCAAGAAATTATTTCACCTACTGTTACAAAGAAAAATTAAAAATTGGTTAAATATAAATTATAAATATTGTTGAAATATAAAACAATGTCTTATAATGCTACATACTAGTCCATTACACAAAAATGATGCACAAATATGTTTCCATGATTTAATTAAAGAAATAGGCTTATCTTAGTGTTGTAAATGTTTCAATTTCTTCAAATTTTGAAAGAACACTGTAAGATCTAAGTGAAGAAAGAAATAGTAACAGAATAAAATATTTACCAATTATTCTGAACTCTAATTCACAATTAAAAAAACAGAAATTATTAATGAAAATTTCCAGACAAAAGAAAAGTGTTGCATTCACTATAATCAAATTTCATTTTTTTAACATATCCACCTAGCAATGAATATCAACGTTAGTGTTGAAAATAACATTTTAAATTAAAGGTAGAGGATTATGTGAAGCAATATGGAAGAGAAAAATGGATAAAACCTGTTCATTTTCCACATATTTGCGAGCGAATAACTTTTCAAATTGTATAACATTGTAGGTGTCTGTACGTTATGTGATACGTTGTTCTGTGAATTAGAGGAACTTTGTTTCTTCTGTATCTGACGATGTGTACTGTACCTACCAACAGGATTTCGATATGCATTATTGCATTAACCAGGCATTAGTTACGATTCCCTCGTATTCGGGAGTAAATCTCTAATGATTAATTTGATCTTCCTAACAAGCGGCTTTCGTCTTTGTACAATGGAAATCGGATTACCGATAATTGGTTGTCATCTATGCACATTTCTGTTATTTAAAGTAACTAAGAGTTATCCAGGCAGGTAAGAACATTACAAAAGAGATTACGTTAACGAAAATCCATTTCGATGGAAACTTTGTGCAATTTCCTCGTCAAATTACATCGGTTGTTTAACAATAATTAGTGTTAGCCAATATTGTCACCGGTAGCGTCCAGTTGCTTTAATTACTCTTATTGAAATAGTAGATTGATCGTCCTGTGTTACGCACTAATAGCGTTTAATCGTTCCCCGTTCAATCACGTGTTACAGAAAATCAAATTTTGTTTAAATCCATCGGATTCTTTCTAATAAGATAGGCTAATGTAGAACTCACAAAAATCCGGAAGAATATACTAAATTTCTCAGAGCGAGGTCTATTTGATACATTCATTCCTCGATTTACATGCTATTTTTTTTACACGATTTCGTTTTTACACGGTTTTAAAAAATAAGAACTATTGAAAACAGAAATTTATGCTGAGCACGTGTTTGTACAGTCATTATTTTAGCACCGTTCGTTCGTTAATACTGAGATTAAACCTTTGGAGAAACAGTGATAGAAAAAGTACTTCTTAAGAGGAAAAGCTTTATCGAAGCTTTATTATTTATTGAATTAAAAAGAAGAAATAATTGATTTAACATTTAACTCGTTTCATTTTTATTTTATAATTGAAATAAATCTACAAAACATTTTTTAAACTTTCCCTATATGCTCTAATAAAAAAGTTACGAAAAGGCGATCTTGATTATTTCTTGGTGAAATAAAAAAATTATAAAAGAGCAATCTTTATTATTAATTCCAACTAATTACAATTTTCTGAGGAACTTTTTTTTATATGTCAACGAATAGACTTGTCCTTCTAATTCTTTAAGAAACAAAAGTAACACGTCGTTTGGTCCAGTTTTAATTTACCAGATTTTTTAACGAAGTGTTCATACTTTTACGAGCAGCAGTGTATAGTTTCCTTATACATGCATGATCAAATCATAACACAACTTTCAACAAGTGTCTGAATTATTTAAAATGTGATTCTTTCCTAGAAACATCCATCTCTGTTTCTTATTGACACTTTGCACATTGATGTACAGAAACACTTAATAATCCAGTTTTAAATCCCTGTTTAAAGGTATTTTGAATATTGTAACAAAGTAGAAAAGCCGACAAAATTACCGATAAACATGTAGAACTAGAAAATACCAGTATAATACCGGTATTTTATGTTTCAATAAAAGTCTCTAATTAGTATTACTTCTATGATCATACGGGTAATTAAATTTTTAACGACATCGTTGATAAGCATCCATACTGATCTAAAGAGAACACAACAAGTAAAGAAGACTTCCGTTTCCCTTGCTTATTGGATTTAGAAATTTTGATGCTCGTTTGTCACCATTTATCGTGCAATTTCAGAACAATTTATTATTGCTTTTAAACAGCACAAGTAAACGAAGGGGAAGCACAGCGGGCTTGAAACGAGATATTTTAAGGGCTTCGATGAACTAATAGGTCCGTGTGACATGTCAAATCATCAGGGGGTAAATGAAAGTGAAGTCTTAATTGAAACGCCATTGTATGTGTCATCTGGACTGAAGTTTGTTGCGTCGCCCGTTTAGGGTACTAACGACGCCAAGTATATTCACGTTGCAGAAATGTTTCAGGAAGGCTAATTTCGTTTAAACGATTAGAAAAACACCCTCTTCGTGATATCCATGTATCTCTCCCGCATTTAACTCGATTTGCATTATACGAAAGAATTAAAAATATGCCTTTATCCTCAATTTTCTTGTTTTTTTAAGCGTCAAAACGGTTCCTGAGGACCTGCTTTAGATTTTTAAGCGTTGATCAAGGTGAAGTTTAGGATTAGCGAAAAACGAAAAAATAACTATTGAAGCTTTATAGCATGCCCAGCTTCAAATCGTTTCGTCCACAAAGGGTTAAGAACCTACGCGTTAGAACATTGCTGAAATATATGAAATAGATGAAATTTCGTTAGACATCGAGATATATAAATCAGGTATACTGTTCCGAATATATTCGTAATATTGTTGGTCGTTCCCGTCACGAAACCAGATAGCCGGTTGTCAATTTATGACCAACTGTCTCCAGTACGAATAAGGAAGAAATAATTGGACATAAATCCATCTGTGGCGATTCGACGTGGTCATTATGCGAGCAAAAGCGCGGCTTGACTCAAGTGGAACGCAAATAGAGGCCGCGTACGCAACCGCACCTACTAAATATTACCTGGCCTCTGCCTGAAATATACTAGTGATGATAAATAGGACACGATAAGTGGCGTGTAACCTGTAGGCGGTAGTGGACATATCCGTTAGGGAGGTCACGGAAATTTGAGAACTCAATATGCTTCGAGTAGACATACGCTGAGACAAAATAATGATGTGTTCCTTTTTCTTCAGCTATTGATATGTACATCTACACCGATGGTTTTTCACATTGTCATCGTATGTGATTTAACATGGAATACAGTAACTAAGCATTCGAACGCTTTTACAATTTCAAAGGATGATTTAAATCGATCAAATTTATTTAACGAAGGATATAGTAACTGTTTAATTATTGTCAGCGTCTTGGTAGGAGCTTTGAAAGATTGGTTCTGCTAAAAAGGGTCTAGTAGGTTAAGGAGGTCAAAAGTGCCCTCCAACCGATTTGGTAGTGCGATACATCATTCGATAGCTTACCAAAAGAAAACATGTGACACCAAGTTTCAACCCTCTAGCTCGATCGTGGGGGTAGTTACAGAGCAAATTCGAATTATCAGTTTTTAGACTATTTTCCCTATTTAGTGATAAGAAAAACTTCTGAAAAAAATGTGACATATTACACACATGAAGGCACATCTTAGGAAATTTTTTACAACTAAGATTTGTGTACATAAAGAAAAGGGAATTCTCTTTTTTAGGTTTAATTGCAGTGTTAACAAACCAATGGTATTGAAAAAAATAACTATGTAGAGCATAAATTTCTGTTTTCAACAGTTTGTACTTTTGAAAAGCGTGTAAAAGTTATTATGTAAGAGAAAGTACCATGTAAATCGGGGGATAGATGTATACAAATGTTCAAAGTTACAATTTCGCGTTTGATACTCTCGTTAACGAAATGAATATCTGAACCGTGGCAACGGTATCCTCAGAAAGTGATAATTTTCGTTCTTTGATCTTGACTAGCCTGCAAATAATATTCCTGTTTTCACGTATCGTCGATTTGAAGTACTAGTTTGATTCTTGATTTGTGGTGAGCCTCCAATCGCCTCAATGAATGGTTAAAAACTACAAAGCACCCCAACGATCCTGCCCTATCCTTTTCGTTGGATTTCAGGAACCTTTTCAGAGGCTCGTTTCCTCGATTCGTTTTCCCTCCCTTTTTCACCCTGTGTGTATGTACTATATGCCACAGGAAGGGAAGAAATTTCCGTTCCCTTTCATCTTTCGAGAGGAAGCTGTGTCTTCACGTTGACACATACAGATGACGTATAATTGATATTTATATGGAAGACCGCTTTATGAATACACGTAACATAGTTGTCTTAATTATTTCGTGTCCAGTAACGTGGAAAAATACCCGAACGACGTGACACGCGGGAAAATGTCGTTTTATTAATAGTAACTGCTTTTCCTGTAGGATAAGGGAGATTCGGAGCTTCTCAGTGTTTGGTTATTGATAAATTACGTGGGATAAATATTATTGTAACGATTATTATGTTCAGTAAGACATACGGTAGTTCACGAAAATAGTTGAACACCAATTTAATATAGAATCACTTTTTTTAAATTGTATCAAGCGACTTGAGCTTTTTTGAAAAGTTAGGATTGGTTTGTTAGATGACGTGTAAAAAATTTGTTTAGAAGATTATAATTGGTCGAAATTATGAAGAAAATGATAAAGATTGCTTTTCTCTGCTTAACTAACAGTAATTGCTTTTCCCTAATGTTAAAAAATTAAAAAATCGACCACTCCTCGAAGTTTAGAGAAGTCAGTTCAACTCAAATGTTCAAACGCATCCAAACATAGTTCTGGAAATTTAAATTTGGCAAATTTGTAATCAATTTCTCCTATTAGCAAATTTCGAAGCAAAGGATCTGTGATATTTTTTTCTAATTGATGGTGACTTTTTTGTTTCTTATAATTATGTACAGTATTGTTATTTACCCATGAAATTTTTCGAATTTCACAATTTAAGCTCTGTGCTTCCAAGACTTTTTTTTCGTAAAATAGGGATATTTTAATATTTTATAATGATGTACATTATCGTTAGTTTCCCATTCAATTTTTCGAATTTCGAAACGAAGACTCTGTGCCTCTAGAATTTTTTTTATAATTAATTGCGATTTTTTTATATTTTATAATGATGTATACTATTATTAGTTTCCCATTCAATTTTTCGAATTTCGAAACGAAGCCTCTGTGCCTCCAAGATTTTTTGTATACTTAATGTCGATTTTTGTCTATCTTATAACGATGTACACTGTGGTTAGTTTCCCGCGATATTTTTCGTATGTGTAATTTTTTCTTCCATTTCTTTCACCATTCCCTTCTCGTAGTTCACCCCTCTTTTGCTACGCGCTATCGAAATATCGTGTTTGTCGCCAATTGAACATCTGCATTATCGCTGCCAAACATCGTCCTCGTTGACTCCGGCTGTTCGTTAAATCGAAACATATTGTATAGACAAGGACTGGAGGTCTGATATAGATGGATTGTTTCGCGATAACGTCTACCATATTTAGTCCCCCTTTTCCCGACTTTTTGCCGCCCATCTTTGTGTCGATGCTTCGCACTGAACAATCACGGAGGTCATATTTTATTTCTGTTACCTTTCACGCTTTGCGCAATCAGTATTTCTTAGATTAAAGGACACTCTTTTTGCACAGTACCTTTTTTCTTCCCTCCTTTTTCTTCTTTCTCTTTTTTTTTATACATTGAATCGAAGTCGTTAGCGAGGATTCGTAATTTTTTTCACGTATTAGGATCGTTTGTATCAGATGTTGAGAAGTCTGTACAGATTCTCACGTATTTCTTCAGATGAAGTTAACGTATCGCAAACTATTACGTGTTTACAACAGTTTCAGTCGTTTTTTCTTACCTTTCTTTTTTTCAATCAAGTTCGTTTATTTGTAATATCGCTACAATATTTTCCCTCGCTTTCTACAACCTTCTTCTTATGTTAATAGGTTCAAACCATGATTATTAACCGTTTCACTACGTCAGATTTTAGCGTGTAACGTGCATAGTGAAAGGTAGATGTTCAATTCGCAGTCGTAAAATTTGTCAGACTGTTTCCAAAGGTGTCGAAATTTCAAGTTTGTTTCGGTAATTAACCCCTTGCCTTATGACAACGAGTTAGACACGTGACACAGATTCTGGCTGAGATTCAACAAACACAGTTACATTAGTAACAAACCTTATTTTCAATTCTAACATTGCTGTTAATTTATAAGACCAAGAATTATGGATTGTAATTAATCTACAATACATTACTGTTTGGTATGTAAAATGGTATTAAAAGAATAAGTTGCTGATGCTTAGACCTATAGTCAGGAAAAGAAATCATAGGTTAAGGGGTTAAAACGGAAGTGCGCAGAGGATAAAAATACAGGTTAGATTATGCTAAAAGAGCGGTAACAGAGGATCATAAGAAAATCTTGAAAGCGCCCATAGACGCCAATAATAGCGAAAGGGTTAATACTGTCATTAAAAAAAAAAAAAAAATAAACAATTAGTTCAGAAAATAACGTGACTTCGATATCAAGATGGTCGATGGAAACTTCTGCAAACATCTAATAGATAAGAATTTTATCAGCTCTATTAAATTTTACAGAAATTTACAGCTATCGCGAATAAAAGATAGAAGATGTGAAAGAATGACCTCTTGAAGTCAAACTCGGTTTGTTCTCCAGTTGAGATTGAAACGAATCTCGTTTAGAATTGGGTGTTCAGTTAGGTGTTAAACGAATCGTGTTCTCTCACTTTACCGTATCTCTCGTATGGAATAAAATATATTTCAGCTGGTGAATCGTTTTCATCGAGTAAGAACAATATACAGTATCCGGTGCACAGTTCTGTCAGGGGAAGGGAATAAAGGGTGGGGTGTTAATGCTATTTAACGTTACATTTAACAGGATTATTACGTAATAACGTGCATTGTACCATGTAACTCTGAAATATATAAATATGCATTGGCTTATGAGGGTCGAATGCATGTGCGGTTCACCTGAGTTGAAGTTGAATCGTTATGCTAACGAGTACATCATGCTTTGGTGATGCGCGCGTGTTTCTTTCGTGCACGTGTATAGAACGGTGTAGACACGTGTGTATATACGAAAGGAAAAGAGAAAGAAAATGATCGACAATGAACAGTGATTAGAAACGATCGAAATACTACTTTAACAATCGTTCCATGAAATGAACATTGTATAGTTGTATTAGACAATTGTTTATAATACTAACAAAATCAATTTTGATAATTATATCGATCAAAGTACACTAGTTATTAGGTATTCAGTAATTTTTAAACGTGTTGTTTGAATGGTAATTCTGACGAGGGAATTTTGGTAATTTAAATATTACGAATTTTGAAATTTCGCAGGTTTGTAGTAGACTTCAAGAAAAGTATCGAGCAATCTTTAATATGAAAGTGTAAACAATAATACGAACAAAATTATTTATCTTTACTTATATATAATATCAAACTTTTATTATAAACATTTATTGTCTCTACTTTAGTTTGATAACACTTATCTCCATTTAAGAGCTATTTTCATCGTAAACTGAAACAGAGCGAAAAAAGGAAATAAAAACAAAAATTGCTCCATACTTTTCTTGAGTTCCTCTACAAATCTGCAATGTTTAAAAGAAAAATCGTAATTTTCGAATTTTCGAAGTTCCCTTGTAAAGGAAACCTAATAAAACACGAAGAAGTATTTGAAAAATTTAATAAGTCGAATCAACATATATTTAATAGATGAAGAATTTATTTTTTAGCAATCGAAAGTAATGGTTCCGCCTCCTCGGGGCTAGGTACTAACCTAACTCAGCCTAACCTAACTTTGAAACGTGAAACAGAAAAGGGAACTTAATATAAATAAATACAAAACATAATAAAATATAGGAATCAGAAATATTTACTTCTCAGATCACAAAATTGTTCAAAAATTAATTTATTGTACCTATATCTAACCTACACACAATCCTGAAAGAAATAATCAGGAAGAAAGCAGGATAAACAATAAAACAAATCTAATAGAAAATGAGAAAGACAATTTTTTATAAATATAGTAAGTAAAAAGCAGTAATGAGCTAAAGCTCGAGCTGCATGAAATCTCAGAATCGAAATGAAGAAAAAAAGAAGTTTTCAATATAGTTCTAATATTTCTCGTTGCTATAAAACTTCACAAAATACGATTTCAGCACATGCCTATTAAAGTTCGATAAGTACAATATTCGAAAGTATAATAATCACATAATAATAAATGATTAATTACCTTTATTTTATACAGAATTGAAAATGTCTAATCATAACCATAACTGTACGAGTGGACAAAGATTATCAACTAGACAGTGTACATACACGAGCAATTGTGCAATGAACTATACAGTGAAGCATCGTTTACCGAGCCATTAGATAGACACGTATGGTCACTATTTTTGTAGTTTAATTTACTGTGCAACTTTTACGATATACTTGCTTCACACATCCCCTCTATATTTCTTTCTTTCTCTTTTTTCATTTTCTCTTTTATCAACTGTACCATTCAGTTTGAACTCGTAGCCGGTTATTTACGAGCTGTGTGATTTTGGCAATGATCATTCCAAGTCATGGGATTATCAATCGTGCTTGCAACGTCTCGTTGATCAGATGTGTCAGAAATGTGGTGTTTCGTTCAACGC
Source organism: Anthophora plumipes (assembly GCA_951804975.1). Taxonomy (NCBI): domain Eukaryota; kingdom Metazoa; phylum Arthropoda; class Insecta; order Hymenoptera; family Apidae; genus Anthophora; species Anthophora plumipes. The sequence continues at coordinate 11,903,328 of OX638123.1, read as the reverse complement.
TTCGCTTATCACAGAAAAATAAACGAGTAAATGATTATAGATGCATTGCAACGACTATTAACCTATTTACCGACGAAGACTCGCATAAATCCTACTTACGCGATATTAATGTATTGTTATACAGGGTATTTCGAAACATATGGACGTAACTTTAGAAAATCGTTAAAATAGGGAACAAAGTTCGTATAAACATTTTTGTACAAATTCAAATCTTCGAGAGTGTAGTATATTATTTCACCTAACCAGGTATTATAGGACTGAGTTACTAAAGGCAGAGTTAAATTTAGAAAGTGAAAAAATGGGAAAATATAGAAATTCTATTATTGCTCGTAGGGTGTTCCTTAACCTCTTGCTGTACGAATTTTCAGTTACTACGTACGTTAGTCCCAAATGTGCACTGTTCCAATACAATTTGAAATAAAGAAAGTCAAGATATTATATACCAATTTTTATTTGAAAGTAATCTATCTTGAATTCAAATTAAAGTTAGACCTAAAACACAAACTTGATAGACGTATAAATACTTCTTTTATCACACCTTGACCATAACCTATGTACATTACAAGTGAGACTTTATTATACAGCCTCTAGCCATCAAGTCAGGACCACTACTAATTTTCTGAATTTTTCATGTTTTCCGCAAAGTTAAAAGGCCTGTTGTGATTGTAATGATCTAGTTTATTAACTAATATCATAATACACTACTACTGTACATACCAGGACCCTCAGAGATCCGGACCACAGTTTAAGAACTTATGCTCTATATGAAGCAAAAAGTAACGATCTCTAACGATAAAGGAATTAACTGACGTTCATCCGTATGAAAGTGACAGATAGACTCATTGTCGGTGAGAAGGGAAATCTCGAAAGCCAGGAAGTAAGGTTAGGTATGTCCGTGGAAAAAAAAGAAGAAGAAAGAAAGAAGAAATGGGCAATGGAGGAAGGGTATTCGTGGTGAATATTTTCTTGATGGGTTAGGTTGCCGTGTACACGCCTCGTCATAGGATTTGCATAATTTCCAAATCCGCTCTGTGCAACGACGATGAAAAGTACGTGAACCGACGTTCGTACACGCGCTTGAACGCTCTGATATATACATATGCGTGTGCGGCAATGGCGATCGCGTAGAAGTTTTCCAACCCTGTCTGCGCGACTGTGGCGGCAGGAACGAAGGGATAGACGTCGGTAACCGGGAAGATATTGCGGTTTAAACGGCTGGAAAATTGTCCAAACTGCCATGCCGCATAATTTTGACGTGACTTAATGGCACTATACTTGACGCTTCGGCCCTGTTTAATGCGACGGACGTGTTTCACCGTGTGCCTTAATCGAGAAGGGATGCGCGGGGTGTTTAATACCAACCGGAGGTGGGGTGAATTTTATTTGAAATAGTGTCAGCTCTTGTTATGAACGTCTTGTTGCTACGTTAATGAATTAATACACACGCTTGGACGGGTTAATCGAGCGTTAAGTACTGGCGGAAAATGCTCGCGTTCTACATAGAAGAGAGGTATTCTTCTTTCTTTTCACACTTTTCACTCGTTTCTTTTTCCTCTTCTTAAGACTGTTAGATCATGATACGGATGAAATGCTTCTACTATTTTCAAATGCAATGAATTTTAAACCGTTTATGCTCGAAAAATTGAACTTCTGTAGTTTATGATTGAAGATTGATAAAGATTAGAAGTAATTACGTTATTTTGGTTTTTCGCAAATGTGAAGTTTGTGTATTTTATGTTTGGTACAAGTGTAACAGTGTAATTAAGAAATGAGCAATTATTAATGAATGGGCTTTGAAGTATTATTGGACCAACGACAAGTTAATTCGTCACTTGTGAGTAATAGGTTGATAGTAATCGAAGGATGGCTCTTTTAAGGTTAGGCAACCCGGAAATTCGAAAAATTATCATCCGTAATGCAGTTTTATTTTTTCATTGATAGCGAAATTCGGTTTTAGGGGATTATCGCTTGAGAAATGTTCAGAATTTTCTCTTTCTCGTGAAGTATCGACTTTAATTTAATTATTTCATTGCGTGAATGCACGTATCCTTGCGTAGAAAAATTAGATTATTCGAAAACATTATATTGTTAAAATTAAAATTAATAATAATAACTTTGCATCTAAATAAACCTAAAATATATGTAAATTATTCAACTGTTGCATTACGAAACCAGTGTATTAAACAAAAACTGCTAAAATACACTTCAAATTTGATAATAATAATTTATTTAAAAAAAAATATATTTAAAATAATAAAACAATATAAAATAAAATAAAATAAATTTTTAAATAATTCCATCGAGATGCTGGAGTTACCTTTTCCTTATATGAATCTTAGTAAAATGTTATTTTTTATATAATGTTATTCTTCTTTCTCAAAAAAATTCGCAAACATTTTTTTCTCGCCTTTTCAAGTATATACATGCTATCTGAACATTGGGTACATAAGATTCGTGGGTATTTTTTGCTCACTCCAATCTCAGTGTCGGCGTAAAATGAAATGTCGTGAAGCCCTGTGTTGCTTTCATTAGCCGAGAGCTCAATCTGAAATACTTCAGAGGCTTCCTTGTATACAGTTGTATTATTTTCGGACGGGCAATTGCCCACAGCTGTTAATTATTCGTGTTTCATACTGTTCAACAATTTCTTTTTTAATAACAACATTTCTCTCCTTTATATTCCTTTTAATGGTACTTCGATACGTAACCAAACGCATTCTCGTCTTTCATGCGTCCAATGTAAACGTGCCCGAACGATCTATACATTTCCCGACTTGAAACACAAGTCTGAAACGCAATTCTTCAGGAAAAATCTGATCGCAGCTCTCAAGATCACTCTTTCCAATCTTTATTCTTCTTCTGTGGATTATTGTAAAATATTATATAAAATTCTTCACCGATTTCTCACGGACGTTGCGCGGCAAATTGATAGAATTCTTTTTGCAGGATGTTTGATATCTGCGCGTGCTGATCCTATAATTTTATTGGATCCCCTCCCCTCACCATTTTACGACTATGTGTAACCGTGTGACACAGGCGAGATTGTTACCCCGGATACGAGATTGACACGTTTTACTGTCTCATGTGCAAATATGAACGATATACGTTTAAGTCGCGCCAAGCATAATCCACTTTTCAATTTCGTACCACGTACATTTTCGTTTGTTTCCCTTCTCTCTCTCTCTTTCTCTCTGTTCTTTTTTTTCTTTCTTCTTTTTGTTTCTCTTTTCCCTCAATTCGACGCACGTCCCAACTTTCGGCAAGTTTATTTGAATGGAGTATCATAACCGAATGGAAAATACAGTCAGATTTCCACCGTCGCGTTTTAACAGGTCGACTTTCCTATTCGGCTTCTTTCTACCTTCGTTTTCGCACCAATCGCACGGCGCAGTGGACAGAGGGGGAAAAAAAACTGGAATAATCACTGTTCAATTTTGATCTAATTATTCGACGATGTCGAAGTGAGTAAGTAAGCAATGCGTACAGTAGCTCGAGCAAGTATTCGAATTCCATTTAAAACGGAATAGAGCGTTTCAAATTGGACCAAATGATATTCAATGAAATCTATCGAATTTTGGCGCTATGGGCAAACCACGTAAAATTAGTGTGGCGTTCAACGTGTTAAGTTTACAGTGACGAAAATCGTAGTTATTTTTTCAGCAACGTGAGATTTAGGTCAGAATTACTATAATTTGAACAGTCACTGTAAATGTACTATTAGGAGGTGACCAGAAATCGAATGGAATGCTATATGCTTGCTTTCCCCGAAATTTCGCATGTTGCTTCATTGGAATGTCGCATGCTTGCTTCGCTGGGATTGACAAACATCGCAACGTCGCGCGGACAAAAGGAAACCAATTGCGACATACAAGCATGTATAAAGGCAGGCTTCCAACAATGGAAGTGTGGTTAGACTTTTGACTTTACCATCGAACGCGCCGACACTCTTGTCGAAATCTCTACTTCTTGTGTTGTATCTCAACTTTTTGTGTTTTATTTGTACGTAATCTCTCGGAACAGATAAATTTGTTAGTTTCTTCGCTGAATCGAAGCTCCAGGGTTCATTTACATCTATCACTAATCGTACGAATCACTATGGTATTAATAATTTAATTAGAATGATGCTAGAGAACATTTTAAGCACAATGTGCAATAGCTATGGAATATTCGAACTGAACTTTTTGACGTAATGGATGAAATAGTTCTAGTTACACAATATTAACCCTTTGCAGACGCGTGTGTGTAGACAAATATGTAGAACGAGGGAAAATTAGAAAATATCGAGATATATAATATAAAAATGTGAATTACTGTCACTTTTATTTTTATCCTCAAGATTCATTCAAATAACGTACTGCACGATGATTAAATTTAATCTTGAATTCCTTGTATACGAATGATCAAATATGATTACTGTTATAAATGGTAACAGTATAATTTACTGAAGATAATAATCAGAGAATATTAGACGGTAGTAATATAAAAATGTGAATTATTACTAGATTGTATGTGTATTTCTTTTATTTTTATCTCGAAGATTCATTTGAATATCATACTGTGCGATGTTTCAATTCAATCTTCAATTTCTTCTGTACGAATGGTAAAATAAAATTAGAAATGATAAGAGTATCACTCAGTAAATACAACAATAACATGAATACTAGAACGATAATACGAATAACAAGACTTCGAGCTACAACTGACTAGTTAATTTCTCAAACAGTCTATAATTATCGATATATTACAATAGACAGATGTTATATTGTCGATTGTAATCTTAATACCAGTGGCCCTGTCGTCTCGTTTTTCTTCGACGACTCCTCTGTTTTCCGTTAGCTGCCAAAAACAGTAGGGTAGCCGTTGAATGGGTTCGAAAACGCGGAAACAGAAACGCAAATCAACCCCCTTTTACAGCTACGGACAATGATGCACCGAAGCGCTTAGATTTCATCGAGGTTGGCCGGGTAGCAGTTGACAGGCGCGTTTCACGATGCCTTCCTTCTAACGAAAATTGCCGATAGTTGGCCAGAAAATGAACGTTTGTGGCGGATTAAAAGGGGCCATACCGCAAAACAAGCTCACGGCTTTGGCTACGTATGCTTCGCGTTCCTGTGGTATCATAAAACCAGCCCACGGTCTGTAATTTGTAATGAATACAGCTCTAACTAGCCCTCACTCCCCCTATCCCTCCTCTTTCATTGGTTGACAAATCACGCTCCTGCGGCAGAGAGACGGACGCGTGTATATCTGAACACGTGACTCTGTGTGAGAATTTGTACACTGGACCCTCCGTGTGTAAAGCACCTAAATCATGCGACAGAACGTGATATGTCTGTTCATTGAATGTTCAAATGGTATACGATCGATGCGCGATTCCGATCCGATAATTGGATTATTAATGCTATAATGTTTGGGTTCGGACTGGCCTTTCTCGTTTCTCTACCTGATTATTCTTTTCTTTTTTTTTCTCTCTCTCTCTCTCTCTCTCTCTTTCTGTTTCTCTCCTATCCTTTGGTTTTTCTTCTTTTTTCTTTACGTTGTCGTTGCTTTGCAAAGAAAGAATGAAAAAAGAGACAGGAGGAAACATTGCACTCTTGTTGCCACTGATACACACAGGTATTATTCTTCGTGGATGATATCTTTCGTCTAGGTATAGGTTTATATATGTGTTTGTGTGTGTCTGTCTGTACACATGAGCCTGCTATTTGTGCGACTAAATCATGTGACAAGCACACGTCTATTAAGGGCATCCATTTACCGGGGTATTCAATCATACGACGTACGATCGTAATCTCGGTCTGCATTATTATTATCCTCCGAAAATACGGTGTCACTCGATAGTTACAATATCGTGTAACATGTCACTCTTTCCCTATTAGGTCGTGATAGGAGACAAGGTTCTACCTTCTCCATTAGACACCGCGTTGAAGACATTTTTGGAACCGTACCATACAATTACCGAGTTTTGTTTCCTTTCTTTTTTTTTTTTTTTTTTTCTGTCAACCGATATCTTTGGAAATGTACGAGGTGTCGTGTGTGCTTTTAGTTCGTGGTGTTTTGCTACGTAATTTTTTTTTGCAGCTTACTATTGTTAGTTTGTGTTGCACGAAGTGAATGTGAAACGTGTAAGTTCCTCTTCGTAAGTTTCTGGAGATTTGCTGAATGAGAAGCAAATCTGAACAATCGTTACAAGATTGTTAATGTTTCGATTCCGGAATACTTCAAACATTAAACGTTCTATGTGTACATAAGAAAATCGCATAATTTTTTATTACATAATTTATAGTGAAATATTACTTGTTCACTCATTTTCTATCAATTTTTGAAGGCCTCTCATGCGTACTAATATCTCTACGATAATTAATATTTTATATTTCAAGAATGAATTAGTTTTGCTATAAATAAATAGCTTTTATATTTAACTGTCACTGTAGTTTCATCCCTTAAAAATATACACAGAAATAGGGTACCATTTATCTTCATTCAAGGGCTGTTTTCACCCCGAAGAACTGGAAAAGAAACAAATAAAAGAATTACCGGTTAGATCTCTCGATGTCCTTTATAAATCTGCAAAGTTTCGAAAGAAATCGAGAATTTTCAGGTTAACGAAGTTCCTTTGTATGATTTCACACGTGCTACTCTCCTTTCGTTCGTGTGCTTTGCCACATAATCGAGTCGAGTAAATCCTTCAGTATGACTAATCCATCGTAGCGAAGTTTTATCAACAATAGAGGACACTTTGCGTTCGGGAATACTCCCTTTTTATGCCTTTCAAGAAAATTCCTTCCGGTCTGTAATTCCCCTCCACCGGTCTCACCAGTAGCAAGCGAGATAGAGATAGAGCGCGCGCGCGCAAGAGAGAAAGAGAGAGAGAGAGAGAGAGGGGGGGGAGAAGGTACAACGAATCCTTTTATTTTTTCCTTCGTCGACGTAGGATCGTAGGAAGGGAGGACTCGAAAACGCGCGCGCAACTCACCTCTTCTTTCCGATCCCCTCTCTTGAACCGATATCGCCTATCCACCTATCCCCGTCCGGCGCAATCAAAGATTTACAGGAATAAATAGTAAATAGAGCCCGGGGGGAAGTACTAGAACCAATTATTACTTTCTCCCTTTCTATTCCTCTCTCTCTCTCTCTTCTATGTATTACGTTCTGCTCGAGTTCGATTCCTTACGAAATTTTTTATAACGACGTCCGCGTTTAACGAAGTGCTAATGCCTTCGCTCGAAGATGAAACTGGCATTAATAATTCGCGACATGCTTCACTGCTCCTCAAAAAAGAGAGCAATATCAAATGGGTAGACTGATTTAATTGCAACTTCGAATTAAATCTTGCTATTCCCATTCGAATTAATACGTTCACACGATGCTGACGATTAATCGTGTCTATTGATGCCAATTAATAATACACGTAACAGTTTAGAAAAGTGTCCCTATCTACCTACGAATTCTCCTTTAATAATCGCCGGGAATCGGTAAAAGGGGAAGACGTAGGGACGTTTGTCGTGCGAATCTAACCTAAAGGAAGTAGATCCTCTCGACCATTCTTCTGACGACGTTGCGAGAGAAATAAGAAGAGGAGGGGTCACGAAACTCGCGCGCGCACCCTTTCCCTCTGGTCTCTCAACGTTTCCCTTCCTTCTTCCCTATGGATGGAGCCGATATACTGAACATATAGGTGTCTCGTCACCGTATCACCTATCCACCCTACCCTTTAGTCGGTGGGCACCTCTGAATAGTGTTGGTGGCTCCACCGAGGGAGAGACGAAGAGAAGGTGGAAAACGCCTGAGCTGTTAGTGGGGTCTTTTGGTTGAAAAAGGGGGCGCGCATGCGTCCTTTGAAATCAAGTCAGAGCCACTCCCGATCGCCAATGACCGTCCAACACGATCCTCGAAGTGATCCTACCACCGCTTCAGTCTAACGTCCGCATCCGCACAGTCAACAACCCCTTATCCCGAGCTTCTCTTGGATGCAGTCCGACGTTGCGCGTGTTGAGCCGTTCCACTCGGGAGAAAAAAAAAAAAAGCTTGCACTGTCCTGTGACGTGCTGTGCACTGCTGGTGACCAGAAGTCACGCGGAAGGTATAGGATTAGCCATCCTTTCACACAGAATAGACTCGTTTATCCATTTAACAGAAATCGTTCAGAATATGGACAGGATGTATTGAGTATTATTAACACAGTAATAATGTTGACGATGTTGGAACTTATTCCTGGTGCAGTCCCGCGAGACTTCTTCTCAGCAGTGCTATGGTACTTTGATCATCTCGCAGGGGTGTCTCGCGATACGAATTTCCGTGGAAACAAGCCTAACTACGTGTCAAATGGTTGTTCATCTCCCGTTGAAACACGTCGACTCGCGTGAACGATTATCCACGACACGGCTATCTCTTGCGTTCGATGAGAAGGATTCTAAACATCCTGTGGAATCCTCTTCGTTCACTTCGAATGTCAAACGTTTCTTTCTTTTTATTTTTGTATTATTCTAAATGTGAACTGTCAGCTTCACCCAGTGTTCTTTTCTCGTGGTGTGATCATTTGTACGATTGGGGTTAGTATTATAGTGTTTGGTGACGAAGAAACTTCTCTTTGACACTTCGTTTAGATTCGTCGATTGAACAATCTGTCTCTTTAACTCGCGAGGACAGATCCTTCCGACACGATTCCGCGATCAGTGAGATTTATAAAGAGCAATCTGCCTCTCTATTGACAGACTGAGACAACGAAGAGAGAGGTTCGTAATTCTTCGAGTTTCCTCTCTGTGAACTCACTTAAGTAGGAAATTCATTAGCTGTTCCGTTTGGAAGTTAATGCTCCTCTCGTTAACGTAGGATTCTCATTATCGAATTACATTTCGCCGTTAAAACGTACGAAAAACAAGGTGAACTCCTTCCGAGCGAAGTTACACGTTCCCGTTTCCTCGATGTCGAAGCAAACTTCTACAATTCACGGTTGAACTCGTCGAGGTTGGGTTGCAGGGAGGGAAGAGGGAAAAACACATACAGAGAACGCATACACATCGGTTTCGACGTTTCGAATCGACGCGAAACCGACTCGATTCCATTGTCTCATTCATTTTTAATTGGACGTTACCGGCAATGGCACCTGTTCCCGTTTCATGCGGGTACGCACATGACACGTCACGTGGGGGCTGCAAGAGTTGTCGACTCGTGCTCACGTTGTTGCACGTGACATCTCGACTTCCTGACGAACAGTACAGAGAAAAGTGGGGTCATCGTGCTTTAAACTGTGAAACGAAGAGGCGCTGTGACTCGTTTCGCAATGAGCGGCAACGCGATCGACCGGTCTAACGGGTAATCGCGACGATTCACGAGACGAACCAACCCCTGGCTGACGCGGTCTGACCATCGCGGTAAGTTACTACTGAAATTTTATTTCTTCCACGTTGTTAGAGCTACCGGCAAGTAATCTAGTGTTTTCCTAACACTTTACTATATAAAACCGATAAAATCGATCTGAACATTGTTCGATATCAAACGTATATTCTCTATAATAGACAGTTTTTCGATTTCAATTTTCAAACGTTCCAATTCTTTTCGAAAACTATAGATTAAGTGGATTTCTTTTTAATCAAGGGTCTCAGGATGTGTAACACTTTAACGAACGGAAGCCTATTAATTGGCTTTTTGCTACCAATGCAACGAATTAATTAATCCTCGCGTAGAAAATTCCGGGTCACTTTAGACCCACGTCTTAATTATCCAATAATAAGAGAAATTATTTCCGACACCTTAAAGTTAAACATCATTTTTCCAAAGGATTAATATATTCTAAATCTGTCAGAGAATTATTTTTATTTAAAAAATTCCCCGCAATTCTATAGCCAAGCAACTCTCTCGATAAATGAATCAAATTGAGAACACATATTAGTTGATTTAAAGAAACAATCTTTGGATATTTGGCAAAATTATCTAAAAATAAAGAACCATCATTTAAAAAACAGTGTATACGGAGTACAGCAGAAAAGATACATACTGTCATCAAAGGGAAGTGGAGAAACACAAATTATTAATATACATGCATGTAATTACGAATGTGTGTACTTTAATACTTAATAAAAATTACTATTAAATTACGTTCAGGCTTTCAAATTTTGCTAAAAACGCTAAAGACGTTGAAAATTGTGAGTGGCTCTAATTTGTTAATTTGAAACTGTACGGAAATATTGTTAGTTTTAAACGTATGGAAAAATTGATAAAAATACTTTGATAAACGCGTGATTTTAGATCTGTAGCGAGTAGAACATCTTTTTCTTTCTTTCCACATAGTAGATGCATCTATACTTACATCCTTATTAGAATTTTCCTCATTATACCCATGGAAATCTTGAATTCTTATATGCAAAGTGTTATATACACCTGTTGTAATATTTGAACGCCTTCTTATTTCATCTAACGCTAATTGCGTTACCAGATACTTCATGAATACTCTGCATGGTACTTTCACGTTTTGAGCCAACCATTTGATCAACGATATCGGCACCTGACTCCATTTGACTATATAATTCTATTATTTCGAGCTTTAGCGAGCGTAAATTTCCCCCAATTTTACGTTTTTAAACAATCCAATATTACATTTTTAAACAAAGCGGGCTGTTATTGTTACAAAGAGTATTTCCCTGAGAAAAACAGTCCAATCGACACCATAGTGAGTGAGTGTATTAAATAACTGCAAAATTCTATTATTTCGAGCTTTAGCGAGTGTAAATTTCCTCTAATTTTACGTTTTTAAACAATCCAATATTACATTTTTAAACAAAGCGGGCTGTTATTGTTACAAAGAGTATTTCCCTGAGAAAAACAGTCCAATCGACACCATAGTGAGTGAGTGTATTAAATAACTACAAAATTCTATTATTTCGAGCTTTAGCGAGTGTAAATTTCCTTTAATTTTACGTTTTTAAACAATCCAATATTACATTTTTAAATAAAGCGGGCTGTTATTGTTACAAAGAGTATTTCCCTGAGAAAAACAGTCCAATCGACACCATAGTGAGTGAGTGTATTAAATAACTGCAAAATTCTATTATTTCGAGCTTTAGCGAGTGTAAATTTCCTCTAATTTTACGTTTTTAAACAATCCAATATTACATTTTTAAACAAAGCGGGCTATTATTGCTATAAAGAGTATCTCCTTGAGAAAAATAATCCAATCGACACCATAGTGAGTGAGTGTATTAAATAACATCAAGAGCCACGAAGGTGTAACTGTTTAAGAATATTTAGAAAAATATTGTCGATGTATCTGTCAGATGAACCACGATTGACGCAGAGATAAAATATACAGCAAGAAGGTTGCTTTTTCGAACGTTGAATGCAGCAGAGTGCGAGGTTGATTTGAATAGAAGCTTCCTCATTAAACAGTTTCGAACTTATTACTAATACCGTTTCAATTGTACCGAGAAACTCGAGATAGTCTGACTATCGTAGCGAGAAACTACTGTTACTCTGTTCGACGATTAAACAGCGCGCAGGCAATTCGCCAAAGTTATTATATCTTACTTGCTAAGTATCATATTAAATCATTTTCCGAGCAATTGAAGATTAAATTGTTGGCCGTTGTTGCCACGTAACAACATGCTCAACTGAGGCACAGGCATATTTAATCCGATCGTTTATTCAAGTCGCGCGCCACTGGGGTTGTCGATCAAATCGTCCCATGGCGGGCTTTATAAATCGGCGCACGAATTTTAATTTAAACTTCGACGGTCTTCCCCTTCGCAATTAGATGCACAACCTCTTACGCAACTTTATAATCGCTTGGAGAATGAAACGTTGTTTGCGATAGAGAGCTTCGATCAAGAAGCTGCTCGATACTTTCGAGACGTATTTTTAACCTGTTAACCCCTTGCCATGTGATTCTTTTTCGTCGTTACGTATGAAATTTACTGAAATTTAGAGAATTCTATTGATGTATACTAAAATCTATCGAGATTTGGTGAATTGTAATGGAATTTAGTGTATACTGCTAATATCTATTGAAATATCTTGAAACCTAACGATCTCGATTTAAATCTATCGAAGTTTTCTAAATTTTATTGAAATCTACTAAAATCTACATAGTTTGATTGAATTCTAATGGAATTTACTATATTTTACTAATATTTATTGAAATCTCTTAAAGCTTCTCGATCTCGATTTAAATCTATCGACGTTCGCTAAATTTTATTGAAATCTACTGAAAGTTATCAAAATCTACTAAAAATCTATCGAGATTTGTTGAATTATAATGGAATCTACTATTTTCTACTATCTATTGAAATATTTAAAAGTCTATCGATCTCGATTTAAATCCATCGACGTTCGCTAAATTGTATTCAAATCTACTGAAATCTACCAAAATCTATTAAAATTTATCGAGTTCTGTTATTTACGATACGAAAGAGAACTACACTTTTGGAAAATCGGCAAAATTCTTAGTAGAGGGTTTCATGCTCGTTACTCAACTGCCTTTGTCGGCAGTGATGGAGAGAGTCCCTTTAGGTTTTACGTGTCCAGTGCCATATGTTTCTCAGGCGTTCGCTTTCTTTCGAAAGCTGAACCCTTAACTCGATTAGAGTAGATTCTTCGTCAGATTTTAAGACACCATTCTTAGTCTCTGCTTAATTGTCCATCAGCTGCACGAATCTGACCACGAAAATTGCTCAAAGTGTCTTTTCCGAACGTAATTCTCAGCCATGTTTCAAATATTCCATTTTCTTTCGATTTTCCATGAAAGTTGGGGAATTAATGTATCAGAGAAGCTCGAAACAATAGCTCAAAATTCGTAACAATAGTACCAAATCAGCATTTTAATTTTCAAACGAACGGTAGAATTAATTTTCGTAGAAAGGATTGATTGATATAATTCTTCTTTTTTTTTTCTCCTAATTCCCACGTAAATTGGACTGTTCCATTTGCGCTTTCCATTACGGTGGGACGTCCTTAAAAAGTTTCCCCCGTAGAACACCATGTGCGTGATGTCTTCTGAAATAAGAACCTCTTTATAAGAGACATTTTATTTTGTCGCGTGTCATTCGATGCTTGGAGCCATTAGCCGTGCCGAGCGGTTTTAACTTGTAGGATGGAGGTAAGTTTACCTTTCCTCTCAACGTACCTGATTGTAAACTTAACTTTCTTGAGTGCTCCGCTTCCTGAATAGCTTGGATATCTTCCTTCTTCCGCCTTCATTAACGTACTGCGATATATTCTTGCGGTTCAGTCTTTCAGTTTAAAATGAGATCCTCGGTAAACTTGCGCTCGCCGGTAATTAATAACCTTCAACAATTGAAAATACTCGGAATTCGGTGTAAAAATGCGCAACCGAGACGCTCGGGAAAGAGTGTAGCTGAATAAACACGGTAAAAAAATTCTTCCAAACTTATCTGAACGTGGAGTATATCAATCGAAGCAACATTCAAAGAAAATGATCTCTGCCAAGTTTCAACCTGATATCTCGATTATTACAGTAGCTACAGGGTGAAATCTAGTTTGCACTTTAAGCCTCATTGCTTTTGTCTTATTGAGTAGAACAATCTAAGAAAAATCAGAGATATTCTACTCTACAGGTTACATACTTGTACATTTTTTCAGAATTTTCTGCTGCAAAACCGAATTTTTTGCAAAAACGAATTAAAAAAGTTCACAAATGTTTTTTTTTTTTTACATTGAAATAATGAAGTATCTAAGCCACAATTTATTTCAGTTAGTGTGTCTTGTTGTGATTATTGTTATGTAATTTTTTTTTTATTTTTTGAAGTTTCGGTACATAGTGAAAAAAATTTGTACATTTCAACTCACAAATGTGATTATTGTATGTATATTTTGTTCGTTAAATGGATGTGACGTGCATTTACAAATACTTCCGTGTGTTTTAAATGAGTCATCGATATTAATTTGGAAATATCTTTAACAAATCTGAATTCTGTCGTTTCCCAAAAGCGCCTAAAAACTGCTTTCTAACTGAGATCATATATTTCCCTCACGCTTTCTTGTTTTATACAATTATCCAAAAGAATTCAGTTATAATCGATAATTATTAAATTTTTGAAAGGAGATAAATTAAGAAATAAAGGGAAAACTAACTAATGACTGAAATGTCTCGATATTTGTTGAAAATTCTTTCAAAATCTATCTCACTGGTACGCTTAACCCTTTCGCTAAGACAATTTTCAGTAGAAATTCCATTTTAAATTACATATATGAAATATGCAAGATATATGTACTACACAAAACATATGCTCTATGTAAAATAAAAAGTGCATTTTGTAAAATCAGCTAATAATCAAACACATTTCTCTCTCCATTGAAAAACATGCATTTGCATAAAGATCCGCTGTCTAACGTTGTTTGAATTATTATATCAAAAATTCTATTACTTTTTAGACAAACTGTAAAACAATGTCTCCTTCAAAACCATTCAGCTTTTGTCTAAGATTTAAATCGATATACTGAAACAGTTTCGAAAACGTTCCAGCTTTAGGTATCAGCCTATATAAGAAATTTTCTAGTTACATTTTGGAAAATGGTATTTCTAACGTCTCATACCGATATCTGATACATTCTACCATGTCGAGTGCAAACTATTTGCTAGTTTAAAAGAAGCTGATCGAAAGCGTGTTGTCAGATGAACTTATAACACGCGCGTGACACAGAAATCCTGACAATCGGTATTTCCGCCGTGTGTATATCTGAATTGTCGATTTTTTGACTGTGAAAGATTAAAGAAAATCGATAGATATCAAGTTGAAAGGATGGGAAAGTTGCAGGTGACGTGGCCAACGCGTGGTAAGCCTCGATGTAACTTCTGGCAGCGGAGATATACAGGGAAAAGGGGAGAAAGTAGCGTAAACTAAGAGGGAAGGGATGGATATAAATGGAAATAAAAAGAAGGAAATATAACGGAGTTTCTCGATTGATAACTCAATATCCAAATGTCACTTTCAACCGATACATTTCTCTTTAACGATAAAACACATTAGCAATGATCTCCATGTGTACAATATTAAAATGATTTGAGATAAAGAGTATTTTATTCTTCAGAAGATAATTAATTTTTCATGGATATTATATGATTCAGATTAAACGAGACGACACTTAATCGACGTTAAATCAATGTATCTGCAGTCACTTCATTATTTTGTACAGATTCCGTCAGTTTGTTGAAAGTGCAGCAAAGGATAGCCTATTGGCACGCGGCAGTAAACACTCGAAGCGTGAAAAACAATGAAAATATCGAAAGTCCTTGAAACTTATCGGAGTGAGCGCGAAGCAATTTCACAGTAGAAAGCAGCTTTAGCAATTGAACCTCTGCACGTTGAAAAAGTACGATACTATTTAATGCACGGCCAATCGTACACAGTGTAATATAGACACATACAGGTTATTCGTGATTTTTCAGCCATTTCTAATAATACGATAGCAGAAATTTGTTAATACTTCATCACCGACAAATTGCAGTATTAAAAATGGCAGAGATACTGTTTTCTTGAAAAAAGAAGCAGAAATAAAGTCAAAGTTACCTTCGTTTTGTCATAAAACTGATAGCTGGGTCAAACGTGACCCCTAACAGATTAGACATTTAACATACTTGTATAAGTTACGTAAAATATGAAATTCAGAATAATAAATATGCAAATTGTAAACGAATAATAGTTGTTGCATGTGATACATGAAATTGTGAAATTTCGTACGATATGTGCAATAAAAAGGTGTTTTTTTGCGATCATCGTATGTAGAATAGTATTTATTTTTAATTAATAATTCATTAGTTTATTTTTATTAATAGTTGTGATGATTCTCGTTGCCAGTGAAAACGTGTGATATTTCGAGCGCTTCTGAGATTTTGCCTGTGATGGCGCTTTTCGTTATCACAAAAATTAGAATCACAATCACTTGCAATGTGTTTAGATGACAAGATACTTAAATTATTTTTAATTACTTCAAAATCAAATATATTTTCACTTTCACTTAGCTCTGAATTCTCATTATAACATTCTTCTTTTCTCATGTCTTTATCGATAAGGACAGAAGAGGTTAGAAAACAATTTAACCTCAAAATTGCAGAAGTAGTAGGTTATAATTAAATAACCAAATAGCTAACGCCGTTGATAAAAGAGTGTTTTAAAAATAATTATTTCAATTACAAATATCTTCGCGGAGCCTTAAGGATTGATGTTACATTTTTATATGGCTCTATTTAACCTTTTCCCTATAGCAATTTTCAATAGAAAGGTCCATGTTTAACTCTCTGCTGCAAAATTTGTCAAATCGTTTTCGAAACTTTAAGAATTAAAAACTTTCGAATTTGTAAAAATGTAAAATTCATTTTGTTAAGTTAAAGTAGTAAAAGTGTGCAGGAAATAAATTATTTATCCACTTGTCTTACAATTATTTGCACACTCTTTTCTCCCGTTTACTTTATTCAAATGATTGACGAGCTTTTTCACCAGAAATATTCCATTTTTTCAAAATTTTCAAAATAATATTTCTCCGAATAAGAAATGTCTTTATAAATGGTAGTGTATGCGTGTATATCTGGAAACTGCTTGACGATAATACGGATTGCGCATCGAATCGCTGAAAACCGCAATAGGATCCGTGCAATTTCTACAAAGCGTCTTTTGTCAATGAAACTTTGGGCTGTAATCGGACGCGATGGGCGGAGATAGCGCGCGAATCGATCGCGAGAGTGATAATCGATACACCGGTAGAGTTTAATGTGAACCGGTTATAACACAGCTAAAAAAAGAAGGGAAAAAATAGAAGGTCGAATAAAATGAAAGCAAAAAGTTGATCTCCGTTTGATGTTTGTCAAAGATATACCTACTACTGGAAATTATCACGGCAGTATTTATCTGAACGGCGGGAAAAAATGTTCGAATTTTAATAAGCAGAAAAAGAAAAAAAAAGACGGAGGAATAAAATATACTTCGTGCAATAAAATTATAACAAATTCGAAGGAATGAAAAATATTCTCTTATCGAATTTAAGTATGAATATCTTAAAAAGTATTACGAAATTAATAGTTCAGTAAGTTTTGAATTGAGTTGTTAGTCTTAGTTGAGCTGATCTTGTGTTGAGTCTCAAAAAGAAACGAAAATTCATAGGGAGTAATTTCGTTACAT
This sequence comes from Anthophora plumipes, assembly GCA_951804975.1. Taxonomy (NCBI): domain Eukaryota; kingdom Metazoa; phylum Arthropoda; class Insecta; order Hymenoptera; family Apidae; genus Anthophora; species Anthophora plumipes. Next base: position 11,886,202 of record OX638123.1, on the reverse strand, counting down.
TTTTGAAACTTCATAAAATTAACAGACAATGAATTTTTGAGGTTGTCATTTTTATTGGCTCAAAAGAAGACGATTTTAAAGACTTAAATAAAATGATTTTGCATTAAACTTGAGTCTCAAAAAGAAACCAAAATTTATTGCTAGTAATTTTCTTACATTTTTGAAACTTTATAAAATTAACAAATAAAAAATTTTTCAGGTGGTCATTTTTATTGACTCAAAAGCAGACAAATTCAAAGAATTAAATAAAGTGACTTTGCATTGAATTCTAACCTCAAAAAGAAATGAAAACTTCTAGAAACTAAATATGTTACATTTTCGAAATATTTTTTGACGAAGTCAACAGACAATGAATTATTTCAAATAGTCATCCTTACTAACTCACTCTATATATACGCTCTGATAATAATAGCTGGGAAAATCGCGTTCATATACAGGTTGTTTCCCTTATCTCATAAAATAGGAATATTTTACGAGGGACTGAGCTTATCGAAAGAAATACTTTTACAAAAGTTGTTCGATACAAAGGAACATTTCACATGATTTCAACTATTATCTCACATTTCAAAAAGTCAGGGAAATTCCAAAGTAAAATTCGCACTCGGTAACGATGCAAACATAGATTAAGCAGTTTGATTCACGGGTTACTTGGCTTCGAATATAGCGGTGATTAATTTTCTCAGTCCAGTCGACGAAACGAAGGAGGCAAAAGAGAAGGAATGGAAAGAGAAATAAAAAGAAAAGAAAAAAGCATCAGATGGTATCTTCATAGTATCATACGTGTGTACGCAGTGTGCATAAACGAAAGATTAATCGTGTTCTCGATTGAAACAGCGAATATCATGTAAATTCACTACTATCGTTTTACCTTTCGTGATATATATATATATATATACACGTATATATAGTGTATTTACGTACGCGTGATAAAGTGTGCGTGGGCTGTTGAATAAACGTTACGATGAATTAACAGCTGGGGATTGCGCTGGACTTTACCCGATTCGTTAAAAAATTAATTGTTGAAGTACGGTAGACAGTACGCGCGACAATGAAACGAGCTTTCGGTGTAATATGGTTGTTGTGACCGGTGGAAAGCATTTACACCGGAACCTCTCGAGCGAGGGAGATATAATGAGGTTCCGTTTAATTGGCTTCTTCGATCGATTCTACATCTGTCGCTAGTCTTCCAGGGAACACACACACATATATATGATTAATACGTGAAACACCACATCGATTTCGATCGACACTTCGATCGGTGGTGCAATTTTGAAAATTTTCCAAAAAATTTTACGATGAACTTAACGAAGAATGTGGTAATTTTTTGACTGCTGAGGAAAGCCTTATTATATCCTTGTTCAAACTGTTTTAACGAACGATAAGAAATTATTTTTTGAATTTAAAACTGCAAATTTTTTGAGAATCAACTAGCTACCTAAATGAAAGTTCGAGTGTCGGTCAAAATAAGCGTTTAACGTGTTAATGAAACTTTTAATAAAATACAATTGAACAGAAAATTAAATGTACATAATGAGTAGCTATATAAAGTAATTATACTAATTTCGGTGATATATTACGGATTGTAATTACCAATTCTTCGAATTCAGAATTTCGAGGTTCGATCATTCTTGATCGCCGACGATTATTTGAAATTTTTATTCTTCAATCGTCTTCTGTAAGTTGTTTCCTGTTAATCCATTCTATTTATGTACAGTGAATCCCATTAATATTAGGATATTGTTTAGAATACAGTTGGTTTCTTAAAAGTGGACCAAACGAATTGGATTCTCGCGAGAATAAAAACGAATCGTGAAGATTTGAAACTAAATTTCGTAGGAGAATATGTTATTTTAGAAACTTGCTTTAGTGTATGTTCTTATAAATCGTTAAATTCTCTATTATCGCGTTTAATTACTCTTTTCTCGCAATTTCGAAAGAAATACACAAAATTGAACGCAACACAAAATCCACTGTCGTTGGGAAACTTTTGTCCACAGTGGAACATTCAGTATCGTATAATATCCATCATCGATTCCGTAGATTCGTCAATTTTCGCGATATGAAAAAATGAACTTTTTGTTACAATATTTAGCATCTCAACGTTGTCACGATCGGTATACGTAGAGGCTTTTTTCTTTCCTATTTTTCTTTTCTTTTTTTACCGGTGTTTTATATTGTTCCGAGATCGAATCTGCCACTTGAACGATGTTTTTTTATCTCTCTGCTCGATCGACGAATAACCGGAGTTGCACGGAGCATCAGAGAGGGGCGAAAACGGTTTCCGGCTGAACTAAACATGCACACGGCGAATAAACATCCACATCGGCGCGTAGACTATTTTCCATTTCAATTTACACGTAATCTAGTGCAGGGATGGTAGAGGCTGCTGCCGAGAGTAATGAGGTATGCATTTTCTGTGAAAATTACGATATACCATCGCAATTTCATCGATCAGCTGGAACGTACTTGGTTAGTGTTGCACACGGCGAACTACTATTTCCACCGGAAATTATTACATTTCCCCCCTTCTCTTAACAATCGTTTGTTCCTCGTTTTCTTCGTAAGAGGAAGACAGAAAAGTAGAAGAAAAATAAGTATCGCGGATTGTATCTTAAGGTGATCTGTGAATTAATACTTATGGAGGAAAATCGCGATGATACCTGACTGATAAAGACGATTTTCAATCTTAGATATCGATAAAAAGAGCATTTCTTTAACTATTTTCTCTAGAAATGTTAATCATCGAAGGCAGAGTAGTAATCAGTGTGAATACAAAAATGTACCGAAAACGAGAGGAATTGTTAATTTTCCACTGAAAAATTATGCGATTTCCTTGAACTATGAAATAATAGCTTCGGTTACACGTACGAATTTTCCCAAAAAATAATTTATAACCAAATAGTGTTTCTTTAAAATTCAGTGTCATTTTTTAACATTTTATCGGAACTAATTATCCAATAGAAAATTCCGTATGTGCAACGGAAGAGAGTATTATTAGAAATTGCCACCCTAATTTTTAAGCAAGTCAGATGAAAATTCTCCTAATTATTGATGCATCCGTATTAAAAAATTCGTTTTGTAGAAGTTTAGAAAGAATGAAAGAAGCGTTTCGCATTTTTCGATTGAATTTTTACGTTAATACGTAATCGCTAGCAAGCAGATCGCTCTATTCCACTAAAAAGTGCAAATTTATATGAAAAAGAGAGAGAAAAAAAGAAGAAACTCGCGAAGTATCTTCTTATGATAGATCACAATGCCACAATTACATTTTTTGAATCGTTGTCCCTTTTTTTCGCAATATTTCGTTGCTTCAATGTCTCCTATATCTATCCAGCGATTAAGTTAGGTTAGGTTAGGTAAGAGTGCAAATTTATATGAAAAAGAGAGAGAAAAAAAGAAGAAACTCGCGAAGTATCTTCTTATGATAGATCACAACGCCACGATTACATTTTTTGAATCGTTGTTCTTTTTTTTTCGAAATATTTCGTTGCTTCAATGTCTCCTATCTCTATCCAGCCGTCTATTTCTCTCGTATTACGCGTGTTCACGTTGCGGGTAAGAACAACACGTGCCACTCAGAGGAGCTTTTGTAATACCATGTTTGCTATATAGTTGAGTACGTATGCAGGTACATCCCGTGTACACGGAGTATATCGATCTCATGGGGATACACTCTGCGCGTATATGTATTTATCGCTTTAACAATTAGTTTAATTGTTTGTACAACTGGGTAACGCTCGTTCATAGAGAACACCGACGAAGCTCTTCTCGCGATATAAACGTGACAAAATGAGGGTGAAAATTCTGCTAATACGCGTGTACGGAGCTTATTAATCCCCTGGAAGCGTTACAAGTCACGTGTAGACGGTTCCTTAAACGAACGATAACGAGATTCGTTCGCTGCCTCTAACCAACTGCTTTTCAACTGACAAATGTTGAATCCTTTTTTCTTTTCTTTTCTTTTAGAAATAAAACAGAGGTTATTTTTCACTCGCCAGTATTGACGAATGTCACAATTCTCAAGATCTGTGAAAATTATAAACGTGCAAGCGCGAAGATTTCTTTCAAACTTGCAAGATTTATGAGCCTATCGGATAAAATTGCTTGCAAATGGTTTGCAAAATTTAACGATGAATATCTCGGTCTTAAGAGAAATAAATAAAATTTTTAAACTCCTATGCTGAAAATGATACACATTTTTTTGTGAAACTTGTGTTACCTTAGAAGTAGCAACACTAATTTACTGTAACACTGTATGGGAGCTTCGAGATCTCACTCAACGATAATTTAAAGAATAAATAAAGTTGATGTACAATCACGTTGAAAATAAATCAAGTAAAAATTGTAGAACTAAAAAATACAGATGGAATAAGAAATCTAGTGCTTCCAAGTATTACTTAATCACTTAAAAATCATGATTTCTCCTTTCTAGATTCTTTAAAATATCGTGGAATAGTTTCCGAGCTGTTTTTTAAGCTTTGTACTGCAGACATGCATGAAGAGATCAACTAACACTTGAAAATTCTAAATCGTTCAAATTTTTATTAAAATTCAGCTGTTCTCCTATATATAAAAATGAACATGTTAATTTGTGTCTATATAGAGCATCGATCCAAAATTCCACATCGAAGAAAGTTGAATTCTCGAAACAAACAGTTTCTTAATATTCAATAAAACGGTATTCAAATTTGATAAAAAAAAGAAAATATGATTTCTACATCTCTGTGAGCCTTCCAGATAGTTTAAAAATTAGAATACAATTTGTACGTAAATATACGCGTCCATAGTCCACATCGACAGCTTTAGACGTATATATACGTCCGTAGTACACAAAAGGTTAAAAGTTGATTCTAAAAATGGCAAAAATGAATAAAATCTCGATTTTTGCCAGTCGTTGCAGTGGTTTTCCACTCTTAATGAAAAACGAACATTACAGGGTGTCCCTGGAAATGTACACCGTTCAGTATTGCTGGAAATTATCGATGCTCGTCGTAATCGAAAGGTTGCATAACTGTTATATCGGCACGAGTACATTATGCAACGGCATTATTTGCGTACAGCCCCTATAAATCCCATTAGCCTTCATTAACATTCGTCTGTAATCTATATATTAAACGAGCTTAGCCTCTGATGAAAAACAAACCGATCGCTTGTTTGTACGATTATCAAAATCAGTTCCTGTCGTCTTTCTGGCTACGTTGTTCTCGTAGAAATGAGATCTCTCGGATAGAGTAGAAACAGCTACAACTGAAATCATATTTGTCATGTTCACGTCGATGAAAGATTGTGAAGTTAATACGACGTCACCGGTGCTACAGTTCGCTCGGAAATTGTAACCACATTCAATTAGCTCAATATGTGGGGCAATATATCAGGCAGATAGAAACTCGTATGCAACAGCACGTAGTTCTATTGAATTTCAATTACAGTTACAAATGACCTTATAACATATGTAACGGCGCGTTCTGCTCTTCGATAAAAGTAGCTTCAGTTGACTAATGTAAAGAAAGAAAGTTATTTTGTTCCTTTTTTGCGTGAGTTGCAGTTTTTAAACAGTTATAACTTATTTATGAAACAACGATAAAACCGACCTGGACGTTGTTCGATATCGAACGTATATTCTTTATAATAGACACTTTTTCGAGTTTAATTTTCAAACGTTCTAATTCTTTTCGAGGACTGTAGATTAAGTGGGTTTTTTTAAATCAAGGGTCTCAGGATGTATAACACTTTAACGAACGGAAGCCTATTAATCGGCTTTTTGCTACCAACGTAACGAATTAATTAATCCTTGGGCAGAAAATTCTGGGTCACTTTATACCCATGTATTAATTACCCAATAATAAGAGAAATTGAACGATATATAGTCAGCCATCTCATGAGTTTTTATTAAAAAATTTTTAAATGCCCACGTTAAACACATTGCTCATAACATATACATAGATAACAGGGGATCTGAAAGTAAGAATCGTAAGATTTCTCGTGTCGTATTAATTAATTTTGTTTAATCAAAGCGTACTTTATGGTTACAATACTGTAAAACATGTTTGAGGGTCCAAGCACAGGAATTGAATCCACGAGCTTCTTTTTTCTGTGTATAGAGACCCATTAGATAGACAATTAACGAAATATTTTTGAGTATATTTCATTTTCTGCTTCACGTTTGTTAAAACAAGTGTCAGATTACACACATTATGATTTAAATAACAGCGATGAAAGGGTTGAGGTACGAATTGAACAATCGAAGGTTGAATGCAAGGCGAAACTTCGAACGCAAAAATGGGCGACGTTCAAAGTCGCGACGAGGAAAATTTTCGAAACGCCAGAGAAGAAATGCCGGCGTATTGCTGATTTCCGCGACTCTCCTAAATATATATTATGTCTCCGAATTATAACAAGCGTCCCGAGATTATGCAAATGTTTAATCGCGAAGGAGCCCGCTAATGGGAAGAAATTGCAGCGCTGGCATCAGATTAAGAGTCGCCCTCTCAAGGACCAACCCTGCAGAGACAGCGAGAGCTACCGCCCTAAGAACTCCTTCTTCCCTCAACCACTCACACCCCTTTCAGTCTACCACTGCTTGTCGGCTCTACCGTGATAAGGATTTAATTTTTGGGCCACCTTTAATCCTAATTCCAAGTTACTTGGAGAACGGCCACATCACATCTTGCTGCACTCACCCCTATCCTGTTTCTGATCTTAACCACGAGCAATGACGAGCCCCGTTACAGGCTGATTATACATTTTTCAACACTTTAACTGCTCTGCTACTTTTAGCACAGCTCATCGCTTTAAACGCAAAAAAAAAAATAACGAAAAAAAGAAATATTTTACTAAAATCGAATCATAATACTAGACAATATCATTCTAATTGTTTTATAAATTACGAAAAGGATGCAAAGTAAGAAAGTATCGTATGATAAAGCGTAGACATACAAGTTGGTTATAATTTTAATATGTGGTTTATAAATCACACCTGCAGTTAAAGGGTTAATCAGTTATTTCACTCTCATCGACGATCGTTTTCTTTTTTTTTTACGTTTACTTTGTAACTGTTGGGTTGTCGAGAATGTTCGTAACGATTTTCGATAGGATTTAAATGTAACAATCTCTGGATATTTAGCAAAATTGTCTATAAATAAAAAAGCATCGTTTAAAAAACAGTGCATACGAAGTACAGCAGTGAAGATACATACTGTCATCAAGGGGAAGGGGAGAAACACAAATTATTAATATACATGCATGTAATACGAATGTGTGTACTTCGATAGTTAATAAAAATTATTATTAAATTACGTTCAGGCCTTTAAATTCTACTAAAAACGCTAAAGACGTTGAAAATTGCAAGTGGCTCTAATTTTTTTGGCCAGGAGCTTGTACATGGTTTCCCATCGTATTTCCCATTGTTCTGGTAACACTTTCAAGCTTAAATAATAAACTGATTTAACTTATTTTATTTTTATTTCACGTTGAAATAAATGAATTTATTTAAATGATTTACTAAATCGTTTTTCATACAGAAAGCCATGATTTATGCTGTATTCAGAAGAACAGATCTTCTATGTAAATCTACTAAATTGATAACTATAACGGATTTCATTAATTAACGATTGTAACTAGTTGAGATAATCAAAATTTCTATTAGTCTCTTTTTAATTCTCCATTTGCAATTTGAAAACAAATACTTCCGTGCGAGAAGCTTTAATCCCGCAATGTTTCGTCATAAAAGCAGCTGTTACATGTTGAATAAATATAGGCACGGATACGTTTCAATTTTCCATCCCTGGGAAACGTGTCAAGCATTTCCTCAATCAAATGAAACAACAACGAATGAGGAAACCGTGAACCGTTCCCAGGGCCCAGGGTTAATTGAAAATGTTTCATCGCCTAAATTAATGCAAATATTATTATTCCTTTCCATCGTGGAGCGTCGCTTTTTCGGATAATCGCTCGGGATGATGATAATAATAAGAACCTTTTCCTCAACGACGTCGTCGTATTTTAATACGCCAGCCGACTGGCAAGAGACAAAATTTCTTCGGAGGAAAAGGGCCCTTTAGTTTTAATCTCGTTACTTAAATTCTATCAAGGGGATAACACCTATTAATTCGTTCCCAGAATGAACTCGTTAAAGAAGCTCAACTTGGTCGCGATATAACTTTGTTAGCCGGTGTGCGTGAAAACATTCGACCACTCTTTGAGCTTGGGTCAGAGGGAAATAATCAGGAATGTAATTGCCAGGAGAAATGCATTTATCCATGCTGAAGTGCCTGTTTAAAAAATTACTCGATTTTTCTGTATCGACAGTAATTTCCTTTTTCTTTTTTTTTTTTTTTTTTTGTTTGAACCATCAAACACGTTTCAACAGTTTTTTAAATATGAAAAGTTCTTTAGTATCGTCGAACGATAGAACACAGTCGAGTAAATTTCGAGTAAATGTACTTTTCCTCATGTGTACACGAGAATTTCGATAAATGTTTCCTTTCTTTCTTTTTTGTCCCCAATGTGTCTTGAATTGTGCTGATATATTCGCGCGCTGAAAAACATTCACGGTGTCCAGAAACAACGTTTCCCGTTCTAGAACAAACTGAACGTTTTGTTGAAGCAAGCAACTCTTTTTTTTTTTGTCTTTTTAAAAAGATAGAAAGTTCGATTTTCATGGATCGTTGTCAACAGTTGTGTATTCCTCTGTGATATTACGTTACATCATCAGCGTGAGGACTACTTGTTAACACGTTCCATGCTGAACCGATTTTTCACGAGTTTCAGGCCGTCTGATAGTGATTAACCCTTGAAATGAAATTCTGTTTGTGCTTCCGTTTCTATATTTTTCCGATCGTTGTAACTTTGAAGAATTCTACTTCCAAAGAATTTTTCTACTTCTTCTCTTTCTATAAGACGCCATCGTGAAAAACAATTTTCTACCGCGGTGATATAAAGCGAAAGTATGACTGGCATTTCTAGCTCTCTCATGCGAAACGATAGCTCTAAATGAAAGAATGGTTTGAGAACCCCTGTTTGCTCACCTTGCTATGAAATTGGCGGGAACCACTTTGACGCGTCGATGAGCTTCTATACCTCGTAGTGCTCTCAAAACTTCTCTTACCCACCCGTGCTTTCCTATGGTTCGCTTAGTTGTGTGCTGTGCGCCATCTGCACGTATACAAATCCACATTTCTGCCTGGAAATATGACATAACTCGGACAATTTATTGCTCAGGTGTGCGTGCACAGTTGAGCAGACCAAGTGGTTGCTGCTTTACGTATATTAACCGTTAGCCAAGATTTTCATATTCCTCTGTTTCCTTTCGATTATAATCCATCTTGCACAACGAACGGTGTACTGGTCTAGATAAAAATCCACGACTAAACTTGGGTCTTTGTGCACTTGTAGATCTTATGCAAGTACTTTTTGGGGTCCCGAGTGATTACTTATTACATGAATGCAGAGCAATTAATCAGCAAAGGCAAAAATACAACATAAAACTAGACACAGCTCTAATAGACTAGGACCACATACGAAACATAATTAATTACCTTAAAGAAATTATTATGTTCAACAAGATATAAGACTGGACTAACGACTTGTAGTAGATTCAACGTTAAAAAAAAAATATATATATAAGCATTAATGTTCTTTTGTTATCTTGCTTCTTCGAAAGACTCCGTTCTTATTAAAGAAATAAAGGCAAAATTTAAATACACTAAATATGATCAAGAAATATTGAAAAATACGTTATTTATATAAACGTAATTTTCATTAGGTGTCAATGTGGCCCGAGTAGAACAGGATTGATAAAAAAAGTTAAAAAATTAGTTTCAGCGTGTATTAGTGTATCGAAACTAGCTCTAAGTGCCACGAAATTAATCAGTATCGTATTTTGAGGGTTCAATATACACTGATAGAATTAATTCTGGACAGTTTTAAATTTTTACTCAAGTTTCGTATTTATTCAAATTATTTAACATATAATCATTTATATTCTAATCATTGTTTTCTAATTTTAAGGCGTTGCTTATATAAAAAGAATCAGTAAAAAGACCATTTATAGTCATATTTTTAATAGACAATAAAAATTACAATTTCAACAGATCAAAGGAGGTACAAAAAAATGAATATTTCGTTGGATATCCTTTATTCTTTAGAACAGCTTCGATTCGTCGAGGCATCGAGTGCACCGGAAAAAACAAAAATAACAACACAGTTTAGATTTTTCTAAATAAAAATTTCAAAACATTTACAAACCAGATCATGTGAAAATATTAAGTATAAACATTATAGATTACAATAAAAGTATTATAGTATCAATTTAACATAGCAGAATATACATTTCCTGCACAAATATGAAATAAAGAATATTTATATTCAAAGAATTAATTCTATCAGTGTATGTCCTCGACTATAACAAACTTGAAAGAAACTCTCAAGTTCCAAAGTTTTGCTACCTTATTCTTACCGCTGAGCATCGTTCACTATAAATCGCCTTTGAACGACAGGCTGAAGGGACTTCCAGTGATAAGGAAGATCGTGTAGGACAGGAAACGAGGGACTTGCTGGTATACTTACGTCGGTTGGTATAGCAAGGAAAACTGTACTCCAGTGCAGACGTATCGGAGCGATGCCTAAGAAGCATAAAATCCGAAGATCCGGTAGATCCGTGCGATTTTGCTTCCTGCCTCCTCTGGCCCTCTTCTTTTCTTACCCACACAAGCTTTCCTTCTTCTTCTTTGTTCGCTTTTATTTCCCCAACTTCTTTTCACCTATGCCCAGACGTTCACTCCCGAAACCAGCCAGTATTTAACACTGTCTGGCTTCCTGAACATTCGTGCGAAATCTCCGTTAAGCCAGAGGCAAGATGGGCTTTACCATAGACTAGTTCAATGTCCACCCACGTGATGTGTTCAAGCTAGGTTAAATGACTGCCTGATTGTCCTCTTCTCCCGTCTAATTTCCCGGTGAATGAAGAAACTTGGAACGGTCGGTACGGTAAGGAGTGTCGTTAAGGGGGGATAGAGTGGCTTGGTTCATTTCGATGATTGAATCGAAACGCGCGTTCATTAGTTCAACGAGCGTCTATTCTGCGACGTCATAAAGTCGAGTTTGTAGTTTTGCTCTATAGCCACCGGAATCTTCCAATGTTCTTGACGTGTTCCGTGCTATGAGAGAATCAAGATTCTCCTGTAGTGTTTAAAAGATCAAATTGAAAGGATATACATTGGGATATATGAAGAGAAATGGCGATCGTATTAATGTCCTACACGATCTTTCGCGTTACGAGCTTTCTGACAGTGTTTCTCTGATTTTTTCGTATAATTCAATCATCTGGGAGCGATATTTATTCAAATTTACAGTTTCCTCAGTTCCTAGAGGTTCGTTGTGATGTGACCGGTTAGGTTAGGTTATGTTAGGTTAGGTATTCAGCTGAAGAATTTAACCCTCTACGAACCAGATAAATTAAGTCACACTACAAATCATTTTAAAATCCATTAAGAAACTTTGCAAAATTCATCCATCGTTTCATCGATTTCGTAAGAGGACCAGATCCAAATAAAACAAACATTTACGTACGACAAATATACGATTTATTTTTAAAAATGCAAACATGATAATATAACTTTTGAGTAATTGAAAATCGAAGCTGTTTTTGGAAACACTTTTATAAACTCTTTTTTTGTAATATACTTTTTCACTTATTACTATAAATTAGGAATACTAAGCCTTAAGAAGCAATAGGAACTTCGATTCTAATAGTCTGTCTTGGCGAGATCATTTATTGTACAATTCGATGCATTTTTTACACATAAAATGACAGTGTTTTCGACATATAGGTGAATCACATTTTATGCATGCATTTCAAGTCTCGTGATCCTTATTTCTTAGACACGTCGAGCACCTCTGAGCTATTTTAGCTCGTTCTCGAGGTGTTTCTTCGGGAGCTTCTCCAAAATGTTCAGAAAGTCGTTTACATAACTCTAGGGGTAGTTTCTGATCATCATTTCTGTTCGTTATATATTTTTCTACTAACGATAGTCCCAATTTCTTAACGAAGACTAAGTTGAGACAACGTTGCAACTCCATCTATTCAAGAAACCCAATCGATTGCAGATATTTTGAAACAAATACAGTAGCTTTAAAATCATTGGGGTTAATTTAACACCAACTAGTGGAACTACATCACCTATCTCGAAACTGTTAATTGTAACCTTATACAGCGAATACCTGTAAAAAAAAAAGGAAAAGAAAAGCTAACTTTCACGAAAGTTGATTTATCCTGGTATACTGATGATCGATGCTCCAATCAATCCATAAGCAACTCCTGCTTGGATCGAAATTCGTCCAATTATTGGCGAATTCGTCGGGCTATAACTAAGCGTCGGAAGAAAAGGTAAGGACGCGAGCGTGTAATCGAGGAACGAGAAACTCGTGAAAGAACCCTCTTCCCTTCGAACCTCCGTTCACCCAACAAACGAGACAGAAAACCTGCTCGACGTCGATTTCTAGCGTTTCGTGTGCGACAAAGATAGAAGAGAGGGCCGAAAGCCAAGTAAATCTGTTCCAATTCCTCCCCTTAGTTCTATGGTTGAACGTTTCGTAGCCACGTTCACGCTTGTCCCTTACTTATTTCTTGCACCCTACGGTGGCTCCACAGGGATAGTGCCTTACTTATTCCCTTAAGCCCGTTTCCATCGTACCTGGCCTTTTCCTATATATGACGTCGTTCTCGCTGTTCTCCAACGGCTTTCATTAACCCTTCCTTCCGTTAAACCGTTGTTTGTACAAGACTCCGTAAAGTCTCCTTCGAATGTGCTAGAATCCTCGAGGATAGAGAGAGAGAAAGAGGTCTCACGTGCAGAATGGCTCTCGTTTTAAACGTTTTCGCGAGATAGTTGCTACGCAAGATGAGCCTCTCTGTCAACCTGCGGACGTTAAACGAAGAAAATTCTCCTGTTTACGCGTCGAAACCGACGCACATTGGTTTCGCACGCTTTAATCTCCCACCTTGTAGTATACATAATGCTGTTTATGTATTTTCTTCTTTTCTTTGCTTTTCTTTTTTCTCTCTCTTTTTTTTTTTTACTCATCCCAAGCTGCGTTTCAGCTGAATTTATTTAAGCACGTTTATGAACGTGTAAAGCGAGCCTTAAGTTCACCCAGTTTGTACAGGATTATTACGCCGGGGTCGTGTCGAAGCGCAAGTTTTATATGGTTAAAGTTCGCCAGGTAACACGCTGGGGAAACGTGCACGTGGGGAGAGTGTAAACTGGCTGAATAAAACTATTAATGCGGCGGAGCTTGCGGCGACCTTGGCGCCGTGCAAATATCGGGGCAGACTATAATCGGGGATACGTTCATAACAGCGTGTAATATTTTAAGTGTAATTTAACGCGCGTAGAGGAGAAAGAATTTCGTATGGTAAATCAATTCTCCGTGATTGTAAAATATTTTTGAATATGATTATGATTTTTAAAGTTACGATTGTTAAATTAAATTCTACATATATCAATATGATATCTACGAAGCTTGGAGATCGTTTTTTTTTCCATCCACTTCATTTGAAAATTCGTGATTTGCTCGCGAGACTAATCGTTTAATTTATTAAGCAGATCCACTTTATCTTTCTCGAAGAAATCTCGTTTCCCCATACATCGATCGTTCCTTACCGTTTTCTCTCGCCGTTTCTTCGTTCGTCCGTGAGATTATCAGTAATTACCAAAGTTTTCTCGAATGGAACGAAACGTCTCCCGTTCCTGTTATTAATCGTTTTTAAATACTTAAGAAAAGCTTTTCGTTTAACTCCATCGGACAGCGAGAAATCTAAATTCAACGACAGTTAGTAATTGCTGCTGTGACAAGTTGTGCTGCTGAATCTTGGAAACCGGTGACTTCTTGTTGTTTGATCGAAAATCAGCCTAACACTCTAAATATAAATTAGTCGCCACCAAGTTACTTTCATCGAGCGAATTATCTTAAATTTTGCGAAGTATGCAGAGCAAGGAAAATCTTGGAAAGGAAAATTGTGACTTATTACTTGGTCAAACGTGATTCTAATACTCTAATTCTGTATTAGTTACTGTAAAGTTACTTGTTCTCTTTTTTTTTCAAGCGAATTATGTAAAATTTTGCAAAACGTAAAAGGGCGATTTTTCTCGCTGCTTAATCATTCAATCAGACACAGTTGCAAATTTGACAGATCTACGTGAATGAAATTAAAATAGTAATATTCAGAGAATAATCCTAAATTATTGAAATTTTCAAGAAACATATTGCAAAATGCCTAATAGATTAATTCTTCTTTTCGTAAACGAAGAAAAATCGTTCTACAGTGGATTAAATGAAAATCTACAAGAAAATTATAGTTCATTCATCTGTAACCTCATTATAATGTGTAATTGCACAGTGAAACAAATTACAGTGTTCTATTATCGTGTCAAATTTTATCACAATGCAAAATACAGTTTCGCGGAAACTGCAAGCGTTAAGTTAGGTTAGGTTGAATAGGTTAAAGAATAATAAATAAGAATTAGATCTGAATATTTAATTCCGATTAAACTCTCGCAGAAGAATGCCTCGTTTCAACTGTCTGGAAGTTACTTTCATCAAACGAACGATCTTAAATTCCGTAAAAAGGAAAATCTTGTTTGCGTAACATGTGTGGAGTCACGATAGCCTTGACGGAACTTCTCTTCTCTTATTGTTAATCTCCTTAATGCATGTCCCGCCGTGAACCTGCTGCAACAAACCCTTGTCCCTGTTTATTATTTACCGTAGTTCCGCGGACACGACGTTGTCCTCCACCAATAGTTGGTGAAACATCTGTGCGCTTAATGCCTTCCACGTAGATAAGGTATGTGTTTATTAAATTCAGAATTAGACGAGGTAGCTGACATCTCGGATTCCAGGCTTTTCTGGAAACGACGAATCAGCATTGTCCGCTCGCTGTTGGCTCCGAAAGCAAGGCTTCATGTTAGCTCCTGGCTGCTGGCTTGCTGTCTGTTTGCCGCATATTGCACGTGTACGTGCACTTATGTGCTCGATGAGCACATAAAGACTGGTCTTTGTGTACATACAGGGTGTCCCAATAGAAACAGGCCACCTGAATATTTCCTTCGTCTGTTACGACGATTTTTACATGCTTGAAAAATATGGAACAACTGGAATTAATAATTATTAGATGGAAATTGACTGATAACAATGCAACAATATAGCAATACATTTGAAAAATATACCATTTTCAAAAATACTTTATTGAAATAACAGTTTACAGTTTTAAATCCTTTTCACTAATTTGTGAGAATGTTGTGCGATATTCACTGTGATATTATTAATAGGAAAAGAAGATATCTATGTTTAAATAGAATTGGCATTAACTTAGTTTTTTCCAAAATTGAGTTTGTACTATTTTAGAAAAAAGATGGCTTACATTAATCCAGTAATTTGTTAGGTTAGGTTAGGTATTCGCTGAAGATATTGCGTACTCTTGTACATTTAATGCATCCTAGATAATGTAAATAGTAAATTCGAATATTATTCAGGAAAACTGATGATATTTTTCATTTCTGAAGTCATTTAAAGTTATTTCAATATCTCGAGTGAAACGTATTCAAATACAGGCGGTTTTCGATTTTTGCACATAATTGGTTCCAACATAGACTAACCTCAAACTCAAGTATCAAAAATAATAGATTTCTTTTCGGTTTGCCTAATATTTAAGCGTTTTAATGGCTACTCTTTGTCAGAGATACGTGAATCTCTTTTCCCCTTCTTCTTTCGTGCTTCCTCGAACGGTTAAAGCATACTCCACGCAAATTATTTGATAAAATCGTTGCCCTCGATCATTCTCATCCTTATCATCGCTAAAAGAGAAATTCCTTCTTGCAAATTGGGTGGAAACTGGTTGAATTTTCCAGTTTAGTTCGTATCTTCCTTCGTGGAGCAATCGATAATGTTCACCTTTGTTGTTAACCTGGTCAGACTGTTTCAGTTGTTGCGTAACAATGTTAAAAGGACGACTTTCATTCTATGAAATTTTTCAAACAACCACGACAGGGAAATTATATTATCGCAGTAATTAACGTAGGTGTACTCTACTTCCGTGTAATGCACTTTGTCCACGTGGTTCGCTTTGTCCAACGCGTGCACCGGAGTTTTTCGTCCTTTCCAGGCGCTTTGCAGTAGAGAGAAAGAGAGAAAAGAACGAACAACAACGAGAAACACAACGGTTGGGAAATAAAACGGTGGAAAAATGACGAACGGGAGCTTTCGAAACTTCTACCCAGCTGTTCGAACGTTTGCAACTGTTACTGGCCAAGTTATTTATTAGTATCTTATGTTGTCACATCGTTTCAGTGTATATCTTTTTTCAATTAATTTGAAAATAAACGTATCGTCTCTGGTTTTTCTTAAACCAATCTCTCTGTTTTCCTCCTCCTCTGGCAAACTTAATTGAGGAGAAGCAACGAGCTCTGTTGCGCTTTTTAAAATGATTTAAAAAGAGAAACTGAAATACTGAAACTGTATACTCTATGATAAAGTTTTAATTGACCCATTAACGACGAAAATAATTGAGGCGGACTCGTTAGGTGAGCTGTATGATAATTAGACGACGAATTTTTGCACATCTATAGGAAATTCGAAGGTTTAAAATTGCACAGAACGCGCATAATATAAACGAAATTTATAAAATATACAAATTACAGTGCCTTTTATAATACTTTGTGGCCCAGACCAGACGAAAACAGCTGGCGAGATAAAATTGGAAGTAAAGAAGTAAACATTTCACTCACGAATAAAGTATTAAAAACCTCGATGAAAAACAGCGAAGAGATCATTAAAAGTCTGAAAGTCTCTACGTTAACGTTTGTTTTGTAACCATCTAAAGTATAAGTCTAGTGTAGTATAAGCTTTCTAATAAAATCTAATCATCATTATCATTCTATACAACAGTCGACTTCGTAACATATAGTACAAGTCAACCTTGTAATATTCAATATAATAGTAAACTGCTATACACAAAAAGAACTACAGTCCACTTATACATATTCGATAGGATTTCAACGATTGAAGATCCTCCGCGTCGTTTAATCGTCACTAAATAATTGTCGACGCATATACAATACTTGCTAGCTGAGATAATTATCTAACGAAGTTCAACTTTGTTTGCTACATTTTAATACAAGAAGGTTCCATCTAGACACAATCAAGATCGTGTCGCCTGTTTGATTTTCGGTTCACCGAGCCAACCGAATTAACCTAACCCTTTCTTCAGATTTTCTCTTCAATCTGTTCCTTCCTCCTTATTTCCTTCGCGGCCAGTTCTCCCTCACGGCTAGGAGGACTCGAGAGAAAGAGAGAAGAGTCACCTCTTTCATCTTCAGTCAGCTAGCTTCGTCTTCCGCTTTCTTTGCCTTTTGACGCTGCTGGGAATGAAGAAGTTCCACTGCTGCTTATTTTCCTCCAGTTTCTCAAATTATATGTCCAACTTATTTTCCCGCTTGACTCGCCCCGGGGATTTCAGCGAATCTCCTCGGCCGAACATTCCGTGACGTATCAGAAAGAAACCGTCGAGTGGTAGTCGGAAGGGACAAGGGGTTGGGGTAGAGAGTAGGGGCGTGATCTTCCTCAAAAGGATGAGGACTTTATTAAACCCCGAAAGAGCCGCGAGACGGTTCGATTCGATTTCCGAAGCACGCGGTTCCGTTTGATGTGTACCTTGACGTCTTCCCTTTGCGATTGTAACATTTTCCGTTTGGAAAAGTATGTCTATCACACTGTAGGATACATACGATTCCTTGCGTACTTACTACGCATGGTACAGCAGCAATTGCTAGCTGTAAAAAGGTGCGAGAAGTAATTGCCCTCGCCACCTACTCTAGAGCGACGTGTACTCTCGATATCGAGAGGAGAAATGCAGAAACGCCTTTGGAAATCAAATCGAATTACCCACGTTCTTTTGGGACTTAATAAAGTCTTCGTCCCTTTGAAGGGAGGAACATCCTCGAACCTTTGTACGTTCTCCTTCTCACTCGATCCTTGACATCGTTCATCTAACGGTCGCTCGATGAGAAAATGCAATTACGCGAGTGTTATCTCGAGTCTGATAATTTACGCGAGTTTCTTCTTTTTCTTTTTTTTTTTTCTTTCTTTTGGTTCTTTCATCTACCGGTGGAATCTCGGTTGAAATAAATTGTACGGTGTATCGGAGAGAACGACGAGGGGTTCAGATTCTTCTGGAGAAAGAAAGAAGAGAGGAGGAGGGATGTTGTCACCGATTTGTCGCTTAACGTCACCGCATCACGATTGATATTTCAAAGGCGCACAGGGGAGATGACTGATGAGTCGGATGCTCGCTCGGCTTTCTCGATGATGAGATTAAATTGATAACCGCGAACGCGTGCATACATCGTTCGAATAATGGGAAAATCGAAACTGAATCTGCTGCTTCTTACCGTTTCTTCGAACGATAAATCGTATATTTGCACTCGATTCGACGTTTCTTTCGGTTCTAGGTAATCTACTAATTCGATGGAATTTTTCGAGCTTCGAAGGAGTGATAATTTTTACGTAGCTGGAATTTCGACTGATATTAAGCGGGCAAAGGTTGCAGAATGATTGAAATTCTCTATCTTTAAGTATACAGTTGTGGACAAAAGTTTGTGACGATAAGAAAGAAGAAAGGAAAGATTCTACAGAGTTCTGTTTATGACAGTAATGGATTAATCAGCTATTTATCCATAAAAAAGGAAATCTGTCGTCTAGTCTCGTTGACAAAGTTTAATACGACATGTAAAATGAGAGTTTTCAATGAGAAAATTTAGTATTTCTTCCAGAGTCTATTATTTTTAACCCTTTGCACTCGAAGCTTTTATGCTGAAATGAAATTTTTCTTCATTTCTTTTTCAGTATAATTAATTGTATTTCACCTATGGCTTTTTCGATTGAAATTCGAAAAATCCAATGACTCTGTTACAATTTACAGCTACTTGCTGATTCTGTAATTTGTTTCATCGTTTTTGAACTTTATTATTCCTGATCTTTCCTCAGAATCTGTAACATCTATCTGAACTCTCTTTCCTGTGTGTTTTTAGAATAAGTTTCATATATACCATATATTATTTTAACATATATACCACTCGTTACTACAGCAAAAATATACTTTTCTGAAAAACGAAGAATAAATTTCAAAATCTCTCACTTCTTTAAATATTCTCCAATACAGATTTTCAACTGACAACGAGTGAATGTCCCTAATCATTTCGTTATATACCTGCTTACCTTCTGCTACTGAAAAAAAGCAACCGGTTCAGTACTGTGGGAGACGAAACAGTTGACAAAAGTTTGACGGTTGAAATCTAGATAAAAAAATTAGCTCTGTTTCGTTAGCTGATCGGATACATATGTAAGTCGCTCACCGGTGTCAGTGATCTGTGCTTAAATAAATTCGAAAACACGGGTAATAGGTGAGCAATCGTGGAAAGTCAGCGCGAGAGAGAAAGAATGTAAGATACGATAACTATGAGAATTGATACATAAGCGAATATGTGTTAGAATTAATATATAAAAGATGTGAGACACATTGGGGACAGTGAAGAATACAGTGAGTTAGTGAATTTAATCAGTGAGTTATTCCATATCAAATAAAATTACCTACAAGCACGTAGAATAATTATCCTAACCGATAAATAAAACCTATCCCTGCAGTATGATCACATGGATTCATGATCACATGGATTCAGGTTTCAATCTTAGAAGTGTGCTTGGCCTGATGAAGATTTCCCTGTAAATTTGCGTGGTAGTCAATGTTAAAAAGGCTAACCATACATCTTTATAGACGAATCGATTTTCTTGTCAGTTTTTCCATCGTATCGATCGATCGAAGCATACGAAATTGAAAAACATAGGGGAGAGTAGAAGAGGAATGGAAGAAAGAAAGGCAAGAGTCAAGTCTGGGTTCTTTAACAGCGCCGTTAAAGCGGCAACCCCAGGGTACAGCTTGGTAGCCTCTTTAACGCTGGCATTGCTTTGCGCTTAACGTTTACGGCGGCGCAGAAGCCACACTGACGGATATTTTATATTTTATAATGCCTCACGCTAAAGCTCACAGCGGCCAGGTTATACGACGCATTCTCGTAGTCTTTAAGGCGGCGGCGTCTTGCCGCCCTCCGCGACGCCATCAAACTGCATCGCCGTCGTCTCGAATTTTATTCGCTGGGATACCTTTACCGCGGGAATCTCAAGAATCTTGATTTTCCTCCCGGTTCCCATAAATAATCCGATGATCAGAGGCCCTTCCGTCGAAGGCGTTTTCACAGCACCAGTTATTGTTCACGGAAATTTATTTCGAACCAGTAGAAAGATTTTTAGGTTAGGTAAACTGAAATGTGTACAATTTGAAAGCTACTCTTTTCTTGATAATTTGTATAAACTTGTAGGTTTGTTTTTCGGTTATTTTCTCTCTTTAACTCTTTGCACATCAGCCTTTTTTTTTCTCAATACAGAAAAATAATTATAAAATACTCTGTGGATGCTTGCTTGTATTAGTTCTATGTAGACTCCAATATTAGATCACTTTGCTAGTGTGTTTATTATTTATTTTGTTTTTGATAGATAGTGTTTGAATATATCACAACATATAAAACTGTATGAAAAAAATTCAAAAAATGTATTCTGAAAGATCATTGTTTGACGTATCTTTTAAAAATTTATTCTTTGCAATTGCTAGTTTTTTGTCTTGAAGATGAAAGAAAATAGAGTACACTTTTGATATTGACTATTTTGGTTTCAAAGAGAAGGGAAAAGTACTGAAAAAAATATCAAACTAGATATGTAATGTTTAAAGAAGCGGTAGCCTATCAGAAAAAAATTCTTCGTAAACAGTTAACAAAATCTACAAATGGGGATTTCGATCTCAAAGAAAATAAAGAAACAAAGTTTTTAGTAAAATGGAATTTATCAAAACGACGAAAAATTGTAAAATTAAAAAATACATACCTTATAGAACAAATAAAAAAAAAAAACACTTTGAAGTATGAAATTGGTTTATTTACATGAAAATCGGTACGAATGTTCCGTACAACAAACTACATTTACAAACACGTATAATTGTTTCCAATTAAAATAAAATTTCTAACATGCCAGACGCTTCTTTGCAAAAATCTGTCAGAGTTGTTAGTAAGCAATGGTAGAGAAACAAGCTAAATTTTAAAAATCGTTCTAATTTCCTACAATGATAACAATACGATGTGAAGAATTTTAAAGAAAACCATCTGAAACTCGTCATATTAACGAAATTGATAAATTCTAATGTTAAACGAATTTCATAGTAGAATACCCTTTTGGAAACCACATCCTTCCGCGAGATTTTGTGTCGTTAAACTGCTACGTAATTGATCCGAGAAACGTTTGAACATTTTGCACAGGTTTCGAATGATACATTGTATTAGAGAAAGTGGTCCTCGAGCTGCTTACCATTCCTCTCCCCCGAATCGTTCGGTTCGTTTCGTTTTTCCAATCCTTTCTCTTTCTTCATTTTCTCCCATTTTCATCCTTCACTTAATTGCAATTTGCCAGGGCGCGCGCGTTACATGGTGGCCGACATTCCCTTTGTTCATGGACGAGTGATGGCCGGAAAAAGAAATGTTTTTTATCGAACGCCGCTGGATGCTTGGGTTGGAATTGATATCGAGCGTGGTAGAACAAAGCCCTATATATCCATCAGCGTTTAGCCGTGCCGTTGTTTAGCTGATTGCAAAAGAATCGAATTGCGCGTCGAATTCCCTGCCGGACGAATATCCCTCGAATTATCATGCTGCCGATGGAAATTGGCGGTTCGCTATATACCTGACCGGCACAAAGGAGATTTAATTAATGGAATTAACCTGAAATGGCTGCCGTCTCTCTGGCCGGTTTGCAATTTCAATTCCTCTTTGGAATGTCCCTTGCTTCGTTGAAAAGGTGACGCTGCTACGCCATCGTCGTCGCTCACACTTAGATTAAATGCATTTTCTAAATTCCGTAACTCGCGACGGACTCGTAAATCACCCGTCGGCAACTGCTACGCCGAGGATAGACAACTTCTTCCTCTTCCACCGTTTCCGGTACAGCTGGGCCAGAGGCCGCCGACGCGAGCAGCTGCGCTTAAGTTTCGTTCCTGATATTACGAGATCAACTCTCTCGCTAGCTGTGCGTAAAGCTTTAGCAACTTCCTAACGTGATTCTCAACACGGTGGATCGTGAATCTTTGGACAAGTTAATAACAGCCTGAGCTCAGTTTACGTTGTAAATCTTTGATTAGATGTACCAACGAAATTTCCCGCTTGGTTACAGATAGAACGGTGGAAAAGTATTGAATGTTGATGAGTCGGAGGAAAGAAAATATTAATTTATCTGGAAACTTCGTGTAGATTTTTTGATAGGTTGTGTTTGAATATATTACAACATATAAGATTATATAAAAATATGAAGTTCGTATGTATCTGAAAGATTATTGTTTCACGTGACTTTTGATCACGAGATAAAAGCTTGAAAATGGTAATTTTTTGATCATAATGTACTCTGAAATTTAACTATAAGCGTAGACAATTCTTTTTTAGAGTAGATTCGTTACAAAAATAGCAGAGAATCGTGTTTGCATCTGAACTTAACAGAAATGGAAGTGGAAATCGTAATTTTTTCATCACAGTATATTGTTCTTTAATCTGAATTAAAGGATAGACAATTTTTCAAAGTAGTTTCTATCCTCAAAAATATCAAGGAATCGTGTTCGTGTCGTAAAATTGATCTGAACTTAATTATTCTTAACGCAGATAGAGCTTGAAAGTGGTAATTTTTGGATCACAATGTATTTTTAATCTAAATGAAAGGATGGACAATTTTTTGAAACGATATAATCTTAAAAATAACGAAGAATCCAGTTCAAAAAGAACTTAGTTATTCTTAACGAAGATAGAGCTTGAAAATGGTAATTTTTGGATCATTGTGTGCTCTGAAATTTAATTATAAGTGCAGACAATTTTTTAGAGTAGACTAATTACAAAAATAGCGAGGAATCACGTTTGTATCGTAAAACTGGTCTGAACTTAATTGTTTTAAACAAAGATAGACGCTAGAAAATGGTACTTTTTGGTTCACAGTGTGTTGCTCCGATATTTACCTTGAAGGGCAGGTAATTTTTCAGAGTAGTTTTTAATCTCGAAAATAGCAAAGAATCAGGCAAGTATCATAAAACTGGTCTGAACAAAATTATTCTTAACGGAGATAGAAGCTTGAAAATGGTATTTTTTCAATCACAAAGTCTTCGCCTTTAATCTAGATTAAAGGATAGACAATTTTTTAGAGTAGTTTAATTTAGAAGAAAGCAAAGAATTACGTCCATACTGTAAACTTTGTCTGAATACAATTGTTTCTTAACAAATATAAAATCTTGGAAATGGTATTCTTTGAATTACATTGTATTCCTTTTTAATCTAGATTAAAGGATAAACAGCTTTTTAGAATAGTTTGTACAGATAGATTATCCTTAAAATGCACGTTCATGCAATCTACTTTTGAGACAAAGTGGAAGAAAAGTATTCTTAATATTTCTCAGAAGTTTTCTTTATATTAACTCTGTATTGGAAAATTGGTACCTGAATAAAAAATTAATGTAGAACTTAGAAAATTGTAAATTTAAATCTAAATGAAAGTATTAAATATTTCTTCGACTAGAATTAATTAAGATGCCAATTTAGACAATCTCTAAATAGATTGTTAATAAATATTTAACAATTCAATGACCAATACGAAACTAACGTTCATAGTGTGCTAAAAATTACTGAAAAAATTATTTTTGTTATCAAAATACGCAAAAATTGGAGTTTAATTATTGATGAAACACGAGGAGAGATCTTAACTAGAGCTTGCAAAAACCCAATAAAATTTCCAAACCTGGGTTTCGGTTTTCTATAAAGTGAAAAACCGGTTTCTAGTCGGGTTTTTTAATAAAGTATAAAAATAAATAGACTATTACTTGAAATATACAATAAAACTTAAATATAACAGAGCTATAAACCAAGAAAGATAAATAAAAATATACAACACAAAATTTCAAAATTTAGCAAGTAGAATTATTTTTTATTTAAGAATTATATAGAATAAAAAGAAAAATAACATAGCTTTATCATTAATATTTCACTATGTGAAAAGAATAGAAAAGTAACATAAAATTGTTTTTTAATAAAATAATATTTAAGGAAAACTAATGAGTCCAACAGTTCATGTTTCATGAACGAACGTAATTTGGTACAGAAATTACCGCCGATCGAAGAAAACTCTCTCACTGTCTGTTGACATTGCATTTAATAATTTTCCGACCGTTACGGATTTTTTTTTTTAGTAACACCAAGCATTTTCAACTCTTATTTTAAGGATGACTCAAAAAAAATATAATTGACTTTCTGTTTTTCTGGAAAACCCAGGTTTTATGGTTAAGTAAATTTGAGCAAAAAACCGGTTAACCGGTTTGCAAGGCTTAATCTTAGCTGTATAAAAAAGGAAACTAAGAATCTCACCTGTACTCCAATTTCACGTGCTTTCATTCCAACACAATTTGAAATACGTTTAACTCATTCTGTACATTATGCAAGTACCTACATTATGTATGAGTGAAAGCTCTGAAAAGTGTCTAAAATCGATAACCGTAGAGTTCTGAGAAATTCACGTTTCCGTAACTAAAAGTGGTAATTAAACCTGTCATTGTGCCGAGACACAGCAGTCGTGCAACTGCTCGGCTGTAGCTGTCGTTTTACGTGTCCACCGTTTAAAAATATTTTCTTCGATTCATTTCCCTCGCTTCTTCTCTCCTCTCTTTGTCACGGCAACGCTCGTGTCACCTGCACGCGTGTTTCATAAAGAAGGAAAACGATACGTCGTTAATTCAACAGCTCGACTTTTTCCCACAATTTAAAACGATCCTCGTTCACTAAATCTGAAGAATGCAATTCAGCAATTCACATCTTACCATCGTTACATTCGCGAATCTTCTCTATTTCGTAGAAATCCTTCCTCAGATAATTAGACAGTGAATATTCGTTTAAAATGTGCAAAATATATGTTTCATTTTAGTACAAGTCTCATTTTGTTTGTTTATTATCATATTGATGTGTTATATTGCTGTAATATTAAATTATTCAACTAGGAAATTTCTTAATAATGATTATTAATATTTATTTTTCTTATTGGGAAGTGAAATTATCATCAATTATAATTTTTCTTATTGTGAGTCAAGAAATATTAGATTGCAGATTGTTAAGTATCTATGTGTAAATTTTTTGTTGCATTTTCACAAAGATCCATGCTACTTTTAAAACAGAAAGTTATTGAAAAGAGAATTTGGAAAATGTTATAATTAGATAGCAGATTTTTACGCAGTGTGATATATCGAAATGTGCAAAATATATGCAAGATATATGTGAAATATATTTGAAATATATTTATAGCACATACAAAATATTTTCCAATATGGTGGCTCAATTTTCCTCGGTTTAACAGTAAGTGCACCTTTCAAAGCATCGTTAATTTTACGAAATTCATCAGAACTTGGACTTTTTGAAGCATGTGTCTACGTTTCGTTAGCCATTGAACGCAATTTATTAATTTTCATTCGTATCGATAGCTAATTCGACTAATTCGACATTTCTAAACAAAATAGATACTGAAAAACTATGGTCTGATTAAATAACATGTGTGAAACGTGCAAAATATGTGTAATAATACTCATTATGCAAAACATATGCTCTATGAAAATTGTGTAAAATAAAAAGTGCATTTTAACATATTTATATTTCGTTAGCCATCAGAATTTCTAAATTTTTATTCGTAGCGATAGCTAATTTAATGAACTCGACATTTCTAAACAAAATAGATACTGAAAAACTATAGTCTGATTAAATATATATAAATATGTGTGAAACGTGCAAAATATGTGTAATAATACTCATTACGCAAAACATATGCTCTATGCAAATTAACGAAGATAAAAAGTGCAGTTTGTAGAATCACCTAACCTAACCTAACCTAACCTAACACATTTCTGTCAAAATTTCAGTTCTTCATCTATTTCCTGAAAAATTATACATTTACATAAAGATCCACTGTCTACATATAACAAAAGAAAAGAAAAGAAGTAGAAACAATAGTTTCCTCAACAGGTTCGTAGGATTGACGTAAAGTTTAAGCAATGCCACGACGAAACCTTTGCCAGTTCACCGACGTTTCCCTTTAACAGAGTCATGCTCTCGTAAAACGAAGATCCACCTGTACACCGCGTATCGCAAGTGTATATATCGAATCGATGCTCATCCTTTCTTTATCATTTTATTTCCGGAAGGAACGGACTCGTATACCATTCTGTCCGTGTTTATTCTTCGAGTCACTTCCATGCCCTTCCGTCTAGCAGAAATGAGCCGTGACAAAATCGCTAAATTGAACACAGCCGTGGCTGTACAACCAACCTACTCGTACATGTACACATACGCGTATATACATCAATAAATAAACTGTAGCTGCGTCGTGGTAACAGGGATGGCACATGTGCATGTAGCTCGTCTCACAATATGGTTTCCAATATTGTCCAATATGTATGATTCACCTCGCCGTTTGCACGAATCGTTTGCCGGCTATACTTACAACCAAGTGCATCCATTTCACCTTTGTGTATATCTATGTGTGTGTGTGTGTGTGTGATAGTGACGCTTTGTGTTTGTGAAAGATCGGTTATTGCCAGGCCCGGAAACCGGTAGCAAGATTCCACGAGCCTAGTTCGTCTCCTGCGTCATTATCGTTGAGTTTTATTGGTTGTTCTGTGACACTGTTCGATATTTTATTGGGATCGTAACCGTTCCCAGTAATATTTTTCGAATAGTCTGTTCGCGTTTCAAGGCGAGAGAATTGATTTTGGCGAACAATAGATTTCTTGTAACGCTAGTTCTTTCGACACTTTATACTCCCTGATGTACTCCTCTTTTTTTCAGTTAAGAGAATTTAATTTATAGAAATTCATTGCTTTTAACAGATATAGAAGTTTGAAAATGGTAATTTTTGTAGCACAGTGTATTCTTAATCTAAATGAAAGCATAGACAATTTTTTAAGACAGTATAATCTTAAAAATAACGAAGAATAAAGTTCGTATCACAAATCTGATGGAACTTAATTATTTTTAACAAAGATAAAAGCTTGAAAATGGTAATTTTTACATCATAATGTATTTTTAATCTAAATGAAAACATAGACAATGTTTTAAAACAGTATAATCTTAAAAATAACGAAGAATCAAGTTCGTATCACAAATCTGATGGAACTTAATTGTTTTTAACAGAGGTAGAAGCTTAAAAATGGTAATATCTAGATTTCAGTGTGCCCCTCTAATATTTACCTTAAACGATAATCAATTTTTCAAAGTAGCTTTTACTCTCAAAAATGACAAAGAATCAAGTTTCTATTATAAAACTGGTCTGAACTAAATTATCCTTAACCTTGATAGAATCTTCGAAATGGTAACTCGAACACTGACGTAACTGGTAAACAATGTGTTAACAACCGGAAGAAATAATTAACAAGTCCCTTACTATCCCTTCCAAAGAAGAAGAAGAAGAAGTAAAAAGGCAGACGATTGAATCTATCTACGCGTGGGTGCAAAAGTGCCTTTATTTTCAATTTTCATAATAGCCGTATCGACCGGTGGCGGCAGGCTAGCTCGAACACAGAACTATAGTCACATCTACGTGTGTTTCTCTCTCTCTCTCTCTCTCTCTGCATATGTGTGTGTCTATAAAGGAGGGATGATATAATCGGAAAGGGGATATGCAGTGTAGTAGTTTACTCGAAAGGAGGGCGGTTGTACAGGGAGGCTCAGAAGAGGAGGAGATAGATATCAATCATAGGGGTTCAGGACTGTCAAGCCCTCGCCACACTGACTCTGGCCTCTATGATAAAGACACTCGGGAGTCGAATGAAACAATGATACAGGGACTATCCCCCTTTTCTTTAGTGGAAAATAATCATACGGTCTCTGTCTGTTTCTCTCGTATACTTATTTCTGTAATTTATGGACCAAGTGTCTTGAAGTTATTTAGCAATTGATTACCACTCTGACGATCAGGGGATTAACACTAGGTTTGTATACATTTCTTGCATATCGATTTCTCTATCGAATGGACGTCGAATTGACGGGTGAAAGAGGATACAGATTTTCCTGTGGAAAATCGTTTTACCTAATTTGGAAATAACTTAGTTGCACAATTTTAAGGAAAGGCAAAGACAGTGAATATGCTCCTGCTGAGTAGATAACTGATAATACATATCTAACAGATAATATATATATCTTTTTTCCTAATATGTGACGCTAATTTTGGCGGGAAAATTGAGTTCAAATCTCACAATACTTTCAAAAATTAACGCTTTACTAAAATCAACTTACTAAATATAAATCTTAATGCAGAAAGCTTTACGTAAAGTCACTCGACACACGAAGGTGGTCAAAAAATTGAGGTCCTACGCAAGAAAAAGTCAATTCATTCTGAAATAACGTATAACGAGCGAAAATATACGCAACTCTTTTTCTTTCTTTTCACTAATATGTACAACATGAGGCCTAATAGGTTAGATTCGCGAATTTTTCAAAAGACTCTCTAAACAATGCACAAATCGTTAACGAACAAACCGTCATTTCTGAAATCCTTCTTCCCCTGAGAGACAGAGGTTGTTCCCCTTGAATTCTTTTTCCTTTTCTTTTCTTTTTTTCCTCCGTGCAAGTACTCGTCGCGAATGTACAATAACAGAAGACACGGGTTCCTCGAAAAATACACGGTGTGTTTTGCTTGTAATACGTATTTCTCGGGCGGCGGAATGTTTCTACAATGTGAGGTTCTGCAAGATTTTTCGTCTGCTCTACGGTTAAGAACTTCGGACGGGCCAGGAGGGACCGGATAGGAGGGCGGAATGGAAAACAATAACTTTTTCATTTACCGGGAAAGATATTACCGCGATATAAGCGTGGGCTACACGATAAAACTAAGGCAACGTCGTACGACGACCGTCTACGACCACTGTGTCGCATACCGGAGTTTTACTTCCTCCTTTTCCAAGGAGGAAACCCACGATCGAGTATATTATTGCATGGTTGTATATCGTTCTCGTATCAAGATTTCTGTTCTCTTTGCTGTTGCAGAAAACCCTTCGAGGTATACCTGCAGAATAAGATCGACGACACCCTTCTACGATAGCTGCCACGATAACATCCTGGTGAGTCCTTTGAAAATGCTTTTATACAATGGCCGATCAAATTATTTATGTACAGGTGAATAAACGAAATATTGTTGGTTTCTGTGCTTACCTGTGTTTATGTTCATACATAAACTAGTTTATAATTAAGTAGCGAAAAGCTTAATGTTACTTAACTCTTATTAAACGCACGCTCACGTACAGTCCCATTCATAAGTCACCGGACACTTACTAAAATTAGAATGCGGACTTTGAAATTCTACTTTCTATCGTAATTTCTCAAACAGTACATACTTTTTTTTGCTAACAGTAACCAGTAACTGAATATATTTAAATAAATATTATAATTCTTCTCTAGAAGTATTTATTGGGATCATAGAAACTGTCGAACTAAAAATGAAGAAGATTGAACGATGCAATTTCTAAGCACCATCTTAGTCTCTGTTTAGTAAAAACACCCTTCTTAAATTGTTTATAAATACTTAACGAAGCTACAGATATGTTCTTTAGTTAATTTTGAACTGCCGAAGTAAACCAAAGTTCAGTAGTCTCTGTAACCTACCCTAATCTCACGTAAATTATGTTCTTTCTTCCAAGGATCAAATTTTCTGATAGATGAACCCATAATTCTTGGTGAATTATTTCAATCGAAGTAACTATATTTACGTTCGTTCATTTTTATATATATGACTCGATAGAAGCATCTAATTCTAAGATCTCTCTGTTCTCGACACGCTAAGTACATTGTCGTTGTGTAAATTCGCAAGATCCAGGTCTAACTGTCTGCTATCAATGTCTTCGTACAATTTATCGTGACTTTACACGTGAACCCTTCGAGAGCGGCCACGGTTATTCCACCGGAAAACTGTTTCAATTCGCGTTAGTTTCACTTATCAGGCAATGCGAATTTGCTCAGCTATTAATCCTACTTTGGACCTATTTTTTTCTGCTCTTATATCCGCCGGAAGATCGAACGATGCGCTTTTTCCCCCGATCGCTTTATTGGCTATAAAAACGACACTCTGATATTTTTGCACGAGTTTTCTACAAGTAATTGTTTCACTTCAACACGTTCATTAGAAACGTCGAATGTTCTAATTGAGAAGTAATACAACATGCTTCAGAAAGCCGATTCTGAGCGTACCAACACGTCGTATTAATGTACCCACGTGCACAAGTTTTCGATGCATAAAGGGCGTAGGAGGAATGGATCGGTTGCGGAGAGGAGGCGATGGGGAAATATTAATGCCTGGGATTAATGCTCTAAACATTCCGTTAATCGTCATTAGCCATTCGCTGGCAGAATAATAGGGGGATCAACGTTGCCGATAGTGTGCGCATTGGCTCATATCAGTGAAATACGTGCTCCGATAATACACGGGCATGGTTATTCGTCGCGATACAGCTTCGTTCCTATTACAACGAATTCCATCGATACATATGATGTTATATTTCTTTTATTTCCACGTCACACACACGATAACAGCGTGGTAATGCAACTTATAAACGATTTATACGAAGTTGATTGGGCAAAGTGATCAGTGTTTATTGGACTCGTGTGTGTTCTGCGTTAATTAGGAAAGGATTAATTCTACATCGTAAAGAATTTGTTCATCTACGATGTCGTTTCTTTCTAACCTCTTTCACGTGACAAGCAATATCTCGCAGACGCTTGAGGCGCAAAGGAGCAAGTCAGTTTATTTAGTAGCTTGGAACAGTTAGCTGAGAAGCCTCGAAGAGTTAGTAATCTCCAGCATCCACTTGAAATTAGTCCACTAAACGGCTTACACATCTCAGAAATCTTTTGAAAATTGTAATAATTGCAGAAATGGCCGAAGATTGAAGAAAAAGCAATCATTTTTACCCAAAAAACAACTTTAAACGTTTATAAAAAATTAAATAATTGACATAGCAAGAAAATCGCATGCTACATTTTAAATAATAGCTTCTAGTTCATGAATCAACAAATTTTTTACATTTTAGACCACCCAGTTCTTGCTAACTGCGGTGGCTGACAATCAATGATCCACCAGAAGGGGTTCCAGGAAATAGCGAATAACTTCGCCATTTTGTACGATATTACTTTCAAAAAATTGCCAAATAAAGCTGAAGGTTTCATTTATATTCTCTGAAAAATACTACATTTTTCATTTAGTAATTACTTATAAAAAAAATCCCAAACTTTATCCATTTTTTAACGCCTCAGGGTGGTGTCCCTACTTAATCGAAATTCATTGCATTTAGAAATCTGAGTGTTCCAAAATTCTTGAAAATTACAGCGTTGCTACAGTTGTATATACTTCACATATCCATTCGTACATACCGAATAGACACAACGATGTGTAGTATCGTAGTTCAGAACATAGATAGTGTACATTTGTAAAGACAAAAAGAGGGTCGTAAAAGAAAAAGGGACTGACGAAGACCAGGCCCAAGAATTGGTGATGTGCATGGCGATGGTAGTAGAAGGTAAATGAACGTATTTTTTGTGAGAAGGGACAATTGACGTTTGCTTTTGTAAAGTAAGGACCTGTACACTGCGAGCTACATATATACGTGTCGAATTATTTATGTTTTATTCAATAATTAATCTTATATTTTTAAAAATAAACTATAATCACTAAACAGATGAATAATCACAGATGTATAAATGAGAAAAAAAGAAAGAAAGAAGTGTACGATATTTTTAGTCAAAACTGACCTCCGTGCGACGTTGAAACCAGTAAAAAGGCTGAGTGGAGATTCTTTGTGTTACCTGGTGTACGCGTCGAAGTGTGACACTGGGGCATCCGTGGCCTCTTTTGCTCACACAGACTTTCAACTGTGTGTGTTACACAGAAGCAGAAAGCTAGAGGTAGCCGAAGAGTGCAGTTTCATCGACGTGCCACAGTGACGATCGTCACACATCGAGCACACCGGTCCATCAAATCCATTTCCAACCGTACTATTACACCAATCAGCATCCTTTCTGTCATGTTGCACCCGGGTGAGGAATTTCAACGTGAATTCCTATTCGACGGGGTGA
Organism: Anthophora plumipes; assembly: GCA_951804975.1. NCBI lineage: Eukaryota > Metazoa > Arthropoda > Insecta > Hymenoptera > Apidae > Anthophora > Anthophora plumipes. The sequence continues at coordinate 11,853,923 of OX638123.1, read as the reverse complement.
AAAATATCTCGCGTTCGTTACACGTCCGGTCGTTGTACGTTTGCCAGGCTTAAAAATCTTTCAGATTTATGAGAAATTTAATCAACACCTTCGCCGATTGTTGTCTCATGAGCTATGAAATAAGTTTCACCTATCTGTCGATAGTATCGAACAGTTCTGTTAAATAATTCGTGTTAACGAGATCGAAGATAGTAATTTTTAACAAGGTGTATCGTATTGGTTCAGTGTAAATCTGCTCATAATTATGAAAGTGGTCTAAGTTACATGTTTCTTATTTCGAAATATTTAAAGGATTACATTTGTATAAATTAACAAATATTTCTGTATTATGTAATACTTTAATTTAGAATTTTATTAGTCTTGAGCAGTTATTTTGCAATAAAGAAAGCACAACGTCATCGTTTATCGAAGAAGCAGACACGAAAGAAATCGTATTCTAAATTTTGCAAATAATTTTTTTTAAAGAAGTTGATATACAGTCTTTATAAACGTTCTGAATATTTTTTACAGCCGCTTCTATCGTCACATGTTACCGGAATTCATAAAGTATGACGTGCAAATGTTAATAACAGAGGAAAAAGAATTTGCAATTTCATTTTGGTCAAATTAATTCTACTTTTCGTGTAAGAATTAATACGTTTCCTTCAGAGTTGCGAGATCTTAGCGGAGAGAAATTTTGAAAATATTCAATCCATTCTGAAATTATAATATTCACAGTTTTAGGAAACATAGTTTAGATAAAAAGTGACTTTAAAGTTTCAAACATTCTGTTTGCCTGCATTTCAGCCGACATTACGTTCATAACTTCTCATAATTTCGCCAATTTTTCAGCGAATTGAAACATTCTCAGGAAGTCGTTTAAAACACTTTCAAGAAACGAGAGTTTCGTGATCAATCGAGAAACAGAAACGTCGTACTGTGCATTAACGAGATGCTGTGTTCGGGCAGCATCGACATTTCTCAGCCGATGAATATGTAAGCGGCTTATAGGTTATGTAAGAACGAGTTCAAAAGTATCGTCCAGATCTCAGAAACGTTGCCTCTCGAAGTCTCTTTTAATATTTCACTGCTAATGAAAATCGTTCGTCGATGGCATTTCTCGCAAATTCCTCGTTCAAATTTTTTAGTCATTTTTAACAATTTTTGAACGACGATATATCTTTTGCGAAAAGTGTTAACTTAAATAAAACAGGTCTCAACTTTCTGTATACTTTTACTAGTTCAAAACTCGTTCGTATTTTGATAATTATAATATCATAGATAGAATGCTGATTTTTACGAAAAGTAACGTTAAATTTGGGAAATTTTTAAGATAAACTTGAAAAAACAGTGATTTTCAAACTGTAAAATTTCATTTTCTATTAATGGACGATTTAAAATAATAAAATTAATTATATTAAATAATAAAATCAGTAATACACTTCATTATGTATGCAAATGTGAAACGATCAATTTAAAAGTAATAAGAATCATTAGACAGGTCGTGATAGATTTAGTGTTAAAATTCTGAAATTCGTTTATTTTCATTGTTTCAATGAAATATCCTTTACTTTGTATATTACGAACACGTTGAATGAAATTTCTGAGAATATTTTCACTCTAATCGAGAAATAAATGCTCGTTTGTAGATGGTTTGCAAAAATATGAAAGAAAAATGGAGGAAGAAGTAGAAGAAGAAGAAATTAACCGTTTCGCTTCTCTTCTTGTACGAAATTAGAATTATTAACGTTACTCTGGCGAATAAGCGAGAATAATACTCGAAGGAATTTACTCGTGGTAATTTATCTTGAGAGAAATTAGCGAGATTCACTTCCATTGGAGAAACTTGAGAAGAAAGCATGCTAAAAATGACAGCGAAGCGGTGCTAAAATACCGGCACTCTTGAGATAGTTAAGGTCCATGCCTCTGCACAGCTGATCCATTTGGCAATCAATTTCACGAACGGCCAATTTCTCGCGCCGAAGTCTTCATCCGCCATCGGTTCCTCAATTACGTAAAACGGCAGATAGTTCCGAGATGATAAATTATAGCGAACGCGACGTTGCCTAGAATCTCATTGATTTTTATCGGTGTCGTAACAGCACAGGCGCCGTCAGAATATAGATTTCCATCAGAACTTTCATTATTTTCTTTACTTATTTCTTAGTGAACAATTCATTCAAAGCTACATTCGTGAATTTCGGAATGAAATTCGAAAGCTATTCGTCCCATTTCAAAATTTCTTGTTGCAGTACGAATCTAATATTAATCAATCAGAATTTGAACCATTACAATCCTCACGTTTCTTCCAATTTATTAGAAATGTCTCAATTCTATTTTTATCAAAATTCCAAGTTACGATCCTATTTCTAAGCTCCGAAATCTTCATCCGTTAGAAAGTCTCGCATATAAAACTAGTGGGCCATAAACGGACAACGCGAGCAATCCGTTAGAACAGAGTTGGTGGGTAAAGCAAGAAGAAGAAGAAGAAGAAAAAAAGAGTACGGAGTAATCCATCTGCTCATCTTCCAGTAATTAAAACTTATAATTCGCGGCAACCCTCGCCTCGTTACTTCTGCCGCGGTGCTTGCTGGTCAACCCTTGTCTTATCTTTCTTCTTCTACTTCCACTTCCTCTTCGTCAGCGTCTTCATTTTCATCTTCCTTCCCCTGGCATAGCTCGCCCTCGCCCTGTATGGCCTCTTGCATATTTCATACTTTGTACCGCAATTACTTTATCGCGCTTCCATGGATTTCGGTTGCTGCCGGATGAAGGGCGTTAGAACAGGGTCGAGGGAATACTTATCTTCCTGTCGACACCATGGCTCGAATACATTCAAAATACTTTCCTCCTAGCGTTCATTTCTCGTCAGAGATCAAGCAGAAATCGCGTTCGTTCGTTATTCTCGTGGAAATTCTGATCGATTTGTAGGATTTAAAGAAGGGATCGTATTCAGGGTAGGATACACTCACATAGTTACTTTGTGAAGTCTTTTTTTTTTATTAGAAGCATTGGCTTCGAGGTTGGAGAATCACTGATTTGTCTTCTTGAGCTTTCTTCAGTCTTTCTTGAAACTTTTCACTACTTTTTCTGATTGGTTAACTCGATGCTTTTGTATTAACAAATTAGGAATTTCGTTACTTAGATTACACTTGTTCCTTACGTCCTTGGCGCGCTTTTTCCAGAACTGCGAAGCTTTTTAATGGGGAGTGCGTTCGTCGTAGAAAATTTGACAATGCAGTGGAATTTCTTCTAGGTTTGGTACTTGTGATATGTATACTCCCATCCATAAGTCACCAGACACTTGATAAAATTAGGATTCGGTCTTCGAAAGTTCAGTCTTTCGTTTTTCGTTTGTCACAAACATGTTGTATATTAAAATTTGTGACATTACATAGTTAATTTGATCATAGAATAATGTTTATTGCTCCATACTATCGTAACATGATGTTTTTTGAAATTGTCATTGAGAAAAATATTGTTCATCATAAGAAAAAAATGGTTAGTCAAGTAGGATATTTTCATTCATCCTCGTTGCTGGGAAGTTACTGAAAGGCTGAGAATATTTCACTTCGGCGAAGGTATACGTCGGCACGTAAGTTGTTGAAAGTTGTTGAAAAAAGAAAGAAAGGAAAAAGAAGATTAGAAACAGCGTTGGAACGAATACTTATCGTCCTGTCTGCAGTACTGCGGAAACGTATTCAAAATGCTTCCTGCCGCGTTTATTTTCATTTTCCCGATGTCGAAGTAGCGAAAATGAATTCAACAAAGTGGATGGTAGAGAAAACGAGCGAAAAAGCAGAACGAAGGGAAGCAGGTTATATTGAAACGTTCGATTATCTGACGTTGAATTCCAAAAAAAAGAAGAAACAATAAAAAAAAAAAGGTATTTAAACAACGTTTAACCAACTGTACGAAGAAAAAGCTCCAATTTCGTAAATTTTAATCGTTCGAAAATGAATTTGGCATTCTGTCGCGAAAATTTCGCCGAGAAAATCAAAACAGGTGCAATTGATATTGCATACGAGGAGAGGGGGAATTGAAAGTTCACGTGAAACTTGAAGAAACGTGTATTTTTTGAAATCGTATTTTCGCAAGAGGAACAGCAGTGTACTCGAGCCAATGAAATTTACCTTCAAAGCAACAGCAATTTTTCTTACGGACGAGGAAGACACGAACGCGCCGCGGAACGTTTCATTCCTTAAATTTCCGCACGCTATCGGGGCTGTTTTCATAAAAAGACCAGCCCGGAGAAAGCACTGAATTTTTCTCCCCGCATTCGCGTACATATCTTGCTGGTTCAAACAGAAAGAAAGAGAGAGAGAGAGAGAGAGTGTGTGTGTGTGTAAAAGAGAGAGAGAGAGAAAGAAACAGAGAAAGTCTGAGCGTGAGAGACTCTGAGAGAGAGAAACTAAGAGAGAGAGAGACTCTAAGCGTGAGAGACTCTGTGAGAGAGAGAAACTCAGAGAGAGACTCTGAGCGTGAGAGACTCTGTGAGAGAGAGAGAGGGAGAGAGAGAGACTGTGAGAAAGAGAGAAACTCAGAGAGAGAGACTCTGAGCGTGAGAAACTCAGAGAGAGAGACTCTGAGCGTGAGAAACTCTGAGAGAGAGAGAGAGAGAGAGAGAGAAGCACACCGTGGAGTTCCCTCCGTGCGAGGAAGGCTGAAAGAAGTCGGAATAAGGAAGAAATATAAGTCCTGGAGTAGCAACGCGTAAGGAAAAGAAAGAACGAGAGAGAAAGTTGAGGAAAGGAAGAGGACGCTTTGACGGAGGGAAAGAGGAAACAAAGAGTGGAAAAGTAGAAGTCTAGAATATATCTTCCAGCTTTCTTGACAAGTCAACGATATTAAAGGAGAAGGGAGAAACGCAGGATGGGCGGAAGAAACGAGGCGACAAATTCTAAACCGCGTGTTTTCCAGATTTACCGTCCCTTTTATGTTGTTCGAGTTTTTTTCGGTCAAGAAATCCGGAATTCTTTCTCAAACATCTTGGCTGTCATTGTATGGCCAAACTTTCTTCCCATTTGTCAAACTTTCGAGTGGAATATTCCAAGTGTCTTCGATGTGTAAATTATTGAAACGATGTGCCTTAACCCTTTCAGTGTCGAACAAAGATCTATCGTTCCTTTTATACTGGAGACATGAATTATGGCAATTGACAAATGAATATGAAAAGTAACGAAATTATTCTGACACTATTTTGAAATTTTTTTATGTCATGTTTGAGGTAACTAACTGTGAAGTAAATTTTCAACAAATTTTCAACAAATATTCTTTAAGATAAAATTTTCAATAAATCACTTCAGCCATTAATTCGTTTCCCCTTTGTTTCTTAACACATCGGTGACTTTTGAGCATAAAGCTCATAATTTTTAAAAGTCTACAACTTTAGATTTTCGAATTAACTGATTATTGCAAAGATGAGCTATTTAAAAATATGTAAATATAAAAACAATTGCTTCTTTGTATAATACTTATGATCATTTGTTGTTTAAAAATTGGAAAGGATTAAAAACACATGGTGAAAAAATTATTAGCAATATTAAAAGTGATAAAACTGCTTAAATTCGTTAAATATATTTTTTTAGAAACAAGTATGATGAATTTACTGTAACATTCTTACAGAAAATAGTTTTCTTTCGCACAATAATTCTGCGTGGTATCTAATAACGATTTAAAATACACGAATATATTACCAAATTAAGAAATAATAATACAATTTAACAAGTTTAGAAGTGAAATATAATATTTAATAATAACGTTCCTTAACATGATGTTGGATAACAAAGAAATCATATTACAATATTCAGTGAAGAGGAAACTTGAATCACTAAAAGTGCTTTTCTAGAGAATCATAATTTGAAAATTAATTACGTATATTAGATTACACTTACTTTACTTTAATAAACGCCTGATAATTTTATTTTACTGTATTCCATTTGTTAATTATACAGTTTTTTCTTCTGACACAATTGTGCATTGTTGCAAGAAGCAGTAACAAGTTAAATGAAATTCTATGCTTTGTTCGTAAACTTTCAGTAACTATAATTAAAGCAATTCGTTTTGATATACTTTCAACTAAATCTCTGCATAATTCTACGGAATTATAATTTATTTTAAAATGTACTAATACTACTTTATATTCAATCTACATTCTTGAATTCTCTTAATTGTCAGAAATTAATTAATCTTCAAGTCAAAGATAATTTTGCAACAAGCAAATATTTTTCAAAATACAGTGGAAAAGATAGAACTCCGGTAGAAAATTATTTCATCTACCAAATATTACGAAAAAGCACTATAATTTAGATATTTTCTATACTTTTGCATATCGCGCGCGTTCTGTGCAATTCTGCACTTCTGAGTTCCTTGTAAATGCACGAAAATCTGCGGTCTAGTAATAAGTAATCGGAGAAAGAATTTTTCAAACATTGTAAACACGTTCCTGAAACATGTAACCAACATGATCACTCATAATTACAAAGAAGCTTTTTTCTTAAAAGGATAAATATACCAGGACTGTGTCGGGACACTAATTTGATAACGCTATTAATTAAAATTTTTCTATGCAATATGGGTAACCTGATAAGAAAGCAGAGAGGTTAAAGGTAGATAATTACTCATGCGAAACGAATGGATGAGTCAGAGAACAGATCTTCCAGAAGGGATATGCAAAAGAGTGCAGAGAGACAAAATGATGGAGGGAGATAAAGTGGAAAAAGAGAGCAAATCGATGTTAAAGAAGGGATGCAGAGAGGGGAGAGAGTAAGAACGAAGGGGTAGACACCATTTTTCAGTCTAGCATCCATGAATCTGAAATTGAGTGGATCAACCATCTGCGCCGCTGTTTTCTCTTACCGGATAGATTCGTATGCGTATGCAATGAACGCTTCTTTAGTAAACGATAAATTACATACGCCGCCATGTTTCTATAATTTCCTTCCCCTGATTTCTATCTTCTCCTCTCATGCTTCTTTTTTTTTCCTATTAACAATTACTGTGACGTAAAACATGGTAAAAAATATCTTGTTCTTCATGCTTGTTATACAGTAACTATTTCATTTAAAATCACGCTTCCTGGTAAATAGTTGTCTCAGATTTTGCTTGATTTACCAGATATTCTATATTCACGGAAATATTTGTTACCAATTATCTAATTCCTCTGCAATTTTTAATAATAATATGTCGTCCAGTGTTTGGTTCACATAGTATTTCAAATAAATAAAAATACTAGATTATTTTTCAATTCGAAGTAATTATTTTTCTTCATATTAGCTCTTTCAGTACTCGAAAGTCGATATTTCGGATTTTCATTTTCAATATAATTTTAACACGTGTGATGGTGCCTTATTTTTCAAAAATCTGAACATTTCGATTATTGGTTTCTCGACAAAATACATTCGATAACTATTTAACACTTAGGCAACCGCGTATTTCTTACAAACGACGAGAAATAGAAATCTTCGCTTGAAAGACTCAAAGAGTCCCTTTACATTTCCACTGAGGATGTTTTCTTCTGCCATTCGTTAAAATCTCGTACAAGTTTATACTTTTTTTAAATCCTTCATGCAGCTACTTCTTTAAAAAACGGAGAGAGATCTCCAATCGGTTATTTGAAAGCGTGGAGATCTCCCGACGTTAGGTTATGTTAGGTTATGTTAGTAATGTGTTAAGAGAAAAGAAGAAGAATTGTGTGGTATATTGAACGAAAGCAAAGAATTGTATGTTTCGAGTGCAATAAAGAAGTACGTGGAGAACATTTTCACCATCATTTGCACAAAACAGCTTATCATAGGTTTTCTGTTTATATTATTGTGTTTAAAAAATGTACACTCTTTTGTGTTTAATAAAATGAAACTGTTTTTACTTCCTGAAAAATATAAACATGTCTGTGCAAAAATGAAAATGTTTCCAGAGGAAGAAGACATTCTTTTTCACCATGGATTACAAGCTTTAGTTTGTTGAAAATAATTCTGAATGAAAAATTACATTCAATTTACAACAGAGTGAAAAAAGCCTGAAGATATCTTCGTTAAAAAGAAATAATAACTTAAGAGTAAACTTGCAGAGTATTAGAATACTATTCAATTATATCTAAATACTATTCAATTAAAAATACACACTCAGAAATGGTTTATTTAAAATATTTCTAAAGCATCTTTGAAAAAATTATCATTTCCATTGACAATTCCAAATTTGTATATTTCAAATATACATTTCAACAGTCAATAAAAATAAATCTTGAAAAATTATCTTATTCGAATAAAAAAAACTACTCCAATTACTATTTCCAATCCTTTTTGCTTGGAAACGTATCCAGATCTAACGACGCGAGTATCAAATAGCGAAAAAGGGAAAAAAAAGGAAACAGTAGGAAAGAATTTCAATTTTGATCGTAGCTTCGATCGTTCAGTTAACCGAAACAACGAAGGAAGAATCTGAAATTGTCCGCTTTATCAAGAGTTAGTAACTTCGTTATTCAATGAGCACAAGGTGAACTCGTGCACAGCCTTTTTATTTAGCAGGTGAGATTTTTCCACGCGTAAACACTAACGCTTGTATATCGTCTTTTTATGAGCTACTTGTTTACGAGCGGCGAGCATTAAAAATAAATCCTCGCGAGCCGCCTGGCAAAGTATGCAAGAAGAAAGAAGTCTTGCGACCGGCGAGCAACTATGTCACAATGTTTAAAGAAGACAGTATGAACCATCAGCTATTCTCTCTTTTCGATCGATCGATTTAATTAAGAAGCTATCTACCAAGTATATTGAGAAATATTCTAGATTTGATAAGCTAGATTTTTCAATCGTGAAAAATATGTGAAATGCAGAGGAGTGTTTTGTATAAAGGTACTAAAATGTACAATGATTTATCTGAAGAGATAAACCAGTGTGATCAATTAAATAAATTTAGGAGAATGTTGAAAGATCATGTTGTATACACGGTTACAAGATTTTAATATAAACAGTATATTACACAGTGGGCTCGAGTAAATATGCTGTTAATTAACTTCCTCAGATATAATTCTGATAAGCAATTCCAATTTCGGTGTATTTCGACAAACAAATCGTTTGAGTTTGAATAAAATGAAATTTCGAAAATATGGAGGAGCGGTTTGGAACGAAATTGCGAAAATATAGAGAGTTAATTGTTTTATATATTTATATTTAATATTATTATACATACTTAATAGTATATTAATTATTATAAAATATTAATACAACTTGAAATCACATTTTAAAGAACAATAGTAAAATACCTAGTGTTACAGTGCTGTATAATAAATAATATTAAATAAAACACTATGATTATAACACATTCTTAATTAGAAACCATAATCTCATAATTTTTATTGGGAGTTTCCAGTATTTAAAAGAAACTAAGAATGTAGGTTGAATAAAAATGAACGAAGACTGTTAACTTGAGAGATCACCTTCGAAATAGAATTTTTCTTACACAAAAATCTGTTAAAAAATGTATATTTGTATATATTTTTCCTAGATACATGTGTAGGAATATCTGTTCCAGCACTAAATTAACTTTCTCAGATATGATTCTGATAAACAATTCCAATTTCGGTGTATTTCGACAAACAAATTGTTTGAGTTTGAAAAAAATGAAATTCTGAAAATATAAGGGGTTAATTGTTTTATATATGTTTAATTGTCAATATAGATTTATATTTAATATTATTATACATACTTAACAGTATATACATTATAATAAAATGTTAATACAACTTTAAATCACATTTAAAAGAACAACAGTAAAATACCCAGTGTTACAATGCTGTATACTAAATAATATTAAATAAAACACAATGATTATAACACATTCTTAATTAGAAACCATAATCTCATAATTTTGATTGGGAATTTCCAGTATTTAAAAAAAACTAAAAATGTAGGTTGAATAAAAATGAACGAAGACTGTTAACGTAAAAGATCGCCTTCGAAATAGAACTTTTCTTACATAAAAATCTGTTGAAAAATATATACTTGTATATATTTTACCTAGATACATATATAGGAATATCTTTTCCTACATTCAATTCAATTTCTCTCCTCTCTCCTCCCCTATCTTCAATTCGCCGTAAGATTCTCTTCCCGTGGGGTAAGCAGAAAGAGACACGTCTAAAATATAATAAACCTCGGCAACGTTACGACATACGGGCTCACCCGCCCCTGTAAATACTCGAGTATGGATTTTGAATATTTTACAGCTCCCATAGACAGGCTCACGTACGTCGGTATGTCTACACGTTTAACATTATACACCGTTACATGGTGTATACATCTGTATGTATAAAAAACATTTTCTTAGAAATAAAACTGTATCTAAGAACTCTATCTTTAACCCTTTAACTCTTAGCACAGTCGATCGCTCTAAACGCAAAAAAAAAAAAAAAAAACAGGAAAAAGTAATATTTTACTAAAATCAAATCATAATACTAGACGATACAATTCTAACTATTTTATAAATTACAAAAAGTATACAAAGTAAGAAAGCGTAAATATACAAGTTGGCTATAATTTTAGTACGTTAGCAGTTAAAGGGTTAATTTAGAAGTAGCTGAATCCCCATAATACCGAATCAGGCGAATAAATGAATGAGCAAACGTTGAAATTTATTCTTTTGTGCAAAAATTCACGCATCATAGTGCAAGGAACTGGTTTCTTTCAAGAGAATACTCGAAACAGAGCTTCAGAAATCTATTCGTCCATCGATAAGGTTTGATAAGGAGGGTTATTTCAATAAAACAAACGATATTTGTACATATGTCTACTGTTTGAATCGTTATACTTGCAATCCTGTTAGTCTTCAAACTGTGCATTTAACGCAACACGTTCGACGGTTATTCGCGTAGAATTTCACGAACACACCCTTTATCTGAAGGTATCTGGATAGAGGTTGGTCCAGTCTGAATATTTTTCCAGAGGTAAAGAGGTTGGCGAGGGCAGAGGAGCATTGATGCAATTTTCGTCGCGCTCGATGCTTCCTCACCTTTCGGAATCTCCTCCTGTTTCCTCGTGTCCTGTAGCGCTGGAAATAGATAATTTCATAGAACTCCTAGTTTATATTACCTGGAAGTCTATAGGAAATAATCAGTGCCGTTTAATATTGACGTAGCTTCCTATTTATTTTTTCTTTCTTTCTAATATCTCGTCATTGCAACAAATTCTACTATTTTTTTGTCTTGTTCATTAAATTGTACATAGAACGTGAGTGAAAACATGGGATTATTAACCCTTTGACTGCTATGGACGCATATATACGTCTGCCTAAAGCCATCGATCTGGATCATGGACGCATATATGCGTTTAGCGATTGTTTTTGTCTTACACTTCTAATGAAAACAAAAAATACCAACTTTTAAGATAGACACATAACTTTGTATTGCATATCAATAAAAATTAAATAATTCTGTTTATATTAAATACTTATTTTCTATTTCTTAGAATTATTTATTTCGTCGGATGACAGATGATTGTAATTGCTGCAATGAAATATTGTAATATTCCACTTGCAGTGTATGTTACATTAGTTTTTATTACTTGAAACCTTAAAAATTCTATTATAGTAGTTTTGAAGAACTTGTTCTAAGAGACGATAGTGAAATAAGTGAAGAAAGTAAGATTTAAGCAGAGATTGTGACGATGAATTTAGAAGATTAATATTTTTATATAAATAGTATAAACTGTCGTTCATAAGTATTAGGACAGCCATTATAGTCGCGCCATTATATACTTTCTTACCAAAGTTAGCGCCATATATTAGTAAAAATATATATATGCACTCGTACGTTAAGATTCTAGTATGAACAATTTTTCTTTCTTTTTTTTAGAATAATTTTAAGTTCTTTTTAGGTTCATTTTAGAATAACTTCTTTTTAGGATAGTTTTGTAAATCTTCTTATGCGTCAGATAATTGTACATGAAATTTGTAAAGACAATAAAGCTTGCTTCACATTCAGTAAGTAGATTTTAGTAGATTTCAGTAGACTTTTACTTTTCAATCTTTTCTCACATAATAAAATATTAATAATAAAGTTATATTATTTTTCTTTTTATTTTGTACAATTCTTAAACAAAAGATAATTCTAATTGCTAAATTTTCTGTTATATATTTTTATTTATTTCCCTTAGTTTATAGCTCCGCTATATTTGAGGTAGGTTTTATTGTATATTTAAAGTAACAGACTATTTTTATATTTTATTAAAACCGGTTAACCGGGTTTTGAAATTTTTGAAAAACCCTAGTTTCTACGTAATATTCAAGGGGATGCTGATTTCTTACGTAGAATCGATCGCTGCTCGTTTGTACAATCATTTACAGGATACCCTGCATTTACAGAGACATTGCATCTACGTTCTTATTTTATACAATTTTTAGTATTTTATAAATCGCCTAAAAGCGACGTTTCTGAATGGGAAATACTCCCATTTTCCCTCCAGCCGCATTTCTCGTTCTTCAACCACCACCCTCTTCTTCACTCGCTTCCTGTCCCTCCAACAACGACTTCTACGTCACTTCCATTCCACTCTCTTCACCCCCTTTCCAATCCGCGTTAGTCGTCGTCGTCGTCTCTCGTTTTGCTCGAGTTCGTTTTCCTAGCCGCCACTCGAAATTACACGCGAGTAATTTATAATTTAGACGCCGTGAACCAGCCAGAAGTCGACGACGTCGTAGTCTTAGCTCACGGCATCCGGTATCCGAATAGGATAGGCACGTGTGTAGTCGTCCAGGCTTGTCAGTTTCATTTAACGTTTTCACCATCCACCGGTGGTTATTTTCTCAGATTTCCAGGATTGCCATGGACCATATACGAGGTCTGATTAAACCTAAAGAGGCATTCCACCAGTGTTTCTTGAACTGGAAGCTGCGATGGCATAAGTACAGTGACGCTCGTTAACACGACAACACCACTTAAAATAGAATAATTTTTTTTTAAATTGAATCAAACGATCTAAATTCTTTTTTTTTTTTTTGAGGAGCTAAGAGGATTAGTTTACTAGATAATATGCACAAAAAATTTGAAAGAAGCTGCAACTGGTTGTAACCAGTCAGGTGGTCAAAGAAAAGAGTGAAATTCACTTTTTATAATTAAATAAATATATATAATAAATAATATTTCTGTCAGAAGTTGACTGTTTTCATGTTTCTACATTTTATATGACTAATAAACATTGTACAAAAAAGAATTTCTTTTAGTGTCCGGGTTTCGATCATTGACTAGGTGGCAACACAAAACAAAATGTTACTACATTAGTTTAAAAATCCTTGATTTACCAGAAACACTGGATTAGTGTTTCTAATAATCTTGGAATTGACGTTCACCAGTTACCTGTGTGGTATTCAACGTGTCAAAGGAGAAACAGAAAGTTAGGTTAGGTTAGGTTAGTTTCGTTCGTGTTCTTAGCCGGCGAAATTGCAACGTGATCGTTCGAAGTTTTAATCGCGTGCAAAAATTCATTCGTTCTTCCCGGCACTCACACGTGATCCAAGAATAATAATTCCTTCGCGCGGTGTCGAACGGGAGCCGAATGTAATTCCAAACTTTAAATTGAGAAGCGAACTTCCTCGATGCGCTCGCCCCGAAACGCAAGATGTAACGCGGCTAGTAAACCAAAGGGACTCCGAAAAATCATCTCAATTCCGAGTAAACGTGAAATTCGTTTAAATTTGCTCTTTCAAGGATTAACGTGAGAGCTCTGTTGTTATTCTAATTGCTTGCGTTATGTTTCGTACGTTTGCGTTTTAGTTGACGCCTATATGGAAAATATCTGGAAAAATTTCCCCTTGGAAATTGTTTATCGCTCGAATTGTTTCGATTAGCGTACTTTGTGGATTTTTATGCGTTATGCACGTTGCTTGCATTATGTTTCGTACGTTTGCGTTTTAGTTGACGCCTATATGGAAAATATCTGGAAAAATTTCCCCTTGGAAATTGTTTATCGCTCGAATTGTTTCGATTAGCGTACTTTGTGGATTTTTATGCGTTATGCACGTTGCTTGCATTATGTTTCGTACATTTGCGTTTTAGTTGACGCCTATATGGAAAATATCTGGAAAAATTTCCCCTTGGAAATTGTTTATCGCTCGAATTTTTTCGATTAGTGTACTTTGTGGATTTTTATGCGTTATGTTTCGTACGTTTGCGTTTTAGTTGACACTTGTACGGAAAATATATGGAAAAGTTTCCCCTTGGAAATTGTTTATCGCTCGAATTTTTTCGATTAGTGTACATTGTGGATTTTTACTTTTTTCTTCATTTTCATATTTTGTACAATATCATATTCATATTTGCAAATATCGAAATGAAGTAATTGGTTCTAATTTTCACTGATTCTTAATTATAAACTGGAGAAATTGAATTTCTCTTGAAAACGTGGACACAGTTAACGAGTTAAATTCAATACACATTATTCAAATTAAATCTTGTTGAAAAAGAAAAAAGAAATACGTAAAACGTTTCTATTAAATTCCAATCTACGAAGTAATCCTGTACAGGAGACGTGAAATATAATAATTCTAGAGATATTCGAGAGAATCTCATATTTGGACTGTACAGTCTGGGATTAGAGGTTGTGAAAAATTAAAGCTCTATTTTTTTCACGAATACTTTTCTCTTTTCTCTCTCTTTTTTTTTTTTTTAATGTGGAACTTTTTTGCAAAGTATATCGTTCTGTATCGCGATTCTCTCCCCCCCTAGGGCATTTGAATTTCAAAAGCACGACGCAACTGCAACGTATTGGTAAAAGGTAAAGCTTGTAAATTGCTTTCTGCGATGCACCTTTTAAGCGTCACAGGTTTTTAATGTTAAACTTTAACCATTTTAAATACCGTTTGCAATACTGTAACGCTTTAAATAAATACAATGTTTGTCGGTGAAAGTTCGCGAAGTGAAATGTCACATCCTTTTATTCCTACAAATTCCTTATCAAACTTATATACATTTTCAGTTTTCGAAAAAGAACGAATCATTCGAGAAAAAATAGAAAATAATTTCAGTTCGATGAATTGGATAATTATATTCATCTAGGATTAAATTTTCATTGGGTACGAGCTATTTAGACGAATTTTTAATAAATTAAGTGAATTATCTATCAGCAAATGTTCTATAGAAGAATTTATTTAAGATTTTATTTACCTGATTTATTTAGATTTGATTGTCCAATTAAATCTCAACGCTGCGTTAACCCACAATCTTTTTTAGAAAATTTTCATTAATAATTTCGGTTTCTTCATGTTCAAAAATAGGATTTGCAAACCGGTTAACCGATTTTTTGTTAAAATTTACCTAACCATAAAACCTAGGTTTTTCCGAAAAACTGAAAGTTATATTTTTTTGAGTTATCCTTCCAAAAAGAGTTGAAAATATTTGGTGTTCCTAAAAAAAAAAAATGCGTAACGGTCGAAAACTTATTAAATGCAATGTCAACAGACAGTGAGAGAGTTTTATTCGATCGGCGGTAATTTCTGTACCAAATTATGTTCGTCCACGAAATAGACCTGTTGGACTCATTAGTTTTCCTTAAATATTATTTGATCGAAAAACAAGATTAATAAATTATATTTTATATTACTTTTCTATTCTTTTCACATAACGAAGTATTAATAATAAAATTACGTTATTTTTCTTTTTATTTTATATAATTCTTAAGTAAAAAATAATTCTAATCGTCAAATATCGTGTTGTATATGATTTTTAAAACCAAATATCGCAGTTTACCGGTTAAAAAACACGTGAGAATTCAAACTATCAGAGCATCTCGTCATCAGTGTGTTAAATAAGAAAGAATTATTCTAGAACTGAAGAGACATTCGACTAGAGGATAGAGCAACACGCAATCAGGCAGCCAAGTTGTATAAATATGTTTTATATATTAAAAGAAAGAAACAAACAAACAAAAAAATAAAAGAAAAATGGAAAAAGAGAGGATGAATAGGAGAATGAGATGGTTTGAGGAGATGATTCGAAAGGAGGTTCGCACAAGGTAGGAATAGAAAGGAAAGGTGGCTTCGTTAAAATCTTTCGGAGATTGCTTAATTAACGGCAGAAGTCTGGTATAATTTCGTTGATATACTAAATCAAGATACAACCTCGATTTCCCCAGCATCTCTCCTCCTCTCCCACCATCGACCCGTCGAGAAACATTCTGTTCTCTTGAACCCAGCCTCTCTCTCTCTCTCTCTCTCTCCAGGACCAAGCGCACCTCAACCAAGCACGAAAGCCTCGTAGGTTGTCCCGAACCTTAATTATCCCCCGTGCTCTCGTATATACTCGTCGAGGTCGTGCTCGTGTTGTATTATAGGCCATGGCAACGTTACCGAAACAACACCCTCGGTTTGCTTGGCAAGCTCGTTTTGCATCGAGCAAAAGGCTTCTCGTCGAACCTTGTCAAAGGAAAAAGCGCGGATCGCATCGAATGTCGAAAGTACTATTCTTCCCAACTGCAAGCGGGATAATTTGATCAAATCGTCGAGTATTTCAAGAATGAATTGTAACTCTTCGACACTTCGAGAGCAATTTAGGAGTGAAAATGCTCGAGCTGTTATGTGAAGATATGCATCTGCAAAGGGTTAACCTATTTTAGAGATTTTTAGCGAATAGGGATACTTTTTGAAAAGGTATTTAATAGTATAAATATAAAGGAAAGTAAAATAAAAGTATAGTAAACTTGTTCACTCTCTAAACTCACTCTTTCATCTCTCACACGATTCTTCACTTGTCTTTCGATGCTCTGTTCTGATCTCAATCCTTGAAAATCGATCTTCTCACGCATATTCTCATATATATATCGATGACACATACATGCAATCCTCAAGATCTCTAATTCCTCGAATGTGCGAGGCAATGATCCTACGCTATTTGCATTTTCAAGAGGAATAATCCTCGTATAGTGATTGTCACTTGTCGTCAAGCGCCTAGTAATTTGCTCGCGAGGATGTTCACTTCTCGCCAAATTAACTCCTTCCCTATAAGCGTCTTTTCCGCTGAGATCACTGAACGAGACTCAGTGATGAAAGTGTACATGTTGCGTGGAAATCAATGTAAAGATCAATTAATCTCTTCGAGAAACATTTGCGTTTTTATCGTTACTAGAATATGTCGTGAGAAACAAATGAAATTAAAAGAAATATTTGAACAACCAAACTGCAAGATCAAAAATAAGTTGTGAAGCGTGTAGCTTGCGACTATAATCGCTTTTCGAAAGGGTTAAAAAGGATAAGAAGAGTCGAGCTTTCCATGTTTATAAAGAAAAACTAGCGGAAGAAATTGTGAATGATTTAAGAAAAAGATACAGTGGCTGATATTTTCTCATATGAGCATCTACAGCGACTGCAGAGGAAGAAAAGCATTTAAACGATGAATTACATGTTTGTCTTTATAGCCAGCCTCTCGATGAACCATTCGTCGCTGAGGTTCTTTCAATTAGGCCTGGCTTTCGTCCTTTGTCACTCACTTTCTCTTTTATTGCACTTAGAACTTCGTTTTCTAAAAATTACCATCGTACACTGTCTTTTGTTTCGATTGCTACACGTAATTTCCACGAAAAATTGAAAGTAGAGGAAAACTTGTCGATACGCAGTGATAGAGGTCAATAATTAGTTCAGCATTCCTGATTCGTGAAATTAGCAATGTATTTAGAGTTGTGACGTAAATGGGTCAATTTATTAGCAGTAGAAGTGAAAATATTTCATGATAGTGTACATCTAAAATGTTCTTCTAGGATTATCGATGAAATTGCAGTGAAATAATAAAAAAAAACTATCATCCTATACTATCTTTTGTTTCGATAGCTACACAATTTCTATGAAAAATCGAAAGTAGAAGGAAACTTCTCGATGCGAAGTGATATAGGTCAATAATTAGTTCAGCATTCCTGATTCATGAAATTAGCAATGTATTTAGAGTTGTGACGTAAATGGGTCAATTTATTAGCAGTAGAAGTGAAAAATATTCCGTGACAAAATGTTCTTCTAGGATTATCGATGAAATTGAAGTGAAATAATAGAAAATACTACCATTCTATACTATCTTTCGTTTCGATAGTTACACAATTTCTACGCAAAATCGAAAGTAGTAGAAAACTTCTCGATGCGCAGTGATATAGGTCAATGATTAGTTCAGCATTCCTGATTCGTGAAATTACTAATGTATTTAGAGTTGTAATGTAAATGGGTCAATTTATTAGCAGTAAAAGTGAAAATATTTCATGATACTGTACATCCAGAAGGTTCTTCTACGATTATCGACGAATTCGAAGTGAAATTGTTCAATTTTTCAACGTCACGAGTTACACAACGTATCTTTCCTCTGATAAGAAGAATTTTCATGCTTTCTTCTTTCCATTCGTCCGAGTATAATTACCACGGTGAGGAGCTTGTGATCCTTCTATGCAACTTACACATCGCGTTACGAACAATCGCATATTACGTTTAATTAAGTTGTACGCCTGCGTAGAAACTTGTGGAATTAATACAGAGGGAAAAAGGAGCCAGGCGTAATTACATTCTGATGATACCCGTGGAATAAAGGAAGTGTACGAATATGAAACATTTGAAAGCTTTCTAAAATTTCTTTTAATTACGTGACCACACATCTTCCCGGGAATGGTCAGAGAGAGCGGCTGGTTCGGAACTTTATTATAAATTTGCACAGTGAACTCGGTAAAATGTTCTACGTTAAGCAGCAACGTATTTTAGCGCGCGGAAAGGGAAAAGGAGTAGTAGATTTTAATGAATCTTTGATATCTGTAGTCATTTCAATTTCCTTCACTTTATGAATCATTTCACGCCCTCGAAATACATTCTTTCGTTCTGAAAATCGTTGTAGATAGCTGCTAGTTAACCATCGAACGCAATTTCGACATTTTTATTCCTATCCACGGTTAATTCTACGAATTCGACTTTTCTTGACAAGATTGACATGGAAAAATGATAGTCTATTAATCAGTTAACAGTGGAATTTAGGTTTAAAAATCCCTCGAGTGATGTGTAATTAAAATGAAATAATGACGAGTATATACGTCGAAAGCAGGGCAAATGTTTCTGTTACAAGTTCTACGAAAAAAGTGAAGTAAAACGAGGAAGGATTACATTTTTATTCGATGAAAAGTTAACAATGCATTCAGTCGAAAAGGTTATTCTGATTAAAAACATAAAAAAAGAAGATAATAAAATATATAAACAAGGAAAAGTAAAGTACAAAAATAATTTGTAGAAACTCAGTTGATTTCAGTGTGGTGTAATCCATATCTGGAAGTAAGAAAGCACAAAATAACTCACAAGAGACACCATTAAAACGTTACATGCCGATTTCGATGAAACTTTTATGTATTGTAGAACTTGAACAAATATTTTACAGGTTCTTTTCTTTAATGTGCGAATATCCACTCTAAACAGATGAAAACAGATTTTAAAGAGGTAAAAAAACAAATTTTGCTGTTTTAGAAAGTCAATAATATGGCACAAGTAAATTTTAAAAAAATTAGCTTACTTAAAAAATATGTTAAAAATTAATTGTCAGTTTCCAACTTTTTTTTTATAAAATACATAGCAGTTTTATTAGTAATATAAAGGAAACATACCAAACAATTAACATTTTTATTACTTCTTACTGAAATCAGGAGATTTTTGTCATAAATGGTAATTTTTTATTTTACACGACGAGTATACACGTCAACAGTATCGAAACGAAGCTTTTCATTAACGTGTATACACGTCGAACGTAGTTAACTGGTTAATATGTGTGAAATATACAAAAATGAAAAGTAAATTTTATAGAATCGCCTAATGGTAAAACATATTCTTCTCCAACTTTCATTTCTTTCTCTATTTCCCGGGAATAATATTTGCATAAACATCCGGTGTCTAATAATCACCGTCGCAAATATCTCGAATTCTTGCTTTCTCATCGTCAAACTTCGTTCTGTTCTTTTCTTGAGACAGAGAAACGCGAATAGGACTTCATAAGTCCCAGTTTCGACCATTTCATTCCAGTGAAAATCAGCTTTGTACTTGTATTGACCACAATGGTGGACGTTCTAGGTTGTGAGTGACCTGAAATTATTTGCAGGAATGTCCAGAATTGCTGGCCCAAGGGTGGCTTTCGTATATTCCAAGCGAAACCGCGTACACACGCTCCTAATTTTGCTGGTGAGAGCACGAGCCACCACCAAATTGGATTTTATTGAATGCGTCTGCTAGAGAATTGTTCCAGGACGTTTTGTGCCTAGTAGGACTACTAGCTCTAGGATCGAACATTATGAGAAACCGTTAAGACCTAGATGCGTCTCGCTCAAGCTTATACTATTTTCTTTTTAATTATTCGGTTGGTACATACGAAATCTCGTTCTTCGAAATGGAAAGTTAGATGCATTGTGCTTTCTCGAAAAATGGTTCTATTTAATCTATTATTAATAATTTCCACACGATTTCGTACAGTTTTTCTAACGATTCAGGACGTACAACTTTAAAGAATTAATAAAACTAATAAATATATTAAAAGATTGTATTTTTTTATTAGTAATAGTGTGTACATATGTGAAACAATTCACGTAAATATTTTTAGTAATAATTTTTAAAATAGTTCACATCAAAATACTTATGTGAATTATTTTATAAATATACAAAATGTATAAGAATCATATTTTATAAATATATAATATATGATTATAATATTTTATAAATTATTATTATATTAAATATTATTTGATATATTATTTAATCTATAAATAAATGAATATCTTTTATATATACTTTTTTACGTACAATATTATTATTGTACGTTATTTAATATGAATTTTAATGATTATATTTATGTGAATTGTTTTATAGATATGTACTATATATTATTACACTATATACGCTACATATTATTATTATATATTGAATAATACAATAGAAAATTCCTTCTTCTTGATTATTACGCAAAAAGATTTACGATTGAACAAGATTTAATGCACTATATTAACTCACCAATTCCAACTGTTGGGAAAACATTTCATTTGCATTAATTTAATATTCAGAATCAGTATTTATCATCAATTTTTAGTTTTCCAAACGTTCAGCTATGTGTTTCTGTAATTTTTTTTTTTTTTAGCTCAGATGAAATCATGTTCTGAAGCAATTATATATTTCTTCATAAATTTTCGGTTGAAAAATTCATCCCCACGTTCCGCGTAACATCGCACTTATCGGATATTAAATTACTAATTGAAATACTTGAAAATTTCCACGCTCCTGGGATTTATAAATTGCATCGTTGCGAAATTTTTTGTGCCCAGGAATTAAGAGTCTTTCGAAGAATTTTCTCAAGTTCTTGGACAATCTTAAGTATTGCCTTAGTAATCTAGATTCCGATGTTCAATGCTTATGCGAACCTGTCGTTGAATTTTACTTCCAACGCTTACAATCTGATTTTATAATTAATCCATCATTTTATACTGTTGATAATAATTGAACGTATATTTCAATTAATATTTCTTCGTATTTTTATTTAAAAAGTTGCAGTGTTTTGTAATTAAGTATCAGCTGATAGAAAGTTTACTTTTTCGGAAATTTGAAAGAAAAGCAAGGGCCACATTTATATTTCTGCAAATTTGCAGCCATCTTCTATCATTTCCTGAGAACACTAATTTCTCAATACACTTGGTAGGCAGCCTCTTAATATCTTAAATATAAATCTACGTGCATTATGATATGTTCTCTATGGACTGACAAGAGAGAGAGGGAGACAAAGAGAGAGAGAGGCGAAAGAAAGAGAGAGTGCAGAGAGAGAGAGAGACAGAGGGAGAGAGAGGGAGGCGAAAGAGAAAGAGGGATGAGAAAGAGAAAAGCAAAAGAGAAAGAGAGAGCAGAGAGAGAGAAAGAGAGAGAGAGAGTGAGAGAGGGAGGCGAAAAAGAAAGAGGGGCGAGAGAGAGAGAGAGAAAGAGAGATAAGCAAAAGAGAAAGAGGGCGAGAGAGAGTGAGAAAGAGGGTGATAACGAGAGAAAGAGGGGGGAGAGAGAGAAGAGAGGGGTGAGGGAGAGAGACAGAGGGACAAGGAGAGAGAGAGAGAGAGAGAGAGAAGTAGAAACTTTCCTCAATGAAGGTCAGTGGTGGGTAACGAGTGTTTAAGCCAGGCGGTGTTCTCCCATCAGGAAGTCGTTAGATAAGCCTTAAAACAATGGCTGCCTTGCAAGTAATGGTCGTACCATGAACACTGTGGAACGACGATGGTTATTACTACTCGACGTTTACAACGTTACAACTAGAAACGCTCTGGACGAAATGTATATAGACGTGCGCCTAACGCAGAGATGGACGTTACTAAGAGAAAGGTAAGCCGCATGGTCGAATGTACTAACATAAAAGCTAATGTAGCAAAGTGCGGTTATGTCTGCAATGGAACTAGCCCTCATGGTGTACATTCGACCCCCGTTCCTCTGGATCTCCAGGTCCCCTAATATCCTTCTCGATGCCACCCTCGTGTCCTGTCTCTTCAACCGATGGTCCTTCTTCAGATGAAGAGCTTCTCTCTCTCTCTCTCTCTCTTTTATTTCCTCTTTTTCTTCTCTTTTTTTCTGCTTCTTCCACGTGTTAACTCGAAGATGACCAGAACGCTAAACATTTCTTCAGCTCACGTCACTGTAAAATCACTTCCTCCATTGTTTACGTGCTCGTGGTTGTTTTCCAAAATGCTGGAGCTTTGTGCAATACTATCTGCATATGTTGTGCCGATTTTAAGATACAGTATGTAATATAGGCTCTTCTAATAAGAACGATAGTACTTTGAACAGAAATGAAACGAAAAGTACGAATGATAATTTATCACTTGTACCTTCATTTTAAAGCACATTCTATGACACTATACATGAAATAAAGTATGATACTCAAACATTATGTCCGTCTGTAAAATTGATTTGTTTCCAAACTTTCAAAATTTCTCAAAGATACCTACGAATTTACCAATTGACCTAATTATTCGCGTATACTCGATACATAGTAAATTCGCAAATCTCCGCTGTCTAGTGACACCATATCACACATAATAAATATAGAATTAGATATAAAAATATTTTTCATTATAATATATCAGAATTAAAGGTAAGATAACAGGACTACGCGTATAATTACAACTCTTTACAACTCGATTTCCAACTCAACACTGTCCATTTTTTAAAAACTTTCCCTGGCCCTCAAATTTTCTTCCGCCACACCCTCATAAAATCACCGATCTATCACCCAACGGGCCCAATTTGTATCCATCGTCGTCTTTCCTCTTTTACAATCTTCTTCCTATTCTCAAAAGCACACTCTACGTTAACTATTATTCTCAAAAACTACAATTCCCTTAATCGTTACGATACTAATACATAAAAAAGTGAAAAAAGACAGAACACATAGTTGATTCCTTATGAATCATCAAGGAGAGCAATAACCAGGAGCCAGCACGTACTTACACACTCGTCGAACGAAGACGTGAAATATACAGGTGGTATGGGGTGAGTTTCGATCTAAGAGGGTGAACACAGAGCGAGAAAGAGAGATAGATAGAGTGAAAGGAAAAGGACGTAGGGGAGAGAAGGCAGCTTCCATTAATATTCTCGAGAAGCGAGGATCGAAGTTCAATTATTCAGAGGAACGCCGTTATACGCTCGTCACCCTCTGTAATGGTGCCGAGTGTCTTTTTGGCGTTTCGTCTGTCGTTTCTGCACTCTATCGCTCATACAGCCGTAGAACGTGCACGTGCGCGCGCGTCCACATGGATGTGAAAAGGCTGCCGCCTCTGAATTTCCTTCGAGGAGGAGAAACCGAGAAAAGAGACGAAGGACACGTTCCCATGAGACATTGGAGGTGGGTTGGTACGAAGGGGATGGTATCAAGCCGCAACTGGCTCACGATACTGATTATACCTACACCAATGTAGAAACCGTGTGCTTCACCGATACGAATTAAAACATATGAAGTGTGCGTACCATGTACAAGTATTCCCGCGGTCATATCGATACCGATATATCTCGGATTTTTCGTTCCTCGAGCGTAAAACGTTGCGATGGACAATTGAGATTCGAGATGACAAGTAACAGGTAAGAACTGCTCGACGAGATTCTGTTCAATTCTTGTCTCGATGGTTCGATCGTGGAGAAAAGAGCTGACGTTTTATAAATTGTTATTTATACTTGTGTAACTTGTTTGTTTCTCTTGTTTCTTGTTAAATCTTAGTTTTTCCGCTTTTCGATGATATATGGTAGTTTGTGGGAGTGTTCGAACTCTGGTTGAAATAGAATGACTTTTCTAAAATTGGAGAAAAGGACTTAAGTCCTCTTTGTGTCTACTTGTGACTGAAAATGTTTGCTGTATTTTTTTTTTTGGGGTGTTTATTTTGATTGTATCTTTAACTTTCTTATATTCTTTCAGTGTTGAACGAAAGAATTGTACCTGAGCGGAGAATTTTTGTAATTTCGTGCAATTTGGTGTAATTTAGTAAAGTTTGAGAAGAAACTCATGAAAAAAAAAATAGAAAATATCCAAATTGTAGTGTTGTTTATAATTCTACATATTTCGCTATATTCTTAGAAATATAAATTTGCATGAAAATTTGTAGTTGATTTGCGAGGTGCCTAATACTTTTTGGCCAAAGCTGTTTATAACGATAGAGAAAGAATAAAATACGGATAATTTAATCATTTGCGTTAAACATGCATGAAAATCCGCAATAACTCCATCTAATTCGAATGTTCTGTAACCAGAGATCATTTCAAGACTTAAGTTGAAAAACATTCAAGTTCGATTAATTTCTACAGTTGCAATTAACGAATTCCCTGGTTAAATATTTCGCAAAAAGGAAGAAAAGTATTTTCGAAAGCTGTGAAGTGCAATAATCTTCATACGTCCGTCGCCTATAATTTTCCTGGCGATTTTCCTGCTGTACCGGATAGCAACTATACTATACGTATATGTATATACGAGAAAATTGATTCGAAAAAGAGAAACAAAAATTTCGGCAAAAAAAGAATTGGAGAAAAAATCTCTCTTGATCCTCGGTGCTTTCGTTCGAACAGAAAGCTATTGTAAATGGAATATAATGACCAGTCCGTTATCAGAGTTTCACAGCTTTACTCGCTATATTGAAAAGCATCGTTCGCGTGCTGAATATTTCTTTTTTACACGCTCTCTTTCTTAACTAACCCGTTTTCCCTCACTATTTTTGTTTTCTACGCATTCTTGTCGTTTAAACAAATTTTCTTTTTATTTATACGCATACGTACGAACGTACTTGGTGGAAATAAAAGCTGTTCGACCGATGGAACGTGTTTTTTCACGTTTCGTAAAATTCCTCCTGTGCATTAATAAAGTGTAATAAATTGTTGGAAAAAGTATGCGTCTGTATTATTAAAACTACGCGATGTCAAAAGAGCCGGACAGAAGAGAGGAAAACAAAGGCACAAATATGTTTTCGTGGAAGCGAAATAAAAAGAGAGAGAGAGAGAGAGAGAGAGAGAAAAAGAATGATTCGATAACGTAGTTATTCAGATACGAAGCTTAAAAGAGTCAGAGTGAAATAAACCGTAACACAACAGATGCATATAACCAAAGAGAAGGGAATGAGCGTGAGCTCGTGCAAAGATAGAAAAAATTTGTTATGTAAAAGGTTTTGGGAAGGGAATGTAGTCAGACAAATATAGAATAATGTGAAATAACTCGGAACGAAGTATATTTATGGTAAATGATCCCATTAAAAAAGTTACACAATCAACTGAAGATAGAAAATTGTATTTACGTTCGAATAATCATTTTACTCGAAATGAGCAAGTGTTCGGTGACTTTACAACTATGTAACTTTTTTTAATTAATAATGTATTAATGTAACTTTTTTTAATTTTATTTAATTTAACTGTTTGGTTGTTAATTGCACCTCTCTGATTAATTTGAGTAAATTAATAGTTACGTTTATAGTTTATTTATAGTTAATACATTTTTATTATAAAATTGGTGACTTCAGAGGTTGTGTGCAAATTACAAGCCTAAAGTTTGGGATCCATTGTATTGCAAATTACTCAAAAACTTGGCAGAGAACAGTTAGCAATTCTAAGTACCTTTCAACGAACGTTTTCTCATCCAAATCACTCGATACCAAGCAAAAAGTTAAATAAGACATGAAAATCAAAATTTTCGATATAATCAACGTTAAATCTTCGTATAACTGAAAGAAAAAGTATTGATATGTATTTTCCAGTCTGAAACTCATTTTACAGCTGATTTTATTCATTTTGATAGGACTTGGTAATATTTACATATACTTCAGACAGATAATTAAAAGTAATTCAAAGGAAACAAATAGAACAATATAACAGTTATTCCACATTAATTCGTACATCCAGTGTGTACATAAATTAAAATAAAAAATGTAGATATGTCAATACATTTTTTGACTCGCTGTATATGCAAGACGTGAAGACACTTTGAAAAGAGGATAACAGATGTAGTAGTACGATAAAGTTTTCCCTGGCATCCTGCATTCCTACTCTACTTTCGGTAGAAAGGAATCGCGACGTCGAAACGGTGTAGGCAAATTTCCCAGTGATAAGGATAAGGAAAGCAAAAGGTATCAAAGGGGAATCGATCACGTTTGGGAAGAACAGCTTGTGACAACGCTCGTGTAAAATCCGTGGAATTTCTTGTATCAGTTCAGCAAAGGATCCTTTCTTGAAAGCCGTATCTTCTTTGAAAGACAGAGAGAGAGAGAGAGAGAGAGAGAGAGAGAGAGAGAGAGAGAGAGAATGACAGAGAACGAGAGATAGAGGGCGTCTTGAGCTTTTCGGCGCTTAGCGCGACTCGTCGAGACTATGCTCAAGTATTTTAATATTGAGCCTGCCGACTGTGCAGGACTTGCGAGCTTTAGCATTGTCCAGAGGACTTTGCTGCATGTGTGAATGGATAGGAATGCCGTTGGGCTTTGTACCAAAGCCTTTATTGTTTGGCTGTCCAGCGATCAGTGGTTATCACGTGCCGTCTCGCCGACGATAGACCTTGCTTCATCTCGCATTTTGTTAGTCTCCGTGTTTATCTCCCTCAGCTCTCACGTGTGCGTGAAATAATTCACAAGAATGTCTGATCATGCTTTCGATCGTGTTTTCAACGACAGAGATCCTGACAATTAATTTCCTACAATTTATTCTTCATCAGTGACAGCATGCAATTTTGAGGTTAGAAATTATTTTGCAATTTGAAATAAGTTTTATGTTAGTTAAAATACTATTTGATTTTGCAAGTGTATGGAATATGTAGAAATTAATTATTTCTGAGTCGTACAGCTATTCTAATCGAAATATTCGCAATGGTACACAAAAACTGGCAGAAAAATGGCGAAAGATTATCAGCGATAGTGGAAATTATTTCGACGACTGATCTGCTTTCGTTGCTTTTTGAATGAAACATTTATTAGACTCAAAAGTTGGAAAGAGTTTATTTCTGTATCTAATATTATCGTGATCCATATGTTTCCTAATAAATTCTCCAAGAAATAATTTCTTTTGTATGCAGCGATCAATATTACTAAAATCACTCGATACTTTTAATTAAGCTATTCTATTTCTTTCGAAAGATTTTGAGACAATGAAAACAAAACACATTTTACTGTTTTAATCAACCACTTACTATCGCATTTTTTATACACAAATTTCATTTCTAATCTGGTTCTCATCATATGCAACATCAATGCGCACGAATTTATGAACTGACATGACAGAAAACATCATCATCTTCCTTCCTTTTCTCGATTATATTATGCACAATATTTTACAGATCTTTTCTCCATAATTTCTTCGTTTTGGATCGTGAAAGTGTTTCATAGCGCGAGAACACGTTCGACAAATGTAATAGATTTAACCAGAGGAATCTTTTAAATCTGATTATTAAACAGCTGACTTTTGTGCGAATTTATATCTTCGAGGATAAAGTAAAAAAGGTAGAACTTCGGTAGAAAATGATTTCATCTACCAGATATTATATAAAACACTATAATTTATATATTTTTTCATGTTACATGCATTCTGGATAATATTACGTCACTAAATTTCCTATAAGTGCATAAAAATCCACAATCTATCAATTATTCAATTTGTTCTCGTTGCATCGAAATTATTTTTTTACATTGTATCGATTGTATTAGAATTATTATTGAAATTGTTGAACGTTTCAAGGTTGAGAGACACTGTCCGGCTAGTGTATATAGTTTTTCCATTCGCATACAGCTAACCCAGGTATACGCATACACCAAACTGCACGTAGTTCTCAGGTGAGGTTGCATTCTGATTCAGACAGCAGAAAAACTCGATACTGTTATGCCATACGTTTGCGTGTAACTTCCTTTATTTGATCCGGCTGCATTAAAGAACATGGACACGGGTGGTCTCGTTTCCTCATCGCTATTCCATCTTCACACTGGGTACCTGGCTTGCTTTTGTAAATGAACACCATTGGATCGGGAATTCTCACTGGAAACAGAACGTTAATGCTGGATTAGCCTTTAAACAATAATAGAAGGAAATGATTTTACGTAGAATAAACTATTTCGATAATTTCTCTGATAAAATGGAGTAATTTCTCAATAAAATAGCTAAATCGAGAATAATTGAAATAAATTGTGATATTATAGAAATGATAGTTCTGAATGCATTTTTTCTGATAAGAATATACGATTTTATTTTGAAAGAATATTTAAGATTTTATTGTGGAATAAAATACAGCTGTCTTAATTGAAATAAGTCGAGTAAGTGTTTCCTGGGCAGCAGAAATTGGAAATGGCCTTGAGGGAAAAATATTTTTCGCTGACTATTCAGGTCTATACTATAGGTATCATTGCAATTGAAGATAGTTTAAGTGATCTACTTTATTCGCGACATCCTGTATTTAAAGGACCATAAAACCAATTTTGAATTATTCAATTCTGAGACCAACGACTCTTTCAGCCGCTTTAACTCAACCGCTCTTCCAGCGACGAGTTAACCTAAAAATAATCGCAACGTAAAACTGGTAAAAATCACCAGCGTGCATCAACGTAACTTCCGTGCTATAAATTAATTATTAACGCCAGATTTCACGATGCACACACACACATCACGCACGAGCATTGTATAATGCACAACATCGGAAATGCATTCGATGCACCTATCAAAAGGCGATCGAAGAACAAAAAGGGAATAACCTGTGCAGGAATGGTAGGGGAAGAAACTCGAACTCACCGTATCGGAATTCAACCGAAACGTCAATTACCCTCTTGGCTTGAAATACAGCGACATGTCACGGTTCAACGTGGTTGCATTTTGCAAGGTATTTCGATCTGACCACCTGAAAAACCTGATACCGTTATGTTATACGGTTTGCGTACGGCTTTCATCCTCTTCGACGTGATCTGCAGATGTTTCCCCTCTTTTCCCTCTTCCGTCTGTCCATTTCGTGTTCCTCCTTTTCCTACTCTCTCTCTCTCTCTCTCTCTTGTCTCTTTTATTTTTGTTTTTTTGTATTTGTATCCCCAGCGGCACCCAGAGTAAAATGCGAGAATTCAAGCTCGCTTCGGGAAAACAAGGGAACAAGAGGGAATGAGGGATGTTCTCTTGTTACCCGACATTCGACTGCTCTCTGGTGATGCAGAGAGGAGGATTCGCGCTGATACGCGTTGATACACTGGAAATAAATCGCATAATTTCGAAGAAATTGACCGTAGAGGCGGTGAGATGAGACAGTTTGAAAAAGTCATGGTGTCGATCGAGTAACAATCTCGAAGGTTGACGCCATTGCTATGATATTTTTGAGTAACGAACATTCGTCCATCAGCGTTTTCTTTTTTTTTTTTATATACAATTCATCACTTTTGCTATATTTATTTCTATTCATAAGGATGTAACATTTTTGCAAATAATATTTTGTCTATATTGGTATTTGTTTTAATTGAAACAATTTTTCTTTTTTTAAGAGAATAGATATAGAATAGTTTCCGGTGGAGGTGTCATGTTGTTTGTTTTGGCTTTGGTTGGTTTTAGGGTTGAAGTAAAGTGGGCTTCGCAATCGATACGCTTAAAATTAGCGTCGGAGAAACGATACAACTTATGGGACGAGCTAATGTAACTCGTAGAGTGCTCGGAAATGTACCGATAACATTTCCACGTTTACAAAAACGTCACGCACAGCTCGCGGTTCCGCGTTATTTATATTCTAACCGCATGCGAACGAAGGCTTGTTGTAACATATGGTGCAAAATATACGATGGCGGCGTGTGTGCCACAGCACACCAACGAATGGAACCAACCCACGTTTCCCACCTCTATCGTCGACGTTTCAAACGTTCATGTTTATACTTAATTTCGTTGATCTATAGCGCTGATGAAGCCAATAAAATTCATCGTCCGCGGTCAATGAAGTCGTTTAACATTTCTCGTACTGCACCGCCATACGGGAGCGTTTAAAGGCGCATGAATAATAAGGTGCCGCTGGGAGAAACGTGGCTAGGCGGAATATAAAAGCAGAAATAAAGGAACGGGAAAAATACTTGGACTCACGTTCCCTTGCTCTCTCGCTCTCTCTCTTTTCTCTTTCTCTCTTTTTCTCTCTCTTTTCTCTCTCCCTCTCTCTCTCTTTTTCTCTGTTTCTCTCTCTCTTTCTCTCTTTTCTCTGTTTCCCTCTCTCTTTCTCTCTTTTTCTCTGTTTCTCTCTCTCTCTCTCTCACTCTCTCTCTCTCTGTTTCTCTCTCTCTCACTCTCTCTCTCTCACTCTCTCTCTCTTTCTCTCACTCTCTCTCTTTTCTTTCTCTCTTCCTCTCTCTCTCTCTCTCTCTTTCTTTCTCTCTCTCTCTTTCTCTGTTTCTCTCTTCCTCTCTTTTTCTCTCTTTCTCTTTCTCTCTTCCACTCTCTCTCTCTCTCTCTCTTTCTCTCTTTCTCTCTCCTTTTCTCTTTCCGCATTATTATTTCAATCTTCCCGTTGCGTACATGGGCCGGAGTGCTTGAACTGCTTCGGCTGGGTATTAATTTTCTGCCCGTTCTAAGGTTATTGTTGCCCGGGTACCGCTCGCGATTGGTTTCCCTTGGAAAACTCCGGATAAACGGTGAAAAACTGGCGACAAGGGTCGACGTTCCTTTTCTCACGCGTTCGTGGCTAATTAGTAAATTGTCCTGGCGGGTTCGTTGGGATTTGGAGATATAGCACGATGAATATCGTGGTTCGTGCAAATTAATTCGGCGGATTTTTAAGTTTAATCAACCTTAACTTAGATTGAAAGTTCTGTTACAATTTTTACACTATAAAGAGGTATCACGAGTCAAACAGTTTCTTTTTTTGCCTACATTCAAGAAATAATTTTACCTGCTGTTTTAATGTTGATCGAATAATGAATTAACCCTTTAGCTACTACAATTTTCAGTAGAAAGGCAGATGTTCAATTTTCAGCCTTAGAATTTGTCAAATTCTTTTCGTATATTTGAGAATTCGAAAATTTATAAATTTGCGAAAATTGTAAACTTCCTTTCGTTGCATTAAAATGGAAGTGCGCGAAGAATAAAATTTAGGCGAAAGGGCGATAACAGAAGAGTACGAGTCGAATTTCTAAAATGTCTATAAGAGCCACCAGTAATCAAAGAGTTAATAGAAAATATTTTGAAAAGTATGAAGGCCTACCCTTATCCAAATACATTTGTCAATTACATTTCTGCTTACTACTTAACCCCTTAAACTATGATTTCTCTCCCTGACTATACATCTAAACATGAACTACATCTACATTTTTCATACGAAACTCTAATGTGTTATAGATTAATTACAACTGACAATCCTCGATTTTATAAACTAAAAGGAAGATTAGAATTGAAATGAACATTTCTTACTAATATAACTGTTTCTGTCGAATCTGTGTCACGAGTCTAACACGTTGTTACAGGACCAAGGGTAAAAAATATATTTCCCATATTAAAATTAATTAAACTTATTAGTATAAACTACTTATCCCCTTGACCTCTATAAACCAAACAATTAGATTAATATTAGAACGTGGCATTGGTCACAAAGATTCGAAAAAATCGTTTGTCCGTTACTATAGGTGTGTCAAAGTGGGATGGTGGATAAAGGTAAAGATGGAGGGGAGAAAAAAAAAAAGAGAACTGTCTAAATGCACGCAAAAATGTCATAAACCAGTATGGCGTAATAACCGTAGTGTCTCTGCCGACAGAGGGAAAAATGGAGAAAGGAAAATAAGACTGGAAAAGGGCGAGAGGAGGATAAAGCGTGGAACTAGGATGGTTAAGAGAGGGAGTTGAAACGGTGACAAAGGGAAGTGCGATAGTCTTGGAAAGCCAGTTGGGGCTCCGCCACGCGTTATATTCAATAAAACCCAAATGTACCGCAAGAGACCCTTTTTCTACCCCCTTCTCTTACTAGGCCATTTTTGCCCCATCTTTCTTTCTCTTTCTCTCTGTTTCTCCTTTTCTCTCTGGTCTATCGTTGTTGCTCCTGCCGGTGCTGCCAGTTTCTTGCGTTTTTCCTTCGGCTCTTGCGTATACGCGCACGAAGGTTTGCTTCGCAGAGAAAGAAAGGGGGAGAGAGAGAGAGAGAGAGAGAGAGAGGACCGTCAAAGCCATTCGTCGAAGTTTATTTTGCGTAAGCGACGAAACTTGCCCCGAGGCGGTGTAAAATGCTCTGGATTCTTTTGCCTCGCCTCCCTTCCTCTACACGGCCCTTCTTTTCCCCCGGTTTTTCCCTCTTCTTTTATCCTTTTTTGTCTTCCTCTCCTTTGGTGGCAAAACCAAGAAAGTTACCCCTGGGACAAAGATAATCCCTGTAGCGAGGACCATCAAAGCGGCGCGCTCTCTGTTTTTGATGGGAATTAATTTGGATCTTGTTTTAATTAAAGAAGGATCCGTCTCTCCGCGGGAGACGTTTCGAGCCAGAGGAAGAGCGGAGTTCACTTTTTAAGCGAACCGGAATGGCCAGTCTATGATTGTTTCAGCTTGGATGGAGTTTCCGGAATAGACGAGTAATTGATGAATGCAGATTTACCGTCTGCTTTGTCAGAGGGAAAGGAGAAGGTTCCGACGCTTTATTCTGCCCGTGGCATTGTCGACGAATTATATATATATATATATACATATCCGATAATTAGCGTCGAATGCTTATTTAACTCCTAACCAATCACGCGAACTGTACAATTACTTCCTTGTGTAATATTTAACCCTTTCAAAGCCGAACGAGAAAAGTATTGGGCCAAGTTGAATGTATAGGGAGTTCCAAATTTCACGCAACAAGTAATTTTGATAGAAAACACAGGATTTTTATTAAAAATTGCGAATTTTTTATTGATTCATAAAGTATACAGTATTATGTATGGAATAGTATATCGGGTCAATGGCTTTGCTGGTACATATGCACTCTTTTGTCGAAATTTTTCATGACCGTTTTGCATAAATGTGGCTGAATTTCGTTGATACAGTGCTCAATTTCCGCCTTCAAGGCGTGGGTGGTCGTAGGCTTGTTGTATAAACCTTAAACTTCAAAAAACCCCAAAGAAAAAAGTCCAACGGCGTTAAATCGCATGATCTGGGCGGCCAATTCTGATCACCAACACGGGAAATTACACGACTAGGAAATCACTCATGCAGTAATTGAATTGTTTCTCGGACTGTATGGCATGTGGCACCGTTTTGTTGAAACCACATGTCTTCCACATCCATATCTTGCAATTTAGGTACAAAAAACTGGATTATCATATCGCAATAGCGAGTACCATTAATTGTTATTTGCCTAATCAGCCGCATTTTCGAAGAAGAATGGTCCGATGATGCCTTCAGCCCAAAATCCGCACCAAACAGTGACACATTGTAAACGTATTTGTTTCTCAACAATCTCTCCTGGATTTTCTGAACCCCAAATACGACAATTTTGACGATTAACGAAGCCATAGAGATGAAAATGATTTTGTTCGAAAAATCAACATCCGCTATATTTTGTGGTCGCTTCTGATGGCCAGATGGGAGGGTTTCCGTAATTTGTGCTGTTACAAAATAATTTTACAAGTCGTGTCGCCTAATCCCTGACTGATTGAAAGTATTTTACGACCAAACAGGGATAATAGTAGTAATAGTAAATCTATTTCCCGCCAAATCCACACGTAACACGTCATTGCAACGCGAGATAGTAAAATTCTTGTTTTCCCAGTGAATTGTTACTATTTCGTAGATATTTTTTACTCGATACCGTTGAAAAGACGACGAAGTATATACTGTTCGGTAAGGGTAAAAGGGTGGTGAACGTAACTCGTAAAATTCCATGGAGCTTCATGGGGGTTGAATGGAAGGGGGTGTTATTGGGTCGCGGCCACTTAATATGCAAATGCATCGCAGAGGAGGCGGCTTGCTACTGCTGCTGTTCACTGTAACCAGAGCAGGCGGTGGCCAACGGGACCAATACTTTAATTTGCATTTAAAATTGCTGAAGGGGTGACAGCCGCCACCTTGTTCTCTAGCCCTCTTATTTCGGGCAGACCAGCCGCGAAACAAATGCACTACGCGTAATCGCTGCTCTCGATGAATTGGTCATTTTATTAGGAACACTCTTCAATAGTCTTTTTTCTTTCTTTTTTTCTCGTACGATGGATGGAAAATCGTTTGAACCGAGATTGCTCGAAGTTTCATCTGAACGTCGAACGCTGGTCTCTTTTTATGTGTCTATTAACTAGTTATCAAGTGTTCTTTTCTTTGACCGATAGGTGAGAGCTGAATAGATTAGATTTTTAGATATTTTATTATGGACAGACGTTAGATTCTTCTCTTGTTCAGTTTACGAAGAGAAAGTCGATTTTTTAAAGTTTATCTGCGAATTCTTGAGAATTGTATCTATACCGTTACGAAACTGAATAAATACTTTTGCGTAGAGTTTTTCTTTCGAGAGTAATTACAAATAAATGTTAAAAAGTTAGAACAAAAATACAAATTTGATAAATACACTTCTTTTGTCACACCTCGTTCATAATCTGCAGACTCGTTATTGTACGACAAGAGTTAGGTTAGGTTATCTAAATCCTCTCCCTTGCCCTATAACAACCAGTCAGACTCGTGGCACAGATTCTAGTTAATATTTAAAAAAAAAACAATTATATTAGTAATAAATATCAACTTTAATTCCAACTTCTTTCATAATTTATAACACTGAGGCTAGCCAATTGTGATTAAACTGTAATACATTAGCGTTTTTTGCATATAATAGTACAAAAACAGTAAATAGCTGATGCTTAAATGTATAATCAGTAAAAGAAATGATAGTTCAAGGGGTTAATCCATTTTAACCTAGTATTGCCAACTTACCACTAGTGATTGTGTCTAGGCACTTCATTTTGTTGCATCAGTGCAGTACTACTACAGTTTTCATTCATTTTATACCGATTTATCCATTATTTTTTCTACATAATGATAGAACGTATTTGCAGAAATTATGAAAAATAGAAGATGATTTTCAATACGAGTCATTGTAATAGCCTCGTTGAAACCTCCAGT
This sequence comes from Anthophora plumipes, assembly GCA_951804975.1. Lineage (NCBI taxonomy): Eukaryota > Metazoa > Arthropoda > Insecta > Hymenoptera > Apidae > Anthophora > Anthophora plumipes. Next base: position 11,818,421 of record OX638123.1, on the reverse strand, counting down.
GATCCAAGTTTTTGCAAACATGGCGCAAACCGACGTGAATATATGACATCTCTATTTGTATCGATATAAACAATTAATATTGGTGCTAACGATCGAACGAAATCGACAGGAGCACAGCCTTGTTATTTATTCGATTCGTGTATTTAAATGAAGTTTAACGGTTGGTGGATGTGGAACAGAGAGGTGTCCATTGATACGTCAAGCAAAACGTGGAATTCTGCGGCATCGATGGATACGCGACCCTTTTCAGCTCGATCAAGCAAGCACGCCTCGGTTGTTGTCCAATGCAAACAAAGAGGAGCATTCACCAACTACACCAGTCGTGCTTTTTGTACGACGACGAGGATTTACTTGCGATATTATTGTTACATGTAAAATCTCTGTAAAACTAAGTTCGAACAGGCGGCCGCGACCTGGTTCCTACGTGCCTCGCGCGATACTTGTTTGTGAAATTTCGTTCAAACATTTATTCTACACGGCTCGATTGGAAAGCAAACAGCAGGCTGTTCGTTGGAAAATAATTTCACGAATAACGCTGTCGCGATTAAGTTTGTTGGTGTAACAACGATGAAGTCGGGAAGATGCGTCGCGATGGTTTTAGAATTACGGATTATCGGGAATTAAGTTAACTGGAAGAGAAAACACAGTCTTCGACAAAAGAGTGTTAAGTAATTTGATTAATTACAATTGTTTGTTTGGAACTTTTCTGTTTGTTCGTCGACGTTTGTCGAAGGAATTCTTGAAACTGGTGATAAGATTTGTGATAATAATCTGATAAATTGTAAATTTTTTATTTTTCGTTCTTGCCATTGTCTATGACATTTTTCCAATTTTCTTTGACTTGTAGAATTCTTTAATCCTGTAAATTATTACACATTTTTCACTTTTGAAATGCTTGTTTTTAAAACGTTCTTACAGTTTGCTGCTGAAGTATTTTATTTATATAGAAGTGTGTTTTTATGATTTTAATTATATATCTTAATTTAAACATTGTTTTTTTCTTTAATTTTAGAACTTTTATAATTAGTTATCAATAGAGAAGTAAATTTTTATTAATATAAAACAGCATAATGCTGGCAAAAGTTAATAATTATCGTACTAAAAAGGGAAATTTAATGATACGTTAGGATATTCTAGATAATGAGTCCGTAATATTGTGTAGTTTTTCAAAATTAATTAATTAACAATTGTAGACTTAATGTTTATAGTGGGTGATCGAAGTATTATGATCACTACGAAATTATGGATCATTTGTTTGAAGATTGAACTTGAATGTAATTGAAAACACACTTAAAATCATAGTTTCTTTTATTATAAAAAATCTTGTTATGTTTTTGATGAAATATAGAAAAGATTTCGAAACTTTTACAAATTATCAACAGACTGCGAATTTTTATGTATTTATAGGAAATTTCAAGGTGAAAAATTGCACAGAATTGCACGTGATATGGGAAAATATATAAAGTAATCTAATTATAGTGCTTTTTACAACAAATGATGAAATAATTTTCTATCGAAGTTCTAGTCTTTTTACTATACACCTATCCTTCGATTTACACAACAAATCGGTTCGTCAGAATACTATGTAAATTGAAATCACGGCGTTTTGTACGAAAAACCGTTCAAATTGAAAAAAAAATCAAAACGCTCATAATTTAGTCACTAATTTAATTAAATTAATCTATTTCAACGTAAAATAAAACTAAAATAACTTAAATAATAAACCAGTTCTTTTCCTTCTTTTGTAATAATCAGGATTTTCTTTTTAAGGATTACTTGCTGCATGCAATTCATTTTCTCCAACATTGCGCACAAAAAAGGGGGCAATTCCCTTTTTCAAATTTAATACCTATGTTAACAAACAAACAGTACTAAAAAATAACTGTACAAATATGTGCACAGCATAAATCTTCATTTTTATCAATTTTTATTTTCGAAAATCGGATTTGATTTCGGATAGGTACATTAAATAAAATGAAAAAAATAGAAAAAAGCAAAAAAAATGTCAAATTGTATAAAAAAATACGATTGAAACTGTCTGAATGAAAATCTGCCAGAGAATGTATTAAAACAATTATAAGATGTACTTACAAACACAATATGAACGTCTATCTGCCCCACATCTTCAACTTCTTTTCTTATTATAAATACAATAAAAAAATTATATTATACAACGATTAGAATCTCAAGGGTTTACACATTCCGAGGTATAAAGGCGACGTTTCACTTGAAATGATCAATAAGAATACAACATCCGTGTTTACCAGGAGTCGACAGGACCCAAGTGGATTGGCTAGCAGATGGAGTCGCGCTACTCGGTAGCCCATGAAACGGCTGTTCCGCCGCAGGAAGCGATTTCACCGAAACTCCAGCGGAAAGTTCACCGCGAAACGATACGTTCGATGTCGCTTTGCTCTTCGTCGAGTGCCTCTCCTTCCAATTCGTTTCTCTCCCTTGCTACCATCGTGATCTCCACCCTCTCCAATCCTCCACTTCCTCTCTGTCACTGTATCTACCTTTCTCTCTCTCTCTGAGTTTTTATCGTTCTGAGCTTCTCTCTTTGAGTTTTTATCTCTTTGAAACACTCTCTTTCTGAGTCCCTCTCTCTTTGAGTTTTCATCTCTCTGAGTCACTCTCTCTGAGTTTTTATCTTTTTAAGTCTCTCTCTCCCTGAGTCAGTCTCTCTTTGAGTTTTTAACTCTTCGAGTCACTCTCTCTTTGAGTTTTTATCTTTCCGAGTCTCACTCTCTTTGAGACACTCTCTCTCTGAGTCTCTCTCTCCTTGAATTTTTATTTCTTCGAGTCTCTCTCTCCCTGAGTCACTCCCTCTTTGAGTTTTAATCTCTTCGAGTCACTTTCTCACCGAGTTTCTCTCTCTCTGAGTCTCTCTCTCCTTGAATTTTTATTTCTTCGAGTCTCTCTCTCCCTGAGTCACTCCCTCTTTGAGTTTTAATCTCTTCGAGTCACTCTCTCTTTGAGTTTTTACCTCTCCGAGTCACTTTCTCGCCGAGTTTCTCTCTCTCTGAGTCTCTCTCTCCCTCTCTGTCTCTGTTCTTGAGTTGGCCTGTATCCGCCGCTCCTTCTTCGGATGTTTGGATCGAACAGAGTGAACCGGGGTGGTTGTGCACGACAGAAAGGGTTGCCAGGATTGTGAATACACCGCAACAGGCTTGTACTATCGTCGATCCCTTGGGGGCGAATGTAATTCACCGCGCGGCCTGCTTGAGGTAACGAGAAACTGCGGAAGCACGCGGAACACACAGCAAATTCGACGTTCCGATTCCGATAATTGCGATCTTTTCCTTCGACGTATAGTACGATTCTTCATTTTTGTCTTTAGTTCGTCGATTCTATCAGTAAATGAAAAAGAGCCTTTTTCTTTCACTAGTCAAGTAACGGGAGAATTGATGTTAGGTTTAATTAACACTTGCACGTCTATCAATGAGCTTTTTTAGTCCCACCTCATCTTTTTTCCTTTTTATTCATTCTTTTCCGCTATTTCTTGTAATATTAACATTTTAACTGCAACGCGATTCACAAAAAAGCTGTAGTTTCTACTATAATCTAATGAATTCTGTGAATGTCTACTGAAATCTACTTAAATCTATTTACTAAATTTAAAGGAAGCCTAATTGTCGTCGCAAGTTTAATACAAAATTGTTTGTTACACAAAAATCACTATAAAATCGTTAAAATTTCTTCTAAAAACGAAAAGAACGATTCATTCATACAAAATATGAAATGAAGAGAGAAGTTTTACTTGTGGGAAACTTGGAAGGTGTATCGAACAGGAATAAGTTCGCGTTGATTAATTGATACGAAATATCAACGACGAATTCACGGAAATAAAGTAAAATAATAATAAAATTCGCAGAATAATAAATTCTGTTCTCAGCCGATGTCAATTCTACATTGTCAAAGGCGCTAGACTTTTACTATTTTTAAATGTAGCATTAGTTGCTTCTTACAATACGTAAACATTCTATAAGTAACCATAAATTCCCATAAATATTTAGCACACCTTTAAAAAACCTGTGTTCATATAAAATGTATTTCTTATTCCATAGAATATATTGACAACGTTTAGTCATTAAACCCTGGAACACCCTATATAGTATGATAATTGATGATTAATTTTATTGCACTTAGTATTATATATCGTAAGTAATATTTTTTATTTTTTCGAAAGAGGACGAGAATGAAATTACGAGAAAAAGTAATTTAATCGACGCCTTTAGAGATTCTTTCAAATATCATTGAACGTGTTCGATGATCAAATATTTTATAAGAAAGATATTTCGAAATATACGATAACAAACATGATTTCTTTAATAGTGATAAGAAAAACACTTTACAATATTCTCGAGTGTAAAGTGACAGCTTTCAAAAGAATCTCAAACTGTAGAAAGCTAAAAACGATTCAATATCTTTCTATGGTTGTTTTTCCTAGAACGGTGATATTTTTCCGAATTGACGAAAACGAGACGTTTGACGTTTCTCTAAAGCGGCAGATACAAGCGAGCACGTATTTCGAAAGCAATAACAACGCTATCGAATAACATTCTCTTTTATTTCCCGTTATTTCTTTCTCTTAAAAACGTTAATCTATTCTGTGAGTCTTTCGTAATTAGTATACTGCAAATTCATTTTTCCAGAGTATAGGAGAAACTATAGAACTTTGACAGAAAATGATTTCTCCTGTCAGGTATTATACAGAATACTACAATTTTGATATTTCCCATACTTTTTCATATTACCTATAGTCTGTGCCAGTTTGCACCTTCAAATTTCCCATAAATATCTAAAAATCCACAGTCTGGTAATTAGAACTAAATTTTTAGCAATTTTGACGAAATAACATATCGCTATTATGTTGTTACAAGAGTCATATTGTATCAAATTATTTCTATCGTAGTTTATTATTTAAACTACACGAAACAGCGTGCATAGTTGACGATTATTATAAAAAATAGAGCAAAAATAAGAAAAGGAAACAAATTGATGAATTATAAATGTCTTCATAATATATATAGTATTATATGTGACATAAATATATTGTATTTTAATGTACATTATGTATAAATAAACGTACAATTTATAGTGACAGTTATTTAGTAATATTGTAAATTTATTGTGCTTCGTTGCAATTTTTACATATTTTTTCCATTTTTAGTCGATGACAAGCAATCAGTAATTCAAGGTTTAATCAACAATAATTTCTCTCCCAACGTCTCGTTGCGAAAATACTTTCTCAATTCATAAAAATACTTAAAATGTTAAATTACCATTTACACTTGAAATATTAAAGAATGAAAGTGCTTTGAATTCGTCTCGTCATTCTTATCATTGCGTGACACCGCCGTTTCTGTTGTTCGCGGTAATTTCCTAATTACCACGGGGAAAATAATTATATCGCTTGAAACGCGTAATATCGTTCTGTAGAAAATTGACGTAATTATTTATGTAACACCAGTATGCATCGACGAGCACATAAACAACGTGATTATAATATTAAATCGCGAGGCGTGTATTATGAATGACTTGTCGAGTGAATAATTCGAAACGGCGTTAAAATTCCCTATTCAAAGTGCTTTTCCGGTTCTTTTTCCGGATATTGTTCTCGTTTCCATAGAGAAAGTTGATTTTTGTGACTTAAGATCAGTAAAATAGACACAAAAGAAAGCTTTGATTTGTATAGCAGAAAATTAATTCACTTAAGAATAGATTTTTATTCTTCTCTGGTAGATTTGTTTTCTTGTTTTTTTTAGAATTTTGGAATAAATGAAAGATTCTTGTCTTCTTTTGTTTTTAAGTAACATGTTTATGTGTGCTTGTTATTTGCCAGTTTTTGAAAGTTATATCGAAACCGATCGATTCCGAAAGACCTTTTTCCGGCTCGATTTATTTCTCGTTTTGGTGATTTGAATTGGCCTACGAGTTCTACCGGATTCCAACAGCTGCAGACTTTTTTTTATTAGCTTGTTCGGAAGGTGTACGTGAATAGATTGCAAACTCTCGGCTGATTGAAGAACAATATTAGAAAAAATATTGGAAACGTATCTGTTGAAACTTTGAAAAGAGCGATGAAAAATTCAGTATAAAATGGCACCAAAGGTGGCCATTAAAATCATCGACATAATCGTTGATATAATTTTTGAAAATCGACAAACAGAATGTTTAAACACTGTTCGAAAGAAAAACAAAGGTTCTTTATTTATCTCGAAATTGGAAATAAATAAGTTAACTTTAATCGACTCTGTAGATCGTATGAAATGTAATTTTAATAGAAAATTTCGCATAATTTCTGGACTATTTCGCTTTTCCACGTACTCTTTTCCATATTCAATTTTTTTTTTGAAAATAATAATATTATAGTAAATTATTTAGGACGAAATTTTTATGCTAATTCATAAATTCGCTGTTTTAAATCTTTGGTATTGAAGTGCCATCTTTCAAAATGATTCAAAGATTCTTACTTTTTTGTGTTCTCCATTAAAAATCGAGTTAAAATAAGAGAAGCAGTATATAATAACAATTGCACACAATTTACTACATAATATAATTATAAATAAAATGATACAGTTCTGTTTTGCACTATTCGAAGAATTTTTGCAAAGTTATTACTACAATATAAGAATAATTCCGATTTTGCTATCAATGGAAAAATTAAACGTATTTCTCTGAAATAAAATAGGAGAGCAAACGATAACACGGTTTTCTTATCAAATTATTATTCACGAAATGTGCATACCTATCTAACAAAAGTCTTACAAGCAGTGTTCATTTAAATAACAGTTAAATTCTGCTTCGGTTAGCCTAAAAAATTCAACCGAGCGATTTTCCCAAGCAAGAAAAGGTCACCATAGATTTGAATATTTATAAGGAAAAGGAGGCTTCCTGAAATTTCCAAGTAGGTTTATAAACATTGGTACGATTTGGCCAGTCTTTGAATACATTAATAGAACTCGATGAATCGGTGTGCTCGTTTTCTCGAATTTAGGCTCAATTTTCTTAAAGTCCTGAAATTTTCTTATGACCTCATCCCTCGGAAGGAAATCTTAGTTCCAGATGGATTTTTTCTGTCTTGGTAAGCCACAAAATACTCTTATGGGGCTACTATTTGCCCATCTCTGGTCAAAGAAGCTAAATGTAAAAAATACATCTATTTAATTGATTTAATTTATTCGAAGGACATAGTCAAACTTAAGGTGAACATGAAGCTTACGAAAAACCTTATCCGGTTAATATGGTTATCTGTTATAACTATTTGATCGAACGTAAAGCCGCGAATGCCACGGGAACAACAAAAGCTTTCGTTTCAGCCGCGGTGATGTTGTCAGTACACTTCGACAGTGGTGGTTGTTCCGCGAAATTCTCGATTAAATTCAGCAGCAGGAACGATTCGTGTACGTCGATGTTAATTCGTTTTGCCTGTTTTACGTACAGATTTTCCGTACATTTCGCGTCAAAGTTTCCGCGCGATTGAACGGCACGCCGCGTGCGGGAGGCGATGGCGAAGAGAGAGAGAGAGAAAAAAAAGAAAGAAGAGAGAGAAATAAAACAAAACGAAAAAAAAAAAATGAAGAGAAACAGGAACGGTTGCTGGTGTAAAAACTGGAAATGCATTATCGAGACGGTATTCATCGAAAAAGCGAAACCGAACGCCTATCGGATTTTAAACGCGTCCAATTATCGAGTGTGTTCCAACCGGGTACGAGTACACTGTGCGCATAGAATGTTTATTACGAATAATCGGTCGAACAGACGAAAAGTGGAGAGACAAAAAGAGAAAGAGATAGAGGGAGAGAGAAGGAAAAAAAAATTGTTCCTCGTTGCTTGTTTATCGGTCGGTTGGTATCACGAATCGACGCTGGGATCGCGTTAATTGTGTGCATCTGCTCGAAAATAAATCACGATCGTAGCGATTTTCACCGGATTAAAGCCGTAGCCAGAATCTGGCTGTGTTTATTATTCCCGGAAATTCCAGAATTCCCTCTGTATCCGAACTTTATTTTCTCTCCCATTTTCTATTTCCCCCCGCACGCTATCTCTCTCTTTCTTCTTCCTTTTCTTTTTTAATCGCCTCGACATACTCGCTGCAAGGGCACGCGTGTTTCAGTTTTACTTTCGCGGTCATTTTCATCATTACTCGCTTCTGTCGTTTCGCGAGGAACATTCACGATTGATCTTGCGAGCGTCGACATTTGTGAGCCTAGGTTTTCTGTACACTTGGTGTTGAATGGTAGAACTATCTAACTGGGCCGTGAAAGCCTCAAAAGTCTCGTTAAAAAATGAATTTTACTATTCATCAAGAGTACCAAAAAGTAATGTCATTTTCCGTGACTTTCTTTCCTTCATTCGCCTTCTAAACTGAGTTTATGTGCGTCAAATTGCAATTGATTTTGTACGAACATAACCTAAACCGAGCGCTGCCCTGAAGGGAAAGTGAAACAAAATGGATACCGCGTCGAACGTGTTAAATAAATGTAATTTTCCTTACGGATCATATTGACCCTAGGACAGGGTTAACAGCACAGTAGTTTCACAGCGCTAATTTAAACCTAAAGCTCTAATTAGTAGGTGTCCCATAGCTTATCAACGAGGGCTATAGTTCCAAAATCGTAAAGAAGCTTGCAACATTCTATCAATTTCTCGCTACCATGAATGCAACCTTTTCTTTCCTTGGAAGATAAGAAAGAAGAGAGTTTCGTACTTCCCATATGAATTTAACTTTCGTTCCCGTAATCGTCTCACGGAGAATCTGTCGAGGCATTCGTAATTAATTCATCTATTCGACCGTGTCGCGGGATTAAACCGAAAACAGCGAATTTCGATTCACTGGGAGCTTGATAACTTCTGAGCCCCTCTCCTGTTACAGCTCCCGTGTTAGAAACTCGCTGAGAAAACATCTACTTTTCCCTTCTCCTTTTCCGTTCGCTTTTCCAGTTGCGATGCGTTCACCTTAAATTACGACACGACAGATTCTCTTCCCCACTTCCTCATCCCGGCTGTCTCTCGTTCTAGTTCACTGTGTTTGTCCCTTTTCTTCGTCGTCTTCTCCTCTCTCATCGGGTTAAGCATCGAGTAACCGATTGTAAATACGTAGAAGGGAGGTTGCGAAGACGCAGAAAAGGGGAATTGAAGTTTGCCGAGGTTGTAAGAGGAGACGCTGGTAAATATCTTCCTTACCTTCTCGTCGTTTTCCGGCTGGCGTCTTCGTTTCGAGACCCATCCCCGTTCCACTCGTACGAACTCGTGAACCGATATTCGCGTATCCTCACTCTCTGCTCGATGTTTCGCCACTTTTACACTGATTCAAACTGAATCAGTTAATCCTCAACCGTGATCCCCAATCCTGATGATCAGAACTGTACCGGGATTAGACGTACAGTGCAGCTCAAAAGTATATGGACACTTCCTTAATTCTTATAACTAGCTGAAAAAGGTTATGATATCTTTGGTATATTTGTATTCCAGTTCGTACAGCGTTAGAGAAAATATTTTAACCCATTTGCATCAGAGATGCTGAACAGCCAATCGGTCAGCCAGTGTTTTACCTTCAGTTTTCATTTTTTACCTGAACTCTACTAGTGAAATCTTTTGAAATTTAGAAAAATCTATCGAAATCTACTGAACATGATATCTTTGGTAAATTTGATTACCTAGTATTTCAGTTCGTACAGCGTTAGAGAAAATATTTTAACCCATTTGCATCAGAGATGCTGAACAGCCAATCGGTCAGCCAGTGTTTTACCTTCAGTTTTCATTTTTTACCTGAACTCTACTAGTGTCTAGTGAAATCTTTTGAAATTTAGAAAAATCTATCGAAATCTACTGAACACTGCTGAACTCTACTAATGTCTAGTGAAATCTTTTGAAATTTATGAAAATCTTCTAAAATCTACTGGTATCTACCGAGTTCCTCTGAATTATATTAAAATGTACTGTATTCTACTAACATTTATTGAAATATTTTGAAATCTGCGATAATCTATAAGCTGAATTTTACCAAATTCTATTAAAGTCTACTATAATGTGCTGAATTCTAGTGGAATTCACTATATTTTACTAGTGTATGTTGAAATTTTTTAAAACCTATGAAAATCTATCAGAATCTACTGAAATCCATTAATTTCTATTGAATTCTACTAAAATCTACTGAAATTTGCTGCATTCCACAAAGATCTAAAAAAATCTGTTGAAACCTGCTGAATTCCACTGCATTCTACTAAAATCTATCGAAATCTACTAAAACGTGCTGAATTGTATTGAAATTTACTGAATTCTACTAATATCTATCCAAACCTTCGAAAACCAACGAAAAATCTCTCGATTTCTTCTAAATGTCTCCTAAAACCTATTAAAATCTATATACTGAATGAAGAAGCAAATCTCATTATCGCCAAACAATTAACACAAAATCGCTGGTCGCGTGGAAATCATTAGAAAATCATGAAAATTCTAAGAAAAAAAATAAGGGAAATTGTTCATTCCGGAATGAGTAACACAGCTAATATCGAAAAGTGAATATTGACGAAGAAATGAATACGAAAGATTGTAATACTACCACTTACTCGGGAATTTCCATTAAAACGAGAATTTAACAGCATCCTTGAATACTACTTCTATCGTCGTCAATATTGCATAATAAGGAACTTAAATATTTATGACCGACGAGACTGTCGCGGATTAAAAATATTGAAATCGGATTAAGGAATGCGCGATGCAAATAGAAAACTCACATTCAAATATTTGAAGTTCATTTTACGGAAGAGGATTCCGTTCTACCTTGTTCCCCGTTTAGAGAACCTAAATAACTATATCTATGTGCCATTGTAAGACGCTTGCCAGGTGCTTCAGTTGTATTACGAGCTTTTACCCTCGGCTCGTATAATTCGTTGCTGCACTTTCATCGAAATTTAATACTCTGTATACAATTTAATTGTTCGGCGTTTAATTTCCTAATGATCTTAAATTGAAACTCCGCGTGCCTCGAAGTCAATGCTAGTTTTGTGAATTATTTCTTTGAACAGAGACACTGTAAAATCTACACTTGGTTCTACACTTTTGCACGACTCTCTTTCTTCTTTTTACAAAAGCAATTCTGTTTTTAGACGGTTCAAATGGCGTTTGCTCTTTAAATTTCTGTTCCAATTCAGCTCTGAGGGAAAGTACTTCCATTATAAATTATCGTTTCTTAAAGTGGTACATGAGTACTTAAACTTGGAGAAACTTTAGGCTTTTTCAAATTTCTGTTTTATTAGTGACACTATTTTTTTTTTTTTTTTTTTTATATACACTGGATCGACAAAGTTTTTATATACATGATTAAAATTTCTGAATGAATTGATTAGAACGACACAATGTATTTACAAACACATTTGTAAATCTGTTTTACAATCAAATTTCCCCATCTCACGTGGCATTCCGTGCAATTATCGCAGCTTTAAATTCCCTGCGAACGCACAAGAATCCTCGGTCTAATTGTAATACCTACGTTGATAATTTCGAAGATATTACAAACCGTCGTAGAGCACTTCGAAGACAGAATGGAAATCGTTTCGCAGACGTTCGTATCTGGCAAAGGCAGACTCTGCGGAACGAAAAAGAAGGAAATTCCAAGGCGTGTCACGGAACATTTCTCAGATGGTTGCGTCTCCCTCCTAAGACGATTACGTCCAAAAAAAAGGAAGAGAGAGAGAAAAAAAAAGAAAAACGAAGGAAAAGAGAGAAAAAGAAGAAGAATTAAAGATGTCAAGTTGAAAAGTGGAGCTTTAACGCACGAGGTAAAACCATGGCGACTGATAGAAAGAGGGGAGTAGTTGGAGGACGCAAAGAGATATTCGGTAAAGGAACATATTGAAAGAAGTCTAAAAAAAAAAAAAAAAGAAAGAGAAGAGGGCAACGTTAAAGACAGAGGAAGAGAGATCCCTTCGGGCAAAGAATAGACACCGCAGGAATGCCTTGGTTGAAAAGACAGGAACAGCTTGTTGGAAGTATCTCCTCCATCGACCTTTTACACTCCGACTCCCTTTCGTTTTCCTCCTTCATCCTCTACTTCCGTTTCCTTCGCTCTTTTTCCACCGGTCTTCTGTATCAACTCGCGGATCTTTCTCTCCTTCCTTCGTCCTTACCATTCTTTTCTCTTCTCCACCTTCTTTTTTCTTTCTATCCCTCTCTTTCTCTATCTTTCTCATCTTCAAGGAACCACGAAGAAACCTTAGAAGACTCAGAGGGGGCTGAAAGAGGGGCAGACCATCGCCCTCTTTGGTACCACAGCCAGTTTGCCTTTTACATTACATTTATTTTACTTCATTTTTCGCGGAATAAATGTCTTCGGGGCTTTGCCAGTCGGTTAGGAAAATACTTTCATAATACTTGGCTCCTCTTTCAGCCCTCCACGCAACGCGATTCTCCCTCTCTTGCTCTTACTCTGCCTCCCCATGCCTTTGTCTCCGGGGGGAACACAGTTTCTTTCTTCCACCGTAGGAGAGGAGGCAAGGAATAAAATAATAAAGGGAACCGTGCATGGTACCGCCTGTTGAACCGAGACACGACACCCTCTTCTATCCTCTTCTACACACCAACATCCAAGCGTCTGTTGTGTCTACCAACGAGAACTAATATCGTGGATCTTCGACGAGATACAAAGGGACATTTTTTTCTTTTTTTTAGTTGTATTATGCCGATGTTGTGATTCACCGTTTAGCCCTTACGTAAAAGTACACTCGTTAGGGGATTATTCGAAGGAAATTTCGAGGTTACAGCCAACTGTACTTTCAGGTACTTCTTCATTTGGGACTGTTTCTATCTGCACGATGTTTGGATGAAGAGCTGAATTGTACCGGACTATGACCTAACTCTGTTTTGTTGGTTAATTGATTCCTTATGAAAAAAATAAATTAAATGACTAAATTTACTAGATTTTAATATACTTCTTTGACTGTGGAATTACTATTGAAAGATAAAATATGAAAATGCACTGTTATAACAATCCTGGGCGTGGAAAATCGTTTCTCATAGAGTAAATTCTGAATTCTGAATTCCAATAGAGAGAAAACTGTGTATTATGGGAGGGAAAAATTAGGCTACGAGAGTGAATGTCATCTTAAGCTCACGTCTTCTGAGATTCTAGTAATAGTAACGCTGGTTATTATTTTTTTTTTTTTTTCTATAATGAAATAATCTTAATTTTTTTTTTTTGGTTTATCATGGAAAAAGATGAGATCGAAAGAATTTCGTTACGATCGATCGTGAATCCATTATTTCGCGAGAAAGAATTATTTCGTAAGGTTGAAAAGCCTCGATACGAAGTTAGAGGCATTTCGATTCTCCGGAAAGGAGTCGTTCCTTTCCTCCATGATGGACGAGACGAAGATGGATCCATTGACTCTGCTGGTCTCGGCTGTCCTCGGTGGTAATTCGAGAGGAAACTCTGAACACCGATGAGAGTCGGCTGATTGCGAGTCACGAGGGAGGAAGGGCTGCTCTTCTCTCGTAGTTTAACGAGGTTACCAACGAAATCGGCAAAACAACTCGGATATAGTCTCTGCTCGGGAATCATTATCTGCTCCGCGGTGTTCGATTTCACGTCTGTCTATAATACTTTGAAAAATAGAAAAAGAAATAATAATAAAATAGCAAACCTACTCGATTCGATTTATTTTTCATGCTGAGAGGAATGAATAACATGAATCATTAGATCGTACAACGTTGGATAAAGAGGAATTTGAAACATATTGCAAATGGTGAAAAATCACAGCTTACAAATTTAGTATTAAATGAAATAATTTTTTTACTTCGCACAGAGTTGTAAATTATTTAAAAAAAAAAAAAGGTGGAGAAGATGTAGTGGAGTAATTTTTCTCTTCAACTCTGCTGTAATTCTCCATTATTAAGGTTTTCGAGTCAAGAACGATCGAAATATACTTTTATATAAACATTCTTACAGAAATAAGAACGTGATGGGTCAGAAAAGACCCATTTATCTTGTAGCATATTTAACAAAATTTTCTCACCATACAGGCTTGCACTTCCTTCTTTCGAATTTCATGGTGAATTTCAAGGTTTTCAGAGAAACTCGATCAGCATAGATCTTGCAAATTTTATTATCATTTGAACAGATAAGTTTCTCATATTTTATTACTTTGTGCATAGAGCAACGAAGATTCTTTCTCTAACCTAGATGAAATGTGAAAAATGTGTGATATTCAACGTGTTAAAAAAACATAAAATTCCATAGCTGATATCTCCTAGAAAATAATAAAAATATATTATTCACTCATAGGATGCTCTGTAAAAAACATGCAAAAGAAACTTTTTTTGTTAAATGAATATCACTCTACTTAATATTATCCACAAATCGCGACATCTCTGTTTCCCACAATGAATACTCGTATTTCATATCTCTATGCTTAGATTAACGAAAATTCTTGCAAATCAGAGCCAGAAAGGTGAAAAATGTTTCGTGACAGTAAACGTGTTAAAGAACAGAAAAATTTCACGTGTTGCTTACAACAACATGTGCATTATTGCTTCTTCTGACGAAACAGTTGAAAACGAGAGGTCGGAATATTTTGAAAGCAATATATTAAATCAGACGTGCTGTTAGAAGTTGCACGAATAACGGTGTTCCAGTGGTAAGAGAGGTTTCCATTGTTCTCTACTCTCGTATATCCTTGAATTATGCTAATTAAAATCGTTAATAGTACGAAAGTTGCGAATTTCATTAACCGAAGTATCTTTCGAAAGGAATTCCCGATGTAATATAACCTGATTCAATCATCTGTGATTTAACATTCAACTGTTTTTACAAATTCTGCGATATCCTATGAAGAACAAAAAAAAAAATATGCTTCTGCAAAGAAGCGCTCGTAATTTCTACCAAAAAAAGAAAAAAAAAGGAAGAAGGAAGGAAAGTATTCCCATAAAGGTCTAATGAGACGAGGAATTTATATTCCGACGTTCCTTGAGGACCGCAAAATTTAATTAATACACTTCTGCAACATTCTATCGTACTTTTATAACGATTCCGTTTCGAGCAGTGAGAAGAAACAGATGAACATTCGAACGAGCAAACGACGGATATTCCAAGGATCTGTAGAAAGAATACGCGTTCGAATGAGTCTCTAGGGGGGATGAAACTTCGCAAATACCCTCAGCGATAGTTTCTTATTAGTTGAAGAGTGTAAGGGATGCGCTCGTTGCGCTTGCCATCTAAACTGCAGTTCGCTCCTTCCTGTGCTGATGATAGTTTCATATCGAACGGGTGAATCGAAGGAAGAGACGGTTACTCGTGAAACACGAGGATGATATTCCTGCCGGAATAGACTGAGATTGCTATTTCCTTAGCCTTTCGTTCCGAACAATTCGTCTCGCCGTCGAAAATCGAACAGGCGTTTCCTTTAAATAAAACATACGTCACATTATGACTTCTTGAGGATACTTTCTTGAGAAATTGTATAATTCCTTGTTTCTACTTTAAATTACAGTATTTGTCGAAAAATTTGCATCTACGAAAATTCTTACAAATCTCATTTATCTCCGTGAAATGAATTTTTAATTTTCAGTCAGTTGAAATTGTGTATAATTAATAATGTATAGCGGATGGCTTTTTAGTTGGCTATTAGTAATAATCTTCGTCATCAATTTTCAATCGTAAAATATCTTTTCGACAAGATGAAACCTGGGTCTCATATTAAGCGACCAGTTTTTGAATCCATGGTTCTGTATACCTTCCAGTTTTATTTTATTACGATAAAACTCTATCTGTTTTATCATCATTTCTAATATATTGCAAAAGTGTACACATCTTACATTCGAGACATGTATCGTATTTTAATAGAAGTATTTTAAATCGAGAATTGTTGCTTGCTTAAAGAAATAGGTCTCATATTCGACTACTTTACCCTATTTGCTCGTCTGATTCGTTACGAGGCAAGGAAGTTCGATATTAGAACCCATAAATATCTCGAAATTACATCGAACCGACGTGCTAACCTGGCCGAAGTTAATCAATAATCGTCGTCAGGTTAGTAAAATTCATCGAAGCAGATGTTTCTCGATTAAATCTTGACGAATGATACGAAAGAAGTTCTAAAAAATAAAGTCACTTCCGATCCGCTTGTCTCTCGCGGAGTCTCGTTAATTAAGCCATGCAGAGGTTACAATGACATATCGGAGATATCCAGCGTTTGAACTTTGATGGGAACGATGTCCGTATAGGGGTGGTTAATGCGGTGACACGCACTGGGACACCCCAGGAGGGAGTGGCCCAGCCCGGCCATTCTGGTCATTGCTCAGTCGATAATTACTTACCCCCGGCTTAATGTGGGAAGCTCATCAAACTGCCTGTGAAATATCGTTTTCACGCGCACATATGCGCCTGGATCAACGACGTAACATCGGGACACGTATTACGGATACCGGGGCCAAAATTTATCATGTTTGCCCGCAAAGGGTGTGCGTCCCTGATGAAACTTCAACCCGGTTCTCCCTGAGCATGTTTGAAGAGGTGAAAATTTCACGAGAATTTCGCGCTAGATCAAAAATCGAAAGATAGAGTTTCTCTCACTCGAAATTTAACGCACCTCGATATTTTTCGCAGAAAAGATAGAGGTACGTATAATTTGTATAAAATTGTTATATTATTATATAGTTATTAAATTATCATTATAAAGTGATTTTAGTTGATTTTACTTGAATCGATCTTGCTATTTTTCCTCGATAGTACGTTTATGCTGTTCCTTACCGCAAATTTTACAATACTACATCCTTCTGTTTCAGATACAGAATTTCTTTTCAGTTTAGTCTTAGATGTATAAATAAATTCTCCCTGTTTTTTTCCCGGAAACATACGACGATTTATTAATATTCGGACAGAGTTTAAGAGAGATAGCTGTTTTCCAATTGAACCAAATAACTTGAGTTTCTTTTTTCTGAGACGTTAAAAAGATTAGTTTACCAGGGGACGCGTAAAAAATTTGTTTATCTAGCGAGGAAAGACTTGCTAAACCATTTCTAGACACATTTCTAGAAATCTGCTAACATTGTAGAACAGATGAGTACAAAGGAGAGGTCAAGGAACAATTTGCAAACAATAGGAAACTGGTAGGTGTATAGATATCCCCATAAAGGGGGAGGAAACGATTGTTAGGCGTTTTACAATATAGAAATCGTCGAATCAATGGGTTAATAGAAGAGCAGAGTGGAAAAGAGAGGGAGGAGACTGGGTGGTGGACGATGAAGCGGAAGCCGTAGGAAAAGATGAGAGGAGGGAAGGGAAATATAAGCGCAAGCAGCCAGCCAGCGGAATTTTATTTACGGCGAACGACTACTGGCTCGCCTGTTTTCTCTCTTCCTTCCGCGCAGCTGGGAATGGAGGTGGAGGGGGTTGCAGGCTTTTTCAATTACAGATACAAAGTTACGTTTGCAGATTGATATCGGCCGAACCCGGCACGCTTTTAAAGCTAGCCCCGGAAATAATTAAGGATTCGTGAAATTAAAAGTCTATCCTTAACAACATCAGCATGATTGTTGCGATTCTCTTAAGGTCCCTTACCGCGAATATTTCCCTCCTCCTGCCCGGCTGCTTTCCACGGCCATTAAAACTCGATGAAAGAGATCTTCTGCCCACGGAACCACTCCTGCGGCAACTTATGCTCTTAATTAATAACCCAATTGCATCCGAAACGATACATAGCCTATCGCCCACGCTTCCTTCCTCATTCCTACCCTTCCTTCGGGTCTTTGAGAAGGATTTTCGGTTTGGTAGACGGGTCTGATATCTTCGAACGCCTCTGTTTCGACTAATTTGTTTCCCCTTTTTGCTATAATTTTTCTCTTGTTTTTTTATGATTTCGTTATATTGTTTCGATCATCGTTTCTATGTCTAATGTTCATCGATGTATTCATCTGCAGTGAACGTTCAGAGCTGGGTTACTATGTATTTATTAAAATAATCCTTAATTTCTGAGCTTCTGGTATGTTTATATTATGTAGAATTGTATCACATGATTTCATTCAATTCGTAACATTTATTTCTACGTGTCTGAATTGAACGGTGCATTTAAGTTTCTTGATAAAAACACTTTCCGGGGTTCGCGAGGAAATTTAATAAATTATATTCGGAGGTCTGTTGCATCCGCAGAGATCCTCTGTATAATCGGTGAAAGTCGACAAATTGGGCAAAATATAATAATAAAAAGTAATAAAACTATATACACATAATAATACTTAATTTAGTAATTTTATTAATATAGAACGATTACTTTATTTATCGGGACCCTCTGATTACGGGTCCCATAGTGTTGGAAAATAATACATCAACATTGTAAATTAGTGCGACCTTCAATAGAGAAGTAAAATAATTTTTTTTTAAATATTAACATTCTCTTTTTCATGGAAATCCAGAAATTCTTGTTCACCGCGGTACAAAAGAGAATTTTACCCTTTTCTCTCGTTTTTCTTTCAAGCGGATTTCCCGCGACGTACGAGACAGAGTGTGTGGTGACACGTCGACCGAGTAACAACATAACTTCAATGAACAAACACAATTACTGGTCCATTACCAACAGAGGCCGGTTGTCCGATCAGCGGTTTCGTCAAGAGGCCTAACTGGCTGAACGGACTGCGTATCACCAATGCGTTCTGCTACACTGTGCACTTAGGAGAGTAGCAATCGGTGCCATGTAAAAGCCACAATTTTCTTCGTGTGCTTTGACGATGGCGTCGTACTCAGACCCAGGGAAAATTCAATATCATCGCTCTCTACTCTGACGAAAGCACGTTGTCAGTCCTTTGCGTAGAATGACAAGCGTAAACAACCCTCTCCACGCAATACTGAACAATCACCTGTAACTGATAGCTTCACGTTATTTTATCTAATCATTATTTCGTTAATTATTTAGAAAGCGTTTTCGATTTCGATGATTTGTTAACACAGAGCTAGCTTCACTTCGAAACGTTCAGTGGACGCTTAGGTACATACAGAAAAGGCAATGTTTCAATAAAGTACATCAAAGAAGTGTAAACGTATCTTTTCATACAATTAGTATTGTTTCAGGCTTTTAGCTATCTTCATCAGAAGTCTGAGGACGCTCATTAGAGTATCAACTGGTGTGCGTCAGAAAATTACACTCTTTTATAGTACCCAAGTGCGTGTTCCGGATCATTGATTAACCAATCAGGTTTTAATTGGTCAGCTGATCAATTAAAAAGAGAAACGGAAGAAGAGTGCTCCAGATGGGTATGATACCCTGAATCTCTGTTGATGTTATTTAGGTGTTTCATTATTTCCAATGTTTCCCTATACTTACGAGGGAAGTAGCCTTTGCATTTGGCTAAAACCTTGGCTTTTTCGAAGCAAATATTGTGTCCCGTTGTTCTGCTATTGCTGACTGTATATAACCTAATCTGGTGCACCTCTCGTGCTCTTTGAGCCTTGTTTCACGCTCCTTCCAGTTTCCGGATCCCAAAAATGTAATATAATTTTTAACAACAATCCCTTCTCTTAGAGGGACCGATACCCCACTCTCAAACTCAGACTCACCTTACACACAGCAAGCTAACCAATAGCAAAAAGAACCTAACCTATAAAAGCTAAAATGCAAAGCTTCCAAAGATTGTTACCAATATTTTTCGCAAGAGATATTTATTAGAATTGCACATCACTTTAGTCAAGTATCTTAGTCTAGCCAATCTTCGTTAGCAAATAAATTGTTTTATATCACTTTAACAAATTTCGATTTTGTTCATTCAATTTCACACCGAGTGTAACGCGAAGTGTGAAATATATCATGTAACGGTTCGGCAATTAAGTACGAGCATTACGCGATTTGAACAATGATTGTCACTGGAAACCGTGTTAATTTATGGGTCAATCTAATATTAACAACTATCCGTGGTGTTTAAATAAAAGAATAAGCTACTTCGACAGCAAAGATTAAGTCTGCGACTGATTAAAGAGTTTCATGAAGCTGTGCACTGTCTCAATAAATAATAAGGAACCTGAATTTTGTTCAGAACGTAACAATACACACATACACGTGTTAGAATAGAATAGAAGGTATACCGTCATTTGTTCGTTGTTCCATACTGCATAAATTTCTTTCACGTTGCAAGATTGTAGAAGGGAAAAGATATAGGAACTGTAGTCGACGGTTATTCTGGCACAGAGGGTCATCCTCGTTCTTATTATAAGGATACAACGGGTATTGCGTAAGCAGCTTGATCTGTCGACCCCTTGAAATCGAAGAAGATTGTAACTCCAGGGGTAGCTCTTGCCTCCAGGGCGTGTTTCGCTCACGACTCGCTTTATTACATCGCCTTCCTCTTGTTCCAGGATTCGCTCGACACAGCGACACCTCCACCTTCTTCACACCTCCACCCACTCGTGTCCTTTATTCTTTTCTTTTTTTTTTCTGTCTCTCCTTTTTGCTCTTTTTCGTCTTCGAAATCTTCTGTTTCAAATCGATAGACACCTTTATGCAATCCAGCGTTTCTCAGCGTTCCTGACATCAGAATTTTTGTTACATTTGCCCCTGAAACTGTGTTTCGTATTGTTCTGATCTCTGAATCAATTTTCGTTTTGTTAATGTTAATAATAATTGCATATTAACTGATGAAACCACGATGATAGCTGAATATATGGGTTATTTTTAGGGAATCTGTTTTAGTGTAATTAATTCTTTCTCTATCTCCTCTATTTTTTTAAATTTAAAGCAACTGTCGTAGCGAAAGGGTTAAATGAAGTTAATGTAGTGCAGTGGTACTCAACTTGGTCCCTACCGCCCACTAGTGGGCGTTCCAGCTTTCATGGTGGCCGGTAGGGGTTTTGTCCGATCCTGAAACAATTTTCTTCTTTTTAATTTAATTGACTTTTTAAAAACATTGAAATGGAAATTTTTTGAGGTATTGTTTAAAAAATTTTCATAGCATTATTTAGAAAACATTTTCATTAGGTTTTCAAAAATTCTTTAGTGCTTATATTTTATAATATAGATATAATAAAGAATATAGACACTAATGCAGAGTCACAAATTAAAATGCAAAATAATGCAATCCTACTATGTATTTTCGGGGTAGGTACGTCATCATTATGAAGCTGCGCCATCACAAATAAATCGGTGGGCAGTTAGAAAATTTTACTACTAACAGAGTTACAAAAGTGAGAGGTAGGTATAAAAAGGTTGATGTAGTCAGATAAAAAATTACATATTTTATTACAACTTCAACGATAGTAAAATATATTTTTCTTTCTTGACGCGTATTTAGAGAATTTGATTATTGACTATGTGAATCCAGTGAAAAGCCTGTGGGAATTATTAAAGCGTCGAATTACATCAGAAGTGATAATTAATAAATAGAAATTAGTTAAAGAAAATTGTATCAGTGACACAGAAATAAAAGAAAATTGTAAAACAAAATATTAAAAGTTCATCGATATGTATTCAAACAATTTATAGACTCAAAATACCTTGAAAATTTTAAACAATTTACTTTGCAATAATAAACACCTCGTTTCAAGTATATCTTCGACGCGATTTTTGTTCAAACTTCAAACAAACGATCCACAATTCCAAAGTGTTCACAATAACACGATCACCCACTCTAAACATTGTGTGTTAAAGTTTTGCTTGCACAATTTGCAACTAATATGAACAATTAAAGCAACAAGTTCCAGTACAACTCAGTGTTTCACTTATGCACTTCGAGATTTCAAAATTCTAATCACCTTCAAACTTGTTCAAACGTTTAATATGAAATATTCAGCGGTGAAATTAAACGATAGAACGTTGAATTAATTTCGATCGTTATATCACGCGTCGAGCAAGAAGGAAATATGATATTATTCTTTTGCATTCTACCTTTTACCTCTGTAAAAATTTCTCCTTCGGTCGTTCAACGCGGCGCAGCTATTTTGCCTTGTAGCTGCGCTTGTCCCGGATCCTTTTTCTTTATGCATTGTATTTCAAATCCTCCTCTGCAATCTCGCCGTTCGAATGAGATGGAAACATTTCGAAATTATATACCGTTCGTTCGTTTGTTTGTCCACGTTGTTCTATCGTATTTCTTCGCGTTACAGGAATAATAACAGCATTACCGTATCCTGTTACTTCATCTCAGCTTCTCCTGTCGAGTCGTAATCAACTGGTCAGACAGAGGAATATAGATTAGATCAGTTGTTCATTTACGTTTTCCAATATTTTCGTGTCACTTTCGAGAAATTAAATCACTCTAAATCGACGAATTGCTTGTACTGTACTAGGTAAAGAAAATTTAAGAGAGGAAATCACGACGACAGTTGAATATAAAGCATACTTTCAGAGATTTGTTTTTAGAAAAGGTAATTTCTTTCATTAAGAATCTAGACACAAACATCACAAAAAAAAAAGGGGGGGAAATAGAGAACAGAGATCACAGATGGAGAAAGGCTGTCGAATCGCGTAAAATTTCCGCTACAATTTAATCACCGGCGTTTAGTAACGAGCGGATAAAATTGGCCAGAACTTTAGCAGACTTGTCGAACGATCGGCGTTTGCAGATGTCGCTGGCGGCCCTGTTTTTCAACTGATACGCTCGAAATTAAGCAGACCGTGATATCTGATCATTGTACCGTTTTATATATCTTTCGCTTGGCAGCGTTGATTTTGATTCTTTTTTTCTCTCTCTCTCTCTCTCTCTCTCTGTTTTTTTGTTTTTCCATTTCCACCGGTTAGCGGTCGGCTGGGAAAAGCGACAGAGGTTCCAGTGAGTGCGCGGAGGGTGGTTAGTAATTAAGGGTGAAGGGTAGTTCGGCAAGAGAGGGTGGTACGAAGCGTTCCTGGCAATTAATTTTCGCGCCGTTTCAGTTTACAGTCCCACCTTTTTCACTCCCCTCATCCTGGCTTGGCTCATGTCCCCTTGCTCCTCCAAATGCCCTCTCTATCTCTATTCCCTTATACTGTGGACGATGAAAATACAAGTATAGAGAGACGATACGAAGGATGGTGTAAGGAAGGAGATGGAGATGTGTTGTGACGCTTTTCAACAGCGTCCGCCACGCTGGTTTAGGCTTTTGCCTACGGTTCAAGCGTTAATACCATGATTAATATGCGACGCCTCGCTTTTCACCAGACCAGCAACACTCTCTCTCTCTCTCTCTCTCTCTCTCTGTCTCGTTATGGAGAACCAAGACTACCGTTCCTTCGGTTTCTACAAAATACCACCGGTTTCCACACTCATAGGAAACCATCCTTCCCCACTTTTCAGTTGGCATTCAAAACCTGCGAACACCTTCGCGTCTCTCGTAACAAATTCCATTTGGTGTTCATTAAACATGCACACACACGCCACTTATGTGTGTACTTTGTACTCTTCAACCCTCCGCGATTATATGTATTATATAGTTTCATATATAAAACAAATTGTTCAATTTTCCTTACTTTTCAATCGTTCAAAGATATGTAATCTCCTAACCTCTCCAAGAATATTGATACAATGTCAAATATTTGTAAATTCTAATATTTTTAATGGAAAAAATATGAAAGTATAGTGAATAAAATCTCCGATAGGAAATTTTAGATATTTAAAATTGCTATTGATTTGAAATGGTAAAAGTACTACTACATAAAAAGTCAGATCAATTCTAACCTTAAAAAAATCGTCCCTGAAGAGGTTAAGTAAGTCTATATCTCGTAAAAGAAGAGCTTTAAGACCTACGTTTTCATCCTTAGAAACAACAGAACGCGTTACTAAAGTTTCGTTTGCTCACCTAGTATAATGAACACGGAAAGGACAATTTTATCTAACTATCAATGGCGACGATCTTCTGTACAAAGTCGATAAAATGAAACTGGGTCAAGTTTCGATTCGCGACAGGTGAATACGTTTGAACGTAATTTTTCGGTCAGACCACGGGAAATTTTCGCGGTGACTTAACTCGTATACGTCGGAACGCGATTATAAAGGCAAAAGGATTTGCACACGAGGATTTCACCCGAGGATTATAGCGGTGTTTGAAATGTGGTAATGGAGGGAAGACTGTGTTTCGACATTTTCTTTAATACGTCCCTCAAATCGGGCACATTTATACGGCACGTTAAGTGCAAGCCAATGTAGAATGTAGTTGAATGCATTTAGGATTTACGTGTTTGATCTTGAGGCTGCTTCTTCCGGGGAAACGATTTCAATTTTTACGTTTGTTCCTTCGTTTCCGGCTTCTTCGCTTTGCAAAATTAAAGAATGTAAAGTATTGTAGAAATATTTACAATAAAAATTATTTAGCTTTTCATTGGAAAATTAAAGAATGAAAAGTATTGTAGAATAATTTACAAATAAAAATTATTATTTAGCTTTTTCGATTGTGGTGGAAAAAAAGGAATACTGCTTTTACAATAGCGTTAGGTTAAGTCAGCATTTTTACAGTATTTTAGAAAATTGATAAAGAAAAATTATTGTTTAAGTTTTCCAATTGTAACATATAAAGAATAATATTTCTTTAGAATATCAGCTGTAAGTTAGGTTAGTATTATTACACCTGCTAAAGTAGGTGGAATATATCGCGGACCGGCTGACTATTAAGGGAGTATTCTACTGTAGGACTCTAGGTTGGGATAGGGGATTTTTTTTTACAGAGAAATTATAACACTCTCAGCAGTAAAAATTTGGCAGGAAATTGATGCATATTTCGGTAACATTTGCAAATTTTTTTGTCCAAAAAGGAAGGTTATTTAGACTATATGTCCTTGTACATACTCGCTTAAAAAAAAAAGCTAATTTAATCTATCCTTGGTATGAATTATGTCCTAAATTTAATTCAAGAAAGACGCAAATTGATAAGTTAGGATATATTAGACTATTTCCAGGGTAGGGTTACACGATGAGAGGTGGAGCTTCCCAGAAGCCACGCCCAGACGTTTCATAAATATTCACCATAATTAGCTCTTTCAATTTGTCTTTGAAATAAATCAAACTATCCAGGTCTAAATTTTATTCAAGAGTGGGTTGGATTAGACTATTTTTTTTAGTGTATTAGAAAAATTTGTTTCGAATTTCAACATAGGGGCGTGGTTAGATTGCGCCACGCCTTTCTTCTTGCATTTCCTCCCTGAAATGATCGAAAGGAAACTAATACAATTTATCCTTGGGATAATTCACACCATTCTGTCTAGAATTTAATTAAAAAATGAGTAAAATTAGATTATTTTCCTAGTTTATTAGACAAATTTTATTAAAACATCAAGATAGGGGCGTGGTTAAATTAAGCCACGCCTTTCCTTTTGCACTATTACCCCGAAATGATCGAAAGTAAACTAACCTAGTTTATCCTTGGGATAAACTTTTTTTAATTTGGAATCATTCAATTCTATGTGAAATATTTTTCACGTATATCACGAAGTGTTAATATCTGACGAATCATCCTGTATACTGCTCATATAATTTATAATCAAAAATAAAAATATGAAAGATAGTACGTTTGGGTAAAGTGATCGATTACATTCGCTACGAATTTCTTAATTATTTATCGTAAGATGTACGATGATAAATGCCACTCGTAAAACAGTGACACAGCTTTGTTACGATAAATTAGATTTGAAACTCGCTGCGGTATCAGAAGTTCGCGTTTTTATTAACTTTGAATACTAAGGAAGATTGATGAACATTTTTCATAAGCATTTTAGAACTTTCGCGAAACACATTTCGACGTATTAAAGATTGTTAATCCGTCGTATGTTAATCAAGGTTTTATGTCCTTACACGTCTTTTCCGATCTGAAAGTTTTAACAGTGATCTTAAAAAATTACTATTATATTGAACGATCTTTATTCCTTTATTTTGAAATCTGCAAAATTTTCATTTAACTGAGCTTCTAATTTTTCAAGAATTATTTGATTTACTAAAATTGAATTTGTTATACGTAGCTTAATATATAATATTAATATATCATAATGGAGTTAAATTTATTACATAAAATGTTTTTATTATTTATTAAAATTAATATTGGTATTAATATCGATGTACAATATATAAAATTCGAATATTATAAAATCGAATGAAATTTCGTAAATCTCGAAGAATTCGTTGAAAGTCTGATTGAAAAATTAGAAAATGAAATCACTAGCAGTTTTGTGTGTTTACACGCTAAATTTTACTAATGCACTCTTTGCATTCCTTGCTGAATGAAGTATTCTTATCACGACATAAAGCCAACTTCGTTTTAAATTAAATTTATATCGTGTTGGTCAAAAAATCTTCTCGTTTTTGTTTTTTTAAGGTTATATTTATAAGTAGAACTATATTATACACTCTATTAGCCATTATTTTTACAATATTCCGTCATCTTTCAGGCAATTTTACAAAACAGTCCTCGAAAAAATGCCCATGTTTATTTTCAAGAAAATTCTCCAGATGCATTCTGCAGATTTTTGAACCTTCAAGTGTTTTCCTTTTAAAAAGGAATTTGGTAGGGATCGGAACGAATAATAATGTGCAATATCCGGCGAGCATGGTGGATCAGGTAAAATTTCCAATTTATTACGTGTTGTCAAAGAGACACAACTCTCTTCCTGTTGATCAACTTTAGACGCCTCTGAAAACCAAAATTGGCACATGCAATCATCCACAGCAACTTCATTGTACACTTCGCATATTGTGCATATAATTCATATAATACAGAGTGCATTTATATTTAAATATAGCTCCGATAGGTAGGTTTTATTGTACATTTAAAGCACCAGTCTATTCTTATACTTTATTAAAAAAAAACCCGACTGAAAACCGGTTAACCGAATTTTCACTTTACGAAAAACCAAAAACCGTGTTTTGAAATTTTAACACTTTGACTGCCACGTTTGTCATATATTACCGGTCACGGTTTCTCCTGTGACGTGGTAATTGATGACCGAAGCGCTTGAACCTTTTACAATTGCAAAAATTGTATAAAAATTAACAGTTAGTGCATTTTAAATATAACCGATAAATAGAAGATACTTTAAAATAAAAGCTACCCTATTGAACAATTAAAAATTTGTATTAGAACATCAATAAAAAATTTAAAAACCATTATATGCTTTGAACAATAAAAATACTCAGCGTCAAAGGGTTAGTTGTTGCAAGCCCCACGATCTGTGAATTAGTTGTCAGCGCAAGTGGTTAAACCTCAAAGATTACACGTCGTTTCAGCGCAAGTGATTAAACGTTCCCAGAAAAAAAGTAAGAAACAAAGATCACCAACTCTTCTCCACTCTCTAGAAACCATCTTTCGTCCTTTCTCACGGAATTTCGAAAATTTCGTCTGCCCATTCGCCGTAATGACAATTATTAACCAAGGTAATCCTTACATCGGACGCCGCGGTTGTAGCATAAAGAAAACCGAAGCGCAACATGGTCGCGCGAGGAGGGGAGTTAGTTAGGCGTTACAAGGATTTACGAGAGGTCCTATTTCACGCACCTAACCAGCCACGGGGACTGGATGCTCGTGGGGTCAGCAGCTATATGGCGGAGAAACAAGGGGTGGAGCAGGGTTACTGTGCGTTCGTGGTAGGGGCAAACGTACGTTGCTGGAGGCAATAGTTTTCAGCTACCAGTAGTCATTTGTAACTCGAAGCTAGCAAGGTTCGCTTTATTGCTACCATAAAGATCTCGGCTTCCTCGGTCGACCGCGGGTCTCTTGGTTTGCCTCATTCCTGTCCTGTTGGTCCCGACATAGTTAGCACAGCGTACCCGGTTTTGCGATTTACGCAAATTAGCACCGTGAACGTTGCCCTACTCTTCTCCTCCGCGTGTTTCCCAAATAAATTGTATAAACGCCGCTGCTGATAATCTCTGCTGATAAACACACGATCGAGTTCGATCTTTTTATTAACCCTCCTTACCAAACAATGACGAGTCACATTCTCGGTGCAGATTATGGCTGAGATGTGACTAGAGAAGTGTCTAGGTGTCTTTAGTAATAACTGAGAAAATAAATAAACAAATTTGGGGATTTTAACTCTGTATCACTTGTAAACGAAAGTGTACAGATGGAATTTTGGCAAACAATAATAATATAATTACCTTTGTTAATATTATTCATGCTTACAAGAGACACGTTGCTTGACATATTAACACAGATGACAATAATTAACAGTGTGACTATTAAACGAAGAATTTTTGTATTTTCGAAGTGGTGTGCTGTTTTTGTTGTCACTGTGAAAGTCTCGAAATTCCCAAGAATTGAACTAAACAGAAAGTATATGCTAAAATTACAATGACTGAGTTCCGAGTGAAATAAGTCTCTGAATTCGATGAAATGCGCTTGCATCAACAAAGAGGGTCCCAAAAGAGCTTCCGGAAACGCGTTAATGGTGAAGAGATATATAAGGAAATCAGCTTACGACCAGTTGAAACAGACATTTTCCTCCTGTCTAATTTTGTTGTGAATTTTACCGTGTACAAATTAACAAGATCAGCAATTACGGGGACAACCGAACGGAGGTCCGTGTTTCAAAGTTAGAACGCGATATCTCTCGTCAAAGATGTCGATAGTAACTCCGTAAGCGGATCAAGTAAAGTGAACTATGAGCTTTGTGCGTAAGTACTTCGTCGTAATACCATAAATTGATGACTACTGCATTTGCATCCATCGCGATGCCGTTTATAAACCAAATCCCTCGGGTTGTTGATGGGAAGCCAAGTGATACCCTGAATCTAGTAGCAGTAGAATCTCTGGCATACCAAAATTACACGTGACGGATATTATAATCATTTTACAGATCTATCAATCGAGAATTCTGATTAGTTGAAGTTTTACAAAGTTTTGTACCATTTTCCATACATCTGCGTAGCTTTTCCTCGCAAAAGTCGTAACTGCAGCACAGATTTTTAGTTACTCTGTCTCTCAGATGCCAATCTGAGAATTTTTAGGCTCCCAGATTTAAAGACTACAACTGTCAAATATTGTAAAATGTGAAACTTCAGTAGTGAAACAGTTTTTGAGGGATTAAATAACGATTTGTAAATTCTAATTTCAACAGATCTGTGGCTTAATTGTTCACTGGATAGATCACCTTACTTTCGCGACGTATCATGTGATTCGACGAGTCACAGAGATTCGTCTTAGCATTTTGAAGCCGTGGAAAACACGGCGAAACAGCTTATTAACGAAGTTAAATTGAGCAAAGTTCCCGATTCTGATTACCTATGGCCCGTGTGGCACAGGCCGGTTTTAGTTCGTCCAACAAGCTTGTTTCTCGCTGGATGATGAGACCTTCTGCTTCTTTATAATTATATTGTATTTCCGTAAGTTCTATCGAATCTGGTGTTATTTCTTTGTTTTCTTCTTTTCTCTTTTCGTTTTGCTTTTTTCTCCGACGATTTCATGTGTCAATAAATATTTATATGGCCGTCAGGTCAGAAATCAGATTTATATCCGGAACAGGGCATCATTTCGGTAATATTGTGTAGTCGTAATTTGCCAATCGAGCGCGATTAAATGAAAAATTGTCGCCGCGGGCACGCCAGAGTTCATTCGTGGTTTCGTATATTTAATCGGGCCGAACTGAAGCGATCCGTATGAATTAAGCGATAAATAATAGAGGGAAAAGTCGTAGTCACTCGAATATATATATTTGTACAGGGTGTTCCACATGGAGTGTTACTATCCTGTTCTTTCAAAACCTAAAGAGGTCATCGATTCGATATTTTTTAATCGAAAGATACAGAAGAGAAATTCTTTGAGAAAACTGTTGAGAGGAAAAGAAGAATTCCTTAATATTTCTCTGAACGGTAGTATTTAATTCGTATTTAAATATTTTTATATGAAATTTATCGAAATACAAAATTTATGGGATACACTAGTAAGTTTAAATTGCTT
This sequence comes from Anthophora plumipes, assembly GCA_951804975.1. Taxonomy (NCBI): domain Eukaryota; kingdom Metazoa; phylum Arthropoda; class Insecta; order Hymenoptera; family Apidae; genus Anthophora; species Anthophora plumipes. The sequence goes on along the minus strand of OX638123.1, from coordinate 11,788,588 downwards.
TTTAAAAATTTTAATTCGCTTTGAAATAGTTTTATATGAAATTTATCGAAATACAAAATTGATGAGATAAACTATAGGTTTAAACCACCTTTTTAGAAATTTTAATTCGTATTTAAATATCTTTATATGAAATTTATCGAAATACAAAATTTATGGGATAAACTAGTAAGTTTAAATTGCTTTTGAAAAATTTTAATTCGCTTTGAAATATTTTTATATGAAATTTATCGAAATTCAAAATTACTGGGATAAACTATAAGTTTAAATATTAAGCAGTTCCAACTCTGTTTAGAAACATAGCTAAAGACTTTTCACGAAATTTTCTCAACCTTTCTCAAATTTTCCAAAGAGATTTCACGTTTCAGTATTTGCCAGCCTTTTATTATAAAAATACGAAATAATAAACGAAAAACAAGCACAATAACAAAAAATAAATATCACTTTCCATTTAAAAATTATTCACAGGACTTTCTTAAAATTTACTACATATTACAATATTAGTCTCCCTGAATTATTTAATAAAAAAAAAAATGATTAACTAAAAATTTACAAGTATAGTTTGTAACATTTTATCTGGCACACCCTGTACATACATTTATGCAGTCGACGAGGGAAAAACGACCAGTCTTGCGCGATTAATGAATTTTAATGGCACTCTGCATTTGTCGATTCGTTCGTTTCGGCGCAGCTCGTAATTTATGCGACTATTGATTCCATCCTGGATATCAAATAACAGCTGGAACTTTTTTCAACTATAATTAAACTAAAATTACTTAACAGTTATCATGTCACTGTTTCCGAATATGGGACCTTGAAAGTTCCTAATATGAGACAGATCTCATATTAGGTACCAAATCTTGTTTTAGGTGGATTCTGTTAAAAACCGTAAATAGTGGAATAAAGATCAGATGGTATTGGCTGTTAAAGTAGTTAGAGAGCATATTATGAGCTATAAAATGGCGGCAAAACATTTTCTTGTCCCCAAAGGAACTCTCGAATGGTATGTAAATAATACCAATTTCTCTCCTGAACATTTGGTGTCAAAGTCTCTTAACAGAAAGCCTGTGTTAGGCTAAAAAATTGAATAACAGATATTTTGGCTTGCGGAGATCAAATCTATAGCAGATAGCTTTTGAATTGGCTATTAGTAATAATCTTCGTCATCCATTTTCAATCGTAAAATATCTTTTGACAAGATGAAACCTGGGTCTCATATTAGACGACCAGTTCTTGAAGCCATGGTTCTGTATACTTTTCATTTTTATTTTATTACAATGGAACTCTATCTGTTTTATCATCATTTCTAATATGTTGTAAAAGTATATACATCTTACATTTGAGACATGTATCGTATTTTAATCAAAGTATTTTTAATCGAGAATTGTGCTTGCTTAAAGAAACGAGTCTCATATAAAAATATGTTAAATATTCACCTATGGATGTTACTAAAAGTTAAAGTGTATTGAACTTCACGTAGTTCGAAAAAGAAATGTTCAATGTTCGATAAAACGGAACACGAGTTCCTCGAAGTTCGTGGTCGGGTTTTTGCGGGCAAATGAAGACAATTTGCGAGCTTATGTCGCCAAGTTCACGATCTCTATCCCCTTTGAGCAACCTGTTGCCTTCGTAGCAAAAAGGTGTCCCTCTTGCAAGTAGTGCCTCTCGAATTTGTGGTAAAGCTCGAACACGCTCTTCCTCGTCCGGGCTTGATTAACTTTAATTAATCATGTTGCATGTTTAATCTCCTAAATTGTCATTATACGAAATATAATCCGAGTTCACGATTGGAAGACACTCGTATAAACGATCTACACTTAACAAGTGGAATTTAGCGCAAAGAAAAAAGGTTATTCTCGAGAATACGTTAACACAGAGCAGCGTTTAAACATTTTTACGCTACAAGTGTACAAATTAAAATCTTCTAAGTTTTCTAAATCAAACCAAAATTGCGCAATGGACGATAATTATTATCGATAGATACGTGCAACGATCTGAGCTATCGAGGATGATAAAGAACAATTGTAAAACAACAATACTTCAATTGATTTTGATGAAAAACTGAAGTACTTTAGGATGACACACCTTTTGTATATCTATTACGCAGTTATCATTCAAAGTTGATAACAAGCATTACTTCGTGAATGATAACAAATATCGTTTCGTGTTTTTTCGCGTGTGTATGATAGCAGTAGTATAGTAGATAATTAAGAAGTTATAATACATACCTTTGAACAGATGAAAAATAAGGGAAATTTAAAATTCTTTTTCACATATAAAATTACATTCTTTCTTTTTTTTAAATTGATGCATGCAAATTGTTATATGTTATTTAAGTACTATTTTGCTGAAAATTTGACTCAACACTTTCGAGGTCTCACTATATTACGAAAATAATGGATGTGCTTGATATATTTGTGAATTTTTTAGTGTATCGTTGCATCAATTTTTCTATTTCGAATGTTAGTACATTTAAAAAAAGAAATATTGCGTTGTTCGACATATTTTTGCTTTATTTACTTTGTATCTTAATTTATTTGATTTGATTTGTGCAGGTAGTATGAAATATTCGATAATTATTGTTTTATTATTTGAAGTTGCTTGCAAGCTTCGTGGATGCTTAAATGTAAAATGTTGTTATACTGATGTTATTTTAATATATTAGTAATTCTAACAAAAAAAACATTTTACATGAGTTTTTCTTCTTTTTTTTTTATTGGCAATTGTCTACAATCCACGGATCAAAATATTTGAGCTAATATTTCAAATATAATTAGAGACACGATGTATATTGGCAAATTTTATATTTTTTCAACGTCAAATTTTTAAGCGTAGCTTGCAAAAAATACGACAATGTGTTAAGTGTCTGAAGATAGCAACACATGGCAGCCATTTTCGCAAAGTCATCTCGCTGAAACATCGTCTGCATTACCAGATATATCTCCGTGCGATTTTATCTTAAACAAAGTGCTTCAATTGTACATTAAACTTGATAAAAGGAGCTAATACTTGCCGAAACTGATTTTGGAACAATCAATTCTTTTTTTAAATAGCAGCTATTTGATTTCAAACATGATACAATTTCGAACCAAAATTTTCAACTTCTTTTGATAAAAAAAAATAAATAAAAATGTACGAATCTAAAAATTGCTTCGTCATTTACTAAATAATAGTCTTAGGAATATTACTGCGAAATTTCATCCAAATTGGTCTAGTAGTTTCTCAGATATTTTTGACAACTTCATTTCGAGTAAAACGCGTTTATAAATTCAATTAACCTGTGATTACTATAAGTCAATAAAAATTCTAAATTATTATACTTTCTGTTTATTGTTCTACAATGTATCATCGATGCCTGAATCATAAGATCCTCTTTTTCAAATACTCGTAGTACTAAATTAAACGATATGGAAAAGAAAATAATCTTAAGTCTAAAAGATGACAGTTAGGTTAGGTTAAGTTAGGTTAGGCGCAGAAATTAATTTTAATCGAAGCTAATTTTTCTCAGCAACAAAGCCTCAAATGAAAAAATCTTATTCTACATTTTCAACTCCATTTTTCACGTAGAATAAATCCTTGCTCGTTTATACCATCAGTTATAAACAATGAACCTTCGAAACTTGAATTTGTCTTTCTTTACACCAGTCTAAATTGTCGTAAAAAGTCTATAAGTTGAATTTTCATTTGTTAAATCACTCCTACTCGAAAACTTAATAAGACGAAACTTTTCTAACTCGAAAATTTTTTTCTCTTCTCTTCAGATTCGAATTATCGAGGTTTCACTCTAATACTGTGTTGTAAATTCAGTATTTGCAATAAACGTACAGCAAACGGAACTGTACTGTACCAGTTGACAGTATAGTGTACATATAAAAGAAACAGAGAGAAAAAAAGCAAACAATCCTTCCGATTTATAGATTTTTCGCGTACAGTTGTTTAAATAATGGAACAAAATTCCAGAAGCAGTGAGTTTTGATGTTGTAAAGGAAAATAAAAAATATTCGAGTAATTTAGACACAAAATTCATATAACCAAAACGACGAATCTTTTTCCTCCCTTTTTTCTTTTATTTACGAAATTCATACAACAGAATCGCGTTGGATGATATTAATTATAAATGAAGATAAAATTGCAAAAAAAACTTTCACGAATGTTCCACGGATATTAATTCATCTATATTTCGAAAGTTTAATCCAAAATCTACGTACACGATTGGAAATGAAACGTATTCACGATTATAAAACAGTACGTAATGGTTTTTCCCTCGTGAACAGAGTTTTTCAGCAATATTAAAGGTACCTTTACCATACATAAATGGTACCTAACCTAAGCATATCTTATCTCCGTGGTTCTCAACCTGTGCCTCACGAGAACACAATTCGTTTGGTCTAATCTACCAAAAAAAAAAAAAACAGAATATTAAATAAAATTCTATTTTAAATGTGCCAAATATTAATGGGAATCGCTGTAGTTCCATTAAATGTGACACAAAATTCAAACACATTTAAAAGAAAAGAAAAGAAAGCAGCTCATTTATCGATCGGATCGCGAAATTGTTTCGAAATGGCGTCGCGAGGCTCGCTGAACAAAATGACCGCGGATCAGGGACGGGAATTGGAGTGGAGCGTAGGCGGCGACGATAATTTTCTCCGTATAAAGGAGAATTATGAGGAGAGGCGCAGGTGACGTGCACGGTAGACGGCATTTTTGACAGTGCGATCATTTTTCAGTGGCTGCGAGGCAAAGTGGTCGGCGAAAGAGAAACTGCGAATAAATTGAAGCCGGTGCGAAATGGCGGGACATTTTTTAGCAGACAATGCTGAGTCCCCTATAAATATGTAATACCAATCTCCTAGCCGGCTGCTACGTGTATGTTCCTTACCCTTTCTTACCGTCCTGCCATTTGTCAAATCTTGTCAAATTAAGCCTTGAACTTCCTGCTCGTGGCAACGCGCGTGACGTTCTACGTGCATCGTTCGCGAACGTGATCACTGTTCTTACGTAACAAAACAACCGAGGCTAGGACTACAGATCTCGTATGTCCAACGAATGATAGAAGGATAGAATCGATGGTAAATGAATAGTAATTCTAGCTAATGGTGAATTGACCAGGGACAATTTACTCGACCTCGAAGCTAGGCGAAAGGACGACGACAGAGATTGGAGCAAATAGATAAATTACCCTTGACAGTGAACTTGATTATCATTCTTCTTCCTTGTCTGCGTGAGTTTGCTCATCCTCGATGATGTTACCAATGTGCATTTAACTATATTCAGTTGTTAAGTCAATGATTACGGATTGTGCTCAAAGAGTTGGACGTTTGAACGTACACGGTGGATTCGTTGTAAGATACTTCGATTTGAAACGACGTGTATTTCTTTTTTTCGATTAAATTACTGCAATTATTAACCCCGTTTGCATCATTCGCGCTGTGATGCTTAGGTTTGCCTGAATTCCTCGGAACTGAGAGCAGCTGTTCGAGGTAACACTTAAATCGGAGCAATTAACCCTTTGCATTTCGAATAATTCTTTAGGTGATTGATTATTAATTACAACACACTTTCGTAACGAAACTTTTGAAAATGAAACGTGTCATTTCGAAGGAAAGAAATTATACACATTTATGAATTTATTTTTATTTATTTTGTCAATCTGCTTCATTTCGATCATGGATGAAACTTAAATGGAGTTATGGTCGTTATTGTGAATGTCTCTGTAATGGCGCCAGTGGAGTGCAAAGGGTTAAAGATAGACGTTGTGTAGAAAATAAAGCTTGATTAAAATGGAAAATTGATGGAACTGCGGATGACAATACAGACAATCGAGGATAGAAAAATAGGGTTATTTAAGGATTTCAGGAATATGAACTTCAGGTTACGATTGTGTAGGAGAGTTAAAAAGGTGAAGAGTCCACTGTGAATGATGGTGAAAGTGACGTTTTGAAATCTCTGTATAATATTCAAATTACTACCCCAGAGTCGAATACCGTACGTCAATATTGAGCTAATCGCAATTTTGTAGAGCAACTATTTGCTTTGTGACGAGAGAGAAGATTTGTATCCTCGAATCTAATACAATTCACTCATTTTCATATCTAGTTGTTTTCTGGCAAACAAGTAATTTGCACCATACGAAGTCTGACTTCGTATCAAACGACTTTTGTTCTTTTTTTTTTTTTTGTTGAAGGTCGATGTTTTACGAGATATTCGAATTTTATGAGATAAAGGAAACGTCTATGTGTATGTACATTCTTATTGCGAGTCAATAACGGTGGCTGAGAATAGAACAGTTTACCGTTTTAGTATCTCCAAGCTAATTTTTAAGAAATTTCAACGTTTCAGCTACTGAATCCCCTGAGTCATCATGACTAGTGTGAAAATCGAATGATAATTGAAACGTGACTAAAAAATAATCTGGTCGTTTACGTTACAGATAAAACAGCCTTCGAGCATAGTACTGTTCGTCTCACTTTTTCACGTTGAACAGATAATTAGAAAATATATTTACCTCAATGGAAGTTTACAGATGAAACAATCCAGAAATAAGTTTTTTCCAACTTACGCGAGACCTTTAATCCGGTCAAATTAGACCTGAATAGTACCAATGTAACAAATATACATATATCGCATAAAACATACTTAAATAGTGCTTTATTAGAGGAATACATTCTTCAAGAACTTTTATAAAATGTCAATAAATTTCGAGTGAATAGGATCAATAATTAAAAAGTAATTAAACCTTGAATTTCCGAGCGTGAGGGTTAAATTGATCATTGGTAAAACTAGTCCGATTTATGCCGTGTTTGTACTCGTTTTCATCAGGAGAATCTCACCAATTCGTCTATACTATTTTCATAAAGGTAGAATGAAAATTAGAGAAATTGAAGTTTTGAACACGATCAATTGGAACATTCGCGGTATTCCTTTCAAATGCTACGAATCGAACACCGCTGCTTGACGCGTTTCGTCTATCTCGCTTGCTCTTGTTACATCCATTCTACTTCCTTGTCGAACTGTTCCAGAGTCAATTATCGAAACTGAAACGTTACTCTGCTACCGAGAATTTGAATACGTGGACCTGAAACAGTAAAAATTTAAAAACTAATATGTACGTGTATATACATGTACAATATGCTCCTTTATTATCATTTCTTATTCCCATATCGTTACAGGATCAATTATACTTCATATCGTTCATTATCGTACCATTATTATTCTACCAAAGTGTCACTCGAGTTTATAAGCTATCTTTAACCAACTAATTCCTCGATAATATCAATCAATGTTAATATCGATATATCTTAAGTGTCAATTTACATAAAATGCTTGGCAGTTTTATAAAATGTTAAAAATGCAAAATCGAGTATTCTTACAATTTTATTCTCGTACAGTATCGATTTAATTTCACGTGTAACTCTTTCCCCATTACTTGGTAATTCGTGTACAATCAAACGAAACTTGCAAGGTACCAATACTACAAATTTTTACTCGCATCTTCCGTATCAAAGATCTTTCCCATAACATAGAACAGTGCAAGAAAGTCAATTTGCCAATATGTAAGTTCTATTCATTGTATTACTTCAAATATAAGGGATGGGGCAACATCAGCCAAAATTCAGAAGCAATTCCAGCCAACTTTTCAGAAATTCCACTTCTTGTTTTTCAATACATTCTCAAATATACGAATTTGCATAAAAATCCGCAGTTTAGAAAGGATAAGGAGGTGGAAAGTACAGTCAAAACTAAATCAGAATTGCGAAAGGCCATTCCAAAAAAAAAGAACGTTCTTTATCTCGACTGTGTGGGTAATTGTAAGGAAAATTCAGATTGCCAATTCTTCTTGAATTTTCATTGAAAAAGTTCCAACAGAAAGAACGTACCCAGAGATCGATTTAACCATGGAGTTTCGCGAGAGCTAAGAGGACGTGACGTAACGTGCGTGAGCCCAACTGAATTTCGGAAATGCACTAGCCAGGATTTTCACCTACGGCAAATCCCCCTTGGTCCGGTGTTTATAATTCGAGAAGGACCTCGCTTTAATTACCACCCTGCGGTGTTTACACGAGCTGTAATATTTGATGGGACGAGATAGGATTTACGTTAACGTGGTTGGACCGCCGCGTATCCTCAGAGAAATATGTATATCAGGATAGAGGGACTTGAACGGTAATCAATACTTTCCCTCTAAATGAAGAAGAGTACAGTAGAACGAGTACACTTCCACGTATAATAATTTAACCAGAAAAAGAAAATCTTTTCTGAGATCATTTTCCAAGTATGTACATCTACTGACAATTTATTTACTCCACCTTCTATTAGGTTCTACGTACTAGCATAAGTTCGACGATACGATCAATTGTTCGAGATGAACCGACGTGACATTAAAATTCTATCAAGCTGTGTCATCGTTGCTTTTAAAGTATTCGTTTAATGCTTATCAACGATGACAAGCCGCTTTTATTAAGACGCCAGAGTTTCGTATCATATCGCGAAGAAAACCGCTCGTGTGGATTGATTTATATTCTATTAATTCCAGGAATATCATCTACATGCGCATATATACGATAAACAATCAACGTTGCGGCTCTTCTATCTTCTTTATTTATCGTCGTTACGTTTAACATTCGTTATTCTGATTTTTATTTTTATTTTTCACCATTCGTGACGTCGCAGCCTGTAAGTACGACGTGGATTGTTCACAATTTTAACTTTAGGCTAGGCTAGACACATAGAGAAGAGGCGAAGGAAAGGAGGTGGTAAACAAAGTGCAGAAAAATTGTTCAATTTCCGTGGCTGGAGACTGGTGTTTACCAACGACGAGCAAGAACGCGACGCGGTTTTAATAATTTATCGTTCTACTTTGACTTGTTCGCGGAAAGATGCTGTAAAATACTGGCCACAGACGGAAAGAGCTTTCTAATTGCGCTTATTAACCGCGAGAAGCTTAGAAACGTGTTCCGTGTATGTTTACCTATTCAGCGAGACGTATACAAATATTTCGAGTAGAATTATAAAAGGGGTTCCGGAAATAGCGAATAACTTCGCCATTTTGTACGATTTTACTTTCAAAAAATTGCAAAGTAACGCTGAAAGTTGCATTTATATTCTGTGAAAAAAGCTACATTTTTCATTTAGTAAATACTGATAAAAAAATTCTCAAACTTTACCCAGTTTTTGGCGCCTTAGGGTGGTTTCCCTCCTTAAAAGAAAAGACTGCCAACAAAATATTAAGACTGTTTTAATTACATACAAGTGTCATTATTCCTCTGTGCCAATTTTGTCGGCTCACAAAATGTTCAAATAACATATTTTTCCTATTACTATCTGTATTACTTTATTTACATTAGTTCCTGTTATGCAAATAACAATAGATGACAAATAAACTAAAATAAATAGATGACAAATGAATACGTTAAAAAATTTATTCTTTCGATCAATTTGTTTAGTAATTACAACTATTTATATCGTAACAATCATACTGTGCTAATACTTTAGCCCAGCATTGTAAATCCGGCTGCAAGACTCCTCTAACGTCTATTTCGAAGACTAAACGTGGACGAACAAAGAAATGATGAACAATAACAGCCAGATCGATCTGAAAGAAAGACACCAATGTATATCTACATTTGCGTAATAAATGTTTGAAAAGCTTAACCATCGTACAGAGTTATTTCTATGGATACACAGTTTCGAGGTTAGTTTTACAAGTTGCACGAAGCAACGTCCATACGATCGCACACGAGATCGGTCACGTGCGAGCAGGCGCATACACAGGGCAACGTTTCAACTGGAAAACTGACAGGGAGCCGTGATCGATCGGCTCATCAAACATCTTGCCATATTGTTGACTGAATCCCTTCCGTAACGGTGTAGACGTTGGACGAGCTGTTACGATAGAACGAGAGAGAAATAGTCAGCTAGAGTGTCTATTTTTATTACGTGGTTTAACCTGACGGCGATTGCGCGAACCGGAGACTGATGGCGTTTTTATACACGTCTGCGAGGAGATAAGGGGCGCGACGAAGAAGATCATATTGCCGTCGGAAATTAATATAGATCCTTTCCTCTTCCTACCTTTCCGAAAAAGAACTCCTCGAACGTGTGCAACGTTGAAATTTCACACGGCCTCGATCATCCCTGATTTTCACACGCTTTCGCAACGAAAACGACGAAATCAAAGAGGAAGTTCATCTCGTCAGGGAAAATACAGTTTGCCGGATATTTATAGCCACTTGTAACTGTAATTTGTGTACAGGGTGTTAGGTTAGGTTTCCGATTTGCTGCTGTTCAAGTTTCAACTTCCTTTGGACGTAATCAGTAGTTCAAGTCGAAGTCCAGTTCGTTGAATACAATCAAGAATATGTGTATTTTGTATTTCTTTTTTAATGAGAAATATTAAAACAGTATTTCCCAATCTTTCTTGTGCCATGCTCCACCTGAGCCTTTCTAAAATTCATATGCCCCCTATGTAACATATGCATGATTTTTAATATTCAAAAATTGAATTGTTCACCGAAGAAACTTAAATTAGAGGTTTTATGAAGAAATCATTAGGAAATTGTTAAGGAAATACAGTAAGTAAATTTTCAAAACGTATAATGGAGAGCTGAAATTCAATTATGAATAATTTTAACGAAAGATTTTTCTATATCATTTTATATTATTAGTTATTATTTATTATTTAAATTTAGCGAGATCCTTGCGCTTGATGCTTGCTGCAAAGAGTTATTACCATACGTTTAACTTGACCTCTTAACAATCCAATTTCCCCTTTCTGAAACACTGTTTAGAATCTACTGACAGAGGACTGGATTTTGTAAATGTATTTTATATTTTGTAACGCTGCAAATGTAATTCAAGATCTTCAGTTTTACTGTTAATGGCACACTTTCGAAACTTTGACCCTTTTAGTGACGAACAATTATCATTGTTAGGTTAGGTTAGGTTAGGTTACGCTTGCTAAAAGTGCCAACGACGATATATCGTTGCGCATACGATGACACCTTCAAATTCGCGGATTAATTCGCCAACAGGAGAAATTTCTCGCAGAGAAATTCGCTACTCTACATTTTTTACTTATTTTTTCACGCAGATTCGCCTTCTTTCATCACCAGATCGTCCTGTGTACATGATGAGAGAGAATTGTAGAAGAAAGATAATATTCTCTTCAAAGCTAAACACGAAGGTAGAGAAATTAGGAGAGCAAACGTGGAGATCAGGTGTCCGTTAAAAAGCAGCAAAAATCTGTCTTTCAATTTATCTTCAACGAATGAATCGTCGTATCTCCATTAACTCTCGTAAGCGACGTTGAAATACATTAACCTGTCCCTTCGGATGAAAAGAGATTTAATAAGGGAAAGAGGAAGATTGTAGAATTCTTTAAAGTTGTATTACCTGTGCCAAAAAAGCGGCAAACGAAACGAAAAAATAAAAAGTCGTTAAGAAACACGTATTTTTCCGTATTTTCCATTTCCACAATTTACCAGAAGGTACTTTAAACGTTTCTAGAACAGGTTTAAACCTATTTATTGTTTCCTTTGTTTCGAAAAATATTTCGATTTAATTGTCTAAAATCGCATTGTTCTTTTTCGCTAGTTTCATCAGAAACGAAAATTTCGTTGCTCGATTATTTTCATTATTAATGAAATTGAGATTTTTGTCATCACAGAGAAAGTGTTTCAAATAGACCTCCAAGGCGACGAGCTTAGATTATTTTTTTTATGTATTCTGTGTACCTATTAATCTAATACTTTTACGCAATTTTTAATTTTCATTTTTTCTTGTGTCAGAACAAAAGCTATTGATAGAAATAAAAATATGATTGCACACATAATTGCAGACATAAATTTTACATGAAACTTTAATTATTAGAGATCAATGTCATGATACATAATGTCCTATAATATCACTTTAGCACGAATAAGATACAAGTGTCGTCGATTCCGTGTTATTCTCCTCGAAATAACGACAGGATCTAACACAAATGCAGAAACAAATAAATTTGCACAAAAAACGAAAGAAAAAGAATAGAAAAGATCGACGATTGCGACGATCTAGCGATGGAAATCCAGTTGCGGAAGGTGTATCAGAGGGGAGGGTTTGAGTCACGCGTCGCGACATAAGTATGCATGAAGTTAGCTCCAGCTCGTCTGAAATATTAAGCAGCTAGACTCTTGGTCGACCCAGGACTGAAAACTGTTTACCATAGGGGGTAGCTGCAAGTATGGCAGCCGCGTTAAAATCCCGGCCGACTGGCTCTTGCTCCCGTTTGATAAATAATGCGGCTCGCATTTTGCGCGGGAAAACTTTTGGATTGCACCGACTTGCAGAGCGTAGCGAAGGTGAAGAAGGGGAGGGGAATGGCGCGGTGTTGGTAGCACGAGCAATTCAATTCAGACACCCCCGAAGTGAATCTTCATTCGAAAGTTTGCTGGGCTTTTAATGAAAAGCAAGATCCCGTTAGAGGCTAGAGCTAGAGGTATGTCCACTTACTCGGCTGTCGTTGAATCCTTCTCGGTGCTTCAGACGATTGGCAGTGCAGGAAGGATTGGAAGATTTTGCGAGCGAGCTTTGTGCAAGTAACGGTAAGGAACATATTCAATTAACAAACTACCCTAAACTGTAAATCACGTCGTTGACTCCTTCGATCAAGACACTTCGCGATCTTAGCCTTTTCTAAAAGAAAAAGACTTTTCCTCGACAATCATCCATTTTGACTATTTTCGTGCAAGTTTAACGCCTCTACTCACACCTCTTTGACGATTGGCCATCAAAAACGGTGAATTCGATCAAGATGCTGTCAAATTTTCTTAGATCAAGTGTATAGCTATGCAAAGAATCAAGAGAAGCATTTACACTTGGCAATACGAAACACGGCAATTTAAAAATGCAGGTTATTTTGAATCATGCTGTATACTCGACCTATTTCTTCACTAACCTAACCTCTGTTGTACGCATGAATACCAGAGACACCCTGTGTACCTTATCCAACAAAGATTTACCCATTCTAGCTCACTGCACCACCATCGTCCCACTATTCACCGTCCTCACCAATGGAATTACCATCAATACAGCTACGTTGAAATTTACTCCGCACCCGTTCCCCAGACGAAGTCCACTTCCACGAATCCAAGGGTAAGGAACAGTAAGAAAACCTGGGTATCCGGTGAAATATTAAAAATACGTAGTCGACAGTTTCGCGTGGCAGAGATTGCGAAGTTTCGCGGAGGATTCCTTACAAAGCCTGACTTATTTAGCCTGGAGCTGGGTGTCTGCCTGTTTCCAGGATCCCCTCTGGCTCCGACAACCTACTTTCCACCCACTCTCTCCCTCCTAACCCGTGATTCGGCAAAGGGAGAAGGGACAGAGGGCGGGTGGAAGGTTGCAGGAGCACGGTGAAAGGACGAAATGCTCTTTTGTGGCCGCCCTCTACACCGGGAACTTTATTAATTGCGCGTTTTGTTATGCAGATGCCTGCGAATCGAGGCAACCTCTCTCTCCCTTCTAGCCCCCACCCTCTTTCTTCTGTCTTCGACAGGGGCGAGCTTTCTCTCTATGGCTCGTGTGTCCAGGACCTTTAAAAGATTACTCTCTCTCTCTCTTTCTCTTTCTGTTTCTCTTTCTATCTTTCCCTTTCTGAGTCTCTCTCTCTCTGCTTCAATTCATCGCCTTGAATCTGGTAAAAGTTCTTTTTCCCTATTTAGGCGCGCGAAAGTTTGAAGTCCCGTCTGGCCAGCCTGTCGCCACTGTTAACACAGGGCGAAAGGTGGAATTAGCTTCACAGATTTGAACAATAAATTTTACAATTCGCCAACGAGGACTGTGAAGGTGTGGAGGGATGAGATTGAAGGTTTATCACATGTCTTTAGTTATATATATACAGGATGTTTCATAACTTCTGTAACTTCCGGAAGTAGGAGGTTGCTGAAATGATTCTGAATAACTTTTTCCTTTACCAAAATGTTGGTTGAAGCTTCGTTTTTGAATTATTAACGAAAAACACTGGCCAATCAGAGCGCGCGCTCAACCACTAGAGCGTGGCTTTCAACCACCACGCTCAGTCGCGGTTCTGAACAAACGCATTGGCACAGCTTGAGTATCGTGGTAATGAATAATGTAGAATTGTTCGTTATTCGTGAATAATAAATAAACTAATAAGTCGTTTAATAAGTGTTTCCTTGTCAGGCACTTCTTGGTAGGAAAATGCAGAAGAACGTCATATAAAACTCGTTTATTCAGAAACCCATAAATTTCATATTCTCCATTTCAGAGCGTGCAAGGTTACGATAAATCAATGGAGAGTGATCTGACTGGACAAGAATCGCGATATAAATGGCTTGTGATTCCTGAAATGAAAAATTCCCCACGTCATCGTGATTATACTCTATCGTTAACTGTTAAATACAATTAGAAATATCAGAGGTTCTAAGTATACTGCGCAAAATATAATTACGATATCGATACAGTTGTTATTATATTAACTTCTCTGTGTCATAGAGATTAAGAATCGATTTCATCACAATGGATTGATAAAAATCTCTTTATTCGTAGTAACATCGATGTTTGTCCACTTATACTCTATTATATCTGATGTAAGGACAATATTAGTCATCTCTTTTGAATGTACAAAGATAATAGCGATAATCGATAATGAAACTTTTCTGAAGGCTGGAAAACTTTCAAGCAGGCATTAGAAAATGACAGACAAGTATTTCATCCATTCACTAAGAGTAAATACTTGTAGAATGCTTTCCCCGTTGCAATTTTCTATCGAATAAATTGACTTTTCGAAGCGTACTTTCTCCAACTGGAATGGAGAGATTTAACCCTTTGATTACTGTTGCCGTCTATAGGCGTTTTGAAGATTAGGCTCGTCCTCTTCTGTTATCGCTCTTTCGCCTGGATCTTATTCTTTGCACACCTCCATTTTAATTCAACGAAGCGAATTTTACATTGTTACAAATTTAACCCTTTGTATTCAAAGCTTTTATGCTGAATTTGAATTTTTCTTAGATTCTTGTTAACATAATTACTTGTACCTATGGTTTCATTAATTCAAATTCGATAAATCCAATGGTGTTATTACAATTTACAGCTACTTCCGATTCTGTACTATTTCTTACCATTTCTGAATTTTATTCTTCCTGATCTTCTCTCAGAATCTGTAGCAAATATCTGAATTCCATTTTTCCTGTGCGCTGTCAGAATCACTTTCACTTCTTACTGAAATTAAATTGAATTTTCCAGGAAAAATATACCGAAACAGCTGCATCAATGAATCGTAAACCGAGTTAATTAAATTTGTAAAGGAAAATCAATCATTCTGTATTGTTCGATGCAATTTTTGAAAAAATTCGAAGTGTTTAAAATAGATAAGTTCATAATACGACGTTCTGTAGGTGAGCAAAAGAGAATTCCTTTAGCTGTTAAAGTATAATTTGTCTACCTATGTGTTGATAATAAAGAGAAGCGTATTTTAAAATCTTCAATTTATTCGTCTCTTCATAATTGATCATTTCTTTCGCCCAACTGATGATTGTAAATCTGATTAGGTTAGGTTAGGTTAAGTTAGGTTAGGTTTGCTTATTTACAACTGATGATTGTAAATCTGGTTCGCAAGTTTGTTGGACGTCGAAAGGGTAGGAAATTAGAAACACAGAACTTATTAATTACCTTTGAAAAACAGATTTGTCGAGTGAAACCGGACTGGACTGATCTCTAGGGTGATTCCAAGGCTTAGCTCGTGCATTATGTCAGCATTTAAAGAAACAAACAGTGAAAAAAAAAAAGGAAAAATAAAATGGAAAAAGAAGAAATCCAACCTTTGTTAAGAAGCTTGTCTCTCGGGAACTCTACGCTTGGTAGAAGGCAACAGCCAGCTACTTTTAATTTGCAGCTGGGGGAAAAAAAGGAAAGCAAAGAAGAAAAGAGAAGAATAGATTCTCGCGTCTCCTAGTGACTTATTCGTGAAAATTGAACGTCACTCTTATTAATGAAACGTTTATATATTCTTTACTTTGTTCCTCTTTCTTTTTTTTTTTTTTCTACAAAACCTTTAAATGAACAGAGAATTGCATAGAACCATGAAAATTGTCTGACAGTCATTGTCATTAGTTGTAATTTACTTTTTTAGAGGGTTGTAATTTATACTAAAATTCAATTGATACTGAGCAGTTTACAAATTTTGAAATATTTAGACTTTTTATGCAAATTTGTGGTTTCGAGAGTATAGTAAAAAATGTGGAATTTCGATAGAAAATGATTTCACCTATCAAGTATTATAAGAAACGCTATAATTCGCTACTTTGCACATTTAAATTTCCTATAAATGCATAAAAATTTGCAGATTGATAATAATTAAACACAAAATAAAATATGAAACTGCAAATTAAAATTCAAGTGAGAATTGCTATAGCAACGTTGCCTTCTAAATGTATTTTTGAACCAATCAGAAGATAAGTCAAGAAGAAAAATACTGGAATAATTAAAGCATGTTTTATATTTCAAAGTAACCCGAATTTTTAGTCATTTGAAAAAAATTTTGCAGCCCATTGTGCCCATAGTTCATTGAAGTAACAGAAGAATAATAATATTTTGGCCTTTGAATTATTAAATTTTTCAAAACACATCGAAACGACGGTTTTATTATATAATTTTCCATGGATGAACAATCGAACAATTGTTTCATAATAAAAACCGTCGAATTTTAATATCAGTTTATTTAACGTTTTAATTTTCCATTTCTTTTGGAAGATTATTTTTTAATTTATTATTTAAACCGTTATTATTTTAATTTAATATTAAAACTGTTGAATTTAATATTAATTTATTCACGTCTTTTATTTTCATTTCTTTTCCTTTTTCATACTTCTTATTGGAAGATTATTTTTTAATTTATTGATAAAATCTCCATTATTTTAATTTATTATTATAACCGTTACTATTTTAATTTAATATTCAAACTGTTGAATTTTTATATTAGTTTATTGACGTCTTCATTTTGCATTTCTTTTCTTCATAATTCTGATCGGAAAATTATTTTCTAATTTATTATTAAAATCTCTATTATTTTAATTTATGATTAAAATCTCTACTACTTTAATTCATTATTAAAACCATTATTAACTTAATTTAATATTAAAACCGTGGAATTTTAATATTAGTGTATCAACGTCTTAATTTTTCGTTTCTTTTCTTCTTTCGTAATTCTTATTGGAAGATTATTTCTTAATTTAATATTAAAACCGTTATTATTTTAATTTATGATTAAAATCGTTCAATTTTAATATTAGTTTATTGACGTCTTTATTTTTCATTTCTTTTCTTCAAAATTCTTATTAGAAAATTGTTTTTTAATTTATTATTAAAACCGTCGAATATTAATATTAGTTTAATAACGTCTTAATTTTTCATTTCTTTTCTTTTCTTCGTAATTCTAAGTGTAATATTACAATTGCGAAATCACAGAAATTATTGCAACTCACAGTTGTCGAATGCTGAACGCGAAACAGTTTAGGGGAAGCGTTAAAACCTGAGAAGAAAAAAAGTATTCGAACAAGAAAAAAAAAACTGATTGAAATGAAAAAGAGAGGAAGGCCCTTAAGTTGTTATTAAGACGTATTTCCCGGAGGGATATTTCGTTTTAGCTCGACTAATGACAACATCAGACCGAGAAGAAATTTCAGCGAACGATCGCACCTCGTACTTCTTTCGTTCGTCGACTTTTCCACGTTCTTCAAATATCGATATATTTTTTATTTTTTTTTCTTCTACATTCGTTCGCGTTTTTTTAGTTAAATATCCTTCGACGAATAAAGAATCACACGTAACAAACATTTCCTAATATCTAATTTGTAATTTAATCGACTGCTTATTATAAAATAAACATTCACACGTTAATTCAATATTTACCAGAAAATTTTGGATTTCCAAATTCCATTGAAAAGGGCTTTCGTGTTTGAACGAATATTGCTTTACATTCTTTTTCAATTTGAAATTTGTAATGTAAATTCGTAATAATTCATCGAGTAAATATTATATTAATACTTTTTTTTTTAAGTATTTAAATTATTGTTAATATTCTGGGTAAAATAAAATGTAAAATTCGAGTGTATGATGCAATTACGAAAGCATGAATGTTAAACGCAGAATAATACTAACCTAACCTAACTCTAATGAATATTAACTAAGTATATCGAACGTTTCTAAAATTATCAAATATCGTTTGAGTAATTGTTTCTACGATTATTAACAATTTTCATAAAATATCGGTTCCCTCAACTTTCAACATAACCTAATCTAACTTATAAAATTTTTATTTTGAAGTTTAAATAGAATTAAAGTTAATTTTGAACATGATAATAATTAGAAACACTAATGTTGTTAAAAATTTCATACTGTAGATATTCAAGAAATACTTCGAGGAACTTCGTCGAACAATATTTATAAAATTATCAGTTCAATAAACTTTTCGCCTAACCTAATCTAATCTAATCTAACTTGTAACATTTTTTATTTTAAAGCTTACATAGAATTAAAGTTAATTTTAAACATGATAATAATAAGGTACACGAATGTTGTTAAAAATTTCATGAAATACCATATATATTCGTAAAATACTTCGAGGAACATTGTCAAATAATGTTTATAAAATATCAGTTCTCTCAGGTTTCGACCCAACCTAACCTAAAAATTTTTATTTTAAAGCTTACATAGAATTGAGGAACTTCCTCAAACAATGTTTATAAAATTATCAATTCAATAAAACTTAACCTATTAAATTTTTATTTGAAAATTTGAATAGAATTAAAGTTAATTTTGAACATGATAAAAACAATGAACACGAATGTTGTGAAAAATGTCCAGAAATTGTTGAATTTCGGCGAAACAATTTACAAAGAACCAATTTACTAGGAGCTTCTTCTCGATCATTACCGATCCAACTACTTACTTATTCTTTCACCGTTTAAGGAGCGCTGCGAATCGAATAAATTACGCGATTTTAGTATTCATTATTTGCTGATGCAATGCAGAGACACGTACAAATTATTCAGCGGTTTGTGTGTTGTTTACATTTAATTTCTTGCATAAAGCCCAGATTGATACGATTGCTCATCACAGGCTTGTCTATTAAAAGACACGCAATAGTTCTACCAGCTAAATGTGAAACATGAATATGAAAAGTTTGAGAACAATACGACGCAATTGATTGCAAAATGTCTGAAACAATTGATACGAGCTTAGCATGAATTAAAATTACCAGAGGAATTGTATTGAGTTCAAGAACAGACATTTTTACCATCATCAGACCAATTTGAATGCGTGGAATTGATCTACAAGGATTTAAGATGATCCTTATTTTTTCACTTTCATTCTGTCAATTTTTCATTAAAATACTATAGTAATTTAGCATATAAAATGATTAATCTGTGGACTTTAAGTTCTTCTGCAATTTCCTCAGTTCGATTATTTTGCAACAAATTAAGCATAATATTGTCAAACGAGATCAGCCAGAGCATAAATGATCATTTAATTAACAATCTTTATATATTGCATCGTAATACCTTATCTTAATTTGTTACAATTTATTGTTATCAATTAACAATTTTACACGCTATATGAACCTCGACTTTTCTTTATAAAATAACTTTCGAATTTCTATATTTCGTGCAATAATTTCGAGGTTATGGTTCTACTATCAACCATATACATTTTTTATAACTTTCCCATCACATTTGCTATAAATAATAGTACGTTTATAATATCTTAAGGCTGATAGAACGATGCCTTCTTAAAATTTTAGGTATTTTTTAAATTTCTCCTTAAGAATGAAAGTATCTAAACATATGGAAATTAATTAAAAGCAATTTGCCCCCAAAAAAAGGAGTCTACAGTCTACTATAGGTCTCCCTTTGAGAAATCTCTTGAATTATTTTCTAGCCAATCGATCACACTAAGGCGAATCCCTGATCCCCATGTTCCTTTAATGTTTCCCTCAGTTTGTCATTTGACAAGCAAACTGTACAGATGTTCCCTTTCGCCATGCTTTCTGTCACCTTCCTTCTCCTCTTCTTCCTCCTCTCACCTTCACTTGTATATTAAATGGCGTTCATGGTTCACCGGTCAAATCGAATCCCAGACTATTGACAGATTCTCAATAAGCTTTAACAATGGAGTCTGTTACAGGAGCCTTCCTACTTTCTACCACACCCTTTCTGGCCAATCTTCATCCCACTTTCGGGCGAGAGAGCCTGTGTACCGCTGGGCGAAGCCCTTCGTCCTCTTTCTTCTTCGGTTTCCTTCAATTTCCGCGGGAAGGTAAGCCATGGCGGTGCAAGCTCTCGGAAATTGGAAATAAATCGCGACGATATCGATGTAAAACGCGCGACGCTGATCGCTGTCCAGAAACCTTCAGTTTGCCACCTTCGTACGGTTTATTTCAAGCGGATGTTACTTGCCTTCAGATGCATTTCTTCTTCCTTCTTTCCCGAATCGGTCAGAAGGAAACGACGGAGTTGTATTGGTTTGATCAGAAAGTTTGTACGGTTTTTAGTAAGTTAATCCTTTGCACTTTAGAGGTTAGGTTAGGTCACCATTTGGTTTGCTACAACTCGATGATAATTAAAGGACAATTAGTTGCTCTTTTTTTAAATAGATGTCTATCTCCTTTACATTTTAAATGATACACATATGTGCACTCCACAATACAGCATTGTGTTTAATTAAAATTATTATTTTTCTCAAATTAAATGAAATTATAGATCATCAGTTTATCTTTGATGCTTATAAATAATTTAGTCAAACGATGGAATCAGTAACAGCATAATAAACTCGATTTTAAATCATTCAAAGAACAAAACAGTAATTTCACAAATACGAGACTTGAATTAAATAATTCGTTCAAGAAAATGAAATGTTAGAATCATGATGAAAAGTGAAATTAATTGTGAACGATGTCTCTGTTCGACAAATGACTTCGAACGAATGGTTACGTATGAGAACCATTTACGAATGTTTCACAGAGTTTATCTTTATTCCGACTCGATGCTCTCGACTCCCTCCTATTTTTAGGAAGTAGCAGGTTATTGTTAATTCCCCAATCAACGGATAATCTGTTGTCCCCAACTTCTCGTGAGATAATTCAACACTATTCGTATCACCGTCACCCATTCGAAACTGGCCATATAATCACGTTCCCACTGAACGAACCAAGTAGAAAACAAAGCAAAAAGGAAAAGAAAAAACAAAAGGTGGAGGAATAGCTCGGGCAGGGAATAATGAGGCGATTACTGGCGGTTCGAGGGTATTTTTCGTCATAGCAGAGATTTAATTGGTCGAGATGTAGTGGGGAAGATAGGCGGTTGCATTGTCTGCAAGATGTTAAGAGGGTTAGCTCACAGGAATGGTGGGATAGGAGGGAGGATGTCGGTCGGTGGTGAGCGTGCAAGGGTGTCGGTGTAATGAAGAGCGACAGTGGCGCCCGAAGCCATTGCTAATTTGCCGCTAAGTGGCTGGCTTTGTTTCCGTACGTTGATCCCATCGTTCGCAATATCCTGGATCTGAGGCGACGTTTCAAGAGAGACATCCAAATAACCCGCGGCCGACTCCTCGCAACGCCGGCTAATTTCGCCGAATGGCCAAGGAAACGAAAAAAAGAAAAAAAAGGAAGGAAGGAGAAAAAGGAAGAGAAAGTAAAAGAAAGAGAGATTGGAAACCGTTTCCGATAGATGCGCTCTCATGCTTCGTCGAATGGTCTGACAAATAGCTCGATAGAGATAGAAGATTTCCAAGTGGAATTCTATGGAATTCAGAGCGATCAGTAATTTCTGAATCGAATTTCTTCCATTGTTCACAAATGTATCGTTCGAGTGAATGTCTCCGATTACAGTTTTCCTAGATCTTCTTCTCATTTTGTAATTATACATGGAAAAGGAACTTCTTTAACCCTCTATAGGCCTGTGCAACTTTTAGGTTATATGCTAATATATTGATATTTTACCAAATAATTTTACTTTTTTCACAAGATGATGTATACGTCTTGATTATATAATGTTTCTGAGATAACCGATAATAATATTGATGACGGTTGACAGCATCATCAACCTGAAATATCAAAGTAAATTCCTTGCAAGTTGTTTGTGAATAACGCGTATTTTATTCTTGTCCACCGCAATTTTTACAAATCGTAGGGTTCTCAAATGCACATTTTCCCTCAAGTTAATCGTCTACTATTAGAAAATGCACTCAGTCACCGTGACTGGTAACAAAACTGTATTTGTAACAAAAAAAGTGTATTTGCGAACACATTGCTACGTTAGTTGTTAGATATTATGGACACGAGATGTCAATCAATCTTAGTAAACGTAAAAATCTTGTCGAGGAATGTATTACTTTTATTACAATTTTTATTAACAGTGAAAAATACCATTGGTAATAATAACAGCGATAGTAACATTGCTTGGAAAGCTGGTTTAATTATTTTCTTCGAGGAACACTAAAAAAATGAAGTTAGCACGCGCTGCAATAACTGAAAATGCTTGAAAATCTTTCTCGTTCGCTCATAAACCGATTACGCAATTGCATTGACTGTAATGAATCATTTATCACGAATAATACATTCTGAGAATGTCTAACTAACTAACCTAACCTAACCTAACACTTTGACTGTCACGCCAAAATCACATGTTTTAGTAAGTTAGTGATTAAACAAGCTTTGGTTTCTAGATAGATCCAAAATTGCAGAATTTCTATCACTGTCCTTCGCACAAGCAACAAATGTCACTTGCAAACAAACAATTTAATATGATTTATTGAAAACAAGCGGAAATTTTAGCACTGACCAGATAAGTTTAGAATATTTAACCAATGTTTGGATCGTTTTGTTTTTCCCTTCTTTGGTATTTAATATTCAAAGCATCTTCAATCACGGTAAAGATCGATCGATAGTCGTTTAAAGAAAATCGAATGTTATTTCACGGAGTCTGGGCACGAGGAAACATTTCATTCAATGTAGTGTAAAATAACAGGGCTCCTCGATAAAAAGCATTCAATAGGTTTCCATAATCTCTACGATGCATGCCTTGCTACAACACTTTTGCTGAATAAATCATTATTGTTGCGTTCGTGCACTCGAAACTCGATCGGTAGTTCCACGATAATCTCTTTCCAACGTCCAAACTGAGGATCCTATTAACTTCCTGTGGGTAGAACTATAGATTATTTCCTAAAACTGAGGTCATGATTGTTTATTGCAATGAAATGCACTGACGTTTTTAGGTTAAAAATTCCCTCACAGACTAACCTAACGTGGGAGTTCAGGAAAATATTCTTCAGATCCAAGGAAAGTGGTGGTTGAATTTTAAAAACTGTGCTCATTCCAAATATTTTGGGTGTCCGAGCAGAACACTTGGCGCCAAGATGCATAATTGTTTAATTTTCAGCCTTCTAAGAACGTAACAGCTATCAAGTCTAACGTTTAAACAGAAGATATACTTAATTAGCAAGTTTCACTGTTTGGTATTCGTATCTCGTAAAGATCGGCATTATGTAACATCGATTGCACACGCTATGACTCGTCGAATAATACAAAACAAGTCCCGTGGAATCACGTTGATCTGGTTAGAACAACACTCGAAATTAACGTGGAGGAGAAAAGTAGAAGAAAATCGAAGGAGCTTTAAACTTATTCAAATTAACCCATTTGCATTATTATCATTATCACCAGAGCATATGTATACGCGCATTCGTATTGTAAGCGAATAGGAAGTATATTATTGTTATTTTGTTCCACTGTTTTTTATTACGTGACACTGGATTTTTATCGTGGTGTAATTAAGTTGTGATGTACATACACTGTGTCCATATTTTCTAATAGGGAAAGAAATAAAAGAAGTACGAACATATGTACACTGCTCTTCATAAATATCACGATACAGCAGAGAACATTACTTGATTTAAATCATATTTTCTCAACAAAGCTTCTCACTTTTTCTTGAACTTGCACTTCGAAATTTCAGAATGAATAATCTTTCTTTTAAATCTTTTGAAGGAAATGCTAACACTGTAACTATTTCACAATACAAAGAGAACGGATCTTATAAAAAGAAGATGCGGAATTTCAATCATAAGATCAAAACCAAAAACATGACAAGTTCGACAAAAATAAAGGTTTTCAAAGATATTTATAATGATAATACTAATAGAATAATTTTCGCAAAAAAATGTTGTTTTCTTCTAAAGGAAGTTTGAATACGAATTTAATTAGAACGTTATTTACTTCAACGTCAGAAATGACATACGATCACTCCGTTTCAGAATTCTATCTCAAAAATTACTGACGATTAATTTTCTGCCTCCTAAAATCTAGAGAATGAAAATCATAAAAATTTCAAGTCTCATTTTCGATTCTCATACTTCCATGAGACCATCGTAAAAGTTCAGCAACGAAGATTACACTGACTTCATTCTCGACAATTGTCTTCTCGTTCGCCACTTTCTCAAACAAATAAATAATAATCAAACTATTTTCAAAGTGGCATAAACAAAGAAAAGAGATATCACGTGGAGAAGTAAGGCATTCTATGCTGGGGAGTTTAATCGCGACGATCCACTCTTGCCAAATGGAAACACTGTTCTCCTCTACGTACATACATAAGCAGTACTATCCACCAGTTGATCAGTCACTCGTCAGTCTTCGTAGCCGGACCACGCGTACAACATCTTTTGCAAGCTTAGGCTGCTCTCTGCATAATACTTACACCAGCTAAAGAATATGGAGTATCTGTCGATAACTCTAGCATTGTTCACTGTATTCCTCGTGATCTATTACTACAACAAAAGGAAGCACAGTGTGTTCAAAGAACATGGCATTCTACACGTTCCACCAACGCCAATTGTCGGAAATTTTGGATCGATTGCTACTAAACGAGAAACCATGCAAGATGTCATTCAGAAATCTTACGATCTTCATCCTGAGGCGAAATATGTCGGCTTCTACGAGTTCCTTCAACCCATAATACTACTTCGGGACCCAGATTTGTTCAAAACTATCGCCGTGAAGAATGCCGAGAGTTTCCCGGATCATCGTCAATTCGTCGACAAACGAACGGATCCTATGTTCGGCGGGATGTTGTTCCAACTAACCGGTGAACATTGGAAAGAGCAAAGAACCATGTTAACGCCGACGTTCACATCTAGCAAGATCAAGAGCATGTTCTCACAGATGTCAGACTGCGCGGAGAGATTCACGACCGCGTTATCGAAACTGCCGGAGAAAGAACGTGAAGTTGAAATGAGAAATCTACTCGCCAGGTACACAAACGACGTGATCGCTAGTTGCGTCTACGGTGTTTCCGTGGACACGATGAAAGAGCCGAAAAATATATTCTACGTGTACGGTCGTGCGGCAACTCTGCTTTCCGGTTTTGCGAACTCGATTAAGATAATGTTGCACAGAAATTGGCCAAGTCTCGCGGTAGCTCTTCGGCTGAGATTCGTGAAGAAGCAATACGCAGAGTTCTTCACGAACATCGTGCAAAAAACTATCAAAGAGAGAGAAGCAACCGGTACTCAGGGATCAGATATGCTGCAGCTTATGATGGACATTAGGAACAGAAAGGACACGAGCAAAGGTATGTCAGTGAACGATATAATCTGTCATGCCTTTACGTTCTTCTTCGGTGGCTTTGACACCGTTTCATCCCAATCCTCCTTCATCGCTCACATGCTGGTGGAGAATCCTGAGGTGCAAGAGAGACTGCAAGAGGAAATCGACGAAACCTTGGAGAAAACCAATGGACAAGTAACCTACGAAGCCATAACGGAAATGAAGTATCTAGATGCAGTAGTGAACGAGACGTTGAGATTGTACCCGATCCTCGTGTTTCTGGATAGATTATGCACGGAACCTTTCGAACTACCACCAGCGTTACCTGGGGACAAACCGTTCGTCGTACAACCTGGAATGAACGTTTGGCTTCCTGTTCATTCTGTCCACAGAGATCCGAGATATTTCGAGAACCCGGATAAATTTGACCCGGATAGGTTCCTCAACGATGGAAAGAAGATTTTGAATTCAGGGACATATATGCCGTTTGGTATCGGTCCTAGAATGTGTATCGGCAATCGTTTCGCATTGACAGAGATGAAAGTGCTGATATGCCATCTTCTCGCGAGATGCAACTTGAAAGCATGCTCGAAAACGCTTATTCCCATGGAATTAGACAAAGGAACGATAAATGTAACGGCGAAGAATAATCAGTTCTGGTTGAAGCTCGAGCCTAGAAAAAATATTCATCCGACGTTGCTGCAAAATGGTGTAGGCAATGGTGTGGCCAATGGTGTTTGTAAACACTGAATTGTAAATAAGACGATTTGACTGAATTTTCTTTTTATATTTGTCCATACGTTTTGCTGTTTCTATTCTATTATGTTCTATGGCACATTCTTTTCGAATAAATTGTTTATTATCAAGGAAAACTTAGATGATGTAGTTGATTTATGGAGAAAATTCCTGTACTCTTTTCTTTTCCTTTCTTTGGCATCTTTTACGCACTTTCTGATTTCAGATGACATTTACGTGAGGTAGAATATATGACATTTTTTTTAGTAGGAAAATTTATGTTACCACTTCTGATATACTTTGATTTCTCAATAGTTTCCATAAACTTCCTTTTGAATACAAATCCAGTGAGACAGCAGTCCACGATAAAATTTATATTTTTGATTTTTTTTTAATTAGATAAACCATGAAAATATAGTGGAATTTTTCAAATATGTGTTAAAAAAGGAGATATATATTTTGTAATTATTGTATATATAGTACCATCAAAAACTTTAAATATTTAATTTCTTCAATCAGAACAGAATGATTTGATCATCCATTTGGAAGTTTTAGAAATCGATAACGTGTATTTAACTCGGAACACCGTTTAAAGACTACCTTATCGGAAATTCTTGTAGAAAGAAGTAAATTGAAAAACAAAGAGTTTGAAAGTACGTTATTGACACTTATAGGTGGCACTATGGTATCTGATAACAACAGAATCAAAAGATATAATAATAAATTTAATCAAATGGAAGTGTTTCATATCTTCTCGTCTCGTATTTTCATTTAAGAAATCAATTAAGCAGAATTCAACTTAAATGTACATTTCAAATACTTCCTTACGTCATTTTCAGTGATTGACGTTTACCTATCGAAAATTTATTTCTAAGATTATAAATATATTAACTTGATTTCTATATTCCATTTCCAAAGAATGTTTCTGTTTATAAACAAAAACTTCACAGAATTAAGAAGTCAAATTATAATAATATACTTCGACTTCTAAAACAGAAACGAAAAAGTAGAATATAACATGTTTGATGACACATTACAAAGCAGAAATTGACGAGTGTATACTCGTTTGGCTAAACTCTTTCTTATGATGGTCGTTCATCTATCAAGAATTACATATTCATACACAAATATCATATATTTGTAGATTTAATTTATCAAGAGTTTTTGCGATATACGAAAAAGAAATTCGAAAGAATGCACAAGAGTGATTTACAAGAATATGGTCGTCCAACACGAAGAAACAAGAAAAGTGAATATGAACATGTTGGTGAACCGTTGCTATGCAGAAATTCACAAGTACATATATACTTCTTTCTCTAGGGATTAAACTGTAGTGTTTGCGCGGTAGCTATCACAATGATAGCACTGTATCGTCCGATAATGGCAGCCTTGCTATACGCAGTACAGTTACAAAGACGTGAATGTAAATATCGATAATGTTTCGTAATTCATTACATGTAGCAACACATTTTCGTACACTACTGTAATAGTTACACTTTCGTAACGTTCTTCAGACTCTTTCTGGATTTTCAAATTTTCTTAAAAAATTTCCTATTTTATTTATGACCATGTAAACATTCAACCTGATATTATATTTAACTTCTCTGAATATTCACATTTCATCTTAATCATTGAACTTCTTATTTGACGTTTCTCTTCACTTGTTTGCTATCCTATGTTCTAGATACCTTTTCATAATGTACTGAATAATACTAGTTTTAAAACAGAATAGTTTCTCAAGAATTTGATCAATTGACTTGAGCTTTTGTGAAAAGTATGACAGCTTTATTTTCTAGACGATGTACACAAAAGTTCAGGAAAATATTAATGTTGGTAGGAATAGAAAAATAAACAGTGAATGTGTTTTTTTCTATATTTTTATCTGAGTCCGTAAGGAAAGTTTATATAGTACGTATTGTAGATTAACGCCACTTAATATGCATGCTGAAAATTATATCGAAATTGATTAATGCAGAAACAAGGAATAGACATCGATAAATGTTAGGAACCCTAGATTTATTACATCGTTTGAGCCATAGCAGAAATTAATGAAAAACTGCCATTTTTACCATGTTTAACTGTTCGCAACTCATTCTAAGGTTAACCAATTTCGATGAAATTTTCAACATGCATAGAACTCGTATCAATCTAAAAAACATGTTTTTTTAAATTTTCATTACTGGCCCAGATAAATAAGTTAAAAAAGGAACCTTAATTGTTTACTACATGACTCCGAATAAGTGGATAAGGAGTCATGCAGTTAACAATTAAAAGTAGCGAATCAGAAACGTTTTCGAAATTTTTTACACACGTAATCCAATAAACTAATTCTTCTGACTTCTCGAAAAGACTCAACTGATTCTTTTAAAAGAGTTATTTTATTTATAACTTTGGTCAAATACTTTTGTGCTAGACTGCGTTGACTATATCGCAAGTTCCACGATAATCTCTTTCCAACGTCCAAACTGAGGATCCTATTAACTTTGTGTAGGTAGAACTATAGATTATTTCCTAAAACTGAGGTCATGATTGTTTATTACAATAAATTGCACTGACGTTACTGTCACTAGCCATCCCGATTTTCAAAGTTAGGTTAAAAATTCCCTCACAGACTAACCTAACGTGGAAAGTTAGCAATATTTTTCAGATCCAAGGAAAGTGGTGGTTGAATTTTAAAAACTGTGCTCATTCCAAATATTTTGGGTGTCCGAGCAGAACACTTGGCGCCAGGATGCATAATTGTTTAATTTTCAGCCTTCTGAGAACGTAACAGCAATCAAGTCTAACGTTTAAACAGATAATATACTTGATTGATGAGTTTCCCAGGTTGGTATTCGTATTTCGTAAAGATAGGCATTATGTAACATCAATTGCACACGCTATGACTCGTCGAATAATACAAAACAAGTCTCGTGGAATCACATAGGTCTGGTTAGAACAACACTCGAAATTAACGTGGAGGAGAAAAGTAGAAGAAAGTCGAAGGAACTTTAAACTTATTCAAATTAACCCATTTACATTGTTATCATTATCACCAGAGCATATGTATACGCGCATTCGTATTGTAAGCGAATAGGAAGTATATTATTGTTATTTTGTTCCACTGTTTTTTATTACGTGACATTGGATTTTTATCGTGGTGTAATTAAGTTGTGATGTACATACACTGTGTCCATATTTTCTAATAGGGAAAGAAATAAAAGAAGTACGAACACATGTACACTGCTCTTCATAAATATCACGATACAGCAGAGAACATTACCTGATTTAAACCATATTTTCTCACCAAAGTTTCCCACTCTTTCTTGAACTTGCACTTCGAAATTTCAGAATGAATAATCTTTCTTTTAAATCTTTTGAAGGAAATGCTAACACTGTAAGTATTTCACAATACAATGAGAACGGATCTTATAAAAAGAAGATGCGGAATTTCAATCATAAGATCAAAACCAAAAACATGACAAGTTTGACAAAAATAAAGGTTTTCAAAGATATTTATAATGATAATACTAATAGAATAATTTTCGCAAAAAAATGTTGTTTTCTTCTAAAGGAAGTTTGAATACGAATTTAATTAGAACGTTATTTACTTCAACGTCAGAAATGACATAAGATCACTCAGTTTCAAAATCTTATCTCAAAAATAACTAACGATTAATTTTCTGCCTCCCAAAATCGAAAGAATGAAGATCATAAAAATTTCAAGTCTCATTTTCCATTCTCGTAGTTCCATGAGACCCACATCAAAATTCAGCAACGAAGATTACACTGACTTCATTCTCGACAATTGTTTTCTCGTTCGTCACTCTCTCAAACAAATAAATAATAATCAAATCATTTTCAAAGTGGCATAAACGAAGGAAGGAGATATCACGTGGAGAAGTGAGGCATTCTATGCTGGGGAGTTTAATCGCGACGATCCACTCTTGTGAAAAGGAAACACCATTCTCCTCTACGTAGATAAGTAGTATTATCCACCAGTTGATTAGTCACTCGTCAGTCTTCGTAGCCGGACCACGCGTGCAACATCTTTTCCAAGCTTAGGCTGCTCTCTGCATAATACTTACACCAGCTGAAAAATATGGAGTATCTGTCGATAACTCTAGCATTGTTCACTGTATTCCTCGTGATCTATTACTACAACAAAAGGAAGCACAGTGTATTCAAAGAACATGGCATTCTACACGTTCCACCAACGCCAATTGTCGGAAATTTTGGATCGATTGCTACTAAACGAGAAACCATGCAAAATGTCATTCAGAAATCTTACGATCTTCATCCTGACGCGAAATATGTCGGCTTCTACGAGTTCTTTCAACCCACAATATTACTTCGGGACCCAGATTTGTTCAAAACCATCGCCGTGAAGAATGCCGAGAGTTTCCCGGATCATCGTCAATTCGTCGACAAACGATCGGATCCCCTGCTCGGTGGGATGTTGTTTCAACTAACCGGTGAAGAATGGAAAGAGCAAAGAACCATGTTAACGCCGACGTTCACATCTAGCAAGATCAAGAGCATGTTCACACAGATGTCAGACTGCGCGCAGAGATTCACGACCGCGTTGTCGAAACTGCCGGAGAAAGAACGTGAAGTTGAAATGAGAAACCTACTCGCCAGGTACACAAACGACGTGATCGCTAGTTGCGTCTACGGTGTTTCCGTGGACACGTTGAAAGAGCCGAAGAATATATTCTACGTGTACGGTCGTGCGGCAACTCTGCTTTCCGGTTTTGCGAACTCGGTTAAGATAATGTTGCACAGAAATTGGCCAAGTCTCGCGGTAGCACTTCGGCTGAGATTCGTGAAGAAGCAATACACAGACTTCTTCACGAACATCGTGCAAAAAACTATCAAAGAGAGAGAAGCGACCGGTACTCAGGGATCAGATATGCTGCAGCTTATGATGGACATTAGGAACAGAAAAGACACGAGCAAGGGTATGTCAGTGAACAGTATAATCGCTCACACCTTCACGTTCTTCTTCGGTGGCTTTGACAGCGTTTCATCCCAGTCCTCCTTCATCACTCACATGCTGGTGGAGAATCCTGAGGTGCAGGAGAGACTGCAAGAGGAAATCGACGAAACCTTGGAGAAAACCAATGGACAAGTAACCTACGAAGCCATAACGGAAATGAAATATCTGGATGCAGTAGTGAACGAGACGTTGAGGTTGTACCCGATCATCGTGTTTCTGGATAGATTATGCACGGTACCTTTCGAACTACCACCAGCATTACCTGGGGATAAACCATTCGTCGTACAACCTGGAATGAACGTTTGGCTTCCTGTTCATTCTATCCACAGAGATCCGAGATATTTCGAGAACCCGGATAAATTTGACCCGGATAGATTCCTCAACGATGGAAAGAAGATTTTGAATTCAGGGACATATATGCCGTTTGGTATCGGGCCTAGAATGTGTATCGGCAATCGTTTCGCATTGACAGAGATGAAAGTGTTGATATGCCATCTTCTCGCGAGATGCAATCTGAAAGCATGCTCGAAAACGCTTATTCCCATGGAATTAGAGAAAGGAACGATGAATGTAACGGCGAAGAATAATCAGTTCTGGTTGAAGCTCGAGCCTAGGAAAAATACTCATCCGGCGTTGCTGCAAAATGGTGTGGCTAATGGTGTTTGTAAACACTGAATTATAAATAAGACGATTTGACTTGATTTTCTTTTTATATTTGTCCATATTATTTGTTATATTTGTATATATTATGTTCTATGGCACATTCTTTTCGAATAAATTGTTTATTATCAAGGAAAACTTAGATGATGTGGTTGATTTATGGAAAGAATTCCTGTACTCTTTTCTTTTCCTTTCTTTGGCATCTTTTACGCACTTTCTGATTTCAGATGACATTTACGCGAGGTAAAATATGTGAAATTTTTTTTAGTAAGAAAATTTGTTACCACTTCTGATATACTTCGATTTCTCTATAGTTTCCATAAACTTCCTATTGGATTCGAATCCAGTGAGACTGCAGTCCACGATAAAATTTATATTTTTGATTTTTTTTTTAATTACATAATCCATGAAAATACAGTGGAATTTTCTAAATATGTGTCTTAAAGAAGGAGATATATATTTTTTAATTATTGTATATATAGTAACATCGAAAGCATTAAATATTTAATTTCTTCAATCAGAACAGAATGATTTGATCATCCATTTGGAAGTTTTAGAAATCGATAACGTGTATTTAACTCGGAACACCGTTTAAAGACTACGTTATCGAAAATTCTTGTAGAAAGAAGTAAATTGAAAAACAAAGAGTTTGATAAAAGAAAGTACGTTATTGACACTTATAGGTGGCACTATGGTATCTGATAACAACAGAATCAAAAGATATAATAATAAATTTAATCAAATGGAAGTGTTTCATATCTTCTCGTCTCGTATTTTCATTTAAGAAATCAATTAAGCAGAATTCAACTTAAATGTACATTTCAAATACTTCCTTACGTCATTTTCAGTGATTGACGTTTACCTATCGAAAATTTATTTCTAAGATTATAAATATATTAACTTGATTTCTATATTCCATTTCCAAAGAATGTTTCTGTTTATAAACAAAAACTTCAGAGAATTAAGAAGTCAAATTATAACAATATACTTCGACTTCTAAAACAGAAACGAAAAAGTAGAATATAACATGGTCGTTCATCTATCAAGAATTACATATTCATACACAAATATCATATATTTGTAGATTTAATTTATCAAGAGTTTTTGCGATATACGAAAAAGAAATTCGGAAGAATGCACAAGAGTGATTTACAAGAATATGGTCGTCCAACACGAAGAAACAAGAAAAGTGAATATGAACATGTTGGTGAACCGTTGCTATGCAGAAATTCACAAGTACATATGTACTTCTTTCTTTAGGGATTCAACTGTAGTGTTTGCGCGGTAGCTATCACAATGATAGCACTATATCGTCCGATAATAGCAACCTTACTATACGCAGTACAGTTACAAAGACGTGAATGTAAATGTCAACAATGTTTCGTAATTCATTACAGATAACAATACATTTTTTTACACTGTCGTTGATGCACGTGTGACTTCTTGTTATCGTACAAATTTTGTTGACACACCGTTGGAATCTTCTTTCTAATCAATGATTGTTCAACTTGTATCGTTTAGATTGAAAATTGAACTATTTTTGTAGAAAATTATAAATATTCTTTATAAACTGGCGTTGAAATTGCAATTATTAATCTCTAGTATCCCGATTTTATGATACGCTAATTTTGTTAGTTTAATAGATACATAAATAAAAGGATAAAAATCAGAATATTAGAGCTTAACGCTTTACACTTCGATGGCGCCACTACAATGTGCAAATTTTATTCGTATTGAATTAAAGCATATTAACAAAATAGGTAAAGATAAATAAATTTTCTTCTCGGAACGAAACTTTGGATTTTCTGAGGTTTCGTTGCAAAATTGAGTTGAATTCGATATATCGATAATATAGAAAAATACACTGATCGCAAAGGGTTAGTATTGGAACACTTTTGTTTTTTTTATTAGTTATAGATTCATAAATAGGAAAATATTTCAAATTTTTCATCCTGGTGCATTTGTGAAGATTTACCATCAGCTTTATTTACTATCAAATTAACAAAAATGTGTGATTTACTCCTATTGGGATAAATGTTCAATTTCGTGTAATGGTTTATAATGATAAAGTTTCGATTGTAATTCGATTTTCGTTTGAATAGTTTTTAAAAATCTTTTTGCTTGGAAATTTGTAATATAGAACTGTAAAATTTGTAATATAGTCATTTTAGACTGAATATAATATTTTCATTAAAGAAAGGGAATTATTAAAAATAAAATATGACGTTATGCACTCATTTTTTTCTTTATTTTGACGTTATTCGCAATCGTCTTCAAATGGCCAGAATTCCATTATTTTCTCTTTCGAGGCATCTGATTTTAAAAGAAAAATTTATTTGAAAAATATATTTTAATAGATCAGAAACATTACTAATATGGTGAGCCTCGTATTAGCAATAGATTATCTCTTCATAACAGGCTCACATTTCATATAAAAGTTTTATTATCCTTGTAACACACGTAACCAAAGATTAAAAAAAAAAAAGTACATGAAAATTAATGCTTATGAACAAACTGCGGATTTTCATACATTTATATGAAATTTGAAAGTGCAAAATTGCTCAGACTGCATGTAATGTGAAACAATATACAAAATATCCAAATTTATAATGCTTTTTATAATAGATAAAATAATTTTCCATTAAAATTCAACTTTTTTTTTTATTACATTTTTAAATATACGAATTAATATAAAAATCCTCAGTCTACTGATCTGCAATTACGTAAGCTTGAAAATTCATTCATTATCTTCGGTTTTTTTTTATAATACGTATGGTGTGATTATTTCTCAAAATACTTTTAACTGTTTTAATTATCGTTGGTTGAAAATTTTGATAAGAACTGTTCTATTTAAGTTACCTTTCATTTGCAATATCGAATTATAAAATAACATAATTATAAATATACATTTATAGAAAATTTAAATATACAAAATGGCAGACACTGCACGTAATATAGAAAAAGTCACAAAATATCGAAATTATAGTGCTTTTTATAACAGTTTTCCATTGAAATTCTATCTTTTCTTAATATATTCTTAAATCTACATGAATTTACATATGAATTCTCGATCTACTTGTGAAATTGTAATTTGAAACATACTAATCATAAGGATGTAATTACATTTCGAAAGAAACAGTGAACCGTGACAGAATGTAAAAAAGTTGCTACGTAACTGTTTTGATTGAATTGACTTCTGATGTGTTAACACCGATCACAACACATTTATCTTTCTGCACGTGACGATAAATGACGATAATGTACTAGTTGTAACGTTCGAGGGTAGAGTGCACCTCTTTCTTAATTAAATCACTCCCAATAGATAAGTCAAATCTCTGCCCATTTTGGATAATTTTTGTATTTCTCTATTATTAGTATAGTATTTATATTATTATTTATATCATTATTAATACAGTATTTCTCTATTATTTTTGTATTTCTACTATTATTGTGGGACAGAGGGAGTATTTTGTACTCACAAAATACACAATATTAAACAGACTAAATATAGAAGAAAGAAAAAATTTTCGTTAGTCATATTGACCCTGAGGAGGACAGCAGAGTTACCTCGTTACAGAATTACCAGACCTAACCTCAAATCAAAGAGAAACGAAATGTGGAAAAATACTCGATTCGTTCCTTCCTTTTATTCCTCGAGTTCGCGCCTTTTTCCATTAACACAATAAGACAATACACTACGTGGATCCACCCTTACGATCTTCAGTTCATTAATTCTAACCAAAAGCCGGTCTTGATGGTGTTGGTTCGATCGCTAACCTCCAGTTCAAGCCCTCGTTTCCTCTCCCTCGCCACCAGAACAGAGTGAATTACATTAGATGGCGTGCGGTAGAGAGGAGGGTAGTTTTATCGTGTCAACCTGCCAGATGTTTCCTAGGGCACCTAAGGGTTGTTGGATCGGAAAGGGGACTTTTAACAACACCGTGCAGGGAGTTACGCGGTAATCTGCAGTCGACCAGATTGCTTCCTCACTCGGCGGATATAACTTTGCTAATCGTTTACGAAAATCTTCGTTTAGAATTGCTCGATAACTGTTTGTTATTGTTAACTAGACTCTTGTTATTGCTTGGGATCGATTTATCGTTGACCCGGTTCGAAAATAGGATTCCAGATCGATTTCGAGTGGAAACTGTTGTTCGATGGATTATGATTCTCCTGGCATCGCTTGACGAATCAGGAAATTTCGTTTTGAACCCAGCTTGATTTGTTTTAATAATTGTAGGATGAATGGTTTTTGTCTCTAGAATAATTTTTAATTAGAATGATTTTAATATGTTGATGTAATAATTTCTTTCTCTTCGTCGTTTGAATAATTATAATCACAGAAATGCATTACGAGAAGAATTCAGTGAATTTTTATCCAATTTCGTACAAATTTATAGTGACAGCTACTAATATTCTATTCTCTTCAGATTTTTCAATTAGATGCTGATTTTTCACTGATTCTTCAAATCTTTTTTCTTCGAAGACACACTATTTATTAACAAATTATCTTTTTCTAAAAATCCCAACGTGCAATTGAAGTTATCATCTCGTAGTTTAAGAAAATTTGTTGCAGTGGAAAATTACGTCTGCTCTCACGTTGGTTATTACTACATCTACGACAATGAATATTTTTACATCAAATTTTCAGAAAACGTAGTTCAACAAATACACTTTCTATGGGTAATAAAGATTGCTGAGAAAAAGAATTAATTTCGCTAAGAACAAATCCCTAAAAATAGCGTTTATAATTAGCTGTCATCACGATTTCCCTCCTTGAAACACTTTTTCTTAAAGGATGACTAATTCAGGTGAGCTCTGGCTGGAAATCTTTGAACGTTCAAGTCGACAAACGTTAAATTAGAACCACTTCCTTTCTACAAAGAGTTCTGCAGAAGTTATCGACTGTCGTATACGTTTTTAACTTTGATATTCCAAAATCACCATTGATATATTTATGTAAAGGAAAATTTGATTATCATAGTTTGTATATTCAGCTGTCACAGAAATTTCCCCTTTTATATACGATTTTAATTATTAAAACAATCTCGTTCCATTAGTTCCAGAGCTAATAAACAAAGCACTCGAAATTTATCTGAAAGTTATAAGAAAGAAAAAAAGATCGTCATATTGATGCCATCAGAATTTCTTATTGCTACGTTCTCTTATTGCGTTTAACTTGATTTTGAGATATATACAGTCATTCTGTAA
This sequence comes from Anthophora plumipes, assembly GCA_951804975.1. Classification (NCBI taxonomy): domain Eukaryota; kingdom Metazoa; phylum Arthropoda; class Insecta; order Hymenoptera; family Apidae; genus Anthophora; species Anthophora plumipes. The sequence goes on along the minus strand of OX638123.1, from coordinate 11,751,404 downwards.
TTGACACATATGCAGGATGAGTCTCCTAATAAGACGACTTCAAGTAACTCGTACGAAAAAACGTTTCAAAGAAAAGTTGCAAGATATCTAGTCTCTAATCAATTTTTTATTACTTTACCTTTTTATTGAGATATTAATATCATGTTCAATTTTTTAAACGTAACGTCTAATATTTTTTCTCGAACTTAAATGAATCGCCAAATTTTGCGTAAAAAGATTTTACACAAAGTGCGAGATAAAAATGAATAATTACTGAGAAATTTGTAAAATATCATAACCTATGGTCGTAAACAAAGTCACATTAAGAATCACGTTGACTGAGCGTTATTCCTAATGAAAGATTATTAATTTGAAAGTATTTTAATAATTATTCATTTTAAGTCTCACTTTGCACGATACTTTCTTACGCAAAATCTGACGAAAATATGAGACGTTCCATTTAAAAAACTGAAGATGGCGCTAATATCTCGATAAAAAGGTTAGGTTAGAGCACCTAACCTAACTCTAGATACCATACAACTCACTTGAAGTCGTCATGTTAAGAAACTCACCGTGTATATTCGTTGCAGTTCGACGTTCATTACGACGCAGCATCATCACAGTTCCTTGAACCGCGAGTTAAAAGTAGGCCAATCGTGTTCTTACAACCGGTATATGTTATCCAGTGATGGCCAACCGGCTAGCTTCATGGATCCACTCGATACAACACAAGCTGCTTCGCGAACGCGCGGAAGTGCACTCATTAAAGCAATATTCACAAGGTCGTATCGCGTCTTTACCACTAGCTGATCACGTACAGGAATATATTACACAGCTGTTATACGTACTGCAGCTCCATGTTACGTGATGCTCATACAGACGAAGCAAATGCATTCAACCAAGACGATAATTGAGATGGACACGCAACACACGTCCTCTGCTCAAGCAGGAACTCCCATCTTGTCGATCTCTCTCTTTATTTCTCTCTCTTTTCTTTTTATTATCCGAGTTTCTTCCCATAATCAGGTGAAAAGATGAAAGAGAGAATTTTTTCGAAACCTTTTCGAGTGCTACGACCTTAGCGAATTTACGAGACAGAAATTCGAAGAGGATTTCGTAGAAAGTGGTACAACGATGTACATTGGGCAGGTAAGAAAGCTGGATTTGTTTCAGAATACATTTATCTGAGTCAGAGAGGGGAAAAAAAAGGAAAGGATAAATTATGTGTAACGTAAGGGTTACAATATGTGTAAAACAAGTCTTTATTTGTTAACAGTTTATCGACCGGCTCATTTTGTTCAATACTGGCTTAGTTTTTGCTATCGCGCTTATTTTTACAGTTCTGAAGATTTTCAATCGAAACTCCTTTTGTGTTAACCAATGGAAAAGTACTTATATATTAATAATATATCGATAAAACTGATCGAACATCTAAATATTTTAAAAACTGAGCCTCGATACTGGCAATTGGTGAAGATATTAATATTATTTGCAGTGGATTTAAAATATTATTATCAAACTGTGTTGCTCGATGTTAATGATCACGTCCACGCTAATTCAAGCCTCTGTGTTCAAAAAAATGAGGGCAAAAGTATCCAGATGTGCGTGAAGCTAATTAAATTTCGTTTGCTGAAATATTTACAATTTTATTTCCCAGAAAAATTAATATACTGTTATAACTTTTATGTATTCTTTTATATTAGAACATTTTACTTTTATATACTTTTCAACGTATTTTTGATTCTCTAAATTTTGTTGCAAATTTTTATGTACAATTTTATATCAAAAAATTTTACTTTTATGTATTTTTCAACGTATTTTTGTATAAACTGTTAATCATTGCGAGGTACTCTGTTCGTCATTTATCGGTTGGATTCTCCGAATTTAGTTGCAAATGTCAAGTAAATTAAATTAAATTAAATTAAATAAAAACTCAAGTAAATTAAATTATTTTACCTTTGTAAGTTACAGATTGTACGTAAATATTACAAATTTGAATAAAAACTTTTTACTCAATAAAACACTTCTCATAACTTGGATTATCTTTGGTATCAGGAATTAATTTATTGCAAAAAAAAAAAAAAGAAAATATAGAAATTTGCAAAATAAAAAGATATTCTATTTTTCTTTGAAAAGTTCACTTTAGCTCTTCGAGAAAGATACACTTTTAAGATCGACGCTGTAGAAAAGAATTCGAACTTTGAGTTTTTAGTGTTGACAATTGTTATTATCGTTTATTAGTTGCTTATAACTGGGGTTTCTCGAAGCTGCAACGAGAAGCATGCTCCATATACTTACTCAAGATAAATACTCTGTTCACCTAACGATAATGGTAGTGTAATTGAAAAAATAAAACTTCAGAGTGTATCCAGTATCGTATAGTTTCATTGAGAAACGACGAATTTTTCATTTTAATCTTTTTCTCTCTGTTTCTAATCTTTTTTCTCTATATTCCAAATATCGGTACACTCATATTTCAACAATTCGACTTTTTTCTTTTTTATAAACAATAACGTATACATTTGTTAGGTTATCTGGACATACAACAAATCTGATAGTTTGTCGAACACGTATAAAAAACAAATAAGAGGAAGAACAGGATTGTTCGAAAGTTTGGAAATAGTCATGTTTTTTCACTTAAACAAACTAGTTCTTTGTTAATATTTTTAATAATCGTCTATGATCAAAGTTTATTGCATACTTCGAGTAATTTATTGAAACAAAACTTCTTGCAGTTTCCTTATTTCTTCCTTTATGGGATTCTCTTCTTTTTCTCACAGGGAACGTCTTCAAGTGGTAGAAAAAAATTCAAATAAAGAATATTTTAGAGAATTAATAAATAGAACGATATCTTTACAATTTCTTTTTAACTTTTCGATTAATTAATTTCAAAAATTCTTTTTGCAGTTACCAAAAAGAAAGTAATTTTAATCGGGCAAAAATTTTGTAATTTTTTATGTCTTTTGTTATATTTGCAAAAGTTGATCTTGTTGTGTGTAACATACGTATACACCCCTATTTAAAATATTAATTTAATTTAATAATATATAAATATTTAATTTAATAATATGCATATACCCCAATTTAACAATACATATAAATAATATATAATAAATTATATATTTAATAATATATAATTCAACAACATATGTATAAACTTTGTAATGTATAAAATTTAAATTGCAATAGGAAGTCTGCAACTTATCTTTCCAAGATGTTGTTCAACTGCTTCCAAACTTTAATATATATTTTTCAATATAATAATATACTTAATACGTTTATATATTATTATATTAAACATATGTATATAAATTGTATATTTTAATCGTTTCAAACGATCTGACATTGACTAATCGTGCAGAAGTACTACTTCGAGTAACTTCAACTATTATGTTCTTTATTTTCAATTGAGCGAAATGTTTCGAAGATTGAACACGTGATGAAATAAACGAACAAAGATTGGTTATCTCATCCGTGTGGACTTTAAGACGTCATTGAATTCACGCGAGCCTAGTCTTTTCCTATTAATCCATAAATACACCAATTTTTTTTCCTTTTAAATTACAAAACATATTGAATAAATTCCAAATAAGAACAATTCTCTCCTTCTCTCTCTCTCTCTCACACACACACACAATCACTCTTCTGTACACACATGACTCTCCATGGAAACTAAACAACTACGTAATAAAGTATAACAAGTATAAAAATCAATACAAATCACTGTCAATTTGCTATTCTGCAAGTTGTCATTCTCCTCCCTCTCCCTAAAAAACAAATATATATATATCAAGCAACAAAAAAGCAATTCTATTCAATACTAACGCAGCTTCGTACATGGAAATAATAATAATCAAATTTACAATCGACCAAGAAAAATGTCACGGTATTAAAACGTCGAAAGAACTCGCTCAACAAGCAACGCCGTTGCTGCACACCGAATTCACCAACAACGGACGAGCGTTGCTTCTCGGTTGAATATCGAACCAAAAACCATTCTCCGCCGTCATGGCGAATCCTTTCTTGCTCAACTTCATCGGTATCGTTGTCTTCGAGCACGGCTTGAACGTGCACTTGGCAAAAATGTGGAACAGCAAGACTTTCGCCTCGAGCATCGCGAATCGATTGCCGATACACATCCTAGGTCCCATACCAAACACCAACAACGCTCCAGAATTATACGCTTTCTTTGGATCGTCGTAGAAACGATCAGGGTTGAACTTATGCGGTTCAGGGAAGTGTACAGGATCATGTTGGATCCCATAAATTGGTATCCATAGAAATTCACCCTCTTGTACAACATGTGGTTTCATTCCAGGCAAAGCTGGCGGCAATTCGAACGGTTTCACGCAAGCTCGATCAACAGCTACAATCACTGGATACATCCTAAGGGCTTCGTTGATAATCGCGTCCAAGTATTTCATATCGTTGATAGCCTCGTACGTCACTTCACCCTTACAATCCTCTAACACCTGATCGATCTCCTCTTGGAACCTCTTTTGAATCTCTTCGTTCACACCGATCTCGTAAGCAGCGAAACACATCAAGGTAGACGTACTCTCGAATCCTCCGAAGAAGAAAACGAACGCCTGCGCGGTCATATCCTCAATAGTCAACTCTTTTCCTGGTCCTAATTTACCTCTTGTTTCCATCATCAATTGAATCATATCTGGACGAACGATACCCTTCTCGTCTCTGGTTCTTATCGTAGTAGCAACGAGATCCTTGAAGAACTCAATGATCTTCAATCGAACAACTCTGATGCCTAACATACTCGACAACTTCGGTATGGTTCTTATAAGGAAGAACTTGAACGATTGTGCTCTACCGAAACTTGTTGCTTCTTTACCATACACGTAGAACTTATTCTTAGGATCTTTCATGGAATTTACCTCGATACCGAAAGCACAGGTTGCTATAACGTCGTTGGTATACTTGGTGAACGCGTCTTTCAGTTCTAAGATCCTCTGGTCAGGTGGAATTGACGCTAAATAATCACCGTATTGTTTAGCACAATCGCGCATTAGGACGAACATAGCTTTCATCTTGCTAGAGGTGAAAGCTGGACTTAAAAGCGTACGAACTTCCTTCCACCTGTCTCCACGAAGGGCAAACAGGTTTTTACTGAACAGAGGATCTGATTTGTCATCCTGGAAGGTTCTATGATTCGGGAAATGCTCGAAGTTCTTCACGGTGATCGATTTGATTAGATCCAAGTCGCGTAACGCGATCACAGGCGTAGCAAAATCGAAGAAACCGACGTATTTTGCTTCGCTGTTTATGTTGTATATCTCTTTCGTTGCCTCAGCGAACGTTATTCGTTGGAGCATAGCTTTCCAAATGCTTCCTAATATCGGAATTGGTTTGTAGTAAGGGATTCCACGTTTCTCGAAGAAATCATAGACTTTCATGAATTGATAGAACAGCACGAATACCACGGCTGTTAGCGCAGCGGTCACTGACCACCACTCCATTGTTATTATATTCACTCGTTGCAGTTACTTTGTATCCTGTTTTCTGTTTGATTCGTTTGTTCGATTAACACTGCACTACTCAGAGTACAAATAACAGTTGCCCTTTTTGTTTCACTGATTAATTGGAAATTGATTTACGCGCGTTTCGTTCCCCTTCGACGATCAAATTAACAAGTTCGATCACTTCTCGTGGATTTTTAGGCTTCAGTTTTGTCGTTGATAGGATTTATTCGGTTGAAAAGACTGATACACTGCTTGAGTGCTGGTGATCGTGTAGAATTGAGGACACAGGTCGGTAACGATGTGACTTGCACGCAGTCTCTGCAGCGACTGTCTGAGATAGTAACGTAACGCATGTCTTTTTTATACAGACCTACGGGTTCGAATGATGAAACGCGGTTTGTGTTTCAGAGAACGATGTTTTTAATACGGGGAAAAGCGAGGTTTCACGCGCTCTTTGCTAGTTCTGTCCTTTCGTTGGGTAAAATTCTTTTCTTCCTTTCTTCCTTTTTTTGAAAATCGCTTTCAGCGTGCTACAAGTGTTTGTATACTTTGTGTTGTTTTCTTTTTTGTTTCTTGACGGTATATTGCGAAGTGGAGGGAAATGAAACAATGAACGGTGCTCGAGAAAGTTGGAGATTATTTTTAAGGAGTAAAATTAGAAATTTCTGTTTTTCGTGTTCTTCCAGGATTATGATGAAATAGGATAGTATAAAATATAATTGATAAACTGTTGCAGTTAATGTGAGGATTGAGGAAATGAGAAGTTAGAAGTATTTGTAGATGTAAATATTGTAAATATTTTGATGAAACGTTAAAAAACAAAGATTATTCATACAAGTGTGGCAGTGTTTGAACTTCTTCGCAAGGGTGATCGATTAATGTGAAGAACTTCAATTTCATTGGACTGCGGAACTTTGTAAAAGTAACAAAATCTCGCGGAAACATTTAACGAAGACCAAAAGAATAATGGTTTCCTTTCTGAAACTTTTACTCGAGCTTCATAACTGTTTAAAGCCCTTTGATTAGACGAACTGTACCATTCACTGCAATATTTTTGTGAGGAACGTCTTTTCGTGGAATTTTGAACGTTCGTGACAATCAAAAAATGGGATAATTTTGTATTAAACAGCAGTTAGTAATAAGTGAAATAATTGCTTAATAATATACGCATATCTGCAGCAGTAGAAATTATTATTAATCCTCTATAACCCAATTCTTCTTCTCTTATAAGAAGAAACGCTATTAATTAGGATTTCACACTTTTAAAAATGTTTAAACAATTTTCAGAAATAAATAATTATTACAATGTGATAACACAACGATGCAAAATAAAATGTGAATTAACAAATGTGTAATTTTCAAGTCACCTGAAAATTGTATACAATTGAAATGTAAAAACTATTTCTCATGCAAAATTTCATCTAATTTCTTGAATGAAACACCTGCAACACATTGTTTTCTCTTTTATTTAAGTATTTCAGTGCTAAAGTGAATATTGTGCGTCAAAAAAATAAGGAAAACAGTCCCAGTGATAAGGAAATCTGAAATTTTACAGTATATACATACGTAATTTATCTTATCTAGCAAAATAACAGCTCTTGTACTTTGTCCACCATAACAAATTAAATCTAACCAACTTCCGAGAAAATCGACTTTTCTCCTATCACAGGTTATTATCTTGTTTTACTTCAAAGACTCCAAAAACAAACGATTATATATGTATATAAAGAAGCACTTAACTTTGTGATACGTTGGTGTTTTCAAGCAATTATTGCTGTAATTTATTTGATTATTTATCGATGCTTATCATACGAAAATATAAAAAAATATGTTTTGTACAAACAATACACTAAATAGTACTTAAATCGCATGTTATACAAATATTCGAACAGGTAACATTCATTGTGGTTCATTCACTGCAATACATTGTTTATTAGATTGTTAGATAAATCTCAAACCTTTTTCAAACGTGAATTACATCGTAAATAGACAATGTACAATGTTCGTGCAATTATAACAATTCGAAATATGCAAAATATATGTTTCATTTTAGTATAAATCTCATTTTAGTTTTTTATTATCATACTACTGCTGTACAATTAAATTATCACCAAGCAACTTCTTAATAATAATTATTAATATTTATTTTTCCCATCGGGAAGTGAAATTATCATCAACCATAATTTTTCTTATTATGAACCAAGGAACATTAGATTACAGATTGTTAAACATTCCTACGTAAACTTTTTGTTGCATTTTCACAAAGCTCGATGTTGCTTTTGAAAAAGGTTTTCGAATATAGAACTTAGAAAATATTGCAAGTGGACAATGAATTTTTATGCAGCTGTGACATATCAAAATATGCAAAATATATTTAAAACATATACAAAATATATGTATATATATATATTTTTTTAATATTGTGACTTAATTTCTTTGGTTCAACGATAAATGCACCTTTCAAAGCATTGTTAATTTTACGAAATTCATCAAAACCTGCACTTTTTGGTGCACTTGTTTACATTTTGTCAATCACCAGGGGTAATTTCGAAATTTGTATTCGTATCGATAATTAATTCAACGAATTCGATATTTCTTATGTTTGAAACTTAAGTACACATCGTGTGACTTATCTCTCAATAAAATCTGCAACCAAAACCCATTCGTCGAATTGAGAAACACTCCAGTCTTCTTCAATTCCATAAGTACTCTCGTTCTACAGGAAACTTTCAATTCGCACCGAGCAAGTATATGAAACAGTACAGATTTCGCTTATATCAAGGCGAACCTGCTACCGATACAAATCCTGGGTCTCACGCCGAATGGAAATTATGCTCCGTGATCAAGACTAGCACTCGATTTCCGTAGAAACTGATCCAGCTCGAAGCTGTCCGGTTTCTCGAAATATTTCGGATCCCGTTGAACAGCGTATATCGGTATCCATAGAAGATCACCTTCGTTCACGATGTACAGCTTCATTCCTGCCATAGCTAGCGGTAATTTGAACCGTTTTGAACATTGTCTATCGATGAACGGTATAATTGGATACATCCTCAAAGTTTCGTTGATCACAGCGTCAAGATACTTGCTATCACGGAACTTTTCATACGTAATTTCACTGTCGAACCTTTCACAAACATCATCGATTTCACGGCGAAGTGAAACTTCTGAAGTTACCTCACAGATCTTATTCTAACTTCATGTTTGTTAGAAAAGTCCAAAAAGCGAAGGCTTGAGTGGGCCATGTGCAGTCTTCTGCTGCGTTTCCCCTTCCTAGGAATAGTTCTGCCTCAAGGCTAAGAAAGTGTCCTCTTGACTAGGTTTTTTCAGGAAAGAGAGAATTGTATCAGCACTCGCGAAGTGCAGTTCAAAATACAAGCATTCACTCTGTTTAACCGCCCACGTTTATTTCTTATTTAACCTCTCACCACCGTTATCCTGAGATTTTCCTTATATGTTTAATAATGTAAACACACCTGTTAGTATTATAGATAATGTAGAATAAAGCAGAACTTTTTACACTCGTCCGATAAATTAAATGATTCGGTTTTCAAACAATTGAACAATTGATAACTCTAATAATAATTGTATAATTACGGTGATTAATCAAATGATCACTCGACTATTGAGTGATTTAATGTGAAACGATTGTTCGATAATTTCATTGTTTTACTTTATTTTAATTGCGAATCTCTCGAGCGAGAATGATGAACAAGATAATTACCTTGAACATTCACGGAAAGAACAACTTGTGTACATAGGTTAGATATTCAAGAAGCATCTGACGTAGTAGATCAAAGTTCAGTTTTATAAGTGTACACATAACCTCTTTGTGTACACAAGTTAATTACGATAAACTATGTCATTTTTAGAGAAACATCCTCTGAAATAAGTCGTCATTCAAAGACACTGTTTTTTAAGGTTAATTGAAGAAAAAAGAATTTTAACGAGATTCGTGATTTCTCTAATATCACTAAAAGTACGTGTAATTTATTTTATATCATTTTTCAATGTGTATTCAACTCAGATCTCGATATTACCATTTTATCTGGAACAATTTAGTAAAAATCATTGTAGGCACTGTTATAGTATTTTTTCAGTTCCACAATAATTATAATATACCGAATGCAAACTGATTTTAAATTTCAAAAATTCTGTTTATAGTATTTAATAAATAGACTGAGGATTTTTGTGCATTTATGGGAAACTTAAAAGTGCAGAATTATAAAATATTAGAATTACAATGCTTTCTATGATAACGAAATAATTTTTTGGCAATGTTTCAATTTTGTTTTAACACTAGAACTACCGACGATTACTGGATATGTAATTATTTGTACCAAACCAGTCAAAATGACTGGTTATATTCGTTATGCAATGGAAATTACCTTTATTTATATTTTTTTAATTTTTACATAATATTATACATGTTTATATTAATTAGAGGTACACTATTTGCATCCTTAACAATAGTAAATTTATTACTAGCGAAGATAGTTCTTGCAAATGGAGATAGAGGCATTTTTGAATATATATTGTAGGTTATGTAATAAAAATTACCTTGATTCATATTTTTGTCATTTTTATATTATATTATGCATAGTTATATTACTTACAAGTACACTATTTTCATTCTTAACAATAGTAAATTTATTACTAGCGAAGATAGTTCTTGCAAATGGAGATAGAGGCATTTTTGAATATATATTGTAGGTTATGTAATAAAAATTACCTTGATTTATACTTTTGTAATTTTTATATTATATTATGCATAGTTATATTACTTACAAGTACACTATTTTCATTCTTAACAATAGTAAATTTATTACTAGCGAAGATAGTTCTTGCAAATGGAGGCAAAGATCTTTTTGGATATACATTTCCCGCAGAAATATTTTTTGCATTTATAGCAGGTATTATTGGTTTTGTTATTTCTGCAATGTCCAATTTGACGTCATCTATGTTTATCCGAATTTTGTGTCGTATTTATCGATATTCTATCTAACATTCGTTCTTCTTATAATTCTCTAGCAAGCTCTTCAGCTAATTGAAACAAATCGTGACACAAATTGAAATATAAAATAACATTACGATTATCAGTTATAAACAGATTTGTGCACGCCTATTTAAAGCCACGATTGACGTCGATGGTACTGCAAAATACCAATCGAAATAACTGGTTGCGGTATATCTAGGTATAGTATATATATACGTAACTTTAAAAAGGGCACGCGAGAGAGGAACTCAAATTAATAAACTTAATGCTTTGGATATTATACTAAAAATCACAAAGAAATTTCTGAAATGCAGAATTAGAATTTTGAATAAATTTTAAATGAAAATTTAAAACCAGTCATTTTAACTAGTTTGGTAGTCCTAGTGTTAAGTATGATTTACATGAAAAATTGGGCAAAAGGAGCAGAGTAATTGGAAACAGTTGGTAAGCTTAATTGTTCAGATATTGAACGAAGAATCAAAACGTAAATTCTTGAAATTTATCTCCTATTCTTTTAATTCTTTCTCGTCCCGCTATCAATCTCTAGATAACGAAAACTATTTACCAAATGAAAGATAGCGATCTTCTTTCACTCGTTTCGAATAAATGAAATTCACAAATCATTCACGATACAGATACCATTGTAGGAGTACCGTAAACAAAAATATCAACGATAAACAACGTTAGAAGATAGATTTATCACGTAACAATTTATCCTCCACTTACGATAGCGTTTTCTACGCCTCAACTTCTGTTAAATATACATCTAACTGAAATTTAATTGATACGCTTCTCAGGTTCCATTCAAGAACTGTTTACTTTATCACATGTGACTCTGGTAATTGATTAATTATGTATATATACGCATTTACACAGCCTTCGATATTCTCTTCCTTCTCACTTTCGTAGCAGTACACCTCGTAGCGAGAACTCGTGACAGAAATTTTCTTCAGCGACGAAGAAACAGCTGCAATATAAAAATAAGCTTAGTAGAGTGTGTAAACGTTTGTACTAATAATTGAATTGAATATATGAAGATATTATATGAAGATTAAATTGGGATAAAATAACAATAGCAGAGAAGTAAGGAAAAATCTTGAAAACGCTTATAGGAGCCAATAGCAATGAAAGGGTTAAAGACCATCGGAATTGTGACAGAGATAAGGATCATAATCTTCGTACGACACCACCAGGATATGAGATCCATTTTCGTTTCTCGAGTTAGGTTATGTTAGAAAAGTCCAAAAAGAATTTGTTTCGTTATAAAAAAAAAGAAAAAAGAAAAAATACTATTTATATCGATTATGAAATGTTCTTGAAAATTTTCGAAATTTATGAAAATATCTAGGATCCTCTTTTGTGAAATTTATTCCACACATTTATAGAAATGTGTACAAATTGTTTGTATTAAGAAAGTTTATTAATAAACCGAGTTCTACCACGTTTTCTTTGGAATAATTAACTGTTCGAATACTTTTTACACTTACTGTAGAAAAAAAGAAGTATTTTATTTAATTCTGTAAATTGTGTTTTTCTAAATCTGAGTCAAATGTTTGAAATGATGAAAATTTCTCTCTAAGTTCGGCTCTTCCGCGAATATTTCACCTTGCATCACTCTTGAAGCCATAAACACTGGTCAACCAGATATGTAAATGATGCAATCGGCGTATGCATTATGGTACACAAGTTCGTGTGAGTTTACTGACGTAACTTTTGACTGCGCAGCTAAAACCGGATTGTTCTATACCGTAAACGATGTAATCGAATCTCTGGCGTCCGTGAAATAAATAATCGTGCTATTTTCGACTGATAATAATTCCTGTATAAGCATTAAATAATAAAAATATGACACTGTTCTGTATCATAAGTTTTTATAACCAAATGTATTGTTTATTACTTCAAACGTTAATTCGTAACGATCAACTTTCTATCGTATTCTTTTGTAATAATTATTTGTGAAAATTCGCTGCAAAAATTACGATTCATCTTGTTTTTTATAAGGAATTTTGAAAATAAACTGGATATTTTCAATTTGAGTAAATCGAAATGTGTTTCGTTAGGTTTGCTTTGTTTGTATGGATCATTTCTTGTTTTTTTTTCTTAACAAAATGTTAAAGATACATTGGATATTTTTAATTTAGGTCAATTAAAATATTTATTTCGCTATGTGGAAAATTTGTTGCTTTTTTATAATAGAATCAAAAGATTATTAATTTTTCTAATCTCGTGAGTCGATTAGATTCATACGTGAAGAATCTTTCGATATTCTCTGATATAAACGTTTATACTAGAGTTATAATACATTCTTTATCACTGTAGAAATTTTATTTAAACATCTAAAAAAAAATTTGGTGATTAGAAATTTTTTAATCAAACTTCCTTACATTTTTCTATTCCTTCTGTAATGTTATTTACTGTTTTTAAACGTCTTTTCAGCGATCGTTTATCAGTCATATATAAATTCCGATTTTTTGTGCACATTCATATCTTTGAGAATATAGAAAAAAAAGTAAAATTTTAGTAGAAAATTATTTCATCTAACAGATATTATAATTTGAATATTTTACATATTTCTTTATATTTGGTGCATTTTGTGTGGAATTTTGCACCACTAAATCTGATCATATAATATTTACGAAAATATAAACAAGCATAGCTTCGTCGTTTTCGTATAATTTGGAAATGGAAGCGTTAAAAAACATTATCAGTGTGACTATTTTCTAATTCATATATAATTATTATAATTAATATTTACTAATAAATCAATTAGGCTATTCTTTGCCCCAAAATTAATTATAATTGATTATCATAATTATCATAAGAATATAAATCATTCATAGATTCTTTTTTCTTTAATTCAACCATAAAAAGGCCCTCACTCAATCTCGTTAAAAACGATCCTTGCAATTACCCATAATAATTTCATTAAAATAAACGAATCTCATTTAAAATTAAATTATTTTTAATACGTTCTGTTTATAGTAATATTATCTAAAAGATATGTATTTATTGTATTAATTAAATTTCAAATTTAAATTAACATTCTTATTAACAGCTTTTATTTCACTTTTATTTATAATTAGAATACCAATTAAATTTAATAGAATTTGATTTAATTGAAGTCCAAATTAATTTCTAAATTTACTATCGAATATTTTATATCAACAAGAATTTCGTGTGCAAGTTTCTTATTGACAGTATTTTCATATCCATTTATATTTTATTTAATTTTTATTTCTTATATCGGTTTTTAGTTACTGTAAACGAAAGAAATATCTAAAGAAAATGAGTAAATCAGCGAAGAGCATATTACAGGAGTAATTGTATTACAAAATAGAATTTTAGGATATTAGAAAACGACAAAGAGAGAGAGAGAGAGAGAGAGAGAGAGGGATTATAGAATTAAGATTCAACCAGCACAACTGTTTCCGACTTATTTCGCGTGTAATAGAATTTACATTAATTTCGCTGCCAGCTTGCATACGAATTCAGATTTCCACGGATTATAACCTATGCTGTTCGCCGCAGCATTTATTTAAACCAAACGAAACACGCTGAAATTAAAGTTACACTAGATGGAACAAATATAACGCGCTCGTAAAATCAGTCAGGTGTTAAAGTACACGTGTGTTTAAATATTCTAACAAAAGAATCAGCAGAAATCTAAGAAAATAAAGTCCCAGAATATCAGTCCGGGACGTGTAATGTATTTACCGCTTCTCTGTTATCTTCCATACGTAATAGATGTCGCTCTAACTTTAAAACTACATATTTTTCGATGTGAAAGAAAATTCAAACTTTCTTACAACAACAGTGGAGGAAAATTTTGTATTTAAACGAACAATTTCTATGAATTTAATAACACTGTCTTGTAAGCCATAAAAAAAAAACCATTGAATTTTGTATTATAAATATTTTTCTACATCCACTATAGGTTATTTCAATAAGAGCGATAGAACTTCGAATTGAAATGGAACGAAAAATATAGAAAATAATCGAATCCTCGTTATTTATATAATAAAGTACATTTAATGGCATTATAAATTCAGTGGTGAAAAATTCTAATATGGATAAATATATAAGATACCTAAATTATTGTGGTTTTCATAATACTTGTTAGTAAAAGTTCCATTTCTCTTCCAGAAAGAAATTTCTCTTTTCTTTCTTTCATTTCTCTCATACTCTCAAAAACGCGAATTTACAAAAATAAGACTCACCTGTTAAATAAACTTCCTGAGAGAGAGAAAAAAAAAAGGAGAAACTCGTCTCTTTTCTTCTTCAAAGTGAATTTTCACGATAAATTCTCTTGACTCGAATATTCGTAAGTGAATGTTTCTTCTTGGAACAACAGCTTCAGCGAAGCCGCAATTTAATCGCGATACCAACATCGTTACCGAAATTTTCACCAGTCGTGTAATCAGTGGGAACTCCTGTACAGAAATACACGTACACACATATCCCACATATTATGGAGAATAGAGAGGCAGCACACAGGGACAAGGGGATCGGTTAGATCCCCTGCCAGAGTATTCTAAACGCAAGACATAATCTCTGTCGGCCTGGTTTAGGCACGTATTCGAAGGTGGACATCTAGTGATTTCCAACAGCACAAACGAACTGTCTGAATACGAGATAATGTTGCGCGTAGTCCGATTACGAAGTTGCCCCTTTAACAATATGGATGGAATATATGCATGATAATACCGAAACCAACCCTTTTGATCTGTTTCGGCGTTTCCACGAATCATTCTACATATCTCAACTACAAATCTCCAGTCGAGCACAAACCCATTCTACCAGTCGATTGTTTTGCTTGTTTTCTCTTTGAAACTTAATCTACTGGTCACTGATAAAAAAAAAAAAGAATTAAATATCTGCTTGGAGAACAGAGAAATTTCACTGGAAGGGTGAAAAAATCAGTTGAATTCGCATTACAGCTCTAAATACACTACTGACTTCATAAACCAGGATTTCTTAAGCTGTTTCTTTTCTTTTTACTTTCGATTTTGCTTAGACCATTCAAATTTTGCAATTCAAAAGGAAAACGAGCACGAGAATCTCAGTTTCTCCACTAACAATCTTTTCCAAAAACAAAAAAAGGGAAAAATCCCAGAGGTGCATCCATTTGTTGCGCAAAAGGAAACAAGCTTTCGGGCCAAAAGTTCGACGCAAGCTAGCAACACGGGGTTGCAGTTGGTAGAGATGAAACGGGACAAACATACAAGGAGAGAAGAAAGACATAGAGAGAGAGAGAGAGAGAGAGAAACAGGAGAGAAGGGAGCTGCTGGAACAAAATTCATTTGGCCAAATTAAACAGAGTTTAGCAATTTGCGCTTAATCCATTTGTCGGGGATCCGGCGTCCGTCAGTCCGTCCGTGTGCTTCATCCCTCTCGCTTTCCAGCTCTACTCTTAACACGACCACCACTATGCACCCTTTCTTTGCTGGCCCTTCCACGTTTCACCTTACTCCTGTCGATACTAATCCCACCCTCTCCACTTCTCTCGTTCTGCTTCAACCTTTCTCTTTCTCTGTGTTTCTCTGTGTTTCTCTCTCTCTCTCGTTTTCTCTCGCTATGTACCGTTCCCTCTGATCGTTCTCTTTGTTCCACGTGATTCACCGGTACCACTTTGAAACCGGTGTCTCGCGAATTTCCGGTACACACAAAGGCACGTTAATAAATTACAGCCTCGCTGTGTACGATATTTACCACGACACAACAGTGTGTAAACGGGAAATTTCGTTTTTCAGGGAAAGAAGAGAGTCGATGGAGCCTCGACACTGTGCATCTGTCTTCGAAAGACGGTTCCTCTGCGTGCCACCGACGAAAGGGTAAGGATTATACTGTTTTTCCACGTGCAAAATGAATCTGTTCTATGGTGGATCGAGAACATCTTATTTTATCGATACTAAGCCACAGAGTATGGTTTCAAGTTGTTCATCGATCGATCGGAAAGATATGGTTTATATGTTTTTGTCGGTTTCTTTTCGGTTTGATTCGTTTCGTTGTGGAGGATTTATTTTAAAGATTGATTGTAAATGTGGACTGGAAAATATTTGTGTTACCGATAATCTTGTGTGATATGATTTTCTGTTAAATTTAAAATTTGTAGAATTTATCGAGCAAATGGGTATTAATATTTATAGTAGAAATCCAATGATAAAAGCATCTACGACCAAATTAACAAGTTCGATAAAGTCGAAAGAATCTGATTTTGTAAAAACTGTGTTTGAAAGAAATCTATGAAAAACTTTGGGATCGTTAATGCAATTTTCGAAATTTTGTAGACGGTTCAGTTTGTTGATGAATTAACGAACTTTTCTTACGTGTGTGTATAATATATTCTATGCACAGATATAATATTTAACACGTATGAAACGATGCATAAATGAAAAAAAGAGTATCCTAAATTAACTATTTTTTTAAATTCTTATAAACCAATTGAGACACTTGAGCTAATTTTTTGTCACGTTTGCAAAATGTTAAGTATCATGTGAATAAATATAAATAAGGTAGTTTTGCATAAAAAAATAAATATTCAGGTATAAGTTTTTTTTTTTTTATATTTTTATTTAAGGTATTTCTTTGATGATTATTATAAAGCAATAGAAAAAGAATTAAACTCACTTTTTCTCACGTGAACACAATGTATCTGTATTGAAAAATCAAATGTAACGTAACACGATGCAACGATGAAATTTATGGCAATATAAAATTAAACAGAGGCTACACCGATTCGAAGTCTGACCCATGGCGTCGCGTCAGCCTAATTTCTAGAGTGTCCTGAAAGCGATAAATCTACAAGCAGGACGTAGAGATATATCGTCCTGAATTTTCTACTTTTTTTTTTTCATCCACGTCAAACTTTATATTAGATGTACTTTGTACAATATATTAGAAATGGAAGAGTTTTCGAACATACGTTTTTATGAAACTGTTTTACCATTAGGAATAATAAAATTATAATAAAATATCGGTATATCAAAGTTTGCTCACATATTTCCGAGTTAGTTTGTATATTTTCCCCTTTTTTCTACGTTAAGTAATTGATTTAACAATAATTGTATCGCACATGGATATTTTATATTAAAAAGTATTTGCACGAAACATTTTACTGCTAACAAATGAGAAAAGGATAATAGTATGTATTTTCTTAACGTATTAAAAAAGAAAAAAGTAGTGGTTTAAAGATTGAAGCATTTTTCTTAACTTATTAAGAAAAAAAGAAATTGTGGATCACTGATTGATACAATTTTTGTTAACTTATTAAAATAAAAGAAATAGCGAATTACTCGTGAGTACAATTGTGAACGTAAACTACATTTTTCTTAACTTACTAAAGAGTAAAGTTGATCATTCATTGCTATAATTTTTTATGTAAACTATGTACATTTTTCCTAATTTGTTAAAACAAAAGAAGAGAATAGTGGATCATTCATTGCTATAATTTTCGATTTAAACTACAACTATTCTTAACATACCAGAAAAAGAAAGAAAGAAAATAGCGTATCACTGCCAATTGGCACACCTAATACATCAAAAATTTCGAACTGTATCTTCACTTTGTCGGCGTGCCATTGGAAAGCAGTGTAACAGGCGAAAAAACGAGAAATAGAAAAAGAGAGAGAGAGAGGAAGCCAGCTCGTTCCATAAAACACATTTTATCCTTCTCCAGTCGTACCCTTCACGAATCGAGTCTTTTAGCTACCTGGTTTACATCGCACGAACCGAGACTCTCCTATCTTATTATCACGGAATTGTTTCTCAGCCCTCTCTCGTTCATCCCCTACCATCTTCTCCTCTTCTCTTTCTCTTTCTTATTGTCGTTCCAACCTCGAACCAAAGATCTCCGTCCTTTTCTCTATTTAGAAGGATGCTGGAAGCAAGCAACAGCGAAGCCAACTTAAGTGTATTGGCAGTTGTGTCCACCTTTTATTTTCATCCAATCGGGCGAGGACCTTTAAGATCACTCCGTTGGAAACCGTAGAGTGCTCCTCGAACCGAATGTTTCTGGTTTCGGGGACTCTAGAGACTCTCGACTCTTAAATGCATAGATCTTGCTCATTTTAAAGCAGCACTGAAAGTATCAGGAAAGTGCTTTTCCTTCAAACACGCTGCTTATCGTCTTTTATTCCTCATCGAATATGTATATTGCTCTTTAACAAGTTTCTAAGATAGCATCGATAAAAAAAAAAAGAAAAAGGAAAAAAGAAGTTCCTGGCTAGAAACGCTTTCTCTCGTCCGATTATCGACCGTGAAAAATCTTCACTTAAATTATCTGAATATCATAAATTCCTTATTCCTCGCGCTTGGATTTATTCTCGACAAGTTTTTATTACAACTCGTGTCATAAACGTACCAATCCTGTGATGTTTGAATATTTTCACAGTTTAAGGACGAAATTACGTTCCATTTTTGATTGATATATAATACAGTTTAATAAGTTGAACAAAAAGATTCGTTCACCCTCGTCAATTTCAAATTATAGCAATTTCTTCGCGATTTTCTCCAAAATTGTTGCTTGTGTCATTCGATAAACTAACTTTTCACAAAAATCCAAACTGTTTCAACTGTGTCCAAATATTAACGAGAGTCACTCTATGTATATTCAAGTATTGTATCATAAAAATCATCGACGAGTTTCGCAATAAATCCTGAAATAAGAGTATCTGGCTGTGATAAATGGTCGTTAATGTTCACCATTGCTAAACAAACTCATACGAAACAAAAAAAAGAAAATCAAGAAAAATAAGGAACGATCTTCTGAGTTAAAAAGTTCTATTTTAAACAGTGTCAACTTTCCTGTCCCCAAGCTTCCCAGAAATTCATTTCATTATCCTCATTTGTCCAAACGAGAGGATCATTCTGTTTCCGGTTGCATTACAATTTCCAAGAGAACAACATACAAAGTGAGAGAGATAAAGGGAGAAAGAGAGGGTCATCGAACGAAACGTGTCCACTTTGTTATCACCTCTGTCCGTTTCTATCGATACCGAAAATTAGTCGAACACAGAGCCAACGTTCCGACTAATTTTTCGGCGTTTGGTTCGATTCGCATCTGGTAAAGCGACACCTGGCCTTCGACGCATTATCGTCCGCGATTTGCCCGGAATTCATGGAGTTTGTACAACGTTCCATTTATCAGTATCCCCTAGAAATTTCGCCTGTGTTACGTAGTCCTGTAATCGCGCCTGTACGCCTGTAACGCGAGGCCCTCGCGTGTGTTTTGTAACCGTAGAACGATTTACTGATGAAACTGATCGACTGAAAAAGCACGATTGCTACTTCGGCGGTTGTGTCGTTTCTCTTTGTCTATGTTGTGACACGTGTAGAGAACATCGATGAAGCAGAGTGGTGAAAATAACTGTTTTCATGAGCGAAGATTCATTCCGAGAGACCGTTTGACGTTTTGGAAACGGATATACAGGATTTTTTCTAACTGTTGGTACAATAGAGTGGTTCTATGTGCAAAAATAAGTCGAAAATGGAGAATAAAATAAAGTACACCTAGACGTTGTCAATGAAAAATCTGTAATAATGTAGATTGGACGTATTATTAATTAAACACGTATTAATCTTTTAAATGCACTTTCTATTTGTATACAATTTGTTTACAGAAAGAACTAATTTTCATAGAGATATCGCGTCTATGATGTTGTGGTACAGATTGTATTTCATGCACTCGAAAGTCGGAAATAATTCATTTACACGTCTAATGATAATATCACGTAATAAACGAGAGTTGATCGTAGGTTTTCGAGCAGCTGTGAAGAACAAGGAAGAAAGAAAAGTGAACCGAGAAGAAAGAAAACTGGAATTTCCTCTTCGAAAGATGACTTCATAGGCCAGGTTGGCGACGCGTATTCTTGGGGAAATAACACACATTTGCGCTGTTATTGCTTGAGAATACACGTAGTTTGCCTGGTCGTTCACATCACGCACTACAATCTACTGTATCTTTGTATTTAACCCTTTCGCTACGACAGATTTCAATAAAAAGGTAGATATTCAATTTTCAATCGTAAGATTTGTCAAATTGCCTTCGACAGTTTGAAAATTAAAAGTTTTCGAATTTGTACAAATCTAAGATTTGTTTCGTTCAATTAAAATGGAAGTGCTCAATTAATTTAAGGGAAAAAGCAGCAATAGAAGAGTTCGAGCCTTTTCAAAACGCCTATTGGCGCCAACAGTAACCAAAGGGTTAAAACAATTCGAATGTAAATGGCGTTTAAATAAGAAAATACACCTATCCTCCGATTTACACGGAAAGTCGATTCGAAATTACAGCTTTCTCTATGGAAAACTGTGAAAATTAAAAGAAAAATCAAAATGCACATAATTTGCTCGTTTATTTCAACGTAGAGTGAAAATGAAGTAAGTTGAATGTTCAATTAACTAATTAACCTCTACAGAAACGATATTTCTAAAGTTAGAAAAAAATGTAAAAAAAATACAATTATATTTTCAATATTAATTATTTTGGATATTATTTTAAACAAACATATTAACGAACGATAATAAAAAAAAATGACTGCACAAATATGTCCAAATATGTGCCTAGCATAAATTTTGATTTTTGATAATCCATTATTTCGAAAACACTGTAAAAATACCGTATAAATAGGTGAATAGGTGTAATACCAAATAATGTATACTAATTTTAAATAATTAATGTAATACAAATTTTAAACTATTATAAATAATTAATGTAATACAAATTTGTAACTATTGCATTGTTAGAATAAACAACTTCTTAATTATATATTGTAATAAAGTACAATTACCATTGGATAATATAATCGCGAGGATTTTTTCTTTCTAAACTTGTCAGTTGCATATTTTATACACCGTGCAATTTTTAATGTCGTTCCATTGCTTCCCTCGATCGATCCTATTTACATGGCATTATTATATCTTGTTATCGCGAGCAGAAAGAAGCGTTTCTTATAAAATGTAGTTGTGTAAAAAGAAAATGAACGGCGGGAAAAATAAAGATCGAACAGCCTTCTCTATATTGCTCCCTTAACGTTCCCTTCCTTTGTTCCTTTAAAAACCCTTCCAATTCGTCTCTCGAGCGACTAAAACTAATAATTGGCAATAATAAAATCGAGAAAAGTAATAGATGCATCCATTATCGCGTCATTAGAGCGAAAAGTGAACGATGGAAATAAAATTATTTTTATTTTACCGTTGACAGTGTATATTATACGAAATATCGAATTCAGTGGAATTTTTTGTGTGAAAAATGTACATCCAGAAATTGTGTGAAGAATGTATAATGATTTTTTACTCGATTTTCATTTAAGTACTTGTGTGTGATTAAATTGTATGGAAAAATAAATTAGTTGTAAAATGAACTTATTTCCCTTCCCATAAAAAAATCGTGCACAATTATTTTGATTCACTTTAGCAGTGAATTATCGAAATTTTTAATCTTGTGCAAGGAGTAAATATATATATATATATGTATATAATGTACTGACGTATTTCTATGTCAGATAAAAATATTTTATATTTGAGGAAATAATTATCTTACTATTTAAAGAAGCTAAACTTTAAAGTTATAAATTTATCGATAATTCTTTCATTCAGCTGTTTTCATTGAACATTCGAATAAACGTTAGCGTATTATTCTTTTCTAATCAATGAACATTTCAGTAAGTTTCTTTTAATCTATCAAGTATACTTGATATTGCAAGATTCAATTAAATACAATGATAGTTTTAACAATATTTAACGCGAAAGTTGTATGTCAAATTATAATTATCATACGATTTATCATATTCTATGAATTGCTGCCATGAAACGTTGTTATAAACTATTATATGAAAAATGGAAATTCTACAGAATTGTTATAGAAGTAAAATTAGTTTGGTGATAATGTAGTTCTTTATACCTTATCACGAATTGCTCCAGAATTTTTGCGAATCAATTTTCATCGAGGTATTGTTCACACGGAAACACATGCACCGCGAATTTCACTTTATTTATCAACTTGTTCTCATTTAAAGTTCACCGGTACAATTGAACTTGCTCCCCGTGTTCACGACTTTTTAATAGCTAATACAAACTTTTTTGACCTTAATCACGCAGATAATAAATATGCAAAGAGACTCGTTCGGTTTTCATCTCAATGTATCCCCGCTAAAATTTCATCCTACCAACCTTTCCATTTGTAACCTAATCCCCAACGGAAAGTTTCTGATTAAACAAAGAAAGTTTATGATTAACAAAAATTACCGAAAACGGCAAGCAGTTCCTTCGTGACAAATTCTAACGAATATATCAGATTTTACTGTGAACTACATCATCGTCACTTTGTATTCAAGCATGCATACATTGTTTTAAATCGAAAACAAATTACGATTATTAAAAAATAATCAATCTTCGTCAAGAATAAAGTTGCCCGTATTATATTCTTCGGATACATTTTTTGAAAATTTTAATATGCTAATTAAAATACTCGATTTTAAGCCTAACCTTGCTAAAGTATCAAAATTTTCGCTATTATGCAATATTTACGACGAAAAATAGGAATATTTCTTTCTACGAATAAAAATATACACTATCAACGGTTATTTGGATGGTTAATCGTTTTAGAAATATTTTTTTTTCTACGTTACGACGAAAAATGTTTCACATCCACAGCATACGGAATCCAACATTCGAGTGCTATCATTTTCCAGGCAAATTTAAACCACCAGAATTTTGGAAGGACGTTTATTTAATTAATGATATATTAACTACTATTTTCAACAATTCTCCATCTATTAGACAGCTTTTCAATTCAATTCTTATGTGCACGGAATACTTTTTCGCGTAGCGTAGATTTTGATATTGATTTGTATAATTAAGTAACTATTTCAATTCTTCAGCCACGTCGAATCGAAACGAGACATCATTATTACAGTGTTTGAAACGCGGAACTGAGGAACGTTCTACAGTGACGAATTATTTCGCGTTTCACGAAAAAAAGAGGGGAAAAAAGGGAAATAGGTAGAGTTGGCGAGTTTCACCGCGAAAGAATCACAGAACGGCGGCAGGGAGAGAACGGATGTTAGGAGAGGGAAAATACGGAGTAAGTTTCCGTGACGTGTAAATCACACTTTACCGAGAGCTTTTGAGTCTGGCAGCAAGGTTAGTTGAAAAGTTAACAGGCCGAGGAATGAGAGGGCCGCGTTTTCGCGCGGTTCTGCCTGTCGTCGTTGCGTACCGCTTTTACTTAATGCTTTTCAGTTCTTCTCCAGAGGTGTTAAGTAACGAGCTTGTTGTATATATGAATGCCACCAGTAAAAACGAAGCAATTCTCACCGGTGATTCTGTTCAGGAATTTCTTGTTTCTTTTCTTTTCCTTCTCTCTCTCTCTCTCTCTCATAGAGAAATAATGATTGATCTGAAGAATTCTATACGCTGATCCTAAAGTATATAGTATTAATACCGAATTGCTGAAAAAAAGTGAAAGAGATAAGTAAAAGAGCTCAAAAATTATTGAAACAAAGACACAAGAGATTGCCAATGAAGCAGAAGGATTGATCTATGAATCCAAAATAGCAGATTGAAGTTCAAATATAAAAAATCAGTCTACCAGAGAAGAATTTTATTTTAAAACTTTGTTTTTTTAACTGGTTAACACAAGATATCCGGAACTATACATGTGATTTCGTTCAACTTCTCAGGGAATATTATCGGTAAAGCATTCTATACTGTATCATAGGGTTTTCTTGATATCTTAATTATTTAATTTCTAATAACTATTTGAACTTGATTTTTTTTTAGTAAAAAGAAATCTATCCGGTTTAACCCTTTGACTACTGCTGGCGCCTATGAACGTTTTGGAAATTTGTTACTCACATTCTTCTGTTATTACTCTTTCCTCGTTTCTATTTTAATTTAATAAAATAAATTTTAGATTTTTATAAATTTGACAATTATTCATTTTCAAACTTTCGAAGACAATTTAACAAATTTTACGAGTGAAAATTGTACGTCTACCTATCTACTGAAATCTGCTGTGGTGAAAGGGTTAAAGTGTTGTTATTTCTATGGTATATTAAAATTTTGTTTAAATCGTAGGTTGTAGATAATACATTCTTATTTATGAAATAAAAAGAACTTTTCATTTTAGATACTCCTATCTTTGACAATCAATGCTCAAACATACGCTTGTTTCAGAATTAGAGAATAACACCGCCATTTTGTAGCTCGTTTAATATAAATAAATTGAAGAACAAAGGCGAAAATTGTGTAAATGTAGGTAACCTTAATGTTACCTAATGTAACAATAAAATAAAAATACAAAAGAAGAAACAAATGGCATAATATTGCTCTAATCATTGATTCGAAGGATAATCGTATTTTCAATAGGATACACAATGTTAATGTTACCTGATACAACCGTAAAATAAAAATACAAAAGAAGAAACAAATGACACAATATTTCTCTAATCATTGATTCGAAGAATAATCGTACTTTTGATAGAATACACAATGTTAATGTTACCTAAAGTAATCATAAAGTAAAAATAGAAAAAGAAGAAGCAAATGACACAATATTTCTCTAATCATTGATTCAAAGGATAATCGTATTTTCGATAGGATACACCTCTATGAAAGGAACGCGGCGAGTTCGTCACACAGGAAGAAATTTACAGAAAAATGGAGGTATCGTCAAACACGTGCGTCGCGATTTCCTTGGAATCGAGCATTTTTCCAGGCTCACTGGCGGATCAAACGAAAAACATTCTTACCCCGGTACAATCGTAGCCCGTGCACACACGGATTTCCAAAGGATCCGCCGACGCATCCCGACGAAAAGTATTCGGGATCCGATGAATTCCGAATAGAAACGTCGCAGCTGGAATCCTGAAAAACGAAGCATCGAATGCAACTGGAATTTCGAGTACCTGCATACATCTCCCGCTACTTTTACCTTTATATTGATAGGATATAACAAGTATATATACATCACAATTTAGAATGGAGCTAAAAATTCAACTTTCGAAAATATTTCTCGGTCCTCTTTATTATATTGTTCTTTCTACATAGTAGTTCATTCTTAAGTTCAGGCTAGTTTCATATTATTACATATTCTATCCTACAGCATAATTATATTTTACAAATATATATGCAAATACAATGCAAAAGATGTGCTATATTGTTCAAAAAATAGATCACCCTCGAATATTAGGAAACTTTTTTCGAAAAACTATTTTGTCTAGGACCTAACCTAACCTAACCTAACTTTTTTCGAAAAACTATATTGTCTAGGACAAATAGATTCAAGGAAAGTCTCTCCTGGGATTCCATGTGACAATTCGAGACTTTGAAGTTCTAGGATTAACGAAACTATACTATTTTCAAAAGTTGTCGAGTTAAAGCTGTCCAAAAACGAACGCAAATATTTTTGAATCGATTTCGCGCAGATGCAAACACAATACAAAAGATATGCTACATTGTTCACAAAATAAACCACCCTTGAATATTAGGAAACTTTTTTCGAAAAACTATTTTGTCTAGGACTTAACCTAACCTAACCTAACCTAACTTTTTTCGAAAAACTATATTGTCTAGGACAAATAGGTTCAAGGAAAGTCTCTCCTGGGATTCCACGTGACAATTCGAGACTTGGAAGTTCTAGGATTAACGAAACAAGTACTATTTTCAAAAGTTGTCGAGTTAAAGCTGTCCAAAAACGAACGCAAACATTTCTGAATCGATTTCACAAAGAACTTTGGTGTATACACAAGAGACAAGGCAGATGTGTGACCGTAGTTTAGTTATACGATTAGAAAACAGAAGGACAACTGTATAGAGAAGTCGAATACAGTAATATAGACGAATATACCTGGTATACACTTTGTCAATGGTCCTTACGAGATATCTTCAATTACAAATCATCAAAGGGATTTAGGAGCAAGACCCAATTAGTTTAGGCATCTTGTAGCAGTAGCAGAGAGATGGAATTGAGAGAACGGTCTTCGAGAGAGCAAGCTGTCAATGGATAATACTGCATGCACTATCGAATTACGGACTAATTACAGCTAAGTAGCTCTAATCATAAGCACATATGTATGCACTATGCTCGAATAACACATTCTGACTGAGGATGAGTTTAATATCCTTTGCAGCTATTCGCTAAATGCATTCTAGGTATCTCCATAATTCCAATCAATCTTTAAGACACAGCTGCCTGAGAAATTACAAGTGATTTAGACGAATCATTAGGTAACCACGACCATTGTATCTCTTGTACATCTCTGTGGAATGCTTTAAGATCGTTTCCAAAGATACTCTGCGTTCGAAACCGTGAAACTGGAGTGTTTGTGATCAAATCTAGTTCAAAATTCTCGAAAATTGTAACAGTCGAACAATCTGAATTTTTGATTAATAAAGAATTAATAAGAATTAATATAATTAATAATTAATTCATAAAAATTAACGAAGTTACTCTCATTTACTAGACGTTTTATACCGTATAAAGAATCGAGGCAATTATATTAGACTGGACAAATTTCGTGCAGATTTCTAATAGAACGTTCAAGTAATTTGAACTTTTTTTAGGTTAGGTTAGGATTCAAGTTCACTACCACTTGTTTTTATAACTTTCTCCCAATACTCTATGAGCTGATACGTTCCACTCAAGTGGAAGTTTTACTTGAAAAACTAGATTAATTGCTGTGTTGATCTTACAATATCGTTTTTAACTCTTTGAGGTTAGGTGGGTTAGAAACTGTCCCACCTTTTGCTTGTGGTTTTTCTAGAAAAATATTGTTCAAGGCGGTTTTTCATCTCACTTAAAATTTCCGACTCTAAACTTTCTGGGTCAATTATGAACCATTTGAACAGTTACAATACGATCCCAATAGACAGCATAAATCTAATTTGCAATATTCCTAGCACTATTGCCTTTTATAAAGCAACACAACGTCACATGTTGCAAATGCAATCAAGAAGTCTTTGTAAAAACATCATTAGTTTGTAATTACTTGTAAATTAAGTGTCAGAATAAAAATGATTCTTTTTTAAAAACGTACACTCTTCATTTTCCCCTGTGACAATATTTAATTCTACACTAAGAAAAGTGTTTTTTCCTTATTTATGCTAAATGTCCGTACAGTACACGAATACAAGTGGTAGTAACAGTATATTTAATACAAAATAATCCATCGTTCACCTTAATTTTTCTATTTCTCCATAAAAAATCATTAATTAATTAGTAAAACATTTTATGCAATTTAATATTATATACACTAATTCATAAAAGTGTCTCCTTCTTCTAAAGAAGAAATTGTCCTGAAATTCCCTGACAATTCAGTTTGTCGTCAACCAACAAATGTTACGTGTTTCGAGCGAAACTTGTGCAATTAAACGATCATATTCCAGAAACCGTGAAGGACATTGAGACAAGATTCTGCGTATAAGACGAACAGAATGTGACGTGAAACAAACGTAAAAAAGAAAAAAGAAAGAAAAAAAAAAAGAGAAAACGACCTCGTGGTGTCGTTCCATGTGGCGACGCTATTCTCTCCTTGGCTATCGCGATAATTGTCGGGGTATGTTGGTCGCACGCACAACGTATATCTAACTGCTTCCTGTCAATCGATCGTCTAGCCACCGCCAAGGCAAATATAAGGCGTAAGAAGGAGCGGCCGTTTAAAGCCCGAATGCGCCCCATGGGACGTGTGCCCGGCGTCGACAGTAATAAATATGCAAAATACGGTTTACGAAGCGCATCCGGAAACCCATGGGTTCCCGTGGCCCGTATCCAGCAACCGGTGTCGCCACGAGACGTGCACACGCGAATGAACGAAATGGATTGGCAACGATCAAAATGATCGATACCATTGTATACAATTTATTCATCCCTGTTTACAAAATATCCTGTCAATGTTTAACACGTTAAACGCCACGCTGGTCAATGCAGATCGAAGTTAGACTTTTTATTTGGATCGTGTTAATTTTCAAATTTCGGAAATAGTTCCTCATCGTTCATCAATGGGTTCTGTTAAAACAGTTTAAACAAAGATAAGGCTTTCCAATGTGGGCGTTATAAAATGGCCACTTTCTTCGTTCAATTTATCGTAACATTCTTTGCAAAAATTGTCGAAACTGAATCGTTGAATAAGAAGTCTACAGAAATTAACGTGACGCTTAACATTTTAATTGCTACGTTGGTTATATATGATCGGCCATGGTTTTTCTTCTGTGACGCTATGGTGGTCATTGGTGACTTGAACTTTTTGCAATTGTAAAAATTGAATGGAAATTGACAGTTAGTGCATTTTGAATATAACAGATAAATAGAAGATACTTTGAAATAAAAAGTGTCCTATTGAATAATTAAAAATTTTTAGTAGAACATCAATAAAAAATTTGAAAGCCATTATATGCTTTAAATATATAAATATACTCAGCGTCCTGAGCGAAACATGTGATTTCGGCGTGGCAGTCAAAGGGTTAATGTGTTAATTAAGTTTATTATTGAGATGTATCGAAAAGTCCTTTCGAGTTGATTTGGCTTGCTTTTCTTAATAGACTTCCATTTTAGGTGGTTAATATGTTACGCGTTATGTGAATTCACGTTATAGTTATTTTATCGCATAATAAGTATAATTTGAAGTAACATTTTTGAAGTGATTATTGCTATGCCAACTTTTATCTTCTGTGATTTATTAAATAGGACAGTATTTTAAATACAAATGTTATACGCAGTTGATTAATAAAAGGAACAATATTATTAATGTATGTAAAAAATCTATTTCATGGAAGTTTAATAAAGGTTTTTATACAAATTTAAGTATTATGTTTCTTTAAGATTTTTTAAATTACATATATATAATAAACATATGTATAATGAATGACGTATATATAATAAACAATATTATTAATGTATGTAAGAAATCTTTTATTTCATTGAAACTTAATGAAAATGTTTTTATACAAATTTAGATATTGTGTTTGTTTAAGATTTTTTAAATTGCGTATAAAGGCACTTGATTAATAAAAAAGATAATATTATTAATGCATGTAAGAAATCTTTTATTTCACTGAAATTTAATAAACATGTTTTTATACAAATTTGTAGATTATGTTTCTTTAAGAATTTTTAAATGGTATTAATCAAATTCATTAACAGACACTGATATATCTTTTTAATTTAGTTTATACTTTTCTATTACTCCACTAATATAGTGGAACTAGCTCATTTTCTGATTCAGTGAGCACCAATCAAAGGGAGAGAAACCCTTTCTTTTTTAACTTTTTAGCTGACCAATTAAAAAAAAAAAAAAAAGGAAGAAGATGCTTCAGATTGCATTTATGTTGTGAGATAGTAAACACCCTAACCCTATTGATGTTAGGTTAGGGTGTTTCATAACCTCCAACGCTTGCGGACATTTTCTTGTAAAATATCCCTTAGGTTTACCTATAATTTTAAATATTCTTCTATAATTTGTCTTAGATCAACTTCCAGTAAACCGTTACTCCATCCACCGCTATTATTACATCTCGTAATAATGTCGTCAGGTAAGGTAGCTGAGAGCAACGGGCGCCTCATTTAATAAAAGCAAGAAGTCCGTTCGCGTCGCTACAAAGCCGTGCTGTTTACGTGGCTGGTGTGCTGCAATTATAATTATAATGCCATTGTTCTTGCCATCCATAGTGTACACCGGTTGGAACGACGATGGCTCGCGCGTGAGCACAAGGTTTTCGTGAAGACTGAACAAGCTAGCCGTCGTCATCGACGTGGACGAGGACGAGTATAACGAAAGCCACCGGTGAACACTGATGTCAAATTAGCAAATCAAATTTCCACGGGAATTATTTCAGTGCGAGCTGTTAAACAGCCCGCGGCGAAGCGAGAACCACGGAGACGAAGCAGCGCGTGTACAGAAGCATAGAAGCTGCTGAATTTAATTCCCGTTTGTCGAAAAAGAAAATAACGATGGCTTGTTCACCTTAAAATCCCAGCCACAGCTCCCTTTCTCCGTGGAGAATTTTGCATTAATCTAATTAATCGACCACTCGGACAATTGACACGTTCTATTCCGTAGAACTTGTTTCTTAACACTTTACCGACCGGAAGCCTATTAATCGGCTTTTTGTTGCCAACGTTTATCAACTTAGGGAGCTTATTAATCGGTTTCTTATTGCCACAAATTAATGAATTACCTTATAATAAGAGAAAGTGAACGATATATAGTAAGTTCTCTTACGAGTTTTGATTGAAAATTTTCAGAGCTGTAAAAATAAGCGCGATAGCAAAAACCGCGCCACTATTGAATCGCATGAGCCGGTCGATAAAGTATTAACACCTTGATCTCTTACCATAGATCAGATACGTTTCTATTAACCGTTTGAGTGCCATGGACCTTTGTAAAAATTTTGTTGAAGAATACCAAGCGGCGTGATCGCGCTTCTTTCCTTTCTTTTTCTCGTTTACGTAATTTCTAATTTTTAGTAAATGAAGAAGTTCGTTTTAACAACAGCTCGATGCTTACGAAAGCATAGATTTTCATTTAGTACAACCTTGATAAATACGAATTTACTAATAGTAGATTTACTAATAGCAAATCTGTCATCGACAAAGTTCAAACGTGTTGCTAGTTTGATTCTACAGAGCGATTGGCTGGCACTTTTGTGCACTAAACAGGAGAACTTGGCACTCAAACGTTACAAACACTATCCACTAGCTTACTGAAAGCTTTGTTTCGAATATCCACCTAGGTTTTATCCATTATTTTAAATTTCACGATATTTTCAGCAAATGATTCTCTTGATCGTAAAATTTCTTTGCTAAAATTCCCCCTGTTAAGGTTTTCAAATAATTTCTTTGTTAAGGTTCTCGGGACTTAATGTTAGCCATGGTGATAATTCTACTCTAAAATCCTGAATCCACTTTTTCGTATGATGATACAAGTAAATACACAGCTGTATAAGCGTTGAATATTTTATCTATTCAATACAATAACGAAAGGATTAATGAAATGAATATTTGGAAATTTTACCGGAATCGTCAGTTGAAAATGCAGACCTATTTACTTTCTGACACGTGAGATTATGCTAGACCTGTATTACATCGATTACAAAGACGTTCATGAATATTTAAATAGGATAGTGCAGTTCAATATCTCACGGCGAGCTGATGCGCCTGAATGGATAATGACGCCTACAATTTTCCAGCCGGACGAAATGTTAGGTGTGGCTGCTTCTCGGTGAAAACGATTACCATTCCGCCGTGAATTTCTCCGATCAATGCGACTTTCCAAATGCGAATAGTTAAAGAAGACAATTCTACGAATTGTACAAAGAAAAGAATAAAAAATAAAAAAAAAAGGAATTGTTAATTATTCAGTTTCTATATTGTACCGTAAACTGAGAGAACTTTGGCAGATTTTTGTAACATTTTGTTATGTAACGTAAAAAATTAACATTTTTACATCTGCTTTAAATATCCCATTGTAATATTATATCCTTCGTGATTGTACTGCATATGTGAAAATGTATACAATTTTTGTCCTTTTCCTTTTGTAATACATGTTCATACTAAGCTGACCGATCCAGATTTACCAATATTGAAAAAAAAAAGGGAAAAATAGATATGCTTGATATATTTGTGGATTTTGTGTAAATTTGTTTTTATGGAGATCAGAGAATCTTATTGCCAGTATTTTTTACAAATTTGAAGGCAAATGTTGGAAGATAAAAAGACCAAACATATTTAAAAAAAAATAAAACAGATAGTGTAAATGTCTTTGACCATTTTTAATTTTTAAATTTGTATTCTATCACTCATTATTTACGTGAAAATCAAAGAATTTTGTCTCCAATATTTTTCACAAATTTCAAGGCAAATGTCGCAAAATAAAAAACCAAACGAATTGGAAAAAGTAGAACAGATAGTGTAAATGTGTCTTTGACCATTTTTAATTTATAAATTTGCATTCTGAAGATCAGAAAATCTTGTCGCCAGTATTTTTCACAACTTTGAAGGCATATATTGGAAAACAAAAGAACCAAACAAATTAAAAAAATGAAAATAGATAATATAAATGTATTTTTGACCATCTTTGATATTCAAATTTGCACTTCATCACTCATTATTCACACAAAAATCAATATATCGTTTGTTCATCTAGTTGTGTGAATGAAATCAAATACGTAATACCGGCCAAAAAACGCTGATTAATTGAAATCACGCAAACGTGACAGTGGTCATCGTTAAAAGTGTTAAGTTTGGCACAGAAAATTCATGCGAACCAGATTCATCATTACCACTTAAGAACTTAATAAACACTTTATTTATGGGTCTGAAGATCCTGATTTTTTGAAATTGCAAAGACGTTCGAATACTCACAAGCGACAGTGAAATTTTGAAAAAGAAAATTCATGCAAATGTGACTCGTCATTGCCACTTAAGAACTTAATAAACACTTTATTTATCGGTCTGAAGATCCTGATTCTTCGTTTTGAAATTGCAAAGGCGTTCGAATACTCACAAGCGACAGTGAAATTTTGAAAAAGAAAATTCATGCAAATGAGACTCGTCATTGCCACTTAAATTTATGGGTCTGAAGATCCGGATTTTTTGTTTTGAAATTGCAAAGGCGTTCGAATACTCACAAGCGACAGTGAAATTTTGAAAAAGAAAATTCATGCAAATGAGTGTCGTCATTGCCACTTAAATTTATGGGTCTGAAGATCCGGATTTTTTGTTTTGAAATTGCAAAGGCGTTCGAATACTCACAAGCGACAGTGAAATTTTGAAAAAGAAAATTCATGCAAATGAGACTCGTCATTGCCACTTAAGAACTTAATAAACACTTTATTTATGGGTCTGAAGATCCTGATTTTTTGTTTTGAAATTGCAAAGGCGTTCGAATACTCACGAGCAACAGTAAAATTTTGAAAAAGAAAATTCATGCAAATGAGACTCGTCATTGCCACTTAAGAACTTAATAAACACTTTATTTATCGGTCTGAAGATCCTGATTTTTTGTTTTGAAATTGCAAAGGCGTTCGAATACTCACGAGCAGCAGTGAAATTTTCACAGTAGGTTTGATATTGAAGAAAGGGCAATTTGTCTCCGCGTAAATGACGAGATCGTCATACTTATTTTCCAAGTGGCTAGGCCGCACGTGGTTTCACCACGAGAACACAAACGTAATTCGATCCACGCGGAAAAATCATTTCATTTCTCCTATCTCTCGTTCTCGCGCGACGCGTAATGAAACTGGCTAACATAAGTGGATTCAAACATGTCGAATTTAGCAAGTTTGCCAACACGACCGTCTGCCGCCCGCGCTCGATGTAAGCGGCAACAAAACTCTAATGAGAACGAGGCCTCGAATTAAGCGGAACACGGCTTAATTGAAATTGAACGAAATTGGAATTATCGAGAATTCTATTAACTGCAAACTCGAATTCACGCCACGCTACTTTGCACCCGTGTAACAAACTAAGAAGATGCGTTCTAGGTGAAAGAAAAGAAAGGAACATATTTATATTTCCGTTCAATTGTGCAAATTGATTGAACTAGTATTTTTGAACGTCGAATTCGATGAAAAAGAAAAGAAAGGAGGGAATATTTACATTTCTTTTTAATTGTGTAAATTGATTGAACTAGTATTTTTTAATATATTCGATGGAGAATCGATAAATCATCGACTGTAAAGCGTTTTCCAATTTTTTCTTTTGTTTAACATCGATAACACGAAAATTTCGAAGAAATCGCGAAGAAATGAATGAAAGTTGGTTTCGAGAAATTTTCAACATGCATATAACCGAAATAAATCTACAAAATAAATTTTTTGCAGATGGAGAAGTTGTAAAAAGCGTCTTTTATTATTCTCTATGCATTTGCAACCGATTGCAATTTTCTCGATAAATTTTCTATACATTATTTAGCAAACTAATCCTTCTAACATCTCCCAAAAAAATCTCAAGCAATGTTGTCCAATTTTAGAAAAGTTACTCCGTTTCAAAGAGAGTACAAATACTTTTGTAACCTGCTATATGTGTGAAAATTAAATTTCTATTATAAAAAACATACTTGCAGAATTTTTGCAAATGTTTCAAGCAAAAGTAACTCAATTTAACAAGAACTAAATAAATATACAAAAACTAACACCACTTTTTATTTAAAAAATTGAAATTCACAACGAAACTATATTACTCTTCATTCATATGCTACAAAACTACCCCATCAATCGATAAAATTAAATAAAAAAAAAAAAAGTATCATCTCGATATCGTTAATAGTTCGATAGAAATCAACTTGCAACACGTTCGACAAAACACGCTGTATAATCGAAACGTAATTCCACATTGTAGAGCTTAAAATAATATCGCTGATAATAATTGCTATTCTAAATTGCCCTAAGTATCCCAAGATCCTAGAAAAGTTCCAGCGGAACCAATTTCACGAGAAATGGAAAATATTGTTCTTAATTTAGAATCTCATTCGGATAATTCCAAGCAAATCAGAAATATCCTGTTTCAACTGGAATATTCTTATCCCTCCTCTCTTTCCCTTGAACGTAATATAATTTACCGAATCAAACGCATACATTCACCACCCTTCTGTTCAAAGGAAACGCGTTTCAATCATTTTAACGACTAGTTATTTATTACAGTTGCTTATTTGACGAGGCAAGAGAGAGAGAGAAAGAGAGAGAGGAATTTTTGCGATTATTCCAGTCGTCAAAATCAGAAGATAATTTGTCAGGAATATATCACAGCCCCATGGCTCCGTTTAAGCCACTGTTTTCATGATAAATGTGCATTGATACGCGATTGTATTTTGCAGATCCGTGCCAGCCTAAAAGCTTGCTGATTTCCATGTGTTATAAATGCGACCGATTCGATTCATGCCAGCCATAAATTGCACGACATTTCGAACAGTAATTGTGGACACTAATTCTGTATTCGATTCGCAACAGGTCGGAAACAAGAGATGGAATTCCGTCAGAAATTTCGCTCCTTTTTGTACCTTTCCAACAGTGTCATATGATTTGTAGCCGCTTCAAAACTCATCAGAGAAAATTATTTCGGTTTATAGATTAAAATCCTCCCTCCTCTTCTCTCGGATTATTCGATACGCGACACCAACCGCGGCGTTCGGTTTCGTAAAACAATCTGAATTCTTTGTAGTTTCGGAACAAAAGAGCTTTCATTGATCCGAAAAAAAAAAAACAAATTGTTCACCTCCGTTCATATAGAAATTACCGTGACATTTTTTCTCCTTTTTTCTTTTTAAATCACTCATTTGATTATTATAATGGTAAATGAAGTGTTAGGTGTTTAAGAAATTAAAGGTACACGGTGAAAATTGACGAGATGAAACATTTTTATGGGAAAGGAAAAATTTGTATACTGTGAAATTGAAATAATACAATGTCTGATAAACTCCGTGTGGTTTGAAAGTTACAAATTCATTTATTTATGTTATTTACAGCTTAAAAAACACTTGCAAAACATTCTTATGGAGCTCGAGGAATTTTTATACCGCCAAATTGAAATAATACAAATCCTGCTAACTTCCACGTAACTTAAATCTGCAATTACCTAAAATTACCCAAAAACCTAACCTAACCTAACCTAACCTAACCTAACTAAAACTGCAAATCCGTGTATTTATATTATTTATACGTTACAAAAACAATTTGTATAGAAACTGAGAAATTGTTATACTATAAAATTGAAATATAATTCAACCTCTGACAGTTCCAATTTCCGAGTTCTCCCGATTGTAAACTTAACAACACGATGAAAGTGAAAATACTTAAATCCTCAAAAAAAAAAAAAAAAAAAAAAAAAAACTTTCCGTATAAGCACTCTGCTTTCCAAACGGGTCCACAGATGAATCCGAAGTAAATCAATTGCAGGAGAGGATGGCTGAAGGGACAACTCCAGATAGACGAAGCTGATAGAGAAGCAAGCGACTAGTAGGACCAAGAAAGAGGACAGCTGAAGCACGTGAAATCATCGTCCCTGAGGGATCGACCAATCGTCGCTATACCAGCTTCCAAGATAAACTCTTGGCACGTCTTCATTAGAGTTTTCTACTCTATTTACGGGCAAGGGGGGACTTCTCTTATTACTGGACCAGAAATAACATGCCGGCTCATTGGCGGCGTTCGATCCGCATACTTCATATAGCCTTTCCTCGCTGTGTTTGTACTCCTCAACTACGAATTTCCGCTCTGCTTCCTTGTTCACGTTCCTTTTCCCCTTTTCTTTCTTTTTTCTTCCTGTGCCTCTGCTTTCTTTCCCTCTCCCCCCTCTCTCTCTCCCTCCTTTCTCTCCCTCACTCACTCTATCTCTCTCGTTTTCCATCTCTCTCGCTTTCGATCTCTCTTTGTTTCGATCGCGCTCTCTCTCTTTCTCTCTCTCGCTCCCTTTCTCTCTCTCGCTCCCTTTCTCTCTCTCGCTCCCTTTCTCTCTCTCTCTCTCTCTCTCTCTCTCGCTTTCCATCTCTCTCTGTTTCGATCTCTCTCTCTCTCTCTCTCTCGCTTTCCATCTCTCTCTGTTTCGATCTCTCTCTCTCTCTCTCTCTCGCTTTCCATCTCTCTCTGTTTCGATCTCTCTCTCTCTCTCTCTCTCGCTTTCCATCTTTCTCTGTTTCGATCTCTCTCTCTCTCTCTCTCTCTCTCGCTTTCCATCTCTCTCTGTTTCGATCTCTCTCTCTCTCTCTCTCTCTCGCTTTCCATCTTTCTCTGTTTCGATCTCTCTCTCTCTCTCTCTCTCTCTCGCTTTCCATCTCTCTCTGTTTCGATCTCTCTCTCTCTCTCTCTCGCTTTCCATCTCTCTCTGTTTCGATCTCTCTCTCTCTCTCTCTCTCCTTCGTTGTATTGGTCGCGTCGACTCTGTCACTCTTTGTATTTTCAAGATCGTACCGGGGTACAAGCGTGCAACGAAACTCTCGCTTAATGGTACTTTAGCCAAAACCATTTGTGACAGAGACGAAGGGAAACGTTCAGAGAAACGAGCCAATAAAAGCATTCGCTTTCTTTAAGTAATCGTCTTCGCGGGATGGTCATCCACCCGATGGAATCCTGGACTCTGACGACGGTTCAGGAAATTGTTTGTTAAATAAAGTTCACGGAATGTACACGTTTGAAGCGAAACAGGGCGGAAGTAGCGGAAATCGGTGCCAGTAGTAATTACGAGCCGTGTTTCTTCTTCTTTCTTTTTCTACAATTTTGTTCTATAGGATATTTGGTAAATTCTTTGAAACTTTTGCTATTAGGTTGGCGTGAACGAAATACCTGAGAAGTTGTTTTAATCTGTCCTATTATCAATGGAGAAAAGTTCAAGTTAATGAATATCATTAAACATTTGACTGTGACGTACTCATCAGTACCTATGTATCACTACTCATATTTACTCATTTTCCTTACTTCGAGAAAAGAAAAAGAAAATGACACATATTTTTACTTTGTACGAGTGTTGTATGTGCTTGTTTAGAGTCCTTCATAGTCAAAGTGTCTAGATACTGTGCAAAAATTTCATCAAAAGACATGTATAGAGTTTATCTGTGTATAAGACAGAAATTATTTTTCCAATGTATAACAAAAATATACTTAAATTTCAAAAAATGTCGAATCCTGCCTATGTCAACTCTATCTCGCAATTAGGGCTTGCAAAAACACGATAAAATTTCAAAACCCAAACTTTGGAAGAATAAAATTATTCATCACTTGAAGAAACAAAAAAAAAACGAAATATAATTGACTTTCGGTTTTTCAAGAAAACCTGAGTTTTGCGGTTAGGTAAATTTGAACAAAAAACCAGTTGCGGTTTTAACCGGTTTGCAAGCCCTACTCGCAGTCTCATAATCGATCACAACAGCCGAATAGAACTGGCAAACGAAGTGTTAAAGTACAGCTTTAAGCTTGCTTTAATTTTAATCCTACCCCCGTAGATGAACCTTCGTTTAACTTTACATTGAACGCGAAATGAGGTGTTCAGGGGGAAAGGTAAGCACGCCCATTTCCGGTAAAAATAAATATCTGTGCCGCTTGCATTGTTCCCCGGATAATAAGAAGCGATTTGCTCCATATTATACCCCACGTTAACTTTGCAGAGAGGGGTTCACCTAATAACGACCGACATACTCTTCCGCGTAATATTGTTGTAGATTAACAATGTTCGACTGTACGTACAGCAAATGTACTTTGTTACGCAACTTTCATCCCTCCCCGTGTACAAGGAAATTTTAACACACCATAACATAACATTCTTTTTTATTGTAAAGCCTTTCATAATCCCTGTGTAGAACGAATAATATATTATTCAAATATAATACACAGAACGCAAAATATTTTATATCTAATACCTATTAAAAAAGAAAAAAGGAACTTTCCGGACAATCTAATACCAAACTCGAGAGTTTGTGTAAAACAACCACGAGCATTAACAGACACGTGTATTGGGTTGTCGGATAACTAACGATAAACTTCGATTTACACCATTTTTAATCGTTTCTAACTCGCTACAACGTTAGGTTAGGTTAACCGGATTTCCATGAAACTTTCAACGTGTGTACAGGGTGAGTCTCCTAATATAACATATATTTAAATGGATTGAGGTGTTTTGTAATGGTTTGAGGTGATTGTCTGATGTGGTTTAAGGTGGTTTGTGGTGGTTTGAGGGGGTTTGAGATGTTTTGTGATGGTTTGAAATGGTTTGATGTGGCTTGCGATAGTTTAGGGCGGCTTGAGTTGGTTTGTGGTGGTTTGAGGTCGTTTGAGATGGTTTGTGATCATTTGAGGTGATTTGTAATTGTTTGAGGTGGTTTGAGATGGTTTATGATGGTTTGTGACGGTTCGAGGTGTCCATATTGAAACTTGAATAACTTACAATCTTTTGTATAAAATTTGTTTATTATTACAGTGAACAAATCCTTAAAATTTAAGCTTCCTAATCACACCAATCACTTCTATGCAATAAATTAGAAACAGTTGAAAATCACGCGACATGACACATGATTTCAGAAAGGTTTCAGACTTATCCGACAACATTTACTTCTAAACTCACGAGTCCTCTCCACACCTCCTCGGTTCTTCAATCTCGTTAAAGAGCAATCATAAAAAGACAACGACAGACGAACGATAGCGCGTTAACATCGTTAACAATGGTGGAAAAAATTCGAATCATTATACAAAAGCGCGACTCGTTGCCGAAGAGGGGTATAATTATACAACGGAGTAACGCGACACCGAAAAAACTGGCGGAACAGTTCGGAAATTAAAAGAGACCGGTGGAATCGTGACGGATAGCTCATGAAAAACGAAACCTAACCCTGGTATTATTATTATTATTAGTACCTTCTCGTTCTCCCTTTTACCTACAATTCCCTAATGACTTTTAACCAAACGATAGGAAGCGTAGCCACGAGGTGCCTCTAAACTGAGCAGAGAATCGAGTATTTTAAGGGTAGTTTAAAGTAGGGCAGAAAAGGTAGGCGGCCGCAAGTGGAGAAATTGAACAAGAGAAATACTTTTTCCACAGGAAATTTCAATATCCTGGCTTGCGTGTCGCCTGTCTGCTATCCTCCACCATCCATATAGAGGGAATAAAGGATGAAAGAAAGAAAGAGGGGAAAGAATCGTGGCCCTCATGACACTTTCGAGAGGTTCTTCTTCGTTCGTGACTCCAGTAGACATCGGGGGATCACTTCTTTCTCTTGGTGTGGTTCCCCGGCGAGTGTCGTCCTCTTTCGCCGGGGCTAATTTAATTCTTAAACCGGGAATAAGGATAGCCGACTATGACGAAACAGGACCGGCGAGTACTGGCTGTACGAGAACGTTGGGAGAAAAAGGAATACGATGATACTGAGAAAGTGGCCGTTGCCTTTTACGGCTCCGACTGTTGTATGCAAGATGATAATTGGTATAAGTGTTACCTTCGCCCTGGGGTGAAGCTCTTTTGAGCCGCGCTATTTCCACTGATTCGCTTCTTTATGTCCCCAGACGAGTGTCTTCCTCCTCTATGGGATCAACGACGGAGATTCTTTCTCTCTTTCTCTCTCGTTTCGTCAGCAAGTTTACCACGATCCGTAGAAAGTACCGTGATAAAAATAGCGTCGAGGTGAGCTCGAGAACCAACGTGAATAGATGGGAAATGCATAAATGTCCGTCGAATTACGCCTGTGGTATGTGTTCGTAACGGTGTTTCTCGTGAATGAGAAATATACGATGTGGTGATCAAATTATTACGATCATTTGCAAAGTTACTATATTTGAATCATCTGGAAATTATTGTATCGCTTGTTTCGAAGTTCCGAGCGTGAACGATGAGGATCGTTCTGTGTTTAATACTGTGTAACAAGTATTTCTGATCTTCTACGTGTTAATTAACCCCTTGTTGTATAATAACGAGTCTCACTCGTGAGTTAGATTATGATCAAAGTGTGACAAAAGAAGAATTTGTATTTTTGTTCTAACTTTAGTTTGAATTCAAGGGATTCTAAATAAAAATTAACAGATAACGACGGGAGTGTACATAAATGTAGTTAGGAGGAGAGCAGTGTTAAGTCAGAAGTATATTTTTAACAGTGTTTTATCGATCTATCGTTATTAAAGATCCAATTATCAGATGAACAAGTCACCTTAGTATTATAACTAAGAGTCCCTTATTTCGCATCGCCTCCTTATCAAGAGTAATCTCGGCAGGAGAACAGTGTACGAGGAGTGAACGTAACCGCGGATCGAGTAAATGCGTTAGACTGCGAAAATGGATTATTTACCAGCCTTTTAAGCTGCCTGCAGAGAACGCTAAGGCAGACCTCGAAGACATTCCTTAACGATATTGTGGACGCTGGCTTCTTCTTCCTATACGTCGTTAGAACATGGAAATTAGAATCAAAATGTGACACGATAACGCGTTTCGAAATAACAGATGTACCGTAATTCACAATCTATAATCGATGAACAAATGAACCCTTTGCGGACAGAACGATTTGAAGCTGAGTACGCTATACAGCTTCAATACTTACTTTTTCTATAAACTATTATTTATGCTACATATATGTGTATGTTTCGAATTTGTCAGTTGTGTTCACGGATAACATATTTGTGTCTCCTGGCTCTCTCAGTTGTTTTCTTCAAACTCAGAGGCATTCATCGTCGACGTTTGAACGCATATAGATGCATCGATCGTTCGCAAAAGGTTAAACCTTTGACTGCCACGCCAAAATCATATGTTTCGCTCAGGACGCTGAATATTTTTATTATTCAAAGCATATAATTGCTTTTAAATATTTTATTGATGTTCTAATACAAATTTTTAATTGTTCAATAGGGCAGTTTTTATTTCAAAGTATCTTCTATTTATCGGTTATATTGAAAATGCATTAACTGTCAATTTTCATTCAATTTTTATTTTCAATTGTGAAAAGTTCAAGCGCTCACGTCACCAATGACCACTGTGGCAGTCAAAGTGTTCAAATGATCGTTAAATTGTCATTTATTATATTGTATCATACTTATTAGTATTAATAAAAGTACTATTCGGCTAGCACGACTTTTTCTTTTTTATACAGTACTGGACAAAATTATTAGACACTTGACCACAGTGTGACGACGTACAGTCGCTCATCTCTATTTATTGTTTCTAAAGAATAATGCACGAGTATCTAAATAATAATGCTTTACTAGGTGAAACAATTTTCTATCGAAATTTTACCTTTTTTATTATGTTCTTAGAAGTATGTATTTGTCTAAAAATCTATGGGGTACTCGTAAGATTTCGATAACTTGCAATCGTGTAATTATTCAGAATTTTCCGATCGAGTGTCTTAGATTAGGATGTTTTATGATAAGAAACGTAAAAACTAGAAAAAAACTAACGTAGATAGTAAGAATGAATTCTTACTTTTTGTATAAATTTCAATTGATGATTTTAAACAAAGCTTTCACATCTAAAGTGATTAAATTGATAACACGTGTTCTGTTATCGTTCCCTTTTAAAACCCAACTATCCCGCAGAGAATTTCACTAGCAAAATTTCGCGCAATTTAAACCATCGCGTTTGTATGCCATTGTTTCACGAATATTACCTTTAGACGCCATGTTTTCACAAAGTACAATAGGATAAAATAGTATTGACTGGTAATCTCTGTACAATTCCTTTAATCAAATATTTAATAATCCAATTTGAATTTAATATTGTCAATTATCACACTATTAATTCTATTCTTGTTTATTGTATTCTCTACGATCAAGTCAATGTTCGAAATTGGAAAATAGGAGAATCTGATAGAAAAACGAGCAGAACTTAAATTCTTCAGAGACAATTTTTCTAAGGTTGGAAAGAAGTTGATCGAAGCTTTTACATAATAATACAAACTTTATTTTCGTTACTTATTAACACTAGATTTACGGAATTAATTTCACGGATTTAGGATTTCACGAACGAAATTACTTTCCAACAATTTTTGCTAACTTTCATTAACCCTTTGCCCTATAACAACGTGCTAGACTCGTGGCACAGATTCTGTCTAAGATTTGACAAAAACAATTATATTAGTAACAAATGTTAAATTTAATTTTTACCTTTGCTTTTAATTTACAAGATTGTGGACTGGTAATTATAATTAATGTACAATAGATTAGTGTATTTTACGTAAAATGGCATTAAAACAACGAATAGCTGACAAAATAGCAAAATAGATCGTAAGTTAAGAGGTTAACTCTCTAATTGTAAGCTTCGGTTTAGATCTAACCAAAATTATAATACATTTTACATTATTCTCTATATTTTCTTTCAAAAACAAAAATTCATTCTACCAGCCATTCTTTACTTATCTTAACGTTCACATAACCAAGTCACGTGACATAACCTAACTATGTTTCTTTATGCTTTAATAAACGTTTAAAACCCATCTTACCATTCGAGGGTTAATAGAATGACACAAAAATATATAAAAATGTATAATTAAGTAAATAATACATATTAAATCGTTTC
The DNA here is from genome assembly GCA_951804975.1 of Anthophora plumipes. Classification (NCBI taxonomy): domain Eukaryota; kingdom Metazoa; phylum Arthropoda; class Insecta; order Hymenoptera; family Apidae; genus Anthophora; species Anthophora plumipes. Next base: position 11,707,984 of record OX638123.1, on the reverse strand, counting down.
TAAATTAAATATCTCGATTTTTTGAAGCCAAATTCGAAGTTTCATTCTCGTATTAACAATATCACCTTTATTTTCTACAATTTTCAACATTCTCGCGATAAATCTTCCAAATATTTTCGTGTGTCGTGGCTAATGAAATCGATCTCGTTTCACCTCGAGCCAAACAAAAGGCAAGCTAGAATAAAAGATACAACGGACGAAACTAGTAGTTAGCCGTGCATTAACGTAGGGCTACCCGAGGAGGACACGTTGAAGTGAACTAGATGACGATGACGATGACAAGGGAAGGACGTGCACGTCAATGGCAAGGATATCAACGAACAAGGTCGATGTCTGACAGCATGGAACAACAGGCTGGGCGAAAGCATGGCGGTTGCAACGCAGCACCAGGACACGAGATATTCTCTAACAAAGGCGACATAAGTTACGTAAAGTGGCCCTATACGCCCTCGCGCGACTCGGCTATTCTTTACTGACTAACGTAACACACCACCACAACACAAGCATCGTAGCTAGGCGAAATGTCGTTGCACACTGTCCTACCGTCGACGTGGAGGCATTGCTGTACGCATAGAGGCGTTCTGTACAGGTGAAACACCGCCACGACACAATATACAGCCACCGATGGTGTGGATGCTTCTCTTCAGGGACGAGCCAAACAGCGAACACACAGAGAGAGAGAGAGAAAGTGTAATCCGTGTATATGTATGCCCGTATATACAGGGTGTAACGCTGGTAACGAATGTTATTGATGTCCAGCACGATAGTACAGAATGGCACGCCCTTATTGTCATTTTATACGATACCTGCCTCCATTTTCGGTCACAAATATCGGATAACGGCGTAGCTCTATCGTACGGGACGTCCCTTTTTTCGGTGCGTCGTACACGACGACGGCTATTGGCTTCGTACGGCAAATTGGACGACGACGGATCGTTTTCCCCGTAGGAAAATCTGTTCCCACCGTGGAAATGTAGTAACGTTTCCCATTTCCCGCCTTGCCTTCCCGTTTGCTGCATCTTTCTCGTTTCCCTTTTTTCTCCTTCTTCTTCTTCTTCTTCTTCTTCTTTTTCCCTTTTTGCTGCTGATTATTTTGTAACGTTATTCCTCGTCCCTCTTTCTTTCTTTCTTTTTTTTCGCTAGTATTTTCCTTCTTTTTCATTCTTCTCTCTTTCTTTTTTTTTTTTTTTTTTTTTTGGTTATTTACGAAGAGTAATTAGCGACGGAATTATCGAGGATACAAAGGACTTTGAGCGCTTTTTCCGATATTTCGATACGTGTAATTACGCGGAGCTATCCACCATAGAGAGAATAACGAGTGTCTCTTTGATTATGACAGATAGGACGACGTTGAGGGAAAGATGATTAGAAGTGTGGATTTTTTAGAAGGATTGTTGAGAGGCGACTGTTAACACATTGCTGATGTATATTTTTCGTGAGCGACGTTTAGAAAGTATTGAAAAGTTTAAAATTCATCAATATACACCTGTTACTCTGTTTCTAATAGCAATGGAGATATTAGTATAATATAAGTTGCATAAATCAAATGTTGAACTGGGATCAAAATATTTTGATCAACACTTTTTTTTTCAATTTACTAACATTCAAAACAGATAAATTTATGTAATGGCGCATCACACAAATTTGTAAATGTTTCAAGTACATCCATTTTCTTCGTAATTTGGACAGATCGATGAATAAAGTGTTGTCTCGCTTCTGGAGATCGTTTTCAAAATAACTCTTCGTCTCGAATTGGTTGAAGTAACAAACCGTGATATTTTCATGGAGAAACGCGAACGAACTTTTTACTCAACGTAACACAACTGTAATTAAATCCTCAGAAAACTTTCCGTTGCCTCTCGTCGACTGTGGCAATAAATAAACAACAAATTGGCCGATTCTCTTCGTTTCATTGTTTTTCTACGGAATGACAACGAGAAAGCGAAAATAGTATACGATCGGCCATCATTGGTACACGAAATGCTGGACGTTTTTAAATGTTTTGATCGAACTGATTCCTGGCTAGGTATATTGAATATCTAACGCGTGTTATTTGCTTGTTAAAATCGATATAAGCTGTCGATTCAAGCTGTAACGCATCAGCTAGTCCCCTGTGTGAAAGGTGCAACGCTGAAAATTCTATGAACCATCGATTTACCGTGAAAAGGTATTAAAATCCCAGTAGAGAAATCGCGACACAGAAACATAAAAAGCGCAGGATTTGTCGTCGAACAAATTTTACAATTTTTGCATATGTGTCTCTATTATTCGTATATAAAGTATACAAATGTACAGGGAGCAATACTTATCCAAATTAAGATTTGGAACTGAAAGATTTGAAAAATAAGAACTTATCTAAAATAAGTTCCTCTGCTTCCTGAAAGCTCGTATGAAATATATATTGATAAAAGCTTTCTTCAAGTGCAATCTACTTTTTGCTGTACCAACACTAATTTCCAAGATCACTTTCGTGCAACATTTATAATAGAAAATCCACTTTTCATCCCTTGCAATTATATATCTCAAAAATGGACGTTTTTCATGAATAAAAAATTTCAAGTAACGCGAGGATAATCGTGCATCCAATTAGGATACAATGGAACAGCTGTCGATCTGAAGTTCGAAAATCTGCAACACCGTTGATCCCCTCTTCATTAACATCCGCTCCATAGCAAATTTCGAAAAGCTACGTACGCCCTTCAAGCATTAACACTGATTACTTGGAATCGTGAAAGCTTATCTCGAATTAAGCACGAACAGTCGTCGATACGGAATCTCTATGCTTGCGATGCTTGGTAAAATCGATAGGGCTACAATCAGAGCTACTGTAGAATATAAAAGCTGTGTAAAGCGTTTTGTGAAACGTTTCTGTGAGATCGATCAAGATGTAATCCTACTTTTGTTAAATTAGAATTCAATTGTAAATGTGCTCGACACCATCGATACTCATTCACGAAGATAATATTTTCTACAGCAAGATCTTAACCAGCACAACTATCAAATATTGCTTTATTGCTGCTAGAAATTCGAAAACACATGCGTCAGAACCATAAACAGACTTTTAACATCGAGTATCTTTAACACAGCAATATAACACGTGAAATACACCGAAAAACGAATTATCGTACATTTCGTCAAATTCGTCAAATTTTAGATTTCAAGATTCCTAAGCTTCATGACAAAGATCAAAAATAGTATCATTTTATGTCGCCAATTTTCCGCCGTGGTTTTTCTTCTTTGACTTTTCATGTCAAAGTGTCTTCCGTAAATGTCCAGATACTTGCAGAGCAAGCGTTACGTTTTTCCACGCGCACCATTCAAACTTCAATTTCGATTTATCCAACGTTTTACAAACGAGGAATAATATGTATGCGTTTCGCCGCGCTGTTACACGTTTCCAATGAACAACGATTCCACGGGATATCCCAGAAATGCCGAGAGACACGGGCGAAATTGGTTACACCAACAGAAAATTCGGCGACATCCGATGCCGGGCTAAAGCGAATTCCCAGTGTCTCCCTTGGGAGTTGGGTTCCGGCGGAAGTCCCTCTCGGCTCGTGAAATGAGAAAGCCGCCCAGTCCCCTGCAGCGATGCAGTCGATATCCGCCATCCATCAGCCTCGAGACACCAAAAACAACGACTATTGGGTTTCGCGCTACCGCACATAACAACCAATCACCCGCAAAACAATCGGTTGTATACGGTCAATCCTACAATTGATCGATACGCGGACAATAAAGTAATTAATAAAAATCCACTCGGTACGCCGATACGCTAATACGTGAATCTTCCTGTACACACGTGATCGAGGATCGTGTCCGATGAAACAATCAATTCAACTTGGACGGTTGTTTAACGCTAAATCTACCACGAGCAGTCAAATGATCGTTTATTGAAATTTTATTTAGAATTTCTTGCATACGATGTTATTGCATCGCCGTTTAACTTCACAACTTTTCTTATATTACACGTATACTGGATTTTTTAATCCTTGGCACTCCGAGCCATTTTGAACGTTACCTACCAGTAACTCGCCGCCATTTTGTCGAGAAAACGTGCACTTACGAACCGTCATATTATATAGTATAGCTTTGGAACCAAGTAAGGTACAATATTATAATGAGATTTGATTTGTATGAATTTGTAGACATCGAGGAATATATATTTGCAAAAATTAAAATGAACATTTTATTTCTTATAATTTTGTACAGTATGATTAATTTTCAAGCATTCCCCAATATGCATTGCAGGATGATTAGCGCATATTTCACAATAATAAGTCGTTTGACGTTTTTCACCTGGTATTTTCCTGTTAGAATAAACAATATAGTCCCGTTTTCTTTTTCCCACATTGGGAATATGTAGTTTACTATTCAGTCTATTTTTCGGTGAAGATGTGGATGTGCTCTTGGTTCATCTTTTTTTATATATTTTAGTAATTGTACCATATTTTGATTTGATTTCTTGTGCAATTTCAGCAGAAAATTTTAGGGAAACATGCATTTCTGAAAAAGTTGCGCTGGAATAAGTTGATTCTCTATAATCACTAATAAACTTTGATGTCCCCTCAGAGCGGGATTAGAGTGATATACTAGAATTACGAAGAAATTATAATAATGTAACTATAAATAATTCCATTTAAAAAATTATATTGAATGCAAGTAATTTCGATCTCTTCTTCACTTGTGTGCTTCCTAGACTGCTTAAGAACGAAAGTGAGATTGTTAAAAGTGAAAAAAGGGGAAAAATGGAAAGTGAAAATCCAAAGGAATCGCGAAAGAGTAAATTTGTACGTGAATAGAAACATTCTCGTATCACAAACCGCCATAGTGAACTAATTTCTTCTTTAAATATTAATTAAAATAACAAAAATGTACAAATTTAATTTCCAACTCCATTGTTCGTCTCATTTTATTTGTCATTCTTCGATTTCCTCTTTTTTCTAATATTTTCAATTTCTATTATTTCAGTAAATATTACAATAGAAAGTACTTTGAAAAAAAAAATTCTTTTTCGTCAGTTTTTCTATTATTTTTAGAGAACTATTATAAACGAGAAAAAGAACGATCTTTGAATAAATCGTAAAAATGAATTCGAATTAATTTATACGTTCTCTGAATGTTTGCTAAATTAATCTGTTATGATGTTCATTAAAATGTGCAATAAAATGAAATTCACCTTTTCGTTCGCTCGAAGCTAATCTTCATAGCCGCGTCAAACTTTCCTCCCCTCTCACACACTTTAAAACAATGCTGCGAGAGACGTTGCCTGTTTATCGAGACTAACGAAGGCAAATACTAATAAGCAGAAATCTTGGTAGCAAGTCTCGTTGTATAACTAGATCCGTTTCAAACTTTAATATAACGAGAAAACTCGGGAATAAGTAGGCTATCCGTTTAGCGCAGATCACGAGACATTTATTGTGGTTGGTAAAGGGAAGAAACTCACGGTAAAATGTTTATACAAACGTTTCTTTTTACTTGGCAAAACTTGTCGTTCATTTCGTTTGAATCTTACTCAACTAACGTCTGTCACATTTTTATCAAATTCGAAACATTTTAGAAAGCTTGCAATCTTTATAACATCCTTTTCGAAATCTTTATTTTAATGTTAAAATACGTTGACGTGTTTTATAATAATCATTTATAACATAGATTACGAATTAAATAACAAATTTGCTACACCTAATTTTTGTCGAGAAATGCTGCAAACGCTTTTTATTTAACATTTTCTTCTCGACGAAAAGTAAATTTCATTTTAAAACTTCTTCGTTCGTTTCTATTTGAATATTATTTAATTATTTATACACAGTTCGTTAACTTTATGTGTATGTGATGGAAAGAAGATCAGAAATATTAAATGTTTACAAAAGTTTCCATCATTCTTCTTCTTCTTTTTGTTTTTTCTTAAACAAGTTCATTTATTTGACACACAAAATTGGTTGCAATATATTCCCTCGTTTTTTATAAGCTTCTTCTATCTTATATTATAAAAAACAAGGTGACTCGATTTCAAGATGATCGATGGGAGCTTTTTCAGACGCCTAATAATATTATTTTGTGTATTTTTTCTCGTTTGACTTTTCAAGTGTCCATACTTCCAGAGTAATCTCATAAAAAAGAGAAAAAAGGGATAAATAAATAAATAGCAACTAATATGGAACAGATCAAAATGATCTATTGTAAATGTACTTTCATCGGGTATAGATACAGAAAAAAAGAACATAAAATATCATTTTCACACGAACGTCTCAATATTTATCTGAATTTCCATTGGATTTTCCCAGGGAACGTAATGAAAAAGAATATCACATTATAACCTGTTATACGACGCTCTTCGAAAACATTTCAACCATCCAAACATCTCTCTGGAGCATTCTTAAGGAAATTACAGAGACATTTTTTCCACGCTATTCGCCAAAATTATGAAGGGGTGAACGCATCGAGTGCAATTGCCGAGGGTCTCCCTTATTCTCCTCCCTGGAATTCCTTCACGAAGGATTCACAGAACCGTTCTTCTTCCTTGACAAAAGAACCCTGAGACATTCAGCAATACTACTCGTGGTTTCACCTACATTAATGATTCCTCGAAGATGCATGAAAATGGCGACTACGTATGAAATCTATTGCAGAAACTCAGTATCAGAAAATTGTGTCGTCACAGGCAAATTTCCTCGATGCAACGGGTGTACAATTTCAACAGCATTTTTTTATTACTTTATTTTCATTGAATTTTTATTTATTGCATTTTTATTTTCATTACTTTATTCTCATTTTTCGTTACTTCGTCGATTTCAATAATGCCGCGATATAAATTATTAGGTTGTTAACATTTTGACGATATTTTGTATTTTTCACAAGTTTGCAATTTTATATAGACTGAAGATGAAAAATGTAAGAAATAAAAAGAAGACAGATAGAATAGATACGATCTTGACTATCTTTGATTTTTAAATTTGCATTTTATCACTTATTATTTAATGATTTTATCTGGTATAAAGTATAACAGAGTATTATTGTCAAATTGCAACAAAATATGCTAGTTTCGTTCAGAAAGGCATCAATAAAATCAGCAGAGCAGCAACTATATACGCGTACTAACTTTACGGCCATTTTATAACGGATACTTCAGCTTGATATAATAAACATTTATAGACCGTAACGTATTCTTGTTGAAGAAGCATAAACGTCGTTGTAATTTACGATGTGAAATTAAAAAAAAAAGATCTCCGTTTGCGGATACCAGCTATTTCTAATAACATCATAACCACTCCACGAAAACAGCACTTTCAACAACAATAATTCAATGTTACCACGAAAGATCACAGAAAATATGAGAATAAATTTCAGATATATCCAAAGGAACTTTTCATCATTGACAAATTACCTTTTCTTCTCTTACTTTGCAGTATTCCCTTCACTGAGCTAATAATTCTTCAATTCCTTAATTCTTTAATTCTTTAATTCTACGAAAGAATCAAAGCAGTGTTTTCACAACGCGGAGCATTTTCAATAATTTGGGGAGAAATTAGAAAGCAATGTTGCATTCGTCACATCTGATCACAGATACAAACGAAAAATCGCCAAAAATCGCAAAAATCGACGACAGCTCGAAGACTGTTAAAGTAACCCATTTGGTACCAATTTATTTACATTAAATTTAAATTTTTAAAAACTTTTCCAAAGTCCTTTAAATATCATCTTATAGAGCATGTCAAAAATTTTATAAAAAAAGTATTAAATCTCCAAGAAAAGCTATGACAATTGTGAAATAAATATTAAACTAAAATACAAAATTATAAATTTATCGTTGGTGCCCATTTATGGCGCGCAATTTAAAATATTCTGTAAGATATACAATTACCCATTTGGTACCAATTTATTTACATTAAATTTACATTTTTTTAAACTTTTCCAGAGTCCTTTAAATATCACATCATATAGAGCATGTCAAAAATTTTATAAAAAAAGTATTAAATCTCCAAGAAAAGCTATGACAATTGTGAAATAAATATTAAACTAAAATACAAAATTATAAATTTATCATTGATGCACGTTTATGGCGCGCAATTTAAAATATTCTGTAAGATATACAATTATTTCTAATTGTTCCCATTTGAAAACACTGGCTACAAATGGATTAAGAACAATTTCACCTATGACACATTTTTCTATTCATGTTCCACACGGTATAAATTAGTACAATATTACATTATTTTGTAAAATAGTTGTACAATATGTCTCAATAACGTTCCCTTGCAATACATAAAAAGAAAGAGCCTACATTTTAGGATACGTTTTATTAAGCGGTCATCAATTCGAACGAAAATTGTTACAAAAATGAAAAAGTGAGAAAGATGCCAACTTGTTTCGATCTACGCTGAGTATAAAATCGGTTTTATCAAGACGGACGACCGAAATTTGACAGCCACGTCGTAAAAATTTGTACAGTGGGGAAAAGGGAAAAGCAGTTTCGCGTGTACCGGCCCTCCGCCTTTAATTTCTTCGTTAAGCGCATCCTGTTTCCAGTCTTCGGCGTAAACAAAAGCCAAAAGTCGGACGTGAAGCATCATCGAGTGAACGGTGCAAAACGTGCACAGCATCCTCGACGAAGTAACCGACTTGTTCTTCATCTATTTCCAGCTCGTTTAAAATGTGATTAGACGTCGCCAACAGAAAATAACCGGCTGAACGAACAGGCTGCAGAAATCTCTTTCCCTCCTGCCTTGCGACAATTAAACGCGTTTATTCTCTTTTTTCCAACGAACTTTTTCCTCCTTTTTTTTTTTCTTAATACCGGTGAAAATTAAACGTTCTTACTGAAGTTCATCTGATAGATGAGGAACAGTTTCTCTTTTCGAATTTGTAAGTAGTATCTCGAAGAATTGTAAAATATCCGAAAAAAGTGCATATGTTTGAAGCTGCACGCGATTTTGAGACTCTGCAGATTTTCGAGTGATTAAAAAATGATCGAATTTTACGAGAGAGGATTTTCAATCCGTAAAACAATGGTTCAACAATTGTCAAAGCAGAAAAGTCGCGTTTGTACTGCACGGAAGAAGGAAAATGGCGTTAAGGCGTTGGAATGGACATGGAAATCACTCGATGCAGATCAGATAGAAAATGCGTGGACTATTATAAAACATAAGCTACGAGAAAAACGTATGCTAACATTAAAAGCTCTTGTTCGACAAATTAGGACAATATGGAGGTCGTTACTTGTCTTTTATGCTGAAAAGTTAGTGAAAAGTATGATTAGACTAATTGCTGGGAAATAATTGTATGTTGAAATTTTTTAAACAGAGTGCACGCCATTTTGCATCGAAATTTTCGATAAAGAAATATTTTAGTTAGCGATTAAATATTTCTAGCGGTTTAATAACTTAATATTTAACGAGACATTTATAAAAGTATGTCACTTGCAATATATTCACAAAATAATGCACGTTAACTTCCATAAAATTGATTAATTACAAATTTATTCATTACAATTCGATACAGTTTGTTAGCATTTTAATTTCCTTTTCTAAAATCATATTCACTTTTCGTGAAAAGTTTTTAAAAAAGGTTTACAAAGTTCTCGATGGCCTAAAGATAAAATTATGGTAAAATGGTGAATTTGATTCGAGTATTCTTGAAATAATACTACAATTATTATCTGTTAAAGATTTCTATTACGAATGCTAAAATTAATCAATTACAATTTCATAAAGTTGGTTAATATTTCAATTTCCTTTTCCAAAATCATATTCACTTTTCATGGAAGGTTTTTAAAAAAGATTTACAAAGTTCTCGATGGCCTAAACATAAAACAATAATAAAATGGTGAATTTTATTCGAGTATTCTTGAAATAATACTACAATTATCATCTATTAAGGATTTCTATTACAAATGCTAAAATTAATCAATTACAATTCAATAAAGTTGGTTAATATTCTAATTTCCTTTTCCAAAATCATATTCGCTTTTCATAGAAGGTTTTTAGAAAAGATTTACAAAGTTCTCGAAGGCCTAAAAACAAAACAATGATAAAATGGTGAATTTGATTCGAGTATTCTTGAAATAATACTACAATTATTATCCGTTAAAGATTTCTATTACGAATGCACGATTACAGAGAGTTGCTGTTGCGCAGCAACGTGCATACTAATCAGAATGACAAATTACTCGAGAAAAAAATAGGCGAGAGAACGAAAAGGAGCAGGGAAACGGTGACACTGAAATTGGAGCAAGAATTAAATGAATAGGTAAGAAGAACGGGAAAAGTTTGAAAGACAGAAAGCACAAATAAGACCGTAAACATATCGAAAAAGCAGATAAAGGGAAGTAATTTATGATTGTAAAGAGAAAATTCGAATATCGATATGTTTCCTTTGAAATACGAAATAAAATAGCAAGCTCTACAATCTCCAATGAGGAACAAAATTGACTTGCGATGTTTCTTTCCTCAGATAACGAATGGCAATTTTCCTTCGAAAAATCGTTCTTCTTCTATCTTCAGAAAGATGGAAGGAAACTAAGAACGGAAATCAAAGAGGACACAGTGAAGTTGAACAATTTTAATTCAAAATTACTGCAAGAAACACGCGAATTCTTTATTGTATTCTGCAGCGCATTGTTTCAAATCATTTCGACGATAACAAACAACAAAAACCTTTTGTACTTCACTGGCGCCATTTTCTCTTTATATTGAAATAAAACAAATTAGTAAAACATCAAATTGGTGAAGAAATAATTGTGTTTCTTAGGTATCGAATTCGAAAACGTACATCTTAGTAAGAAATTATATTTGTTCAGGAGACTTTCTTATTAAAATTTTTCGATCTTTTATGTTTCTATGGTATAACATCTGGAGAATGTTCAGTAAAAGTTTCGACACGAAAATCGTAACGGTACAGATTCTGCAGCATTGAAAGTGACACGGAGTCCGAGGGCAGTGAATGCAAAAGGAAACTTTAAACACATTTTTCTGGAAACACGATTTTACACGAAAGGTAGGAAATATCAATTTTTAATTTATTTCAACATGTGTCCAAACTTCAAAACGTCTGAAAAAGTTGCATAATAATAACCATAGTAAGACACTCTAACTGTAAAAAGTGTAGCTTGGTAACTCTACCTATTTCAATGTAAAAGAAATTTATATAAACTTTACGTATTTTCAAAAATTCGGTATTGCAGCAGAAAATTCTGAGAAAATTTACAAATGTGTAACCAACACCATAGAATATCTTGGATTTGTTTCAGAATTTTCTATTTAATAGAACCAAAGAAACGAGGGTTAAACTGTAATTCACATTTCACCCTGTAAGTACTCTAATAGTCGAGCTGTGAGATTGAAAATTAATAGAAAAAATTGTCTTTGAGTACTGCTTCGACTGATATACGCAACATTCAGATTGGTTTGAGCTTATGCATATTCTCATTAAAAATCTCTTTCCTTCCTGATTCTCAAAAGTTTCATTGCAAAGTGTGTTGAAATTGCTAAATCCATCATGCAAAAACATCCTCTGAAAGCAAAGGGTTGAAGAAAGAAGAAAAAGTCACACAGTTACAACGTTTGTTATAAAACTCTGCCTCATATATCCGCAATTTTCAACAGTCTCAAAAACTCTTTGCTATCTGAGTCCTTCGACTGTTCCCGAGACCACGATTGGATCATTATTGTCGCGAAACAAGAAAGATCAGCTGTACGTATGCATACGAAAACAAAATAATGAAAAAGGAACCAAAGCAATGCTCAGAAAGAGAAAAAAAAAAGGAGAAAAGGAGAAAAGGAAGATCGTAGAGTCGTAATGGGGCAAAAGTCTCATACTTGTAAACAGAGAATCCATCTTCAAGTCTAGCCTCGTCCATTCCTCCATTCCTGGCGCGTATATAAATATCCAGCTGCAATCTGCCATTTTTTTCTTTATTTTCTTCATTTTGAAACTCCGTTTTCAGAGTCTCCGTAAAAGACAAGAAGACCTCTCGTTGATCCACGTCGTATCGCGACGTTACGTCATTAAATCTTCAAAGACGTAGCTGTATATAATACGTCGCTGTAACGGAGTTATCTTCCCGTTTCGTAGCCGTGCCTTTCACTTTCTTCGACTTCAGCCTTGTCAGACAAAAAAAAAGATAAAGAAAAAGAAAAAAAGAAAATTACCGTACCGTTATAACGACGTTACGAGTTAACATGGCTAGTTCATGGCGCACAGCCAGTATTTCCCGCCACTAAACTATGATTAAAACGTTAGCTATGTGGCCCGAGGGGCGACAAGCAATAATATGTTCTGTCCGATGAATATTACGGCGATGTCCATCGTGTGACATGCGCACCGTGAAAATGATCGGTAATGAGAACGAAATCACTGAGAACGAAAGTTTGGCAATAGCTGAATAAAAGAAGAAACGTGAAACTTTATGGAGATTTAATTCAACTGAATGGGAATCTTAAAGACAATTAATTTATGAGATGGAAAAATAAAACTGATAAGTAAGGATAGTGTATAAGGAAAACTAATGTTAGAAAAGTCCAAAAAGTGAACGCTTGAGTGGATCAAGGTCTTTTGTTTGCAAAGGTGGGTCCTGTAACTTCTTACTGAAGGAAACGAAGTTGATATTATTTGTCAAATGCAATTCCTTGCTTGTAAGGCAAACCGTCGATCCTCTTTTCAAGTGCCTAATTGAGAAAGACGAAAAATGATTTCTTTATAACAATCCCACTAAGAAAATTTGCAACATTATTTAGAGGAAAAAATATTCAGAGATTAGGTATCCTTAAAAAATCGATTGTCCGGGTTAATGTAGGAATTTTTGTAAGAGAAAGATAAAACAATTACTATCTTAATGGCAAAAAGTTGGTTTTAGACGGTAGATATTATTCAATTAATCAAGTTTCTTATGTATGTTTAAAAAAGGACAATAAAATGTAGTAAGGAAAAGCGACATTACTTTCTGCTACCCTTAATACTTTGCAGACAAAAGGTTTAAGAATACATCCTTAAAAAAAAAAAAATGAGGATAAAGTTACTTTCTGATTTGAATATGATCAAAGCACGCAATATTAGTCTATAGCTTGTATTTTACTGGTAAAATACCAGTATTTTAATCCCTTTTTGTCAGTCTTTAAACATTAAGTGTCAGTACTTAAATATGAAGGGTCATTTAAATAATTTGGTCATAATCTAACCTAACCTAACCTAACCACTTTTTTATTTACATACTAACCGTTTAATATTTTTATACTGACCGAAAGATGATTTAAATACTAATCGAAAATAGATTGAAATACTCACCAATTTGTTACCTTAGTCTATTCGATACATATACTTATGTATCATCGGTATTGAACGCATAATATCTAACCTAACCTAACCTAATCGTTTCTTTATTTACACACTGACCGTTTAGTATTTTTATACTGACTTTTTCAGTAATAAAATACCGACTGAAATTTGATTTAAATACTAATCGAAAATACATTTAATAATACTAACCATTTAATTTATTGCCTTAGTCTATTCGATAAGAAATATCATCTTTAGCACATATATTGTAATACATATTTATGTATCATCGGTATTGAACGCATAGTGCATGAAATCCTACATATATGTCTCCGGAATTTCAAAAACAGTCAACAGAAACCATATTTTTATGTCACCGGACGTTAATGTGTTAATAAGTCATCGTGAATGTAACGATTGAAAAGTTCACACGATCCTAGTGACAGTTACGATGTGTATAATATATTGGGCTCGCATAACGCTTGACCCTGAATCACTATGGATTATCTATCGTCATTTGCCAAATACTTGGGCAGCCGGTGTCAAACTCCTGTCCAGTTGGATGACTGTATTCCTCCACAGCGGAACTTCCCTCTAGCAGACGGCGAACGTTATCGATCATGTGTGCTTGTTGATGATCGATCGCGCGAAGATGCCAAGTATCCGCAACCGCGATGTATTTTGTCGCCCTTGCCAATATCTTGCCATTCGATCTGCTACGAACTTTGTGATCGATCGGACAATCAATTTGGCAAACCGTGGATTCCAATCTGTTACCGAATAAGAAACTAGACGAAGGAAAGCGAAAAGCGGGAAACAACTGGTTTCGTTTAATCGTCGGAAAGATGTATCGGCTGGGCATTTACTAGTTCACCATTTGTACAATCCACGTAATCTTCTCATCTGACCAATTCTACGCATAATTTCATTCGTTTCTATGTATTAAGAAATTTAAAGCAATACAGCGAATCCTCTCATATTGTCTCTGTTGAAGTAAAACAGTTACTCGTAGAAAACTCCATGTGCAAAAATGTCAGGGTGACGCCTTTGTAACCGCAATAAAGCGACCGAGAAAGAAACCAGGACTTTGAAGTCCATCCTAATTATGTTGAAGGTCAAACGTACCTGGAAAGCTTGACCATTGTACTTTAGGGTATAAGTATCGAAGGCTGCTATCTTTTCTGAGAGTATGTAGGGTATAAGTATCGAAGGCTGCTATCTTTTCTATGAGAGTATTTAGGGTATAAGTATCGAAGGCTCTGTTGACTTTTAATTTGAAGAAAACCGAAACGGTTCATCAGAAGAAGCCTATGATGATTGTATTATGGTATATTTACCTGCAGATGCACGCAAACGACGGTATAAATGGTTTAAAGAAGAAAGAAGACTTTGAATTGTACTTCAAATTAAAAGTAGAGACGTTGAATCATACTTTAACACTTGAACTATCGTCAAAATGAAAAATTTCAGATATTTTTCTTTAAAATTACCAACAATCGTGTTTGTATAATTTACAACAACTTTTAATATGATCGAATTTTCAAATCTTTCGAATTTTAATTATCTATTTAAAGAATACTTGATTATTGAGTGAATAAAATGAGTTATAAAATTACTTTTAGATTAAAAAATACTTAATACTTTTCATTTGTTTCTACAAAAATTTAACGTTACTTATATCAACAATTTTAAAATATCTAGTTTAAAATTTTTTCGTAATTTACAGATATTTCAAAATCTTTGCTACATTTCATTAAAAACAAAACAATACTTTTTAGAATAAAGAATCATTTCATTTCAAGTTTATTTCCAGTTCTATTCTTGTTCAAACTTTAAAGTAGTGACATATAATTTCGAAGTGATCATAATAATTTGATCATCCACTGTTTATCAATCCACACATGGACTAGATTAACAATTACACTTCTCAAGTATCTAATTTAACTCATTAACGTTCGTTTAAAATCTTGAATTATTGTGACGTTATCTTCTAGAAAATTTGGATCGAAAAGTACTTATACGAAAGGCACACACTCTATTGTTAAATGCACAACTGCATAAAACGAATTTGACCGTTTCATATCGTTGTGTTTACTCACTTTCGTCACGTCGAAGTAAGATTGCTCGTTAGAACTGTTAGAAACACGAGTGTTTGGAAATGTATTCCGTCCACAGTTGCATTTCGCGTGCATGTGTCAGAGGGAAAGATGAAAACCCCGATAATTGGCGGAACAAAGTGTTGATAAAAGTAATTTTAAGAAAGTAGACGGGCCGGCCTTACGATGAAGCCTGAGGATAAGATAATATATTGGAGGCGAATTGCAATGGACAGAATCACCCCTTCGCAATTTACTTCGGAGGCATCCGGTCGGTCTCTCTCCCTGATAGAGGGCCTTCTGACAACCAATTATCCATCCAAGACAAAAGCTAACGCGGGGAAAAAGAGATGCAGCCGGTGGGATCGTCGAAACACAATGAGTAATTTGATTAATAAACGTCGAATAGTGCAGTAGACCATCACGTCTGATAACAGATTACACTTCAACTGGATAGTTTATCAACAACGGCATTCTCCCTTCCACGGAATGCATAACAGCTTCTAAACTTTCATTACGCTCTAACGCGTTCGCCGATCAATCTCTTATTTCTCCTGACATTTCCTTCTTTCCCCTCTTTCTACCGATGAAAATACGAAAGAAAATATTCGAGAGCACGGCAACACGTAACTGGTGAAATGGTATTCTTAACACTTCATCTGCAATTTGTGAAATTTAAGAATTTGTCTGCTGAAGGATAAACCAGCCTAACTTTCCTTTTCATGCACTATTCTTAAGTAACAGTTTCAGATAATGTAAAGAAACCATGAAACCTACTAAAACTATAAATATCATCGATACGATTTTTGCACTTAAATGACACACTTGTGAAATTATATTATAAATATTGTTTTTAATATTTTAATTTCTTATTCAAGCTTACGCTAAGCTTGCAATAAGTTCTTACACTAATACTAATACTTTCTTTTTATATGAAAATTTTCTAAACACGTATCAGACAGATTGTAAAGATGCAATGTTGATAAATTAAGTGTTAACACTTTCATTACCTGATCCCGATATAACATGGAACTCATTTCCTTGATTTCTATATCATCTGCGTTTCGATATTACACGCTAACCAATTTCAAAATAACACATCTTAGTCCTAAGTTTTCCTTAACACGATTTCGATAAAACACGGAACGAATGAACCGTGTTATAGGAGAGTTGACTGTACTTACAGAAAATGGTTAAAAATTAGGAATTTTGTGTCAGAAGCTCACCATGCGTGGTATTAAAACGTTTAATTAACGCAGAAATCCTGATCTAGGTACTCGAAGCCTAATTTCACAGTTACCGGCTGTTCAAGTACAGAAAGGGCTAGCATAATACGACACTCATTGACATTCAAGATCCTCGTTACACGCGTAAAGCTACCTTGAACAGCGTACAATCCGGATGATGTCCTTGCAATTAGAAATTATACATGTCAAGTTTCGCCATTCAGGTTCTATACGTTCTAGCCTAGTCATGATACTTATAATTAACACACATAACTGTAGGAAATTGTAGCCGACTACTAGCTTCTAAGACACCGTTAGTCTAATTCCTTTGAGTTTCTATGAACAGTACTTCCGGTTAAATGGAATATAGTATGAGAAGCTTGGATATTAAGCTTCCTCATATTCATGTTAGACCTCTTTATCGTCCACGCTGCTCGTTGTTGCAATAACGGCGAACCTAGCAACGAGTTGTTGCTTTTAATCGACTAATTATTATTCCGTGCTAATTACAAATCGGCGACGAAACAATTGCAGGATTTTTTAAAGAAAATATACAACTCTGCAAGCTTAAAAAAGTCGGGTGAATCTCACATTTCTTTTCGCCTATAAATATACAGTGAAAAAGCAAGATTTTTATAAAAGTCGTTAAGCAACATCTTGATTCTATTTGCAAAATTTTATTCTTTTTATCGCGTATGTTACGAAACGGGTCGTAACGGTTGAAATCGTCTTTGTCTTGGATTATTAAAATACATTTGATTCCAGAATATGGTTGAGGTTGTCTTTACGAAATGTGTAAGTTGAACAAATATGAACAATACGTAACACGTATCAGTACAAAATGATAGAGTTGTACATTAATTAACTTCATGTCTAACAATTCAAGAATCCATCGTTGAAGTTATGCTCGTATGTTCTGTAACAACCTGTGCTACAAGAAAAGTCTACAGATAACGTTGCATGGTAGGAAATGTTTAAAGTAAAATTGAAAACGTGTCATTTGACCAATTAGGTTAGATTCAACGTTAACTGGTTGAACATTCATATTGAACGTGGAACACTTTCACGGTGGAACAGGGTTATTTGGACAGAACGAGCGGTTCGGTTGACAAATAAAACAGAGACAAAGCAGTAGAGGAAGGAAAGCAAAGGGAAAAGAGAAGTGGGGACAGGGTCGAAGCCGAACGGATTCCAGCTTTTAGGACACACGACTTTTCCGACTTATTGGCACTGCCTGAATAAATTTAATTCCGCCATTCTGAACGGGCGTCGCTCTTCTATTCTTGTCTGCTTCACTGAGAATTTCATCTTTGTGCCTTTTTTCGATACCCCCGTTTCAACCCCGTAGACAATGTCGTTGAAAAGACGGATCCTTGTACAACTTCCTATGCTTCTTTCCTAATAACTCCAAATTTTCTCTTCTCTACACACCTCTCTCTCTCTCTCTCTCTCTCTCTCTCTCTCTCTCTCTCTCTCTCTTTTCTCTTCTGGTCGAATTCCTGATGAACAACCGTGAATAGGAGAAGACTTTTAATATAAGCACCGAAGAGCTCGAGGACTGCATTTCGTTCGACGTGAATAATCGCTTCAATTTCTGTTTGCATATTCAAACGCGATCATTCGTGAAATGCGCTCGACAACGGATATTAAGATTAGATGGATATTCTATTGTGCGATTTATTAAAATTCCGCCAATAGTTGTGACGCTCGTATGACAGACGAATTTCTTCGAAGCTCTGCGTTATCGTGTTGTGCATGATTTTAATTATACCCTTGCCTATAGGTTCAAGCATCCAAGTTCACGAATTCCCTTGTGTCACTGTGAAATTCACGATTAAAAGCTAATGATAACATTTCTGTAGATTTTAGTACAAGTTTTTTTTAATTCTTCTTTTTTTAGGTTTCTTTTTCTATCATTAGTTTTTCTTTTTTTTAAGTTTCAAGTGTGTAGAATAATCTTGTCAGAGCAGCATTTCATTATTCAGTCCAAGTTTTATAATAATACTTTCTATGGATCAAAAGTTATACAGAAATATCACTGAATCTCTCGATCCAAAGCATTGTGCTACATATGGCACTAGTTTTCGAGATATTTGTTAAAATGATTTTGATATTTTCATGTTAGATTTTAAATCTGGAGTTAACCTAACTTAAACTAATCTGGGTTTGTCATAAATCACTGTCAGTGGTTTTGCTTACCATCTCTGTATAAGTTAGTAAGATAATTTTAATATACTGTCTATATATTTGTTATATATTTGGATATATTTAAAGGGTAAGACTATGGTGATAGCTGAATTAATTCTTCTTTTTAACAATCTTTAATACCTACAAAAAGTATACTTCTTGAAACACTTCCTCCACAAGTTTATGATGAAGATGAGAATATTAATTTAATTATTATACTAATATTAACAACAAGCGTAAGAGGCTCTTAAGAATTTATGAATTTTAATGAAAAATTGCGCAATTTCCTGAAACTAAGATAGTTTCTACGCGTGCAGATGTTCAGCAAGAATACTTTGTCAAGGAAACAATCGCATAATTTTTAATTTCGAAATTTGCAATGAAAAGTTTCCAATTTTCTATCAATTTTTTAGGGCCCCTTGTAAAGTTGTTTTAATTGACATCGATCTGCCCTGCCATCAACATGAGAAGAGTCCAAATTATTTAAGCTAATTAACAATATAACATTGAATAAATAATATTAACACTTATAATATACAATGAATCTCTTTCTCGCCTAATCCACACCTCTCACACTGATCGATATTACTACAGTAATTAATACTTTTATATGAAACTTTTACAGAAAGTATTTAAAACAATACACTTTCTACGAATATTAAATTCTTGTTAAAAAACAGAATTAATTTCGCCAAAAACAGATCTCGAAAGTAGCCTTTAGCTATCAGCGAGGTCTCCTTCCTCCAATATTTCGACTCAAAAAGGAGAACAACGATCAGTTTCACGACGGTTATGCTAATACGTGAATCCCATCCTGATTAATGCAACGTGTACATTTGTTAAATTTGATAAAACCGGTAAATTGATAAAAACCGATGGGCATGGGTTGACGCGGTCGACCACGTCATCTCGACGTTAGGAAGAAAAGGAAAAATAGAGGAAGGGAAGTATAGAAGAAAGGGAAGAGATGTTGTTACGTTATAAATAAAGCGGCACCAGCTGCTACACACTGATAAACCCAAAAGGCTAGCCATGCGCGAAACAAAGGTTAACTTTGACGGCAGCTCTAACCCTATAGAACCGTGGAGGTTCAGGCAGCAAGCGTGATGAAGCAGCCGCAAGAAACAGGACGCTGTGATATACACTGGATGTACCTCTCGATATGTATTATAGACGCGTTTCCATTCGACCACGTTAAAAGCACTTTCTCGCCTTCTGTTTCAAACCTATGTTCAGGTCATCGTGAAATCAAACATTCGCTCGTGTGACCAATGGTTATCTATACATACACTTCCATCCATAAGTGACCGGATAATTAATAGAATTAGAATTCGGTCTTGGAAATTTTAGTTTCTACCGCAATTACTCGAACAGTGTATTCTTCGTTTGAAATAGTATAGTAGATTTCTGTGGTCAACGTGGTTAGTGTGTTACGCGCTATATGAAATTGTACTGTATAGGAATCTTTCTCGTTTAACGCGTGCAATTTGAAGTAACATTCTTGGAATGATTATTGCTAAGCCAAATTTTGTTTTCTATGCTTTATCAGATGGGACAGTATTTTAAATACAAATTGCGTATATAGGCAGTTGATTAATAAAAAAGATAATATTATTAATGTATGTAAGAAATCTTTTATTTCATACAAATTTAATAAAAATGTATTATATTTCTTTAAGATTTTTTAAATTGCATATATAGGCAGTTGATTAATAAAAAAGACAGTATTATTAATGCATGTAAGGAATCTTTTATTTCACTGAAATTTAATAAAAATGTATTTATACAAATTTATGTATTATGTTTCTTTAAGATTTTTTAAATATTGCATACACACAGTTGATTAAAAAAGGAAGCAATATTATTAATGTATGTGAGAAATCTTTTATTGCATTGAAATTTAATGAAAATGTATTTATATATAATGTATTATATTTCTTTAAGATTTTTTAAATGACATGTATATAATAAACAATATTATTAATTTCGTATTGCATTGAAATTTAATAAAAATGTATTTATACAAATTTGTGTACTATGCTTGTTTAAGATTTTTTAAATTGCAAAATACTTTTACAATCTTGATTATTAGTCCACTGTCCGAATCGTCTAAAATCACATTCCAACGTGTTCATTTAAAATATTCCAAATATCCAAATTATAGTGCCTATCATGACACCTGCTAGATGAAATAATTCTTCACCGAAGTTCTACTTTCCCTACTATATTCTCAAAAATATGAATTTGCATAAAAATCGACAATCTAGTTATAACAATCTGTTTCAATTTCTCCCACCGCACTTTTTCCGCAAATATTTCCACATTGTTCCATTAAACGTCATTTTCCTTGTTCAACAAGGAAAAGAGTTTGTTTCCTAGTAACGAAGCACGAAAAGATAGGAAATCCGAGCTGACTTCGTAACTCGTTCGTCTTTCGTAAGCTCAGAGAGAAAGTAGTCGGTGTATGAGATGGAAAAAGTAGAATGAAATACAATTCTCGCCATTTGTAAAGATAATATTCAAAAAATTTTCGTTCGGGATATCGACGAGTAACAGGAGATGTCTACATTCGTGAACCTTGGTTCTAATTTCCTCCGCTAACGATCTGGATTAAAAAGATCAAACGAATTCGTTGAACCATCTTCAAATAGTTAGCGGCTGCACGGTGGTACGATCAAAGAGAAATGACGTTGAGGTATATAATACAGCGGTAATGCGGCTAAGTAATGCCATTTTCCACTCGAACGTACGAGTTAATGCACTGACAATGCATCCAATGCACATGATTGCTTGATTTTCCGATAAACGCGCACTTGATGGATTTCACGCGTCTGACTGGAAAACATTATAAATCGAAAGTTTAGTGTTTCACACCTGTTCGAATTTTCTCGCAAACACTTTGCTCCATACCCCCTATAGCAAACAAAAGTTACCAAAATCCAATAATTGCTTGCTACGTTTATACACATCGTTTATTCGAGGTTCGATAGGGCAGAATTACAGACGAGGCGGATTTAAACTGTGGAAATTAAAGGAAGTTCCATTTAATTCCGAGAAACATCGTGTAAATCGAACGATTGTCGTTTCATAATTATTGAAATTTTACATAGGCTTCGTTTTGACTGTGACGTTCCATCAAATATTCTCATTCTAACACCTAGATAAGTCTAATTAACATTCAACGTTTCATAACTTTTTAATTAATGACCTTATTTATTTTAAATTTATTGACTTCCTGTTAAAAGTTTTAGAAGAGTGTATTTCCGTAGTAAAGTGGTGTTTAATTGTGTTTTATGTGATTCTCTAATTTCTTTAACTTCCATTCTATCGTTGTAAAAATAGCATCGACGAATTGGTGAGGTTTTCCCGATGAAAATGAGTACAAACACGATATAAATCGGACTAATTTTACCAATGATGAGTTTAACCCTCGCGCTCGGAAATTCAACATGCGATAACTTTTTAAACAATGATCCTATTTACTCGAAACTTACTAACTGTCGCTGAAAGTTCTCGTAGAATGTATTCCTTAAGTAAAATATTATTTAATTGTATTTTACACACTTCTCTAATTTTTCTAATTTTCATCCTATCGTTATAAAAATAGCGCCACCAGATTAATGAGACTTTCCCGATGAAAATGAGCACAAACACGACATAAATCGGACAAGTTTCACCGGTGATCAGTTTAACCCTCGCGCTCGGAAATTCAACATGCGATAACTTTTTAATCAATGATCCTATTTACTCGAAATTTTGTAACTTTTGTTAAAAGTTCCGGTAGAATATATTCCTTAAATAAAATATTACATTACCCTTACATATACGTTATTACAAATACTAATTTTACTATTTTTACTAATACTAATATTAATTTTACTGGGTCTAATTAGACCCGAGTAAAAGTCTCGCGTATGTTGTAAACAAATTTCACACTTATTTTGATATTGAATTATTACTTATTTATTTGTTTGAATGTTGTTTAATTATTTATGCATATTTCATTAACCTCATGTTCATATAACGAACAACTAATAAAAAATAATACAATTATGTGTTATACATTTTCTCTGTCTTTCTTTCTACTTTCTCTTTCACTTTTCAAGTGTCCACACTTCCACGAACCGAAATGTCTTTGCGTCCAAATGGAAAAAGCACAGTAAATTCAATCACGAGCCGTACACAAAGTGTAATTCTAATAAACATACATAATTTCACTCTACAATTTAATCACCGCTAATATAAAACCTAGAACAAACGCTTCGTCTTACATAATTTTATCTTCGCCTCCTATCGACCCGAACGACACGCGACGAAAATTCGAACAGTGCACAAGAGTTTAAGTATCAGGAACATCCATAGAAAATTGAACGTGTGACACGTGCCTCACCACAAAATCTACAGAACTAGTTACCAAGAATCGTATGGCACGCGTTAAAGGTGGAAAAAGAGAACTCGGCAAAGAAAAAAAAAAAAAAAAAAAACGAAAAAAGAAATTTCAATGCATCCGGTATAACGTCTTGCATGAAAGAAACTTGTGTCAGGGTGAATCGACGGGGGATCCGAAACAGAAGGCACGGAGAAAGAGAGACGTGTGAATTTCTTCGTTCGCGGCATGAAACAAATTTAGTTTCATCCGTAGCGTCGTTTCGTGCTAGGTCGATCACATTGCCTCTGCGGAGTATTCAAGAGCTCCAGTAGATGCAGCCATGGGATCGTGGTTTGGATGCAGCATGGCACACATAATCATATTGGCATTCTATTAGGCAGCGTCTTCTCCCTGGCAGCTTCAGCATCCTCCCTTCCGCCTAACACTCTCTCTTTCTCTCTCTCTCTCTCTCCAACGACCCCCTTTTCAGTCCCCTGTATATCAGACTGGCGTGCAACCCTCCGTGCACACGTCAATCGATAGTACAACGTGATTATAATATCTCGTTCATCCAACGAAATAAAGACAGCCCCGACCCCTTTGATATCTCTTGTAGAATTCGTTCGCGTCGCTCACTGTTTCGAAACAGCTGCGCCTGACCGCGTGAAACCACACGTGGATGAAATTTCTATGAGAACAGAGATTTATTACGAAAAATTCATCTACTTTGCAAATACAGAGTGTTTCAATATGATCGGTACATGCATAAACGTTGTTACAAATGAAGTATACTTTCTCAACGTTGTAAAATAATGAGATTTAACCCTAACTGTCGGATCGGTTCTTGTATACTCTCTGAACTTGATGTCGTAATTTGATGTGGCGATCCGTAATCTCTAATTTTTGGATCCTTCGATCCTTCTCATGAGAATAATCAGCAGAAGAAATCGTCAGTCGAAGGATTAGGTTAGGTTAGGTTTGCTAGATTTGGTTATGTATACATTTTTTGCCTTACTTAGTTTAAAAAAATATATATTATAAAATTAAATAAGGTAATATATATACTTTAAACAAATTTACTACCTTTTCTATCAGGGTTGTTTAAAATAAATTATTTATAATTATTAATCCCGAAATAAAAAGGACTTAAATTAAATGTTACACGATTTTTAAAATATCTGTTTTTTTTTTTAAATGAATTTAATTCGTAATTGAATAAAATTTAAACAAATGTATTTAAAATTAAAAATTTTATAGGATAAACTACAAATTTCAATTATTATTTTAATATAGAATAAAATAATATTGTTTTAATTTAGATTTATATATAATAAAATTGACATTACAAAATTATATAAGTAGTGTATCAAAATAAATTTATATACGTACAATTAGATTGCAAGAAATGACTACAAACAAGTTCTAAGTTGATCCTAAAAAGTAATAAAAATCAAATGAATCGAAAAGGTGGTAACATTTCTGTCGGCAACTAGATTTAATAGACGTATAATTCTTCTCTTGTCACGTCTCCGCAATAATCTATGTCACGAGCGTGACTCGTCCTTATAAGGCAAAGAGTTAACTTACAAGGATTTAATTGAAACAACGTTTCAACGTAGAACGCTTAGGAGAACCTTGACCATTCTTCGAGCTTACGTAAACACCAAGTAATTGATATATCATCAGGAAAACGAAGAGCGACGGGGAACGTCGATGAAAAGCATTTATCTAAGGCTACACACACACACACACACATACACGGTAGAATCGGTGGATAAGCGAGAATTTCAGCAAACACAGAAGAGATCAAAAGTTCCGCGAGCCTCTGTCCGATTTGGAAATGGAGAAAGTGTATGATGGGTGAATTTAACTTGTCTTTCGCGAACCTGTCAATATTAATCTCGTCTCCTCCAACCCTTTTTATTAAAGCAAACACACACGCACAAATTGCACGGAATAGGAAAATGTGCCTGTTGATGTGAAACGAGTTCTATATATCCTTCAAATGCTAATAAATACCTTTAATTTCTCCGTGAAATGAATTCGAGTGAAAATCATTTAGAAAAGGTCTTGCGTTAATTGTGAATCCTCGGGAAAGCAATTGGTTACGATCGATTTATAAAAATAAAAAAAAAAAAAAAAATAGGAACGTGTATTATATGTATATATTGAACGAAGAAACAACGAACGAGGAGGAAAGAATGTGTGTGTGTGTGTGTGTGTGTTGGTAACGTGCACGCCCGAAAAGACCATTTTTTATCCGTCAATGAAATCAATTTCCACTCTGCAGCGGCTCGTTTTTTTCCGGTCTCGTAACCACGAAAATGGTACAAAATCAACGACGTACGTGGGAAATTTCACGAACGCTGATTCGAAACGGTTATCCAGACGATAACATGATCCACAAGTTTCGCTTAACCACCGCTATGAAAACTACAGGAACGGGTTTTATAACACATGGTGGATGCGGTAAACAGAATCGTTGTGTCCTTTCTTTTCTTCTGTTTCTCTTTTTTTCATCTTTTCGAGAGAATTGAAATAAGGTTAAACGGGTTGCTTATGTATATTGAAATAAAATTTCAGAGCGTTCTTAATTTAAACCTCGCTTTCGAAAGTTTTAATAATTGTAGAAATGGCCGAAGTTTGAAGAAGCAATCACTTTTACCCCCCCCCCCCCCAAAAAAAAAAACAATTTAAACATTTATAAAAAATTAGATAATTGGCATATCAAAAACATCGTACGTTACAGTTTAAATAATAGTTTCTAGTTTATAAATCGATAAATTTTTTACATTTCAGAGCACCCAGTTCTTGCGGACAACAATCAATGATCCAATGAACCAGAAGGGGTTCCAGAAATAGCGAATAACTTCGCCATTTTGTACGATTTTACTTTCAAAAAATTGCAAAATAGAGCTGAAAGTTACATTTATATTCTCTGAAAAAGGCTACATTTTTAATTCAATAATTACTTATAAAAAAATTCCCAAACTTTAGCCATTTTTTGACGCCTCAGGATAGTAGTGTCCTCCCTTAAAAGAAAAATCAGTTATTGTTTCCCCTAAATTGCTATTCGAGTTTCTTCTATCTCGAATCAAGTAACGACTGAGAGTCTCAAATATCAAAGGTTAACGAATCCATAATTGATATTAAAATTATTTGATACGAGAAACAAAAATACGATTAGAATCGTTTCACTTGCAATTGTTAATAACCGTTGCTAACACCTTCGACGATCCGGATTGCATGTTTTTCAGGTCGAATTCGATAACTGTAAATTAATTGTGTCGACAGCAAGAAGAGGCGAATAAATGAGCGGGGGTGAATAAATGAGAGGGTCCATAGGAATCGAGATAAGGAAGGGTGGCTATAAAAGTGATGGAGTCGGAGTGAAACGGGGCCTTGCAGAGGCAAGAAGCAAATTCATGTGATCGCCAGTGCGTAAAATTATTCGAAAAGTTATTATTCATGTTAGCTGTAACCGTAGTAGCTATGGCAACTCAGCGAAATATGAAAATTAATTGGTGAACACGGGAAACAGGAAACTTCTCAAGACATATGCTCGTTAACGACACCGTTTTCTCTCCTACGAGCCTTTCTTCCTTGCACGGCTGTTTGCCATGGTTGCAACTGTCAGGCGTTCATCAATAATTATTCCTTCGAATGTTCCAACGTTAATTTAACCCTTTAACCTATGATTTCTTTTTCTAACTACACATTTAAGAATCAGTTGCTTGTTGTTTTAATACCATTTTGCATATGAAACGCTAATGTGTTATAGATTAATTATAATTGACAATCCTTGGCTTTATCAATTAAGAGAAAAGTTGGAATTCAAATTAATATTTGTTACTAATATAACTGTTTTTGTCGAAACTCAGCTAGAATCTGTGTCACGAGTCTAACTCGTTGTTATAGCAAGGAGTTAATAAATTTTTAATATTTGATTGCTTAAAAAGTTCACTTTAAAATGTGTAAAATTGTCATTGATTCTTTGATTTTTAGGATTAATGTACGTCAAATTGAATGTGATTTCGTAACAATTGTACTATAGTAATTTGTAAATGCTTTGATTGACACAGTACTTCGTTTTATGCAAACTATCAAAGTTAACTTGAAATTTCCATAAGTGAAATAAGGGAAGGAAATATTAAAATTTGAATAATTTAATTAACAGAATGTCAAGATATACGAAGAACTGTAAATTTTTTAATAAAGTACCAGAACGTTAACATACACAAAAAACTATTAAGTTTGTAACTAAAATAACAGAATGTTAGTCCATATAAAGAACTATTACATTTTTCATAGTTAATAAATCAGGACGTTAACATATACAAAGGACAATTAAATTTTAAATAGTTGAAACACCAGGACTTCGACATATACAAACATGTTTTTAAACTTTGAATAATTAACCTACCTGGACGTTAATATATGCAAGAAACTATTAAATTTCATACAATTAAATTTGTTGACAATTTTTGGTGTTTTAACAAATCTTTGTGTATTTTAACGTCCTATTATTATAACTATTAGAAGATAAATTGTTCTTTATATACATTAAAATTCTGTTATTTTAATTGTGCATATATTATTAATATGATATTAAAATTAAATAATGCTTTCACTTATCCAATTTTTAATAATACTTCGAACGAACTGGTTAAATGATAATATAAGTTTAATAAGCGAAAGAACAGTCAAATCTTCAATAGTTCTTTGAATATGTTAACGTCTCCTTATTTTAAGATGACAGTGCTTTGTAATATTATAAAAATCAGATTTTTTTATGATACTTTTCAGTCTTTAATATCAAACGATAGTACTATTTTCGATTTAAGAGATTTCTGCAAAGATTTTTTAATTGTCAGAAGGAATTCTGAAATGCTCGAAACTTTTCATCGAGTTTCACGAATAATCAGCGTAAGCAACGATTATATAAAAATAATATTACGCGGCATGAATAGAGCACGATGTTCCATTAAATATTGCAGGAAATGGCGAAGATAAGGGATGATTATTAACTAGATCATAAATATGGAAAATGAACTACCCTCCCAGCTAGTCCTCTCCCTCCATTCTCATTCAGCAGCTCGACCTCGAAAATACAAAAATTTTGTCGCATAATTTTTAACGCGATCGAAGCAACAGCTGAACGAGAAACGAACACGAATAGAAGTGACGCGAATCGATAATGGAACGGTACAAGCGAAGCGTATAAAAATTGCATTATCTGTTCCTTGACGAACACCTCGTCGGATTTAATAATTTGACATCGACGATACGAATTTATAATTTCATTCGGCCTTCTCCAAGCTTGAAATTACTTTACCGGTAAAAAAAAAAAAAAGGAGAAAACAGAATATGTTTAAAAAAGTGGCACTTGCTTCCTCAGAATTATTCATTCTATTGATCTGTGCCGCGTAAAATTCCACATCGAGTGGAATTGATGCATGAATAAATGGTAACATATAAATCCTATTTATGAGATATTAATAGATAGATATACTTTCGAACAAAAAATATAAATAATTATAGGTTAATACAACTTTTGTAATTTATTATAGAAATAGAAATTTATATTTTCTACCACAAAATAAATAAATATGTATATAATACAAATTGCAGACTTTAAATATGTCATTAATAAGTAAATAATTTATATATATATATATTTAATTAATGTAAATATCTATTAATTGATAAATCATTATAATTTATTAATTTATATATATATATATATATATTATATATTATAAATATATAGTTGATGCATGCATATTTGGTAACATATAAATCTTACGTGTGAGATATTAATAAATAGATATACAGTCCAAAAATTATAAACAGTTATAGTTCACTGTAACTTTTAAAATATAATTTATATAAATACACATTTTTATTTATATAAATTACATTTGATATTAAAAGGCAAAAAGTACGAATTTATATTCATGTAATAAATTATAATAATTTAAAAAAATTTAGCTTTTAAGATATAATTAATATAAATATATATATTTATATAATAAATTACAAAAGCTTAAAGAAATTTAATTTTTAAAATATAATTAATATAAATATATATACTTATATAAATTGTCTTTTATATTTTGAGATAGAAAGCATAAATTGATATTTATATAATGAATTACAAAAGTTTAAAAAAAATTTAGTTTCCAAAATACAATTTGTATAAATATATATATATATATATTAAAAATATATTTTATATATTATTATATTATATTATAAATATATATATACATAAATTATATTTCATATTTTGAGGTAGAAAGAATAAATTGATATTTATAATAATAAATTGCAAAAATGAAATTAGACTATAACTATTTGTAATTCTTGGAATATATATATCTATTTGTTAATATCTCATAAGTAGGATTCATATCTTATTATTGTCTTTACATATATACTACTTATTAATTAATAACATATTTCACATATGCAATTTGCAAGATTCTGAATGATTGTATAATACATCAAATTTCAGAAGTTCTACCCTTTCTCTTTTTCTGTTTTTTTTTTTTTTTCATTAATTTTAAGTGCTCGATATATCTGCAAGTCTCATGTATTATATTTACACACCGAAAAATGGATCCAGAACGGATTGATATAACAGAGCAGAATGTGATTCTACGTGTAACAATAAGATGAAAACCGTATAACAATATTTTTCCATACAATACTGCGTTTCCAGGAAAAATCGATTTTCAAAATTCACTGCATACATGTACTATCGCTATTGTATCGTTTTCCTATCGGTTCTCTTTTTATTTTCTTTTTCTTCTTTTCAAGCTGTCTATTTTTCTCTATTTATTGCCATCGATAGTGACGTTAAAAAAAAAAACAAAAATACATTTCCAAATAATTTCGAAACATCAGAAAAGTGAAAACCTATTGCAATCCATTCTGCATTTCTATGATTCTTCGAACGAAATTTTCTATAATAAAATGCATCGACTATTGTAATAGAAACAATTTTCAATATTCTCTTTTATCGTTCTAGCTACAGAACTATCAAACTCACACGAAGATCGCGACTGATCTGATAATAATAGACACATATAAAATATTTTTATAAATATTTCTTCTTTTCTTTTTACATTACAACAAATCTTAATAAAAAAATACCTCTAAAGGTATTGTTTGCCAATCAAAATATTAAATATCTATGTACAATAATTGTTTCTATAATACGAGCAACAGATCTCTCTATCTGTCCATGAAGATTACCTACTCAATCAAATTCAACAAAAACTCTCGATACTCCCGTTTTATAAGCACTCGAACCAAAAGCTAGCGAACTAAACTATTACTTATCTTTTGCCACCGTCGTTCATTCAAAGGATTCCGCATCCCGGTTATACAAGTCTTAGTTAATTCGAATAATTAAGACCTCGATCGTATCGCGAATGCTCGAATTAATGACTATCGTTCGACCAACACCACGGAAGACTTACCGGGGCCAGCGAGTTTCCAGGCTTACATAAGTAATTACCGCGATCGATGAGAACCGTTCATAGAGTATCTAGGCGCAGAGAAAGAGAGAAAGAGAGAGAGAGAGAGAGAGAGAGAGAGAGCAAATCGATTTAAGTAGAAACCCCCGAGTGCTTCGCCTTTACAGTATTTTTCCAGGGTTACTCTGAATAGGTAGACACTTCTAATAACCTACTCAAATATCAAACGCTCTCTTTCACGTTCACGTCGTCCACACACCTAACCCCTACCATCCTCATCCCTCGACAATTTCTCCAGCCTTTTTACAGAGACTCGTACACATACACATACAGTAACACATACACACACACACACACACACACACACACATATCTATTATTCCACCGTTTCCTTTCGAGATCGAGCAATTATATTCGCACCTCTGCGTGCTCGCAAAAGGATATAAACTCGAGGATCGTCGTCGATTGCCGAGGACGACGACTTTTCCCTCCATTAGAAAGCTTTAAATTCGACTTCCAGGTGCGACGGGAAGAGGAGCAGAAGAAGAAGAAGAAGAAGAAGAAGAAGAAGAAGAAGAAGAAGAAGGAAAAAAAAAAGGTACGATTCTTCCTTCCACGGTTCGAGCATCTAACAAGATGCTGAAGTGGGTCGCGACCATAAGGATCGACGGTAAAATTGTACGGCAATATCGCCTTTTAAGAGGTAAGTCAACGTTGGCTCTCTTGCCTCTCTGCACCCTTGTGAAACTGCGATACCTCCCGCCGGAAAGGAACGTCGCTCTGGTGAAATTATTTCTAGAAATTCCGTTGTACCGTTCGATCCAACAGAATTACTGATTGATGGGCACAGGCCTAGTTCGTAGCTGCCTTGCATTGCTGAAACGAATCGGTAGACTTATTATTCGATTGTTGACTTTTGACGATTGTTTTACTTTTACAATTGTGCTTCTGTAGGCAATAATAATATTCTTTATTTCGGCTTAATAGACGAAATGTTTGGGCTCGATTTTACGTTCCTAACTTCTTCCATTGTTCTTTCCTTTCTGGATTACAAACTAAGCTGGGTTAGCATGTTTTAGTCATTCATCCATCTGCATTCGTTCGTCCATTCTCTTCGTGTCTCCTGTTTCTCACTATTTATTGCTCCCTTTCTTCTGCTCTTTGGTTTTCGTTCTTTCTTTTTTCCTATTTTTCTCATATATAGTCTTTCAGATCGTTCTACTTGCGTTCTACTTGCATATATAGTCTTTCAGATTGTTCTACTTGCATATGTAGTCTTTCAAATCGTTCTACTTGCGTTCTACTTCCATATATAGTCTTCCAGATCGTTCTACTTGCGTTCTACTTGCATATATAGTCTTTCAGATTGTTCTACTTGCATATGTAGTCTTTCAAATCGTTCTACTTGCGTTCTACTTCCATATATAGTCTTTCAGATTGTTCTATTTGCGTTCTACTTGCATATATAGTCTTTCAGATTGTTCGACTTGCATATCTAGTCTTTCAGATCGTTCTACTTGCGTTCTACTTCCATATATAGTCTTTCAGATTGTTCTATTTGCGTTCTATTTGCATATGTAGTCTTTCAAATCATTATACTTGCGTTCTACTTGCATATGTAGTCTTTCAAATCGTTCTACTTGCGTTCTACTTCCATATATAGTCTTTCAGATTGTTCTACTTGCGTTGTACTTCCATATATAGTCTTTCAGATTGTTCTATTTGCGTTCTATTTGCATATGTAGTCTTTCAAATCATTATACTTGCGTTCTACTTGCATATGTAGTCTTTCAAATCGTTCTACTTGCGTTCTACTTCCATATATAGTCTTTCAGATTGTTCTACTTGCGTTGTACTTCCATATATAGTCTTTCAGATCGTTCTACTTGCGTTCTACTTCCATATATAGTCTTTCAGATTGTTTTACTTGCGTTCTACTTGCATATGTAATCTTTCGGATCGTTCTGCTTGCATATGTAGTCCTTCAAATCGTTCTACTTGCGTTCTACTTGCGTTTTCCACTTGCGACTTCTATATTGATGCCTCTATCGGTTTACCCGATTTAAATGCTCCAAAGTAGTATAGTAAAACAAATGCCAAATTTGTACCCCTTCAGACATCTAAAATTTGAATGAGACACATTTATAACAGACAATTATTTCTAGCAAACGAGATGGAAAAGTCCTCCTTCCGGGGGGATGTAATATTTTCACAAATGTTTCGACACTTCGTCTAATAAACAAATCCTTCTAACTTCTCGAAAAGACTAATGTCATTTGGCCCAATTTTGAAAATGTTATTCTGTTTTAAAGAATGATCGGATACTTTTCTGACAGACTGTACACCCATTGAACTTCTCTTATCACGAAAAATCGAAGCGAATGCTTCGTTTGAGAGCGTGAACGCGATACTTGCAAATAAAGGAACATTATTTATGACTTTTTCGTTCAGTTTCACCTCGATTTTCTTTCGAACAAGGAACACATTGTGAACCACAACAAAAAAAAAGCAGAAATGTCTTTATATGTATCTACTGAACTCATATTTCCGCGAAAAATCGAGGGGAAACAACGAAGAAATACTTGATTTGAAAGCACGAATATGGAATTTGCAAATAAACAAATTCCCATACTCGGGACATCGGCTGGCAAGTTTTCCAGCAATGAGACGAGAGGAAAGCTGTT
The DNA here is from genome assembly GCA_951804975.1 of Anthophora plumipes. Lineage (NCBI taxonomy): Eukaryota > Metazoa > Arthropoda > Insecta > Hymenoptera > Apidae > Anthophora > Anthophora plumipes. The sequence continues at coordinate 11,674,666 of OX638123.1, read as the reverse complement.
CGTTAAAATTTGATAGAGAATAAAATAAAACAGAAGTGGCAAAAATAGAAAGGTAAAGAAAAAAAAAAAAGGGAAAGAGGAGTGGAAAACACTTGGAGGGTGTGGAACCGATGCCAGAGGATGGAACGTGACGCAAATTCGAAAAGGTTGAATTACGAGTGCGAAAGACGAAACCTTCTCGCAAATTCGCGCCTTTATGGAGGAAAACTCGGTTCAGAGTAGCGTGCTAATCGGTTTGATGTCGCCGCGAAGTTAATTACGAACGGAGTCACAGATCGCGGCCGTTAAATTTGTGTTAATCGACCATTTGATGTTGTAATTACAATACTGTTGAAGCCTCTGCTGTGCGACGGAGAACCGTGGCGACCACCACGGAGTTTCCAACTTCGAGAATATCGACTGCTACCTATTTTCACCTGGCCAGATTCGCCGATGCATTTCATAGGTATCGGGCCCGATGAATTTTACAAAAACTTACCGTGGAACGCGCGGAAATTCAGTATCGCCGTAGGAAAAAAAGAGGAAAACATCGTATCACCATGGAAAATATTAAACCGTTGAAACGTGAAATGCATGTTGAACGTTCGTTCTCCGGTGAAATTTTGTAACAAAATGATAATTAAAGCGCAGCTTTATGAAGTTTCGATGTGTCGAACCGTGAAACGAAACACGATTCTAAAGTCTCTTTCGAAAATTGCGTATCCTTTTCATTTTGAACAATTGAGAATTGTTCGTTTTCCTTTTTTCTTCCCTTTTTTCTTTCTGTAGTGTTGTTATAATCGTTTGGACGCGACTTTATGATTAATATGACTTATTAAGAGCATTGACGCGATAAGCCTTGAAAATGGATCGAAAATATCGAAGTGATTCTTATGTTTCAGATTTCTCGAAGTGTTATGGTAAAAATTGTGGTTAGGTTAGGCTAAATTAGGTTATGTTAGGTTAGGTTAGCTGTATTACACTCAGTTCTGAAGATCTGAGGAGGAAATAATTAGCAAGAAGATGTATGGGTGGGTTTAAAGTGTACAGTTCAAAATAAAAATGAAGCTTTTTATACTGAATGGATCAATAATTCGGATTTTTTCTTCGATTTGCTTCAAAGTTTGAACGATAATTTCGAACAATATTCTCTTCCGTTGCGTATAGGGAATTTTCGATGGGATAATTAGTTTCCACATAATGTTTAAAAAAAGTGCAGATTTTTTCACTGATTTTTCACATTCTTTTTTCAAAAGCTTTAATAACAAATTATTTCTTTTTCCTCTTTTTGGAAATTTGTACGTGCAACTGAAACCATTATTTTCATATCGAAATTTGAAGCGGAAAATTATAGTCGTGGTGCACATTTGGATGTTAAATTGAAGTGATTTTCTTGTTAGCCAGTATTTAATCATACATTTGAATGAAAAAGTTTAAAACTTGTGTGCATATATAAAAATTTTCGGAATAATTTTAAAGATGAGAATATTTTTGGCGTATTATGCTTCGTTTTATTTAACAAAAAAGGAAAGAAACGAATGAGAAAATATTATAAATTAAAAAGGATTGAATAAAGATATTTTCTTTCATTAAAATGTCACTTTTTATTTACATGTTAAAAACCATAGGAATATTCTAGCCAATTCTAACAATAAATTTTTATTTACAAATCAGAAAGAAGTATTTTTATTTCAGACGTTTCACAATAACTTCTCCATTTTATAACACTCTTACTTTGTAAAAATTGCAGAAAAATACCAAGAGTTACGATTTACATTACTTGGAAAAAATTGAATTTTTTCATTTAATAATTACCTACGGAAAAGAAAAATTCCCAAATTTTATCCTATTTTTCAGACATTTTAATTTCGTCTATCATTTTAATTAGAAAACAATACAGATTATACGAAAATGTTCGTTACGTATAATTAGCAGTTAAATGATCGTGCTATTAAGTTATCAATCATTTTCGACAATTATCCGGACTCAGAATCGACACGAAATTGCCACAATTATATCGAATCATTCACACTGAAATAAATCCTTTAGATACAATTGCTTTGGAAATTGGATTCATTTTAATGCTGAATAAGAGAATCCAATTACAAGGAATTTCGCATTTCGAGCAGGCTTTTGTATTATCCAGATGAACTATTTGAGAAAATAATCGTTAAAACTCACTCTATTTTCAAAACTGATCATTAACAAAAGTTGCAATGTACAAACAAATTTACCATTAACATTATAAAATTATGAAAATAATTCAATTTGTCCATTTTGAACGTTAACACACTGAAAAATAAAAAATGCTATGCTGTTTTATATATTTTTAACTTTATTTCACATTTTACCAAACACATTACTTCGTGTGACATAGTAGATAATTATTATTTTATTATTCGAAGTTACTTGAACATTTGATAGATCCTCAAATGTAAGAATGTTATTAACCCTTTACGCTCCCATAGCACCTCTACGGAGACATTCGAAGTCACATAACTATTTACATCAATGTACAAATAATTTTCAAATTAATAAGCAAAGTATAATCTCTTTTTTTCTTAAATTCCTGCTATTATTTGATTTGTAAGATAGAAATTCTGACAGTGGTTACCAGAAAAAGATTATTTCTAAAAGACGTGAACGAATTTATGAATTACTGTGCATTTTTTCCAAAATTGGACTTATACTACTTAAAAACAATAATAATAAACGGCTTAGTAAGTTATCGAAGTCACATAACTATTTCCATCAATGTACAAATAATTTTCAAATTAATAAACAAAGTATAATCTCTTTTTTTCTTAAATTCCTGCTATTATTTGATTTGTAAGATAGAAATTCTGACAGTGGTTACCAGAAAAAGATTATTTCTAAAAGACGTGAACGAATTTATGAATTACTGTGCATTTTTTCCAAAATTGGACTTATACTACTTAAAAACAATGATAATAAACAACTTAGTAAGTTATCGAAGTCACATAACTATTTCCATCAATGTACAAATAATTTTCAAATTAATAAACAAAGTATAATCTCTTTTTTTCTTAAATTCCTGCTATTATTTGATTTGCAAGATAAAAATTCTGACAGTGGTTACCAGAAAAAGAATATTTCTAAAAGACGTGAACGAATTTATGAATTACTGTGCATTTTTTCCAAAATTGGACTAATACTACTTCAAAGAAAGAAAAAAAAAAGAGAAAACAGTTCGATTATCGATAGGTGCGATATTGTATCGAGAATACGAAGACGGATGAACGCGTGCGTAAAATTCAGAGAAAACACGTCTCGACGACTGTATATTTTACTTATTCTTACGAGGAAAGTCTATCAATGCGAACGTTCCAAGTAATTGGGCACTATTAGCGCACACATGTGAACGAAGCATTCGATACGGAAGTATCGGTAGAATCAGCGACGAAAACGGATCGTGTGTGAAATTAGACATTCACGCGATTTGATTAGATTGGGAATGGATTAATTCGATCAAGTGGAACCTAGTACAGGGGGTACGAAGTTGGCAACCTCGAGTGGAAATCAAGGGGAAAACCCTTGCCATAGGCGTAGTAACGAACAGAACGAACAAATATCCTGAAAGTTTCCACGATCGCGTTTAGAAACGTCACCGTGTTTTTCCTTAAATCACATTTTACTTCCATCATTTCCAACTGACTTGTTTCATCAGATAATTCCAAATAGAATTTCCTATAAAACTGAATCTTCTCAAATTTCCGAATATTTTATGTTAAATTTAAAATTATCCCATTTAGAAGTTGCAATGAAATTTGCCAAATTTATCTGATTTAATGACAAATATTAAATTACTTCATCATTAAAATTCGAAAACTATTTGATCGTTCAATTGATATTAATAAAACCATTTCTGTTGATTAAATAATGTCATTTCTAAGACGAATCAATTTCGAACGATTTGTCGAATAATAATACACACGAATGATATAATTTCCCGATTAAATATTCATTTTCTTTGCCTTTTTATAGGAAAACGTTAATTCGAAGCTTGTTGTTCGGCGAAGATGTTTTTCTGTGAATTGAAATTACTCGAGGAGATAGAAGAGAGAAACTCGATTACGCCTATGAACTCTCAACCCACCCTTCATCATGTAGGGTTTAAGCTAGGTCGTATTTCTACTTAGTTTCGAATAAAGATGGATCGTGGAAAACAGTATCGTCGTCGACTCAACACCCTTGCCAACTCTGGCCTTCACAATTATTGACTATCGAACTGAAGTCACGATTCTATAATTGAACCGTATTGTTCAAATCATCGGCATAGCTGAGTGATAAAAGAAAGTTGCATATCTCACGTAATTCGATGGTATTATAATTTTAATAATCATAAAAATATATATATATATATATATGTATTTCTTTTTTCTATTTTTAACATATATTTAGACAATTTGATTATATCTTGGTAATTTAGCTCTCTGTAAAAGAAGAAAAAGAAAAATCGAATTTTCTCTTGGTGTGAAAACTCATCGAATATGAATCCAATAGAAAAATCTGTGAAAATTATTGAAATTGTCGAATTGCATTAGAAATGATAATTAATAAACAGCAAGTAATTAAAGAAACTTGAATCACTATAGCAATCTGATACAGCAAGATTATCATATTGTATGTCAATGTATATTCAAGCAGTTTACAGATATAAAAAGTTACGTTATAAAAAGAAAGTATAATAAGTACAATAAGTATTATAAATATTTATTTATTTACTGTATATTTATCTATACGTGTTTATTTGTTTATTAGGAAAGGACTGTAAGGTCATATTATTTTATAAATTATTTATTAATTGACGATATATTAATTATAGGTAATTCGTAAGTTAATAGATGAATATATGCTTTGATAGACTTTAGAAGTACATAGATGATGTAAATGTTTATTAGCCTATCATTCATTTATTATTTATGAACGTGTAAAAGATAGTAACCTAATTGAAATTTAGATTTTAACGACGACCTAATTAAAATGTAGGTTTATCTATACGTGTTTGTTTGTTTATTAGGTAAAGACTGTAAAGTATAAGAATGCAAATGTACCTTTTAATATTAGATAGAACGTGAAGGATAAGTAAGAAAGTGGATGAATAATCAACTTACAAAGGCGAACCATTTTCAGTCGAGTTCTCGGTTCTGTGGTAGACAGCTAGAACTTGCTACAACTCAAAATGCGGGCAGCTTCGTCGCTTTCGAGAAAGGACCGAAGTCCAAGATACTAAAGCTACAGTAGGAGAACTATTATTATCGGGAAACCATTAAGTTCTGTGGGTAACCCTGTATCCACGACGAACGTGCATAAGCACCATCTTTCGAAGGACAAATATGCAAAATTTAGTTTAGCAAACTCCAATGTTTAACCCTCGTCCATTCCATCCAGTTCTACTTGCTCTCTTTCCATTTCTCCGCGCATAAACAGAATTTCTGATTGAAGAAAAATTGGTTGCTAATCTATACCATAAAATGAACATATTCTTCGTCTCCTTCTCTCTCTCTCTCTCTCTCGCCCCTCTTTCTCTTTTGCGCCTCTTCTCTCTCTCTCTCTCCTCTCTCTCCGCTTTCTCTTTCTCTCTCTCTCCCTCTCCCACCCCTCTTTCCCTTTTGTCCCTCTCACTCTCACTCTCTCTCGCTCTCACTCTCTTTCTCTCTCGCTCCTCTTTCTCTTTTGCGCCTCTTCTCTCTCTCTCTCCCTCTCCCACTCCTCTTTCTCTTTTGTCCCTCTCACTCTCACTCTCTCTCGCTCTCACTCTCTTTCTCTTTTGCCCCTCTCACTCTCTCTCTCTCTCTCGTCCTTCTTTCCCTTTGGCCCTCTCACTCTCTCTCTCTCTCTCTCTCTCTATCATTCTAATGGCTTTTCTCGTAAGTTCAAGCGTGCTTTCGATTCACATTTCGCCGCATTATAATATGCATATGAACGCAGAGAGAACAATGTCAGCCATTAGCTAATTAATGGCATATCCCGTAGTAACGTTCGTCCAGCTTGCAATGCGAAAAGAGCTTGTTTAATTCCCTACGGGACGAGGCAAGCAACTTTTCAACGCGGAGAACTCGTGCAACTTGAATTTCAAGTGACACATCGACAAAGGAAGAGACATCAATGCGTGTTAATGTGCCAGTACTGTACAGTATTATTATTACAAACGGTGTGATATAATAAATTAGAAAGGGCTATGTTTCGTAGGAAACTACGTTGCATGCTTAGCGTCTATAAAAAGCACATCTATAAGAGTTACACTCTGATGGTTAATAAATATTATGACACCCATCATATGCGTAAAGAAATGAGTTCCTTCGGTGAACAATTCACTTGTTGAATATTAAAAATCATGTTATATGTTACATAGGAGGCATATGAATTTTAGAAAGGCTTAGGTGTGGCATAACACAAAAGCAGTTGAGAAACACTGATCTAATCCAAGATTGTGCGAAAACAGAAGTAGAATCCACGTTACAGTTTACCATGAACAATGTATTAACACATTGCGTACTGGAGACGAGATATCTCGTCTATAGCAAACCGAACGTTGTGGCCAGACGACGAGATATCTCGTTTTCATGTTTTTCCGACTCAATCGATGACTTAAGGAATTAAAACTAAATCTTGTTACGCTACCAGAGTAACGAAGTCTCGCGTATTCTCGTAACAAATGATTCTTCTTGAACCAATTGACAAAGGCAAGAAGAAATTCCCCATAAAAAAAATGTAAAGTCTGTTTGTCCAATGGAAGAAGGAGCGAAACTATATATAATTGCAAATTGTGCCAAACACCATTGCACAAAGGAGAATGCTTCACTCGATGTCATACTCTAAAGCATTATTCAAGTTTATAACATAAATAATAGTTAAAATATAAAAAAGTGTACATAATAAATAGATGCATAAAAAATATATAGTAATATTTCAGAACATCTTATGTGAATATAAAACCAAATGCGTATTAACACGTTGAACACCATGGGGGTCACCGGTGACCGGTGAAGCCAAGATTACTGAAAACCCATAATTCAAATAAACTTCAATATTTTTAAATTTTTCAATATTATGATCGTTACTGCAACAGTGTGAAGAAATTAGTGCAACGATAGAACACATAAAAATAGTTTTATTTATATATATAACATGTATGTTTAAAAATTATGGGATCGTACTACGACGTCCCGTAAATTGATGTTGGCGCTATGGGCAAACCACGTAAAATTAGCGTGGCGTTCAACGTGTTAAAAAAGTGCATATATGCATCGTATAAAGTGTTTCTGGTGCGTCCAAAAATGTGCTGGCGTGTTGAGCAAGCAGAGTGTCGTGCACAACGTGTTAAGAACTTAAGATCTATCCTCTAACAGGAAGGAATTCAGAAAGATGGCGTAGAATACGTCGTTTTGTCCGGCAAAGTGAAAATCTCTTAATATCGAGTGAAGCAAAGTAGATGAGAGAGTCCAGGTACTTAGCTGTGGACTCTATGATGACCGTTTGGGCTTATTCTGCAAGCGACAGTCCATTGTTTCGCGGATAAGCCGTTTTTATTAAACCGGATGATTATTCCGACGTCGAGCATTGCTGATGAACGAAAGAGAGAGAGAGAGAGAGAGAGAAAATAAAGAAAAAAATGTGGAACGATGTTTCCAAGCGTAGTCATTAAAAGCTAGCAAAAGCTTACCTTGTCACGTGCCTTTGCTTTCGTAAGTTGTCCAGCTTTTAACGATCTTCAATGTCTCTGATGCTAAACAGCTTTGCTTCCGTTAAACGATCTCGACCTTCTTACGACGAGGCTAATGAATCAATCGAAGGACCAATGATAAGAAATTTGATTAACCCTTTTCGAGAGGCGACTCTAGGTCGCCATGGCGCAAATTATTTTTTTGGAGATTGGAAATTTATTTAGTTAATTCGTACATTCTCTACAAACAAGTAAAAAGGCAGAGAAACGAACAGCCACTTACACATTTGCACTTTCGAAAAATTTTAATAGAGAAACTGAGAGGAGATTTTCGACAACCACGTGATCGAGTTTCAATATCGACCTCCAACTCTGACGAAATTCGTCTAAACGGAAAGCTTCGTGTAATTCTTACTGGCACAAAGAAGGATTGCAAAGTTTGTTCTAGTCGAAACAAACCAGGTGGAAGACATGAGACGATCTATCATTATGATACATGTCCAGATAAGCGAAGAATGCATCTTAGTCAATGTTTTATAAATTATCACACGAAACGAAACTACAGATCATAATTTTTGTAAAGTTATATTCTTAAAGATGTAAATATAGATAAACTATCGAAATATAACGCTATTCTCTTCCAATAAACGCAACTTCTCAGCCAATCAGATCTTTCGAAGCTTACTTCACACTTCTGATATTCCTCAAAGATAAAAAATGAAAGCAGTGAATGTAAAGTAGAAAGAAAATGATTAAAATCGGAGAGGGGCGCGTAGCGAATGAGGAAGACAACGATAAGAAGAAGAGTTGAATAAAAGAGCAGAGAGAAAATACGAGAATGTACTACTATGTGAGCTTATAGAGGTGGAAGGCAACCCTGCGGGCAGCCAATCAAATAAAGTAGTCAGAGGTTGCTTTGCCGGATGCAAATTCGGCCCCCGTGAGCTTTCTGTTTTCCCCTCTTTCTCGCCCTCTCTCATTCGCTTCTCACCCCTAACAGAACCGGAATCTGTACACCGGTTTCCGGGACACAGGAAAATCCTCTAGGTGGACAACGACACCATACATTCCTCCCAGATATCGTTCGTCGTTGAACCCTTTTCAATTTCGATCGACGAAAATGCATTCCGTTGGTTCTGTTGTTTTCCTACAGTGAACGCGATATTTTTTCCGCGAGGAACAGAGGAGATTATTAATTCCTTGCTGTATAATAACGAGTCTCACTCGTACTACAGATTGTGATCAAGGTATGACAAAAGAAGTGTATATTAGGGTTTGCAAACCGGTTCAAATTGAAACCGATTAACCGGTTTTCTTGTTCAAATTTAATTATAATATTACTTGTCGTTTTTTCAGGGTATAACACTGTTAGAGTTCCTCTTTTTGAAAGGTGAAAAAAAGAAACAGAGCAATGTCTCGTGAGTGGTGGCTAGGGCTTGCAAACCGGTTAAAATTGAAACCGATTAACCGGTTTTTTGTTCAAATTTATTTAATAAAACTCGGTTTTTCCAGAAAAACCGAAAGTCAATTATACTTTTTTAAGTCATCCTTCAAAAAAGAGTTGAAAACGTTTGGTGTTGCTAAAAAAAAATCTGTAACGGTCGAAAATTCATGATGGATATGAGATATGACCTGTTGGACGTATTAGTTTTCCTTAAATATTATTTTATTAAAAAACAAGATTTATAAGTTACGTTTTATGCTACTTTTCTATTCTTTTCATATAATGAAATATTAATAATAAAGTTACGTTATTTTTCTTTTTATTTTATATGATTCTTAAATAAAAAATCATTCTAATTTGCTAAATTTTGTGTTGTATATTTTTATTTATTTTCCTCGGTTTATAGCTCTGCTGTATTTAACCCCTTGCTTTACGATTCAATCTCGAAGAATCTTACGCGTGCAGACAATTAAATTTAGCGCAACTCTATGCGTGGAGTTATCATAAAATAAAACTGAAACATTCTTTTATTATACTGTACAAGTTAAAAGAAATTTATATGGTGTTTAAAAATTAAAATATACAACGAGCGTAGCCCGCCAAATTTGAATTTGGTACAGAAAATCTTCACCGTCATTTCCACTCAAGGGGTTAGGTAGCTTTTATTGTATATTTAAAGTAATAGTCTATTTATTTTTATACTTTATTAAAAAAAAAACCCGACTAAAAACTCGATCAACCGATTTTTCACTTTATGAAACACCGGGTTTTGAAATTTTATCAGGTTTTTGCAAGTTCTAGATCATGAATCGTAACAGAGGTAAGTCAAGGATGAAGAATCTTCTTTCTGAACCTGGTGTCCAACTAAACATGTTTAAAAAACAAAAATAAATGCAATTTAAAAAAATAAAAATGGTACATCTTTTTGAACAAACGAATCTACGTTAAAGGAAACTTCTTGGGCATTCGTTACTCTTCCTATTGGAAATCTACGCGACTAACAGTAAGAGGAGGACGTTCTATCGATTCTTGAGTCTGAAACTTGCAAAGCTCTCCCTTGACCAAGGCGTGTCTGTATGCACGGTTGTAGTGGGCGTGTAGGAACAAGGCGACGAACTTGGGACGACATCGAATCACGGATCTCGTTCCTAATTATATCGTAATGAAGATAAATCGTTACATTTGTACGACTGTCGTGTGTCTTTGGACATTTTCGCAAGATCGTTCTCCCCTTTTATTTCACCCTTTTCTTCGTTTCCCTCTTTTCCACCGTGAAAGAATCCTCTACACCTCTTTCTTTCTTTTTTTTTTTTTCTTTTTTTGCTACACAGAAAAAGGTTAGCCGTCTCTTACTTCACCATTCACCACGCCACCTGTTTGATTCTCTCTCCAAGGTGTACCAGCCCACCTATCTATTTGTCTATTTCGGCCGTTTCTACGTTTTCTCTCTTCCCTTGTCCTTCCCATCTAAAAGTCGCGTCTTCGACAGGATTCAACCTCCGACTTGTAGCAGGGTGTGTTCTCTCCACCTCACCAGTTGCTGTCCCGCTTGAACAATCAATTCCAATTTCACGGGAATCTCTTTTAAACCTTGCATTTCCCGAGCTTCACCCCGGAGTCTGTTTCCTGGATCATTCGTGACCAGAGGAATTTGACGTACAAAACGCTTCGTTGTAGGAGACAGAGAGACCGAGAAGCGAGGATATAGGCGGAAAATGAAGTTCAGGAAGAAGAAACGCGTTTCGTTCTGGTTTCTCCTAGGATTTGTCAGGAAAGTGTTGGAGACTGTGATTGAGTACGAGTACTTCTGGGTTTCGTAGACACTTGGTGTGAAGATCAAGCTGTGCTCGTTAATTAGACTATCATTAGGGCTTGCAAAAACCTGATAAAATTTCAAAACTCGGTTTTCGGTTTTTCAGAAAGTGAAAAACCGGTTAACCGATTTCAGTTTTAACCGGTTTGCAAGTCCTAACTATCGTACAGTCTGTCACAAAAGTATTTCGACTACTCTTTAACACTTTATTTGCCACGTCAAGTAAATCTAGTTTAGGTTAGGTTAGATTAGGTTAGGTTATCATTAACCTAACCTCCACCATTATAGCTCATTGAGACTTGAAATCTACCAAAGTATATCACATGAAAATAGTAATAAAATGATCGTTGAAATGCAAACAAATAAAATATTATGAATATAGAAACCAAAAGATATTATATAAACCTTTTCATGTTTAGCAAACACGAGTAAAAGAAAAAATAATAACAATTGCAGGAGGTTGTTCCTTTAGCTTCTATCTGCAGATAACTTGCAATAGAATTTACTCTGATATTTTAGGTTAGAGTTGACAATTGTTACAAAGAATGTTATTGGTTATTAAGAAGACATTATATAACAAGATGTACATATATGCCATCGTGTGGAAAAAATTTTAATTATTTAATAAAATACCGATATAGTATTATGTAACTTGAAACTTACATAGAGAGTTAAAATTAGACCAAACCACGTGACTTCTTTTTTGAGAAACTAGTGTAATCCTTTTCTACAAGTTTAAACTTGAAGAAACTGCTGAAAATATGAATTTAACATTTGAAATAAATTTTACAGATGTTACAAGACTCTTCTATGTTAAGGAGGAAATTCAAGGGGAAAACAGTAGCTCGATGTTGTGCGAATACACTGTATTGCAACACCTTTACATTTATTTTGTAATCTATCAGTAAAAGCAGCGGTAGTACAATTGTAATAGTAATAATCGTAGTGCGGTATTATGTACAATCAAGAACAGACTTACGCGGCAAGTAGTTTCAGAAAATATTTTACACAGACGAATCGAAATTCCAAAAAAAAAAAAAAATAATAATAATAATAAAGAGAAAAACACGGTTAAAAAGAACGAACGAACGCTCGTTTTCTCTCCACTTTTACAACCTTCGGAGCATCACTCCTCGATCATTCTACATCGCAAACATTCACAGACCGATACTCGCAAACCGAGCATTGAAAAAATCCGATGTTCCAACACCAACATCGTCATCGATTAGCAATAAATTTGCATATACACATCGATAGAAAAATGCTGATAATTTTCTGTGTGTTTGTGTCTATGTATGTGTTCGTGTGTGTGTGTTTTTTTATTTATTATATGTACGTGTGGTAAGTATCTCTTTACAAACAGCTGTCACCAATTAATCCTTACTCGCTACGATCGATAACTTATTAAAATAGAACTCGACGTTCGATTTTCGGACGCTAAGAGAAAGAAAGAAGGAAAAATAGTATTCACCACCGCCAGAAACGCACTTGAAGGGGTAAAACGAGAAAGGAGGAACGTGATTAATTAACGGTGGTACGCACGAGCACTGCAACGATGCTTCAACATCGGACATATGATACAGGAAAGCTTTTTTTTCTTTTTTTTTTTTCTTTTTTTTTTTACAATAATCAACCGTGAGGAGCCGTTAACAGCACATTAACGTGTAAACGTCTTATTCGACAATGTAAAACGATGTACACTTACAATAATATACAATCTGCTCTTTGTTCTTGCTTCTTTTGTCATTTTCTTTTTTTTTTCCTTTTTTTTTTGTAAACCTGCGTATAGTGTTAAGTGCGCGATGAAATATCAACATCTCGCACGACAGTTCCCTTTAACCTGTCAAGTTTCAGGAGTTCGATTATCTCTTTTGATCGATTATATATTTGTTCGTTATTTTTACAAATCCATATTTTGTTTGTTGGGTAATAAGATGGAATTTAGCTGGATAGGTATTGTAACTGAAAAGTACTCTAATTCGTTGAAAACGAAAGTGACACGCGTTCTCCAAAATGGCGTACAGTGTAGCTCTGTCGATTTTAGTGAAATTTTAGACGCATTTCAAATTATTGAACGTTGAATTTCTTCCATATTTCAATTTTTGTCTACATCTATACGAGAAAATTAAATTTTTTCGATTTAGCTAAAGTAGAAATTTTAACTGAGAAGTCAGTTCATTTCGTGAAAACGAAAGTACACTCCGCCATTAACAAAACATTGTTTTCAATCGAAAAAAGAGTTACTATTAGTTGAAAATAAATTCTGAAACGACACGATTCAATCAGCGAGGTAGAGATAATCTAACCCCTTAATAAGAACAACGTTGAAGAATTACCCAACGAATTATTGATTATTCTATCTTTATACTGTACAAACGGCATTAACCCGTATGAAAGATTCTTAATAACGGTGGAAAACTGGACGCGTTTTCACCGCGAGAAATCGCCTATCCCACGATCGAATCAGAACGCGGATAGGGTGGTTTAAAAATTGTTTTCGAATTTTTCTTTAGTCTTATACCCCTCTAAATTACGACACTTAACGAGAAAATGGCACGTGCAAATTTTCAGAGCGATTAAATGAATTTCTTGAAATTTTTGGAGAAATTTATTGAAATTTTTGTAATTTCACGTCACTTTCGAATATAATCGTATTATAATAGCATAATTCTGCTATTTTAAAGGTATCGCTGGATATTTCTTAATTGAAACAACACGTACAAATTTTCAGAGCGATTGAATGAATTTCTTGAAATTTTTTGAAAAACTGATCGGAGTTTTGCTCTGCTACTAATTCCATCATTTAACTCGATGCTTTACAAGCAACAAAGATAGCCTAATGTATGAAATAATAAGATTAATTAAACACAACGCTATACTTTAAATTACGTATAAATTAGTTACAACGTGAAGAAGAAGAATATCTGCTTGAAAAAAGGAAAACAATTATTATCGACTCTTAATTGTTGTTCGAACTTCAATATCGAACCAAGTTGTGACTGATGGTCATCTCTCGAGTACAAAAGGTTAATTAATTGAAATATTACAGTAGTTTTCTCCGATTCGAAGAAAAGATGCGGAATCTCTATTCATATCAAGCACATTTCCGAACTAATTTGTTAATATAAATTCAAATAATACATATTTATCGATAAATAACGTTTGTCAGCCTAGATTCAATTGCACCGACATAAAATTGTCGATATTTTGCTAAAATTTGTAAAACATATCGCTTATTTACTTCGTCTCTTTGATATACCTTGAAGCTTTTCGCAAACATACTTGTTTTCCATTCCTGACCGGAAATTTCGTTTTAAAACATCGACATTGTTATTAGAAACCATTCACAAGCGTGTCTAAAATAGCGGGAACGCGATTACGCTTAAAATTGGCGCGATATCTTTGAAAATTCGAAACTTCAACTCAAATACATTACGAGCTCCCGTTGTTCAATCACTCTGAAATTACGCATGCATCATTTTCTCACGGAGTATCGTAAATTCATGGGAGACCAGAAAAGAATCAGAGGTTGAAAAATAAAGATCGCCCTAATACACACGTTCCTCGTACCGTGCAGCGATCGTAAATTCCTCTGAACTCGATAAAAGAAACCAAGTCCCGACAAAACTAAGCAGGTGCAAAGAGACTATACGTTTGCTACACCTAATTCCCTCCAAGAATCTCCACTTTTTTACATTATTTTCATTAGTAGTAAAATTTGTTCATCTGCAGATGAAATGTTCCAAGTTGCTTTCCTTAAATATGTCATTAAAATAAATTATTCGTTTTTTTCTTCTCTTAAATTACAGTAATTAACGAGTCCCGAGCCTAGATCTACGTCAGTGCTATCTGTCGCTCAAACTTCTTCTCTTACGATGCTTCTTCTTAAACGACTTCTGTCACGCAACAGATTTCTAAACTGAATTAACCGATAACGATAATACGTGTGACGGAGCCAATTAATTCGATTCGATGGCAAATTACGATCGCTGCGCGATACTTTCCCATTCGAGACTTCAGATTACGTCTCGGAGTACACGATAAGGTAATCGTCACACGTTAACCACCTGTGTTCTAGTTAAGAAGTTTATCTGACGCGGTCTGATCCAGTATTACCCCTGTTTCACACATCACTATCCAAATTTGTAGTCCCTAATTTACTCATTTAAACCTAACACCTAGCCACCCAAACCACTGGATGACTTGGTTGCTATTCTCTCAGCTGAACGATGTGCATTTCTCCAAAACACTCCGATGATCGATCAGTTCTCTAAAATAAACGTTTCATACCGGCGGAGAAGTAAGTCGACCACGTGTTGACCAAATTGTCCGTGATTCTTCAAGTCTTCGTAATGTATGCATGTATGTATATATATATTATACCTGATACACTCTTTCTCGAAGACGCATCCGCTGTTGAAATGACAATCTCTTCCCTTCGACTATGTATATATGTATCCCACTATGCAACTGGCATGGCTCGAGGCATTTAGCGTTTCCTATTTGTCCTGACAAGATGTCGTTTCCTTCCGCGTCGCTTCTGTAGCTTCGATCACCTCGAAACTCTCCGACGTAGAAATATCGCTGGATGATCCATTGTCTCCTGGCTTAGAAGAGGATGCTCCGCTACCAGATATCATCACGACCGTTTTCGTTTCTGTGCTAGACACCTCTGTGCTCGTGCTAGACACTGTTGACGTCGTCGGACTCTCTGTCGCTAACATTCAAATTAGCAACTCGTTCAGCATTGATCTATGTGTGTAGCATAGTTGGAAGTCGATTAACGAGAAAACGAAGGAAATGAGGATACGAAGGAGAAGGTATAGTAACGATGGTAATTTATTATAGTATGAGAGGAAATTAATAGAACGATATCGAATACTCTTTAGTGAGATTGAATTGAAAAGAGAATTTTAAGAAAGTGTGTAATTTGTATCACTTGAGAAACTTAAAATTTTAACGAGGCATTATTCTACAAATTTTAACCCTCTATGGACCCGTGTAACTTTCAGGTCACATTTTAATTTATCGACATTTTACACAGAAGTGCAAACATTATAGGCTGTTGTTACTAATATATTGCAATCAAATTGTTTAACCGGAAACATTTTTTTTCATTTGCATTATATAGGTTTATAATTGCTGATTTTTCGTTCCCCCAATTTCTTGGATTTCAAACAAAAATTCGGCCCATAGAGGGTTAAGATAACTGCACAATTACTTATAAAGATTGTAGATGAAGTTGATAATACTACGAAAGTCGAATTGAAACTTCCTGACTTCAAATGAACACATCTTCGTAATTAATACACGAAGTGCAAATGTTCAAAGGTTATTTTACAAAAGAAAGTCAATATTCAGAAGTAGTATTAACTTCATCTACACTGTTCATCATTTCCCCGTCACATTTGATATAAATAATTGTATCTTTACTCGTAACACAGATTCTGACTGAGATTTTCTAACAGTTATATTAATACCAAACGTTAATTTTGATATATTTTGAAAATATATAAAATTGTTGTTTGATCACACGTACCTTCGTTACTCTGTTCTTCTCTACATCGCGAAATGTCTTCCGTCGACGTTTCGGTTCTTTCTTCCGCCGGAGTACCGGAAACAACTGAATCAGGCTGAACCTGTGGCGAATTTGTCGAAGATATTCCTTCTGTCTGTTCAGGAGCCGTAACGACCACTGGTTCCTGAACTGGCGAGGATTCTGATGACGGTTCAGTGCTGGTAAGTGCTCTATTTAGATTAGGCGAAGGTTCAGGCGAAGGTTCAGCCATTCCAGGTTGTGGATGATTGCGGAACAGGAGGTGCTGCAATTGCGCCTGTTGTAGGATCACGGGCAGCTCGTAATGGTGGAAGAAGTAAATCATGGAGTGCTGAAATCACAATTGAAATATGGTTAATTAAACTTCGATTAAAGATTCGTTAAGATTTGCTGTAATTTATTGAATTGTTCAGTATAACTCTGAGTGCAAAGAGTTAAAAAAACAGATTTAAAAAAAAGAAGAAAACTGGAGAAAGAAGTATTTTTAAAATTCGCCATATTTCCATGCTCACATTCTCATTACGAAATCCTTTTTCGATCATCTATTTCAGTTAATAAGCACAATTCAACGAATCATCGATTCGATTCGATTATACTTAGTTCAGGAATTTATAGTGGTCACACGCTGGACATAGTTGAAAGCGTTAGAATAGAGGACAAAAACGAAGCAGAGGTTCTCGTGATATCGCTTGTTTCTGCGAACTGTGAGTATATATGTGTGTCAACGTATACGTGTGCCACTCGTGCCAGCAAATTTATATGGAAATTCGCCAAATTTGTTCTATACCGTTTCTCTCGTTTTCTTCACACCCTTCGAAACCCTCTCTGTCATTTTATCCCTCTTTCTCTCTCCACTTCTCCTCACTTGCAAACATGCTACCGATCGTAGAACCCTTATTCGTAGTTGCAAACATTTTGAGCCGTGCATATTGGTGTGTGAATAATTTTGCGTTATCGGGGAGATTTTTTTGGACGATAAAAACGCGACTTTCGAATCTAGCGAAAGTTTATTTTTGAAAGAATGATTAACTGGTAGATTTATTAATACTCTGATTTAATTTCCCTCTCAAGGTGCATTTGAGGAAGTGTCGTTATTAGGCCACGTGTATCTAAAATGGTAGAAATTATAAGGTTTGATGTATTTGTGAAATTTGAATATTCTTCTCTGTTTCGATGCTGTATGTTTATTTTTGGTATTTGAAAATGTTCAGAAAATTATTCGCGTGGTACAACAAACAGATAAATTTATCTGGTAATGAAGAAAAAATTAATTTAGCGAAACAAAATCCATGCAAAAGCGTGTATATGTACGAAATTATACAGTAAATAATGTTTACTTTGAATGTTTTCATTTATATTTTCATATACAGTAGATGATTCGTATTTTTACATTCAGTGTATAAATTGAAGTAGGAAATCGTGCTGTACGGGAAATTTTCTCGTATCTGAACGAATTAAAAAAAGAGAAGATGGAATAAATGTGTCCTTGATCATCTTTGATTTTTAAATTTGCATTTTATCACACATTGTTTACGTGAAAATCGGAGAAGCTTGTCACTGATATTTTTGATAAATTCGAAGACAAAAAAGTGGACGAATTAAAAAAAGACAAGATGCAGTAAATGTGTCCTCGATGTTACTTGATTTTTAAATTTGCATTTTATCACTCATTATTTATGCGAATATCAGAGAATCTTGCCACTGGTATTTTTGACAAATTTGAAGACAAATGTTGGAAGACAAAAAAACCAAATGAATTAAAAAAAGAAAATAAATAGTCGAAATGTGTCTTTGGCCATTTTTGATTTTTAAATTTGCATTTTATCACTCGCTATTTACGTGAAAATCAGAGAATCGGTATTTTTCACAAATTTCAAGGCCAATGTTGGAAAATAAAAGAACCAAACGAATTAAAAAAAAAATGGAAAATAGTGTAAATGTGTTCTTAACCATTTAAAATTTTTAAATTTGCATTTTATCACTCGCTATTTACGTGAAAATCAAAGAATCTTGTCATTATTTACGTGAAAATCAGAGAATCAGTATTTTTCACAAATTTCAAGGCACATATTGAAAAACTAAATAATCAAACGAATTAAAAAAAAGAAAACAGATACTATAAACATGTCCTTGACCATTTTTACTTTTTAAATTTGTATTTTATTACTCATTACTTACACCATAATCAGTTTGTCATTTATTCATCTAGTTCTGCGAATAAAATCACGTGGTGTCAGCCGAAAAACGCTAATTGAACGAAATCACACAAACCTGACGTCGAAGTGTTAAAAGAACGATAGAACACGGTATGAAAATTTGACCATCTATATCCGTGTCACCCTATATACATTATTTCAAAACAATCACTTCACAGATGAAATTAAACAATTTCTAGACTACCTTTCTTATCTACTTCAAAAGATATGGTCATATTTTCGATCTCTCTTCCCCCGATAACGTCACAGTTGTCAAAAGTTCAACGACCGATTTAGTTAATCAGGTCACTCGAGATAATCGCTGTACACAACACACGATAAACATAAACGATAACACAGAAACCTATCGAAGGTCGATATGTCCATTATCAAAAATGGTAATACGATACTGTTATCTAAGATTACCCCGAAACAATCACCGCCAATCGTTCACTGCTAAAAAGTAATTAATGAAACAGCAAAAGCAGAAAAAAAGAAAGAACGATAACATCGTTCGTGATCTCTTCTCGTTGAGTTACCGTAACGTTCGATCGATACGTTTGCGCTCGGAGCGACATAAAAATCCAAACGAGGACGCTCCGCCAGACTAAAGAAGAGCAGTCCAGCTTGGAGATGCAAAAAAAAAAACAACAACAACAACAACAACGTCAAAATGAAACGCGCAAACCGATAGCTTAACAGAGACGAAGAAGAAACAGAGGAAAAGAATAAAGAGAGAAAAAGAGAGGAGAAAGAAGGTAGAAAAGAACGAAGCACGAGGAGTAAGCGCAGAGGTTGAATATGGAAAATAGATATCTCGAGACCGGGCACCTGTCGTCGACATGAAGGAAATGGTATCCACGGTGATCCGTCGAGTATAACGAAACGAATCTGCACCGTTTCAGAAAAAAAGAAGAAAAAAATAAAATGAAGAAAGAAAAGGGATTGGAGTAACTACGATGCTTGAGTTGGGAACGAGAAACAAGGTTCAGAGAGGAGAAGAAAAGAGAGAGAGAGAGAGAGAGAGAGAGAGAGAGAGAGAGAGAGAGAGAGAGAGAGAGAGAGAGAGAGAGAGAGAGAGAGAGAGAGAGAGAGAGAGAGAGAGAGAGAGAGAGAGAGAGAGAGAGAGAGAGAGAAGCAGGGTTAAAACGATAGGCAGGGTGAAATAGATTAGAGAGGAAATCGGGTTTTCGTTTGCTGGATAATCAAGGCCGATGACATCGATATCGGCCGGCATATAATTACGCCGCGGGGTTAATCGCCTCTGCAGAAAAAGAGCAAGCGAGATGAGAGAAATAGAGAGAGAGAGAGAGAGAGAGAGAAATTCAAAGTGATCCGGTTTAGCCAATCGTGTCTTGTTGCCCAGCGGCTTTTCAAATTTTCCCGCGGCTCGGTCAATTCGTAAACTCGTTCCAGAGGGAATAATTGTCGATCGTTGCTTGATCATCTGGATAACAGGCATCGCTAAATTATTAGCAGATAGTCACTGAGAGAGGAGTAAGTTAACCATTTGCACTCGAAGCGATCTCACGGGCTATCTAACAGCAACTCGGAGGCATACTTTTTTTTTTTTTTCTAGGAAAATGTGCAAATAGGATTTACGTCATATTAAACAGCGTAGCTTTAAAATCAAGTAATTTACTGTAATTGTATTTGGTTTGTGTGAATCTTTAACATGTTGATCGCCCATCGTATATTGATTTCTGAAAGTTTTATTCTGTATGACTCTTTTTGAGTACCATCAATACTAAGTTTCTCAAATTCTTAATTAAAAAAATACTTTCAAGGCTGTATTTTCGAATCAACTATAAAAAATACTCAGTTTCTCAGATTCTTAAGAGAAAAGATATTTTTAAGGCTGTATTTTCGAATGAAATACAAAAAGTACCAAGTTTCTCAGATTCTTAGTGAAAAAAAAATATTTTTAAGGCTGTATTTTCTAATGAAGTATAAAAAATATTAAGTTTCTCAGATTCTCGATAAAAAAAGTATTTTTAAGGCTGTGTTTTCGAATGAAGCATAAAGAGTACTAAGTTTCTCAGATTCTTAATAAAAAAGAATATTTTTAAGGTTATATTTTCGAATGAAGTATATAAAATACTAAGTTTCTCAAATTCTTAATCAAAAAAATACTTTTAAAGGTGTATTTTTAAATGAAGTATAAAGAATACTAAGTTTCTCAGATTCTTAGTAAAAAAAAATACTTTTAAGGCTGTATTTTCGAATGAAGTATATAAAATACTAAGTTTCTCAGATTTTTAATAAAAAAAAATATTTTTAAGGCCGTATTTTCGAATGAAGTATAAAAAATACTAAGTTTCTCAAATTCTTAATCAAAAAAATACTTTTAAAGGTGTATTTTCGAATGAAGTATAAAAAATACGGCGAACTGAAGTGCTACCAAGAAATCGCGAGAAACCGACTGTTTGAAATATGTTAAATTAATTCTACGATAATTGGATATTACAATACTGTTGAGAAATACATTCATATTCGAGCGTTTTAATTTTTACGCGCAACGATAAAGAGAAAGAAAAGAAGGAAAAAGAACAATTTAATTATGTCACCGTCTTTTGTATTCACTTCCCTTAATGAAAGAATATTTCTCAAACGAGACAATTTTTAATATCACCGACCAAATTTCAATAAAATCATCTCCTCGTCTCTTTACTCTCTATTGTTTCATTTATATAAAAAACAAATATTTCTTAGAAAACTTCTATTTGCATATGTGATAGATACCACGAATTGCGGTGAAATTATTACAAATTTCCGCAGACTTTTAATGCAGAATAGCATCACGACAAAATGTGCATTCCTTTTATGCGCGTATATAACAGACCAATCTGTTATTCATTCGCATCTTTTATCGGCTAATTAGCCGTTCCATTACACTTTAATGGTATTTAATTTTTCCACACAAAATGTATATACAGTACATGTCGAACGTAGTTATTAACGCAACAGCTAGCTATTGTAACGCCATTATAATAATAACTGTTAATACGCCCATCGCGATGATCTAATTATGATTCATTGGATTATCAAAGTACGCTATCGAATCAGATTACCTGGCAATATAATTCGTCCAGCGAAAAATTTATTTTTTCCCTGTGGAATTCTGATATCGATTGCTGGACACACGTGTCTCTACATCGAACTTAATTTCCTTCTTAACACCAAACCGATCAAACACGACAGTTTCTTTTTTAATTTAAAAAATTTCCTTTTACTAAAAAACTTCACGATTCTTTTCTTTTTTTTTTATAATATAGATTAGAATAAATTTTTTAATATTTACTATTTTTTTTTTTTTGTTAGTGTTTTCTTCCTGAAAAAAATATGTAGCCTGACTTATTCGAATGGTTGAACGATTTACATGAATAAATTATGATTATTACGAATAAAAATGACACAGAATACACGTAATATGAGAAATTATATCAATTATCCAAATTATAATGCTTTCTCTAATACCTGCTAGGTGAAATAATTTTTATAAAAGAATATTACATATATAAAAATTGTTAAATATTAAAATACTAACTTTTCATTTATTTTTGTAATTTTTAATACTCGTGAAAAAACTATTCCACCCTTATAGTATAACATAATCTAATTTTCATGGTAGTTGTAGCAACGTTTAATATTCTTACTTAAACTTTAATATCATTGGACTGCTAATGTTTATGCAAATTCATATTTTTAAGAATATACAAAAAAAGAAACAGGTAGAAAAGTTGGATAGAAAATTATAAATTTAAGAACACTGTAAAATAAATTATCACGAATAATATTATATTATATAAAGGAAATTTATCGAATTAAAAAGTAGGCTAATTTTTATAAAAATCAAATATATCAAATTGTTATTCCCTCTAATAAAAGATTTTGCAAACAGTAATGACGATTATTTTAATTGACTGGAAATCATTATTTTGAAAAATAAAAACGTTATCATTTCGACTTATAAAATAAGAAAAAAAAAAAAGGCGATAATTCTATGTCGTTACAATCTAATCTATTCAAACATGAATTTTACATGACAAACTAAAATTGAGTGGTATTCATGCTTACTCACTGAAGCACTAATTTGGCATTAAATCATTTCTATCGATTGAACTGTCAAGTGCATTGTCCTGGTCGCGTTTACGTAACTTAAGTTTGAGAGATGGCGGGTCTAGGTTGCAAAACAACAGCTCTTCATTCGCCACCGTTACTGTCAATAGCAGAACTTCCACCAGGAGCCAATCGGATCTCTTATAAAACATTCGCCTTGCGTTTTACCTCGTTGGACACGAAGAAAATTTGCCTTCGGACAAATTTATCCATTTCTCTCCTTTTCTTTTTTCTTTCTTTCTCTCTTAGAAAACGTACTGGATAAATTATCGTAACATTATGATCGTATTAATATTTTTGACAACGTTTAACAATTTATTAGATCGTTAAACGAGATAATTCGATTGTTACATCGTGTGATGCACGGTGAAGTTTGGGAATTTTTTCCGTAGGTAATTACTAACAGAAAAGGTTTGAATTTTGTCAGAAAACGTAAACGTAACTTTCATCTACTTCTCATAATTTGTTGAAAGTGAAAATATTACAAATGTTACAAAATGGCCGTTCGAGTGCAGTTTGTGTCCAAACACGATGAAGTTAGGTTAGGTTAGGTTAGTTTGTACAGAAGTAAGCACGTCCATGAGTTCTTTTTCTACTTTGAACTATTGTTTGGCATTATTTATAAGTGATAAAATCTAATTATTGTTAAAACTAAAATATCCAAACCAGAAATTGACACATCAAACATTGTATGTTACTTTCTTTAGACCAGGTTAGTGTTAGGTTAGGTTAGAATGACTAGAAAAAACGAGGGAAAAAACAGTGACATTCGTGAATAAATACCGACAATTATTCTATCGTACACTCCTGCGGCCAATAAGAACGAATTTGCTCCACAATGATGAAAATGTTTCATCATTACGTTCCTATCGATTTAATTCGGTCGGCTCCGAGCGTCTCTGAACGTACAGGCCTCTCACGGCCGCGGCACCAGAGAAAACATATTTTCACGCACGGCGAACACATCCGGGGCTAAGCAATTTGAAAGGCAAACACATTTGCAGCCCTCTCGAGAAATTCCTCGCGATCGATGTCAGGAGTGTGATGATCGATCGGTAGAAGGTGGAACGGTGAGAGAGAAAAAAAAGGAAAAGAGAAGGGGAGAGGAGAGGAAAATACTCTCCGTGACATAATTTCACAAACGTGCACCCCCATTGTTTGAACAGAGTTCTTTGATAAGTGCCGGCAAGCACGAGCCGTTAACTTCACCGGGAACATATTTATTCGGGCCTGGCCGAGTATTTCTCAAGTAGGTCGCAAAGTATTCTCTGATTAATGCCCCGTTTTCAACACGAACGAGCAACTGTTCTCCGTGCAAACTTTTGCATTCCCCTTAGGACCGTTTTACACGACAACGGAGGAGAGAGAGAGGGAGAGACAATTATTCCGCCAATCCACGATGACTAGTTTGTCTCTTAATCCCGAAACATTTTACCTAAGTACACGGTTTCGCGAAACCAAATGTCCCTGTAATATTTCACATGTTAACCCGTTTCTTACTTCTTAACACATTCGCATAGGGAAACGAGAATTCTCGTTTAAGGGGATACGTCAAAAGATGGGTAATCTTTGGGAATTTTTTTACAAGTAATTACTAAATGAAAAATGTCGTCTTTTTCGAAGAATATCAATGTAACTTCAAGCTTTATTTTGCAATTTTTCGAAAGTGAAATCGTACAAAATGGCGAAGTTATTCGCTATAATTCGCGAATAATACGAATTTTTCTACGTAGCTGTATTTCAACTTCAGCGTTTTTAACTAAACTATTTGAAAAGGAAAAGTGTCCTTTGGAAACGAAGAAATTACACGAGCTTATGAATTTAATATACTCTTATTTATTTTGATGTAAATAAGACTTGCGTTTAGTCAGAAAGAAAATGTTTGAAATAGTTTAATTTTCCGGTTGTCAGAGTAGATTTGACACATTAAAAAAAAAAAAAAAAAAAAAAGAAGAAGAAAAGGGGAAAAGTATATTACCTGTATGAAAAGCCAAGATGTGACAAGGGCCAAGCTGCTGTACTGTCCATTAAATCGGTAATGATAAGCGTAGAAGGAGAAGTGGTACAAATAGAAGAATCTGAAACATAAAATTATATCCGAATTTTTTATTTTCTCCACTTGTATCGGCATCGTTGTTACTTAACAGATTACGTAACTCCCCGATGTACAGGTGTATTGTCACCTGTTCAACAACATGGACGCTTTATCGATCAGATCGTATCAAGTTCCTGCCTATTGAAATATCGTGGCTGACACGTTCTACGAAACGTTGTTAGTATGAACGAAAAAAAAGATAAAAAATTTCCTTTCGATTTTGCAAATAATCGATTTCGAAGGATTTCGTCTGAAATTAAAATAGAAAACGAGGACTTTTGTATTTTTATTGCTTCCTATTCGTATCAGAAGATTTTACGATGATTAAATTTACAAATAAGAACAATTGCAAACGATGGAATTCTTTTTTTTCTTTCTATCTTTACATCGAATACTGATAAGCAGATTTTTATGCAAATTTAAAGACGCGAACTTGCACAGTTTTGCAAATTTGAGATTTGCATCTGCAAATTTTAACACGTTTTATAATACTTGGTGGGTGAAATAATTTTCTAATGAAGTTCTATTATTAATTCTATTTTGTCTATATTCTCAAAAACATACATTTTTGCATAAAAATCTGCAGTCTATTGATAAGCAATAATTAATACACTTCCTGTAGATACTATGAAATTTTGTATTTTAAATACTTTCAAATAATTTGAAACGAGATTAAGTAATCGTGTGTTTTTTTACAAATTTAAAAATAAACGCAAATTGTGTTACATTATAATAATAATAGTTATATATATATATATATATATTTAATTATTTCAATCGTACATTAAAATCGAATAATATATTGCAATGAAACGAAATAATAAATATATTTTGTTAGAATTACTTGAAATAAAAAAAAAGAGCAAAGCTACGGATTAAAAAGAAAATATATCAGATTTCCTATTATATATATTTGTATTAAATATTAAAATTAAAAAAAATATTAAAATATATTAAATATAAATATATTTTGCTAGAATTACTTGAAATAAAACAAGTAAAACCAAAGCTACGCATTAAAAAAAAAGGCAATAGATTTTCTATTATATATATTTACATTAAATATTGAAATTAAAATTAAGATTAAAAAAAATATTAAAATATAAATATTAAATATAAATATATTTTGTTAGAATTACTTGAAATAAAAAAAAAAAGAGCAAAGCTACGGATTAAAAAAGAAAGTATTAGATTTCCTATTAACTGCGATTTATCGAAATGTTTATACAATCAAAAAGCAGTTTACCAACATTTTACGGAGTAATATAAAATATTTTTCAAACAGCTAAAACTTTCCGATTTGACGTCTCGAAGAACCACGAAACTTCTTCTCATCGCGTCAAGAATTAATCCACCTCTGCTTTATGATAAATAAAACGCAGAAACATTTTATCTCTTAATCCCTCTTCTAACTTAATTACTCGTTACGGTATTTCGTGCTGGCCGCGTTCGACGAACAAAACTCGCGAAGATTCTCTTTCACGATCGTTAATTCAAACTGTCCACGTCTTTCATTTATTTACACAATAAGTCAGCAATTGCGAATTTCGATTCTCATCGAAATAATTTAATATTCTTCCACTTTTCGCGTGGAACGTTCAACTAAACTCAAATGGACAGCCTATCGAAGTGAATTTAATCTAAACACGCTCGTTCGAATTCATATTTAAAAGTCGTCACATTTCACCATCCATTAGTACTTCGTATTTTACAAATGTAATCTAAAAGTTCGTCGTTTCAACTTATTTTATACTTCACAGAGAATTATACTCCAATCGATATATACTACATTACGATGCAAAAACTATTTCTGACATACTTTACACAGTTCTGAGAGATAAATCAGAGGGAGGACAAATTTTTCTATAAATTTCATTTTTTAATTATTTTCTTCAATACCACTTGTGACTTTTTTTCTTACTATAATCTTTTTTATCCCATTATGTAAATGAGAATGATAAGAATTAGCCTAGGTGAATCTTCCTATGCACACGTGATCGAAGATCCTGTCCAATGAAACAATCAATACAACTTGGACAGTTGTTTATTTATTACAGTTTGTTGGATTGTTACTAATAACAATGCGTCAGCTAGAAAGCAAAAATGAATTGTATTATGAATGACAAAAAACACTGCTTCTCTTAATGATAGGCCTGCAACTGTTTATAGCCAAGGCCCTTCAGGGTTTTGGCTCTCACTTGTTTGATAAACAATAGAGAAAAAAAAAAAAAACGTCTGTCGAGCCGTCCTTCCACGCCGTGAATGAATAATAAAGTAAAAAGTCTTCTAAGAGAAACACAGTCTCTCATTTTTTTTTTATTATAACCTTTCCCAAGTCGTTAAAGAACACCAATACAGTTGTAGTACAGTTGCATTAAACGAATCTGGCATAAAAAACAACGTAGTGTCTTGAGTAAGAATATGAAAATTATGATGAAGAATGGTTGTGTTAGAGAAATAAGGAATTAATATTCTTTATATCAGATAACACCACTTGAATTTGCCTCGACGACGTTAGTCCATTGTTTTTGTTTACTGTTTTCAAAATGTATCGTGTTTTGTGTCTATCGTTATATAAAATAAACTAATATATCACAAAAAAGTGTTCCACATTGATCCACTACTTCCAACAGCTTCCTTTGCACAGGACATCATATACGGATTATTTCACTTACGAATGCAAATAAATGAAAGTTTGATGCAAAAAAAAAAAAAAAAAGAAAAAGACGTGTCACATTGTGTCTGTAATCACTTAGAAATGCATGCATAAAGTATACAGGAAACTACGAGGTGCAACGTTACGTTAAAAACGAAGAGAGGACAACCCCATAGACTTTGCAAAAGTTCCTCCGTGCCAAATTCCATGTTCTGCTCAATGAACATAAAAAAGTCGTTGGTTGACTTTCTTTTTTTTTTTTTTTTTTTTTTCACTTTCAGCCTCATCTTATAGGAACCCTCGAGGTGATAAGGGAGGGGTTGTAATCAAGTGATTTTTACGAGTAGCTGTTACGGGGTCGCCAATATTTGCGGATCAGGGTGGAGTTCAGACTGCAACGCCAAGACCCTAAGTGAAGAAAAGGCCAAGCGAGGAGAACGGGGAAAAATGGCTATTGTGTATCCCCTCAATAAGTAAGCTGACTAATTTCCTAAAGTATATGCTGAAACTTCCGTTCGTTTAACTTTCCATGGGAACTATGTAAATTTTCTAGCAAAGAAAAGATACAGATTCGATCCTATTTTGGATTCATGAGTAAACGTCGTATCAAACGTGTTATTTCGAAATTTAACGTGAAAAAAGTAAATCGCTTTAGAAAAAAGAATATTAAAAATTGCCACATTTCTAATCCTTCACACACCTACAATTTTATAATTATAATTTTATAATATCATTTTATAAATCCTGAGGTATCGTAAACGCACAATTATTTGTAGTAAATGTGACGAAAAAGTTGTAAAAAAATAGTAGATGAAATTGATACTCGAAAAAATGAATTGAAACGTTCATACTTCAAATAATCATAATTTCTAAATGGATCTTTCCTTCTGTCTCGATAACAGCTAGATTTCGATGCTCAGAAACACTCGAATAAGCTAATTTATAAAATTCGTCGATTTTATAAAAGTTTGTGTAATATTTAATTTAGTTAAAACTTGATCAATCCGTAACAATGGTTTTCTCAGGTGTGAAATTAAATTCTCGGGTAACCTGTCCTGAAATTCCCAGTGTTCCCGTATATAGATTCTCAAAAGTTGTAAACTAATAAAGCCTTGGGACTTGAAAGGCTGGGATGATCAAATGTTAGTAAAGTTTCTTAATCATTTGACATTAGATTAAAGCACGCGAGAATAACGGTTTAAGGGACAAATAACCACATCCGCTGGCTTTTATGAATTTGCATGAGTAGTAATCAGTATACCTCGAAATTATATAACCACCTTTTCAGCTCACCTTGTATATTGTCTCCGTTAGCTGTTTGCAAAGATAATCAGCTTTTCTGATGAAAATTTCCAATGGTAAAATATTGCACATTTTTGTCAGATATTCTTTCGTACTTTTGTGTTGTAATTACAATTATTAAGTGTGCAAATTAATTTGGTGCTTTTTTTCTACAAACTTCAATGTTCATTTGCAAAAAAAAAATGAAATGTAATTTTAATACTCAAAATAATCGCCATTTTTTAACAATCATTTTCCATTTATCGAAATAACTGATGAATTTCTTCTCCGAGAAAGGTATGACGGATTTTAATCGATAACGTTAGATGTGCGAATTAATTCAGTTCCTTTTTTATACAAATTTCAATGTTCATTTGCAAAACAAAAAATTAAACGTAATTTTAATACTCAAAATAATCGCCATTTTTGAACGATCATTTTCCATTTATGGAAATGACTGACAAATTTCCTCGCCGAAAGAATGTGGCAGCTTGTGGACGATAACATCGTAGAGAATTTGTATAAAGATTCACCGAATACAATTTGTACATCTAATATCGAAAGGTATAAGGACTTTAATTGACATAAATTAATGAAGACTCATCTAAATGATAAATCTGAACTGATCTATATAAAGGGTTTAGTTTAACAAACAAAAAAAGAAATTAAATTCTGATTATCACCCTGAGATCAATGAATATTGGTCTAACGAAATACCTAAACTGATCTAAATAAAGTTCCTAATTTAACAAAACCAAAAAAAAAAAAAAAAAGAAATCGAAATTCTTTATTTCTGATTATCTCCTTAAGATCAATGAATCTTTTTATTCCATTTCTTAACATTTCTCGTGTCATATGTTTCTTACCAAAGGCAGAAATTTTGCAAATCAAAACCCTAGCAATATTTTATCACCGTGTATCCGAAAAATTATAATTTTATCTTTCCTTAAAAATCAAAAAGAAACAAAAATTGCATATACTAAAAATAATATAACATATTTTGAGTAATTTTTATCGATTGTATTATATATACAAAATTTTGTATCTACCTAAGCTAACCTAACCGAAGCTAACATCATAAAGGTTTGCATTTATTATTCTTCGTTTTCTTCTTTTTTTACAATTAGACTATCGTCCGTTTAACACTAGGTTTACGGGCTTTTCTTACGTGAACCGGAAACCGAATTTTTCCTTCCAGAAATCGATTTGTTAGAGACAACATAATTGTATATTACCAACGTATTTACAAATTCGAATATATTTTCGTATCATTCCATAAATAAAAGTGAGAAAAAGTTAATAATAGGAAATAATAGCCATTTTTTTTTTTTATAATTTCTCTCGTGAAATCTCAAATCCGTCAAATTGACGTGTCCCGTAAACCTAGTGTTAATCAGAGCTCGTCTTGATCTACCGGATGTTCGCCTAGACTCGTATACCGCACCGAAAACGGAATAGACCGGACGCCGAAACTGCATTTTACGGCTGACAGCATCGTAAAACGTAATGCAGAACGCTTTTGGAGCGTTGCTTGACGTACATAAATTCACGTCGTGTAAGATTTCGGGCGTGTTATACGTTCAGACGGAATCGTTTATGGAGAAGCGAGCGTGTTGTCGCTGTTTAAATAACGATTTCGTACGTATTTTGAGTACGCTTACAGTTCGATTTCTACGATATATCGGCTATAAACTTCTTTGCGTTATTTACCCAATTATTTTCACTATAACAATTTTCTATTTTCCGTAACAGAAAAACGAATTCGTATCATTAGCGCAATTTTCTTAGCCGTTATCATCAAAGCGTATATTAAATCAGTTTATTAAAACAATTGTGCCTTACGAAATACAGAAGAGTGCACATTTTTCAAATAAAACAATATAAAAGCCTACAAGTTTTTTTTTTTATTGCATTCAGAACATTCAATTCTTGATCTCCTTGTTTTTCAAGTTACTTATAGTTCACAGTTCCTCTCAGATTGTTCTCCTACGTGTATTATCGAGGAACTAAAACGTTGAAAACTTATGCAATTGCTTTTAATTCGTGAAACATCTACTATGACATTTGTGAGGACAAAGTGAACAATTTATAACGCTTTATAAATTCATTTTAAGACGTCATCAGCGTGTTATGTGACGTCAATGTTTCAGTATAAATAAATCGTTGAATAATTTGCTCATATTTTAAAAATCTCCTGGAGGGAAAAGCTCTTAATTCAGAATTTATTATAAAATAAGATCCTCCGAGAATTAGTGGAAATTTCAGTTAGTGGTATAACGATATACAAGCTGCGGATTGTTTTTAATATTGTAATAATAGGAAATTTGGCGATATTTTCAGTATTTGAAGATATTTTCGGTATTTCCGCCTATGGCATTTCACCGTTACGGGTTTATCTTCCTAACGGTGGGTTGCATATGATTAATTATAACTATTTAAAATGAATACATTTAATATTCATATAGAACGTCAAATATGATTATGCAACAGCTTCACCGTGCCACGGTTATCATTAATATGTAAAATTAGTTACTTCAGAATTAAATTCATCATAAAGTTTTCATTATTTCGCGCTCGAGGCGTAACAATAATCGGTTGGATGTAATAAACATCTCCCACAATATTTTCTACATGTTACATGTCAAGAGGAAAAAGTACAGCTTTCACGTGTCAATGTAAATCGTAACTTTGACGATTACGAACGCTAAATATGACCACTTTTCTCATTGTTAAAACTAGATGTCTCGTTTCGGTGACACTGAACTCCCATATCGCGAGATCGAGATTGGTTTGATTTTCTAGAGACAGTTTAACTCTTTGCACTTCGACTATTTTTGCTTTTTTATACAATCGACGCTTAGTCTTTGCAACGAAACTTTTAAACAATCGAAAGTTTCGTCTTGAACGGAAAAAATGATATATATTAAAAATATATTACTTAATATAATAATTTTTAATAATTGAATATATAAAATATATCATAAAAGTATATATTGAAACATATAAAAAATTGTATATGTTATCTTACATGAAAAATTATAAAACATTATATATATATATATTTAAAGTATACTATATAATATAATAATGTTTAATAATAATTTTTGATAATTTAATATACAAAATATATTGTAAAAGTATATATTGAAAAATATAAAAAATATATTATATTATTTTTAACATAATATAATATTTAATATAATGATTTTTCATAATTTAGTATATAAAGTATACTATAAAAGTATATATTGAAAAGTATAAAAAATTGTGTATATTATCTTACATGAAAACCATAAAAAATTATATACATATATTAAAAACAGAAATAATATAATAATTTTTAATACCTTAATATACAAAATATATTATAAAAGTGTACATTGAAAAATATAAAAAATTGTACATATTATATTATATGAAAAATACATGTTGGCGAATTTATGAATTTTTATTTATTCGACTAATTTGCTTTATTTCGACATGAATGAAATTTGAATGGAGTTGCAGTGTTGTGAATGTTTCGTGCTTAAATTAGTGTCCCATATGGAACCTAATGAAAATCAGAGTTTCATACTATAGCTACAGTACTCGCGTTATTTCTTCAATAACGAACGAAATTATAAAACGAAATGTTGAAACAATGTTGAGATAACAAAAATCACGATTTTAGAATGATACCTGGATAATGGTAATTCAAAAGATGGACGTATTTTAATAATTTTTCATAAAGAGCTACATCTCGTCGATTTCTATAAAAGGAGATTTCTATTAACCCTTTGACTGCTACGAACGCATAAATCTTCCAATAAGAGCGACAGAACTCTGAATTGAAATTAAACGAAAAGTACGAAAGATGATCTATCTACTATCAAATCTAGCAACACAGATTCTGGCTGAGATTCGACAAAGACCATTTTCATTAGTAACAATCGCTAATTTTAATTCTAACTCTCCTTTTAATTTATAAGACCAAGAACTGTGGATTGTAATTAGCGTTTCGTACTAAATATAATGTAAAACGGTACTAAAACAATAAGTAGTTGATGCTTAAATGTATACTCAGGAAAAGAAATAGTAGATGAAGAGATGAAAGACGTTAAAGTGGAAGGACACGTAAAATAAAGGAAAAACTATAATTAAAATTTCGTTTTATTCGCTAGACTCTAGAAATCGTAGAATTCTCTATGTTTCAAAGACAAGGAAACCTAAGAGAGCATATCACATCTGGTAAATACAGTGAGATATCCTGGTCAAACAAGGAGGAGCTCGTCCAACCGAGAAGCGATAAATTCAACGTTTGCATAACAGGATAATTCGATTTTAACGTAAGCGTGAGAAAAAAAAGAAAAGAAAAAGAAGGAAATGGAGGAGAAGTATAAAGATAGAAGGATAGAGTGCAGAAGGAAGAAGGATGAGGAGGAACGTACGTTTAAAATCCCGAGTTACGTATTCCGGGGACATAGCCCCTAAAGTGTCCCACGCTCAGGGAACCGCAACCATCCGACGACGATTCATACGTCTTTCCCGAGAATGGAAAAGGTAAAGAGGGGACTGGAGACTCTCCAAACGCATTCTGAATTCAGTGAATAGCTCTGGCCCCTCTCTCCTTCTATCTTTCTCTCTCGTTTCCTCCTTCGAATCACGAGAACGGATACTTTCGGACCTCGGTGCAAGATTTTTACAAGTTACCCAACTTCCGACCACGAAGATCTCTCCCAACGCGATAAACCGTTGTCCATTTGGTAATTCGTTCGATTTCACAAAGACAAATTTGATGGCTGAAGTGAAACGAATTTTCTGCTAGGAAGTAATAAGTGGATGTAGAAATATACTTGTATAGCGATCAGTTTCAAACTATATAGACTTCGTGAAATTAACACTTTTAAACATTTGCTCGTAAAATTTCTATTTTAAATTAAACCTCAAATTTTTTTGTATGATTATATGAAAATGCTTATTTATATGTATTCGACAATTATTGGAAATGATTCCATTTGTTGATACCAATTTTGCTGATATGTTTATGTGGTATTTTAAGAAGGGACACCATTCTGAGGAGTGAAAAAATGGGTAAAGTTTGGGAATTTCTTTTACAAGTAATTACGAGATTTAGTTTTTAGGAAATTTAGCTTTTTAGTAGTTCTCAAAGCAAGGTGCATTAGGGAAAATAATCAACTCAGTTTGTAAAAAGTAATACATTGTGAATAACCGATATACCAAAGAGGATAATCAAATTTTTTTTTTTTTTTATAAAATACACAGCAGTTTCATTGGTAATATAAAGAAAATATATCGACAAATGAAATTTTTATTACTAAAATCTGGAGTTTTTGTAACAAATGGTAATTTTTTATTTTACACGACGAGTATACACGTCAACCGTACCAAAATCAAGTTTTCTATTGACGTATATACACGTCGAACGCAATTAACTGATTAAGAGAAACGACCCAAAGAAATGAAATCGGCATTGATACGTTGAGTGACGAATGAAAATGACTCTAGCGCGTCATCACGCACCGAGAGTGGTCCAATCTTCCGAGGGTTAACCAAAGATGGTACAAGGCAAGATTTGCAATTTGCTGTTCATCGTTTCTCCACCGTTTGAAGATTTACGACGCAATATAGAGGTCTCTGGGTACGGTCAGATCACAGGGAATGGATTCGCCAGGGTATACTTTGTCTTTCATTCATTTTCTCCTAGGGCACAATTCATGATAGCGTAACATACCACCCACCCCAACTCCCTATCTCCAACCAATGGATTTACGATACCTGCCCGACTTACGCTTCTTCTTCTTTTTTTCTTTCTATAAAACTGTCGCTTCGAAATATCGTGAACGTCCCTTATTTAATTCACTCCAACCAACGATCCGTGTAATCCGAGGAACAGAAAATAAACAAACCTCTAAATACACCCCCGAAAGACTCTCGGCAAAAATATAACGTTTCTCAACGGTTGAAGAAGTGGGAGACAGTTAAAAGGGAACCGGCTATTCAATGGACGAAACGGATATCCTTCAGCCATCCTCCTATTCAACGGTTCGAGAGTCTTTCCTCCTTACGTCCGCTATATTACCAGAAAATGGTCCACTTAATAGGAGCGAAGAAAAAATAAGGGAGAACGAGAAGCAAGGAGGAAAGGGAAGTGGTACAGAATATCCCGCAGTGGTGGCCCGATACGGAAAAGAGGATCACATTAGGTAGAGCCAAGAACAAGGGAACACAAACTAGAAGAATAAGAAGAAGAGAGAAATATAACTATAAAGAAGAACGAAGAGGAAGATGAAGAAGAAGAAGAAGAAGAAGAAGAAGTAGAAGTAGAAGAAGTAGAAGAAGAGGGAAATAGGGGAGATGTGACCGTCTCCATAACTGTACGGTCCACTCGACTAACGTAAGTATATTGTCAATCAATCCACGGTATAAAAGCAATCTGAGGTTCGGTCGACGGGGTGGCAGGATCCCGTGGGGCGTGGACAGGCCAACTGAACCAAGGATCTAAGAAACAGAGAGAGAGAGAGAGAGTGAAAGAAAGAGAAAGAAGAGTGGTACTGTGAAGAAGAAGAAGAAGGAGCAACGAAGGAAGAGGGTAAGAGAGTGCAAACAATCCCCTCTAGCTCCTAAGAGAAGAAACGAGCGAGAGAAGGAAGTTGATAGAAAAGGAGAAGTCTTTTACTCTGGCCACTCAAAGGACCCCCTCCTGCCCAACAAGTAGGATGAAACGAAACTCCCTGGTCTGGGTTAGGTTGGTACAACTACACACCTATCCTTCCTGGATACACGTGTGTACGTATGGCTCAAGATATGTGTAAAGATGTGATCCCGTTATATAGAGAACTGAGCGTGACCGAACGGATATGGCCGATGCTAGAGGATATGTCTAAAAACGTTGCTGGAAGACCTGGATATCCTCGAGAAGGTGATGTGTCCTGTTCATGAAGAGCTTCAAGTGTTAGGAAAATATATCGGTCTGATCGTCGGATGAGACAATGACAGCAGTAAAGAGAGAACCTTCAGATTTGATGGACGTTCTTCTGCGAAATCGCTTCATGATTGTATTGGGTCAGTGAAAAAGCTGCACCATTGAGATACAAGCAAATTTGGCATGTGAAAGTTGTTTATTAATCAATTATACAATCTTCGTGGGTTTTGTTTGTTTTAAGTTTCTTCTGTATGATTATTCAGTTGAAATTCGTGGATTATCAAAGAAGACGTTTAATTGAAAATTGCCATGTGTGAATTTTGCAAACCATTTTTGAAACTCTGCGAATAGCTGAAGCATGGTCTAGTGTTTTACAGAAGTTAATTTTTCACTAATTCTCCACATTTTTTCTTCAAAGACGCCCTATTCGGTAACAAATTATTTTTTCTACAAATCCGTACATGTAACTAAAGCTATTCGTATAACTTTTCCGTGGAAAATTCTATAAACTTTCTACGTTTCAAACGATTTGATGAAAAAGTCTCCTTTAAAGCGTTCTAGGAACTTTTCTCGTGTAACTCGAATAATATAAAAGTCACATGTTTAGAATAATTATTACCGTGCCAACTTTTATTCTTTACGTTTGATCAAATAGAAATTTGTTTCTTAAAAAGTACAAAAGAAACAAAAAATTATAAAACAGAACGACGAAGAAGACAACAAACTCAAATAAACCAAATTCAATTTGTTAAATTGAATATGGAAAAAATCATTGTAATATCTTTGACGCGTCACAGAAATTTGCGTTATTATTATTTTTTTATTTCTTCAATCCTGAAAGCATGAATTAATCTACAAATTTATACGCAGCCTTGTTCTCTTTGCAACATTTTCCAACGAAGAAATTGCGATCAACTTTTCCAGAAATTAAAGACACAAGGTGAAGAGAGCTAGAGACACCGATAAGAAATAACTCCGATCCAGACGTAGGATAACGTTAGATGACTTGAACCATGCACCAGTAAATAAGGTTACACGCCCCTTCTGACCCAATGGGAAGTTGTCCCTGCAAGCTGCAACAAGGGGCGGCTGGGGCTAGCGGAAAATGAAATAATATCGGTGCAAACACATGGGACTGAGCTCCAAAAAGGCCGTGGATAAATACGTAAGAGAGTTTACGGGTGTAACGGTGGGAAAAGGAAATCGAAAAGGAGAAATTGGAAAAGCAGGGAACGGAGAAAAAGAGGAGATACATCGTGGGATCCTGGCACGTGGTAAAGCTCTTTGGATACCGCAGATTTTTCGACGTTCAGACGGATAGCAAATCTGGATAATGTATTTACAGAATCTTACCGCCGTGTCCCGGTCCCAGCCGCGGAAAAATTGCTGATATATACCATTTTCTCTATAAAGTCTCTTTGCTCTTATTTCACAGCTAGCGTTTAAAAACAAAGAAATTGGTAAGTGTGACTGTGACGTATTTCTATGTAACGATAAATATCTAAGAACGATGAAACTGTTTATAAAGATGTATGTTAAATCTGAGAAAAACGTAGTTTCTTGTTTAATTCTCTTTTTTTTTTTTGGATCTGTTTGGAGTCTGACGTTTAAATAGATCTCAAATTGTAAAAGTTAAGTAGAGACTACGTAACGAACGATTTTCAGAGGAACAAAGGTACACTTAGAAATTTAATGTTCCGCGGGAATTTTGAAATCACTATTTCGATGGTTTGATGTTCATTTGTGAACAAATTCTCGCCATTATTGAAAATAAAGACAAAAGGCGCAAAAATGGGTCGTAAATCGAAGAAAACGATTTCCAAAAGGAAAATAATATAAAATTTGTCGAAAGAAGGAAAATCTTATTCAGCTATTGTGAAAATACTTCACAGAAAGAATTTGTCAGTGATATCAAAACGACTGAAAAGTGATTCGAGTGAAAATGAATTGTTTCGAACTGAAATTCGCAGTGATTGTACAAAATTGTTAAAATTACAAAGAATATATCAGATGCATTAATAATATTATGAACACTGTATATGCACTAGTGTTCGTAAATATTGGGACATCTGTTGTATTTCTACAAATAATATACGCTTTAACAAAAATTAAACGTCGATCAAAACTGCTCACCTGAAAATCCCACGATAATACGAAAAAATGGAATCTTTTTACTTTCCTTTCGTTATCTCGATAATTTTCTAATAACTCTATTTAACTTCTATTTTCTGTGTTCAATAAATATCCTAATAGTTAATCGTACATATCCGCGAGATCTCCAATTATACGTCCGCGATTTTAAACATTACCATGAGAATAAAAGTAAAAGCTGAATATACAATAAATCAAGGAGAATATTCCAAGCCACTCTGTGAGAATTGTTAAAACAGATACACCGGCCCCCACGAAATCCTTTGAGCGTGATAGAATGATCTCTTTCGAGCGTGTCGGGCAAGTAAGGCGCTAGTGAGGATCATTAATCATGCGATACCACCTGTGGACCACCTCGAGGCCATACTCGAGAGGTTCGAAAGAGAGGGACGAAGAAAAGGTAGAGTGGTATAGAGGTAGCAGAGTCCTTCCAGAGAGCTCGTACCAGTTATTGTACGGGTGGCAGGTTTATCCGGCCTTTAATGCGCCCCACTGCATTATGCCAGTTATATACAAGGTTCGTGCTGTAATAATACAGAATAGAAACGCGAAAATTGTTGATTATTCCGGCAGAGTCTACCGGATTACTGTAGACTATGGCGTTGAATGTTATATCATACTACTGAGCATAAAAAAAAAAAAAATTGAAATACCACGATGGCTATAGTAGGATGACGATGTGATAATATATTGTATATAAAAAAGTGGTAATTTCATACGTTTTTTTTTTTTTAATTCAACGAGATGTTAAGAGGTTCTATATAATTATAGAAAAGCTTTTGTTATATATATATTTTTTTATTATTTATATTATATGTATTTTAATATTTATTACGAAATATATATAACAAAAGTTTTTCTGTAATTACGTAGAAACTCTTAATATCTCGTTGAATTATAAAAAAACGTGTGAAATTACCACCATATATATATATATATATAAAGGTGGTTATATATATCGCGTTTCATCCAAAATTCTAAACATTTATGCAGTAAAATAAAAAAAAGGTGGTAGTTTTTGCACGTCTTTTCTACAATTCAATGAGATGTTAAGGAGTTCTATATAATTAAGGAAAAAAATGTTATTATATGTATTTTTCAATAAATATTTTTTTATTATTTATATTATATGTGTTTTAATATTTATTACGAAATATATATAACAAAAGTTTTCTTGTAATTATGTAGAAACTCTTAACATCTCGTTGAATTATAAAAAAAACGTGTGAAATTACCACCATATGTATATTTAATAAATATATATATACATACACACATATATATCGCATCTCGTCCAAGATTCTAAACATTTATGTAGTAAAATAAAAAAAAAAGTAGTAATTTTTGCACACTTTTCTAAAATTCAGTGAAATGTTAAGGGATTCAGTATAATTTCATTCAATACACAATTATACAATTCATTATATTTTTTTTAATAAATATATATATATATATATATATATATATTTATATACATTTATTGAAAAATATATATTATATTTATATATTTATCTATTACAAAACATATATCGGAAATGATAATGAATTGAATAATTGTGTATCGAATGAAATTATACAGAACCAATTAACATCTCACTAAATTTTAGAAAAAATTTAGATTTCAGTAGACGTCTGTAGAATTCAGAATATTTCAGTAAAATTTAGTAAATATTGGTAAATTTAAGTCGAGATCGACAGACTTTAAGAGATTTGAATAGATATTAGTAAAACACAGTAGATTTAAACAGAATTCGGCACATCTCGTTAGATTTTAGTAAATTTTAGTAGAATTCCGAAAAATTTACTAAATTTCAATAGAAATCAATAAGATTCTTGAAATTTTAGTAGATTTTAATATGCTTCACATTCAGGTGTCCCAATATTCATGAACGATACTGTATTTCCGGAAAGGAAATGAAAATGTTTCGTTTCACTTTAGCATAGATAAAGAATTAAAATAGTAATTTAATTGCACATTGTATAATCGATCATGGTATAGCAAAGCTAAAAAAGTATTCCATCCTCACAAAACGTTTAAATTTCAAATACTTCGTAGTCAAAGGGTTAAACAAATTAATACTTTGTATTTATTGATCCAATTAATTCGTCGAACTTTTCGTCAGAGTTGAATTTGTATAATTCCAATCTAATCGTCTATTCGTTACCTGACGATCAACTTTTGTGCGTCTAAACTGGCATTAAAATTGACTGGATCGAAATGGACATTAGGAACGCCCGATGGAGCATCGTGTAAGCCAGTCACGAAACTCAAAACTTTCGCTAAAATGTACGAGATGGTAATCAACCGTCCCAAAGGATCATATCGATTGCCCTGGAACGAGCACTCCCTTACGTATTTACGAACTCATGACGGTCGCAAAGCAGATTCGGGAAGACCGACGACACGATGATCTGATAACCGAGCGGATATATCGTTAATATTTCATCGTCCTACATCCAGAAACTTTGCAGTCACGCGTTCGTTCCATCACGCTGAAGTTCCTCCACATCAACGCCCGATCAAACTGTAACAACTTCGTCTTTTCTTTCTTTCTACTTGATCAACGATATTTAAAACTATCTGCAAACTCCAAGCGCTCTCTTTCTTCTTTATCGTTGAGAGAATGATAAAGAGGAAAGAGAAAGTTTTTCAAAATATCGTTACTGTTAGAAAAGTCCAAAAAGCGAAAGCTTGAGTGGGCCATGTGCAGTCTTTTGCTGCATTTCCACCTCCTAGGGATGATTCTACCTCAAGGCTAAGGGCCATATTGTCAAGGAGGTCCTCTTGATTAGGATTTTCAGGAAAGACAGAATTGTATCAGCACTCGCGAAGTATAATTCAAAATACAAGCTTTCACTCTATTTAATGATGGTGAACGGTTGAATAAGAAATAAACGTGGGCGATTAAATTTACAAATATAGGTGAAGACGAGTATACTCGTCATCTCTTGATTTTAATTCTCATCTTAACCCTCTACGGTCGGCGCATTTTGTCAAAAGTAAACACTTGTCTAATGTATACGTTGTAGAAGATAAACATTTGATTTATTCACATTTTTATCAAATTTTATTTATTTATTTGTGCTGCAGCATTTTACGATGCCTTTCATAGCAGTCCCCTATATGTAAATCCGATTTAGACGAACAGGTGTCACAATAAAATCGAGATGTTTTAAGTCGTATATAAATATAAAATATAAAATTCTTATATATGCAAAAATTATGAACTTATAGATAAACTTTTTATGTATGAATTAAATAATGTGTTGACTTTGGTAAAAGACAAACTGCAGAGGAAAAAAGGTGCGTACTTTTGCTTAAGAAGAGCAATTCAATTGGAAGCTAGAAATTTACAGAATTTTTGGGAATTTTTTTGAACACATAAAAGTAGTGGTACATTTTTTTAGACTTTAACATTTATTAACATCTATATTAAAGTATACAAAAATATTTTTTTAAATCTGTAATTTTGCAAAATGGCCGTCTTATTGATGCGATAGCAGGTCCGCGCGGGAGATGCAAATCGTGACGTGTAGCACCTGTTATATCCTTCCCAAACATTAGAAACAGAAATAACTT
Source organism: Anthophora plumipes (assembly GCA_951804975.1). Lineage (NCBI taxonomy): Eukaryota > Metazoa > Arthropoda > Insecta > Hymenoptera > Apidae > Anthophora > Anthophora plumipes. The sequence continues at coordinate 11,633,187 of OX638123.1, read as the reverse complement.
GTCACTCATACCTATAGTTTCTAATTGTACCTAAATACAAATTAAAAAATTGAAAATTGGAAGATATATATGCGTTTGGAAATAAAAAATTAATTCTTTACAGGTTTTTTTGGTACTCTTTTGATATTTTTTGCAATATAAAAGTACCTTTCACAAAAGCAATTAGGTATAGCGACAAGATAACAGTGTTACACAGTTGTGATAAAAATTTCAGAAAGATCGGTTGAATAGTTTTTGAGTTACATTTCTCTAACCAAAGTAAACTGGTTTATTGCCGATGTAAATGGTTCTCGCGACGATGTGGATTGCAAGTTGATCGTTTTTCCATAGACCGGGTTTTACCATCGCCGAATAAAGGTAAAATTGCTTATTTCCCTGAGACGATGGCGATAGAACCATAAAACGCGTCTTTTGTAGGCACCGTAGTGACCACTTTCGCAACAGCCGGGTGTGGCTGAATTAGAGTTTAAGAGATCGCCAGCTATTGGCAGAGACTGCTCGTGAGAACTGCCAGTAGCCTCAATTGGTCGAGTGTCCTCCTAAACGATTGTAAATACTTCCGAACGCATCTAAATGAATTTATAACGTGTTCACCCTCGAAATCGATTTACCAAACTCTGCTTCGTCTCTTACCTTGCAATCTAAACGCTCGATAAACGCTGAAAAACAGAAGGAAAGTGAAACTGACAAAGACAATTCGTGAAATTAATTCTGGACACTTTAAATAAAAATTCTTGAAAATCGTGTAAGAAAAAGTAAATTAAATATATCGATTAATTCGAGAAAATTTTGGGCTCGTCGTTTTCCCGCCATTTTGTCAGCTGCCCGTAGAAATTAGGTGTACAAAAAAATCTCCCTTAAACCTACTCTCAAATGTAATGTGAGAGAAAAACGTACTGTTTTCTCATATGAAAGTTTTCTATGATCTTCGAAGCCCTAATGAAATGAACAGTGACGTAACTGTAATATAAAACATCCTTTTTAGCTCCCTTTTCATGGTAGACTTGTTTTCTAAGTGCACTGAAAAGAGCCAATCGCTAGGTGGTATATGGAATGACACGAACGGTGCATTACGTTCAACCACCGGAACTTCTTTTATCATTAAACGAGTTTTATCAGCTGGCGTATAAAAATGACATAACGCCTTTTTCGACCTCTTGTTGAGAAAGGGGGAGAGAAAATACATTTTTGTCCAAGCACAATTGATCATTTCTACACAATTGACAACAACTATAGATATCATATGATGTGAATACAGTGAAATTTTGAATTAATTCAATAATTATTAGAAATTACTCGAAATGCAACTAATTAAAGGAAGAAGACTACTGTTACAGATTGAGAAACGTGGAATTTCTCTCTTTTTCCTTTTTCATCTCCATAGAAATACCACCTTCGAAAAATAAGGCATTTCTCACAAAACCTTGTAAAATTTATCCACTATCAATGGACAAAGAAATGAGACACAACGTATTTCTAAGCTTTGTGATGTTCTATTTGATTTGCTTCAACGTTCTACTGAATATCACACTTTAACAAGGTTTTAATATGTAAATAATACGCAAAAGAAGAAATATATTTAACGTGACAATAAATGGCTGTGCCACTAGGTTAGGCTAGCAATAAAGTGTCTGATCCAAGGTGTGTTAACCCTTTGAACTCGAGAGATAATTCTCAGTTACCATTTGGTTCGATACAGCCACTTTTTTTTTTTAAGAGACATTTTTTCCCTTTATATAATAAATAAATTTACCATTGTTAAATATAAAAAAAGTGTACTTCTAAGTGGTGTAAATATGTATAATGTTATGTAAAATTTTAAAAAGATATGAATAAAGGTTATTTCCATTGTATAACGTGTTTTACAAATAACCAGCCATTCTGACTGGTTTGGTAGAAACAGGTATATATACATTAATCATTGGTAGTTCTAGTGTTAACCCTTTTACTTTACTCTAGTTTAACTCTTCTACTGCACCTTCGTCGTTATTTAATCCTTCATTTTATCCTTTGCACACTTCCGTTTTAATTATCGAAACAAACTCGAAATTTTGAAACCATCGTCAGCAATTGAACGAATTTTCCGATTGCAAGTTAGAAAGGGTTAAAGATCGAATCAGTAACTTCACGAATGAGAGATTTGAATGAAACAATTGGTTGAAGAAAACCAATTTTGGTTAAGATAAGAGTAAAAGGTGAAACTAATCCTGACAAAACACAGGAAAGACAGAGTTCAGATAGCTGCCACAAATTCTGAGGAAAAATCAGAAATAATGAAGTTCAAAAACTATTGAAAACAAAACCCATACAGAATCCCAAGTACCTGTAAATTGTAACAGAACCGTTGGATTTTATATTTTTTTACAGAACATAGATGAAACACGATTAATTACTCTGACAAATAAACTAAGATAAGTATGCAACTTCAGTGCAGAAGCTTCAAGTATATAAGGATTAAATAATCCAATTAAACGTACAATTTCTCTCTAAAAAGTATACAAATTGTTCGTCAATAACCGATCACGTTAAAGAGGAACAAGATCCACGTAATAAGAGAGTGAAAAAAAAGGAAGTTGTGCATCCTGCAGATTGCTAGATAAGCTATTTTCATGGCAACAGAGCAGAGAGTCGACAACGGCTTTCGTTGCGACGCGATACCACTCCACTAATTAGACATTAGCGCAACAAACAACCCCAAGGTACCGTGTACCCTGCTTCCATCCTGTCAACCACCTCCAGAAACCGTCCCAATCCCCCTGACGGAATGCTCAAGTTACAAATTAACTTGCAGAGATCATCCGTTTCCACCTCGACGCTCACCGACGTCTATTTGGTCCTCGCAGACCTCACTCCGTTGGAAGTTCAAACACAGACAAAAAAAGAGAAGCATTACGAAACCTACACCCTCACGGCTACATCATCCCCCGGTAATGTATTTTAAATCTGCGGTGCAGGGAGCACGAAAAAAAAAAAAAAAACAGATCTGTGTCGGGAATTTATGTATCTCTATAATGCATATAGGTTAAGGTAAGAATATTGGAACTAGGGCTTGCAAACCGGTTTTTTCCGGAAAAACCGGAAGTCAATTGTACTTTTTTGTATCATCCTTCAAAAAAGAGTTGAAAACGTTTGGTGTTGCTGAAAAAAAATCCGTAACGGTCGAAAATTCATGATGGATATGAGATATGATTTGTTAGACGTATTAGCTTTCCTTAAATATTATTTTATTAAAAAACAAGATTTATATGTTACGTTTTATGCTACTTTTCTATTCTTTTCGCATAATGAAATATGAATGGTAAAGTTATGTTATTTTTCTTTTTATTTTATATGATTCTTAAATAAAAAATCATTCTAATTTGCTAAATTTTGTGTTGTATATTTTTATTTATTTTCCTCGGTTTATAGCTCTGCTGTATTTAACCCCTTGCTTTACGATTCAATCTCGAAGAATCTTACGCGTGCAGACAATTAAATTTAGCGCAACTCTATGCGTGGAGTTATCATAAAATAAAACTGAAACATTCTTTTATTATACTGTACAAGTTAAAAGAAATTTATATGGTTTTTAAACATTAAAATATACAACGAGCGTAGCCCGCCAAATTTGAATTTGGTACAGAAAATCTCGATAGGCAAGGCTCGTCATTTCCACTCAAGGGGTTAGGTATGTTTCATTGCATATTTAAAGTAATAATCTATTTATTTTTAGACTTTATTAAAAAAAACCCGACTAAAAACCGGTTAAAACGATTTTTCACTTTATAAAAAACCGAAAACTATTGATACCGAATTATCAGTAGCATCCTCGATCACTAAGATTGCTTCCGGTGCCAACCTTGCGGCACTGGGACAATCTTCTGCGAGATCAGAACTCCAATTTGTTCAGTTCTTAGCCATTTTTGAGTGACGATTTGAATATCTTATCTTATCGCTAATGAAATAAACTTATTTCTCAATATTATATTTAATGATTTATGAAATCAAATAATACCTATTAGACATATTAACTTCTTCAGTAATTACGTCTATAACTGTTGTTATGGGAATACAAAGAAAAAAGGAAGAAAAAGAGGGGGGGGGGGGTAAAATAATTAGCGAGAAAGAACAAGGCAATTAGTTCTGGAGGTATCATTAATTGCGATCATCGTCTTCACGGTTCAGCACCGCAAATACAATTACGCTTTAACAAGTGAGACACAATCCGATATCGGACGAGATACAGTGGGTGATCAAATTATTATGAACAGATGAATAAATTAAATACTTTGTTTTTTAGTAATATTACGGTTTCAATAATAGTAAAACATAGTCTTTTTTGTTGTTAACATATAAATGGAGAATTTTACTATATTATAACAGCTTAACTAGCTAAAGAAAATTCAAGTTTCATTCTGACAACTTATTGAATATGAATCCAACGGAAAACCTATGGATATTACTTAAGTGTTCAATTGAATCGGAAGTAATAACCAATAAACAGCAACTGATTGGGAAATTTGTATCATTATAGCACTATAACGTAGGAATAAAAGAAAGCTGTAGAAAAAATAAAGACGTTTTTGAGGTTAGGTTAGGTTAAGTTAGGTTAGGTTCCTTTTCGAGGAATTATAAATGTGTGGAATGAAATATTAGTATATGTAGTTGAAAATTTTTTTCATAATTTGCAGATATTTCAAAATCTTTGCTAGATTTCATTTAAAAACATAACGATACTTTTTATAATAAAGAACCATTTCATTTTAAGTTTATTTCCAATTCGACTCTTGTTCAAACTTCAAAGAAGTGACATATAATTTCGAAAATGATCATAATAATTTGATCACCCACTGTATTTTCAGTTTTATCGCTTCGACGCACAAGTTCCTCCGTCTCCTTTCATACGTAATTCTTTTTTTTCCTTTTCTTATCTTCCACCAGACTAGAAAAGATAGCTCTACCAAATCATCGAAGCGTTTCGATGGCGTGAAAAAAATAACAAAATAATAAGGATTTTATCCACCCCGATAATATAGCGTAATCATCGAGTCCTGTAAAAATGCTATTCGTAAACTATCCCGTATATAAAATTCTGTGTAAATTAATTATTATAGGTTGAAAGGACATTCGAAAGAATTTAATATTCCAACGAACCGTAGAATTAATATAAATTGTAATTTATATTAATGTTCAAATATTTACATAACACCATATAAATATATAATTTATTATTTTAATATTGCTTTTGAGATTCTCTTAACAACTGCTTCGCATCCATTGTACCAAATTTTCAGGAATACGCAACGATGCAACAAATGGATACAAATTCTCAATACATCCCAATTCGCATCAAATTACAAGAAACTATTAATTAAAATACTTCATAATGTACCTACAAATTTAACCAACTGTATTTTTAATGAATAGTGTAATTTTATTAACCACTGCTGTGCTTTTCTATCGAAAACTTCTTGCCCAAGTGTAATCATGTACCCATTCTCACAGGACCTCCCCGAAAAGAACAAAACCTCAGAATGATCATTTGCAAAGACGTGTTCGAGTCGAAAGCATACCGTAAAATACCGACAAAATTAAAGGGCAGAGGACAACCGGATTCTTATAATTGAAGGAAGCTACCATCCCTCTGGGTGTGACGGTACCCTGGCAACCGAGCCAAGGCTTTGCCTTCGTCAGAACCTTAGAAGGGCTGCGAGAAGTGCGAACGGTAGACTGTGGAGAGGGGAGAGATAGAATTGAAAAGGAGAGAGTAGAATGGAAAGAGAAAGAAAAAGATAGAGAGTCAAAGAGAGATAGAGAGTTAGAAAGAGAGAGAAATAGCTAGAGAGAGAGAGAGAGAGAGAGAAATGAAGGAGAACCTTCAATGCTCTCTTTACTTCCACCGATCTTCCCTCTCTGCAATCACCCCTTCGTAATTAACCTCCATTACGGCAGTTTTCTGTTACCCACCCATTCCTGTCCGAGCAGCACTCCTCCGACCAACCCCTCTCACCGTTCTCGATCCACGAGAGGGATAGAGTTGCCTGTTTCCTAGAAAGCAGTAGGTATCGGTGATAGTTTATTATTCTTCTAATGGAAAGCAGCAGACATCCTCGTAGTCCTCTCTCCTCTATCAACCAATCTCCTCATTCCTTCCATCTCTTCCATCTCTACCACCTTTACTTCACTCAGCCACTTCATCGTCGTCATGTCTACGGCATCGTCGTGTCGTAATCGCCTTACGCTTTTCGAGCAAGCTCCTAATTATCGCGAACTCCGCCTCAAGATACATTTCCATGGATATCTCTCTCCCTTGTTAGCAGAGGTTACGGAGAGAGGATCGCGGATTTTCGCGGAAGAGTCAAAGGTGAACGAGATAATTAGGATTATAACGAATAATTGGGGATCGTGACTCGTTACTCGAGGTAAGATTTAAAGTCTACCATCCGATTGCCTTTTAACCGTGGGAAACAACTGGTGACAGTACACAATGAGCCCTTAATTATCATCCAGATTTGACATTTACGCTCTACTCGTGATATCATTCCCTTTATTTAACACACCTGACTGAAGTGACGTAGGATGCTGAATTATGGTACCCTTAGGATGCTTCGAATCGTATCGCGTGGGAGGATGTTTAATTGAAAATTAGAAATTTATGATAGAGTATTGAAGGAAATTATGAGACATTCGACACTTTGCACTTGAGGAATTTTTCGCTCGGGCGAACTAGCAACTCGAGACAATTTTGGTTATAAAATGATTTATACTCAAACAAACGTATACAGATAATAAAATTTCAATAATTCATTTATTTCTACGTTTTACAAAACAAAATCTGTTAAATATTACACTCTGTAATTGTTTCTTTTGTATGATATTTTACAAAACAATCCCCTAGATGCATCCTCGACTTATCACAATAATTTAAGGTTTCACATCTACAGCTAATCTTACTTCGGTCAGAGCAGACCTTGCAACAACTTTGAAAATAAACTTCTCACTGTTACGACTATAAAATTCCAGACTAACGCTAAGAGTCACACATTTGTTCATCCAACAGCTATAACCCAAAGGGACACAAATATGTAGTATAAACGAGGACAGCAGAGTTAATCAAATATTCTACATTTAAAAAAAAAAGAAAAAAAAAGATTGCTGTTACATTACTTTCTAGGCACCCCGGGTAAAAGAAAACTCGGAAAATGTCCTATAATTGGGGACAAGCGTATCGCTGTAGGAAAGTTTCCACGTTAGATCTAGCGAGAGATGAAGGAACGAGTAGGAGACTTCCTTCGGGTCGACGAGAAGGCTTCTGTATCGGTATTTATACGCGAAAGGGTGGGAAACCGGAGAACAGGACGAAAGGGAGGCCATGGCGCCATTAGTATGCAAATAGATTCGGAGTGACACGACGAGAATAGGCCATACTCCGGTGCACCTAACTGGCGCCCGTCAGGACACCATTTAATAGTGTAGTTTCGCCTGCATACGCCGCCGCACTCGCCAAACCGAGCCCTCTGGTCGAACTACCCCACACACCAAAACCCCTCCTGCTCTTCTCTTTCCGCCATCACGACCACCATACCACCAGGCCAGTACCACCAAACCCCCGATACAGGTAATGAAATTGTCCATGCATGAACCGACGGGGTGGTGAACGTTTGTTCTGCGATCGGGCGAATACGTCGTTGCGTGCCTTTTGCGCAGCGAACCAGATTCCCGAGGATTTGCCGGAATTTCAGGTACACAAATGAGTACCTATATGGCCGCGTACACGGCTCTCGCGCCAGAAACGCGATCCGACGCCACGGGTTTTGAAATGGGGAGATATATATGGTATATGTATATGGTGTGAGCTGATGGTGAAAGGGGGATGGACGAACGAGCGAACGACGAGACACGTACTACGTACATAGAATCTCAAAGGATGGGTGGAAATAGACGTGATAAAAATATAAACAAGATGACGGGAGACCACGGATCACGGGAGCAACGTGAAACATCGTGAAAGGAGGATGTTAAAAAAGTGCCAAATTTGTACCCCTTCGGCCACCTGAAATTTTAACCCTTTTACGTTCTGAGTACCCTAGTTGCGCTAAATATTGTACACGTATTTGTTCTATATTAAAAAAAAAGGTTGCATCTCCTTTTTGTATTTGAATATATATGCAATATTTGTTCTGGATACAGAAATATTTTTTTCCAGATATTTATGAAGTATTTATTTCTTAATATAAAGTAAATATTAAGTTAATATTGGAAATGAAATATTTTTTGTAAGTGAAAAATAAATATTCATTTAATAGTGGAAAAGATATATTTTCTTTTTTTTTCTTTAAAAACAGATTGAATCGTAATGTATAAAAATCATACATGTATATATATTTTTACGAATATATGACACTAATTTTTGTGAGAAAGTATGATTTAAATTGGATAATATTTAAACCATCCTAATATTTATAAACGGCAGTAACACCTGTCAAGTTTTCATTGACAGGGTAAAATGAACTAGCGTTGCTCTATCAGCTGTAATTTTGTAATTTTATTTGAATTTTTAAATATGTTACTTTACGTCGACGTCTGCTAGCTCCGATGTATGCCATCGTATCGTACAATTAATTATTCTCGTCGTAGGAAATTGTTACACACAAAAGGTTCTGAGTTACTCTTCTCTTCACGCCAGATTTGCATTTTCGCGCGATATTATTTTCATTACTTACATAGATACATACATAGAGAACGAATCACGTACAAACGAGAGAAATAAAACTGATAAAAATATACAGAAGGCGATGAGAGATGGATCACAAGCGACAACACAAACATGACAAAACTTCTCTATGGTAGATTTACAGTTTGTTTGCGCGCGCGTATTGTATTCTCAGCCGGTTTGTTTTTCCTCTGTTTGGCCACGTGCGATTTTTAATATAATGAATCCTTGCGCGAATGTGCTGTACAAACACGCATGCACGATTTTAAACACTACATACCAACGTGCGATATCAAAAACCAGATATCGACAGAGAGAGAGAGAGAGAGAGCTTGAAAGAGAGAGAAAGAGAGAGAGAGATCGAGAGCGAAAGAGAGAGATCGTGAGAGAGAAAAAGAGATTGATTGATCGGAAGAGAGAGAGATTGAAAGCGAGAGAGATCGAAAGCGAGAGAGATGAAAAGCGAGAGAGAGAGAAAGAGAGAGAGATGAAAAGCGAGAGAGATCGAAAGCGAGAGAGATCGAAAGCGAGAGAGATCGAAAGCGAGAGAGATGAAAAGCGAGAGAGAGAGAGAGAGAGATCGAAAGTGAGAGAGATCGAAAGCGAGAGAGATGAAAAGCGAGAGAGAGAGAGAAAGAAAGAGAGAGAGATCGAAAGCGAGAGAGATCGAAAGCGAGAGAGATCGAAAGCGAGAGAGATCGAAAGCGAGAGAGATGAAAAGCGAGAGAGAGAGAGAAAGAAAGAGAGAGAGATCGAAAGCGAGAGAGATCGAAAGCGAGAGAGATCGAAAGCGAGAGAGAGAGAGAGAGAGAGAGATCGAAAGCGAGAGAGATCGAAAGCGAGAGAGATCGAAACGAGAGAGAGAGAGAGAGAGAGAGAGAGAGACTCAAAGAGTGAGAGAGAGAAAGAGAGAGAAATCGAAAGAGAAAAAAAGAGAGAAAGAGTGAAAGAGATCGGGAGAGAGAGAAAGATCGAGAGAGAGAGAGAGAAGGGAAAAGCGTGACATTTCTGCGCGCAGCATGATGCAAATTTTAAACATTTTGCATTTCAGAGTTCAAATTTTAAAGATGAAAAATTTTAGATTTTAAATTCTAAAGATTTTAAATTTTAAATTTTCTAGCTTTTAAATTTCAGAATTTATAGTTTATAAAGGCTACTTACTTAAAGACTCACGAATTCAAATGCTTTTCGAGAATGATTCTGAGTTCAACAAGTGTCTTGAAACCGTACAGATAATAGCAGAAACGTTTTGTTAAACGTATGAAAATTTATATCGCGACGAACATTTACTGCATCCGGGCGCCATCACAACAATACCATTGCGAATTATACATATCATGAATAAACAGGAATTTCATTTCGACGATACCGTAAAACTTGCGCACGCACGACCGTTTCCAAACATGCTTTTAATGACACGCATAATTAAATATGCATGCTGTTAATATCTGCTCGGATGACTACTCATTTTCGGCAAAATACTTTAAACGGAAACTCGGAACTTGCGAAATTAGATATTTATCGACAAGCGTATCTCTCTTCTATTTCGATTTCATTGAAAGTTAAAGAGACATCCCTGTGTCTGTAAAACTCCGTTGAAATTTCTCAAAAATTAAATTAATTTTTCAAAAAATTTCCCATACGATTCAGAAAATAAACTATTGCTCATAAAAGTATGGATACTTCCTTAAAAATAATGATTCTTTATTTATATAAAATATATTTACATTGTCATTTATTTGTCTCCTAATATAAAATGAATATTAATTTAATATTGGAACTAAAATATTTTTTTGTAAGTGAAAAATAAATATTCATTTAATATTAGAAAAAAATATTTACCAAGTATTTATTCTATGTCATGGAAAAATATTGATTTCCGAATATAAAATAAATATTAATTTAAGCTCTACTTAGAGATTAAACTTCATTGTATCTCTTCTATTTCGATTTCATTGAAAGTTAAAGGGACATCCCTGTGTCTGCAAAACCCCGTTGAAATTTCTCAGAAATTCAATTAATTTTTCAAATAATTTCCCATACAATTAAAAAAATACACTGTTGCTCATAAAAGTATGGATAATTATTCTTAATTTATATCAAATATATTTACATTATCATCCATATCTACCCATTTTTATTTTCTTCAGATTTACATAAATTTATTCCTAGAAAAGATTTCTTCTGCTTATCAATATTGCTCCTCACAGTACATAATAAAAAAAGAATCCTCGAAATGCAAAGGGTTAAATATTGAAACATCGTGGAACGGTTTGTCACAAATTTTACGATATCGTCGCGAATCGATCCCTGATTGGTCCAACTTAATTTGTTACAGAATATTCTATCCATCTCGGCTGTTTCATTTCACCATCGACACGCTTTTCGAAATGATATTTGCACTTCGCGGAGGCCGTTCCGGCGATATTAATATTTTGATATTAATGACTTTGGATTTACTATATGCGCCTGATACAGAAAAATACGTATATTCGAATCATTAAACAGACGGTGAAGCACGTCAAAAGTTCTTCCCGAGGAAAGCGTTAAAGGTTTTCCCTGGGGAAAGTGGTTAAGGGTACTTCAAGTACAGAAGTCGTCGAATTTGCATATCACGAGTGCAAAACAGCTTGCCTGAGTTAGCTCGCGAGTGCTAATTGAAAACACACGTTCAATTCAACGATATTAACACTTAAGGGAGGAAGACACCACCCTGAGGCGTCAAAAAATGGCTAAAGTTTGGGAATTTTTTTACAAGTAATTACTAAATGAAAAATGTAGTCTTTTTCAGAGGATATAAATGTAACTTTCAGCTTTATTTTGCAATTTTTCGAAAGTAAAATTATATCAAATGGCAAAGTTATTCGCTATTTCCGGAACCCCTTTTTGGTGGATCGTTGATTGTTGACCGCCACAGTTGGCAAGAATTGGGTGGAAATATAAACAATTTATCGATTTATAAACTAGAAACTATTATTTAAAATGTAACATACGATTGCAATATTCTAAATGAAAATTTATAATTTGTTTCTATTTTATTGTTATTATATATTAAATTATATATTTGGGAAGCTTTGCAAGTAGTTTTGTTGATTATTTATTCGTTTCCGTTGATATAATAATAGGAAAAGTAAAATGTTTTAAATTAACATTTTGCAGAAAATGAAATTTATAATAATACATCTTTCCTGAACTTAATATATTAAAAATACGACATCTTGCAACAGTATAAATGAAAATTTATGTTTCGTTCCTATTTTTCTGTTTCGTTAATTTCAGCAAAGTATTATACGTACTTATACATTTTTTCTTACGAAATTGACAACTTCAGAGATTTATATTTCACAGATTAGCTTACGAAAATATGTCTACTGTTACATCAATGATCAACAAAGTCATACTTACGTATTAATTATGTTTCAATGAAGATATAATCTGTAAAACAGCAAATAAACTACTTTTGAACTTCGTTATATTAATTTTCTCGTCAAAGTATCGCTTTATCTGTCACTTCTAACGAAATGGAATAAAGAACTTGAACTTTGAACTAAAATGAACTTTCGTTTCATACTTTTCTTACTAATTTCTACTTTATTAGAACATTAATAATTGATTAAACAAATAAATGATTGATTTATAGAGTTACACTACACTAACTTCTGACTATGAGAAGAAAAAGGAGAAAATAGAAACAGAGATAGAGAGAAAGGTAATGATTTGTTTCTCAACATTTTTCTGCATGATAATGCGCATACTTTCTCGTTCTCCGTCCTCCATCCAAGAGTTAAAACACTGCAGATCTGTATTCATTTCGAAGCCTCCCCGTCAGAAGGCTTTCCTCGATAACATGAAGAAAATATTATGGTGTGCAGATTGCTATCATCGTCGTTAATTCTCATTATCCTTTAATTTTATAAGCGTATACTCGGGGCACCCGAGATCAGGCATTCCTCCGTGCAGCTACGCTTAACATACTCGCTTATTAAAGCGACAATATCCATCTTTTTGATGCTGTGAAAATTTCGTTGAAATATGAATTATAATGCACTTCGATAAATTAAATTTTTCTTTTACAATCATGAACGAGAGGTGACAAAAACACTTTTATTCAAACTGAAGCTATATTATACCATAAAATATTATTTAACCGTTTGCACTTCAATGGTGCCTCTACGGAGACATTCGTAACATACACCATAAATCTGTTCAAATTTTATGTATATCTAAACAAAGCGAATTAATCAAATAGGTAAAAATAAATAAATTCACGAAAGTGTGTAATTCTTTTTCTTTTCAAAGTGAAACTTCGCGTTTTTCAAAGTTTCGTCGCAGAACTGTGTTAAAGTTTGATAAATCGATCGTATGGGAAAATTTAATAGGAAAATTAATAAGAGATGCAAATGATAATTTCGATTAAGAATTTCTCTGCTACTGACAATTTCAGTTAGCAATTTCTCTGATGGGAATAATTTCAGTTAACGATTCCTCTGCTGTCGATACTTTTTCAGTTAACAATTCCTCAGCTATCGATACTTTTACAGTTAACAATTCTTCAGCTATTGATACTTTTACAGTTAACAATTTCTCTCATAGTGACGATTTAAGTTAACAATTTTTTTCCTACCGATACTTTTGCAATTAACAATTTCTCTGATAGTAACAAATTCAGTTAACAATCGTTCTGACAGTGACAGTTTCAGTTAACGATCACTACGATATCGGTACTTTAAATTGACAATTTCTCCTATAGCGATAATTTCTCTGTTACATTTAAATTTCCCAGAATTTCCTATTCTTTAACTTAATTCTTTAACCTGAACTAAGCACAATTACTGTCATAAATAAATGTTAACAAAATGAAACATACTTTACAGATGGAAAAACATGTAATAAATACTACTACGTTTAAGAGTAATATTAAGAAAATTATATTATATAGTTAAAGAAAAAGATTATAATATTATATATTTTATAATATTTCGTTAATATTAACAGATAAACTTTGCATACGACTGTAACAATTTGGAAACTTCTATATAAATTCTTCAATATTAACATATGAAGCGTGCATACATATTGTTACGTTAACAATTCATCAGGTAGAGTGTAAAATAATACAAGTAACATGAGATCAATAACTCTTCCTCCCGTTTGAGCGAAACACTTTTCTGAACACGACCGGCAGAACACTCTGTTTAGTATTCCAAACTGTGCTACCACCGGTAGTGAAGAAAATTAATTATGTTAGCTAATTATCTCAGGGCGACTAATTTTCCATCCACTGTTTGCGATTAATCATGCGTCCTGTGCGGCGAAAATAACGTGGGTACCTACGTTTTCGTTTCTCGTGAACTCTACACGATATCCAACACCGTCTGCATAATAGTCTTCTCCCATTTTCAATTATTCGTAATAAAATTCGAAATATCGTTATACATCGAAACACAAAACTAAATGACAATCTCATAATGCGCAACAAGTATCAGCTCTTAATTTACGCGGCCAAAAATATATATTTTCCTACAAGTTTTAAAGTTCAAAAGACAAAGATGACACGTTTGTACCAGTTAAAAAGAAAAAGTTGATTATTTCGAATTACAGTAGTAGTGATATCGAATAAAATTAACTTTTGTCTTCTGAAACGTCATTTTCTTTTTGTTAAGCTAACTGAAATAAGTATGCATTTCTAAAACTTACATGTCCTAGCTTTTATTTCTAATACGGTTTCTTTTGTACTGACGACAGACTTCGATTTGCAATTAAATAACTGAAAATAAGAATAATAAGAAAATAAATCCACGTTTCCCGCGTAAATCGAGGAACGAGTATCTGTGGTTGTTCACCACAAGAATCTTCCTTCTCGACTTTACGCGGTGAGAGCACGAAGGAGTCGTAGACAGTATCGAAAATCATACCCTTTTACGCATCAAAAACGATAGTTTTAGCCTTTTTCTAAGACTATGCAGGAGATACGTGCTAGACTAAACACTAAACATCGCGAATTTCGAGTAGAACGCATACGTAACACCTCTTGTTCACAACGACATTCGTGTAGCTCCATCCGCAAAGGGCTAAAATTTCAGGTACTTAAAGGGATGTATAAATCTGACACTTCTCAAACATCCTCCTTTTTCATTTCACACGATAGTTTCCTTTTTCACGTACAATTTACCAGATATAGTTTCCCTTTCTTTCTTTTTTATACACGCACAGATACACACATACTAACGTGTTCGATTGAGATTCTTAAGCAACGCTCAGCCTGTTATTCGGTTAAAGAGGGCAACCTCCGCAAGAAGCTATAATTACTTTCCGTCACCCCCCGATGTTTACCTCCTAGAGGTGGACTTCGGAAGGAAATAGCGAGGCATGAAGCTCGATACACACGGAGTTGGCGTTTTAATCAGGGTGTCGCGTTCGTCTCGGGTATCTCGGACGGGATGGTGATACGGGATGCATGGGAAGCGGAGGGGCGTCAGACAGGCGCCAGCCCGAACGGTACTCTGGCACCGACGCTGACGGAACCAAGAGCTGACTTCATTTTCCACGGATCGCCCTTTCGCATTCCGCCTATATACGATCGGTCAACGCTTTTGTCCACGCGACAGGGTGCCAAAACACCCTCCACGGGGGTTCCTTTTACCTCTGGACGTATGAATTTACGTCTTATCCCGCTACGAAGATCGATAGCCATGGATATGAAACCGATATCAGGAGGCCGTGAAAAATTCCACCAACAAAAGTATGGATCGATGCTTCTCTCTTTCTCTTTCTCTATCTTTCTCTCTCTCTCTTGTTTGATACTTTTGCAACTTGTTAATCCCTTACTGTACGAATTTTTAGTTACTATGTGTGTTAGTCTCGAATATTCACTGTTCCGATACAATTTTAAATAAAGTCATATATATCAATTTTTAGTTAAAAAATTTGTGTTTTGTTCGAAGTTTAGTTTGAATTCAAGGATAGAGGAGATTAAATTGAAAATTTATATATTAACTTTTAACGTTCCGCCTGTTTTCATTCAGTTTGTCCCTATGAACTAACGGTAAATACGAAAATAAGTGAAAATAAAAATTGATACAAGTCAAAACGCATTAGTAAATTGTTGAGACTGTTGTGATTAAGATTGACGAATTGTGCAGTGAATTTTTGTCTTTCACACTCCATCTTGAAGTATTAAAAATTTAGTCTCCTCTATTTCTTAACCTGTTAACTGCGGATGACGAGTTAACTCGTCATTGATTCCATGATATTTAGAACGCCAACAGTGTGTTTATTAATAATTATTCACTTTTTAAATATAATATTATGGTTATACTAAATATAAAATATACCATACTTACAATCGCAAAAATTAAAACAATGTAACTGCTTTTAAATTTTGCTAATTCTTAATTATAAACTGCAAAGATTTGAGTTTCACTTGAGAGGCGAACCCAGTTAAAAGGTTAATCTCTGAGCCAAAATAACAGCTAATTACTTCGCCTAAGTTCCTATTAAACACAATAAGTCGAACGCTAAACGAGGAATACATTTGTCGTAACACCTGCTCCAACAATGAGTTTCGACAAGATACGTGATGAGACATCATTTCTAAAGAGTTTTGTAAAAATTATCACGTCGATGAAACGAAATAATCTGAGGTTCGAAGTGATATCTTCGTAACTTTTTAAGTAAGTACAGAATTGAACGATTCTTTCCCGGTTTCAAATAACCGATTGGAAATCTCTCCCCGTTTCTGAAAGCAATCGCTGCATGAACAATTTAAAAAAAAATATATATATATAAACTTGTACGAGATTTTAACGGGTGGCGGAAGAAAACATCCTCACCGGAAATGTAGAGGGACTCTTTGAGTCTTTCAAACAAAGAAAATTACTATTTCGCGTCGTTTGTGAAAAATACGCGGTTGGCTAAATGTTAACACTTTACCGACCGGCTCATTCGATTCAAAAGTGGCGCGGTTTTTGCTATCGCGCTTATTTTTACAGCTTTGAAAATTTTCAATCAAAACTCATGAGAGGGCTTACTATATATTGTTCACTTTCTCTTATTATAGGGTAATTAATTAATTTGTGGCAATAAGAAACTGGTTAATAAGCTCCCTAAGTTGATAAACGTTGGCAACAAAAAGCCTATTAACAGGCTTCTGGTCAGTAAAGTGTTAAGATAAGATTGTATGCTACACGTGAGACGTACCAACAGTAGACAACAGAGTTTCTATCTCGCGTACAACCGTCAAAGTGTTAATCCTCTTTCGTAGCCAGAAACACGGTACTTCGATCGATATTACCCAAGATAACTGAACATCGCGGTACTTGTGACTTTCTTTCGAAAGATATCAGAAGAACGAGCCCACCATGAAGAAAGTAGTTAAAAAGACAAGGGGACAGAGGTGAAGTGAAGGCAATTCGAGATCATCGGCCCCACCTAACAGCGTACAACTAACGCGATGTGCCGAGGGCTTGCGGTATATAGGTACAGCTTATGTTTGCACTGTAATTTTCCAACCAACTCGCTGGCTCCACTGCTCGACGACGAGCACAGAGAGAGAGAGAGAGAGAGAGAGAGAGAGAGAGAGAATGAAAGAGAAAGACAGAGAGAGGAATAGAGGAAGGAGGAAGCATGCCCCCGCGCACTCACCAGCCATCATGCTGAAATAACACCCCAGGCAGTCCAGGCAGCACTCGTGATATGCGTTTATGGGGCCCCGTACGTCTATACGTTGGCGCGTCTGTGTCGGTGATGTGCTTGTTATTTATATAATTGCTCAATAGCCTCAATTACGGGCCTTATTCAATCATAATCATCCTCCGGTGTTATTTGCGGACAAGCCCAGCTGATTGTAAGCACTCGACGCGCCACTTGCGAGCCGTGGCGACGTGTGGCGTCGACGCCAGTAATGGCACCACCGATGGCACCCGCGGTGCCACTGCCTCCTGCAGAACGATGCCTTTCGCGGGGTTAATTCGCTGCCCAGCGAAATGTAAATACGGAACGAGTAGAATGGAACGGAAATGACGTAGCGCCGTTGGAACTCTGATGCTGGGATTTGAAATTCCGGTTCGATCAACGATGGTAACATACTCGCTTCGGCAACAGTTCTAAGAGATTTGTCGGATAATTACGAGTTTCATCAACGACGTGATTTATTAAATAATGACACGCATTGTCCTGTGCTGGTTATAATTAGATTGCTCCCCTGTGTGTTATCTCGTATCGTCACTTTAGCAAATGATACCCTTGAAATTCTCTTTCGATAAGGTTCCAAAGAATATTGTGTGTGTTGTTTGTTTAAAGATGTGTCTAATTAGAGAACTGGAGCAATTTTTGTACGTTAAATTTATTGGAGAATCTGTTGGTATCTTTGAGGTGAATTTTAAATAGCGTATTGTAGATTGTACAAGTGAAATGTGATCAAGTTCCATGAATTGTAGAAATATTCTCAAAATATTCGAGGATTTTTAGCAACTCTCGTCGGTATTAATAATGCTATTGCGGAAAACTTGGGAGGTATAATGGAATTATAACAGCGTGAGGTCAAAATTTAATACCGTCTTGCCTGGAAATATAAATTAGAACTAAGAAAGTTACTTGTACGCCGGTAACTCGGAGAACTATTTAGAAAATCTGAGCAACGTAAATGCGACGGTATATTAAGTTATGAAATTTTATCGTGCTCTTAAATGTTGTAATTATTAAAACCTTATTGCTGCTGCAAAGTTACTCGTACACAGACATGTTAACAAATTTAGTTTCGAATTCGATGCTACTTAAGTATAACATGTTGTGTTTGGAATAATTAGTTTGTAAATGCACGGGTAACACTCTCCTAAAATGTAAGGTGCAGACGGTGTGTATCGCACACTCTAAACACGGAATATTATCTCGAAAATTATATACAGAGCGTATCAATTATTTCTAATCAAAATATTTTATTAGATATAATATTTTACGGATATAATTAAGAAAAAAAAGTAGTATGTTAAACATGTATCATTTGTAGGTTTATTAAATGAATTATAACAAAAATATGAAATATATATATATATATGTAGCATAGCTAATTTATTCCTATTGTGCATCATAATCGCACAACAATTACCATTCTCTTCGCATTTCTTATTATTTTTATAACTTTTTAACAAAGCTTCAAATGATCTATATTTACATAACATTTTTTACTTATTTACATCTATAGAATATACTGACAAAGTTTTATCGGAAACGGTGAGGATAAACTGTATATATTTTCGTATCATAACTGCTAATCTGTTACCATTCTTTTTGTATTTCTTATTATTTTTATAACTTTTTAACAAAGCTTCAAATGATCTATATTTACATAACATTTTTTACTTATTTACATCTATAGAATATACTGACAAAGTTTGATGGGAAACGGTGAGGATAAACTGTATATATTTTCGTATCATAACTGCTAATCTGTTACCATTCTTTTTGTATTTCTTATTATTTTTATAACTTTTTAACAAAGCTTCAAACGATTTATGTTTACATAACATTTTTTACTTATTTACATCTATAGAATATACTGACAAAGTTTGATGGGAAACGGTGAGGGTAAACTGTATATATTTTCGTATCGTAACTGCTAATCTGTTACCATTCCTAAAAATCCACAGTCTAGTAATAAACTTTCGATTTAGCTGAATCTAGTGACATAATAAAGAAATGACGTTCTTTCCAAGCACCGCGAGACTAGTCGTGATCAGATGATAGTATGAAATTATTGCATTCGAGTATTATCCGTTCTAATGTCACTATTCGCACGAATCCAGCTTGGGGAAAAAAGGGAGCACGAGTGTCTGTATGTGCACATAAGGCCAGATAAGTCAGCGAAGCAGAATGCCGAAGGAAGAGACAGGCACTTTCTAGACTCAAATGGGACTGAACGTGCGTTATCTACGAACTGCTGAGAATCCAGACCCACGGTTACGGATCGAAAGTAAAGTGCACACCCCCCATGACGACCTAACACCATCGAGTATCGTGAAACTAAGAACCTTCAGAACCGCGTTCTAGCTCTTTCCTGTTTCCTTCTTCGACCACTCGCTGGTCCACGTCAACTGTAAGCAAACATATTACGAATAGCGTGGAAAGGAAAGAAAAAAACGACACAATTTGTGAAGAAATGACACACATCTTTGAATACAGTGGTAATTTCATCTCATTCAGTGAGTACGAGTGTCAGATTTTCTGAGATGTTCGATCTCGTTGAGGAATGGGAAATATCGCTTGAAATGCAAGTGTTATGTTCTGAACAATCTGTTTTTTTTTTTTTTCGCCATAAAGAGGAACAGGCTTGTCAGGAAACATGTGAATTGGATGATAAAATGGGAAAGAGTCTTTCTTGCTTTGAACTTCGCTCAGGAAGATCATCGAAACAGTTAGTTTCTTTATACCGATTTCTCTCCTGAACGTTTGGTGTCAAAGTCTCTTGGCAAAAAGCCTGTGTAAGGCCAAAAAATTGAAGCTGAACTAGTTCAGTTCTGGTATCATAAAAAGCGCGATAATTTGGATATTTTCAAGAATCCTGAATGCTAAATTTCCTAGGAAATGACATTTCGCAGAGTATAAAAGTCTCCTGAGAAAAGTCTTCTACGAACAGGAAGCTAACCACGTGGCATAATTTCGATAATTTATTGAAACAGCAAACGTGACAAATATTTGTAATATTTGAGACGCGATAACGTAATAACGGGAATAGTGTGCCACGCGCAATGACAATTCACTGAAAGATCAGTAATTCGAGACGATCCACGCCCCAAGCATCAATCATACTCATCGCCCACCATTTCCTTCTAATTCTTCTGTAATAGATCGTCCCGTAATTTCCGGTTTAAAGAAAGTAAAACCAAACTCACGGAGCCTTGTTCCACGCGAATAATTATCATCTGTATTAAATATTTGCGAAAAGGAAGAACTATTACAGCCACGTGTTTAGGTTTACGCTGTAGTCGAAATAGGACAGCGTAGTTTTTGTGAAAATCAATTTTCCATGGTGTGATGATCTTCCACTCTTAAACGCTTTAAAAAAAACGCTCCAAACACTCTTCTATCGGTATTATTAGGATAAAGTAGCGACAGAGAGTCGCCTCTCGAGTGCAAAGGGTTAATATTCTAGCGAGATTTTTCCATTTCCGGTATTCTATTCGAGAAATATTTCGCTCGAACGTTTCAATTTAATATTCACGAATGAACTGTGAAATCACATCGTAATCATTTCTCCCAGGCTCGTTTCATAACCGTGAGAAAGAAGCGCGAAGGAAACACGTTCAGTGTGCAAAAAGAAAAGAAAAAAAACAAGCGAGAAAAATAATTAGGAGATTCACCGTGGCGAAAGATAATCCTCGGCGGTGGGGGTAAGAGAATATACCCCAAGACCACGGGAAGAATGAAATATTACGACCAGGTTAAATTAAAAATACCTTCGTTCCTTAATTATGTGGAATTTATACTCGACCACTCTCCTCTCGAATTATTTAGTTGGCCGTTACAGAGAAACCGTATTAATTCGTGCCTCTTTACACCGAAAATGCAGGTATGAAATGCACGGCGATAAAAAGCAGAGAGGATGAAAGGCGGGATTACGAAATAATCATTAACGAATATATGGGATATTAATTTCAATTGCACTTCCGATGGGATAAATGTTTATTTGCACGGAAGTTACGCGTTTTACTTTCATATTTTATTCTGTCGGTGCGTGTGTGTTCTTTTTTCGTTTTATCATCCGATGCGATAAGCAGCATATCTATTCCTGCTACGATCAAATGTAATTAACCCTTTGACTGTGGCGCACTTTTGTACGAACTTATCAATATATACGGTGCGATATTCGCATATCAGATGCTTATTATCCTTTCTTCTGATCAAACACTTTTAGAGTACGCTATATTATTTTGAAAAATACAAAATGATTGAAATTATAAAACTGATCACAAATTGAAATAAACGAACACTTATACATGCAGCAAAGGAAGAATTTTATACGATTTCATTCGCTATGCGATTTTACGAGAACAGCGGAAGTGAGACTGAACAATGTTAATAAAACCATGTGAACATTGAAAGATTTGCCAATATTCAGCTGTTTACAATTGCTATGTTACATGTAACGATAAATTGTATATTTAAATAATAAAAAAATTTAGAGGATGTATATATACGCCTCTCTTATATATCGATTAATCAGTGAGGACGTATATATACGTCTTTCGTGTATATCGAAAAATCAGTGAGGACGTATATATACGTCTTTCGTGTATATCGAAAAATCAGTGAGGACGTATATATACGTCTTTCGTGTATATCGAAAAATCAGTGAGGACGTATATATACGTCTTTCGTGTATATCGAAAAATCAGTGAGAACGTATATATACGTCTTTCGTTTGTATTGATAAATCAATGAGGACGTATATATACGTCTTTCGTGCATATTGATAAATCAGTGAGGACGTATATATACGCCTTTCGTAGTTAATCGTCTACGTTCACGTTGATTGGAAAATAAACGGACAGTTTTCCGCTCGATTTTGAAGAGTTCTTTCCTTCCATTTTTCTTCTTTTTTCTTTTCTTTCGTCGCACTTTAACGCAACAAACAAGGAATCTATGTTACGCGGCAGAACTCTACGAAACATTTCAACGAGAAGCACTTTTCTAATTGTTTTCGACAATATACGCGCATACAGGCGAGACACGGACGTGTGCGTACACCGCTGGACTACGAATAGAGCGACCCTTTTAAATCGCTGAGCAAATGGATGAAACTCTTGCCACGCGGGCTGAGGTTTTAACTGGCTGGAACCTGTAAAACCAATTGCTTAATTGCGTTTATCCTCCGTAGTCGCGATGAAAAATAAAAGCGCATTACGGATAACTTCTTATCACTATCAGTCTGCGTAGATTCAATTCTTGCGTATAGTTTCATACGCGCGTTGATAAGCTGATAGGTGATGTACCATTGTATGAGACATTACGTATATATCTCAAAGTTATAATAAAAGCACTTGTTAATTTGAATCTCGTTAAACAATGAAATACTGTTGCAATGTTAAACCCTTTGCACTCGAAGTATATTCTTTTATATGATCAATTTATCAGCATCAACACTCTTTGCAACGAAACTTTGGAAAATGAAAAATTTCAATTTGAAAAGAAAAATTATGCAAGTTCACAAATTTATTTTCTTTCGTTTATTTTATTAACTTGCTTCGTTTCGATATAAATAAAATTTGTATTATGAACGTCTCTGTAGCAGAGCCAGTGAAGTACAAAGGGTTAATTAACCTAAATTTCAGTACAGAATATTCACTAAATAAACGTGGAGAAAAATGATCAATTCCAATATTTATGAATTACAATAATATCACGTATTAAAGTTTTCTTAAAAGTCTGCAGAAGATTGCTAAGACTCTATTTCCACTGTGTGATCAAAAGGATTCCTCAGGTGTGAGAATGGTGAGAATAAAGGAAACCAAGAGAGAGGTTCCTCTTCGTCTGTATATATATATATAACAAAAGTCTCAGGTATGTAAAAAGTGCAAGAAACAACGTGTGGAAATACCTAACTTCAGAGGCATAGCAATCCTTGAATTTTCAGTAGCTTTTGCCTCCTAGCAATATCTATTCTTCTATATCGCGCGCGATTTTCCACGTGTGAACAGGCGAAATGCTGTTATTGTACATAGTCTCGATTTCGCTTCCGGAGTTTTATTCTGATCCACGACAAAAGCGTACGACTGAAAAGAAAATTTTCGTACGTCGCATAATGCCGCGATACTGAGCAATTCTAATACGAAGATGGAAATTCTACACCGATTTTATGTATATCGTTGTACCTCCTATTTACAATAATAAAAAAAAATAATAATTATCTTGTTTTTTAACATTTTACCAACCGGAAGTCTATTAATCGGCTTTTCCCTGCCAACGCAACAAATTCATTAATCCTTGTTCAGCCAATGTTGGGTCACTTTTGACCCATGTCTTAATTACCCTATAATAAGAGAAAGTGAACGATATAGTACAGCCTTCTCGCGAATTTTCATTGAAAATTTTTAGAGCTGTAAGAATAAGGCAAAAACCGAGCCAATATTGAATAGAATAAAGCGTAAAGTGTTAAACTAGACAAAGTTGATTGAAAGTATACCTAGACGTTGTCAAACAATAATCTCTAATAGTATAGATTAGAAGTATTATTAATTAAACGCGTATTAATCTTTTAAATGCATTTTCTGTCTGTAAACAATTTTTTGCAAAAAGAAATCATTTTTACAGAGATAACGAGTCTACACTCTTGTGATACAGATTGTGTATGACATCTTACGGATAGCGACTATAGTCGCTTGTCATAGCAAAAGGGTTAAGAACTACTCACTTCGCACTTAATTCTTTGTAAATCATGTAAATTCTCTTATTGTTTTCTCCCTGTGAGCACCAATAATCGTGATTTGTCAGAATTGTAAATTTTTATGGAATAAAATGTCATTCTTGGGTCGATTTGATTTTCTACGCTAATCATCTCCTCGTCGATACAGGCTTTGGATTACGAATGATAGGAGAATAGAAAGGGGGAACTGAACACGAAGTATCGGATAAACCACGTGTAAGCGGAAGTCGAGTTTCTAATTAAAACCGGATGACCCGTAGAAACAGTCAGTCGACGGTGTTCGGTGTTAGCTGCATACCAACCGTAACCCAAAGTCAGGCAACCAGAACCTCAAGAACCGAAGATCGTAAAGCAGTAAATTAAACCACGCTTACGTCTGATGTGAAATGGCTTGGAATAGAAAACGCTTTATGTAACCGGGAGAGAACCCTTCGATCACTTTCGTGTTTCTTTCGAATATGCTCGTGATTACGGTGCGATTGTTACGTTTAATTCGATATACACCCAGAGAAAATACTGATTCCATGATAATCTAGCTGGGAATAGTATGAAAAAAGCATATTTCTCGTTTGATTTTGCAAAAGAATTTTTGCAAATTTTTTTAGTGTCACTTTCTTTCATTTTTAATTGAGAGAAGGAATTTAAAAACTGGCTATATGCACTCTAAAGGTTGCAGAACTTGATTTTACTAAATAATTTTTGCAAATTTGTAGAGTGCCACTTTCCTTCATCTTTAATTGAGGAATGTAATTTTAAAATTTATTAGATACACTCTAAACCTTGTAGAATTTGATTTTATTAATTTTTCAAGTGTCATTTCCTTCATCTTTAATTGGACTTTGCAAAATAATTGTTGCAAATTTTTGGAGTGTCGCTTTCTTCATCCTTAATTAGGGGATGTAATTTCAAAATTTGCCAAGTACACTCTAAATCTCGTAAAACTTGATTTTGCAACAGTTACTTTTGCAAATTTGTGGAGTATCACTTTCCTTCATCTTTAATTAAGGAATGTAATTTTAAAATTGACTATATACACTCCAAACCAATTTAAAAATGTTTATAGATTTATTTGTGAAACATAATACAAGTATTAACTGAAAGATTATTCGTAGAAACATTTAATAATGACTCTTGGACATAACAGACCACTTAATTCTATTATTTTAATTAAATCGTTAAATAAGAACTCAATTGTAAATCAAAAATCAAAATAAATCAACATATCTTGTTCTTTT
Source organism: Anthophora plumipes (assembly GCA_951804975.1). Classification (NCBI taxonomy): domain Eukaryota; kingdom Metazoa; phylum Arthropoda; class Insecta; order Hymenoptera; family Apidae; genus Anthophora; species Anthophora plumipes. The sequence goes on along the minus strand of OX638123.1, from coordinate 11,607,842 downwards.
TTCTTCGAAAGTCAATTATTAAAAGAGAAAGAAATTCTTTAAAAATTCGCTCGAAGTTTACAGCTAATCTGAACACACACTAAAAAAAAAAAAAAAAAAAAAAAAAAAAAACAGAAAAAAGAAGCAGAGAGCATATATTAAAGTGATACTCGTTCATCTTTGTAAAGCTAATTTCTTTCTGAAAGAGGCCATCGTCGTTCGTTAAATCTATCTGCTCACGTGACAAAAACTAATCCAAACATCGGCTTACTTAGACGAAACAGCTTCGACACGGAAAGAAAAGGAAACAACGTAGTTTCTCCTTCGTTCTCGATGAACGTAACTAAGAGACGAGGGAGAAAAAGGAGACGATTACTGGGTTTGTCGAATGCGTCTCGTTCATGCGATTAAAGTCGATCTAGTGTAAATACCTCAGGCGACGACACAGATTAAATACAATGGGACGCGTAATTCAGATACTTGGAGGCGATACTACAGGGGTATTATCAGCGTCAGATCTGCTTAATTGTTGCCTAAACATCGGTTGTTCTAATGCTCCGTGTCTGACCTGGTACTTACCTAGAGGAAGCCTAACTGTCCTTGCGACTATGTTTCACCGCAGAGTAAAGCCGTATAGATCTAACAGTAAGATCTTTCCTCGCCTGTTTAATACTGAATCAACCCTAAGCTATAATAGAACCGATTGGAAAAGAATTTTTTGCAAATTCGACGAATTTAGCCTAAACGGAATAACTTTTCGAAAAAAGTTTTAGAATACTCGAACGTGTTACACTTTGTAAACAATATAACATATCTTTTGTATTGCATTTATATATTGTATTTATAAGATGAAATTATATATTGTAAAACAGAGTACTAACATAAACTAACCTGTACTATTATATTTTATCAGTTTATGTTTAACCTCTTTCACACATTACTAACATCTTCCTCTTTCTGTTGGTTCTGTATCTTTTGCAGTTTTTGATCCGAGTCTCTTTTGGTCTGAATGCAGAGATTAGTACAAATACAAGCTTTCTCGATGATAAAAAAAAAGGTGACCATTTTTCAAGCATTTTTCGTTAATTTACTGGACTGTGAAAAGGTTAAAGTTGTGGATCCAAGTTCTACGATTAATTTGCATTTAATGATCGTGTTAACTTCTTGCTTTACAACGAATCACACTCGCAGCATGGATTATGATCAAGATGTGGCAAAGGAAAAATTGTATTCCTATTAAATTTGTACTTTTGTGTAAATCTCAGCTCAAATTTAAAACTGAGGATTGTCAAATAAAAATCATAATATCTTGACCTTTTTTTTATATAAAATTTATATACGTAATGCCTAATAAATCGTAAAGCAAGAGGTAGAAACGTGAATAATTCATCGATAAATAAACTATCGGCGCTCTGAGTATGATTGAACGAACAACGAGTCGTCTTCAGTTATCAAGTTAAATAATTAATTAAATATTATCAGAATTAGAACGTTTATTGATGTAGCATCAAGTCATTCAAATTTCTGTATTCGTATTAATAAAGAAAGTCAAAAATCGTGATACAATTGGGAAAAAATAAGGTGAAGTGACGATATAAAAATTTCAAAAATACGTACACTACTTTTACCATTTTACCAATCTTTCTTTTATCTATCCATTGACATCTATTTTTATCTATTGATAATAATATTATCAAATTAAATTTATTATATACTTTTATAGACATTTATAAATTATAATTCGATCATGCACGAACAAAAATCAGATGGTAATTCGTAATTTTGCTAATGATCTTCCATCTACGACAAAATCATATAGAACCTTTGATTTTCCATTTTAACTGTTTAACTGCCTCTCGAACAAACATTGAACATCCACAGTTTGTAACGAAAAATCAGCAGAAGTTACGAATAATTACCTTATTTTGGTTTTTGCAAATGTGAATATGGTAACGTAAGAGGTTAAGGCGTTTCATAATATCCAACGTATCGTTCGATGCATTTGTAACAATTTTCGTGGCAACTTAAAACGATTCCATTACAGACACGGTTGTCGATGTACGAATTCCGTTGACCGTATATTCTCGCGTCACCAGGCTGTTCAAACATCGAGCGCCGACAAGTAGGACCATCACCGGCGACAATTTTGTTTAATCGTCCTCTAATGCCCCTAATGTCTCGTCCTATACCTTCATCGGTCTAAGGAAATTACACTGCGCTTCACTCTGTGATAGGGCACATCGAGCGTAAAACTCGATTCCCATTACACGAGGGGCTTTCATCCTGATCCCGCTTTGACATCTGTACACAGACCAGCTCTGTCGAAACGATGAACACAACTGTTGGTAGCGCGAGCGATTTCCGTGGCGGTAATCGTGTACCACCTATCACCTGCCAAATTAATATTGGACCATTGTTTCAATATTGTATCGAACGATAGACACATGTATTCTAATCGTCTCGAAACGGCTGATGATTTTGAAACTCAAGGAAGATTCTTTAGGTTAGATGTTCATGCTGTGATGCTCAGTTGGCTTCAATAATGGGGTAATACTAAATTTTAATCGATTAGAGATCGTCGTTGCGTAGAAACAGAACTTTATTAAATATATATCATGTGACAAGCGCGTGATAGAACAGAGACTGCCACGATGATGGAAAAATAGAGCTATTTAAGGGTTTGGAAAGATGAACTTTGGGATATGACTGTGTGGGAGAGTTGAGAGGAGAGTTGGAATGTGATGAGTCCAACTCATGTGACTAATAGTGAAAATTGGTAATTAGTTGTGGATACAGATAATGGAAAAGACGAAAATATTTGAGGGTATAACAATGCATTTGTATCTATGGACAGGCTGTCTCGAATTGTGTCTAGGATGCCTTACTTACGAGTCCATTAGGAGACCCAAGATGGAAAACGCAACCTTTCCTTCTTCGCCGATCATCTCTATTATCCCTCCACCTTCTCTGCCTAACATCATCGCCACAGTACTAATAGACTACCTTAGAAACTAATCTTTAGTCTGAGAGATTGTGAATCAGTACGCAGGGACCGCCCCGCGCGATTAGGTTATGAACCTAAAGTCTGTGGCCCATCTTTGAGGACCAATGGGACCCAAACGAAAAGTCTAATGGTCTCTAGGTGGCGTTTAACGTGTCAATCATGCTTATTCTGCTAGAACCTTCGTTAAATCTAGGAAAGGTGGATCGAAAGTACCACTTTATAGCAATGAGACACGTAGAAAGATTTGATCGAGTTGGACAATCGATCACGTTGATAGAATGAATCAATGATCTGATGAGAGGTGTGGTACACAAACAAGCGATACACAACTATAAGCTTATTACACCGGTAGACCACAGTGTTTAATTAAGATTTCTCTGAACTATACCGCACTCGTGATCTACGCATTCCGCAACAATCAATAAACACCAATAATTACCAGAAGCTACGTATTCGTCCTCGATTAAGCTGACGTCTGTTAATGAAGACGAACTCCAACGTAATTGCTTAATTAGAACACAAACATCGGTATTTATAGCAATGTAGGAGTTGTGCAAGAAATACGTGGAATGTGTGATGTTTGATTCAACCATTTTAGTGGTTAGGTGGCTGATATATTCGCACTTATACGAAAAATGTCACGGACCGATCTATCAGTCCCGTTTGCGGACAAATTACTGTTCCTCTGAGTATCAAGTGGCTTTTATAGACACTTATTAAATATTTTGCTGTATTAACATTGCATTCCATATTTGTTTAATTTTGAAAAGAATAAATAACACAACATATTTGATTGATATATACTATTTTAAGTAATTATTAATAATTATTTTATTGAATGTATTGAACATATACTATTTCAAGAAATTAATATTTAAATATTTCAATTTAGGAAAAAATATTTGTTAGATATTTATTAAATAATTCCTTTATATTTTTTCAAATATATTTGAAGAAATATACAAGTAAATCTAGTCTTTATCCCAAGCGTCAATTTTTACCAAAATAACAGTTGTTTAAGCTTGAAGTACTAGTTTTTCACGAAAAAACTCGTTTTTTGCCTTCAAAAGCAAGAAAAATACGCACCGAAACACAAGAATCCTACCTAACTGAAATTATACATCTGGAATAATATCATTAATATCGTTACATTAACAATAGCCGTTGCATACTGGGTCATTTGTGTATTTAATCATGAACAAAATAAAAAAGAAAAGAGAAATGTATACCTACAAAGCTTACAATGTTGCACTGTCGTATATTTCATAATTATTAATCCCAGGAAAAAGCTGCGCACTGGAAATCCCGTTTTAACCCAAATAAACATCTTCCAGAGAAACGTAAAATCATGATAAAAAAAAAAAAGGAGAGAGAAAGAAAGAAAAATCACGTGCCCTGGCTAGGCTTTGTTAAACTTTCGTTACTATCTAGCTTTCGCGTAAAAGCATCCGTGGTTTGTTCTTTTCTTTTTTTTTTTTAATTTGATGGGTTGCATATTAAACTTCTGTTGGTCCTTTCGTAAAGTTGCTGCGACGAGAGAGGACAAGCAAGGCATTTTATCGTCATCCAACAAAGGCTACTCCCGGCTAGAGTAGATACTTTGATCGTTTCAGTTTTAGCTGGAGGTGCACGGACCAGAATAAAGAGAAAAGACGGAAGATTGGGAGAAGAAGGAGGTGGGTACTAGTGTGCCCAGTACTACGACTGACTCGCTACTTAATACAGCTTAATCCTTTTTAATTAAATCCTTCTTCGATTATCCCGATCCTAATCTAAAAAGCATGGAACTAACGATCTCTAAGATTTCTACGAATAAACTTGTTATATTGTGTAGCAACTCCTTCTAATTCTTTACCATAACACAAACGGTAATTAATCGTGAAACGATATCACAATATTATGAAATCTGTAGAATTTGAACCACAGACATGGATCTCAGAGATCGTTCTGTGAAAAATTTCACTCACAATTTATGGTAACACATTGTCAACCTGTTTTAGAAAGTTGAAAATTATAAAATTCGTCGATACACATCGTTCTTCTGTTTCTAATAATGCTAGAGATTATTCGTCATTTGATAGAAAAAAGAAAGAAAGAAAAATACGTGCAAAATATTTTTTTTTTTTTAGAATTACAAATATATCAAAGTTTTATTTATTTATTTTTTATTTATTTAAGGTTGCATCAACTTTCATAAGTTATTAACGATCAATTGAGTTGTACATTAATGTACAATATAGTACATTACAATGTATTAATTGCTAACTTTACAGTATCGATGATTCTCGCTTAGGAATGATTGCTTATTAGCAACGTTCTTACATTTAAATAGCCATTAAGCGTGCAAGTAACTTGAAATAATAAAATAATAATTATTCAATGTTTTATGTCACTTATAGAAATCGATTTGAAGTTTTCATAAAATCTGAAGTAGAGTAAAAATATCTGAAGCAAAATAGTACTTTTTTAAAGTGTACTAACGTTCGAGAAGTTCAAATTTGTGCAATGGTACAGTATAAAATACACAAATACATCCAGCATATTTATTATTTCCGTGAAACAGAGAAATCTCTCTGGACGGTTAGAAAAGTGTTAAAGCTAATTAATCCTTGGTGTACTAATTAATCGCGAAACATTTGTGCATGTGCATCTTATATCATTTAGATCTCACGCGGAGCATTTGTACGATCCTAATCATTTCCCCAACATATCTACTTTTTCATGGAAAGAATAAGTAAACCACGAAAAATTTATTAACTTTGTTTTTTCTCGATCGAAACGGAAAAATCTCGATTATTATATTACTAAAGCTTTTCTTTATCAATTGGATTGTTTATAGTCGCGTGAACTACTTTGGATTATGCTAAAGTTGATATTTGTGATTACGAATTAACATGAGAGAGACTTAGTACGAGAATCTTATCTTTCGAATGAAAATATACGTAATTAGAGAAGGAAAAGTTTTCTTTTTTTTTTTTTTTCAGTACTCACCGTAGCCAATGCCTTTTCGTAACAGGCGTGTGACAACAAATAGCATCGTACTGATCGGCAATCCAGACAATCAGAATGATGTAAAAGGCAGTTGTGGTGTCGTTGAAAAACTCTGACATAATTGCCTCCATTCCTGCACAAATAAATAATTCATAATTGAGTAAATAGTAACCGAGGTTCGTCTCTCAAACAAAAATCAAATTTCTTCGGTTTATAATAACAAATCAACGAGTAATTATAAGTGAGTTACATTATTTTTCTTTTTGCAAATGTGAACATGGTGTATTCTACATTTAACAGAAGCATAACGATAAAATTAAAGAATGAATAATTATTAACTCATTTGCATTATTAGCAACAGCAGCTTCCATTAATATTAGGACACCTTTTGAAGCAAGATAACTTTTTTTTTTAATTAAACCAAACGATTTCAATTTTGTTGATGAGTTAGAAGAATCAGTTTCATTTACTATTTATTAGAATTTATTTATTATTAAGGAAATTAATTAGAATTACATTTAATTTCTATACTTCAATGCAAATAAATATTCTTGAAAAGAATTGTCTCTAAATTACTAAAATTGAAAAAAGACAGTTTCCGAAAAATGAGAAAGCTCTGACATATTTACAGTACCGAAAAAATTTAGTCGATCAACTCGTAGATTTTCATCAGGAAAGAATGAGAACTTCTACATCAATTTCTGAAGCTAGATTAAACGGAAAGCTTCGTATAACGAGGAAATGTGTAAAAAAAGAAAAAAGAAGGGAAATTAGAAATGTATCTCTGTACATTTCTAAAACACGAAAGTGTTTTGCAGCGTTTCATTTTTTAGCGTTACATTTTCTGAAGCGGCACCCCATCTGTAAAACACTTTCGTGTTAAAAAGTACTGTGTTGTGTGTTCTAAACGAAAAGAAAAAAGATGGCAGGCGTCAAACAAGTGATTACTGTGACAGTTGCCCAGATAAACCCAAAATGCACATGGGGGATTGCTTCCAAAGATATGACACAATGGTGAATTACAAAATTTAAGAAAATTATTTACAAGAAAAAGAATTATATTTATAAAATAAAAGAAACAAAATACATTCACAAGCTCGTGTAATTTTTTCCAATTAAAATAAGACTTCGTACATGTCAAACGATTCGTTGCAAAAATCTGCCAGAGTTGCTGGTAAGCAATGATAGAGAAACTTGCAGAGCGCTAAAGATTAACTCTTTGAGGCACACAATTTCAAAGAAAAACAAACCAAGTTGCACAGAATCTTTTTTAATATAAAAAAGTGGAAAAAACGTTCACTTCAATTATTTAACATAAAATATTACTCAAACTGAGAAAGAAAATAATGAAATTTCGACAAATCCTTTATTACAAAGTGTGAAAGACAAAAATTCACTGCACAATTCGTCAACCTTAATCACAACAGTCTCAACAACTTACTAATACATTTTGACTTGTATCAATTTTTATTTTTATTTTCTTTACCGTTAGTTCATAGGCAAAAAGCTTTAAATAAAATATTAAACTGTATGAGTAACTCTTTGGGATTAGATGGGTTAAAATATATCCCATGCATAAAAAGGTAGGCAAAAGATGGGACAATTTTTAACTCACCTAATCCCAAAAAGTTAATACTTATGAAAAAGAGGTACGAAGTAGGTAAACGTTAAATATACCATATAATAATGATTTCTCTTTTTCCTGAAAGCTGATAGTGTGCAAGGTCGATAGACGTGATGAACAACATATTGGACCGCGCAGTTTGCACGCTTATCTCACCATGAAATTCCCAAATAAACGAGAGAGCTTTTTGCTACGATATCTTTGCCAATTTGCGCGCTTTCTTACGAGATACGCGAGTGTATAGACACGTCATGTGTGGAAAGATATTATGAGTCTTTGTACACACGTATAATATTATGTACATACACTAGAACGTGCGCTATGCATCTTGCATACACGTGCAGATACATTTAGAGGCAATGCATCGAGGCAGATGCTTTAGACACGTGCATTCACTATCGTACACCGGGAATTGTGAATCGAATTAAACTGTCGTGTAATTATCTACCTTGGAACAAATCTGAAATAGCTTCTGTTATCCTACACCTTGTTTATTTATTTGAAATGAAATGCATTTGTGAAACAGAGCGATAGAATTGAATTTTTATGAAAGAAAAATGTTTCTCAAAAACTATTTATCATGGGTCACAGTATTTATACATCCTTTAGGATAGAATAATTTTGTTTTCAAACTGAATTAAACAATTTCAGCTCTTTTCTGAGAAATAGAAGGATTAGTTTACTAGATGGTGTGTAACAGAATTTTGAGAACGTAACAAATTGGTCGAAATTTACGAAGAAAATGGTAAGTATCGCTTTTTGCAAATTTCTTTAGCTGAATTTGTACTGCGGCTTGCAAACCGGTTTTTTTTTTAATTTATCTAACCATGAAACCCGGGTTTTTCCAAAAAAACTGCGAGTCAATTATATTCTTTTTGAGTCATCCTTCCAAAAAGAGTTGAAAATGTTTGGTATTATTAAAAAAAAAATTCGTAACTGTCGAAAACTTATTAAATCCACTGTCGTCGATTCAACTCACGTCAACAGATAGTGAGAGAATTTTTTCGATCGATGGTAATTTCTATACCAAATTATATTCGTCCATGAAATATAACCTGTTGGACACATTAGTTTTCCTTAAATATTATTTTATTAAAAAACAAGATTTATAAGTTACGTTTTATGTTACTTTTCTATTCTTTTCACATAATGAAATATTAATAATAAAATTACGTTATTTTTCTTTTATATTTATATAATTCTTAAATAAAAAAATAATTCTAATTGCTAAATTTTCTGTTGTATATTTTTATTTATTTTCCTTGTTTCATAGCTCCGCTATATTTAAGGTAGGTTTTATTGTATATTTAAAACAATAGTCTATTTTTTTTTATACTTTATTAAAAAACCTGGTTATAAACCGATTAACCGGTTTTTCACTTGATGAAAATCCGAAAACCGGGTTTTTGCAAGCCCTAATCTGTACTAAAAATTGAATACTTATGCGCGACGGTGTAATTCTGAGATTATTATTCATTTTCGATGCTGCAAACGACAGAACGAGATGTTCGTACTTCAAAAAAAAAAAAAAAAAAATGAAACAGGAGAAACAACTCGTAGAGGAATCGATAGTATCAATGGGCTGCTATCAAACATGCAAGCTCGTCCTATTAATCGAATAGTTTCCGCACAATTAAAAGTTCGTGGCACGGTCTGCGTGTCTCGGCCCATGTAAATTTAATACTGATCCGTGGACCATTATACCCCGTTAAAACAATACATTCGGTACGTTCCGCCGGTCGTTTTTATTGTTCCGCAGGCGTTGAACGTTAAATCTCACTTATCGGCTGAAACATCGGCCAAGTTATTTCGTCTGAAACAAGTCTGGCAAACTAGCCGTGAACGAAAATTTAAATAACAATGAACCGGCGGCATAACGCAGGAAATATGGTCGTTCCAAGTTTGGAGCAATTTTGTCGCGTGTTGTTTAAACAATTTTCTTTTTTTTTTTTTCCCCTCGCGTAATATCTGAAGAAGTTATACGCAAATCAACTGTAAAAAAGGAAAAGAACAGAAAAAGAATGTAGGGAATTTGGTAAACGTTAACTTCAACACGCTCCGAGTGTTTAAATATCGACGTTAGCGCGAAATAAATACACGGAACGTTTAAAATATAAATAACCTGCGATATTTCGTGCAAAGAAAGGAACTCTTCGAATTTATATTTCGCGTTCTATAAAACAATGGTGAATATAAATGTATTTAAACGTAGATCTTTGAGATTCGAGATATAGCTTTAACTCTGCTAGGTCTTTGGGTCTTTTCCGACCCATCGCCGTTTCTTGCTTCTTTAACACTAGAAAAATTTCTTTAACACTAACAAATTTGACACATTTGAGATTTCACGAGCGAAATTACAGAAACAATTGATATTATTTCTCAGCAACTCTTCATCGCTGTTATTAATGGAATGGTACGAAAATATATCAGAATTTGTGTATAAGTTAACAATATACAATTAATTTTTCTAATAAATCGATTTCTTGATGGAAAAACTCGGTTTCTCGTTCACTCGAGAAAAGTTTAATATGAAAGGTATTAATATAAATAATGTTAAATTAATATATGGGATAATATTAGACTCGTATTTTATATTTATTAAGATTAATCTGAAAATGCAAAAAGTTATTAAAATTAAACTATAAGAGTAAATATTTAACCTTAAATTATTAAAAATCAATCATTACTGTAAAAACTATAATTTATTATAGTTAATACTATGAATGACATAAAAAAACTTGTATTTCTAAAAAAAATATAAATTTTTATATAGTTCATAAAATATTATTATAAAAATATAAATATATATGTATATATTTCATTAATGACGATTTCTGCGATCAATTTGAAATGAATATCGATACTATAATATATTGTATTACACATTTCGCTATATTTTTTCGAAATTCGGTAAAACGTTAATTGGATTGTGCCCGTCGCGAATTAATCGAGGAAATATCGTGTCGATTTTTCAACGGGAAACTTTCAGCGTTGTCATTAATCACCACGAAGCGACGTAGTTTAGCTTCGTCGTTTTGCACTTTCGTGACCTGGCCACGACACACCCTAGGATACTTTTATTATTTCCGCTCAGTCCCCATGGGGTCTTCATATCGTTACAATTCATTAGGAAACACGCTAGCCGTACAACATTGTTCTATGTTTTCCTCGAATCACATTAACTCTATTTCCTATTTCCTATGATTCCATTCCAAACTTCTTCAACTAGCCACCTTACGATCAACTATATGCAAGTAAATAATTATCACGTACAATTTTCACGCAAAATTAGCCAGAAAATGTTCCACAAACAGCTGAAATTCTGACAAATCTTCTCCGAATAATAGACACTTAGTAATATACTATTGTATTCGAAATTGAATGATGCATTCAAGGGGGCAAACCACTGTGAGGGTTAACAAAAATCGAAATTTCTTTTTATTTTCATATTATTTTTAATTTTCACGATTTCTAGAACGAACTCTTAGAATATTAAAGTGAAATTCGCGAAAATGAAGAAGTTCCAGAAGTATATATGTATATACTTATTTAACCCTTTGACTACTATGGACGCATATACACTCCCAGCCAAAAAGATAAGTTTCAAGTACTCCGCAGTCAAAGGGTTAACCCTCTAATGCCAGAATTTTTGTTTGACCTCAAAAAATCAGAGTAGACTAATTTGGAATCGAGAAAAACGAATCTGAAATCCGTTATTTATTTTGATTATAAAAAAAAAACGTCCAAGCACGTAGAATTTTTCGTTAGAACTGTAATAGTGCTTATACAGAGCGTGGTATTGCCGAAAAAACGTAAATGTACAATGAAGCTTGGTTTACACTCTAATAAAAAAATGTTATTAAAAAGTTATGAAATATATGTTTTATAGTGACTCGCGTAAACCGTATCTAGAGACGGAGCTAGGAATTAGAGGGTTAAAAAAATTAAATTAACCATCGTACGCATAATTTGAACCATCGATCGATACATATACATTGAAATATCAATAATTGAAATATCAATATGCGTACGATTGTTCATTTAATTTCTACATAAAGAAGAAAATGAAGAATTGTACCCATGATCGGTATCAACGTGATTGGCCCTGAGAATAGAGTTATTTCATTTTTGTAATTGTTTTGCTACTCCTTTTTGTTTCTTTACCACTGATATTATTAATTTATTCCTTGTAATGTTATTTTTCTTTGAAATTGTTCACTTGATAAATAACTACTAACAAAAACGAAATATAGTAAATTGCTATTCAAGTTAAAAATTTCACTGTTAATGCACAATGAAAATTGTACAAAAAAAAAAAAATGTGGTTGGTTAGCAGTTGTTGATAATATACGTGAAGCAAACTAATTAATCTAACTTGATCGTTTCAAGAATAAATTACGCGGTGTGTATTCATTAATACGTATTATTTAGGGTAATAATAACGGACGATGAATTTTCGACAATTATTCTGCTAATTAACAAAATTTCATCCTCCCTCCTGCGGAACACATAGACGATCAATTAATCAACGTGCAAAAAATAACACGCGTATCGTGAGCGGATATCACGTATCCTAACTGACTGAAGAACAATCGATATACATAATAGAGAATATTTTTATATATATATATATATATATATATATATATATATATATATATATATAATAAACAATTCTATCACATTCTTTTAAATTTTGTATTTTACTTTTTAAATTTATTATATATTTTTACAGAAATTTGTAAATTATAATGCGATCATGCGTGAACAAAACTAAGATGATACTTTGTAATTTTGCAAATGATCTTCCATCTACGATTAAATTATACAGAATCTTTGATTTTCATTTTTAACCCTTTAACTACGTTCGTTTCTCAAAAGAAAATTGAATAGATACAGTTTGTAATGAAAAATCAACAAAAGTTACAAGTAATTACATTATTTTGATTTTTGAAAATGTGAATATGGTGTATTTTATATTTAATTTATTATTATATAAACACTAGGACGCTTATCAAATAAAAAAAATTTGAATTTCTCCAATTTATAAATGAAAATCAGTAAATAATTATAAATAGCAACATTATTTCTTAATTTTTGAAAATATGGATATGGTGTATTTTATATTTGATACAATTTGCCTTGCAAACACTCGCAGTGTAGATTATGATTAAGATGTGATAAAGGAAAAATTGTATGTCTATTAAATTTGTACTTTTGCACAAATCTCAGCTCAAATTTAAGACTGAGGATTGCCAAATACAGATCATAATATCTTGACTTTTTTTTATATAAAATTTATATACGTAATGCTTAATAAATCGTAAAGCAAGGGGTTGAAACGTGAATAATCCATCGATAAATAAACTATCAGCGTTCTGAGTATGATTGAACGAACGACGAGTCGTCCGCAGTTATCAGGATAAATAAATAAAACAACACTATTTTATTTCCCGTTCCTTTTTATAAACAAAATCAGAATAAAACGTAACTTACTTCCAATGAAATTGAATTTTCCCTAACTGAAATTTAACGATTTTCACAGTTCGATAATTTTGAAATTGGTGTAAGTCCATTTACGATCCATATAGATTATATTGGTTTAATTAAATTCACATAAAAATCATTTCTATAATCAATTTACATATATTCAAATTCATAGAAACATCGACGAACTTAGTACACTTCTTTGATATTTTTCAAAATGCTTTTGTAAAATGCAAACCGTTAAATATCTCGAAAGAAGAAGAAATGAATTTACATCACTTTCAAAATAAACGATTCGAGGAATCCACCTCTTGGAATTCCCTGTGATAGCTCGGAATAATTAATAATAAATAATTCGAGGATTAATATTAGCTTTAGTGAAACACACGTTTGGCCGACATTTGACGAAGAGGGAAAGACGTCTTGGTATATTGGACGAAAGCTAAGCGTAATACACCACCACTAGAGGGATGAAGGCAGTTCACAACGAAAAGGATGAATGGTTTCAGGTGTAAAGGGGCGGACCTAGGATAATTAATTTCTTGATCGGACACAGTGCGACAAAATAAGAAGAAAACAACCCGGGGAGAATGCTAATGAGTACCCTCGCAAACAATTTACAACCCAAATGTATACGACACGCGGAGAGTACAAATCGACGAGGGCGCAACGTGTGACACTTCTTTCCTAACTAGAAATAACGCCAGACTGAAGAATTATCCCGTCGATAGTTCGTTTTACTTAGTTATTTTCCAAGTATTTTTACTTTCAATTTTTGTTTGTCTTTGTTGAGGTGAATGGATGAATAGCTGGAAAATCAGAGCTGTAATATGTTAAATGCATGGATAAGAAAATATCTATTTTCTTTTTAAATACAGTGGACTCCCGTATAACACGCTCCCATAAAAAGCGAATTCGTACAACGCGACGAAAAAATTGTAAACAATTGTTATTCTTTCTTAGCAATTTTTGCTCACTTTTGTTAATGGAATGATACGAAAATATTTTTGAATTTGTATGTTATTGGTGTACAATTAACACATTAAGGACCGAGAAGAAATCTGTTTTTGAGAAAACTTGCACGTTACTAAAATCATCATAACTTTTTTATTTATGAAGCAATTTTTGTGAAACTTTCAGAAATTGTAGAATACGATGCATTTTAGATATTATTGAAAACAATTGTTTTTTAATAATTATTATAAAAGTTTATTTAAAACTCAATTTTACCAAAGTTTCTAGTACATTGGCGATAAATAAGCGAAAAAAAAAACATGAAGGGAATCGAGTTTAATACATTGACTATTGATGTAAACACTTAAATAGACAAAGTAGATGCAGTGTATCAAAGTAGGTGACATTTAAAGACAGAGTGTAGAAAACACGAGTTATCTCGTGATCGGTCCTTAATGTGTTAAGTTGTCTCTAATAAATCGATATGTTGAAGAAAAAATTTGGTTTCCCAATTGTTGAAGAAAAGCTCGTAAGCCTAATATTAATAAAAAAAAGTATGAATGAAAATTTTCAATCCAGGGATAAAATATAAATCTAATTCAGTCGAATGTTTTATGCAATTAATTGGGAAAGATATATTAAATAATACCTTGACACGGAATATAACAATGCTATTCAGATAAGCAACATAATTATACCTGGTGAACCATCGAATATCTATTAATAACAATGATGAGCAATTGGATATTGAATATCGCAGTCTGACAGGTATACTAAATTTTGTTGAACATTTATGAATGCAAATTTGAAACGAGGAGGGGAGGGGGTGAACCTCAAAAGGTATGATACTATATTTTGTGTGTTGAAAATGATACTATACTATCTTGAAAATTTGGAAATGAAAGAAATAGTACTTTATTCTGTGTCAAAATAAGCGCTATCTTCAAAAATTAAAATTAAAGGAATAGTACTTCATTTTACGTGACACGATGAATGCAATGCTATTTTGAAAAATTAAAGAAATTATTTTGCGTGTCAAAATGAGCAGTGCTACTTTCAAAAATGACAAATTAAAGGAATAACACTTTATTTTGCGTGTCACGATGAGCACAGCTACTTTCAAAAATGACAAATTAAAGGAATAATACTTTATTTTGCGTGTCACGACGATTACTATGCTATTTGAAAAAATTAAAGGAATAATACATTATTCTATGTGTCAAAGTGAACAGTATGCTATCTTAGAAACTTAGAAATGAAAGAAATAGTAATTTATTCTGCGTGTCAAAATGAGCGCTAGGCTATCTTCAAAAATTAGAAATTAAAGAAATAGTACTTTATTTTGCATGTCAAAATGAGCACTGCCACTTTCAAAAATTACAAATTTAAGGAACAATATTTTGCGTGTCAAAATGAGCGCTAGGCTATCTTCAAAAATCATAAATTAAAGAAATAGTACTTTATTTTGCGTGTCAAAATAAGGGCTAGGCTATCATAAAAAATTATAAATTAAAGAAATAATACTTTATTTTGCGTGTCACTATTTTGAAAAACCTGAAGGATGTTGAAAATTATAAGTGGTCCCAATTTGTTGGCCAAAGGCTGCAGAATTCCATCGAATGATCGCAAAAAAGGTAGGGAAACGATATTAAAAATTGCTGAGACATGGATCGAGCCGACGATCGATGTCGCAAATATCAATATTTGTATAACAACTTGAAGACTCATGAATCAATTACATCCACAGCGAGTAGGATAGGTCAAACTGATCTTAACGCCGGATAATGCACGGATAATGCACTCGTTTAAATGCATACTAGCCGGACATTACCTCAGCATGGTAAGCCTTTTTGCGCAGGCCTTGGCCGAGTGTGCAGCAGAACTACCGCTCTTTCCGACATTTTCCTCTTCCTCTTGACTTTTATAAAGACGTTAAAATTCCTCGAGCAACTACGGACCGAACGAACGCCCGATAATCTCGCGCGACGCTGAAATTGCACCGGGGAACGTTCCAATTTATGTCGCCAGCATTTTTCCACCGCGAAAAAAGCCGATCAAGTAGATCCGTCCCGCCATCGTTACTTGAGAAACATCTCTTCGTGTTTCGGAAGATAGCAACACCAACGAATAGCTTTGGAAATTGTTAACGGTAGGAATCAGCTACTGTACAATCCATACAAATATCATACAAGCTGCTCAGAAGCCACAGTTTGCTAATTCCACCTTTGCAAAATATTTTCGAATTGAAAAAAAAAAAAAAATGTGAATTGGTAAAGTTTGCAGCAAGATATTTTGTAACTCTTTCGCTACGACAGGCTGCCGCGTAGCGAACCTAATTTTCTTTTATTATTAATATACTTGATCATAGTATGGCAAAGCTCACGCTACGCGAAAAAGTATTCCATCCTCACAGAGCGTTTAAGTTTCAAGTACCCCGCAGTCAAAGGGTTAATTGATTTTTGCATCGATTGTCCACGCAATATGTACACTTTTATCGCGGCGTCTCGATCAGTGAGAGCATCTCACAGCGGAAAAGACGCGAAAGGGTTGATCAATCCAATCGCAAAACTGAAGAATATGTAACTTAATCAAGTTTCATAATCACCAAGGCACATAATGAACGAAAAGGAGGAGGCGATTCGTAAAAATTGATCAAATAAATCACGGCTGGGATTATATATTTAACTGCGTGCCGTAACCATAACGCAATTATAATTTCTACCACGTTGAGCTCGCGACTATCTCGTGAATCAAAACTAATTCGCTACCGTGATTGACGAGATAGGTGTGCAGTCGGTGGGCACGTATGACACGTACCTACTTGTACGCGACACATCCGTTTTACACGCTCTCGCACCTACGCGCATGAAACGACGAAGTCGATCGATCATGCATGAACATCGATGCCGACTAACTTCGAGATTCCGAACTTTCATCGGTAGAATTTTGCACCTTCGATGTAGAATTACATACGCTACGTACGAGATTTCTATATCGACGTACCTTATCATCGGCTCCTATTAACCCTTATGTGAACAACCAAAATGTTTACGCTTGTTGAACAACTCCAAGCGTTCGGTTGCGATATATATACATGTACAACAAATTAAATGGTCAATATTTAAATTTATTTTCAATCAGTATTTAACACTTTGCACTCCGTTTTCTCCTCTAAGGGGATATCAAAGTTTATTAGTGATTATAGAGAATCAACTTATTCCAGCGCAACTTTTTCAGAAATGCATGTTTCCCTAAAGTTTTCTGTTGAAATTGCACAAGAAATCAAATCAAAATGTGGTACAATTACTAAGATATATAAAAAAAGATGAACCAAGAGCATGTCCATCCATATCTTCGGCGGACAATAGACTGAATAGTAAACTACATATTCCCAATGTGGAAAAAAGAAAATGGGACTGTATTGTTTATTCTAACAGGAAAATACCAGGTGAAAAACGTCAAACGACTTATTATTGTGAAATATGCGCTAATCATCCTGCAATGCATATTGGAGAATGCTTCAAAATTGATCATACTGTACAAAATTATAAGAAATCAAATGTACATTTTGTTTTTTGCAAATATATGTTCCTCGATGTCTACAAATTCATATAAATCAAGTATCATTACAATACCTTACTTGGTTCCAAAGCTATACTATATAATATGACGGTTCGTAAGTGCACGTTTTCACGACAAAATGGCGCCGAGTTACTTGTAGGTAATGTCCGGTACTAATAGCTACTTGTACGCCACTATAGTGGCAATTGTCCACTTATTTTTGTCTCCGACTGTATATAAGTAACTGACGAATTATCATTTTGATAGTAACTGTCAGAATTGAATCATACTCGAACTGTATTGCACTCGTAACTGACAATTTAACAATAATAGAGAAGACACAGCTAACGCAGACTTATGAAGGCAGAATTGGCGTCAGTAACCATATGGCATCTCACTTCTCTCCCCTTGCCCCACCATCGAATGGAAATGCGTCGTGGAATCTGAAGCTGAGCAGTAGTTACAGAGCAAGTTGTTAGGGTTAGATAGTTGAATCAACATACAGAGCGTCATTGATCTGTTCGTGTTCAGAGAGCTTGAAGCATGTGTACAATGTGCCTAACACACGTGTTCTAGGTAAAGTAATCATGCGCGTACACCGCTTTTCACTATTTCCGTTCTCCTCCTTTGACAGTGTCTGTTTCCAATATAATTTACATAGTTTCCATGGTATTTGTAAGTGTTAAAACACATGGACAAGATCGTACCTAACTTCTAGATTGATATTCTATAGCATAGTTAATATTATGTTCAACAAAGCTAATAGAATTCTCGTTGGTTTGAAATTTACCGAGGAATACTGTGCACGGTATTGCGAATACCGGTAAGAAAACAAAACCCTCGCGTCTAAATTATAGTTTCCCTTCGGGTATAACAAATAACTCACTATCGAGACAAAGTTACTCCTTCTGTTGCTCCCACACGGTTCGTAGAGCTGATTATGGAGCAAATGTCCTTATTTGCATGCACAATTTTTATATTTAAAACAATAACAATAGTGACGATTTATGTAATAACAGTAACAATGTCCAGTTTATATAATATTATTTAATCCGTGTAGAAATATATATATATATATACAAACACTGTTAAATAAAATCATATTTCACGAAAGTTCAGATTACTTGAATTCTCTAGTACAAATTCGTAGGAAATTTTTCCGGTATTCAATATTGGAAATCGAGTTATTTTTCAGATAGACTGTGTACTTTTCTTACAAAAGCATATGGAAAACTTCGAACTACTTGTCTCATATGTTTCGTTCACATTCTTCCCCTTTCCATGATACTTCGACACACACGTTTGAAAAATCTCCACGGGTTAGATCTAATCACGATCATCGTCCCTTATAGACAGCGAAACAATCTCACTGTGAAACACGTGTGTTGGAGGTGGTTTGAAAACGTCCCCAGCTATACTTGCCATCCATGATACTGGTGTAAAAGGGGGGAAGTAGTTTCGACGGGGTCATAAGTAGATAAACGAAAACAGGAGCGAGTGCAACATGTTCTGACCGTGGCTGAAAATGTGTTTACAGCATGTTAGGCGGTCAATCATGCGTCACTGATACGCAGGGGCGCCGGTGGGCTCCCAGTTCTTTGACGTTCCATTATGCAAAATCGTCTTCGTAGTCGTTCCCGACGCCAAATGCCGCGCGACGCGTGGTCGATTTCACGTGAATTCACGTGCCGATGATACACAGGTCGCGACAAAATCATGAACGCAACAACCGTGAACGACGAATGGAACAACGAAATTTTCAGGAGAAACCGTGCACAAAGAATACGAACCGGTAGGCTCAAGTAAAGCTAGATTTATATTATTAATAGTTCAGACACGTTTCCATTCCAATTCGGTTCAGAACAAATATTCTTTTGTGTTATTAAAGACGAGTGTTTCTCATATCGCTTCTATATGTATGTTTTCGCTTATTTATCTTTATAATAACTTTATCGACACTATTTGTTAATAAATATTGCTTGTATTATCCAAGAGCAACATCAAGATTAAAGAACAACATAATAAATCTATAAAAGAAACTAAATTTAAGAAATATTTATGCGAATTCTGGAAATATGTAAGTATCCGGATACTTATGGACGAGAGTGTATACCATGATGGATCGATTCAGACGCGTTCAGTTTCAGTTTTCGAATTTTTTTTCCCTCGTTATCTCGCGGGAAAATACTTGTTTCACGAACGGCTCGTAAATAAGAAATCTAATAAAAATGACAAATTCGAAACGCGATAATATCGAGTACATGTGTCACACGTCGCTACTAAATTCTTCTAAACAATATCGAATTCTACCGGTGTTTGTTATCGCAGATAACATAACAAAGAATACTTCTTTTTTCATTGGAGAAAGGGGGAGGTGAAGAGCAGAAAGCTGAGAAATCGTAGAAGTACTCGCCAGAGAGCGAGAGAAAGAGAGAGAGAGAGAGAGAGAGAAAGAGCTGCAGGATGACGGATGGAGGGCAGGAAACGACACAGGAACCGGAACCCATTACTCCAGATAACAACTTCCCTAAGGCTTCCTTTCCTTCTTCTCTACATCCACCGGTAAACCCGGCATACACAGACAAGTGCTGCTCACCCGATGCTAGCACTATGAATCCGGAAATTTACCACTTCTCTGTTGCCATTTTGCTCAGGTACCGTGCAACTGGTGGCTCAACGATATACCATAAACGCGAGCGCAGACCTTGACCGTTCCTGACCAAAATTGCACATTGCAACGAGTTGAAAGTTTTGAAATTTGGAAAAAAAGAAGGAAAATTCTGTTTGCATATTATCAACCTTCGTACGTTTATAGCGACGAACTGAAGAGATACGAGCTTATCCTTATCGAATCAATTATCGATACTGCGTGACACAAGCGGGAAAGATTAACCCTTTGAACTCGTTTCACTGCTCAATCCTCTCGAAGAGCAGATTCTGCACCTCCTATAGGCTCTTTTTTTTACTTCTGTAGATACTATTTCCTCTAGGACATGTTCGATTATTTTACTGCTTAGTCCACAAAGGGGATCTTGCTGAGGGACTTTTTTTAGGAACAGCAGATGAAGGATCACCAGACTACATTCACCAGAATGAACATTTACCCATTCTCTAGCTACTGCTAGCAAAAATTGTTTATATCTTATTAACTGGAAGTTTTTCAATAATATATTTACCCTTAGAAATAAAAATATAACGAAAACAAACGATAAATAAACGATAACCACAATTAAAACGTATAATACCTAGTTAATTAGATTCCCGGTCGAAAATGTGTTAAATAGATGTTGGGAATTTTTTATAGAAATTAAAATGCAGTGGTCAATTACTCTATCAAATTTACTCTGTTCTGAGGTTCTTGGATAAGTGCTGTGCTGTTTCTCATAGTCCTCTTACCAGAAGGGGCCAGCTTCTTTAACACTAGATGTACTAACCAATCAACCAATCAAAATGACCTGTTTAAACATTTTCTCATAAAATTTCTATTTTGCATTAATTTGTTCACACCATTGTAGTAACAATGATAATACTGGAAAATTTAAAAGTACTGAAATTTACTCGAATTATAGGTTTCTAGTAATCTTGGCTTCGCTAGTAATCTGACCCCCAGTGCGGGTCACCGATGACCCCCATGGCGTTCAACGTGTTAAACTGATTCAGTTATCCTTGTAATCAGCCTGATCTCACGTTTCTACCAAGAACCTGTTTATGTTCTATAAATGATCCGCTATTGCGTGAAACTATGGAAATTTCGGTGACTGCAAGATAATGAAGCGATAGTAACAATGAGATCATTTCAATATGACATCGAACACTTGGCGCGAACGTTTCACTTTCGCCACGCAATGAACAAGCTTATCGTCCATTTAGCGAAGGAAACAAGCTTGCAGCGATACGTTCTTGGGGAGAAAGTGAATGAAACAGAAGGAACCAACAGATATGGGGGAAAATACAATGAATCTGTATATTAAATTTTATCAGTGTTTTCGGTACCGTTGGATAATCTTGCGAGAGGATTAGCGATATCGCACTTTATGCAGGTCAATTGGATGGTGCTGACGGACATGCGAAGCGTAAAGAGGAGATTCAGTTTGAAATGGAAATGGGCGTCGCGGTGGTAGGGAAACCACCGACGCCGCCACCGTTACTAAATGGGCTCCGAGCGGGTTACCCAACTGTTGCGCCTTCATCAGAAATTTATGCAGAATCCTGGGTTAACCGTCCCGGCCAATCAGCTTTGTAACTGAGCTAACGTCGTATCAGACGGGGTAAGAGGGGAACGAAACCGCGAGAGAGAGAGAGAGAGAGAGAGAGAGAGAGAGGCCCTGATTTAGTAAAAAGCCTTTAATATTTTGCACGTTCTCTATACCTGGCACGCACTCAACTTCCGTCAACTGCTAGAACAGAACTTAACACTTCCTATCCTAAAGCTCCTCTCTCTATCTTTGCACAGCCCTGTTAATGCAGCTTTTTGCACTCGAAATTAATCCATTTGCAGATCGTATTCACCTTTTTGCACTACAAATTAACTCTTCTGCAGGTCTTATTCAACCTTTCACAGATCGAGTTCAACTTTTTGTAGATCAAATTCACTCCAATAAGTAAAGGACACCAGAAGTTTCCTCAAAAATTGAATTCTGCATAAGGAATATTTTGGGCTGGTTCTTGAAATTGTGGATACTTAGTGGACGTTACTAATGTGCTGCAACTATCGCTACTGCAAGTTTACTATAATTATTACGGGATTGTTATATGAAAATTTTGAAAATAAAAACGCTAATTGAGAAAACTGAACTTTTGCGAAGAGGAACAGCGTGAATTGTCGGTGTTTCACGAATGTCAGTTGACAGAATTTAGAAAAAAAAACATTGATGCAAATTGTACTAATCATGACCTACTAAAATTGTATTAAAATGAATTATTTGTACTAAATGAATTAATTGTACTAAAAATTAAACTAATCACGCAAACCTATTTAGATTCTTGTTGAAAGGATCTCAACGAAGTTTGGTTCTCTTTTACGATATAATCGAACTTATCAATTTTAGCGATAAATATAGATATATAACAAGGAAATTGTAAATTATATTTCCTATTAACCCTTTCGCTGCGGCAGATTTCAGTAAAATAGTAAACGTTCCATGTTCAGTTGTAAAATTCGTCGAATTGTCTCCGAAAGTTTCAAAATTGTAATAGTAAAAAGTAATAAAAATGTAATTTGTTGGTATGTTTCTTTTATATTACCAATCAAACTGCTATATATTTTATAAAAGAAAATTTGATTATTCTCTTTGGTATGTCGGTTATTCCCCGTACGATGTATTACTTTTTACAAACTGAATTGATTATTTTCCCCAATGCACCTTGCTTTAAAACCTACCACGCTGAAATCAATTGAATATTTTTAAATTCTATATTTTTCTTTCATTTTTCTTGTTCACGAATTTTATTATTTTTCGACAACTTTTAAGTTTTTAATAACAACAACCTTTTCAATAAAGAATTCTCCATTTTTTTATCAAATAAACATGTAATTCTACCTCGTTTTGCTCTACTTTTCTCGTCAAATTTATAATAAAAGCATTTGCCCTGCGTTCGACGTGTATACTCGTCATTGGTTGATATTAATTACGCATCCCATGAGGGATTTTTAAAACTAAATTCCACAATTAACTGGTAAAATATCACGGATGATCTTCTATTCGAATTACACAGAGATACTTAAGAGACAGTTACAAATCCTCTACAGGTGTTCGCGAAACTGTTTCAACGTTTCTTTATCGGAGAAAATATTAAACGTTGAAAGTAAAAAAAAAAAAAAAAAAAAAAGAAAAAAAAGAAAAAATTGGAACTGGTATAACTCACCGACAAGAGCCAGAAGGACTGTGAGCAGAGATGCAGCAGGAAACGTTACCGTTAGGTTGAACTCCAACATTTGAAGCAGATCCACTGAAACAAAGGGAAAAGAAGTATATTTCACGTGAAAAATAGATAAAGCCGTTCGTGCAGGAAGCTGATCAATTGATTAGAATTTTCTAAGTCGAATGAAAAAGACAGAGCTAGAAAGATAAACGAAAGAAAGAAGAGAAAGGTGAGAGAAGAAGCGTTTAAGAAATTCATAAAAATGTACTTATATACATATTATATAATATTATATCGAGATCGTTATGCTCGGCGACGAACGGTTCGAATTTAATATTTATTAGGTACTCCATGACGAAAAGTTCCATAGCGAAAGGTTATTACGCAAGTTGAGGGCCGTGAAGAAATCGTGTCGCGCTCGACGAGTCGGTTCAAAGCTCAATAAGAATTAATTTCAAAACTTCCCCGATCTCGATTTAAGTTCTGGCAAACTTCCGATCGGCGCCCTGAGACGAGAAACAAGCTTTCGCTTTTCTTACTACACTCAATCCATACACAACTTCTCATTAATTTATTTCATTCGCCTTTTTCCTGTTTTTTTTTTTTTATTTTACGATCACTTTACGCCGCGAGACAATTATTAATGTTGTAATACAAACGTGCCTTCGATTAATACTTATTTCGAGCTGAATTCGAGTGAGCAACGAGGAAGTTGTTTACAATTATCACGCTTGAAATTCTGCGTCAAACGCAAGCTTTTTGCACGCTTTTGCTGAGCTTAAAATACTGTGCAAATTAAAAGTGTAACTGAATGATTCCAGTATTATTGTTGAAAGAACCAAACAAAATTGCATCGTTTACATATTTTCTATTTCTAATACTTTTTTTTCTCAAGAATTCTATCCCGAGAAATTTTGCAATTGCTTATTCCTCATTTTTACAGAAATTAGAGGATTTATAGAAAAACATAAGCCTACGAAAATTACTACGAATCTCAGCCTTATAAATTATAAAGAAGATTAGAATTAAAATTAATATTTGTTACCAATGTAACTATTTTTCTCGAATTTTAGCTAGAATCTGCGTCACAAATCTAACTCGTTATTTATAGGGCAAGGGATTAAAGCTACTTCGAAATTTTATGCAAAATCTTTCAAATACCAATCAATCGACATCTTTTCTGCATTCTGTGAGCAGTGAAAATTACTTCTCTCGGTATATGTACGTAAAAAAAAAAAAGAGAAAAAGAGAAATGAAATTTACAAAATTAATCATTTATATACTACAATAAAAATCGTGAATAGTTTCAAAAAATAACATGTGCTAAAAATGAGTAATCGTTACAACAATATATCAAATAAGTCTATTTTGACTCTCTTGGTAGATCTAGTGTTAAAAACAATAACTGTATAAATTTTTGTTTCTGACAATTTTTATTTTCGAAAAGTCGTTGTTTTTCGCGTGAAAAGAAAAAGGTACCGTGGAAATCGTAAACGTGTCTTCCGGAAACTTTCATTAAAGCGTAGAATTCGAAAGGATGAATCTCTGAGTCGGGTGTAACGTAACTACCGCGGTGAAACGTTTAATTATTCAAGAATAACTTCTGCGTAAGGGTACTTTCTCCTATAACTTAGTTTGAAGCATAGCAGTGTAATTAAGAAGTTCAGCTATTCCCAAATGACGACGCATGTCGTGCCTTCTTTATAATAGCCGCGTGTATCGCCACTTACAAATTTCCGCAACAGCCTTGCTGTTTCGATTTAATGAATTTTAGATTTCAAGATATCACCCATTAAAACCACTCCCACCGCTTATTAAAACTCCCCAGTCCTCCATCTTGTCCTATATAATCTGAACTCCGCCTACCAACAAACGTGTCGCCAAATTGTCTTTTTTTTTTTTTTTTTTTCTTTATGTTGATCAATGTGTACACTCTCTGTTCTTTTTTTTTAATCAACAAACTTTACGCCACCAAATTTTGGATATTTTTATACAGGAGAAAGTGAGACCATAGAAAATCAGATAAAAATGTAAAATGTTGTATATTACACAGATATTCTAACTCGTCGTTTAGACAAGTAGAGAAATACGACAATTTTTATACATATAATTATTTATTACTTATGAAAGTGATTATTAAAAATTTTAAGTATCAATTTTTATTTTAAGAACAATTTTTTGAAAAGCTGGTTTTTGTGTAATAGAATGCATTTGTGGAACTTTGAACCATTAAATTACCAAGAAATATAAAAAATGTGAAAGTGATATATGAAAAAATTTTCACGATTTAAGGAAAAATAAGCTTATCTTGCAAAACTTCAATTTCTTGAAATTTGGAGAAAGTTGTAGGACCTAGATGAGAGGAAATAGTGGCAAAGAAAATATTAAGCATTTTTTGAAAATTTGTAATTCAATTTCTGCAACAATCTTCGAAGAAATTCGCAAGAAACGTTCATACCGTTGAATATTTTGTTCATCTTCATTTTTGTGTCATCGGCGGCATGGATTTAATTCACAAGAGAGTTATTTGCAAAAAGGTGAATAAGATCTGTGAAAGAGTTAATTCGAAGAGTAAAAATTTGTATCGTAAATCTCGCATTCAACGAAAAAAAAAAATTTACGAGTAATATATCAACGTTTGCGATGATAATTCAGATTTTCAAGCTGCACGGAACGGTGGAAAGAACACGAAGGAAAAGGCAGAGCTTATGTAGCAATTTGAATGAAGAACGCTTGAAGCTCGGACGATAAACGTTTGCAAATTGAAAATTGAACCAGAGCGAAATCGTGAAATTTCAAAAATTTTCGTCGAAGCGACGATAAGAAAGCCAAGGTGGAAAAAGATGTTTCAGAGAGGCCAAAGAAAGGATCTGGGAAGACAGAATGGAAGAAAAGACTGGATGTAACGAAAACAGGCTGGCAGAGATAAACATGAATAGAAGACAGAAGACGAGAACTTTCGACAGTCCTGAAGCTGACTAAAACATCCGAAACTCAGCGATGGTAGCGGAAGATAGGAGTTACCGTCTGCAGTGTTTTTCTATGCAAATTTGTATTTCAAACGATTAACCTGAGAAAATAGCTCCTTTTGTTCACCGTAGTTTAAACTTTCAAATTGCCCTCTTCCTCCTTTTTACCTCCTTTCTTCCCTTTCATTTTTCCTTATTTTTCCAAACTTCGCTTAAATAACGGGTAATCCAAGATAACGGAAAGAAAAAGAAAAAAATTCACCAGTAACAAAAAAAAAATCAGAAAAAATAAGAAAAGGCGATAGTGTGTCCGTGATAATTCTTAGATTACCGTTGACTCGTTGATTGGACAACACTAATCAGCAGTAGTATGACTGTTTAGAAGCATTTGAACGAAAAAATAAAGACTCGGAGGATGTTGAACCCATCACTTTCAATTTGTGACGTAATCGATGTTCTTGAACTGTACTCCAAACCAAGGTGAAGACCACTCTCCTTTTTGGGAGTGAAAGGCAGAGCAGACTAAAATAGTAGGACGCTTCTCAAATAAAAAGACTGAATCTCTCCAGTTTATAATTGAAAATCTGTAAATAATTATAAATAGCAACATTATCTCCTAATTTTTGCAAATATGAATATAGTGTATTTTATTTTTGATACAATTTGCCTTGCAAACACTCGCAGTGTAGATTATGATCAAGATGTGGCAAAAGAAATATTGTATGCCTATTAAATTTGTACTTTTGCACAAATCTCAGCTCAAATTTAAGACTGAGGATTGCCAAATACAGATCATAATATCTTGACTTTTTTTTTTATAAAATTTATATACGTAATGCTTAATAAATCGTAAAACAAGGGGTAGAAACGTGAGTAATCCATTGATAAATAAACTATCGGCGTTCTGAGTATGATTAAACGATCGAGTCGTCCGTAGTTATCAAGTTAAATAATTAATTAAATATTGCCAGAATTAGAACGTTTATTGATGTAGCGTTGAGTCATTGAATTTTGTTAAGAAAAATTAAAAGTATGAACATACGCTGAAAAAAAAAAAACAATTACGAGTGAAATGTTGCGTTAGCGCAATATTGGAACTTACTAGGTTAATCAATTACAGTACGTTTCTGTAATGATTTAATTGAATTTTTTGAAATTTGATTGAAACCACTGTGACAGCTTACAAAAATCGAAACTTCTTTTTTTATCTGTTTTCATTATTTGCAATTTGTAGAACTTCAAGTACTAAAGTAATAAAATGTTAAAAAAGGATGCCAATTTTACATATTTTTTTTCTTCAAAGACATACTATTTAACAACAAATGATTTTTTCTATAGATCCGTGCAACTGGAACTGTTGTTTCATAGTTTAAGAAAATCGCGTAATTTTTCAGTAGAAAATTACACTTCCACTCATTTTCCAATCATTTTTGAAGGCCTCTCGCGTTGATTACTACTACTACAATAATTAATATTCTTATGTCAAATTTTCGAAGAAAGTAATTCAATAAATGCACTTTCTGAAGCCACAAAAAATTCTTGAAAAAAAAGAAAAAGAATTAATTTCACCGAAGAAAAATCCCTTAATAAATTGAATTCTAACGAAAAGTAAAATCATATTTATTCCATAGAAGAAGAAAAAAGAACAGAAATTTCTTATTTCTTCATTCAAAATGATTCATTGAATGTTTCCAACACAGAAGTGGAATTGAATAGAATCGCAAGAAAAAGTGCACCGAACGTGTATTAAAAAAAAATAAAAAAATAAAAGAAAAGAAAACAAATAGAAAGATAATCCTACGCGATAAAACTGCGATAATTTATCTACGACAAACAGAGAAACGTAAAACGCGGAAGAGTAAAATGGTTGACACGTTAGAAACGTAATTGAACCTTGCACGCGTAAACAAATCAAAATGCTTTATACATGCGATTAGATAAAACCAGTTTGATATCAATGCATGTACGATTGGAGGTTAATATTACGGCCTCTAATGCGTTTACTCGCCTCTGCCACTGTAAATATTTATCACGAATAAAACACCGAAATACAGCTTATAAATTTCATCATTAAAAAAAAAAAAAAAAAAAAGAAAAAACAAACCATTTCTATTTAAGCGAAACGGTTTTCCTTTGAACACAGAATAACGAATACACTTCGAATGCATAATTGTGCCGCTAATTATAGACTATCTCCTTCGAAAGGAGAAACAATCTACGTGACACAAAAGATAACAAACTATATTTAGCAACATAAGTGCACGTAATTCTTGGACAATATCACATTGCTCGAACTTTGGAAGAAAAATAAAACAGCGGCCAAATCGTTCGAACAAATATCGAGCTTCGTAAAAAGGTTCGTACCTTTGAAATGAATATTGCAATTTGTATAATCAGTATCACAGGTATGAATAAATATCGAAGCATCATTCGTTTGGGAAAAGAAAAAAGAAAGTTGTAAATTTCAATTGAAATTTTATATTTTTACAAAAATTGCTTCTCTTTCAATCAACACACACACATCGTCGGCGTATTATTTCTTAGGAAATGTGATACGCTGAGAAGCACTTATAATTATCAGATACTCGTAACTAAAATGCGGATATTTATGCAAATTCGTATTTTTTGAGAATGTAGTAAAAAGTGGAACTGCAGTGTTTAGTTTAGTTTAGTTAGTTTAGCCATCAGATATTACAGAAAGCACTGTAATATGAATATTTCGTTTACTTTTCAATATTTCACGCATTATGTGCAATTTTTCACTTTTAAGTTTCGTATAAATGCACAGAAATCCGCAGTCTACTCGTAATATACACCTATGACACTAGTAACCCTCTACACTCCGCTTACAACACTATTACACAACTATTAATACAATATAAATTAACAGACAAAATGAAAATCGATAAATTCGCAAATACGTATAATTTTCTTCTTTTCGAAACCAAAATTTTGATTTCCCGAAAGTTTCACTGTAAAAGTCAATTGTTACGAAAAAAGAATGCTTGGAGAGTGCAAAGGGATGAATATTAAAAAATATTAGGCGTAGAAATAAATTTTGCCGAATTTTTTAGATGCAATCGAAGTGTGATTTAAAAAGAATGAAAACAGATCGATAATCGAAACAATTTTCATTGTTGCCGATGATTTTTTGCCATTCTTCTGCCAACTCGCAAATCATCGTGAGCTGTGTTGATTATGTGAATCCAACCAGAAAGAATTTATTTCTAACAGTATTGAAGATATTAAAATTTAGATATTTTAATTTTTTTAAACAGGCAGAAATTCGAAGTTTAATTCAGTCGCAATGCTTGTAGATGTTGAAAATATACATGTTAACCTTTTCAGGGATACAATACACGTTTAATTTTTTATAATTATAACGCTCATCAGCAACGTATGTAGACGTTGCCTGTCCTCGTGCATTTTTAACGTTTTTTCAATTTTATTACTGTTAACACTTTGCTGATCGCTGCATATCGCGAAAAATATGGATACGTTTGAGATACTTGTAAATTTAATGATGTATCATTGCTTAAATTAGTCTGTTTCGAATGATAACACACTTAAAAAGAATTCTGTATGTTTCAACATACTTCCACCTTATTTCAATATTTTACCAAACAAATTATTTCAATCTAACCAGACAAGTGATATGGAAAATTAGATAATTATTATTTTATTATTTCAAATTACTCTTACGCTTTCATAATTAATAATCACCGATATCGATGAAACTTTAATATTTCGGCAAGAAAAATATTATACACAGTTAAAGCGTAAAAATCACTATAAAAATTAAGAGTAGTAAACATCTCCGATGTTAAAGACAGAGGAACGATGTATATTGACGAATTTCAAATTTTTGTCAAATATCAAGTGTGCAGTCGTCAATGTGTTAGCAAAAAACGAACAAAACGTAATCAAACAAGCAATCAAGCGCTTTTTTTCCACCATAAAAAAATCCTTCCTGAAAAGTAACAATTGAAAAAAAGAAGAAGAGAATCGAGAATAAACTTAGAGATTCCTCCTCTCTAAACCAATCCAGAATCCATCATCGAGAGACAACGAGAAGTTCGTTCGGCTAAATTCGACCGGCATTTTCGTCTTTTCCGTAGGTTTCAACCGGAACCTGTGCAACAGATAAGCTATCACAATCTTAGCCTCCATCAACGCGAAACGATTGCCGATGCATTTCCGTGGGCCAACTCCGAACGGCATATACGTGTAAGGAACAATGTTATCCTTGTTCTCCTTACTGAAACGTTCTGGATCGAACTTCTCTGGATCAGGGAAATATTTCGGATCGTGATGCAACGCGTAAACAGGAAACCAGACGAGATTATCCGGGTATACGATTACGCTATTGTAACCATCACCCGCTGGAGGCAATTCGAACTTCTGCGCGCAGAGCCTATCAATGAAAACAATCGGAGGATATTTTCGAAGTGTCTCCGACGTCACCATTTCCATGTACTCCATTTTCGACAGTGCTTCATACGATATCTCCCCGTTTCCCTCCTCCATATAACGATCCACCTCTTTCCTTAATCTCTCTTGAATATCAGTATTAACAGCCAGCTCGTAGGCAATGTAACACATGAACGTAGAAGATGTGTCGAAACCAGCCAAAAAGAATATAAACGCCTGAGCAGTGATATCATCGATGGTTTTCTGATGTGTCACAGGTGTTTCTTTATCCCTAGCTTGTAACAAAAGGTGAATCATATCCGGCCTGATAATGTTTTGCTCGTCCCGTGCCTTTACAGTTTCAAGGATCACTTTATGGAAAAACGTTGTGGTACCGCGTGGTAAAAATGAGAGTCCAGCGAATCTGGATAAACGTGGATTCATACGAAACAGTAGGAATTTCAATAATCGAAAGAAACCGCCGAACTTCGTCGCATCAGCTCCTTTCTTGTAGAACTCGTTGTCGCGATCTTTCAGCGAATTCACACCGATACCGAATGCAACGGTGACGATAACGTCATTTGTATATCTGGTGAAAATATCCTTCGCTTCTAACATGGATGAGAACTCTGGATGATTGCACAAATAGTCAACGAACTCTTGCGAACATTTCGACACTAGCTCGAACATAAATCTCATCTTGCTCGTGGTGAACGACGGGCTAAGAGTGTTCCTCTTCTCTTTCCAACGTTCGCCACGTAACGAGAACACGTTTTTCCCAAATATCGGATCGATTTGTTCATTGACGAAACTCTGATGATCGGGGAAATATTCGAAATTCTTCACGGCGATCTCACGGATCAACTCAGGATCTCTGATGATCACGACTGGCGTTGAAAAGTCCATCATACCGAGATATCTCGCATTTGGATAATAATTATACGAGAATGTGATGTAACTTGGAAGGGACATACGACGAACGAACAATCTCCACGCGGAACCGAACACTGGTAAAGTCCCGATATGGGGAACATGTCTTTTCTCCCAATAAGTGCATTGCCAGTGTAACAGCGCGGCGAATTTGAAAAGAGCGACGATGATCAAGGCGATCACTAACGAAAGGTTAAACGAAAATGGGAACGATACTATCTCCATTGCCAAGAGGATGGATTACGAGCCGACTCTGTCTCTGCTAGCTAGGAGAAATGTTATAAATATGGGCGAATACATATACGGATTATATCCTCCATGGGGAACAGAGAAGGAGGGAGAGAGTATGTCCGTTACGTCAACTAAGTACGTGAACCAACTACGTTGCTCCTCGCCGATATTTTCTGGAACGAAATTTTGCAGGAAACGGTTGCTATCAATTGTTTACGACGCGTAAAGAATTGCGATAAAAAAGCTGCTATCTGAGAATTAAAACAGAACTATCGAAAGAGTTATGAAATTTTTCGTTGAAAATTAAAAAAAAAAAATTGAATTTCTCACGTGGTCGATAATCGTACGCAATTTTTATCTTTTTATTGGAAACGTCTGCTGTAAGGATTTCAACTTTTATCTGAACATTTCATACTGTATCTTGAAATTCGTGTTAAATATTAGGTTGTTCGTGATTTTCTATACATAGTGTTTGATTATATGAATGAAGCTCGATGAAAATATGAAGTTCGCATATATTTTGTTTTTCGAAAGTCTGTTCCTTACAATTATCAGTTTCTCCCCTGTATTATACTCTCTTGACGATGAAATATAAAACACTTCAATATTTTTCTTTTAACGAAAATGGAAAAGTACCGGTAAAACATCGAATGAGATAGATTATCGGAAAAAATTGTTCGCAAACGATTAACAAAATCTAAAAATGGGAAATTTCGATTTAAAAGAAAACAAAGAAACAAAGTTTTTAGCAAACTGAAATTTTCAAATTGCTGGAAAGACGACGAAAAATTGTAGAATTAAAAAATACAAATCTTAAACAAAACAAAAAATTAGCACTTTGAAGTACATAATTGACTTGTATAACAAATATTTGAATATTTGAAATTTCTGTTTCAATGAAAGATAATCATGTAAATTTAAATGGTTAATTAAAAAGAATACGATTGCATCGTAATTATGGTTGTGATTATGGAAAAAGGATTTCTTTTTCTTCTTATTTTCATTCTAAATTATTTATTTACTTTTGTAAGAGAATATTCTCATTTTCTTATAGCTCTAAATATTCACGAATCTCACTTGATAAGGATCACACGATACTATAATTCTATTCTTAAATTTATTTTAATATCGTACAAACGAGAACGTATAGGAATAATAGAACAGGTCACGTTCATATGTACACGTGTATGTATACATAATCTAACTCCGCTCACACACGCATACACAGAATTAAATCAATTACGGTATAACGCCAATGCGAATTTACAGTTAGACTAATCTTTTCAACCTTCTTCGTACGACCTTTAACAAGAGTGATCTGTACAACCGGTTTCAACGCTGAGTCAGTAAACAGAATCCAAAGCAACAAGAAAAAATGAACTTGAATACATTAATACTACGCTAACAATTCAACGTAACTTCATGCATATAAAACACACATTCTGAATGACTAAATTGCAATTATAATAATCAGAGAACAGTCTTTCCCCTATACAAATCGAGCACCTTTGCTGAATCATTCAATCAACAATAAAAAAACACTAACAAAACGAAAATCAAAAACGCGACAAACGCTTAAGTAACGATAAATTATTTACAAAGAATTATTCAATGAAATTATTTACAAATATTATTTATTAATCATAGAAGTACATTTAAGACGCCCTTTTCTCTAAGCCAATCCAAAATCCTTTCTCCGGCGTCAACGTAACGCTGTTTTTCTTGAACTTAATGGGAATCTGTGTCTTCTCGGTAGGTTTGATGATAAATTTCCTCAAAAGCTCAACCATCAGGATCTTAATCTCCATTATTGCGAAACGGTCGCCAATACATTTTCGTGGCCCGATTCCAAACGGTATGTACGAATAGGGAACGATATTCTTCTTGTTCTCTTCGCTGAAACGTTCAGGATCGAACTTCTCCGGGTTAGGGAAGTATTTAGGATCACGATGCATCGCGTACACAAGGAAAAATATTGATTCACCAGGATACAACGTAGCGCTGTCGTATCCAGGCCCTGCTGGAGGAAACTCGAACTTCCGTGTGCAAACTCTATCCATGAAAATTCCTGCTGGATACAACCTAAGTGTCTCTGAAATCACCATATCCATATAAACCATTTTCGACAGAATTTCGTACGAGAGCTCTCCGTTACATTCCTGTAGGCAACGATCTATCTCTTCGCACAGCTTCTCCTGCACGTTTGGATTCGCAGCCAGTTCATGGGCAGTGTAACATATTAAATTAGAAGTACTGTCGTAGCCACCCAAGAAGAAAATAACCGCTTGAGAAACGATATCGTCCACGGTCATCTGAAGACCGTTCAGTTTCTCATTGTCTTTAGCCTGCATCAACAGATTCAACATATCCGGTCTAACGATACCTTGCTCCTCACGTGTTTTCAATGTCTCCAGTATAATTCTGCGAAAGAAATTCGCTGTGTCGCGTGGAATCAACCTGATTCCCAATTTTTTCATCAGACCTGGACATATGTTCATCACCATAAGCTTCCCGATGCTGCCAAAGATATTGGAGAAAACATTTTTCCCCATCCCGAAGAACTCGTCGTCACGATCCTTCATGGAATTCACATTGATGCCAAAAGCAGTAGAGGCGATCACGTCACTGGTATATCTACCGAAAGCATCTTTCGCATCTAACGAAGACGCGTACTCCGGATGTTCGTACAAATAATCGACGAATTCTCGGGAGCACTTCAGTATCAACTCGAACATGAACTTCATTTTATTAGCAGTGAAAGTTGGAGTAAGAATGTTCCTCATCTCACGCCAACGATCACCTCGTAACATGATGATATTCTTCGAAAACATAGGCTCTATATCCGGATCGATGAATGGCCTGTGATCCGTAAAGTGATCGAAACTTTTCACCGTCACTTCCCGGATCAATTCGGGATCGCGAATTATTAAATTCGGCACGTTGTAATCCATCGTACCGGCGTATTTCACGTTCGAGAAAGAATTGTACATGGTGTCGCCGTACTCGACAAATGATATCCATCGGACTAGCAACTTGAATCCTAGTCCGAACGATGACACCGAGTTAATATCCGGTACATTCTTGTTTTTCCAATAGGTCCGTTGCCGATGAAGCCCGGCAAGGAATTTGTATAGTATTATTGTGATCAAAGTTATCAGCAATAAAGTGAATGTCACAGAGGATGATAGAATCTCCATCTTGCTGTCTCGACCGCAAGCAACTGTCGTTCACGACTAACATGGTTATAAATATGAGCGACTGCTGTTGCACACTGTACAGAGCTCTTGAGAAAGAAGGCGTGAAAGACGGGTTAGAGGGGCAAGAGGAATTCCTCGTTCGTTCCGCCTGATTCTTTCGTCACGCAATGCTAAATGATCCAATTCGTCGATGTTATCGCGTGTAACCAATAACGATGATATGTGTATCTGAATTTATACAATTGTGGTTTAGAGAAGATGGGTCTGCAATGATACGACCCAATCAGACAATAGCTGCGATAAAGCTTTCTGCGTGACAACTTCTCAATTCTGTAGAATACTTAACGCTGGCAAGAAATTTTCGATAGGAAATATTCCTATTATTGTGTTTCGGAGTTTTCTCAATGAAAGCTTTATTAACACTGGATTTAACCCCTTGGTACCATTTCACTAAGAAACACTGATGTATTATACGTCAATTACAATTTGTCAATCCTCAGTTTTATAAATTACAATGAAAGTTAGAATTGTTATTAACGTTTGTTACAAATGTAACTGTTTTTCTTGAATCTTCGTCAGAATCTGTGTGTCACGAGTTTAAAACGTTGTTATAGGGTGCAGATGATGGTGAAAGTGTGACAAAAGAGGTATTATATCGCCATCGAATTTGTATTTTTTCTCTAACTTTACTTTCATCTTAAGATTCACGAAACAGAATTTTCTATCGTTTAATATAATATCAATTAAAAAAATAATGAAATTAATCACGTTCGAGTTACTGAACGAGCATGAAGACACAAGCAAAAGGAAATAGAACGAATAAAAAAAAAAAAAACGGAAGAATTTTATTCAATAATCATGTACCTTCACAACCGTTTCTCGCTGAATTTTATTAATCGTACCACGCAAATATCCTAACGATACAATATAAATTGCGATAACAAAAAAAAAAAACAGTAACAATCTTAAAATAAAACAAACGAAATAACAAAAGTAACAGTTTCTCGATCGCATGTAATTTCAGAATCTAATCGTCCCTCTTTTCCAATGTAACCCAAATCCCGTTCTTCGGGATTAACGTGAAAGAACCCTTCTTATACACAAGAGGATTCGGTGTCTTCTCGTTCGATTTTATAACAAATTTCTCCAACAGATGAGCTAACACAATTTTAGTCTCCATCAATGCAAAACGATTGCCGATGCATTTCCGAGGACCAACGCCGAAAGGTATATAAATGTAAGGATTGATACTAGCCACTCTTTCCTTGTTAAATCGTTCTGGATCGAACGTCTCTGGGTCTGGGAAGTATTTCGGATCACGATGCATCGCGTAAATAACGAACAAAATATTGTCACCTGGATTAACAGTGACACCTTTGTAACAAGGTCCTGCTGGAGGTAATTCAAACTTCTCTGTGCAAACTCTATCGGTCACTAAAGCTGGAGGATGCATTCTAAGCGTCTCAGATACAACCATTTCCATGTACTCCATTTTCGACAGTGATTCGTACGACAATTTCCCATTTTCTTCGACCAAATACCGATCGACTTCTTCTCTTAACCTCTCCTGAATATCCGGATGTATAGCTAGCTCGTAAACTACGTAGCACATCAATGTAGAAACTGTGTCAAAACCAGCTAGAAAGAAGATGAACGCCTGAGCGACGATATCGTCGATTGCCATCTGATTCAACTTGCCATCTTTCTTCGTGTCTTTAGCCTGCATTAAAAGATGTATCATATCCGGTCTGACGATACCATGTTCCTTTCTCGCCTTCACCGTTTCGGTGACCACTTTCCAGAAGAACTTGGAGGTAGAGCGGCTCAGAAACGAGAATCCCATTGTTTTCATCAAACGCGGATGCATACGGAGCAATAAGAACTTCGTCGCGCGTAGTAAACCGGTAAACGTCGACACGTCGATTCCTCTTTCGTAAAATTCGTTTTCCGGATTTCTCATCGAGTTCACACTTATACCGAATGCTGACGTAGCTATCACGTCGTTCGTATATCTGGTGAACGTGTCTTTCAGCTCTATCATAGAGCACAATTCCGGATTCTCGTGTATGTAACTGACGAAATCGTGAGAGCATTGAGCTATCAGATCGTACAAAAATCTCATCTTACTCGCCGTGAAGGATGGACTCAGAGTGTTCCTCATTTCCCTCCAACGATCACCCTTCAAGGAGAACACGTTCTTCCCGAATATTGGATCCATCTCCTCGGTGACGAAACTTCGATGGTCGGGAAAATGATCGAAACTCTTGACAGCCAGCTCTTTGATCAATTCTGGATCTCGTATGATCAAGGTAGGCTTGCCGAAATCCATCCAGCCGATGTATTTCGCGTCCGGATGATAATCGTACATGAATTTCACGTAATCGTGGAAAGTTGAGAGACGCAAGAATATTGCCCACGTCATACCGAAAAATCCGCCCGATTTCGCGTATGGAACATTATACTTTTCCCAATATCTAAGATGCCGGTACACCGATGGTACCAGTTTAATTAAACTGATGACAATTAAGGAAATCAGCAGTAACTCGAACGTAGTCAAAGACAATACCTCCATCGTTACAAAGCCGCGTTAGAAATGACTGTCAATCGATTTAAGGAATCCTCTAAATGTTCGCAAATGCTTCTTTATAAAGGCAACAAATAAAAGAGGGGGCAGGGGAAAAATTTTTCAGGAGCCCTGACAACATCTTTGGATAAGAGGGTATCCTTATCACAGATTTTCAGATAACGTATATTTTTCAAGATTTCCTCCTGTAGATAAAGCTTTTTTGAACAGAGCGTTAAATGGAATCTTGTATTGTGGCAGATACAGAAATCAATTAATTCCGTTACTTTCAGTTATCAGATATAGAGGGCAATAACCTCTGCGTATCGAAGATGGAATTAGAGATTTTATTAGCGAAAAAAAAAAAAGAAAGAAATGATAATTCTGAATACGTTTCTTAACAGAACTGTTTGATATTAATACTTTTTCGCGCAAAGTTAAAATTGCGAATAATCTAAAGCGTAATAAAGCATTTGAAATTAAAGCGGTACGATGTAATATTATAAATATATTTTTCTTCGAACTTAACCGAGTTTTCATTAATGAATCTGCATAACTGAACAGAATTTTATGAAAATGAAGTTCGGAATCATGACAAGGTTGCAGTAAACTCTGCTTAGCAACGTAATAGTTTTTCATTCGTCTCTGACACAAAGTTAAATACATTCAGCCAGAATTTAATTAAAGAAAGAAAGAAAAAAAACACTAACGTACAGTGTATTATAATAAAAAATCAGAAAATCAGTTATTAATTGTTTTCGTTCCAGAAGAGCGTTATTCGTGTAATTTCTCAATTTTTGTATTTAAAAGATATACAGAAAATTGTTGATTTATGTAAATAATGGTAAGAGGATTTAATCTTAAAATGATCATACAGAAAGTGCTACTTTTGCTTATAAAGGGCAGCTAAATTCTTATTTTCCCTTGAGCCAGCGCTTCTTATTGCACCGTTCGAGAAAAACTAAAGATAAATACCAGAAACGACGTTTACTGTTTACTTCTAAGACATCTGACTATCACAAACTAAACTAAACTATCGATAATGCAAGTTTTTTTAATTTTCGACGTTAAGCGCTTCGTATATCAGCGCCGAGTCATAACACTTTTTTCACAACGATTTATCGAAACGAAAGGGTAAATTTTCACGATCGCCAGTTTATCAACTTTGGATAATAACTATAAATAACTGTAATAATATGTGAGTAACTAGTGAGCATATCACGCGCCGACAAGCGTAATTCGTGAAAATTCAAGATTGTATTCTTCTTCGATTAAATACACGTAGTAAAATTCTATTAACATATTATTCGTTTGTACGATGCCAGAACAATTCTAAAATTACCACGAACTTACCAGCATTCACCTTACAAAGGTATAAATAAAAAAGAATAAAAAGAAAGCAACAGAAAGTTTACAAGCTTGCTGAAATTTTTTACAAAATTGACACAAACACGTAAAATGGAGAATTACCATTGCTGTCGAAATATAATCAAGCGTAGAAAAATGATTTAAAGTCATCATTTTTCAATAAAGTACTGAACTAATGATTTTTTGTTTTACGCGAAAAGTTGATATTTCAACAACAATTTTGCATGTACATTTGTATGAACGGAATTACGAAAACAAACAGAACAATCGATCAATTTCAGCCACTTTTAATCTGATTATCAAATGCAATCACTTACCAATAAAGACGAAGATCTGGTGGTGCGAGTAGCGCAGCAACATCGAAATGGAAATAGTCTGAAACAATTATAATTGAACTTCATACTCGAGGTTATTACACAGAAAACAAAAAAAGAAAGTAATACATGTACAACTAAATGAAAAAATTTGATAGATTGCGTAGAAAAAGTAAAAATAGAAAATATCGTGATTAATGGAGATATTCTCTTCTTTGCAAAATTTGCAACTTTAGATTCAAACGAACTGTGCCATGATATTTCTGTTAAAAAAAAAGATGCAATCTAGCATATCAGTTTAACCGTTTGAGTCCCAGGGGGTATTGAAAAAACACTGTCGAAGAATCCCAAACAGCGCAACCGCGCTTTCTCTAAATGAGTACGAAAAGACCCAAGCAGTGCGATAGCGCTTGTTTTATTTTATTCTACCTATTGTAAAATGTACTATTTACATTAAAAGGAGCTGTGTGATGTACTTGCGTCAGTAAATCTGAACGCGCGACTTCGACAATCGGTAACGCACCGTCAGTTGTCCACAATGCTCGAAATGTGCTGGGTTTTCTCGACATAAAATCTCAACAGCGCGATCGCGCTGCTTGGGACTCAAACGGTTAAGGGAACTTTCTCGACAAAATTTTTCAAAAAATCTAGTTTTTGTTTCATATTTCTATGGCATAACATCTTGAGAATGTTCCAATGCAAATTTCAAGACGAAATTCGTAACGATCTCGATTCTGTAGCAATAAAAGCGACTCGGGATACAAAAGAGGATGCGAAACGAAACTTTAAACGCGTTTTTCTCGAAACACGATTTTTACGCACGGTAGACACGCTCGTGGAAAAGAGTTCTGAATCAAACCGAAAAATTCTTGCAGCATTCCTTTTGTTATTTAATTATCTATCGTGTGAACCAAAATGGTGAATTTTAGAACACATATTTATTTATTATTCACATTTTTAAGCGTAAAATTGACCGTTTTGTTTTCTTTTTTACACTTTTCAGTTAAACTTGCATACAATACTCATTTTGTTTTTTCTTTTGTCTGAAAGTGGTTCATATTATCAATATAAAGTTTAAGAATTTCTTTCATTTTTTTTTTTTTTTATTTTCTACGATGAGTTCACCGATTTCACTGTATACTCGAATAGTGTACAAATAAAGAACAACAAGTTTTTCTACAATGTGTTGTATACTTAAACACGTGAGATTTAATACAAATCTCCCTATTTTATGCAAAGAATGAATAGGATCGATATATTTGTAAATTTCATGGCGTATAAATTTGTATATTTTGTACAAATTTCTCTGATTTTTCTGATACAAAAAAGAAAATTATACTATCTAATACATTTTTACTTTATTTCACATTTTACCAAACACCTTACTCTGATTTGTGTAAGTTGTATGGAACATCAGATAATTATTCTTTCATTATTTGAAGTTACTGCTTATTTTTAGACTTTACAAGAATCTTTTAAAAATAATATAGCAGTGTACATTATTGTTCTTTTAAGGAAAATGGAAAAGTACCGGTAAAAAATCAAATGTGGTAGTTTATCGGGAAAAATTGTTCGCAAACAATGAACAAAATCTAAAAATGGGAAATTTCGATTTAAAAGGAAACAAAGAAACCAAGTTTTTGGCAAAATGAAATTTTCAAATTGCTAAAAAGACGACGAAAAATATTAAAAAATACATATCTTATAGAACAAGAAAAATAATTAACGCTTTGAGGTACATAATTGACTTCTATAATAAATATTGAAATATTAATACACGTACTTATTTTTAAGTTGTACCAGAATCTTTTGAAGATAACATGGCAGTGTACATTGATCAACGTCAATGTTCTCATCCTGCAATCTACTCTACTATTACATATAAATTTGTCGTGATATTTTTCCTCGCAACAATATGTGTACATTACAATATTTGACGTATGCATAGGATGAAGAAGAATCAGGAATAATTGAACAATTAAAATCCCAAGTTTGTTTCAATATTATCCTTTATACTCAGAAATATGATGAAAAATTCCAACGATCTTACATATAATAAGTGAACATATTAAATAACAGCTATTCTTCGTCAACAAATGGTGTTTCTATTTAAAAAACATTTAGAAAAATATTTTTTATATGATCTGCAAGATCGACCATCACTGCTGTAGAGTTAGTTCCAAGATATTTTTATAATTCACACGAAATCGTGATTAAAAGGATAATAACGTGGATAAAAGCGTAGAATTTTAACGAACCTCCTCCGGAAACAGTATCGAAGGAATGAAATGTATTATTTTGTAAAAGGAGAGTGCAATAAAGACATGATGCGTGATAAATTGCAAGCCGAATGGTCGCGCACTCGGTTACCGGGTTCAGAGCGAATAGTGCAATTGAATTGCGAACGATTCGGATTGAACTAGCACCTGACACCCCCGAGATAATTCACTATTTGCTATGGGCAACCTTGGTAACGGAAACGTTTAATCGTACTTTGCAGATGTGACGGTGTTATTTACGAGAAATGTGATAAAAATAAAGCCTGAGCGGGATATTCTGACAAGAAATTCAGTCGCCTGCGAGATACGTACGCCTGAGTATCTCCGTTTGTTTTCCCCATAGACTGATTAAATCTATCGTAATAACAGCAATAGGATGTAATTTTATTAGGTCATCCTAAAAGTTCTTTTCGTTATATACACACACTGCTTTGCATGACAGAGTTTCGAGTAAACATACAGTTCAATCTGTTTAAAATTGAACTTATGGACATTAGTTGTCTTCTAGTTTTCCAACAGTATGTTTCTTTTTTGATAAAGTGTCTGCTGGATTTTTCTGTGTCATCTTGAAAGATGGAAAATCAGGAAATGCATTTGTAACATGTGACGTTGTGTTGTTTTATAAAAGGCAATAGTGCTCGGAATAGTGCAAATTAGATTTACGCTGTCTATTGGGATCGTACTGTAACTGTTCAAACGGTTCATAATTGATGCAGAAAGTTTAGAAATTTTAAGTGAGATGAAAAACCGCCTTGAACAATATTTTTCTAGAAAAGTCACAGCAATTTTGGAAAAATCGCATCGTAAGTCTTCCGAAGAGAAGGAGAAGGATGAAAAATTGGAATTCTATAGAATTACACGGAAAATAAACGACTTTATACCTCATGTTTAACAATAAAACGAAAGGAACTTTCGGGACAACTTAATACTTTTGAAATACTGTAAAGTTTCCGAAAGACAGCGTTTTTCGTGTTTGATATTTCTTTCAGAACTGTAAGAAAAAGAACTCTGTGTCTTTTAAAACTATTGGCGTGAAAATTTGTGTGTACCTTCAGTGCATGTATCACTATAGCCCGTATTAGAGTTAATTCAAAAATATTCCTTTTTTTTTTTTTTTCCAAGCACCTGAAAGTGAAATTTTCGATCGAACTTCAAAGCATCGCCATTTTTCAAATTATCATCCTTTTTCTTTTGTTTTAGTACCAACTATAGCCAAAATCATACTAATTAAGAATCTTCTTGGTTTCTTCATTTTATATTAGCAGAAGGACTGGAATCACGGACGCCATGAGACGAAATTCATTTTTAAGCGATTGAGTATAAGAGTATGAGTGTAAGAGTATACAGTGCAAATAATTTTAATTTTTTCTCGACCAAAAAATTTATGAATGTTAGTCAAACATGTAGAAACACACGGTCAAAGTTTGTCTACGAAGAGTGTCATAGTTTCTTTGTAAAAAAATATGATGAGGAACCTAAAAAGTACACGTTTCACAGTAGAAATATCTTCCCTTGTTACGAGAAAAATAAATATGCTTGATATGTATAATCTTATGGTGTACCATTGCATAAATTTGTCTATTTCGAACGTTAGCACCATTTCAAAAAACGCTACGTTGTTTAAAATATTTCTACATTATATCTTACCTGTTTTTACTAAACATATTACTTCGATTCGTGTAAGTGATATAAAGTCTTAAATAATTATTATTTTATGCTTAAATGTAAGACTGTTAGAAACAAGGAAATATTCCTAAGTGACGAAACTCTGGTATACACAATAATTCTAAAAAAAAAATATTTTACGTATATTTTTCTTTTCTATTATGGGCACATGTCAAAGGGTGAAAATCACCCTCAGAGTTAAAAATACTTAAGCTATATTTGTGCTAATATTTCGAATATTATTAGAGACAGAAGAACAGTGTATACGTAATACGAATTTTATATTTTCCAACGATTAAATTTGTAAGCGTCGCTCGTGAAAAATACGCGCGATCGATTGTGTGTTAAGAAAAGACAGAAAAAGAAAGGAAAATAATAGTATTTTAAACTGCATACTGTTGCAATATAGGATAGACAATGTCTTGCACACATGACAGAGAAGATATGAAATAATGCATAGATGACAACAGTCCTGTACACGTGACCTTACGAGCAGATTGACCAAGGGTAATTCAGGTAACACCCTAACCACTGAAGTAACATTCACGTGTTGTACCACGAGATTCATTCATCTCCCTTCTCAACTACAGACTACATTTGAAACATTACGAACCATTGTA
This sequence comes from Anthophora plumipes, assembly GCA_951804975.1. NCBI lineage: Eukaryota > Metazoa > Arthropoda > Insecta > Hymenoptera > Apidae > Anthophora > Anthophora plumipes. The sequence continues at coordinate 11,563,834 of OX638123.1, read as the reverse complement.
CGTAAAATATAGCAATAAATCTCATCGAAAGAACGACAACGTGATCTTTTCTCTCTTTTTTCCTTTTCTTCAAATTTTGCACAATTGTACCGAATATTCCACAAATATAGAAGATCAGTTCCTCAGAGTGCCATTTAAATCGAAATCATGGCTAAATATAGCAATAAATCTCACTGAAAGAACGACAGCGCGATCTTTTCTCTCTTTTTTTTCCTTTTCTTAAAATTTAGCCAAATTTTAGCGAATAATACCATGAATATGGAAAATCGGTTCATCGGAGTACCGTTTAAATCGAAATCATGGCTAAATATAGCAATAAATCTCATTGTAAGAACGACAGCGCGATCTTTTCTCTCTTTTTTTTCCTTTTCTTAAAATTTAGCCAAATTTTAGCAAATAATACCATGAATATGGAAAATCGGTTCATCGGAGTACCGTTTAAATCGAAATCATGGCTAAATATAGCAATTATAAATATAGTAATAAAAATTTCATTTGTCGATATGTTTTCTTTATATTACCAATCAAACTGCTATGTATTTTATAACAAAAAAATTGATTATTCTCTTTGGTATGTTGGTTATTCCCCGTCCGATGTATTACTTTTTACAAACTGAATTGATTATTTTCCCCCAATGTACCTTACTCTAAAAACTACCACACTGAAATCAATTGAATTTTTTAAAATTCTATTTTTTTTGTTTTTTCATTTTTCTTGTTTATGAATTTTATTATTTTTCGACAACTTTTAAATTTTTAATAATAATAACCTTTTCAATAAAGAATTCTCCATTTTTTATCAAATAAAAATGTAATTCTACCTCGTTTTGTTCTATTTTTCTCGTCAAATTTATAATAAAAACATTTGCCCTGCGTTCGACGTGTATACTCGTCATTGATCGATTTTAATTACGTATCCCGTGAGGGATTATTAAAACTAAATTCCGCAGTTAACTGGTTAATACCGAAAGATTTCGAAAGTGTTAGGATAAATGTACCTCAGTACTGTTACACTCGGAATTCAGCTGTTCCATCGAATTCAGACATCAAAAATGAAATATTCCTTTTATAAAAAAAAAAAAGAACTCTGTCAAAAAATAATGAAGATATTTGAAATGGATAGAGTTGGTATATGTCCATAATTTTAATAAGCAAATCTCATTGATAATCTTGCAAATATACCTTTGTCATATCTGAACATTTCTTCTAGTAAAATAGTTCATGCATAAAGCGATTGGCTTTTCACTATATTCATTGTGAGTAGCTAGGTATGAACTATATATAGACTGCTGCACAATGCATTGCATTTGAATCATGGTTAGTAATATGCAATATTACTCATTTGTTCACTCGGCGTAAACCCATTAAACGCGGGCGGAGGTATTCGTTGGTCCGTATATGATCCAATCACTTCCTAACACCCAGGGAATAACCCGAAATTTCACAATCCATCTGGCGTGCATGCTGTTTATATTGAAATGTAGCTACTGATAATATATCGGCACGAATCACTTATTCCATTACGAAGCAAAAATTATTTAATAATAGATACTTTATATAAAATAACATTTATCTGGCGAAAAAAAGGGAGATGGGGGAAATTAACTGTCAAGTTTAATGGTAAGTTATACAATTAAAAATTGTTGTTTTGCAGCTGTTGAGAGATGTAACAATCACTTGTAATTTAAGTTGATTCAAATGTCCTGATAATCATCACGATCTTTTATCGGACGTATTATAGCATATTTGAGAACAATTTGATACAGAATCACCAACTTGGGACCTCTGTAACGAATATGATGCCTCTAATAACGTTGATTTATACCCGACAGTACAACTCCAAGGGGATCATAGGATGTTGAAGGCGCAAGGGGTTGGAAAGTTATACGGGGGTTACCTCAGTGCGTGGTTACTTTGAATTGATTGCCATATCCTTTTACGCGTACCGAGTTGTCATGTGGTTACATGTGATACCATTCCCTTGACAGAGTGGAATATATCCAGATCGAAAACACGTAGCGCATGAAACTGAATCTAATTTACGCTTCCGGAATATTCTAGAGTCATATTTACTGTAGGTAATGTTTATAATACCGTGAAACACAATTCATAATGTAAATTATATAACTTTTTACCGTATAAAAATTATAAGAAAAGATACTACAAAAGAGAAAAGACTTACGAATTAATAAGTTATTAAATTATATAACTTAATGTATAAAAGACTAAAAAGTTGATACTTTGTTTTAAAATATTAGTCTTTAGACAAAAAAAAAAAGTTTGTTTGAATTTTAGTTGTAACTAAAGCAAAAACCTTTATATCAATTTATAAACAATAAATATAAAAAAGCACGTACGATTATTATGTACCAAACTGTTTGAAACTTATGGTTCTATAGATGTACCAAATCTGTATACTTACAAAAATTATCATGATGACAAATGCAGCAAGATATGTAATTCTAGGCATCCACATATTTACAAATCGATAATGCTCTCCAGTTACCACGTTTCTGTACAATGAAATTAATACAATTTATCATAGCTCTCTAAATTACATAAAAAAAGAAAAAGCAAAGTAATAAATTTATTTACCGTAAGAAACCTTGATTATCTTCGTGTTCTGCCAATGTCTTGATACTTGCCATCAATAAATCATCGTACCCCAAGAATTCATCGAGTATGAATCTTGAAAAGTCATCGCCGAAGCATTTATCGTTAACAGGATCCAAAGTGACAATTTTTACAGGAATGTTTAATCTTTGTCGTGCTACAGGCGATAATCTCAAAAAACCATATTCTAATGAATATTCTACAATATAACCATCATCTGAAAAATAACAGTACATTTATGAGAAGTAAAATGAACAAGGGGAAAAGTAAAATCATTTATTATCAACACTCTTTCATTTCTAAATGAAATGTAAATACTATTGTAAAATCCTTTGAATATTATGATATAACTATACCTGTTCTAACTTCAGAATTCTGCTCTTTTAAGGGTTGTATTATATCTTCTTTAGTAGACTTATTTTTATCTTGTCCCACAGTATTATTTTGTACATTTGTTAAAGGTACTATCTTTTCATCTAATGTCTGGAATGTTGATTAATTATTTATTGATGGATTAATATAAAACATTATATATAAGATGTTAAAAGTTTATTTAGTCATTTGTATTTACTTCTTTACTATCTACATTCACTTCATTCCAGAACTTTGTAGTTAATAGAGAGTCTGTTGTTGTATTACTTAGACTTAAGTTTGGATCTTGTGCTTCTCCAGACATAGTAGTACTCCTAATAACTATTTCTTTCTCAGGTAATGTTAAGTTATCGTGATTTTCTTCATTTGATACATTAGCAGTATCACGTTCCTCGTCCACCGCGGATGGTTCAAGATTGACAAACCTGTAAAAAAAAGAAAAACAAATAAATCAAATAAAATAAACGAAAATAATATTTAAACAGATATCAAAATTTTATTATATGGCATATGTTATCCACTCTTACCCATCTCTAGTTAATATTCCTAAAGCACTGGTTAAATCATCAACTTTCTCCTGTCGTAATTTCTCTTCTTTTGCATAACTCTTTTCTATACTATAATCTTCTCCTCCATTTCTAAGTATTTCAACCCTTAATATACCATCCCGAGGCCAATCATCTCTTATATGTTCTAGACAATTTGTTGGAGCTCGTGAAAATACTATGTGAATATAAGCCAACACAAAAAAAGCTACTATAGCCTACAAAATTTATAGTTTAGAATTAATTTATGTTACAATACTTTGGGAAATAAATTGATAATTTCAAAAGTATAATTACCTTCAATAAAACTACAAATTCTATAAATCTTCTGGCAGGCCTTGGAAATGTCCTTGCATAAGTTAATGCAGCCTTAATAAATATTGCATGAAACAATCTGTCTCGTACATTAACTAATGGGTTTTGATTATTATTATTCCTAGCAGTATTCATATTGTTATTACTTAAGACTGATCGAGTTGAACTACTTGTATTACGATTATTATGTAGAGCTGCGTTCTGATTATTCAATATTGGAATTGCAGCACCATCCACTTGTGGCATTTTAAATGTTATATAATATTTATTTTCAATCAAAGCGATGTTATAGCTAATAATTTGTACTCATATAGTTTCCATATATAAAATTCTTAAAAAAGTGCCTGTACATGTTGTACATTTCTAAAGAAACAGAATTCCTATATGTCCTGAAACATATAATAATGCTCATGTTACTATTACTTATATTCTACAATGTGTACAGTAAAATTGTTATATCTAAGGTATATTTTACTTAATATTATCACAAATTTAAAGTATACATTCAAAAAGGTCTTTTATAATTAATTTTCATGCATATTTATCGCATATACATACAAAACAATATTTTACTTTAATTTATATATCACGAATTATGGATGACAAATATATAATTATTAATTTCTATTATAACCAATGTAAAACATAACCTATAGCACAAACGCTACATTTATCATAACCTGTTGTGTACACGATTATAAACGAATGATAAAATTATCAATAAAAAAAATAAAAAATTATCAATACGTTGCAAGAATGACATTTATTTTCACTTACGTTGAAAATAACAAATAAATTATTCATTCAAGGGAATATTTTGTTACGTAATTAGTATTAAAAATGTTACACGTTACAAACAGATTTCAATAATATTAATTGTTTTGTATTTTTTATAAATATACATCTTTCTAAATTAATCATTCACCGGACGTGACATTTCACAGCTGGCACATGAAATGGTAAACTTTTTGAGATACAAATCAATCATATCATACCTTCTTTAAGATGTGAACGATATATTACAACGTTATATTTCGAATGTTCAATTATTCCGTTTTGCGTCACTATTGATAAATAACAGATTATTAGAAATACAGTTTGGAAATATGTATTAACAAATTTGATTCTCGTCAAATTGTCACTTCATCATCATATGTTTGGATATTCGACAACTCGTGTATAGAAATCCCTAACTGCTCCAATATCGCCAACATTATAATGCTGGGTTTATGGAAAGTCATTCGTTCAAAAAGTTTCTATCTCTCAACGATATAATTGTTGGAACTTCGTTACTCGATTAGCCAATAAAATAATCCAACTAGGGAGCTAAATAGTCAACACTGCGATAATTTTAAATTCAAATAAAATATCCTGTTACTCTATCGCGTGAACTTGGCGCTATAATATTTGCAATACCACAACATGAATTTTTAACCTAGCGTATTACTATATTTAGTAACATCGTCATAGAAATTAAGAGCGAAATTCGAAACGAGTGAACGTGTTAAGATTGCGATACTGTTATCTAAATATTACACGTGCATGATCGAGCAAAGGGAAAATCAAAGCTTGAGAGGATGAAAGAAAAACGTTCGTTTGGAGAATGTTTTATATTTATGGCAATTAAGTTACACGTGATTCTTAAAACACATTGAGTTCCTAATAATGTTCCTCTTGCATTTCCGTGTACCAAGAGGGTTATAAATTTTTTGAACCGTCGACATTTCCCTTTGCACGTGTATGAACTTATACATGATCGCGCGGTTTTGCACGAATCAACACTCAGAAAGAGAAATCATCGATGAACAAGGCAAAACGCAATCCATGATTGGACCAAAGCAACTCGGAGGGAAGATCCAGGATTTTTCGAAAGAGAAACCGAAATCGATAAAAAATCTTACGAAGAAGCACAGCTATTCCAGTTTTTGAACAAGCGAAGCAGAATAATTATTATTCCGTGAATTCTTTGTACAAAATAAGAGTAGAATAAACGAACGATTGGTCGTGTCCAAAATTTTTGAAACCTTCGCGCACTTTGTCAAGCAGAGCGGATTCAACGGTCCACGGACACCAACCTATTTTCCTTTTTCCTCGAAATTCGTTTACGAAATATATAACTATTTGGAAGATAAAAGTTACTACATGTAAATACAAAGTTTAAAATTTTAACAGATATTTTCTAAATCAGTATGCAGAGAATACAATGGCAAGATATTATCGATAACATAATTTTGTAATTTTATACAAACTCCAATGTATAAGTTACTTTCGGGTAAATATCCAAGCATATTCTTGGTACAATAAAGGGAACATAAAATACAATACATTATTTGACAATTTCGTAAAAAAAGTTATATAAAATTATGAATTCTCCAAGATCACCACAAACTCCCCTCAGTTTGGAGTTAAAGAAAATTATAAATGACAGAAATGTTTTAAGTATGCGAAGTCGTATGAGAGGTATGCAATAAATAATTTACACTTTTATCGTGTTATTAGCAAAAACGAAATTTTTAATTTTCTCTTTTTGCAGTTCTCAACAGTTTGAATGAAAATCATCAGAAACAATTGGAAGAAACCAAGAAAAATTTAAGATCCCAAGCTATTCAAGAAATTTTAACAACAGAAGTTACTTATCTACGTCAATTAGAAATTTTAATGGAGGTATCCTGTGTTTATATTTATCATATTTAAAGTATACTAATATAAAGAACAAACTTGAACATGTTTAAATATATCAACATTTTTCCAGTACTTCATACAACCTATGTTTAAAAAAAAATTACTTGACCACTGTTTACTTTCAACAGTATCTGAAAATATAAAAACATTGTACAATGTTAGTGGAGAATTGGTAAAAGAATTAAAGGAAGATCCCCAAAATATTGCAGGTGCATTTTATAAACTTGCTCCATTTTTTAAGTTATATTCTGTTTATGCTTATGATTATGAGCAAGTTTTATCCTTACTACAGGTACATTTTATTACATTACTTTATTAGTCAAGACTTTTATCTTTACAAAGAAATGTCTTATTTTAGGCTAAACAAGAAAATGATCTTCTGTTCAAAGAGTTTATTAACAATCAAGAAACAAGACCGGAAGTTGGTAGAAAATTGCCTTCATTATTAATTACACCTATACAAAGGGTACCTAGATATAAATTACTATTACAAGAAGTCTTACAACATACACCCAATAAACACAAGGAATATAATCTTCTACAAGGTAACTGTGATATGAGAAGTAAGTCTGTTTATGACATAAAACAGTATTATTTCAGTATATTGTTTTTATAGTATGTTTAGTAGAAGTTGAGAAAGCTGCCAGGCATATAAATACCTTAATTGAAGAACATGAGGAAACACAAAAGTTATTGAAACTCCAAAAATGCATTGCCAATTCAATTAATTTGGTAAAACCTGGTAGAAAGTTAATTAAACAAGGAGCATTAATGAGAGTATCCAGACGAGGAAGTTCTGCATATAGAAGATATTTCATTCTTCTAAACGATATTTTATTGTATTGCAAAGGTGACCCACAAAACTCGTTAACTATATGTTGCGTTTTACCGTTAAACAAATGTAAAGTTGAACCTGTTTTGAGTGGTGGATTGTTTCGTGTTACTTGTTTAAGCGAAACGCTTTTACTCTATTCCGAAAAAGATGATAGCAATTTATGGATGGAGGCAATACGAAATTCTATAAAAAAGGTATTACTAAAAGATAGTGTCTTCTGCTATGTAAACATGATAATTAACAACTAATCTGAATTATTTCATTGTTTTAGTATGCAGAATGTAGACAAACTTTGAAAAAAGATAGCAGTTTAAGGAAACCATTAAGACATAATAATCTTAATTTATTTCCATCTGAAAATATACCAGTAGTTGCTGGCAAGCGAAAAAGATTGAACGAAGAGAACGAGGTCTATATCATAATGACTTTATTAATTTTAAAACATATTTCTGTATTCTGTATTTTAATAAATTCTGAAAAAAATGTTAAATTATCAGGTTAATTTAGATGGATCGAGTATAATGTATTTCAAGAAAGACTTGGAAGCTGATGCAGATACACAGTCAGAAAATAATTGTTTGTTACTGTTGAGGAAATTTAAAAGATTCAGGAATAACGATAATTATGAACATATTAAGTCTTGTCAACAAAATGTCAATTGTGTAAGTTGCATTGTTAAGTGTGTATATATATATAGAAAATTTATTACTATGTTAATTCATATGCATTCTTTTTTTTTTACAGGATATTACAGCTAAGGAAAACGTGCACTTTGCAGAACGCGGTGCATCATGTTTATCTTCTACTCCTTCAACAAATTTTAAACAAGAACCATCAACATTTAAATCTATCAGCGAATTCTTCTTATCCCTTGGTTCATCTTTGAAAGAATTCTTTAAATTTAGATGATATAGTTTTGTATAATACATCTGATGCAATTATAAAATTTAAAATCCAAATATTTACTCCTTGACTGTCCTATGTATAGTAGCTATAATGTCGAATCCTCTTTATACATTTAAAATATTTTGTAGTTGGCAAATATAAAAAAAATAAATAACTAGCTGTTGTATATAAAAATAATATCCTTCGCGTTGCGAAATTATTAAAGTAAAATAAAAAAACCGAACAGATATATATATATATTTGTTATTAATAAATTCGACATAAAATAGTACAATTAATTGTTGTCAATAAGTATAAAGATATTTGTATATAGTATAAAAATTCCTAGGTTAAACTATACGAAGGCATGACCGATACCTATGTATATACAAATGATAAGAGAATCGAATTTTTTATCATATAATTAACAAAATATCATTTCTGATCAAGGTAGGATTGACCTTTAAGTGTGTAATCTAAGATAAGAAAAATAATAAAAGTACGTAAGAAAGATAAAGAATGGATAACACAAAATAAGTACCATACGCTTTGCGTTAGACTACTACAAACAGAAAAGGACTATATTTACTTAAAAAATACTTTGTCTCACATATATATTTTATTGATATATTTAAAGAATATCGTTTATTTTTAAATTTATTTATCGAAGCATGTAGAAAATTCAAATGAACTTTATCGAAGGTTATGTTTATATTATTTAGTAAAAATAATCTATATAAGCACAATGACAAACAATGATTTCTTTAAAATTACATACATTTTTACATTTAAGGAGTAGCTGAGGGATATTATATTCAAAGAAAATAGAAATGAAATGTTAAGAATTGATTTCTCTTGATAAAAAAGGTACATGTGGTAGAAACATTTGATGTAATGAATGTAGTCACATGGTAGAAGGATAGCTGTAAGAAGACTAACTTTTATTTATAATTCTTGGTTATACATTTACAAATACATTCATAGTTACAAATTATTTGTATAAAATACATACATGTTAGAAATAGGTTTTCATATTTTTTATGTATATGTTATATACAATATTATCATGTGATTTATTGTAATAAAATATATTTAAAAACTGCTCAGAATTGCACATATATTTACATATATTATAATTATTCTCACACTTCTAAGAATTGCAAAATTCCATTAATATATATGTATATATGTATATGGATTCTTTGTTTTTCAATTCAGATATATTAATATATGTGTAAATTAATGTTGTTTTCATTATAGCTTAAAATACAACAAAAAGCAATATTGTTTTAGTATTTTTAGATAAACTTAGATTACCCAAGTAGATTATGATTGAAAGGTTTTTTTTTAAATAATTTTATATAGATTTGAATTTGGAAAGGATTCCACAAAAACCTATATAGTAGAATTAAAAAAATTTAAACATACAAACTTCTTTGATATTCTTTCATTTAAAATTAGCATTATGTTATTATTGTATTTTTGTAATTTATAAGTCTCACACATGTGTGCAATCATAATAACTAAAATATGTATGATTTATTATAGCATATAAAATAATATTTTAAATATGAATGGTATAATACCTGAAATGGAGCAAATTATCAGTCAGCTTGAAAGGGGGACTGTAGTAACAAAATTTTTCTCAAGGAAAAGACCAGAAAAAAAGACTCTTATGATACGCAGAGAAACTAGACAAATTGTATGGTCAAGGAGTGCCACATTCAGACCTTTTGATGGTTCAGGTAAAAGTATTCTAATCCTTAGATATAATTAAAAACTGATCTGTAGTAACATAACATTATTATTCTAAGTTTCAAACGAAGCAATATAAAAATTGGCATTTACTGATTGTCACACATATTACAAACATTAACTGAGAAAGGATAAGAAGAGTAGTAAACTTGCATTTTTAAATATCCAGAAATTGTTTATCTGGTAAAAGTACAATTAAAATAAATTTCCACCTAACATTTTAGGCACACATTTTACATGGTTATGAAGATATATCTACAGCAAAAATGGGCAAAATATTATCTGAGGATACTAGTTATAGGTCAAAAACCTGAAGGAAAGGTCCTTGTGAATAATGTATATGGGTGAGTTTATGACAAAAATACAACCTAAAACAGTTAATGACTTGCATCTAATAAGCTTTTATATATGTGTTTTTTTTTTATGTCTAATATTTAATTAATGTATGTTTTTTCTGGCCTAATTTGTATCCAATTTGATATTAAATTGAATTATTTATATGCATATCCTTAGTGGACATTTCCTTCATTTTTGGTCTACAAACAAATGTGCCCATAGATACTGTTGATATATTGGATCAGCCCTATTGGATATCATGGGTATTTTATTAAGAACAAAACTGTTATGTAATTGTTTTATGTACTGATTGTATATATTACAGCAAAACATTGATACAATTCTTATTAATTAGGGAGATACTTTTTAAAACAGCTTCCATTATTTCAAATGCTTAATATTTAAAACTATTTCTGCACTTATGTTAATACGCAGTATATTTTATCTGTTTGTAGTGTATACAACACACACACTGTTATATGTTTCTATTGAATATACATAGGTCATTTGAAAAGATATGAGAATGGAATAGAAAGATAATTTGTACCGTTTCCAAATTATTTTTATTTTTTGATATAGTCCTCTTTAACATCGATACACTTGGATCAACGATATTCTAAAGCTATTATGTCGTCACGAAACTTCGTTTTGTTAGGACCTGCGAAACATTCATCAACAGCTTTTTTAACTTCCTCATCTGACTGTTTTTCAACAAGGAATTTTTTCAACCACGGAAATAAATGGAAATCGGAAACAGCTAAATCTAGCGTAGGAGAATGGATATGGCAATAAATCATCGACTTTCGTAATATGTATTGGGGGTGTGCATTCGAATTCTGTGCTTCTGATCAATTAGAAGTTACAGAATACAGAACATAGAAGCATATTTGACAAAATACTGTATAGTAAAATAATTTGAGATGTAATTATTCATATGACAAATGAAAATCTCTGATGAACTAAAGATTTGAATAATTCTACTGCTAAGCTTCATTTACTTCATTCCACGAATTTTTCAAATGACCCATGTATTACTTACAATATATTGTATACATGTATGTGTACAGACATTATGAATAAATTTTGTCCTTTGATTTTAGTTGAGATAAGAGAAATCAAAGAAATTAAAGTGGGAAAACATTCAAAGGATTTTGAGAAATGGCCGGAAGATGCAAAGAGAATAGAAAATCTTAGGTGTTTTGTTGTATATTATGGTTCTGAATTCCGTCTTAAAACACTTTCAATTTCTGGTAAATATGTTTTTATTATCTACATAAGTATTGTTTAAGTGACAATTTGACATGTATCAGTTCTTGTATATTTATTTCAGCACTCAGTGAAAAAGAATGCGAACTTTGGGTGAAAGGATTACGTCGCTTAGTACAGGATACTATAAAAACTCCTTATCCTTTACAAGTTGAAAGATGGCTGAGAAAAGAATTTTATGCAATGGAAAATTCGAGAGAAACGTAAAAATTCGTATTTTTATGGACGCACAAACACGCGTGTGCATGTGAAATTGTAACTTCACTAATTAATAGACATTTAATTTAACATCCAATATTTTCCAGGGTTACACTGAAAGATGTAAAAGCATTTTTACCTAGAGTTAATTGTAAAGTAGCAACAAATAAACTTAGAGAACTTTTTCAAGAAATAGACACAAGAAACAGAAACGAACTTGGCTTTGATGATTTTGTTGTACTTTATCATAAACTTATGTTTGATCAAAATGTATGTTTTAAATTAATCAATATCTAACTAGCATTTACATATCAACATAAATTTATTGTTATAATCTCCTTATTTACATAGATATGTTACATATTTATCTTTTTATTTTTATAGAATCTTACGGATTGGACTAAATTGCTAAATTATTCTAAAACAGGACAGATCGTTACCGTTCAAGACTTTCAAAACTTCTTAATAACTGAACAGCAAGATTCTTTAGGAAATAATGAAATTGAAGTATCATGTTTTATTAGAGATTATTTACAAGATCCTCAAAGAGATGTACAAGAACCACATTTTACGTTTTCGGAGTTTATCGATTTCTTATTTTCAAAACAAAATTCTGTTTGGGATTCGAAGTATTCACGAATTTATCAAGATATGACTAAACCGCTTGCACATTACTGGATAGCTTCGTCGCACAATACGTAAATATAGTCGTTTTTTTTATTTGTAAAGAGAGATCATGTTAAAAGTAAGTAAGTCATTTATTTACATAAAAGATTCTCACAGATACTTAATGGGAGATCAAATTAGTAGTGAAAGTAGTTGTCAAGCTTATGTTCGTGCATTAAGAGCTGGATGTAGATGCATAGAACTTGATTGCTGGGATGGACCTGATGGAATGCCATTTATTTTTCATGGGCATACACTTACTACAAAAATTAAATTTCTGGATGTGATCAAAACTATTAAGGAACATGCTTTTGCCACTTCCGAGTAAGTATAAGTAAATATACGTTTAATTTTTGTATGAAAAATTTAAATTTAAATATATTTTTCGTGTCAGTTATCCTGTTATTCTATCGATTGAGGACAATTGTACATTACCCCAGCAACGTAAAATGGCAATTACAATGCAAGAAGTATTTGGTGATATGCTATTAGTTCAACCTGTAGATAAAAACGAAACTTGTTTGCCATCGCCGCATACGCTCAGAAAAAAGATTGTATTGAAACATAAAAAATTACCAGATGGTGTTGATGAAACATTTCTTATTCGAAACGACGAAAGTAGACAAGAAATGGATCTTAGAAATACTGTAAAGAATGGTATTCTATATCTTGAAGATCCTGTTGACAGAGAGTGGAATCCGCATTTTTTTGTACTGACACAACAAAAGCTATTCTACACCGACACGTTTTCTAGAACTCAAGAGACAGAACATGACGATGACGAGGAAGGTGTAGTTCGACGACCGAGTGATGTACGTATATCTATCTTAGCAGCACAGTCTAAATGAATAAGTACTTTGTTGAATTTTATTCTTGATTATAATTTAGGGAGTACCAAATGATGAATTACATTTTGGAGAAAAATGGTTTCATGGTAAACTAGCAAGAGGAAGAGAAGAAGCAGAAGAATTACTACGGCGTTACTCGCATCTTGGTGATGGCACTTTTTTAGTTAGGCAATGCGTTACATTTGTAGGTGATTATTGCCTTTCCTTTTGGCGTAAAGGAAAAGTAAATCATTGCCGCATTAAACTTAAGCAAGAAATGGGTCAAACGCAATATTATCTTATTGATACAAATTGTTTTGATAGTTTATATAGTTTAATTACGCATTACCGTAATCATCCCTTAAGAAGTCAAGTAAGAATAAATAAAATTTAGAATTATAATTAATTTCGTTGTCATGGCTTTTCAATTAACAAATTTCATAAATGGAATGAATAGGAATTTTTAATTACACTTCAAGAACCTGTTCCTCAACCAAACAAACACGAAGAAAAGGAATGGTGGCATGTTGATTGTACCCGAACTTTAGCTGAAGAAATGTTAAAACGAATTCCTACAGATGGTGCATTTTTAGTAAGACCAAGCGAAAAAGAAAGCAATTCTTACGCTATATCTTTTAGGTGAGATACTTTAAAGCACTGTTATATAAGATATAAACAAAATATTTCTCGTTTCTCTTTCAATTTTATTCACCTTCTTTTATTGGTTGCAGAGCAGAGAAGAAAATTAAGCATTGTAGAATTAAATTAGAAGGACGTCTGTATACTATTGGTACTGTACAGTTTGAAAGTTTAGTTGAATTAGTTAGTTATTATGAAAGACATCCATTGTACAAGAAAATTAAATTAAATCATCCTGTAAATCAAGATGTTATTAGAAGAATGGGATTGGTACGTTTTATCATATTTTCTTGTTTATTAAACACATACTACGATACGTTATTAAATTATTTTATGAAATTCAGGATGCTGATGACGGTTCTGTTTATGGTATCCCGGGTTACATGGATCCTACAACTTTTACATCAAAAGTGAGTTTTAACGATAAAATCATTAATTGTACAAAATATAAGAAATGCAATTTATTTTAAAAGGTAACCGTAAAAGCTATATATGATTATAAAGCAAGAAGAGACGATGAATTGACATTGGTGAAACATGCTATAATAACAAATGTACACAGACAAAGTGGTGGATGGTGGCGAGGAGATTACGGTGGTAAAAAGCAACACTGGTTTCCCGCAAATTACGTAGAAGAAATAGAATCACAAGATAATCAAGGAGATGTAAGTCACTTTATTTAATATTTTATATCTCGAACAGCAATTATTAAATATTATCGAGCATCGCCACATCTTTATTATCAGTCGGCAGATTCAATGATGTTTGGAAGTCTACAAAAGGGTTCGTTAGATATTATGGGAGCTGTTGTTGAATTAAGAGTTGGTGGAAGACCTGGATTAGAATGGATATTAAGAATACAAAACCCTAGTATGTGTTCAGTCTTTGAAGTAGCAACTCCATCAAAAGATACAGCTCTAGAATGGATGTCTAGCATTAAAGAAACTGCTCAAAATGCCAGTGTTAGAGTAAATATATAAATCTTTTTACTTTTAAAAGATTGCCTTACTATTTATGAATTTTAAGAAAGCCAACTATATTATTATTTCAAGAAACAATAACTTCTTTTTATCTCTTACTCAGGAAAATCAGCATAAAGAAATGGAACGAGCATGGAGAATAGCTAAGGAAATGTCAAATTTAATAGTTTATTGTAGGTCTGTTGCATTTAATTTAGACAGAATAAAAACTAAAGGTTTTATATTTAACGAGATGAGCAGCTTTCCCGAAACGAAAGCTGAAAAACTTATGTGTCAACAAGAGAATAAATTTTTTATAAAATATCATCAGGTAATACAATACAAAATTTTGTTAAATTTCCTTTTCATATTCAACTAAAAATTTTTCTCACTTACAATGTTTTCAGATTCAGTTTAGCAGAGTATATCCGAAAGGACAGCGTATCGATTCGTCAAATTACAATCCCGTACCAATGTGGAATGCTGGCTGTCAAATGGTGGCATTAAATTATCAAACTGGTGATAAATCAATGCAGCTCAATCAAGCGAAATTTAGGGAAAACGGGAATTGTGGCTATATTTTAAAACCCGAGTTTATGTTTAGAAATGATTTTAATCCATATGATAAAAATAGTTTACACAGAGTAGAATCGCTTAAATTTTCTTTGAAAGTAATCGGTGCAAGACATTTAATTAGATCAGGGAGGGGTTTAGCTAGTCCTTTTGTTGAAATTGAAATTATAGGAGCAGATTTTGATTCTGGCACAAAATTAACGACAAAAACTATGCGTAAGTAAAACGATACTAGGGGTTTAAATATTTCGATATATAAATAATAATTATGTGAAATTACAGCTGATAATGGATTCAATCCCATGTGGAATGAACCTTGTGAATTCGAAGTTATTAACCCATACTTTGCATTCATACGATTCGTTGTGCAAGATGAAGATATGTTTGGGGATAGTAATTTTATTGGACAAGCTACTTATCCCGTATGTATCACATAAAGAATAATTTATTACAAATGAAATGTTCCATTATATTTTGAATGCATTTATATATTTAGGTTCGATGTTTACGATCAGGATACAGAAGTGTCCCATTGAAAAACAATTACAGTGAAGATCTTGAACTTGCATCATTATTAATCCATCTCCGCATCACACTCTCAGGTGTAAGTACAAAATTTAATTACCATTCGATCTTCTTGTTTCCTTAAGTACAATTTTTATATTACAAATCATCATTGTAGACACATTCGCATAATTTATGAAACCAATGCTAAGCTACGCATAAATGTTCGACACACACCACAATTTGGGACAAGGTAAAAATCTAGAAATGTACTTTTTCATAAAATAATTATTACATATATGTATATAGTATGTCATAATATAAGTTCCATTATTTTAGATTACCGTTTAGGATAGGTACCACTAAATGAGATACTTTAATCATAATCAGAAATTAACTGAAACATTACTATGCAAAACTGATTATTCACAAAGATTGTACTCTTCGTTAGAATCAGCGATTATAAGAAAACATATATTTTTATCTTTGTGATCAGTAATGTAGGTAATTTACACTAAACATTGTTATCACAATGAAATGATTGTCGCAATAGAGAAAAAGTAACAGATATCAGAGTTGAGTACGAAGAAAAGGAATATCTTTTTGAAAAGCGAAAATACCATGAACGTATTCGTGACATATAAGATTTTTCAAAGAAATGTTTATTAATATGTACTTTTATTTTTAGTTTACATTTAGATCATATCAAAGGAGTAAATGCTATCATATAAAAAGATCAATACGATTTAGTATAGCCTGATTTTTTTTAATTTTTGATATAAAAAATAGCACATCGAGTGAAAGCATAGCAAGGTATATTTTTATTTAATTTATATCATACCTTTTCTTATGAAGTTAAAAGAAACAGATGTTTTCAGCTAGAAGGTCTCAAATTATGATACATTGTAGACTGAGCTAATTAATATGCACAATACGCTTCAAATTCTTTTAATTAGGGAAATATTCTCTCTTTGATACTATTTATTTATTATTTCAAAGATAAATAGTTTTAGTTTAACAACATAGTATATGAAAAAAATAAGGAAACATTAAAAGGCTGATTTGTTAAGTAGTACAAGTACATATAAATTGCCTTTCATGTAAAGTTGTACAGTTTGTACTACATAAAATCAGATACAAACGTGCTTATTTTTAATTTTTCTACTTTTTACTTTCATATAGAGGATGAACGAAATAACTTGATCACCTCAAGTATCTCACTTGTTTTTAATAATATCCAAAAATGTTGAAGAAAAACATTATCAAGAACAAGTGATTTAATCAAAATGATCAAATTACTTTGTTCACCCTATATATTGATCAGCAAAGCAAACTTGAAGTTTCAGACAGACCTTAAGGTCTAGAAATGAGAAATTGTAACGAAGAAAGCTATCACTCTTACTCTTCTATGTGAAAACAATTGTTGCATGAATAGTCAATAATAAATGAGCCACGTACCAATTTTCGTGACGCGAAAACGGTGGCTGTCGATCTGCGGTGGTATGCTTTTCTTCAATTTCATTCAGGAATAACAAAAATATGTGTACTTTCCACTTGTTTAAGTCTTAAAAGATATAAATACATTTCCTAGTTAGGTATAACAATAACATGTATTCCAATAACAATGTATCATGCGTGAGTCATCTGAAAATTTGACGTCTGTGCTATTAAAAGTTAATCTTTAGCACAAAGTCGCATAAGAAAACAAAATAATCAAACAACCTTTAGTTTTCTGTGCTATATTATCGACAGGCCAATTGAAAACCATTTACCTACTACGTAAATTCTCTTCGAACGGCGGCAATGTAAAATCGAAGAATAGTAGGGATAGCCTGACCACGTATTTTCCCCTTATTCGATTAGATGATGATGTCAGAAGCCTCAACTTTGCTTTTCTGATCTACAGCTACATATCATATACCATATTATCAGTTTTATCATCGTTCCTATTAATACAAATATGTGTAATTAAAAGTAATAATTGCCGTAAACTACTTGTTCGAAATACAAGTAAGCAATAACAAGTGTTTTGTATAATTGTAATAACACATTAAGCATATTTAGCTATTACTTCCGTTATAATGAATTATAATGAATTTTACATTCTAATAGATCAATTTCAATTTATTCTCATTTTTATAAATTTCAACAGCAAAATTAATTCCAGAAAAACGTGTCTGGATAATTATTTCTTTTTTTTTATAAAGGTATGTCACAGTTGACATAACATTCGACCAATATGCCTTCGTTTACTAATTGATGACTTCAATAACAATGGTATTAATGTGTTTACTTTTTAAAATCACGTATATATGATTAACACAATAGAATGTTTTAATATCACATGCATATCAAAAGTAAATACAAATGTTAGATATAATTAAATGTGATGTACACCATTTCTGTATAAAAATAAAAAATAAAATATATGCTGGTATTTCTTTATTTGTTTATTATTATACACTTTATTTTTCCGAAATAACTAAAATTTAGTCTAAAATTTTGTTAACTAAAACAAGGTTTTCAAAACTAAACATTTTTCAAATAAATTGAGCAAATGAAGAAACTATACTCTTTTTTTTATTTCAATCTGATCAATGGAAGTTTACCTTACTTTTATTTTTATTAGACATTACTTCTACTCTACGAGGTTTGTTTTCTAAAGATTTCTCTTTACAAAACTTGTTTTTCTCTGCTAAATAATAATGTTCAACAATAATTTATGTTTATTTCTTAATGTAGACGTTAAAAGATATGATTCGTGAAGTATATACTTTATTGGATGAAATATATTCCAAAAGTAACATCATATATATTCGTTAATTCTAAATGCTGAATTCTCCATAACTAAAAAAGGAGTATATTTTGCTATGAGCAAAACTTATTGATATAGTGAATTTTAACAGTTTACCGACCGGAAGCCTATTAATCGGTTTCTTGGTGCCAACGCAACAAATTAATTAATTACAAACGATATAGTAAGCCCTCTCATCAATTTTGATTAAATTTTTAGAGCTGTAAAAATAAAGCGCGATAGCAAAAACCGAGCTAGTATTGAACTGAATGAAGCGGTCGGTAAAGTGTTAAGAATAATAAGAAACATGAAATTATGATTTATGTCTTCAATTTTAGTTTGTAAAAACATTTATAAACTTTTCTGGAGATATTCATCAAACAAAAATAGAGATACAGGATTTTCTTCAAGTAGCAACTTCTTCCACTCAATTGCATAGCCTGCTAACTCTCGTATACGTTTAGTATGCGATTCAAAGAATTTCTCTTCAATGTAGTGTGCAATATGATTATCTTGTTTATATGTAACCCTTGTCTCAGAATGTATTTCCATTGCTTCCTTTGCAAGTTGTTTTTGACTGTCAAGTGCTTTAGCTAAACTGCTAATTTCATTCAACTCTAATACTTTCAGCTGAAAGAAATAACAAAGTTAGTTAATAACATTTACAATCAGTTGTAATTTATATTGAAAATATAAAAGCATAAGGCACATACAGATCCGTTTACACGTGGCAATTGTCCAAAATTCATCATTACACCACGTTTAGCCATATATTTAATTAGATCAACTGCATCCTCCCACATGTCGTCAGAATATTTGCGATACAATTTCTGAAATCCTTCACGTTGATACTCATAGTTTCCAAAATAACTAGACAGCAATAGAAAGTCAAAGCTGAATACAATGTTAGCAGTTGCAAATGATTGGAGAGAGACCATATGTTCATTAATAGCTCCATATTTTGCAGTACAGTTGCTTGGATTTTCCGGTACTTTCTCTGAAAATTTAAATATTAGTGTATTTACTGTTTTAAATAAAATTTAATATATTATCTTTTCCGTATATTTAATATGTACGGTTCTATTATAAATTTTCGTATTACCTCCAGCTCCTAATTTACTACATACTACGTCTACATCATCATAGCAGAAGTTTGCAGAGGCAACTGCCAAAAGAACAGAGAATATCCCAAAGAATAACATCTTTTCTGCAATTGTAAGTATTAAATAAACTAAGAGATGAGTGTTAAATGTTTATGTAATTATATATACATCGATAATTTATATTAATAGTAAATTATTTAAATAACTAATCTCGTCAAGTTATTATCTAAGGTTAGCTAAAATTATTAAATATTATTCCTATTTTTTAAATCAACTCGTTGCTGAAAATTAATAATAATACGCCTAATAACTTCAAATATGCTTTAACATATATATAATATAAATGTAAAGAGTACCTATGTCCGTAAAATGTTAATATACTGAATCGATAACAGTACGAATAGGCTATAAAAGCAATGTACAATAGGTCCAATTATGAATATAAGTTAACGCTAATATGACTTATGATCCAAAGTAAACGTTACAGATTCAAATATTATCTGTAAACGTCACGCGTCTCTGTAGAATGAAAAATGTACATTATCTATAGATATCGGATACTGCAGAGTAGGAATCTCTTCGTTGCATTGAAATGCGCAGTATCTTTCGTGCTGAATAAAGAGAAATAAAACGGAAAGAATTTATACAGTTGATAATGATATTAATATTCATCTCCTACTTGTACATTGGCTACAGATATCTGTATTATAATAAACTAAATTTAAATTACCCGTTTTACATACCTGCGGGAACGATGTGATCGTTCAAAGGGAAGTAACGTGAATACTCTCGCTTCGACGTTCTTCCAACAATGAACATCGAGAACCGCGTTTGTTGGTCATTTTCACACAGTCATAGTCAGCTGATAAGTAAAGCGCATGCGTGACAGAGAGAGTATAGAAAATTCCAGTTACTCCTCGTTGATTAAAGTACGAATGGTACGCTTTTGTTGGTCAATTATTCAACGATCGATGGCCGTTGATCGTGTTTAGTTCACGCACATTTTCTTATCTAGCTTCACTAAACGCAGCCTTCTATACCAGTGCGTATAAAGGTTGCTTCCTGAACAGGCAAATAATAAGTTGTCTCGTGATTTCTTAAATTGTAGCTTTTGAAATTCATTAAAGATGAAGCTGCTATACTTTCTTCTTGTCGCTACCTTTTTCATCAATGGGTCGCTAGAAAATGAACACAATATGTCGCTAGAAAATGGACGTCAATTGGAAGGAAAATGTAAGTATATAATTTATTTTACAGCGCTTCGAATACTCTCTTCTGACAATTTTCTATAAAAGCATCGATTGAGGTTAACGTCGTATTCTGCGACATATTCCATTGTTCTTTATTCCCTTTTGTATTTTTAAGATCGATATTTGTTATCTTTAAATAGGCTGCTTTATGTTTCTCGAAAAGCTCTTAAGCTTGTACGCGTGATTTATTTATTACTATTAATACGTTTCAAAGTATATAAATACAAATAATTCATAACATAATGTAATAACTTAACGCGCATATTCTTCACGAATAATCTGTTTTCAGAACTATTGCGATATATGTTGTTGTGTTTTTTTTTTTTTTTTTTTTTTTAATATACGTTTCATCAAGCAGGATATTGTCGCGTACTTCAAGTGGTTATATTAAAATTAAAAGTCAGACGACCCTAGAGTAGCAAGTACTTAGTATTATATGATTGTAAACATGACTTTCCTCCATGTTGTTTCAACGTGATAATATATTAATGTTCATTTAGTTATTTGTCCAATTGTAACGGCAACATTATATTTTACGTATTTTTACGGAAATATAATATTAATTTATAACAAATTCATTGCTTATGTTTCTAAATTATTAAGGAGAATGAATTTGCACATTATTTCCTTCCTCAACTTCCAGCAATTTTTGTGACTAAATACTCTTTAAACTTATTAGTCATAACATGATTTCATAGCTTTCAACATTTCATCATTTGCAGTTGTAGAAGTTATCAGAAATCACATTAGATGTTCCATGAATAATTTAATTTTCGATATGGTTCCTTACAATGATGTAATTTTTGTTTTTATTACTTATTGCGTTGTCTGTTGTTTTGCATCTTCTCTCATTACATATTCTTGCTCTTTGCAACAACTATTTTGAACATTTTAGCATCCTCCTAATCTATAAAATTTTATAAGACATGTGATATGATTATCATTTTTAATACTCTTTTGACCTAATTGCATATTATCGCTTTGCAAGCATAGATGATAAATCTTCGGTATAGTGCTATTGAAAATTTACCATTGTAAATATTTAGGAGTAAGAAACAAAACTTCTATTTTATTTTATACCACTTTTAGAAAATTTTTAATCAAATAATATGACAAGAATTAATTTTTCAGTTGCCACTGCTACTTTGTTTATTTACAATTGTAATATATATTTGTATATGTGTTTATATATAACTTTTGTAAAAAAAATCATTTTTCAGTATTGAAAGGATAAATTTCAAGCTTTGAAAACAAACTGAAAAGTATTTTGTATGGATAAAAAATTTCATTCTTCAAAACTGTTAATTATATGAACATTATTGACAATCTTGTTTGTACAATGATAAAATTTGATAAGCTTTACGTGACAATGTAAACGTATTGATTACTGCATGTTCTAAAGTCCACATTCAATATGAGTGTATTGTAGATTGTTCCGAGAAGTAAGATAATTTAATCAAAACTACTTTAGAGTTCCTATTTTATTGTTACAAAACAGATTTTCATTTCAAGTGGAAGCATTTAATGTTTATCTAAATGATACTTTTTCATTGACATCAATTTCCTTTTATTATTATTATTATTGTTATTTTCTATATATTTGTTACATATATTTTAAAATAGATATTACAGTAAACAAAACAGTATAGAAATGATTAAAACACATTGCACATTTGTATGTTGAATGAGAAGAAATTAGATATAATGCAAAAAATGAAATACTGAAAAAGTAATTACAATTAAAATACTCCATAACTATACATGTTTTTGTAATTACTAAAGATACAGGAATATAATCTTATCTTTACTGAAAAACCTTATTAAGATTGATCAATTATGATAATTGTTCTGTTATTTATAATATAAAAGGTTTTTACATGTATATTGCATATTTTTAACATACTTATATAATGCAGACAATTTCATTGTTTTAGATTTAATAATAGTCAATTTTAATAATACTTACAGGCACACTTAGGTCTGCTGAAATACCAAAATGGACTAATATGGCTGACAACTGCATTAAAAAATTAGAAAATCAGGTGGAATTAGAGATGCAAGCTTCCATAGCATATCTTAATATGGTAATTTCGTTTGTTTTTATTATTTTTATGATATATTCTGTTGAAAAAGACATATTTATATATACACAAATGTTTATATATTTCAGGGTGCTCATTTCGCTCAGGATCGCATTAATCGTCCCGGATTTTCCAAGTTCTTCTTTGATTCTGCTAATGAAGAAAGGCAACATGCAATTAAAATCATTGACTACCTATTAATGCGTGGGCAATTAACAAATAAGATTACCCATCTTAAGAATTTCTTTTCTGCTGTAAGCATTTAAAATTTATCACGAATACGATTAAATTTTAACTTATAACGCGTGATTTACAATTAGGAAAATTAAAATATACAAATGTTGCTTTTAGGAAATTAAACATAAATCTATACAAAATGGTCTTAACGCCCTCGAAGAAGCTCTTAAGTTAGAAACTGAAGTCACAAAGAGTATTCATTCTGTTATTAAAGTGTGTGAAAAACCAACAAACAAATCGCATAGCTTCAATGACTATCATGTAAGTAAAATTGTAATAGATAATAGTGTGATTACTATCTCAGATTTACTACATTTTTCTAAATTATTTGATTTCAGTTGGTGGACTACTTTACAGGAGAGTTTTTGGATGAACAGTATAAAGCACAACGTGATCTTGCTGGAAAAATGTCAACTTTAGGTAAAATGGTAGGAAAATACGAAAAAGTGGGAGAATTATTATTTGATAAGAAACTTTTGTATGGTGAGCTTTAATTTGAGCAACAAAATCTAATTGCAGCAACTGTATATGAAATTATAGCCATATTTAGAATGAACTGTGCAACTAACACAGCTCAATTTAATTTTAAGTTCACGTAAAGAGATATAATTTTGTTTTATATTGAATATTCTTCTAAATATGGTCTTTAATGTAAACGTACAACAAACTTTGTTTATAAACATTTGTTAAAGTAAAATAAATATATTTCTCTTACCAAATAAATAAATATTTTAGATTCATAAAAAAAAAGGTTGCATATCATTTGTGTTTACATGCACTATTATTTATATATAATTTGTCTAGAATTATATATAATTCTTCTATTACATTTAAACCTTAAACTTGTTGATTAATTGAATTCATTCCTCAAGTTAAAATTGAAGCGTCATTATGTAACGAAATCGATGAAAATTTTAACCATTGTTTTATTTTCGATTCTGTAAGTGGAACCATGATATACTTTACATTTAATGGAAATGTATCTACCATTATAAGGAATTTCTAAATAAATAAATTATTGTGTTTTAAGTATTGATTGTTCAAATACATTAATTTGTCTTCCTCAGTTAGATTAATTTAATATGATTACCATTATATAGTGGTCATTTTTACATAAAGACAACATATACATTATATAAATGATGAAGAATAAATACTATTACAATATTTTAATAATAGAAAAATTTGAAAGAAATTTCAATTTTTATGGGAAAGCATATGTTTTACCTAACATATTGCTAAAGCGGAAAATGTATTCTCCAGAGAATACAATAAAGTTGTATTATCATTTATAATTATAGAAATGTGTTCCATATATATTTTATTACCTCTTGAAACACTATAAACGGATATTCACTCAACGAAATTTCTCACGCTAATCTAGGAGCATGTATATCTGTCCAAAATGCTCATATTCGTTATACTTTACAAACAAATCCGCTGTTAATAATCTACAACCATACTTATTGTTTATTATCTAACATCAGATTTGCTTGGTACTTTCTTTATTCAATCTTGTTTTATTAGAGAGCATTTGTTGTTGCATAACGATTCGTTTAAGGGTTCATGTAAAATTAAATTTCTTTTATTTTGATCAAAAATGTTATATGAGTAATACACAATTGTTAGTAGCATATGTATGGTGTTGCACACGGGTCATGGTCTAACCCTGTAAAACGTAAACGAAGTAATTCTAAAAAGCGTGCACATACTTCGCGTGGAGGGAAATTTAAATAACATAACGAAACAAATGGAGAAACGTATGTGTGCACAGATAAAAACAAAAAGTCCTTACAGGAATTATGTAATGCTTATAATGAAAAAATTAATAAAACACAAATTTATTGTCATTATAATAATTATCCTTATAAAAAAATTATAGGTAATTATCTCGTTCGACTTTTCATTTGTATTTCACTACTGATTATGATCTGAAATATAAAATTATATATTAATTACCTCAAAGACCAAAAAAGAAAAAGAAAAATCACATTATATAAATTGGACACTGAGCACGACTTGAGCCAAACATGTTTCAATTTCATCATTTAAATATTCTTTTAATATTATTTTTCACGCCATTAAGAGTGAATGGCTTTAGCATTCTACGAATGACAAACTTACGATTTTTTCAAGATTTTAGAATTGAAACTAGAGGATTTTTTCAAGATTTTCCGTTCCTAAATCTAATTGAAGAATCGGCAACAAAAGCGACAATACTGTATTCGATCAGTGGTCATATGTACATGTCAATAATACTACTAATATGTATTATTAATTTGCTACGCAAAATGCTACAAAATTTTATTTTCAATATTACGTTTCGTAAGCTGATTTCCTGGAAAGAGAGAGTAGGTTGGTACCCAGGGAAAGCTGAACTTTTGTAATAAAAATAATTAATATATTATTGTTTAAAATGTCAAACATTATGTTACTAAGTTAAAGTTTTTCAAGATATTTAACTTTCTTATTTTAATTACAGGTAGCGCTGCTACCTAAGTGTACACGTTTCAATAAAACAGACTATCTTATGATTTTTCTCGTGTATATATGTTTTGCGCTCTGACCAATCCGAAGAAAGCAAGAAAGTTCGTTATTTTGAAATGAAACTGGGAACACGAAAGTTGCGGTAGACAATTTATTTTGAGCGTAAGCGTTAATAATTCGTGAAAATTTAATTATAACACTTTTATTAAAATATATCTGATTCGTTTGTATAAGATATTCTCAATGTTCAAATCAATGTGTGCATTAAGTGAGAATACATCGAAGAATACAGAAAAGTTAGATGTTACAAAGGATCAGTGTAATGTACATTTAATTAATAATAAACAATGTAACGAGAAGAATAAAAAGTCGTCAGAATTAATGCCGCCACCAAAATATAAAACAAAGTATAAAACTGACGATAGCGGTAATAAAGAGAATAGAAACGAGAGGGATGTACAAATTGACAACAGTGTCGAACAAAGTAGTACAAAGGACGAGAATCAAAGTGAGAAAAGGTGGGTTTTAACAGATTTCGATATTGGACGTCCTTTAGGAAAAGGAAAGTTTGGAAATGTTTATCTAGCGAGAGAAAAGAAATCGAAATTCATCATTGCTATGAAAGTGTTATTTAAAGCACAAATACAAAAAGCTGATGTGGAACATCAAGTTAGAAGAGAAATAGAAATTCAAACGCATTTGAGGTGAGAACAAAAATTCATTACACAAAATAAATGTCATTTTTCTATGGTAGAAATTTGAATAAAAAAAGTTTGTATAACATTTCCTTTACAATAATATTAACAGTGTACGTTTTTTACTATAATATTAATAATGTTACTTATTGTATATATAGGCATCCAAACATTTTAAAAATGTACGGCTATTTTCATGATGATAAGAGGGTATATTTAATTTTGGAGTATGCTCCAAATGGAGAATTATTTAAAGAATTAAATGCTCAACCAGAAAAACGGTTTGACGAAATTAGAACAGCAACATACATATCTCAGCTGGCAGATGCTTTGAAATATTGTCATAGTAAAAAAGTCATACATCGTGATATCAAACCTGAAAATTTATTACTTGGAATAAAGGGTGAATTGAAAGTAGCAGATTTTGGATGGTCTGTCCATGCTCCCTCCTCCAGACGAAATACTTTATGTGGTACATTAGATTATCTACCACCAGAAATGGTTGCTGGAAAAACTCATGATCATACTGTAGATTTATGGGAACTAGGAGTTCTGTGTTATGAGTGCTTGGTAGGTTCTCCTCCATTTTTAGCTAAAACTTATGAAGAAACATACATGAAAATCAAGAAAGCTCAGTATCAGTTCCCAGACTTTGTTAGTGAAGGTGCTAGGAATTTGATATCTAAGGTGAGCTGCTTTAAATTTTTTTTTTAAATTGTACTTTAACATGTTAAATGCCAAACCGCGGTCTCTGCAGATCGACGCTATACTTTTCGTTTACGCGCCGTTTATTCTCGAAAACTGGGAAGCGTTAAATTTAGAAAATAATTCCTTATCATTTGTTAAAACAGCTTAAACAAAGATGCCGCATTCCTTCGTAGACGTTATACAGTTACCATTGTCTTTGTTAAATTTATTGTAACACTTTTTGCCAAATTTTCGAAATTTGAC
The DNA here is from genome assembly GCA_951804975.1 of Anthophora plumipes. Classification (NCBI taxonomy): domain Eukaryota; kingdom Metazoa; phylum Arthropoda; class Insecta; order Hymenoptera; family Apidae; genus Anthophora; species Anthophora plumipes. The sequence goes on along the minus strand of OX638123.1, from coordinate 11,536,266 downwards.
CGTTGAACGAAGGGTCCACCGAAATCGGTGTGGTACTTAACGTGTTAATCAAAATAAGTAATTAAAAATTTGTATTATCATTAAATGAAAATATTGTGATAAATATTAATTTTTTAATTTTTCTTTTTTAGTTATTGACAGTTGAAGCAGATAAAAGATTACCTTTAGAGGATGTTTTGAGACATCCTTGGGTTGTGCAAAACCGCACAACAGAACCACATGTTCAGTAACAATAAAGTAGCTAAGTTAGAGTTTAGTATTTTGTTTCATTAAAACCTGTTGCATTTTATTGAGGAAACTATGCAATCGAAATTTGATATGATTATTGCAATTATATAAAAAATGGTTTGCAAAAAAAGACTAACTTGAATATGTTATATACATTATTCCCAAAATTATTGCCTTATACATGAAAGAAAATACTGTAAAATTTAAAACATAACGCTATGTATTCCTTAGGATTTATATAATATTATAAATAATTTAATTATCATCTAATAAAATCTTTATCTTTTAAAATATAATTGTAATATAATTAGATATCTACCTTATGGCTTCAAATGAATATTTCAAATTTATCATGTTTAATTTAATTTTTACCATTTTGATTTATTGTATCAAATTGAAAAGTGATGGTATTTTACATATTTCGATAGCGGGTTTACTATTATAAATAACAGTACAAAATACAAAAATGTAACTAATAAGAAAATTGTGTATACATTAATCATTTTAATATTAATAAAATGTTAGTGAATGTTAAATTTTACATTTACATGATTTAATACCTTTTATAAATATAATGCTTTAAGTAGGTATTACAGAAATAAAAATCAGTGTATGAAAATGTAGAATTACAGTTATTCTTCATACAGAAAATCAAATATGCAGTTATAACATTATTTATTCAAAAAAATTAATATTATTTTATGTCGGAAATCTTACATAGCAAACTAAATATCTATTTATTTAATTTTGTTAGACTAAAGAAACTTATTTAAATTATTCAGAAATTTAAACGTAAATTTTATTCAAGTTTATAAAAATTTTATAAACAGCGTTTATTTATAGGAATTTGATTAAAACAATTGTTATACTATAGATTTTTAGTGTTTAAAAATAGGAACAACGTAGATACTAATTTTTATCTTAAAATAATAAATCAAAATCTATTACAGTTATATTCTTTGAACATTAAAGATGAACACTGAAATGCCCTAACTATAAAAATAAAGTCAAGACTTAATTATAAAATAAAATCAAGTTATATACTTTTCTGTAAGAGATTCATTATTATTAGTTTAAAAGTACTTTGCAAATGGAAGAGTTTTTATATACTTGTTTACTTAAGATTTATTTTTATTTCACGTTTCCATAGGTTCCATAACTACATCTACTATTGGTGTATCTATTCGTGTTTCCATAGGAGTATTATCAGATTTTTTTTTAATCGAATACAATTTTTTCAATTTTTCATAATGTTTGATATCCTGTAAGTTATAATCAACAGTTGTATACAATTCACCTGTATTTATAAACCAGGAATTATATTTTTAATAAAAATAAACATTTACCTTCTCTTGTACAGACGGTCTTATTTTATCAAACGCAGCTAAAATGTGCCGCATAGAAATTTCTGGTTGTCCCGAATAAGGCATATCCATTAACTCTCTTAATGCTTCAATTCCAGCTTCTCTAATTAAAGCTGCCAAATCGGCCCCGCTATAACCATCGCATTTACTGTTATATCCTATTTCTTCAAGATTTACATCTGCAGCTAATTTAGGTTTAGTTGCATTCTATAAACATAAATTCTTTTTTTAAAATATAAAATTCTTTGGAAATGTTGCTTTGGCTGGTAATTACGTATAAATACAAGACCTTCGTTAATGCTCTTAAAATATCAACGCGATCCGCTGTAGTAGGCAGATCAACATATAAAATTTTGTCTAATCTTCCAGGTCTCAATACTGCTGGATCGATAATGTCTGGTCGATTACTTGCAGCCATTAAAAATACTCCTTGACGTCCTTCTACACCATCCATTTCAGTAAGCATTTGATTCACCACACGCGAAGTGGCTGAGTTGTCACCTTCTGATCGTCTTGGACACAATGCATCCAATTCATCGAAAAATATAACACATGGAGCTGAATTTCTAGCTCTAATGAAACATTGTCGAACTGCTTTCTCACTTTCACCAACATACTGAGATAACGAAACAAAATAGTTAATAACTTTGTCTTATCTTAATGTTTATTTTAATAATTAAAATTATTACCATATTTAAAAGTTCTGGTCCTTTAACAGAAATAAAGTTAATACCAGCTTCGTTTGCAATAGCTTTAGCTAATAATGTTTTCCCACAACCAGGTGGACCGCATAATAATACTCCAGTAGATGATGTTAATCCTAGTGCTGTAAAATGTTCGGAATGTCGAACTGGGGCCTGGAATATTAAATAAAACAAAAAGAGAGAGACAGGCGGGGGGGGGGGGAGTATATGCAATCTATATGTTCTAAATCTATAGCGAATTACTTAAACTACTTTAATTGTATAAATATAAATATATTTACGAGTATAGCCATTTGTAATTCTTCTCTAATATCTCGTAGAGAACCAATATCGTCCCATGTAACGTCAGGTACTGTTGCGAAGCCTTCCCTTTTGGCTGATGGCTGAATAATACGAAGAGCAGTTTCGAAATCACTATGTTCAATACATAAATTTGATAGTCGTTCTGAAGGAAGTGGTGGGTCGTTACGTAACCAAGTAAGTAACCCTGTTAAATCTGGAGATCTTGAATTTTCTTGTATTATATCCATTTCTAACGTTGCTTGTGGACTTTCCGGATCGCTTGTCTTATTTAATTTAGGAACGTTGTTTTGATCTGAGGTAGATGGTTCAATAGTTACTTCTTCAACTAAATTACCAGAATTTTCAAAATTTTGTGTCTCTTTTTCAACGTCGTTACTAGCTTCTGCTATTTCTGACGATTTACTGTCTGGTACCGATCTTTTCAAGTCTTCAAGTATCCTAACAAAAATATAAAGAAGTGTAATTAGTAGATTTTATAGAAGGATAAGTATAATAATAGAAGCATAATAGTAAATATTTAAATGATTACCTGTCCATAGCTGCCATAGCTGCTTCTCTAATTAATGCAACTAAATCAGCACCGACGAAACCTGGTGTAAGTGAAGCTATTGTAAATAAACTGACGTTTGGAGCAAGTGCTACTTTTTCTGTGTGTACAGCTAAAATTTTTGCCCTTGCATCCCTATCTGGTATTCCCAAACACACTTCATGATCAAATCGACCAGCTCTCCTTAATGCCGGATCTAATGAATCAGGTCGATTCGTTGCTCCAAGTACTAACACTCTAATACCATTTTCCTTCAAACTTAGTTCTGTTCAATATCAAATATTCGTTATGCGAAAGTTAATTTTAAAGTTAGCGTAATTAATTATAAATTTATAATAATTTACCATCCAAACATGACAGTAGCTGTGCAACTATTCTTCTTTCCATTTCTCTTTGAGCCGTGGCTCTGTGTGGTGCTACAGCATCAATTTCATCCAAGAATATTACACAGGGTGCAATTGCAAGTGCTTGTTCAAATAATTCTCGAATTCTTGCTTCACTTTCTCCAGAAACTCCTGCTACCAATTCAGGTGCTGCTACTTTTAACATTGGTATTCCTAGTTCCTAGTTTTGAAAATTATAAAACGTATAAACAAATACAGAATGAAATATAAATATCTTATAAACGATTCTTACTCCTGCAATAGCATGTGCCAATAATGTCTTCCCACAGCCAGGTGGGCCATGAAGTAAAAATCCTCTTGGTGGTGATATGCCAAGTTGTTTGAAAATTTCTGGATGCTTCATATGTGCAAGCAATTTACATACAACTTTTAAAACTTTATCATTTCCTCCTATATCTGTAAATGTGACTTTTGGTTCAGAAATAGGTACTCCCTTGGTTTTCTTCATGGATATGAATTGACTGTTGTCATCTTTTTCGCGTTGTCTTTTCCTAGCAGATTGTTCTACCGTTGTTGTCGTACTTGTTGTTGTTCCTGCTGTTTTAGTTTGTGGTGTTTCTTTTTTGGGCTACAAAAATTAAATTAAATAACACAACGTTTATTTTAACGTAAACTTTATGTTAAATTATATCTAAATCAATTGATATTAAATAATAACGCATTTAAGATATTTAGCAGAGATAAGAAAAGCTAAAAAAAATTACTAGTTTTAGTTGTTCAACTTCTTTAGCAGGTAGAGGTTTTTCTATACACGAAGATGGACCTGGTTTTTGTTGTAAACTTTTTTCTGCAATATCAGGTTCAGTTGCTTTGTTAGAATTAGATTCTAATTTACTGACATCATCATCACTGCTGATGTCTATAAGCTCTTTATCACTAGAATTTCCATTTTGTTTATTTTGTGACCTTTTGTACATTTTTAATAGCAAACCATCCAACATGGTATTTTGTGGATTTGACTAAAATATATATTTCCTTCAAAATTTGTAATATACAACATTTGAATAATGTACATATATGTATATATATATAGATACCTCAACATCAACCTCCTCTTCTTCATCTTCTTCGTCATCATATGCAGGCCATTCACGAGAATTATACTTCTTTGTAAACATTTCTGTGAGTTCGTCGTATGCTTTACGTACTAAAGCTCTAAACGGACCTCGTTTTTTAATACGATAATCTCTATATTTTCTTTGCAAAGCATCTGCCATTTCATTAACATCAATGTAAACTTTATTCTCATTTTCATGCATATACTAAAATAACAAAAGATTTGATTATTTACAAGTATAATTGTTAATATGAATTATGTTCATATTGTCAGAAATATCTGATTCTATAAAAATCGGTTCTGGGTTATTAATAATTACATTAACCTCTTGCCTTCTGATTTTTTTTCTTTATCAACTATATGTATAAAAATCAGCTACACATTACTTTAAATATCACATCAAATAAGAAAGGTTGAACTATTATGCATTACCTTAATTTGATAATACTTAATTCCATAAATTTAAATTAAAGTTAGAAGTAAATTTAATCTTTGTTACTACTACAATTACTTTTGTTACACTTTGATTATAATTTGTACTACATGTCTGACTCGTTATAAGGCAAGGAGTTAATTAAATTTTTATGTAATATTATAAATACTAAAAAATATGTATATAAAATGCTTCAAAATTGAATGATCAAGTACATTAGTACTTTCTATGAGTAGAAATGAAGAAAAGATGTTAAACATAGGTTTAAGAACACTTTATTAAAGAGTTGTAATAAAAATATTGGTTGTAAAACCAATAGCAAGATCTTTGTTTATACATCATGATTTTAACAGTAAATTGGTGATGCATATTTAATTTGCTTACTCTATGTTTGATATTTGAGATTAAGTTTCATTATATTACATTTAAGAGAAAATTGCTGTCCTTTGTATGGAATATAAGCTTGATATTATTGATATGTTGAATATAACACCCTTACATATTCCAATTGAATTTCTCTAAATATTTTTCTTTCCTTTTCATTCTTATATCAACAATCTATAAACAACAAATCCACTACTGCCTTTGTGTTTGATTATTTTCCTTACGACCATTTAAAAGGATGTTTTTCAACCTATGTTTATAGAAGTTTCAGAAGTATGTTAAATATGAATTTTACATATCTATATAAGTTTTTCCATATTTTATATTCAGATATTTTATACGTATTACGAAATTGTTACATCGTATATATTTTTTTTAAAGATAATGTATAAATTTACCGCGTAAACTGTAAAATGTAGAAGATGGCAATTTTAGATAGTCGATTAAACGAATTCTAAATGTGATAAAATAGCCAAATTACCGTTTGTACACGTGAAATTAACAATTGATCCCACGAATATCTGTGAGAAGAATCAACTTTGTATTTATTATTCATTGCTTTCGACTTGTGATCTCCACTAGATCCTTGTAATGGAATGATATCAATCGAAGAATTCAATTTTCCAACTTTCTGCATTTTCTTAATGTCAGGTGTCATAAGCACTGTTCCGCAGAAATCGAATAACTATTAGATCGTTATTTTCTTCTGTTGTACGTTCTGACACGTGTTATCGTATAAGTATTATCAACATTCTTTCACCACGAGTGCGCTTTCGATTTTAGGAAACTTCAATTCTTAAACTACAATAAAACGAAGAGTGGTGCATACTTGCGGCGGGAACAATTTCCCCAGCAAATTATGTTGATAAAGCTAGGAATAAAAAGGATGATGTAGAAAGGAATGTGTTCGCGAAGTATTTCGAACTGTTACTACGTTGTAAGAAATTACAGTGTACCGATGTATTATAGCGTGTATTAAATACGTTAAACAGATTAATTTATAACAAAAATTTGTAATATTTTTCTTAGATACCTGTGTTGTGCTGTTTTCTGTAAGTATTTTGTAAAAACAATAAAAACGAGTTGCATATCTATATAGAGCATTAGTTGACTAGTACGTATTAGACATGCGTATTTTGCGGAGATGGTAAGGTGTGAAAGCTTCGTATATAAAGTATCATATTTTTTAACTAGTCGACGACACACCATCATGGCGAGAGGTTTTAGTTGCGTCTTTGATTCACATTTCAGAAATTCATCGTAATGATCCGAATCGTATTTTTTTGTAATTATTCCTAATATCTGTAAAATCTTTTTCGATCATTTTATTTCGGACTGTATTTATGCAAATTCCATTATGGTGAAATTAACGGAGGAAATGGTCGTGGCTCGGACACGAATGTCCGATTTTTCTGCGGTAAAGAAGCTTAATTGTTGGTAAGTATTTATAAGGATATAACAGTCTTCGAATGAGTTATCTATTCTATTATTATTTAACGATATGTATATATCACTGTTTTAAAATGACATATGCAAAGTACTACGTATTTTTTACAAGAGGTGTAACTGTACGATTTACAATTTTTCATCGTGTTCCAATTGAAAAATAGATTGTCTCAATAATTCAATCATTATGCTTTGTCATTTCTTATTTCATTTCTTCGTGGTGGTTCTTAGGTGTCCTAGTTTATATTAGATTTGGTAAAATCAGATATTTTTGTTTCCAGTTGTGTAATTACAAAATGTTAAATGAAATAAGTTCCAGTTATAGAAATATTTAATTGCATATTTTTTGTGTATTTAGTTCGTAGTATTGAAACATTTATTTGTTACTGTAAAATGTATTTTTTAATTCTGTTACAAGAATTTTAAACATATATAACTGTATAATTTACTTGGATATTCAAATTAACATTTTAACCATTGTAAATCTAGGGGCACAGAATTAACTGATGTAAGCATTTTAAGGAAAATGAAAAATGTGGAAGTATTATCATTAAGGTAATTTATAGAGCTACTTATGTTACTCTGTATTATTTATTTATGTATAGAAATGTTTAATAAATCACTATTAATCATCTAATCATTATGTAGTTGATAGCAATGATCTCAGTTGTTTATAACTTTCAATATTACTGAGACTTAAACAGAGACCTATTACAAACAGATTTATATAAATGTCAAGATCATAAGTACAACCCACAACTTCAAAAGTTGTTCTACCCACATATTTTGAATTCATTGGAATACATTTTAATAATTCCTAAGAAATGAAATCACACTGACCACAAATGAACACATATAAGTTTCTTATAAAATGCATTTGTTTCATTGAAATTATGTTTAATCGTTTTATATTTTGACATTGTATGTTATTTAAAATCTATGATATTTTATAAATAATAAAGTATTTTATTATTTACGCGCCAAAAATTTCGCGACTATTTCCATATAAACACGACTTTTCGTGCAACGCGCTGAGTAATAAAATGCAGGGATTCCCCACATTTAAAAATTGAATTTACTTTAGTTAAACATTATGTTTATATTTTTGATTAATTATTTCTTTTGTTAATATTATTTACAATATTTACATAATTATTTATTTTGTAGATAAAAAAGATTTTATGTTTTTCGCGTTAATCAATAGCATATGCATGCTATATATTAAAAAAAACTGTCCTATTTGATAAAACAGAAAATAAAAATTTATATAGCAATAACCATTTCAAATATGTTACTTTGCATTATTCGCGTTATACGAGAAAAATTCTCGTACAGCTTGATTTCTTGTAACGCGAATTCATACAACGCGTAACGTATTAACCGCGTTATACGAGAATCTACTATACCAGATATTATTTAAATTAAATTAAATAATATCTTTTACATATAAAATATATATTTTGACGGACGTTTAATTTTCGTTAAAGCGTATATAGCGAACATCCAGTGAAAATACAGTAAATTTTTCTGAAAAATATACTACTTACTATTTTGCGAAAATGTTTTGAAGTTTTTAATATATTTTCTCTCGAGTGTTCATTCACCATAGAAAATCAACGTGACTTAAGGACACTTATTTATAATATGTAAATAACTTATATTTATTATGCGATGGGACAACTTTATTAAAATATACATTTGACATTTATACATAAGTAGTATATTGTTATAACTTTTAGTAATTAATTAAATATGTGATGTCGGGGCCTTCATACCCATCAAATAGTAACGATAGTAACCAACGAAGAAAACAAAAGCGCGTCTTGGCTGTGGGCCGTAAAGTCCCAACTTGCCGGGCCGCAGAGATCGTGGATTAGATTTCCGCGCTTGGTCCCTCAAATTTTTCCTCGATTACTACAAATGTATTATTTAATAACACATTTTCTAAAAATTGTTATATTACATAAAAAATAATAAACATTTCTATGCGTAAATAACAGTAGAAATATTTACATTAATATTATTTTACATTTTAAATTTGTCTTAAAATATCTCGAAATCCATTTATTTTCAGTGTTAACAATATCAGTACCCTTGCCGATTTTCAATACTGCTTGAGTCTTCAAGATTTATTTGTTAGAAAGAATAATATTAAAGATTTAAACGAAGTTTGTTACCTTCAAGATTTACCAAATTTAAAAAATTTATGGCTTGGTGAAAATCCTTGTGCAGAGAAAGAGGGGTATAATTACATACTGCATAAAATAATTTAATAATTACTCTAACAGACTTGTAAATCATTAACTTGATTTTTAGATACCGATTAGCAGTTTTAAGAGCTTTACCAAATTTACAAAATCTTGATGATAAAAAGGTATCACCTGAGGAAGTGCAAACTGCATTGACAAGAGGTCGTATATTGGTTCATCCTCTTGATATGGATGCCTCCCCACCACAGTCAGATGCAGTTAGTCCAGAAGTAAGATCATTTGTAAAATTGTACTCTGCTGCTGTATATTAATATGAATCATCATTAATTATTTTATTATATCTAAGATCAAGATTAAAATCATAGAGTTGTTAATCATGTATATGTTGTGTATGTATTATTAATTGAACTTAGCATAATCTAAACTTTCACTTATATGACTTTATTTAATCATACTACACTAAGTTCATGTAAAAAGCATGATAATGTTAATTCTAATGTTAACATAGTTTTAACAAATATTCTAACATTTAAATAACATTTATATAATTAGGATATTACTACTGAATATATTGAAGAAACTGAAGTAATACGACACCGAAGATATAGTTCATCAAGTGATCAGGTAATATAAAGTTTAAACTACTTGTTTCTTTTTGTTTCTTACAATAATTTTGTTTTAACTAATTTTATACCACCTTTTATAACACTTCTGTTGAAAAGGTTGCATGTTTCAGTTATATTGGACAAAATATATATAGTAAAATATGTTTATGCAACATAAAGATTTATATTTTTATATGAATATTTACAGAGAAGCTTTGAAGAAACACAGCATACTCAAGAAGAGTATCACGATCCTGATCACAGAAATGCAAATTATAATGCATCACCATCCCATCATTATTCTCAAAATAATCAATATGCATATGAGGTAAGTCATTTGATCGAACGTTCATATTGCATGTAAAGACATTTATATCGATATATTTATGTGTAATGATAATGTAAAAAAAAAAATTGATTATTCTATGTATCTGGAATTTTTAATGGAGTGCTTTTTATTTTTGTGCTAAATCTAGAGTTATAATTACGTTTCTCTCTTAGTAATATTGCTGAGCAAAATAATCAAATTAATATTTAATAATTAAGCATGATTTTATTACTGCTACTTTTACCTGCAATTATATACTGACAGCTACAGAATGGACAGTCAAAGAATCAAAGCAAAGATGACACTGTACGTACAGAGTCACGTGACGTCAGTGAAAATGTGGCCACTAATACTAATGAAATGATCAAGGTACATTTTATAGAGTGCACAAATGTTTGTGCAATGTAGTCATTTGTTTCTAGTACTACCTTGATAGTGCTTGTGTTCATTGATTAAACTTACATATATATTATTTCCCATTAATCAGTTAGTGGCATTATTATAATTTTAAGTATGTTTCTTTAGCATGTAGAGAACAAATAAAATATAAAATATAGTGCTTTATCTGTCATATATGTGTAGAATATACTAGTTCATCTAAGTTCGGAATCTAAAATATCTCTATTGTTTTTGATAGTACGAAAAATAGTATAAGAATATTTTTGTTGTAAAATTTTTTCATACTACAAACAGCTGTAGTCCATAGAGATAGTTTAGATTTCCGTTTTAGGTAACTGATTGTATTGAGTGGTTCGTTAGAAACAAACCACTCGATTATCAGTTTCGTTATTAAAAACAAATTAATTATAATATTTTTAAAATCTCAAGAAAATCGCACATACGTATAAGTATATATAATACTATTGCTAAAAGGAAAGTCGAAAAACTTTTTGTATTAAAATTATTTTTAGGAATATGACGATCGCCCTGCAATTTCAAGACATAATGGAGATTACGACGAAAGAAGAACTTATGCGGAATATAGTAATAATGATGCACCACAACGTACGTATGCACCAACATCTCCAAGGACACAGTATTCTGTGAATGAATCAGCAGATGATAGGCGTTCAGAAAGGAACAGTTACGATTATGATAATAGATTGAAATCTGAATACGAAGAACATCATGACCATAGGATAAAGCCAGATTATGAGGAGCAACAACCACCATTATCTCAACCTAGACGAACGGCGGTCCATCATAATATAGAGAGGGTTAGAATTAAAACTGTTATCAATGCTAATATGAATATTACTGAAATTATTTACATCGTAACTAACGAAGTGAAACTTTCCAACACTACAGGAGGATTCAAATCAAATCCCTGGATGGGTGAGGCATACTGACAAGGAAAAATGCAGATCGCAATTTCATTACCACAGGAGACCCGTTACAAGAGTATGTTTTATTGTTACTTCAATTAAAACATTTTTTAATTTAATTAAGAAATAACGAATATTGCATATTTTAATTTTAGAATTCAAACATATTATCAGCTGTATTATGCTTAGTTAAGGAGCTCGATTATCCAAGTTTAGAAGTGGTAGAAATGGCTGTCAGAAATCGAATGGATGAACTAGAATGATGTTTCTGACACCGTCCTCAAAATATTCAGAGGACGGTTGCCTTTTCGCATATGGGCAGTGTTTCTTCGATCCCAAGTTCAGAATTCTCTGATTCTCTCGACAGTACGATAATTCCTTGCCAGTGTGTTGATAACGAAGCAAATTGTAATACTGATCATCATATGTACGATCGACATTCGATCGATGACAATGCTGATAAACGTCAAATTCGACGTAGTGGATGTACGGAAACTTGTTCGACGCGAAGTTTAAAAAATATGCCTGTCTACTCAAGTTCAAGATACTTCGGAAATAATCAATGTGGATATAAGCTTAGAGACTCTGTACCGGATAATTTAATGTCAGTAGTTGACAACTATGAAGAGAAAAAAGCTAATGATGTTAGAAGGGTGGCAAGTAGTGATAGCATCCCTCGTGGTAGTTTCAATGGTTTAACATTAAGTCCAGGATGCAGGGTTTTAAGTCAAGATTGTGTAAGAAGGTCAAAAAGTCCTGACGTTAGAAACACGATTGCCCCTCTTCGCTACATTCAATCTGCAAAAGGTACTTGGACGTATAATTTATAAGTTAAATTGCAAATAATTTTCATCATTTTCTCGAAATAAACATTTCTTTTAAAAACATGATTCGAGAAATTCCTAAATATTATTGATAATCATTGTATAACTAAAAAGAAATGGCATAGTTTCATCCAGGTTTTGGAGAGAATATATATATATATATAAAAGTATGTATTAAATTAGAAACAATTGTGATATTTCCCCAATGAGTAAAAAGTGAAATTTTAACTCAATTATTCGGATGTAACATACAGTATGCGAGTATACTCAACATGTTCATATATGTACTTTAAGTAGCTAATATAAAAAATCAAAAGTAATGCGTTTCGCATTCTTTAAAATAAATTTGATATTTATTGCATCGATAACTTATTAACATGTTGAATGCTGTATTTTTTAATGTTACATATTAATTCTGGTATAATGTTATTTGTGATTTTCATAAATATAAATGGAGTTGTATTTTTCATAGTTCTTTATAGCAGTTTGATCGAAATCTTACAGGACTGTTATGTTTTCAAAGACTTTTTCTATAGATTACAACATAATATAACATATTTGAATTATAATTTGTATATAAAGCATACAATCAAACATGAATTTATGCTGAATTAGATATTTAAAGAAAAAAAAATCTTAGATAACACTTACATTAAGTAACATATTATCTACTTATGTTAGATACTTGTAAAAATTTGATCTTTTCCATATGCAATAATTTATAAAATAAAATATTAAGTAGTTGCATGTATATGCATATTGTGGGTACTTGAAAATTTTTAAACAGTACTTTTAATCATTTTAAAAGTGCTGTTAAATGCCGCTAAATACTTGTTTTGCTACAAATGCTTTCGTATACGTTCGTATTTACTTAAAAAGCGTTTAAAATGCTACGAAAACTCTGTGTTCTTAAATTTTTTTCTTTATTTTCGTTATTACCTCTATCATCGAATTAAAAATGTTCATCACTAAGCTATAAATACAATAACAATTTCATTGATATGAATTGAATCGTAAGAAAACTTGTACTTAAAATACAATAAAACAAAGTAAAATGATAAAACGAAATATATGTACGAAGAGTATGTTTGTGCAATGGCACATACTATAGATATTAATATTAGACTGATAAATACGTATGGCATATTTTTTGAAATGAAACTCCATATATTAACAAATGCGTAAACGGTGAAGAAAACACTAAAACAATAGGGCTACTACACATTCTTTCTACAATGTAAACCGTTCCATGTAACTAAGCCAATTTTGAACTTAGATTTAAGATATTTTATAAAAGTGCGAAACACAATATCTTTTGTTACATATAACCGTCCACTTGTATTATTTTATAAACGATTAATGTTATTGTTATTTAGTACTGTTACAAGAGCGATTATTACAATTAAGTACTTAAGATTTGTTCAATGTACAATGCAAATGTCATTTCTTTTGCTTAACTTGAAAAAAATGTTTTTGGACAAATTATATAATAAAAACAGAAATTACAACACACGTTTTTTATTCGATAGTGTTTGTATTGTTAATTTTAGACTGAAGATAAGCGAATTAAAAGCGTCGTTGCTTAAAAATTCATTACCCGATACATGTTACGTTTGTTGATTACTGTTTATTATAAACTGCATTTTTCTTTGATTCATGTGTACAGTTAAAATATCGATGTGTTTTAAAAAAATAAATCAACTCTTAAACATTTACGCGTAAATTATTTTTTATACGAACTGATTTACAGTTTTTAGATGAATTATTAATGTACACATTCTTTCATGATTATCATGTACTTACCAAAGGTTGAAACACACCTTTGGGCCACGATATAATATATTTAGCATTAAAAGGACGGTTGTCCACGGCTGCAAAGTATGAAAATATCGCGCAGTCTCGTTTAACTCAGCTACGTCGATTAATTTTATGTACACTTTTGTCGCTAAGACAACGGTATCGGTAAACTTCGCACGTAAAAGACGTACGTAAGTTAAAACAGTAAAAGTACCTTATATTTGAAAGTAGAAGTGAACAATTAAAGAAAAGAATGTCGTTATACGCAACGCCAATACTCTATTTAAATATGGGTGGTGAAATGCTGTACGTTTTGCGGCAAAGATTGAAAGCGCAAAGGATAAGTGTTGACAAAACTATACAAGGCTAGTTTAACATTATAAAATAAGACATACAGTATATTACTAATTTATATTTTATAATTGTAGTTTTTTTTTATATACAGTTTATATTTAATTGATGTGTACTTCCATTTTTAGTACTGGACGATGTAACGGCTGCTTTACTTAATCCTAAAATACTGTCTTCTATATTTGAAGAAAAACCTTTGACTGAAATACCTGTCTTACGTTCTACTTTAGAATGTGTTGTACTATCATCGATAATGAAACTTGATAAAAACAGTATGAATAAGTTGTTTGACTTAATGATTATGATGGTAAAGTATCAGTTAACTGCAGCTACTGGTCCTGCAGAAGTTGTACTATTAACATTAAACCATATAGATGCAATGTGTGATATGGTTAGCAATTCAAATGCTCAACAATGCGTCGGCTTAGTACATGATATGGTAACAGATGTAAGCATTTTGCTCATTAGTTAAACTGTTTATTTATATCGAATTTGTGGAAATGATTTATTAACAATTCTACAGTTTTATGGTTCTTTAACTTTCGAAGAGGTTTGGAATGCCAGAAATCATTGTTTGAACGAGTTAGAGACATATTGCGTGAGAGTGTCTATTCTTCTTAGATTTGGATTACAAAATGACGATGGTAGTTTTAATTTAACATGTCAGAAATACGATGAAAAATATGAACAAAATAAAGCTCGTCTATCTGACATGAAATTGTGCGATGGTCCTGTTAAACTTTCTGGAGAACGAGAGACGATACTTGGCAAAAATATGTAAGTTAAACTCTTTTTAAATTTTGCTAAAAATGAAGTGTATAATAAAACAAAATACACAGGTATTCGATGTCATATGAAATGCCGAAGCTAGCTGCTGAACAGGAAAATGATAATTACATGAAAGATTGTGGTTCGAAAGCAGAACTCGGTATGTTGGCTGTTCAATTGGGAACCGAAGAAACTTCGTACAAGCGACCTTTTACTTTAAATTTATTTTCAACTGAGGATAACGATAATGAAAATATAAGAAAGGAAGATCCTAATTTTGATGAAGATGATCAAAGCGATACAACTGTTACGAAACATGAGAAAACGAAATTTAACGAAGATTATAAAATGAAACTCGATAATATATGCGCAGATATTTTCGAGGATAAACATGAAGAATTAAAGCACAGCATGAATCTATTGGACCTTTTAGATAAAGCGGAATAGTTTTGTTCAATTTATTTTTACACCATGATATATCTGAGAATTTTCTCATACTTTTTCTTCTTTATAATTATTTAATGTCCCACCTAAGATAGTTCATCCAATATATTTTTGTCTCCTTGGCACTACACGAAAAACATTGTACAGGTAGTTTTTATAATTAAAAAGAAAAAAGTATATTATAATAAAAACTATTTCCTCAAGTTCTTTTTCTTTCAAAATTTTCATTAAGTAGCATTCAGGGGAATCCTTGAAGTGGTTTAACAATAATTATATACACAGTTCATTCAAAATCCTAATTAGTATTATTCGACTAGACTCACTAAACACTTTTTCTTTTCTCTTTGTTTCTCTTGAATGTTAGAATAGTACAGTACTCAAAAACATGACTTGTCTATCTGTATTGTAAATATTTAAAGTAATTGAACTTAATGAAGAAGATACAGATAGCTTTATTTATCGAGGATCATGAATTTAATAACGAGAAATGTTTCTAAAAACGCGTGAGAGATAACGATAACGACCGAATAAAAATTATTCTAATTTCCTTGCATTTACATTTCCGTTATATTACACATAACTAATATTTCTTTTAATGCAAAAGTGCATATTGTAGTTGATGATAATATAAATGCATATATGTATAACAATAGGTGCGTAAAATGAACTTGTAAACAAAGGAAGTATGAAATATTTTGATATAAACTATTTAATATAAAATATTTTGAAACGATGTAAATATAAACATATATTTCTTATTAGTTCAAAAGTTTTACTTAAAAACTGACTATAGAATCTTTGTACTAAAAATTACAAGATTAATATTTCTGATAATATAATAAATATATTAACAATTATCTTTCATGTACGTAAAGAGTGCTAAATATACGGAAAATGCAGTAGTTTTATTAAGAAGTTATTATTTACAAATAATTCTAAGATTTAGTCATATCCAAAATGTATTTCACTCCAGTTCGACCATCAGTACTGAGCGCGTTTACAACAGCTTCCTGATACTGACAAAACGGAACTAACTTATGCGGCGGAGCTTTCAATTTTTTTTCTTTAAATAACGCTCCTAATTCACTGAACATGTGTTCACGTTCTTTGGAATTTAGATTGTTTTTGGTCCATGCTGTCATCCAAAATCCTTTTAAAGTTATATCCTGTTCATCAATTCAGATTGTTAATATTACTAACTTAATTACGATTTAATTGTAATAATTCTTATGCACATTGTTTCACGAATTTGAATTGCAGTACCTTAAAAATAAGTGCGGAAGTTGGAACTGTTAAAGGACATCTAGACATACCACCATAAGTAACCATAATACCTCCGTGTGCTAAATGTCTCACAACTTCTAATGCATTTTGTCCACATATACAATTAAGTGCTAATTTTGGCGAAGGTAACTTTTTATCTTTGAAAATTTGAGTTTTCCTTATTTCACTTTCAGTGAGGATTTCATCTGCACCCAAATTCGTCAAATGATCCTGCAAAGATATTTGATCAATAAATAAAAATAAATATTTACGTTTTAACATTTCCATACCTTCAATTCTTGTATGTTAGGCCTATCTCTGACAACACTGACAGTTTTATAATTCCATATTTTACATAATTGTATAACCATTTGTCCAACTGCCGAATTTCCACCATTTTGTATTACAGTATCTCCAGGTTTCAATGCTATAAAATCTTTAAGCATCCTATATGCAGTACATGGATTTACATTTAACATACTAGCTTCTACAGTGCCCACACCTTTTGGAACCTACATTTTTAATAAAATTCTATTATCACATTGATACAATAAATATACATTACTCTGACATAGTTTATTCAAATGTTGACACCAAATATTTTCACTGTTTATAGATGCATAAGAAAAAAATGAAGCTGGTTAAAGGAACAAATGAAATGGTATACAAAATTTTCTTCAAAACTTAAAAATATCAGTATTTGTTTTTAAATGGATTTACATATTAGTTGTTTTATATCTCTACAAAGCATAAAGAAATAAATTTAAGAATATATAACATATCCTAATTATTCAATTTTTAAATATTTTAATCTGAAGATAATTAACATTTCCTGGAATTTCTAGAGATATTGATTCACACATTCATACCTAAATATACATGTGACATTTACCTCAGCAACTTAGCAACTCTATTTTGTTTATTTGTAACACTCATTCTAATTATTTTTCTATTCAAGGTGTTGAAATAATCGAACCATAGCTGTTATAACTGTTATCACATTCTTGCTAGTACACTATAGAAGAGATTTTAAAAATTTTTACCTGTTTCCCATCTTTCTATACTTTTCCTTACTTTAAGGAACACTTTGTTTAGGTACTAATGGTGAACATTTCAAGTACTAGTGATTTCAACATAAATAAATATCTATCTTTAGTGTAATATATGTAATGCATCAATTATAATACAGGAATGCATTGTATGCATAAAATATTAATTATCTGAATTAAAATATTTCAAGATCCATTAATTAGAATAATACAATGTTCTTAAAATATCAATAAGCATACAATTGTTTAAAAAACATAATTACAATGAAAATTTTCTATAACATTTTGTTTGTTACTTTGGGTAATTTAACTTTGTTTCAAACATTTTCTTCATACATTTAAAGAGATGAAATATTTAAATATTTTTGTTTAAATGTACCATCCTTGTGAACATACATTTAAGGCAAAGTTATGATGTTCACAATCTCTTTGTATACAGATTTAAAAAAATTCAAAGGTGTTTTTTATACCTTCATAAGTTCTTCTGAATTGTAAGTTGCATATGTTCTCCATGTTCCTAAGTTTGTAATATTTGGTATAACTTTGTCGCCGATATTTAGATTCTTAACATCAGATCCAACAGCTATTACTTCACCTACTCCCTCATTTCCAGGGATAGCTGGTAAAGTTAATTTACTTGGATATTTACCTTGTATTGTATTTATGTCGGCTGGATTAACAGGCGCTAACAACCATTTTACAGAAACCTTTATAAAGAATAATTTAAATAACTCTCTTTTATTATGCTGTTTTATCGTTATTTCGAATTTAATTACCTGATTTTGTTTCGGTTCGTCGAAAGTTTGTGTTGTGACACACAACACATCCACAGGTTCTCCATATTCTTTGTACAATAAGGATTTCACAGCTTCTGTTTTAACCGCGGCATTCATTTGCCGGACCGATGTAAAATTTGTTAAAACCGATCGTGACAGTGGTGAAACTAAGTTCCTCACGCATATCACCATTATATAATGATAATTATTGAAATATTATACTTTTCTTCGAGCGTGTATATTTTCAAAAAGTTACAATTCTTTCCAAAAGCTGTGACAATGGTTTTAAAAAATCGTGCGATACATATACTTGTAAAAGGTCAAAACTGTATAATGTTTACACGTTGTATCTTTTCAAATGACATTAGCCATCTTGTTTTAGCAGAAGGGCAAGTATACATTATAATAGCGCATTCACATTATTCAAGTTTATTATGAGAATGGGCCATTGTTTTTTTTAAGCCAAATTTTATTTATCTTATTTCGATGAAGCTCATTTCACAATGAGTGGATTCTATTGTTTATGAAAAATCTCTACATCCATGAAAAGTCACTGTTCGATGTACATTTTGGGCAAATAGAATCTCATTGGTTCATTTTCCTTTGAAGATGACGTTTGGAAATGGTATTATCGTGAATGCTGAGCAATACTAATCGATGTTGAGTGAATTTTTTGCGGTCAGAATCCAAATAATCGATGTGTCTGATGTTTATTTTTAGCGAGATAACGCTAAGCGTTACACAACTCGACGAAACGTTTAATTTTCACGATTGAAATTTCGTCAACGTGTAATTTCACGAATATGCAGATTGTCAAAGAAAATGCGATTTAATATTGTTTGATTTTTTTATGGGGGGCTTTTAAAAACCCGTGTCCTATGCTAACAAGTCGGAAACAATTAATGACTTAAAGAATGACATTCGAGTTGCAATTCATGAAATAACTTCACCAACAGTCATTGAAAATTGCTATAATCGAATTGATATCTGCAAACATAGTCGTGATGCACATTTGAATAATGTTCCATTCCGCTAGAATTGTAATGCATCGTGCTTTCAATAAAAAAAGACAAAAAAAAGGCTTGAAATAATTTTGAATAGTTTTATTAGAAGGAAATGTAGGAGGGTCTTTTGGATAACCTTGTACAATCACGACTTTGTACATGCAATAAACGAATTAGACTTTAACTTATACGATATATTATTTTGCGTAACAATTATAACAAACTTGGCTCATCATTTCATTCAACATGCACCGATTTGCAAAAGTTACTCTTTTACGATATTTTCATATTTTAAGTATGTATGTTACAAAGAAATTAAAGTTTTTCAAACAGCTTAAATGAATATTTGTTTTACCACATTTTTGCTAAATATTTTCTCATGATTACAGAACTACGTTGAGCTGGTAATCATCATCGGTTTCTGTGTCAGTAATACCAAACGTAAATCGGGAATTTCCATGCGTGGATAGGGAATTTTTATAAAATTAAACAAAAAATAAATTAAAAAATATACGCTCATTTTCTAATCTTGAGAAGTGATTCTTCGGTTATCAATAGGGAAAGTTGTAATTAGCACTTCCTGAAATGAGTTTAACAACCTCGAACTGTTACAAATTGTATAGTGAGTTACGATTTGATGTTTTAATAGGTGACATCACAAGTTCCTGGTTTATTTACGTGTAACAACAGTTTTATGTATTGTTATGTATATAAAGTACTGAGTAAGTGTGTTAATCTAATATTAAGATAATCCGTTAAACAAACTAAAACATTTCATTTACAATTCTTCTGTCATTTACTATTAATAGATTTCTCTATAACTTTATCGATTGTTTAAAATTTCGAGTGAAATAAGTAAATGACAGTTTTATATTTTTTGTACTTGTTATTTCTATTGATAATTACATTAATTAATTTATATTAATAATTAATGTACAATAAAAATTATTACTATGCATATATATTCCATTGTAAGTTATTGTTCTAGAAAATAAAGAAAATGATGGCTTCAGAAGTAGGTTCAACGAACAATGAACCTGTACATGTTAAGATCAGTAGTGAAAAAGCTCCTCTGATTTATGGAAGAGGTGTTCTTCATAGACTAAGCAATTTTTTAAAATTCGGAAGGACACAACATGCAGAAGGAGATGGATACGTGGAGTTTGGTAGTTTGGGCACAGATAGTGCTAGAACTTTGGGAACATTTGCCGGTGTATTTAGTCCTGTAGCATTATCTATGTTCAGTGCCTTAGTTTTTATACGAATGGGTATGAACTTAACTAGAATAATATAAAATGTTCAATGTAATTCTTCTCTATATATTTAGTATCATATAAATTTTACATTCTAGGATATATCGTGGGCAATGCTGGATTACTGGTCACTTTGATACAATTCATAATTGCATATGGAATTTTAGTATTTACCGTTGCATCCGTATGTGCAATTTCAACAAACGGAGCAGTTGAAGGAGGCGGTGCTTACTGTATCCTTGACTAAAAATCGTATCGCGTCATGAAATATTTTTATCGCGTTCAGCAATGATCAAATCAATTGGGAATAAAATCCTTATCTTGTACAGAGATAAATTATCAACTATCACCATTATGTTTTCCTATATATTGATGATTTTTGTTTCTAGTATTGAATTGTTCACATAGAATTTAAAAAGTAATTCGAAATGTGGAAAAATTGTTAACACGAAAAATTTATTATATATATACATATTTTTTATTGGCTGTTATATCAATATTTTTTCTTAATTGTTGTATAGTCATGATTAGTCGTACACTTGGACCAGAATTTGGTGGTTCTATAGGCACATTATTTTTTATGGCAAATATTGTATCAAGTGCTCTTTGTATTTCTGGCTGTACAGAAGGTTTAATGGAAACTTTCGGCCCATCTGGTTATTTGACCGGCAAAAGTGCTTTAATACCGGATGGTAGCTGGTGGCGTTTTTTATATTGTTCTGTATTAAACACTGCCAATTTAGTGGTATGTCTAATAGGAGCAGCAATGTTTGCAAAAACTAGCGTTGCAATTTTGGCCGTTGTTTGTGTCTGTTTAGTAAGTGTTTTTGTAAGCTTTCTAGCACAAGGATTCATGGAGGTAATTATATAGAAAACAGAGAACATCTGTTAAATGCAAAAAAGACACTTATGTAATGTACTTGTTATTATAGATACCAATTCCAGATGCAAATGGGCTGGTTCAAAATGCAACACAACATATTAACGGTACTTATACAGGATTGTCATCATCTACTCTTCTAAGTAATCTCTATTCAAACTACAGTCATGATTATTCAAGTCAAGGAGTAATGACTGATTTTGCAAGTGTTTTCGGCGTATTATTTAGCGGTGTAACTGGTATAATGGCCGGAGCTAATATGAGCGGTATTTATCAAACAAAATTTTTAAACAAAATATTAACATCACCTATTGTACAATTCAATGTTTGAATATTTAATGATTATTTTTGCAGGTGAATTAAAAAATCCAGGAAGGAACATTCCACAGGGAACTTTATCAGCAGTATTATTTACATTTATATGTTATATTCTTTTGTCTATTCTTACAGCCGCAAGTACAAGTCGATTTTTATTGCAAAATAATTTTATGTATATGATGCCAATTAATATTTGGCCACCGTTTGTAGCAGTTGGTATATTAACGGCAACGTTTAGCGCTGGTTTAAGTAATTTGATAGGCTCAAGTAGAGTTTTAGAAGCACTAGCGAAAGATAACGTGTTCGGTGAGTAAATAGAAATCTGAATGTTTTTATATATTTCTAATAAATTTTTATATATTTAATATTTGTAGGATCTGGATTAAATTTTATAACGCAAGGGACGTGGAAAGGAAATCCAATTGCTGCAGTTCTAACATCATGGACTTTAGTACAAACAATTTTGTTAATTGGCTCTTTAAATGTTATTGCTCAGATTAATTCGGTATTATTCTTGTTGAGTTATTTGGCTACGAATTTGGCTTGCCTCGGATTGGAGCTTGCAAGTGCTCCGAATTTCAGGTACCTTTCATCGTAGATTTATATTCGTTTACAATCTATATATATATATATATATATATATATATATATATATGTATATATTTTTAAACAAAGTAATTGATATCTCTGCATTTTTTTTTTTATAGACCAACGTTTAATTATTTTACATGGCATACGGCAACAATTGGACTTCTTGGTACATTAATAATGATGTTTATTATAAATAGTATCTATGCTTCCAGTAGTATAATACTATGTTTAATTTTAATTATCGTGCTGCATTTGTTTTCTCCAAGTAAAAATGCTCCCTGGGGAAGCATATCTCAAGCACTTATATTTCATCAAGTTAGAAAGTATTTATTAATGTTAGACTCCCGGAAAGACCATGTAAAATTTTGGCGACCGCAGATGCTATTAATGGTAGCTTCTCCACGATCAGCGTGTCCACTTATAGATTTTGTAAATGATTTGAAGAAAGGTGGACTTTATGTAATAGGACACGTGAAAATCGGAGAATTTTTAGGTCAGAATATTGATCCCGCTATAGAAGAATATCCCCATTGGTTAAGTTTAGTCGATCATATGAAAGTAAAAGCATTTGTCGAGTTAACAGTCACGAAAACTGTACGCGAAGGATTACACCACTTAATCAGAATATCTGGAATGGGAGCAATGAAGCCAAACACAATTGTTCTTGGTTTTTATGATGAGGAGGCACCAATAGATTTTTTTAAAGATTCTCAGTATGCAACAGATATATTTGAGAATGTTTCAACATTATCGAATAGTACCGCATTTCCTCTAAGGCAGATAAACGGAGAAAAGAATCTGGATCCAATACAATATGTAGGAATGTGCTCAGATGTTTTGAAAATGAAGAAAAATCTGTGTTTATGCAGAAATTTTCACACGTTAGATAAATTACAAATAACCAAGTAAGTGTACGATTAATTTTTTACAAGTTTGGTGTCATTGTGTTATTTTTGTTGTATATGTTACTCTTTTCTTTTTCTTTTTTTCAGGAATTCTTCTTTGAAATATATTGATGTATGGCCAGT
The DNA here is from genome assembly GCA_951804975.1 of Anthophora plumipes. NCBI lineage: Eukaryota > Metazoa > Arthropoda > Insecta > Hymenoptera > Apidae > Anthophora > Anthophora plumipes. Next base: position 11,512,582 of record OX638123.1, on the reverse strand, counting down.
TAATTTTTTCCAACCTACTGATCAAGATCCATTCGATACAACATCCTTATTTATGCTCCAACTTGCATGCATTATTAATATGGTACCTGCATGGAAAAATTTGCATCTCAGGGTGTTCCATTGTGAAATTTTAGATAGTAATGCAAGCTTGAGTATTTCAGATTCACAAAATTCGATTAGCGAATTTTCACGAATTTCTAATGAACATCGTATAAGAAAACTGTTAAATATGCTAAGAATATCCGCATCTATAAAGAAAATTCCTAATTGGGAAGCACAAGTACGCGGATTGAAAGGTAGATCTCTCATTGAATCAAGACTCGAAAGTCAATACGAGTCGAGCGCCGAGGGTAGCGCTAATATCCTGAGCAACGTTTCACGTGCATATATTTTAAGGTGAATATTATATCTTAATATTTCGTATATTTTATATTCAATGGAACTGTTGATTAATTCCATTGTATCTTTAACATATTCACTTTATTCTTTCAGTGTAAATCAATTAATTATGGAACATTCTTCTCAAACTGCTACGACGTTTATTTATTTGCCTGGTCCACCGGTATCAAATACATGGGATGAAAATGTTATGTATCGTCAGTATCTTCAGCTACTAACAGAGTTAACTGCAGAATTACCACCCACAGTATTAGTGCACGGTGTTAGTGCTGTTACATCGACAACACTATAATGAAATTGTAAATATAGGAATAGAAGTGCTTATTGTACAATTTTAGCAAAAGAAAGTATTATTTAACGAGTACCGTATATCTGACTTTAAATTCAAATTTTTCATAATTCTTATGTCTTTTGAAGAACGACTATTGGTATCCGAAAAAAGTGAAAAGATATGAAAAGTATTTTAGTTTACAATTATTTGTTTTACAATTTACGATAGTATAACGACCAACTCAGCAATGATAATGCTTTCTTATTACAAAAGGAAAACTTTAATATTGTAAAAAAGGAAAATATATAGTTTATTGCTGTGATAACGAATTCATTGTATAAGAGTTTTCAGGAGCGAGTATATTTTAAACGTCGACACAAGTCTTCACCGAGGAATATGTAAATTGTATCTTAACACATTCGTACATGGAACTATTTCTATATCAACTTTTTATACCGTATTTAATGTTAACATAAATATTAATTCAATAGCACTAATAAATATGAACGTAAAACTAAGAGAATTATTATTTTTATATATCTTGTAAATCAAACGAATATTCGCAATTACATCGTCAATAAATTATGTACGTATGTATTAACCTGTTTTATGCACACAATATTCCTATATTTGAAATATTGCAAAGTTCTTAAAGAAAATAGCACTTCTTTAATAAATATACAATAGATGTATCTAACAATGTTTCGAACATAGTAATACCGTCCAAATTTGGTGTTAGTGGAAAATTATGTAAGTTAAACGTGAGTTAGGTGGATTCTGAAAGAACGAAGAATTTAATTTATAAATTTCGACGCGTTTCGATCATTTCATCGATTCTGTGTATTTAGCTTGTTACAGGTTGTTCAAACTTACGTTGGTCGAAGATTATGCACAACTTAGACACGAGTTAAGTTAATTATTAGATATAAATTGAGTTTCCATGTGGAAATCGATTCTGGGAGAACACGAAGTGTTCAGTTTGTAAACTTCGACGCGTTTATCGTTGATATACACTACTGTCCCACAGATTTCGCGTCTGATTCTGTGTATTTAGCGTGCTATAAGCATTTTAAGCTTAAGTTAGTCAAAGATTACGTGTAAATTAGGTATTAGGTGAAAATTAACCGAATTGAGAAGAACGAACAATTTAATTGATTAATTTCGTCGCGTTTATCGTTGACGTGTACTACTGTTTCCTAAATTTCGCGTCTAACTTCGTGTATTCAATCTGTTAGACTCTTTAAGCTTAAGTTAGTCAAAGATTACGCGTAAGTTAGATATTAGGTGAAAATTAACCGAATTGAGAAGAACGAAGAATTTAATTTATTAATTTTGTCTCGTTTATCGTTGATATATATCACTGTGTACCAGTTTAGCGCCTGATTTTCCAGCTTATTCAGCTACTGGACTGTTTGAACTTATATTAATCGAAGATGATATGTAAGTTAGATACAAATTAAGTTAATACAAGGTGCAAATTAGTTTTCCACAGAAAAATTGATTCTGAAGAACAAAGGAACTAGCTTGTAAATTTCGTCGCGTTTATCATTGACATATACCACTGTCCTACAGATTTCACAGATACTTAGTTGAATATTTATAGAAAAAAAAAAAAAAGAAAAAACGATTGGACCAAATTTGGTGGAACAATTGTAAATAAAGAGCAGTAACTCAAATTGGTCTAGTTTCACGTGAAAAACACGAAATTCCTTTTTCCCAAGCAAAAAATATATATTTCCAATTCACAATTCATATTCACAATTTTTCTCCGATTTAAAAATTGCATTCCTGTTTCTTGTTATATTGTACATAACTCGTATAGTACAATCAACATTAACTTCTTCCTGTTTGCAACCAGTTTCCTCAAATTATGAGCAAATTAATAATTTACTCCTATCGAGTTTGAATAAAAATAAAATATTTCTTCATTTTAACATTATTATTCAATTTTTAATAGTTCAATAATAATTGAATGGATTCAGATTTTTAATAATGATTGTGAGGCAAGATATAGAATAGTTAACCAATATTCTTTACTATTTTCGTGTCACACGCTACTATATATGTATGTGTATTATATCACTGTATCGCTATTAGTGATAGAAATAAAAATCCAGATCACTGGAAATTATTTACAACTATTAAACCACCAGCGAAATCTGCACACAAATGCTTTTGAATTGTTGAATAACATTGGTATGTACCTGCAGTCAATGTGGACTGCAGGTACGCGTAGTCCTTAGCTTGGTATCGCTTTCCAAAATTTTTTTTTTTTTTTTTTTGGAAAACGATACCAATTACCAGGTCCCACCACGTGGAGGTGACTAAGCAAGGGACCCTACAAAAATAAAGACCCTACTGGCAGCTCTCTTATTTTTTCAGAGATACGCGTTTGTCATTCGTAGCAAGGAAAATGGTAGCGTTATGAAAACATTCGTGTCTTTAAAATATAACAAATTCGCGGTGTAGAATATAAGAGTAGACTTGTATTTTATTTTTAATAGCAACGCGGATCATTTTCTCAAACAAAATGCAAAAATTCGAAGATTCGAAATATTCGATACACTCTCTTACAGAAGAGTTAAACAGAACAATTAATCGCGGTCGTAATGAAAGGTAGTGAATATTTTATTTAATTCGCTACGAATGAGTCGCGTATCTCTATAAGAAAGCGCACACATAGTATTTGGTATAATGTTCTATATTAGAGCTATTTATTTTATCTTATGAATTATAAATGTACGCATCCCACGATGTCCATCGGCGGATGAATAAATTATTTTCTAATCTTTTATTCGAAATTATTTTACCTTATAAACTAATACATATTAAAAATAAATACTCATGTCATATCACTCTCTTCCATCCCTTATTTTATAACACTCTCAGACTAGTACAAATTAAAAATAATTGTTCATATCATATCCCATTCTTCCATCCCTTACTCTATAATAATTACAGACCAGTAGAAACTAAAAATAATCACTTTCTTCCATCCCTTATTTCATAACACTCTCAGATCAGTACAAATTAAAAATAATCACTCGTTTCGTATCACATTCTTGCATCTTTTATCTTCTAATACGAAAATATTTAAATTAATTGCTGCTTTCTTATCGAGTGTATTAAAATTCATAAACTTTCTCACTTTTCATTTGACCACAAACTTTCGGTATTCTTTGACCCATTAATATTTGGCAATGATAAATTTTAACAAAGAATTCCATTGATTCCAAAATCCATCAGGTAGTAGAAAAGCTGTGAAAAAAAAAAATCGCGCGTGCGAAGTTCACAGTTTCGCGGTTGTATTTTAATTTCATTTTAAGTCTCAGAAGGAGACGTGCAAATTCGTGGATTTATTTAATTCTTCATGTTAGAATGAGTCTAAGTTTAAATAGAATCCTTTTTGAAATGTTTTAGGGGAAGATTTTATCAAAAAAGGAACGCGATATATAAAAAAAAAGCAAAAATGGAGGAATTCTCGAATCTCTATTCTTTCTTTCGATACACTAATGAAGCTAACTTTCGATAGAAAAATACAAAAAAAAAAAAAGAAAAAACGCGAATGTAATCTAGTCAGCAAACGGAATGGGGATGAAGCTAGTATCAATTTGATTATTTATTGCGAATACTACTTGGGGTATTTTAATGGGCGGGTACTTTTTGCGAGTACAGTGGAGCTCTTTGGAACAGAGCTCGTCTTCGAACTCCAGTGGATCCAGCTCATATTTGAGCTTAAAAACTACGCATGCATAGCACATAGAACCAAATCACCAAAGAACCCAAAAAATTTTCACTCACCAACCGCAGATTTCACGGTTGGTTGCTGGATGTCCTCTCATGGTCCTCTCATGGTCCTCTCATGGTCCACTGGTCCCTCCATAAGTAGAATTCCCTTGGCCTTGGATCATCGAGACTCACGCAATGTGAGTAGCTGTGGAGTGGGCCGCGCGAAAATTCGTACGTTTCCCGCGAATTTTAATTTTTCAGGGAAACCGCGATTTTATTAAAAAAAAAAGAAAAGAAAGTGAAGTTAAATGTAAAAGCAAACGCGATGTATAAAAAGAGCAAAAGGGGGAAGTGTTCTCCATTCTATAACGAAGCTAAATTTCCCGAATAATATACGCAACACTAATTTATATAAAAATAAAAAGCAAGTGAAACCGAACGCGAGAAAGGGAAGAAGCTAGTACTTGTAAAGACTCTAATAAATATATATATAGTGAATTTAAGCGGTAAACTACTAGATAATTTTAATTGACGATGAGGATTCTCCACGAGTACCATTTGTACTCGTGACAGTGGAGTTCATTTATGAACTCAGTTTCAAATTTTCATGCATAAAATATTCCCAAATACCAAGCACCAAAAAATAAAAAAGAAAATTCATGTGACTCACCAACCGTAGATTCTTACGGCTGGTTATTAGGCTCCATCAAGTCCATGGTCTTTGGATAGTCCTTGGCACAACTCACAAAATGTGAGTAGCTGTGGAATGGGCCGCGCGAAAATTCGTACGATGTTTTTCGCGGATTTTAATTTTTGGGGGAAACGCGATTTTATTTAAACTCCCGATTTTATAATTTCGCGTAAAAAAGAAAGAAAAGAAAAAGTGAAGTGAAACTCTAAACTTGAATATGAAAACTCGCCGAAAATTAACGTGAAGCTAATGAAACAAATGCTGTAAAACGCGAAAAAAACTATATACGAGTGAAGCTACTATAATATACGGACGCGATCGTTGGAAAATTCGATTTTTAATTCGAACGTGAAGCTAATTCGAACGTTTTAATCATGGGTGGGCATTCTGCACGAGTGCAATGGCACTCGTGGCAGTCGAGTTCGTATTTGAACTCGTGGGAATCACAATAGACATACACAAAATATTCAACTAACTACTAAAAATCAATGCATGCAACTGAAATTTTAATATCAGATTAGTAAATGATCGAATAGCAGTGAAAAGTTTGGAAAGATCTCAAATAGATAGAAGACATGAATATAATATTGATTGATAGTAATGAAATAAAATATTAAATGTAAAAAATACGTTGTAACAGAGAAAAGATGTGTTAACGAAAGTTGAATTTGGATTCAATGTTAAATTTAAGAATAAGTTGTAACAGAAAAGTGTTTAATTAGCAAAATCGCAACTTCAAATTATAAATAAATTTATAATCAAAGCAAGGAGTAAGAAGTAGTGAGAGAAGGTCAAATTTGTTCTAATAATTACTTATTTGTTATAAAATGGAACAATAAAATGAAATATTGTTTAATTTGTTTAAGTAAATAAAAAAAAAATTATTATAGAAAGTTGTAATGGTTAAAGTTGAAGTATTAATTGTATTTAAGGTTCGAAATAATTTAGAAATATTTAATGTCCATTAATAATTGTATAATTATTATAAATATTTAGGAATATTGTTATGTTGTATTAAAGTAAACAAAGAATTTTATAAATTCAAATAATATTCCGAATTGTCTTTAGAAATAATTTAGAAATATTCAATGTCCATTAATAATTGTATAATTATTATAAATATTTAGGAATATTGTTATGTTGTATTAAAATAAACAAAGAATTTTATAAATTTTTTTAATAATATTCCGAATCGTCTTTGGAAATAATTTAGAAATATTCAATGTCCATTAATAATTGTATAATTATTATAAATATTTAGGAATATTGTTATGTTGTATTAAAATAAACAAAGAATTTTATAAATTAAAATAATATCCCGAATTGTCTTTAGAAATAATTTAGAAATATTCAATGTCCATTAATAACTGTATAATTAGTATCAATAATTAGGTGTGATGCATTAAAATAATCAAAGAATTCTATGATTTAGAATAATATTCCGAATTATCGATTTAATTTTATTATAAAAATAAAAATTTATAATTTTAATAATATCGATGGTTTGTATTAATTGTTAAATTAATAATTTATTATTTAGAAATGTTTTATAAGAAGGTAGAGTGTGTATAAGGTGGACATAGGCTAACTAGTAGCCCTCGACCACCTTATTCACAACTCAAAACCTTATGATAGAAATTTAAGAGATCCGTCTAGATCGACGATCAAAGGAGAAATGACTTCTCGAAAGGTTGTCAAGGTCCCACGACACCTTCGGTTCGTTCAACCGAATGTTATGACTAAGGACAAGCGAACTCTGACAAATGCATGCTTCAGTTGCAATATTTTAGTATTGTTACATTCTTACAATTTATTTAATTATTATTATTTAAGTGTTAATTTATGCTTTTAACAATTCCTTACAACACCACGTATTATTATTTATACATTTTTAGAATTTTCTTTAATAAAAAGTTAGATTTTAACGTTCTTATTATTTATTTTTGCTGGAATAAGGTTTTTAATAATTAAAAATCAGGTGTACCTGTGAACAACAATTAAAAATAGCCAAAGTGAAGATAACATTGTTATGTTGAATAATTTATTATGCGGTTTAAGTATTTATTCAACGTTTGTTACTTGTAATATCACGAAATAATTTATATAATAAATTTTCTCTATTTATACTAAATTTCAATTTTATAACAATTAAAAATTAGATTGTCCTGTTGTCGATTATTAGAAATAGCCACAGTAAAGATAAAATTATTAGATTTAATTAATTTATTATGTGAATTAAATGTTTATTCAACGTTCGTTTCTTGTAATATCACCAAATAATGTATATTATAAATTTTCTCTATTTACATTGAATTTAAAGTTCGTAATAATTAAAAATCAGATTGACCTGCTGTCAATGATTAGAAATAGCCAAAGTGAAGATAAGATTATTATATTAAATAATTTATTATGCGGATTAAGTATTTATTCAACGTTTGTTACATGTAATATCACGAAATAAATTATGTAATAAATTTTCTGTATTTACATTGAATTTAAAGTTCGTAATAATTAAAAATCAGATTTTTGTGGTCAAAAATTAAATAATAGCCATAGTGAGGATAAAATTATTACGTTTAAATAATTCTTTACATGAATTAAATGTTCATTCAACGTTTCTTTATTATAATATCGTAAAATATTATAAAATACATTTTCCTTATAAAATTAAAATTTAAGATTCATAACTATTAAGAATTACATCGACTTATGGCCATAGGATTAAGAATAATCAATGTTAAAAAAGTTGTTTATGTTAAATAACTATTCTATTATAAAATTATTTATAAATTATTATGCAAATTAAATGTTTACTCAATCGTTTGCTTATTGCAAAACCGTGAAATAATTCATATCATAGATGAATCTTCCTGTACAGAAAATAAAATCTACAGGAAATGTATCAACAACGTGCATTTCATCGGCAACGTTTATTTCGAAAACACAGGATTTAAATAAATTTGATTAAATTCGCAATTTCTTATTCTCCTGAGGCAAACGATTTTAATTATGCATGTGTACATTGATTTTTGAAAGTCAAGAATGTAGTACAAGCGTTTTGCAGAGAATACAAACGTCGTTTCACCGGTACGTTAAGTACATTTCTAAAAGACAAGAGATAGAAAAAGTACTCGAGATACTTGATCTAAACTTGCGTATATACTAAACGTCTTCTAAAACTTCAACACCAATGCAAATACTTAACAAAGCATTACGCTGAATAATAAGTTTCTACACCGTTGGAAAACTAACACGTTTTAATTTCATCTTAACGAGTGTTGTGCAATTGACGCTCGTTTGGAACATTAATTTCTCTTCGGTGAAATTCGTGTAATTAATGGTTACCTATTATGTTTTGCCTCTTTACCTATTATAAAGCACAACCGTGAATTTTACAAATGCATTCTCACTTATGCGTACTCTGTACTCTCCGTTACTCGTTAAACGTGAGTCTTAATTAAGAACTAGAAAATTAATATTATTCCTAATTCTGGACCACAATGTATTATTTGTTATATTAATTTCCATAGATGTCTAATTAAAACGTGGAACGTGGAAAGTCTTTTATATGTGGTGCTGTAAAAAGGTAAGTAATCACATTTTCGTTGAATCTATTTTTTCTTGTTTTATTAAATTAACTATTGGTATTTAATTGTTATTTAACACGTTTACGCCAGTATTTACAGTCTCACGAATTCGAGAATTATTAATTTTTAAACTTTCGAAATCAATTTTGTTGATTTATATATATATATATAATTACTTATAGATATTTATATATATTTTTTTTATTCATACTATTTATTTTTGTGTTTTCAAGCTGTTACCCTAGCCGTAGAATTTCTAAGTTAACAAGTTGAAAAATGTCAAATGAAAATTATAATAAAATTAGTATTTAATTGTTATTTAATATGTTCACGCCAGTATGTACCATCGGTGGTTCAAAGGAAGCTAATGAATGTACGGTAGAACCTTGTTTATCTGAACAATTCGAAGAACAAGGCAGTTGGGATAATAAAGGCTTACCAACTATTCCTACTCGTTATATCATAAGTTTCCATGATTACACTATCTATGGTTTCGCGATGGATGCATTGGATGCTTTAAATATAGCCATACAATGGTTTCAAATACAGTCAGAATCGAATGCAACTCGTTCAGAAGACCTTAATCGTTTAAAGAAACTCGCAAGTGTAAAGATTTCAAATAAAACTTAATTATTTTCATCAACTATACTATTTACTATTTTTCTGAATGAAAACCTAACCTCTTCGTTACGATTTTTATTGTTATTAAGAATTAAATACTTTGTAACTGAATATCACGATTTTTCCAGCATTTCTAACTAATGTTTGCGATTTCTAGAACGAGTCTTTAAAATATTCAAGGAAAATTCGCAAAAATGAAGAAGTGACAAAAGTTTCGATGATACAGCGTATAGTAGTTGAGATTGGCGCGTAATTTAAATAATTCTAATCATAGAAATGTATTACCAGAAAACGTGATTACTGTTGTCATACACTTCTATGGAGATCTGAGCAAGAAAGAATTATAGAGATGTTTAGCTACCTTGTTTCAAAGCTTTAAACGCGTTTTTCTCGAAAACAAACTTCTTAAACTGGGCGTATCGATAATTTAGCGAACTTTCAAACGATTTGCTTCGAATTTTCAACTTTATAATTAGTTTCCACTGATTCTCCACATTTTTTCTTCAAGGACACACTATTTGGTAACAAAGTATTCGTTTAGAAAATCCTTACGTGTCGTTGAACCTATTATCTCGTAGTTTAAGAAAATCGAGTAACGTTTCATTTCGGAATTTTTACAAATCCGTGGAAAATTAGTTGGAAAATTACAGATCCCTTTATTTTCTATAAATTTTTGACATACAATGTCTAAGATAATGAATACTTTCAAACTTTCAGAGAAAGTGTTTCAAAAAGTACATTCTCTACGAGTATCAAAGATCGTTAAAAAAGAAATCAATTTCGTTAAGAACAAACTCCTGAAGATAGCCTTTGTATTCAGCTGTCACCGTGCTTTTCCCCTCCTTAAGAATATACATATGTAGATGAACGAAACGTGATACAGAACGTACCGATTGCATACAAACAGCGAAACAGATTTTCCTCCTTTCGTTTGTAAACGTTGATGCGCTACTTGGTACGCGAAATTAGATAAGAAACTATCCGATATAACTTGTCACAGTCATAGCCCAATAATTTGCCGTAAAGAAAATCATTCATAGGAATACATGCCGTCCTATTGAGTTTCGCCGATAAATCATCTTGCTAGAAAGTTTAATCACCTTACAGGTAATAAGTACACGGAAAAGCTACACATAAATGCACTGCAAAACGTTTCTAATGACGAACTTATGATATATATATATATATATATATATATATATATATATATATATATATATATATATATATATATATATATATATTATATATTATATATTATATTTATATATATATTACAATAAATGTGATTAATCCAGTGATTATGTAAAGGGTGTCCCAAAATTCACGCAAGATTTGAATTTCGCGCCATTTGTGCGTTATTTTCCAAATAACGTTTATTGCTACTACTACAAATTATTAAATATTTCAAGTTTACTTATTTAGATATATTAGACTGAAGTTTGGTAAACGTGATAAAAGTCCATAATTAATCAAAATTCGTCCAGTTTACGTAGCTGTTTGATAACAGTCTAATATATCTAAATAAGTAAACTTAAAATATTTAATAATTTGTAATAGTAGTAGCAATAAACGTTATTTGGCGCGAAATTCAAATCTTGCGTGAATTTTGGGACATCCTTTACATAATCACTGGATTAATCACATTTATTGTAATACATATACACACACACACACACAATATTCTCAATTTGTCGTAACCAGCAATACATATTATGCAAATTGAGACTGTCATGGTTAGTAAAGGTAGCTTCATCGGTGAACAGTATCAAAGAAAGAAATTTTTCATCCATTTGTATTCTATGCAGAGCTCACAGACAAAATACGACGCGATTCATAAAATTCGTACCGTGTAAGTCTTGATGGAGAGTAATATGATGTAGATGAAATGTATACAACGTTTTTTCATATGATTAAAAATAATAGCAACATTCAAGATGGATATAGCTATTGCTCCACTCTGTACATACACATATTGAGATTGATGAAAATTCTAAGTAGAAACGTTTATCGAATTACTCGTTAGGAATGACACGTGTTTCCTTGTACTCGTTAAATCCACTCAAAGTGATTTTGTACACTGTTGCTACACCTGTTATGGAAAATGTGCAGAAGAAGCAACGTAGAGGGAAATGCAACGGGCAGAAGAACTGTAACGGTAGGTAAAACTGTGAAACTTGATGCAGCTTCACTCATTACGCTAATATGGCGTTGATTATGCAAATTGAATAGTCTCGATGATATATCGTATACGAGACTGTAGGAAATATCTTTCAACCGTATTAATAAAGTAGAATCTTGGTAACTTTCAAATCTCCGTAAGATCAGAGTTTTTCCTTCTTTTCCTTCCGTATTGCTGTAAAAATCTCTATAAATCGAAATGGAAGTTTCAGTAATCGTTTTATAATACTGATTTTTTATATCCTTGAAGTATATTGTTAAGGTTTATCAGTTTGAACAATTTTTCTTTATATGTTGTTGAATAGCCAATCATTAAGTCGCAGAGTTGTTCTGCAGATGAACTCTGCAGTGTCAAAGACAAATGATTCATATAGGATCTTTCAATAAGAGCGATAGAATTTTGAATTGGAATGAAACGAAAAGTATGGGAGATAATCTAGTACTTGCTACTTTATTTTAAAGTACATTCGATGGCATTATACATATCATATGAAGTATTTTTCACAAGTTTGCAATTTTGTGCAGGCTAAAGATAAGAAGACAAAGGAATTAAAAAAGGAAATGGAGGGAAGGAGTCCTGGGACCATCCTTAATCTTTAAATTGGTATTTTGTTCCAAGAAAACGGCCATTTGAGCAAGAAAATGTACTTTTAGTTCAATTATCGAAACGTAGAATAACATTTTTTAGAATACCAGATAGACAAGAGACGCATAATTTTCAAGAATAAAAAATTTTGTTCAAATTTTAGCAAATTTCCAAAACTAATCGGTTAATTAGTTCTCGAATTGTAATGGCTGCCGCTTTAGAGGATTCAGTTTTGAGGAGAGATGTGTTTGAATGGTTTGAAGGTAACAGTTCTAACAGTATTAACTTCCTTAAATTTATAGGACTTTGACTTTTCAGATATAAATGTAAAATTTTGTAAAATATACTCTGAAACCTCGAACACTTCTTAAATACCTAAAAAATATTTAAAAGAAAAATCGATTTATCTTTTTCTCTACTGGTTGCGTAAATTAAGTCATAAATGCGTGATGTCAGCAGATAAAGGAAATTACGCGGTCGTGACAGCGTCCGTCGAAGTGTTGAAACCGTTTTCTTGGAAAAAGGAAAGATAATGGTCAATAACAGTTTCGTGGCAGCAGGACATTTTTCACCACCACTTGCAGATGAAAAGGAAGAGATTAACCTGCAAAATACAGCAAAAATCCTGCATGTGTTATTTCCGCTAGCTCACCTGTTTCTATTCGACTTTGATCGCAATTATTAACCTAATATTGATACTAAAGCAGGACACTTTTCGCTACCATTTTCAAATGAAAAGGAAGAGAACAACTTGTACAATCCAGCAAAAATCCAATTATTAATCTCCATCCGTTCATAGCAATATCACCAAGCTACACTCTAACGCTTAACGAGTACTCGCTATCAATTCTAGGAACTGAAACTACAAAATTTCAAAGTTCAATTTTTCCGCTATTGTTCTTTTTTCAATACGAGCCGTGACACTGCGCGGACGATCGGATAAGGCTGAAAACGTAAGCGGAAGGAGTAACGGAGCATCGTGAGAGGCAAAGAGGAAAGGAAGCAACAAGCGCAGCATGAGGAGGGGAGCATCAACGTGGTTCCCGTGGAACAGGCATCAAGCAAAGACAGCGGCAGCACTCGCGTGCTCTGCTCTTCACATTGCCGATCCTTTCTGTATCGTCTCGACTGTACAGTACCGGTTAGACAGTCACGTAGTGGCCACAAGTGCTGTGTGAACTTACCTCCGGAGGACTTTAAACTGCTCGTTCTTTCTTTCCTCTCTTTCCTTCTCTTTTTTCTTTTTCTTCCTTTTTTTCTGCAATCGACACGCAACTGGTTTCAGGTATCGTCCGCTGGTCATGTTCACGTGAGTCTTCTTTTGCGAGCCGTCGGGGAATCCTGTCTTTCTCTTAATCGTTCATCAACCGAACCGGGTAAGCAACATCCTGAACCTTTACTTAACGTATATGTAGCTGACAAGTCGCGTTACCGGTAGTAAATACGATTCTGCAGTTTTCCGACACCGGAAGTTACACTGCAATGGGATATCAAATGTGAAACATATTGATATCTACTTTTAAAGAATTCTATTGGTATCTATCGAAATCTACTAAATTCTATTATAATCTATCCGAGATTGATAAATCTATTGTATTCTATTGATATCTATTGAAATCACTCAAAGTCTACCGATCTCGATTTAAACCTACCTATGTTTGCTAAATTTTATTAAAATCTTCCGAATTCTATAGATGGGTACTGAAATGTGCTAAAATTCTACCTAATGAATGTGAAGCAAGCCCTAGTGTCGTTACAAGTTTAATATAAAGTTATCTGACATGTAAGAAGCATTAAAAAATTATCCTAAAAGAGAGGATGATTCTAAAATGAGCCTGAAATGAACTTAGAATTATTTAAAAAAAAAAATGATTCGTTCTAGGACCTCGAAATACAGATGTCTACTGAAATATACTAAAATTTACTTAATGAATGTGAAAAACAAGCCTTACTGTTGTTACAACTTTAATATAAAATTATTTGACACATAGGGAGCATTAAAAAATTATTCTGAAAAAAAGAATAATCCTAAAATGAGCCTAAAATGAACTTAGGATTATTCTAAAAAAAGAGAATTATTCATTCTGGAGCCTCGAAACACAGACGTCTACTGAAATGTACTATTAATGCATGTGAAGCAAGCATTAGTGTTGTTACAAGTATAGTATAAAATTATCTGACACATAAGAAGCATTAAAAAATTATCCTAAAAGAGAGAATGATTCTAAAACGAGCCTGAAATGAACTTAGAATTATTAAAAAAAAAAAAAATGATTCGTTTTAAAACCTGGAAATACGGACGTCTACTGAAATGTACTAAAATTTGTTTAATGAATATGTAGCAAGCCTTGTTGTCGTTACAAGTTTAATATAAAATTATCTGACACATAAGAAGCATTACAAAATTATCCTAAAAAAGAAAATGATTCAAAAATGAACTTAAAATTATCCTAAGAAAGAATGATTCAAATGTAAAATAACATTAAGATTATCAATTACAAAGAGATGTGTGCACGCCTATTTAGAGCCACGATTGATTTCAATAGTACTGCAAAATATCAGTCAAAATACGTAGTTACGGTATATCCAGATATAACATACATATACGTAAGTTTGAAAAGCGCGCGGAAAAGAAAAACTCAAATTGATAAATTTAATTCTTTGGATATTGTAATAAAAGTCACGAAGAAATTTCTGAAACGTAGAATTATAACTTTGAGTAAATTTTAAATGAAAATTTCAAGTATTTTGATACATTTGGGACATATATTTGTATTTATTTCTATCGTGCGTGTGGAATTCGATAACGAACGGTTTTCATTATTTATAATATTCGTTAAATATTATATAGGATCGCGATTGCATTTGAAAAACGCTTTGCAATGCTACATAACATTTCGAATTCATTGGCGAACACGTCAATTAAATGCTGAGGCACAAGCTGAAACGATTCCGTGCGCTTACTCGTACCATGAAGCGTGAAGTATGAAAATATCAAAGTAGTATGAAAAAAGGAAAAAGAACTGTACTTCAACGAGCATTTCGATACTATCAATAATTAATATTCTGGCTATGGTTAATTCCCGAAACTAATCGATAATACGATCGATTCGTAAGGGTGATAATTGACGTTGAGAAATGATCCTTGAGATACAGATTCATCATTCATGTACTATTTAGAATAAATTTCTGACGTACCATTGATGTTCAATTCTTGTAAATTTATGTAAAGGAAAGCATTGTAACGAGAAGTAATGATTGTACTGAGTTGTATAAATAGTTCAATATTTACAATACGTTAGAAATATACGAATTTTGACTTTTGATAATTTTCAAAACTAACTGAAAATATTGTCGATTCGTAAGGATAATAATTGACATTGAGAAATGATCTTTAAAATACAAATTCATTTTTCATGTAGTATTCAGAATGAATTTTCGACATAGCGTTTCCTTTGTAGGAAACAATTGGATTGTGAGAAGTAAAGACTATACTGAGTCGTATAAATAGTACAATATTTACAATGTGTTATAAATATAGAAATTCTGACTTTTGATAATCTCCAAAACTGAAAATATTGTTAATTTGTAAGAATAATGACGTTGAGAAATGATCTTTGAAATAGAGATTTATTTTTCAATTAGTAATTAAAATAAATTGGTAAACATAGAGTTTAAATTTCATATTCTTGTGAATTTATGCGAAGGAAAGCATTGTAATGAGAAGTAATGATTATACTGAGTTGTACAGATATTTCAATATTTACAATGTGTTATAAATATAGAAATTCTGAATTTTAATAATCTCCAAAACTGAAAATATCGTCGATTCGTAAGAATAATGACGTTGAGAAATGATATTTGAAATAGTTATTCATCTTTCACGCAGTATTTAAAATAAATTGGTAAACATAGAGTTTAATTTTCATACTCTGGTGAATTTATGCGAAGGAAAGTATTATAACGAGAAGTAATGATTGTACTAAGTAGTATAAATATTTCAATATTAATAATACGTCAGAAATACACAAATTCTGCCTTCTCCAAAACTGATCGATAATACAATTGATTCGTGAGGATAATAATTGACATTGAGAAATGATCTTTGAAATACAGATTCATCTTTCACTCAGTATTTAAAATGAATTTCTGACATAGAGTTTAATTTTCATATTTCTACAAAATTATTGCAAAGGAAGAAACTGTACTGTGAAAAGTAAAAATCGTATCGAGTGGTATAAATATTTCAATTTTAACAAATATATATATTTTGACTTCTGATAATCTTCAAAGCTAATCGAAAACACGATCGATTCGCAAGGATAATAGTATCCTTGAAATACACAGTATTTACCATAAATTTTCGACAAAGCGTTTCTTTTGTAACAAAAAAAAAATTGCACTGCGATAATTAAAATTTATACCGATTCGCCTAAATGTTTATCAGAACCAAGGGATTAAATACGATTAAGGTATACCACATAAGTGAAGATTGGTATAAATATTTTAAAATTTATAATACTCAATATATCTTCTGACAACTTCTGACTTCTGATAATCTTCAAAGCTAATCGAAAACACGATCGATTCGCAAGGATAATAGTATCCTTGAAATACACAGTATTTACCATAAATTATCGACAAAGCGTTTCTTTTGTAAGAAAAAAAATTGCACTGTGATAAGTAAAGTTCGTACCGAGTCGTATAAATGTTTATCAGAACCAAGAGATTAAATACGATTAAGGTATATCGTGTTACCATACTCTTCGATGTCTCAGAATAAACATTCAACACGCTGTTGGAAAAGAAAAGAGACATAAAGTACCTTGAACTCGCAAATAAAAGGTCAAGAACGAACATTGCCAGTTATATTCGTTGCAAATATCGCCGGTATTCGAGGAAAGGTGGAAAGACTGGTCAACTTGCTATATAGGGTGCTTTCAATACCCACGTGCTTTACAGAAATGGCAATAACCAATGGAACCAGTTATAAATCGGTCGTGAACGTTACCACTGTACTTTGTGAATCACCAAAGAGAAGCTTGGTCAAACACCACACCTAGAAATCTATATAACTAGTTCATTTCAGAAATGTATCCGTCATTTACCATTCGATAAATTACGATATTGTAGCTCAGGTTTCCATGCATTTGTAGAAAATGAAAACAACCAGGAAATTAAAAGGAACGAATAGTAGAAAGGTATTCGATATCGAAGTAGACGTTGTATACTACTGGATATATTTATATTACATCGCTCGAATATCAAACGTGTTATCACATATACCTGTTTTATTTAGCTGTATTTAGTACTAGGAAAGCACAGAGTGGTTTCAAGATTGAAGTATCTATTTGATACTAAACCTATCAACGATTTATGTGTACCTACTTATAACGTGACTGAAATTTTAATCCCCTGAAACTATTAAATAGAATTTTTTAGTGATTTACAGTCTATCGAAAATGTTTTTACCAGAAAAATTCTCAAGTATCGGGAATTTTCTAAATATCACACTTTTAATTGTGTGTTTTTGATAGCTTAGGATTTATAGAATGATTTATGAAAATTTCAGTTGCTTGGAAGTGTAGAAATTTTGGTAGTTTTTAAGAATTCTCGTTTTAATTGCTACGAAGTTTATTATAATAATTTTATCTAGAATTTTGCATAAAATTTACTTTCGTTCGTACCAGTGATCGTTATTTTTAACATGTATATTTACGCATCGTCGTGTACAAAGGAACCGTTAAGTAACAGCGCGTGCAGGAATTATAAAGCGTATGATAGGTTTATTACACTTCGGTATAATAAAAGATAGATTGATAAGCAATAATGTGTGTAATAAGACAGAAATGGGTATTTATTGTACGTGGAAAAATTTCAATCGCTGCTTGGAATATTATGTTTCACGTAAGTTAATGACTGGTACAACATAATAAAGTAGCAAGCGTTAAAATTCTGTAGAAATGAATATAGAATCGTAAAGAATTTTTAATACTCGATATTGTACACTTCAGCCAGTAAGTGTTCCATTTGTAAAAGTTCCACGGTGAATGTGTGAGTAACGTGGATAGTAACCTCAGAGAAGTGAATGGACATTTACGCGGAACTGTGAGCATTAGAGAGATTCGTCTTCCTGTGAGAATGACTGTTGATCGTGACTGTTCGTTATGTGAGAATTATTGAATGTGAGAATTGTAAGGAAGTGTTCGAAATATGGCTCATTCGAATGGAATAAAATTATTACGTAAAAGAGGGTTAAGAAGTTACGTTATCTAATGTATCGATCATTTTAACAAGTGTTGAACAATTCCTATTTTATAAAGTGAATAATTAAATGTAGATCATTAAAATGAAAAAATGTGGTGGCCTTTAAATTTTTATCAGGAAAATTTATCTTATTGACGATTCACAGTGAGATAAACTTAACTTTACATTTATGTATTGCTGTTTGAAGAAATTTTGTATTAATAATTAACGTTTTAGTATTTTAAATCAATTAAAATTGACAAATATAGCCCTCTTTAAATTTTTATTAGGAAAATTTATTTCATTGACGATTCACAATGAGATGAATTTAAATTCACGTTTATGTATTGTTGTTTGAAGAAATGTTTTACTAATAATTAATGTTTCAGCATTTTAAATAAATTAAAATTGAAAAATGTAGTGGCCTTTAAATTTTTATTAGGGAAATTTATTAAATTGATGAATCAGAATAAGATAAACTTAAATTTACATTTATGTATTGTTTGAAGAAATGTTTTATTAATAATTAATGTTTCGGTATTTTAAATAAATTAAACGTAAAGAAACGTTGGCCGCCTTTAAATTTTTATCAGGAAAATTTATTTTATTGACGAATTATAGTAAGACAAATTTAAATTGACGAATAATTAATGTTTCAGTATTTTAAATTAATTAAAATTAACAAATGTGGCCGCCTTTAAATTTTTATCAAAAAAGTTTATTTTATTGACGAATCATAGTAAAATAAACTTAAATTCACATGTATGTACTTCTGTTTGAAGAAACGTTTTATTCAATTAATATTTCAATACTTCAAATAAATAAAAATTCCTGAATAAATGTTAATATCTTCTTAACTTTAATATATTAAATATTAATTCTTTAATATTTTAATTAATATTTAATTTTAAATATTTTGAAATATTTTCTCAAATTCAACATTTTGATGTTGTCACCTTGAAATCTCGAAGATATCTCTTTATTAGACAAAACACGTATCAATTATAAAATATCTATTTCAAAATAAACAAAATAAACTCTATTTGAAAACATTTGTTTGAAACAGCGAATTGTTCGAAAGATAATTGCACGGATAAGCTAAAAATGGGACACCTTGGTATGTACATAGAAGATTTCGCAATTTTCTGTGACAACTAACAGATAAAGACGGAAAATGATGAATTCAGTGCAGCACACCGCAACGTTGCATCCTATTACGTTAATTTTCCTCTTTTTTCTCTCTCATGCGCTCCGTTGCATTCAGGAAGTGCATTTCCACTTTCTGTTAAATCGATACGGTGATGTAGAAATTAGAATTTCTCGTGATTCACGAAATATAATATCGAAATATCGTATGAATCGTGCCACGAGTGTCAAATTGGACAGATCGATAAAATCGCTCGAATTCTAACGAAATAAGACCATAAGTGAAGAGAATTCGTGCACTGGTTACAGATCCAACAAATTGGATTTCCCAACTCTATTTCCCGATTCTGATTAAGACGAAATATTCGTATCGTTTCGTAACAGAAAGGGCAAGAAAGTGTCTTCTCTCAGATTGTCATTAACCCCTTAATCTACGATTTCTTTTGCCAATTATACATTTAACCCATTGACCTATGATTTCGTTTATTAATTACACATTCTAGCATCAGCTGTTTACTGTTTTCATACGGTTTTACATACAAAACGCTAATGTATTATAGATTAATTACAATTAACAATCCTCACAGCTTTATAAATTACAAGGAAGATTAGAATTAAAATTAATGTTTGTTACTAATATAACTATTTTTCTCGAATCTCAACTAGGATCTGTGTCACGAGTCTAACTCGTTATTATAGGGCAAGGGGTTAAGCTATTCACCTTTTTAACACTTTTACTACGAGCGCTTTTTCACCGAAATTCTCTCATTGAACGAAACACCGCGATAAAAGTGTACATACTGCGTGAAAATTAATACAAAAATCAATTAATCTCTTTGATAAATATTTGCTCTTTTATCGTTATTAGAATGCATCGTCTGTGAGAAACAAATGAAATTAAAGAAATATTTGAATAACCAAATTAGCAAGTCTAGTATTTCTTCACGATAATGCAAGGTGCATTGGATGTAAGACAAAAGCTGTTACAGTTTGATTAGGACGTTCTATCGCATCCTTCGTATTTTACAAATCTTGCACCATCCGATTATTATTTGTTTCTGTCATTAAACAATTTTCTCCGTGATAAACGGTTCCAATCCGTAAACGAAATCAGAAACGCACAATAAAAAAGAAAAATAACATAACTTTATTATTAATATTTCTTCATTATGTGGAAAAAATAGGAAAGTAACATAAAACGTAACTTATAAATCTTGTTTTTCAATCAAATAATATTTAAGGAAATTTAATGCGTCCAACAGATCATATTTCATGAACGAACGTAATTTGGTACAGAAATTACTACTGATTGAAAAAATTCTCTCACTGTCTGTTGATAGTCAGTGCATTTAATAAGTTTTCGATCATTGCGGATTTTTTTTAGTAACACCAAACATTTTCAATAAATAAATTACAATATAAATACTTCACGAATAACAGTAGAAAAATAAAATTATTTATCACTTGAAAAAAACCAAACAATATATATTATTGACTTTCAGTTTTTCAGGAAAACTTGAGTTTTATGGTTAGGTAAATTTTAACAAAAAATTAGTTAATCGGTTTCGGTTTTAATTGATTTGCAAGCTCTGTTACTGTCCTACGTTCTTCCTTCAACAGAATAAATATCTCACGTGGCTGTCATAAATATCCCATTTATTTTCTCTTTGTTAAACAAGTATGTATAACATAAAATATAAAATATATAATATATAAAAAATTGTATCAACCAGTTACAAAACAAATTTTGAAGTACTTGTACTGTAAATGTTTGATACAGTTTGAAAACCAGGCATTAGGTGTACAATCATTGGCCAAAAAATTAGGATTACTCACAATTTTCAACATTTTTCATATTTTTAGTCAAATTTCAAAGCCTGAATGTAGTTTAATAATAATTTATATCAATTACCGAGGTACACGCGTGCATGCTAATAATTTAAGTTTCTCTCCTTTTCATTGCAAAAAAATGTGCACAAACTTTACATCTGTTATTTTTGCCGCAGTTTCTACTAAATCGAACCAATTAAATAAGAAAGTGAATCGTTCTGTGTTTCGATTTGCTGGGCGGTTTCGATTCGCACAATCGTGACGAATGTCCGAATAACGATACTTTCACCGATTTTAGCAGTCGTTGCTCGATTTCCTTCGTTTCCTTTGTGCTGGCTGGTACATTGCGACACGATTTCGATTCTTCGACTTGCTTATCAACTTCCATGGAAACGTATCGTCAAATAATACGTAATATATATGAATCATAACGGAAGAAATTGTCACAGTTCCTCCTATATATAAAAAATCCTGCGATTAAACGTAAAACAGTTGATAAAATTTATATCACGATTTGTTGATCATTGAAATATGAAAGATTTCAGTATTATAAGTGAAGAAACTTCTCACTATTGTATTATAAAAAATTCGTACATTATACTCGTCCACTTTTCATTTTATATAGCGCAAGTTTTCAAACTTTCAATTCTTACACTGTCGGAAGCAACTTGACAAATTTTACTTAAATTGCAAACTGCAGTAGCGAAAAGATTAAGTGTAACTGTGAAATATAATTTGAAAAAGTTTACAACAAATATTGAAACTAATTCGTTCTTCTTTTGTTTTTTAAGATATTTCTTTCTAAATTTTCGTAATTATCGTTTAAAGTTGAATTTTTCTGATCAAACCTTGTCAAACTACATCAGTTTGGCTCGATGCTACATGGATGTAAGAATAATTTATCTAAATAATCTTTAACGAAGTTAGTACAGAATTTCTTGGCGTGATCAATAGGCAGACCTGATTTCTTGAAGTAAAAGCACATGACTTTTACTCATGGGGTTTACTGAAGTGTAAAATTTTTTCTAGGAACCTAAGCGATCTTTCACGGTTGACGAACAACTATACTGCGGAGTATTTTTACAAACTATCTGATACTTTCTGAAATATCATAGAATAAATCGTTAATTAAACGGCATCGATAAGTGTAGAAGACTGACGATACATAAAAGTATCAAATGGTTCTCGTTCAGAGAAGAAACAAATTGCAATATCCTCTAATTGATTAAAACTAAGTCTCCTTTGGAATGTAAAAAGTTAGAGCAAGAATGATAAAAGAGCTGAGATGTCGTTTACATTGGAAGATGGAAATTGATAGAAAGTGAACAATATTCTTTAAAAAGAAGAAAAAAATTGTATGTGGTTAAATACGCTTTCCCTTTGCAAAAATTAATAATAGAAAAGTGAAATTCGAACGTGATACCTATGGACGACCGTTTTACCTTTACCGCACAATTTGCATGACCACTGAACGCATAATTATGCTAATAAAAAAGCAACACGTATTTGAAAATGAAGAAAAGACTACTATAATATTTTCCAGTTTCGATTATTGCACATATGCAATGTTCCAAGGAAATGAATTAAATAAAAATGTTCTCAAATGCTACAAATAAATGACTAATGATTCAATATATCCTAATTGATTCTTCCTTTTCCATAAAATTGTAAACTGAATAAAACAATAAATTGTAGCGCTGCTTTGGAATTAAACTGCGGTAAAATTTATGAACCAGTTTGTATAGAATCAAGAAGCAAAATACGAAAAGTTCAACGTTAATTTGATAAAACGGAATACTCTCCGCATTTATACCGTTTCCGTTTCTGAGAATAAAAGTAATTAGAGTGTTTCGCTTTAGGAATTCATTTATCAACGTTACGTCGGATTTAACGAAGGAAGAAAGAAACAATCTAGAAGAAAGGGTACCGAGATCAATGATCTGGAAAACGGCCGTTCGGCTCTGAATCTTCTCGAGGATCGTCACCTCTTCAAGCACAACCTGACTTTCCTCTGTACTTAATTACATCCTTCACACTACTTTCCTTGGTTCTTAATGCAATTGTTGTCCGCCGTGTAATTACATTTCATTTCATATCGCGTACAGTTTTCGAAAAGTCGAGGAATTATACAAAATCCACCGTTGAATTCTGAAATCTTTCTATTTTTCTTGATATTAATTTTTATTCACATAACGTAGCGAAATTGTGGAAATATATTTTTCAATTTTACTTCTGCAAGGTGTAGCAAAGAAATCTAGAGACTTAATTTAAGAAGAAATACTTTCTTCATTGACTTTTAAGATGTAAATGATCGTTCAATATTTTTTTACACTTCGTCATCTTTTTTTTTTTTTAATTGTGTCTTAATATGCAATATTAGTTGTTACTTTTTAGAGACAGATTGATGTTCGTGGAAGTATGGACACTTGGAAAGTCAAAGAAAAATTATAGAGGAAGAAATACAGAGTGATGTTATTTCTGATCAATTTTTCATTATATAAACGTAAAGTTAGTGTAGATAGTTAAATAATATTTAAACAGAAATGAATCGAGGACTTCTACAACTAAATTTCTTTTTCTTCGAGAAGAAAATAATATAATAATATAGATTAATTTTCCTTTGGTTTGATTTGAACGCTAGATAACCAGAGAAAAGACTTTTTTGGGAGTAAATTTATGTAAATCTTAAGGAAAAAAGAATCTTAACAATGGAAGGATGGCAATACGAATATATTTTATACAAATCACTAATTATTTATCAAGAAAGACTTTTTAACGAAGTGTCCATACTTCCATGAGCAGCAATGTACGTGTAAGTATATTTCATTAATTTTTTAACTCTGTCCAGGTCGTTGCTGGTTTAATAGATTTTTTTTTAATTAGTGTCTTGAGTTTTGTGTTACTCTTACCAGCTCGTAGCCGGCAGATCGACAAAGTGTAGAATGCGGTTAACTGCTTCAGGTTGAGTTACTTAATGTAATGCTTATATGTGAGAGAGAAAAAAATTTGCAAAAAATTCTCTTTAGTCTGGAATAACTTGAATTAGATACTCAAAGTTGAATATGGACGAATTTTATATTTTTCAACGTCAAATTTGTAAGCATCGCTCGCAAAACACACTTGCAGTCGCCAATGTGTTAACAGAAATATTACATTATCCGGAAAGTAATATTTGAATAAATTAGAACAAATAAAATTAGATGAAAATATAAAGTTCCTACATATTCCGAAAGATTATTTTTTCACATGTCTTTCAAAAATCTAATCGATATAATTATTAGTTTCGTCTCGGTGTTATACAGTCTAGAAGATGGAAGAAAATAGAATACACTAACATTTAATATTTTCTTTTTAACTAAAAAACAAAGAATATCGCTAAAACACCAAGTAAGATATACAATCTATAGAGAAAATGATAACCTATCACAACAAATTGTATTCAAACCATTCAAAAATCTGAAAATAGAGATTTCGATCTTAAAGAAAACAAAAAGAAAAAAGTTTTTATGAAAAGAAAATTTTTCAATAGCTGGAAAAACAACGAAAAATTATAAAACTAAAAAGATGTATATCTTACACAGTAACAAAGAAAATTAGTGTTTGGAAGTATAAAATTGGCTTATTTATTTAAGAATCTACACGAATTTTCATTGTTTTTCTCATATAACAGAGAACATCGAAAAAATACACCATTTCAAATGACTCTTTTTATTACTTCTACATTCACCTGGCCACAATTATTCCTTCTCGTTCTCTAACACTTTTTCACCAGACCGTAATTATATCTCTGCTACCGGCTGTTAGCGTTCCCGTAAATCCTAACGAAGTTACCATCTGAATTGCAACAGTTACGCTTACTTTGCTTCTTCGGCAAATCTCGAGGAAAGGAATCGATCGATCTGCATCTTACGTATTTACGGTTATCGCAATGCACCAGGTGAACGTTCTTCTTACGAACGAAACACACCGTTGAAGTGTTGGTAAAAATGTTTCCTCTTTTTTTCTTCTCCGCATAATAAACGCACACCAGTTTCTTGCAGAACTCAGTTCAGAAGCATCAATACATATGGAATGATTATGTTAACATTCTGAACATCTGTTGCATTTTTTTCCCCATTTTCTTCTTCTTCTTTCATTAGTCACTTGCTATTCTTTTCCTTTGAGGTACCATAGAATGGGACACGTCTGTGTCCCACTCTTCTACATACCACGAGAAAAAGCTACCGGGTTATTATAAATCAGGGGATCAGATAAGTATTAATTAGATACCGAAGCTTATCGTTACGGTGTAATGAATTAACAAACGATGGAAAATTGGGACCGAAGTATATAGAATACAGATCAGATCAGGAAGCTACCGATCTATTGTCTGAACTATACACGCGGAGTGTTGTTCCCTGACATTGTTCGGCTTACACACCTAAATAAGCGTGGGCGTTTCATTTCCATACAAAGCATCGCGATTGTATTCATCGAGGTTTTCAATTATTAAAAAGGCTGTAATTACTGGCGCTGTACGTTATGTAGGAAGTGTGTTACGTAATATACACTCCTGTCCATAAATCATCGGACACTTGCACATTTTGAGCGAAATGAGTTATTTTTGGGATTTTTATTCGATCGAATCTTAAAAATTTTTCGAAATTTTTAAATAGTTTAACACATTTTTAAACGATATTTTCGTCAGTCTCTCTTTTAGCGTCGAACAACGGATTCTGGATGCGATTAAAAGTTCAGAACTCGTTTGTATTGTTGCAATTATAATATTATCAATATAATGAGGCTTTTTACGCATTTATAGGAAATTTAAAAATACAAGATTGCAGAGGAAGAGAGGAAATGTATAAAATATTCAAATTGTAATACTTTTTATAAATATTTTATACGTGAAACTATCAAACTTCTACATTTATCTTACTATATTTCCAAAAATGTGAGTTTGCATAGAAATCCAGGTTTAATCGTAAAATATATACCTGCTATGGATAATAGAGAATTAGTTGAATTGATTAATAATTTAAATTTTCTTTATAATTTTAAACGAACACTATTAATATAATTTTCAACAAATACTGAAGTACTTTAGCCATTAATTCATTCTTTCTTTATTTCTTAACATCTTCCTTTTTAAATTTTCTGATTATCATTTAAAACTGAATTTCTAAAATATTGTGTAAGAAAAATCAGGATAACGGTAGTGAGCTGTCGAATCAGAAATAAACGTGAACAGTTATATAAATAGAGTGAAAGCTATATTCTCGACAATTCTTAACGAGTGCTAATACAATTTTATCTTTCTTGAAAAATCCTAGTCAAGAGGACCTCCTTGACAATATGGCCTTTCTTAGCCTTGAGGCAGAACCATCTTTAAGAGATGGAAACCCAGCAAAAGACTGCACATGACCCACTCAAGCTTTCGCTTTTTGGACTTTTCTAACAATTGTTCTCAAATCTTACCAAACTGTATTCAGTTTGGATTGGTACTTTTCACTTAGATTCAACTTTTTGATTAAAAAGGTTAAAAGTGTTAGAAAAGTCCAAAAAACGAAGGCTTGAGTGGGCCATGTGCAGTCTTTTGCTGCGTTTTCACCTCTTAAAGATGGTTCTGCCTCAAAGCTAACGGCCATATTGTCAAGGAAGTCCTCTTGACTAGGATTTTTTAGGAAAGACAGAATTGTATATATCAGCACTCGCGAAGTATAATTCAAAATACAAGCTTTCACTCTTTTTAACCACCCCACGTTTATTTCTTATTCAACTGCTCATCACCGTTATCCTGATTTTCCTTACAAAAGAATGCATCATATTGATTTGAAAATCATAAAATCAAGGTATAAATGATTTTACGAAACTATTAACTCGTAAAGTTAAAAATACTATCGATCCTAAAAGTTGATACCAGTGTAAGAGCAAAGTTACTTGTCGGAATACGAATTTAGAACGCGGTATTTCAATAATGTAACTCGATGAAGTGTATCATGTATCGATGTCGCGTTTCTTCTCCTATAACATTTGAAAACCAGTGCGCCATGAATAGTGGATCTGATAACGTCTAGATATCGGTTATCGTGGATAGAATTTTCTTGCTACCTGCAATATATATATATTCCTCTACTAATTTTTAAAAATGACGAAATGATTAATACTACTCCGTTCCGGTTCTGCAAGAAGAAATGTTATTCAATTCGTTTTAATTTAACCCATTTGCATCCGTAAGCGGAATATTCCGCAAGCCACGACTGTCTTATATCACCGAGCGCGGAATATTCCGCAAGCCATGACTGTCGTTTATCGCCAAACGTGAAAAAGTCTGGGAACTTTTTGTGATTAATATATAATAAAATTCGGCGCTTTTAGTGCATTATCAGCAACAAGATTTGTCTCTTTAATTTATTACTATACGTAATTTCTAAGCAAAGCTGAAGGTAAAACACTGGTTGATGCGCGGTGATACGGATCGATTAGCTGTTGAACTGATGCAAATGGGTTAAAGTAACATTTACCATGGTATTTATCTACTTCGACTACTTTTTTTTTTTCTAATTATTATCATAACTCTTTGAGGTTAGGTGAGTTAAAAACTGTCCCACCTTTTGCTTAGTTTTTTTACATATGGTGAGACATACTTTAACTCACCTAACCTCAAAGAGTTACTCATAGTCGTACAGTTTAATATTTTATTTAAAGTTCTTCATCCACTTGGCAATGCTACGAACTAAATGGGTAAATGAGTGATTCTGTGCAACTTAGGTTCATTTTTTCTTTAAAATCGTGTACTTCAAATAGTTAAACGAAATTAATACTATCGTTAATATTTTATCGACCCATTAGTGTAATCTCTCTGTTTCGTGAAAAGAATAAATATGTTTGATGTGTTTGTGAATTTTCTGCTGTACTATTGCATCAATTTTCCTATTTTGAGCACACTTAAAAAAAGGAACCTTGGAAATTTTCAAAACATATAATGGAGAACTGAAATTCAATTACGAATAATTTTAATGAAAGCTTTTTCTATATTATTTTAATTATTAGTGATTATTTATTATTTAAATTTAGTGAAATCCTTGGGTTTGAAGCTTGCTGCAAAGAGTTATTACCATACGGTTAACTTAAACTTTGGACAAGTCCATTTTCGAATTTCCCGCCTTAACAATCAAATTGCCTCTTTGTGGGGCAAGGGACTCACTTTGGAAAACACTGGGTTAAACAAAGACTGAACTAAAAATGACGTCTTCAAGTCGACGGTCCCTCTCAAGTGTCTTTTGCACCCTTGAGTGAAGGCTTGCGGTAACTCGCGTGTCTCGAGCAATAAACGCAGCAGGTAATAAGTTTGGGCAACGCTTCGAAAAACATACCAAAGAGGAAATGAAAAATCTGAGATGTTGAAATGTTGTAAACAGATGTGGATGATAGCTACGAGAAGAAAAGCATCGAATTCCTGAACAAACACTAACGAAAGACTGAACAATTTCCAGACTCGTCTGGAAGATGCAATAAACACACTAAGGACAAGGAAACAGTATCTATTAGCTTCGAGTAATTCGGTCTTTCCTTTTCTAAATAACAGAATAACAAAGTTAGGTCCTCTTATGGCTGATTGAAAAAGAAACGAGAATACAATGGCCACGTTGGAGCGTAACGAGTATGAAAGCAATGGTCAAAGGTTGGAAAGTAGGGCTTCGCATCATTGTGGAATTAGGACACTTTTACGAAGTCACAGGTGCCACTGACACGAAGCAAATTTTATGCATCTTTCGAAATATTACGCGTGTACGTCTATTCTGATAATGATCATGATAAAGTAATCTTCTACTTTTCACACGTAATTAGTGAATTATTAAGTTTGGAAATACAGCTGTGGACTAAAGTTTCCGAACGACAGCGTTTCTCTCGTTTCATTCTATCTTATATATTTCCTTTGGAATTGTAACTTTTCCAATTCTTCACGATAGCGAAATGAACAAATTTCAGTTTCCTATTTAGACTTAATTTTTCTATAGAATCTACTATTTCTGCACCACCGTGTGTATTATACAAATTCAGAATTTCGAAAATAGCTAAAAGGAATGCTCGAGTTCTGTTTGATTACAGAACGAGCGAGCGGAAACTAACTTTGTTAAGAAAAATGTCAGATTCACACGATTCCGAGCTGTTCAAGATGACATAAAAATGACGGAACAATTTATCTGTACAAAACCTCTAGTAGAGATAATAAAAACTGTTCAATCGTAAATATACAACTGTTCACGGTCTGTTATACGACAAGTTGGGCTTTGCTTCCTGATAGCGTGACGCCTGTGATCCGAAAGATGAATCGCGGTAGTGTGAGAAGTAAAATATAGCGAGTTGTCGCATGTTACGTTACGTCAATTCATGATGGTGCAATTCTTAAACGTTTACGTCTTTGCTGCGCCGCCATGTCGCTCCGGTAAAATTGTGATTTGTCCGCGAAATAAATTTGCACGCGGTCAAAGCGCTAAAAAAAACAATCGCGAGAGAATAAAAAAAAAAGGAGAAAAATTAAATGTACCGTTCAAGAATGCAACCAAGTCATACTTAGACCATTTCAATAACAGTATCACCCACCAACCCAGCATACCAACTTATAGTTAGAAACAGATAAAATACTATAAAATAGAAAACATTTACTAAACAAATACTATATAAAAACGTTTTAAAAACTTTTAAAAGAACATTAAAAACTTGTAAGTTGAAAGTTGTTGAAAAATAATAAAATTCATAAACAAGAAAAATTAAAGAAAGAAAAATAATGTTACGAAATTCTGTTGACTTCAATGTGGCAGTTTTCGAAGCAAGGTGTAACGAGGAAATTATTTGTTATTAGAAACTTAAAAATTGTCCAAAAATGAGAAAATTCATGAACAAGAAAAATTAAAGAAAAAATATAATTTTGAGAAATTTAATTGACTTTAGTGTGGTTGTTTTCAAAGCAAGGTGATATTTGAGGAAATTATTTTTCCAAAAAACGACCTTAAGTTATTTATTATTTCATTATTCTATCCTTGTCGAATTCTCGACTGAGCGAATAATTTTGTGACACATTGTACATAATAAAATCGTAGTCTCCATTAACTCTTAGCGATGGATGCGACTTTAAACAATAGAAATAAAAAAAAAAAAAGAGGAAAAGTACCGTTCAACGAGAATTGTCACGGTGAAATAATCGTGACAATAATTCACCGGCTCACACAACCGTCTAAGTGCGTATTTGGTGGCTACCGGAATTAATATCGCGGCTTCGTTCTGCACCGGCAAGCACACGATATCGATTTCGAGGAAGCGCGATCCAATTTTATGTCGCGTTGAATGGGAGCAAAAATCAAGCCGCATAAAAAGAGATGCTGAAAGCGAAGTCGGTCACGGATCGGTTTGCGGAATCGGCTACGAAACCGCTGCGAAGAAATTTTCTTCCTCGACTGTAAAGTCGATTGGGATCGTTGACAAACGATATCTCTCGCGTTTCAGACTCTGTACAGATCGTTCTACCGAATAAATGTTTTTACAAATTTCTCGTTGTCACAGGCGAAGATGAAGAGTTCGAATTAAAAAAAAAAAATCACTATTAACGGTTGAAATCATCTTTATTAATAGTTTATCTCGAACAAATGTACATACGTCCTTACGACTGTGATGATAATAAAAATAATCGACTCTCAGACCAAAATCTAGCGGCTCTCTCCCTGCTTTTTCTAGAAAACAATGCCGTGGTTTCCTTCAAAAAACACCTGTTCAGATATACCAATAAAGAAATTATTATGATTACGTTTCAAGAAACTACCAGACAATTAGTATGTTTAAAAAATTTTGTTGTACGTTGAAACGACAACGATTAGAAATTTGCATGCGATTGCATGTTAATAAATGAGCCATTCAGGAACCAAAGTGACTAGCTTCATTACTGCAATGCTTTCGAATTTTAGTAGCAAAGCACACAATTTGTGTTTAACTTTTTACGAATAAAATTAATTTAGTGAACTTCGTTTTACAGGGTTGATCTAGATCAGGCTTCTAAGCGGCTGAAATTTTGACACGAAATGGAAAAAATCATCGTCGTGAGTAGATCTTTCATTTTCGGGATATTTGCAATGTCTATTTCGTCCCACCTCTCTCCTACATGGTTTCTTTTAACACGTTTTATTCACATTTACACGGTTTCTTTCACACGTTTTACTTACTTTTACACGGCTCGCGGAATATCTCATGAAAATCACCGCGTATTCTGTACCGAGTATCACAAATCCTTTTCTTAACCCTTTTAGCGCCGAACAACGATATATCGTCGTTGATATATCTCTTGCGAAAAGTGCCAACATAGATAAAGCAAGTAGGAGCTTTTCAGATGCGTTTACTAGCTCAAAACTCGTTCGTATTTTTGTTATTATAATGTTGTAAATGGAATGCGGATTTTTATGCATTTATAAGAAATTCGTGGGAAATTTATTAGAAAAATTAGGAAAATAGGAAGTTTATAGAAAATTAGAAAAATTAGAAAAATAGGAAGTTTATAGAAAATTAGAGAAATTAGAAAAATAGGAAATTTATAGAAAATTAGAAAAATTAGAAAAATAGGAAGTTTATAGAAAATTAGGAAAATTATAAAAATAGGAAATTTTTAGAAAATTAGAAAAATTAGAAAAATAGGAAATTTATAGAAATTTATGAGAAAATTAGAAAAATAGGATATTTATAGAAAATTAGAAAAATTAGAAAAATAGGAAATTTATAGAAAATTAGACAAATTATAAAAATAGGAAATTTATAGAAAATTAGACAAATTATAAAAATAGGAAATTTTTAGAAAATGATAAAAATGATAAAAATAGGAAATTTATAGGATATTAGAAAAATTATTTATTAGAAAAATAGGAAATTTATAGGAAATTGTACGGAGTGCAGGTAATATGAGAAAATATATGAAATATTCAAATTATAGCGCTTTTTATAAACATCTGATAAGTGAAATCATTCTCTACCTTTCAAGTTTTAGCTTTTCAACTATAATTTCAAAAATATGAATTTGCATAAATATTCCCGGTTTAATCATGAAATATATAACTTTATGGATAATGCAGAATTAGTCAAACTAATTGAAAATTTCAATTTTCTGTATAATTTTGAATAAATATTCCTATTAACCTTTAAACTATGAC
Source organism: Anthophora plumipes (assembly GCA_951804975.1). Lineage (NCBI taxonomy): Eukaryota > Metazoa > Arthropoda > Insecta > Hymenoptera > Apidae > Anthophora > Anthophora plumipes. Next base: position 11,480,124 of record OX638123.1, on the reverse strand, counting down.
TTCTTTTTCTGACTATACATCTAACCATCAGCTATTTATTGTTTTAGTACCATTTTACATAAGAAACGCCAATGTATTATAGATTAATTACAATCAACAATCCTCGATCTTATAAATTGAAGTAGAAGTCAGAATTAAAATTAACGTTTGTTACTAACATAATTGTTTTCGTCAAATTTCATCCAGAATCTGTGTCATGAGTCTAATTCATTATAGAACCAGAGGTTAATATAATTTTCAAGAAATACTGAAATACTTTAACCATGAATTAATTCTTTCTTTATTCTTTAACATGTTCCTTTCTAAATTTCATGATTATCAATTAAAATTTCTGATATTTTGTTTTCCAATCTTACCAAACTACATCCACTTTGGTTCTGCATTTTTCTATTAAATTTCACCTGTTTTCCTTTTCCGTTAAAAGGGTTAAATACATTGTAACGAGATGCTGTGTTTCTCTTTCAATTTTTCTGAAACACACACCCTAAGTGTGTCCAATAAACTGGCCGATTCCACAAGAATTTTAGAACTTATAGCTACAAAGAATTATTAAAAGAAAAAAGGATAAAACGGAAGTAATTTAAAAAAATTCTTTTAAACAGTAATTTTCTTTCAGTAGGAAGAAACTAAATTCGTTGTACCACAATAAATAGCAACAACATGAATAAAATACCGATTTCTTGTAGAAAAATATTATTTTTCCAAGCAGAATAAATAACAGTTGTTACTCTGCTCTGCTGAGAAGTAACGAGAATGGACATAGGTTAGTATGTCTCTCAGATATAGAATTAATACCTCACGTAATAACATCAATTAACCGGATTCGTTTCGAATGAAAACTGTAATAAAGAAAGAAAGAAAAGGAAAGAAAAGTTTGCAAATTATTTTCTCCACTCGTGATCGCGGCGAGGTCATTAACTTTCCACGAGGAGAACGTTTTCAAGGCAATTAGCATAGATATTCAGTTCAGGGTGCATTGTTCACAACAGTACGCAGTTTAAAACATTACGCAGGAGTAGTACGGCCATTGATGGCACGCACTGTACCGTTACACCGTCACGCTGAAAGGAATAAAACAGCGGAACCGTGAGTATGCGATTGGAAAAAGCCTCTGACCTTTCACTTCATCCAGTTCGTCATTCGGATGATACTAAATCGCGTTATAAAATAAACTTTATCAAAATCGAAAATTTCTCCGGTCATTCGTTTTTTTTTTTTTCTAATTATTATCATAACTATTTAAGATTAGGTGAGTTAAACACTGTCCCATTTTTTGTTTAGCTTTTTATGCATGCTGGGATATATTTTAACCCACCTAACTACCAAAGAGTTAATTATTGATTATTTATTATAATGCAAACATGAATGCAGTGAACAAATTTGATCAGCTATTGGCTAATCATAAATTTGACCAATGTAATAAAAAATAATGGCACAGTATACTATTCTTCTTCTTCTTATTTTTTCTTTTTTGGATGCAGCTGTTATTAATTCATATATTGTTTACAAATAATTGGGTGAAAACATGGAGCTGAAATTTTTTAAAGGGGTAGTACACTGAAGGATTTATTGCCCAGAATTTAATTGATAAAAATGCATCATCGACATCTGTGCTTTCATTGCAGATAAAAAAAATCGAAATCCACTAGGGCTTGCAAAAATTCAGTAATGTCAAAACTCCATTTATAACCCCAACATCAAAACCTCATTTTACAGCTAACGTTACCGAATTAAGGATACTAATAAAATCTCCGAATAAATGATTCGACATGGTGTATTTAACACTGATGGAAATATTAAAGATTAAGAATTAAGCCTGCTGTTTTAAAAACATTTTTCTTAGATTTAATATTATGGAAAAAATGATGGCGTATCGATATAATTTTCTACAGTTGTGTAAGAATCAAAAAATTAGAATTCTTTTCTATCGAATCGTAGATATTTTCTATTTCGGTGCCGTTGAAAAATTATTGAAACGAGAATACGTTCTACTTTCTACATCTATTTACGTGGAATTACACACATCGCTGCTCGGCATCGATAAGTGACATAACTGAAAAATGTCCATTTTAATATTTCCATAGAAATAGACTTCACAGGTAAAATAGCAGATTTCTAACTTCATTCATTTCACATCCTAGTTAATACGATAATTATTAAACTATTAACTTAATTTCTTTTTCTGCAAATATTAATTCCATTTTTAACCCTTTAACTAAAATTATATCCAATTTGTACATTTACGCTTTATTATATGATGCTTTCTTACTTTGTATACTTTTTGTAGTTTATAAAATAATTAGAATTATATTGTCTAGTATTACGATTTGATTTTAGTAAAATATTTTTGTTTTTGTTTTTTCTTTTTCACGTTTAGAGCGATCGGCTGTGCTAAAATTAGTTAAAGAGTTAATTACGTCAATTATCAATTTCAGACAACGATATTTTCTCACTTTTAATCCGTCGTTTCTTTCAAATATAAAATAAAGTACTTTCATGTAGGAGGGCAAAGAAAGAATGACGTAAACGAGTTATAATTGAAATCGATAATCGTTAATAATGAAATTTTCGTAGCCAATGACACAGTTGTAACTGAGAAGCCACGATGTTCGTGACTTGACCGGCTTATGCACCACATTAGGTGCAGTCAAGTATTGTCCAAGGCAGTTGGACATCACGATGCAGTTCCAAGAGACATTACTTTACAGTTGGGGCCTTTAAGCCAATTTTACGTCGGGTTTCTTCGCTCTAATACCCATCTTACCACGTGACTGCTCACACAGCGATTGGTTATTGTTTACGTTTGACCGTATTGGTCGATGGTATCCAGAATGTAAAATTCAAAGATGAATCGTTTATTTTATCAGAGATGTGAAATCATAGTATAAAGTAATAAATTGACGAAAATAATCTCGACGATACTTTCGAAACGAATAGTAGGCGAGTATTGGAAGTAGGGGAAGCATCGATCTGTGAAATTAGCAGGATTCTTGTACTCCACGTATGTACAAGACACTAATCGGTTACTATGTTCAACAAATAATAGGTTTTTCCAGTTTATTAAAGAATTATTGTTTAAAATTATTATGCATTGGTAATATTAAAAAAAAAAGTAAGAATAAGGGATTGATACTGATAAGTAATATTGTTTGCAACTTTCTGAGTTTGTTTTCTGCAGGTTTGCTTCTGTTTCTATCGGTATGAGATAGTTTCTTTAATCATGTTTCAAGTTACACAAAAAGATAACTTTTTGAAAGGTTGCAAGTGAGAAATTTTCATGTAGTCAATACTTCTAGTACTAAAATGAATTTCAATTAACGAAATCTCGTTGAATACTTCATTTTTTCATGAAAGTAACATGTTTGCATCTGTTTGTATCGGTATGAAACAGATTGCTTAATCACGTTTTAAATTACATAAATATTTACCTTTTAGATAATGCTAATATGGATTGTTAAAATCAATTAGTATAAAAGAAACTTGAATGAAAAATTCGCTTTTCTTTTTCGTGAAAATAAAGGCATGTTTGCTTCTGTTTGTATCGATATAAGACCAGCTTTTTAAATCACCTTTCAAATTACATAAAAATGTACTTTTAGAAGAATGATAACATGAATTACTAAAATGAATTCCAATTAAAGAAATCTGATTAAAAACTTCACTTTTTCACAAAAATGAGTGCATGTTTGCTTCTGTTTGTATCGGTATGAAACAGATTGCTTAATCACGTTTCAAGTTACATAAAAATTTACCTTTTAGATAATGCTAATATGAATTGCTAAACTCAATTAGTATACAAAAAAAACTTGAATGAAAAGTTCGCTTTTCTTTTTCATGAAAATAAATGCATGTTTGCATCTGTTTGTATCGGTATAAGACCAGCTTTTTAAATCTACTACAAATCTATATACAAATCACGTTTCAAGTTACATAAAATTTACTTTCTGAAGAATGCTAACATGAATTGTTACAATGAATTCAAATAAAAGAAATCTAAATAAAAAATTACTATTAAATTTCGCTCTTTTCCACGAAAATAGGAGAATCGTTTTGCAAAAGCTTTCAATTACAATCTAAGCTAGAAGAAGCTTCTATGACACAGTAAACCTGCCTGATTTATTTTCCCTGTTTCCAAGAAACAAAATTTTACAGATTATACAAATTAGAAAGATACTGTTCAATTAAAAAATTTCGAAACATTTAGAAAATATAACAAATTCAGTGTCAATTAACAATCTAAATAGGTCTATATGAAAATGTTCTACCTTAGAATTCCTTGCAATCGCACTAGTGAAAAGTAGTAGAAAGTTTTCGCGAAATTTTCAAACAACACTTCGCAGTCATCTTCAATACATCATTCGTTCGCTATTTAAAACGCGATAATAGAACTTCACGCGTAAATTATATCATAAATGCCAGATGCAAGTAGCGATCTATACATTTGACATACTTCGCGTTGTTGAACATGACTCGAAGTCTACGAACAATAATTAACACCTGCGTGCTCGTTTATAACATTACGAAATTATCTCTATTCTTTAGCATATCTTTCTATCGTATTTACATTTTAAATCAAGATAGGATCTTTTAATTGCGTGTAAGATGTACTCTTAAACAAATATTCCATCACATTTCACGATTTCTTTTCATCCTTTTAATCTCTCATCTCCGTCGTAAACATCCTTTCAACAAGTACCCGCGAAATCGTGTTCACTTCTTCATTTAGAAATAATTTTACATCGAATTTAACGATTTGTTGCTGTACTCTTACTCTTACACGTTACGCTCTCTTATTAAACATTTTGTAACAAAGTGAAATTTGATATTTACAAATTCTAGCTTACGTTTAAATAATACAAATTATTTAATTTCGTCCTGGCTTGTAGAGTAGCCTAACACCCGTGATCCATAAACGTCCTGTTTAATTTCGTGTTACAAAATGTCATTCGAAACCACGAGTGGCTTCGAGCCTTAGAAGGCTTCATCCAGTGGCGTAGACAATTTATCGTTACGCCTTGAATAGAATTTTCGCGTACAAAAAGAAATGTGAAATATCTTTACAATATTCTTCGACTTTTTGTACATATTTCTACAGAAAAAGAGTTTATAATATCAATATCTGGAGACGTTTGTATCACTTTTGCGCAATTATAGAGTAACCAACTTTTTGCTGTGAATTTAAAATGATTTAAAAGCCCCATTTTTTCCCCACTTTGCTTTACTTCGTTTTTTAATGTATTTAAGAACGTTCATTTGTGCTTTTTATCTATTTGTAAATATTTATAAATATTTATCTATCTATAAATATCTTTTTATCTATAAATACAAGATTTTCTGCACCAGAAGAGACTATTTGACATCGTATTTCAAACTTCACCATTTGCCAAAGATTCTATCTTCATCTCTTCCTTAGACTCTACATTTGTTTCTCCATAACGTTCTTTCAAAAATCAGAATCTTTTTTTAACCCTTTCAATACTGTCGAAATTTTCTCACGCTCTTCTGTTATCGCTTTTTCATGGTAATTTTTGATTTTGATTATGTACTTCCGTTTTGATTATCGAAACAAGCTTTAACCTCTTGATCTACGATTTCTTTTACTGGCTATACATTTAAGTATTGGTTATTTACTGTTTTAATACCATTTAGCGCAAGAAGAGCTGATGTATTATAGATGAATTACAATTGGCTATCTTCAGTCTTAGAAATTATAAGGAAAGTTAGAATTAAAATTGATGTTTATTAGTAAAATAATTGTTTTTCTCGAATCTCAACCAAAATCTGTGTCACGAGTCTAATTCGTTGTTATAGGGCAAAGAAGTAAATTTTGAAACCTTCGAGAACAATTTTAAGAAATTTCGCGATTAAGAATTGAACATCTACCTTTCGATTTACATATTGCGTACTAAAAAGGGTTAAATAATCTCTTGAGAATTCTTTTCGTTTTCTTCTATCGACTGATCTGTAGTTTGCTTCGTGCATATTGTGTCTGATAATCCTTCTGAGAGTAGAGTTATTTATTTTTCCTCCAAAATACACAGTCTATTCGAAAAGTTCCCAGATTGATGTTATAGAACAACTTCCAATGGCGAGATCTTTGTTTCAACGCTAAATCTAGTTATTGTAGATCTTCTTTTGTTTATCAACTCAAAGAATTTAATCGTTTGTCTGTAGACCATATTTGAAATTTGGTCATTCGGTTTCTTTGTATGAAAAAGTTGCTCGTTAAGTGAAAGAAGTCGTAAGAAAATATACCAAATGATGCAAAATGCATGTGATTGTGAATGTCTTGATTGTATGCAAGCATTTCAGTACTTTTATACGCACTTTTCTACTTCCGTGGCCAATTTTGGTGCACTAAACCTTGAATTACCTTTCACAATTTTCATAATCACCTATTTAATTTCTTATTTATTCCCCTTTTTTCTTCACTCAATAACACTCATTATACCTTTCAATTATATACTGTATAGTACTTTTCTTTCGGTTAATAATTTTAACTATTTCTGTTCAATTCTTTCCATTTTTATAACCGTAAATAACCAATTCTCGTTGTTTAAAAGTGGTTCATGTTTATTCTAATTAATTTCTTTATTTTTTTTACACCGAATTGTGGCTTGTACAAAGGTACAAAGAAAGGATAGGCAAGAGTAAAAGCGAGAATTACTCCCCTAATTTTTACAAATACACCATATACGATTTTTAGTGAGATTTTCAAATATGTTTAAGTTTCCCTATTACAACAAAAGTTTTAATTTGCAATCAGTATTGTACCGAGTATAATTATGTTAATATACTTATTCTTAAAAAAAAAAAAACATTGATCTTAAATCCATGGTGACAATATATTTGAAACGATAACCTGGTAAGCGTTACAGTGTATAATTTTGAGTGACACTCTATGTAGGCCTATTCAAACTGTTATGAAATTAATATCAAGAATGAAAACGACAAAGATACACATGGTATAGTTTCCTTACGAGACCTATTTTTAAAAGCAAGCAGAAGTGCGCCGGTCTTACCGAGCCTAATCTCATTAGGGGTTAACAGGTATCCGGTTAGAAGACGAACGATCCAGTGGTATTTCATACCTGGTCAAGTGAACAATGTTCGTCAAAATCGTTGATGTTTAAATGAGGCATCGCGATATTTGAAATTTCGAGTGCGAGCTATACGGTTTCCAAAAAAAAAAAAAAACAAAAAAAATGGGTGATATAATCGGTCAGTAAGAATTCACGTAATTAAGAAAATTTGAGAGAAAGTGCAGTGAGATAGATGTAGTAAAATGTACGAAACGAATGAGACTTTTCACGAATTTGTGGCTCGATCGTTGCTTCAACTTAGAGGGAACGTCGAACGAGAGAAAGTGTTTTACGCTCTTGGACGTAGTGAAATTTCCTTACCTTATAAAACAATAGAATTGCATAATCACCAGCGACAATAGTTGTACTAATGTGAGAAATGTTGAATCTCGCGTTAATGAATTTTTCACTTAACACTTGCCTATCTTGTTTCATTGTAAATCAAAGTAATCTCATGCAAAGTAATCAGACGATATTTTTCTATCTGTTCGATTCGCGAGCTCGTAACATCCAAATTTGATTACCCCAAGGAAATATGACGTTACGTAATCCACGTAATTAACTTAACATACATAATTCTCTATCTCATACCTATATTAATGGAATCGTGAATTTGTTACGTAACGTTTCAGCAGAAATCAATTTTATTTTACGTAGTTCACATGTAGAGTTATTTATTTAACGATCCTATTGTTTGTTCCTCCTGTTTTGTAATGGTACAGTAAAAAGAAATATGTAATTCGTGTCTATTGATATTTTATGCTTTCTTCTATGAAATTTAATTTCCGGATGTGTTCTTTTACTCGATAGCTGTACCGGTGGTCGCAGTGACAACTTCTCGCGGTTCACCGCAACTTTCTATAGAACTTGATCTAGGAATTAGTTCACTACCGATACAGTCTTGTTCGTCTCTGATAAAAATATCAGCAAATGCTACGCGCAAAATTTTATTGACTCGCGTTTGTCATATTGCAATATTATTTTCGCTAATTCCAAGTTAAAAGGTAGTCGAACTAATTTTTAGATTGAATCAGTTCAAATAGTTTTTAGTGAAAATTAGTCCTATGAGTTGATTGATCTATTTTATTTTAATGATCGATCAAATCGTGAGACTATAATTTTCAATAAACAAACAGTTCGAAATAATTTAATCCAAAAATTACTATGGCTACCATTTTACTTGTAATTAGCAAAGAAGATTATTTTACTATTGTATAATAAAAATAGACTATTGATCGATCAGATTGTAAAACTATAATTTTCAATAAACAAACAATTTGAAATAATTTAATCCAAAAATTACTTTAGTTACCATTTTATTTGGAATTAGCAAAGAAGATTATTTTACTATTGTATAATAAAAATAGACTATTGATCGATCAGATTATAAGACTATAATTTTCAATAAACAAACAATTCCAAGTAATTTACTCGAAAAGTTACTTTGGCTACTATTTTACTTGGAATTAACAAAGATTATTTTAATATTGTATAATAAAAATAAACTATTGATCGATCAGATTTTAATACTATAATTTTCAATAAACAATTCGAAATGATTAAATTTGAAAGTTAGTTCGACTACTTTAATATAATATAAGAAATATATATAATACAAATATTTCATTATATGATATATTATAAACAATAGAGTATTTTTGAATTATTTATCGAGTTTATTATAGAAGTTTCATTGTGTAACTGCTCTTTTTTTCAGAAATGACCGGCGGAGGAACCAACATGGCGTACCACGGTCTCAGCCAGCACGTAAACTTCGATGTGATACCAGACCCTGGCGATCGTTTCGTATTGGAGGAATTAATCGGCGAAGGAACATACGGAGAAGTTTACAGCGCACAATGCAACGAAACCGGGAACAAGGTTGCAATTAAAATCTTGGAGAATGTGGCGGATAACATCGAGGAGATCGAGGAGGAGTATCTGGTCTTAAGAGATCTGAGCCTTCATCCGAATATCCCTGTCTTTCACGGATTGTTCTTGAAAAGAGCAAAACCTGCGCAGGAAGAGGATCAATTATGGTTCGTCATGGAGGTATTGTCACTCTAATTTTTGTCTCATAACACAGATAGGAAAGCGTAACGAATCTACAATTGGTAGGATTGTCTTATCCGAACTCTAAATGATCCGCTTAGTAGCCAAAGTGACTAACTACCCAAATTTTCTGTCTCTTTCTGATCTTTTAATAATATGGTCACTTAGCCATATTGTATTTCTACTTGTTGCTAAATAGTAGGTACCTTTGTTATAGCCTAGCTCAAAATTGACATAGCAATTTAAAAAATTCGTAATTTTTTCATATTTAATATTTCCACCTTTTCTTTCAATCTCAGCTTTTGGATAACCCTTGAGCATTTATAATGTCAATTTACAGTACTTGAGAGCAAGTAACTGTTCACACAGCTCGCGATATTTTCGGTGACAGACTTATTTTAAAAATTCTAATCTTATTCGTCCTCCTAGGTCACCAGATTTAACAGCTTTAGATCTTTCTTTATCTCAAGGGACGGTTAACAAGCAAATTTACAATAGCTCAAGATTAATATCTCACCTACTTAAGCTTACAGTCTAGTTAACTTTTTACCCAGATAATTTTCCGAATAAATTTGAATATGCTTTCAACATCGTTCTTTCAAACACGTTGGAACCAAGTTTTCTGTTATAAGAATTAAAAATCATAATCGATACGAACTGCTTGCAAAGAATGTAAAAATTATACCAAGAAGCAGTACTCAAAGGGTTAAATGTCACTCTAACGATTTACAGTTTCCAAAGGACTCTAAGTTTATGATATTTCATTCCTTGAATATGCTTTCAACATCATTCTTTCAAACACGTTGGAACCAAGTTTTCTGTTATAAGAATTAAAAATCATAATCGATACGAACTGCTTGCAAAGAATGTAAAAATTATACCAAGAAACAGCACTCAAAGGGTTAAATGTCACTCTAACGATTTACAGTTTCCAAAGGACTCTAAGCTTATGATATTTCGTTTCGATTGCAGTTGTGCACCGGAGGATCGGTGACCGATCTTGTCCAAGGTCTGAAGAGAAAAGGAAGACGCCTAACGGACGAGCAAATAGCTTACATCCTCAGGGAAACAGTGGAGGCGTTAATTTATTTACACGACAATCACTGTATGCATCGGGATGTCAAAGGACACAACATTTTGCTTACCGAAGATGCACACGTCAAATTAGTCGATTTCGGCGTGTCTTCGCATCTCGTCGAAACACTCGCAAGAAAGAACACCTCGGTTGGCACACCGTATTGGATGGCACCAGAGGTACAATTATAAAACACTCCTGATCATTAGATTGCGGATTTTTATACACCTATAGGAGACGTAAAAGTGCAAAATTGCACAGAATACGCGTAATATAAAAAAAAAGTATACAAAATATTCAACGTACAATGCTTTTTATAATACACAGTAGGTGAAATAAATTCTACCTTTATTACTATATTCTGAAAAGTATGAATTCGCATAAAAGTCCGCAGACATATTTCTAGGACGAAATGAACCCTTTGCGCTCGAAAGCTTTTCACCTGCAACTCGAGGTGCGTTTACTAAGCATCTATTAAGCGTTTATTTTCAGCATCGTTCGAAAAGCTTCTAAAGCTAACAGGGAATTAAATCTCACGTGTATTAACGAACATAATAGGCACAGGGTAACATTTTACGATACTACAATCTGTTTATTAACTCTTTTCCGTGTCAGTTGCACTAACAGTATATTCATCGTGTGGGCAGGGTAGCCTAATTCTTGTAACAAGATTAAAAAGAATAATGAACCCAGCACAAAATAACAGATGTCTTTCGTTCACAACGGTGTTTGTTCTATGGATAGTTTCATCAGCAAAGGGTTGAAACAATTACTGCTGCCTCTCATTGACCATTCGAGTTGCTGCATCAGACCAAGTTGCGTCTGGAGGTCTTCTCTTGAGTGCAAAGGGTTAATAAACAATGAAACTGAATAGAAGATTAATCGTAACGAATCGTGAATAGGTGATAGCTTGCGAGCAACAGTTGGACTCCTCTTATGATTCCCGATGCGACGTATGGTCAGTTGGAATCACAGCGATCGAGTTAGCAGAAGGCGATCCACCTTTGTCTGAGTTGCATCCTATGAGGGCGCTGTTTCAAATCCCTAGAAATCCACCGCCATCTCTGAAGAATCCGGATATTCATTCTCCAGAGCTGGTGGACTTTATTTCAGAATGTTTGGTGAAAGATCTGGAGCATAGACCATTTGCCAGTGAACTGAAAGAGCATCCACTGTTGATAAATGTTGAGCAGAATTTGGAGAAAGTAAGGGAAGAACTTGAGAAGGAGATCTGTCGTCAAAGATCCGATGGCAGAGTGCACAGACAACCTGAGGTGACGACGAAACATGGGAAATTGAAGACTGATCGTAAAGCTAGGCCGCAGAAAATGTACATGGACGATCTGGCGGCGTTGGACATGTTGTCGGAGGATGCGATTGTCGACCAATTGCAACACAGATACGAACAAGCTCAAATATATACTTATATTGGAGATATACTTGTTGCTGTTAACCCATTCACCAATTTGGGACTTTACACGGGAATCGTAAGTATAATATATCCTCTTTGAACCTGAATCTTCTGTTTAATTTGACTCTGTGTGTCACAATTATAGAAATTAAAGTTTCCTAATTCCTAATAATTACACAGCGGATGTTAGTGCAATTGTGATAAAGGAACGTGTTCAGAAATAAAGGAAAAACGAATTAATGAGCAAAGTATTTCCATATTTGTTGAAAATTCTTTCAGAATTTACTTCACAGATACGCTTAACCCTTTTGATACGGCAGTTTTCAGTAGAAAGGTGTTTTCGAAAGTTTAAGAATTAAAAATTTTGTAAACTTTTAAATATGTAAAATTCGTTTCGTTAAAATTACACGCTACGTTAACTATTATTCTTAAAAACTACGATACTACACTTTCTTCATTTGTGAAGCTTTTATAAAGATAAGATCGTGATAGTGTGTCATTTGATTGTATCACATCAACCATTGTTATAGGTTGTTGAATTCATCTCGGCAATTGCTTGTATGTAACACAAATATAAAACCTCGTGGTGGCGTAATTACGCGAAAATCATTGAAAATTTGGAAAATCTATATAAACCATCGTATTGTGCATGAAAAATTATGAAAGTTTTTCCTCGTCCATTTTCCTCACAAATCTACCAGTTACAAGAAAAATCTTGCCAACTAATCGCGCGAACATGCTTATTTTTACCGACATATCTTTTGCACGAACGTAATAGCTATTCTAATACAGTGGGTGATCAAATTATTATGATCACTTCGAAATTATGTATCACTTCTTTAAAGTTTGAACAAGAATACAATTGGAAATAAACTTAAAATGAAATGATTCTTTATTATAAAAAGTATTGTTATGTTTTTAATGAAATGTAGCAAAGATTTTAAAACATTTGCAAATTATGAAAAAATTTTAAACTACATATACTAATATTTCGTCATTCCACACATTTATAATTCCTCGAAGATGTCTTTATTTTTTCTACAGCTTTCTTTTATTCCTACATTATGGTAGCATAATGATACAAATTTCCCAATCAGTTGCTGTTTATTAGTTATTATTTCCGATTCAATTGAACACTTCAGTAATACCCATAGGTTTTCCGTTGGATTCATATTCAATAAGTTGTCAGAATGAAACTTGAATTTTCTTTAGCTAGTTAAGCTGTCACAATATAGTAAAATTCTCCATCTATATGTTAACAACAAAAAAGATTAGGTTTTACTATTATTGAAGCCGGAATATCACTAAAAACAAAGTATTTAATTTATTCATCTGTTCATAATAATTTGATCACTCACTGTACTTATATACGAGAGTGTACCTCCGTAAATGCTTGTGACTTTCTATTTGTACCAAGAATAGTAAAAATAATTACGAATATGTACACCAAAACCAGTTGAATCCAATTGTATCGGGATTGTAGCGAAAGGGTTAAAGATCACGTAGAAATACTAACAAAATTTCAACTTCTTCATGCAGGAACAAAAGAGATACAAAGGTCAAGCTAGGTCGGATAATCCGCCCCATATTTTCGCAGTCGCTGACGCTGCTTATCAAGCTCTGTTACATCAGCGACAAAATCAGGCGATTGTAATTAGCGGTGAATCCGGAGCTGGGAAAACAGAGAGTGCGAATTTGTTACTGAAACAATTGGTTTACCTCAGCAAAGCACCGAACCGTAACTTAGAAGAGAGAATCCTTCAGATAAATCCGATAATGGAAGCATTCGGTAACGCTACTACAGGAATTAACGCGAACTCCTCGAGATTCGGGAAATACTTGGATCTAACGATGACCAAAGGTGGCAAAGTTACTGGTGCCAGAATATACGTGTATCTATTGGAACAATCACGTGTTGTAGCTCAAGCTGAGTAAGTATATTCTAAAGGGGGCATATGCATCGAAATCTCGCTTCAAAGTTAACCCTTTTATTTCCCGGAAGCCTGTTACTTAGCTTTTGCTTAGCAATAACCGATTAATCCGTTTTTCTATAGTCCACACGGTTAGGTTAGTGTTATTTTAATTTTCACACACAGTTTCTAACGTGTTTAATAGTTTATTAAAGTTAATACGTATGAGAATAAAAATAAATGAAGGTACGTGATAATTTCAATGCTTCACGCACATGGTAGAAGCATTACGAAGGCTGACTCAAAATGGTAAGAGAAAACAAAGAGAAAAAGTGTCAGACAGAGCTTCTAGACGATTCTATGTATATAAATAATAATATCAATGGGCATTTTAGCAACAGCTGATCGATCTTTCATAAAAAAACAAAGCAGAACGACACAATGAGTATTTCTAAGGTATAGAGCTTCACAAATAGGCACATGCATTCCTGCAGGATAGTCAAAAATGGTACTGGCAACGAAATCGTGCTCAATTGAATCGGTTGTTAGCGAGAGATGACTTCAGTCATGAGATACAGTGTTCAACTTCGGTAGATAAAGTGTTAAGTGTTCTTTTCGGCCGATTTCCAAGGTTGTTTCCTTTTTCTCTTGATTTACCTAGTAATATCAAATCTTTGTCAACAGTATCGTATGCCCTCTTAATATATTTAATATTTTACGTTGCAAGCAACGATTTCCTATCTTCAAATTGATCTACTTTTCTAGAGGTGAACGTAACTTCCATATATTTTACTACATGTACGATGGCCTCGAGGCAGACGATCGCCTCTCGGAATTCTACCTAGACACAAACTTCCGAAAGCATCATCGATATTTAACGGACAACAGTGAAACATCTCAAACGCATATCGATAAATTTCAACAGCTGAAGGCAGGCTTTAGGTTGCTAGGATTTCAAGACAGCGAGGTGGACACGGTATATCGTATCCTAGCTGCGATTCTTCATCTTGGTGACATCGAGTTCGGTGAAGTAGCCAGCGAAGATAATACTGACAATAAGAGCCACGTTATCGATACAGCACCTTTGCATAGAGGTAATCTTCTACATTATTATTCTTTTTTTCTTCTATTTGACGTGTTAAGTTGATTTCGATCGACTTTTCGTTCAACTCTCCAATTGCTAAAATTTTGCACATAGTGTTACGATATTAATTCGAGCGTTGCAATCAATTTAACGAAGGAACTGGCAATTTTATAATATCTGCAGAGGAAAGCTGTGTGAGTTTGTTCAAACTGTTTTAATAAGACCTATTAATGAATGGCAAAGTGTTATTTTCTAAAGATCAACACTGTTTGAACGAAAAGTCTTGTGTCGATTCGCAGGTATCGCAAAGTGGCTAATTTACTTCCTTTTTGTGGATAAAAATGAATATTCATATTATCATGCATATTTTACTGTTAGTTTAAGATCCAAAATATACGCAACTGCCTGCTTCATTTGAAGTTTCCAACCTTTATGCTACTACGCCTTCTTAAAACAAAATTTTTTCCGCGCCTCTCTATCTTTTAATAGATATAATAATATAGACACGTTTTAAATAATAATAACTTTATCACAAAAAAATACTGCAACCTACAAAACCGCAAATTACTTCAGATATATCTTCATTTATTTGTAGATATTACGGTATGAATATTAATTTTGTATTAAAAAATTTTGGCGTCTTCCAGGTTGGAAACCGCAGCCCTAAGAGGAAACCCGTTAAAATGTTCAATAATAATAATATATTAACCCTTTCACTTGTCAGATTTCAACAGAAAGGTACATGCTTAATTTTCAGTCGGAAAATTTGTAGTATTGGTCTTTTCTTTTTTAAGTTTAAAGATTCATAATTTTCAATTTTGTGATAAATGTAGTATTTGTTTCGTTGAATTGAAGCGCGGGAAGTATAAAATTCAGGTGAAAGAGTACGAAATTTCCAAAATGCCTATAGGTACCAACAGTAATCAAACAGTTAAACATCTTTCACTATTTTTCTCCCATTTTCTGAAAAGAATCGCCCATTGTACCACACGTCGTTTAACAGAAGACATACAGAGCTGAGATATCTCGAATGTATTTCAGTGTCACAGTTACTCGGTGTCGAGGAGAATGATCTCCTGGACGCGCTGACATCGAACTCGGTTATGACCAGAGGAGAGACAATCACGCGTAACAATACAGTGGCCGAGGCGTGTGCAGCAAGAGATGCAATGGCTAAAGGGTTGTACGGTCGATTGTTCGACTGGATGGTCAATCAAATCAATTGTTTACTGTGCTTCAATCGCTCGCCGAACTATGAACCATTGGCGATCGGGCTACTCGATATTTTCGGCTTTGAAAATTTCCCGAGAAACTCTTTTGAGCAACTTTGTATCAATATCGCCAACGAACAGATACAGTATTACTTCAATCAACATATTTTCACGTGGGAGCAACAGGAATACATGGCGGAAGGAATACCGGTGGATTTGGTCGAGTTTTCCGACAACAGACCTGTGCTGGATATGTTGTTAAGCAAACCTATGGGACTTTTGGCTCTGTTGGACGAAGAAAGCCGCTTCCCTAGAGCCACGAACAAATCTCTGATTGGTAAGAAGCTGAATTTGCTATTCGTTTCATTGTGCAATGGTGCTTGGATTCACAGGGACCCGAATTTTCTATGCTCATGGTTGTTTTACAAAGCATTGGAGCTTTGTAGTATTTGCACGTGGTGTGTTGATTTTGAAATAATATACAAAGATACCTAGAAAGACGACGTATTAAGTTATTAGTTGTATCGTCTTTAACGCTAACTTTAAGTGTAAAATAATAATACTTGTAGAATATTTTCTTTTTTTTTATTTAATATTCTACAGCTCCAATAATTAGCATACGATTGAAATTCGAAGGTTAGAAACACTATTATTTCAATGAGAAAGAAAAGAGTAACATCTACTACGAAAAGACATTATTTAGTGGGAAACTTAACACTTTTACGATTGGAGACGTAGTCAAAGTCTTTAGCTAAATGTCATTTTAAATGAAATTCAAATTTTATAAACGAATATCTTTTCAATGTACGAAATTAAATGAGATTCTGCAAAATATAGAAAGAATCTTTAAAGAAACTCGGGTCCAAAGGGACCCAGGCACAGTTTCTTGTCATGAATGGTCGAATTATTCGTCGTTTGAGAGTTAAACAACGAACCAATGGATTTACGTGGTAAAAAGTTGTGCAATTATGTTACAGAGAAATTCCACAGCAACATCAAGTCGAAGTATTACGTGCGACCAAAGTCGGACGCTATCTGCTTCGCGATTCATCATTTCGCGGGACGCGTGGTTTATCAAGCTGAAGGATTTCTCGAGAAGAATAGAAATTTCTTGCCTCCTGAAGTCATTCAACTTGTCAGGCAGTCACAGTACGATATGGTCCGTTTCCTGTTTCAATGTCCGATCACGAAGACTGGAAACTTGTATTCAGCGGTGCACGAAACCGATTCGAAGAAATTGTCGCAGTCGAATCAAAATACTAAGGTACTGTTTATCATATTGATTTCGGATATAATTTTCAAAAATCTACAGTTGAATACTATTAATTAATAGTACTAATAATAGCAGATCTGCTATTTCAATATGTATAAATATAAAAAATATTGCTTCTCGATATGGTGCTTATAATCATTGTTTGTTTAAAATTTGGAAAAAATTGAATATTACAAATGTATGCTAAAAAGATTGATAAAAAAATGTTGGCTATGTTAAAAGTGATAGCGCTTCTCCTCTTCAGTGCCCAAAAAGTACTAGCTAATCGGTCTGTAGAATTGAACTAACTACACTTCTGAACTTTGTCAATACGTGTCTTTACTGTTACGATTTATCGAGGTTCTACTAAATCAATATCTATGCTTTCGTAAGTTTCGAGCTGTTGTTAAAAAGAATTGTTTCATTTATTAAAAATTCAAAGTAACGTAAACGAGAAAAGGAAAGAAAAGACGAAAGAAGCGCGATTTTTCGACTGAATTTTTCCAAAGATCCGTGGCACTCAAACGGTTAAATTCAATAAATATATTTGTTTAGAAACAAATAGGATGAATATAATGCAACGTAATAACATTTTTACAGATTGATTCTATATAATAATTTTACGTGGTATCTATCAATGATTTGAAATGTAAAGGATATTACTAAATTAAAGAATAATAGTATAACGTATATTCACGAAGTTTTTTGATATGGAGAACTTAAACATGGTGCAAATTACTTATTTTTACAAGTCGAGCGGTTTCTTATATACATATATATATATATCTTTTAAATGAAGCCTTCACGAAAGTTTTTTGATATGGAGAACTTTATCATATTATGAAATATGATGACGGGCGATTATAGTCATCCGTAGTAGTTATAGTCATCAGAGTTAATATAGGGTTAATACAATTGGTTCACGTGACGTGTAATTTCCAATTGAAGTTTTTGTTTTTTCGGAATTATTTCAGGAAAGGTACTCCAGCCGTGGATTGGCGTCACAATCCAGAGCTCAGCAAACTGTCGCAACTTACTTCCGATATTCTCTGATGGATTTATTGCAGAAGATGGTGTCAGGTTCGCCACAGTTTGTACGGTGCATAAAACCAAATGACTCGAAGAGCCCGCGGTTCTTCGATAAGGAAAAAGTGGTGAAACAACTGAGATACACTGGCGTCTTAGAGACAATAAGGATCAGGCAAAATGGATTCTCTCATAGAATACCGTTCAACGAATTTCTAAAAAGGTAAAGTCATCGAAGAATATTCAGTTCAATGAAACTCTACGAATAGAACGTTCGTTATTCTGCATTAAAGTTTGTAAGAATTTCATTCGTTAACAAATTTCAGTGTACATCACATGTATTTCTTTTTCTATGAAATATCTTTCTATCGTAGATACTGTTTCCTAGCGTTTGGTTACGACGAGCGTGTAGTAGCAAACCGTGACAATTGTCGCCTGCTGCTTATTCGTCTGAAAATGGATGGATGGGCACTAGGCAGAACGAAAGTCTTCCTAAAATACTATCACGTCGAGTTCCTTTCCAAGATGTACGAGGAACAGCTCAAGAAAATCATCATGGTACAAGCGTGCGTACGACGTTGGCTCGCCAAGATCAGATTCAAGAAGCAAAAGTGGCAGTTCGCTGTGTCGGTCGTAACGCTGCAGCGTCATATTCGTGGCTGGTTGTCACGAAAGCATTTGTTGGAAGAAATGAAGAAGAAACAGGAAGAGGAGGAAGCAACTGTTCTACAGAAAGCGCAAGGTAAAAGAACGCCATGTATCATGGATTATCATTCGGATTGTAAATCGTCGAGTGGTTAGGCAAGTTACGGTGTCTGGGTCAATTTAGACCCTAACGTTGACTGTCTTATTCAGAAGTCTATAAACACCAAACTACAGTAAAATGGCACAACAAACAACAAATTTGCAAACTTGATTTCTTCGAAAACAGAGCATCATAATAAAAAAAAAAATCTATCCTGCACGTTCGATTCATTTTTACACGAAAATTTATATCCTGCCTAGGTGTATCGCTCGTCCTGATCTGTTCAATAGTTCGTCTGAAAAATAACGGGATCATTGGACTGGGGATTTTTATGCAAATTCATATCTTTGAGATATTGTAAGAATGTAGAACTTTAGTAGAAAATGATTTCGTTCGCCAAATATCATGAGAAGCTCTATAATTTAGATATTTTGTCACATTACGTGAATTCTAGGTAATTTTGCATCCTCAAGTTTCCTATGAACGCAGAAAAATCCGCAGTTTATTGATTATATTTGTGAAAATCGTTCATTTCATTCAGAGTACGTTCTTTCGGCGACGATACAATACTAGACACGATAAACCAACGAACGAATCGATTTCTGAAGATGTGCTTTGAGAATCACCTTGAGTACACTTACTACGGCTACGTGTATGGTTAAAATATCATTCTAGCGAGTCTTAAGAATAGAAAGTAATCACAGATAGCAAAATTACCATGCAGACATATTATCATACAAGAAACTGGTTTATTTTTGCTCAAAGTGATCCTTGAAGATCTTCAAAAATCAATTAATTCATTGATTAATCGTGTCTAACGTTGTATCGATGCCGAAGGAACATAATTTGAATAAAATAAACGTTCCTTACGAATTATTCTATTGAGAATTCCGTCAGTTTTCTGACAAGTCATACTATTAGATCAGTGCAAAAGTTCGTGTCCAATTTCACATTGAAATACAAGCAAAAGCACGTGAAATTTGTTTATTAGGTAATTATACATTCTTCATGATTTCGTATCATCTTTTTCTGGTCGATCTGGTGGCGTTAAGTTTCCCTGCAACGTCTTCAGTTCAAATTCGGGGATTATTTTGCAATAAATTGAGCATGTCATCGTTTATCAAAGCTCAGCTAGAGCGTGCTCGTCGTTTAATTGAAAATCGCCACGTCTAATTTTGCAAACCATTTTTTTACTGCACAAAAAGCTAATACACGATCTTGATGAACATCCTGAATGTTTTTTTTACAGCAGTTTCTATCGTTATATTTCTCCAGAATTCATAAAGTACGACTTGAATCGTTTTTTCGCTCATTTTCAAACATCTTTTTTTTATAACATAAGAATTGTCGAAATACAAAAATCTGCTGACCAGATAACAGTCGAATATCATTCTTTTTATCCGCTATAAAAGTTGCACTCGTAAACAAAGAATTTAGTGTTATCTGTTAGAAACGAGAACTTTTGCATTGACTCTGATATAGATAAAAAATTTTTAGACGCTTCAATAATGATGAAACAAGCGTTCTACGTCTACAATGAGAGTCGAAAAGCATTACACATATACAAGAACTGTATTAGAGAAATGTATACAATTAGAAAGAAAGATATCGTATATTATAAAAGCATAAATCTAAAATCTGAAAATCTTTGACATCGTCCTCTCACAGAGGAACAGAAACGAAAAGCCGAGGAAGAGCAGGAAGCGGAAGAAAACGAAGATGACGATGCCGCGAAGGATGAATTGAACGAAGATGATGCAGCAGTTATCATTCAGAGTCGTAAGTATGGCTTAATGACACCTACATGTAAAGATATTTTATTAACACGTTGATCGCCACATCACCCAAATCTAGATGGCAACTGTATTAACATAATTAGGTAACACTTTTCTTCATACAATTAGATTCAGAATTTTATAAGAAATTTGCAACAGATTATTTACATGTCTTTAAAAAATATTTCATATCTTTAATAAAAAAAAGATATTCTCTGTTTAACGAAGATGTATAATATTATTGTTGTTTCCTGCGACAATTCGTTGAAACAATTTAAACAAAGTTGCAGTGTTTTAGAGAAATTGGAATAATATACGACTGTGTTCCTTATATTTTTCCTAGAATTTTCTTGATATAGAGTCTGCCTGTTTTTCCTCGTAACACTCTTCTAATTTATTTTCTTTGTGGATTTTATCTCGTTTTGCATCTGTTTAATCCCTCTTCGGATTACTGGAGCTAATAAAAAAACTTGAGAATAGAATTTTATTTGTTAACGAAAAATTCCGAAAATTTCGATATTTCAATTTTCTTATTTGTCTTTGTCTAGCATACAGTGTGTGTTTTGCAGAAATCTCAATAAATAAATATAGCGCTAATTTTGCGATACCATTTGACGCTTTTTGATTGAACTTCAATAAATTTTATTCCATACTTGCGTGTCTTATTCGATATATATATTGTCTAAATAAAAATCTAGCTTTTTAAGTAATTATTGTATCATTAAGAAGAAGCAAAGATGCAACGATGTACAATATTGAAAATAAAAACACGCAATTGTACTCGAACTGGCGAAGCAAGAATTTGGGCTGCGCAGGAAACACGCTTGATTTACAATAAGCGATCAACGTGTTAAATTTAATAGAAATAAACAAGAAGAGGAACACATTTCTTGCCTGCAGACTTCAGAGGATACACTATTCGCAAACGTTTCGGACTCGAGCTAGAGGAGCGTTTCAAAAGGATCTTAAACAACTACGATGACAAATTTGAAGCGCATAAAGCGTTGTTGCGAGAGGGTTTGAAGAACGAGGACGCGGCGTTCATCGTTCAACGATGGTACAAGAAGGAAGAAAGGGTTAAGAAGAGGAAACCTGTGGTAAAGGACAATGTGCATCCGAAATTAAGACAAGCCGATCTTATACAATTTTCACAAAGTGTAAGCAACAAATGCATCAAGGGGATATGCAACCTTAGCAGCTTCAATAATTCTAAATTTTTTGCTTTGATTGTTTTTAACATTCTGTATAGAATATTATAGTAAAAGGATTTTTTGAAATTTTAAAAAATAGCGAAGTTATAAGACTTCAAACGTCTGCAAACCATGTCAAACATGAAAGGCCAATGGGGAAAGATTTTGGTTGATTTCTACTCATTAAACGCGATTTTTTATGGTTACTTATTGAAATAATTTAAAAAAAACTATCTCAGCGTATATTTTTACGTAAAATATTAGGTGTTTGAAAAAGTTTTTTTTCTTCTCTTCTTTTTTAACAAAATTCATTTATTTGACACACAGAATTGGTGCAATATTTTCTCTTGTTTTCTATAACGTTCTTCTATCTTACGTTAACAGGTTGAAACGAAGATTATCAGCACTGTCATTTTAAGAAGTAATTGATTCAGAAAACAACGCGATTCGATTTTAAAATTTTTGCAAACACCTAATAGTAATGAGAGCGTCGATTCTATAATAGGGACAATTGCTCCAAAGACATTTTGTGGTAAAAAAATAGTCGACATAGCGGCATTTATCGGTGATAGTTTTTCTAACGATGGCTACAAAAACATTTTATTAATGATGAAACTTATGAATTTAAAATTGGTAAATATACGCGGAAATTCGGACTCGAGTAAATTCGAAAAAAGCTCGAGAACTGTTAAAGAAAACTAAAAGACAAGCAGCTGACGAATTCTTAGAAGCAGAAGGGTCATTTTATGACCCAGGAATTGCTGATTAAGGGTAATTTTGTAAAAATATTCTTTTATTTTAGAGAAAGATTAATCTCAAACTTCAAACGCGTTTTCTCGAAACTGTGTCCTCCGACGTTGCACCCAGCAGATCTTCGAAACTTTTTATCCATTCAGCTTAAAATATTTGCACATTATTCTCCATAAAATAATCTACAATATATCTTAAGATTTTATTAATATATTAATTCGTTGAATTTTTATGAATGTTTAAAGTTGATTTGCATCAGCGAAAAAAGAATTTTATGTTTAACAAGCCACCATTTTCTTATTTTCCACAATGATTGAAAAATCCTACGTTACATTGGAGATCATCTATTTTTGTTTAAGTTGGCTCAGAAATGTTTTATTTTTTATATTCTAGACACATTTGTCGCTGTTTTGCAAGCGAACAAAGTTTCGCTAGGCACGAAGTTAAATAATATTGTACAACTCTACCATTTTGTACTTTTACAGAGTAAAAAAAATATAGAAATACAGCAAAGATGTTGGGTTAAAAAATGTAAGGTTCACTCGATTTTGTTAGGCTTCCAGGGTTGCGTGCCCCCTCAAACAGCGATAAATTCTATCCCATTTATT
Organism: Anthophora plumipes; assembly: GCA_951804975.1. Classification (NCBI taxonomy): domain Eukaryota; kingdom Metazoa; phylum Arthropoda; class Insecta; order Hymenoptera; family Apidae; genus Anthophora; species Anthophora plumipes. The sequence goes on along the minus strand of OX638123.1, from coordinate 11,456,953 downwards.
TCGATCTTTCTGACTTATCGTTACCACGTTAAAGGTTCACATGCAAAATCAGGAAGTGCACAAGAATCTGCGTCGTAATAAACCAGGTGTACGATTGAACGACATAGAAGAGCCACCACCAGATTATGTTCGTCCCGAAGGATTCAACATGGTGCAACCTGTGATGCAATATCGAAGTGGCAGTCAAGTAGACGGAGAGGAAACAATTAAATACTATCGTGACTTGAAGGATGAGATGAGCAGGTAAATAAACGTAATTCTTACGAACGATTATCCACTCGCGTTTATCTATTATGAATGGGAGATTCGAATGCTCAATTTTCCAATGCTTTTGGCACTCGCATCGGAAGTGGTTCGGACTACGAAGAAGACGAAGTTGGCTGGGACTTACCGTTGATACAGCTAGAAAATGACCTACACCCATCGTCGAGGTACATTCATAGATCTCAGAGATCTTTTATCAAACATTCAGTTATGTCGAAAGTTAATTATCCCAATAGAAATGTAGTTTTCTTTTTCCAGTTGTACATTGAAATCCACATGTAAATTTTTATTTAGAATTCTATCCTTTAATCCTAGAACTCCTGAGAGGAGTCTTTTGATCCTACAAGCTAGAAAACTTTAAAATAGGACTGTTTTCCTTGTGTGAAAAATTCTCAAAAAATTATTTATCGTCCTGTGTACATTTCAGTTCAATATTCATTAGTTGTCGTTGCTATATGTAATAAAACACGGTGATAATAATGCGAAGTGACACTCGACGCTTATATTTCCACAGGATAACGATAACTACAGAATTAATCGCGAAAGAACTCGGTAATAAAGGTTCTACCGATGAATCAGTACTAATTACTGTAAAAAATGGGGTACTAGTATAATAATCAGTACAAAAAATGAATAGAAGAAATTTTTCGATAGTTAACAAATGAATTAAATTTTAACCCCTTAACCTATGATTTCTTTTCCTGGCTATACATCTAAGCATCAGTTACTTGTTGTTCTAGTGCCATTTTATATACGAAACGCTAATATATTACAGATTAATTATAATTGACAAATCTTAGTCTTTTAAATTAAAAGGAAATTCAGAATTAAAATTAATATTTGTTACTAACGTAACTGTTTCTGTCAAAACCTCAGCCAGCATTTGTGTTAAGAGTCTAACACGTTGTTTCATGGGACGGGAAACTCTGCAAGAATCACTCAATGGATATTACAGATATTTCTTTAGGTCGAAATTTGTTGGACAGTGTTATAATAATAACACATTCGTGATTATATTAGCTAGAAACAAATTCTTTCCGACTTGTGAGTATGATCAAAGTTTCATCAAAATTTCGTCAAAATAATTTCTATTATTGTCAACGACTTTTTGCCAATTGTTTTCGCGAATATTTCGATGTGAATAACTCTACTGATTATGTGACTTCAGTCGAAAAGAATTTATTTCTACTGTATTTATTTATTTCATTGTAATTTCAACTCCGATATTTCAAGGTTCTGATCTTCATCTGCTATTTTTATCAGTTTGTCATTAATGGGAACCCTTAGCTTGTGTATTGAAACAGACGTAGAGGATAGAAATGAATTTTTCCTTATGGAGATTACAAAAATTTGTTAAACTCTTTCTAGGAGCCGAATGGGCCAGATTCTCGAAGTGAACGCCGAGAGGAAAGAGCGTTTGGAAGCCCAGGGAGATTTTGCGATAGCCCCGGAGCAACATCTCTCGGATATATGGCACAAAGCATTGGGAGATACGGACGAGAATCAGCAACAAGGGAACTCGACCAGAGTGGGGTAAAGTTAAGCTTTCACGAATACGTTTATGTCACATTCTTGCCTAATCTCGATAAATATCCTATTTAAATTACAAACACACTTCCCACGGCAATTGTTATCGTTACGTTCGTTTCTTTATTTGTCAAACTCACAATGCATTGTCTCGCAAATAGGCAGTATCGTTGAATTAATCACTGTATGATAGCAATTGAGTTCTACTAATCTTTCGTTATGTTTCTGTACCTTGCCAGAGGTATCATGGCAAACTTCCAGGTAAAATTACAAACTTACGCCATCCGTAGAATGTATCACGCCCATTTAAACGTTCTAACTTTCATTTAGAAACATTTGACGTAGCTTCTGTGTAAATGTAACAGAATAATCAATTTATCTTAGATACTTTAAAGTGAGACACTTTCTTTTCTTTCTTTTTTACATAGATATCTGAACGGAAAGTTAGCACAAAGAAATTGTCTTTGAAGTATCTTACTTTGAGAATAAAGAAGACAGTGAACATTTTCCTCACAGTGGCGTACACTATTAGCTAAAAATTTGGAATCGCTGTGCATTACATGAGTTGCAATTTCCAGAGAAAAATTTGCAATTTTAAATTTAAGAATTTTTTAACAAAACTTTTTCATTGTAAGTTGTTATTAACTATAGCAACGTCCACTTCGAATCTATGAAGAATTAGCAGCAGATTTAATTCTGATAAAAAATGAACGGATGATTGCAAATATTTGGCCGATAATGTACGAATAAATATTGTTAAGAACATTTTATCGAATTAGTTCTTTACAATATATACGTGGTGTCGTGTAATTGGTGATAGTTATTAACGTTGAACCTTTTGATTATTGTTGTACACTTTTGTTATCGCCTTCTCTCCTGAATTTTAAACAAATATTACATTTTTACGAATTTTAAAATTATTCACTTCTAAACTTTCAAAATCAATTTGACAAATTTTCCGGTTAAAAATCGATCATCTATCTTTCTCTTGAAATCTTTCTTGTTGAAAGGGTTAAAGATTACGACTGTAGGCTAGCAATCCGCCTTGCATCGACGAATACAGGTGAAGAGAAGACACAGGGGCAACAGTGGTTCTCAAATCCAACGGCACACGACAGTAGAAGTTGGTAAAACAGACACCATAAACGACGCTTCAGAAGAAAAATGATAGATTAAACACTATTCTCAAAGAAATTCGTAAAAGCATATCGAAACTCGCCCTATGGGATTTCCGAGAGAGGAGAATTAATGTCTTCTCCTCCAGTTTATGTGTTTTCCTTCGATTATTGATAAATAGTGGAAATTAATAAAAAAATTCGTTACATACTGCTCGCTGAAAGAAAAAATTGCAATACCTAGAAATTAGGTTTGCACAAATCTCGATAACTACAAGACCTTGTTCCACTTTCAAATTTCAATCTCTTTCGATATCCCAAAATAATATACGTAAATTTTAGATTCGTGTAATTTCCTTGTTAACGTGTTGCAATTTTCTATTTTAGCGAGCATTGTAGCTATTCAGAGTAAAACAAAAAATAGTTTTGTCGATAGAAATACGTTTAAGTTCTCCTATACGAGGAATCGCGTTGCAGGGAAACAATAGTTGCAATATCTTTGACGCGTTATAGTAATCCGCGTTACCCTTTCTAATTACACCATCATTTACACGACATCCTGTATATCACTAAAATTAGTACATCCAAATTATTTCAACAGAGTATTTATTTCGAAACTGTATGTCACTACTTCTCTTCATCCTGAAACTTTCATTAATCAGTTCGTAGTGCTGAAATTCTACAATCAAGCCTCGAAGCACCTTTCATACTGAAACAATCATTTTCTTTGCAGTACAAGGATTAATCACATGCTTCTCAACAACCTGCGCTCCTCAGAGGGCCATCAACACCGTAAGCAATTTGCAGTCAACTCTTCGAATATCAACAATTCAAATGGCCTACGGTCAAGATACATCGAGAGACACAACGGTGTAAACGAACGTCAGCAACATCTCGTTGGCCAGCAACGTGTCGTAAATGGACATTCCGTAAATGGTCATCAGAATCCGTTTAAAGGAGGATCTAATATAATAAATGGGCGTCGATCATTCGTCAATGGACACGCTCTCTTAAATAATTCTTATACCTCTGTGAGCGGACACGAGGCCACGATTAATGGTCATTCGAACATTGTTAACGAACATTCATCGGTACGCAACAAGGCGGCGGTCAATGGGCATTTACATTGCAGCAACGGATATCGAAATATCATCAGTGGCTGTCAGAATGGTTTGTTTATTAATAAAATGGTTATGAGAGACGAGTTGGTTAAACCGTCGAAGTTAAACAACGGTCTTAGAAGTAATTTAACCGATCGTCTGAAGGAGATACGACCTACTAGAGAGAATGGAAATTTAGAGAAACATCGTGAGATCGGTGTAGATGGTAAGAATAAAAACGAACGATTGATTAACTGTCAGAATGCTATAAATGGTCGTTTAGGTATTAAAAAGGAGATAGTGAAAGATACGTTCAGTATAACAACCGATCTTAGACAAGTTCTAAAACCAACTGTTGTTCAGAAGCGTCAAGAGATTTTCAAAGTGAACTACGACCCGGAGGATATCAATGGCCCGTATAATTTTAGACAGTTGTTAAGACCTGCCGAATATCTTCCCACCGAGTCGTTGAGAAAAAGAAAGGGCAGCCTGGCTTGCAACGGGGTTTCAGTGACGAAGGATAAAGTTCCTGAGAAACACGTGAAACGAAGAGCGCCGCTGGCACCAAATCAAAATAAACATGTTAACGGGAAGAAATAAGGTTAACATGATGACTAAACAACGTTCAAATTTTTCTCAGATGTGTTTTACAGATATTTTAAGGGCAATTAAACAACGTAGAGTTTGTATAAGTATTTTAATCGCGTATTACGAGTTCCAGGGGTTAAAAGAGATCAACGTGTAAGCACAGAAATGACAATGGGCTGTTTGGACAAGTGCTTTTCGTATTTTCTTTTCTGTTTTTTTTTTTGGAGAAGTTCTGTTAGACGTAGAAATAAATTCTTTCGACTTTCGGGTACAGTCAGAGTGTGATTTAAAAGGAACGAAAGTAGATCAACGATCGAAATATTAGTTTTCATTATTGTCGATGACTTTTTGCCATTTTTTTTGTTTTTTTTTGCCAACTTGCGAATAACGTCGCGAGTATTTCTCGATCGAGGAATAGCCGTATCGAAAATGTTTATTTCTACAACTAATTGTTCCCGAGGTGGAGGAAGAAATACGTGTTTGGTTAACATAACGCAACAGTAATGTAACTCATTCATTTACAAAGAGAACTATCACTGGCATACGTTGTCACACAAAGATGAAAATGAACACGTCACGCTGTTCGACGAATTATACATCTGACCAGTGGTGATTTGCGAATTTATGTGAATTTTTTTCGCTTTTTCTTGGTAGATTTTACGAGTATTAGACATCTTTGAAATTTGAAATCCTACTTCGAAGCAGCATTTAATGATCATTGTTAGTTTGGATTATATTTTACGATATTTCCGTGAAATTTAGTTTCTGCGAATTGCAGAATATTCTTTTGTACTTGTTTTCATTGTATGTTTTATTTGAGTAATTCGGAATTTTTCTATTTCGCAACGTATAGCGGAATTAATTTGCTGTTCTTCGACAAAATACATTCTAAGAGTAATGTTTATTTAGAACTAGTCATGTGTAGCTTTACAAAAGATTTAGATGTGTTCGATAGCGTTAATGAATGTCGTTCACAAAGTTATGACGATGTTTTACTGTGACGTTGATATATTGAACGAATATAACTAGTAAATATGATTATATTATATATATATAATTTATCAAAAAATGTTCTTTATTAGATATTGTCTCGTTAAGCGTTCACGAATACGTCTCGATTAGATGTTATTGTGAAATATTTATTAAACCTGAATACTGGTACGTATATCTCGAAAAATGTAGCTTGTAAATAAAATTCTCATAGTAGCAGATAAATAATCTATCAAATATATATACGTTTCACGTTAATTCCGAGCCAGTTTTATTATTTATCCTGAATCATAAATCCTTGAAATATTTCGCCTGTATTTTCGAAAATCTGTTATAGTCGATTTGCCTAAAATTTTGCAAATAGCTTCGTTTTATATAGAAACAGCGAGAACGATTTTTGATGACTCGAAAGTTAAGACAGAATGTTTTAACGTCAATTCCTGTCATTTTGAAAAGTTCCATTCTTCGATTTGACTAAAATTTGGAAAATTTCCGTGTTTTTGGTTAGAATTTTGAAAACAGATTTCTTTTTGATGCAAAAAATATTTATCAGAAGGATTGTCGGTAACTTGAAAGTTACGAGACAGTTTTTCGAAAAATGTTTTACCATTATGTCACTTCCTGTAATTGTGAAAACTTTCATATATAGATTTGATTGAAATTTTAAAAATAAGTTGCTTTTGAATAAATATAATATTTGCGACATGGATTATCAGAGACTCAAAAATTACGACTCAAAATTTCGGAGAAAACTTTGTAAAGTCACATCCTGTGTTACCGATACATCGTAAATGATACATACATACTTAAAAATATCCCCAATATTACATATTGTATTTTATGGATTGGGTTTCGCTTATACACTCTTTTTTTTAATTTTCAAGTTACCAAAAATTCCTATCGTAAACATTTTTATGCAAAATTTCAACTAAATTGGGTATAACAGGTTTTCGGAAATTTCGTCCATATTTCTCTCGTTTTATTTTTCCATGAACAATCTTGCGATGTAAAAATATAAATTACAAGTCTATTATGTGAGACTTTTTATATTTTAATTTTTTTTATACAGAAAGTAGTTGCAAAGTTTTTATAACAGTAGAATTTTCAATGGAAGAGTCGGAAAAAATTCCTTAATTTGTGCCTTTATATATGCAATATCTCATATTTTTTTCAGAATTTTTTCGTATCACTAAATAGGGAAAATAGTCCAAAAACTGGTAATTCGAATTTACGGTGTAATTACCCCCTCCACCGAGTTAGAAGGTTGAAACTTGGTGTGAAATATTTTTTTTGGTTAGCTATTGAATAGTTTATCGCACAAACAAATTGATTGAAGAGCACTTTTCACTCTCTTAGCCTGCTAAATCCTTTCAAAAGCTTTTTTCCATTTTTTATTGTCTCACGATTTGGACTACCATTAATTAATACTTCTCCATTCCCAATTCAATTATACTAAACCTTGTAATTGGTATTTCCAATAAAATTAGGAATAACATGGTAATTAAATTAGCATCACGAAATTTGAATAATTGAAATTAATGTAATTATAGTTTATGGAATAATTCAATTGTCATTCTGCACAACTCTGCTTATTTGACTTTCTATGGAAAATGTGAACGATATTTAACCATAAAAGTTTGCTATTCAAGTGGTCGTTGTAAATGTATTTATTATCATTTATTATTTTATTATTTATAATTAATGCAAAGGATTTATGACGCATTCAGTGAAATAAAAGAAAATCAAAACGAAATTCGAATGACTCAATTTATCAACGATCTCAATTTTGACTTACAAGAATTTCAGTAAACATAACCAATCGATCGAACCGGAAGAATCCAGTCATTTATAATTTTCCGTATTTCTGTTGTAACTTTGTAGCAAAACATTTATGATCCTATATTTATATCTATCCTACCTAGTCCTATTATTATTATTTTCAGTCATAAAATATAGTAACACCATTTGGCGGGATAAAAATGAAACACCGTGTACAATATTAATACAACACTAGAATTCCTATTAAAACGGTTAATAACCTTAGAAAGAAACACTGCGTCATCGACGTATCGTAGCACTTCAATTTAAACATTTACAAAGGCGTATAAAGGTAAAGTATAAAAGAATATCTATTTAAACTTCCCTGGTAATAACGTGAAGTTACGATTTCCATTTAAAAAATAATTTCCTGTCGTTTGCTGCAATGCTCCGTTTCCATGCTCATCACTGTGGCGCGCCAACCGAAATCAAACACAAAATTTCCGAAATATTCATTTCCACTTCACTCACGATTAAACGAATACAGTTACACTCTACAAACTTCGTTCTAAATCATCGCAAACATATCATCGTCTCTATTTATCACGAAACCTAGGAAAATGACACGTTTGAATGTTAATTTGAAACACGAAACGAAAAACACGAACGATTGACGCGCTAACTGAAACATACGTCATAAGATGGCGCTGTCGTGGCATCTCTTGAATTTTCCAGCATAGCCAGACGACGAGAGGTTGCACGTATGCTGCCGTCGCGGCAGGACGTCGCTTGCATCGACGGTTATCAACGCTACGATTGGCTAGCAATCCGGTATAGAGGGGTGTCTAGGGAAATAAGTGGAAACGCACGAGTGTTGTGAGAGGGTTGTGAAGACGCACGAGAAGTAAGAGGGGTGCAACGAACCCTCTAGGCTCGGTTCGAGTCTACGGAGCTCGGAGTTGTGTTCGAATCATGGCGACACCCGACCCCGTAGACCCAGCCACCCTAGAGATAAAGACCCGTAGCATAGAACAGACACTACATCCACTAGTAAAACAGGTAAGACAATTTATCGGAAACCGGGAAAAACGAATGTTTGCTTGCTCTAATCACTCGGTTTTTATTTGAGCCGCTTACACTCCTGGCCTTTAACCACGATAGGTTAAGGTCTTCTTACCCCGGCTTACCTCGATGCGTTACGTTCTGTTGCATGGCACTCCGGTATTACCTATAGAATAACCGTACTTGTATGCGTGATACATTTATATATACTCTACGTATACGTATGTATTCACACGTGCACTAGTGTGTATATATATACATATGTATATGCACGTATGATATATATATATGTATGTACATATATACGCGAGTGTGTTGCATGTATTCGTAGAAAAGCAAGAGAACCCGCGTACATGACAGTTAGAGTGAAAGAGAGAACGTGAAAACGAGCGAGAAAGTGATAAAGCATGCGACGAGGACAGATAAACGTGCCGGTTACGCTTAAGAGCGGGATAGATATAAAGAAGGAGCGTGTACGCGGGGGATTAAGTATTACTTAAGACAAAGAACGTACGGCATTAACCATTCCTTCGATATCGATTTAATCTTAACGAAAGAGCCTTTTTTAGGCCTCCATGTTCTACGGTTCAGAAGAAATATCACGGTATTTGACAGTTCTCACGCCGGGCATGTGCTTCGTATCATCGAGCGAGTCGAGCCTACCACGCGCTCGAAGTAACAGATATTTTGGTATACTTCTTCGTTCTCTCTTGCCTCCTTTTCTTGCTGTCTGTTGTTCTTTCTCGTTCTCTCCTTTCTCGCAGTAACTGTGTGCACACCTATAAATATAAATAAACAAGCGATTAAATAGATTTACACGTATACGTTTAGTACAGTTTTTTCGTGTGTAATTCATATAATTTCTCGGTGGAGTCACGTGACCAGTGTCTCGTATCGCGGCGTCGATTTCGAACATTTCGTAAAATTACGACGAATTCGTGTTGTGTAATCACAGTACACACACGCACAGACGAGCTGTAATTATGTGCATGGTTGTAAAGTGCACGTTCGAGCATGTCGCAAAAATCGAAGGGCGTTGGACGAATCGCTGAAAGTTTCGACTGTAACTCATGAATTTGACAGGGCTAGTGCACGAAACGCCAGTGAACTAATGTTAGTGCGATGGTAAATACAACGCTTGGAAAACTGTAACGTGAAATTTTTATTTAACGAATTTGAAGCGTTGTAGTTTTATAAAGTTTGTTCTTCGGTTGTTTACGAAGCATTAAACTGTGATCTACGGAAGTGTATGAATATAATGCAGTGAAAAGAAGGCTAATACAGTCTTCTGTATGTTTAACAGCGTACGTTATATCGAAGCTTCGAAAGTTCAGTCGTGTGATTAACGAAATGGCGCGCAGATGTGTCGTATATCTTCTCGCTCGCTTTTTTTAGAAGGTAGTTGCTAATTTTGGAAATGAAAAAGGGTAACGTGGAGTTTTTAGTCATTCATAATGTATATATAGCTTATCCATAGTTCCGTAACAATGTGATTAGTATTCTACGAACGTCTCGTGTATTATCACGACAGGATAAATTGAGATAAACTCTTGAATTGTCAATTTGTTACTTTAACGTTTATACGAAGTTTAATCAGAAATTTGATTAAACTTGATTAAAACGAAATGTTGTTGCTTTCTTGAGACAGTATCTATTTATACTTTGAAGTTTTGAGAATTTGTACGATAAATATATATATATATACATGCAAGTGTACAGGGTGTTTCTAGAAATTCGGACGAAATAAAACTTTTTTTCTAAGCGAGAATGGAAAGAAATAATAGAGGGAGAAGCTGAATGATTTAATAGAGCCTACGTTACGGAGATAAAATATAACGAAGTATATGTGATATCAAAATTTAAGAATAAAGTCAAAAAAGTGATTTTTTATAACGAAACAAAAAATGAGCAATTTAACATATTAAAAATAAAATGAAATCATTTTATTACAATACGTATCTAAAACATTTCTGTACCTTTTTAGTTCCCATCTTTTACTTGCACCAGACTTACTAACTATAATAATTATTATTAATTATTTAGATTATAATAAATGATCAAGAATTAAAATTAAGCATGAAATAAAATTAAAAGAAGTATTAATATTTAAAGTAAGTATAATAGTTATTATTATATAATATAACAATTAATAATAATTATTATTATACTTTATATCTTAATACTTTGCTTTTTAATTTTACTTAATACTTAACTTTAATTCTTTGTGTTAAATCAAAAGTAGAGAACCAAGAGGAAATTAATGAACTTTATTTCTAAGAAAGTAAAGCTTTCAAAAATGGAGTGTAATTAAATTCGATTAAGTTACTAATTAGTTATGTTTTTTTGTTGAAAATACACAAAAGTCGTCGATTAAAGAGAGTAATATAAATTATCTCGCAAAGTATACACTTTTTGATTACAGAACTATATAATACTCTTATATGCGAAATATTTATAAGAACCAATTTATTTTTGTATTTATAGAGACAACTTTATGACAGTATCAACGGTTCCATTGAACCATTCACTCTTTCTCTGTATTTTCTCCTATTTTCGCTTAGAAATGAGTTACACGTTGTTCCATTCTCTAGGATCACTCTGTATACAAGCATTCACGCGCATGTGCGCGCACACACGTCGAAATAATTCTTCCAATAATAGTTCTTCCTATTTTTATATTTCACTGATAAAGAAAACCACATGGAAACAATAATTGTCGACTAAAAATGAATACAAAGGATCTTGTAATTATTTTAATAAATTTTTATTTATATTATATTTACAATTATCTTACGAACACTTTATTAAGATTTAATTATATGATATCAGAGTGTACATTTAATTTTCGTGATTAAACTAAGAAGTGTGTTATTTGTCCTCGATGTTCTTTGAAGTAAACGTTGAAGTTACATTTATGAGTTAGTGCTTCTTTGATCAAATTAACCGTAGCCCTACTTTCCTCTTTGAGCATGCTTCAAAGAAAACATGTCTACTGGAGAACTTAAACTGATGATCATTTTGTATTTCTGTCGTTAGAAATATTTTCTTCTCTGCTTTGAACAAATTTCTCTACTCGCCAAAAAAAAAAAAAAAAAAAATTGCAACACTAACAACGAAATTACACGAATACTAAAATATATGCAAGTTTTGGGATGTTGAAAGGGAAGAATGATCGAAATTTGAGAGTTAAACGAGGTCTTACAGTCATGGAAATTTAAGTAAACCTAATTTCTAAGTGTTGCAATTTTCTCGGCGAGTAGTTTGTAATAGTTATCAAACACAGAGCTCGTTATCGGTGCATTAAAGATATCGTTACGAAAGGCGGGAAGGAAAACGGACAGGTTCAAGTGGATTCTTTTTTACTTAAGGATCCACTTAATTTAGCAGCTAGTAATTCTTGCTCCAGTTTCCTATCACTCTACGTTGAATTAATTCTCAGATGGTTCTCTTAATATTTACACATCGTAGTAACAATTAATCTCTCTGAAATTGTCCAATGTAACAACACTTAATACGTGAAATTCTTTCTTCAACACGTTATCTCATTCGAGACGAAAAATTATCTTGAAGATGATCTTCAGAGGCGAGAAAATCCTTTTCGTTTATGTTAAATATTTCTTCAAATAGGAAGAACGTCTGAGCGATGAGAAATTAACATTGCAAACACTTTTCGTACAAACAAGATCGTAACGTATTTTTTTACTACTAATTGATAACTGAAGCTCAAGATCATCGCGCACCCTGTGTGAAACTCGTTGTTTTAGTTAACAAGTGCATTTTTTCAGCTAGGAAACACCAATTCGTTTTTCTTTTCTCGAAAGAACGAAAATAAATATTGAAAAATTCATTGTACGTGTATTACAAGAAAAATCGTGAAGTTTTATACAGATAAAATTGAAAACGATCATTAGTCAACGTGAAATGCAATTTTCTATTTATCGACGTTATAAAATAATAAAACGCACGATATTAACACATTGTATACGGGCTATCCTACGTAGTTAGGTTCAATCTATGTAACGCGGGCTATTTTTGACGATTTTGAACTTATTATTAATATATTGTGAATTTAAGTCCTAATATATTATGTGTTTAAGTCTCTCGGTGCATCGAGGCTTTCAATTTCAAACGTTCATTTCACTGAAAAAAGTTACGCGTCATAGAGATCTCGTTTCGATCGCGATACTTTAAAAACTGATCAACATTACAATAACCAATAAAAAGTCAGTATTCAAAAGTAACATTGAAAAATGTTCCAATCTTCAGATTACTTCCGTTAGAATTGCCTGTTCGTTGGAGGAACGTGAGAAAAATGCCACGTTTTAAGAAAGTCCTCGGCGAGATATTTTACACGCAGCCACATAATAGGTGTGATCGATCGGTCCAATTAAACAGCCACCGTTTCGCGGACATGTAACGGTGAAAATTTTTTTCACACTAAAGAAGAGAAAAGCGAGATATCAGTCGTTCGTGGCCGACCTTTGTGTCACGTTAAACGATATTCCACGATGTTGGTGTACACATACGTTTCGCAAAGAAGAGAGGCGAAATTCCGAGGTGTATTGGTTAAACCTCTTAGATAGAGAAAGCGCACGAGTGTCTGGTGCATGACACAGAAGGCGATCGTTACGGACTGTGGCCACTTGTTAGAGCTCCGTCTAGCCACCCCTCTGACTCTCTTTCTCTCCCTTATTTCCTTCCACACTTCGTCTTTCTCCCTTTTCCTATCCCTTTTTCCTCTGGCAGAGACCTTCGACCTACACCTTCCGACCTGCAGATATTTCCCACCTCGTGGTTTCAGAGCGGTCCAGTTGCGTTCAATGTTTTATTGACCATCGTCTAGACGATTTATTAGTAAACCACTATCATTTTCTTTCTACCTCGCCTCTTTCATCGATTTCGTTTTCCTTTTCGTCCCGTTTTTCGTTTACTCGCTTGCTTTCTGTTGGTCAGTGGTTTATCACTTGTACAATTTGTTTTTCTCCTTACTAACGATGCACTTATGGTTGTAGAAGTAGGTCTACTGTGTTTCTTGCGTAATCGTGTATAATAGGGATCTGACATCATGCAATTAAAAGCAAGCGTCGAGTTATTTGCTTTATGAGTCGACATGTAGATTCGATCATGTTGTTTTAGGTTAACATTCAAAGCAGGCGATTCTAGAAGAGTTTCTTGTAGAGATTCACCTTTCAGACTTTCGGAGAAATTAAAAGACCATCTTCTAGAGGAAATAGTAATTGGTGTGAAAAGAAATCTTACCAGGGCATGTGAAATACACTTTTTAAAAGGAAGGTTCAGCGAACCTGCATATATTTGCAAAACTTGTTGTTTGAAAATTCTGTACAATATTTTATACCCGAAAAAATGATTAAAATGTAAGAAGCTTCATTTCAACACTGATGTGCGAATAAATTATATGGAAGTTATTATAATTCAGATGCTTCCATTTTATATTCAATTGTGGTTCAGGGTAATTTATTGAAATTTATTGAAATCTACTAAATTTCGTGAAAATCTACTGAAATTGACTGACGTCTACTGAAATCTGCTAAATTTTATTAAAATCTTCGGATATTTATTGAACTCTACTAAATTTTATTAAAGTCTACTGAAATTTATTGAAACCTACTAAATTTTATTAAAATCTACTGAAATTGATTGAAACCTACTATATTAAAATCTACTGAAACCTACTGAATTCTATTAAAATCTACTAAAATCTATTGAATTCTACTAAAATCTATAGAATTCTACAAAATTTATGTATATAATCTACTAAAATTTACTTATCAAATGTGAAATAAATCTCGCTGTCGTTACAAGCTTAGTATAAATTAATTTGACACGCGAAAGTTATTATAAAATTATGAATATATTAAAAAAAAGAAGAAAAAGGTTTATCCATTCTAGAATCTTGAAGTATTAAGCGTAGAAATAAATTCCTTGGGATTTTTGAGTACGATCGAAATTTTATTTAAAATAATTGGAAACAAATCGATCAACGAAATAATTTCCATTGTTGTTAACGACCTTTTGCCATTTTTCTAACAGCTTTCAAATACCATCGCAGATACTTCTTTATCAGTCGAAAAAACACTAAATTCTACACCTAATATAATAAAATTCGTGTCTTCATTTTTACTAATATATGACACTAACTTCAGCTTGGAAACGTAACTTAAATCATATAATACTTTCTATACAAATATAAGGGGTGTCCTAAAATTTACGGCAGTGTACATTTGCCAATTCTAGAAGACGTTACGAAACACATTTCTCTCTTTATTTATACAAGAAGAATTTCTCTAAATACATCGTCTGTTTTAAACTGGATTTTTCATTTCAAACAAAAGGTTCGTTAAAAGGTGTCTAGAAAAAATCTGGCATGAAGGCAGATACACGAAGAAACTTCGTTTACATTTCTCGTAAAAACAGATTCTTAAATTAACATTTCCTGTGAAAGTAGTTTTAAGGTAACACGTGTTAAAGCTAATGTACTAGACTGCTTAGATCAATAAACACGTGATTAGATCCCCAAGTAGCTGGAAGCAATTTCATTTCTTTTTTCTCTTTCTATTTTCTTTTTTGTAGATATAGGAAGTTCTATGAATTCTATCCGACGAATTTTTCAAAAAAATGTCCCCGTGGAAAATTACTTCTCATATTTTCGATACCTCAGACGTTCTCTATCGCGATGCGAAGCCTTTGGAAGACAGAACTTTTCCTGACAAGTGTGCTCAGTGAACTGTAATTTACGACCTCAAAAAGCAGTCGGCATTAAGGTTCCCTGTGAAGTCATTGTGAAGCTCAGACACATTCAAAACTTTTAAGACGGTATATAAGCGCAATTAAACGATTTTCTTCGAACCGTTCTGATTTTCAGCTATTCCATTCGTAACGTAATTACTGTTAAATGGAAAATAAAGCAATTATCAATTGTAACTTATTTCTCTTGTACTAACGATTCTCATATCAATTCGTAGGATGTAATTCCATTGAAAGTTGAACTGCTATTTTTTTTTTGGAGATCAATCCATAATACAGAATATTTTTATTAAGAAAATTAGAAAAGTTTAACCCTTTGATTACTGTCGACGCCTATAGGCGTTTTGGAAATTTGATTTATACTCTTCTGTTATCGTTTTTTCCCTCGAATTTTATTTATTGCGTGCTTCCATTTTAATTTGACGTACCAAATTTTACATTTTTACAAATTTGAATATTATTAATCTTTAGATTTTCGAAGATAATTTGACAAATTTTAGGAATGAAAATTGAACATCCATCTTTCTACTGAAATCTATACGCGAAAAACTGGGAGTGTCGATTTGACTTTGAGGTTGGTTTTCACATCCTTAAAGAGCGATTAAGCACGAATGAAGTATACCGTTATTTTTGTCTTGGATCACTCTATAAACCCACAAAGTTTCATTCAAATCCGTGAGTTACGTTCCGCGGTGTTTCCTTCTTAGTGAAATCAGAAGTATTAATATACATCTGCCTCGTTTAAATAGTGTTTTCAAATTGAAAGAATTTAAAATTTACTCAGAAAGCAACCTGTTCCTCTCATTCTAACTATTTGTAATCCAATATTTCGTTATTTGTGAGAAATAAAATTGTGGCTGATTAAAATTTTAGAATTTGATGGGAGAAGCAAGAATTAATAATTACATTTATTATCAATGCATTAATAATTTAATAAGTACAATCATATATCGATATAGCTTAGCCATAAACAATTGAAATTACAGATTTTCATGAGAAAAGCAGCAGTTGATAATTATTATTGGACTATTATTTATGCAAATGCATATCTTTATAGAAAAAGAAGATAGAAAAAATTTGTTTTGTCATAAGAGTATCTCAGAATTGGTTCAAAATAGACAGCCAGTTTCGAAGTTACACTTCTTATATGTAGTGAGAGAAACGTATTAATACTTATTTCAAGTAAGAGGCTTAACTGATGTGTCCAGGGATAAACATAATTGAAGTATCCTGGGGAAAAGGATGTTTTTTGTTCGTGAGGGGACAGGATACTCGTGCTTTAAGTTAGGTACAATTTAGGGTCCTAATCAACAAGGTATCTCTTCAGTTTGAGTGTAGTCTTTCGCCTGCTGGGAACAATCGATATTCTCGTTAAGGGCAGGATATACATACACATGTGTACAGTACTGAACAAACATTTTTTCATACAAAATTTCAATCTGTGATACAATTTTGATTACGTTGATTAATCAACGTACGAAGAAGGGGATAATAATCGTGTAGAAATGATTTTGATTAAATGTGCAAGTGATTATAAAAGTGGGTTAAGTCACATATTCTTTGTTTCGAGATATTTAGATTTTTGCTCAAAGTTGATCGATCTCTTTGTTTTTATTTTCTTTGCAAGTTTTCTTCGCAATAATTCATTAGTCATGTTATATTTTGTTGATTATCCTTCCAAAGACTTACTTAGATCATTCATGATTAAGCAACGTGACTTATTCTCAAACTTTTCGGATTCGAGTGAAAGTGTTAAAACAAGAGAACAAAAAAAAATCAGAATAGACTGAAAATTGTAGCATTTTCCCTGTTCTTTTACGTTCGCTTCACTTGTGGAGTTTCCATTAAATATTACTCTTGATTCCTTCGTAAAGTCTCAAATTTCCTCGAAACATTCCACACGTTCAGCTCGTTGAAAAGTTCAAAGATGCGATGATGAAGCTGAAGTACATAAAGAACTTTCAGAAACTCAACTTGAGACTATGTACTCAAGAAGTTTAATCGTTCATTAAAATTCTTTTCGTTGATTCTCATCAATGGCCCACGGTTCTTCGCGTTTCTATTGCTTTCAAAGTTTTTAATGATTCACCACCGTAGCCGTGACATCTAACACGGTGCTCATGTTTAAGTGGCTCATATTAGCCTTTTTAATGCGAGGATAGTCGCCTATGAATAGTCCTGAATAGCATCTTTCACAAGAATTTATACAAGTAATGAAATTTATTTGATGTGATAATCAGCAGTTGTTGAATTGCGAGGCATTTTATTAGGAGTCGTATTGTAATCTGGATAACGAATTTCTGTGGTCAAAATGGAACATACTTCCATACCAATTTCTTTCATATTCAACAAAAATTTATATAAATATTTAATATACATATAAAGAAATATGGCAAATTTTAATGTATATAACAAAATATGGTAAATTTTAATATATATAATAAAATATTGAAAATTTTGAAATATGTAATCAAATATGACAAAAATGGAAGTCTCCACTCAATTCTGTGTACAACGTTCTCTTTGTATTCAATGTATAACTATATAATATAGATATAACAAAATATGGTAAATTTTAATATATATGATAAAATATTGAAAATTTTGAAATATGCAATAAAATATGACAAAAATGGAAGTCTCCACTCAATTCTGTGTACAACGTTCTCTTTGTACTCAATGTATAACTACATAATATAGATATAACAAAATATGGTAAATTTTAATGTATATGATAATATATTGAAAATTTTGCAATATGTAATATATGACAAAAATGAGTGTCCACTCAATTCTGTCCACAACGTTTCCTTTGTATTCCTATAAAAAATGAACTGCATAATTTTACAAACTTATTACCGAAATTTACTGATCAATACGTAAACTACGATAAAATGTAGAAAAGAGAAAAATTTAATTGAAGAAAATCAACGAATTACAGATATTTTACGTATTATTCAAATGTTCCCTTAATTTTGTTGTTTAGATATCAAAATACATACAAATACAAAAATATAAATATTAAATATTTCACATAGTATGAAATTATAATAGTAAAAAATGAATATTAAATCAATATTAAAATATAATATTAAATATTGAATATTTTCATATCGATTTGTTTCAACAAAAATCGATTTAGGTAATATAATTAAGGTACGATAAATAATACAAAAAAATAACTAATATACATATTTATATTCACATATTTTTTACATTTTAATATAATAAAAATTAATATGATTGTAAATGTAAACGTGTAGCATTTGAAAGTTATAGAAGAAAATATAGTTATAAATAATATATATAGTAATATAGTTATAAGAAAACGTCCTGAAAGTTAGATGTACTTCGATTATCTATTTATTAAAATCTGGATAGATTTAAAAGTTAGAGATTTGAAAGAAAACTTTACACCTTCTCCTTCAGAATTGTCTAAGCTGTCATACAGAGAAAACCCTGTGACTACCACTTTTAACCATTTTCTTTTTTTAAATCTTCACGAAATTGCTTTAAATTGTGCACCGTTTGTACATAAATTAAAAAAAGCTTTCAAGATTAAAATTTCAAAATAAAATCTTAATTTAAGGCTGCATTTTGATATCCTATAAGGAGTACTTAGAACGTTTAATTTCACTTTCTCAATTTTACGATTTTGTCTTTAGAACGCTGTATCTGAATCGCAAAATTACGTGAAGTGAATAATATTTTACATTTTGAAACGTCGAACAGCATTTTATAGCGAAAAATATTTTTTTTAAATATTAGACTTAAAAAATTGACTTTTAGCCACGAAAAAAAGGGCTTTTTCGAAACTCATAGCAGATATTTAGGTAACATTTAAATCGAAGCAATTAACTATCGACGTTGCGTGAAAAACAGAAGTTCATTAAGCTAACGGAAAATTAATAGAACGTGACGTACACGTGACAAAAGAGAAACTGCATGAGAATGGAAAAATCGAGCTATTTAAGGGTTTGAAAAGAATGAACTTTAGGTCACGACTGTTCAGAGTTGGAAGGTGAAGAGTCTTTTCCTTTTCTTTCAGAACTAGCTAGGACATATCTGTCGTTTTTTAAAAATTTTTTTATGTAGAATCAGTAAAATAATTAAAAACTTAACGAAGATTTGATTGTGATACAATTTAGCTATTTTATTAATTCACAAGATATCGTAATATCTTCAGTACCTTTTCTTTCTTTTTCTTTTAACACTAGCTAGTGCACACCTAACAACTTTTCTCACTTTTTTTCTTTTTCTTTTTTTCTTTTCGTTCATTTACAGTGCAGATTTAATATGTTTCTTTGAAGTTTCATGCAAACACCGGTCAGCAAATAGTTCGAAAGCAATATGTGCGTTGTATGCAGCGAAGATATTTTTCGTTTGCATGCGGAGCAAACATGCCAGAAGCCATCGAACAAACTAACATTGACGATCGGTCTATCCGGTGATAGTGACACTTCGTTCGATCAACGTTTTACTGTGTTGAGGTAAGAAGAGTTTATAGTCGACATTATCGCTGGATTTAGGAATTCTTCGTATCTCTTTATACTAAAATTACTCTGGACGTTCGAATACTCATAACTTCGAAATTATGTTATCTGTTTCAAATTTGAACAGATTCTCAACGAAGACGTAATAATTACTGTGTAGGAATAAATTTTCTGTGACTTTCAGCTGCAATAAAAGGTTCATTTAAAAGGAGCGATAACATTTTGCCATTTTTCTGCCAGATTGGGAATACCATCGCGAAAATATTTCCGTTTGAGTGGCTGTACTTGAGATTATATGATTTCAATAAAAACAAATTTATTTCTACGCTTAATAGTTAATTTTACAATTTTGTTAGTTTTATCCAATCGAAATTTCGACGAGATGTTGCTCTTTAAACGATTCTCCAGCTACAACCGTTGCACTTCTCGGTGCACTTACTATTTCTGTACCTTCCTCCTGTGTAAATTGTATTTCTGTGAAAATTTTGCAACAGTTACTCCCGAGATCTGTGCTGAATTAATTGAGTTAGCTAAGTTTAGAAAAAACTTCGTTTCCAGTAAATCAGTTCCTCGATATTATCTCTCTTACTTTCGTAGCAACTTCGCAGTATCCTCTTCTTCTAAAATAAAATTAAAAACGAAACGAATCGACGATTATTTGCTAAAAATAATATCAGTTACGAAGAAATTCGACGTTTGGGATATTGAAACTGTTATAAATCTCTGTCTATCAAAATAAGACTTTAAACGGTTCGTAACAGCGTAGCAGTTAAACTAATAGCCGCGTATCACACCTCGTCAAGCGTGATAATCCATTAACAGGAAACATTGAAAATTTCAATCTTGAAAATGCATTACTGCAGAAACGCCATTTCACTTCAATTGTTCGCCTTGTTAAATCCAGCACGCGAATTGATCGCGTGGTGACTATTGTTCTGGATAAAATGTACCCAAGCTGCGTATTCTGCTATCTTAAATCAGTGATATACGAAGATGTCGCATAACACTTTTACATATTCGATCTCGACGAACGAAGAAAGAAACCGAAAGATAAATAGATATACATATGCTGTTGGCGCCAAGGGAATTTAGGCGATTATTGAGGATTTCTTTTGTAACACGGCTACCAGTCGATGCTTCTTTTTAATATCTTGTTTAATTAACCTTAGTGCATCGTTCGGAGAAATTCAATGTTTAATAACTTTTTAATCAATGAACCTAATTTACTCAAAATTTATTGATATTTAGCAGAAGTTTTCGAAGATTGTATTCCTCAAGTAAGATATTATTTAATTGTGTTTTAAGTGTTTCTGCAATTTCTTTCATTTTCATTGTATCGTTGTGAAAATAGTACTGATGAATTGGTGAGATTCTCCCGATGAAAATGAGTACAAACACGGCATAAATCGGACTAGTTTCATCAATCATGAATTTCACCCTCGTGCTCGGAATTTCTAGGCTTAATAACTTTTTAACCAATGATCCTATTTATTCAAAATTTATTGACATCTAGTAGAAGTTTTCGAAGATTGTATTCCTCAAGTAAGATATTATTTAATTGTGTTTTAAGTGTTTCTGCAATTTCTTCAGCTTTCATTATATCGTTACGAAAATAAAAAGAATTATTGGTAGACAGAAATTCAGTTGTATCTTGGAAACAAAATAACATCGAGTATATGTTCGTACGAATTTTCTCTCTTATTTTAGCGTGCTGAATTCGCCAGTAAATTTATGCCCACATGTTCTAAAGCACTTTATATAAATGGCTGATCCTAGAATCCTCGATAGCGAATTTTAGTTAAATAAAGTTTTTATTTATTTTCTCCTTCTCTATAGTTTTATTGCGATGACGTTATACGTGGAACACTATGAGTCCTTCCTGTCTAAAACACAGGTCCCCTAGGTAATTTTACCGACGAGTTCACTAAGAGGTCCAGGACAAAACGCATCTTTTCTTTTCCATCTATTTCCTCCTTCCATAATCAACCGTCGTAGAACGTTCTATTTATCCTCGCAGCAAACTGAAATGAACGTACACTTGCTTCTGTTAGGAAAGAAAAAAGAGGAAAAAAAAAAGTAGAGAGAAGACGAAAATCTGCAAGAACAGCGTCGTTTTGTCGAAAAATTTCACCGATTGACTGGCTATGTTAGCCAATGGAAAATCGTCGAATGGAAACTCAAGCGTATTCGTGACTGTTTACATTGTACGGAACGTGACGTTTTACATTGTACAGAATTGGTTTTGTCATTCGGCTGGAAGAAAGGCCGCGGATATGAAAGAGGCCGGCTCGAAGCTGCAGAAGTGCGAATCGTTTGGACCGAAGTTCGTAGGCTGAGAAAATATAGGGCAATCACAGCAAAGGAATAAAAACGATAAGAGTTTCAGCGACATATGTTATTACTAGACAACCGGTATGCAAAATATGTTTAAAACATATGCAAAATATTAGGAAAATCTATTTAAGATGCATAATATTGTTTATTATAATTTGCATTCATCTGTAAGTTATTGTCTTTTGTCTGAGAAAATTAATTTGGACACCGAAAGTGTTTTTTCAATGTTATAGGACATTTCTGTATCTTTTCCAATATCGTGGCTTAATTTTGGCTTCGCCGATAGCTGGCACCTTTAATGATCTCTTAATTTTGCAAAATTCACGAAAATCTGAATTTTTTTACATTTCATTTTGACTTTTTTTTTACTGTAGATACGCAAGTTCTAAATTTGTATAAATATCGATAATTAATTTGACGAATTCGCAAAATTATAGTTAAATTTCTTTGGTTTTTGTTTTTTGTATGAGTTATTAGCGACAGAATTTCCAGATTTAGTTCGTTGTACAGTATTAATATGCGTGAAATATGTAAAATATATGCATTATGCAACACATATACTCTATGAAAATTATATAAAATAAAAAATACATTTTTAAAATCGCCCAATGACTAAACACCTTTTTGTCCAACTTCTATTTATTTATCTATTTCCTGTAAAAGTCTGTATTTGCATAAAGATTCGTTGTCTAGTTATTATGGTATGCTTTTCGCTGTTAGAAATGCAGTGGGTTGTTATATCAATTCCCAGTTGGCGTGAAGGATAAATTGGTAAGGGTTGAAAAAAGTTGAGAGTGTGAAAAATTAGTTTATTTCACAATTTAACAGTGAAGAACTTGTAGTGGAGAAGTGAAGCGAAAGTGCATCTAAAACTGCATTTAATATTAAGGTAGATTGTCCACAAGACGGTATATTTTGATATAAAAATGCCCCTGGCGTCTGCGTACCGAGTTTACACCGGCAATATTTTCTTCGTAATTTTCGCTCCGTTTCCCTCCAGACGTGCTCAATAACTGCGCTAAATTAAGGTCGCTATTTGGCTTTATTTCAGAACGCTCAACTGAAATATTAACTATATGTAATGTACGCTCGTCCTTAAGCTTTTTTCAATTTTGGAACTAGAACAATGTATCGCTGAATAATTTAAAAATTGATCTTTAATAGAAATCTCTTTGCAGTACACTTGATAGATAATTACTTTGTCTAAAATTTTAATTAATTATTAGAAGTTCAGAAAGGTAAGGAAAAATGCTATTTTCGTTAATAAACCTCAGAATAAAGAACCGTGTTAGTAATCGAACGAATTTTTCATCTAAATGCCAGGGTGCAAATATGTGTTTTACAAAATAGTGTTTTATATAGAAGTTCTATCGTATTGAAAGAAACATGATACTGAAACAGTTTGTTTTTCTTTTTTTTTTTTTCTAATAACTTGTTTGTTGAAATGTATCTATTTTGTATTAATATTTAAAAGAACGTCGAAAATATTAAACATCTTATTAGTCTAATAATTAGCGAGATATTTGTAAAAACGTTCACTGTTTTGCTATTTATTTTTTAGTTTACAGTAGGTTCTCCTCAAAATGGTGTCCAAAGACATTGTTTACTTTCTTATCATTCTATATAACTGTTTTAATCTGTTTTCGTTAATAATTGTATAATTTATAGAAAATTCAAATAATTGATAATTTTATACAAGTTACTGAAACTTTACTTCTTTTTTTAAATTTTGACATTAAATAGTATTGCATTCCATTTATAATTTTATATAAATTATTATTTCATAATTTTCTTACAGAATACTTTTTTTTTTTTAATTTTGATACGAAATGGTATAGTATCCCATTTGAAAAATTTTAATTCTAAATAGGTTAAATGAAAATACCGTTATCATCATATGTTGAGACAGCATCATATGTTCTCTTGGATATGACGCTATTTCTCTATAAACCACTTTTCCGCAGAACAGAAAATTTATAACTTACTCAGGATGGACAAGTTATATGACTCACCCTGTAGCACTGCAACAATCGTCCATTCAAAGATGTAGCAAGGAAAGGTTAGCCTTTGTTGGCAATGAAACTACGAAATAACGAGGAACCGTGTGAGTTATAGGGGAGTAAAGTGGAACAGTCAATAAAGAAAGGATCTGGGTAGAGGTAAAAATGATCGGAATTGTAAAGTTTGCTGGCGTACTGGGAAATAGTGAAGTTACTTATTTTTTCTTATTTCAATTTCCGGACTGCGGAAATACCACAGGGTGTCTCAGTTGAACGAGGCCACCTAAATATTTCCTTTGTTTCTAATGAGAAGAAAAATATTTATGTTCGCTATTTAAACAGCTTCAAAAGAGAAATATCGTGGAAGACAAATTTTTTCCGTCCAAACATTAACGTTCCGTGAAAGAAATAATAAAAATTCAATGTAAACTAAGCTTTCATCCGAAACTTCATTGTTCTAATGTACAATTTGTTTAATAATAGCGTTGAGACGATGTCTAAAAAAATAATAATTATTTTCTGATCATTCAAAAATGATTTTTACATATACATATAACATTACATTGCAATTACCTACTATTGTGTACAATCATTATTATTTTATAATATTGTTATACTTTTTTACCAGATTTTCTGCACATTTCCTTAGTAAAGATCTCCATATCGTTGTTATTTGATTTACTTGTTTTAATGTACACATCAGGGCTTGCAAAAACCCAGTTTTCGGTTTTTCATAATGTGAAACTGAGTTTTAGCCTTTCGTGTAAATGCAAAGAAACAGTGCTTCGAAGCGTTGGGTATGTGCAGCACTATTGCGAGTATTGTAACAAACAAATCGATACTGTTTCATTTAGAGTAACGCGGTATAGCATATTCCCATCCAGTTCAGACTTTTAGGCCCATTTTATACACTTCTGAATTTTTAAACAGTATTATACGTATTTACCTAAATACAGAAAACGAAATTTCGGGAATTATACAGTGATAGTTCTTTTAACTACGCGAACTATGAAAATAAACACAGTGATTTCGATTCAGCGTGAAAAACTCATTTGTTACACTTATACTTGCAATTGCAGGATGTTCATATTTAAAACTATGACGTCAATTGTCGGTATAGACGAAATTTTGCAGCGCGGGATTATGAGAAAACGTTCCCACGAATTCCTGGACCAAGGAATCATAATTATTTTAAAACAGACTTTAACTCGCCTCTTCGTGAAGCGGTCAAGTGGCAAAGGCACAGCAATTCGTCGAGTAAACTTTCACGTTTGTACCTTTGATGTGAAACGATCATTATTTTTTCGTAGCTTCCTTTGAACCTCTGAAATTTTCATATTATATATGGTAATGCGTAACAAATTAAGGTCTACAATAAAGTAAGATGTCTAAGAGCTATTTAATTGAAAGACTTGTTGAGATAAACGAACATAAGAACACAATCGGAATTTCGTGAATATAATTTCTTTCTTCAACGATTTATTTAGAGAATCATTTTTTATTAAGTAAACTGAACGACAGATTAATTCGTAACACCTCAAAACACAACTATCCATACGAAAAAAAGGAAGATGTAACGTTAATTTTCGAGAAACTTGGAAAAAACGGACACGATGTGTCAGTTCGAGGAAATTTTTCAAAATCTCAGTTAGCAGCAAATTTTGCAACGAATAATTTCTCGAAAGCGATACAAAATTGCGAAACAAATACACCAAACTCTTCGAATATAAGTAGGAAAATAATTTTCAAGGAATTCTTTCCAAAAAATTATCATTAATTTTGCTTTAATGCAAAGAAAACAATTTTTTATAGCGATTGCAATAGAAACAAATGTAGACTACTATTTCTGCAAAGAAAAGTAAGATGTTGAAACATTAATTTTCGAGAAAATTGTAAAAAACGAACGCGGCGTGTCAGTTCGAGGCTCGACTTCTCCGCGGGAAACCGCGCTAGCTCAGTGAATAAGCAACGGGACAAAAGTAAACGAGAAAACAAATCGATATCGATGAAAAAATCGAGGAAAGTTCAATTGGAGTACACAAAATGTTGATTTACCTTTCACAACAAGAGCAAATCGACGAGAGGAATATTAAGTTCGGTTTATTGTCGGTAAATGTCGAAGAAGCAAAAGGAAAACAGCAGGTATGATCGACTTCTTAAGTGAGTTGTCCACAAAAGAAAATGCGAGACTTTTCCCTGTCTAGTAGCTCTTATCCTTACTCACTTATGCGAGCACCAGTGGTATAAAGCTTCGAACAGTGCTCGATATTTGAGATTCATCCGGCGGAATTCGAAATGTCTAAAGAGAGAAAGAGCATGAGTATATTACAGATTTCTCGAGTGCTGTGTTGAATTTTGCATTTTCACCTATTCATCGAAGCCTTGACCTTTAACGGTTTCCACGTTTGGATGAAATTTCTACGTTTCATACTCGACTCTCAAAGAAATTCGTAACCTTTCCGTCATTGAGTTTTATTTTCAGCGGAATATTTTAATAACATTTTGTCACAGCCGACGAACAAATGAGGATCGAAAGAGGAAAAAGAAATAAAATATTCACACGTTATGACGTGGAACGTGGCGAAACGTAAGAATCTTTTTAACAGGGATGATGAATATTTTTCTAATGAAATTTTCTCGCTTCGACGCCCTTTTAAACGCGATTCCCTTCCGTTTTCACGGGAAATGCTTCGTTACGATGTTAGATCGAGTAAAATATTTGACGTAAGGTCAAAAGTGGTCACTTAACCTAGAATTGTAATAAAACCAAAGGTACCGAGTGAAATACATATTGAAAATTACTGTTTACAAACTTGAGGGCCCTTCTCAGTTTAGAGTGCGATGAGAAAAAAGATTTTCAAGCAATTTCTTGTTCAATGAAGGATAAAGTAAAAGCGTTCGAGGGTTTCTGTACTTATTAAACAATATTTACATACAAAATTTAGCCATATAAATTCAAAATTAATTATGCAAAATAATTATAAATATGCAATTAAAAGGCTGATGGAAATTGCATATTTCCACGGTGGTGTGAAAATCTCGATAAATTTAGTTGCAATAAAATAGCAATGATTCTTTCAACTCATAGGCTGTACTTTGTTGTATAAATCGAGGATTTTGTTAGTTACTTTCGAGATAAAATTTTGAAACGAGCTGGTTTTATATCATTCTTTACGTTCAAACTTTTTTCAGGTGAAAAAATAATTTTTCCCTTCAGATAACATGAATTATTCAAACAGTCAAATGACTCGTGGTAGGCGAGACAGGCTATGAAATTTTGTCAGAAAGTAAACGCTAAGAAAAGTTGTGAACATTGAAAAATAGATCGTATGTATACTATAAGAAAAATCGATAAGTTAAACAAAAGGCGATACAGTAACGTTGTATACAGGAAATAATTCTGCACAAAATTTCAAAACTGGTCATTTGATCGTGTGTAGTAGGTTTAGTATTAAATGGAACACAAACAGTTTTCTGCATTGTATCTAGATCATTGTTCGTTCTTAAACGCATCAAAATAATTCGAGTTACAGGAGAAGTTTACGTTTCAAATTCACCGAGACTGTTTTTTTTTTTTTTTTACAACAGAGTGGAATGAGCAAAATTTTAGTTTCACAGAGACTTTTGAGTTAGATTCACCTAAAACTTCTACAAATACTTAAAAAATCTGATCCCACGGTGAACGTCGAGGGGAATACGCGGATAACGTTCGTTTCGCATTACGACAAACAGGAAGTGTGTACGTCGTTATTTCCCAAGGATGTCGAGAATCTCGTTGCGAGAACAATGTCGAAATCCACGAATTCCGACGGCAGAGATGGTGAATTTGGGGAAAATAGTGTCGCTTTTCTTTTTTTACGGTAGAATGTAGAACAAACAAAAGAAACTCAGCACGGCTGTGCACGAGATCATGATTGTTTTTGACTCAACGAATTCTACGATATATGTTCTAGGCTCTCATCTTCGTCAGGAGAAACAATTGAGTTCGTAGGTATAATGGGTTCCTCTATGGTAAGTTTTTAGCGGACAATGTCCCATCGATACATATATAATCGCTACCTATATGTGGTGTAACATTATCTTAGAGTTATCTAGATAAATTAGCGGTATCCGATTTGATGTTGTCACGTGTAAAACTTAGAGTGAGCAAGAGAGAGAGAGAAAGGGAGAGAGAGAAAGGCAGCTTAATTGACTATTTCATTTCGAACGTTTGCAGAAACGATTGAGTTTATCATAGATCGATGTAATTAGAAGTGAAGAGCAACGTGAGAGAAATGGTTGAATAGTTTTATTGTGCCAATATAGATCAGTAGAAAATGTTAACTGTCAATTGTTCTGTTGTGAATTCGAGACAATTTTGTATGAGGGGGTTGTTTGTTTTCGGACGTGTCGCCGGCTATTTTTCTTTCTTTACTTATACGTAAACGAACGCTGTATGAAATTCAGTATGCAGTTCGGTTTACAATGTTGAATACGTTCATTTTGGTTAGAGGTGTTCGAAGATTTTTCGGTTGAACGAACTTCTGATCCACTTTTCTCCACTTTCCGTCAATATTCTGAACGTTTGAGATTTCCTTCGTTCGTTCTTTGGGAAAATTAACGTCGATCGGAGGAGGGTATTGTCAGTTTTGTGTATCACAGAAACAAGAGCAATTTTCAGATAAAATTTTTCAACGAGTTTCATTAGCTGCTTACTTTTTTTTTATTATATACATCCATGTTTTTTGTGTGCACCATGGCAGATCAGGTGTTGAAGTTGCCCTTAACCTTTAGAAAACCGGCAAAACTTCTTTCGAGCACAATACTACTAGTCCCATAAATTCTGCGCTACGTGAAATAATGTTTTCTGAAGAAAAATTGAAAATATGATAGATATTAGAAATAACAATAATAAAAACAAATTCGTATATACATAACAATTTTGTCATTTTAAATAATAAAAAGGTTTGTTTATATATGTACATGTTTTACATGTATGTATATTTATGTTATACACATATATGTATATAAAAAATACCACAGAAAAGAAACAAAACACGGAGAAAATGAAAAATTAACGAAATTTCTGAAACAATAAAAAATACCAGAAATTAAGAATAAAAAGAATTATTTTTAATATGTATATTGTATTTTTTTTTTTCATTCTTTTTGTTTCTTATTTTTGGTATTATTTTGCTGCTGCAGAGTAACAAAACTATCAACTATAGTTTTATTATAAAATAATGAAATATATATTGTACATATATAATAAATTTTGAAAAAATTAAAAGCTAGTAACATTTCTGAAACAATAAAATACCAAAAGTAAAGAATAAAAAAAGAATGATTTTTAATGTATATATATATATATATGTTGTACGTTTCTTTTTCCTCATTTTTTTTTTTTGTTTCTTGTCTTTGTTGCTTCAGAATAACAAAATATATTTCATTTTATTAATATACATAATTAACCTGTATCATTTTTAATACATATACATTGTATGTTTCTTTTTTCCATTCTTTTTCATTTCTTATTTTTGCTATTTTCTCTTTGTTTCAGAAATTTTGTTATTCTTTTGCCTTTTTTGGTGTTATAATATTACATATGTATGTATGTGTGTTTACAGAAATGTTTTTATCTTAAATACAATTTTTGAAACAGAAAAATTGTCCAAACTAAAAGGTAAAAAAAAAAAAAATGAGAGAAGGAAACGCACAAAACGTACAGAAAACAGAAAAAAGGTTTGAAAAATTTTCTACGTCCACATCGTTCACTCTGGGAAACGTTGAAGAAAGAATTTCTGAACTCTTGTAGGTGTTCAGTAGTTTAGGTCAATAAATCTGCTACGTGAGACAAATCGACTACAAAATTCGTACTCAACAGTATCAGAAACACCTATACATACTTCATTTGCAAACTTTGAGAAAACCCAAAATTCAATTACCGTTTTGGATTTGCAATGCCTCGTTTGATGCTCCATGCAAGTGCTCAAAATTTGTATATATTTTATACAAAATGTCCCTATTTAACTTACCACCTTTAAATACTCTCTTATTTGTCACGAGACAAAGGTGTTTCGTTCTCGCGTTACTGCATTTTCGATGTGAAATTAGGCTACGAGAGTGAAGGTCACCTCAAGGTCATATCTTCCAAGAGTTCACTAATAGCAATGTTTCTTTTTTCTTTTTTTTTTTTTTGAAAGCGTTATTTTTTTAATACGAATATATGGACTTCAATAATTAGTATAAAATCATTATTAAACTTCGTCAAGAGATTTAAATTTGACTAAAAACGCGAAGGTTGTTAAAAATTGCTAGTGACCCTAATTTTTTGGCCAGGAGCTGTGCAAGCGTTCTGACAGAGTTACAGTAAGGAGAGCAGCTGTTAGAAGATCCTCCATCTTGCCCTTCACCTGTTATTCAAATTAAGTTAGCGTTATTTCTACGATTGTATTACTACGTTCCTCTACTTCCGCCCCGTGCTTGTTCCATTAATCTCGTTTAGAGCGTTAGGATCAGATCAAAGAAGAGGTAAAATTCCATTAAGAACACATCGCTTCTAAGAACATCGTTGCTTTAGATTACGGTACCAATTCGCCATCCTCATTTTCTCGCCGAGGGAAATTTCATTATAAAAAATTGACTCTCGTGAAAGACACAATTCTCAGACAACGCGTTTTTTTCCCGGTTCTTTGAACATGTTGCAAATTAGCTAATGCAGGGCTCAGCAAGCAAATGGCACAGGTGGGAAAACGGTAAACACTTCGGTAAGGATTAAATCGAACGTTTCCACGTGAATAAGTATCTCATTAACGGACGATTCGAAGTGGCTCGTTGAATCGTAATCTCCATACTTATTTTTCTAATAGCGTGTAAAATACTATCTGCGTCTGACATATCTGAAACATGCACAAGAGGGCCGTAAAAATGGCGTTGGCTTTCCTCGGGTTAAACTGTCTGCGCAACGACAGGGGGATAAATAGAGGTGGGAATGAAGAGGTCGTAATTCTTGACGCTACTCTGTGAAATTAATCGTGACGTTGCTTGGAAGAACGTGGTGTTTTATAAACGATGATCTTATTAGGAAAAAATGTGACAAAATTTTGATATTTAGTTCTTCGCGCTATTTTTCGTCGCAGTGTGTCGTAATTAACTCTTTGACTGATTTAACTCGTCACATTTCGTAAAGAAATAGTTTACATGGAACATAGTGTGAATTTTAAGCAGCTAAACGAAAGAATTGTACAAGCTTTTGAACAATTTCCTGTTAGAAAATCGTTTAACGATGTTTTTTTTTACCGCAAAACAGCTTCTATTTGATATTTCTGCAATGTTTGAATGTAATTCTCATTCCTTTGGTAAATTTAATATTGTTTTTCTATTCGAAGATTATTGTTTCTTTCGATTTATGCTCGTTTTAGTGACTTTTGTCGTGGGAATTAATTATCCAATCGAAAATCCCGTAAGTGCCACGGAAGAGAACGTTATTAGGAACTATCACTTTAAATTTGAAGCAAATCGGATGAAAATTCACTGAATTATTGATGCGGCGAGATTAAAAAAATTTGGTTTCGTGAAAAATTCATTTGAAGCTTCGAGATAATTCTTCCCTACTCAGATCTCCATAAAGGAATGTGATGACTGCAATTACGTCTTCTGATAATGCATTTCTGTGATTATAATTATTTAAATTACTGTACGCTTCGTCATTAAAACTTCTGTGATTTCTTCATTTTTGCGAATTTTACTATAATATTTTAAGGGCTCATTCTAGAAATTGCAGATATTAAAACAATTCTGATTTTTGCAAGTTGTCACAGTGGTTTCTTCTCTTAAACGATGGACATAGAAAAGATAAAAAGAAGGCACTCAGAGATAGCCTAGCTCTGTGTCTTAAAGCTGTAAATTGAAGGACTTTGCGAAAGAAAAAGTGTGTCTACTGTGTTCGGTAAATACTGAACATTTACTCCTGAAAGTAGCGTGTCGAATTAAAATCACTTGGAGCTTAGTCGAGTTACTGGCTGTGATTCAATTAATGCAATTAGGTTGAAAGAGATTAGAGGCCACTTAACGTGATTGGATATACAAAGTTTCATTTGTTAAAATGTACATTTCTCACGTGGGTATCGCGACTTCTTATAGAATCTGATACGAAGCAAAGGAATTTCGCGGAAAATTCAATTTATTCCTCGAAAAAGCTAGGATTTTGTTCTTTTCGACGTGTGAAAGAAATGTTCGAAACAATACGTATATAAAACATAATACTTTTCTGAAATATAAAATCTGTTCCATTGTAAAATGCGTAATAATAAATATACAAATCAATTTTCATAATGATAAATATAAAATTGAATTTTACTGGTAATCAAAATAAATTTTCGTTTGACAATCTTTGCTATTTAAAAATAGCAAAAATATCGAAGTATAATTTCAAAAACATAATTATCGAAAAAAAACCTCATGTTAAATGGAAATATTAATTTAGAAAAACACTTCATTTGAAAATTGAAATAATTACGCCTCTTTACCGAATAAACACTAACTGTGTTTAAATTTACAACATGTCAACTGCATTTATGTGTTCCTTAAAATAACACTCCATTAGAAAATGGACAACGTTTAAAATATCATACTAAATCGAAATATTAATTTCAAAAAAAAAAAAAACAATTTTATAACTGAAACAATTACGTCTTTTTTACTCATCACACACCAATTGCGTGTAAATTTGCAATAACACGTCAACATCCATTCCTTCGAAGAGTGTCAGCGTCAAAAGTGTTAAGGAAATACAAAAAAAAAGAAATTCGATTTTTTTTTTCAAGTCTGCAGTAGAATGCACTTTCGAGAACCTCGATTCAAAGCTGATAGGATTCGTCCTATCCATTTTGGTACGGTATTGAAATGGGCGAAGAAGGTAATACCTCCGCAAAACGATATGAAATTTACTATATCATTGCAGTATTTTGCAACACTGGCTTTCTCTCAATCGAACGATAGTAGATATGTATAATACATACGTCAGACACCGCGGGATTTCTCGTTTTCTCTCATACATATGTCGCATTAGGTATACGTATATAGGAAAGTATTGCACATAGATTTCCGTCGAGAGACATTTTCGATGGCTTGGTTTAAGATATTTACTTCTTCGAATCTTCCGTATATACGACACGATACGTATCTACTCGATACAGATACTGTTGCACTCCTTCTATCAAATGAAAAAGGAAAATCCGATATCCCACTTCCTTGCGAAGGATAATCAATTAGAATCCATCCTCTGGTTTATTATTAACACATTGTTGACAACTCGCGAGTTAACTTGCATTAGCTATTTCAATTTTTCAAACGCAGGGCAGTATAGAATATTGCAGAAGCTTTCTTCATCGTGTTTAATTGTATCTGCTTTATTATTAAAAAAGAAAAAAATACTTTCCTTGGTATTTAGGCTTTTACATGTAATTACCTCGAATAATAACTCTAAATTATTCTCTCAATAACATAATAGAACGAATTTGTGGATTCTCACGACAAAGATTTGTTTTTCAGTCAAGTTTCACCATTAATATTATGATTATGCCCGAGGCGTTTTCAAGTCCACATGTTAACATTCTCCATTGAATAATTAATTAATTTCCATATATTATTCCACTACCTAAAATCATTTCTTTCCCATTTAAAAACTGCTTTTCAAATTTTCCAAATTTATTTACTTTAGAAATTAAATTAATCAATTTTACGTATTCTAAAAACCGACATACTGTTTGAATTTTTACGAAATTTGGTTCTTTCTCAGTAAATGAGAAGGATTGAAAAAGTAATTAATTATCTTACATATTTAAACAACAGTATTATAACGTACGTTGATATTTTAATTATTTTCTCTTTGAATAAAAAGTTCAAAGAATTTAAGAAAATAAGGGATAATGAAATTGAAACGCTCACTGGTCTATAAATCAGGTCAACTCTACACTTTGTAATATAATATTTATTGAAATAAGTTTTTAGTAAGACTTCGTAAAGACCGGATAATGAAGTTTCCTGTAGAACGTAAATAATTAGCGAGTTTTATTCTCGTTACTTTGTGCTTTGTCGATTCCTTTAATTAAAACGAAGAAGTAAGTCCAAACTTTCAATATTATTTTTCTGTTCCATTGTTCTTCTGCTTTTATTCGCAAAATGCTTTTCCACTGTTTCCCATCGTATTTTTTCCTTGCCGTTTCATTCCGTTGAAATCTCGTTCATGATTCCTTGTGTCTATGGTCTCATCTTATCCTTGCAAGAAGACACTGTATATACAATGTACATTCTTTCATGATTATAATAATGTAGCGCTTCCTGGTCTTATCACAATTTCTGATCGACAAAATTACTCTGTAACGTCGTCGTGACACGAAGAAATCTTTTTTGTTTTATCGTAATTGTTGTGTAATCTTGGTAATTCAACCAACGTCGTTTCCTCTTTGAAATTTCTGATTAAAATTCACGCGAATATTCAGATAAATATTATCTAAAGTGTTAGTTATTTGATCAAAAAGTGGTCTCCGTATTTTTCTCTTTTTATGCGATTACTTCGAATAAAATTTCCTTTCATCGTTCGTTCCTGTATATTTGTTAGAAAAAGGAGCGAATATACGCTATCTCGAGTTTTAACAAATTAACTAATTTTTAAGGGAACCGGAATAGTGAAAAAATGCGTGAAAAGCTGATATTTAATTTTAAAGTGAGAGAGAATGTTAAAAAGAAATTTTTTTAAATATATTGTTTAAACAAATGAACATTTCGCAAATCTTTCTACGAAATCAAATCCGTCGTTCGAAAAGACAAATTTTATCGATTCATGGCACATTCATATTTGCAATAGTTTTTAAGATATTCAACAAAATATGTCCTTGCATCACTTTGGGGGCTGATTTCACCCCTTCAAAGTGAATATTAGCAGCTACAAAAAAGTACGTGTCTAATATATTTATGGGAACTACATGTTTGCTAAGTTTCATCAAAATTGATGATTCTCACTTTGGTATCATTTTTGAGAAAAACGCTTTGCTGTTTACTGTAAGTGTTAAAAAGACACTTTTTAGTCCACTATAGCCTAAAGAATTAAATAAATCAGTGTTATTTATCAAAGTCCAATTTACTCAAGGTCGAAATCGATCGCAGAACTTTCTCAAACTTTCATTCCTATTATCACTTTGATTAATCTGTTTCCAAATTTATCTGATCACGATAATTTCCTCAAACCATCATTTCGATTAATCTATTTTCAAATTTATCTCATTCACCATAAAACCGTCAAATAAGTGTCAATAGTGTTCATTATATTAGATGTTAATAAGTGTTATTTATCAAAGTCCAATTTGCTCGAGATTCCAATCTGTCGTAGAACTTCTTCAAACCATAATTTCAATTAATATATTTTCAAATTTATCTCATTCACCATAAAACAGTCAAATAAGTGTCAATAGTGTTCATTATATTAGGTGTTAATAAGTGTTATTTATCAAAGTCCAATTTGCTCGAGATTCAAATCGGTCGTAGAACTTCTTCAAACCATCATTTCAATTAATCTATTTTCAAATTTATCTCATTCACCATAAAACAGTCAAATAAGTGTCAATAGTGTTCATTATATTAGATGTTAATAAGTGTTATTTATCAAAGTCCAATTTGCTCGAGATTCCAATCTGTCGTAGAACTTCTTCAAACCATAATTTCAATTAATATATTTTCAAATTTATCTCATTCACCATAAAACCGTCAAATAAGTGTCAATAGCGTTCATTATATTAGATGTTAATAAGTGTTATTTATCAAAGTCCAATTTGCTCGAGATTCCAATCTGTCGTAGAACTTCTTCAAACCATCATTTCAATTAATCTATTTCCAAATTTATCTCATCCACCATAAAACCGCCAAATAAGTGTCAATAGCGTTCATTATATTAGATGTTAATAAGTGTTATTTATCAAAGTCCAATTTGCTTGAGATTCAAATCGGTCGTAGAACTTCTTCAAACCATCATATCGGTTACTCCGTTTCCAAACTTATCTAATCCACCGTGAAACCATCAAATAAGTGCTCATAGTGTGAGCCTTCTATTAAATGTTAATAAGTACTATTTATCAAAGTCCAATTTACTCGAGATCGAAATCAGTCGCAGAACTTTCTCAAACCTTCATTCCTATCATCACTTCGGTTAATCTGTTTCCAAACTTATCTGATCCACCGTGGAACCATCAAATAAGTGGTGATAGCGTCAGGTTTATATTACCGAGAGTGCGGAACGTTGTTAAACGCATCCCCTTTAATCTCGTATCAATTTTATTAAATTATTCGATCGTAGTTTTCCCGATTTTTCTTTTATACCTAGCAAAAACCAAAGAAAAAAAGGAAAGTGCATATTGTATCACGAGCCAAATGTTTTTACTCAGTTTGACGTACAACCGTGGATATAAAATACTCTTAATCGTTCGATACTCGAATATTTGTCATCAATTTTCTAGCATATAACGTAGACGTCTAGCCTCGGGGATTAACGGCCACGTCGTTGGATAAATAGGGATCGTGTTTTTGTATAATTTACTACCTGATCCATTCCACGATCGTGAATTAACAGGGATACGTGATAAAACTCTGTCAACTTCCGTTCAGTTCGAATAAATCGCCTCTAACCGGTCGAAATAATAGATCTATACCGAACAGAATTATCACAACAGCTTAGATTTCTATTATCGTGCCTATTAAATCGATATACCTTCATTTTTTTCTAGCATACACAACGCGCCTATCAATCAGTTCGCACAGAAAGGGAAGAAGTAGGTCGATTCGGTGTTGGAATTTCGATTCGGTTCGAGGAGAGATTCGACTGGGAACGAAGGGAATAACGGGACGAAAGATCGATATTGAGAAAAATTAACGACAAGCGAACGGTGGCTATTGTCGACGGGACAACAAAAGATTCGAAACTACCGGTATACCGTACACCTATCCATGCCCGCCATCGTGTGTGCCATTCTATGGCCAAGAAATTCCCGCGCTTTTTCGACACGACCTAACCAACAGAGAAAGAAAAACGAAAGAGTTCCTCTACATCGAGTGATTCAAACGATAAAAATCGCAGTTTAAATACAAAGTGTCCTGTAATTGATGATACAAACAAGCAGGCCTTTCTACGTGAAAAATTGAGTCAAAATTGTAGAATAAGATTGTTTCATTTGAGATCTCGTTTATGAGAAACATCAATCTGAGAATTTGATAAGTATGTCTGTATTTGATCAAGTTTGATCAAGTTTGCGCTGAAGTAAGACAGTTTTTGAATGAATATTATCACTGCTAGATCGGCTATTTTCGTCGCCATAATTTTTAAACCTGTCATTTGTGGATTTTTATTTGTCACGTTAAATGTATCACGAATAATTATTATAGCAGTTGGTTAATTAAAATTCCGTGATGATACGGTGAAAGACGTTTGGAAGAATTGAATAAGGAGAGCACAGTTATGTATGAGAGAACGTGAACATCATTTCTGTTGTTTCATTTTATGAATGAAACAAATTTTCAAACGTTAGTTTTCAAATTCAAAAATTTTATTCTATATTTTCGACAAAGTTTTTCATGTAGAATCAACTATTACTCGTTTCTATCACTAGTTACGAGACATTCTGTATAACTAACTGATTTGCATTGTTAATGAATTTTAAATAATGTAAAAGATAGTTTTTTAAACACATATAAGTTATTTATGGAATATAATATCTGAAATTTGTTCTCTAGAGGCAGTACAAAGTCGAGTTCTCTCGATCGCATTTTGCATTATATTTTTTAACAGGTTTGGGAAGATGTACTTTCTATGGTTTCTCAGATAGCATTTTTTAACTGTTCGATTATAATTAATTTATTAGAGTAAACATTAGTTTTAAGGTAAACTTTCAAAAAAAAGTCCTGTGTCGTTAAAATTAGGTTTACGAAACACGTCAATTTTACTAATATTTTACGAGTGAAATTACCAAAATTTATTGCTACTATTTTCCAGCAACTTTTCCTCGCTTTTATGAATTATTAAGTAAGTTAACGATGTACAATTCAGTTGTCTCTAATAAATCGATTTTTCGAAGGAGAAATTTGGTTTCTCTTTTGCTCGAGAGAAGTAAACCTAGGAGTTAAACCTAGTGTTAAGTGAGACGATTTGGATGGCCAGATGATATCGCTAAAACAGGAAATTAAACGCCCTGGGAGTACTTTTTTTAAAATATCCATTGTTGCTCTTCAAGATAAGTTGCACTATCCTGTTGAAACCACGTGTTTCGAAGGTTTAATGTTTCCATTTTGGGTTGTAAGAAAATTCTCTATAATGTGACAATAAATTCTCTGTAATGTCCCTCGCCAGTGACGTTAACAGAATTGTTTGCAGAATTTTCGAAAAAGTAAGGCCCAAATACCGCGCCAAACTGTCACTCGGCGAGGATATAGCAGTCGTTCGTGAATTATGCGAGGGTTTTCAAATTTCGTTTTTACGAGGAACACTAAACGGACGTTTAGGCATACAGAAGAGAAAGCAAATCTCATCTCTGTTCAAAACGTTTCAATAAAACACATGGTGGTACGAGCGAGCATTTTATGTGAAAAACTGAATTGAAAATGTACAATAAAATTTGTTCATTCGTTTTCGAGAAAGATCTGTTTGAAAATTCGTTTAATTGCACAACAATAATTACATAAACAAATTACACACAACTCTGCTTTCCTGATTTTTCTTCGAACGTCTTTCCAACGTATCGTTACGAAAATTTTTATTAATGAAATGGTATAATAATTTTTTGTCATAATTATTCAATGCTCCTTATGTATATATTGTATGTTTAACGATATGTTTAATGTTTAAATTATAACAATATGCATAAATTATATGATAACGATATGTTTAATATGATTCCACAAATGAAAATCTAGCGATCATAGTACACGATATTATAGTGGCTAAAAATCGACCATGGTTGTCAGTCTATCGTTGATCATTTTCATTCAAAAACTGTTTTATTTCAGTCAGAGCTTGATCAAGTGCACGTGTACTCGAGAAACCTTTAAATGTGATTTTTCTCAAAAACGATGCTTCAAATAAAAAAATTTGATTCTATACCTTCGATCAAATTTTCCATCCTCTTACATTGAAAAAATATTTACATGAAATAAAATTTCTTTTTTGAACTTGATATTGTCGGTTTCTCGGGATCGACGTCGCCTAAACGGAAAGCTCAGTGTCAGTCCCTGGGGACTGACGTCACGTTTAACGTGTTAATGCACGGATAGTATTAACACTCGGCGCATTACTTCGATTGAATTCTCCACGTAACTTACACACAGTTTCCATCGAATCGACGAATCATTCTACTAAAATGCTCCAACAATTTCTATTCCCTTTAAACGTGTAACGTTCGATAAATTAATTCGCCACGTGTCTTCCAAACATTTCCTAAAGCGGAACAACAGAAGATGCATAACTCTAACATGGCGGGATATTTAAATCTATCGGTTCTATATTCCCCACCTTGTATAAGAATGAAACATGGTCGAAACTTCACAAAGCTCGAACAACCACGAGGAAACGCACAGAATCATCTCAGCCGAAGCAAGGGAAGAAGCGAGAGGGCGAGGGAGGAGGGTGGTGAGAAAGGGACCGAAGAACGGAAACTGGAAGAACGAAGGAACCTGTGAAAATGACGATTTCGCGGGCGAAAGTACGGGCCTGCCGGTGTATTGATTGTCGGGTTGGTGGAGAGAGTCAGCGCGCCTGTGCTCCGACGTTTCACGCAGAGTCCGCGCGAGAAAGACAGAGAAAGACAGAGAGCGAGAGAGAGAGAGAGAGAGAGAGAGAGAGGGAGAGAGAGAGGACAAGAGAGGAAGCGCACCAGTAACGAAGAGTAGAGCAGTGAGGGTGCACGGAGGGCGGGGAAAGATCGAGTGATGGAGAGAGGGTACCGAGAGGGAACGAAAGAGGGAGAAACACCCTCTTTCCCGTGGTCCTGCTGCCACCATGTCGGTTTCGAGTCCAGTCTTCCCCTAGGCACTCGACAGGCCGGTACCTGTTTCTCGTATACGACACGCGCTCTGTCGTCCTCGCAGCACACTCACAAAACACACATGAATACATACACATCGAACATACGAGAGACATATTCGTTGAGACGTCTCTGTAACGTATGAGCCAACACAGAGAAAGTGCACCAGCCCAGCACAAGGTGTATCTGTATGTATGATATATAAAGAGACGAGTATATAGTACGAAGAGTAAAATACATACATACATACATATAGATATGTATATGTATATATAGATAACGCAAGAAGCGTACGCTGGCGCAAACGTAATAAAACACACTCGTGCACCAGGCACCCACATGTCTACTCACACTGTGTACACGCGTACGCGAGAGAGCGAGCCGCACACACGCAACGAGTGGTCATTGTCGTCGTTGTTGTCTTCTTCGTCATCATCGTCTTCATTTTCTTCGCCTTCCTCGTCGTCGTTCTGCTCCTTCATCTCGACTGTTCACACCACGCGACATAATCACGCAAGAAGAAAGCGCACGAAGCCGGATCACACATCGTAAAACAATTGGACGCGCTTGTCATACGTACCACTGGTTCATTGGAGAATATCTGTGCCAGAGAGAGAGAGAGAGAGAGAGAGAGAGAGAGGGATTCTGTCGCTTCGAGAAAAGAGTTGAACGCTCACGCCCGTTCCCTTCTTCTAAAATAAAAAGAGAAAAAAGAAGTAATT
The DNA here is from genome assembly GCA_951804975.1 of Anthophora plumipes. Classification (NCBI taxonomy): domain Eukaryota; kingdom Metazoa; phylum Arthropoda; class Insecta; order Hymenoptera; family Apidae; genus Anthophora; species Anthophora plumipes. The sequence continues at coordinate 11,416,195 of OX638123.1, read as the reverse complement.
GACGATCTTGCATGCCGAATTCTGGGTTACGAGTTCCATAACCCTGAAGATTCTTTCGAAATGTCATCAAACTGAAGACGGTGGCTGGATCGTTGTGTCTGAAGAAGAGAAACGATTTTTTTTTTCCAAACGAGATTGGTGAGAGAGAAATAATTGCACCGGTAGGACGACAGTGAGACGTCGAAACGAGAACGGACCGATAACACTTGCGATATCGTCAACAGCTACTCTCCATCGTTCTTCCACCTTTCAAGCGTGTCAGGTGAAAGAAAGAAAGAAAGAAAGAAAGAAAGGAAAAAGAACAAGACCTAAACAACCGTCATTCTGTTGTCTGACAGAATCTGCTAACCGGTTCGCGCTAACCTGGCTTCATCCCGTGAGCTTACCAGCGGCGAAAGGTTGGCACGCAAAGGAAATTAGCGGTGGAAAATTAGTCTGATCCCCCGTGTGTGTGTGGGTCATGCACCCGCGTTCCAAAGGCGGCGACGAACTTTAAAAAGTCGGGTTCATCGTGCCACGTCGAATCGGAGACAAGTTCTGAGCCTGTGGTGGCAGCCTAAAAAAAACAAAAAAAAAACAGTGATCTTCCTCCAAATATACAATACATACATACATACATATATATATATATACCGGTCTATTTTTGTTCTTCTTTCTGTTCGATCAACGGAATATATGTAATTATACTGAAAAAGGAAAAGACAAACGGAGAACACACTTGTTAACCAACGACGACACCTGCACTGAGAAAAGAAGATTAAATATTTCTATATATGTATATATATATATAAAAAAAAAAGATCTATATATATATATATGAGAAGCACACATATCTTAACGATGTTGACGATTCATAGTATATTTTGATCAATTCTGAGAGTAAGAGAGCGAGAGAGAGTGGGTGTGAGAGAAAGGAAGAGAGAAAGGGAGAGAGCGAGAGAGTGAGAGCGTGAGAGAGGGAGAGAAAGGGAGAGAGAGTGAGTGAGAGAAAGAGAGAGAGGCAGGGAAGAAGAGGTTAACGAAAGAGCAACCAGACAACGTCTCGACAGGCACAATAATAAACGACGTGTATAGTACCTATATATGTATATACATATATATAGTGATAAACGTAGATATTAAAACAGCTAATAGTAGGGGAAGAAAAAGAGGATACGAAGATCATCGTTTGACCCTGATTGTCATTTATAATTGCCTACATGCCTGCCGCATTCTATCGACGTGACAGAAGCATGTACGACTGTGACATGATCCATGATCGTCAGGTACGTTTTATGATAATATCGTATTACGCTTTTTCGAGCTTTTTACGTCGGCAGTACGCTGTTACGTCGTGTCTGATATTTTCTGTAGAGATCGATCGGGATTATAGGCTTATTGTTGGTGGAAATTCGACCGAATCGGCGAAATAGAGAAATGATAGTATTAGAACGTTTCCGTAAAGTCGATCGTTTTATATCTAGACTGCAGATTTTTTTACGTTTCTTGTAGGAAACGTAGACGTGCAGAAGTGCACAGAATGTAGAAACTATCCAATAGTGTTTTTTTGTATTAGATCGTTCAGAAAATCGTGGCTTAACGCATTGCCGATCGCGCGAATTTTTCGCTGAAACGATTGAAAAATAGAAAATTTGTCGAGATATATGTCGTTCATCTTTCTCAAATTATTTTTGAGATAGCAGAGCAAGTATTGCAGTTAATTTAGTCTAATTTAAACTAAAAAGTTTACTGCAATTAATATTTAAGAGCGATTTTCACTCTTTCAATGAAGGTGTACGGTGAATATTTTGTTTGGAGAATTAGTATATACAAAAGTTTCATCGAAATCGGTGATTATCACTTAGAAATGTTCCCTTGTTATCGACATTCTTGAATTACAGCACCGATGAAAGTAACGTGTGTGTTAAAATATGAAATAAAGGAAAAATTAATAGAATGTTAAATAGTATAGAATTTTTTAAAAGTGTGGCCAATTTAAGCAATGTTACAACGAAAAATTTGAAAATATGTTAAGTATATCCATTTTGTTTTCGTAATATGAGCAGATCGGTTGGCAAAGTGTTAAGTTGCGTTTATATTTTGCGGCTGTTATCGTTTGTTTTTCACAGATTAGTTATTCTAGGCTAAGGAAACACTACGTAGTTCTCAGGTTTCAGTGAAAGCATTCCAAAATTATCATTCAAAATGCAACTTGAGGAAAATAACGTATGACATTGTTCTCTGGTGACTTTTAATTTGAAGAAAACCGAAACGGTTTGTTAAAAGTCTATGGTGATTATCTTATGGTATATTTGTATCTGCAGATGCACGCAAACGATGTTATAAATGGTTCAAAGAAGAAAACTTTGAATTCTACTTGATATAAAAAGTAGAGACATTGAATTATACTTTAACACTTGAACTATCGTCAAAATAACGGGTTTCGCATAATTTTCTTAAAAATTATCACCATCGTGTTGGTATAATTATAGAAACTCGTGACTTTTAATAAGATAGAATTTTCAAATTTTTATATTTTAATTATCTATCTAAAATAAAAACGACGGGTGAATAAAATGAGTTATAAAATTACTTTTAGATTAAAAAATACACGTTCATATTTTTCATTCGTTTCCACAAAGATTTAGCGTTATTTGTCTCGAAAATTCTGAGGTTTATTCGTCGCTGAAAAATTTCTACACAGCAACAAAAATCTAGATCAACAGACTACACTTCCAGAAACTCGAAAGAATATTCTAATACACGCAAATCCTGGTAAATTGGATTGTGGAATAAAAACAAGACGAATTCAACTTGTTTCGAATGCAAACAGTACTTGTAATAATAAAGAAAAACTATTTTAATAATAAATACCTCGATTAAAAAAGTATATTTCTATATATTTACTAATTGAAATTATTTAATACATTTCTAATTTTTATTTTGAAAAAGCTACACTTGAAAACTCATTCTTCAAGTATCCGTCAAATTGACGAATGTGTAATAGTATTATAGAATTATGTATATATTCAACGTTGAAAAATTGTGTGTTTCGATTGAAACATTTTTCTCCTTCTTTTAGAGATAACATAATCTTATTTTTATCTAGTGAAATTTTAATCGTTGCAAATATCCATATTTTCCGAAAAACTGTCCAAAAATATTTCTTCAACGTTCTTTTTTACTATTTAAATCGTTAAAAAAATTAATTTACTTTACAAATCGCTGAAAAAGTTCAATTGTTACTACTTATCATTACGTCACAGCCATCTTCGACTCACACATAGGAAATGCAAGATATCTCTTCATCTGTTCACTAGGTGTTCAAATATCTTACTTGAAAATGGAAACGAAAGAAAGATGTTCCTTCTACTGCATCCTGGTTCGTCTGTTTTCTATATAAATTCCAAAGCACTTGCGAATCGAACAATGATAACATTGAATTCGCGACTAAAACGCAATGATTGATCCAGAAATGTAGTTCTGAAAGCGTTTACACAACACTGAGAAAACAAGTTGAAATGGTAGAACAACTTTGAAACAATTGGATAGGTGAAAGCGTTTTCTCGATAAATTGTCGCCGAATCCTTTATACGTATAGACCAATAAGTAAAGTGGATTATTATATCCCTCGACAATTGTAAACTGTGATAGAAAAATAATTCTTTCTTACGATAGGTCTCATCCAAAACTATCGTTTCGAGAATTTGGGAGAAAACTCTGAGAGTTCAATAGTCCTAATACGTCATTTCGTTTTGAAAACTGAAGCGAGATTTGGGTGGATAACATCGTAGAGATTAAGAATGTTAATCCTACGATAGTTCCATCCTTCGGTGACTCGAAAATTTCGAGCTTTTTTTAATTTTCCAGATTTGTGGAAATCTTTAATCTTAGTCTTATGATGTCTTAAAAATCACGCTCGTTATGGTCAACACGCGAGAAAAGAAGAATCGTGCATTTGTTGAAAAATTAAATAGGAAACTGCGTTTTCTTTTATATTCATTTAATATTCTACGTGGAAATCTTTCTGCGCCAATACTTTCATTGATCATTGCATAAATAACTATAATTAACACATTGCTAACCGCGTGAATGCTCTTTATTCGATATATTTATTTTTCTGTATTTTTTATTCGAGATATTCAGCATATTTATGTGCTATTCGATACATTTTGCAATATGACAGAAGATTGAAAATTTTTCACCTTAACGACAGTGACTTTTTATTTAAACAGACAATTTTTACGAATTTAACAGCATCGTTCAACGTCGAATTTTTATTACAAGCATTTTCTTTTATGTCTACTATAGTTTTAAAGGTGTGCAGGGAAATAGGGTAATTAAGGCCTGTTTTCACCCGGAAGAACCGAAAAAGGATCAAAAAGTTAAGTACCCTATGCTTCTCTCGAGATCCTCTACACATCTGCAAAGTTTCAAGAAAGTCGGAATTTTCCTTATCGTTAATCAATATTTCGAAAAATTTAATTAGTCGAGAAAAATTTAGTCAAATATTAAATAGACACATCTCGGAGAAGAGATGTTATATTGAATTTCTCGATGTGACAAGAACACACTGGTTTTTATTTTTATTCGTCGAATTGTTCGTAATTCTGTGATATTTTCATTTCCGAGTATTTTAGTCTCTGAAGTATTTCCTCTCGAATATGTAGATATCCAACGAGAGGTTCGTCGAATTTTAATCAAATTATTCGCGAAGTGTATCGTTTATTATCGTATCAGCAAGTACGTACGTTGATTTAGGGAGAAAAAAAATAGAAATAAACGAGATGAGAGCGAGAAAGAGAGGGAATGAGACAGTTCAAGGAATAAATCTAAAACGATGACCTCGTTTCGGTAAAACGGCACGCCTTCAGGCTGTCTTTTGATTGGTGTGATGTTGCAAGAATTGAAAATTGAAAAGCACGCAATCTTTGGGAAATTCTCACTTAAATCAGATGAAATAGATCGACAGAAATCTCGTCTTCGTTAAAATATCCTATCTGGGGAGAAAAATTAGATCTTCAGGGTTGGTCCTTATTTCCCTTCAATTTTCGTATTTAATATTCAATTCCAACACGAGGATTAATTTTTCCCTTTTTTTTTTCCAGTACAAAACAATAATTATTTATTATCATCACATTTTATTATAGAAAAAAATTTCTTCTCCTTTTAACCCTTTCGCTACGACAGATTTTAGTACGCCAAAATCATGGTGAGCAATAAACGCTCAATTTTTTCAAAATTTGTACGTTTTTTAAAAAAACCTCTGTTTTAATTAAAAAAATGTTCGATCAGTTTTCCTCGATTTCATAGGAACACTTCCGGTTGATAAATGGAACGTAACGATTGTTCAAAAATAGGTTTGTTCGAATTGAATTCGTAGATACATAAATTCCACACGATTCTGTATTCCGTTTTAATTCGAAGACCACTGTTTGTGAAATGAAATGATGTATCACGGTAATGGTGGTAAAGATTTGATTAAACGTAGTTCCAGTAACTGTCTAGAGGTCATAGATTCACCAGCCACCCTCTTGATTCAACCCTCGAATCCCCTCGTTTTTAGGGAGAATCCCCAATGGAGGAAACCGCCCTATCTCCGCCATTCTGCTTCTCCTCCTTAAGAAAAGACGACCGTGTTCCTATAGCAAGGTCATATAAGTGAACCGAATTTCATAGTAAACCTCGATTATTATATGGTCCCTGCCAGGCACATTTTCAACAGATATTCGATATCGAAGAAATTTATTAAGTCCTAGCTTATTAGATATGCTATCCTTCGCTTTTATCGTTGCTCTCCTACCTTGACGATGATAATTTCAGAATAAAGGTACACGATTCGAAAGGAAATATTACAAAACAGTATTCCCTTTTATGTAAATTCATCGAATGAACATTTTTAATAAAATGAGAAACTTTTAACGCGTCAATTTCTCGCAATGCGTTAGAATTTGTAGAATTTCATGTTATCGTTGATGGAATCTAATTAAAGCATCTGTTAGAGCTATTTATCTTTTTTTGAAAACGAAAATTTAATCATTTTTTCGTTTTAATAGTAATGTTCTTACTATTAAAAAAAGAAATATTCCATAAAATATAGGGAAGTATAGAGAAAGAGATACTGATTTTATAATGAAAAATTTAATAATTTTTTCTTTTTAATAGTAAGAATATTACTGTTAAAAAAAAGAGAAAAATTCCATAAAATATAGGGAAGTATAGAGAAAGAGATCCTAATTTTATTTCTATCTTTCTATGAAAACAACTACAAATTTAATAATTTTTTCTTTTTAGCAGTAAGAATATTACTGTTAAAAACAAGAGAAAAATTCCATAAAATATAGGGAAGTATAGAGAAAGAGATCCTAATTTTATTTCTATCCTTCTATGAAAACAACTAAAAATTTAATAATTTTTTCTTGTTAGTAGTAAGAATATTACTGCTAAAAAAAAAGAGAAAAGTTCCATAAAATACAGGGAAATATAGAGACAGAGATCCTAATTTTATTTCTATCCTTCTATGAAAACAATTAAAAATTTAGAAAAGCAACATACCTGAAGAGAAACTTTTACTTTTTTTTTTTTGAGTTGACAATGTATATATAAATTAGCAGCGGAACATGCAATTTATTTAAACATTACTGTCTTTATAGTCACCACGTTTAAAATGATCAGTTGTTTAAGCATTGATGTCTTCACCTCGAAAATACTGAAATAGGAAGTCGTTTATGAATAAATGATTCTGAAGACAGTTATCCACTTTTGTCCGACAGATTAAACCAAAAATGGACTTCGATCAGTTAGCTATTCGAATAATCTCTCAGCTAAAACAATTTGTGAGATTTAGAATACACTTCAATTTCTTTTTATCCACACATTATTGTAAATTAAAAATCTAGAAATCATGTTATATCTAATGATATTCAATTAACCCTTTAGAACATCATTAAAAGTAACCTATCCATTTATCTGTAATTTATACATCACATTTTATTTGTTTATTGCTATATTCTTGCATCCGTTGTATTATTACACTATTTCCAGTCACTTTATTTATACTAATTATTAATTCTGGCTTTCCAATATTTGTCAAAGTGTGGAATTGCAGCCAACTGTAATTTATATTCTCATAAACACAGAAAAATCGGGTTATAAACTCGGTTTTAAAACAGACACTCTGAACTGACACGATGGGCGGATATGGGGCCATTTTAACCCGTAACTTTAGCTTCATAATTTCCGGGGTTTCAGGAATGAATTGTTCGCACAATTTCAGATATATTTTCACGTACAAATGCTGTATTTAAGTACAACTAAGTATATAATGAAATAAATACATCGCGAATATACAATATTATATCTGATCGAACACAAAAAAATTACTCGATTTTTCCGTAGGGAATTTACAAACGAATCTTTCACATTTTTCACATCTTCTGTTGTACTTTCTATCATTACCGAAACAATGATAGATCAAGCTTTACGTTAATTACACTGTTCAATAAATTTTGATCTTCAAACAAATTTGCAATATCCATTGAGTAATGTTTATAAAATTCCTCGTCTCAAATACGAATCTAGAAGCAGATTTACTCTATCGCCTTCAATTCTTGAAAAATACAAGGTTTTGTACAAAAAAAAAACACATGCATTTTTACAAAAATATTATATATATGAAAGAAATAATGAATTGTATAATATCCATCGTTTTCAATAATTTTTTAACACCCAGAAAATAATTGTTGTGTCTTACTTTTATAAAGAAAATATATATGTATTGAAGATAGCTGGTCTTCGTAGTGTTAAAATAGAAAAAGATTATTCGATCAGTGTAGTTTTGACAATTTCGAAGTTAGGCTGTTATTGCAATTTTCAAGGAAGTATATTTTGCAGAGTATCCACTAAAATGCAAATGAAAATCTGCATAGAAGGGAATTAATTATCAGTGATAGCTACGAAAGAAATAATCATTATAAAGAGATAAATATGTGACGACATATTTTAACTGGTAAACAACCTATATTACTAGATAAAGTAAACTACTTGAATCGAGTTCACCATTAATTCCTGGGCTTACGCTAATTGCATACTTTCCAGCTCGTTGTAACTCGGAAGCACCACGTCCATGCACGATTTTTCACATTATTTTCTTCCAATTAGGCTCTAGAACTCGTATATCAGTTTTCTTTACAAAATCAATTGGTATTTAGAATTCAAAAAAATGTATCTTTTTTTTATTATTATTTATGAAAAACTTATTTTGTGGGATTATTTAAAAAACGAGAGAAGTCATAATACGAAACTAAGCGTCCTCTTAATGCAGGTAAATTCAACGTTTTTTTGCAAAATTGTACTTTTCAAAATGGATTATAACTGGATTGGGGATTTTTATGCATTTATATAAAATTTGATGGTGAAAAATTGCTCAGAAATCGTGTTATATGGAAAAATACACGAAATATCCCAATTGTAGTACTTTTTATAAATATCTGATAGGTGAAACAATTTTTTATAATCTACTATAATCCATTTTTATGCATTTATACAAAATTTAAACGTGAATACCTGACCACCACTCAAATTCATTCTCTTTGAAAACGAAATCTCTGAATGAACATATTTTATTCTCTTTTTCGACCTATTTCTCTGCGTACATACACTGTCGCTCATAGAAGTATGGACACTTGAAGAGTAAAAGAGAAAAGAAACACAAAACAATTCTATTTCTTTTGTTTTTTTTTTCATTACATAAACATAAAGGTAGCGAATTGTGCACGAAGGATTAAATAACATTGAAACGAAAACAAATTGAGATCTTTTAAAGCTAAAGGTTCTTTTCGTCGAAAAGAAACGTCAATTAAACATACAAAGACGAAGGAACGATCTTCAATGGATAAAGAAAGGTAGCAATTATTTTCTTTCGGTTTAATTCGAACGTAAGACGAGTAGAGAAAAATCTTTTTTTACTAATGAATTTATGTAGATTCGAAGAAAATGAAATATTAATGATTTATATTGTACGACAGTGTAAATATATTTTAATAATTTATTTATCTAGAGAAACTTTTTAACGAAGTGTCCATACTACTGTAGAATCATCTGTTTTCCGGTTCTCCTACTATTTCCGCTTCCACCTGTTATGCATTTCGAATATAACCGAATAATAAAAGATACTTTGAAATAAAAACTGCCTTATTGAACAATTAAAAATTTGTATTAGAACATCGATAAAATATTTAAAAGCCATTATATCCTTTGAATAATAAAAATACTCAGCGTCCTGAGCGAAACATGTGATTTCGGTGTGGCAGTCAAAGGATTAATGTTAAATGTTTGAAATCCAAGAAATTGGGGGAACGAAAAATCAGCAATTATAAACCTATATATGCAAATGAAAACAAATGTTTCCGGTTAAACAATTTTATTGCAATATATTCACTATATGACTTTCAGGTAACAACGTCCTATAATGTTTGCACATCTGTGTAAAATGTCGATAAATTACAATGTGACCTGAAAGTTACACAGGCCCATAGAAGGTTAATCACTGTAAGTCATTTGTTTCCTGATAAACGTGTCGTTTGCAAAGAACTTTCTAAATAATCTGATACAAACGAATGATTAAATAAGTAATTGATACAATAAATGCACCACGTGGAAAAGTGTTTGATCATCGATCGGTTAATTCCTGACACTGATGGAACATTAACGCAGCGTAATGCCTCATAGACACATCCTTTCGGATTAACTGTCACGTGTTAATGATCATATCGTTATAGTACGATTTCATCGAATCGTCGGGGGCATCGATTTCAGTCAGTACAGGTCGTTATAGTGGTGGCGAATTGTCTTCCGTGGCATATCTACGGAATCACTTGGAATCCAATCATGGATAAACGGATTACCTTAACCCTGCACGCTGTATCTTTGTTTACATAGCAGTATCGCCGAACCGTAGGAGGTTGATGGAAAATCGTCATTCGAGTGACACGAGACAGTTTTCACGCGGCATCAAACATCACCCAGATGTTTCACGCACGATGAAATTAGGACATCGCGAATTTCAAGGGGATTCTCTAATTAACACTAGATCTATCAACGACTTATTCTTGGGGCCACGATATAACGAGATTGTAAAATAAAGTAAATATGTTTTAGCTATCGGGATAACCAAATTGACAGAAATACAAACAGATCGTACGAAGAATTCTTGTAACAAATGTCAATGTAGCTTGTGTAATGAAAGAAAGAATTCATACTCACGTGACAATTACGTTACATGTAAAAGTTTCACTGAGGTCTTTAACATCTTAACTCATTTTCGACCGTATTGGCGTGATTAGGCCTTGCAAAAACTCGATAAAATTTCCAAACTCGGTTTTTGATTTTTCTTTAAGTGAAAAACCGGTTAACCGGTTTAATGTATTAGGTTGTCCCAAAAAAAGGTCGAGTGTTAAATATAAAATACGACAGATTCACGTTTGCAAGAAGGAAAATTACTTAATTGGTCATCGTTATTTTTCATTTCTCGTTACGAATTAAAGAGATTCAGCTTCTGTTCGACAGGTGATCCCAGTTAACAGGTTAATCGATAGAAATATTACCATTGTTACTTGATACTTTAAAACGGTGTACTTGTTACACGCAAACCAGCAATTATCGCGCACAATTCTTGCAGTTTCGTTTATCGACATTCGATTACTTTCCAATTCAAATGATATCAATTATTATTGTCCGTCTTATCGATCGACGTTCAAGTATTGTAATTATATCGTCGAGTGGTTCGTTTTGTTACATCGTTATACAATAAACCATCGAATATATATTTTCATCGTCTCTCTTTTTTTCCTTGTCATTCTCCTATTATCAATAACGTAAAGAAACGAATGAAATGAAATTTAATACAGTATCTGTTAAGCTTAATATTCGCATCAAATATGGATTTAACGAAAATCTAAGATTAGTACACGATGAAGTGTATTTGTAAAGAGGAAATTAAATTTCTAGTTTGTAATCAATGCACTGTGGATTTTTATGCATTTTTTGGAAAATTTACAAATGCAAATATGTCCAGAATGTGTGTAGTATGATAAATGTTCAAATTATAGTGATTTTTATAATATTTGGTAGGTGAAATAATTTTGTACAGAAGTTCTACCTTTTTTTTGGTATTATATTTTCAATTATGTGAATTTCAATAAAATTCACAGCTTAATTATGTTATCTACACGTGTGTTGAATAGTAAAATAATTCATAATACAATTATTTATAATTTATTAAAATATTCGTGTAATTTAAAAAGAAATAGCTTTAATTTTGAAAAAATTGTCATAAGAATTGTTTAAAATATGAATTTAGGTTTGAAAGAAAGTTGTGAAAATAAAACAATTTAATGTTAATGCGCAACATTCAAGATTGTTGACTTTTTATGCAAAAATTAGTCCAAAAGAATTTCTAGATAGATTCAGGAAAAATTCTCGAAAACATTCCACGAGAAAAATTTCTCGAACAAAATAAATTATTCCAAAATGAAAGCAGCATTCAAAGAATTTTTGAATTCCAACACTAACTATTTTTATAAGCTGTGTAGAATCGTGTGAAAATTATTTTGATTAAATGTCGATTATATTATATATTCTTTGCTTCGAGATATTAAATTTTTGCGTTTGTGTTGATAAAAAAAATGTTTTGCCATTATAATATATAATTGTTCGTTAAATATTTACTCTTATCATATGAGAATTATCTGTAGCTGTAGAATTTTACGAAAACGTTACACCAAAATGTATTTTTCAAAACCTCAAGTGACTTAAACCACTTTCAAAATAAACTATGCATTGGAAAAATAACTTGGAGCAACAGGAAATTATAAATTTTATGTTGAAAAACAAGTTAAAGGTATATATATTCATTTACTATTCATAGTTGCTGTGTTTAATTACTTTCAGAATTTTAATAATCCTGTTTGATAAAGATATGAAAATTAACTTTAAAATGTAATTATAATTAAAAACTTTTATAATTTCTTCAAAAATAAATTTTATCGATTTTAAGACGTAAAAATCGACTAATTTGGGGGATTAATAAATTTTTATGTAAAAAAATAGACAAATTTAACGAATTATTGCAATCAGATTATCTAAAAAAATGATCGAATTCCCGCTGTTCCGAGAGCTTTGAAATGTTTCTGATAAATCAAGGGGATGTGTGGTAATAAATCCATCGAGTTTGTATATTTCTTCTTTGTGACTGTCCTGATACCGAAATGTAATGGAAATAATTGTATATTTTCGTATATTTATGGTCTTCTCTTAAGCGAAAGATCTGAAATATGGAATATTGCATTTCAAAAAGACAGATTTATCGTCGTCATTCTTTTTTCTTCCTGTTGACGTATCTTCCAATTCTTTTATCGAATAAAAACCTTACCACTTCATTCTTTGTACAATAAACTTACACTTTCTGGAAACATTGTGCTATTAATTCATAGTAATCAGAGTTAATATAGTAACAAATAAAATTATACACTTTTATAAGGATTATTACATAAAATTATTAAATAAAATTCATTAAATTCATATAAATTACAAATTATTCAGATTTACTTATTTGAATCGTTATCTGACGACATAATAGAAAAATAATAATGCACTTCTTTGCAAATGACATATTTACTAGGAAACAAATGACTTATATCACCAACTAATAGAGCTTGCAAACTGGTTAAAACAGAAACAAATAAAAAATAATTCTAATTGCTAAATTTTGTGTTGTATATTTTATTTAGTTTCTTTGGTTTATAGCTCCGCTACATTTAAGATAGGTTTTATTGTATTATATTTAAAGTAATAGTCTATTTATTTTCATACTTTATTAAGAAAATCCGTCTAAAAATCGGTTAACTGGTTTTTCATAAAATAAAAACCGGGTTTTGAAATTTATTCGGGTTTCTGCAAGCTCTACTATCAAAATAAATGTGATCTGAATTTCGTTCAATCCATAAAGATCGACTTCACTGTCGATTCAAATTATGAATATTTCCCAAAAATTCTTCCATAGTGCAGTGAAAACAAACAATATAAAACAAAACAACTGAGAAGCTCATTTTTTTAATTTTAGAATTTTGACTTAGACCATTTTCACAATCACCAAGTTTTCTTTTCTTTTCTTTTTTTTTTAACACAATCTATCTAAAGTTCAATTTCAGAAGAAGATATTTTATACGTAGCAGCCTGATAAAAGACACACACAGCATTGTTCTACTTGTACGTTGTGGAAAAGAAGAAAACAGGAAAAGCAAGAAGAAACTATCTTTGTCGAGAGCATATCTTTTTCGAGATCGAACTTCATGAAAATCAGATTAGTCGGTGTTCCAGTTAGACCAAAGTGGAGCAAAGTTTCGAATCTGTTCCTTTGTTACACGATTCCTTCTCCCTTGAACACTGATGCCTTTGCTCGAACTGGTGACAAGATAGGTATCGAAACTGGAAACATAGCAGAAGCAAATTGGCCCGATAACTCATTTCCGTCAGTTTCCTAACTTTCGTTTGATGGCAATGAAATCACTGCCGGAGTGATGTCCGAGCTAACTCCTGGTCATCCGCCATTTATTTGAGTGAAACTGACGGAATGCTCGGTCATTCGAGCAATTTAACAGATTTTCACCGAGCGTTCCACTCGCAATTCTTCTTGTTTTCCCGATCAGAGAGAAATTTGATCAAATCGGCTTACTAGTCGCACGATGCTCGGCCATTTTCAAGGAAAGTCTCGGTCTAGCAATTGGAACGACGTAAAAGAACACGCTGTTGATTTAAAAGCACGAAACTGACTGAATTATTGCTGGTATTGCGGTCAAGCGTATAATACGATTAAATCCGTGTCGTCATTCAGTGTTTCCGTGAAAAGGATATGGATTTAAGGTTTGTTTTATGGTGGAGGTTTTATTGTCGTGTAACTACTTCCGCCTGGCAGCCCATTTTTACGGAGTAGAGATAGTAAAGGTTGTTTTGTCTCCTCGTAACAGTAAAATCTTCAAATGAGAATCTTAATCTGGTTGTAAGTTTTCGAGGATCAAGTGGAGCTTTATTGCCGTATCGTAAAATAATCCTTTGTTTGAAGTTCTGCTGGTTTGTCCAGTTAGAACAAGAGTACTTTTCACTCTACTAAAGATTAAAGTTGCATCTTTTATATTTCCATTTGTGGTACATAGTGTTGAATGTAAAATTACTTACCATTTGGGGAATACGATTTGTCAGTTTGCAGAGTTTATTTAAAATTTACATTCTTTCTAGTTCATTGCAACTTCTTTGTTTTCATTTGAATTAGGTTCAAATCCAGGATTAAAGCAACTTCTTTTATATTTCAATTTCCGGTGTGTCGTGTTGTATATAAAATTACCATTTTGGGAATACGATCTACCAATTTTACCAAAATTAACTGATTGTTTATTTAAAATTTACTTTTTTTCCAGTTCATTGCAACTTCTTTGTTTTCATTTGAATTAGGTTCAAATCCAGGATTAAAGCAACTTCTTTTATATTTCAATTTCCGGTGTGTCGTGTTGTATATAAAAGTACCATTTTGGGAATACGATTTACCAATTTTACCAAAATTAACTGATTGTTTATTTAAAACTTACTTTTTTTCCAGTTCATTGCAACGTGTTTCACTGTTCTCATTTGAATTAATAAAGAACTAATTAATTAATGAATTAATAAGAATAAATTAACCTATTCTTTATTTAAAATGTTCATTTTCTTTATCCATTGCAACATATTCCTCTGCTATTATTAGATTTAAATACATAAGTACGTATATTTACTGATAAGGAATGATCGTAGATCTTCTATTTTCTCTAAGTTAATTACAAATATACTCATTTACGGATGCACTATTTAATCCGAAATTACTTGCGGCCTTCTGTGCCTTCATTTGCAATCTCGGTAATTTTCCCCTAGTTTTTCCTCGTAGCCTCTTCCACGCGGCTGAAATTAGGTTAAACCTTTACGTGATTAAAATTTGCTCAAAAAGCATTGTTACTTCGTCTCCAAGCTCCTTTTTTTTCCACTCGAGCTGAAACTAGACTGCCATTTCGTCGTTCGTTCTAACGTTTCCCTACTTTTGCGAATTATTGAAAACAGCTAGAACAGAAAGAAAGTTACACGTGAAAGTTACAAAGAAGAAGATATAATTCCATTAAAAAAAAAAAAGCTACACTCTTTTCATCTAATTAATTCCATCGCAACAAAGCTTCCAACAATTCCTTTACGAATCTTAATTTTCACAATTAAACGATGGAAAATTACAAGCATACTTTACCTATCCTCGTCTCGTTAAATCGAATCAAAAGGAGACGAACAGAATTCGCGAGCGTATAAACAGAAACAAAACATCAGCATCCAGTTAAGACAAGAACATTCAACGGTATTTTCTGTCTCTTGTTGAAGATCTTCTTCAGAGGCAACCTTTCATCTTGCGAAACCAAACGAACAAAGATCTTGTATCAAATATTCGAGCTCTGATAAGCTGTCCCATTCGTTGTCTCGTTATTTCGCAAACAAAACCGCCTACTAGGTGGATGGATAAATAATGGGCAGGCAACAAAAGCTGAGAAAGAAAGCAGCTGCGAAACTATGCCGCGCGTGTAAGCTGGACCGCGGCTCAGAACAAAATAGCGAAATGAGGAAGCTCTCTGACGGATCGCGTGACCGGTGTAAAAGCACAAGCTTCATGCATCTTTTATAAGGGTAAAAAGCCAAGGGGATGTCCCCTGCGATGTCGTGAGTAATCGCACGATACGTCGGAGAATAGAAGATGGGATCGGGAAGCAAAAATCGAGAGGAAATGACGAAGGTTGAATCATGTACACGTCGATGATCATTCGTTCTGAAGAGACTTAGATCTCCGTCAATTAATTTTTCATTATATCTGTTAAATATGATTTTTCTATCGAGTGATAAATTTAATCTCTTGCAGTATTAATTCGCAATATCTGATTTGACTTTATTCTTGGGTGACATTTGTTTATTTTCTAATCGTATTTAGAAAACACGTTGAAGAAACAGTATAAAAAGTTTCATCGAGGAAAGACAGTTATTTTAAAAGTTACGAAATCTCGAAGCACCACTTTTTCAAGGAGTGTATTTAATCGAGAATCATTTCTGCACGATTCCGTACACGTTTTTCTTTTACGATTACTTTTATTATTCCTAATTTACGAAAATCATTAGCTTTTTGAATTTAGAAGCTCTTCGAATCTTAACTTTTACGGTGTTTTCGTTTTGGAATAATTCATTTGTTTGAAAATTGTTCAAGTGTTTGAAGAAATGGTACTCTGTTTGGAAAACTGTTTACCAAATAAAGAAGAATTTGCTAAAATTTCATATTCCTTCTTTCATATTTGAAGAATTGTCCTGCTCGTGATTGATATCAGCGTTGAGAAGAGAATCATTTCATTTTTGCAATGATTTCGTGACTACTGTTGTGTATGGACTCGGTGACTCGTTGCTTTTCCATTTTTTTTTTACCACTGATATTAATTTATTCGTTGTAATGTTATTTTCCTTTTAAATTGTTCACTAGAATAAATAAATAACAGTATTGTTACTTTTATTAAGACTGACAAGGAAAGCTTTTCAGATGATTTTATCTTAGACTTTCAATTATAATTTTTAATTAGTTATAACCAAAAATAGCAGTTGAAGATTATAGCAGTTTCTACTAATTGAGATGAGTTAGAAAAATTTGATATCGATTGAAAAAATGGCGTCTATGTCCTCTATAAGCAGTTTCGACACTGTAATGTAATTATTTATACTTTTCATGCAAATAAAACAATATGAACTGAAAGCAAATAATTCAAATTCTAACTATAAAACATGTTTCTCATCCATCTCATCATCCCACTTGATATTCAAATTGAGTTTAGGTATGATACACTTTGAAAATGTCTACGTACAAATATATATTCTCTTTATTGTACATTTTTCAACGTGTATTTAGAAAAAAAAAAACAAAATAAGAAGCGAAAATATCGTTTATACCCATTTTCAGAGTTGCCTATGGCGAACTTCGACGCCATTTTTCTAGCCAGTATCAAATTTTCCGAGCGAACGACGCTCATTTCAATTATTAAGAGAATACTATAACTTCGAATGATTATATTTCGAAAACAAATCACTCGTCTGGGAAGTTTCCTTTATCAGAATTGTTTAATTCCGTCGTTCAAAATAGCGTTCAATTTTATCCCATCGAATCTCTTCC
This sequence comes from Anthophora plumipes, assembly GCA_951804975.1. Classification (NCBI taxonomy): domain Eukaryota; kingdom Metazoa; phylum Arthropoda; class Insecta; order Hymenoptera; family Apidae; genus Anthophora; species Anthophora plumipes. The sequence continues at coordinate 11,398,953 of OX638123.1, read as the reverse complement.
TATTATAATTATTAATCGTTATTAACAATAACATTTCGCTATTCGTCATGATAAAAACAACAAACAAAAAAGAATACGAAGGGAAGAAGTATCGTTTCATTTTCTAAATTCATTTCACTGCATTCACCTTTAAATCCTGCGTTATAGTAGAGCGTGTAATTAGGACGTTATGAGAAATGAGATGAAAGTTTAGAAGGTCGTACGTTTTAATGGGCAACGTTCTATGAAAAAGAAAAAAAAGAAATTTCACCAATTTGTTCAAGGGAAAGAGAGATGTACTTAAAAAAGAAAACCCAAAAAACACGAGTAACATACGTCAGATTGTTTGCGTACATGTGGCCTCTCACTTTGAGAGGTTCTACGCCCCTAATTAGCACCGAATTGAATATTCACGACCTTTTTCAACTAACCGTCACAGCAAGGTCCGTCTTTCCACGATAAATTAAAGCGGTTTCACACAGCTATCGACAGTGTTCCATATTCTGCCTCTGCATCTCCTTGTCAACCCTCGGACGATAAACGATTCAACAGGAGACTATACCTGGGTCCATTTAGACCCAAATTAACCAGCAACTCTAGTAGATTTTTCTAACGAAGCATCTAACATACTCGAAATCACACCGAACTGTAGAAAGTTCATTTGAATTCTACGTTGATTCTCTTTTTTCATTCGATATTTTGTGTAATTTTTAAAAATTTATTTAAAAAAAAAAAAAGAAGAACAGTAGGATGTTTCGAACAGAAGTTTACAATGCTCCCTCAGATCTGTACCAAGCAAATTAAATCGGTGCACGTGCGAATATCAATTACCTATTATCACACCGCATTTATCACTTACTATGCAAAGTTACCGGATTTACATAAATGACCGCGTTGTACGTTGCACGCATTAATTAACACGTCATATCAATTACATCCTTCTGCTGCAGTCAGTCAGATTTCCTTCGGTGGGGAAAACGAAAAAGGTTGAAAGAGGGAGGAAGAGAAAAATTTTTTGCAGCTGCTGTAATCTGCGAGGACGTTGAAATTCGCGAAAAGGGCGTGGCGTCAAAGGCGAGGTGAAAATGAACTCTAGGATACTTAAGGGAGAGTGAAAAAATGTCCATAGAATTTAAAACATTAATTCTTTTTAAAAAAGAATTTACCTAGGAATCCAGTGACCTAGTGTTTATGTCAGAAAGATATTGTATTTAATAATTATAAAGAAACAACTTGAATATCGTGTTTTTTGTTTTTGAAATTACAGTTTAAATTGAATGTGGACACACGAGGCATATTTCTGACAAATTAACTAACCATTAAGCTGTAATAAAATGTAATCTTGAACTGTTTAAGCTCAAGATGTATAATTTTATATTTTCCAAGGCTAGTATCAACTTATATATTTCTTATATTTTATATTATTATCTGTTAATTGTAATAAAGATTCTAGTGAAGACTTAGAGTAAATAAATTTGTTCAAAATTTAAGGAAGATCAAATATTAATATTAAATGTGAAAATTAACCTTAGGATACTTAAGGGAGAGTGAGAAAATCTCCATAGAATTTAAAACATTAATTCCTTTTAAAAAAGAATTTACGTAGGAATTCAGTGGTCTAGCTTTATGTCAAAAAGATATAAACAAACCAACTAAATATCGCGTTTTTTGTTTCTGAAATTACAGTTTAAATTCAACGTGGACACACGAGACATGTTTGTGACAAATTAACTAACCATTAAACTGTAATTAAATGTGATCTTGAACTACGTGTGCAGCTAATTAGGCTCGCAATATGTAATTTTATATTTTCCAAGGCTACTACCAACTTATATATTTGTTTCATTTTATATTATTACCTGTTAATTGTAATAAAGATTCTAGTGAAGACTCAGAGTAAATAAGCACGTTTGTTCAAGATCTTTTAGTTTCAATATTAAATTTTGCAGATTTTATATATTTTTTTTTTTTTAATAAGACTCTAAATGCTTAATATTACTTTACAATATAGGTAAACGTACTTCGAACAGAATAAAGTACATTTTTAATACTCTTTCTTAGGTGGACACAAAATTATCATCCCTTAAGCTGACCTTACACTTTCTGAAACCTTAAGCGTCTTAGGGTTAATAATTTGTTATACTTGTTTCTGAATGTAGGAAAATAATGAACACTTCTGAAGTTCCAAAATGTTCGAAATATTGTACCTCGATTATAATTTTCTTTCGAGGATTAAATAAGGAAAATAAGAAAATTGATTTACCAAAAATCTCGACTTTGGAAGCAATAAAGTTAAAAGCACCTTTCTTGGAAATTCCATTTGTTGCTTTAAATAATTTGTTATGTACTAGCAATTGGTATACCACCAAACATTAGAATAATTATTTTATACAAATATTTACCATATATATTTAATTTTTTACTTAATTTTATCTTATTAAAGAATTTATGAATAAGTAATTTATATATCTATTTATAATATAATATACATAGGTATTTACTAATTAATATAGATCTTCCATAGAATTATATTTAAATATTTGGAAGCCAAGATATAAACATACATAAGTACATAAAATTGCAAGAATTAAATTGTAACTACCAGTTGATTTTTTATAAATCAATTTTCTTATTTTTGGTATTTGATCCTCGAAAGAAAATTATAATCAAGGTACAATTAAGTTTTATAGTTTTTATATTTTATTTTTTTTTTAACAACACTCTAAATCCTTAATATTACAATACAAATAAACGTACTTCAAACAGAAACAAATAGATTTTTAACACTCTGTATTTTATGGGTACAAAATGACTCTTCCTTAACGCTGACTTTACATTTTCTGAAACTTTAACCATTCTAAGATTAATTGCCACAGGACAGCCTTGAAAATGTGCTCGCGAAAGGAGTTCACGGGTTGGTTAATAAAATTTGGTTAATACACGCAAACTTGGCTCGTTAGATAGAGAAGTGAAGTGAAAGGAGTCAGTGGTGATTAAAGCTCGCAAGTTGTGATATCACGGTTCGCATAATTTCTACTGTTCGAGTTCCAGCATCAGAGGCTCGTCTCTAATTCGTGCCACCGTTGGAGATGTTTCATCGTTGTTCGGTTTAAATACAGATTAATACGGTGAACCCGTTATTAATGGGCGTCAGCATAGTTACTGATAAATGGGCCGCACTAATTTTCCACGCTCAAGAATCGCGAGATAACGCCGCGAAAACATCGTTGATCGATATTCAAACGAATGTCTCGGGACTGTGTCAAACGAGTATTAAGTTATTGAAAACTAGTTTCAGACACGATATTTATCTAATTAACAAACGTGAATAAAACGAATTCAGATAAAACTGAGTTTTATTTTCAGCTAATTAAGCTGTCATAATTACAGCCAAATTGTCTATATGTGCTTTTAGAACAAGAAAAAGTATATTTTACTATTACTGAAATTACAATACAATATTTCATTTATTCATCTGTTCATAATAATTTGATCACCAACTGTATATAAAATACGTAATAATATACGATGAATTTGTAAATGTGCCAATACTTTTGTTTCATTGAAAATTGCCGTTAATATCTGTTTTATCGTTCTTGTTTCTTTTGTAATTGATCAGTGTAAGTATATTTATAATATTCTCAAATTACAGGCTTAATAGTTACAATTGTTAAAAAGAATGAACCTAATATTGTGTTTTTTTCCTTAATTTACATGCATTTTTATAATTAACACTTTACTCGTTCTATTAAATATCGACTCGATTTTTGCTATAATGCTTATTCTTACAGCTCTAAAAATTGAAAATCAAAATTCGCGAGGGAACTTCATCATATCGTTCACTTTCTCATATTACAGAGTAATTAACCCTTTAATTTATATGCATTTTTATAATTAACACTTTACTCGTTCTATTCAATATCGACTCGATTTTTGCTATAATGCTTATTCTTACAGCTCTAAAAATTGAAAACCAAAATTCGCGAGGGAACTTCATCATATCGTTCACTTTCTCATATTACAGAGTAATTAACCCTTTACGCTCCGAGTAAATTTTCTCATACGATCGATTTATCAACTTTAACACACTTCTGCGACGAAACTTTGGAAAACGAAAAAGTTCCACTTTGGAAAAAAGAATTGTACACCTTCGCGAATTTATCTATTTTTATCTATTTGTTCAATTTGCTCTGTTTAAATATAAATAAAATTTGAACGGATTTATGGCGTATGTTATGAATGTCTCCATAGAGGCGCCATAGGGTTAATACATGGGTCAAAAGTGACCCAGCATTGGTTAGGCAAGGGTTAATTAATTTATTGCGTTGGCAGCAAAAAGTCGATTAATAGGCTTCCGGTTGGTAAAGTGTTAAGAACCAGGTGTGCCAATAATTCTGTTCCTTAGTGCAGTGCCTCTCAACCTTTTATCTTTTACAAGACAACAACGTTTTTTCAATAATTTCGCGGCACACAAGTAAAAGCTTGCAAATACATAAATTAAAATAATACGTATATGTTTTTATTAGATAAAACAACATAATAAAATAACTCTATTGGATTATCCGGAAAATTTGTGCCACATTTTTCTGTAAATAAGTCAGTTTCATACTTCGAAGCATTTTCTTTTTATTCTGTAAAGTATGTGTTTTTTAATTTTACAATTTTTCGTCGTTTCGAGAGTTAGATGAGAGTCGTTGTATAATAACTTCTCGGTTGCAAGAAGAGCGAACATACGCGAGAAATTTGTCCTGTGAATTGCCGCAGGATGTATGACCTCCTTATATTAAACTAACGAATTTACGAAGTCCTCTTCCGACCACGGGAACTAACGGCGGCAAGTTTTCATCACACGGTGTCAAAAGGCTGCGAGAGATTAGAAGTTATCGGGGACGCGATATTTCCGGGACAGAAATTTGTCTGTCGCGTTTTCCAATATCGCCGCGTTCAGAATGTGACATATTAAATTCCGAGAAATTTTCTTCTCATTTTATTCTCACCATCGCGCCCAAATTATTTTTTCAATAACCGTTCGATTCGGATTAACGGCGGTCGAGGTTTAAAGAGCAGATCGTATTGCAGCCTAAATAGAGAATTTTTTATTTAACCAGTACTCGTAACTTTTTCGTTAATTCGATGATTAATTCTTTCTTTGTGTAAAAGTGTTAATAATTATAGCAGAGTTATAGAAACTAGTTTCGAACGCGTTTCTCGCTGCAGTTTAGTTTCTCGAAGCGTATGAAAAAATGGTGCAAAAGTCGATTTCAAAAAAGCTGATTTAAGAACAAATTTCTAGCTTTCTGAATGAAAATTTCAATTATACAGAGTATCAGTTTTGGATGAAAATAAAATCATTATTTTATGATAAATTCATGTTTGATAAATTGAGTAAATATACATCGTTGGCCAAAAAATTTTCCAGTAAAACAGTCAACAAGTGGAAGAATGTTTTCTTAACAAACTTTTTATCATTACCTAACCTAACTGATATCAGATAAATTGCTATGTATAGCAGCCTAAATATAGAATTTTTTCTTTAAGGAAGTGTAAACAGTACTCGTAACTTGATTCCTTAATTCGATAATTAATTTGTTCTTTGTATAAAAGTGCTAACAATTATAGCAGAGTTACAAAAGCTAGTTTCAAACTCGAAGCGTATGAAAAAATGGTGCAAAAATCGATTTCAAAACAACTGATTTAAGAACAAATTTCTAGCTCTTTGTATGAAAATTTCAATTACATACAGTATCAGTTTTTGATCAAAATAAAATCATTATTTTATGATAAATTCATGTTTGATAAATTGAGTAAATGTACATCGTTGGCCAAAAAATTGTCAAATGTGTAAAAATTTTCCAGTAAAACGGTCAACAGGTGGAAGAATGTTTTCTTAACAAACTTTTTATCATTACCTAACCTAACCGATATCAGATAAATTGCTATTAATCTCCACAACGTCCATTTAAAATGTATAAAAAATTAATAACAGATTTGACATTGATAAAGTATCGACGAGTGATTCCAAGCTTTCGAGAGTATTTGATTAAATGCATTATTTATATCGATATTATCGCGTTTGAAAGATTGGATAGTTATTTTATCAAGAGCTGAAGATCGTACGTTTGTTCCATCGTGAGTTTTCAATTAGAGAAGACCGAATGCGAATATCGATTCAACTAATTCCCGATACGCGATCAATTTGCCCAGGGCATTTCTAGAATTTTAAGCATCGGGAATTCCCGTAGAATGCGAAACTAGGAGCATTAGGATGGTATTAAAGCACATGCTCTACATATTGATACCTTTTCACCTTAGTGTTTTATATTATGGATGATCAAATTATTCTAAACAGAGGAATAAATTAAATATTTTGTTTTTCATGATACTATAACTTTGATAATAGTAAAATACACCTCTTTTTTATTGTTTACATATAGATAAACAATTTATTTATATTGTAATTCGTATTTTCTGCGTTGCGAGTGGATTTTAAAGTTGCACACGAATTTTAGGACCCAACATGATTAGATCCGATGATATACCTATATATTCGACAAATTGTATTTTTAAAAAGTGCTACGATTTTATTGGCCGCTATTGTATATTGCAAATAAGATCTGTCTGCAAGAAAAATGTGCTCGAAAGCGGATTATAAAGAAAAATTGTTTCAACACATTCGCGACTGGTGATTTTCGAGCGAGAGTCTTATCTGAACGCTGCATACAATTTCCAAAAGTCTAAAGCTGAATACGACACGAGTTTGTTATTTATGCATGAATAAATATAGAAATTTCTTGATACGATACTTAGGATCATTTGTTGTTTAAAATTGAAGAAAGATCGAATATTAGAAACGTATGGTGAAATATTAAATGTGAAAATTAATCTTAAGATACTTAAGGGAGGGTCAAAAACTGTCCATAGAATCTAAAATATTAATTTCTTTTAAAAATAATTTGAGTAGGAATCCAGTGGTCTAGTTTTTTGTCAGAAAGATATTGTATTTAATAATCAAAAACAGACAAATTGAATATCGTGTTAACATTCCTACGCAATTTCTTTAAAAAAAAAAGATTAATGTTTTAAATTCTGCGGATATTCTTTGACCATCTCTTAAGAATCCCAGGGTTAATAAACAAAGTAAACTCATATTCGTCGTTCAAATATAAGAGAAAAAAAGAAAAAGATGATGATAGCTATCAAAAGTTCCTCCCGCAAACGTCAACGATTTCCTCCGGAGAGAGGATATCACTGTTGGCACACGTTTTCAAGCTTCCGTCGGGAAATATTTCTCGGAAGGCATCCTTGCGATTGCATCGCGTACACTTTGAGTGCAAAAAAAAAGGCAACGATCGAGATAAGAGAATTCAAAACTCGTCGTCGATGCACGAAAGAGAGAAAGAGAGAGAGAGAGGGAACGCGAGAGAGAAAGAACGCGAGAGAGAGAGAGGACTCGAGAGAGAGAGAGAGAGCTTGAGAAAAAGAACGCGAGAGAGAGAGAGCCTGAGAAAAAGAACGTGTGAGAGAGAAAACGCGAGAGAAAGAGAGAGAGAACACGTGAGAGAGAGAGAGAGCACGTGAGAGAGAGAGAGGACGCGAGAGAGAGAACGCGAGAGAGAGAGAGCCTGAGAAAAAGAACGCGCGAGAGAGAGGACGCGAGAGAGAGAACGCGAGAGAAAGAGAGAGAGAACACGTGAGAGAGAGAGAGAACGGGAGAGAGAGGACGCGAGAGAGAGAACGCGAGAGAGAGAGAGAGCTTGAGAAAAAGAACGCGTGAGAGAGAGAACGCGAGAGAGAGAGACGTGTGTCCTTTTCCCTTTGCCGATGCTGCTCTCTGCAACAATTGCGGGGAGACATCTGTCGCGAAGGGTCGTTTATGTCGAAGCTGAACGTAATGCTAGGGGAAAAACGTGAGCGAGAACTGTTTTCCCTCTGATCCTCGTTGCGAAATCTCAGTGAAGAATTGTCATTGTTTGGACAGACTCCCGCGGCGATATTAAAATTTTTCACGTGCTCGACAGATACGGGGGATAAGTCCTAGCTGAAACGAAAAAAAAGGGAAGAAAGAAAAAATAGAGAAAAAAAAACGCAGCATTCACAATGCACACACAAAGAGAGGGAACGAGTAGTATGGCTCCCGCATACAGTGTCATGTAACTTCGTTGCACCTGTCTCGACACGCGACATTTGACAATGCTGGAACCTAGAAAGATCCACGTGAATCGTGGAATCGAACGTATATATATATATATATATATATATATACATACATTATGTAAAGAGATCATAGTGGTATTCGTGCTCGTGCATCCCTGTTTTACTTGCACATGTGCATATATATGTATGTGTGTGTGTAAGTCTGTGTTCATTCGATTGTACGCATTCATGTCGTGAAACAATACCTCCGGGTTCGTCCCTTTCCCGATATTCCCTACTCTTCCCTTTTCCCTCTGTCAATTCCTCTTCCATTTCTTCTACTACTGCCGCTTCTCTCCCCTCAACCCTTTATCTCGCATGCAAATAGTACGTACGGTCTTTGGTTGGTCGATTTTTCTTTTTCTTCGGTTATATCATCCTTATCTCTGTACTATGTTCGCTTTGCTCTTTTATTCACGGTTATTCGTGAAACCTCCGTGCTCCACGAGCATTCCCGGCACTGTCCCAGTTTTCCTCCACTTTCTTGCGCCTTATTCCTCCAGTTGTATTTCTTTAGATTTTTCAACGTGGTTTTCAACCTCGATCCCTTTATCTTCGCCTACCCCGCCCTCGCTTTCTTCACTCTGTCTCTCTCATGCCTTCATTCTCTCGCTTCTTCTTTTGCTTTCTTTACTCTCTCACGCGTTTTTCTCTCCCTCACGCTTTTGCTCTCTGACGCACTCTCCCTATCTCTCTCATGTGTTCAGTTCCTGACGTTTTCGCTCTCTCATGCGTTCTTTCTCTCACGCACTCTCTTTCTCTCACGCGTTCTCTCTCAGGCGTTTCCTCTCTCACGCGTTCTCTCTCTCACGTGCACTTTCTTTCACGCGTTCTCCCTCTCACGTGCACTTTCACGCGTTCTCTCTCTCACGCGCTCTTTCTTTCACGCGCTCTCTCTCTCACGCTCTCTTTCTCTCACGCGTTCTCTCTCAGGCGTTTCCTCTCTCACGCGTTCTCTCTCTCACGTGCACTTTCTTTCACGCGCTCTCTCTCTCACGCGTTCTTTCTCTCACGCTCTCTTTCTCTCATGCGTTCTCTTTCTCACGCTCTCTTTCTCTCTCACGTGTTCTCTCTCTGGCTCTCACTCTCCTTCTTTCGCTTTCTTTACTCTCTCTCTCTCACTCTCTCTCTCTATCGTTCTCTCTTCTTTTCTTTCTCTCTGCGCTTCTCGTCAGTTCGATCTGCCCGCGGCTCGATCTCTCTTCAGCCTGGAAACTGCCTCTATTCTCCACCCTGTTCTTTTTCTCGCATTTGTCTAGCTGTCCCCGACTGCAGGGCTCGCAGAATCGTTTAAAGGGAACGCCGGCTAAATGTATTGTCTAATTGTGTACGAAATGAGGTATATAGATGCGCAAGCTTTTCGCGAAGCCTGAAGCTAGGGGCCGGCTAACGGGGTTACTCTCGTGCAGCTTTCTTGAATACACGTTCGCCATTTACGTGGAGGATACAAGGGGCGAAGGGAGTAAAAGGAGATCTGTCTGGTCGTTAGCCAGCAGACAAAACAATCTGAGCCCGTGGATGCTTTCTGTTACAGACAGAGGGAAAGCTTTACATGTATATCGTAGACATGTTTGTTTTTCAAGTGAACGCACGCCGAGATGCAACATTAATTAGAGCTAGTTTCAACTGAGTTAATAATGAGCTCTGCAGCCTCGTGATCTCTCGTATTCTGTGCTACTTAATATTTGAATTTTTCTAAAGGAATATTTAAAGATTTTTAAGTTATAGCGAAGATATAATATTTCGCATACGTTGCATTCGAGAGATTTTTTGTTAGGCAGTAGTAGCAACTCGAAGCGTTTTTGGTAAAAAAAAAAGTTGATAAAACACGGATTTTAAGAAATAGGTAAATCTTTGGTGTCTTGAACACCGAAAATTATTTAACCGTGAGTTAAAATAAATCGTAATCTAAAATTACATCTATAATACTTGGTAATAAAATGCAAAAAGGAAAATCTATTTTTTGTTTTTTCGACCTTCACAGTAAGGAGATCTCTTACATAAAAGCTAGACGTGTTATTCGTTTCAAGTGCAACCGATCTTTCGATAAGATATTCATTCTAAATACACGGTGAGTCAATAAAAACTACCACCTGAAACAACCCGTTATCTATTGATTTTATCAAAAAACGTTTCACACAAAGTACGTTCTATTCGAAGAGGGTCATCCAGTGAATGTAATATTGATTTTTTTACGTTCTCAATTTTCTGTCGAAACAATATTTACAATTTTTTTTTTTTTGTATCGTGACAAGTAATATCCTTCGTGAAAATATAAATATGATTATAAAATACAGTGAAACTTCGATAACTCGTAAACCTCTATAATATTAAAAGTTGTTTATAATTTATTTAAGCTTCTATAATTACAAAATTTAAGCTTCTACAATTATAAAATTTAAGCTTCTGTAATTATAAAATTTAAGCTTCTACAATTATAAAATTTAAGCTTCTATAATTTAGAAGCTAAGTAAAAGCTTCTACAACTCGAAACAATTTGGATTCGAGTCCGTTAATTTGAATTATTGAATTATTTGTAGCATGTTTAACCCCTTGCCGTATAATAACGAGTCTCACTCATGCTGCAGATTATGGTCAAGGTGTGGCAAAGAAAGTATTTATATCTCTATCAAATTTGTATTTTTGGTCTAACTTTACTTTGAACTTAGGATAAAGGACTTTCAAATAAAAATTCATACGAAATATCTTGACTTTCTTTATTTAAAATTGTATTGGGACAGTGAACATTCGAGACTAATGTATTTAATAACTTTCATCTATTTACTGGTAAAATCCTTAACATGTAATACATCATAATGCTTCTATGTCAATCATACATTCATTTATATTCATTTTACTTAAAAATATTCACATTATAACCTTGATATAAATTTTTATATTCGATTCCGCTAGGTGAACAAATACTTATGGACGGTAGTGTACATAGCAATTAAAAATTCATACTGTTAATACGTATTTTACCTGTACAATTTGAATTTGATTATAGGAATACAATAATTTGTCTTTTTTTACACCAAACCGTCGTACAAAGTCTTTGTAAATCGAATTTTCATTTGTTCGAACAGCTTCGATCTCTCTTACTCGAAAACTTAATAAGCCGAAAGCTCTATATACTCGAAGATTCCTTATTTTCCATTGACGTTCGAATTACTAAGATTCCACTGAACAAATTAATTTCGTCTTGGTTTATTATAATCATATAATCGTATAAGCGTAGAAGTTTCTATTAAATCCGACAGAATGAACATTATATCGTTCTTAGCGTGGGAATTAACTGCAAACTTCGTTCGTTTCTGTGAAATATGTAGGTCTTCTTTGTATGATATATGAATCTGTATATGTATATACATATTATATTCCTGGGAATTTAACCAATTTACCGGAGTTAATCTGCATGGCTAGTAATTGCTTTTTAAACGGCCGTTTCATTCGCAGCTAGAATGGTAACCTGGAATTTTGCCAGGTGAAATGTATATCCTAATTTTGTTCACGTTAACGCGAGTAAATTCAACGTAATTCTTTATTTTATCATCTCGAAAGTTTCAATGATCAGTTCGTTATTTAGCTAAAATAAATTCGAAATGCTACCATATATAAGAAACAGTTTTGCCTTAGCATAAATAGCAACTTGTTAACCGGTACATTTTCGTCGACTGAGTGTTTATTAACATTATTTATTATCACTTTGGTGTCTTGTAAAAATATTTCTATTGTAATTCTTTGTATAGAATCCAAGAATTAATTCCAGCTATATCGAGAATATTCAATTCTGTATTATAATATAAACAAACAAGGATTTCAGTGTTTCTAGATTAATATATATACAATGATTAATTAAAAATAAAAATAATAAACAAAAAGGTTATATTTTTCACTTATATTTTTATAGAAGATATGATAAATGGTAGTAATAGTAATTTAATTTTTTACTTTCCTTAGAGCGATTTATACAAGCTGAAATTTTTTTTGTGTACATTTTCTACAAACATTTTTTGCAAAATCCGATTTGACAACATTTTCGTCTACAATTTTCAGCTGTACCTATCATTAGCAGTTTATTCAGGTTTTCTGCTTCGGATGAATTTTCATATCGAGTAGAAAGTTCTTCTGTTAATTGAAATAAAAAATCCTTTCTGGTAATATTTGTTCCCGTGAGTTCTTTGTATAGAATCCAAGAATTAATTCCAGCTATATCGAGAATATTCAATTCTGTATTATCAAAACATTTACTAACAATTTACTTACGATGGATCCAAGAATAATGTAAATTTATAATAAAAAATCGAACTTTTCACAATATAAAACATAGTCTGTAATTTCTGCTATTTTTCTTAGTCACTCACAATAAAATTTACTGATAATGAAAACTATAAAATTGGTGATTACCCGTGAATATGCAATTTCAGTAATACTTTTAGTACAGAAGCTAGCAACATTAGCCAGATAGTTCATACAAAACGCATACAAAGGATGATACGAAGGCAGAAAAGAGCTTTCATCTCACTTCTCATAAAACAAGGGAATACCCAAAAATACAAAATAAAATCCTAACACTCGAAACGATATAAAATTATAAGAATATTAGCCTACCTGGAAAGACATTGGAGAATATATAAAACTGTATTAATACTCTGTAATATTATTTGAAAATATTCAAAGTAAACTGAAAAATTATAAATATTAGCACTTAAAATACTACATACATATATCAACAAAAATGGTATCGGTAAATGGAATCATTTCCAATAATTGTCGGATATATGTAAATAAGAATTTTCATAATCATACAAAAAAATTTGAAATTTAGTTTAAAATAGAAATTTTTGTTTAAACCGGTCATTTTGACCGGTTGGTATATCTAGTGTTAAAAGTTTATTCCATGACAATCACAGATAGAGTGTTAAGTACCAAACAGTTTAGATCGAGAGAGATTTTTAGGAAGAAAGTTAAAAAGGAACGAAATATTATTTTTATGGGGTTTGTGTGCTTCGTGGTTTAAAAATTATTACACATAACGTAGTTATTTAAAAAGCACATGTAAAATGTACATTTCTTTTACTCTAATGCATGATTTTATTAGACTGTTAAAGGGTTGAAAGAGGTAAATGTTGAAAGAGGTTCATGTCAGAATCTTTTAGGAGTATTGAGGCTTGAATCTAAAATGTTCCTTCAATTGTCCATTTCAAAAACAGTGTTATCGTTGCAATTGAATTTTCTCTATTTTATACTTTCAGATCTCCACGTTAGTATCGCACAGAGAACGTCCACTATGTTCGGACAGAAGTGCTCTCCGTGCCGTTGCCAGAGTTGGGCAAGCCGTGAATCTGGCCGTCGAGAGGTTTGTCACTGTTGGCGAAACCATTGCAGATGGAAATCCAGAAATCAGGGAGGAAATGTACCAGGCGTGCAAAAGAGCAAGAGATGCTGGTGAGTCGTTGCTTTATTATAAATAGATAGCGAGTGTTTATGAAAATCTAGTATAAAATATATTAACAGGAAATAAACGTGGATATTAAATTTGGACAGAAACGTGTTTTGTTGTTAGGAAATTCTAAAAATGTATTTTTTATCTTGTGTCATTTGCATTGAGGATATATTTTGCATAATTCATATACACTATGCATATATTCTGCGTATTTTAATTTTTCTATAATTTCTCTGAAAATTTACTATCATTTTTCAGGATCCATTTTATTAAGAAAAAGTAATTTAAAAACAAAAATTAATATATGCATAGTGCCGTAAAATATGAATTATACGAAATACATGCTTTATGCAAATTATGCAAGATAAAAAATAGATTTTTTAACATTTCCTAACGACAAAACACGTTTCTGTCTAAATTTCATTTCTACGTCAATTTCCTGTCGATATATTTTATCAATGCATTTGCATTATTCGGTTTCCTGTGCTTTTCGATAATATGATAAATACCTGCATTATAACTGTTGCAATGTTCTTGGAAGTAAGTTTTCGCGTAGGACGACAAGCCTTTAATCTAATGCTAGCAAGTTTCGGACTTCAGCGATTATCTTTCGTAGTATCATTTATCATACGGCATCTGTTTTGAACTTCAATTATGCAGAAAGTTTGACTTGTTTATGAGAGCATTAGATAACCATCTTAAAAACTGTTAATTAGATAGAGTTTTGATTAATGCAGTACCATCTTAGATATTATTTAAACAGCATATTTAAAAAATGATCATTTTAATGATATATTTTATTATTCAACTAAAGGTTGTTGGAAATCATTTTGTGTTAGTTTATCCGAACGTAAGACTGATTTTAAATAATATTATTTAACTAAATAGTACTTAAATAAATAATTACAAAACTATTGTTTAAATTAATATTTAAATCAAATTTAAAAGAAGTTAAATAAACACGCGTCTCATATTCAGTGTTACTTACTGTTACTTCATCGCTAAAACGAGTTCAATGCGTCAACCTCTCCGTTTCAATTGAAAACACTTTACTTATCCTCCAAGCCATGGAAAATATGTCGCAGAAAATTTCCACGCGATGATGGTTTTGAAAAATGACTATTTACGGAACAACGTGTTGTATGGAAACACTTCTAGGATCGTGTATGTATACGTTTGATATTGCTGACGGTTCAGAGATCGTGATCAAAAGTTGTTAGGCGAATAGAGAAATTGTGAAAAGCCGTAGGAAGATTCTAAAGCTACTTGAAGATATAAAGACGTTTGTCACGAGTTGTCGCTTCGAAAAGCTGAAAAGGGTATCTCTCAACAGAGATTCATACACACGATGACGTTGAGATATGTACAGTCATTGTATTTCCAACAAGTTTCACTGTAACTTCACTCTTGCTTTGCTTTGCTTTCCCGACACTTCACAGTTCGTATCGATACTTGCAACAGTTTTCCCACGGTAAAAATAAAATCACTGTTACAGGCTTTCACGCTCGCGAAATTTCTTGTAACAGCGGCTCTCGTTCTTTCGAACAAACCTTTGTATCACGCCCAAAAAATTCGTTCTCGCTTCTTCAAACCTTTCTACGATTAACTGCTGTTACTGAGTCACGAATGGACTTACATATGACACCCGTTGTGTTTTATTAAACTGGCAAACTATTTTTATTCTACAGAATAGTTCAGAATAACTTCAGAGCTTCTAACTTGGTAAATTATCAACGAATTTCAATTATTTCTTTTTAGTTAACTGATAGTACAGATGAAAGACAGTTTATTACAACACTTATTTAAAAAATGACCACCTTACGTTTAATATAGGCTGTCCAAAGATTCACGTAAGAAGTAATTTTAATAGAAAACACAGGTTTTTAATTAAAAATTGTGCATTTTTTATTGATTCATATAAAGTATACAGTATTATTGTATGGAATAGTATATCGAGTAAATGGCCTCCGCGACTTAGTTGATACATACGCACTCTTTTGTCGAAATTTTCCATGACCGTTTTACATAAATGTGGCTGAATTTCGTTGATACAGCGCTCAATTTCCTTCATCAATTTGCAAAAATCGAGACTTTACTAGATATCAGCATAACAGCAAATGTAACATGCTTTAGATCTCTATCACACTTTTTGTACAAAGATATTACGTTCAGGCTCTTATCTTACACGTTGCACCTGTAAAAATCGAGAGCAAGTGAAAGGATCTGAGACAACTTAAAAATTCAAGTCACCGATAAATCCAACAATTCTAACTCTTCGTTCTGATATCTTAAGATATGTCCTATCTATTAGAAATGAATATTTTAAAATACAAAGACAATATACCATTATATAATCAAAGTCGTGAATGCAATGCAACATTCAGACACGTAGACTTGTGCAATAGCTTCTAAATAAGCAGCACGTACGTTACCAAGGGGAAAATACAGAAAATATACGGTGGAAACGTTGTCACTGAGAGGATATGAATGCAAACTCTCTCGTGGAAGTTCGCGGGAAGTACCGATAAGAATTACACGAACTGGGAGGAAAAAAAGGAATCGCAATACGCTATTCCCCTCAGGGCAAAACAATCCTCCGGAAAGTACTTCGTAACGTATCTATCTTTCGGTTTGAATTATTCTGCTGTAGTATGTAGGCTACGCGACTACATGCAGAATCTTTGCACAATTCGAACGATGAAATTCAGGAACGTTTCAATGTTACAGGCGGTGAAGATTGATTGCTCGAATAAGGTCTCCGGAAGCATCACGGAATATGAATTTTAGAATGGAGAAATGTATAAAGTCTCCTTATCAGAATAGAGAAAAAGAGTCGCTTTTGTGCATAATACACAGCGTGTACTTAAGATTAAATACGGTAATATTTCACACGAATGCAAGAATGAGGGAGCATTTCTTTGTGCAACGTTAGACAGTCTTGTTAAATGATCGTGCTCTTTTATTGTACCTTTTTATTGTAATCACGTTTTGTGTAATATGTATACGGTGCTGGGGATATTTATTAAGTCTCTCTGAACATTAGGTGGAATTTTTATAACAGTACGATTGATAAGACGACTCGTGTTCAATTTATTTTAGCCTAGATAGGAGGTTACAGATTTTTGCAATAAATACAGACGATACTTTGAGAACATGTTTTCCATATAATGAGTAGAAATAATATTCCAGATGATGGTCAAAGTGGAGGACCTAGAACGACCTCGAACTCTAAGCTAGTTAGAAAAGTGAGAGTTTTACTTAGAAATGACGCCTATTTAACACTTGGCATGATGGCTGATGCATTAACAGTAAATAAGGAACCCATAAGGTCAATAATTAATAGAGAATTGGACAAAATTAATACTGTACAGACGAATAAATCGGATGTCTGAGTGTTTGTAAAGATTTTTTACAATTAGCTGATAGGGAACCTGGTTTCTTAGACGCTATTGTTAGTGGAGATGAAACGTGGTGCTTTTAGAACGATCCAGCAACAAAAAGGCAAAGTTTTTAATGTAGATCGCTATCTTCCTCAAAGCCAAACATAATTTATTTCCAGAAAACGTTAGGTTAGACAGTGTTGATAGCATTCTTCGTCTCGAATGCAATAATCGATAATTATTCGGATAATAAATAAACAAATTTAAGGAGATGTTGATAGCATTTTTTATCTCGAATGGTACAATCGATAATTATTCGAATAATAAATAGAAAAGTTTAAAGTGAATTAAAACAACTTTTTAAATTTAAAAAGGGAGGTGGAAGCGATACCAAAAGTAAAATTTTCAAAATGCAACATACATCTGTGTTTAATGTTAACTACAAACTGTTTTATATTGTTATTTTATATGTTACTGTAACTCCAAAGTAGCAAAACGTATTCGTTATAATAAAATCATCGAAACTGCTGAATTAATCGTTAATTTGCATTTAGAAGTTGATACTTGTCGATTTCGCGTTAAATAAATATTCTTATTGCCATGAAAAAAGAATTCGGACTACAGAGGGTTAAAACAAACAGTGTCAGCCCCATTTTTGCTCGAAATATTTCAACGTAACGCATATAATTCTTATAAAATGTGTTCTAATAAAAATGTTTAATTTGCAATTTTAATGTGTCATCTAATTCTGTTTACGTCGTTCAAAACGTAGTTTTTTAGTCGATGATATTTATCTTATTTCAATCATTCTGAACAATTAAAAAATGTCGGTTATGTTAGGTAGACACTATGGCAGACAACGTTTTAATACTTAAACGATACGCTAAATATTGTTAGTACTGTAATAAGTCCAGGAGAACATTTTCATATCGTAAAGTCTCGCGTTCACAGACTAAGTATACCAAAAAGTATCTGAAATACGAAAAGTGGGTACGCGATGACCCATATTCGTTGGTCCTTTAAAGATTTTCCGCCATCTCAAGTGGAGCCTTGAGCAATGTCTTTTTTTCTTTTTTTTCCCCTTTTTTTTTTGAGGTGGAAAACAACCAGCAAAAGGTTGCCTGCAGCTTTTCCCTTTCTGGTTAATCGTTTTCGCCTCCGCTGCGTGTAATTAAAAAAGGAAAAGAAAGAAAGGGAAGAAAGATATCCTTGACGAATGGAAAAAGACGATGGAAAGTTATCGTGTGCTTGATCTATTTTCCTACGTATTTTTTAGTGATTAATGCAGCTCGATGCTTTTCTTTAGTAGTTCATTTGATTAGAATATATCTGCAAAGGACATCGATCGATGTAACGATAAAGGATTTTCTTTAATCTCATCGAACAGTGTTATTGGCTGACAGGAAAGATGCTTAAGATTATCCTATTATTTGAGATTATCCCAGATCGTGCACCGTTATCACTAGTATTATGCACTCGTACGAGGCGAAAGTTTCCCTCGCTGGAAATTTTTCAATCGTCAACCAAACTGAACAATTCACCCCATAGTCACCCAGTTTTTTTTTTTCACAGCTTTATAATTTGTCAGATGGACGTTTGATAAATTCTTTTAACATGTGTTTCGTGTTTTGTATTACAAAATAGTTCTATTTTTATTTTTTTCATTTTTCCAGTTACTATTAGGGCTTGCAAAACCCCGATAAAATTTCAAAACTCTGTTTTTGGTTTTTCACTTTATGAAAAACCGGTTAACCGGTTTTTACTCGGGTTTTTTTTTTTTAATAAAGTATAAGAATAAATAGACTATTACTTTAAATATACAACAAAACCTACCTTAAATATAGCGGAGCTATAAACAAAGGAAAATAAATAAAAATATAGCAATTAGAAATATTTCTTATTCAAAAAGTATATAAAATAAAAATAAAAATAGCATAACTTTATTATTAATATTTCATTATGTGAAAAGAATAGAAAAGTAACATGAAACATAGTTTATAAATCTTGTTTTTTAATAAAATAATATTTAAGGATAATTAATGCGTCCAACAGGTTATATTTTATGGACAAACGTAATTTGGTACAGAAATTACTGCCAATCGAAAACTCTGACTGTCTGTTGACGTGGGTTGAATCGATATCAGTGCATTTAATAAGTTTTCAACCTTTACGGATTTTTTTTTAGTAACACCACAGATTTTCAACTCTTTTTGGAAGGATAACTCAAAAAAATATAATTGACTTTCGATTTTTCGGGAAAATCCGGGGTTTATTAGGTAAATTTTAAGAAAAAACCGGTTAATCGATTTGCAAATCCCAGTTATTATGTCCGAGTGATGCTTTCTTTTCAACCTTCTTTCTCTAAAAGACTGTTTAACCTTCTTCGATATAAATCTCTAAAACATATTTTCCAAATTTTGCTAAAAAGCTGTAAAAAGCGGTCTTTATTATTTTCTATTTCAATTCTGACGAATTGGAACATTTTCAAAAATATTTTTACACGTTTTCAAAAAACAAACTCATATTGTTTGGTCCAATTTTAAAATAATTATTCTATTTTAAAAAGTGTTTAATTATTAATCACTTTATATTGAATTGCAAGTGTTGTAGTGATTAGTGAACAAATTCACGTTACTTTCTACAAAACTGGAGTATAAATAATTAAAAAAAAAAAAAATGTTCGCTTCGTTTTCGAAATGTAGGACACTTGGATTAACCAAGATTTATCTTCGTAACACTGAAATTCGTAAAGGTCAGAGGAAGAAAGATGTCTCTAATAGAACGATACTTATCACACGTGAACTTAAAATATGTGAGTAATCTGTTTTCTGAATGATATCGTGGAATGTTAATTCATGAGAACGTATCACGCAATACGGTTGAATAAACGTTCAAATGCAATCTAATCGTTTAACTTAAATCTTGATCTAGCATCTTAATTCCTTTGCATGCTATACACTTTCTTCCAAAGCAAACGTGCATTTCATATTTATTTTACAGTGTTAACAATTTCATTAAAAGTCCAAATTACCAACAATTTAACAAACTTGTTGGTATAACAATTGCTACTAACAGATGAAGCTGTTCATATTCTTTTTTTTTGCCATCTCTCTTTTCTTTTGTCTTAACTTCTTGCCTAACCTAAGGACACATGCAGTAGCTCTCTGTAACAGTTTTCTTTGGACTCTTTCTTTGAACCAGTTAAGTGTGTTTGACGACTATATCCGTCATGGAAATGTGACAAAATTTTTTGACTATATTCTTCAAATTTTGTCACAATTTGATATTTAAATTGTAATTTCGGCGAAAACTAAATTATATTCGTAAATTTTAATATGTTTAAAATGTTTAGAGGTAAAGACGAAATGAAACAAGCAAATAAAAATTAGAAATAATTTCAGTTGGATTCATAACTTTCTGAGAGCTAATTCGTAAGCAGTGCAGTAACACACACTGGTGCGCGCTTTGTAAAAAGATCGCCACAGTTAACTGGTTAAATAAATAAGCCTAGTTTATAATACTATTTGTCGAAGTTCATTTTATTCTTTGACCCAACAGAACTTCATTAAACTTATTAAATATAATTTTATATAAAATACATTCCGCTGAATTTGGCTTATTGGATAATTCGATCGATGTTTCAATGGCGCGATTTTAACGATGTAATAATGTAATACAGGTTCATCGGTGTTTTTACTCTGAAATAATATTGTTCAGTACACATTTGATTGAAGTTTCTATCGACAGACTAACGCTCGTGTGTTACACGTACAGTAGCTCTCAAAATTTTATTTACAGTTATTAACCCATTTGCAACAGAGTTCCTGAGATGCTCAAAGAGTTCCTAATAACTTAATCACTCACTGTATATGAATCATCGATGACGTCTAGTAAGATCAATTCGTAAAACACGATAATACAATTCAACCTAACTGTCGTGGACAATATTTTACTAATAATCTACATTACAAAGCAAAAATTCACTAACCATCTTAATAAACAATCACAAAATTCAGGAAAACATACAAAGTAAAACAAATTCAAATTGCAAAGAAGAATCAAACTTGAAAAGTAACGGAGAAGGTGAATGAATTGTAAAATTGCTCAACTATTATCATGACGTTTGCCGGATTATTTGCATTACTTTGGAGAAAATTGGATCGACTCGATAGGTTGGAAAATACGTGTTTAATAAAGGCCGCAATAGCAATTAGACCATAATTAATTGCTAATTGGAAGTCTAATGCGAACGCTGACGAGTATAGATGTGGATCCAGCGGATATTGCGGCGATCTCGTCCGCAAGAACGATTGCGTTCGTGGTAGACGATAATTTACGATACATAGACTCGAAAATTCACGATAAATCTAACCAGCCAACGCTGACCACCTCCTACAGATAGAAAGTGTATTTACGAGCGACACCGCACACGGTGCGGAATAAGTTTTACACGAAGCCAACTAAATTTCACGTGTCCTAGATACCCTAAATTGGAAACAGAACGAAATAATCGTCGATAAATCCAGGAGTAAATGCTCTGCTACTTGTTTCAATGCTCCCCTTTTAATATATACAGTCTAATAACGTAATTCTATCGAACGTAGGGAACAAACGATCTTTATGAATGTTTGTTAATAAATGCAACATGTTAACATTAATCCTAACACTCCCAAATCTCAAGTTGTCACATGGAGTTCCAAACAGGAAGGTTCCTCGAATCCAGGCTACTTTTCTGCCCGTTTACCCTAAAATAAATAGAAATTTAAAGCATGCTTGGCAGTGAACGCGTGAATCTCGTCCAACAGTAGTGAAATTCATATCTAGCAAAGAATAATGAACAGATAGGAGAGTACCAAGCCTCCAATTGTCACACGGAGTTCCAAACGAGGAGGTTCCTAGAATCCACGTTACTTTTTGCTGATTTACTCTAAAATAAATAGAAATTGAAAGCATGCTTGGCAGTGAACGCGTGAATCTCGTCCAACAGTAGTGAAATTCAGATTTACCAAAGAATAATGAACAGATAGCATCGAGAGAGGAGAGTACTAAGCCTCCAATTGTCATAAGGAGTTCCAAACGAGGAGGTTCCTCGAATCTACGCTACTTTTTGCTGATTTACCCTAAAATAAATAGAAATTTAAAGCACGCTTGGCAGTGAACGCGTGAATCTCGTCCAACAGTAGTGAAATTCATATCTAGCAAAGAATAATGAACAGATAGGAGAGTACCAAGCCTCCAATTGTCACACGGAGTTCCAAACGAGGAGGTTCCTCGAATCCACGCTACTTTTCTGCTGATTTACTCTAAAATAAATAGAAATTGAAAACACGCTTGGCAGTGAACGCGTGAATCTGGTCCAACAGTAGTGAAATTCATATCTAGCAAAGAATAACGAACAGATAGCATCGAGAGAGGAGAGTAACGCTGGAAAATGTGGTACGAGGTCAAAAGTTGAGAGGCAGACGACGATGATAGTTGAGAGGACAAAAGGCTAGGAGAGTGAAACGAGAGGAGAGTAAAAACAACGCAAGGTGGAGGTAAGTTTGCTGAAGCTGGGTAGAAAGTTGAAATAACACATGCCATCAAAGGAACACCGACAAGTTCTCTATATCTTTCCTCCAAGGTGTGATATTCTCATGAATTGATTAATATTATTTTATATGTAACAAGTACATACTTTTCTCTTTCTGCGTGTCAAACATGTACAATGCTAAAAATATATTCCTCTCCTGTGGATTGTTTGAAATTGGATTACAACTGTACGGATGTATGTATGTATTGCGAGAAACGGACGCATAAGCGCGTGTCAAGACCGTTTAACCTCCAATTGTGGTTTTTGTCATGAAACAAAGCCGTTTCAAATGTTTCGTGGACTTGGAGTGCTTTGCGGACAAAGACGAGCCCGGGAAAAGTAGAAAGCAAGTAAGGTAGAGCAAGCAACACAGCTCGAGAAAGTGGCGAAATGCCAAGCGATATATCGTCATGAACACTGTGCTTAAGTTTCGGTATAACGCTATCTTATGATCTCTTCTTCCTACCATTCTCATTAAAGACAAAGGAACTGACAATTGCTTGTGTCTTTGATCTCTCTTTGACCAATTGCTTTAAATATATTACTTCTCGTATCGAAAGATTGCTGTAGGATCAGCTTCAGAGTTCAGACAGGATGAACCAAACTCAAAGGCTACTTAAAAGTCAAGAAAATCAAGAAATTCGAATATAAAGGCTACTTTCAGGGATTTGTTTTTAGCGAAATTAATTCTTCTTTTTTTTTTCAATGATTTTTAATACAGAAATTCGATTCTATTTGTTAGCTTCTGTTAGCTGATGCGATGCCTACATGTTGAGCTTCATCTCCTAACAAAGTTTTTCAAAATATCGAAATACAGTCGATCTGTCGATATTAAGTTTCTCTGCAACTTCTTCAGTTCAAATTCGGAGATTATTTTGTAATAAATTAGGCGTAACGTCATTGTTTATCAGAGAAGCTCGGCCAAAGCGTGACTTGTCCATGTATAAGCTTTGCAAAGCATCTTTTTACGGTACGAAGAGCTTAATCTTGGTTTGAATTGATAAACCATGACATAATGCAAATGAATCATTTCTTCTCTCATCTTTAAAACTTCTTTTATAAATTAAACATGGTTAAGACACAGAAGTTTGCTGTAGAAATAATAATTGTCGCTCTTTTTATCTGCTATGAAATTTCGTGCAACAAGTGTCACTTGTAAAAAAGATAATTTAATATACTATATCAATTAATAAGTAATTTATATGAATTACATTTTATATTTAGAAATCCGTTAGTGTTAAAGATAAATATGTACATATTTTAAATAAGTATTAAATGGACTAAATAAATATTAAAAATGACAAATGTTCCATGAAAAGTAGGAGTTCAATGATTTTCAGATGTTTTGTTCGAAAGTAACTTATTGTTCGTATCGGGTTTTCACATCTGGAGCGATTCTTCGATGGTTTTTCATACACGCTCCATTCTTTTTCATACAGCTTTTATTCTAGAACCAATGTTCCGTGTAAATGGAGAATTAGGTGTATTTCATATTTGAAACGTTAAAGTTATTTAACCCTCTATGGGACGAATTTTTGTTTGAAATCCAAGAAATTGGGGGAACGAAAAATTAGCAATTACAAACCTATATAATGCAAATGAAAAAACAATTTTATTGCAATATATTCACTATGTGACTTTCAGGTAACAATGGCCTATAATGTTTGCACATCTGTGTAAAGTGTCGATAAATTAAAATGTGACCTGAAAGTTACACCATAGAGGGTTAACTTGCATTAGCTATTTCAATTTTTCAAACGCAGGGCAGTATAGAATATTGCAGAAGCTTTCTTCATCGTGTTTAATTGTATCTGCTTTATTATTAAAAAAGAAAAAAATACTTTCCTTGGTATTTAGGCTTTTACATGTAATTACCTCGAATAATAACTCTAAATTATTCTCTCAATAACATAATAGAACGAATTTGTGGATTCTCACGACAAAGATTTGTTTTTCAGTCAAGTTTCACCATTAATATTATGATTATGCCCGAGGCGTTTTCAAGTCAACATGTTAATCTTATGTTTCATGGTAATTTTTATAATTTGCATAAATTATCAAGATATCTTTTTCATTTTTTAAATGAAGTTAGGTACTTTATTCTATAACGTAGCTGATCGAAAATTGACCGAACAGTATCGAGAAACGTAGTACATATTTGGAAGTTCTAATTTTTACTTTTTCTCGAGGAAAACTGGTGCCGTGTCGTCGTCCACTAATAACTGCATCGATCAACAGCGAACGGTAACTTCTTCCACAGTTTGTGTACCCTTACGATAGACGGTACTCTGCTATTTTTATCCCAACTACCTTTTAAGATCGGGTCAAGTCAACGTGCAAAACATTTATTAACCCCCGAGCGTTTCCTAAGGAAGAACCAGGCCGAGTGCATTGTTTTCCCAGACTTCGATATATTCCTAGGATCCTCTTCACGAATTTTTATCGATTTCTGATCCAGCAGTATTTTATCCCTTGCTTTTTACGGTTGAAAGCCGATTAAGCGTTTGATCATTTTCCTTGATTATAAGGTAAAAATATGAATCTTTTCAGAAATAGAAATTAGTCGACCGTATAGTAAACGTAGAACAATCTGTTGCCCCAACACAAAGCTTCCAAAAATATTGTTACCACTATTTTCACAAAAAAACGTTCGTTAGAATTACACATAATTTTAGTGAAACATCTTAGTCTAGCCAATCTTCAATTTTTTTTATCAGAGTAATATAGAATATTGCAAAAGCTTTGTTCATTGTGTTTAATCATGTTCGTTTTATTATTAAAAAAATCATACGTTTCTTGATATTTAGGTTTTTATCATAATTCTAGTATTACAAAGAGCTCAGCGGAACAAGATATATTTGCAAAATTTGTTGTGTACAATTACACGTAAGTGACTGCTATACCGTTTATCATATAAAATATTAGAAGTCATATAAAATAATAATAAAAATATTAGAAGTTGTATAAAATAATAATAAAAATATCAGAAGTTATATAAAAAATATATCCAAAGTTTCGTTTCAATTCGTTATGTATAAATAAAGTTTATTGACGTTTATTTAGATTGTTTCACTTCCACGTTCAATTACGGAATAATAGCCTTCTGCGTGAAATTACCAGTCAACAATGTGTTAAAATCGTGTGTCTCAAAGAGTTAAAATTAGTGTAGGGTTAACTATAATTTTTTCTTGCATCTGTAGACCTTCAACAATAAATTGGCGGGCTAACCGTGGCTGGGAGGGCTTGTCCAGACCCCGCTTTAATATTTTGTACGGTAAAGGAAAATGCGTCCGAGTCAGGTCACTACGAACCCTGGAAAAACCCCCAAAAAGTGAAAGTATATACAAAGGAACGTTGCTTATTTTTTGGAGGGAAGAGTGGTATTAGCGTAGACACGACTATTGAAGGATATCGAAAGAGCCATGCCTGTACGACAACAAAATAAAGTTATTTATATGTTACAGTGAAACACCGAAATCTGGAAAATGTCGACTTTCACCGGTGAATGTCAACATTCACATAGTCGCTTGGTGTATATCCGAAATATTTGCTAAATACCCTTATTTCTGACTTACACTGGTAAATCTCGACATTCACCATGCTCTAATGGTGAATGTCGAACATATCGGAGATTTATATTTTCTTCTCCGTAATTCAGTCGCTATAAAACGTCACAAGGGTGACGTAACTTTTTCGCCTCTCTTTCTGAGAGGAGTGACCTAACCTAATCAAGAATTTAAAACACACAGTACATTTTATATGAGAAAAGAAAATAATAGTATATATATATAGAAGAAGCCCACATATCAAACCCTAAATATTCAGGCGCTATTAATTTATCGTTTGAAGTATATTATAAATATAATTTGAAATCACAGCAAATTATAAAATTTGCACGCTGAATAGAAATAGAATATGCAGCTTCGACGTTTAACGTGTTAAACGTGACTGTTAAACATTTTTAATAAATATTCTCTATGCTCTACGCTTATGTTCAAATTATACATTGTGTTTGAATTATATAGAGTAACACATGCGGCACCTTTATATAATTCAATCCGCTTTAGTATGCAACGTGAATCTTCACAAGTTTGAATTATTTCATATCAGTATATTACCACGTGCCTGTCACGGACTCTATTGCAAATGTATTTCATATTGCAACACATGTGACGCAAGTTCCCAAAGGATTAATCAGCCAACCAGAAGAGACGTTAGCGTATTTCGATGGATCGAAAATGTCAATGTGACTCTACGTCGATATCCCACGTACATTCAATGGACCTGCAACTGAATAAGCCAATATCTCGAGGTTGTAAATTCGAAAGGTTCATTTTTTACGCGATATAAAACGTTTCCTATATCGTTGAATTTTTAATGTAGTTTATTAGATGTGGGAATAAATTCTTGCCGATTTTTGGAGACAATGAAAGTTTAATTTAAAAGGAATGATTAAGAGATTCATTTTCATGGAAATAATTAATATTGTTGTTAATGAACTTTCGAAATTTTTCTGGCAGCTTGTGAATTGTTTGAGTTTGATTGTTGTATCGATTATAATAGTTTATTTCATCTTTAACCCTTTAATATATAAAAATGATTCAAGTTTTATTCAAATTATTATAATAAATCTATGAGCGTGTGATAACTTTTTTTCTTTTCAAAACGAAACCGATTTTCCAAAGTTTTCATCGCAAAAGTGTGTTGGAAATGATAAATCGATCATAATTTTTATGATACAACTTTACTTTCTTCGCAATTCTAACTAATTGTAATTTTCTCGACAATATTTAGTAAACTGATCCTTCGAATTTTTAAAAAACTACTGAGGTTGTTTAGTTCTATTTTTTGTTTAGAAAAATTATTGTTTTGGAGGATGTGCAAACTGTTGTGTAAATTCATATTTTCGAAAGTACAGTGAAAGAGGTGGAATTCGGTAGAAAATAATTTTACCTAGCAGATATTATAAAAATTACTATGATTTGGATAGTTTGTATATTTTCTTTCATATTAAGTGCATTCTGTACAGTTTTTAAAGACTCTATTTCATAAAACTATATTATAAAAATAAAATTTACATCCTTAGATCATTAATCCTTTGAGAAACTATACTATAAAAATAAGATTGACATCCTTAGATCATCAAGATTTGAGAGACCTTAGATAAAAATAAAATTGACGTTCTTAACTCAGTAAATCTTCAAAAAACCCATATTACAAAAATAAAATTGACATTCTTGGATCATTAATCCTTTGAGAAACTATACTATAAAAATAAGATTGACATCCTTAGATCATCAAGTTTTTGAGAAACCTTAGAAAAAGATAAAATTGACATTCTTAGCTCGGTAAATCTTCAAAAAACTATACTACAAAAATAAAATTGAGATTTTTGGTTCATTGAGCATTCACAAAACTATACAACTTGCCTCAGAAATATTTTTCTGAAGTTTTAATTATAGCAGAGTCAAGTAATAAAGTTATAAACGCCCTGTATACAATTCTCATTAATACATTGCAGATTTTTATGCAAATTCATGTTATCGTGAATATAGTAAAAAAAAAAAAGAAGATAGAACTTTGGTAGCAAATAATTTCGCTTAGTATTGTAAAAAGTACTATAATTTGGATAGTTTGTATATTTTCTTTCATATTAAGTGCATTCTGTACAGTTTTTAAAGACTCTATTTCATAAAACTATATTATAAAAATAAAATTTACATCCTTAGATCATCAAGTTTTTGAGAGACCTTAGAAAAAGATAAAATTGACGTTCTTAGCTCGGTAAATCTTCAAAAAACCATATTACAAAAATAAAATTGACATTCTTGGTTCATTGAGCACTCACAAAACTATACGAAATATTTTTCTGAAGTTTCAATTATAGCAGAGTCAAGTAATAAAGTTAGAAACGCCCTGTATACAATTCTCATTAAAAAAAAAAAAAAAAAAAAAAAAAGATAAAACTTTGGTAGCAAATAATTTCGCTTAGTATTATAAACAATACTATAATCTGGATAATTTGTATACGTTTTTTCACATTAGTGCATTCTGTGCAATTTTCCAGCTTTAAATTTCTTCTAAACGTATGCAAATGTAGTCTATTAATAAGAATTATTGGAGATAATTTCGTTCAATTTAGTTTCAATAGCAAATTTACGGTTATACATCTCCAGAAATTGGCTATGTATTTTGCTTGATTTATATGCGTCTATTGTCATGACGAAGGATCAAGGGTACCAAACTACCAATTGGTAAACTGGGTTATGCGCAATGCACCTATATTGCGCTGCGATATCTGTAATCTCGTGCTGCCGAATTTACATGGGAAACTGGAGAACCAGATCTAATTCCGTTGTTTATGTGATTCTCTCACTACGATGAATTATTTCAAATCGTTCGGAATTACAAAGATGCAACTAAATTGAACATTGTTGCATTTTTATCGACTACTAAACCAGAATTGAACACTGTACAAATAATTTACTTGAAACATGATTATTCAAATAATATTTTATCCTATTTAACTACATCTTACTTCAAATAGATTCTTTCCAGATTTTGGATAGAATTTATTGAATTATTTCATGAAAGTGCGTGTAGTGTAAAATCGCAAAAATTAGTCAATATACTAGGAAAAGTGATTGTAAATTATTGCAAATATTGATATTTTGTTTTTCTATGCACGTTTTTATGTGCATACATAATAAAACCAATTGATTATGCTACTTTAGTACAGTTAAATGTACTGCAGCTATTAAACGAGCAGATTTATTTAAAATTATATTTCTATAGACAATGTTTTTGATAAGCAGTTGAGTGTATTAAATATTTGACTAATTTCCTAATTATTAAATAGAAAGAAATGTATTAATACTAGAATTTATGCTTCATGAACGAGAAATTGGTGCACCAGAACTGTCCATTAGGATGATTTTCATTTTCTCTTTTTCTTTTTTTCTTGTTTTTTTTTTTAACTGGCTCGTGTGAAGTATTAAAACATTCACTGCGACATGCGAGCCTCTGTTTTCATCGGACAATGTGCTTTATAAGCGGGGACGTGATAGAAAAATAACACAGACGATATCGAATCAGGACAAAGCAATGTACTTGTACGATTGTTAAATTGGGTCAAGGGGGATTGCATGGCGTACTTGATATATACTCAATCTGCATAAAGCATCGTAAGGTTTCGTTATCAAGGCAGCTGAACTGATTACGTTACGCGAACTCATCCCTTCTAGGTTACTATTAAACTGCCAGTTGTAAAACTTTTAGACGAAGTATCATGGAAATCTTTTTTTTTTTTTTCTCCCAATAATCGTGTGAAAAGTTTGCCAACTTTAAGATACAGTTGTTTATACTTCAATTTTGTTACAGAGACAATGTTAACGCAATGGATTATTCGAAATTTCGCGATACGTTCGACACATTTGTTATTTTCAACGGATTTGAATTTTTTATTTTGTAGCATGTTAATTTAGAAGAACGCTAATCGTTTAATTAGTTTTTAAAGCAGGAAATTAAGGTGACAATTGAACGTGAAAGCTATTTTCAGGGATTTGTTTTTAGTGAAATTAATCACTTTTTTTGACTATCTTTAATACCCACAGAAAATACATTTCTTGAAACACTTTTTCTAAAAATTTTATATAAAAATATTGATTAGTAGTAGTAATAGAAATTAGAGAAAAATTTAAAGAAAAATTCGAAAAATTCAAAAAGTTTGTAGGAAACAGGCGTGTAATTTTCCATTGCAAATTTCAAAATAAAAAATTATGGTATCCAAAAGTCGAAAAGAGATTTATTTCTTCACCTAATAAATTGCATCGTGTATTTTTAAAGTAAACGTGAATCGAAAGAGTATATAGCAAAGGAATGTTATAATGTAATACGTTGCCTTATAGTAAATCACATTTGTGCAGCAGATTATGGTCAAGCTGTAACAAAAGAAGAATTATCTGACTATCAAATTTATATTTTTGCCCAATCTGTAGTTTGAATTAAAGACTGACTATTACGAAATAAAAATTAGATATTTTCACTTCTTTTTATTAGGAACACTAAATAATCGAAATTAATATACATAGCTGGCGAAAAAATCATAGGACAAAGGGTTAAGAAGTCAGATTTGTTCTATACAGTCAATTAAAATATATGGCTATATCATATTTTAAATTTGAAGACACCAAAATTTTCTTCTGGTAATTAATCGATAGTTTCAAGTGTGCACAATGAAATTACGACAAATTTCAGAAATTTATAAAATATGTACTCGAAAAGTGCGGCATATTATTCTTTTGTTGAAGGAAAATGTGTTTTTTAATGCAGAGAAATATTGAACACTTTTGAAGTCTCAAAATATTCGAAATATTTTCGAAGTCTTATCAAAAAAATAAAATACAAAAACTACGAAACTTAATATTGAAACTAAAAGATCTTGAACAAACGTGCTTATTTACTCTGAGTCTTCACTAAAAGAATCTTTATTACAATTAACAGGTAATAATATAAAATGAAGCAAATATATAAGTTGGTACTGGCCTCAGAAAATATACAATTACATATTATGAGCTGAAATAGCTGTACACGTAGTTTGAAATCACATTTTATTAAGAGATTTCATTAGATGAGATTTTTCGTAAATCAATTTTCTTATTTTCTTTAATTAATCCTCGAAAGAAAATTATAATCGAGGTACAATATTTCGAACATTTTGGAACTTTTGAAGTGTTCATTATATAAAAAAACTACATTGAAAAATGAGTATAACAAATTATTAAATAATTGTAACTACCAATTCTTCGAATTCATAATTTCGAAATTCGATTGTTTTCGATCGTCGATAGTCGTTTGACATTTTTATTTTTCAATTATCATAAAAATGTAAATTGTTTCCAAATTAACGCGTTATATCGTCGATTTATAAACTCCGATAAAGTTAACTAAAGTTAAAGTAAAAAGAAAAATGGTAAAAAATGAAAATAGAGATAATAGTAGTATAGTTCTACGTGATAAAGCTAGTTCGACATTTTTTCTTTTGAAAGTTAAAGTTACCATATAACACAGGCGATTTATAACTTAATCGCGGAGAAACGAATTCAAGACCGTATCTCGTCTTCTACTTCATTTACTTCTTATCTATGATTTTCGGTAAAATAGTATAGTAGAATACAAAAACGCTGCGCGGTAACGCTTCGTTGAACACCCTCGACATTCTTAATCCGAAGGATCTTTTTATTCAGCCATTGATCAATAATCGTGTAAGAGTTCAGATATAAATCTCTTTGTTAACAAGAGTGTGGATGGATTTTTGTCGATCATATTTCGCAAGGTTTCCTAAAGAATTTTGTGGTACAGTTTTCTGACATAGAAAATACAGTTTAAATCGTTTCTTCGTGGAAACGTTTACTTCAACGATGTAATAACAACTTAATTTTTAACAGAAAAATAGCACATTAATTAGGGAATAATAAAACAAATCCTGACGCAAGAAATAAATTAAAATTTTTAGAAATAATTTATTTTTGTATTAAAAATTTATTCTAACATTATTAGTCAATTGTCTAAATCGTGTATTAATAGTTAATAAAATTTATTGAATTATTGATAATTTGTGGTATTTTCTCCGTATTGGTAACACGATTTTATAGCAAAAAGCAGTTCCTGTTAAACTTTTATCTGTATTCTTTATTCTTGACTAAAAAATTCCAAAATTGAGAAAATTTTTAACCTGAAATTTAAAGTATTTATTTTGATAGATATTTTGCACTTTGCAAAAAATTTATTAATAATATTGTTTGAGTTCTTAAAGTATTATTTCCGGTTTATAGTTTTACTCAATTTGACAACAAAATTTTATAGTAAAAAGAAGTTCTT
The DNA here is from genome assembly GCA_951804975.1 of Anthophora plumipes. Lineage (NCBI taxonomy): Eukaryota > Metazoa > Arthropoda > Insecta > Hymenoptera > Apidae > Anthophora > Anthophora plumipes. The sequence goes on along the minus strand of OX638123.1, from coordinate 11,366,504 downwards.
GTTAAACTTTTATCCGTATTTTTATTCTCGACTCAGAAATTTCAAAATTGACAAAATGATAATGTAAAAAAAGAAAAAAAAATGCAAAAAGTCCCATAGTCTCGCGGAAAAATTCATTCGATGGATAAAAGTGCGCGGGACGTAAGTTGACGAAGAAAACGTCAATACGACAGCATCAGACATTTCAGACAACTATAGTCAGTTTGAAACTATTTGCGGAGAGAGGACCCGACATGCTATTACAGCGAAACACCTGCATCCACTTTACATATTCTGTAAATATTATGGAATACTAAAATGTAGAAGTTAAATTAGCTTCTACAACACGGAGCTCGAACGTGAAAGGGCACGTTGCTACAAATGCAATTTGCCGCGTAAAACTTTATCGTGCTGAATACCGAGCTTTATCAAATTTCGAACAATTTCCAAATATTCTTTATACATTGTTCCACTGTTTTCTGAATCGATATCGTATTTACTTATTAAAACTGTATTATCTTTTCTACAGAAAACATAAATAGATAAATGAAACGAAAGATCACCATAAAAATTATATTTAACATTCTACTTTTAACTCTTTTAGCGTTGCTAGAAAAAATTATATACCTAAACGAAGAATACCGAAACAATCTGACGTAATTTAGTAAGATTTGAGAAAAAAATCACAAAAAAACACGTAAGAATGATACTTACAAAATTTAAAAAGGAACATATTACAAAATAAAGGAAGAATGAACGAATCTCAATTGTAGTACAATATTTCTTCAAAATCGTATTCACAATATTTATTCAAAATCATTGGGAAAAGTGGAAAAATCAGTTTTCCATTATAAACAGTATTATTTCAGTAATTATAACAGTATATTTCCAGATGTGGTATTTCAGATTACGAGGTGCATTTTTTCTTTTTTTTTTTCAATTAGAGACGTTCGGCTTGTCTTTTGATCGAACAAAACGAGCAGAGCAATCAATATTTTCCCACGAACGTTAAACGCATTTTATAAGATAATAAATATTCATCGCGAGGGATGAAAGGAGATTCGATTGCCGGGGCGAGATGATATTGGATACTGGCCTGCATAGCAGTAACAGCCAAAGGGCTGGAATCGCGATGTGTGCGTGTGTAAGAGATTCATTTGCATACGACATAATAACCTCGTGTTTGACGTGTTTCGGTTGAAAGATACGCCGTAAAAGTTGCATTTCGATTTCATTCCGCTCGTTATTAATAAAATGGAAATTGTCCTGCACATCTACCTCTATCAGTTACACGAGAAAGTTCATTATTTTATGATTAATCCGATCCCTTTCTTGAAAATTTCCGAACAAAATTGAATATTTGCATTTGTTGTCTCTGTACTATGCATGGAGATTGAATAATTGAACAAATAACCTAATCTTCATTTACTAACACAGATGGTAACGTTAACAATCAGATGAAATGCGAAATTCTGTTCTAATCAAATGTCCAAGTTTAATTAATTTCACGGTTAATCCGATCCCTTTCTTGAAAATTTCCGAACAAAATTGAATCTTTGCATTTGTTGTCTCTGTACTATGCATGGAGATTGAATAATTGAACAAATAACCTAATCTTTATTTACTAACGCAGATGGTAACGTTAACAATCAGATGAAATGCGAAATTCTGTTCTAATCAAATGTCCAAGTTTAATTAATTTCACGGTTAATCCGATCCCTTTCTTGAAAATTTCTGAACAAATTGAATATTTGCTACAAAGAGCATATCTGGCAGTCTATTATTATTTTCCATTTCAATTCTGCTACTATTTTATATATTACGTGTTGTAAGTGCCATTTAAAAAAAAATAAAGTGAACAAACTAGCAATACTTTGCACTAAATTTTCCATTTGATCTTTTTTTCCATTTTCTTATCCATTCCTTTCCCCAGTTTGATCTACATTTTTATACTGTAATTTTGATTTTATATATAAGTTACCATAATGAAACTTGAATTTTCTTTAGCTAGTAAAGCTGTCATAATATAGTAAAATTCTCCCTCTATATGTTAACAACAAAAAAGACTATATTTTACTATTATTGAAACCGTAACATCACTAAAAACAAAATATTTAATTTATTCATCTGTTCATAATAATTTGATCACCCATTGTATCATTCGATATACAACATGGTACACAGTTTTCATATAAAGTAATACGAATATATCATGAATATATAATACAAATATGAGGGTTGATTGTACGACACTATTTCACGTACATGAAATGTTCTCATTCCAGGGTCGGCGATCGAGAAGTTATGCGAATGCGCCACGGAAAACAGCTTAGCTGACCGAGGCTCTGTCGTCAGGGCTGCAAGATGTCTTCTTGGTTCTGTAACCAAGGTCCTCCTCCTGGCTGACATTGTTGTGGTCAAGCAGCTTCTTCTCGCGAAGAAGAAAGTGGCTCGTAGTCTCGGTCGTTTGGAAAGTGTCTCAAATTTCACCGAATTCGTGAAGGCGTTCAGCCAATTTGGAGCGGAAATGGTGGAATTGGCACACTTGACAGGTGATCGCCAAGTAAGTTTAACATTAAAAATTATTTTACATAAAATAGTATAATCCCTCTAAAGAAATTTTTAGAACCGTGAATATTTCTTTGTACATCTTTCTCTGACCTGATATAATGATTATAACGACCTGTTAACACGTTCTTAACGAGTTATTTATAGTTGCTTTGAAATACTAGCTTTTCGCGTCGTTTTATTGGTTAAACATTGTTTTTCAAACTATCTAAGGTGTATTTTTAGATTGTTAATTTACACTGGATTAAAATAGGGTTAAGCTGTATCTGGTATAGTGATCATTTAATAATGATGAGGGAATGCATTTACGGTAGTGGTTGTGACATTATTGTCACCCAAGGATAGGTATACGTAATGGTGAAACTCGGTCGTATGTTTCTATCGATCGTTTATAAACATCATCTCTATTCGATAAATTTGACGAAAGCCCTTGTTTCCTCGTTTCCGGTAAATACCGTGAGAAGCTCGTCAATTTCAGAACGGTGTTACTGTTAACGAACTAATCACGCTCGATCGGGAACATTCAAGCAGAACGAATTGATTTAAGCACCTGCATTAATCTTTTATTTCGCTCATATACTGTAGGCTCATGTTCTTGACATGTTTCTAATTAGTATTCTCGGGATATCTTTTATTATTTTGCACGTCATTCAACGGTGTAGCATCGAATAGCCCTGTTGGGACAATGCAAACAGAAGTAAATCAATACTTGATGCATATTAAATTGAAAAGAAGAATATTTTGAAAAGGAGAATTCAAAGGAGGGGAAAGTAGGACTGAAAGAAACATGGTATTTGATTGTTTATGTACATTTGGCGAAATAATGATTTTACTTGAATTAGAAAAAAGGATATTTTCTTTGAACAATATTTGTTTTCTATTCCTTTTGGAAATTCGATCAATATGCATTTGTTAGAGCGTTGTATATGGACGATAGGGATCTTAATATCCGGGTATCCGAGTACTCGGAGTACTTATTATAACACGAACTGCTCTCTTTCTCTCCTTCTCTCTCTCACGCGTTCTTTTTCTCAGTCGCTCTCTCTCTCTCTCTCTCTCTCTCTCTCTCTCTCTTTCTCTTTCTTTCTCTCTAGCGTTCTCTCTCTCACGCGTTCTTTTTCCCAGGCGCTTTCTCTCTCTCTCGCGTTCTCTCTCTCTCACGCGTTCTCTCTCTCTCAGGCGCTCTCTCTCTCTCGCGTTTTCTCTCTCACGCGTTCTTTTTCTCAGACTCTCTCTCTCTCTCGCGTTATTTCTCTCACGCGTTATTTTTCTCAGGCTCTCTCTCTCTCTCTCTCATTCATATCCTTAAAACTAACAATACTATTTTACTGCAATCGATCTAACCATCATCTTATTTAAACAAAAGTATTTCCAATACTGTTTGCTTGAAACATACTCAGCTCTGCAGATAAGACAATAGATTATCCTTAACGATTATCTTGTAAATAATTTATTTAAACAATTACCAAAGCTGGTTTACAAAATTGTGTATTCATAATACAAAGAGCAACACGTATGAATGAAACGAACGTTTCGAAATTTCAGAATGACTTGAAAGACGAGAGACGAAGGGCACAAATGGCTGCGGCTCGCCAAGTTTTAGAGAGGAGTACTATGATGCTGCTCACGTCTAGTAAAACCTGCTTGAGGCATCCAGAATGTCCATCTGCCAGAGAAAATAGAGACACCGTTTTCTGTCAGATGAGAAGGGCAATGGACTTGATACATTACGTGGTCAAGGATGGAGTGTTGGACTGCAGCGAATCACAGTCCTATTCGAACTCCCAGGTAAGTTGTTACAAATCATTTTATTCCTTAATTTTTCTCCATACGAAACATGATCATTCATATCTAGATACTTATTATTTAACAGTACAACTATCAAGCTCGTCAAACTAACAGATTTCAGATATTTTTCTTTATAATCATTAACTATCTAAGTGAAATAAAATTGAGTGAAATAAAAATTATTATTATTTTTATCGTATACGCGGATTTCTGAACTGTGAAAATTATTACTGATCCAAGAACGCTATGTCGTTCATATAAGAAGAAAGTATGAATTATATTTGTGTCCTTGATGTGAGATCATGCGAAGACAGTTCGAACAGCAGCATCTTACACGTGTAAATATCCATGGAATTGGTTGGTTCCGTAGAACGATAAATTTTGTTATGTACTACCTACAAACGTGAATACACATTTTATAGAATAATATACGACGACACGCGGAGAAATATTTGCGTTGAAATACGCTCGAAAATTTGGAATGTGTCCAAAGAGCTTCCGTTCGCCAAATTCTGACTCATGGTTAACCCATAAGTTGGAGTAAGATTTCTGTGACCTTGACTAGCCTTGGCTCTCTTACAAGAGGATAATTTTTGCCTTTGCCAAAACTATAAAATAGAATCGTGAAGTGACAGTTTAATAGGAGGATCAAAAATTGGTGTAGGGATTAGTCATGTGTATATTGATTTCTTGAACTAAGTAGAAGAGATCCGTATATAATCAGACGCGACGATTTTTCTCCCTAACGCGACGATTTAATACTCGTTGGAGACTCAAAAATGTGCAGTTTAGCCTCTTCTCATATGAATCATAGTTACACACTTTTTTAAACACGTTTCATTCATATTTGGACGAGTTTTCACATGTTTTACTTACTTTTCCACGGTTTGGAAAGAATATCTTGAAAATCACTGTGTATCTTGTGCGAATATTTCAAATTCTTCTTTCTTTAACTCTTTAGCTATGGGAGATGTGCAAATTGCATTCCACGTATTTTGTAAAAATTCTGAAAAATTTTACGCATACTGTTTTTTGTCGCCAATCGTTCGCAGCGAAGAAGTGAAAGTCGTGCTTAAAATTGAGAGTAGGAAACACATTTGAGCTGATATTTACGAATATTATTGGAGACGGAAGAGTGGTGTATATTGACGAATTTTATATTTTGCAGCGTTGCAATTTGTAAGCCTTAGCTTAGCATGAAGCTGGGATAGAAAAGAGTCTACTATAACTATAACTTTGAAACAACGTTAAATAGGATACATATTTGTGTGAATTTTTTTCGTTACTTTTGTCTCCTGTCCACCCCTGAAATGAGTCTCATATTATGAAACGCCCTGTATAGTCAATACACATAACGAAATGAAGTGTCGGATAGTTAAGTGTAGAAATGAGTCTCGCACATTATGAAACGCCCTGTACAGTCAATACACGTAACGAAATGAAATGTAGAAATGAGTCTCACGTATTATGAAAGATCCTGTATAATCTATAGACGTAACGAAATGAAGTGTAGAAATGAATCTCACATATTATGAAAGAACCTGTATAATCTATAGACGTAACGAAGTGAAATGTAGGATAGTTAACTGTAGAAAAGAGTCTCACATATTATGAAAGAACCTGTATAATCTATAGACGTAACGAAGTGAAGTGTCGGATAGTTAAGTGTAGAAATGAGTCTCACACATTATGAAACGCCCTGTACAGTCAATACACGTAACGAAATGAAATGTAGAAATGAGTCTCACGTATTATGAAAGATCCTGTATAATCTATAGACGTAACGAAATGAAGTGTAGAAATGAATCTCACATATTATGAAAGAACCTGTATAATCTATAGACGTAACGAAGTGAAATGTAGGATAGTTAACTGTAGAAAAGAGTCTCACATATTATGAAAGAACCTGTATAATCTATAGACGTAACGAAGTGAAGTGTCGGATAGTTAAGTGTAGAAATGAATCTCACACATTATGAAACGCCCTGTACAGTCAATACACGTAACGAAATGAAATGTAGAAATGAGTCTCACGTATTATGAAAGATCCTGTATAATCTATAGACGTAACGAACCGAAGTGTCAGATAGTTAAGTGTAGAAATGAGTCTCACATATTATGAAACATCCTGTATAATCAATACACATAACGAAATGAAGTGTTGGATAGTTAAGTGTAGAAATGAGTCTTACACATTATGAAACGCCCTGTACTACAGTCAGTAACGAAATGAAGTGTAGAAATGAGTCTCACATATTATGAAAGATCCTGTATAATTAATGCACGTAAAGGAACGAAGTGACGGATAGTTAAGTGTAGAAGAATGCGAAGCAGGCGTGTGTTATTTCACCGACGACAGCGAGAATCTTTTAACACGTGGCTGTCGCGGTATTTTCGAAATTTGAGAAACATCTTCAGCATGTAACGAACGGAGTACATTGACGGCAACGCGAATTGAGATTATACCATGGATAAGAGCCGTTGCATAGCAAACGACGCCGAAATGGATGTCATAAACGTTGCAATGCATTCTTCAGCACGTGCCAAATTACGGCCGGTGCATTAATACGCTGACATCGTTCAAATTTCTTGCCAGCTGGAAATGTGATGCCGGTACAATGTTCGAGCCATTGAAACAATGAATTTAGACAGTACCTATGAATATGTTTGACTTAAACGGTGCTGAATGTATTACTTAAGTCTGTCAAGTGTATGAAAAATGAAACGGTAAGAGTTACTAGGGAAATTGTGAGGCAAGACAGCTAAGGAGAAATGTGAACAAGATTGAATACCTTTTTCATGTAACAATTGTTAATTTTTTCAACGACTCTGACACGTACAGTCCGTGACACTTGATTAAGGGGCGGCACCACCCTGAGGCGTCAAAAAATGGGTAAAGTTTGGGAATTTTTTTATAAGTAATTACCAAATGAAAAATGTAGTCGTTTTCAGAGAATATAAATGTAACTTTCAGCTTTATTTTGTAATTTTTTGAAAGTAAAATCATACAAAATGGTGAAGTTATTCGCTATTTCTGGAACCCCTTCTAGTGGATCATTGATTGTTGGCCGCAAGAACTGGGTGGTCTGAAATGTAAAAAATTTGTTGATTTATAAACTAGAAACTATTATTTAAAATGTAGCTTACGATTTTTTTGATATGTCAATTATTTAATTTTTTATAAACGTTTAAAGTTGTTCTTTTTTAGGGGAGGTAAAAATGATTACTTTTTCTTCAAACTTCGGCCATTTCTGCAATTATTAAAATTTTCGAAAAATCGTAAGCTACATTTTAAATAACAGTTTCTAGTTTATAAATCAATAAATTGTTTATATTTCAGACCACCCAGTTCTTGCCAACTGTGGCGGCCAACAATCAATGATTCACCAGAAGGGATTCCGGAAATAGCGAATAACTTCGCCATTTTGTACGATTTTACTTTCAAAAAATTGCACAATAAAGCTGAAGGTTACGTTTATATTCTCTGAAAAAGACTACATTTTTCATTTAGTAATTACTTATAAAAAAAATTCCTAAACTTTATCCATTTTTGGACGCCTCAGGATGGTGTCCCCTCTTAAACTTGGTGATATTTTCGCTGTATTTTTGTTTAACGAAGTTCAAATTAATATATTTGATTTTTTTCAATATAACAGATCATATTCAATGAAAGTTTGCACAGTTACTTCGTGAAGTTATTTATTCGATACAAGAATATTCACGTTTTAAGAAAAAACTTAGATTATAGATTATAAACACATAATATTCCTTAATTTCTCAATTCTTAATGCTCCTAGAATTTCTTCATACGATCAATATAATCAACACCAACACACTTTTCCAATGAAACTTAGCGAAATCGAAAGTTTCATTTCCGAAAAAAAAAAAAAAAAAATCACACATGTCAATGAATTTATTTACTTCTATATTTTATTATTTTGCTTAATTTCAATATAAATAAAATTTTATTAGACTTGTAAATTTTTCTACAGCTACACAGATGGATTACAAAGGTTTAAATAACAAATTTCGTCAGTTAAACTCATTTTACAAGAAGAGTACTTTAAATTCAAGTAATTTTTAGTCTTTTTATAATAACTATTCTTAGTATACTTCGAACGTCTTTCATACGCAGAAGTAATACACCACATTCGTCAAATAGTTCACCTATAAATTGGATAAAAGTTTCAAGCATCCATGAAAAATGTACAACACGTGTGTTGAACGATAATCGAGGAGCTTTGAAGGAAAACGTGTCTCGAGGCGGTCGGTCACGTTCAAGGATTTCGTGTTCTCGCGGCAAACCGTGATCTAGAAGAATGTATAGTTAATGGACGTCATCGGAATATTTCATAGTTGATTGCGTTCTACCCTTGATTAAATGTAATCGGTTCAACTGTGAATATCTATACTGACCTTAGGGTAAGAATATATTTAGGTACGTTGTGCTGTTAAAGCTTCCTATAGTATCATAGTACTTGGTCATGCTCCTATATAAACATAGCAATTGTTTATTACATGCATAATTAAACTTGAACCGTTTTTTCTAAAAGCACAATTTGCGATCGTAACTATTACAAGAACCTTATACAATGTACACAAATAAAAATAGCTATTCGAATAATCTAATACATAAACGTTCTATTATCCAAACGTTGCATTAAGGGAGAAATCACTATGACAGCTTGCAAAAGTTAAAATATTGTTTTCATAGTTTTTTCTTAACGAGCTCTTAAAATGTTCAAATAAAATTCGCAAAAATGAAGAAATCGTAGAAGTTTCAACGACGAAGCGTGTAATGGTTAAAACTGAACTGTAATTTAAGTAATTATAATCACGAAGATGCATTACTAGAAAGCTTAATTACTGTTATTTTCTCTATACAGATCTGAGAAGAGAAAGAATTATTTCTTCTGTACAATACACCTGTCCTTATTAGTTAATAATATATTATTATCAATGTTTTTTAAACCATAATTGCAATATTTATTTCGCAATCTTAACATCCATTTCACTTGGTCTCCTATAAATATCTACGTACACTCTCGTCCATAAATCTCCAGACATTTTCATATTCTGAGCAAAACGACTATTAGAACGTAGATACAATTTTTTGTCGCGAGTTTATTGTCCCCTCAGAGAGGACAACGGAATTCAAAGGGTTAAAGAGTATATCTGTAGCATCATTAAGTGTTTATAAACAATTTAAGAAGGATTTTTAACTAAACAGAGGCAAATATGGTACTAGGGAACTGCATCATTCGAGCTTCTTCATTTTTAGTTCAACAATCCCTACGATCACAATGAATACTTCTAGGGAAAGAATTCTCTATTAAAAAATGTTCAAGTATTGTTTGCTGTTGCAAAAGAAGAATACACTGTTCCAGAAATTGTGGTAAAAATTAGAATTTCGAAGTCTGAATCCTAATTGTAGTAAACGTTTGGTGACTTATGGATGGGAGTGTATATTTGGAAATGTTCGCAAACTTTGTCCCTGCAGATCGATTATCCGTAAGAAAGACAGTTTATACAAACGGCTTTGCCTTTGTATTAGTTCGACAAATCGACGTTCTACAGTATTCACAGTTTATTCGTGTTGAAAATGTAGGTTGAACATTGGGAAAGGGAAGACAATGTAACTCGAGAAAATAGTGGCTGGTCTCAAGGGAAACTTCCGCTGATTCGGTCATTAATTTCAGAGTCCGCAGCAAGAGGACTGGGACAGCAGCACCGCTTTCTCAGCACTGAAACACTTCGAGAGACTCGTGGAAACCACAAGAATGACTCTCCTAGGACCAGGTTGTCGAGAGACCCTTACAGCTGCATTGGATACCGTCATCGAGAGGACGCAGGACTTCACTGACAGCGCGTACACGAGTCATGAGCACAGAGAGAACATCCTCTTGCTTTGCGATCGGGCACAACTCGAACTCAACACGTTACTGCGGATTGGTAACAGTATGGTAAGAAAAATTGTATAATTTTTCATTAATTTGATCAAACTAGACTATGATTTCTGAGGATGTGATTAGGAGAAAGAGTTGTCGCTTAGAAAAGCTGAAAAGAATATCTCTCAACAGAGATTCATACACATGGTGACGTTGAATTATGTACAATCATTGTATTTCCAACAAGTTTCACTGTAATTTTACTCTTGCTTTGCTTTCCTGACAGTTCACAGTTCGTATCGATACTTGCAACAGTTTTCCCACGGTAAAAATAAAATCACTGTTACAGGCTTTCACGCTCGCGAAATTTCTTGTAACAGCGGCTCTCGTTCTTTCGAACAAACCTTTGTATCACGCCCCAAAAATTCGTTCTCGCTTCTTCAAACCTTTCTACGATTAACTGCTGTTACTGAGTCACGAATGGACTTACATATGACACCCGTTGTGTTTTATTAAACTGGGAAACTATTTTTATTCTACAGAATAGTTCAGAATAACTTCAGGGCTTCTAACTTGGTAAATTATCAACGAATTTCAATTATTTCTTTTTAGTTAACTGATAGTACAGATGAAAGACAGTTTATTACAACACTTATTTAAAAAATGACCACCTTTTTGGAAATTCTACGATGATTTATGATGTCCATAAGGAATCTGTTCTAATCAGAATTTTGTCAGTTTTTCTTTTGGAGAGTAGGTGGAGTTATTATTTGTTAAATAATATTTTCCAAGCTTGAATCTGTTTTATATAAAATGTATTTTTATAATTTCAACTGGCTACGTATAGAAACGTGTTTACTTTTCGCCGTAAAATTTGAAATGTGATGAAATAGTATAAATTAAAAGCTCTGTTAATATTTCAAACGTGCTAATATTTGTAAAAATCGATGAAATGGGCTTTTTTGCTTGGCAAACTAATACGTAGCGTTTGTCAGACAAATGAAACGTGTTACTTATTATAATAACTAGATTGCGAATGTTTATGCATTTATAGGAAATCTGCACAATTGAAAAATTGCAAAAAATGTACAAAATATTAGAAAAGTATACAAAATATCAAAATTATAGTGTTTTTCATAATATCCAGTAATTGAAATAATTTTTTAATTTTACTTTTCTAACTCTATTTCTTCGATGTTCTACTTTCTTTGTTACATTTTCAAACTATGAATTCGTATAAAACACTATGTAGTAATAACTTACATCGTTATTACAATAAGACAAATTAAATAAACTAAGAATTTTCAGTAGGAAGTTACGAAATTCAAAGTTTAGTAGAAAAATGAATATTACGTTTAACAATAGAAAAAGAATGTCGATAGTATTCTGTCGGCGGTTAGAACAATTTGTCCAGGTGGAAAAATGAAGTTTAAAGCAAAAAGTTTGTTATAATACTAGATTAATACTTTCCCTTGAAAGGATAATCCAAGCTGGCTTGATCCCCGCTTAAAAGAACTGACATTTCACCGTAAATCTGAATGAATGACCGTGTTAAAGTGAATCAGTTAACGTGAGCCTACTGCCAGTGAATAGACACGGGAGAGCCGATGGACAATTCTTCTAAAAAATAAAAGAAAAAAAAGGAAAGCTTTCATTCCCCTTTATCAGAGAAAGAGACGTGTCGCACACGATCCTGAAAATAGATTTTTTCTTGTATAATACAATATTCTATGCGCTTTTTAATCGTATCTCTTTCTTGATTAATACATTAAATAGTAATTTTCTTTTCGGTTGCAATAAAAATTTCCCTTATCAGTGAAATAATAAAGAAATAGTGAAACGATTATTATTATTCTGTATGAGAGTTCTAAATTGGAAAAAATCGTAAATTTTCGATTGGAATAGGAATTTTCCTTATCAATAAAATAGTAACGAAATAGCGAGACGATAGCCAATATTTTTTATCGAATAATAAAAAGGAGATCGAAATCAATTTTAGATTAGAACAAATATTTTCTTTATCAGTAAGATAGTAAGAAAATACTAAAATCTGAGGAAAATACTGAAATCTAAGATAGTAAGAAAATACTAAAATACTAAAATACTAAGAATCATAATTTTCGATTGGAATAGAACTTTTCCTTATCAATAAAACAGTAACGAAATAGCGAGACGATATCTAATATTTTGTATAAAAATTACAAAGGTGATCGAAATCATAATTGTAAATTAAAAAAATATTTCCTTTATCAGTAAAACAGTAACAAAATACTAAAATCTAAGATAGTAAGAAAATACTAAAATACTAAGAATCATAATTTTCGATTGGAATAGAACTTTTCCTTATCAATAAAACAGTAACGAAATAGCGAGACGATATCTAATATTTTGTATAAAAATTACAAAGGTGATCGAAATCATAATTGTAAATTAAAAAAAGAAAATTTCCTTTATCAGTAAAATAGTAACGAAATACTGAAACAAGTACATTATAATTTTTGCATTGGAGTAAAAAATGTTCCTTATCAATAGAAATGTACCGAAATAGTGAAAGGATCATTATTATTTTCTATCAGAACTACGAAGGTGGTGGAGGTTCTCCTAGTTCTGAAATGGAGCAAGCTGTCCTAGGAGTATTACGCACCACCAGAGATCTTCGCCAGCAGCTATGCACAACAACGATGGAACAAGCGGCTGACCTGGGACAAGTAACCAAAGCGGGTCAGGAACTTGTGTCAACGATCACGAACGTCGCTTTGGCCAACGATAGATACCTTCTTCAAGAGAGCAACGAAAAGTTTCGCGAGTACATTGAACACATTCTCGAAGTGAGTATCTGATGTTGATGTGATATTCATTTTCCGATACAACAAAAATATTTCTCATACTTGTGAAATTCTATTCGAATATTCACACTACCAGCCAAAACTTTCAAATCACTATACATTGCAAATTACTCTAAAATTGTCAGAAAAATGTTAACAATTCTTAAAAACTTTCTATCAGGGATAAATTACTATTGATATTCGTAATATCAATTTTTTGTTCATTCGAGAGTTTAAAACTTGAAAAAAAAATGTTTTCCTTTTTATCACAAGTGCAATTTCATTTAGGGGCCATTAATCCTTTCTCTACGGCAGTTTTTAATAGCAAGATGCTCAATTTTTAACCGAAAGATTTGTCAAATTGTTTTCGAAAGTTTGAGAATTAAAAATTATTAAATTTGTAAAAATATAAAATTCGTTTCGTTTAATTGAAATTGAGTGTTCAAAGAATAAAATTGAATTTTTCAACAGTAATCAAAGAGTTGATCATGCTTATTCTTACGAATAAGCTTATACACTTTTCTCACGATATTGTTGAGAATTGATTCACATATTCAACTGTGTTCATTAACAGGTGTGCAAAATGTTGAGACACGTTGCACTTTCGGAATCGTTGCAAGTCTCGGCGAAGTTTACGGAGATCAACTTGAGAATATACGGTCCTCAAGTAGTGACAGCAGCGTACACTTTAGCGAGACATCCTACGAGTAAAATCGCTAAGGAAAATCTGGAAGGTAAATTGTTTATAATAAATAAAAATTTGATATGTACAATTGTTTCTAATTGAAGGAAATTAGAAATAACTGAACTAAATAACAGAAAATTGTATATTAATCATTATAGCTGAGTTTCGAACAAAGCTCTGTGAAATTGTTCGTTAACAATTTTTTTTTTTTGTTAACAATGAATATACAGATATTCTCGGGAGTCTCTAGAATAAATACAGTGCAATAAATATTGGTTACTCGTATAACTTGCGAAATTAACAAGAAACGAAAATCAGTACTAACTAGAATTAATTTGGACGTTTTTTAATTAGGGAAATGTATAACAATACAAAATAAAATGCAAAATTAATTTCTGCTGATAGTAAACATAAAACTGTCAACATATTGCAAATGGATAATTGTGTTTATAAAAATGCAGTGCAAAAATTCAGCTATTTTTCTTTTCTATAGAAAAGAATGTTGTAAATTTTGAAAACTATTCGGTATTGAATTATAAAAATATTGTATATAACGATAAAAAGCCATATTTATTATGTTTATTTCTCGCATTACTCACTATTTACAATAATAAACAGCGATCTGTATAATGTATGATTATATTTGTTCAGTTACGTTTCTTATTATGTAAATTTTGCACGAATTAAATTCTATCTGTAAAATTTAACGAACTAAATTTTATTGTGGGGCATTTCAGTGTTTGCTGATATGTGGCAGTGGCTCATGACCGACGTGACTACAGTTGCGAAAGACGTGTTGGAATTGAACCAGAACCGACCAGAAAAGCAAGTTTATATGTCCTTGCCGCGGCCAGGAGTAAGTTAACTTCCTTCCTCTTTCAATTTCTGCTTGCTTCTTAGATTACACGAGAACGAGAATAAGATTCTTCAAAATGAAAGGACAAAAGAACGAAAATGAAAAATTTGAAATGCTCAGAAAAGAGAAAGTTCGAGTGTATTCGATCTGAAAACATCGTACCAGCCTTTCAACGAGGTCGTGTTGCATTGACAGAATTGTAATATAGAATAGAATAGAATTTTAAAATACATGAGAATTAATAAATAGAATTGTTAATTAAAAAGTTATTAAACGTTGATTTTCCATTTCGGCTCACAAGTGTTAAAATATGGTTTACAGTTTTGTGAAAAATACGAAAATATTTAAATATCTAAAAATATCGTTTCCCTGTTTATGTGACAAAGTTCGAATTTCCAATCGTTCCAGAAACACGGTACAACCAGCAAGCCGTTGAAACCGGTGAAATTGGACAGCGAGGAGCAGGCAAAGATTGCTAAGGCTGGGCTTGAAATGAAGCTGATCACATCAGAGATGGACGCGGAAACGGAGAAGTGGCAGGAGAGTGGAAGCGCTTTAGAGGAGAACAACGACATCGTGAAACGGGCTAAGAATATGTCCTCGATGGCATTTTCAATGTATCAGTTTACCAGAGGTGAAGGTGCATTGAAAACA
This sequence comes from Anthophora plumipes, assembly GCA_951804975.1. Lineage (NCBI taxonomy): Eukaryota > Metazoa > Arthropoda > Insecta > Hymenoptera > Apidae > Anthophora > Anthophora plumipes. Next base: position 11,351,261 of record OX638123.1, on the reverse strand, counting down.
ACCCAAGATCTGTTCACCCAAGCTGAGTATTTCGCTGAGGAGGCGAACAGATTGTACAAAGTTGTGAGACAATTCAGCTATCAGGTATGTATCAGTTACTAAGGCAGCGTAGTATTTGAAAGCAAAGTGATACACATTATTTTTTAATTGGACTGATGTTGAGATGCTATGTTTATACGTGTATGTACGTTCAGGGATTGTGCCTATACGTACACCACGTGTACACGTACATCGCCCTTATTTTATGGTCATACTCTTTTCTCATTGTTTATTATTATCATTATTATTATTATAATTATTATTATTATTACTACTACCTATTATTATCATTACTATTATTATTACGGATTCTATACTGGACTTGATTCCGAGTTTTTAATTCTTGCTATATATTGGAAATATTTTTACTTGAATTTCGCTGTTGAGTTTCGTTTTTACGTATTTGCTACGCCGGAGCTACGTCAAATCCAAGTTCGCGCGGCTCTCGTTTGTTTTTCTTTCTTTTCTAATGATTTTATGCACTCTCCCTCTCTCTCTCTCTCCCCCCCTCTCACTTTCCGAATCTCTTTCTGAGTATGTCTCCCTCCGAGTCTCTCTCTTTCAGAGTCTCTCTCTCTCCCTCTTTCTCTGAGTCACTCTCTCCATGTCTCTCACTCTCTCCCGCTGATTCACTCTCTCTCCGACTTTCTCTTTCTCTGAGTCACTCTTTCTCCGTGTCTCGCTCTCCGAGTCTCTCTCTCTAAGTCACTCTCACTTCGAGTATCTCTTTTTCTGAGTCCCTCTCTTTGTGAGTCTCTCTCTCTCTCTGAGTCTCTCTCACTTCGAGTCTCTCCCACTTTCAGTCTCTCTCACTCTGAGTCTCTCTCTCTCTCTCTTTCTGAGTCTCTCTTCCTGAGTATTTCTGCCTCTGAGTCTCTCTTATTCTGAATCTCTCTCACTCTGAGTCTTTCGCACTCTGAGTGTCTCTCACTCTGAGTCCCACTCCAAGTCTCTCTCTCTCTCTCTGAATCTGTCTCCCTAAGTCTCTCTCTCTCTCTCTCTCTCTCTCTCTTTCTCTGATATAACGTTACCTTTTCACAAAATTACGTATAATTTTTAAAATTATAATTTAACGTTGAGTTCCAATCGGTTTTCGTTTCACCGATACTTCTCAGAGCAAATAGACCATTACTGTTTGTACGAATAACCATTATCAAACATTATTATCGTAATTTCAATGCTATCAATGGATTCGAAGTAGCTCTGACGCGAAGTTATTAGCATTAGACATGTTCCAATTAACACGTTTGCTGCCCTTTCGACCCTCCTAGCTAGGCCGAATATATATATATAAATATATACAATATAGTTACCTGAAACCATTTTGATCTCTCTATACTCTTCTTGAAAAAGAATCAACAAAAAAAAAAAAGAAAAAAAAAAGAAACGCTAACCTTGTAATATATTCTTGTATTATGAAACCCTTTATTGACCCTCGCTCTTTGAATGCCTCCATCCAGGTAACTCTTTCTCTCTTTACTTTAGACCCTTGTTGGGCTAATAGAGATCACGTTCGCCTTGTACAGTTTGTTCTCATTGCCGTGCATATACCGCTCGTTTTCTGCGTACTCATTGTACCAATTTGCTATTAAGTGTTGCCATTTTCTCTTTATATATATCACTACACGTTCCTTTTATTGTTACATTATGTACTATACTATACGCAACATACTGTGCTATGCAAGACTGTGTTCACCTGGTATGATCATCCTGAACAATTCATTTTCTTTTGAATGATGTAGTGTACCTAATTGTACCACTTTCTTTTCCCCTTTCATCGAGAGAAAAAGAAAATAAAAGTGAAAGAAAAATTAAAAAAAAAAAAAAAAGAAGAATAATAATAAAACGAAACACGTTGCAAGGAACAACAATTCATTTTCATAAATATATATATATATATAGCAACTCATACGGCAGTAAAGTAATAATTTCCATTAGGTAAACGAACGATTAAGAATAGACTTTATTAACGCCTTGTTTATCGCCTATTATTAAACTGGGAATATAATGGCTCCGTTAAATTTAACATTGTATTCTTTTGTAATTTATTGCGTTCACATTTATGTTTTTGTTTGTGTTGCATAGAAATGTTGAGGAATAATTAATTAATTCACGTTTGACTGTATTCTTCTTATGTCAAGTTTCGTCCGGATCGAAATTTGAGATGACGAAGGATATTGGAAATTTTAACAGCGAAAAAAAAAAAAGGAATAATGACTGGCATTCATGATTTTACAACGATACCGCGTGTATGTTGTTGTTTACGATACCGCTGATCGTTTTGTAAAGATTCTGAGGAAATCTTTGAATGCATTCATAATTAGTTACGTAAGCTTTACAGGAACGTGATTCTCGTAATTGAAAATTAGGCAAAACTGTTAAATCTCTCACGTCTCACACCGCCAAATCAACTGTGATCATTGTTTTGTTGGTAAATCTATTTTTCTGTACCTACATTTACATTGACTTTTTTGTGTACGATTAGTAAGGTGTGTTTTAGATGCTACGGGAATGCTTCCGTCTGTGGACGACGTCTATGTGCATTGTGGTCCCCCTCCTTCCACTATCTGGGGCATGACTATTATGTCTCAGTTTTTGCCAGCTTCTGATTCTTATCTAGTTAGATTTTATTATTGGAAAGCAGCTAAAATGAAATTTCGTTATGTCTCTACGCGATTCCACGCGACAAAATTCTCTTTTATCTATGAAAATACTGAAAACAGTGTATATATTAAATGTCATCTGGAAAAATAGTGATTCTACGTGAAAAAATGAAGCGAAAATAAAGAATAAAATTTTTTCACAGAAAGCTTCCTTTTCGCGAAAGTTGAATTTGAAGTCTCTGTACAAATTACGCCTATCTTATGATTTACACGAATGATCTGTTACTCGGAATATCGTGTAAATCGAAATTCTGGATTTTTCTATGAAAAATCGTGCAAATTGGAAAAATCTAAGATACTCATAATTGAATCTGTTATTTAACTCCTTCGCTATGGCAAATTTTAATACGTAATATGCATAACAAAAAGCATACGTTCATTTCTCAGCTGCAAAATTTGAAAGTTTAAAAATCTGAAATTCTCAAATTCGTAAAAATTAAAAACTTGTTTCAGTAAATTAATGGAAATAGGGAAGGAATACAATTAAGAATTGAAAAGAGTATAAGCAAATTTCTAAAGCGTTTGTGGGTGTCAATAGCAATGAAAGAGTTAATTAAATTAACTTACTTCAATGTAAAATAAGTTAAATATTAAATCAGTTTTTTCGTTTATTTGTAACAATAAAGCTTTGCCTTCTAAGGATTGATTTCGTGGTTTTTCTATCACGGTTTCTCCGCAATGCAGTTCTGTTCAGATGAACAAATTTTATTCTGTACTTTCAACTTACCTTTTCACGTAGAATCTCTGCTTTTACAACTGTACCATTAGTTAAATGACATCCTGTATTTCTGAAACTGTTTAAAACTATCGTATCAGCGATGGCGACTAACAACTGTCGTTCTAATAAAAGAAGTTTCACAATTAGCAAATAACTTCTATTTTGTAACATTTTTACTTTGAAAAAATTGGAGAAGAAAGTAGAAAATTGTGTTTGTGTTCTATATAAAACAATTGGAAATTTTTATTCGGTATTTATCTACAAAAAAATTCGCAAATTTGATCTATCTTTGAAATGAAATTAATTTTTATCAAAGATTCCTAGAAAAATTTGCAAAACGTTTCGAATTAAATTCTTAATTCTTCCATTTAACGAATTATTATTGTTTCAAGTTCATCTTCGCTGCTGTTACTTGAAATGTTCATATTATCGAATCTAAACTCTGATTGAAGTTAATTAACAAATTGAGAAGCTTGCAAAAACAACAAGGTCTGTACTATTTCACTGTCATTCACACAAGTCACTCTTCTAATGTTTCTTCTCAAACAAGTTACACTTTCCGTTGAAACTTTTGCATTGTGTTCTATTAGGACGGATAGAAGATCTTTCTGTTAAACTTAACTAGATGCAATTTTTATAAATACCCAAGATATACGTAATTCAAAGTACTGATTTCTAGTAAATCGATCAAAAATAGAATCAGGCATTGCTTCAAAGAGTTATTCAAATACGCTACATACGTATTGACGATGATTTCGCAGGGCAAATGTGATTGGTGATTTTCAACGATTCTTTCATCAAAATCAAACCTTCATTCCTTAACAAAATTATCTAAAACAATATCAAAATATAAAAAAAAAAAAAAAATCCGTTTAAATTATCTCATGTCTTCAAAATGATTCTCCATTTACCCAGAAATTGTTATAAATTTTTCCAATTTTAAAGAAACTTAATTACAATTAATATTTTATATATAGATAGTAGAAAAAAAAAAGATATTTCTTAGATACAAAAATCGTAGTAACAGTTCTGAACGATGTCGAATTTCTTGTGCAAAATTATCATATAAATATAGATGCAAAAATTCTGCAAAAGTAAGACAGAGAACGTGATGAAAATATATTTGAAATTTCGCGAAACGCTTCCGTTATTTCGTATATAAATTGTTCTTTCCCCGAATCGTTGCAAACAATTCACGTGCACGTCTGCCTTGCGACACGAACGAAGACGTAAGTTTTGTATACGATGTTGCATGGGTGCAGGTACCAGGGGGCTCGCATAAGAAAGAACTTTTGGAAAATCTGGACCGTGTGCCGACGTATGTGCAGCAGCTACAATTCACTGTGAAGAATCCCACCGTTGGAAAGGCAGCCACATTCACGAAAGTTGATAACGTGATACAAGAGACGAAAAATCTAATGAACGTGATTTCGAAAGTGGTCACCACGTGTTTCGTCTGCGCCACAAAGGTAAGATACGTGCACAGGTTGATGCAATTTCTACCAGACACCACACCTAGAAGAAAAATTCAAGTATCAACTTACGCAGATTACTCTTTTATTCACGTCACCAGTTTTGCCTTTTGTTCTGTATTTTTATCACTTTTGTTTTTGCTCGCTCGAGGAGAGAAAACGATGTTCAGTCTTTGTTTTGTTTTGCTGCGCGTCATTCGAACGTAGAATCGACGATTGAAAGGATGTTCAGTTGCATCCAGCTAGATTTTGTTACAATTGGGAATTTACACGAGAAATTGACGAGAAATGAAAGAAAGAAAAGGAAAGACTGAACGGTAATTTTTTATTTTTTTTTATTTTTTATTTTAATTGTAGCTAGTTTTGTGTTAGTGAAAAGATATCTTTCGATTTTCTTTTTCTTTTCCTTTTTTTAATGTAAATGTTGTAGCTGTATGTGTAATAATTTAAAGTCACGAAACTTAGTTCTGTGCGAATATTTCGTTCTCGTAAGATTTATTATTATTAACATATCCTACGTTCTATTTAATACTTCAAGTAACGAGAAATGATCTTTCAATGTACAGTGAGTCAAATAAGTCTGCGTACAGTGCACTTCAGGAATTTTGAAATTGTGTTTTTTCTTTGTAGTTGTAATTTTTATATTTTATTTCAGTGTTAATTAATCGACTTTATTATTTTTCTTTTATATCAACATTTAACGAGAAAGCTATAATAGTTGAATATGAAGAAAGTAACAGAAAGAGTATTAAAATACACTCCACACTAACATTCACAGTTTATCAACTAAAAAACAAATTTCCTTTACTGCTATAACGTCAATGATAAATAACCTATAAAAAAAGTAGTATTATCTTCACAAACATCCAAATATTTTCGAGAATCTCTATGGTATAGGCTTTTCTAATTAACCAACTTTATTTCAATATCTATGATAAGGCGGCTTCTTCGTACCTTCAATTTTTCCCAGGTTTTTCAGGGTCGTGGTGACCTGACTCGTGCGCCCCTTCCTCTTACCATACAAAATATCTACAATTCCTTACAACTATTGTTAAAGGTCTACAATAATAAAATAAATAAATTAGTGCAACCTGTACGAAGACTTATTAGCCGCATCCAAACGAAGAAAATCATACTGTTATCTTGAAAACTCCCTATGTCACACCTTTTCAAAGATCATCCGCGAGAGTATCGTTCAAATCACACGTGAAACGCAACAAATATTCGCACAGATGAGCCATACAGGTTGCAAAGCAGTCAAATCACGCCTAAAGTGTTATACATGTCCTTCCATGTATCCGTCGTATAGCACAATGTCATGATGCCGCAGTACGTGGAGATCAGTCCAACAATGATGCCTGGTCTAGCCGAAGAGGATTGCTTGTACCCAGTTAGCCCGCAATTGCTACCATCTACTAGTCCCTATGTACAACCTCATCCATTGACATCCACTCAGTTACATAATATTTTAAGAGGTCCTAATCTAAACTTCCCTCCTTTCAATTACAATACCATACCAAATACCGTTACCACAACAACGACGAACAGTGGTTCACGTAATTCTGCATCCTTCGTTCATCCATCGGTCCTTCCATATTCAACGTCCAGCACAACGTCCGGTTGCGGACCACAGGCACCTTATTGCCTGCAGAATCTACAGCTGCTGCAGCTACAGCTGTATCAGGCACAGCTGCAGCACCTAAGACACACCACTATGCCGAGATAACACAGACTTTCGTTGCACCGCGAAGGTCGCATGTGTTCACACGCGCAGCCACGATGCTACGCGGACACGCCGAAACGCTGTCCTTTCTGTTGCACAGGTTCGACCTTGGTTTCCATTTTTCGTTTTTCTGTTTTCCTTTTTGACGCTTTTTTACATTGCTTTCTTGTACGTTTGCTCGCGACTCACCGTTAATGATCCAGTCACGACTGATCGAACGAGATTTCTGGATGAGAATCCTTGCTGTTTGTGAAGTTAATCTTGAATCGTCGTTTTTACGAACAGTAACGATCTAAGTATGACAAGTGTCGATGTTCTGGACGCGGTTTGGTAGAGGATCTTTCAATAAGAACGATAGAGCTTCCAATTGAAATGAAACGAGAAGTGTGAAAGATAATCTAACGCTCGTTACTTTATTTTAAAGTACATTCGATGGCATTATATTTACATAAAGAAAACTTGTATACACGGACTTTAAATTATAAAATAAGAAGAAATTCAGGTCCATGTTATATAATATATAGAGGATCATATCTGGCGAAGAAACGTTTTAGTGATTCTAAGCAAAGAAAAAAGGGAAATATTATATAAAAATTAAACGATTTTGTAAAATATGTAATCACGTCCCTATAGAAAAAATTACAACTCTGTCGCCAGCGCCATTAATTAAATTTCGTATAGTTCAGTAAAATTGAGAAGATAGTCATTTTACTGAATTTAGTATTTTCAGAGGATGCAAAATTGAATTTTTCTAAATTCGTCTACAGTGAAAGTAAAAGAAAAAAGAAAACCATTGTTATGTTATCTTTTGTGGTTAAACTTCTGAAAATTGTTACGTTTAGTTTGATCGATCGTCTTAGATCATTTGTGGTCGATGTACGCGTGTTTTCCTTTTTCATCATCGTTCTCTTCTAGGTGCATTTTACGCGTAGGCTTTATTATTCTATTACTGCAACGCTATAGCTTCGATTTTGTTTTTTTTTCCCCCCCCCCCCTTTTATCCTATTTGTACTTTTGTAACAATTTTTTATGGTTGAGTATGAACAGGCTTGTGCTTCGATTAACAAAGGTACATAATAACAATTATTCAACACAATCCGCAGCACGAAGAGGAACAGCTAATCGATCTAGTTTTACTGTTTTCAGCTATCTTTTTGCAGGAATGGACGCAATGCAGTGTTTCGTAACAGAATTTATTGTTTCTTTCTTTTTCTTCTCCTTTTTTCAATTAATGTCAGACCACCTGACAGAGTTGAGCTGAGAACTGCAAGAAGTAACGCTTATTTTTTAGTGTACCAAAATAATAATACATGATTTCCTTAAATACCAACCGTTAGAAATAACAATTTGCTATAACGTTTGGATTTTGAGTTCAAGTATTTTCATATAATGAAACAACAGTAATATTCATCCATCATGATCGAAGCATCATTAACAGTTTACGATGCTTTTAAAGGAACTCATTTGCGACTAAAGAGAGACTAGAATAATCCTTGAATAGAGGGATTGATAAATCGGACGAGAATAGTTTCAGATCAGATTGTTGTTCGAGACATTATAAAATCGAAAGAAATATTCAAATGTATGCTTTTCAGGATCATTTTTGCTTGGAGTTTCGCAATTCGTTTAATTTCTGAGATGTAAGACTTGAAAGTTACCTTTCAGACGCAACATTTTGAAAGTAGCCTGATTTATTTTCATAATTCCTTGGAAATACTATGCATTTCTAATGATTTATATAGTCGGTGAAACCGATACACTGTTTCTTTGAATTATCGTAAAATATCTCCACTAAGACATTAGGCGGCGTCAGTCCCTAGGGACTGACAGTGAACATTCTGTTTAGGAGGCGTCAGTCCTTGGAGACTGATAGTGAATTTCTCCTTTGGGCGGCGTGGATCCATAATTAGGTCTGTTTATACTCCAACACTCGATGAATGATCGCTGCTTAAATGAAAAACACAGTAAAATCAGCTCTGCGCATAACGTGTTAGTCATCAGACTTGGAACCAACATAGATTAACACTCTTTTATTCTTAACACTTTTTACCAATCGGCTCATTCTAATCAGTACTGGCTCCGTTTTTGCTATCGTTTTTATTCTTACAGCTCTGACAATTTTCAATTACTATAGAGGATTACTATATATTGTTCATATTATAAAATTGACGCTCTCATTACTGTTTTATTAACGTAGCCTTTCTAAAATTATTTCAATAAGTAAACGTAAAAAGTCACGTTCAATGTTGAACTGGAATCTTTCCTCGTCAGAAGTGTTACATTGGTCCTTCTTCCTCGACACAACAGTCATTTAGAGTCCTATAACTTCGTTATTTTTTAACATTTCAGAAAATCTTTTTACTATAGTATTTTGCACAAAATGTAAAAGTATGTCACTTTTCTATTCTTTTCACATAATGAAATATTAATAATAAAGTTATGTTATTTTGCTTTTTATTTTATATAATTCTGAAACAAAACATAATTATAATTGCTAAATTTTGTGTTGTATATTGTATTTATTTTCCTTGATTTATAGCTCCGCTATATTTAAGGTAGGTTTAATTGTATATTTAAAGTAATAATCTATTTATATTTATACTTTATTAAAAAAACCCGACTAAAAACCGGTTAACCTGGTTTTGAAATTTTATCGGGTTTTTGCAAGCCCTACTATCAAAATAAATGTGATCTGAATTTCGTCGAATCCATAAAGATCGACTTCACTGTAAATTCAAATTATGAATATTTCACAAAAATTCTTCCATAGTGCAGTGAAATCAATCAATATAACACAAAACAACTGAAAAGCTCATTTTCCTTTTATTTTATAATTTTGACTTAGACTATTTCCACAATCACCAAGTTTTCTTTTTTTTAATCACAATGTATCAAGCCCTACCTCAAACAATATTAATTAACCTCAAAACTTTCTATCTACACTGTTCAATACTCAACGCTCTGTACGTTACCGTCAAATGGTTAAAACACACAATTCCTATTTCAACGAGAAACAAAAAAAAAAAAGAAAAACATCCATATAATCCTAATCTAAGCGTCGCTAGATAAAAAAAGAAGTCAATTTGAAAGTGTTCTCTAATTCCAACTCAAAAAGTGTCACTTCCGGGACCACCGTGCGTCGCCGTGTATCGTTTCGCCGACGAAACATTTCTCGTTCGATGTATCAACGTCGAAGTTCATCTCCATCTCTGATCGGAAAGAATCGGAGGAGTACGAGAAGGTACAGTTGATAATCTCCCGTTTTGCACCTGATTTTTTCAGTACAACCTGGATTTCCGAGGTCTGTCGGCGCGTGGGGCCGGCGGCTCGCCGTACAGGGGCGGAGAGGGTGCAGGTGCCGACGGCGACGGTGGCGGTGCTGGTGTCGACGGTAGCAAGACGGGCTCCGCCCCCGGCAGCGACCCGTCCGTCTGACAGTTTGGGATGGCCCGACGGGCCAAGGGGGACGCTCGCCGCACTCGGGTTTCCTTTCTGCTTTTCTAGGAAAAAAACAAAAAAAAGAACCCTCACCTGCCCCAGCGGAAACGTACACGTCGAGCTCCGTACGGACTTCCGGAGAAATCCAACGGAGCTCGTTGAACGGAATCGCGAGGATTTCCGAGGGGATTTCGCGCGAACTCGTTCGCACGGTTCTTAAGTCTGTGCAATAAAAATTGGAAAAAACCGGAAATAGTATGAACGAATAAACGATTCGACGAACAGTCGAAATTAACGAGTATCTGGCTTTGATTTAGGAATTCAAAGAATTCTATTATATTTGAAAAAAATCGTTTCGTTTCGAAGAGCATTCTTTTACAAAGTTTGCAAAGGGAGAAGAGTTAAGATTGCAAGAAATCCCTTCGGAGGACGTGTTCTCAGAGTGTTTCCCTTTCTTTCTACTTGAAAATACGTAATCTGCTCTAAACTGGAGCGAAAATACTTTCGAAAGTTGATGAAAAAGACAAAAGAAGCTTGTTCTTTTTCAAAATCGAGATAGAGTGAACGATCGAACGTGACGTCAAAACGAGATAAATCTATCGGTGCTACAGGATCAATTCTCATTGGTCTCCTGATTAAATAACGAAGAGGAAAAAAAAAGAAGTATTTAGACGATAAGCTGACCGCGTGATTTCTTACAGATACGTTGAATTTGTATCTAACGCGACTACCTTTGAAATCGTTGCCGTTTTTCAAACGGCTGTTAGATTATCGACGTGTACGTTTCTCAATCGTAAACTGCTTCGAGCACAAGCTATATTCCAACGATTAGCCACAGTACACGTTTTATGCGTTGCTCAATATATAGAAGATTACATATATACGTCTCGAGCATTTTCACGCTCGTGTTACATCGCGTTCAGGGGCGCAAAATTCTCGAATTGCTTCGCGCAACTACCCTGAGAATAACACCGATGGTAGTTTCACGATGAACTTAGGCACGCTTTCTGCACCGGAAACATACGCGTCATGAGACCTACCATAATCTACGATTATAATCGCGACGAAGTAAATCTAACAGTTCTTCCCTTTCGAAGAGATGATATCAATTTTCATCGATGAACGAACGAGACATTGTAATACCTGTGAAAGTTCTAACGTATAATTGCGGGAAAAAGAGATTATGTGAGAAAGATCGACGCGTACGTTTAAATCGTAATCGCTCTGAGCATGACATCTATGACTGAACCAGACACGAATTAACGTTACATATTGAAGAATATCTGGCGTGCACCAATTTCTCCGTTCTCGAGTTTAATCATGCATTGAATCTCGAATGAAACTGTACATTATTTTCGAAGATTACGAAAGGTTGGCAATCGAGAGATTCGTTAAGATGCACGATGAAATTCTAACGTTGTTACAATGGCAATAATAGAAGCCATATCAGATTGATCGACGTCCAATGTGAACGTGAACAACTTCGAATGATCCTCGGTAAACACGTGGAAATGAGCTTTGCGCTGCTTTAACATTTAAGCCATTCTATCGAAACAATAATCGATGTAACAATCAGCTCTTTACGTTTCACGACATTATGCGAGCTTCCATAAAAAAAAAAAAAAAATACATTTCGCTACTGCTTCGAAGTCGTCAATACGCGCGAAAGTTCAGGGATTAAAGGCATGTCGTGTGAGATGGCAAAGCAAAGCTTTGTACGCAGCACGTTTCGTCATCGAGGTAATCTCTTCTATATTTCGTTCGTCGAGGGAAAGTTCTGCGTGATTCTGTATAGAAAAGAAGAGAAAGAGAAATGAAAAGGGGGGGGGGGGGGAAATAAAAACTCGTTCTTCCATGTAGGAAAGTTGGTACAACGACAATAATCGATTTAAAATGTCTTTTAACGCAGAGTGCTCTAACACAGAGACCATCTTCCATTGACGCGTCTCTCTTAACTTCGATCTTTCAAAACGAATCCTCCGTTGAACGCAGTGCTTGTAAATGTCTATAATTTCCCATTGACGTAGCGTGCTGTGGAAAAACACAAGAAACCGTGACGCTTCTTAAAGTTCGCTTTCGACGTTCAGCAAACTAATATCGATACTCCGCTAATAAATAACATCTTGATAAAATGCTGTATATCTCAAATAGAGTGGCAAATCTTTGCTTGACTACATGCGTACACTCAGGTGGAATCTGAAACTTCATGTCGTTACAAATTCTTCATATCACCGCAGTAGGAAGCCAAAGGAAAGAATACTTTACAGAGAAATCGTGAATCATCTGTTAGCAATAGTTCTTCTTATAAAAAGAATAATTAAAAAAAAAAACAACGATCGAAAAGTATTCCTTCGAAACTTCCTGCAACAGATGTATATTCGTCGTTGAATAGTAACGAACGCTTTACAGTAATCAGATTCTATGCGTGTAAACTCTATCAAACGTACAAATACGAGATAATCGACAAGCGTGCTCGTTTCGCTTTCTGCATCCCAACGGGTACATTGTCTTGCGACCCACCGAGCACAGCTTGAACAATGGGGCAGGAGATGGTCATTGGAGGTTACCTGGGGGCGGCAGCAGGGCGGTCAGGGACGTACTTTGTGGCAAAGACACCATGGCTCACTTGACCGAAATCTCATACCTCGAGATTTGTTAGACAATTATGTGAGCCAGTTTCCTCGTCACGACGGGATACTATCGTTGCTGTATTTTTACATTCAGAGCGGACAAGTTCGAATGGGAAGCCTCGAAGTTGTGTCGAGGAAACTGGACAGAGAAGGCTCGACGCTCTCTAAAGCAAAAAGGTTCCATTCGCGGTGCCACAAAAGAATGGGGATCGTAATTGTGACAAACGCGCAGAGTCGTCTTTGATACCGTTAAAAGTATATATATATATATACATATATTTATATAAAAATATATATATGTGTATATATCGTCTCGATAAAAGGAGCAACAGATACGGAAAAAGAAAACTGATTTGGTGAAATCAGCGATTATTACTGAAACCTCTCGTCACACCTTTTGTATCTCATCGGTTGATGAAACGTCAAAACCAATTCGTGTCTACGTCAGACGGTGTATGATTGTTAAGCGTTCGACAGTTAGAAATGTTTCGCGCTAACTCTACGTATACTTTAGAGAATCAAGAGTATATCTGACATTTGGTTCTCTGTTTAATCGATGATAGAAATACGTAATTCGTGATCGATTTCCGTCGAATATCGAACTGTGACGTAGAACGAGTTTCCTTCCGACGAAGCTAGGTCCAAAGACGCTTATTAATATCACGCCTTTGAGAGAGCCGCTTGCTCCGCCGATGATCGTGTTTAGCTTCATTGATGTCGCTGTAATTTGAAACAAGTGGCGATAAGAACGTAAGAATCGTTTGTACATAGAGCATTAAATTCACGCGAGTTAAACGTCGACCAGTCATGCATTTCTCGTACTTAAAAGGTATATATATATATAATATATACTTGTATACATATAGAAAAACAATTCTGTATGTGTTTATACAGAGTTGGCACAAAGAATGTAAAACATTGTACCGGCCACAGGACATTATAGGAAAAGAAGAAATGGGTCGATGTTCGTCGATGAAGAGAAAAGTCGAAAGTTTCGTTCGAGGAGTAAGTATTATCGTAAATAATTCTTAATACGATAGAAATTGTATTCTGAACAATAGAAATTGTTTATCTACGGAGGAAATATGTAATTTCGACTTTTCCTCGTCGATCGAGCGTTCTAACCCGTTTAAGTCGACGTAATATTGAAATCGGCAAGGTTCAAGTGCGATCGTAGATAAAAACGAACCGCGAGTAACCGGAAGGCCCCATTTAATCGGAAAGGACGTTATGTCCTCGAGATGTTCCTAGAGTGTAATTACGCGGATCCGTGTTCCGATATAGCGTACGCGTAACCTCGCAGGAATGTAATTAATCCGACGTTGTTTATTATTAAGTTGTAACACACATACATAAACACATACATACATACATACACATACGTACGCGGCGCGTTTGTACAAACTCTGTATCATACTTTTATTCGCGGTCTTTAGATTATAGAGTTCGTCAGTTGTAAGCGGGGTAAGCTTAAGTTTTTTTGTATAAAACGGCACAAATATTTTGTAAGGAGATAAGGGAGTGGATGTTTTGAACGTGTAAGCGTTTCAGTTCTCATCTCATTATCGAATCGCGGTCGAAGTTAGTGGATCATAGGTATCGTTTATATCAGACTAGAAAAAAACGATCCGTGACGTACGGTAACCAGATCTATTTTTTAGACAAAACTGATGTTTCCTCGATCGTCAAAAATAGGTTTTTGAATATCGTGTAAGGGAATTTCAATTTGACTTGATCTGCTTAAAAGAAACTATCTGAAAATTATCAACGGATTAGTTCTCATTTCGATTCCCATTGTGATCCCATAGCAGGATATATATTTTCAAAAATCTTCGTCGTAAACTGGGATACGGAACGCGATATATTATAATATAGATGTAGGTTCGTCTATTTCAAGGAAATTGTTTTATTACATCTTCTGGTAAGGAGATACGCTGTTCAGGATTAAACGTCGATCTTTTTGGAATTTGATAGTTTCAGAATTTCGGAATTCGATACCTAGGGAGTAATCGGTATTTCCTCAAGTTCTCTCATCTTCAGAAACATACTGAATGTCTAAATTCATTTTTAGTAGCAATATCATATCGTGTATTCTACTTCAGAAATACCATAGAACATATTTTCTTTCTATCTTCATTCGTACCTTATCGCAGTTGTTTCTATTCAATGAATTATTAAGTATTAGCCATCATTTCTATTTCATACTCTAAGGGTTACACAGATGCAATCATAAGATCAGTCGAAATCATGGAAACTTGTCAATCTTCGATAATATTCGTTCGAGATCTGGCGCCGTAGTCTCACGTCGGATCGACATTCTTGTTTCCTATCTGGAATGGAGTTTTCATCGCATATTAAACATTAAACCAGTGGTGATAGTATATATATATACATACAATATAGTTCATCGGAATTCTAGTCGTTGCATAGAGTCAGTTTGTAAGTGTAACATGTATCGATACTATCGTTAGGTATATTAACAATGACAGTAATAATATACGAATTGTAATGAAAACACTCTAGTATCCATGGTCGTGACACCAACGGTTTCCCGAAGCTTGGCATTATTCAGGTTCAGTGACGATTGAATCCTTTTCATTCCCATCTCTCTAATAGCAGAACGAAATTAAAAGCTACGAGAATTTCATAGTCCTCTCATATTCATACATCGTCTCGAATTTAACCATGTGTAACTCTACCTCAATCGATAGCTTAGACAACATCCTCCCTCGAAAATAAAAAAAAAATAAAAAGCTTCTCGTGGGTGAACGATGTTCAGAATCATCTTCCATGTAGACAGTCACTTCAAGCGTGTTGATCGACGTTTGAAGATTTCACCGTAAAATTTCTCAGCGATTAGATACGACTTATTTAACCATTTGCGCTGGAAAGACATGCTATCGAGATATTTTTGTTTCAAAGTCGCCAACAACGTGTTGTACACGTCGATAGAGAATTATAATTGATTTGTAATCGATTGAAATCATTTGTCGAAGTACAGTTATTTAGTGGATATTGCACTTTTTTAATATTTATATTTTATTTTGTAAGAAAATAGTAATGGCGAAAAGTTTTGACACGCGCATCTGTGAATTTGTTGCCAGCGCAATTGGTTAAAGGAGGGAAAGAAACGAGAAGGGTTAGGACACAGATCATTCCAGCAGGAATCTAGGTGAAAGGATAGAGAAATACAAGAGAGAAGAGAGATAGTGTGTTTGTTTTTTCGTTCGATAGGTTACATTTCGTTCAACGATACGAAACTATCGACGATTGTCGATTAAGTTTAGATACTTTTCTTTTCCAGGTTCTTCATCGTTGCCATCGATTGTGCCTATTCTTGTTCTAAACGTAATACATTTTTATTCGAAATACGCGTGTCACGCCTCTCTATACACAGAATATGCCCGTACGACGTCCGCTTTATGATGGCTGTTTTTGTGCTCTGAACAAAGATACTCAAATGCTAGGTGGTTAACGGACGTAGTACATATAGTGCAAATTGTACATACACGTTTGTACGTACAATTGCGTAGACGTGTTTCTATATTGTACCTGTGTACACAATTGTGCGTGCTTATACCATACGTACACACATAATACTATTACGCAATTATCGAATAGCGACGACTGCTGTTAGTTGGACTATTTCGTGCCTGTGGTGTAATTGATTAACTGGTGATCGATATTTAATTGTCTCCAGATTTTAGTTGAAGAAAAAAAAAAAAAGAAAATAGAGAAACAAAGAAAAAAAAAACGAGCGGAGAAACAAAGTAGCCTTGCAAAAGGTGTCTGCAATGGAAAAAAAAGAGAAAAAATATATACGCGATTTCATAGACGATTAGATATTCGGGTTGTTCACGCGGAAATTCATCGACCAGGTGGATACCCTTTGTATCAACGTTGTTCAGGTATGTTTTGCAGTATGATTAACCAGAAGAGGAATTAAACAATCGCTAATTTTCATTCTATCCACGTGGAACTTATTTTTCACTTTTCGTTTCCTTCTTACGGACCGTATTTTCCGCGCGTATTCTTCGCGAGATCCTTTTAGAGGAAAAGTAACAATCGAGGATATTTCACGTGGAGAAAATAAAAAAAAAAGAAGTAGAAATAGAAAGCAGATACGTTATTTAATTTTTAGGAATATTATAGAATATTTGATATGATAGAATTCTTACAAAATCGTGATTTCTTCTGTTAACCCTGTTAGCTCCGGGTCAAATCTGACCCAAGCAGTAATTCTTTTCGTGCCTCATTTATACCTTTCTCAAAGACACTCAGGAATTTCTTTTAGTAGTAATTCTCTCATCTTATATGTGACATAATTTATGTTTGTCCACATTTTAATAAAAATTATAAAACACGCATTACATTCGAAGGTTAATTAGCCTGTTTAACTGAGATCATCTCTTGGATAGGAAATTAATCTCTCTAGAAATAAATTATAGCCAATTAGTTGATTTTAATTCTTACAAATGTGTATCCGTGTAATTTAAACTTGATATATGCATAACAGTACAATCAAGGATAGATAATTTTTTAATAAATCAACTTTTCTCTTCTGAGTAATTAAGAATGGATAATTTCTCAATAAATCAATTTTTCTTTTCTGAGTATTTGCCAAGCAATGACGAGTTAACTCGTCTTCCCCAGGTGAAAAGTTAAAGTACCTTCTGTAGATCTATCTTCAAAAAAATCACGATTTTCGATTAGTAAGAAATTGCGAAAAATACGCGCGGGAATACGGTAATTCTTGATTCAATTATAACTTGTTACAAATCAATTCGCTCAGATGAGAACGTGTCGAAGATGAATATAACGATGGAACAATGAATGACTTTTTAATATCATTTTATTTGAATATTAGTAAAATAGTAAAATCGTAAAAAAAAAACAGAATTGACAATTGTGGTTTGCAATTACGAAGAGACGAGTTGTAAAAATCCTGTTCACGTCTTCACGTTATAAAATTACGCTATAAATTATGCAGAAAAAGTGCTATCTACAAATTTCTATGGTCGTTTGTTTCTATTATTTTTATTTTTGCTTAAAATAACTAGCGTTACATTTACAACTGGTGATTTTTACATGGCTGAACACTACGTACAATTTTCAAAAATCTATAGCTGAATATTGCAAGTTTTTGCTATTTAAACGTGTGTAAATGTAAAAAATATTGCTTCTTGATATGATACTTAGGATCACTTGTTGCTTAAAATTTGAGAAAGATTAAAAATTACAAACGTGTAGTAAAAAAGTTGCTGGCAATATTAAAAGTAAGCTTAAATTCATTGAATATATTTTTCAGAAATAAATATAATAAATTTACTATATTATTATTTCACAGAATAATTTTGCGTGGTATTTAATGACTTAAAATATATAAATATATTACTAAACTAAGAAATAATAATACAATTTAACAAGTTCAGAAAGAAAATATAATATCTAATAATAATAATGTTCTTTTTAAACAAAAATATTAGGATATTACAATAAAACTGTGACATAAAAATAAAATTATAATATTTGATAGAAGCATGAACAAATATATGACAGATTTTCAAGTAACGTTAACTCGGTATTCTTATTAAAAATATAAAATGGCGTAGGACTTTGTCATTGGTTCTGAATGTGCTAACTTAGATCAGTGTTTCTCAACTGCTTTTGTGTCATGCTCCACCTAAGCCTTTCTAAAATTCATATAATCACTTATGTAACGTATATATAATTTTTAATATTCAAAAATTGATTTGTTCACTGAAGAAATTTAAATTATAGGTTTTAGGAAGAAATCATTAGGGAATTGTTAAGAAAACACAGTAAATAAATTCTCAAAACATGTAATGAAGAACTGAAATTCAATTGTGAATAATTTTAATGAAAGATTTTTCTCTATTATTTTAATAATTAGTAATTATTTGTTATTTAAATTTAGTGAAATCCTTGTTGCAAAGAGTTATTACCATTAATTTAAACTCTGAACGAGTCCATTTTCGAATTGTCTCTTTTAACAATCAAATTGCTCCACTTTGAGAAACACTGACTTAGACAAAATTGTAGT
The DNA here is from genome assembly GCA_951804975.1 of Anthophora plumipes. Classification (NCBI taxonomy): domain Eukaryota; kingdom Metazoa; phylum Arthropoda; class Insecta; order Hymenoptera; family Apidae; genus Anthophora; species Anthophora plumipes. The sequence goes on along the minus strand of OX638123.1, from coordinate 11,332,514 downwards.
AAACATCAATTTTTTTAACATAATCAATTGCAAAAGTGATTCTCGTCTCTTCGTGACTATAAACCACAATTTTTTCAATATTTCTTTTTATTATTTCACCATTTTATTCATCTTCGTCGACATTTCACGAGCTGAGCGAATAATTCCACGACTCGTAATTCTTCAGCTCCTCGTAATCGATGTTTATTAATTGTTCAATTACTAATTGGTCAATTGAACGTCGAGATATCTGAAAGGGTTCGCTGATCTGTGGTGGAAATCGCGTTTTAGGCGCGAACAATAAAATTCTACAATCGTAGTCTTTCCATTTTTGAATAGTCTAGTGGATCGTATAGATATCATGCTTCGTACGCCATCGTTCTAATGTATCTGTTGGTCCTACGTTAGTTAAACGATTCTAGACAAATATCGATGACAATAATTTCGGGTAATTACTTTCACGTCTGTTGGCGAAACACTTGATCCTGATGATAACGGCGCACTTGATGACGGTAACGTACATATGTATTTTTTAACGTTATTCGATCGCGATCCATATTGAATTTGCGAATGATATTTCAACTGTAGGCGATCTAGAATTCCCCCGGAGATTTTTTATATTTTTCTGAACGGATAAGACGGTTTTTGTCGTGTAGAACGATCGCTCGATTCGTAGGAGACATGAAAGTAAAGTCAGTGTTAATGACGTACCAATCGTAATACTTCTCTTCTTTTTTTCTTAATTTCTCTCTTTTTTCTTTCAGTTACTGTTTCTGTAGCAAATAAATCTAGCTGACAAGCTCGGGAATCCTTCGAAAGAGTATTACAGCCCCTGACGAAAAAATTAGGGTTGCTTCAAAAAATTAGGCAATTTTCAATATCCTTCGCGTTTTCGATGAAATATCAAAGCTTTGACGGAATTTATCTTGCAAACATTTTTTAACTATTCATATATCTCATAATTAGTGTATACAGAATCATTTTTATTAAAAAAAGAATGAAATAATATAGAAATAAAAAAGCAATAAGAATAAGAAGCATAAGTCTGAAGATTCTTTATTGGATTTTGACTTCCAAGTGGAAGACGTGTTAAAAGACGAAATAGCACATTGGTCAATTTTTTCAGAAAAGAGGAAATGCTGTAAAACGTCGAGATGCAAAGAGGTTCCAAAAATAAAATGTTCGAAATGCAATCTATATCTACGTTTAACCCCAAACGTAAACTGTTTTATGAAATTCCATATTTAATTTTTATAGACAGATCTTTAAACGTTGTGAGCTGTTGTTACTTTAAATTTACAAAACGTATTCATTATAATAAAACCGTGGAAACTGTTGAATTCATTGTTAGTCTGTATTTATAGGTTGATTTTTGTTGATTTTACATTAGATACATTTTTCTATACTAACGAACAAAAATTTGAACCCATAATAACGAGGAAAATACATCATTGAGATCTTCACGTATCTGTCTGAAAATAAAATTATAAAACGTTACAAATTGTTCAATTTGTTCTTGAATATTATAAGAAATGTCTCGCGAAGGAAAAGCAATTGTACAAGTTTTCAACTTTCTCTTTTATTTCGTGATTATCGATACTGAAAGTGCAAAACCTAAAAAAGATTTTATGGTTCTAATGTTTCGTCCAGGGGCTGTACAAAGCGTTTCATCGTAATTTTATAACGAAGTACAAAACGATCCTTCAAACGGGTATATAATATTAATCGATGTAACAAATACCTATTGAAAAGAATGGAAATTTGATTATACATTAACACATTCGTGATCGGCAAATTTTTTCCGTTTCTAATACTGAGTACCGGCGAAAATAAGGAAATTTTGAAACTGGTTGTCGCAAACTTGTATCGTTAAAGCAAGGATAAAAATGATCAAATTTGTTTTGAAGTATCAATGTTGCAATTATGTGTTATTTAAAATAGAAAGATTTTTATAATTCGTATAAAAGTGAATGTTTGTAATTAGTGAACCAACTAATTACAAATACTAATCAGGAATAGAATTTAAAATGACGTGAATTCACGTCAGCGGTCGCGAATGTGTTAACTAGTAACTGTAGAAACGATTCTTTTCCTTTTCCGCAGGTAATATATAAATTAGTGTATAAATTGCATAGTAATCGAACTCGCTGCTCCATTGTAATGGATTATATTAATCTATCAATAAGGACTATAATCTAAATAAGGAACTATAGTTTACGTGACGGATGAAACGAAGATTTCTTTCTTTTTTTTTTTTAAGGAAATTATGATCGTAATCTAAAAAAAAAAAAAAAAAAAAGAAGAAGAGGAAGATCGACAGTATCGCGCCATCAACACTAACTTTATAGTTTTCTGAAACTTTCTTCTTGCTCATAGTCAACATTTCTCGTCGTGTATTATAACCAAAAACGAAAAAAAAAAAAAAGAAAAAAAAGAAGAAATATAATAACATGTGCATTAATTAATATAAAGAAGAAGAAACGAGCAAAAGAAATGATAGTCGATCGTGTTTGTTTCTTTATTCATTTATCTTTCTTTTAATTGCAACACTTTGTATAACACGTTCGGAAAAAAATCAGTCGAAAGTTCTTCAAGTATATACGTAAGTACACGTATGTATATTACGAGCTTATAGTAATTTAATATACCGGATGAAAAGGAAAAACAAAAATTTCTCATACCGATAGATGATCGAATAGAAATCATTCAGTAGAGATAAGATCTAATCTTTCCTTAAAAGTATCTTGACGAATTTGATTCTTAATCTACAATTGAAACAACAGACAGCAACACGCATTACACACAAATCGTAAGCTTAATATCTCGTCGATTTTATCCGGAGCTGTATAATGTTTAAAAAAGAAAAAAAAAAGAAAAGAAAATGTGAGGGAAAAGAACTCAGCGTGAGAAAATAAAATATAGATTTTTCTACATTTTATTATTGCGACTGAACGATGCCAAATACACGATTGCGAATTTCTACGATTCTAAAGATCGTCGAGCGCGCGATTTACGAAAAAAAAAAGAGAGAGAAAAGAAAAGCGAAAAGATAAGAAAATAAGAAGTACGTGTATGTAGCTGTTAAACTGTTACTTTTCTCGGGACTGACGAAACTTCAGTATCCACTGAAGTTTTTAGGACAGAATTTTTCAAATTTTCGGGCGGGAAAGAACACTTTTTCTCCTGATATTCGAACCAAAGTGTCCTAGTCTATGGCTCGCGGATAAATTTCTAGTCTCACATCGGTGATTCGAACTTTTACGATTGTTGAAAGGAATAAAAAATGATGGACAGACCGCTCGTATGATAGAACGAACAGAGAAGCAAAGATAGTAGATAGTAGATAATATTTTCATAAAATAACAGCATCAATTCGCTCCTGAGGATCGACAGTGACGTTCTGTTGGCAACCAACAGCACATTATCACTTTGTTTATACGATTATTTATTTAAACTGCCTCGTCTCAGACTATATTAACACATTAACGTCCGGTGACATAGAAATATAATTTTTATTTTCTGTTCCTGAAATTCCGGAGATATATAAATAGGATTTCATGCGCTATGCATGCAATGCCTGTGATATATAAATATATATTACAATATATATGCTAAAAATGATATTTCTTATCGATTAAACTAATACTGCGTGCTTTGATCATATTCAAAGTAAAAGAAAGTAATTTCATCCTCATTCTTTTTTTTTTTTTTTGTAGGAATATTCTTAAACCTTTTGTCTGCAAAGCACATATATCAGACTAGAAACAAATTTTCTTCTTTATTATTAATTCTTAGTTTTCCTTGTACATGATCGCTACTTATTAGTTTCATTTTTCTATCTCATAAATTGTCTGTAAAATTAACATTACATTAACGTTCAGATAGACACAAACGTGTCAGACAGTTTGGCTATAGTTACCCAAAAGGTTTCACTTAAAGCTTCATAAATAAGTATTCGATATTTCGAAAATTACAACCGTATTTGTATAGCGATGGAAAACATTTAACACGTTAAACGCCACGCTAATTTCGATCGACTTTTCGTTCAACCGTTCAGTGTCGAAAATTTCGTAAAGAATGTTACGAGAAATTTAACGAAAAAAAGTTGTAACGTCATTAACATCTACAAAGGAAAGACGTATCTGTGTTTCAATTGTCTTAACGAAACCTACTGATGAATGATAAGAAATTATTTTCTATATCTGATGCTGTTAGTCTTCGAGAATTCCGCTTGAACGAAAAATCTAGTGTCAGTCCGCAGGGACTGACATGGCGCTTAAGGTGTTAAATATGCCAGCTACACGCATCAATTCTCGCTCAAACAGCCCGGACTGTAATGTGTTAATCCCAGGATTTTTCACGATCTCTAGCCATCTTCAAAGTTTGCAACATTAGCCACGAAACTCAGCCCGTGTAACTTAGAGAAGGATAGTTCTATTAGAAAAGTTGGAAAAATGTCTCATGAAACGTTGAAGCTAAACGAGAAAACAGTTCGTTCAAATATTCAACTCGACAGATCGTTGAAAAGATGCCTCGATTCTGTTGCTACTTTCTATCAAAAATTTCCTCGTTTTTCAACTCAACTGTTGAAATTTTTCCATCAGATTCATTTCCGTTCCTTGCCATGAATCATTTTGGCAAAGAAAAATCGTTCGAAAAACGACGAAAGCTTGAATCACACATACACACACACATACATACGTAAGATACACACGTGCACATACACAGGCTTGTGTAAATTCATTTGATAAACACGCCTTTGGTAATCTATACGGTCTTCCCATCGATGTTTTATCATTTCCTCGTTGAATGGATTATTCGTTTGTAACGAAGAGAAGATGAGCGGTCAGAGTAACAGCCACGACGACGAGATTTCTATTGCGAATCTTTTTGTAGATGGTGGAAGGTTAGTTTTATCCGTGGTAGGTTTGGTTTTACGCCTAGTGTAATGCGAGTGATATCTAAGGATTGAAAGGGAGAGCGAGAGAGAGAGAGAGAATGAGAGAGTGAAGAGGAGAGAGTGGACGATAAAGAGAGAGAGAGAGAGAGAGAGTATGTTGAAAGTGAAAAAAAAACGCTTACCTACCTATGATAATGTATTACCAAACGTTTCATTTGTATCGGCGATATATGACGAAAGGTATCGAGCGTAGACGAATTTAGCGTAGATAGGTTTCGTACTTCGTATTTAATGAACATTATTGAATCATTATATATCAAGTATCACATGTATTGGAGCCGAAGAGGACAATGGAAATAAATAATTGTAACCAAAAGGTTGGGAAATTTTTTCGATATTTTCTTCGTCTCGTTTAACCCTTTACGGATCATCGACGTAAATATACGTTCAAGGTGAATCGTAAATACAGTCTGATGATATATGGGTTTGAAGAAACATTGAGATCTTTACACTGCATTCAACTTCGAACCGTTATGTCCAGAAAGGGTTAAGACATTTTTGAAGTTTTCTTTTTATATAGGAACTTCAATGTTTGTTTGAAAATCACGCTAGTTTTCTACTTGGAGGAGTAAAAGTAGAAGGATGACAAAGAAGAAATGAGAAAGTTAAGAACACTAGTATTCATTTAGTGTTGTGACACTTGTAGAATGTGAAGTGAAAAGTACTGAAATCTAGTGAAATCTTTTGGAACCTATGGAAATCTACTGAATTTTACTAGAATTTTAGTAAATTCTATTGAAATGTGTTCAATTATACTAAAATCTACTGCAGTCTATAGAAATTTATTGAAATCTATTACATATTTACTGCAATCTACTGAAATATGCTGAATTTTGCTAAAATTTATTGCATTTCATTGAAATTTATGGTTCTCTACTAAAATTTACTGAAATATGCTAGATTTTATTAAAATATACTGTACTCTATTGATATGTGTTGAAATCTACTAAATTCTATAAAAAGAGTCCAGCAGAATAAGCATAGGCAAACAGGCTCCAGGTCATTTTTCATTTTTGTTTTTGTTGGCTGCCAAACAATGCTTTTTACCTGAAAAACCATTCTCCAAAATATCAAATTGCTATTCCTTTGTTTAAGGGTGATAAGGGGTATAAAAACCTTAAACTGTTTTATTTATTTTCTCAGTTATTACTTAAGCTATTTAAATAAAAACAGTATGTAAAAGAGTTACAGACCAACTTTACTTGAGATATTTTTTTCAGACTTATAGATCAATTATTAAGGGTAGAACAAAAATTATTCTTTGCGATTGGTTTTTATAAATGACCCTTAGAGTGAATACCTTACAAAAAATCATAAATAATGGTATGATAATTGAGAATGATAAATATCCGTTAAATTAATTTAATTATAAATATAAGACAACGATCAACGATATTTATTTTAGACATATCAAGCGGTATCTTATTGCAGAATAATAATTATGCAATTATAGTACTAACATGTAATTAAAAGAACTCTGTATGCAAATGAAATAAATGTGAAAAGTTCTATGTGTCCAAATTATTTGCAAAATGAATTAATAGTTAACACTAGGTTTACGAGACGCGTCAATTTGACGCATTCGGAATTTTTACGAGCGAAATTATAAAAAAAATTTGCTATTATTTTCCAGCAACTCTTTCTTGCTTTTATAAATGCAACGATACGAAAATATATCCGAATTTGTAAGTGTGTTAACAATATACAATTAAATTGTCTCTAATAAATCGATTTGTTGTAGGAAAAATTCAGTAATTTGTTTATTTAAGAAAAGCCCATAACCATAGCGTTAATATTCAAAAATTGATACAAACTAAGCTCTATTGTAAGATGATTATATGATATCAACGTTCAGCGCTAGATGGTGGAATGTATACTGTTAAGTATATTTCGCCCTCTGGTGGTGATTTTCTGGTACTACGTGAATGGGGTAAATCAGGAGTTGATTTCTAGAAGTTAGTAATAGTACTTCTACGTTAGATGGCGCCACACACACTAGCAGATTTTGCACGCTGGTTCGATACCATAATTTATCAATAGATGGCGCCACTAACTTAATTTACTGAATTTACCAAGAAATGACTAATTTTAATTAAATTTAAGTTTATTAAATTGATTAAACTTACCAAATTTACTAAGTTGACTAATTTTAACTATATTTAATAAATTTACTTATTTTACTAATTTTAGCTAAGATTACTAAATGCGCTAAATTTAATTAAATCTATTGAACTTACTAAATTTACTAAATTGGTTAATTTTAACTGAGTATATTAAATTTACTGTGTTGATTAAGCTTACTAAATTTACTGAATTAAGCGATTTTAATTAAATTGACTAATTTTAACTAAATTTACTAATTTTACTGCATGGACCAGTTTCAAAATAGGTTTACTAAATTTGACTGAAGTTACTGAATTTAGTTCGATTTACTAAATTTATTAAGCTTACTAAACTTACTAAATTGGCTAATTTTAACTGAACATATTAAATTTGTTAAATTGGCTAATTTTAACCGAATATATTGAATTTACTATGTTGGCTAAGCTTACTAACTTTACTAAATTGACGAATTTTGTATTAAATTGTCTAATTTTAACAAAATGTAACTAATTTAATTGAAAACAAGCTACAGTTACGATACAGGAATATCAATTTTAGTATAAAGCTAGACTTACTAAATTTGCATTGCAGACACAACTTGTCTGATATTTCTTACTCCAATCGAAGACACGCGAATAATCTCATCAGTGATATTTCATTGCATGAAATACTATTATTATATTTCCCTGCTATAATAACACCGATCGCACGCGATTCACACTCCGCGCATCGATTTCTATTCGAAATGACCGTAAAATGTTTCTTTTCCTGTCGGTTGCGGCGATTTCGTGATTCGTTTTACGCACCGCGATCTACGACTTCCTATTTTTTTCTTTTCCATCCTCGATATTCCCTTTTTCGAACGCAAGAAAGAACGGAGATAGACTATATAACGATTTCCGGTCTACCGAGTGAACGAGCAGCGTTCCCATAACCTTCATATAGAGAAATCTTGCTCACCAATAGGATTTAGAATGATTTAATAGGCGGCATCAATCTTTTCTCACAAAATTTATCGACACTTCAATTCGCATAAGCGAAATCTTTTCTTCCTAGCGTCGTCCATTTTGTTAAGGAAGAACTCTCGTATTATATCGTCAGTAACAAAATTTTCTTCAATTTGTCAGATGATACTTCCACGGTCTCGTAATAATAGTAACAAGTGTTGTAAGTTATGTTTCATGACATCTGTCATTTGTTTTGACACATTTTTCAATTTTTAGGTTAACTAGGAAAACATCAGACGAGACATGTAATGTTTAAAAAGGCGGTAGCCTATCAGGAAAGGTTCTTCTTTTTTTTTTACAAAATCTACAACTGGGAATTTCGATTTTAAGGAAAATAAGGAAACAAAGCTTTTGATAAAATGGAATTTTTCAATTCCCTGAAAAACGACGGAAACTTGTAAAATTACAAAATACATATACCTTACAGAACAAACGAAAATACATTGAAGTATGAAATTAGTTTATTTACTTAAAAATCGACACGAATTTTCCAAACAACCAAATCTTTTCTTTTGCTACTATTATTATGGGACAACTTAAATTCACCAACTGCTACTATTATTATGGGACAGAGGGGAGTATCTAAGCAAATTTAACGAAAGATTATAGAAAAATACATTTTCTGACTGTGTCAAGTGAGATCACGCTAATTAGTATCGCGTAAGTGGAAAAATGGGCGTATACAGCGTCATACGAACTTCCACTGTAATTTAAAAGCAACTTGTTCATCGAAAGCAATATTGTGAATGGCTGAGCGAACAGTAAACAGGGGAAGGTCATCTTCCAGTTTCCTTTCTTCGTCTCGGTGACATTTACACCTCGAAAGTCGGTGTTCAATTCCACTTGAATCGCAGCCGCAACAATAGAGGCGGCATACAGGAAGCAAAAGGATTTGCTGTGACCGCATCACCATTTTTCCGTGGCTACGGCAACAGCCACAAAAGCGCCGCCATCTTGATTTACTGCCAGCAATTGTCAATGGGCTCGATTGTTGAGAAACTCTATGTGTCCCTCCGTTGAAAGGTTTCGATAAATAGGAAGGATGCTTCTTAGTTATGGCTACTTCGTTCTTTTCGCCTGCGTGTGGTCCACTATCGTGGAAAACAGCTCGTCAAACCGTGTTAATTACATGTGGTCAATGTGATTTTTCTCATGAGAAACATTTACAACGATTCTTATTTTCTTTTTTCTTCTTCTTCTCATCTTTTCCATGCAGAATTCAAACTTTCAATCAGGTTTCGTAAATTTGACGTGATAATGCTTCTTATAAGTATTTACTTAATAATCTGTAGTATTATCTTCTTGTAGGTATTAATAAAAGTATTTGTAGTATTATACTATCTGTGACTTTTGATTTATGAGCGTGTAAGTGATACTATAAATCTTAGAATTACTAATCGTTATAATTCAATTTAACCTGTAGTAATTTATTATATGGATACAAATTTATATTTAGTAGCTATAATCTGCAAACATGTCATCGATAGATTTTTATTTATAGTGTCACGTTAAGTGTATCGTGTATGGTGAACAGTATAACGTGCATTGTATAATACAATTATGAGGAACAATAGTTACAGTATTTGGTTAATTACAATTGTGTAATGATACGTTGGAAAACCTTCGGAAAAATTGAATAAAGAGAGTATGGTTATGTATGGGAGAATGTGAATCTCACTTTCAGTGTTTTATTGATTAAATTAATCTTCGAATGCTGTTTTTCTCGAAAACGAAGCTTCAAATTCGAAGGTGGAATACATTATTGAAATCTTTTGTTAAGCTTATGAAAATCTAGTAAATTCGACTGAAATCTGATTTATTTTATTAATATTTATTGAAATTTCTAGTCAAGTTTACAGAAATCTAGCGAATTCTATAGAAATCTATTTTATTTTACTAATATTCATGGAAACATTTTGAAACTTGTGAGAATCTACTGAATTCTATTAACATCTGCTTCATTGTACTAATATTTATTGAAATCCCTTGAAGCTTATACAAATCTACTGAAATCTAGTAAATTCTACTAAAATCTACTTTATTCTAAAAATATTTATCGAGATCTAGTAAATTCTACTAAAATCTATTTTATTCTGAAAATATTTATCGAAATTTCTTGTCCAGCTTATTGAAATCTATCGAAATTTTTTGAAGCTTGTGGAAATCTACTGAGATCTAGTGAATTTTACTAACTTCTATTTTATTCTATGAATATTTCTGAAAATCTTTTGTCAAATTTCCTAAAATCTACTAAAATCTACAAAAATCTGCTTACAAAATATAAAACAAGCTTCCTTATAATTACAAGATTAATATAATATCATTTAACTCGCAGAAATCATTACAAAACGACTAATCGATTCTCATATAAATAATAAGTAATAAAATGCAAATTTAAACATTAAAGATGGTCAAAGACGCGTTTATACTATTTATTTCTTCCTTTCAAATTCGTTCGATTCTTTGTCTTTGAACCACTTAATCTATACAAGATTGCAAACTGGTGAAAAATATCAGCAACATGTGCAAGCTTTTGCAATGATAAGGGCTGCAGTTAAAGTGTCAAATAAAAACAAAAATTGCCTCTTTTCCTAAGCATCCATTACGCCAGGGGTGGCCAACCTTTTGCATTTTATTCGCCAATATTTTCACAGACGAGTTTAGATGCGCCATAGAACTCTAGCACTCTTTATACCTTCTTACATTTATGGTTAACCCTATAATGGTTAGCCCTATAACAACGAGTTGGACCCATAGATTTTGGCTGAGATTCGACAAAAACAATTATATTAATACCAAACATTATTTTCAATTCTAACTTTTCTTTCAATTCATAAAACCGAGGATTGTCAATTGTAATTAATTTATAATACAATAGCGTTTCGTATGTAAGATGGTACTAAAATGATAAGTAGCTGATCGTAGATACATTATGAGGAAAAGAAATGACAGGTTAAGGGGTTAAGGGTTAAAAAATAGAGATAAGGATAGGATAGATGTTATCTTTCTCTTTCATGTAACTTCTTTCATTGGTTGCATGGTCCACAGACCATAGATTCGACTTTATGATCAAAACCCACAATATAAAAATACATATAAACGCAAAGATGTAACGAGCCACGGTTTAGCTACTCCTGAATTATTGATTATTCGCCGCCTGAAACAGAAATCGAAGCAAAATCTTCTTCATCGAACAGATTAAAATTTGTTCCAAATTCGATTCGGAAAATCGACACACGAGGTGCATAAAACAGGTTCGACCATCAAGCCTCAGTACCAAGTCCTATTTCCACAGGGCAGCGTAGATTTGATTCGTGGCTCGCGTCAAGATGCAAAGCATTAAATAACAACGTCGCGGTGTGATAGATGGGTCGCATGCCGATCGTTCTTCTCGAGGAAGAGGGGCGGTGAAGGGTGAGAAGGAGCGTCAGAGAGTGAGGGAGGTGGGAGGAGGGCCCATTAAAGCGTGTGGGCCTAAGTCTTTCAGAGTTGGCTCGCTTTTACAGCCGCGAGGCCCGGTATGGAAAGCGCGAGAGTGAGAGAGGCAGGCCGCGCGAGCGACGGACCAAACAGACGAGAGGAGAATGGAAAGAGCGAGGCGAAGCTTTGCGCCGTGAGCCTTCGAGAGCTTGGCCCGCAGTTAATTGCCAGCATTTAATGAGCGCTCTTTGACGCGCCGCGCGAACCGCCGTTGTAACACTCGTAATGGCCGGTGCTTTTCTGACAACTGTTCCCTTCTCTCTCTCTCTCTCTCTCTCTCTCTCTCTCTCTCTCCTCTCCCACTTTCTCACTCTGTCTCTCTCTCTTTCTCTATATTTCTCCCCTCTCGCGAATAACACCTATGTATACCAGTTTCTCAGGCTGCCAATGTACTTACATACGTTTCTCTTCGCGTTTTGCCTATACGCGACCTGCGCGGCCGGTCAAATGAAAATGGCCGCGTATTATCGAGCCACGCTTATGTACTACACTTACTTACTCACTCACTTGGCTGGACTGTTTCGAAGAAAGAGCCGGATGCGGTGGTATCGACGAAAACCACTTTAACGATTGACATATTAGCCGGGCAGGATGATGGAGAGAGAAAGAGGGACGACGGATAGCAGAAGAAGTCATTCCGAAGATCCAGCCAGGCACAACTGCACCGTCTTGTTAAATCTCTTTCTCTTTGAACCATGCTCACACTCGTTCTCAGCTCTGTCACCGTTCACTGGCCAGAGGGATTTTTTCTTTTTTGTTTTCTTTGACAGACGCGTTACGCTTAATTGTAATCACTGAGATGGGAGAGGAGTTCCGGTTTCGAATAGCGTGGATATCTTGGGAGAGTAGCAATCGAAGGTGAGGATTTTTGGTTTGGGAAAAGGAAGAGCGAGGACCATTCTTAGTTTAGAGTGCGATATACGCTCTCAGATAAAAATATAGCACGCGTGTGCTATTTTTAATTTCTCATGTTGTAATAATTGATAGGTTGAAAGTAGTGTTTAAGCAGTTAACTGCGTTAATTAAGTAGTATCTAAGCAGTTAATTGCCATTTTTTAAGCAGTTAACTGCGTTAATTACAAAAAAATACTCGAAGTAGCATTGGATTCTAAAAAAAGCACGAAAAATTGAAGGCAATGAACATACGTGGAATAATACAAATTGACGAATTTTCTATTCTTCGGGATTGAATTTCTAAGTGACATTCCCGAAAAATGCACACGATTTGCAACCACACTGAAATCAATTGAATTTTAACAAATTCTATTTATTTCTTTCATTTTTCTTATTTATGAATTTTATTATTTTTCGACAACTTTTATGTCTTTAATAACAATGACCTTTTCAATAAAGAATTGCTCATTTTTTATCGAATAAAAATGTAATTCTACCTCATTTTGCTCTACTTTGATCGCCACGCTTAACGTATTAAGAAATTACATGCAAACGATCATAAGCCTCGTATTAAAAAATAATAGTCTCCATATTCACACACATTTAAATATTAAACACTTGATGTATTCAACTACAGACTTTTGGAACTTATATACAGCGTTCAGCTGAGCATCTCGCTCGACAATCGCTAGTCGCGAATATGTTAATAGTACATCACAGATATTTTTGTATTATAAAAGAAGAAAGAACATATTTAGGTGACTTGCTTCGACTGAGACACCTTGTAAGTATGACTTGTAATGTATCAATGTAAAATAGAATGACAATTTCTTTTACTACAGAAGAAAACACGACAACATTCGTACACGTCGATGCTTTAAAATCGATGCTAGTTTGTCGTCGATAGTGTTACATTCTCTTGGGACATAGTTCTTTATTGAAATATCTGGAATCTCAAGGAATTGTGAACGGGTTACCCTGTTGGTGGATATAATTCCCAAAGGATGATGATCCCACCTAATTGTTGTCCACTCACCCCTTTTCTCGCGACAAGGCACAACTCGTTCGTCCCTTTTCTCCGAGGCCAAGCCCCGAATAGTGACCAAACCAACACTATTACTCATGCATTGACGTATTTTGACAAGTCTCTCGGTGTCGCATAGTAGAGACAGTTTACCCTCCTACTGGCGCGGCCATAGTTCTGAACAATTTGCTCGCGTGAGCCTGGTGGGCGTGATTCTAACGACGATTAATTATAAGAAAAGCAGAATTTTTCGAAAAGGTACAAATCGCCTATACTGCGCTTAACTTCGATGAATTGCTGCGTTTTAGTTAGAAATAGCTATTAAATTCACGTTTATTGAATCATTTCAAAGATAGTATCAGGCTACAGTCAATATCATAAAAGCATAGACACGATATCTCTGTGAAAATTAGTTTGTTCTGTAAAAAATTGTATGCAGATAGAAAATGCATTTAAAAGATTGATACGAGTTTAATTAACCAGATCTTTTTGCAAAGCGCGCACCAGTGTGTGTTACTGCTTACGAGTTAGCTCTCAGAAAGTTATGAATCCAACTGAAATTATTTATCATTTTTATTTGCTTGTTTCATTTCGTCTTGACCTTTAAACATTTTAAACATATTAAAATTTACGAATATAATTTAGTTTTCGCCAAAATTACAATTTAAATATCAAATTGTACCAAAATTTTACGCATGGCGGATATAATGACGCCAAATTCTGCCACGTTTCACTGTTGCACTTTTTACATTTTTTTTAGCAATTTAATGGCAATTCCTTGGAGGCCCAAAGTTGCATAAAAGTTTCGTAACACAAAAATTAGCGAGCGAAAAATATTTTCGACAGCAACTACATATTTTTCTTATACACTTTTACAAGTAATAAATAATTCTGTGTATAACAATTGCTTTGTTTCTCTACTTGAGACTTAATGAGTTGAACAGTAATTTAATAGAAAATTAAAGTTCTCTACAATTATTTTTATTTATCATATTATTATCTTGTTCGAAGTATTATTTAAATTGCATATTTCTTTATTCTGCGCCATCTATCTAATCTATAATTCATTAATAATATGTATTGCAAATTGTATAAGTAAATTCTTAAAGGAAGAGTATTTTTACGACATAATTTTGACAACGAAGTGGAATCTGTTACAACAAATAAAGTTGCACATTTCGAAATGTACTTCAGATGTTCGCTAAATATTTGAGCAGTATACAATTCTTTGAACATGTCCTGTTTTACATGGATTCGCAAAATACGAATCCTAGAGACTTTCTTTGAAAAGTCTTGGCGAATGATTCCCGGCAGACCGATTGATCATTCGAACTGCAGGTGCTTGGAAGTATTGTCAGGTTTTGGATTAGTTCTTTACGAGAACTCGAGGTAGATCTCAGAAGTTGCTCTTGGGACCAAGTTTCCAAATTGAAAGATCTCTCTGTTCACCAGTGATGGAACTAGCTCCTGAGAGTTCCATTCTAATCGTTTCCTATTCGACTAAATTGCCTGTTTTGTCTCGATATCGACTGTCAGGAGGTTTCCAAGCTCTTCTATAATTTGTAACCTCACGAGAGTTCGAGATCGTTTTATCATCGTGGAATTTTATTTGAAAACCTTCTGCAGAAATTTATAAATCACCGTTTATTGGTCTTCTAGTAGCAGTTGATGAATTTAATTTATCCCATAATAACAGCAGCAAAAGAAAATAAATATAGAGCGCAACATTTATTATCAAAAAATTAGATCAAATTAAACAATATATTAAAAATACTACTCCTAATTTTTATTTTGAGTGTTCAGATGGATTCTGGAGTTTTCAATAATTTCATTACTGCATTTTAAACTTGTAGGTAGGATCCCTTGGCTGCGAAGACAAAATTCTACGCGGTTTTTCTTATTCTTTTCTGTAAGAAAGGGTTTGATGGTGTTTGAAACTCGTTTTATGGATTTTCCTTTTTTCAAAATTCGGAATAACGTAGATTTGGGAACTTCAATGCTGATCTTATGGTGCCTCTTCTGCTAAGAGGAATATGTCCAAGTTTTTCAAGTTTTTCTCCATAATCTTTGCATTTACGTCCACAATTTTGTTTTTTCAAAGAATCAACATTAGCACAAAATTCACCTTGACAATTATTTTCAGAAGCTCGTTTCCAAATTCTTGATACGGTCATTCTGTTGCACTTCAATTGTTTCGCAGCTAACATAATTACACCTTTCTGCAATTTTTCGTTTCTCTTTTAATTCATCAAGAACTGGACAATCGCAACTCGATCTTTGCATGAAAACTCTTTTTTTTCATCTTACTTTTACAACGCGTTGATATTCAACTGAAATAGGACAATTGATTTCGATCAGCGGATGAAATTAGAAAAATAGTTAGAATTCGTAATAATTAGGTTCACCTAAAAATTGAAAGATGTGTCAAAAAGAATGACAGATATCATGAAACGTTGATTTTGATCGAAGGCTCCGCAATTTAGCGCTACAACATAACTTGCAGCTACGTTTGCCAATAATTTCCATTTAAATATTCACTTGCTACTATTATTATGAGACAGAAGAAGTAACATATAAATAGGATTTATACCGAACTTATCACCACAAGTCCTACTCGTAACATTCCTATTTGTTCCAAAACAGTGACCACAATTCTGACTCGTGATATTCATCGTAGACTCAAAATTCTGATCACGAGTGAAACTCGTTAATTAAGACAGAACTACAGTATACAGAAGTATATTAAACTCGACACGAGTAATGTTGATTAATAGTTCGTAAATAATCCGAATTTTCGAACAGCATCCTCGTACGAATCTAAACGAATTGTGTATTATTATTAATTCATACCGAGAGTTCCAACAGATACTTTCGTAATCACTTCGAGAAGCATGAAACAGTTTACTGTTCGAACAGGAAGCGTAGCGAAACCACGGTTGGATAAAAATTAGGGGAGGTGCCGAACCAATTAATCTGAAGGACGGATGCAACACGATTTCACTTTAATCAGGAGCCGAGACTGAAGAGAGGCCCTCTCGTGTAACAGGCATTTTACGTGAAATTTATGTACCCTCTACTCGAAGAAGCAAAGAACGAAGCGCGGAGAGTCGACGATCGGACACGCTGTTGCACACTGCTGCTCGTCATTAGAGGGATAATGCATATCTTAATGATTACGAAACGAAACACTGACACGAAGCTGGATACGTAAGTGCGCCGGGTGAATGGCGACGAAGGCCTACGACTGAGGCCCATCCACAATCTTGTAACCGTCCCACGCTTCTGCAATCAGCTCCCCATAAACTACAATCACGACACGTGCTACCCCTCCGGTGTATCATGCGCTCCCTTGTAAACAGGCGATAGATGCGAAGGATTAAATCCCCAGGAAGATGAATTCAGTACTCTCGTCTGTCCAGTAAGGATGGTCACTTTGCGGTAAAGTAATTAACTGTGATCTAGTAGAATTTCAATAATCTAATCAGATAGCTGTGATCAAATACTTGTAGTATCACTGTGTCACCAACTTTACTAGAAAGAAGTAAACTGGACGAATTTTGTTATTACATTTACCAAATTTAGTGGTGATTATAATATCCGGCAAATATACATAATCACTGGATTAATCAAATTTATCGTAAGATATATTTGTTAAGACAGGAAAGTATATTTTATCATAATCGAAAACATGAAGTACATAATTTTTTTCATCTGTTTATGATAATTTGATCACCCACTGTACTTTGAATGCAAAATTATGTAAGAAATTTCATAATGGACAAAAAGTGCTTGATATTAATACATTAGTGTTCGAGGATATTAAATTGTCGACACGAATGTTACTATAAACTTTTATTACCACTGAATATTGATGCATATTACACTTCTTTACGTTTTCACGTGACCATAGGTGTATATTAAACAGCATACGAATATTCGTTTAATTTTCTTTCGATTCTTTAACTATGTTATGTTAATCTTCCGCTGTAGATTCTCGTATAATCGCGAGACATAAAATACAAATCGCCAATTAATTAAATCCTCGATTAAACCAGCTATGCATCGATAACGATGGTAAAATATCGCTTCGTCTCTAACTAAATACAACTACATCGAATATCACGAAGGAAATAGAAAAAGAAAAGACAATTAACCGTGTACAATTAATTTCACAGATATAATTACACTTCAATTTTATCATCTCACATTTAAATATTAAAATATCGTACACAGTTTATTTTACATCCTAGTAATCGTTTTTATTTCTTTATTCCTTTCAAAAGTCGTGTAAAAAAAGAATGTAACATTCAACCTTTCCTTTTGATTTAATTATATTTAATCTTAGTATACTAATTGATCTTGTACTTATAGACGATAAGTAATCGAGCGTTAAATCGAGCTGTTGTCACGTCACACGTATTGATACGCTATTAGCAGGACAATATTAATGAACAGACGAATGAAAATAAAGTTGTAAATAGGAGGGCAGAAGGTTCACGTATTAACTTGGCTGTAAGGTCTATTGTGTTGGATTATGACGCTCGTCTGGACGATTCCAGCTTGCTTTTCGGCTAATCTCCAAGGTGATTGCACGCGAATCAGAGAAGATGCCTTTGTCGCAGCGGGGAATCAGCTCGGAGCACTTAATGCTAAAAGGAAGGATGAAGAAGATTGATCGTTGACGAGTTAAAATGTGTCACGTGATCTTTTCAAATTTTTACTAGCCTTTGTATCGCATCAAAGAGTTCGCAAGAAACGGTGAAAAAAGTTGAAGTCCGTGGGTCACTTTTTAAATGTTCCGTAATAAAAATCGAATAAATTGTGACTATCGTATTCGTTCAAGCGAGAGACGCACGTTTGTGTCTTATAGAAGCAGGTACGAGTTGATTTAAGAATTTAACGAAGTTCCGCTGAAATATGGGAGAAGTTATTAATAAGAATGTACAATAACTCTAATTAATATTCGAAATATTTTATAAAATAGAATAACCTTTTTTAAATCGAACTAATCGACTTGAAATCTCTTCTTTTTTTTTGAGAAGTTTACTAGGCGACGTGTGAAACAAATATTTGAGAAAATTGCAATTGATTAAAATTCTAAAAAGAAATAGCAGAGGTCGCTTTCTACAATTTTTAATGAAAATTTAAAAAATATACTTTGTAGACTAATTGCAATCTTCTTAAAAATTTGTTTGCATTTAATCTAATAAGTCGTTGTAATTTTCCAAAAATAGAAAGTGACTCAAATCGTTTTGCTCGATATTAGAAAAATGTTTGTAGTTAAAGGGAATATTAGTAAAAGTTGTATTTTGTCGAATAAGATGGTGGTATTTAAATCTCTGTGATAGAGTCATTTCATCTAACGTGAAAAATCACGAAGTATACTTGTGATGAATAAACAGAGATAAAGTATTTTTATCACAGAGAAACAAGTCTAGCTTAACATGTACAAATAATTTTTTACTCTTTGCACTCCACTGGCGTCGCTAGAGAAGTATTTGTAATACAGATCGCAATTCCTTTCAAATTTTATTCGTATTGGGTGCAGAAATAAATTCTTTTCGATTAGATTCACCTAATTACTATTTAGGTTTTCGCAGGGTGGTAGAAAAATCTTTCACAATAATGGAAATCTTTTCATTCTTTTCTAAATCAATCTTTGATTATACTTGAAAGTTAAAAAGAAACATTTTTCTACTCGTAATAAAACAAATTAACGAAATAAATGAAAAATAAAGAAATATCATAAACATGTGTAATATTTTCTTTTGAAAACGAAACTTTCAAAGGAAACTAATATCTCAAAGAAGAAACAGCAGTGTGATGATAAAATTGAACGTATTTGCAAAAAAATTGATGAATATACGTGATGATTGCTAATATATCTAAATTGTTTATAAATTAAATGAAATTAAAGAAAAATTTTAAAGAAAATACGTGTGTTGGAAATAGTTGTATGAAAAATGTCCGTAAACCTGTACGAAACATGAAACAAGAACACGCAAATATATGATAAATTACTTTATCATATTTAAATATTAGATATATGCTTTAAAAAAGTTGATAAAATGTATAAAGAATTATAAACAAGAAGAGGGAGAAGTAGGACAATTACACAATGGTTGATTTTCCTTTTTTACATTCGTTGTAGCATATTCATCAATTTTACGAGTCACAATTTAAAAAAGAAAACTGTTCGTTATCATAGAGGACCACACTGTTTCGAAGAGAAAAGTTTTGGCTACTTTTAAATCGTATAAATCATAAAAATAATATTTGGATATATTTAAATCGCGACAATTTTTTGTCAAATAATTGTAAGTGTGAAAAACAAAACAAAAAATATCGCCACTCATCCTGTAAGTACATATTGTCTATTTTATTAAACGCGACAGACTGTCTGCCTCAATTAATCTTGAAAATGTAAATGTTGCATTCTGACGTTAAATCCAATGAACATAAAATATAGCAAAAAGTTCATTTGACTTCAGAATGTACTTAAAGTATCTTAAATAGGTACTACAGAACATTTTACAGCACATAATCTTCGTTCCTTTATTGATCGTTGTAATATGTAGCTTTTCGTTTTATAGACAAGTGGCTCGTGAGTATAGTTGATTCACTGGAAGATCGTTCGCATACCTCGTCGAAACGTTGTGTAATTACAGTTCTATGTAGGATTGTTTATAGAATTCGATGATTCCGTCGGTAAAATTCGAAAATTTCAAAATAATATATAAAGGTATCGAAAATTTAAAAATAAAAATATATAAAAGTATCGAAAAGTTCAGAATAAAAATATATAAAAGTATCGAAAATTTAAAAATAAAAATATATAGAAGTATCGAAAATTTAAAAATAGAAATATATAAAAGTATCGAAAATTTAAAAATAGAAATATATAAAGGTATCGAAAGTTTAAAAACAGAAATATATAAAAGTATCGAAAATTTAAAAATAGAAATATATAAAAGTATCGAAAATTTAAAAATAAGAATATATAAAAGTATCGAAAAGTTCAGAATAAAAATATATAAAGGTATCGAAAGTTTAAAAATAGAAATATATAAAAGTATCGAAAATTTAAAAATAAGAATATATAAAAGTATCGAAAATTTAAAAATAAAAATATATTCAAGTATCGAAAACTTAAAAATAAAAATATATAAAAGTATCGACAAGTTCAGAATAAGAATATATAAAGGTATCGAAAATTTAAAAATAAGAATATATAAAGGTATCGAAAATTAAAAAATAAAAATATATAAAAGTATCCAAAGTTTAAAAATAAAAGTATATAAAGGTATCGAAAATTTACAAATAAAAATATATAGGTACATACATTGATGAATTATCTACGAATTTTGTTTGAAAGTAGATGAAGAAGTAAGACGTTACAACATGGCGCATAGAGGAATGGTGAATAATTATAATTTTTGAACGTATCGCAAATGAAACGATGGACAAACGATCGTTCGGATTTCGCGATTCAATTAAACGCACGATTAATCGGCAAACGTAATTAACTTTAATTAACGATGCTAATAAAATCACAGATAGAAGAGTGAGTATGTATGAAACAGACATTTCTGAGTTTTATACGATCTCATTGATCGGATCACGCGATGCGGCTTTTATCAGTGTTATATCGCCCGAGTTCATGATAAATATCCTCAAGATTGATGAATCTGAAGATTCTACTGATTAAATAGAAGCTGAAGTGACTAATTCTTCAATTAATCTGTGCTCTATTCCATTATTGCATTGAAAAATTGCGATTTTATGTAATGAAAAAAATATTGATCAATTTTATAACTGAACAGGAAAGAGAGATTTAGATAATTCAATTTACACACTCAGTGCTCTTAAATAAATTGACACAATCGAGAGTATCGTATTCTATAGGATAATTTATAGGAAATTATTGCAATATTGAAGTAGAATAATAATTAATTATTCAGTATATCAACGTATATAAGAAAAACAATCTTAAGAAGAGAATTGTAAAATAATTAGGATAATTGAAAATCTAATTGAAGCATTGCGTAACCAATTTTCAGGGAATTATACAAATTTAGTGAAAATATTAAGTTTTATGTATTACATCTGTGATAAAAATAACTGATTACAGTTTCTATTAAAAAACAGCCTCACATGGTAATAATCGATGCAAATTATGCATTATTTATTTTATAATATTAATGTGTACAAGTTCTTAAAAATAGTTTTATTTATAATTATACAGTTTCCATTTTTCAAACAATGACAATGTTAATGTATACAACCTTTGAAAAGTAATGATTTTATTTATAAATATTCAGTTTCTTCTTTTTAAACAATTGCAAAATTAATGTATGCAACTTTTAAAAAATAACGATTCTATTTATAGTTATCCAATTTCTATTTTGCAAACAATTGCTATATTAACATATACAAGCTTTTAAGAATAATAAATAAAATTATTATAAAGCTAAATTGTTTATATATATAATTATAAAATATAAATTGTCTAATAATAAAACCTGTGACAACTAATAAAAGTTTTATTCGGAAATTAAAATAAATAAAGCTAATTTAGTGCCAGCAACAGTAGTTAAATTAATTTTATAAATCAATTCAAAAAATGTTTTAATTATATAAAAATGAGTTTTTTAATTATACAATTAATTTTTAAGCGAAATATAAAAAAATTATAAAATATTCTTCTTACAGAAATATTCTCAGAGCACAGAAAGTTCAAAACATTCTTTTTTGTAAGTAAAATCTACAAAGTATGTAGAATTCTGAATATGTTGGTACATTATAAATTATTTTAATACGGTCTTTTAATAGTTTTTCGCACTTTGATGTAAATAGGGGTTGCATTAACCCTTTGCACTCGAAGCTTTCGTGGTGCAATTCAATTTTTCTTACTTTCTTTTCAGCATAATTACTTGTATTTCATCTATGTATTCGACGATAAAAATTCGAAAAATTCAACGGTTCCATTACAGTTTACAGCTACTTGCGATTTTGTAATTTCTTTCATCGTTTCTGAACTTCATTCTTCTTGATCTTTCCTCAGTATCATCAATCTGAACTCTGTCTTTCCTATGTGCTGTCAGAATCAGTTTCACTTTTCACTCTTATTCCAATTTTCCGATTACTCGAACCAATCATATTATTCAAATCTCTCACTTATGAAATTATTGATTTGGTTTTTAAATAATTTCAAATTGAACTTATTTTCGCCGCTACTAATTCCATCATTTGGCTCGATCTTTATAAACACCAAAGACAGACAAGTGTATGAAATAATAATTCTAATTAAACACAATTCTGTATTATGAAGTGTAATATATGTAAACTATAAACAAATGTAACAAGACAAGATGTTAGTTTAAAAAAAGAAACAGTTATTAATCGCCCCCTTAATTGTCATTCGTGTTGCAGTATCGCAAAAAGTGGTAACTGACAATCATCTCTCGAGTGCAAAGGGTTAAGATTTTGTATCCAAAAATATTGGTACACTCGACGCACAACGGATGCAAAACAGTTACTAAGATTCGCGGAGATATCTACAAACTACTAAATCATTTGGAAAAATAACATTTGGAATAATTAATAATATTTCAAGTTGGAGAATTTTCGTTCTTTTCTGCATGCATTCGCAGTCGAAATTTGCACAAAGTGTACATCATTTAGAAATTTTGTAAGGATCATAATCATTTCCAATTATTCGTAGATTAACGGTAATAAATTATGATATCTTTAATGTAAATCAACCCTCTAACGCCTGATGATGCAGATAATTACAGTTTATGTAATTATTAAACCAAAAGCTTCCATATATTTAAAATAGTGCAATTTCTGTGGCCCCTACTAATCCCAATAGAAACTGTGAAACGATCAAATCGGTTTATTAACGAACTACAGAGAAATTTCTCAGAGGAAAGCTTTCCGGCTCTCGTTTGGCTTCTCAAAAAGCTGGCGTCGAAATTAGAATAAAGTGTAACGATCAAACTGTACATCATTTACAATATTTTGTAAGGATAATAATCATTTCCAATTATTCGTAGATTAGCTGTAATTAATTATGATTTCTTTAATATAAATCAACCCTTCAATGCCTGATGATGCTGATAATTACAGTTTATGTAATTATTAAACCAAAAGCTTTCATAAATTTAAAATGGTGGAATTTCAGTGTATAATTCCAATAGAAGCTGTGAAACGATAAAAACGGGTTCATTAACAAACTCCAAAGAAGTTTCTCAAAGCTTTCTCGCGTTTTGCTTCTCAAAAAGCTTGCGTCGAAGTAAAAATGAAGCGTAACGATCAAAATCTCGAGAAGAAATATTATCGCGTAACGATCGTGGAACGAGTAATCGATCAAACGTCGTTACATATTTCGTTTAAGCTACCGATTGGTCCTCCGCCGGTCGGACATCAAAGGAGCAGAGAGGAACGCGTGGAAAAGCGAACGGAGAACAAGCCTGCGCCAAGGAAAGGAGAAGGTCGGGCGGAGTCATGTAAAAGACCACCTCCGCTTCGAAGGGGGTCACCTTAGAGATGACCAATGCACTACTCCGCTAAAGCCATCAAGGTGCTTTTGGACCCAGATGTTCCCTCCTCAGCAGGGCCCTGTTACGAAGGCGGAGCCTTCTTCGCCCTCTTGTGTTACCAGCCTTTCTTTACCTTTCTTTTCCTCAGCCTCCCTTGCTCTACCAACCTTCTGTCCGAATCGGCAGTCGAACAGTTCGAGCCGAGACCCCGAAGCGAACAGGTCTCACGATCGTTTTCGCACTTGCATCCGTGGTAAAAAGCTGACAGTTCCGTTCCCGTCGTTCACGATTAACAGACGTTACACCTATCCGTTTCTCTCTCTCTCTCTCTCTCTCTCTCTTTTTCCCCCTTGGGGTCGTAATCTCGAGTTCGTTTGCCGTTTCACGTGTGTTTCTAAGATTCGTGTACAGTGATATTTGACAAGATCAGTTCAGAACGAAATTTCTTGCACTGGGGTTCTCTTCGTCTTTCGTTTTGTGGTGGCTTGGTGATCGAAGACAGTCCTAAGGACGACGACAATTAACTAGATGGCAGTCAGTACACTGAACATGGCACCGTATTTCACTGGATATCCTTTTCAAGGTAGGTGTCCCTTTTTCGTTTCATTTCATTCCGAACGATCTTTCGTCGAGGTTATATAGGCTTTCTGGAAATTGACAATTCCATAGTACTGGTTTCGTTATCTTTCTTTTCATTCAGTCAGATTTCTAGCTTCTGTGTAAGCGACTCTTAGAAATTATCGATTTTTGGTTCGAAGTTTAGGTTTGAAGTGATTTGAAATTCTTCTTTGCACAAGGTTTGCTTCGTAAACGCGTGTGGGAGTTAATGAAACAGTAGTTGTACAGAAACCTTTGGTTTGTAGCGTGTTACATTGTTTTCAGAGATATTCACCATAGAAATTCACTTTGCTGTATATTATAAATATTAACACTATTTATTGATCATCTTTGACAACGTTTTAATACTTTCTGTCTATTATTCAATAATCTGAACTCTTCTCGCGTTGATGACAGGGCAGATCGATGTCAATTGAAATAAATTCACAGAGATTAAGTAATTTATCATATTGATTACTTAATAACTACAATTTCTTCGCACAACTTTGTGTCGATATTTTCTCAATCCATTTCTAAACGATCGACGTTAGATTTATGTTTTATGCAATGATTTCAATGATTCTCAGCGGTGTCTTCTTCAGTTGAAATGTATCGTCGCTAAACTCGTCCGACGTCAGCGAAAATTGAATGATTTCTAACTTACAACACGATCGATGCTTTAGTAAAATTTTTGAAATTTTATAAAATATTGCGTCAAAAATAAATGGAACTTTTTTACACGTTTTCGATTCTAACAAAGTTTTCCATTTAGATTATCAACGCTTGCTTTCAAATTGTCGTTTGAAAGAATTTCTCATTTCCATTCTCGAGGTTATTTCATTTCGAAATTATCGAACACTTCATGTAATTATTAATTAGAGAAATTATATTTTGAAAATATTGTTTCACGTGTTGCAATTATTTATGTACAGTGTTGCATTTTTGATATTAAATATTTGCGGATATATGCTATAATTGTGGTTTAATTATGGTTACTAACTTTCCTGGGAAGATTAACTCAACGAAATTAGTGCGAAAAGTCGCAGAAGTAGCAAATACAGAGAGATCAAGCGACGCTTCGCGAAAAATGCCAGTTTTCAAGCTCTGAATATTTTCTCAGTCATCAAATATGAAATAAAATACATTTCACGTGTTAAACATAAAGAATCGATTATGTTTTTTCGACTTATTCACTTTGAAGGTATACTTTGCATTATTACTTGTGTATACAATTTTTTATTCACTTGATAACAACAATAAATGCTAAATACATTTCGTAACACATTGCATAAATTGTTCATTTGTATAACATCTAGTTCAATGTTAAGGTTGCATCTCATTAACATTGTCATTTCTTATCTGGTATATCTTAAGAGATAAAAAGTGCCATTTTATAAATGAAATTTTATAAGTAAAATATTACAGAATTCGTTTTCATGTTTCCTAACAGAACATAATTTACAAAGCAGAAGTTTTAGACTAGATATATTTAATAATTTAATGTTATTTAATTGTTACAACATTTTATATCTACTTGTTTCTAGAATCGTATAAAAATATAAATGTAAATAATCATCCTGAGCGTATAAACAATGTTACATAAAAATTTAAGAGTTTTTATGTTACCATTTACACGTGTTGACTGAATTTCAAATTCGTTAACCCTTTTAGTATTGAACAACAATATATCGTTCCATTTAGGCTAGAAGCATGAATTACGAGAATTAATAAATGAATATAAAAAATAATGAAATAATTCTAATATTAATTCTAATAATTAATAATGTTTTTGAACATTTTTTATATATCAATTTTTGTTTTATATTTAAGTGTAACAGTGAAATAAATTTTGAAAAAATTTTCTATCTGAAATATTTCAGTCATTAATTCATTTTCCTTTTATTTTTTAACATGTCTATCTTTTAATTTTACAATTATCTTTTTTATTTAAAGCTGAATTCCTTTTCTCAAACCTTATCAAACTACGTTAGTTTGGCTCGGTATTAAAAGATTAATATTCATTACAATATTAAATTAAATATTAAAATTAATGATTTATAATATTAAAATTGAAATTAATGATAATATGATATTAAAATTGATGAAATTTAATTGTACCTAAGAGAGCAATGATCGAATCACTATTATATTATAGTATCACGTTCTAATCTTCAAATTGGTGCTGTTTTCTGGGTCTTCAATGATGATCTAATGAAATTTTGTTAAGATTAATTAAATAAGATTTTCACAAGCATCCCGTCAGTGTTTAATAAATTAATTAATTAAAACTATATGAAATCGTGATGTAATTCCATAAATATTGAAGAATTAAAATTAATTAAAGACACTGTTATAACTTTTCCTTTCTGCACCTCTGCTTTGTCTTTATTTTACTTTTAATATTTATATTTTGTAAAATATTAATAATTTACTAGAAATAGTTTTATTTTTATTTGAACTGAAACACTTTTTCCAAGATTTATTCCTTTACCTTTGCACTCTCCAAATTCATTTTCTAATTATTATTTTATAATTTTGCAATTCAATTATTTAAAATATTAAAAAATTCGAAAATACTTTGGCAATTTTAACAGTAACTCGTGGTTTTGTAAGTTTTCCTTCATACAAACGCGAACTAAATCATATTTAAGGGTCATTTCCCGAGATTTTCCTTTATTAGATAAAAAAAAAATTGCAAATCTGCCAAATGGAAGTAAGAATCGTTTTGCAAAGAACCTGAGGAATTTTTACAGTCGAGATTCATGATTTTACGATGCGTTTCGAGTGAATTATCCTCTGCATGTTAAACATGCTTCGTTTTTTCCTTTCCATTGCTTCAGCGACCTTCTCCAAACGCATCTCATCCTTGCTATTCAGCAAACCGTTTAATTCTAGTCCACAGAAGCGTGAATTAATTCATAATGGTGAAGTTTTAAGCTTTATCGTTCCTATAAGAAGCGATGAAAGGTTTTTTTGAATAGTTTATAATTTAAATTTGTGGCTTCTGTGATTAATTATGAACGTCCGCATACTTTTCAGACGTCAAACACGATAAAGTACATATTCTGTTCTTTCTCTTTGTCAAATAAATATTCAAGAATGCAAATGAGAGCTTCCTCAGGTGTTAATGACGCTTTTTTTCGAATATTAAACATTTCTGTCTTTCTTTTATCTAATAAGTATCCTATAATTATACTTAAGCAATTCATGTTTCGTTATAATATCTATTTTCGTATCAAAAATCTTTAATTGATAAGGATAGACATACTTTATAAATTTTTATAAGCTGAAATTAATATTTCACTTCTAAAATTGAAATTTCTTTATTATGTTCAATTTGTACGAAATTCAGTTATGTGAAAATTGTTCCATTAGATGTTTGAAGAAGTTTGAAGACTGCTCGCGCCATAAAAATCAGAGATCGTGGATCGTTCGCTTGGATTTTCTTCTGAGAAACAGAGAAACGATGTTTAATAAACATAACTAGAAATTCTGTCGTGATATTTCTCAATTAAGGAAAGAATTCAGTAGTTGACGCAGTAAAAACTTGTTGAATGACTGCTGATGCTTGTTGCATAGGCAGAGATCAACGAAATCTTTTCAGGTGAAAGAAACTACTAACCAACTGTATTTCCACAACTAAATATCGTTAGTGAAACTGTAAACAGCTAATTTGCAAATATACGACGCGTTTCATACTTAACTTTAATGTTTTATCTCTCAATAAACGAAAATTACGCTTAGGATTCGTAAATTTGTAAAACACATACGAAATTCTTAATGAGATTAAGCAGAAGCCATTTTCTACGGAAAAGTATGAAATTAGCACAGTGAATCCATAATATTTTCAAAATTACTACGCAAATTGAATGAACATCTTTCTTAATAATTACTTTTTTTTTCTTACTCGTTGCTGGTAAATAATGCATGCTAAATAATTATACTTCTATCAATTGTGAAACGTGTCTATAACACTTAAGTCCAAAGTAGTTAAAGATACTATAGTAAGAAGTTATGTTGTCGTGCTAATGTGCTGTTTCTTTTTTCTTCTTCTTCATTATTATTATTACTTTTTTTTTTCGTTCGTTGGTATATTGACTTTCAAATTCTTAACTTTATGATCATTTCAAGATCACATCGTAATATGCATGAGCATTGTTCCATTCGAAGGATAACGCTGTGATCGAAAGACGTACGCGTAAGTGGTTCCATTTAGCAAATCATGCAGACTCTATTTGAAATATACCGTCGAGTAACTTACTTTAAAAGCAACACAACGAAGTATTATTTTAACAACTCATCCGCTATTTTATCATCAAGTATTGTACTGTATGGTACGATGATTATTTACATTTGATAGATAATATTAGGTACTCTTTGAAGTGTCTGAATGATTTTCTGTTTACACGTTCGTATCCTTTTGTGTCATAGTGACACGATGAACAAATCTGTGACATTTTCAGAACATTATTAAGGATATTCTGTAATTAACCTTTTGCACTTCGAGTTGCTTTTTTGTACGATCGATTCATCAACTTCAACATACTTCTACAATGGAACTTTTTAAAAATCGAAAGCTTCGTTTTAACTGGTTAATTCAGGAATTTAATTTTAAAAATTTCTCGCGAGATTCGTAATTAAAATCAAGCAATGACGAGTATAAAATGCTCCTATTACAAATTTTACGAGAAAAAGTAAAGCAAAGCGAGGAAGGATTACATTTTTATTCGTTATTGAAAAGGTTATTATTATGAAAAACTTAAAAGTTGTCGAAAAATAAGAAAATTCATAAGCAAGAAAAGTTAAAGAAAACGTATAATTTTAAGAAATTCAGTTGATTTCAGTGTGATATTTTTCAAAGAAAGATGCATTGGGGATAATAATCAACTCAGTTTGTAAAAAGCAATACACTATACAGGGAACCAAAGTTTTTTTTAAATAAAATACATAACAGTTTCATTGATAATATAAAGGAAACGTACCAACAAATGACATTTTCATTACTTCTTATTGAAATTTGAAATTTTTATAGTAAATGGTAATTTTTTATTTTACACGACGAGTATGCAGTTTGATGTGCTTGAAATCTGATTAGAAAGAACCTCTAACTTGTGAAATATACATTTTGGAGCAATCTAACACATAATTGAAGGTATAGAGGTGTACAGTCGTTGAAATCGATATAGTAAGACCTTAAAATCAAGCAGAATTCGAAATAGGCATAATTTGAGCGTCAGAACAGCAATTTTAAGGAAATAAAAAGCTTCAGTCTTGCTCAAAGCTGTTCGATGTCATGTGAAAATTTGTCCTTCCATTGCAGTGTATGTAAAAAAAATTTGTCCGCGCCTTAATCGTTGACAGTTGCAAATTAGTTTTTACCAATACGGGAATTTCTGTGGAGCAGGAAGCGACGGAAGCTTAATACGAAAGATTATAAGGGGAAATTTTAAATATCAATTCAGAAATGACGGACGGCCCTGAGCGCGGCTACATCAATCGGTGTCGCCGCTTAATTCTTTAATTTACGACCGCGCTGTATCGTTTCCTCCGACTATACTGCTCAGCTGTAGCTAGAGGGTTAAAGAGGGTTATGCAGTAGATGATCAAGTTATTAGAAACAGACGAAAAAGTAATCAATGTTTGAATAATAATAATAGTAATTAAAAATAATGCAAAATGTGTACCATACATTTATCATTAAACATAAACTTTTATTTATTTAAATATAGGAACATAATAGTAGTAAAATAAATACTGTTTGTTTGTTTTTAATACATCAATGTTCAGAAATTTTTGGAATAAATCATATGCTTCAATATTTATATATTTAAATAAACAATGCCTTTAAATTTTTCGATAATTAAATTTCGGATGAAAAAGTAATAAATGCTTGAATAATAATAATAGTAATTAAAAATAGTGCAAAATGTGTACCATAGATTTATCATTAAACATAAACTTTTATTTATTTAAATATAGGAACATAATAGTAGTAAAATAAATACTGTTTGTTTGTTTTTGATACATCAATGTTCAGAAATTTTTGGAATAAATCATATGCTTCAATATTTATATATTTAAATAAACAATGCCTTTAAATTTTTCGATAATTAAATTTCGGATGAAAAAGTAATAAATGCTTGAATAATAATAATAGTAATTAAAAATAGTGCAAAATGTGTACCATAGATTTACCATTAAACATAAACTTTTATTTATTTAAATATAGGAATATAATAGTAGTAAAATATATACTGCTTTTTTTTTGTTTTTAAAACATGAATGTTCAGAAATTTGTGGAATAAATCATGTTTTAATATTTATATATTTAAATAAATAATGTCATTAAATTTTTCGATAATTAAATTTTGGATAAAATGTAATTTAAACAATTAGTTTAATTTCAAACGTTGAATTGTCACTTTAACGTTAATTATATTTTAATTGTTATTTGAAAGAATTTCATTCGACGTTTGAAGTGTAAGAGTCGATCTTTTAAATCATATAATAACAAAAGCAATTGCTATTATATGATTATAATTGCTAATAATTACTTCTAGCAATCCTTTTATTCCTCAAGTAAGAACGATAAATTGAGTAGATAAATATAAACGATAAATTCTATTGCTAATCTTTAGAAGAATATTAAAATATAATAAAACTAATTTTATCTAGAATCTCAGCCAGAATCTGTGTCACGAGTCTGACACGTTGTCATAGAGCAAGTAGTTAAGGATCGTCATTGCGTAGAAACAAAATTTCATTGAACAGAGATATAATAGTACGTGACATGCGTATGATAAAACAGAGGCTAACTCGAAGATGGCAAAATAAGGCTATTTAAGTATTTTAAAAAGGTGAACTTTGAGATATAACTGTACAAGAGAGTTGAAAGATGAGTCCAGTATAACTAATGGCGAAATTGATGACTAATTATCGATACAGATAAAAAAAACGGAAAATATTTCAAGGTATAATAGTAAGTTCACTCTATCCTACTGGTGACTATAGTCATTCCTTAAAATTCCGCATAGTTTCGCTACTTTACTAGGATATAGCATAGCTAGTTATCCTCCTAGGTACCTTCTGTTTCGTAACTATTCCATTTTTCTGTAATATCAGTGTCTAAAGAGGCTTTTGAAGTAGCATTTCGAGTATCCATACAGCTAAAGCATACTAGCGGAAGATACAGCCGTATCGAAAGGGTTAACATACTTTCTAAGCTTCCAATGTAACACGGACGAAGAAAGAAACTTAAAGGAAAGAACTGACACGAAACCGTGTTATTACTACACGTACATATGTATGTCACAGGGAAAAAAGGTCGGATGATGTCGTCTAGGGGTTAAACATCGTGGTAGTTTCTTCGAGAACGCGTTCTCAAGCGAGAAAAGTTCGACTCTGTGGCAAGCCAGGCCATGCTCGTGGGCGTCGGAACGTGAAAGAGTTAAAACACGTAGCTGGAGCCGTGGGTACCTAATGTCTGATATCGGATAGGCCCCGGGCGACGGCACGTTGATTGAAGCCTTCGCAACTCGGAACTCACACCGAACGTTAAGTACATGCATCCCCTTCGGTACATGCGGATACTCCCACTCAGGTACACGCGACCACCTCTTCCTTCTCCACAACCTGTGGGCTCTCTTTCCCTTTGACTTTTCATCCGGCCGCCAGACGAACGATCGAGACACGTCCGAGCGGACTGTTTGCGCAATTCGTCATTTATCATACGATTACGTATGGCATTCGAAACAAAACGGAGTTGATCATTGATTGTTGATCGTGAAAGAGGGAATGGTTAACGAGCGAGTTTGTTTTCGCCAGGTAAGAATCGGAATGATCGTTGCTCGATTTCGATTCTTGGTGCTAAAGATTTCTTCACAGGTTGTGGTGGATTTAAGACACACTGATACAGTCACATTTACGTGATACAGTAACTTAACCCATCTATAGAATAATCTGCCAGCGACGACTTACTTATCGCAAACTTTAAAAATATCTGCAAACTTCTCGTGAATGATACGTAATAAAATTTGGAACTTTTAGTTAGTTCATTATCATGAAACATAGTAAGCGACAAGATTTATCTCTTTAATTGATTACTATATGTAATTTCTAAGCAAAATTGAAGGTAAAATACTGGTAGATGCGTGGTGATACGGGTCTGTTGGATGTTGAATGGCTCTGATGTAAATGGATTAACCCTTTTAGTGCCGAACAATGATATATCGTTGTTAGCTACACTTGCTAAAAGTGCCAATGACGATATATCGATATATTCACATCGATGCTGAGTAAATTATTTGTGTGAGTAATAGTAAGTAAATATTACGCATTTTTAATAGCTGGATAACTGTAAATGTTTATAATAATAGTAGAATGTTAAGCTACATGAATTACTTGTTTTGTAACAGGTAATCCTCCTGATACTTGCTGTTTGGGATTATCATTTAGATTTATGTTTTGATAGTAATAATTTTGTTACAAATAATTGAAAATATAGTATTTATGCTTTATACTACGAATTCTGTATCAAACTATGATCAAACGATGATTCTTACTTTTAAATGCTGTTTATGAAAGAAAATTGATCTTTCTATTTTTTCTAATGATTTTGAATAAATATTGTTAGTATGATTTTCAATAAATATTGAAGTACAATTGGTATTAATTCATTCTCCCTTTATTTCGTAATATGTTCCTTTTTTAATTTTGTAAATATCATTGTTACGTTCTTTTTTTTTGTGATTTTTTTCTCAAACTTTATTAAATTATATTAAATTGGTTCGGTATTCTTCGCTTAGGTGACTAAGAGACTATTTGAAGTGGCACGTGGTATACCTTTTTTTGCAAAATTATACAATAGGACGAGTTCAACGATCACGTATGTTGCATGATTTTGTTGAAAAACGATGGAACATAATAAGCTAATGTCTCTGTGAATGCTCGAAGACATTATTCTGATACATGCTTGAAATTATCTTGCAAAACTTGTATAAAAATATCCAATTTGACGCATTGTGGAAAAATATTAATGACAAATTGGAAAGAGGTAAATCGTTCGCGATAGACACGCATAGATCGTGAAATCAGTAAAATATAGGATAAGATAAAGTCTCATATATTTCTAAGCTTCAAAAATACAAAAATTTTCGATTTTTCAATACTTATATATTCTACTTTTCGATATTTACATTTTGCAAATGTCTTTCCGAAGTTTCCAACTGCTTTGCAGAATATTAAAAAATATTCTACCTGTGAAACCTTAAACTCGTTTTTCTCAAAATCGTACTTTTAAAATGCGTGCGAAAATTGTGTGAAAATAGCTGAATCATTTTTGTGAAATTTTGCACGTTTATTCTAATTATAAAAAATTAATTCTTCACGTAGAATTTTATGATAGATCATGAAAGATGATACAGATTTCTATTATACAATAATTTATTATTCTATGATAATTAATCTAATGAGTTTTACTAACGATGTCATTATAAAGTTTATGCTTATTTTTTACAACTTTCCCATCATCTCCAAAGTAAATAACTATACAATACAGATTCCTCAAAGCCAGTAGAATTATTGTAAAAAATTTTCAGTGTCAGTCAGGTCGAAAATTGATCAATATCTATCACTGTCTTTTAAAACCAGTCAATTTGACTGGTTTGATGGTTCCACTGTTAATAACCAAGAAAGAGAAGCTTTGATATTGACGACAGCTGATACAATCTTTGTCGTAAATATAAATTTTGTTAAATCAAACACCTATTACAGCAATTCCTACTCAAACGGTATTTAACACATGCCACCACTCCTGGAAGCTGGCTGCCTGAGGGTAAATTTTAATCATGCGAGTTGCGTCGGGTGAATTCAAATCGGGGAAGCCCCCATAGCGTCATATCGGCACGATCATGGATATTAGCGTGATCGCCCACAATCAATTATCCGTTATCAATAATTCATGCTGAAAACTATTTTCTCGATCATTCCGAGCCGATCGGCTCTCTTTTATCTTCGCTACAGGGTGGTCTTACCCTTGATACGAGATACAAAGTTTCCAAGCATGCCAAAGAACGTCGAAAATATTTTTCGAGACATTCACTCGAGTAATTTCATCGTTTCGCGAATTTAATATTAAGTTTATGGACTTTTCTGCTTTTTTTATTTTTATAAACACCTGGCAAACTAACCCTTTAATTATATTATCTAAACTTAAAGGAGGTTTTGGCGCATTAAAAGTCTGGACTAAGTTTTCTTCCTCATTACTAGAATAAGAACAATTTGTTAATTCAACTAATTCACTTTCATCAATATCTTTAGTGTAATTAATTAATTCGGTGATATCTGTCTCTGTTATATCAACGAAACCCTCTCCACTAATATTTTTTTAAACAGCTATTACGCGATTTACATCTGTTTCTGACAGAGTTGGAGAATTTGCTGTAATAACGATATCTGGCCATAATTTTTTCCAACAGGTGTTGTCAGTCGAAAATTTCAGTTTTTTAAGAGACTTTTCTATTATTTCTATGCAGTTTAGTATTGAAAATTCTTATAATTCTGATAATTTGTCTCGTATAACACGATTTTCTATTACGGGGAACGTCCACTGTATTTTTTGGACGTATCAAATTCCATTTTATTTGTATATCAAAGGGTTAACTCCTATCAGACGTCAAATTTTCAGACCTAAATTGTCGTTACCTGGTCACTTTGGTCAATGCTCGCGTAAAAAGTGCCATTTTCCAACATATTTGAAATGAAAAGGGATTTTACTGAATAGAATCATATATTTTAACGTTTTCAATACAATAATGCACGTGGCATCCACGTTCGATGCGATAAAGTTTGCTATGTCACATAACAGGTGACAAATGTCAATTATCGTGAAAAGTATGTCACGTGACAGGTGATATACATTTGATAAGGATCAAGTTTTATAGAAACTTGATCACGAGTACCTTAGAGCGTTTTTCTGTCAGTATTTCACTGAAACTAAGCACCTTAAAAGCTCTGTTCGCACAGTTGCGTGTTTGAACATTCAGATCTGCGATTCAAGTTGTATGATTGTTAAAGTCCATAAAAGTGATTTCAACGCTGAGTAATGAATGATGCACGAAAACCGCGCAATTTATTAAGGATACGAAGTCTGAGACTCAGCGTATCAAATGAGAGTTTTATTTTCCACTCGTTCCCATCGCTTCTATGCATGATTTTTCGCTAATTAGTACTAATTGTGCGTAGCTAAGCTTTTCACGAGTTGCGTATCACTAAACTGCGGATTTTTATGTAAATTCAGATTTTTAAACGTACAGTAGTTCTTACAACGCGAATTTCTATAAAGCGCAACAGATTTTGCGTCTATTGTTTCCTCGTACAACATACTAAACAGTAAAATGCAGTTCCTCGAGTTTAAAAATTAAATTTTCTTCCGTAGAGGCTTATACTTATTTTTTTGATCAATTATAAGTAAATTTGTCTGTAATTCAGCAGTTTAACACATTCTATAAGTGTTTTAAAGTACGTATAACAAGCATAATTTCAAGATAAATGAATAAAAAGTAAATAAATATGTTATATGTCGTATTTTTGTGCAGTTTAGTACTTTAATTCAATTCAGAATTCTATTGTTCTTGTAATATAGCACAATGCAAGTAGCGTGGATGGAAAGTCTGTTGAAACACGCTCGACAGCGAATGTGTTGATGATATTTATACAGTATTATGTATTTAAATTAGTATCACATTTTCTAAGAAAACGTAATTGTAATTGAGGACGAAATTGTAATTTTGGAAGAAAAAGCCCTTAATCTAAAATGATGAATAGTAAATAAATTATACCAGGTGTTTCAGATTCAGTCTGCCCAATATATTGCTGTTTGCATTGCTAATTAGATCGCTCTTGAAAAATATTACCATTTCCATAATGTATATTGTGTGAACTTCTGATTTAACACCATTTTGAAGATAAACTAACAGATTTAATCTGTAAATTGTAGAAAAAGGAGCAATTAGAACAATAAATTTGTTAGAAGTACAAAAGAAATGTATTTATTTAATAATAAAATGAAAATATTTTATCATTCAGTTGTTTGAAGTAAATAGAAAATTTGCTTCATCTAATTTGCTTCATATTTAGGGTGATTGTTTCTAATAGTGTTCTCTCACGTTGCCACTGGTTCCCACAAAATGTTAAAAAAAGTTGCTGACTTTTCACCGATTCTCCACATTTTTCCACTCAAAGACATTCTATTTGGTAACAAATTCTTATTTCTGAAAATCCGTACGTGCAACTGAAGCTGTTACTTCATAGGTCAAGTCGCATAATCTTTCATTTCGGAGTTTGTGGTGGAAAGTTACACGCTCGACCGTTTTCCACAAACTTTTGGAGGCCTCTCACGTTGGTTACTACTACGACTACAATAATTATTACTTTTACATCAATTTTTTAGAGAAAGTACTTTCAGAATTGCATTCTGTAAAGGAATCTTTACACTCAGCTGTTACCACGGTTCCCGTTTTTAATCTATCGATTCACAGTTTCGTAAGCATCCAGACTTGTTCCGTAACGGAGTACACATATGGGGGGTCAGTTATGCTCGAATTTCACGTATTGTCGCACGAGTCTCGAGGGGCCCACAGTGACGACGACGAGAAATGGGCCATCCTGTTCTGGATATATACCTCGCGACTCTCTTTGCGCCAAGCTAAGAGAAACGGAAAGCAAGAGAGGATCGTATCGGTGAAAGAGAGACGAAGAATGAAGGAAAGAGATCGAGTTGGCGGCGGCGGTCGGCGCCTTTTGATCTTGCCTGTAATCCCGTCGGGCCCCGCGGCCTGACTGACGTCATGAGTGGTGTCCGACGGCTGTACGTACGCGACGATCTCACCTAAGTGTGCTGTGTGTGAGTTACACGTGCTTGTGGATATGTCCTTATGGGCCATCGGGATCCCACGGGGTGGGGGGATGTAAATCTCGCGGAGTTGATGAATGACGAAACGGGACTACTTTGGCGGCACCAGAAACAGCCGGAGGACCGCTGGTGGGGTGCTCCTTTTTTGAATTATGCTGTGGTAATTAGCCGGGAGTTTTCGTAGCAGGTGTTACCGGGGGTTCTTGTAACGACAGGTTCATTACTTCGTCGCGATAATTATCAATTTTTAGCGAGTTGTTAACCCCGTTGCTTACTTGCGCTTTGTCATTAGACTGTATTATGTGTAGACTTGTTCGTATGGGAGATATTAACCTCTTAGTGGTAATCTTGATATCGAGGGTAGTAATTTCGACATTGGCTATGTCCCATTTAAATCAATTTTGAAATTACTTATGGTTTTTTTGATTTTTTTTAATACGCGTGGTGAAAATTTAAACATAGTCTTTCGCAAATATTAATTGAAATTATCGTGCAAACATTTGAGATATATCATTTTTATAATTTTTGATATATATTAACAGTAAATTCTTGTATATTGTTACTTCGAATATGTCAAATGAAAATTTAAACATAGCTTTCTGCAAATATTAATTGAAACTATTATGAGAAAATTTGAAAGATAATTTTATAATTTTGGAAATATATCAACGATAAATTTTTGTATATTGTTACTTTGAATACGTCAGGTAAAAATTTAAACATAGTCTTTCGCAAATATTAATTGAAATTATCGTGCAAACATTTGAAATATATCATTTTTATAATTTTTGAAATATATTAACAATAAATTCTTGTACATTGTTACTTCGAATACGTCAAGTGAAAATTTATTTATCTAAAATTTATTTATTTTCAATGCGAAAATTTGAGAAATATCACTTTTATAATTTTTGAAATATATTAAAGGTAAAATCGCGTAAATTGCAGAAAATGTTAGAATCAGTGGTGAATACTTTCTTCACCAGGATAACGATCCTAAACATTCTGCTCGAATTATTCCAGAATAGTTATTCTATAATACACCAAATATTTAATGTATATAATACAAAGACTTAATATAAACACTTAAAATATCACTCCAATCGCCTGACATTAAACCTGCTAAAAACTTATGGCACTACCTGGATCTCCCAATCAAAAAACATGATATAAAAAACGAACGAGACCTAGGAATCAAGGTGAAAGAAAAATAGTACAAAATCGACCAAAGATATATTGCGAAGTTAACGAAGTCAATGTCCAGAAGATTAGAAGCAGTTATCAAAGCTAAAGGTCTATCTAAAAAATATTAAAATCCACCATATATCAATTTTCGTATTTTTATTTTATTTGCGTTACGTTACTGTCCTGATTTTTAAAAATAAATCATATTATCGTACCAGTGTAACTTTTGTATTTGGCTATTTGTAATAAATACGTTAAACGTTAAAAATAGATGTAGTTTCACAAGTAACTTAACAAATTTTCAATATTAGTAACTTAACAATATTAGTACTTAATTATGAGTTTATTAATACTTAATCCCTTGCCCACAACAACGTGTTAGACTCGTGTCACAGATTCTGGTGAAGATTCGAGAAAAAAAGTTAGGTTAGGTTAAGTTAAGTTAGGTTAGGTTGAAACAATTACATTCGTAACAAACGTTAATTTCAATTCCAACTTTCCTTCTAATTTATCAAACTGAGGATTGAAAATTGTAATTAATGTATAATACACCAGTGTTTCTTAATAAAATGGTACTAAAACAGCGAATGTCTGATACTCAAATATATATTCAGCAAAAGAAATCATAGTTCAAGGGGTTAATTATGATATTTATATGAGTGTCTGAATACTTTCGCTGTCCACTGTGTATGATTAATTTTTACTGATTCACCCAATCTATTATACTCGATTTAGAAAAATTCTCCATTTTTCTATTATCTTTATATTATTTTAACTGAAACTTTGCTTACATACTCGTTCACACGTGTACCAGAGATATTGAAACGTATATACTGACTCCATCTTTTCTGTAACATTGTAATTTCTCCACCATTCGAATCGAAGAGATAAATAGATAAGATCTGTGAATTTAAGCAAGATAGAATTTAATATTTCGTCTAAACATTATTCTAAATGGAACGAGACGTCGTATTCGGGAAGACTTAGGAGAACAACGACGAGAGCAATGCATTGGAAACAATGGTTCTTTATCGAATCCAATTACCCTGGTGCGTCGTAAATCTTATATCACGGTAGTTTGCCGTGAACCTTTGCTGTTCAGCGACATTCTTTTCTTTCTCGTTTTAATGCAAATTTGCGGTGGATATAGGTAAAAAATCTTTAAACCGTGAGAGAAATTAATCGAGTGCGACAGAAACGTAAATTATTTACGCATACTGCTACGTCTAACCGTTATAATAATTTTCGTCTGTTATCTTTTTGTGTCGTCAGATGAATTCGATTAATTACACTATTAAAGTGTATTACTTTTTTAATACGAATTTAATTTCTGTATTATCCACTTGTTATTTATTTCAAGATTCTTTTTATGTATTAAGTCAGGGCAAAAGTTTGTGCCAGTTTTTAATTATTTGTTTCAAAATGACACTTGTTACTTGCGCAAATTTCATAGAGAATAAGAAGAACGATATTCAGTTGCTATTTCTCCAGCAAACTTTTATGATTTAGAACAGTTCTTATGTTGTAAAAAAAAGGGCTTTGAAAATGAGCAAAGGAAAGATTCATTCGTGTCATATCACGCTTTGTGAATTTCGGAAAGGTGAAAGGTTTGAACTGTTGTAAAGAAACTTTCGGGACGTTTATCAAGACTGTGCATCAGTTCTTCGTACAGCCAAAAAAATGGTTTGCAAAATTTAGATATGGCGATTTTCTATTAAACGTCGAGCCATGCTCTGGCCGAGCTTCTTCGATAAATGATGACGTGCTTAATTTATTGTAAAGTATTATTTTAATATTTTGAAATTTACTGCAAAATGTTATTTTAATATTTTAAAATTTACTGCAAAATATTATTGTAATATTTTTAAATTTACTGCAAAATATTATTCTAATATTTTTAAATTTACTGCAAAATATTATTCTAATATTTTTAAATTTACTGGAATATATTATTGTAATATTTTTAAATTTAATGCAAAATATTGTTTTAATATTTTTTATTTTATATAAATATTATTAAACGTACTGAAGAAGTTGCAGAAAGACTGAGTGTCATCAAATCAACAAGAAGAAGGCGATACAAAGAAATGGAGATTATACTATTACAATTGATTAATAACAAAATTTTAAATAGAAATATTATTAACTTGAAACCATTTGTATTTTATTAGTATAAAATTTTGAATTCAATTTTATAAGTTTAAAATTAACAATTTTTCATGTTTGGAGTTTGGACAGAATATTAATTTCACTGCGTTCAACAATTAGACACATTATTTAAAATAATAAATAGCACTCTAATAATATAACTATTATCAACTCTATATTTTCATACCAGAAATTAAGTTATTTTTCCATTATAAGAATTCTTCATTTTCGCTACTGAACTATAGTATCTTCCAATAAGAGCGATAGAACTTTGAATCGAAATAAAACGAAAAATACGAAAGATAATTTAATTTCCTCTATTTTATTTTAAAGTACACTCGATGACATTATACAGAATCAGTTTCCATACTCGCAACGCATACGATAGTCAACCGGCTTTAATTCTCAAGATTAACCGAGGCTTGTTAAGATAAAAACCTAAATCTCTATGTAAACTTTGTCACACAAAAATCTGGGAAATGCCTAATAGTGTTCGAACGTCGTGAAATCGATAAATTTCGATTCTCAGTAACACTTTCCCTTTAAAACTGCTTTTCTTCACTTCTCGCCCTCGGTTCTCCGGTTGAAATGTCTTAATCAACAACTGGAGCCAGTGATTTCGAATTTCTCTATCAGACTACGAATCGTGAATTCTATTCGTCGATTATATTGACTCTAAGAAAATGTTTCTCGAATTGAACAAGACGTTTGATAATAAATTTGAATAATCTCAACGCGTTGAGCAACTAAATATCTATCCACGATAATATACCAAGCACTGCTGCATACAAATATTACGTAACTTTAACAATTGAACAACAAACATGACAGCTGTGACAATTGAAAGATAT
Organism: Anthophora plumipes; assembly: GCA_951804975.1. Classification (NCBI taxonomy): domain Eukaryota; kingdom Metazoa; phylum Arthropoda; class Insecta; order Hymenoptera; family Apidae; genus Anthophora; species Anthophora plumipes. The sequence continues at coordinate 11,290,832 of OX638123.1, read as the reverse complement.
ATCGTTCTTATTGGAAGACTATATATATATACGCTACAGTTCGTAAGTATTCGAAGCAAATCTAAATAATCATCAGGAAATTATTAAGGTTCTCAGAAAAAATGATACAGTTCAAAATTTTGTTGGACAACAGTTAAATATATTTTTATTATTAAATATTATTAACTTTGTCCAAAAAATGTAATTCGTGTCGTATAATGCTTTCTGCAAGAAATATATTTATTATTATATATTAATACTAGTATTAGTGTCTAATGGTTGAAAGGAAGTGTACATCTTATTCATAAATACAGCATAAAAACATGAAGATGATTAATTATATACTATCGAGATTCTACGTGTGAATAATACGAACAAGCAACCGCTGGTATCTATCATCTTGTTTTGATCATTGCAAGTATAGTTAACTTGAACTTTTACCGTGTGATCGTAAAGAAATGAATAGCTTCGAGACTAATCCCCATGGAAATTAACACAGAAATAAAATGGTTTTATGTCTTTGAAGTGTAATCGTGGTTAATATTGGTACAGTAACGTAATCATTCACGTAATAATGCTAAAATTATGCTTGTGTTACATATGACGTTGCAGCTGCAATAAAAGCACCAACGCAATACTGTAATTGATCACTTGTATCCGTATTACATCTAGCAATAAGCACATTTTTTCATAAATTCGCAACATTAGACACTTATTATTATTATTACCGAACTGTGAATTTTTCTGCAAATTCATAGTTTTGAGAATATAGTAAAAACAATAGAACTGTAGCAGAAAATTATTTTAGTCGTCAGATATTGTAAAAAGTATTATAATTTGGATATTTTGGATATTTTTCAATATTAGCAATTTTGCACTTTTAAATTTCCTATAAATACTTAAAAATTCGCAGTCTAAGTATTACTTTATCGTGATTTTTGGTTATTATTCTTTGTACATCTATTTTCCAATCAAAACGGTACTTTTCTACACGATTTCGCTTTCATATAATTTCCAAAATAACCGATTTTCGAAAATCATATTTGCACAGTCAATTTTTCAACACCTTTCATTTGTTAATACTAGTGTTAAACTAAAACAGAAGAAATTCCCTCCTTTTTTGTGCACAGTTTAATTTCTTACGAATTTTGAAATATTTCTAGTTTATATAAAATGAATTATATACTGCTTCGTATTCTATATTATTTCACGAATGGATTGATATTTTTTGATTTTTACAGGTATTTTATTTTTACTTTACGTTGAGATAGATCAATTTAATTAAATAACTTACTAACTTAAATGCATTTCGGTTTCCCATGCAAAAAACCATTATTTCGAGTTACATTTTCGATTTAAACTTTTACACTGGCATAGTAATTAATTCTCGTTTAATTTCAACGAAATTAAACTTACCCATAACAGATTGTAGCCGATCATTTATAAAATCGAAGTCTCACTTCGGTCAAATCATTTTTAAATTACACATACGGAATAAATCGCTTTCTCCTCCACGCCACCGCCATTCTGCTTGCGTTGTGCACGCGTTAACCAAGCATTCAAGTCTCCTTGCCTTCCAATGCAAACGTTCGACGCAACATAGAAGATCGCGGATCTACGTGTACCACGAATGATCTCTCTTTTTTTACAAACGTGAAATAATAACATGTTACATAAATACACGTGAATAAGTACAAAATGGCCGTTGTTAATGTCAAAACTGCCACATCTTAGCACTTTGGGAAGATTTTTAATCTTAGTATTACGAAAAAATGGATATGCTCCATGTATTTGTGAATTTTGTGAATTTTGTGATGTACCATTGAATAAATTTGTCTGTTTCGAATGTTAGCACACTTTAAAAGAGTACCACTTTGTTTACTTTACTTCACATTCTATAAAACACGTTATTTTGATTTTTAGAAGTGATATAAAGTATTAAATAATTATTATTTCATTATTGCAAAGTACCTGCACAGTCAATGGCTGATTGAATGTAAGAACGTTACTAACAAGGAAATATTCCTGAGTAATAATCACTGATAAGAATAAAACTTTGATATATTAGTAATTCGAGAAAAATATATATTGTAGGTATTTCTTCTTCTTCTTTTTTTTTAAATCAAATTATGAAAATCGTTTTCCATGTTCAGAATGGTAAATATATTTATGCTAATGTCTCAAGCATTATTGGAGACACATGAACGGTGTGTATTGATGAATTTTATATTTTTCAACGTTAACTGTTTAAAATACGCGCGATTGGCAATGTGTTAACCCTTTTTACTCGAAGCTTTTGTGCTGAAGTAGACTTTTTCTTAGTTTCTTCTTAGTATAATTACTTGTGTTTCACTTATAGTTTCGGCATGTATAACGAACATAAATCTACAGCATGTATTTTTTTAAAATATCATTACAGACTCAGATAAAGAAGTTGTAAGAAATGATCTTCGCTATTTTCTTTTTAAATTCCGACCACGTGGAAATTTTTCCAAATTTTTTGGACATATTATCTAGTAAACTAATCCTTTGAACTCCTCGAACAAACTCACGTTCTTTGATTCAATTTTAAGAAAGCTATTCTGTTTTAAAGGGTGCCTAGATGTTAATCCTTTGCACTCGAAGCTTCTGTGCTGAAGCAGAATTTTTCATAGGTTCTTTTCAACATAATTACTTGTGTTTTAATTAAAACACAAGTAAAATTAAAGCTTTCGATTAAAATTGGCAAAATACAATGGTTCTGTTACAGTTTACATTATAGATACTTACGGTTTTGTAATTTCTTTCTTTAACATCGTTCTTCCTGATGATCCATTTGCAAATTGAAAATATGTAAATATTAACTACTATTTGAAATATTTAGAATTTCTTTTCACAATTACGTAACTTTTTTACACTTTCTACCTGCAAATACAGGTAAATTAACCCTTTGCATTCGAAGCTTCTGTGCTGAAGCTGAATTTTTCTTAGGTTCTTTTCAACATAATTACTTGTGTTTTAATTATGGTTTCGTCGATTACAATTCGAAGAATCTAACGGTTCTGTTACAATTTGCAGTTACTTGCGATTCTATAAATGTTTCATCGTTTCTGAACTCTATTCTTTCTGATCTTCCCACAGAATCTGTATCATCTATCTGAATTCTCTCTTTCCTGTGTATTGCCAAATTCGGTTTCACGTTTTACTGTTATTCTAATCTTTCGTTTCCTCGAATCAATTGTTTAATTCAAGCTTCTCGTTTATTTTATCATATAAACAATCTAAAATCGAACTTATCTTCACTGGTTTCGTCATTTGGCTTGATTTTTATAAGCCTCAAAGACAAACTAATGTATAGAATACTAATTTTAATTTAAAAAAAATAAATTGTATTATGAAATGTATATACGTGAACTATTTAAAATATAAAAAAGAAGAATATCTGTTTAAATAAGGAACAATTATTGTCACCCCTAAAATTCCCAGAAAATGTAAAAAAAAGATGCTGATTTTTCACTGATTCTCTACATTTTTTTTTTCAAAAGCTCACAAACTATTTTTCTTGAAAATCCCAATCTGCAACTAAAGCTATTATCTTATAATTTTCTATTTCGAAATTTTTCGTGGAAAATATTACTACTGTTACTACAATAATTCATATTTTTTTATTAAATAATGTATAATAATAAACTGCATTATATATTGACAATACAATTTATTTTTTAATATATTAAAGAGTATTGCTGAAATATTATCAAAGTATGTTAAAGTATTGTTAAACTATTGATATAGAATAATAATTTTAATCAAACAATGCATATACGTGAACTATTTTCCATTTCAAAATTTGCCCTGGAAAATATTACTACCGTTACTGCAATAATTCATATTTTTATATTATATAGTGTATAATGATAAATTGGATTATACATTAATAATACAATTTATTTTCTAATATATTAAAGAGTATTGCTGAAATATTATCAAAGTATGTTAAAGTATCGTTAAAGAAAAAATTAATTTTGTTCAAAACAAATTCCTAAAAATAGCTTTCACATGCAGCTGTCACTATAATTTGCTCTCTCAATTGAAAAGACTTTGAACAATGCTCAATGTCTACGTGAATTTTTCAAGAAGAGTGAGGAAGTCAAGGAACTTCATCCTGTTAAATTTGAACCCGTGTTTTACCGCTCGATGCAAAACCAAGGATATGACACACGATCCTTTTTGTAGATCTGTACTTCGCGTAAAGTCTCACAGTGGCCCTCGTAAAAGGCCACGAAATTGGCAACAGCATCTTATTTCGCTTCATTCCTTCTTCTGGAGCTCCTCCTCTTCGAAGCTTCGTCAAAGGGCCACCGCTTCTTCCCGGCCTCTTTTTCACTAAGGGTTTCGTTACCGTTCGTGCGAAGATGTTTGTTTGACTTCGTGATTATAATTACGATAATTTAAGGGAATAATTAACGCTGATTACAGGTAATTAGCTGCACTTGAACAGTACCTTGCGTGCAGAGTTTACCTGAAAACACATTACCCGAGAAATCCAGTATAACCTTTTTTTTCTTTAACTGACGGAGTAATCGAGCACTCTGATAATTTTTATTTCTGTGAAAATAATTTTATTTAGTAATTAAAAAGGAAAGATGAAATTATACTTTTTGAAAAGGATATTTTATTTCTGCCGGAGGATATGAAATTATTGCAACTTTAAATACCACGGTTTTTAATATCGTTTGTTGAAATTAATATTTTATAAAAAGTAGTCGACTGCGAATTTTTTTCTATAGTGTTTCTTGAAATAGAGAAATTACAAAAATTCTTCATTTACGTTCTGTAACATAAAATAAGAGAAAGGTAGATGTACCAATTTGTACCTGCAAATTTGTCAAGTTGGTTTTGAAAGTTTCCAAGCTAATAATTTTCAGATTCGTAAGAATGTAATATTTGTTTCGTTAAATTAAAATGGAAGAGTGGAAAGAATGAAAGGTGAGAGGACGATAACAGTAGAATACGAGTCAAATTTCCAAAACGCTTATAGGCGCAAAGTGTAATCAAAGGGTTAATAAAACACAATCTGTAAGCTAGATGAAATGAATTTTTATATCAATATCAAACCTAAGAAAAAACGTATAAAATAATTGCAACTTTAAGATAAATATTAAACAATTATTATAAATCAATAGTAAATGGAATTCAAACATTATGGCTATCTAACGAAGCCGTGAACTTTTCAAATGAAATTAAAAATTATTATAAGAAAAAACTCTTCCTTAAATTAATCTTTTCAATAAATTATACGATAAATCAATATCAAACTTAAGAAAAAGTATGAAATAATTGCAACTTTAAGACAAAAATTAAACAATTATTATAAATCAATAGTAAATTGAATTCAAACATTATGGCTATCTAACGAAGCCGCAAACTTTTCAAATGAAATCAGAAATTATTACAAGAGAAAGCTCTTCCTTAAATTAATCTTCCCAATAAATTATACGACAAATCAACGTCAAACGTAAAAAAAAGTATAAAATAATTGCAACATCAAGATACATATTAATCAATTAGTAAATGGAATAGTAAATGGAATTGATAAATTGAATTGATAAAAGAATTGATAAATCAATAGTAAATGGAATTCAAACACTATGACTGTCTAACGAAACCACAAACTTTTCAAATAATCCACTTTAAAAACAAATTATGTTACTCAATTCGTTCAAAAATAGAGTTCAGTAAGATAGAATTTAAAAACTACTTCAACGAGTGTTTACAACACTCTAAAGTAGTAAGCATCATTCAATTGTTGAAAACATTATCTGTCAATGATGATTGATCTGTAACGCACAAAACACATGTTAATTTCAGATAAAGGATGTACGTTTTTTTTTTTTTTCTTTCAGGCCAGGGTCGTGTAAATCAACTCGGAGGTGTTTTTATTAATGGACGTCCGCTACCAAATCACATCCGCTTAAAAATTGTAGAAATGGCGGCAGCCGGCGTTAGACCATGCGTAATCTCGAGGCAGCTAAGGGTCTCACATGGCTGTGTGTCAAAAATCTTGAATCGATATCAAGAGACAGGATCGATCAGGCCAGGTGTAATCGGTGGCAGTAAACCACGTGTCGCCACACCGGAAGTCGAGGCGAGAATCGAGGACATGAAGAGACAAAATCCTGGTATATTCAGCTGGGAAATTCGCGAGAAACTGATAAAGGTCTGTTGATAACGTCTGTATGATATTTATTCCTTGTAGCCCTCATTTTTCCATTTTCGCGTAGCTAATTGGCAAATTCCTAATGGCATAATTGATTGAAATAATGAAATTTGAAAAAGAAACTTCCCCCATGAATAATTAGTTAAAAAAAGAGAAGTAACCGTGAAAAGTTACAGTATTCTACCTTCTAATAGCTGAAATAAGTGTTATTTACCTGAAAATTTAACGTTGCCCAGAAAAATGGCGTCAAAATCTGCCATAAGCAGACATAAACGACATTTTTTTGCAATTATTTTTACATTTACGAATTTTTCTAAATATATGTAAGCAAAATAATTGTAAAGAAGAGTGTACAGTAAAGGATAGATATATTTGCACGTACGTAGGAAGTCTGTTAAAAAAGTAAACGAATCTTTTCTTTAAATAACTTTATCGAACATTTATAACAATATACATTTAATCTCCTTCAAAGTACTCTCCTTCTTCTTGTATACACTTCTCCCAACGTCTCTTGCGCTTCTCGAAGCAGCTCTAGAACGCACTTTTCGAGATATCTTTCAATCAGACATTTTTACGGGCAATTTGAACTTTAAAATTAAGAAAATTTCAGAGACTGGGCGAATTTTCTGTATCAAATTCGCGAATTAGCAGCGTCGAGTGAGTCACAGCAACATGTGTTATTTATTTAAAAGTGACAATTGAATTCAATATCTTTATTTTCCTCAGCGTGTGTTATTTATTTAAAAGTGACAATTGAATTCAATATTTTTATTTTCCTCAGCGGGTGTTATTTATTTAAAAGTGGTAATTGAATTCAGTATCTTTATTTTCCTCGGTGTGTGTTATTTATTTAAAAGTGATAATATTGTTAAAACGAAATGACTTAAAAATTAAATTCTAACGAATCTGAATATTTGAACTTATTTTATTTTCACTTTACTTTGAAATAAATGAATTTAAGTTTCCGTGTAAATTGGAATATAGATGTACGATAAAAATAGTTGTATCGATAAGAAAAATGAATTTTAACTTTCAACTTTCATTATAATTTACAAAATTGAGGATTGGCAAATGTAGGAGAGATTGGAATAAGATTGCGTACGTTATTTTCTGTTACTGTTGCTAATACACGCGGACTTTCTTTGTTATGCCAATTTTGCATATGAGTCGGGTAATATTTTTGTAGCGAAGCACTCGAACGTTTTAGTTTTCTCAGCGAAAGATGAAACATGCTGTCTTTTTTCATAGCGGACCATTCAGATGTGCTACTTTTCGCAATGGAAAACGAAACGTGATACTTTTCGCGACAAACGGAGACAATCGTGCCATTTTTTCGTAAGACAAACGAAACGTGCTACATTTCGTAACGCACGTCGTTTCGTAATGGAGGACTTGCATTTATCTGTCAAATTTAGTGGTAAACTTGTATATCATATGTGTATGGTATACTATACAATAGTTTATAACGTATTACAGTAGAGTCTTCTATATTCGAACTAATATAGAAGCAGAAAAGTGTTCACTTCTCTCATATTAAACACTTTGTTTATTTAAATATATATAGAAATCAATTTTTACCATGTTTTGGGAGTAATCAAAGTTTTATTCAAAAAGAATAAAAATACATTGATCATCAGAATAATTTTTATTATGGTCAGTGACAATAATTTTATCATTTTTTTTGACATCTTGCGAATACCATAACAAATATTTTGGAATTAATGGCTGTGTTGATTATGTGGCTTTAGTCGGAAAGAATTTATTTCTACATCTAATATCTACACAGACAAAAAAATCGCTTGTAAAATCTATCAAAAAATTTAAATTTCTCCAATAAATTGTATACTTTCTGTAATCAGTGCAAATCCAGCAATACCGTACAGTTTTTAAGTAATTCAATTTATAAATTTAATTATTGAGAGAGTGCCAATGTATTGATGGGGTTTTTTTGTAAATGAATAGATATTATATTATTTTACACGATTTTTAATAACTTTTTTTAACTTCCCATTATTCTGGTAATATTTGCAATCCTTTCGAAAACTTTTCGGAAAATCTTTTATAAGAGCAGGTAGAAGAGCTTTTAATTTTTTGGTTAAACAATAATATCGAACCGTGAAACTTTCAAAAATTATTTTATAGAAACAGATGTAAGAATTTTTTAATTTTCTGTTAAGTAATAAAATTGGCCAGTGAAACTTTCGAAAACTTTTCGAAAAAAACCTTTCTAAGAGTAGGTAGAAGAATTAAAAACTTTTTGGTTAAGCAATAATATTAAATTCTGAAACTTTCAAAATCTTTTTATAGGAACAGATGCAAGAATCTTTACTTTTTCAGTTAAATAATAAAACTGTACAGTGAAAATAGTAGTAACAAGAAAGTAAACTTTTGTTCTGTTGCATTAGTATGCTAACTAGTCCAATGTGGTTCTGCCAGCAGGATGGTATCTGCGATAAAGCTTCAGCGCCGTCAGTTTCCAGTATTTCGAGGCTTCTTCGCGGACCTACGAATCAAACTCGTCCTGGTGATGATCCTCGAAGAAATCATTCCATCGATGGAATACTCGGTAAGTCTACTGCTTTATAAAATCGTTTGCCCTATAACTCCTAATTTTTATTAACCAAAATGTACAATCTAGAATATTTAGAACTTGTCCTTCACTCTAAATAAGCTCAATTAATTAACGTATAAATTTTCATCTAATCCTAAACCTATTTTTCATCATATTTGCATTATTTAATTCAAGTAAAAAGATTTCTTTCAAATTTTCGAAAATGACACGTACAAAATTCACAAATGGCGGACTTATTTTAGCACCACGTAAACTATTAATGTTAGTATAATTAAATGCTTGAGATAATCGAACGATAAGCGTAATTACAGCATGCTGCTGCGTTAATTGAGTTAAGGTGACCGTAATGGTAAGTGCTGCATACATATTAACAGTGTTTTCTTTTTTAATGGAAGAGAAGGAAAGCACGAGTTGCAACTAGGGAGGGAATAAGGATAAAAGAAAGGATACTGGTACTGTTGATTATATATTCAAATTAAATATCGATACATACTGAAATTTTAAACATCTAGTTTGAATTCTTAAAAGAAACTGACTTGAATTTGTTAATACTTAAAGCATCGGCTATTTTGTTGGAAACATTAACGCCGCAATATTGACTAGTTTTGTAGAAACATGCATTTTTATAAATAAAATAAAGTAACTCTTGTAGAATACAAAAATTCATCACATCAAACATTAGAGGTAATTTTATGCATAAAAGTGTCACTAACGAAAAAACGTGTGTTCCAAAATTCACCATTTTGGTTCACGCGATAGCCAATGTAATAACAATAGGAATATGTAAGAATTTGTCGAATCGGTTAATAACTTTTCTTTTTGTAAATGTGACTACTGCGCGTAAAAGTCGTATTTCGAGAAAAACGCTTTTAAAGTTTTGTTTTTCATTCTCAATCCTCGCTTTTATTGCCACAGAATTTGTATTATTATGAATTTCGTCTTAAAACTTTCACTGAATATTCTCAAGATGTTACACTATAAAAGTATGAGAAAATGAAAACCTTATTTTTTGAACAATTTTGACGAGAATGTCCTCTTAGTATATCTCTAACTGAAAAGTCCCTCAAAATTAATTCACGCTTCTAATAATGCAAGAATAATTCGACAGGATTCTTCTCCTCGCGCTAAACATGATTTTCCACGCGTGCGTTAGTACAAAAATAGAAAATCACACGTGAAATTTTCCACGCGTGCGTTAATGCAAAAATAAAAAATCTGGCTTAAAATTTTCTACGCGTGCATTAATGAAAAAATAAAAAATGGCGCTTAAAACTTTCTCTGCGTGCGTTAGTGCAAAAATAAGAAATAGCGCTTGACACTTTCTACGCGTGCATTAGTCCAAGAATTAAAAGTTCCACTTGAAATTTTCCACGCGTGCGTTAGTACAAAAATAGAAAATCCCACGTGAAATTTTCCACGCGTGCGTTAGTGCAAAACTGAAAAATCCCGCTTGAAATTTTCCACGCGTGCGTTAATGCAAAAATAAAAAATCTGGCTTAAAACTTTCTACGCGTGCATTAATGAAAAAATAAAAAATAGCGCTTGGAACTTTCTACGCGTGCGTTAGTGCAAAAATAAAAACTCGCGCTTAAAATTTTCCACACGTGCGTTAATGCAAAAATAAAAAAATCTGGCTTAAAACTTTCTACGCGTGCATTAGTGCAAAAATAAAAAATGGCGCTTGAAACTTTCTACGCGTGCGTTAGTGCAAAAATAAAAAATGGCGCTTGAAACTTTCTACGCGTGCGTTAGTGCAAAAATAAAAGCTCCCGCTTAAAATTTTCTACGCGTGCATTAATGAAAAAGTAAAAACTTCCGCTTGAAATTTTCTACGCGTGCATTAATGAAAAAATAAAAAATAGCGCTTGAAACCGTTCTACATGTGCGTTAGTACAAAAATAAAAACTCCCGCTTGACACTTTCTACGCGTGCATTAATGAAAAAATGAAAAATCCCGCATTGAAAGAAGAAAAATGAAATTTCACCTACATTTGAAGACTGAATAGTTTCGAGGGCAGGGAGATATTAACAGAAACATAGGTTCGACCGACGGACGTAAAGGGGGGTTCCTTTCTTTTTTATTTATTGGTGGCGGTGAAGCTCGCGAAGAAATATTAGGCGTCCCGTGGTGCGTAGATGTATTGAGTTTATTACCTTGGCGGGAAGATTTAGTTTTGATTAGATGTACGCCGGGAATTGCAGGCCGATGTAAAGGAACGCTGGGATGGTCTACCTGTTGATCAGTTTCCACCGCGCCGTGCACAAATCTTCATTTTGTCGTTAGGTCAAGTTACGTTGTACAGGCTGAGTCTGAAATTTAGAATGCATTATATGTATTTCCTAAGTGAAATGTTGCATGATTTCGCGAAATTTATATTCCCACGATCGTGTTTCCTTCGAAAGAATATGGCAGAGATATTACTGAAAGATAGAATTGTACTTTCCATTTATTTCCTTTTTAATACATATAATATTGTGTGCTTACGCAGTTCACGTGTACGCATAAAACGATTCCACATAGTATTCTGTAAATATATGGAATTTTAAAGCAGAAATATTTCGCTGGTTCGTATTTGAAATTCCATTTATTTCTGTGTAAGGTTTTGTATAGCTGATGTTCATAAAGCATTAGGATAATTATTGATTGCGATGCATAATTGAAATATACTGAACTCTAATACAATTTACCAAAGTCTACTAATATCTATTAAAAGCTACTCAATTGGATTCTAGTGGAAACTATTTAATACAAATATTCGTGAGAACTTTCGAAATCTATGGAATTCCACTGAAAGGTACAAAATTCTACTAAAAATTTATTGAAATGAGCTGAATTTTATTGAAATCTTACTGTATTCTACTAATATACATTATAGTAACTATAATTTACCAAAGTCTACTAATATCCACTAAAAACGGCTCAATTGCATTCTACTGAAAACTATTTAATACAAATATTTCGTGAGAACTTTCGAAATCTATGGAATTCCACTGAAAGGTACAAAATTCTACTAAAAATTTATTGAAATGAGCTGAATTTTATTGAAATCTTACTGTATTCTACTAATATACATTATAGTAACTATAATTTACCAAAGTCTACTAATATCCACTAAAAACGGCTCAATTGCATTCTACTGAAAACTATTTAATACAAATATTTCGTGAGAACTTTCGAAATCTATGGAATTCCACTGAAAGGTATAAAATTCTACTAAAAATTTATTGAAATGAGCTGAATTTTATTGAAATCTTACTGTATTCTACTAATATACATTATAGTAACTATAATTTACCAAAGTCTACTAATATCTACTAAAAGCAGCTCAATTGTATTCTACTGAAAACTATTTAATACAAATATTTCGTGAAAACTTTCGAAATCTATGAAGTTCCACTGAAAGGTATAAAATTATACTAAAACTTGATTGAAATTAACTGAATTTTATTGAAATCTTACTGTATTCTACTAATATACATTATAGTAACTATAATTTACCAAAGTCTACTGATATCCACTAAAAGCTACTCAATTGGATTCTAGTGGAAACTATTTAATACAAATATTTCGTGAGAACTTTCGAAATCTATGGAATTCCACTGAAAGGTATAAAATTATACTAAAACTTGATTGAAATTAACTGAATTTTATTGAAATCTTACTGTATTCTACTAATATACATTATAGTAACTATAATTTACCAAAATCTACTAATATCCACTAAAAGCTGCTCAAGTGTATTCTACTGAAAACTATTTGATACAAATATTTCGTGAGAACTTTCGAAATCTATGGAATTCCACTGAAAGGTACAAAAGGTACAAAATTCTATTAAAAATTGATTGAAATGAGCTGAATTTTATTGAAATCGTACTGTATTCTACTAATATATATTATAACACTTATGTAAGTACTCAATATTATTTATAAACAAACTAATAGATGTTTAATAATCTTAAATAAAGAAGTAATAATATTTTCATCTTCAATATCTTTAATATGATTCGTAATTTGCTCGTCAAATATAGCAGCTCATATATCAATAAATCTAATCAAATAAATTAATAAGATTATATTACCAATTTAAATATATTATTTATATATTAATTTAATATTGTATATTAAGATTCATCTACTCGTTATATTTATTTAAATATATTCAACATGTATTAATTAATATAATTAATTTTATTACTTCATTACTATAATAACAATTTCTTTAATAAAAAGTAACAAATACTTTGTTAATAAAACAGAACAAATACTCAATGAGCATTTTCGTTTCCATATCGACGTGCAAAATCGATCTCAGGAAAGATAAAGAAATTTTTTGTATACTTTCATTGAATTCCAAATCATTTGCTGACATTTTAATACTTATTTCGACATGACAGTTTGACGAATGTGTTCTTTTAAAATATTTCAACGTAACTATTGACTTTCAACTGTTCTCGTGCAAAGAAAACTTTGTATAAATAAGAAGCCATAAAATAATACCGAAAAAAAGGGACAGATAAGATTTAGTAGATAAAAAAAATGAGAATTTCTGTTTTATAGCATTATTTATGCGTTTGATACTTAACATTCTGTATTTAATAGCCGTAACCAGCCGTAATCACGTTAACAATCAGAAAGGATTTGAAATGGTAGCCATGAAGGCTATTATCTAGTAGTACTAAGTGAATGGTAATCGTTCATTAATTACCGTATCGAATGTTTCAAATGTATTGGCTGCATATTCTTCTCCCATTAACTAGTGAATACATCTGAGAAATTTTAACCAACAACTTGTAAGATTATTTCATATTTTCAATATACCTTCACATCTGCCTGTAACTATATTTTTTATTCAGTTGATTTTTTCTTCTTCTTATTGAAAAAATATTTTCTTTATATTGAAAGATCATCTTGGGTGAAGTTAAATTTCTTTCACTTCCATTCCACCGATACCGATCAAGATTCATGGTTTTATCAGATATTTTATATTCTTCATACTTTAATAATAATTATATAAAATATTTCATACTTATTCCATAATTATTACTATGTAGGATTTAATGCAGAATACAGTAATCTTCCAATCTACTCAACAGTAAATTTTCCTTATTAGAACAGTGTATTTGAGAGAAACAGTAATTTAGAATCTGTGCTATCGTGCTACTTTCTGCGAAAGTATTGGGTTGTCAGATAAGTTTTAAACATTTCTGAAGTGATGTATTGTGTCGCCTAATTTTCAACTATTTCTTAACTAATTGCATATAAATGTTTGGTACCATTAGGAACCTTATTTTTCGAACATTTGTTTACTGTAATAACAAAAGATTTTTATGTGAAAAATTGTAAGTTATTCAAGCTTCTATGTGGACACGAATAAGGAGCATCTGCGACGTATGTATACTGTTTTTTATTTGTTACTGTTTATTTTACACTGCTTTTTACTGCTTTTTTGATTTCAAGAACAGGAAAATAGCTGTCTTATCCAATACAAGACACATTTAATCTTTTTAAAATAGATACTGTCACGCGTGAACTCACGTAGGTAATATTTTTCAAGATAAAATTTATTTTATATTCCTTCTTACGTGGTTGCAAAATTTTGCTGATTATTTTTAAACATTACGCGACTCGTAACAAAACGACAAATTGGTCGATGTGAAGAGATCCAGCATCAGACTTCAGATTTCAGACAAGAGACTCAAACTTCGTCTCAATCTCGCCGGTCCTTGTATTGTATTGTCCTCCAGACTTGCTGTCGCAACTTGATGAAACGGCTCGCAACAGATCGCAATCGATCACAATCATCGAGCTCTACATCTTTCGACCTTTCTCGTAAGAATACACAATTTATAATTATCAACCCTTTGCAGTCCACTGACGTTGCTACAGAGACATTCGTAACGTGGACTATAACTCCGTTCAAATTTTATTCCTGTTCAAACAAAGGAAATTAGTACTCATTGAACTCTTTGATACACGCGATTTTCAAGAAAAAAGAGATTCTAAGTTGCACAGATTTTGTTTTAATATAAAAATGTGGAAAAGAACGTTCAGTACATTGCAGATAGAGGGATGAGTGCAATTAGAATAGATAAAAAGTAGATAATTACTAAATTAAATATAAAAAGTGAACAGACTATGTTTAACTTGAATTAATCAGAATTTTCAGTTGATAGATTTGTAAACTGATCACGACATTCGGTACACATAATGTCACTATTGAGTACTATTATACAAAGTACTCTTATTTGGATAGTTTGTATATTTTCTCATATATTGTGAAATTTAGCACCTTTAAGTATCCTCTAAATGTATAAAAGTTCACATAAATGCATAAAAGTGTAGATTACTTTGATCTACAAATGCTTACATTTTGAAAAGTGCATCGAGTAATATTTAAGTAGACTAAATATGATAAGGGAACATTTAAGAACAGATAGAACTCATATAAATATAATTTTCGTCAGCTTCTTCAAAATTTATATAAAAGAAAAATCTAACGTCTAAACAATTGTATCGTGACTGTTTGTCTTCTTGAATGTTGCCTGTAAATAGTTAACAATCGGACAAAGTTCAGTGCACGATGTCAACCCGCCATTTTCATCTGTTGAGCAAACGACATTTCGTTTGCACCAACCTAATAGAAGGAGAGACAAACGCAAGAGAAGAAAAGAAATCTGCATGGGAGGAGAGAATGGAAAGAGGGTGAAGGTAGAAAGTTTGTGAAGGTAGAAGCAAAAAAGGGGGGAAGAGAAGCAGAGACGAAAAGGTGGAGCGCATATACACACGCGGCGTGTGGTCTCTCGTGTACCGTATCGGGCTGCCTCTAATCTTACAAACCGCCAACATCCAGTGCCAGCCTGCCGTTTTCTTCGAGGAACAACGACAGGGCAGCTCTATTGATTTAGATGTTCCGCTGATCTAAAGTGGTAGTCAAGCGAAACTGTCAGGGATAATGATAATAACTGTCTACCTTTCTCGACGGTAATTGTTTACATGGTTTTGGACGATTAACTCTTTGCGGTTCTCTGTCTTCCCGTGTACAGTTGTCATTCATCACGGGACCCATTGTGTAACAACATTGTTTCACTGATGCGAACACTTCGTGTGATATTAACGAGACATTCTTCTTTCTTTTTCTTTTTTTTTCTTTTTTTTGCTTCTTATCTTTCTTCCAGCTATGTTCAAAAATATTACACGGTTCAATTGTATTTTCATGTTTGTTTATCTAGTATTACATCGTTTTGTTGGGTTATCAAAGACCATGAGAAATTACAGAACAATTTTACGTACAGATTAGATTAGTTAAAGTATTTCGGTTGCTTTTCAATCAGCTTCGGAACTGCTGGCATGTTACATTTTGATGAAATACAATTCAGAGCAAAAGTAAACTACTAAAAGTGTTTTTTTTTTTTTTTAAATGATCGTTTATTTACATACTGCGATGAGGTATATTAGGTTGTAATTAATTTACTTTAATAACGTCTAACAATTTTATCATGTTCTATTTAATTTGTTAATTCATTTAGTTCGGAAAATTGATCGTGCTGCTATATTTTTCTCAGATATAGTTAAGAGCAAGTGTTTTCCTAGAAAATGATAATTTCTTCACAAATTGCGATAAAATTTGAGGAAAATTTGTTGCATGTATTAATTTGCACTGCTTTTACTTTAATAAACGTCTAACAATTTTATCGTGCTCTATTTAATTTGTTAGTTATTCAATTGCTATTAATTATTATCAGTTAGTTCCTAGCTCCGCCTCTAGACGGCGTTTACGCGAATAAAACATATATTTCATAATTTTTTAATAAAATTCTTTTATTAGAGTGTAAACCAAGTTTCATTGTACATTCAGGTTTTTTCAGTTTAGCAAAACCACGCTCCGTATAACCACCGTTACAGTTGCAACAGAAAATTGCACGTGTTTTGACATTTTTTTTGTTATAATCAAAAGGAATAACAGATTTCAAATTCGTTTTTCTCGATCTCAAATTAGTCTATTCTGATTTTTTGACGTCGAACAAAAATTGTGACATTAGAGGGTCAAAGGAAACACGAAAAACGCTATCCTTTACAGTTGCAACAGAAAATTTCACGTGTTTTGACATTTTTTTTTTTTTTATAATCAAAAGGAATAACAGATTTCAAATTCGTTTTTCTCGATCTCAAATTAGTCTATTCTGATTTTTTGACGTCGAACAAAAATTGTGACATTAAAGGGTCAAAGGAAACACGAAAAACGCTATCCTTTACAGTTGCAACAGAAAATTTCACGTGTTTTGACATTTTTTTTTTTTTTATAATCAAAAGGAATAACAGATTTCAAATTCGTTTTTCTCGATCTCAAATTAGTCTATTTTGATTTTTTGACGTCGAACAAAAATTATGGCATTAGAGGATCAAAGGAAACACGAAAAATGTTGTCATTTGAAAATTTTGTTCGCAGCTGTACATATTTTCTGAAATACTCTATTACATCCACAATTGTTATTTTATCGAGCACGTTAGTTCACTAAAAAATGAATCAGCGATACACGGTTGTTTATAACTTCAAAAACATATATGAAGAATTAAAGGAAACACGAAAAATGCTGTCATTTGAAAATTTTGTTCGCAGCTGTACGTGTTTTCTGAAATACTCTATTACATTCACAATTGTTATTTTATCGAGCAAGTTAGTTCACTCAAAAGAGAATCAGCGATACACGGTGATCTATCAGAGGTATTCTTCGTTATTTACTGAAACAAACCACGATATTGGCGAGCGTTGACTAGCCGTCGAAAGCGTGAAGGTTTCGAGAAGTGGCTAAAGGTGTTCAAGCCGTCAGGAGAATTTACGGCCGCGGCGAGGTCTTTAATCTCGAAGAAACCGCTGTACACTTCGCAGCCTTGAACTTCATGAATTCAAGCTGACGTTCGCACGGATGCTATTGATTTAGATGCACTTTACCCATTTGCCCCTCGATTGATCAATTTAATTTGGAAATATCGATCCATCGAACGTTGAATCGAATCCAAAGTAGAATATTGGATTGATCAAACAAGTAATTTCGGGATTTTCCGTAAAAAACAACAATAATAGGAAACTTTATTAAATGATGTGTTGACCATCTTGATCCATGATTTTTTGCTTTCTTATAAGCTAGCTTCGTAATACTATTCTCTCAGAATTTGCCATCTTTTTTAGCCTCAGGTCTCTAGAGAATCAAAATTTGTTTCATTACGTGAATTTGATTACTTATAGAAGTGTATAAGAAAAAATATAATTGTTAATATTAGATAGCTAATTTTTGTGTAACGAAATACTGCGTTTATGTAACTTCGAGCCTCCAAGGAAACGTAAAAAATGTATTAAAATACTAGATCATTGCATAGAAGCTCATTACAAGAAAGCGAGAAAAATGTTTCCATGGTTTAAAAAAATAGGCTTATCTTAGTGTTAATAATAAGTGCTTTAATTTCTCAAAAATCTTGGAACGTTGTAAGTGATAGAAAAAGTACACTCCCGTCCATAAATTATCGGACATAATTTTTTGTCGTGAGTTTATTGTGTGTTTTGTTATATTTAACGATTTTACGGTTATATCTGAACACGAAGGTAAAAATATACCTGTATAAAGTGAATAAGTGTTAAGAAAAAGAAGATTTTTTAAATACAGCTCCAATTCAAATTTCACGAAATAATTCCACAAGAAAATGGTAAGAATGTTTCCACGATTTAAAAGAATAGGCTTATCTTACAATTAGTATAATAAATGCTTCAATTTCTCCAACATCTTGGAATATTCTAAGTGACAAAAGAAACATTAAGCAATTTTTTAAAACTTTCACGTATAACTGCAACACGAGAAAACAGAAATTATTAATAACAGCTTTCTAAAAAAGAACTGCGAGTGAAATATTGCGTTAACTCAACGTTGGGACTTAATGGGTTAATGAAATACTCATGAAGTGTTTAAATCATCGATTAATTGTCAATTAAAAACAATATAATACGATACTAAAGTTTGACCGCCTATTTCCGTGTCATCCTGTACAACATACATGAGAAATCAACAGAAAAAGTCGTCCATTTAATCTCAGATACTTACTAAAATCTCAGAATTATTTCCCATACTTAATACACACTCCCTCAATATCCACCTCTGCAAAGAAATTCATTTTCATACTCGAAATATTCCACTGCTTCCATAAGTAAAGCAATTCTCGCTCAAAATGGACGACGCCTGTCAGCTTATCCAAATAAACAGTATCCAGGCAAAAAGAAAAAGAAAGCAAGAAAATAAAATAAAATAAAATAAAATAAAATAGCAGAAATGATCTGGAAGTCGCGTTAACTAAGAGACAAGAAAGACGATGAATGAAAAACGGTCACGTTAAAATAGGCGCGTAATTACGTTGTCATAAAACTCGGCGTCGATTGGAGAGACGAAAGAGTTTCCGGTATGGACCTCAGCCTCGGTCAGGAAAGGAAGTATCTCGTGGCTTTCGTTTAGCTCCGGTGGGACGGGACATGTCAAAGAACTTAATTTCTTCGCGGCGGACCCTAATTTCTCCGGTGTTTTAGTTTAGTATAGGTTCGGCTGGCACGGCTGTAATCAGGAGGGTCTTAATGGTAGGTTGCCGAGTCCGGCGTGTGAACTGTGGGCGTGAACGACTCGCTTCCTATCTTCGGTATCTGACGTGCAGCACGTGCTGGACTGGAAGACCTTCTTGCCGCTATTAAGAAGCGTGCTCCGTAACATCTCTCAGATCTCTCTTGGACCTTACCGTCGATTCCTTTCACTGATAAGACGCCTTGCTCGCGCGTACAGAGGAATTTCCAATTCCTTCCCTTCGCGTGGCACGTTAAAGAAAAGGCTGCTTTCCATAATTAATTTTACCATACGCAAATTAAGCGACGAGAGAAGGAGAAGGAACCGTTGAACAATTGATACGAGGTTTAGGAATAGGAAGTGTTAATTCCTCAGATTTAGTTTAATATGAGATGGAAGTATTCAATGATTTCACTGATTCCCAAATTAAAATGTAGTAGAACGCACAGTTATACAATGGTCCTGCGAACGCTAGACAAAGATGAACATTTCAGGCTCGAAGGCCAGACAATAAGACAAAAATACAAATTCTTACATGAAAGTCGCGATTGTCGTGGTGTCGTAAAGTTGCTACGAAACTAATTAATACTACACAAAGCTCGAGCTAATAAAAAGGGCAAAAAGTATATAATGAATTGCCCGTAGAATTCTAAGATTCGAGAAGCATGTATACCCCGCGAAGTTTTAACAGGAAGAATTAGTATAAAATCTATTTGTACAGTAGGCTTTAATCTTTTAGCCTACAATATTGTGTGAGAAACGTGGTACATCGATTGGACCAAAAGTAAACAACATGTGAGAGATGATACGTTCTTTCATTACTAAAAAAATGTACCGTCAATAAAATATCATCGGAAAGGACGATTATCGAACGGAGATGTACCAGAGAGACTGCACGCGAAACATTGGGGTCATTTTCCAAAGCATATAGACCCAACGCTATCCAAATCAAAGCCAGAAAAAGCTTGTAAAATTTGCACAAAATATAAAAAGCGTAGTGAAATAATTTGGTAGTGCAAAAGATGTAATGTTACATTACACATACCAATATGCTTTGAAAGATACCACACGATCGAAGATTATTAAATTTTTGTAAATTTGGTCGAGACGTTAATAATTTAAAATATATGTCTATTTAGAAATTGTAATAAAAATGTTATTTTATAATTTACTATTAATTACTGTTGTTATTATTAATATTATATTATGATTTATTATTCACTTCAAGATAATAAATCTTCCTTGTTCAATGATTAATTAGCTAGTAATTATTTATCGAACATCTTGCAAAATAAAATTAGTTGTAACTTACACGTGCATTTACATATCAAAAGACATGTGCGATTTGCACAATTTCGAAATTATGAAATGGCTCAGCCAAATTATGAAATGGCCCGACGTGTGAGCGACCTTGTTATTTATGGTACTTAAAACTATTGGAACTTAAATCGTAAGGCAAGGAGTTAACGCTATCTAATTATATTTTACAATTAATTTTATATATATATATAAAATATATATTTTATTATATTTAAATTATATTGTGTGTATGTGTGTATATATATATTATTATAGATATATTATTATATATATTATATATATATGAAATGTATTATTTGTAGTTTGTTGCATTCGTCTTCCAGGTGGTAGCAGTGGCGACGATTCAGATACAGAAAGTGAACCAGGAATTGCTTTGAAGAGGAAGCAACGTAGAAGTAGGACTACATTTACCGGTGAACAACTTGAACAACTTGAGGCAGCTTTCCATCGAACGCAGTATCCAGATGTCTACACCAGAGAAGAATTGGCTCAAAAGTAACTAATTTTACTTCGTTTTTACGACAAATACTGTTTATAGCAGAAAAAGATACAAAATAGTATTTGCTGAATATCAAACTAACATATAAATTCATGTACAGCCTGTCACAGAGCTATTCGAATCCTTTTTTAACACTTTCACAGACGGTTTGAATTCACATAGAGTATATACGTTGTAAAATCGCGTTTGCTCATTGTTTGAAGAAGAAACAAGCGCATTTTATAATAGAAAATTGCAAATCTTACCAAAACAGTGGAAAAAAGTGATTGAAAACTATGTAAAATAATATAATATCTGTCCATTTATAAAAAGAACTCATGAAAATTTTTGTACTCACCCAATAAATAGAACACTCTGTATACACATACAAATAAAGTCTCATTAGAGTAATTAACTTCACTCTTTGTATTAAAAAGCTTAACCAAAAAGGAACGTGTGATTTCTTTAAACGGAATTCTTTTAAAAAGAAAGAAAATCATTGTTTCAAGATTGTCTTCGTATTTTTCACTTCAGAACAAACCTGACGGAAGCTCGCGTGCAAGTATGGTTCAGCAACAGACGAGCCAGACTTCGCAAGCAATTGAACAGCCAACAACTGAACGCTTTCAACACAATGAGCTTGCAATCCTTCCAAACACAACACTACGGTAGCAGTGCTGAAAGTTATCAGAGCTACGGGCAAGCATCGGTAGCTGCTGCAGCAGCAACCACGGCTGGTTATCCTCAACACTACAACTATAGTGAGAATTACTATGCTGCTCAGCAACAGTGGCCAAGGCCGACCGCTGACAACTATGGGTAAGTTGTAATTTGTTAAAAGATTCTTTCAATTGAAACAACACTGAAGATTATAAATTTATTGAATAATCTCGTAAATAAGATACTAACAGAAGAAAGAAAATACTAATTGACATTTGTAAAAATATCATTCACTTCTGAATTTTCTACAAATGCATAGAAGTTCGTTTATGGAAAAACCCAGTATGAGGGACCCGATCTCTTGCGCTGACTTGACTCGAGTCAGCGCGGGTTTACGATATGTCAATTGCTATTGAGACGCAGGAAGAAACTCCAAATCCTCTACCTTTGTTAGGGGTTTGAAATGTTCCTGACAATAAGGAAAATTAAACGGAAGAAACATTAAGACGCGTATTGAAATCTTAATCTCAAAAATAGCGAAGAATAACGTCCGTATCATAAACCTGGTCGCGTTTAATTAATAACTCGCTAATGAGCTCTAACATATACAGTGGACTCCCGTACAACGCGGAGGATACATTCCGGAAATCGCTTTATACGGGACATACATTATCAGACCAATTTATGTAACTTCAAGCACGCCCAGCCTTGAAAATTGAGTGATTATCTATCCCAATATTTTCAATCTAAAAATGATCTGGAGAATGAACTGTTTTTAATCAACGATAACAATCAAGAGGAAACTATAGACTATTCAAAATATGAATCTGTACAACCAATATTAACAAGACGGCGTCATTGGAACTTATTTGTTGATACTTCCGATAGTGAATAAATGTTAAATACTGAGGTGCATACATGTATTTATATTTTTATTAAAAGTTGAATAAAATTATTTTTCTATTATATCTTCAAATGTGTGTTTATTACTATTTTTTTTTTATAAACCGCTACTTCGTCAGTTTCAAAAATCAGAAACTATGTGAAAATGTTAAATTTATCTTACGCGTTATACGAGATTGTTTATCGCGCTATATGAGTACTGGTTGCAATTTTTTCGTCGCTTTATACGAATTTGCTTTTTACTAGAGCACGTTTTATGGGAGTCCACTGTACATAGAGGAAAAGGAAGTGTGTATCTTCAATAGACAAAAAGAGACTATACAAATTATGAAATTACATTAATTCTACGATACCAGCGGATGTTGTGTGTTATAAAAACAAGAGTGAAGAAACTATCGATTCCTTCAAAGTCGAAAGCACAAGAAGAAGGACCCCCCACGAGGCAAGGTCCAGTGTCGAAGCAAAGTGCACGTTGTCCGGGTAGAGATACATTATCCCGGACGTTTAAAGCAGGCGAGCCACACAGAGGGGAAAGCATAGTAGAAAAAAGGAAAGAAATCTGGGAGATACTCGGTGAGAAGAAAGAGCGAACAGTCTGTGCTCGCAGGGTGTTTCGAACAATTAATTCAGCCATTGTGGCGTAATAATAGGTTGGCGAAATGTTCGCTTGCTGCAGCGTGCTGTTACACGCCGAGTGCAGAGGCCAATTCGCTGTAACGCTGACCGCAAACGATGAAAGTCTTAGGAGAAAGACGGACAAAACGGGAGACGTGAAGGAAAAGAGTAGAGGCAAACAATAAGTGGACTGTGAAAACTAGAATGGATGATGAGGAAGGGAAAATCGAATTGTTAGTTGTAGAAATGAATTCTTCCAGACTTTTCGACACAATCGAAGTTCAATTTACCAATGGATATATATACATACCAAGGATTGATATATATTTATTGGTACCAACCGGTCATTTTGATCTTGTGTTTTAAAATAAAAGATTTATTATCTAGGGTTAAATGTTTATTTTTTATTTATAGTTTTACGTTAATAAGGACCTCAGTATTTCTAAATTAATATATAAATAATGATTAATTAAAAATAAGAACGTTAACAAAAACAGAAAATTATATTTTTCACTTAGATTTTTATACACGATATGATAAATGGTAGTAATAGTAATTTTCATTTTTAACTTTCCTTAGCGCGATTTATGCACACTGAAATTTTATTTTTTTGTGTACATTTTCCACAAACATTTTTTACAACCAGGACAGATATTTGTAGCTTTATTTTGGTTGCAAAATTCGATTTGACAACACTTTTAGCAGTTCATTCGGGTTTGTGATTTTATTCCCAGAACCAGATGAACAAACGACAAATCGATTCTCATGTAAATAACGAGTAATAAAATGCAAATTTAAAAATCAGAGATGGTCAAGGACACGTTTACACTACTTTTTTTTTTAATTTGTTTGGTTTTCTTGTCTTCCAAGATTTGTCTTCAAATCTGTGAAAAATACCAATGGCAAGATTCTCTGATTTTCACGCAAAAATAATTAGTAATAAACTGCAAAATTTAAAAATCGAAGATGACCAAAGACATATTTACTCCATCGCATTTTTCTTAATTCGTTCAGTCCTTTTGTCTTCAAATTTGTGAAAAATATCAATGTCAAGATTGTCTAATTTTCACGCAAAAATAATTAGTAATAAACTGCAAATTTAAAAATCGAAGATGACCAAAGGCACATTTACTCCATCGCATTTTTCTTAATTCGTTTAGTTCTTTTATCTTCAAATTTGTGAAAAATATCAATGTCAAGATTGTCTAATTTCCACGCAAAAATAATTAATAATAAACTACAAATTTAAAAATCGAAGGTGTTCAAGGGTATTTTCCTCGTTTGTTCGATTTTCTGTCTTCAAGCATACTTTTCACACGGTGTTCCGAGGAACCGATAGATCCACATAGAATTGAATCAAACGCGAAAAACAATGCTGTCGTTCGAAAAACTTTTGTCTGCAACGGTATGTCTACAAGGTATCCTAAAAGTAACAATCGAAAGAGCGGTGAAAAGCGATGGAAATAAAGTGGAAGAGTAGTAACGTAGAGGAACAGGTGAGATGAAGGTTTATACCGTAGCGAGAAAGAGAGAAAGAGAGGATTGGAGAAGGGAGAAAAAGAGGAGAAGGGAGGAAAAGAGAGTTGTTGGCTCAGCGAGGTGAAGCACTCGAGACCCCACCGACACGTTTTCTGTGTGGTCCTCAATTATGTTGCTTCTTCGGCCCCCGTAATGAAACGCTACCGGCTAATAATCCAACGCGGGTCTTGATCTTCGCCGATGATCCAGCTTTAACCGGAGGACTTTGCGGCCTTTCTTTTCACCCCGGAAGCGATTCGACCTCGGTTTGGCTGCCTCTACGAATTCCTTCGGCCCGGGACATTACCACGAACATTTTTCATTAATTTTTATCGTCTGTTAAAGCTTGTACACACACGTACGAAAGTATCCAGTGTGATTATGCACTGTGCAGTGTGTGTCCTTTCAATTAATATTAGGGTAAACGTACATTTACCTTCATAAATCATTGGACACTTGCACATTTTCAGTAAAATGATTATTAAAATGGGAATATAATTTTTTGTCACGAGTTTATTGTGTGTTTTGTTATATTTAACGATTTTACAGTTGTATTTGAAAGCGAAGGCAATGATATACTTGTATAATATGAAGAAGTGTTAAGAAAAAGAAGAATTTGTTAAACACAGCTCTAATTCTATAGGATGTTGTAATGTATATACATCTGGTTTGCTTTGAGAGTTCAAAATTAACTGAAGAATATATCTGTCGCATCATTTAGTGTTTATAAATAATTTCAGAAGGGGTTTTCGTTAAACAGAGATAAAAATGGTGCTGGGAAACTGTATCATTCGATTTTCTTTATTTTTAGTTCACTAATCCAAATTTATACTTGTAGAAAGAAATTAATAAAAATCTTCCTCTATATAATATTGTTTTCAAAATTATGCTCATAAGGTTTAACGAAAGTAATGATGTTGATAATATATAAAAAAATTTACTGTTTTTCTCAATTTTCTAGAAATTTTCCTGTACATAGTATTCTATTCAAAAGTATGCTGATAATATTTAACAAAACTAATAATGTTGACAATATATAAAAAAAATGTACTGCTTCAATATACATTTTTACAAAGTCTTAACACAAAAATTCAGATTTTTCATTCTTCTCCTTTTATTCGGAATACTTATGATGCGATTTTTCCAAAATTGCTATGGTTTTTCTAGCAAAATATTGTTCAAGGTATTTTTTCATCTGATTTAATATTTCCAACTCTAAACTTTCTGCATCGATTACGAACCGTTTGAACAGTTACAGTACGATCCCAATCTAATTTGCAATATTCCAAGCACTATTACCTTTCATAAAGCAAAACAACGTCACACGTTACAAATGCATTTCCTGATTTTCCATCTTTCAAGATGGCACAGAAAAATCCAAGAGAAACATACTGTTGGAAAGCTAGAAGACAACTAAAGACCATAAGTTCGATTTTAAACAGATTGAATATGTTTACTCGAAATGCTATCACGCAAAGAAGTGTGTAAACATAACGAAAATACTTTAAACGAAAAATCCCGCGCTACATCGGTCCTCAATGGCGCTTAACGCGTTAACAGATGAAATCGACATTCTAAATCACAAACAGAAAAAAAAAAATAGTACTCGTCCACTTCCAAAAATGTTCTATTCATCATATCTACCTAGAACATCCTCTTCTCGCTCCACCTCTGCGAATATTCTTTAATTTTCGCAAGCGTCAATTATAAATTATTCATTCTATCGTAGGTTCACCGGAATTCATTAACACTTCCATAGAAATAAATGTGATTTGTGGCCGTGGTTGGCTAGGGGAAAATAGATTCGTAAACCGGCTACGGGGACAGTCGATAAATCCTCGGTACGTCGTCTCGAAGGAGGAATTAAGAGAAGACGAGAAAGGGCGAAAAGGGGCAAGGGAACTAAAAAAAAAAAAAAAAGAGAGAGAGAGAAAGAAAAAAAGAATAAAAAAAGGAAATGGAGAAAAAGGTGAACAGGAGGATAAGAGACCATAAGAAAGAGAGAGTGAGAGAGGAATTAAATGGTTCCAGCATCGGCACGCTTTAGGGTCCTTAACCGTGCTGCTGTGCCGAAACGGTCAAAAGGGCCGCTACTCCGTTTTGAAATCGGTTGTTGGCAGCCTCGACACGCCCTAAACGATTCGTACTCGTACGTGTGCGAGTGTGAAAGCTTATGCCACGGCCGGTATCGGCTTGCAAACGAGCAGCAAGCTTTGATTGCACGGGCAAAACGAGGGAGAACTGGCCGGCGCGGCGGTTACTTTGAGATTCGCGAAACGGAAAGAGAATTTCATCCGGTGGTTATGCGGCCTCTGAACGAAACTGCTCAGCGTTAATAGTTTGATACGGTCGCACAGGTTTCTCCCCCTGAAAACACGGCGTCGTCGACCTGCTTTACATTCGATGTAAAACGCGCATAAATTCGTTGCTTTCTACGCCGGTGATCTTGCGGCCATCTTAGCCGGGGCTTTATCGAAACGATTTTTTTTAAATATGCGATCAATGGATCCACGGCGAACATTTCCCTCTCTGGTAATTTGGATTTGTTCCCGAGAAGAGTGTCGTTTCGAGCTTGTCAATTGGAATTTGTAGATTTGTACGAAGCAGACAAATCGTTTCGTTAAAATTCTAAACGTGTGACCAGTGTAAACGAAAAACAAGCGATTAGATAATTGAAAGAGTAAACATTGAATCACGAGCAGAGTATAAAATAGCGAACGATCGATTTTGTCAAGTCTGAATCTCTTGAGGAAACATCTTTTGTTTGTAACTACGTGTAGTATAAGTCTCTAGAATAAAAGTAATTTTTTAAAAACAAATATTCTTCATCTTCGTCTGTGACACATGTTATCTTTCTGTTGTGTACAGTCTATTCAATAAAAGCGTTGGAACAATTTCTTTGTCTGTATGTCGCTATAATAGGAAAAATCTGGATTAGGTAGACTGTGTTGCTCTGAATGAAACGGTATCGATTTGCTTGAAGCAATAATAAGCTCAGGTTTACGAGTGCTGCATAAGCTTAAAGCTTCGAAGCAGCGTTTCTTTGCATTCACTCGAAGAGGGCCAAAATTCAGCTTTCCAGCTGCGACTCGGTGCATGTTAAAGTCGGTGGAATTTGTAAGAATGTTGCATCGGTATGAGGCAACGAATGTCGACAAGAAACGGAGAATAACAGTAAGACAGGATTTAAAAAAAAATTCTTTCTCGAGATTACGCGAGGCACATAAACTTCTTGAAAAAAGGATTAAAGATCACTATTGTAAGAATGAAAGAAAGATTAGAAGAATCTGAAATTACATTTCGAGACACTTTGCTAAAGAGATTCGCTTGAGCATAGCAAAGTATCGACAGCAACTGGGAAAGTATAATTTTTACCGACTGAAATAAAGCTTCTTATGCACACGTTAAAACAACTAAACTGTAAAATTATTCAAGAATTAAAAAATGTTCAATGTTCCGTAAGCGTCACTTATCAAACTTCGACACAGAATATTCACAAGGGCGAGATTCGTTAATTACTTTTTATTCTTATTACTTCTCGTTGCTTTTACCGTGAATCTTATTTTCAAAATATCCTTTCGAATTTAAATAATCATGCGTAACGTGATAAAATCGTTTAATCAAATAATGAACAATTACATTAATAGTTCCACAGCTAGACCGTGAATATTCCTGTTCCAAGAGTAACAGAATACCTAAGACTATAATTACAACGATTAACTTCGCCTCTCCTTATCCTCGAAGAGACTGAAAGAAACGTTCGTTGCAGAGCTTCGTTATTCTTTTTGTTCCAGGTTATTCAACGCCTCTCACTACGGCAGCAGTAACCTCGCCTCTAACTTAACTTCCAGCAATCTGAACCTGGGCAGTTTAAGCGGTAGCGTCAGCCCTACAGCGTCGAATATGAGCGCCTGTATGGTTCAAGGTGCATCCTCAACGGTACCAGCCTCGACAGGGATAAATCATCATGTGACACCTCACAGCCCTAGCGAGGCAAAGAGCGGCTACCCCTATTTGGGAGGAATAGAGTCCCAGGTCTGTGGCAGAGTTCACTGAACCGTAAAGTATATTTAAAATGGCGAATAGATGGAAATCGCAATGGAGTATGAATGAAACATTTTTACCTTAAAGTAAGAAATACGAATATTAAGAAGAAAGATAAGGAAATGTGGCTTTTTTGTAAGAAAGGGATCTCTCTTTCTCTATCTATCTATCTATCTATCTATTTTTTAACAGCATAAATTATAATTTCATCGCTGCCACATTGCAAATATGTACATAACATGAAAGTAACTATTTTATTGTACATATATATATTGAAAGCACATGTTCTTTCTGTAGACGTAAAGTGTATGTATGATATCTAATAACGTTGAAGTAACACAATAGCGTTTAAAGGAGTATGCCACTCTTAGGTATTTAAAAATAGATGAAGTTTAGAAATTTTTTCACAGATAACTGCTAAATGAAATGTTTCAATTTCCACGGAGCATGTACATGCCACTTTTACTTTCTTCCTTCAATTTTTGAAAGGTAAATGCGTTAGAAAATGAAAGAGTTATTCGCTAATTACGAAACTTCCGGCCGCCATCGTCGACAGGAATTGGTATATCTGAAATAAAAAATTCTTTTCGATTTACAAATGAAAATTATAAATTGTCATAGAAAAAAGATTGTATTATCTATAATAAAAAATTATAATTATTGTGAAAATAGTGTAACTCTGAAAAGGAAAAATCTCTTTTTACAGAAAAGAAGTTAACTTTAAACGTTTCTAAAAAATTAGATAATTAAGGTTTTGCAAAAATCGTACGTTACATTGTAAATAATACAGTTTTGTGTATAAACAAACAGGAATTTATTATTTCAGATAATTATCGATGATGACAGTCAGTTATCGATATTATAATAAATATTTCGCAATTACTCTTTCATTCTGCATTATTTTCAGTTTTGAAAAATTGAAGAAAAGAGCTGAAAGTTATCTTTATGTGATCGGAAGAAAACTGAAACTTTTTAGTAGTTACCTCTGAAAACAGATTCTCAAGCTTTACTCGTTTTTAAACCATTCTCAGCCTTCTTTGAAGTTTTATTCATTCCTTTAAAGGAAGGCCTATAAAATGTCAGATACACATAGAAATATGTATTTATTCGTTTAGTATATGAATAATCGCTGTTAACGATTACCTTGACTAGATTTTCTAAGAAAAAGAAGCTCGATAAGAAACCAAATTCTGCCTTAAACTTACATTTTCAAAAATTTACGAGCAAATACTCAAAAGTAACTATTTTGTACGAAACATTAGAATATCTTCTAAATAAATTGCAAAGAACTCTCATGATTTACTAGGAAAGAAGGAAGATGTTCATATTTATTGTGTAATACAGTTGAAAACAAACTTTGCACTCGCAATTCGATGAATTTTCAGAAATTTCATTCCTTCTTATAACACAATCTTGAAAAATAAAGATCGCGTTGTAAACAGTATATTGCATCTCGATACGTCAGAATTTATACTACATTTATGAACCAAAAAGAAAAATGACGAAGTAAGAAACTTATAGGAAATTTAATGCTGAAAAATGGCAGAAAAATGTGCAAAATATCCAAATTATAGTGCCTTTTTTAAATAATACTATCGAAATTCTACTTCTTTTTTTTTTTACTACATTCTCAGAAATATGAATTTGCACGAAAATCAGCAATTAACACATTGTACGCCGGCTAAGTATCGGCAGCTGAGAAAACCTGGGTGCTGGTAGTCACATTGCTTATTTATGGGGAATAGACACTCGAAAGAAAGTATATTGAAAATTTTATACATTTTCACGAAAGAATAATTTTATTCGTCAGATACGTTTCAATAAAAATCGAACATTCGTGAAAACCAATAAGTTGGAAATCCAGCAATAATACGGGACCGGCGTAGAATGTGTTAAATTATCAGGATTAGCTTCTTACATTTTTCTCTTTTATGTTTTTACGATATCACAACCGTACCATGTATCATACGATACGGAAAGTGCCTACTTAAATCAACGCAAATGTAAATAACGAATACACACATATGCATGCTCAGCATCTCGATTTTAGCCACTAATAAAAATCCTTGTCTAACCAGAAACACTAACCGTGTAGTTTATATTAAATATACATACGTTAGCCAGTTCACGTAGATTTTAAGCAGCTCACCGGAATCATCGAAATCAACGGAAGTAGATTCTTACGTTATGATAATTAGTAATTAGACGAGTTATTTGTAAACGCAAGTGCCTCGATGTAAAATAATTGCCTTAGAATTTGCCTTCTTTTTTTCCCCAGCGGGGATAGAAAAATCTGTATGAAGTTCAACACTCGCGACGGTGTTGACATCGAATTTACTTGATAAGCAACATTGTACATATACATACAAGCTTATTTAATAAGAGGTGTGACTATAAAACTGACGGTATTGAAAAGTATCTCGAAGGTTGTTAATTGGTTGTGTGCAAAAAATGTTGTCATTGTTACCTCGTCGATTGGATGATCTAAATGGCCAGTTAATTAGGGATTGTTGCGTACAAAGAGACAAACTTTATTCGATACATGTAATATTCTTGTAATTCATTGATTATAATCGTCGATGTATAATATTCATTGTTGCGGAATAAAAGAATGTTTAAAAGGCATGTCAACAGTTATTTTTCAATTACCTTCTTCGATGTACACTGTGTAACAAAAGTAAGTGAAGATTTAGATTTATATAAAATAATTTATACTCGTTTATTCAATAAATTGAATATTCATCGAATATTTATTTAGCGAATAAATTGAACAAGAGGAAATATTCAAGTCAAATAATTTATACATCATTCATAAACTAAAGAAAAAGGTATAATAAAAAGAAATAAAAAAATAATAAAAACATATCTAAATCATAAATATATAATTAACAAAGTAAATGGAATAATTAATACAATTTCAATATCAAATACTAAATATATTAAAGCTAAAAGGGATAAAAGCTTTAGTAACTGGATTAAATCCACATTCATAATGTAAAATTCATATGTGCAATTATTAAACGCTTGTAATAACAAAAAGAATGTAAATAGTAAAGTATATTTATCAAAGAAATCAAGAGTAACTTCAAGATAAAATAATTGAAAAATATAAGAATATAGAATAACGAAATATTTCAAATGAACATGTAAAAAATGTATACAATACAAAAACCAATGGTGTTAACTTACTTTTGTAATACGAACTGTATTTTAAAGAAAACAGAACAATATCACCTTTTATAGTCCTCTAATTTAAACAACAATTATTTAACAGTGTTCATAAATCTCAGTCCTATGTTTTATTAACAAATAAAAGGAAATTGATTTTGCTACTTCACATTTATTTCGTTTTGTTAGATAATGTATTAATCAGAATCAAACCGTGAAATGTTACTTCGTTGTTTCAAGAGTACGTATGAAACAATGTTGTGACGTAGTTTTAAATTTAAATGGTGCTAAGGATTTTGCATTTCATGGTGAAGAGGAGGACGTTGAAAGTCACGGTGAGAAAATGAAAGTTACTTAACTATTGCTTATTGATTAGAGTGGAAAAAAACGTGTGATGAAGGTTAATTAGCGACAGGTTTTTAATCACCAGCGACTGTGATTAAACGTGCGATTAATCATATTCAACTCTGCTTGAACGTGATTCAGGAATATAGAGAGCAGTCGAGTTGGATGTCGCAAACGTACTTTTTCCGCTCTTATTACCTATTCAGTTTGTATATCGTAGACACAAAGAACCAAAGTTCTTTCCAAGACACGATAATATTTCAACAGACGAGGGTTTTAACCTACTTACGCTCTCCTTTGGAAGTATTGGGACACGTGAATGTGAAATATATTGAGTTTTACTGAAATCTACTGAAACATGATAAATTGTACTTCAAATCTACTGTATTCTACTAAAATCTACTGAAATCGATTGAAATCCACTAGAGTGTAATAAAATTTAATAAAATCTTCTAAATTTTACTGAAATTCACTGAAATATAGTGAAAACTATTAAAATCTACTGTATTCTATTGAAATCTTTTCAAACCTAGGGAAACATACTAAAATCCACTAAAATCTGCTGAATTATGCTGAATTCCATTAAAATCTACTAAATTTTACTGAAATCTGCTGAATTCTATTGGAATCTACTGTATTCTATTAGTATCTCTTGAAATTTACGGAATCCAATTGAAACTTACGGAATTCTACTAAATTTTGCTGAATTATATTAAAATCTACTGTAATATTTACTAAAATTCTTTGAAACCAATAGAATTCTACTAAAACCTAATAAAATTTATTGAAATCTATTCAAATTTACTGAAATCTGATGAATACTGTTAAAATCATTGTATTTTATTAATATCTGTTGAAATCTCGTGAAACCAATGAAATTAATCTCTTGAAACCATTAAAGTGAAGTTATATCTAATCAATTATTCAAAAATCTATTGAAATCTACTAAAATCTGTTGGAAACTACTAAAATCTACTATATTCTACTAATAATTTTGTTTTATAATTTATATTAAATACTACTGCATTCTACTAATATCTATTCTATTAAAATTTACCGAATTTGACTAAAATCCATTAAAATTTACTGAAATCTATTTTAAACTATTAAAATCTACTATATTCCAGTAATAATTTCATTCTACTAATATCTTCTGAAATCTATTTTAAAAGAAACCTTGGTGACGCAACACTGTGCGCTCAATTATTACAAAAAGAAAAAATATTTTAGCGTTCGTTAAATTTATTTTCAATGATACGGTCACTATTTTATTTGTAATTTTATTGTATTTATAATTCATTCAAATCGATGCTATCGTTATTACTTCCATGCAATAAGGTTTCAAATCTTCTAAACACTTTCAGGATTACTGCTATTGCATATAAAATTTCTTATTACAGGTAAAATTACTATTATTATTATTTCTACAATATAAACCATCGATATCATCGTTAAACCGTGATAACAAACAGCAATTACCTTCACTTCTCTAAGCTTGCAAAATAAATTAAGTACGGTAACAAAAAATTACAACCATTCTTTCACAAAACCCTTAATACCGTTATCTACAATGAGACAATCTAACAGACAATGTATAAATTTTATAATAATTCTGTTTTCATAAATTTGTACAAATTCGTACGATTTTTAAAAATGTTCAATATACTGTAAGCGTCAATTATCAAACTTTGACATAGAAAATTCACGAGGGCAAGTTAATTCTACTTAAGGAGTTACAACTTTGTGAACGTTTCGTTCATTGCAATTCGGCTTTGTTTGGCTATACAGGCGTGGCCGTTAAATTCCAGTAAAACTGACTTGCTCCCAATTGGTACCGATTTGGCTGACTCGCCTAAACAAACTCCGATCACAACTCTCCATAGTGTAGAGACACAAGCTTTCGGCAACGAAAGACTTCTCCTCCGCAGAAGGAGAGCCGACAATCGGACGCTCAGCTACAACGAGCAATCAGCCTGCCGTATATCTGTTGTTGCTGTCGCCACGCATTTGTGGCCCATTGTGTCGTCAAAGTAGGTGGTCGGCCTCTCGCTTTCTGCCTCCTTGACACAAACCATTACGTAGTGCAACTATTCGTTCGGTTCTTTTGACTTTTGACCTGGAACGATACGCCTGTACACTGTAAGTTAATCCTATCGATGCTTTCCCTTCGTGTGACAATTTTCCTTGCGCCCATTCCCTTTGTTTCGCGATGAATAGAATAGTTTTTCAATTCTCATCGCGACGTTTCACGAATATTTAAACGAAAATGTCCAAGTAAATAATTTTACAACATCCTTTCTTATATTATTAGAATGTTCCATTGCAGACTGATTCTTTTTTGTGTTTTTTTTTTGTTTGAGAATTTGTTTCTCAATAATAAAATATGTAGATACATTAATCGAAGTAAAGTGTCTTTCAGTAAGAGAGATAGAACTTTGAATTGAAATGACACGAAAAGTATGGAAGATACTTTAGTACATATTATTGTATTTTATTTAAGTTTTTGATCGATCAATTGGGATGTGATTTTCTGGAAACACGAATACGTCCTTCTGTATCATCTTTGAGGAATAAAGTGAGCAATAAGTTACATATTCTTAACGTGGGAGGAAGGAAACGGAACTGTATTTTCTGCTCAGATAGTGAAATACCAAATACAAAACGATAAATGAATTACTATTGTACACATCAACGTGTCTGCAATCCATATTAGCGACTGTTTACACGTTATCATACGATAAAAAAATAAAAAGAATATAAAAACATTAATCTGTTTGTAGTAAATATGTTCACTGATGTTTAAAGATATCATATAAACGAAATATAATTATAATAATAAAATGTATACAGTACAATATCCTATAAAATTGCATTTTTAACTGTATTTAACGAACCCTTCTTTTTCTTAACACTTATTCACGTTGTATAGGTATATTTTTCACTCTAGCTCCAGATATAACTGTAAAATAAGTAAATATAAGAAAATACTGTCACAGGCGAAGATAAAGAGCACGTGTTTTTAAAAAAATCACTTTTATTTAGCAAACTTGACTTTACAGTTAGTTCTATAAACTTAGAAACGAACGATCTTCACACGAGAACTTCTGAATTAATTGTCATCATCTCGCTGTTTTCATCGCGCTCTTTTATACCTTGTTTGTGAGTCGATCTTTACTTCGTTATTATCTTATCAGTTGTTTACTTCCTATGCTGGTCACAATACACAATAAACTCGCAACAGAAAATTTCCGTTGGTATTTCGCGAGATCATTCATATCGTAATTAGAATGCATCGTATTAAAACATGAAAGTTTCAATGACTTTTGCTTGATTCTGTCACCCGATTTACACGAAATCCTGAAGATACGTATAAATAAATGTAAGCATTTTTATTACAATAGAAATATTTTTACGAGGCATGAACGTGGTGCCACCAGACGGTATAGTGTTAATAATCATTTTGCTGAAAATGAACAAGTGTCCGATGATTTATGGACGGGAGTGTACAAGAGGAGGGTAAAAAAATTTCAATTTTCAAACTTTCACGGTCTGTTTAAGACAAATCCTCTCTAACAAGGATTTTCTCTCGCTGCTGACCTACCGCATTACCGGAGGAAGGTAAAAGAGTTTCCTGAAAGAACAGATTGGCCAGCAGAATGTCAAGCACGATTGCCAAAGGGGATGAGAGCAGTGGAAGTACAAAGAGGCCGCCGGCTCGAGTAACCTCACACCGCGCCCAGAAGGGATAAAGTGTGGGGCGGGGATCATTGAATAGCGAATCAGAATTCGAATGAGAACGATATGTGGGGTCTGAGGAAGCCTGAATTCGAATTCGTAAAGCGTTCTCTTGTGCACGTGTCCCTAGTTCGCAAGTTTTTACTGTCTCTGATTAAATCTGGCCATTCTATTTACTTAATACATTCTACGCCGGTCCCGTATTATTGCGGGATTTCTAACTTATTGGCTTGAAACGAATGTTCGATTTTTATTGAAACGTGTCTGACGAATATTCAACAAAAATATACTATATATTCTTTCGTGAAAATGTATAAAATCTTCAATATACTTTCTTTCGAGTGTCCATTCCCCATAAATAAGCAATGTGACTACCAGCACCCAGGTTTTCTCAGCTGGCGATACTTAGCCGGCGTACAATGTGTTAATATCGAACGATATGTTTTAACAATAATTTCATCTTTTAGTTACATCAATTATTAGACGATCATTTGAACATTTGGTTAGGATCTATTTATAGAATTTTATGCAACTGTAAAGGTTCAAGTTGTTTCGTATGAAACTTCAGTTTCTCAGATTATAATTATTTAAATCACTGGTCAGCTTTTTCATCACTACATTCTGCATCGTTAAAATTTCGGTGAAATCTTCATTTTTTATTATTTTATTATATTTTATTCATTTTTTATTATTCATCTTTATTTTATTATTTTAAGTGTTCATTTTAGACATTGCAAATAATCAAAAAATTGTTTGCAAGCTTTTATAGCGGTTTCCTCTCGTAAAAGGATATTCAAATGATTAAAATGTGGGATTTTTCGTTTGGATTTTACAAGAGCACGATACTTTTCGTTCTCAGAAACGACCAGAATTTTCATACGTTAGTTATATCCCTCCGGTGAATTTTCCATCGTGGAAAGGAGGACAGATGTATGGGTAACGGCAAAGCTGATAGGTGTGACGACCTCCCAGGCTTAAGCAGCACCCTCAACGATGGAAAACTAGGGGCGGCGTCATTGCCAATCCTCTGCGTATACGATTGTACAAGTTGCTACCATTTACTTCCATTTCGTCGCGATACTTTTTACAATCTGACATCGTCGAAACTTTGACAAATTTAATTTCTATCATTTTCACTTTAATATTTTACAAAGAAAAGCTTCGTATAGATTCATTTTGTTAGAAGCTACATTGAAATTCAGTGCGCTATCATCTGTGCGAGCTATGCTGACATGAGTGAGATTGTTTTGTAGCAAATTACCAGTTATTTTTTATATATAATGATAAAATGATGTATGTAGAACGTATTTGCAGAAGTTACATATGTTACCTGCCTAAATATTACATTCTGTAAACGAAATTAGAGAAAAGATGGTAATGGACGATTTTCAACGTGAGCCAATGTATCTGTCAGATCAATCGCGACAGGATTAACGAAATAAAAACGTGACGAGTTGAAAAAGACTCAATGACAGAGATTAAGTGAAGAGTAATTTTATTTTACCTTGAAATAATGGCTTAACAATGTTGTACAGCACGTAAATTATAATTAAAATGAAACAGCGAATGTTTCGAGATTTACTATAACAATGTTTCATCTAGGTAAATTTAATTTTTGCGTTGAAGAGATAAACATACGCCGAGTGAAAGTAGGATGAAGGCGTAAAATTAAATTACATCAAATTATATACAACCGAGCTAAATTAGATAACAAAGTATGGTGAATTCAGTTAATTAATTCGAGCACGTTGCACGCTCTTAATTAAACGGACATTTATTGGTCATATTGTACACTATGCTTAATTGGAATACTGATTAGCGTGACAAATGTCTCATTAGGACATTTATAAACGAACAGTTTAAATGCCAATACGTTTTACGTTCGTTTAATAGCCGAAAGCTGCTCTTACTGAGATTTGTACACTTTCTAATTAAAGAAAACACTGTCAACATTAAATATTGTTTCAATGAACCACGGAACATCGATTTCTCATTTGTTCTATGTTTTTATGATACTTTGTGTTCTTTCAATTTGTATTTATTATCTTACTGTCAACAAAAGAAATAAGTGCATTTGTATTTTCGCAATTTTCTTCGAGGAACAGCTGGAATCGTTGTACATGTTGTGCAATTAAATAAATAAATTTATTCTTGTTAATTACGATAATAATTGTAATATTAATTTAATAAATTAAGTAAATTAATCCTAACAATACATTGTTGAGGAAGCAAAATGCACTGATGAATATTAATAAAAATTTTGTAAATACATTTCTATTTCCTCAATTTTCTTCGAGAAACAGCTGTACATATTGTGCAATTAAATAAATAAATGTATTCTTGTTAATTACAATAATAATTGCAATATTAATTTAATAAATTGAGTAAATTAATCCTAACAATACATTGTTGAGGAAGCAAAAGGCACTGATGAATATTAATAAAAATTTCGTAAGTACATTTGCATTTTCTCAATTTTCTTCGAGAAACAGTTGGAATCGTCGTACATATTGTGCAGTTAAATAAATAAATTTATTCTTATTAATTACAATAATAATTGTAATATTAACCTATTTGATACCAAATTTTTCTAGAGTCCTTTAGACATCATTTTATAGCACATGTCAAAAATTTTATAAAAAAAAGTATTAATCTCCAAGAAAAACTATGACATCTGTGAAATGTATATTAAACTAAAAAAACAAAGTTATAAATTTATCATTGATGTACGTTTGTCGCAATTTAACATATTCTACCAGATATACAATTATTTCTAATTGTTCCCATTTGGAAACTCTGGTTACAAATGAGTTATAAATAATAAATAATAAATAATAAATGGCAATAAATAAAGTAAATGCATCCTAACAGTACACTGTGGAAAAAGCAAAAGGCATGCATAAATATTAATAAAAATTTCGTTGAAGAAAAGTTGAATTAGATTGAACTTGTATACTGTACGATTTAATTACAATTTCATCATAAATTTCCACACCATGAATAACACGTTATTCATGAAGTTCCGTCGGTACCAGGATTCCGTTTCCACCTTATCGAATGATTATTAGTTATTGTCGAATACTTATCCGCAACACGGTTTTTCCATTCCCGGTTACGTGGCCTGGCAAGCACAATTATACTTTTCTCACAGGCCATAAAATATTATACGGTGATAAACGCATACGATAAAACTATGTGGTCTATGAAGTTTATCAGCCGCAGTTCCTTTCGTGCAATTGTTCTGCCGCGTATCATTCATATAATAAATTATCCAGAGCGGAATTACGGAAAATTTCCTGCCAGGGATGTTCTAGCCGAATCGTGCAAAAATACTGTAAACGATGAAACCTTTCAGATATTATTTTAACAATTTCAAGTTACTTTTTTTTTTCAAATTAAGCCTTGAAATTGAACTGCTTTGGAAATTGATGAAATACGACTTTATATTGGAAAATATTTTTTACTCGTTATTTTTAATCAGATTTAATTTGCTGTATAAAGTAAAAGGCACATGTATAATGCGATTAACCTTCAAAAATCACTGAAATATTAAGTAATACTTTTTAAAATGTCTGTACTTAGATTTAATAAAAAGAAAATTGGTAATAAGGGCATATTTTTCATTTTTTATATCGTCTGAACGCTCCATCGCGGTTACGTTTCTATAATAAACTGTACCTTATCAATACTGGAAACTAAACTCTGTTCTCTTATGAATTGAAACTTCCTAAGTTCAATTATTAAGGGTACTGGAAAGTAATGCCTTTTTCCGCAACGTTTACTTTTGTTCGCTTTCTAACCAGATTTCACGTACACCAAATTATATTTCTTATTTTTCCCGTTATAATCTTTCGTATTAAACTTCCGTCGCTTCCTGCTCCACAGAAAATTTGTTGATTGTTTATAATAATCTCACTAAGAAAACCGATCTTTGCAACATTATTCAGAGGACAAAATATTAAAGAACGTCAAAGACTCGAAAAATCAATTGTCTGGCTTAATCTAGAGATTTTTATAAAAATACAATCGAACAATCACTTTCTCAATAGCAGAAAGATATTATTCAATTAATTAATTTTCTCATGTCCATTTTGAAACTTTCAATGAAACTCGTTAAGAGAAAAGCGAAATTACTTTCCAGTGAATTGTTTATAATAATCCCACTAATAGAATGAATCTTTGCAACATTATTCAGAGGATAAAATATTAAAAAACGACGAACACTCGAAAAATCAATTGTCTATAGATTATATCGCACAATACTCTAGAGATTTTTATAAAAATACAATAGAACAATCACTTTCCCCTCTGACAAAAAGCTATTATTCAATTAATTAATTTTCTCATGTACATTTTGAAACTTCCAATAGAACTTGTTAAAAAAATAAAAAAGAAAGGACAACATTACGTTCCAGCATCCCTAATATTATCATCCCCATTAATTCACACAGAACGCTAGAACTCTTCGAACACTCGGATCTCCAAGCAACAACAACAACAACAAGAACAACAACTATCGATCCCATTATTCATCGTCGATGGAGTGTCGCGTGTGGAAACGTGCACAAGGCATCAACGGAATGGCTGTCCCCGAGGAAGAAGGAAAAAGGGGCAGGGCACAAATCATCGTCGGCTTAAGCGAACGTGGAAGCGGGCATAAAACGGGCAGAGCGAAAAACACACAAAACCAGTTCACGCAGATACCATGGCTGCTCCCCCTTAATGGCAATGTGGCTCCCCGTGCAACCCGTATTTGATCCTCCGGCCAACCAATAGGGTGGGCCGCGGTACTTCGAACAATGGTACGGCTCGAAATAGATTAATCAAACTTAACTGAGCCAATGAAAGCCGTGAAAATCTCGCGTGGGGGAGATGCATAGTTCGTAGTCGTACAGTCTCGCCTATTGCAAATGTGCCTAGGACAAGCTGAGAGAAACGAACCTTTCGAGCATTGCACCCAGGATCATAGGGAGAGGCTATGAGAATGCGTGGTGTTGCGAATTTAACGACGCTTAACGATATCACATTGGACGTTCGATCGTTCGATATATCTACTTACCTTTTGATGCTTACGTTTAGATCGCCGCGTTATTTTCTCCGAAGGATTTACAATGGGTTGATGAAATTATTACGATCACTTCGAAATTATATATCGCTTTATTGGAAGTTTCAACGAGAACAGAATTGAAAATACAGGCTTTAAAACTTTCAACTACCGAGCCTGTTAAACTAACAGGTTTATGTTACATATAATAACCCTTAACGAACGAGCGGATTTTTCTAGAATAATGACCGGATTTTTAAGAAATTAAGTGCTTTATTTTTCCACAGCGAGAAAAGGTACCATAATTAATATCGTTTTATTAGATTTTATGGAATATACCTAACAGATTTCCTGAAATATCATTAAGGGTTAAACCATGCTCGAATATTAATCAACACTGTACAATCACCGATAGGCAATTATTAATTAGAAAAAGAAAAATTCATTACGAAGTGAAAAACGCGTGAACTTATTGGAGAACCCAATACGTTATGGTGTAGCGTTTCTTTAGCACGTTTTAACGGACGCAGGAAAAAGGGAGAAAGGTGGTACATGGTGAACGGCAGGAAAAGGGATTTTTCGGGTAGCGTTGTACGCTGTAACCAGGGTCTTGATGAATGAACCAAGCTTCATGCCACTTGGCCCGCACAGCAGCTGGCTACGCCGCGCTGATTAGACGCGCATCACGCCGCGTTTGTGGATCTTTTGCCAGTGGATCCGCGCATATAGGTACCCGTTGCCCTAACCAGGACCCCCGTAGATCGACGTTGTTGTTCTGCCTGTCTTTGGATACCGATCCCGATGATCGGCGCCCGAATTTTCCTGAATCAATTCTTCTTCCGTTGTTCACCGACAGACGAACCTTCCATTGTCCACCGTTTCCTTCCACCACCTCTGCCGTGTTTAACACTAGATCTGCCGACCACTTGCATATACAATCTGTTCGACAAAAGTACCAACGATATCTTAGCAGGAATTTATGTATTTGTGGAAAATTGAATACGGATTGAAAGTACAGGGTTATCGAAATTAAGTGTCACATCTTCCAACAGATGACGCTGCGAAACGATTTAATATACAGTGGCGTGCAAAAGTTCCCGGCCAGATGAAAGAAAGGCGCTGAGAAAATTTTATTACTATCATATATTCATAAGGGCATATTACGCGAAAGGATACTACAAAACGAATCGACGCTATTTTTTTTCTGACGTGTTTATTTGCAGAATAAGAAAATTAATGTGTTCAAAAGTTCCTAAAAGTATCTTCGTTTGTTTTCGAAAGATTCCATCAGAAAACATAAACAAATCATCATGGAACGCTATAAGCAACGTGTACAAATTGTTAAATTTTATTATGAAAATCCAAGTTCTGTTCGAGCTTGTTTTCATGCACGTGTAATTTCACGAGGAGAAGATATCAATTGGCCACCAAGATCGTGCGATTTAATACCATTAGACTTTTTTCTATGGGGATTCTTGAAAAGTAAAGTCTACGCTAATAATCCAAAGACTATTGCTGTTAGTTCGTACGAGATAAAAAGGTTTCTCAGCTCTCTTAACAGCCGTTGTCGTGGCCAATCTAATTTCGCGTGAAGATTCGATCAGCGCCATATAATTGACGTAATCAAATTCTCCACTGGTGGTAGTGGACGAAAAGCGTAAAACTAGCACCGCTCTAAGTAAGCATATCAACACGCATTATGAACTTAGTTCTACCCAAAACATTTTCCGGTTCCCTCGTCTTTCTGTGCAATCATCACGTCGGCCATTTTACTCGCCTGTCGGAACGAAACTAAACCCCTTGAACCTC
This sequence comes from Anthophora plumipes, assembly GCA_951804975.1. Lineage (NCBI taxonomy): Eukaryota > Metazoa > Arthropoda > Insecta > Hymenoptera > Apidae > Anthophora > Anthophora plumipes. The sequence goes on along the minus strand of OX638123.1, from coordinate 11,247,850 downwards.
TTCCACGATGCTTTCAACGATTCAATCTGTCATCCATGTGATATTATAATGATCGTCTTGTACGTAAATACATCTTTCGCGCTCGATTTCATTTCAATAATGTAATATACATAGTGAATCATTTAACTCTGCCACTGAAATTTACTTGCAAGCTATTTGTTGTATCGAAACTAATTTCAAACAAAAGTTGTTTGATATCAAACGAAGCATACAGTGTAATAATTAGTCTTTTGATAGAGTATGTTATAGAGCATGTTATTTTTGGAGGAAGCTTAGTTTTCTAGAGTTACTCATCCTTTGCATTTACTATGATCTGTACAGGGTGTAAAAAAAGCCATGGTCATGGTTTTATGGGGTGAATCTACTCTAGAGCTTGCAAAAACCCGATAAAATTTCAAAATCCGGTTTTGGGTTAGTGAGAAACCCTTTTTTCATAAAGGGTTAACCAGTTTTTAGTCAGGTTTTTTAATAAAGTATAAAAATGAATAGACTGTTACTTTAAATATACAATGAAATCTAGCTTAAATATAGCGGAGCTATAAACGAAGGAAAATAAATAAAAATGTACAACACAAAATTTAGCAATTAGAATTATTCTTTATTTAAGAATTATATAAAATAAAAGGAAAAATAACGTAACTTTGTTATTAATATTTCATTATGTGAAAAGAATAGAAAAGTAATATAAAACGTAACTTACAAATTTTGTTTTTTAATCAAATAATATTTAACGTTGACGTTGATTGAATCGATGTCAATGCATTTAATAAATTTTCGACCGTTATGGATTTTTTTTTTTAGTAACACCAAACATTTTCAATAAATAAATTACAATATAAATACTTCATGAATAACAGTAGAAAAATAAAATTATGTATCACTTGAAAAAACAAAAAAAGAAAATAATTGACTCTCGGTTTTTCGGGAAAATTGAGGTTTTATGGCTAGGAAAATTTGAACAGAAAACTGGTTAACCAGTTTCGGTGTTAACCGGTTTGCAAAGCTTAGTTGACAGGACACAAGTATTACATCTTGTCTGATACACTACCATCCTTACAATTAGATTCTAATCAGTTACGATAAATTGATCAATCTTCAAATTTGACACATGTAAAATAAATCTTTTTTTACCTTGTGAATTAGAAATACGTCATTGTCAATAATAGTTACATTTTCATCGCTTGAAAAATAAATTTTCACTTTGCAAGACATTTTACGCAGATTAAGATCATTTTTAGCTATTTTTGTTGTCAGATAAGCAAAGCAACGCAAATGGTGACAGCCATTGAAAGTATTATACTACAAAAAACATATGATAATTTAAATAATAATAGAAATTTGTTAAACAAAGAGGCAGAGATCTGAAATTTGACAGAATAGTTTCTCAGACAAAGAACGAAACTGCAAAATGCACATGTTTATCCTACTGAACCCTTTGTCAGCTATTCGATAATTTTCTACAATGCACTGTAACACCTTGATTTTTCAAATCAGTCCTACCGTGAAACAGAAAGAGGCGTAAAGTGAAAAAAAAAGGAAAGGATCCCGAAAGGAATCTCGAATTCACGGCTAGCGCGGCTCTGCACAAAATCGTAATATCCTGAATGGTATTTAGTGAGCCATGAAAAGCTTTATCTGTAGCTGGCTGGCTCACGAAACTTAATTAAACGGTGCGGTTACGTTCGCTGGAGGAATTCTTTTGATGCCACGATTTCCCATTATCGAGCAATATCCGTTAACACTTACCGACTTTATTACGTACGCCGACGAATTCGCAAGATGGACTACCGAGCGTAATCGCGAGAAATTATCAGTCACTTTATTAAACCTTGAAATCACAGCCAAATAAACCGGCCAATCCAGACGATGGTTAACGGTTTCCTTGAAATTCACCGTTAAATTGTGAACTTTATGAGCATCTTTATTTTCTGAAACGTCGTGCTTTCCACACTCATCTACGATGCGTCGTTCTCAGAAATTTTTCTTAATCGAACCAAACCGTATCTCTTCTTACTATTTTGTTTTTGTTTAAACGACAACTTCGAACTCATCGATTAACCAGTTAACTACGTACGACGAGTATATACGTCAATCCAAAAATTTTATTTCGACGCTGTTGACGTATATATTCGTCGTGTAAAATAAACAGTTACAATTTACTACAAAAATTCCAAATTTCTGGAAATTTGTCAAATAAGATATTGTAAAAACAATGAAATTAATATTATTTATTTCAAGTGTAAAAAAATGTACATTTGCAAACTCTATAATTTGTAAAAATTGCGGTGCACCAGAGTAAGATATGCATTATTCATTTCTAAATAAAAGTGACTCTATTTTCCATTCTAATTTTAAAATGATCTTCCTATTTCTTCTTTTAAAAATAAATTTAATTTGTCACTGTGTGAAGATTGTTATGTTCATTATTTGAGTCAGTATCAAATTGACTATTATTAATATTAAATAACAAAAGAATATGTAACTTCTTTGAAGACCGGATATACAGAAATTATCTGTAGATTTAGTGTTAATAAATATGTATCTCTTTTACAGGAAACTATCTCACGTATTTTCTTCAACATTTGAAGTTTCGATGATACACTTTCAAACTAAAAGGAAGCTGTATTCAAACAAAATAAAACTTGAACAATTTTATAAATACAGGATGTTATCTAACTGATAGTACAATTGGAAAAGAAGATATTCTACACGAATAAAAAAGTTGAAAGTACATAAATAAAGTTTGTTCATGTGAGACTTTGTCTTCGAGAAAATCGATTTTAAATATTTTGTTGATACATATGCAATTAACCATGTTTCTACTTATTTTCTATTAATAAACGGTACTAATATTATGATCAGTACTGATAATACATTCATTAACGATTTCCTTGACACAGATGCGTCATTTAAATTTTTTACTTGTGCCCAAATGAGTGCGGAAATACGTCATTGAGATTTTCACGTATCTGTAATCAAATAAATTCAAAATACACTCTAAACGGTTCAGTTTCTCTTCGTAAATGCCACAACAAACAAGTGTATGCAACATTTTGTTCCAAATTGGGATTATCGACACTGGAGTTACAAAATTTCATCCATAGTGAAAGGGTTTAGTGTTCAAAGTCAACCTGTAAGTTTTGCAAACTTGTTCCGATGAACGAGCAAATACACTTAAGCTAGATTTCCAAGCAGCGATGTGAAATCCCCTGGAAGATATTGGTCGCGCCTGTAGATTTGCCTCTGGCGGTGAGGATTTCAACGTTTACTAGCTCGGAAGGATTGAAATCCAACCCAAAAAGGAACCCTGCGGAAGCATGTGAAAACATCAAGTGGGCGGGACGAGCTTAAGGATACTGGACCAGCGCCTTCAGGATTAAAAACCTTTCGAGAAAGAATTCACGATCTTTCTCTCTGGAAACTTGCAAAGATTATCCGCGATTTCTGTCAAAATTATGCATACACAATGAGATCACAGAGGTTGGTAATCATAGAAAGGTGTAATTTTCAGTTTTGACTGCTTCAGAGGGAAGTTTGACTGCTGTTTTAAAGGTAAACAGATAGATTTCGAAATGTTCGATTTGAAAAATAAGTTGGAAGACCGATGTGTCAATTAAGGTTCAGTAAATGTTTTTTTAACTCAAGAACCTTATGGCTCTGATTAAAAACAACGTTAACATTCAAATTTGCTATATATATCTTATAAAAAAAGAAGTCGTGTACACTATGTTCTCGATACCATATAATCTTTGTAGAAATAATTATTTATACAACGCCTAATTTAAGTTTGAATGCTGTTTTAACAAAACCTATACAATCAAAACCCTTTGACTGCTATGGGGACATCAAAGTTTATTAGTAATTATAGGGAATAAACTTATTTCAGCGCAACTTTTTCAGAAATGCACGTTTCCCTGGAGTTTTCTGTTGAAATTGCAGAAGAAATCAAATCAAAATATGGTACAATTACTAAGATATATAAAAAAAAAGATGAATCAAGAGCACGTCCATTCACATCTTCGACGGACAATAGACTGAATAGTAAACTACATATTCCCAATGTAGGAAAAAAGAAAATGGGACTGTATTGTTTGTTCTGACAGGAAAATACCAGGTGAAAAACGTCGAACGACTTATTATTGTGAAACGTGCACTAATCATCCTGCAATGCATATTGAGGAATGCTTCAAAATTGATCACACTGTACAAAATTATAAGAAATAAAATGTTGATTTTGTTTTTTTGCAAATATATGTTCCTCGATGTCTACAGATTCATATAAATCAAGTATCATTATAATATCTTACTTGGTTCCAAAGTTATACTATATAATATGACAGTTCGTAAGTGCACGTTTTCGCGACAAAATGGCGTCAGTAACAGTTGCTGGTAGGTAACGTCTGGGATAGCTTGGAGTGCAAAGAGTTAAGATCAGACGTAAAATCTACCGCGTAAATTGTGTTATAATTTACCGCGTAAATTGAGAGAGGGATGTATATGATAATAAAATAAGGGGTGCAAATGGGTTAAGAAAGAAACTGGCGCTATTTTCAATTACATCTCGACGTTATACGTAGAACAGTCGAATGATTTTCATATAAAATCCATTATTCACAATTTCCTTAAAGTTTAAAAATGTTGAAAATGTCAGTGCTGTAGTTATGCTCCGTAGCGTAGAATCGTCGTTGTATAGAGAATATAGTTCGGGTATAAAATATGATTTAAGCGTGCAGCCTACGGTCGAGGGTTGAACAAGCAATTCGGTCGAGTCACGGGACACTTTTCAGCCCCTAACGAAGCTCGTCGAAAGCTCGAGTCGATCAATTCAACCAACCGCGAGGAAATAGAGAGATGTGTGAGTGTGCATCGTGACAGAAATGGTGGCTGTGTATGGTTGAATGTGCGAGGAAAAAATGCGTGGAAGGGTCCGTGGATAAACGTGGACACGGTAACATTTGAACGTTTGTTGCTTTAGTTAAGCTAGTTAAGACGGTCCGCTGGGATTAGTCTCGTTTGGTTACCACGATGATATAGACATGGACACGGAGATTCGACGGGTAGTTCGTTAAGTTGGTCAGGCAAATCAATCGGTTTGATTCACTTGAACGTACCGTTTGTCACAGTTTATTGACTCTACTACTACGGTACGTCTCTTGTTGTGTAATTACACAGTGGTCACGCGTTTCGATCAGTAGTGAAGATAATGAATGGTTTTTCACCTCATAGAGAATCTTCTTTAAATGTTCCTTAACCTTTGTTAACGTGAACAATAGAAAGATTTCATTTTCATTCCCTTACATAGGAACTTATGATTTTTTAAGGATTAGATCATTCTACAACATCTAATTCCTGCTAGAAGCATACGTGTAACAATTGTCATTGATAAACCTGTAATTTGGAGCATTTTTTAAATTTTAAAAATTCTTTTAGGTTGTAATACTTATTCTTCACACATTGTAGTAGTGAAAAATATTAAAGATCGATTTTTTAAAGTGCTAGATCGGATTCTTTCCTTAAAGAGGAAGCTACGGTGACAACTGAATATTTAGGCATTTATTTCTGACGATTAATTCTTCTTTTTTTAACAACCTTTAATCCCTTGCCTTATAATGACCAGTTACACTCGCAGTAAAGATTATGATCAAGATGTGGCTAAAGAAAAATTATATGCCTATTAAATTTGTACTTTTGCACAAGTTTCAGGTCAAATTAGAGACTGAGGATCGCCAAATACGTGATAAATAATTTTCTACCGAAGTATATTACATAAACGAACTTTTTCTAAATAATTTACAAGACATTCACAAGTGACCTTTTATTAATAACTTCAGTTTGTGATTTAAAAATTTTGTACACTGTCTAAATAAGTCTTGAACGTTAAAAATGCTTGGGCTACAGTCTGCAGGTCTTCAAACGGTTAACTTTGATTGTATCTTTCTTTCCACAGTGACATTTTACATAAAGAGACTCTTATCATCGTTTTTTCACGTAGAATATGAAAAAAAGAATTTTTACCTCAAATTCTTCAAACTCCTCTGGTATTTGACTAATGGATGTATTTTTGTTTTAATATTGTACAGAAAGGAAACAAGTTATTATACAACAAAGAGGTTAAAGTTACACGATCTGACGATCTTGAAATAATCTTGAAGATAACATCAAACGAAGCATTCGTTCCTACCATCTTTTCTCCTTTTCGAACAATGCAACATTTTTCCTCAACATACTCTGCTCAATCTCGACAGAGATGTTTAGATGTTCCCTTTCTCGAGACTAACTCGGTATAGAAAGTGCTCTATTGAACGATAGTATTGGTTAGAACAGCCGAAAGGTTAACCAGTGATCTAGGTTCATCGTAGGACCAAAAGTGAGGATTTCCAGCGAGATCCGCTTAGATTGTAAATAAACAACGGTTTAAAAAGTCAGCAGCCACGGAGCTAACGGTTAACGGGGTTAGTGTCAGCTTCGCGGCTTATCCAATGGCTAAGACCAGGCTAAGTCTCGGGGTGAGAGGACGCATTATCTTACTGGGGGGTCCTCTTGCTCGGTGAACATCGCCTCGGTGATCTCTTCTTCGTGGTTAAGCTGTAGAGTACGGATCGCTGTGTATAATCTGCCGTTATTCCGCAAACGTCTTTTCTCGCCTGTCTCTCGCTTGGATGTCACCTTGATTTTTCTGTTTAAACGAAATACCTTATTCCACAGTCGAGGAAAATATTTCCCTCCACGGACTGTTTCTTATCCGGAAAAATGCGATTTCAGAATTTCACTGAGGATTTATGCGAGCGTGAACCTTCTCAGGAGGTTTCCATTGAAGCTTCAATGATAGTTTGCTTAGATGGAATTTACGAGTCAAGAAGTAATACGAAACGTATAGAATTGTATTGGAAAAGTGTTAGTAACTTAGTTGGAAAGCTGTATGCAGAAGATTTACTCAGACGACTCTAAAGGAAACGTCTCAATGACATCTTACTTCCATAACTTATGTTCTAACGTTGTATAGATGATTCGTAATAAAGAATGTATCTATATGCTATAAATATTTAATTATGTACTTGCTGGATAAATTGGAAGGTATATAATTAATGGAGATATAAAAAGAAAGAGAAATAAATCTAGGAGAGGAAAAGAGCAAGTCGTGATCTTGTTCCAATTTTGAGTTAATTTTCGGATAATTATTGAGGATAAGGGAGACAACATTGATTTCAATGACCTTATACCTTGTAAAGATCATAATTCTGAACAACTGGTACAGATGCTACAGATTCTGAGAAAATATCATGAAGAATAAAGTTCAAAAACGATGGAAAGAAATACAGAATCGCAAGCAGCCATAAACTGTAACAGAACCATTGAATTTTTCGAATTTTAATCGATGAAGTAAATAATTGTGCTGAAAAGTAACTAAGAAACATTCAACTCCAGTACAAAACCGTCGAATGCAAAGCGATAATATTGAATATTCAATTATTGTACTTAATAACGATATTTAAAGAAATATTAAATATTAAATTCGAAAAAAAGAATTTCCTTCCATTAACTTTCCTTGTATAAACTCCTAGAAGAATCTAAGTACACAATCGTGTCAGACTTTCAAAAAACGCGTCAAAAAATAATCTTCCGCGATACATGCAAATTTCATATTTCCCATAAACTTTCCTTAAACGTCATTTTTTTTTTACAAAGAAAGGGTACTTAACATGTACCAACCTATACATACCAAATAATCATATCTAACACATACTAGACAATTACAAACGTTACAGATCGATCATCGATGAATTTCGAGAACTCGAAGCAAGGTGTAGCGGCGTTTGAAAGAGCCATAATCTCGGAGGAGTCAATTCCGTACGCAAAGAAGTTTCCAAACCAAGATCCTACTTCGCGCCTCACAAGCATCGAACTCCCCGGAGTCCTCGTCCACGTAAGATTTCTGTGTCATCGTTGGAACTTCCTCCCTGCTCGATGAAACCGTCCTCGATCATCCTTTTTTTTTTTTTGCATTGCAACGAGCGAAGAACTCCCAGAAGAGAAATGTAGATGGAGGTGGATAGGTCCAGGAGCGTTCTCCGATTTTCTCGGTTCTATGGATTCGCAACGGACGTCTGAAGCAGCTGGTCGGTCGCCAAGAGAAATCACGAAGTGTCGTGAACGTGAACTCCGGCTACAGAGGCACGAAAATACACAGGGATAGGAGGATACGGCGAATAATCGGTAAATGGGAGGAAGTCGCGAGTAAGCGACACCGGGCCGAATCCAATCCACGCTCACGAAGCAAGCGGAGTGTGACGAAACACCGGACTCGCCTCGGCATCGAAGGATCCTTTTTAACTTTTTCCACGGTCCGCAATCAAAGAACGCGACTTGGCTCGTGTACATAAAGGATCGAGCCTCGAACTTCAACTTCCTGCGTGAAGAAAAAAAGAAAAAGAAAAGGAAAAGGAAGAATATGAGAGGTACGAATCCTGGAGAAGGCTTTTCTTTTAGATTTATTTAACTGTTTAATACCGGTGTAGAGTATGGTACGGTATGAATAACGATTTGACGTTTACTTCAATCGATTAAAACTGTAGGATGTTGACTTAAAGGAAAGTTTGATTTGTATTTCCGTCAAACAGTATCTCTCTGGACATTTGGGAATTTTGAAGAGAATGTTGTGTAGAAGATTTTTAGAAAGTTGAAATAAAGAGTAAATTTTGTTATATATTATCAACATTACTATTTTTGTTAAATGTTAGGAGCATAATTTTAAAGAGAATGTTATGTAGAAGATTTTTAGAAAGTTGAAATAAACGGTAAATTTTATTATATATTATCAACATTACTATTTTTGTTAAATGTTATGAGCATAATTTTGAAAAGAATATTATGTAGAGGAAGATATTTAGAAAGTTGAAATAAACAGTAAATTTTGTTATATATTGTCAATATTATTATTGTTGTTAAATACTATCAGGATATTTTTGAACAGAATGTTATGTAGAGGAAAGTTTTTAGAAAATCGAAGTAAACTAAATTTTTTTATATATTTTCAACATTCTTGCTTCTGTTAAATGTTATGAGTATAGTTTTGAAGAGAATGTTGTATAGAAGATTTGTAGAAAGTTGAAATAAACAGTAAATTTTTTTATATATTATCAACATTATTATTTTTGTTAAATATTATCAGCATAATTTTGAAAAAAATATTATACAAAGGAAGATTTTTAGAAAATTGAAATAAAGGGTAAATTTTTTATATATTATCAATATTATTATTTTTGTTAAATGTTATGAGCATAATTTTGAAAAGAATATTATGTAGAGGAAGATATTTAGAAAATTGAAATAAACGGTAAATTTTATTATATATTATCAATATTATTATTTTTATTATATATTATCACCATACTTTTGAAGAGAATATTATGTAGAGGAAGATTTTTATTAATTTTTTTCTAGAAGAATTCATTGGGATCACAAGGACTGTCGAACTAATAAATAAAGATCGAATAATGTATTGTAGCTTCTCGGCACCATCTTTATCTCTGTTTAATGAAAAATCTCTCTTAAATTGTTTATAAGCACTTAACTATATTACAGATATGTTCTTCGGTTAATTTTGAACTGTCGAAGCAAACCAAATGTACATACAAGATAGCATCGTATAAAATTAATGCTGTATTTAATAAATACGTCTTTTTCTTAACACTTATTCACGTTATACAGGTATATCTTTAACTTCGCGTTCAGATATAACCATAAAATAGTAAATATAACAAAATACACAATAAACTTGCAACAAAAGATTATATTTACGTTCTAATAAGCATTTTTCTTAAAATATGCAAGTGTTCGATGATTAATGGATAGGAGTGTACATTAAATATACAAGCACTTATTGTACCTTCTCGTATCTTTAATTTATGAGCGTACAAATGATAGTATAAATATACAAATAGTGATACAAATTTCACATATCAAATATCAATACATTGCTATACATATTCTAAAACTTATAAATAGTATTAGTTCAATTTAATTTTTATTATACAAAGTACGCATACAAACTTATATCGACACACTTTTCCTATTTAATCGTATCTAATTACTTCCAATATATCTTCAAGAAATTATTATTTCAACTAATAATTCCAAATTTGGACATTTCAAGTAAATTCTTTCAACATATATATATATACAACTGTTGATTAAAAACGAATTTCCAAATACTCTCTTATTTAAATACCAATATTACAATTACTATTAGCAAATATCTTTGCTTCAAATGTACCCAACACCTCTGCTTAGATAGCACAACTGAAAAGAACGCAAAGTGGAAAAAATCGAATAGACCAAGAGGGTATCGAAATCACCAGCAAAAATTCGGCGAAGGTAGACAAGCTGGCTGGTTGGTTGGCTGCTCGTGTTCAAACTAATGCGTCGAAGGGCTAGACGACCACACCATTCGTGTCTTAGTTCGCACAACTCATCTCTAACGCGTTTCTTCCCAAGGCATTAAAGTCACGGAACGAACGTACACGGAACGGAACGGCTAAGGAGACGGCTGGACTCTCTCTTCGAACTGCTTCCAACCCTCATCGAGAAACAGCGGATCTTCATAGTGAAGAAGAATAAGAAACGCGTGTATGAGAAGAAGAAGGAGAAGATCGAAGACGATGACGAAGACAAGGATGATGATGAAGAAGAAGACGACAAGACAAGAAGAGGAAAAGGGAGGAGGGATGGTAGAGGAAAGTTCTCGACGAGCCTGAGGGCCTTGCAATTTTTCAGTGGGATTTATTAGAGCATCATTCTAAGGCTTTACGACCCACCTGGCCCAAGAGCCTCGTCCCCATCCAACCTTGCCACTTCCATCGTGCTCGATCTTCCTCGACAACTCTTCGTTCGCTTTCTTGGCTAGCGAGACTGAAAGACAGAGAAAGAAAGAGAGAGAAAGAGAGAGAGAGAGAGAAAGGATGAGGAAGGGTTAGCGACGCAGAGGGGCAGACCAGCTAATTATTTTATTCTCACGCCAAGACCGCGTCAGAGTGCGCGTGCCTTTCATTAAACTTCCTCCGGCCATTCGACGCACCCTCCTTCACCGGCAACGATCGTTTAGCGGATTACTTCGTTTCGGTGCATACGACACCCTTTCAATTGCCTTCGACTGGCTCGATTTCCGACGCTCGGGCTCCTTTTACACGCTGCCGCTCCCTCCGACCTATGATCAATCGATCTTTCTGCATCTCCTCGGCCTTTGTTACCGTTTCTTCTTTTCTTTTTTTCGTTTTTTGTTTTTGGTTTTTTTTCATGATATCGCTTAACACTTTTTCGACGAGCTATTATTAGGAATTTAAGCTAATGGCGGACATGTTTCGCAGGTATTAGGTACCGGATTTTTAGAGTAAAATTCAACTACGTCAGGCGACCATAGTCACCTGCTACTTTACACGCTTCGTAACTTATTGTAATTTTGCAATTTGGATGTTCGAATATTTTTTTTTTAATTTCATTTGTTTCTCACGGGCGATAGATTCTAGTAACGATAAAAATGCAAATGTTTTTTGAAGAGATTAATTGATTTCAATATATAATGTATATTTTTATCACGACGTCTCGTTCAGTGGAAGCATCTCGGCGGAAAAGATGCTCATAGCGAAAGGGTTAAAACGTAATTCTGTTCAAGGTTCCTACGTTGTGTGTTTTGAAACCACTTGTCAATTTACATGAACATTGAATAAAATGATTTATTAAATATGATCTTTTTTTATGATTATGTGGACTGTTTGTTAGTGTTTTGGGACCACTTGTCAATTTACATGAATATCGAATAAAATGATTTATAAAATATGATCTTTTTTAACGTTTATGTGGACTGCTAGTATTTTGGGACCATAATCCACATCGATAGCTTCAGGCAAGTTATAACAGTCGAAAAATTAAAGTAAAATTCGCAAGAATGAAGAAGTTACAAAAATTTCAACGATGTACCTAAAGACATCAATGACAGTGATTAATTCTAGAACTATCAACGTTGAAATAATTATAATTCAACCTAATTCTACCACACTGTCGATTTAACGAATATTTGAAAAATGCATTCTTATGTGTAGTTTAAAAAAATATATAAGTAATCAAGAGTAACATTTAATGTATTAAATAATATATTTTCGACTAGAAAGTCTATAGGAATATGTTTCAATCGAGATATTCATTATTAAAACAATTTTTCTTTGTAATCCGCCTACAGTGATAAAACATTCGCGAAAGAACGATTCGCGACTCGACTCGTGAAACGCGTTAGGTTAATAAAAGCGGTTGTCAATATTTAAATTGACGTAACTTCGTCAAACGATTACGATACGTTGTCGACGACAAGAGTAATAATAAGGGTCCCTGGATTTTCAAATGGGTCGTTTCGCCTGCCGCGAGTTATTTAAATAAAACCCTTTGTCGGCCGACTGGAATCCATTACCGAAGTACTTTTATAGCCATGCGTGTACGCCGATATGCCGGATTACTGTTTCCTTCTCTAACTCTTTTTACAACCTTTTGCGCCTCTCCCTTTTGCCGTTCAACGCCTGCGAACTCACGCATACACGTCGTTCGACAATTGAACGAAGTTTCACTGTAAGTTACCTAACGCTAAAACGATAATTCAACTGTACGTGAGAAGTCTATTTCTGATTTCTTCGAAATCGAATATGTCAACTGACAAAAGAAACTGCAATTTGTTATATCGAAGAAAAAAGAATATGAATAAATATGTATTTGCAAAAGAATTGGTTTTTTTTTATTAAGATTCATTAAGTATGTGCAATTAAGAGGGAAACCATTGTGACAACTTGTAAAAATCGAAATTGTTTTAGTATTTGCAATTGTTAGAGTCAGCCATTAAAGTATTAAAGTAAGTTCCATGAATTTTTGTCTGATTTGCTTCAAATTTATTTCTCTTCCATTGCACACTCGGAATTTTTTATTGGATAATTCATTTCCAGAAAATGTTGAGGAAGGATGCTGATTTTTACTGATTGTCTATATTTTTTCTTCAAAGATTCACTATTTGGTAACAAATTGTTATTTTTGAAGATCTGTATATGCAACTGCAGCTATTGTTTCACAGTTTAAGAAAATTGCATAATTTTTCAGGGAAAATTACACTTCCATCTGTTTTCTATAAATTTTTGAAGACCTCTCACGCTGGTTACTAATATGTCTACGATAATTACTATTTTTACATCAAATTTTTAGAAAAAGTGCTTCGAGAAATGCACTTTCTGCATGTTTTAAAGATTGTTAAAAAAAAGAATTAATTTCACTAGAAGGAAATCCGTGAAAATAGTCTTTATATTTAGCCGCCACAGTGATTTCTCTACTTAACCCTTTAACTAGGAGACTGTGGTTTATAAACCAGATGCTAAAATTATAGCCAACTTGTATTTTTACTCTTTATTATATGATACTTCCTTACTTTGTATACTTTTTGTAATTTGTAAAATAATTAGAATTATATTGTCTAGTATTTAGACAATATAATTAGTCGTTTAGAGCGATCGACTGTGTTAAAAGTACCTAAAGTTAAAGGGTTAAAAATACCAAAATTGTCGACAACTTTTATTTCAGATATTGGGAAATTAAACATGAAAAATCGAAAATTAATTTGTACAATGTATGAAATATTTATTGTAAACCTGAACGAAATGATTATTCTATATAATCCCAGAATTTTTCATTACAGATTTTGCAATGGAAAATTAAATATTCGCTCATTCTTTTTTAATGATTGTTGATTGCATTAACGATTCCCCTTTCTTTTCATTCTCCTTTTCTTTTTTCACCACACAATAGGGAAAACTAAACAGCTACGAGCTGAATTTTCATCACAATACCTTACCTTAATTTATCGCATTTTATTGTAATCAATAAACAATTTAAGAAGTAAATTCTTACACAGTACATAAACATTGATTTCTCTTTATAAAATAATCTTCGAATTTTTGTATTTCCCTCTTGCAGATCAAAATTATGATCTTTTGAAGAAAGATTCAATTCATCTTTCTTATTTGTTACAAGTAACTATGCGTGTAAAACTTATACAATAATGTTTTATTAATATTTTAGATGGCTGACGGGATACAATATATAATAAATTAAAAATACATTTTAGAACTCGATTTTCAGAAAACGAATTTACAGATGAACAAAATCTCGACTAATTGTTACATGTAAAATCGTTCTCTAGTCGGTTTTCCACGACCAGGACACCCTGTAGAAGAGCATTCTACTTTTCTGCGTGGAATTCACGAGCACAACGTCATAGGTACTTTTGTATGACATATAACCCATATATCTGTCACGAAAGGGAAAAGCAACTAGATATTAATCTTGAAAGAGCGCGTGTTCGCGGGTGGTTTCGTCGAAACGAGTGAAGAATCCATTTTGTAAATAGAGAATGCGTATGATGCCAAGGGTCATCACATATCTTACTTCACGCAGGTCGAATACGTATTGAGTATCGTGAATTTATGTTCAGTTCACGGCTACTGCGAAAGGAACGAGTCACTTTGAACATCGTTTCGACCTTCGCCACTATAGACGCATATTTTATTGCAAAATGTATCTCGCATAAAGTGCAAATCTTTGTTCTTACGTCTTCTTCGATCAGAAAACGTCTACGTTGAAATGTCACGTTTGAAAATGGAAATTAATCTTGAACAAAATTCTGAAGGCTATAATAACAAATTTATTTAATTAAATTCTTTAATATACGAATTTATCTTTAAAATATTTAGATTATAAATATATATTTCCACCTCAACGGATAATCTGGGATGCCACACACAAAACGGTGCCGTGATAAAGCTTTTATCAATACAAAATTAAAGAATCTTTTTATATAGAATGTAAAAACAATTTTGAATTAATTGAATAGCATTAGATATGAAGAAGTTGTACAGTACACTAAGTACTATTTCTGTAATACCAATTCCACCATGTTAAATAGCACTATGAAACAACGTTAACTCAGTCAGTTAAATCTATCGACGAAGTACACTACCAACCATGCGTTGAAATCACTGTTGCAGCGCATTCAAACGATGCAGCTTTCGAGATCTTCGGTGATAATTGGAAATAGCGCTCGCACAATTTCGATTCTTAAACAAAAATGCAACTTTCACGCATGTATCTATTTCTTTTATTCTGTGTGGTTCTTTGGAAAGTCCAGTTTATGCTAATAAGCCAGAAATAATGAACGACTTAAAGAACATTTGTGTTGTAATTCGTGAAATAACTCTAGCAGCATGTTGAAAAGTCATTGAAAATTTCGATAATCAAACTGATGTCTGCAGACGTGGTCATAATACACATTTGAATGATATTCCATTCTACTTGTAATTATAATGAATCGTACTTTCAATGAAAAGAAACTTCAAATAGTTTGTGCTTTGTTAGAAAAAAAGGAATACGTAGACGAATCAGAGGAAAGAAAATATTTCTTAGAAATTATATTTCTTAATGATATTTTTCAACGTAAATTTTAACAATATTATTATTTTGTTTTATTAATACATAAGTTTTACGTAAAACTGTAATTATTAGATTTTAATATATTAATAATTTATATATTAAAAAATATTAATTATGAATATATTAAAAACACACCAGAGGTATTAAAAAAGATTATTAAAAAATAAAATATATACAAAATTTCTTCCTTCTTCTCATTCACCTTTTGAAACTATGTAAACTACGCCAAATAAAAATTATGGACCATAAGAAATGGTAGAGCATTTCAACTTCGCTTCCACACATGTCGAATTCCTAAATAATAACGCAACTATTGAAAACTACGTGAAAAATATTTTCTTGCATCGCAACAACTTGAAAAGATACTTAACTGTCCTTATTTAAATAAACCACCATATTTATCATTTGAAGAAGTGACAAAAAATACAGAAAAGTATAAATTTTGCTATACTTTTAAAAGTATCGAATCAATTGAAACCTAAATTAACCTAGCTGCTATTGTTCTCATCTTTCACACAGTAATACTGTTAAACATATATAATTAAATAAGCAGAACCAACCTAGAACTCACAACGCACACAGAGGAAGGATGCACAAGAAGAGAGCAATGGAATGTCGAGAAAAGCAAAGAAAACTCACGATCTCTCTTCCAAACGACCATAAAGGGGCATCGATCATGCGACGATATTTATCAGGGTCCATTTCCAGCAACTGCAAACTAGAAAGAGACACACAGAGAAAAGCGAAGAAGCATTTCTGACAAAAAGGGCGATCGTATTCCATATGTGAGGGCTTATTGCGAACTACGGCGAAAATGTTGCAGAAGTAAGCGGTGCTACAAACATATTTCAACTCGATATACACAAAGTGAGGTCCAGCCGAACCTTATGGGCCTGGTGGTGAAGCTTAATGGAGCCTTACGGGCTGCGCGCCCCGCGCACGAGGTCAGGGGGTCCTCTGTTCCAATTTTGTGCCCAATAAGACTAATTCCTTCAAAGGTGCCGGCGCGTCTGGGATATGGCCACCTTGCTAGCAAGAACTTATCGGCTAATTTTATGTAAATTATGTGACGCCACGGATTATACCTTACGATCGTTTCTCCTCTAAAAACGCCCTTTCGGAAATGGAATCGAGCTGGCATCTGTGTACAAGAACCGTACGCAGATTGGGAATGCCGTGGAAATTGTTGCGTGCACACACGGGTGTGAATCGTTTGAAAGGAAGCGTCGGTCAAATTTTTGAACACCTGGTTTTGTATATCGGAGAAGTGTTTCCATATTTCTAATAAAGTTTACACTCTGAAGTGCAACTGATAAGAGGAACTTTAGATTGGATGTATTGTGAACGGAAGATCAAGGCTTGAACTCTTTGAGGTCCGCGATATTTTCGTAATTTCGTTCCAGTTGATATTCAAAATTTTATTTTACAGTAGATTACTGTGTAATGAGAATCCTTACAAGGCGAATTTCTATAACGCGGCAAATACTTTTTTTATACGACGCAGTGAATAATAAAACACAGGAATTACCTGCATCTGAAAATTAACTCTACTTTACTTGAGTATATATAATATACAAATTTGTATAATTACATGTTTATTAGATTTTAATGAAATACAAGATTGTTTACATACATTAATTAGTTAACTGTGGAATTTGGTTTTAAAAATCTCTTACGAGAAGAAAGACGTTTCATAGACATCGTACTTTCTGCAGAGTCCGTAATAAATCCACGGAAACAATGTTCTATGTTGTTTTGAACTTGCTGATGCAAAACGAGTAACAAAAGACACTCGATATTATTGCAAAGAGTGCAATATTATGTTTCAAACTATACGAGATATAATTACTAAAATATATCAAAAAGTAATATCAAAAAATGCAAAGAATTAAGTACAGTAGACTTCAATATACAAAAAATTATATTAGAGGAGTACACAGATAGTGTAGAGCAGTGTTTCTCAACCTTTCTTGTGTCATGTCCCACCTAAGCCTTTCTAAAATTCATATACCTCTTATGTAACATATACATAATTTTTAATATTCAAAAATTGAATTGTTCACTGAAGAAACTTAAATCATAGGTTTTAGGAAGAAATCATTAGGAAATTGTTGAAACACAGTAAATAAATTTTCAAAACGTATAATAGAGAACTAAAATTCAATTACGAATAATTTTAATGAAAGATTTTTCTATATTATTTTAATTATTAGTAATTATTTATTATTTAAATTTAGCGAGAAGCTTGATGCTTGCTTCAAAGAGTTATTACCATAAGGTTAACTTAAACTTTGGACAAGTCCATTTTCGAATTGCCTCTCTTAACAACTAAATTGCCACCCTATGGGGCCTATGGGGCCAATACTTCACTTTGGGAAACACTGGTGTAAAGTATTAGATAAGAAAAGAAAAAGAAAAGAGCTTAACAACTAAATAATAATTTACAAACTAGCAGCAGTAAAATAAGGCAATGAGAGGATAAAAAGGAAAATGAATACATATAAAAACAAGAGAGTGGTTGGGATTGAGTGAATGAGTACTTGAATGAGTACGTGAGCGCATGCACAATAATTATAAAGGATAATAAATATACACAAGAACCAATCACAAATGGAACCAAAGGAAACGAAAGATGTAAATGAAATAATTAAAGTATATTATATTATAGATTATATATCGTCTGTTGACGAGAAAAAAGATAAACGAGAGACATAGATATATTTAATATAAAACCGAGTCCATTTCTTGGCATTATAATCTGAAATAAATAAATCTATCTACAGACGAAACGTACTTTTCTCTCATTTTCACGATATGAAACAATAAAAAGAAAATTTGTAATATTTTCTAAGCAATTTTCAAAATTTCATTGAACAACGGAAAGGTTTAGGAGAATTATTTGGAATAATCGACTTCGATGTATCCTCGAACTTGATCCGATAGTTCTGTTTACCCCAGACACCTTTAAAATGGCTCCCCATGAATCTTCCTATTCTCGGTAGCGCTGCTTATGAATACCCACTTGTGGTTACGCATTTTTAAAAAGATAGGTCCTGGATAATTTACGAGAGCACGCGGACAATGAACGAAGCACAGCAAACAGGGGATTTCGTATAATTTCTAGCTGTATTCACGCTGGTAAGAAATGTTGAGAAACAGCTCTTTCTTCAAACACTGGGGTAAATACAGGGTGGTCCATTTCTGACAGTGTCCCAATTCTAAAGTTATGCAAAGGACACATTCATTCGTTCAATAAAGCAATCAGGAAGATATTCTGTCTATTTTGGAAGTCTAACGAGGTGACCGCGGTTAAGAAAGCTGCGGTCGAAAACTAAAGATGGAACACGGTATGCTGTTTCTAACGTTATTCAACCCGGAGAACCCCTTTGTTCGGTATTCAATTAGAAGAGGAATGTATTCTTTCAACTAGATCCTTCCTGTAAAATGCATCACAAAGGAAGAAATGGTTTGGAAGGGACGAACACTTTAATACCAAGTTATTTTTACATAAAGGTGTAAACCTGAAAATGGGAAGAATGCATATAAAATATGTAATATATTAATAATACCGTGTAAATTTTGTCGTATACGTTCCATCAGAACAACTGAATCATTTAAACGTTGCTCTAACTAACAAATGACAATTTTTTTTTAAACAGAAAAGATATAATTTCGCAACATTACAACGCTGGACAACTTCGCAAAAAATGATTTCTTTCTTTCAACAAAAGACACCCTATAAATTGAAAATATCGTTGCTACTTTATTGCAACTCAATTTGCCCAGACCTTCACACCACCCTGGAGATAATATACCATTTACATACAATAATATTAATTGTATATGAAAATTGATATGTACAAATATTGTTTAATAAATATAAAGAACTTTTATTAAGCAAAAAATTGCTTAAAATCCCTTTTTTCATTACACTGTGGACTGAGAAGAAGCTAAAAGAAAATACGATAAACGAAAGATCGATTTCTTCAACACTCCGAATTGGGAAATACCCCGTTAGCATGATAACCACTCCATACAAAGTAACATACGCAAGAGCGACGCTTATCGTACCTGATCCACGTATTAATCACCGAATAAACCGTGCAAAACAAGAACCATCCTTCCTAAATGACGTACCGGCCAATTTTTCACGTAATTCCCCACACGTTATCCGTGATAATCGTTCGTTGAATCAGCTTTCTTCTCACCATCGCATCGGTTTAACTTGGAACGGAGCGGGGCTGAAAAAAAGAAGCACCGTGGAAGGGATCGAACCGCTAAGTAGGCCCTCTGTATGGCCGCACGAATTTCTATTAAAAGCAGCAATTAGTCTAAGTCTCGATAAATCTTGATGAGTGATACGCGGACATCAGTTTGCTTGTCAAAGACGCCTGTGGCGAGGGCCACACCGATTTTCAACACACATTGTTTCCAGAACCGCGCTCGCTGGACGAAAATGGGCGTACGGAGGGATTTCTCCAGTCATCTTCTCGCACGTACCGACACGAGATCAGGGCCTCTCACGTTGTTATGTTAAACCAGGTGAGAAAGGTGTGATGCGTGTGCATGCCGCCGCTACATTTTTTAACGCGCCTGTCTACTAGCCCCGCTGTCCTCGAAACGATCGCCTGTCCTGAAAGACCATAGAAATACTGCTTTCTATAATGTAATACACTTCAGAACGCTACTATAGCACCATTACAATTTTTAACAGATTTTTAAATAATACTAATGTCGTTTAATATCAGTATTAATAATATTAACACTTTGGCGTTGTAAAATAAAAGAAAAATCGTGACTTGACAAATACAAGATTGTATGGATATTATATAATTTATCAATCTCATCGTTATCTTCAGTAATTTTGCGTAAAAGACACTTTGTCTAATGAAACTAATCGTTAGGAGCGTAATGAAATTTGAAATGAAAAATTTGATGTAGAAGTATGCGGATAGCTTTGAACGAGGCTGATGAAACGTTCCGTGATTAATAAAAGTATTCAATATTAAAAATAATTAACGTAAAAAATTATTCGGCTATAATTAACTACAGTGTCTAAATTATGACACGAATTTGAACTTTCGACATTTGATCAAGTGGATTATAATAGATAATATATCTATTTTAATTGTAATAGATAATAATGCGTCGGTGAATAAAACGTGTTAAAATATTCAATATTCGAGATTGCATAATCTTCGAATTATAATGAATTGTATAGAAATTGTTGAGAATAATTCTCTACGTCAAAATTTAAATTTTCAACGGGAATTGAAATTAAATTAAGATTTAATTCCACCTATCGTGACCACCTCAATTATTTTCAATGCCAGTGGACCGATAAAAAATCTGTTTTTGTCTTAGAAGATAGGGTTATAAAGGATCTTCAAAGTGATGATCTTACATTTTTTCTGTCCCCCTTTTTAATGTAGGTTTGCAAGGTCACGTCCAATTTTTTCACGTATAACAAAGGAAGTACAATGTTGAGATCATTGGTTAATTAATAGACAAAGAAAATTATAAGATTATACGTAAAAAAAAATTGAATGTGATATTCAGAACCTATTTAACCCTTCCACGAGTTAAATAAGATTCCATCCCAAGATTTTAGTACATCATGTCCATAGCAAAAGATCAATGTTCAATTCTTAATCGCGGAATTTGTTAAATTGTTTGCAAAGGTTTCAAAGTTTCAAGTTTATCTCGAGAATTAAAACGGAGGTGCGCAAAGGATCAAATTAAGGATTAAATTACGATAAAAGAGCATGAGAAAATTTCGAAAGCTCCTATAAGTGCTAACTGTATTGAAAGGATTAAAAAGAATACGTAGAAAATAATCGAAGCTTATTGCTATACGGACAGCAGATTTTTATGCAAATTCGTATTTTTAAAAATATAGTAAAGAAATGGAACTTCAGCAAAAAAATAATATTACCTGTAAATATTATAAAAAGCTCTATAATTTGGATATTTTGTATATTTTTTCGTAATATGAATAGTAATTTTGCACGTCTAAATTTCTTATAAAGTCTGCTGTCTACTGTCGCAACAATTTATATATTCTAGAATTAATATTATTTAGAATATGAATGATTCTATCAAAACCATAATTAATATTTGAGCAATAATACATGGGTAGTAAAAATACTAAAATAATTTTATGAAAATTTTATAAAAATTCAACGAATTAAAATATCGAACAAATCGTACCCTGCATTGTAGATTGTTTTTTTTAGCGAATAATATGTAGAAATTTCAGGTTAAGTGGGTGAAAAATTATATTCTACACAAAATATAAAACAAAATCAAAAAGAAAATTAGAATTTTTAGAGCCATAAAAAAACAGTTTCATTGTACACAAAAATCAGAAATAATTGACTTTTATAGCTAATAGTTAAATAACCAAGAACAAACCATCCAATACCAGTAACATCAAGAGAAACAGAATCCTCTTCAACCCCCAAGAACGTGACAAATTAACAAGCGAATACCAAGTCCACCAGAACCGTGAAAGAAACAGTTCGTAATGTAGATAAAATCAGGACAAGTCTTGTGCGAGGAGATAGAAAACTTGCCCAACAATTTGGACACCTGTCCCATTTAACGCGAAGGAAAAAAAAAAGCTGTCGGTGTCGAGAAATAGGTGTTGTGAAGCCTTGTTAGTTCCATGTAGTTTCCACGCAGCGTAGACAAAACTGGGGTCGATGTTTCCATGGCTGAGACGTGCTTTTCGCATTGTCTACGAAGCAGTAAATTCGGCGTGAATTGTGGTCGAGTGTATAGTCGCGGCAGGAAAGGATCTCTACCTCTTATTCGATGTTTAGAAGGAGAAAGTCCCTCGTTTCGATCGTAGCTAGCAAGGTCACGTGATTCTGAGACCAAAGAGTGGACCAGCCGGCACGCTCTAACGCGGAAGAAATTGATTAGCCGATTTTGCTGGATCGATAGTTTGTTCTCTGTGCTCTCTATTGTCATGGCTGACAAGCTTCTCTACCCCCGTGACTTATTCACGTTCTAAACGCTCCTTTTCCAGAAGAAACGAATCTACACAGTCATTTTTACTACCGTTTCGGTATGTTTCCTTCCTTCTGGTCCTTCTTCAATCTTCCTGCGAAATTACAGCTTTTCAAAGTACGACCAGGAGAATGTTCACCCTTTGCCCTATGAATTTTTAGTTACTACGTATGTTCACTGTCCCAATACAGTTTTAAATAAATAAAAGTCGAGAGATTGTAAGCAGTGAGAGTCGAAAGTGACTATACACCATGAGAATGTGACATTTATTTAATAATTAGTATAATACATATACAGTGGCTCACGAAAGTATTCGAACGCTTACATATGCAAACTTGAATGGCCGAAATAATGTATATTAAAGCAATTTGCTGAAATAAGTAAATGTCAATAGGAAGATGAAAGTCTTAAGATTATGCCAGTAAAATTTGAAAAGGATTCAACAACGTAAGGAGAAGTTATGATACATTTATTAGAAACACACATGGTAAGTGACTCACAAAAATAGGTATATTATATTAATGGAAACGTTACTAGAAAAACATAAAGTGTAGAGTGATAGGAATTAAAAGTAGGAAACATACAGTAAAAATATACGTTAATACTAATTTTTCTAAAATTATTTCAATAAGTAAACGTAAAATGTCATGTTTAATGAAACCACTCGAAATCTTTCCCTCTTAGAAGTGTTACATTGGACCAAAAAAGAAAATGTTGATAAATAAATATTTTAAATATATTATTCGTAAATAAATATTCTAAAATGCAATTTTTCATGTGCAAATAAATATTTCAAATATATTATTGATAAATAAGTATTCTAAAATACAATTTTTCATGTTTTTTTACATTCCTCTACTTTCGAACATTCAAAATTCGTACATATTTTCAGGAACCAATCGTCGAATGCTACCTGTACTCTAAATATTAGTTTTACAAATTGATCAATTTGTGAACGCTGACTTCGTTGACTTTTCTATCGAACCGACTAAAAATGGAGTCTGTCGAGAAAGTAACATTACAAAAGAACACAAATTGTTCAATCAGTGAAATGATAGATCGCGGTAAATAAGACAGACTACATATTTTCCTTGAAAAAAAAAACAGAAACAACAACAAGAAAAGAAAGTAAATATTAAAAAATTCATTATACGTATATTATAATAAAAATTGTGAAGTTAAACGGCAAGACAATAACGTTGCATATAGGAACTATTTAAAATAAATTTGAAAATAATCATTTGACCGATCCTGGTAGATTTGGTATATACTATTAACACTCTATGAGTCACACTTTAATTTATCGACATTTTACACAGAAGTGCAAACATTATAAGCCGTTGTTACCTAATAGTCACATAATGAATATATTGCAATAAAATTGTTTAACCGGAAAAATTTGTTTTCATTTGCATATATAGCTTTATAATTGCTGATTTTTCGTTCCCCCAATTTCTTGGATTTCAAATAAAAATTCGTTAGGAGGGTTAACTATAGGAAATAAAAATTAGGTAAGTAAAGAGTGTCGAATAAGAAAATTTCAAAAAATCTTCATTAATATCCAGCATTTTGCAATATGCATATTCTTTTCTTAGAATCGAAATAGTACAATGCTCGTAAAATAATTATGAACCATATTTTCTAGGTGTAGCGTTCTTCAGTGTACGCCATATCGTGCTTTCAAACAAACTGCATATTATTCACTTCCATAAAGCAATTATCACGAATGATCGCGGTGCGTCGTAAATCTACGAAAGCTGCTGTAGTTAAAAACATCTACGTTCCTCGGTAATATTCTTCCTTTCGAATCGTGTCGGTCCTTAAAGACGAGGACATTACTTGTATATACTTGTTCATTCCGTTGCTAGTCCTGAGGACCTCCCGCTGCTAGACCGTTTCGCTACCGTGCAGAAAGATTTACAAGCAAAGTGTCTGTTTTCGCTGGGAAGGCGTTCGTAAAAATTTATACCGGTCCATCATACGTTCATTATGATTTTACTCCCAGACAGTGGCGCCCGTAAATATTCCTCGTTTTCGAACAACCGAGGACTGACTTCTGGAATCTCAGAACAGTGTCGAACGCAACAGAATTCAAATTGAAATTCATCGAGCGAAGCAACTCCTATTTGATATTTTATTCAAGGAAAAATGGTCTCATTTTCTTTTTCTATTCTATTCTATTTCTATTCGAAGAATAAATTTTCTATGGTTTAAAAGTAAAATATAAAATTACGAATTTTAATACATATGTTAAAATTATTAGAGAATTTTAATTACATTGATTATTTTTATACCATTGAATATATTAGTCTGGAATTTTATATAATACTTGATATATTAGTGTGAAATGTTTAAATATTTATTAAATATTTTAACGGGTTTGTTCTTATATATAATTAGTACTATAGAATTGTTACAAAGATAATATTTTTATACTATAAGGGAAATAATCTCTGTAAGTATTTTTATTTTTTGTTTCAAATAGGTATTTTATGAAGCATTGAGAAAATAGTGTCTTGCTATGTAAGCTTAAGATTAGAGAAACTTGTCAATTATCCAGCTGCACAAATTGTAAAGTCTATAAATAAATAAATAAAATGGAAAGAAGCGCAGTGATCGTCTTTGGATTTCGATGGAAATGGAATAGTAGCATGTTAATAAATTAGACTGCGAATTTCTGTGTTTATGAGACATTTAAAGCTTCACAATTCCACGAATTCGTGTATTATCCAGCTGCACAAATTGTAAAATGTATAAATAAATAAATAAGATAGAACACAGCACAGTGATCATCTTTGGATTTCGATGGAAACGAAATAGTAGCATGTTAATAAATTAGACTGCGAATTTCTGTGTTTATGAGACATTTAAAGCTTCACAATTCCACGAATTCGTGTATTATCCAGCTGCACAAATTGTAAAATGTTTAAATAAATAAATAAGATAGAACACAGCACAGTGATCATCTTTGGATTTCGATGGAAACGAAATAGTAGCATGTTAATAAATTAGACTGCGAATTTCTATGAGTTTATGCGAAATTCAAAGCTACAAAATTCCACGAATTCGTGTATTATCCAGCTGCACAAATTGTAAAATGTATAAATAAATAAATAAGATAGAACACAGCACAGTGATCATCTTTGGATTTCGATGGAAACGAAATAGTAGCATGTTAATAAATTAGACTGCGAATTTCTGTGTTTATGAGACATTTAAAGCTTCACAATTCCACGAATTCGTGTATTATCCAGCTGCACAAATTGTAAAATCTATAAATAAATAAATAAAATAGAACACAGCACAGTGATCATCTTTGGATTTCGATGGAAACGAAATAATAGCATGTTAATAAATCAGATTGCGAATTTCTATGAGTTTATGGGAAATTTATGCAGCGGGATAATACACGAATTCGTGGAATTTTGTAGCTTTAAATTGTAAAATCTATAAATAAATAAATAAAAATAAAGAAGAAGCACAGTAAAGTCTATAAATAAATAAACAGAATGAAAAGGAAATACAGTGATCGTCTTTGGATTTCGATGGAAAAGAAATAGCAGAGAATATTCATAAATTATTCATAAATTTTTTATACATTTATAGAAACTTTAAAGCTACAAAATAACGCAGAATGCACGTAATATAAAAAAAATATATCCAAATTATAATGCTTTTTATAACACCTAATAGGTGAAATCAAGTTCTACATTTTTTTACTACCTATATTCTCAAAAATACAAATTTATCAGGGCAATCCACAAAATTCGCACGTATCGATGTCCTATATAATAACTAAAAACCTTTTTACACAAATGGAATTAAAAAATTATATACAAGATGACAAGTTGTTGATAACGAAGAAATATACATCATTAATTGAAATAATGAAATGTGTTCCGTTTACGTTATTTCAAAATTTCTCTAAAATACACACGAATTTGTAAACTCGATAAAAATCCACAGTCTATTAATAGATTTATTATACATACATTAGCATCTTTTATCTATTAGTACACATCTAAGACAATAAATACATATTCCTCGATTTGCATGAAAGATTCCTCAGAATACCGTGTAAATCGAAAGAAAATCAAAATCATAATTTAGTCGATTATTTAACTAAATTCATTCATTTTGACGTAAAATAAAAATGAAATAAATTAAATATTAAATCAACTAATTAATTAAATCAGTTTTTTCCTCTTTTAAGGATTATATGCGTGGTTTTTCTATCACCGTTTCTCCAACATTGTACAGAAACAAATGGAAAATTTCTTTTTTTACTACGATACTAAAAAATGACTGTACGAATGCGTACGCAGCATAAATTTTTATTTTCAACAGTTATTATTTTTAAAAATCCATTATTTCGAAAACCGTGCAAAGAAGATACCGTGTAAATTAGGGAATAGGTGTATTTGTAAAGGTAAAAGGTTCAATTGATAAAGAAATTTGGTTGTAAAAAGTATTTTCTTAAATATTGCACACATTAGGAAGATATATTGTAGATAAAAATACAATTTTCAACCTTTATTCGTATATTTAAGGACATATCATTCTGAGATACTTATAAAAAGTTAATTATTTTCATAAAAATATTGTGAATAATAAATACATTGCTCGTAATAATTCTCCAAAATCTAAAGAACTAATAAAATCTTCAATCCGAATATTCTCTGGAAAACAGAGTCTCGAGCGAAAAAGATCTAATTCCTTTTCCCCTATAACTTATCCTTGCACGTAGAATCTCCCCATTGCCCCACCCTGAGTGAGTTTAGGTGTGTGCATACCCCCGAATCCCCGGCATATTTCACGACGCCAACTACCGCTTATTTATGCCTACTTCAATTAAACTTGATTTCCAGACCGATGCCTCCGGAGGCAAGCCCGAACGTTGCAGCCTCACGTCACGGAAACCGCGTCTCTTTGGGCCCCTCTCGTTCGACTGGGCAGAAACGAAAAAGCCGCCGGTAGAAAACATCCAGTGAACGCCGTAGCGAGCGTTCGTAGGCGTTTCCACAGCAAAGAACGCCCACTAGAAAGTAACAACTTACCAACCGAACAACAGGGCGTAACCAACCAACGTGGGGGACCCCGTTGGAAGGCCTCTAGTCCCAACAAATCCACTAGTCCCCCTTTTTCCAAGTAGCCTGAACGTAGAGAGAGAAAAAGAGAGAAAGATAGAGCCACCCATTGCTTGTCGTGGCAGTTGGTGGGACACGAGGGGACCGGTAGGCTCAACTAACACGTTATTGCGCCGGTACCCCTTGCAACGAAAACCACGCGTGCTTTTGCTGCTTGTTCCTTTTCTCTCCTGACGTCCTCTGCTCATCGACCATTTCTTCTCCCTTCCGAGCCAGTTTTTCCGGCCATTTTCTTCCCTTTTCGTTTCTTCCTTTTTTTTCTCTCTCTCTCTCTCTTTCTTCTTCTTCTATTACACTCCTCTCGTCGACGTGTCTGGCTTGTTGCTCGTCGTTTCCTTTCATCCTGGCACACGTGCCCTCATCGCGAGAGGCCGATGTGCCCCGTGTACCCTTCTCCGTTCTCCGACACCGTCGCTTCGTTCAAGCAGTCGTTTTGCCTCGGGCCAACCGAGCCGGGCCCTCGTGCTTCTGCTTAACTGGTAGCGGCACAGATTCGCGCTTAGTGAAAACGTATAGTTTGTGGTGTCTTCGTCGAGACAGCGGAACAGTAAGTGACGAAAGATACCTCGAGCAGAGGTCTTGGGCCCTTTTATCAGGGTTGTCGAACTGTGAAGCAAGGATGGACGTCACCAGTGGAATGAGACCTATCTTCGGAGGATACCCGTTTCAAGGTTGGTACTTGCTTTACGTCAAGTTGTCTGTCGTCGATAGAGTGGCGGATGGAAGTGGTAGGGTTGCGTCGTAGTCATAAAACCCTAGGTCTGGCGAATTGTCGTCCTAAAAGTTTCTACAATACTTGAACGATAAAACGAGGTACTGAAGTTGTCTCAGTTTTTAGTAGATCACACTTGGAGCTACTTTTAATCGTTACTTAGAGGACGTTAAGGGTTTAGATTGTTTAAATGTACCACCACTACCGTTTACAACAAACCTCTTCTCTGGAAAGGGTGATTTTTACATTTCCATCTCCAAGAGTGACAGACAAATGAGAATTCGACACACACCCCCATCACTCAGCACATGCTTGATAAAAAAGCAAATAGCGAGCATTGTTATTGCGATCAGTGTTATCTAATGGTGATCCATTAGCATAAGAAATAATATACATTGTAATTGTATTAAAATTCGAGGTTACTGTCCGTGGAGATAAAGAACACTATCAGACGAGGTCAGTTCGATGTGTGATAGACGTACTTTTTTCACCATGTAGACAAGAGTACGTGTAGAACAACTAGTGTTACGTGGATATTATGTAAAAGTAGATGGTGAAACGTGAGCGAAATTTCGAAATTTGTGAGTCTTTTTGGGTTGTGCGGGAAATTCGTGACGATTTTTAAGTAAATAAGCTAATTCTACACTTCAAAGCGCTAATTTTCTTTTGTTCTGTAAGATATCTATGCTTCAGTTCTACAATTTTTCATCGACTTTTCAGCAATTTGGAAAATTCCATTTTACCAGAAACTTTGTTCCTTTTTGCGTTTTAAATCGAAATTCTCATCTTTTCGTTTTGTTCAACGTTCGCGAATAATTTTTTCCAAACGTCTTTTTAAATATTGCATATCTTATTTTCTGTTTTATCGGTGCTTTTTTTCCTTTTCGTTAAAAGAGAGATATTAAATTTCAAAAGTGTGCTCTATTTCCTTTCCTCTTCAAGACAGTATAACACCGGAAGAAACTGATAATTGAAAGAAATTGATTTTCGAAAAATACGTGAGAAAGTAATCTTTCAGAACGTATGCGAATTTTATGTTTGCATCTAATTTTATTTTAATTTTCCGGATAACCTGATACTACTGTCAGTTGCAGAATAAAAATAAGAATAAAGTGATAAAACATATAGTTAAGAGAAAAATTGAATCAATAAGAGTATTTTTCTAGAAAATAATTTATTTCCATAGTGTAATAGAGTTTGAGGAAAATTTGTTACATACATTGGTTTACACTGATTTAACAATCTTATTTTTTTTTCTAGCTATGGTCAGATATATTTCACGGTTCAATTGTATTTTCATATTTATTTATTTAATATTACATCGTTTTTGCAAGCTTATTAAAAATCACGACAAATTATAGCAAAGGAATTGTACATACAAGGTGTTTCATCTAACTGGAACAGTTAAAATATTTCGATTATTTTTTAATTAGTAAAAAATAATAAAACTTTTGTCAAGCTACTATATTTTTCTCAGATACAGTTAAGAGATACGTTTCTCTAGAAAATGATAATTTATTCACAAACGGCGATAGAGTTTGAGGAAAATTTGTTGCATACATTAGTTTACACTGATTTTACTTTAACAAACGCCTAACAATTTCATTGCACTCTATTTAATTTGTTAATTATTCAGTTTTTCTTCTGATTCAATTTTGCTCGATTAAATTGAATATTTTGTCCATAAGATTTTGGTAATTATAACTTAAACAGTTCGTATTGACATACTTTCGATTAAATTTTTGAATAAGTTTTTTGAAAATTGAATATAAATTGAGTTCTTGAGTTTTATCCCATAATTCATCAAAACTAGGTGACTGGGAATTATACGTGTTTTGCAACTGTGTTTTTAGTATTTCCCATAGATTTTCTACAAGGTTCAGATCTGACCTTTGTGCTGACAAGTTTAGAATTTGAAATGATTGCGATTCCAACGAATTTTGCACACTTTTTACCACATGTTTGGGATCTCGATCTTGGAAAATGATGTTACTTTCTTCATGGAGTATATTCTCTACAATTTCTCACAATTTTTCATTTAATATTTCTTCGTACATGTATTTATTCATTCTCCCATTGATACGGTTTAACGATCCTGCATCGTACACCATAAAACAACCCCATAGCGTAAGAGATCCTCCACCAAATCGAACGATTTCTTTTACATATCGCTTCTGTTGAGATTCACTTAGAATTATTCAACACCATTGACATTCATTTGATGAAAATCTATTCATTTTTGTTTCATTCAACCATATAACAAGTTTCTAAGTATCCAATTGAATGACCAATTTTTATATCTTTCGATAAAAGTCAAACGAGCTGCAAAGTTTCCCTTAAATCGCATGAGTTTCTTTTTTCATTCGGCTTAAAATTCATTTGTCTTAGAGTTCTTCATATTTTTTACTCTTCGGTAACTTTCATATCGTTGTTGTTGACTTTGCTTCTTCTATAATAAGGAAACGTGCGAATTTAGTCTGTTTTGACAGTATCTTTGGATTTCCTGCAAAAGCCACAGAAATATTGTCAAGATACATTTTTCTTATTTTTTGTACATTCGATTAGGATACTATATACAGTTCTGATATGTCACGAGTAGAAATTCTTCTTTTTAAGAAGAAAATTACCCTGCTTCGAACACAGTTTGTTATAGACTTCATTCTGATAACTTTTCGATTTTAACAAGGAAAGCTGATGCTTTAATTAGCCGTAAGAGTCGAATTTTGCAGATATTTGCAAGATTCTACTTTCAACTATTTCTAATATTATCTAATTCGAACTAAGTTGTCAATCACAGAGATACTTTAATTCTTGTTCGTACAATAATAATTACAGCTGCCAAAGAAAAGAAGATTTAATTCGATCACATTTTTTCTTTTTTAAAATCATAATTATTAAACTTGAAACATCTTTTACATGATTATTAAGTTAGATTGGATATACTTAATACAATAAAAGATCACATTGACGTCACAACGATGCTGGATGATTGACGAATGAAGAATGATTGATGATAAAATAAATAATGATTAATAGAAAAAAAAGTAATTATTTACTCAGATTCAGTTACGCGTCATCGACATCACAAATCATTTCTTGTGTGAGATATTATGATGAATGCTAATTCCTCCATGCGTAGTAACGAAGATCATTTTCAGCTGTCTTCCTTACTAATATCGTTCCTGTATGTATTTGCATATGCTACTGCTTTGCCAAAAAGATGAGTTTATTAATATTATATTACATTATAAATTCTTATTATATTATTTCTCAGTAAAACTATCGAAATATTTCATTTCAGTTTATTAAATATTGTACTAGCAAAAGTATACAATATTAAAAAAAAAAGTAATACAACATTTGTTAAAATTAAATAATATATAATAATATATATAAAAATATACAATAAATAATAAATAAAATAATATAATGTATATATAATATTTAAAAAAATAAAATAATATAATATCTATATATAATAGTTTTACTGTTATATTATTAATATATTTAATATTTACATATTAGACATTATTCGACACATGTTACGTAAAATAGAATGTTTAAATTTCTTAACCTGTTAACCCTTTCGGTACAGCTGTGTCCTCAGCCAATTTGTTTTCGCTATATGGATACTTAAATTGCGAATACTCAAAGAGCTACTTTACAAGCCTGTTTCGACATAAACGTACACATCACCCTGACAAAGAACGAAATAGTTACGAAATAGAAGGTATCTGTCGTTGCGAAGACAACAAACTGTACTACAAATCCAATTAAAACAACATCGACTTTTTTATCATTTTTTATCTAGCTATTATAATACATTAAATATTTACTCTTTAATATAACTATATCTATGGAAATGAGAATACATCTATGGGAAACCAGTTTCACTACAAAGACAGTGAAAGGAATTTATATGAAATTCATATGCAATAGTGCAAAGACTTGATCCAATCATGCGTAACTTAGTCAATCATAGAATATATATATATATATATATATACTTTCATGTCATTATGCAGATAGTAATTTTGATAAATTTATACTGACTGTTACATTGCACGACAAGATGATAAGTCCACGATTGCTACAATGATTGCTTTACCCTTATTACTTGATAAATATTCAACATTCGATTTCTCTTGAACCTTAATTAGCATTTGTATTATATCGTTGCACTCTTCATGGTGTTGGATTTCAATTAATTGTATCTTCAGAACTCTTTTGAGATTCTCAATAATATCTGCAGATGTTGCAAATTCTTATATTCGTAAGTGGAGTAATAAATATTATCAGGTTAAATACTTATGAAATTGTATTAAATCAAAGTATTACGTGCAGTACATCGATAACGACGAATAGTTTGTGGTTTAAATAATTTTAATATTTTTTTAATTCCTTATTGGTAAAAGAAAAATGTGAATAAGTGAATTTCTAGTCCCATACGAGCCTCTAGTTTCGTTTGGGATAATTTTGAAGAGGGAAATAGCTAATTATGGAAAATGAATAAAGGAAATAATATAATTTGAACCGTTTCTACTCTCGTTAAAATGTATTGCTACAGAATTTTCTGTTTAAGCTAATAAGCTTCATTATTGCCTTTAGCTTTTACATTGACAGCGAAATCATTTCGTATTGAGCCTAAAGACAAAATTTACGAAATTTCATGTGATAAAATATAGAAATATTAATTATGTACGTACCAGATTTTGTAGAAATCTTTCTTAACCAATTTTGAAACTTCTTTGCGTTGCTCCTCGAACCAAGTTGTTTTTTTTTTTTTTTAATAATTGTAGTATTGATAATTCTCTGTTCAATCATATACTGTAACTAAAAACAACAATTATTAATAATTATTTAAATATGAATTATTCATTGTTAGCTAACTATTAAAATTGTTAGTAGAATTAGAATTTTGAAAGTGGTTAATGTTTTACAATATATCGATGGACACTCTTTTGCATAATTCAATACAATTATGACTTATTGTTACAATTGGAATTTAAAAAGTAACAATATGGTGTGAACGAAGAATATTGTACATATAGAAGATGATTACGACGATTAATATAGAGAAAATATTCAAAATACAATGGGTGATCAAATTATTATGGTCACTTCGAAATTATGTATCACTCATTTGAAGTTTGAATCAAAATAGAATTTAAAATACACTTGAAAATTACGAAAATACACGTTATTTTTTGTTATGAAAGGTATCGTTACGTTTTTAATGGAATATAGCAAAGATTTTAAAATTTGCACGGATTATTAAAGATTTTTCACACTTTGTATCTAGAATTCTTTGAACATGTCTCTATGTTATGTCTCTTGTTTATTTCAACAGCCCACAAGCTTCTGATGATCTTAAAGCAAGCATCATTCGTGTTATCAGTGAGATACAACCTGATTTATGTGCTAGAGTAATCGAAAATTCGATTTGTTGTATTCGCTCCACTAAACGTAATCATTGTGATCGTTTATGAAACATTATATTCCACATATAATGTCATCGAATGTATTTTGAAATAAAGTAGCGAATACTAGATTATCTTTCATACTTTTCGTTTCATTTAAATTCAAAGTTCTATCGCTCTTATTGGAAGATCCTATATTATAACTTCATCCATTTACTTCAATGATCCATACGAATATTTAATACTGACTTTATTAAAAATTATTGATTACACTGTTGCAATTTGTCTTCCATGATTCACTCTTATCTAAGGATTTCAATTAAAAAGAAACCTGCTACAACTGAAACATTATTTATTCTTCCAATGAATCAAGTTACCGACATTCTCGTAATTATAATGCATACCTGCTGCTCTGACAACCGCCCGGTTTCACAACAACAACGTAACAACATTTTACCAGCAGGTTTTTTTTTTCACTACTCGTAAGTAAGTGCTTACGTGTACGCGAATAGAGTAAACTCGTCAGCGTCGGCTTCTGAAACCTCATCTTTTGCGCAATAGCTTGCACAAGCCCTCAACTTTCATTCCGTGACATAAGAGACACAGAAAACGAACATTATCGAGTGCAGAAGATAGCACTTTCCTCAAATCAGATTCATTATAATATTATTAGAGGTAGTGGATCAACGTGGAACACTTTTTTGTGATATATTAGTTTATTTTATATAAGATAGACACACAATACGATACATTTTTGAAAACAGTAAACAAAAACAATGGACTAACGTCGTCGAGCCAAATTCAAGTGGTGTCATCTGACATAAAGAATATTAATTCCTTATTTCTCTAACAAATATTAACCCTAGAACTTTTAAAGTTTCCTCGAAATCACAAGCTGGAAAATTTCAAATTAGTATTATTTTCTTCTTGCGAACAATTCTCAAAAAATTGTTTATTGTTGTGTGGGCATTTAGATTAAATATTTATTAGTTCTCGTTGCTGTATGTGAAACATATTTCTTAAGGAAAATAGAAAAGGACTGTGCGCCGCGATACCAATATGGCGGCGGACCTCTACACGTTTCTTATTTCCAAAGAACAGCAAATAACCAAAGAACTAATAGAGAAGGAACGATGCAGTTCATTTTTTAGTTAAGCGTTCAACTGGAGCGTTTGTACAATTAATTCTGAGAATTACACGCAATTCTATTCGAGAACATTTTTATCAGAGTTTCTTTAATTTTAATAACGTGTATTGGAAGTTTTATCGATGAATCAGTGTTTTATACATACTCTAAATGCTTATTTCTAGCCAATAATCTGACTTGGAATAAAAGAAGTTTTTTGTCCAAACTAAGTAAAGAATTAATTAAAAATCGATTTGAACACAGAAATTTAAACATTAGAGCCGTGATTTCTAACCTAGAAGGCGCGTACTATTGCCAGAAGAAGCGCCAAAACTTTTGAATAAAAAATTAATGTTCCTATCATAATATCTATAAATAAATAAAGATATTTGCGATTTTGTAGTTTGCAGTATCTTTTTGTAATAAAGTTATTATTATTTAAAACATGTCTGGATTATTATATCTATTAAAAGATAGGGAGTTAAAAAAGTCTATTTTCAAATTATCACATCTTCTTCGTATCTATTTTATAAATATTCTGGATACAATATTGCACACTGTATAATTCTAAATTTATCATTTTACTTCTATGATACACTGTACTCGATGGTCTTTCAAAATTATTAATCTAAAAAACGAAACTTGCTATGGGAAAAGTTAATTTTTTTTTACAGTTTTGATTTCCTCTTTTTGTTTAAATAAGAGAACTGTTTATGTCAGCTTATATCACGTCTTCCACAACACCCTGTATCTCTTTCATCGTTAGCTCACCGTTCCAGCGCAACAGTGATAATTATATGATCAACATAATGGAGCGTGTTAATGAAAGTAACGTCACATTCGAAAGAGTGGCTAATTCGGTTAACGATATCGGAGTTTTCGAGCTTCGTTAACTTCGGAAACGACCTCTCGCGTACACGTAATATCTTCCATTTTACGGCGATTAGATTCACATTTGGTACTCTTTTTATCCGAGTACACGTTTGCCCTTTGAACGCAGATCCTGCTGCTAATTTTGAATTCGATAAACATAATTCCCGCTAGAAATCCCGCAAAAAGTGCCTTGAAATTACAAACCTAAAGTCTCGATCTGAAGTTTATAGATTTAAAGTCTGATCTGAAGGTTATAAAATGAAAAAAAAAGTAAATAAATACGTGCAAAGGGGTTTATTTTGGTCGCGCCTTTGAAACTATTTAAAATCCTAAAGCTATTTCATTCTTAAAATTAACACGTGTTAGGTTAGGTTAAGTTGTTAGGTTAGGTTAGCTTCCAAAATAGATACCAAAATTAGGTTTCAAAATTAATACAACGTGTTAATTTTAAACCAAAGAATCTAAATTATTTCCTCTGCTATTAAAGCGAAGAATGAAATAGCTAAATAGGATTTAAATAGTTTCAAAACGCGACAGAAATAAATCCTTTGATCATATTTCTTCATTTTTTTTATGTGCATATTATCGTCGATTTTTTTTATAACGCGTTGTAGTTTGTAATGACGTGAAGATGGGTTCAACGACCTCATGCAGTGACCTTGAGGTGACCTTGAAGACGAACAAGTGAGTTTCATTCTGAAGAATGTATAGATGTTCAAAATGCTAACCGCCCGAGTCAAGACATATCTTCAGACGATAAGTGAAGGATTGAATGGCGTTTCTCATGACACTTCCGCGATTCATGGTGCACAGTTCCAACATTCATTCCGTGTTCGTTCTTTCACATCGTCTGGCGTTGTGGAAATTTCATTGTAAACTTGTAGATTTCAAAGCTGCCCCACAATGCCATTCAACCGTTCACTTATCGTGTACAGACAATATCTTCACGTGGATGGCTAGCATTTTGAGCATGTAATGAAATAAGGTGATAGGATAAATTCAGGAGAGACGC
The DNA here is from genome assembly GCA_951804975.1 of Anthophora plumipes. Lineage (NCBI taxonomy): Eukaryota > Metazoa > Arthropoda > Insecta > Hymenoptera > Apidae > Anthophora > Anthophora plumipes. The sequence goes on along the minus strand of OX638123.1, from coordinate 11,211,036 downwards.
TAACATTTTTTTTTTCTTCTTCTTTTTTTTTGGTTAACAGCCAATTTGGTTTCTTACTAATTGAAACGATATATATTTTTATTACTGTAACAATGAAATATTACTTCTTTTTTGATCCATCAGGAGGTGATCCAATTTTTTATCAACATTTATTTTGATTTTTTGGTCCTTCTGAAGTACCTAACCTAACCTAACCTTAATTTCACCAGGATTTGGGTTACTTTCTCGTATTGTTATAAAGGATGGGGGTAAGAAAGAAGTATTTGGTAATTTAGAAATAACTTCCGGAAAAGTTGGCTGTAAAGTGAAAATCCGTATAATGAATCAATTATTTTGATACAAACACATACAAATTCAATTGGATCTGTTCCAATTTTTTTATAAAATAATATAGTTCCTAGTTCATAAAGCATCTTATTCTTACATAAAGATAAAAGTACAAAACAAGTAATAATAAACAGAAATTCAAAAAATAAACATATAAATTAAAAAACAAAAGAAATCATATGCACATATGTGTATAATAAAAAAACATAAAATAAAATGTTTAAAAACTGTTTTAATCTGATGACGAACATTAATATGAGGAATCAGTAAGCTATAATATGCGAGCCAACAGAAGATCGCTAATAGTACAGCATTTTTTTTTTTTTGCCGTATAACGAAACATTGTGGGCCGCGAATAGAAAAAATGCCATAATTAAAAGACGCTGTTATAGCGAAATGCCGTATAAAAAATGACCGTATAGCGAGGTATGGATGTATTAGAAATTCGATTTTTGGGATTTGGTCCCATAGTTTGGGCCTATTACATATTTACAGTAGGATTACACCATAACAAATGATACTACCATAACAAATAACTGACAAGGGATCCTCTATCGTTGTTTACAAATGACAATCGAAAATCGTCAAAAAAGACGATACATTGTTTATTCTATTCTATGCCAATACCTTTGTCTGCTTATAAAATGCCTCAGTAACATATTTTTCCTATTATTTCGGGTATAATTTTATTTATACTATTGGTTCCTGTTACATAATAAACTACGACGAATAATAAATGAATATTTTCAAAAATCTGGTCTTTAAATCAATGTGTTTAAGAGTTACAAATATTTGCAGTAAAATGCATAATATTAAAATGAAATCGTAGCAATCATACTGTGCCAATACTTACCATCCACTGTATGTAGTTGTATCGAGTTAACAACGGACCATACCGAAGTGAGAATCATCAATTTTGATGAAACTTAGCAAAAATGTAGTTCTCATAAATATATTAGACACTTACTTTTTTATAGCTGCTAATATTCACTTTGAAGGGGTGAAATCAGCCCCCAAAGTTAGGGGTGTAGGACATATTTTGTTGAATATCTCAGAAACTATTGCAGATAGGAATATACCATGAATTAATGAAATTTGTCTTTTCGAACGACAGATTTGACTGCGTAGAAATATTTGCGAAATGTGCAATTGTTTAAACAATATATTAAAAAGTAGTGGGTTTTAATTTATTTTTCTCAAGTTTCATTCTTCGAAGTGCGCTTGATGCAGTCTTGTGAGATTTTCTTACAAACTCGCGTGGCAGTTGAAGTGTTAAGCATTAACCCCTTGCCTTACAATGACGAGTTACACTCGTAGTGTAGATTACTATCAAGATGTGGGAAAAGAAAAATTATATGCCTATTAAATTTGTACTTTTGCCCAAATCTCAGCTGAAATTTAAGACCGAGGATTGCCAAATACAAATCATTTGTAATATCCTGACTTGTTTTTTCGTATAAAGGTGCTTTGGAACAGTGAATAGCTGAGATTAACATACGTAATGCCTAAGAAATCGTAAAGCAAGGGGTTAATTGTAACATTGAAGTTCATCAAATGGAATGAATAAAGATGAATGAAATATTCCTGACAGGGCAGGGGCGGATGAATCAACTAGGAGGCGTCTTCATCAACGGCCGACCTCTTCCTAATCACATTCGACTAAAAATCGTCGAAATGGCAGCAGCTGGAGTCCGTCCTTGCGTTATCTCGCGGCAGCTTCGCGTTTCTCATGGCTGCGTTTCAAAGATTTTGAATCGTTATCAGGAGACCGGTTCCATCAGGCCGGGCGTTATTGGTGGCAGTAAACCAAGGGTAGCCACCCCGGAAATTGAAGCGAAAATAGAAGAAATGAAGAGGGACAATCCTGGGATCTTTTCATGGGAGATCAGGGAAAAACTGGTGAAGGTAAGAAATAAAGTGATTTTCTTGTTTCATTCTTGTTAAACTCGCAAAGAAATCTTGAAATCAAGTTTCCTGTTAATCGACAAAGAAATCTTATCGGTGTTTATTGTTCCTTTAGCAATATTTTCGTCAATTATTGTCAAGTTTAAGTTTTCAATACACTGGCAGCAATCAGTGTTCCAGTTTTCCTCGATGTTTCTTCAGAATGAAGTCGAATTTTCCTATATTTACAGTAACTCACGAAAGTATAACCTCCTTTAAAACAGAATAACTTTTTTTTAAATTGATCTAAACTACTTGAGTTCCTTTCTTTAGAAGTTAGAAGGATTAGTTTAGTAAACGACGTCTACAAGTTTGTTGAGAAAATTTCAATTTCCGCGGAAAGTTGTCAATATTCTTTTATTTTTTGACGTTTCGTAGACGTTGACGATCAGTTTTAACCAGTAATGACGAAAAAATAGTCGATTAAACAGTGAGTTCACGTGTTCTGCAGTTGCCATGTTGTAAAGCTTCTCCTCTAGCTTCAAATAAAGGTAAAAATAAAAGGAAATCTGCGATTTACACTGATATTTCAGAAAGGCAAAAAATTAGAAGAGATCACGAAGGAAAACAAAAGAAAAAGATAAAATTAGGACAAAAGTCAAAAGCTAGGGAAAAGTATATATAACATTATAACGAGGAAGAGGAATATTATTGTTTCGTTTGCACAGAATTTTATAACACAAGCAAACCAAACAAACAACGTGTGCAATGCACCAAATGCAAGAACTAAGCACATGAAGAATGTACCAGCAAAAATCTGAATTATGTCTGTTGCAATTACGATACTGAATAATTTGTATCAAATCTTACAGTTTCTGTTCATTATTACAAGTTAAACAAATAAATATTTCAATCTTACAAAGTGAAATTTATGTTACTATCGATCCGGGGTTCTGAACGACTGTAAAATTTGTTCCGCTCCTAATTGTTTATTAATAACTTGAATACTATTTGACGTATGACAAAACTGTTGTAAGTCAATAATATCAGATAAGTAATCTTAATTATGTCTGTTGCAATTACGATACTAAATAATTTGTATCAAATCTTACAGTTTCTATTCATTATTATAAATTAAACAAATGAAGATTTCAATTTTACAAAGTGAAATTTGTTACTATCGATCCGGGGTTCTGAACGACTGTAAAATTTGTTCCGCTCCTAATTTTTTATTAATAACTTGAATACTATTTGACGTATGACAAAACTGTTGTAAGTCAATAATATCAGATAATTAATCTTAATTATGTCTGTTGCAATTACGATACTGAATAATTTGTATCAAATCTTACAGTTTCTGTTCATTATTATAAATTAAACAAATGAAGATTTCAATTTTACAAAGTGAAATTTGTTACTATCGATCCGGGGTTCTGAACGACTGTAAAATTTGTTCCGCTCCTAATTTTTTATTAATAACATGAATACTATTTAACGTATGACAAAACTGTTGTAAGTCAATAATATCAAATAAGTAAGTAACATTTTCCTACAAAAGATTTTGTCATAAATGTAATAGTATTAACGTAATCGTGTACCAAAGTCAAAGTGTTACTACCGCCCCCGGTTTCCCCTACGCACATCATCGATGAAAAAGTTTAGTTTAACGATAATGATACACTGTTAAATTATGAAACGCTTCGCGCCTCGGATCGAAGTATCAATTTCGCGGGTCCAGTTTTCCGTAGAGGAAAACGTTGAAAGGCGTCGTTTGACCTCTCGATCGGAGGTGGACGTTTCCGCAGGCTCCCTCTATCTCTCGGAGGATCGCGAATGAGTGGGGCTTTTTAATCTTGCGCACGAAGCGTGCACAAGGTGGGCAGGGGTGTACGTGAGCGCCCTGAGGCGACTCGCGTGTCCTTTAATACGTTACTGCCCGCCGCCTACACCCACGCCTCATTGGCGTAACGCTCCCTCGTTCGTGCCACGATTTTCGAGTATGTAAAACGACTTTTCCAAGATTAGCCTCTTCCGTGTACGAGCTTTATCTCGGTACCTTGAAAAATTGCAAACATCGCTGAGAACATCACGTTCCGGGCTGAAACTGTGCGCTACAACGCATCGAAGGATAATAATTTCCTTAGCCGGTACTACGATAAAGACGACGATGAAAAAAAGGAACACGTAATATGATAATAGAAAGGCATGAACGATATCGAAGATTACTGGACTTTTAATCGTTTCTTTCTTGCGGGAACGTTAGGTAATTCTTGTTTAATAAAATTCTGTAATTTCGTATGAAACGTTAGATTGCAAATGTGAGTGGAATGATATTAGATATTTCGTGTGAAATTTGTTTCCTTGGAAAGTAGAGACGAATTCTAAGATAAGGTGAGTTTAATTCTTTGCTAATATGAATTTTTCGTTACTACGTATGTGAGTCTTAAATGTTCACGGTCGCAATACAATTTTAAATGAAGAAAGTCGAGATGTTATATTAGAAATAAATTCTTTCTGATTGGTTTCATGTAGTCAGTGCAGCTATTCAAATTGAAATATTCGCGATGGTGTTCGTAAAAGGGCAGAAAGTAATTGCGAAGAGTAACTAAAAATAATGGAAATTATTTCGATTATTGATTTAGTTTTATTCTTTTTAAATCGAACTTTGATTGTACCCAAATGTCCGAAAGAATTTATTTCTCCATCTAATATATCAACTTTTATATTTGAAACTCCTCTATCTTGAATTCAAACTGAAGTTAGAACAAAAATACGAATTTGATAGATGTATAAATATTTCTTTGGCACACCTTAACCATAATCTACATCATAGGGTTTCTAATTACTAAACTACGAATTTTTAAGAATCTTATAAAAATAGTTATTTGACATTAAACTAACAGACTCAACAGAAAAACTCAACGACTTATGTTTGGTGTGACATAATCAAATGATACTATAATCTCATTTTTATAAAAACGTTATAAATGAAAACAGGTATTTAAAAGTTTTATCGTTCTTACATTGTAGTACAAGATTTCAAATTGCTTATTAACGATCTATAATTACTAAACTGCGGATATTTATGCATTTATAGAAAATTTATTGGTGCAAGATTTTACAAAATGCACGTAGCATGAAATAATAATAAAATTATAGTGTTTTTTTATAATACCTTTCAGGTGAAATAATTTTCCATCGAAATTCTAGCTTTCTAACTATATTCGCAAAAATATGAATTTGCATAAAAATTCGCAGTCTAGTAATGGCCGTTTAAGTATTCTTTGTATTCAATGAGTGTCATAATATTTATGAACTGGAGTGTACATTGCAAGAAAAGTCATGAAATTAAATATGCAATAACGTTGCATATAGGAAATTTTTAAAATAGAAATGAAAACTGTCATCTAACCACTTATAGTAGGTTTAGTGTTAATTAAAAGTATTCTACAGAATGCACGTACTATGAAAAAATGTCTAAAATATCTAAATTATAGTGTTTCTTATAATAGGTCAAATAATTTTCCATCAAAATTCTAGCTTTCTAACTATATTCTCAAAAATACAAATTTGCATAAAAATCCACAATCTTTTAATGACCATTTAGGTTTGCTTTGTATTTAATAAGTGTCTTAATACTTATGAACTAGAGTATATTTTACAAGAAAAATAGCAAAGTTCAATAACAATGCAATAACGTTTTATATAGAAAACTTTTAAAATAAAATTGAAAATGGTAATTTGACCGATCGTACTAAGTTTAGTGTTAAGAAGTGCTTTGCATTCAATAAGTATCCTAATACTTATGAACTGGAGTGTACATTATAAGAGAAGTCGTAAAAGTTAAATATACAATAACGTCACATGTAGGAAATTTGTAAAATAAAATTGAAAACGGTAATTTGACCGACGGTACTAAATTTAGAATTAAGAAGTGCTTTGCATTCAATAAGTGCTCTAATACTTATGAACTGGACTGTATATTATAAGAAAAGTAGCGAAGTTAAATATGCAATAACGTTCTATATATAAAATTTTCAAAATAAAATTGAAAACGGTAATTTAACCGACGGTACTAAGTTTAGTATTAAAAAGTGCTTTACATTCAATAAGTGTCCTAATACTTATGAACTGGAGTGTATATTATAAGAGAAGTCGTAAAATTAAATATGCAATAACGTTCTATATAGAAAATTTTCAAAATAAATGTAAAAAATGGTAATTCGACGTTTAAAGAAGGTGAACTTTGTGTTATAACTATGTAGAAGGGTTGAGGAGAGAGTTGGAAAGTGAAGAGTCCAGTGTGAGTAATGGTGAAGGATGATGACTAATTCTAGACACAGTTAAAACTCAAATTAAGAGGGAAAATATCTGAAAGTATAACAGAACACATTTATTTCTTCTCCATACTTGAATTACTATAAATTTACAATACTAATAATAGTAGAATCTACACATTGCTCGGCCACTTTAAATCATAAACAATAATACAATCAGTCAATCGAAATTCAGTGCATCATGGTGGTAGCGAGCAATTTTTCAAAAAATATTCTGGAATTTTGTCGCTACCTAAAATCACATTAAATTGAAAACTAGTTCGAAGTTAATAGTATTGCTCAGTACTACCTATAAGAAAGCAGCATAACAAACATACACACAGCTACATTTTCCGCGTTCTACTATCATCCTATAAAAAATATACTACTACATGATCCACACTCTACGCACAGTTTGCGAGAAACGTGTTTTCACGTGTCCCAACTACAATGTATTAACGTTACACACTGTATTTACCAAACGAAAACCTATAGTCCGCAATATAGCAATATAACGATTGCAGGACCGAATCGCCTAACCTCCGAAGGTTCTGATCGAGATATATTCGGGTAGCGGTAGCACAGTTGCTCCAGGAGAGCAAGAAAAAAGATCAGCTGGCGTAATCTCTGCCAGGACGAGAGATAAGGATCGCGAAGAGGTTCTCAAACCGTGTGATCCATCGAAAATTCGATCGTGTCCTGATCTCTTCCAATAAAACCGAATCCATCGCGAACCACGTGGTGGTGGTACTCCTACGGCGATTCTCGATAGAGAGATAAATCCCACCGTAGCTGGAAGAGAAGAGAAGAGAACGTGTCGTCGTAACAGAGGGTATAGAACCAACTGAGACAAAAAGGAGCAGAGAAGGGCGAGAAACGGGCCAGCCACGCGAGGGAACAAGTCTGAGAGGTGGAGGAACGCTGTTTGAAAGAGGAAAAACAGTTTGGTGAACGCGTACGCCGTTGCAAAGTCGTGGAAGCAGGCGGTCGTGGCCGGCATTAATACGGCATTTAATGTTGGAAGGAGGCGTTCCTGTTCTCGAAGAACCTCAGGCGATATCCATCCTTCTTCGTTCAACAGAACCCCGTCCATTTCTGTACCGTTCTCCAACAGAGAGAAGTTCGTCTCTCTCGTGTCTGTCATCGCCTCGGACCTAAAACCTCGACCGGCACCGACCGGCACAAGGATCGTTATTGTTTCTGAGACCGCCGCTCCGAAAGATAGCCATCGATACCGACGACCACCCTTTTTCACTTTTTTCATCTCTCATCCCTTCTTCGTCTTTTCACTCCCTCCAACTTCTGAGCTGACTTTTACTCCTCGTCAAGCCTTCCTGTTTCACGATCTTCGTGGAACATGAGGACACTGTATGTACCTCTCCTCCTATCTTCTTTCGCTTTCGATTGCTCCTCTTCCTTCGTTGTATTCTTGCCACTGCTGATCAATCGAAAGGACCATAATTGTATCACTATGATTCTTTACTGGATTAAACGCAATGATATTTTTAATGTATGTCTCTTTGGTGAAGTTTAAAGGAATGAATTTTAGTTTTCGAATATGATAGATCTTGTTTAATGAAAGTTTACGCACGTACTTTGAGAAGTTAGTTTTTCTTAACCTTCCTGAACTTGAGGTAATTTTTCAGGGTATAGTGACTTACGCTGATTCTTAAATGATCAGAATATGCTACTTATATTGTACATTTTCGTATAATTTATTCTTAATGTTTATTTGTAATTATTGTCGAATGAAAAAATGCACAAAATGGTTTGGGAAAGTATTTATTTATTTTTCTATCGGTTGATAAATACAGTTTTTAATCATTTGAACTTATCCCTTCGCATTTCCAATTGTTTTTCAATTTTGTTGCCAGTAACTCTCTACTATTGTAAATGTTCTATTTGAAATTTATTTCAAAGGACAATTTTTAAATTGGTACTTCTTTTGAACAACTTCTTTTTACTAATTACATTAAATATAGTTCTCAAACTTTATTGTAATTTATATTTATGGAACTTCTAAATTTGTTAACTAAAACAATAAGACAATTTCAGTAAATAAAAAAAAAGCCAAATACATGTAAAACCCTGTTTTATTTACATGTTTCTTAGATTTTGTGATTCTGGAGGGTTTGATATCGTTTATAATAATTCCCCTGATGCAAACCTAATTTTCTTTCGTGTTTTTCACAAAAAGAATTGTTTTCTTCCTCAGGGTTTTCTCACGTTGAAATCAGCCTACTGTTTCATGGGAAATAGGAGGAAAAGATTCGAAACATCTACCAAAACGTATGAGTTCTGCGTTTTCTAGTACTATACTGTTTGTAAAGCGCCATTTTGTTCTGGAAAAAAGATGTGTTTCAATAATTTTCATTTAAAACATCAATTACATGGTGAAATTATTTATGTGCCACTGTGTAATAAAGGATTTACCGAAATTTTATTATCTTTTTTCTCATTTTGAGTAATATTTTCTGTTAAATATGTAGTGGACTAAGGTTTGTCAGGATAAATTGAACTGAATGCATAACAAGAACAAGGCGTATATATTTTTTAAGAGAATTAAGGCTATCACATAAAGTAAAACTTTCGACGATTCATACGAGACTCTTCCTTCTCGCCTCGTAGTCGATGTTGAGCAGGAAGTTAATTTATTTTGAGCTTCGTTTGTTTCGAGGAACGTCGCTCGGTGACGTTGCCTCGAAGCAATCTATGTATCTTAATCGACGACACATCGATACACTATAAATAATTGAAATGAACCTTTTTTCCACTTTTTTATATTAACCGTTTGAGTACCAAGCGGCGTGATCGAGTTTCTCCTGTTCAATGCTCAAAAATACCAGCTAATAAGTTTATAAAATTGAACTAACTACACTTCTGAACTTTGTCAATGCGTGTCTTTACTGTTACGATTATATCGAGGTTCTACTAAATTAAAATCCATGCTTCCGTAAGTTTCGAGCTGTTGTTAAAAAGAATTTTTTCATTTATTAAAAATTCAAAGTAAACGAGAAAAGGAAAGAAAAAACGAAAGAAGCGCGATTCTTCGACTTTTGTGGCACTCAAACGGTTAAAAGAAAGTTCTATGCACCTTGGAGTTTATTTTTTCTTTAAAATTGTGCGCCTCAAAGAGATAAGCTCCCATAATTCCACTATGTTCGTCTACACCAGAGATTTGTACACAGTAGAGGAAAAATTGTGTAACGATCGATTTGCAGTGATGTATAAAAATTGTATTAAATTGTAACGAAAAAGTTGAAGAAATAATTTGAATGATATAACTGCATCTTATAGTAACATTTTATTTAACAAACACGCGAATAGTAAGATACTGTGTTAAGGGAAGCCAAATAAATTAATTTTGTTTTTATATTAATAAGGAAATCCTGAATCTCGTTGCAGTTTGAATCTGTTCATAAATATAACGTTAAATTAGACTCTTTTTTTCTTCATTTCCATTACTAATTCACAAGGACAATGCTAGTTCGCTGCCGGCACACCACGGCTTGCACTTTGCTTGGCATTTTGCAATTTGCAAATGCTGTTTACTGCACTACAATTTCATGCAATCATTTTCAAAGTAAAATATACATTTTGCGCGCGTTGAGATTCAGTGTTATTACACATCCCTCGGTGCACCGTTATACGCAACTATTTACTACGCTTGAATTCTTCGATGGTACGGTTGGGTAGATCGTGGAGTATTTTTACAGTGAATAACTGAAAGGCTTTACTTGAAAAAGTTATTAGAATGAACAGTCCGAGATTTGCATATATTAATTCATCTCGATGAAATACAAAACGAATTTTTATTTCTGAAGAAATTTCTTTGCTAAAAATTCTCAAGAAATTATTTACTGTCCTGTGTACATTTACATTCCTCTTATTTCCAGAGGATAATAAATAATCAGAGAAATAATTGAGAAAGAATTATAATGTCTTCCAACAAGAACGATAGAACTTTGAATTGAAATGAAATGAAAAGTGCAAAAGATAATTTAGTATTTGCTGTTTTATTTCGAAGTACATTCGATGACATTATATGTGGAATATAATGTTTTATAAACCACCATAATGATTCCATTTAGTGAAGTGAATACGACAAACACTATTTTTGAAGACTCTGGCACATAAATCAGATAGCATTTTACTGATAATACGAATTATATTTCCTTTGAGATCATCAACAGTTTATGGGTTGTTGGAACAAGCAAGAGACTTAACATGGCCCCATAAGAAAAAGTCTAATGGCGTCAAGTCGCAAGATATTGGTGGCCAGTTGACAGCTGCATTTCTCGATATAGTCCTATCGCTGAACTTCGATCTCAATAAAGCGATAGTCGCAGTAAACATGCGGTATGTGAAACCACATTTCAAACAAATCAAATCCATTCAATTCACGTGAAAGGAAAGATGAAATCATCGAACAGTAACTCTCACCAATAACAGTTATAATCTTTTCCATTTTCGAAAAAATAAGGGCCAATGACTTTACCAGTAGAAAAACTACACCAAAAAGTACCTTTCTTTGAGTACAATGATCGTTCGACTACTGATTGAGAATTAGCAACTCCCCAAATTCGATAATTGCGTTTATTGAGAAAGCTATCCATCTGAAAATGAAGTTTATTAACTTGAAGATGATTTTGTGGCGAAATCAGGGATATTATAACTCCCATAATAAATTTTGCAGTAACAGAGGAAAAATACGAAGGAACCCAAGCCGGGAATCCAATCCACGACTTCCGGCACTGCAAGCTGGGACTATATGCCTATAGCCAACGCGATCTCTTGTTTTTCTCGTTGTTATTGTTACTATTTGATGGATACAGAGGCCTTGACACTACAATTTTAATAATTTCAACGCGTTGAGCAATTGAGTATCTATTCATGATAATATGCCAAGCACTATTGCGTTCAACTATCGCGAGACTATTCAACCAAAAGCGAGCTTCGTCACTGAAAATTTATCGTATTCACTCCACCAAACGAAATTACAGTGGTTATTTATATGATACTACATTTCATGTATAATACTATCGAATGTACTTTAAAAAGAAGTAACAAGTAACGTTGAAATAAGTAAATTTAATCAAACAACTGGCTAAATTATGCGCATTTTGGTTTTTCTTTGATTTACACGAGTTTTTAGACGAAAAGTTACGATTTCGATTTACACGGTATTCTGAGGAACCGATTTTCCATGTAAATTAGGGGATAGGTGTATTTTTAAAAATACCGGTATGCAATCAGAAATACAATTGATATTTCATTTGAACAGGAAGGTTTCTCGGATCCTCCGAGTGTCAGCTCTATCAGCAGGTTACTACGAGGTGGCCGACCTGGTGACGATGGAAAAAAGGATTACACCATCGATGGCATATTGGGTGGTGGTAAGTACGAATTACAATTGAAAAATATTTCTCGACGTAAAAATGTCTCTTCACGTTGAAACAGTTAGTCTAACTTTATCATTAGATTCTGTGTCAAAATCGAGATTAAAATTTTTCTGTCGTTAACTTTAATAATAATTATACCAATTGCATGATCAAAAATTTGAATTCTTATTTTCCTCTAAATTAAGGTACATATAATAACAATGCTTAGAATATTTTTTTGAAATAAGTACTTACATCGACAGATTTCAACGAAACGAAAGTTGTACACCTACATTAATATAACATTATCTTAAAAATAAATATGAATGGCAAATGTAAATCATAAAAATTAATTTTTACAATTGATACGAATTTCTATAGATATTTCATTGAACACTTTGATTTTTGATACCCAATTTCGAACATGAATCCAACGATTTTTAAAAATCTATAGCAACTGATAGAAATAATAGTAATATGCAATAATATGCATGATAAAGAGCACAGTATGTTTCTACTATGATACCATTGTCCCATATTAATAAAATTACTCCAAAGAAAGAAAATAAAATTGTCGATCACCTGAATAAAGGCGCCTTAAAGAACATTGTTCTTTTCTTTTCCATTTTCTTATGTTTATCGTAACCAGCATACAAACAATATGAAATATAATAATATATAATATAAAATATAATAATATACAATATGATATATAATAATATATAAATATAAAATATTTCTTCGTGAAGAGATCTCTTAGAGGATCTTCTGACTGAAGATTTCACTTCTGAATACTGATCCACACTCTCCATATAAAATTTCCAATAATGAAGAACACTTTTCTTCTTCATCTTTATTCTTTGTTCCACTGACAGGATTTTCAGTGTCGTTTTTATCAATTCCTGCTACTTTGTCTTCTCCAGAATCCACTTTGACCTTCTTAGCATTTTCATTTGGATCTTCATTTATTTTCTTCTTTTTCAACGACTGTGTTCTCACTCTAAATCCTTCGTTTCATTAGTAATATTTTTCCTCTTGTCACATTTAACTCTCTCCACTACTCGAAGAGATATTTAGGTGACCTTATTTAAATGAACCAAACATTAATTATAATATCTTTTTCTTATACGAAATTGATTAATTACAATTAATAAATAATAAGTAAACATAGACAATCACTCATTGATAATCTATTAAATTATTATCCTTAGAGTACACGTTGAGCTTGAATAAATTTACATATTAGTTGTCATTGTTTAAATATACTTGACACTACAAAAAAATATACAAGTATTATAAGTAGAATGGTGATTTTCATGCATTTATGAGAAATTTAGAGAAGCAAAATTGCAGAAAATACACGTAACATCAAAATAGGTAAAAAATATCCAAATTAGAGTGCTTTTTTATAATTTCTCATAAGTAAAATAATTTTCCAACATAGTTCCACTTTTTCTTTACTATACATTCAATTGATATAGAAATTGCATAAAAATCCATAATCCAGAAATGATCAAACGACGAAAAGTTCAACGTGACCCACTGATGACCCGATGTGACACTCGATGCATTAAAATCTTCCCTTGCTAATCTCGAAAATTGAAACTCTACCATCAGAATGTCACAGCACGCTATTGTTTAAACGAAAATTCGAATATCACCGTTCATGAGTCGTCCTTTCACAATGTCTCACGTCATCGAGACATTAATTATTCGTTCACCGAGTGAAAAACGTTGAAAGAAAGTAAGGGAAGAGGAACGAGGAGAATGGAAAAAGACACGATTGCGATGCGAGAAGATATCGAGAGTAAAAGACGAAAAGAAACAGAAGAACGTCGGAGGGCATCAAGAGCTTTTAACCTCCTATGTCTACGAACGAAGTTTGACATACGCGAGCGTGTGTAGGACCCTACGTCATCGGTTAGGCCAAGTTAGTCCGAATGAACGGGGAGGAAGCCTTCAGGATTTAATCTTCGGTGGGCGTAAGCAGGATTAGCCAGGTTGCCCACACATCCGACAAACGGATTACAGGAGTGTCAATATCTTACAGGGCACGCATTATCCCTCTTCTTCGTTCCTCTTCTTCCCTTTTCCAACTTCTTTTCATCCTTTTTTCTTTCTCGTTTCGTTCACGAACCATGAAAGTCCTCCCCTCTCGTGACTTCCTTCTTTGCAGTTTCGCGTATTCCTTTGCAGCTTGTTCTTTTAGCTGAGTGAAATACGAATACGAGTTGAAAAGTGAAGCATGCTTGCTTAATGTCTGATAATTGAGAATAAAACAGATTTTTCTTGGAATTTTATGATTTTCTTCGTTACTCCGATATACATATATGTAAAATTCAACTGGAAGTCGAAAATAAAGTATCGAAAGATGATGAATCTTTGTATGTATATCAGAGTTAAGGAAAAACTTAATCAACGAATAACGAATTACTTTATCGATGGATTAAAACAATCGTCAATCTTTCAACAATTAATTTCATATAATTTTCATTTAATTAATGATTGACAATTAATTTCACCAATTGGTGAAATCAATCGCCTATTTTTTGTCGATCTATTTCCATTAATTTTCCTGTAAGCAACGATTGATCGTTAATTTCATCAATCGATTAATTCAATCGCCGATTTTCCGACTATTAATTTCCTTTAATTTTCCTGTAAGCAACGATTGATCGTTAATTTCATCAATCGATTAATTCAGTCGCCGATTTTTCGACGATTAATTTCTCCTAATCAACGATTAACAGTTAATTTCATCAATCGTCGATATTTCCACAATTAATTTCTTTTAATTCTGTTGTAAGCAACGATTGATCATTAATTTCATCAATCGATTAATTCAATCGCCGATTTTCCGACTATTAATTTCCTTTAATTTTCCTGTAAGCAACGATTTACCATTAATTTCATCAATCGATTAAATCAGTCGCCGATTTTCCGACGATTAATTTCTCCTAATCAACGATTAACAGTTAATTTTATCAATCGTCGATATTTCCACAATTAATTTCTTTTAATTCTGTTGTAAGCAACGATTGATCATTAATTTCATCACTCGATTAACTTATTCGCCGGTTTTCGACGATTATTTCCTCTAGTCAATGATTGACGATTAACTTGATCAGTCAATGAAATCAATCACCGATTTTCCGACTATTAATTTCCTTTAATTTTCCCATAATCAACAATTGGCCATTAATTTCATCAATCGCCGATATTCCCACGATTAATTTCCTTTAATTTTCCTATAATCAACGATTGACGATTGATTTCATGAATCGATTAAATCAATCTCGGATATTTCCACGATAACTTTCTTTAATTTTCCTATAATCAACGATTGATTAAATTAACTTCATCAATCAATTAAATCAATCGCCTACTATTCAATGATCCATTCTTTCAATCGCAAGCATTAATCTATCAAAATCAAAACTTTAATCGATTAAGGCCCAACTCTGGCCTTATCCAATGTCACTTTCCTGGTTCCTTATCTCACTAACCTCTCTAACCAACCTTCATCTTAAAAGTTCCACGTTGAAATCAATAGAAATGAGCCAAAATCTAGCACAATTAACTGTCGATAAGACTGTGTGGAAGCAAAGAGTTAATGGAACCCAAAATGAAATTCCTACACGAGTGTTGAAAAGTCAGATACGATCGAGGACGACAACGGGTTCACTGTTGACACCAGACGGGAATTTGTTTTCATGAGTGACACAGGTAGACAAGGAGGAATTAGCGATACAGGTGTTCCAATGTCTTAAAAGTCGGACCATGGAGTACGTAACGCCTCGCGAGGAACTCCATCAGGGGCAAGAGGAAGAGTGGGTGTAGAAGGGATTCGACGAAGAGAGGGATGGGATCTCATAAATAAAAATAGCTGTGTGAGCGAGGGAGGAAACGGAAAGGTGGCGTGAAACCGACGAAGAGAGGAGCAAAATATCAAAGAGGAAGGGACTCGTGTACACACACACACACACACACACACACGTGCGTTTATTTTTAGAGAGAAAACGAGAGGAAAACAGGCGGCAGTGTGAAAGGTGGAAGGAAGACGGCTAGATCCTTCGATCATGGATCTTGGTAAATGTGAGGAAAGAGAAGGGGGGAGGCAAAGGATCCGTGAGGCCTGTAAGGGTCCCGCGGAGATCAAACGAGCCGCTTGCCACACGTCGACAGTGGTGCTCATCTGTGAAATCTTGCCGGGATAGATTGTACACACTGATCCAGAAACGGTAACCGAGATACTGCAGAGAAACACGTCAGGATAATAGAGAAATTACTGGTGAATAAACAAATTACGATAAACTCGATAATTATTTAGATCTACGAATTACAATAGTGTAATTTAAATTAATTTACACTAAACCGATTTTCACGACCTTAGAACCTGTTTTTCTGAGTGTTTTTTTTCTCCATACACGTAACAGCCGCTTGTTTTCTCAGTCGAAAGTATTTTTGATACTGTACAGGATGATGAGAAAAAGAGGTTTGTTGTTTCCAGAGTAGATAGTACTCACTAAACAATGAAAAGATTTTAACCCTCTAATTCCTAGCTCCGCATCTAGACTGGGTTTACTCGAGTCGTTATAAAACATATATTTCATGATTTTTTAATAAAATTTTTTTATTAGAACGTAAACTAAGCTTCATTGTACATTTAAGTTTTTTCGGTCTGGCAATAACACGCTCCGTGTAACCATCGTTACAGTTGTAACGGAAAATTAGTCTATTCTGATTTTTTGAGGTTAAACAAAAATTGTGGGGGTTAATATGTTACTTATTAGCTGTGAATTAACCGAATAAATACACGGTTTGTCTGAAAAATAACGGGACTGTCAATATAACAATGCAAATACCGATTATATTTGTAAAAATCGTTCATTTTGTTCAAGGCACAGAGAGTCAGCCAAAATCGTACGTCGCATATACAGTTACTCTCACTCGTATTCGGGATAATTAGCATAATAAAAGAAAATTATACGGACAATTAGCATAAATTTAAAAAAAAAAAAATTCTCTTAGGGATATTCTTTATTTACGTTCAGAAGAATTCATTATTATACTATCGTACATTTATTTACAAAGTAGTTTTAATTTTCGTTACTTAGAGATACAGTAAATAGAAAAAGAATGTCATTATCTATAGAAATCATCTCTCAGTTGTATTCGTACGTAAAAGAAAAAAACATATTTCGTCTAGTAAAGTAATTCGTTAATAAATAAATTAATACTTTGTTTAGTAACTTTTGTGTCTTACTACTTCAAGTATTTGACATAGATTCAATTTATTTGTAATGTCACTACTAATATTTTTCCATTGCAAGTTTAATTTTTCTTTGAATTGATCCACATTTCTTATTTCATACTTTCGTATTCTGGTTTTTAATTCTGCCCTAATAAATAGATGTGAGATAGTGTAGCAATGGATTCTTCTGAACGTAAATAAAAAATATCCCTAACAAAAATGTTCTTTTTTTTTGTTTAATTTAAATATTCGTACCTGTAAAACTATATTTCATGTGATAAGAAAATATCAAAGAAGAAATGAAAGAAAAAAAGTTATGAAAATATATTGTAAATGTATCTATATTTATTATATAATAATATAAAAAAAGAAAAAATATTCCTAAGTACAGAAACAAATAAATCTACTATAACTCAGCCTGGAAAACAGCTCACAAAATGAAAAGAATTCGTTTCTACAGCCAATCCTAAAACATAGACGTTGAAATAATTTTCGAAAAATGATTATCAAGATAGGAAACAATAATCAAGGAAATTTAAATGGTCATAAGTCTATTATTCGATATCTGATTAGTGATTAACTGTATGTGTATCACACGAATATTAACATACACGTATGTTATTGAAACTTCGTTAAAAACTTTTTCTCGATAAATAATTATTCCTGATTTGTATAAAATATGTTTATGTAGCCATCTCTCCACGCAAATCATAAATCACTAATATCTTATTCTCTTGAGACCTGTATAAATTCATTTCTGAAAAAGTTTTTTCTCTACTTATTTAGCGTTCGAATTAACTACTTAACATCCAGGTATGTAATATTACATTCACCAATCTTAGTTAAAAATCATCTCTGGATTCTTCAATGTTGGTTTTTCATAGTTTTCATTTAACATTTAATTTTTTTTAATAACATTGTTTTCGATAAAGCTTCTTATAAATTAAAGGAAGAAATTAAGCTTTTCTTTTACCCTTTAAATGCTTTTAAATAGGAATCTTAAGTAGTTAAACTGAAATAAAATTAGTCTTTCTTATTGGGGTCATTCTTTCTCCGCTGTGTATTATTTTTTATTTAACATCTTCTCTACGAAAAAAATTAAAGAACTTTTAAAAATTAGAGAAAAGTTTTAAAAATTCTTGATTTGTTTCTGTTTGTGTATCATTTAATTATTTATGCATAATTCGTTAACCTTATGTTCATATGATGGAAAACTGATCAGAAATGATATAATTTTGTGTTACACATTTTCTGTGTTTTCTTCTTTTACTTTTATTTCACCTTTTCCTTTGACTTTTCAAGTGTCTATAATTTCCATGAGCGAAAGTAGCATAGGTGTTACAATTAATAAGAAACTATAGTAATTAAAATACAATGTACGAGATATCGGTTAGGTGAATATTAATAAAATGCGAACAGGTGTAAAACCGTCGATGGCTATGGCGTGAAGCATTCCTAAAGAAGAGTTGCGGAGCCCCTTTAAAACTGAACCCCTCAATTACAGATATCCATCGGCATAGACCCTATGCTCAGGCATTCATCGACCCTGTAAATGACCGTCGTTAATGTTTAATACCTTTTAATTAAAACTTAATCCATCATCATATTTTCTGATTTCCGATCGTATACTTATAATTATCACTTTTAATCGTCCTCGGATTAAAACGATCATTATATACAGATTATATTATCTTGCTTTTAAACACGCATGGTAAAAGGATATTAGCATCTATTGATTTGTAACAGTCTGATTTATGATGTAACACGATAATCCCTTGGAATTTCATTCCCACGATAATTTAATCACGATAATAATTGTAATCGTATAGATATTATTTTTGTTTTTTCATAAGTATAACTATGTTGTGAAGTAACATTAATATTATTCGTTCAAGTGAAAGTTACAAGGAGCTTTAAGTTTTATGTTAATTAATAACACTGATAAATTGATACAATATAATTATTAATGAATTTGTACTTGAAACGTGTTGCTTGGAACAAATGTTTTAAATAGATTGTAGATTTTTATGCAAATTCATATTTTTGAGCATACAGCAAAATAGGTAAAAAAAATGTTCGATTGGATAATTAGTTCTTAGATAATGTTAAAACTGCTGCATTTTTTCACTAATTTTCTACATTTTTTTATTCAAAGACACTCTATTTGGTAACAATTTTTTTTTTAATCTGTACATACAAACGAAGCTATTATTTCATAGTTTAAGAAACTTATATAATTTTTCATTTCCCAGTTTACAGTGGAAAATTACACTTGATTTACATACATTTTTGGAGGCTTTTCGTGCAAATTACTACTGTGACTACAATAATTAATATCTTTTTATCAAATTTTTCGAGAAAGTAGTCACAAAGTACACATTTCGAAGGCATTAAAGAGTGTTAAAAAGAAAAGAATTAATTTTGCCAAAAATAAATCCCTGAAGATATACTTCATACTCAGCTGTCACCATGGTTTCCCGCCTTAAGGGACTTTATATAATTATACCTTAAGATATGCACTGAGGAATAAAATTGAACCACTAACAGTGTTTTTCTAGAAAATAATAATTTATTTACATCTTGCGACAGGATTTGAGGAAAATTAATTATGTACATTAGTTTACACTTATTCCACTATTACTACCATTTATCATATCGTGTATAAAAATCCAAGTGAAAAATATAATTTTTTATTTTTGCTTATGTTTTTATTTTTAATTAATCATTGTATACATATTAATCTAGAAACACTGAAATCCTGATTTGTTTATATTTTAATTAATGTGAAACTATAAATAAAATATAAACGTTTAACCCTGAATAATAAATCTTTTATTTCAAAACACAACAAGGTCAAAATGATCGGTTGGTAGAGATACATAGGTATATATATATACATATATCAATTCTTGGTATATCTAGCGTTAAAGGGTTAAAGATTGTCACAAGTGTGCTATTTTCTCGTCTAAGAATGCAACTTCGAACATTTGTTAACGCCAGATCTATCAAAGGGTGTCGGAATGACTTGTAGAAGGGGAAAAGACAGTGGACGAATTCCAGCGAGACGGCGAAGAAATAAGAGAAGACAGTTGCGATAGGGAGCACCTCTGAGCGGATATACTCGTATAGGCTAGGCTACGAAGGTGTCGGTCGAGTATAGGTGTCGGCAGGCAACCAGGAATGACACGTAGCCTGTGGCTTTCTCATTCCTTCTTATTCCGTTCCTTTGGCCGAGGCCGCCGACAAGGGATTAGCCTAATGGGTCCTGCCCACCCCTCCCTTTTCTCTCATTCCTCACCGCATGCGTTATATGTATATCCATTCTGATCCTTTACACCACCTCCGACCTCCTACATAATCGAAGCCAACCGACCCGATGAGCAATGCCGCTAAGTGATTCACAATCAGGTTTATTGATTGTATCGATGCTCGACACGTTGCAGAGAATCTCTCGGACATTGATTTAACCGATCTATGGCTCTTTAGCTCTTGGCTTGTTTGCTCGTTTATTTCACAATTGAGCCGCGAGGAAGCCTCACTCGCTAATTACACTTTTCCAATGTTCGCGAAGTTTAGGTACCGAGCATATCGATTCTACGCTTCGTTCTTTATAAAGGAAATTAATTTTCTGAATTCTGTTTAACAGAGTTAGGTCCTTTGGTACCTAGTGTATCAATTCTACGCTTCGTTCTTTATAAAGGAAATTAATTTTCTGAATTCTGTTTAACAGAGTTAGGTACTTGGGTACTGAGCATATCGATTCTACGCTTCGTTCTTTATAAAGGAAATTAATTTTGTGAATTCTGTTTCACGGAGCTAGGTACTTGGGTACCTAGTGTATCAATTCTACGCTTCGTTCTTTATAAAGGAAATTAATTTTGTGAATTCTGTTTAACAGAGTTAGGTACTTTGGTATCTCTAACCGGATCGATTGTGGATCTCGAGGGAGATTCAGATCAGTTTTGTAGATAAAAGTGGTGGTAATTTGTTCGACCGGTATAAAAGTAATCTGGGGAAAAGCGTATGTTGAAGTAGAATGGATTCATTCTTTTCGTTCAAATTTTAATAAAATTTATTTTGTATATCCTTCATAAGGAAAGGAGGCTTTGTGAAATTTCCAAATAGGTTTACAAACATTGATAAAGACATGTCTTTGAATATACAGTGAATCTTATTAATATTCAGACGCCGTTTAAAACAGAATAGCTATTTTGAAATCGTACCAAACGAATTGAGCTCTCGTGGGAAGTTAGAATTTATTAAATGACATATTTAATATATACATATATTAAAGATATATATATATAATAACCCTTTTATCTCTAATTTGTTTTTTTTTTTATTACAATTAATAGCATTTGAAAATTGCCTTTAATTAAATAGAATGAAAGTAGAAAGTGATTATTCGTTTCTCGGTGATATAAATTACGAAAAATTACAGTCTGATTATTAATTAACGTGGAACATGCGAAATATGTGCAATATGCATTGTAGAAAACATATGCTCTATGTAAATTATTCATAATCACCTAATGATAAAGCACACTTCAGTCAAAGTTTACTTCAACTCGAAAGTACACATTTGCATAAACATCCGCTGTTCAATCGTAAATAAAATCGCAGGAAGATGCTATGTGACGTAATATTATCAGTAACAATATCAAATAAATGTCAACGATTCCCTCCACGCTGACTGCGACGAACTTTATCGAAATGATCGATAAAGAAAAGAAAAAGAAAGAAATAAAAGAAAGAAAGAAAGAAAGAAAGTACAAGGGACGATTGCAATACAGAATCAGGGTTAAGTAAAATAAGAGCAAAGAGGAAGAGGCGCGAGGCGAATGTGTCAGAAGGAAGAAAGAAGCAATGTCAAAGAAAAGGAGCAGTCTGTCTGGCTGTGATATCAAGCCGTGCATCTAATATGTTACGCTGCAAGCTGCTGCAGTCCTTGTCACGTGAGCATATAATCCTTTTGAGATTGAGAATGCACTGACCGAACCATGTAATGGTTCAGGTTTGATTGTAATCTGTGAACGGTACTTCGTAAAAACATTAATGCAACCGGCCCACAGGATTGAGGCAGTCGGATGAAAAGTGGTCGAGATTATGTCAAGCTGGAAAGTGTGACGTTGTGAGAATTTATATATTTGATGAAGTCTTTGTAGTATCAATGAAAAATATTGAATAACGATTATTCAGTAACGAATTAACGGAGAATATTGTTTTGGTATGGTAATAAAAGTGAGTGCAGGATCTGTTGAAGCTTCACGAAGAAAAATTTTTAATGTTACAATAAGTTTTAATATCATTCATTTGTGATATTGCAAAATGCTGAAATTTGGAAAAGCAAGATTTTTTAGAACGAAAATTTCAAATATTGCAAGTTATAATATAAATTGTTCATTTAAATTACAAGTTTTGTAATATTACAATGAGTGCTAATATAATTTTTCATTTGTGATATTACAAAATATAGAAGCTTGGAAAAGAAGGTCTTTTACACACAAAAATTTGAAATATTGCAATAAGTTTTAATATTATTATTTATTTGAAATATTACAAAATGTTGAAGTTTGAAAAAGAAGGTCCTTTACAAAGAAAAATTTGAAATATTGCAATAAATGCTAATATAATTTTTCATTTGAAATACTACAAAATGTTGAAATTTGGAAAAGAAAGATTTTTAAGAACGAAAATTTCAAATATTACAAGTTATAATATAAACTGTTCATTTCAGATATTACAAAAACTTGAGGCTTGAAAAAGAAGGTCCTTTACAAAGGAAAATTTGGAATATTGTAATAAATTTTAATATAATTGTTTATTTAAAATATTAGAAAACGTTGAAGCTTGAAAAAGAAGGTCATTCACAAAGAAAAATTTAAAATATTGCAATAAGTTTTAATATAATTGTTCATTTGAAATATTACAAAATGTTAAAGTTTAGAAAAGAAGAACCTTTACGAAAGAAATTTTCTAATATTATAATAATTCTAAATTGTTCATTTAAATTAAATAGCCGAGTATTAGTGTGGAGCAAACGAAACACCAAAATGGAACAGAAAGATTTGCAACTTTCAGTAACGCTGACATATTAATCACTTAAAATAGTATAAAAGTATAAAAGAGAATATCAGCATAATTATGAAATTAAAAAAATAATCAAATGGACATGTTCGAAATTATTGTATAAATTACGAAATTGCATTTATCTTTCTATATATAAAAAGCTGCTATTTATATAATAATATTGACAGAATATATTCTTTACATAAGAATATTGTGAAGTTTTAAGATAAGTAAAATAAATACATATAAATATGACATTTCAACAATATAATTAGACTTGTATTATTGCAAATATTTAACTGAATTTTATATATTTTTATACATACATCTATCTAAAAATTAATAGTTAATATTTTCTATGTATTTTCTAATTATGTTTCACAATTACTTTTTAATCATGATTTTTTCAAAATACTGTGTAATATATTCTCATAATATATGTATAGTAATTTAGTTTAATTTTAACTTAAATTGTACAGCATTTAGTTTTCTAAGTGAAAATTTTGAATATGATTTACAAAAAGTTTCGTCTCAAAAATTTGGAATTTTCAAAGAGACGAAAATTATAGGAGACCTCTGTGAGAGAAGAACCATTTTCTTATTTTCCTCAGTTAGACCACCAACGAACCGACCAATCTTCGAGCGGCTCTTTTGATGTATTATGTGTATTTTGCAACGTAGCATATAGAAAATTAAAGATGCCCACACAATTACTTCATCCACATACCATTGAAATAATTAATAATATAAAAAAAATCACTTAGAAATAAAAATACGTACTTTCAAAATTCGAAAATCATGATCTTTTTCAATTCCTGCACATAACATTGAAATAATCAATAATATAAAAAGAATTATTTAGAAATTCAAATATTTATTTCTAAAATTTTTGAGTAACAAAAGTTCTTTCAAGGATGAAGTACGATTCATACCATTGAGCAATTAATAAAATAAAAAGAATTATTTTTTTACGTTGATTTTTACGTATTTCTAAAATTCGAAAATCATAGAAAGGTTCTCAACTGTTTTCCATCAAAAAATACAAATTTAGTATTCTTCTCACAGACACGTATTATCCAAGTCCATATTTTTTCATTGTACAGTTGATCTGATTATTTATCCATTATTACCACTTCTTTAATGTTCGAATTCGATGAATCAGAATTTCCCTCCAGCTAAACTTAAACTACATTCACCAGAGAACTATAAAAATTCATTTCTCACTGTGGATTAGGTTTTGTATTATAGTTTCAGTGTCGATAATCACGAAATAAAAGAAAACGTTGAAAACTTGTACAATTGTTTGAATTCGCGAAACATCTGTTGAGAAACATTTGTCTAATATTTTTGAAGACAAATTGAACAATTTTTAGGGCTTTATGAATTTATTTTAAGACAGATATGTGAATTTTTGCGTCGTCCGATGTCAACGTGTTAATCTGTCTGTAAAATCGAACAAACTGCACGTTTGAACCTTATCAATGCATGTCTTCACTGTTACCATTTATCAAGTTTCAACTAAATTAAAATTTATACTTTTGTAAGGTTTGAGCTGTTATTAAAAAGAGTTTGATTGAACTAAAATAAACGAGAAAAAGAAAGAAACGACGAAAGAAGCATTCTTCGACTGAAGATTATTTTAGTATGTACTAAATAGATCGCATTGTGAGAAACGAACAGAAAGAAGACAAAATCGTCTAAAACTTGACATTCTCATATCGCTTCTATATATATATTTTCACTTATTCATCTTTATAATAACTTCATCGACACTATTTATTAATAAATATTGCTTCTACTGTCCAAGAGCAACATCAAGATTAAAGGACAACATAATAAATCCATAAAAGAAACTAAATTTAAGAAATATTTATGCGAATTCAGCAAATACGTAAGTGTCCATAAATGGACATGTAGCTTTCAAATCACACAAAGTTACAGAAGATTAAAGAACTTGGAAAAAATATAACAAGATAGCATGAATAAATATACTTTAGTAATAAATAATATAAGAATACTCTTTAACGATGGCGTTTATACTGTTCTGAAATGTTACCTTGGCACAGAAAAAGAAAAAGAAAAATGCTCGAGAGAATTTACACAGTTCTAATGACGAAGTGAATCACTATAGTGACGAATCACTAGTAGCTAAAGGGTTAAAAAATTTCTTCGCGAATCAGTTTGCAACGAATTGAACAAGATTCTAATTTCGCTGTTTCAAGAAATGAGTAAAAATGTCGAATGAGTAAAAAAATGTTCGCGAAAAGGTTCACAATAAGGTTTTCTCTTTTACCTGGTAGAAGACGGAAACGGTCCAGCGTAATCCGTAGATCTGACAGTGAGCTTAACATTCCTCCATGCGATTTCCACGATAGAAAGACCACCATGCTCGCGGCTAATGATCCTTGGGCGGTGACTTCTTTACAATTTCGAAGAGTACATACGTGCTCTGACTTGTACTTGAAGAAGTGCATTATAGTGGTCTGTCAGGTCGATACACGAGAGCAGAAATTGTTCGTGTTGACAGTCCCGTCCCATCGTTCTCCTCTTTTCTTTCGTTGCAAGAATGCTGACAGCAAGATAAATTGTAGCCTTCTATGTCGTTCGCCCTTCCTACGCCATTTTGGAAACTCCGTATATTTTTGCTTCGATTTTTAATTTCGATTTGAATACGTATAAATAATATATAACATAGGAAACCACGATTTCTTCTCTTGTTGCCTAAATTTTTATAAAAAATTTCGATTAATCGGAAATACGAAGAAAACAGTAACGAACACTTTTTGCAACTTTTATGAAAAAAATGCTGATCGAACGAAATCACGCGAACGTGACCAGCAATCATCAAAGTCTTAAGATGCGTTCGAATATTAATACGTGTCACTGTATATTCGTTTTATAACATTAATAAAATTCAGCAAAGTTACTAAAAAAAAAAAAAAAAGAATAATAACAAAACAGTTTCTGGAATTTCGCTGGTGAAATTCAAACCTCGTCAAATTGGCGGATTCTGTAAATCCAGCGTTAATGCAGGATTCGTTTGAAGAACAATCGGATAGTAACTTCACGTGCAAAAATGAAGTAAAATATGTGTACCAGTTCGCCAGTGACAACGTTTAATCTCCCCCCTTTCTGTTTCGACCTGAAGGGAGCGTTGACAGGAAAATAAAATGCGTTCTGGGATGTCAACCGCTTCGCGGCTCATTGTTGGCATTTTGAAGACATTTGTTACCATTTAGGGGACCTCACACACGCTCTAAGACCCCCTAGGACCCGGTGCAAGAAAGAAAGGTGGGACAGGGAGGGCCTGGCTAGATTTATAACCTACGAAGGTGCGGCATCTTTTCCACCATTCAGGCCGCGATTCGACACGCGGAAAGCAAAAGGGAGGCGCAGGAAAGCGACGATTCTCACTGCAACACAACGGATGCAGAGCAGAAACCAGTGCTGTTTGCTTACGCACGATACGTTTCCCCTAATTCTATTTTTTTTCTTATTGGAGGGGGTCGCTGAAATCCTCCATCACGATTTTACCAATCGTTAGTTAGCAATGGAAGTAATACCGTATCGAGAGTATCGATATCATTCGACAAGCTTCGATAAACAATTAGAATTCTTCATTTTTAGGCGATGTCAAAAATAGCCATCTTTTTCTTTTTTTTTTCCTATTTCCTCGATCTGAATATTTCCTGAGAATAGTCGAAAGCAAACAGCCTAGCAGAGTAAGCATGGATAAAATTATTTAATCATGTTTCAATAATATATGCAAGTGTGTATAACTTATGTCATAAGCTTTTGCTTCATTTCCCTGAAACAAAGTTAATTATAATGCGTATACAAGTATTATCGAAAAAACACTTATTTTATGTTCATATGTAAAATGTAATCTCTTGGTGCTATTTTTAATTTGGACCTATGTATTTCAGGAGATTAAGAATATATGGTAATTTCTAAATGACCATTTTGTTGCTTAACTTTCATTAGTAAGTGTATATATAAATCACCAGTCTCGAGAAAAAAAGCAACCTCTAAATATTTCTGTTAAGATAGAAAATAAGATAAAATGTCAAAGTTAACCCTGATTTCGCTACAAAGATCATCTTCAGTGATAAAGCTCACTTTTGGATGGCTGTCAGTAAACGCAATTGCCGAATTTCGGGAGATGCTAATCCTCAATCAGTAGTCGAATGATCATTGTACCCAAAGAAAGGTACTGTTTGGTGTGGTTTTTGTATTAGTAGAGTCATTGGCCCTTACATTTTTGAAAATTAAAAAACTGCGTCTGTAACTCTTACTGGTGAGCATTACTGTTTGATGCTTTCATCTTTCCTTTCACATGAATACAATGGATTCGATTTGTCTAAAATGTGGCTTCAATAAGATGGTGCCAAAAGCTATACTTCTGCTGCAACTACCACTGCTGTACCACTACATTTTTCTCTTGGAACAGTAAAGCTTTTTATCATTTCATTTTCCTCTTGAACAGTACAATTTCCAGCTTTAACTAGTACACTTTGTACCATTGTATTCTCCCTTTGGACATTGCAGTTTGTACCATTGTATCTGCCCCTTGAACATTGCAATTTGTCCCATTATACTTTTTTTTTTCATTATACGATTATATTTGTCCCTTGAACAGTACAGTTTGCATCACTACACTTTTCTCTTTGAACAGTACAGCTTGTACCATTAAATTTTCCTCTTGAACACTGCAATTTCCAGCTTTAACTAGTACAGTTTGTACCATTGTATTCTCCCTTTGAACATTGCAGTTTGTATCATTGTATCTGCCCCTTGAACATTGCAATTTGTCCCATTATACTTTTTTTTTTTCATTATACGATTATATTTGTCCCTTGAACAGTACAGTTTGCATCACTACACTTTTCTCTTTGAACAGTACAGCTTGTACCATTAAATTTTCCTCTTGAACAGTACAATTTTCAGCTTTAACTGATAGAGTTTGTACCATTGCATTCTCCCTTTGAACATTGCAGTTTGTATCATTATATTTGTCCCTTGAACACTACAGTTTCTACCACTACACTTTTCTCTTTGAACAGTACAGTTTGTATCATTACATTCTCCTCTTAAACAGTACAACTTGCTTCAATTTTCATCTTTAAGTGATACACTTGGTACCATTGTATTCTCTCTTTGAACATTACAGCTTTTACCATTATATTTGTCCCTTGAACAGTACAATTTGTCCCATTATACTTATCCCTTGAACATTACGATTTGTACCACTACATTTGTCCCTTGAACAGTACAGTTTGCATCAGTACACTTTCCTCTTTGAACAGTACAGCTTGTATCATTAAATTTTCCTCTTGAACAGTACAATTTTCAGTTTTAACTGGTACAATTTGTACCATTATATTTGTCCCTTGTACACTACAGTTTCTACCACCACACTTTTCTTCGAACAGTACAGTTTCCATCACTATACCTTTGTTCCTGAATAGTAAACGTTCCTCTTCGATATTTCCTTTCACCTTAAATCTTAACACAGATATCCAAGTATTCTATTTCTCGTAGCTCACCCAGTGTATAATTGTTCATCTTACCTTAAAACTTCAATAAAAAAAGAAACACATCTTCATCCACTACCGACAAATCAAAGCAACGTAACATTACTCACCTCTGTCGTCGCAAGCCTGAAACATCCAAATAAACCATTTTACTATCTTAAGATACGAGGTTTCACGTAGGCTCACGTGACGAGTATCTAGCCATTTACAACCATTCCACTTGGTCGTGTCAGCATCGTTCCACAACGCAAGAGTCTCGTTCATATGTAAACGTACAGGACTTTGCTCAGCGGGGATGCTGACCAGCACATTTCAGGATGACGTTGCTACGAAAGAGATATTTGCTCTCGACTCCGCGGGCCCTCTCTAATTGATTACACGCATCTTTTCACGCGTTCTATTCAGCCGATCAACCTCTCTTTTCATCTCCGTGAGGGCCGATATTGATTGTGCCTATCAACGAGTAAACCCGGCCGACAGCCAGAGATCGTACCGTGTGAAACGGGTAATTCACTAGTCAGGCATTTGTCATGCATCAACGAACGTCGTATATCGGCTTCTGAGTATGTCCCACGAACATCGATGAACAGTAGTAATAATAATTATCTAGAAAATAGAAAATATCGAGAGCACTGATATTATGTATATACAACATATGTTTCGAACTACAGTCAGCGAAATTTCTATAGTTTTACTAAAAATTTTATCTGGTATCGATTATTATCGATTAAGTTTTTAATTGTTACTATTTGTTAACATTCTATCGGCAAGGATAAATTAAGCAGCATTATTATTGATTAAGTTTTTTGATTGTTACTATTTGTTAACATTGGATCGGCAAGGATAAATTAAGCAGCATTATTATTGATTAAGTTTTTTGATTGTTACTATTTGTTAACATTGGATCGGCAAGGATAAATTAAGCAGCTTGTGGCCATTTTTTTTTTTTTTACTATAAAACAGAAAATTGTCCTAATATTAATTATTAAATTTAGGTGAAATGAAGCTTCGTACTTTTTTATGGAAAATTCACTGCGGAAAGCTGAAACAGCTTTATATACTAATTCAGTGTTTCTGCTGTATTAAAAATATGAAATATAATCCGTAGATTGCGAATTTTTATGCAAACTCCTATTTTTGAGAATATAGTAAAAAGAAAATTAGAATTTCGGTGTAACATTATTTCACCTACCAGCTGTTATAAAAAGAGACCGTAATTTGGATATTTTATATATTTTTCGTGTTATGTGTACCTTAAGATTTTCTGTAAATTCACAGAAACCCGCAGTCTAATAATCAGTCGTGAATTGCATGAGGAATACCAGAAATTTTAACACTCACAGAAAATAGAAAGCAAAAGAAAAGCGAAATGGAAGCATTTGAATCCTGGATTTAAAAAAAAGAAAAAAAACTTAATAGCAGTCTAATAATCAGTCACGAATTGCATAAGGAATACCAGAAATTTTGATACTCAGAGAAAATAGAAAGAAAAAAAGAAAAAATGAAAGAATTTTATTCCTGGACAAAAAAAAAGTAACAACTAATAGTAGTATAATAATCTGTCATAAATTGCATAAAGAATACTAGAAATTCTAACATTTACAGAACTTAAAAAGAGAACAAAAAATAGCAAAATGAAAGAATTTGATTCCTGGATCTAAAAAGACCAACACCTAATAGCAGTTTAATAATCAATCATAAATTGCATAAAGAATACCAGAAATTTTAACACTCACAGAAAATAGAAAGCAAAAGAAAAGCGAAATGGAAGCATTTGAATCCTGGATTAAAAAAAAAGAAAAACTTAATAGCAGTCTAATAATCAGTCATGAATTGCATAAGGAATACCAGAAATTTTGATACTCAGAGAAAATAGAAAGAAAAAAAAATAAATATAAAAGAATTTGATTTCTGGATCTAAAAAGACCAACACCTAATAACAGTTTAATAATTAATCATGAATTGCATAAGGAATACTAGAAATTCTAACACTTACAGAAAATAGAAAGCAAAAGAAAAGCGAAATGGAAGCATTTGAATCCTGGATTAAAAAAAAAGAAAAACTTAATAGCAGTCTAATAATTAATCATGAATTGCATAAGGAATACTAGAAATTCTAACATTTACAGAACTTAAAAAGAAAAAAAAAAATAGCAAAATGAAAGAATTTGATTCCTGGATCTAAAGAGATCAAAACACCAATGACTGTGCGTGTATTAAAAAGTACCCGAATCCTGAGACATTAATGTGCCAACCAATAAAATGTCTCGAAACAATGGCGTGGACAAGGAGGTGATCTATAAACCGTTTCATCGAGTACCCGCCTTCCTGCTACATCTTCTCGTTCTCTCATTAGAACTTCAACATATGAGGAGCAGTTAAACGATCTCGTTCTTCACACAGGATTGCCCTTCTTTTTCTCTGTTCGTCCACGTGCAGCTGAAACAGGAGCGAGTGGGATGGGCTAATGGATTTGAACGAAGTGGGACGTTTCCATTCGATTCGCAGAGAGCATTTATTATACAGGGTGTTTGGTAACTGATGGTACAAGCGAAAATGGGGCGATTCTACATGAAAGAATAAGTCGAAAATATAGAATAAACATTTTCCGTTTGAGGCTTTGTTTTCGAGAAAATCGAGTTTGAAAATTCTATCCGGTACGTGTGCACTGAACTGTATCTAGGTTTAGATATGTATTATAAATAAGAAATGTTAATGTACAGATAATACATTTATTCATTTTATTGACGATTTAGAAATTGCTGTCTATAATATTCAGCTGCTGCTGTTGTAAGCAAAAAGAAACTTGTAGCGAATAATGACTTGCAGGGACAGTCCAGTGCACGCGTTCTGGATAGAATTTTCAAACTCGATTTTCTCGAAAACAAAGTCTCAAACGAAAAATGTTTATTCTATATTTTCGACTTATTTTTACATATATCCTATCACCTCCTAATCGGTTATACTACCAGTTACCAAACACCCTGTATATCAGGGTCTACTATTTATAAAAAAGAATACTTTACAAGGTTTCCGTGAGAATCGTAGTTATTGCAAAATTGACCATTCGCTCATTTAACTTTGATATATTAGAGGTACCGGAAACTAACGTCGTTCTTCGTGACGTTTATTTTTGTCCATTTCCTAATCTGATTTCACACACATCAAATTACATTTGTTTCTGTACATGAACGTTATCTAAAATCTCGTGACTATGAACTTCAGATCGGTTCGATAACGCTATGAATAATAATCAGTTCCTATAAGAAACTGGAAGAACTTGTTCGGTGTTGTACGCTTTATAAATTTCGCAAAGGTTGCAATGCAAAAGTGGCAACAAGGAGTATAAACGATATTTATCTACAAATTTGGAATATCAGAAAATAGCAACGTTGGTCTCTGATATTTTGGAAAGGCGATTTTAATCTGGAAGATGAACCGAGATCTGGCAGATTTTCGATGCTTGATAATAGCGATTTAAAGGCTGCAATCGAGGAATATCTATGTTTAACGATTACTTAAATTACGGAGGAGATTAATGCATCTTTGTCCACAATGCAGGAACGTTTTAAAAATATTGGAAAGATTTAGCAATACGGAAATTGAGTCTAATCCAGGGATCGGCAACCTTTTTTGGCCGCGGGTCAAAATCAATCAAAATGTGAGTATTAAAGAAACATTTGGGTCAGAGATATTTTCGTATTAAAACAGTCTTTTAGTAAATAATAAGATATATTTTATTAAGAACATAATTACAAACATAGTTGAATGAACTTTATATATGATGTTGAACTTGTGACGTCAATTTAGTCAAGTCTGGTTTCTGTCAATGTTTGTTTCATATTTATGTTCTATAATTTATTTTTATATATTATACTTTATTTTCGGAACTAAAGTGGGTCACTTGAAATTATCAAATGGGTCACTCGATGACCCACGGGTCATAAGTTGCTGACCCTTGGTCTAATTCATCTCTTGTAATAAATACATTAAGAATTTATATAGTTTCGCAAGTAACTTAACAAATTTGCGTTTGTACGAATACAAACAGTTTATATCAGCACTTATTTATGATTTATATATACGAATGAATACTTTTGCTGTTCACTGTGTATAAATGGTAACATTTCGACTTCGTTTACCATAATTTTTCCATAGCGCCCAAGGCGTTAGGAAAAAGGAGGATGTTATATACTCGAAGTTCCTGTACATTTTCTACATACACAATCTACATATTGAAACGCAGAAAATTGAAGAACTTCCGAAAATGCTGTTCGTCGTTTCGATTTGAAAGCTACCGACAAGTAAAATTTCCCGCGTTCGACACGAACACCAGAAGATCCTCGGTGATCCCTTTGGCGGCACCTTTGCTGGCCCGTCCGCATTTCTCCTATGACAAACGGAAGAATGGAAGAATGGCTCGGAGACAAGTTGCATTTACAATAAAGCCGACGGACACCCGGTTTAAATTCCTGTCACTTCGTGGTGGGACGCCGCGGAGACCACTCAAGACAGCCCGAAAAATGTTCGTCAATATTTCACGACGACCCATTAAAGCTACCACAATCATCGAAGGAGAGATTCTTGGACGTAATAATGATAAAGAGGCTCTTGTGGCATGATCCAAGCAATTTTGTAACGTCTTCCAACGACTCGAATTAACTGCCTTACAAAAGTTTTAACTTTCATATCTGCTTAATTCTGTATTATTCAACTACTTTGTCCTTTTTTTTTTTTTTATATTAATGAAATTTCAATAACTTCTGATGCAGTGATTCTTAAATCAAAATTTGGAACAAGTATAATTTGATGATGTGTTAATATATTTTTATAGTAGATAAAAATAACGTGTCAGAATATATGAGGCTTCGGTATATTTTATTTGGAAAAATGTATAATAGAAATTTTACATGGACATTTGTAATGTAAACCATAACTCCATACAAGTCGTATTTATATTAATACTTTAACGACTGGCTCATTTTATTCAATACTGGTTCGAATTTCGCTATAGCGTTTATTCTTACAGCTCTAAAAATTTTTAATCAAAATTCGCGAGAGAACCACTTTCTTTTATTATAGGGTAATTAAGACATGGGTCAGAAGTGACTCGATTTTGGCTGGACAAGGTTTAATTAATTTGTTACGTTGGCTGCAGAAAGCCGATTAATAAGCTTCCGGTTATTAAAGTGTTAAAATAAAGCTGATTAACAAAATAAATATAAATACATAAATTCATCACTGTATATTAACTTTGTGTTTCAAAATAAAGCTTCTCGTTTTAAAAATTCTGTTGCAAAAGTACGTTTAGGTTTGTAATCGATCGTATAAAAAGAAAAATTCTCAAAACGCAAAGGATTAGAATATAAACTATATGAAAAATTAGATCATTTTTTTCTAACCTTAGAAAAATGTCCCTGAAGAAGTAACGAAAGTACGAACTGAAAGTTCCTTGGTGTTTTGAACTTAAAGTGAAATCTGTGTCCTAAATTCTAAAAAAAAAAAAATTTAACTATTACAACATAAAACGAGGAATTATTTTTTTTAGCAAGATTACGGTTAAAATATCCCTGTAACAAATTGCAAAGAGTGAAAGAGGGAAAGTAAACGTTGGTAAATTATTACTAACACTGTTTACCACCATTGTGAGAAAAAGAATGTTAAACAAAGCTTTTCGAGGTGTTGCATAAGAAGAAGGATGAAATTTTGGCAAATGTGACGCCGCTCGTCAGAAAATGGTGGTATTTCAAAGAACCGTCTTTGGGAATTCGACAGGCAAATTGCACACTCCTGTCGCAGGCTTCGCCGCTTTCTGACACAAAGTGAAGACCGCAAGAAAAGAGGGTATTCACTGTACAGCAACAATTTCAAGCAGGTTCCACTGTCCATAGGCGAAACATGACTCGCCACTATTTTCGAAAAATGGGCTGCACTTCTTTTTCAATGACACAATGTCGATTCTTTTGTAATTTTCTGTATTTTACTTGGAAGATTTATAGGAGTAAGATATATGAATAGGATGATATACCCTTGGCAATAAATAGTTGAAGCTATTCAATATGAGAAAACTAATTTTCTGATAACTGGAAAGTACACGTACAGTTCGTTGTGATCTGTTTATTCAGAAATTAAAATAAAAAAATAATAATTGAAAATTAAACATATTTAAAAATTTATGTATATAAATAAATAAATTTGTAAGTTTATAGATGACTGTATATATATAGTATTATAATTATATTACAATTATAGTTTTTTTACTAAGTTAATTATATTACAATTATATTACAATATTTTACGCCATTATTTCATTTAAATACCATTTCTTTTTTTTTTTAATTAATAAGTGCAAATTAATTTGGTTTGCAAAATTTAAAAGCTTGATGAGATAATAAAGGATTACATAAATGATTAAAAGAATTATATCAACACATTTTAAAGCCAACTTTGTTTAAATTTGCATGGGGCTGCAACTGCTCCCATAACTCGAATAAGGGTAAAAGTAAGTAAAATTTGTTGAAAAAATCGCGTAAAAAAGAATCCAGATATATTTTCAAAAATTCATACAATACTACAGAAAGTATATCTAAAAATTTCTTGATAAATAAATAATTTAGCTAAGAAAGGAAGAACAAACATTCTGAAACGACGAGTTTATTCGTCTTCGTCACTTAAAGCGTTTACAAACATAAAAAAAACACGTCAAATTTGAATCGTATTTTCCGTAAACTTTCCCGCTACTCAGTAAACCCTCACTTCTAAAAAAAAAAAGAAAAAAAGAAATAAATTTCTTAAAAAGAAATAAAATCTAAAAATTTTCTTGATGAATAAATAATTTACCTAAGAAAAGAAGAACAAACATTCTGAAACGACGAGTTTATTCGTCTTCGTCATTTAAAACGTTTACAAACATAAAAAAAACACGTCAAATTTGAATCGTATTTTCCGTAAACTTTCCCGCTTCTCAGTAAACCCTCACTTTTAAAAAAGAAAAGAAAAAAAGAAATAAAATCTAAAAATTTCTTGATGAATGAATAATTTACCTAAGAAAAGAAGAACAAACATTCTGAAACGACGAGTTTATTCGTCTTCGTCATTTAAAACGTTTACAAACATAAAAAAAACACGTCAAATTTGAATCGTATTTTCCGTAAACTTTCCCGCTTCTCAGTAAACCTTCACTTCTCAAAAAAAAAAAAAGAACTATAATATATTATAGATCACCATATTGATTCGTGGATCGTGAAACAAACTGTAATTTTCACGCCACTTAATTCCACATGATGAAACCGATCCTCAGGTAGACAAACATCAACAGGATGTAAATCCTCCACGTTGGAAAAAGGCGAACAGCTTTCTGTCATAACATTTCCCTCTCGTTCATTCCGCCAGCGAAAAGCGCACGCGAGACGCGTCAGCGATCGAAAATTAAATCGACCGTGATTTCATTCTCTATTTTCTTCGTCGATACGAACGAACTATAGAAAAAGCGTGGAGAAATCGATCCTCGAGCCACAAAGGGCCATGTTTCTGGACGCTCGATTGGACGATAATGGTGGACAACCGATGGGACAATGAGGACCAGTCGACTTAGGGTCAAACTATTTTTCGAACGAATGTACTGGTCAACCTTATTGGATTATGTTAAAGTTTGTATATTGTTGTGTCTTTTTCTGTTATTGAAAGAAACAGACGTACGAACAAACATGAGAAGGCTGTTTGAAGATAGTTTAACTGTTGTACAATGAGTAGGATAAGAGGATATAAAATTCGTGGATAGTTTCGAGTATTGAATGGATCTATTGAATGTAGGAAGAAAAGACATTTGTTGAACGTTTCTGATTTGTATATTTTTTTTTTTTTGTATTCGAAAGGAGGATCTTACGGGTGGGGCTTTGAAGAAGAGGAATTTTACGCCATTGATGTTTAATAAGGATCTTGAAGATTGGATCTGTTGGTTAGATTCAGTTTTGAGAACGAATTTGAGAAAATCGTTTAACTCATTTATTTCCTCGTATGATAGAATAATTGATCAATTTTGAAAATTTGATTTTTTTTTTAATAAATCACTAAGAAAGACGTTTAAAATCAGGATTTGAAGAAATGTGAAGTAATGGTTCATTTCTTGCACACTGTGGAGCTTATAGTGTCGCTAATTGTCGAGAATTTTAGTGTTTCTAAGTAGTTTTTCTAAGTATCTTCTGGAAGAGGATAGTAAGAAATGATTTATAATAATAATGATAATATTAGGTGTAAAAGT
Organism: Anthophora plumipes; assembly: GCA_951804975.1. Lineage (NCBI taxonomy): Eukaryota > Metazoa > Arthropoda > Insecta > Hymenoptera > Apidae > Anthophora > Anthophora plumipes. The sequence goes on along the minus strand of OX638123.1, from coordinate 11,174,011 downwards.
AAATTCTTCTCAGCTATTCAAATCGAAATATTCGCGATGATATTCCCAAGCTAGCAAGAAAAATGACAATAGGTAATCCTCAATAATAGAAATTGTTTCAATGATTGATCTGTTTCTATTCTTTTTAAAGAAAACTTTGATTATGCCCAGAGTTTGGAAATAATTTATTTCTACACCTAATGATAATAAAAAGAATATTTAAAAAATATAGATATTTAAGAAATGTTTGTTTTCTTCATCAGTAAGATAATTACCGCGTGACATTATGCAAAACGTGTACAAAAATTTGTGCAAATATTGTAATTGGTCAGAATGGTGAAAAAAAATAGTGAAGCTCGTTTCCACGACTTTTCTATCTGAGCCCGTAACGAAAATTTTAAAAAATACGTTTTGTAGATTTATACCAGTTACGTATATACTGAAAATTGCATCGAAATCATATGTGTGTTGCAAATTATATAAATTATATAATAATTGCCAGAAATGTAGCGAAGGTGGAGCTTCGAGGAGCTTTTCAAAAGCTCCATAGAAACAGTCTTTGAAGACCAGCTCCACTCGAAAGAGCGTTACGCCCATATAAAATAATATAAGAGCGCAAAACCACAAAAAGAAGAAGAAAATTCTCAGGTTCGTAACGAACAAACGACACGCGCTCACGTTGCATCAAATTGTACAGAACAAAACTTGCTTTACGTATCTTGTAACCCTTGCGTTACACATCTATTTGTGCAGAAGGATTAAAATGAGAAACAGAACAGCGAATACCGTTGGATCAAAATGACCCTATATCACTCATCCGAGGGTGAATTGGCATCGTTCACTGTCACAGACTGCAATTGACCAACTGTAAAGAGACATCGCGAATCTATGTAACACGAAGCAAATATAACAGCAGTACGATTTGATGATCTATAGGTCGGTGTGGCGACGAGTCCGACACGGAGAGCGAACCTGGCATTCCCCTGAAGCGAAAGCAACGCAGAAGCAGGACAACGTTCACTGGAGAACAGCTAGAGCAACTGGAGACTGCGTTCCAACGTGCCCAATATCCAGACGTCTATGCTAGGGAAGAATTAGCACAGAGGACTGGCCTTACGGAAGCGAGAATTCAAGTGAGTTTCGTGTCTCGATGAAAATATCCCGTTTTTTGAAACTATTTCACTGCACGAAATCGTGGAAAAGTGAATTCGTTGCTATATCTGTCGATTATTTCATCGCTACAGCTTCAAATCTCTTTTTTTTTATTGGATTTGCTTGTTTTATAAGGAAGAGATACAAATCTAGAGATATGGAGTTCATGGATTTTCTATGAAAACACTGTGAAATTTTTATAAGAACGCTGTTATTTTTAAGGATGAAGGAAAACGATAGAAATGATACATTTTACTTCTGAATGTTATCTACCTAAGTGACTCTTGTATTTATAGCAGCTTTGTTTTTAATTCCTATATTTTATTCGTTTGCTGTTAGCCTTCTTCACATATTGGTAACATCTTCCCCATTTTTATTGGCTCTGTGTCTTTTGCTGTTTTTAAGTTGAGCATCTTTCCAGTGAGAACTTCTAAAGCATATGAAACATTTTGTTCTTTTTTGTAACTCTATGATGTTTAATCTTCTTGTGTTCTTAATCTGATTTTTTAATTACTTTGTTGCTTAGTTTCGTCCAAAAGAAATTCTATTCATTCTTGCATTGTTCTAAGACAGTTTATTCGATATAAATAACGAATAAGTATTTAGAGCTGTAATATTTATATGTGTATGAAGCACTAATTAACACTGATTCATCGATAAAATTTTCACTACACGTTTCTCGAATACAAAAACTCTGATAGGGATATTACTCGAATAGAACTGCCTGTAACTCTCAGAATGAACTGTACATATAACTATATTCTTTCCCAATGAATTTTCACTTCCAACTGGTCTATTTGAATGTTTTATTATAACTAAGAATACTTCCCAATTAGTTCTGTGGTTATTTGTTATTATTCAATCATTTGAGTGCCAAATGGCGTCAGTTCAGTATTCAAAAGTGCCATTTAATTGGTCTGTAGAATCGAACAAACTGCACGTTCGAACTTTGCCAATGTGTGTCTTTACTATAACCATTTATCGAGGTTCTACTAAATTAAAAACTATGGTCTCGTAAGTTTCGAGCTGTTGTCAAAAAGAATTCTTTCGTTTATTAATTCCTTGTCGTTTAATAACAAGTCTGACTCGTGAAGCCTATTAATCAGCTTTTTTGCTGCCAACGCAATAAATTAATTAACCCTCGCCAAGTCAATGACGAGTTACTTTTGATCCATGTCTTAATTATCCTATAATAAGAAAAAGTGAACGATATGGTGAACCAATTTTGCGAATTTTAATTAAAAATTTTTAGAGCTGTAAGAAAAACCGAGCCAGTATTGAATAGAACGAGCCGGTCGATAAAGTGTTAAGATCTACCCTTTGAAATCATGTAAGTTCAGACAGTGGTACACCATTTTGTCGACATTCTATGAATCTCTGAAAAAGTGCAATGTTTAAAGTTTTATTTTTCGTGATTTTCACAGTTTTTAGCTTATTCAAAGTATACTGCAAACAGTTAAAAAAATCATGCTTCTTTAATCCCTTTCCTTATAATAACGAGACCCACTTGTGATGTAGATTATGATCAAGATGTGACAAAAGAAGTATTTGTACGTCTATCAAATTTGTATTTTTGCTCTAACTTTAATTTGAATTCAAGATAGAGGACTTTTAACTAAAAATTGATGCATAATATCTGGACTTTCTTTATTTAAAATTGTATTGGGACAGTGAACATTCGAGACTAACATAGTAATTAAAAATTCGTACAGCAAGGGGTTAAAAAACGAAGAAAAGGAGAAAAGACGAAAGAAGCGCGATCGCGTCGCTTAGTATTCTTCGACTAAATTTTCACAAAGGTCTGTGATACTTAAACGATTGAAAATAATAAGAGCTTGAAGATCTGCTTCGCGTAACAGTCGCCATATTAATTTGGCGACGCGTAGTCTTTATTTTCGTTTTCTTATACACTGTGCTTTTTACATATAGCAATGAGAACTGCTAAATATTGAATTCAAATGTACTCACGGCAATAAATAATCTTAGGATTAATTAATGAAGGCTTTTAAAAGTAATATGAGGATTAACCCCTTGCCTTACAATGACGAGTCACACTCGTAGTATAGATTATGATCAAGATGAAAAAGAAAAATTATATGCCTATTAAATTTGTACTTTTGCACAAATCTCAGCTGAAATTTAAGACCGAGGATCGCCAAATATAAATCATTTATAATATCCTGACTTTTTTTCATATAAAGCTGCTTTGGAACAGTGAATAGCTGAGGTTAACATACGTAATGCCTAAGAAATCGTAAGGCAAGGGGTTAAGAACCAATGCTTGGTATCTGAACGCATATTTGTTCCTGTTGGTTTCAGGTGTGGTTCAGCAATCGCAGAGCACGGTTGCGAAAACATGCAGGCAGCATAACTCACTCTGTAGGAAGTTTACCATTAACCCCCTGCCAATACGCGAGCCACGAACTCATGCAAATACCACAAGTACCTCAAGTACCTGCTGGAATAGCTCAAGTACCAACAACGTTGCACCACAGTCCAACAACACTGCAACAAACGAACGCTGCTATTCTTCATCAAGTGCCTGGAACAAGTGCACAAATGTCAACCACAACTTCAGTGGCACCAGTGCATTCTGCGATTAGTAGTGCTCTTCAAGGACACGCTGTGTCGATTTCAGGACATTTGAATTCTTTACAGGGGCACGCAGCTCAGATTGGACAGGTACCGACGATTCAACCTTCAGCAGCTCATGGAGCACCCACAACGCTCTCTCATAATGCAGGTGAGTTAGTGTCTATGAAACTTTTGCTCTTTCTAATATTGTGCAATAGTTTTGGTAACTCTTTGCTCTTAACTCTCATGCTGAAATTGAATTTTTCAACGATCTTTTATCTTCTAGTTTCTTTTTAGCATAATTATTTGCTTCACCTATGGTTTCTATGGTGAGAAATAATTGGAAAAGTCCAATGGTTAGATTACAATCTTTTTATTTCCAATAAATGTATGAAGATTTTTAAAAATTATATGATACTTTGAGAAAAAGAGTTTGCTCTTACAGTTAAAAATAAAATACACATTGTTTAGCCTCTATTTGTAAAAACTAATAACAATATACATGTATCAGTTTCTTCAATTTTTACAGATTTATGCATTGAGCTTAGTATACATAAGTACTGTTTTGTTGGATTTACTTTTTATAAATTGTAAGGATACAATTATCTAATTTATTCACTTTTGTGGAGAATCGTACCATGTTATTCTTTGTTTGTTTTTTTTTTAGTTTTGGCAGTTCTCTTTTTGCATTCAATAAGTGTCCTAATACTTATGAACTGGAGTGCATATTACAAGAAAAGTAGCGAAGCTAAATATGCAATAACATTATATATAGAAAATTTTTAAAATAAAATTGAAAACGATAATTTGACCGATCGTACTAATTTTAGTACTAAAAAGTGCTTTGCATTCAATAAGTGTCCTAATACTTACGAACTGGAGTGTATATTACAAGAAAAGTAGCGAAGCTAAATATGCAATAACATTATATATAGAAAATTTTTAAAATAAAATTGAAAACGATAATTTGACCGATCGTACTAAGTTCAGTATTAAGAAGTGCTTTGCATTCAATAAGTGTCCTAATACTTATGAACTGGAGTGCATATTATAAGAAAAGTAGCGAAGTTAAATGTGCAATAACGTTGCATCTAACAAATTTTTAAAATAAAATTGAAAACTGTCGTTTAATCACTCGTAGTAGGTTCGGCGTTAATTAAAACTATTCCATTATATGAGAGATATCGTGAAAAAATTACGAATCAAAATTGTCATTAAGTGTGTATAAGTTTCATCATGCTGTACATTGTCGAGGCAGTTATAATAAACAACAACGATGACCCAATTTCAGGAAACACCGATTGGTCCAGAGCGCAGTTAGGCTGGGGACAGTTCAATCATTTCCAAGGTGAATACACGTCAAGTCATACAAGTCATCAGCATTCATCGCACACGAGTCATGCTGGTACACCGTCTTCTGGTACCGGGAATTCTGCATCGGCGGCGGAATGGTACGATCAGAGCTACGATTATTCCCAACACGCTCAGCTGAACTATCATCGAAGCGTGGGCGGCATATTTTAACGGACGATGATTGCATAGGCATTAGTAAAAGTCAGTCAGAGGATTGATCGGCATTTCATTGTGCTCGATGATGTTTCATTTCTCGCTGAATCCTTCGATTTGCCATTTTTTTACCATTCCTACATTTCCGTGTTCGGTAAATTTAATTCCTTTCTCCTTCTTTTTTAATAAAAATTTGGCCATCCAATGAGAAACAGTAGATACACAGTAGCTCACGAAAATATTCGTCTAAATCAGAATAATTGTTTTACTATTGAACCAAACTACTTGAGTTCTTTTTTCTTTTTGAGAAGTTAGAAGAATTACTTTACTGAATAATATGTATGAAAAATTTTGGAAATGTTACAATTGGTTGGAATCACGAAGAAATTAGTGAAAGTCGAGTCGTTTTTACAATTTTCTTTATCTGAGCACGTAATAAAAATGTTAAAAATACGTTTTGTACTTCGAAATCGTTTTCATCGAAATTTCGTCGAATTTCATCGAAATAGGACATGCAAACTGAAACTTATTATTAGCAAATTTGATATCGATAAGATCAAGCGAGTGATTTCAAATTTTTGTAATGTGCAAAGATCAACGAGTAACGTGTAGAATATAGAAGAACATTATTTATTAAATTATTAATTATTTTATTTAACGAATTAACATCCTATATTTAATTTCTACGTCGTTTATGTAAATTGTCGCGATAGAACTTTTATTTGTGTAAATTGGTAAGAAAATGTCGCGTAGGTGTTGAAAATTCTTTTAGGCGGAAGGATGCAATTGCTCATTGATTAGATAGTGAATGTGAACGAACGCAATAGGAAATGACTATTTTGTATCAAAGATTTTTATCATTAGATCGTCTATTTTTTTGTAAATAAACCGATGTACATATCTTTTATACTTTTGATATTACAAATAACTGCTGATATAGAAGTCAGAAATATTTTTTATATCTGTACAAAATAAATATTTATAATTTTATTAAAAAACGTTTACGATTCCATTGATTTTTCACGTCCTTTACCATTGTCCCTGAAGAAGCGTCTATAATACGAAAACTGCAAATTATATAAAATAAAAAATGTATTTTTAATATCGCCTATTGACTAAACACATTACTGTCCAACTTTCATTTCTTTATCTATTTCCTGTAAAAATATGTATTTGCATAAATATTAGCTGTCTATTCGTAACAAAGCGTTTACAAACAAACTTTATATAACATCTTTTTTCTGATTTTCATTTGTAGTTTATCTTCATACAATTTTCTCGGAACAGTAGGAAACACATTGTATATAAATACTTTTATAAGGATTTATATATAATACTCGAATTTTATAAGGATGTTGAAACCTATGCTAGTGTTATGATATATTTGATCTTCTTACATCGTGTTCAGCTGAATCATGAATTTTGCCAAGTTAACAATGGTTAGTATCACGATACGAGAACAAAACGTGCACGTAGCTAGAAGTATTTATTACACTTACAACATGATAAATAACAAGACTTTCACTGAGTCACTGCTTTCTTTATTAACAGAGAGTTAAACCATTTGTTGTGTAAGGAATGCCAGAAATATTAGAAAGATAAAAATAAGATTTCCAATTGACAAAAGATCTGCAGATTAACTTGAACAGTACAAAGGATATTCGTTCGCTCAGAATTATACTCTCGTCTATAAGTATAGGGACACTTACGAAATTTGAGATAATCCTAAAATAAGTCACGAATTATTTGGAAATTCTGAACGCCCGTGTTTGAATTCACGAATTTTTGGAACATTTTTCAAATATGTTGCTACGAACACACTGCCTTTTCCCCCACACATACTAACCCATGTAATAATTTATATAACGTAATCATATATTATCTTATATTTGTTATATATACGATTATATTATTATTATTATATCATTATTATCATCGTCGTCGTCGTCATCGTTATCGTCATCATCATCATTATTGTCGTTATCGCCGTCGTCATCATTATCACCGTCATCATCACAGTGATCGTCATCATCCTCATCGTCGTCATCATCGACGTCGTCATCGTTATCGTCATCATCATCATCATTGTCATTATCGCCGTCGTCGTCACAGTCATCGTCATCATCGTCATCGTCATCATCATCATCGTCGTCGTCAGCATCGTCATCGTCGTCATCGTCATTATTATCATCATCGTCGTCGTCATCATCGTCATCACCACCGTCATCGTCGTCGTCGTCGTCATCATCGTCATCGTCATCGTCATCGTCATCGTCATCGTCATCGTCATCGTTATCATCGACATCATCATCATCATCACCGTCATCGTCGTCGTCATCGTCATCGTCATTGTCATCATCATCATTAGCATTATAATGATAATAATTATTATCATTACAATTATTACTAGTAATAACTTCTATTATTTATAAGTATAACTGTTCCGAATATTTATAATTATTTATTGCGAATCTAAACGTGGAAATGTGAAGTAACAACCACAGGTAGGAAAGATCGAAGTTGGAAAAAAATTCAAAAAGTGACGCTGGACTTCAGACTCCTTCCCTGACTGTTGATTGGCCAGAATCAAGCAACAAAAACTGTGTACCCACACAAAGTCAGCAATATTTCATAATCGAAACAGTCGTAAGAACACTCATTTGTTCAACCTAAACATTTAATAAAGACAACTTGAACCATATTCTAGAATCAAACGTATTCTAATGATCCAAGACAAAGGCGATTTGAATCGTCATGGCCCGTTTCGTAACATTTGTTTAGGTATATAAAAAAAGAAATAAAGAAGAAAGAAAAGAAAAGAGACAGCGTCAAATATAACATGACAAATAAGATGTTTATTTTATCGTTTATTATTATCGCTTTATTGTCATCCGTTTACTCATTATTGTCTAGATAAACACATATGTAAATACACTTGCCGTGAAATCGAAGATGATCGAATACAATCATATAACTCGATATCATTTTATATCGTTGAAATATAAACGATATCAATCGACTCGGTGTTATACCATACACTCTCATCCCGATCGTGCCTTACATTTAACATACAATTATTACACAATGATCTAATCGATTAGTACTGAAACATGTATCATGGACAAAAAGGAAAGCTGATTTTTTTTTTCTTTCTTTTTGCGTTAATTACTATCGAGCCTACAAGCCTTGAGCACTAAAATTTACACCGACTACTTGCTACACGCCGAAGATTATGTCACAGCTTCCACCATTTTGTATCCTATACCAGCGAGCCTACAAAATTGCACATGTGTAGAAATTTCGAATAAAGTTTTGCAAAGAAATCTCCACGCGTGTTTCGCTCAATCGAAAAGACACAGAAATATTTCAGACTGTCGTGTAATCCTTATTTGAATAAAACAGCTTTATTTATACAGTCTGTTGCAAAAGTATTGGAATCCTCTTTGAAATAGAATAACTTTTTTTACAATTGGATCAAACGACTGCTGAGCCTAGAGTATTGCTACAATTTTCAAGAGTTTTAATGTTTCAAGCATTGACTTCGAAGTATTGATTATATTTTGTGCAAGAGGATAGTAAGAAATGATTTATAATAATAATGATAATATATTAGGTGTAAAAGTAAATTCTTCTCAGCTATTCAAATCGAAATATTCGCGATGATATTCCCAAGCTTGCAAGAAAAATGGCAATAGGTAATCAGCAATAATGGAAATTGTTTCAATGATTGATCTGTTTTTATTCTTTTTAGAAAAAACTTTGATTATGCCCAGAGGTTGGAAATAATTTATTTCTACACCTAATGATAATAAAAAGAATATTTTAAAAATGTAGATATTTCAGAAATGCTTTTCTTTCTTTTTCAATAAGATAGTTATTGCGTGAGATTATGCAAAATGTACATAAAACTTTGTGAAAATATTGTAATTAGTCCGAATGGTGAAAAAAATAGTGAAGCTCGTTTTCACGACTTTTCTATCTGAGCCCGTAATGAAATTTTTAAAAATATCTTTTGTAGATTTTTGCCATTGTAAATCTAGTGTTAAAGAAAAATGTTTAAGGCGACAGATGAATGGTTCAAAGTGGACTTGATTCACAAATGCAATAACGCAGGTGCATTTTTTCTATATTCATCGAATCTTATTATAATTCTACATAAAAAAGGATTGAGGTAACGTAATTAATTCACGAGATATTTTGAAAAAGAAGTGTGTCTTTGATTAAAGAAAATACTCAATGCCATCTAGAACCATTCGTCTTTTGTCTCCATTTTTCTCCAATTTCAAACAAACCAAAAAAAAACAAGCACTGCTTGTACAACGTTTAAATCACCCTGTATAGCTTTACAAACTAGGTGACAAATATGTTCGATATTATTACTCTAAACACGATGTTATTGTCGCTGATTATTGTCAAATTACAGGAACCTCGACGTTTACTAAAAGTTGCGCGAGATATTAACCCTTTGCACTCTACTATACTCATAACACGTCCCCTAACTCCATTCAAATTCTATTTATATTGAAACAAAGCAAATCAATTCACGAACGTGTACAATCTTTTCTTTCCAAAACGAAGCGTTCGACTTAAAATTTCGTCGCGAAAAGGTGTCGAAGTTGATAAATCCACAACATTAAAAAAAAAAAAAATACTTAGAGCGCAAAGGATTCGAAATATTTTCTAATAATCTGAAAGATAAACGTCACAACTGAAATTTCAAATCAGACGAATATTGTTCCAGCAACGCACAATTTTATCCTCTTCCTCGATCGCAAAAAGAATTTTCGATTCTTTCGAAATAATTGAAACTTAAAGCTTAAAAACTATTGTCTATAATAAATACACCTTACATTTACAAATGTAAATAATTCTAATAATCAAACGTTCATAATCTATTGAGAAATCTGCATGAAAGAATAAGAAGATAAAAATCGCTCGGTATTTACTATTGCATTGACTATCGTTTCTTCTTAAGTATAGTACTCTTAAAGTATTAAGTCAATAAGCACTAAATTAAATCGTAGTATAAAGTCGTTACGTGTATACATATAAAATAGTACGTGTCGGATTGTATATCAATAGAAAGCGTCAAATAAATCACTTTATCAAATTTAGTAACACAGATCCTTACAAAGTGATCAACGTTGATTAATAGACACCCTAGCGTCGAAGAATAAGCTTTTTCCTTAATTGTTAAAGCACAACAAATCTCTAAACACTACATACACAATTACACGTACAATATTTATTTAAAATTTGCAATTTCTTCGTCTAATCGTAGCAATTCAGGAAGTTGATGGAAGAAGGGCACATAACCTCTTAATCCTTTGACTGCCACACCAAAATCACTAGTGTTTCACTCAGGACACCACGGGAGTATTTTTATTATTCAAAGCATATAATGGCTTTTAAATTTTTTATTGATGTTCTAAGAAACATTTTTAATTGTTCAATGGGACACTTTTTATTTCAAAGTATCTTCTATTTATCGGTTATATTCAAAATGCACTAATTGTCAATTTTCATTCAATTTTTACAATTGTAAAAGTTCAAGCACTCCGGTCATATATGACTAACGTGGCAATCAAAGTGTTAATCTGTTAACTGGATGCACTTGCAGGACAAAAAACCAAATTTTTCTATTCGATGATAGAAAAGAAGAGATAAGTTGTAACAAAATTATCGATTTTAATTGCTGCAAATGTAAAATCAATCCGAAAATAAGTAGAATAAATAATAAATAATGTATCGTTGATATACCTTTGTATAACTTATTGAAGCTAAGTAACAAAAATTGCACGTTCAACTTGTATAAAGATATACACTTAAGGAATTTATTTTTTTCTTTATTTTTGTACCTTGTTTATTTAAATAATGTATAAAGAAAGTTTGTAGCTGAATAAGTAAACAAAATTATACTGAATGCACAAAGAAATCATTTTTTTTAGAATTTTACCCTATTTATGGAAAAAGGACACATAAACCAATTTTTTTAAGCTCATAAATAAAAACACGTCATCATCAAATCACAACTTTTGTTTTTAGAACGTTTCAACTTGTTAACCGAGTTCATCTTTTAAACAGAAATGAAATATCTTCAGTTTATGATTAAAAATTAGTGAAAACTATAAGCTACTTCATTTCGATTTTTGCGAACGTCAATCTAATATGTCTTATATTTAATTCAGGGATAACAGTACAATTGAAAATTAACAATACCTTTATAAATAAATTACTACGTTCTAAGTGTTGTTTCCAGTTAATAAATTAATATCCTCAAAAAGAAGAAGAAAATTGGATTTAATTGTATTACTTCTTATTAAGTAATACAAAATCGAAAACTGAAATCGATTTTCTTGGAATGGTATTTTATATGCTCCTCTTCGTTCAAACACTTCAATTCTTTTCAATTCTCGAGGATTTCACTTAAACGCGTCGAGAAATTAGACGAAAGAAATACTGTTAGCGCCCCATACACTTTCACATTACAAACGCAACACGTCGAAGACATTTCTTTTATTTTTTACCTAATACAGATAAAGTAACTAGCTTCTAAAAAAAGTTACTAGCGTCGTATCAGTTGCTGGTAAATATCGAAAGTCACTATGCAAGTTGAAACTCTTCCAAAGTAACGAAACGAAAACAATAACAATATAAAATCAACGATAATACAGATCAAGATAATTGCTGTATAATAAGATAGTAAAAGATATCTATAATTTCGAACAGTTTAGAACATTTTCGATCGCAGCGAAACAGGGAGCTTTCGATGAAAATAATTACCCATAGTCGGTAAATGAGGAAACCTTTTGAAGCTGTGTCAACAATCTTCGTGCAGAGCTTGAACGTAGCGTGCCTTTGAGTTGAAGTTTGGTCTTAGCGACCTTGTCGACGAGTTGGAGGTGTAGTAGGACGAGGACCCATCTGCGGAATTCTCCCTAAAATAAATCATTCGTACACGTGTTAGATCGAGAAACCAAATTTCATTTCAAGCTTCGCTCTACCAATTGCTATATCTATATCTAACGACACATAGAGTTCGTATAATCTACGTATATAGTTACCATCATAGCGGCGTCTAAACATCAAAATACTAAACCTACAGTTAGGAACAAAAGTATTGGCACACCTAACTCTTACTTATGGAAACGCATATACGGTGACTCAGGAAAGTATTTGAACGATAGTTTTAAATTTTTAAACTATACATATATAATTAATAAAGTATTTGATGGTAAGTGTTCAAATACTTTCGCGAGTCACTGTATTTATGAATACTTTCGCTGTCCATTGTATATACTACCGCTCGTGAAAACATGGACCCTTGAAAAGTCAAAGAAGAAATAAAAAAAGAAGAAACACAGAGAATGTATAATACAAAACGATATGATTTCTGATCAGTTTATGTAATATTACACTAATAAAATAATAAAAATCATATTTAACTTTTAAAACTTTTCTTTAGTATTTAAAATATTCTTCTGTTCGAGAAGAAAATGTTAAGTAAATACACAGCGAAGAAAGAACGACTGCTAGCTAATAACAATAACTAATTTTTCGATTTGATTGGAACGCAAGCAGAAAAAAACACTTTTAGGAATATGTAGATTTTAAGAGAATAAAATATTAATGACCTATTATTTGATAAACGAATAAAGGGAAATATAAACATATTTTATACAAATCACGAATTTATCGAGAAACACTTTTTATCGAAGTGTCCATACTTCCACGAGTGGCAATGTACTTAATGAGAAAGAAGAAATATTGTATACTAATATAATTCGCTGTGTTAGGCCATCTTGAACGGTTCCAGTGGTTATAAGCGATTTATTTTGAAAAAATACAATTCTACGAAATTTCTTGAAATTAAACATTTTTTATTCAAAGTAATAATTTTTAATACACTTTTCGTTGGTCGATGAAAGTATGATTAAAAAAAAATGCCAAATTTCTACTTCTTTAGACATTTAAACTTTAAACGAGACATCAACTTGTCTCAGTTTCCTCTACTTTATGTAACTTTTATGCAATAAATATTTCCAACAGCGTAATCGTTTAAACAATGTATTTAAAGATACTAAATACTTTCACTTTTTCAACGAGAAAGTAGGATGTTAAAAAAGTGCCAAATTCCTTTAGACATCCAAAATTCTAATGAAGAATTATTCTGTAACTCCTAAAATATCTTAAACACAATTGTTTATAGCAAATGCAATGAGAAAGTTATAAAAAGTGTAAATGAAGTTGATGGTACCTTGAAAGATGAATTGAAACTTGTTCAATTCAAATGACCATAACTTCGAAATAAATGCATTAAATACAAAAACTCGAAGACTATTTTATAAAGAAAAGTCAACGTTTGTGTGCAGAAATATATTATTCAAATTGTTAATTGATAACAATAAAAATGTTTAATTTCATCAGAGTTATACGTTTCTCGAAATGAACGACTTGAAACCATTGGAACCATCTCGGATGACCTGATATTTACACGATAGTCTGTGTTGCCTAGACAATTAATTAGCCCTGGCATAAAAAATTTGAAGATATAAGCGTGTAAGACATTTAAGTTGCTCGTTAGTAGAAATTAGTGTTTTGGCGAGCGAGAAATTTTTGTAGCGCCACATATATATCTAATATTTAACACTCAACTACACTGAACATCGAATACGGTACAACGTTTTATTAATGTATCTCTAATTGAATAAAAATGACAAAATAAAAAATTTTCACCTTAAGGATTGCACAAATTTCTCAGAAATAATTTTCTTTCCGAAAAGATATTTAACCCTTTAGCTACAGTATGCTCCAACAAAAAAGAAAAAGCTTGTTTGACGTGTATAACAAAAATTTGGCAAATTAAATTTTAAAAACCCGGTATTTTATATTTTATGTGACCAATGTATTATAATTCTGATTTTTGTGGATTTAGAGGCTTATGAATTTTCAAGAATTATTATAGATACGCGAATATTTCACAGTATGCTCGAGATTACGTTAATTTAGCAAGAAATGTGTTCATGAAGAAACATGGAAGAAAACAAGCATGACGACACGATTTTACCGATATATCCCATTCGATCTTTCATTTATCTTAACCCCTTGACATACAAATAAAATGGAATTTAATGCGTCCGAAAAATACTGTTTAATTTGGTTCAACTGAACAGTTATGTGTAAGCTTCGAAACAGAACATTTTATTTTGAAATTTGCATTGCTATGTAACATTTAATCAGGATGATATATAATGTTAATGACCGTTCCAACAGTATTTGTGTCATTTTTATTCAAAATTTGGAATTTTGATTGTCCACCGAAGACAGTTCTTGACGTTTCGAAGATGTCGGAGTCTACAATGGCACATAAAATGGATGACGTCTCCCAGACGCCATTGTATGTCAAGGGGTTAATGCAGTGGTTCTCAAACTTTTTTGTCCTACCGCCCCCTTTCCAGAAAAAATATTACTTAGCGCCCCCTGGAAATTACTTTTTTTTTAATTTTAATAGCAATTAATAGGAAATATATGTATGTATTAATGTTTCTACCTTTTTCGTAAAATATAGTAAAGAAAGATGTAAATTAGAAACATTGAACTTTGAAATTATGAAACTATTTACTGAACTCAGAATAGAATGTATAATACAATCACCGGGGATCACTTTGGGAATCACTGGGTTAATGTGTTAGATTTATTCTCTGAAGTATCGACATGCATTCACGAAACACCCTGTATATTCTATAGCCAAAGGGTTAAGTGATATGAAGGCTTGATAAAGTTTGTAAAACAACAAATGTTATAATAAATATGATTGAAAATGTTATAATAAATATTTGGTTCATAACAAAACATTGTCTATCCGTATAGTACATAATCTACACACAGGGTAGTCTATGTGTATAATCAGTCTTGAGCAGAAGAAATTACTTACATTCGATCATTTAGAAATTAGAAAAGTGGTAAGATGCTACAGATAATAAATTGGATATTATCATAATGAAAAGTCGTTTTTGAACAGTCAGAAATTAAAAAATGTTCAAACAAAAGAGACATATATAATTCTTTCAGTTTTTCTTTGTATACAGTACTGGAAATATTTTATCTTAAATAAATTCACGTAGCACGAGCAATTTCCATAGCAATATGACAGAATGATTCGTATTCAAGTTATTTCAACTAAAACAGTGACGTACAGTTCTTTATAATTTGTTAAGAAGTATCTGTCTTGGTGAAACAGATATCTGAAACCAATTTTGAGACATTTGTGGATTTTTTTCTTTGAATATACAAAGTGAAAATTGAAACTTACATTTTGCAAAATGTAATATTAATCGAAATTGTTACACCAAAATATTCTTTTTTATTGTTTTTATAATTTCTGGATTATTAATGGTAGATTTTTGTACACTGTGACTTTTGATAATGACACTTGTACTAACGTTTTGAATCATTTAAGTTTCCATCGTGTACTAACAATTTTTTATTAACATGTTGATCGCTATGTCACCCAAATTTGTGTAACAATTATTTCCATAGAGGATGACGCTTTGCTTGGTCGAATTAAACAGAATTTTACGAGAAATTTGCAATAGTTTTCATCAGTAACACGATTATTTATATACTTTCAATAAATATAAATATTTTCGTCGGTTGAATTTCTTTGCATATTAATAGAACTAATATTTTGAATACACATTATTCCTTAATCAGAAGATCCATAAATTTTGATATTTAAATTGTTTATAATTTGCGAAAAAAATCTCAAGTAAATGCAGCGCTAATTTTCAAGACCAAATTTAATATCTTTTTCATTTGATACTTTTATGGGCAAAGTACAACCTTCAGTTGAACATAACTTCAACTTAACTTTATTATTTCATATCTTTGTGCCTTATTTTGAATATACTGTTTAAATACCAATCCATCTTTCCAAGGAATTATTGTTTCATTAAGAAGAAACAAAAATATGTAACACAGAGATGTGTAAAATTGAAAATAAGAAAAGAAGTATTTAAAACGATTCCAATTGTACTGGAAGTGAATTGATAAAACCAGAATTTGGGCTTTCTAGGAAACGTATATACCTGATTTACAATGGGCGATCAACGTGTTAAAAAATCTGAAGAGTTGCCTAAGCATTTTAAAATAATACAATAAATTCTTCCAGTATTGTATAATTTGCAATTGAAAATCGCATCACCTGAATAGACAACCCCGTGAAAAGTGCTAGCGTATAAATATAATAGTAAACACTTCTAGAACTCTAATTTGAATCTATCTAGCGATTGTTCGCACTAGACTAACTACGCCGCCATCTCAGCAATTCTAAAACATCTTCCACATCGGTGCTTTAGTTCGATCGCAGGATCAAGTTCTATAACATCAAGATATTACATCGAGACACCTATGTAACAGTTACTAACTACCGTAAATGATCTATATTGAGGAAGAAAAAGAAGAATTAATGAGCGTAAGTGATGAGAGAAGTTAGTGATGGGAGTTCGAAACGATTCGAAGCTTTCCAAGTCTGTCGATATTCGAATAACACTCGTACACCATTCGAAGCTTAGAACTTTTGAAAGTCTTTGAATATATATATTTAATTTTTTTAGTTTACAATCCTAAATTTTTTTTTTAATGGAACTGTATGTTGATATTTTGATTACTGTTGGCGCTTATAGGATCTTCGGAAATTTTTTTCGTATTCTTCTGGTACCATCCTTTCATCTTAATTATGTCCTTCATTTTACTTATCAAGTTTGTGAAAAATACTAGTGGCAAGATTCTTTGATTTTCACGAAAATAATGAGTGACAAAATGCAAATTTTAAATCAAGGAAGATCAAGAATGCATTTACTCCATCTTCTTTTTTTTCTTTTTTAATTCGTTTAGTTTTTTTTATCTTCAAATTTGTGAAAAATGCCAGTGACAAGATTCTCTGATTTTCACGGAAATAATAACTGACAAAATGTAAATTTAAAAATTAAAGATAATCAAAAACTCATTTACTTCATCTTTCTATTTTTAATTCATTTAGCTTTTTATCTTCAAATTTGTGAAAAATACTGGCGACAAGATTCTCTAGCTTTCATGGAAATAGTGAGTAATAATATGCAAATTTAGAAATCAGAGATGATCAAGAACACTCTTATTCCACCTTTTTTTAAATTTGTTCAGTTTTTTGTCTTTGTGAAAAATACCAGTGGCAAGATTCTCCGACTTTCACGAAAATAATAAGTAATAAAATGCAAATTTAAAAATCAAAGTTGATCGGCGACATATTTATTCCATCTTCTTTTTTTCTATTTTTAATTCATTCAGTTTCTTTATCTTCAAACTTGTGAAAAATACTAATGACAAGATTCTCTGACCTTCACAAAAATAATGAGTAACAAAATGCAAATTTAAAAATCAAAAACGATCAAGAATGCATTTATTCTGTTCCTTTCTCTTATTTCTTCAATTTGTTGTCTTCAAGCATACTATTTATTCTACATAAGATTGCAAACTCATGGAAAATACCGGCACCATGTGTAAATTTTAGCATGATGGCCGTCAAAGAGTTAATACAAAACTATCCCTATTTCTACATTTTCTTATATCTTCTTCCTCCTATCTTCGAGTGCAAAAGGTTCATATTCTACATCAATAATACCCTCTAAATAAAAGTAATGAAAATTTTTACAACCATCAAACCTGTCTACAGTTTCAAAACGATCAACGCTTCCAAAAATTCTAAGCTTCGAGACTTTCGAATACCTATCGCTAATTCTAATCATACTTCGAATTATACTCGAAGTAATATCAATTCCTCACAATGGACGTCGATTCGAAGGGATTCGTAAGTGTTTCAAATCCCATCGTCACTCTATACAGCGAAAAGGAACACAGAAAGGAAAGAGATAAAGAAAGATGGAGCAGGTGAGAACCTAATAGGTCTAACCTGCGAAGCAAATACCGAGGTGATCGCGAGAATTGCGCGGCCCTCAACGATGGAAGCCAACCAAGACGTGCCAAGGCCTCGATGTGTCTTTTATTCGCTTGAAACGTTTCCGGGTAGTTCCCGTACTGATCTACATCCGGTTGTATCTCCGGTGCAGAACCTGTTCCTGACATTCACAGACACCGCTCGATTTACGCTCGATCTCTGACTTTCACGTTCAACTACATATTCGACATGTCCATTCCCAACGACATGAAATACACAAGCTCGAATAAATGTCGAGATCTACTTTTGTTGAACCGATAAGCACGATCAGTGATTCAGAGGCCGTGTGTATTAATATTATTATTCTTCTTAACAATTAAAGAATTAGATGGAAATCTAACTTTCAATGCAAGCAATGGCTAATTGTCCAAATTTAAATCTCGTCGAGGTATCCGACAATGAAATATTTGCGGAGAAAAATGATCTGGAGATAAGGGAGCTGAGAAATCGAAGTCACAAAAGTTATCCGAAAATTCTATTAATGAAAATGTCCTCGAATTAACTTGGATAATCGAGATTCTACTGTATTTTAATTTTACGCTTGCATAGTAATTCTGTTGAAATTATAACGATTACAATTATAATTATGTCACCATCGAAATAGTTTGTATAAATTATCAGATTTTCAGAATTTCAGATAAAAAGTTTCATATTTTTTTAAGAAACATTTTATCAATTTTGATCCAGACTGTTTAAGACAGTCTGTTCGAAGATTAATAAAAAAGGAATAAAGATAGTAAAAAATGGTTTCCCAATTCTCATGAAACTTACTTAAACTTCTAAATATGCATTTCACCATAAAATTTCGTGAACAGTATAGATAAACAGATAAACTTACATTGAACATTTGTTGAAAAACCTGTCACTTAAAACAATACTGTAAATAAGTCATTATCAATGATTCCAATATCGAAATTCTATTACTTCATAAAATACAATAAAAAAAAAGGAAAATCACACTACTCACCCATAAATCTCTTCTCAGCGTTCGGATATTGTCCACTAAGCGCTTCCATCATCTCCTCGTAATCGAATACATTAGTATTCTGCATCACAGGCAAGGGATATTCATCAGAGAAACCAATCTGTCTCTTCAGTCTCCTGATATTATCAACCTCTGTCAAAACATCACTCAACTTCTCCTCCTCGTAATCTTTATCCCGATCCTGTTCCATACCGTTCACCTCAAGAAGTTCAAGCGGATCGTTTTCAGTATTCGATTGATCCGCGAACGATCTACCATGGCGAGAAAGAGCTCTCAGGATCACAGTTCCTGGCAGGGAAATTCCTCTCTTCAACGTCACTGGCCAGGCTGAATTTCTCGCCAACGAGGCAACGCTTCTCTGAGTACGAACAGGAATATCTCCCATTTTAACCAACGAACCGATGTATCGTTTTCCATAAGGCAATCCATATTCTCTAGCCACAGACGCCACGTTTCTCTTTCCATTTTGAGGTAGAGTGAACGTTCTAGCCAAGGATGCAACGTTTCTTTTCCCAGAGAAAGGCAACATACGCTCTCGGTTTCCTTTGTTCTGGTCATAATCGCGAACCAAGGATGCAATATTACGTCTACCTGGAGGTAGTGCAAAATCTCGTGCTAAAGCTCCGACGTTTCTCTTCTCCATTGAGAAACTTCGCGTTAAAGCTTGCAAGTCCGAGCGACCGTTTGGAAGAAAATACTCTTGGACAGCCTCTGCACCATTCTGCCCGGATTGCTCGCTGTTCGCAAAAATGTTCGAGAGTGTTAGATTTAATCTAACACTAAATAGATTAAATCGTCAAGTACTGGTTAGTTTATATCGAGAGAGATTTTTAGGAAGAAAGTTAGAAAGGAACGAAATATTATTTTTTGAACTTTGAAGCACTACGTGCTTCAAAAATGATCACACATAACACAGTTATTAAAAAAGCACGTGCAAAATATACATCCCTTTTACCATAATGCATGATTTTATTACACTATTAAAGGATTAAATATTACATGATTAAATATTGCAAATCCTTTTTCAAAAAACAATTTCTTTCAGGATAAATGAGTAAAAGAGTAATGTTGGTTTGAGGAACCACACGTGACGGCTCGAGGCTTGAGAAAGCTAATGTTAAGATACAATGGAAGTTGTATTACGTACTTGGAAAGAATAGCCCTCTTCTTTTCATCGTCGTCGTTCTCCACGATGCGATCGTGGATGCTGATTGGCAAATCGTCGTTTTTAGCCAACATAGCGATACTTCTTTTCTGATATTCAGGTTGCAATTCCGTGTCACCACTTTCGTGTAAAGAACGTCCCGTAAAATCAGACAATTTCTGTGTCCTTCCGTTCAGAACGATGCTAAGATCGCCACTCATAACTGGATCCTTCAATAGCTGCAAATAGACACGAGCAGGCACACAGATCTCCGTGTCATCAGCTTCTTCGGTTAAAGCTCTTAGATGTGCCAAGTCGTCGCGATTTTTCGTGTCCTGAGTTACCCTTGCTGTTCGAGAATAGGCAGCCAAGTTCGAGCTAACTTCTGGATAACGCAACAGGAGCAGGAAGGCTGTTTTCGACATGCACTGGGTGTTGTCATCATCTTGACACGTCACCTGCGATAATTACCATATCGTTAAATTTCATTCAGCTATGAGTCACATCGGATTATACAACGAGTAATCTACAATTATCGAGGCAGCTTGGATGGAGAATTCGAGAGTGAATGTGAGACAGATCTACAGGTAGAAGCGTCTAACGTGATCATTCGAGATTATTCTGTTTTGTCGCATTGTAATACAATTTTTATCAGCCCAGTTTCTTTCTTCTCTCTCTCTCTCTTTCTCTCCCACGTTTTCTTTCTGTCTATTGAGTTTTATTTCACAGTAGAAAGCTGAAATTACTTTCTTGCCAATCTAATGTAATGTCAAAAGCGTCGTGGTGAAATAAGTCTAAAGTATGTGAATTAAATTGTATTAAGTGAAAAGTTCAGACGATCAAACAGTCGCTAGATCACGCAATAGATTGACAGTGGTGTTGGAATTACTATTAAACAAGATGAATGTTTATTTTAGAAGAGAAACTGTGATGAGATGCGCAACGCATCACTGGAAGCTTATTTTGCACTTGGTGTCGCATGACTGACCTATTCTGAAGAAACCAGATAATTTGATGGTGAATAAAACTCATACTTACTATGCATAAGAATCACGAGAGAGAATTTCGTCTTGGAATTCATGAGTTATATGTTAATTTAAGGGAGAACACTCTAAGAATACAATAAAGTTTGAGATCGTTTTTCCACAGGTAACTACTAAGTAAACATTTTTTTCTTTCTTCGAACGACATAAATGGTAACTTTCAACTTTATTGGTTAACTTTTAGAATGTGAAAATATTACAAAATGGAGGAGTTATTCGGTAATTGCGAAACCTCCTTGCTAGAATATCAATTATTATAATATTAACACATTTGCATTGGGAATTCTCGTTTTATGGAATTTGTTTTTTTAATCTCATCAAACAATCCACCAACTGGCGCGGAAAAAATTCATTTCGATTCATAAATAAAAATTTATTGCTTACAATGTGTACGATTTTTAAAAAATTGTAATTATTATAGAAATAGGAACAGTTTGAATAAATAATCTCGTTTCATCAAACAAATCAACACTTAAACGTTTCTCAAAATTTACGTAATTCAGATATCAAAAGAATCTTCTGCTTTATTATGTAGGTAATACATGTTTGTTTATACAAAATTATTTTTTCGGAATAACGTGTAAATCGAAATCACGGTTTTTTGTAAGAGAACCCGTTTAAATCGAAGGAAACGAAAAATTGTGCATAATTTAATCGGTTATTTAAATTAATTTATTTCAACATAAAATTAAAATAATGTAAGTTAAATATTGAATCTACATTTTTTTCTTTTTTTATAACAATAAAGCTTTTTCTTTTAAAGATTACTTGCGTGATTTTTCTATCGCTGTTTCTCTACAATCCAGTTTCTGCAATATTGTATAGAAACAAAAACAGGAATTCCCTTTTTCTAGGCTTAATGCTAGAGTTAACACAATTTCGTGCAATTTTGTACATTTACGATGAACTATACACTTGAAAATATTCGGCGAAGTACAAAGCATTAAAATTAATTGAGGTTGTTTCACGCATAAGTTGCTTTCAATTAAGCTGAAATTGTCACGATCAATTGGTAGATTATTTGATCATTTATGCTTCGTTTAATCTGTACTCTTAGGAGATAATTAGCGTGCCGTGGAAAATGTGTTAAAATGAAGGTAAAATTATTATATAATCTTTTCCATTAAAAACAGAATAAATTTTAAACGAAGCAATTCGTGTTTTACTTAGCAAACGAAGCAATTCGTTTTTCCGTGTCTTCAATCATTTTTATTAATATTAGTTCAACTTAAATAAACAAGTAAATAACTTCTTCTGTTGGCTCTTAAAGCCGCGTTATTTAAAGAGGCGATAGCCTATCAGAAAAAATTCTTAATAACAAAATCTAAAAATGGAAATTTCAATTTTAAGGAAAATAAAGAAACAAACGCTTTGATAAAATGGAATTCTTCAATTTGCTGGATAAACGACGAAAAATTGTAAAATTAAGAAATGCATACTTTATAGAACGAAAGAAAAATAATTTAAAGCATGTAATTAGCTTATTTACATAAAAAATCGACATAAATTTTCCGAACAATCCAATATTAATTTTATACAAATAAATCATTTTAATATGTATACGTTCAATTTTGTGTCAGTAAGATATCAACAGTTCTTCATTTTTAATTAACTCTAAGCATGTATAAATATATTAATACAATTTGTTACACAAATTATTTGCAATTTTCTTACAAAATTTCGTATACCTTATCTAATGAACTAACTTTTATAATTTCTTAGAAACACTCAAATTGTTTTGTCCAATTTAAAAAAATTTGTTCTGTTTTTAAATTAAATACGAGTACACTTCTCTAACCTACTGTACATGGTCCTTTTATATCTTTCCATCTACCCAAGGGTGTCTTAATTAAAATAATGAAAAAGTGGGAAAACTGTCTTGTCCAATGAAAACTAAGAAGTTCGAGGACGTCGTATACTAGGTGTTCACACTCTGCAGTATCGTCAGTATATACATATATACACCAAGTAATGGTAAATTTGCGAGTCGAGGATAATTTAAAAAGGCGGTATGTCCAGGTCGTTCTATTGTTGTCAGACCCTTTAGTCGAAAAAAGTAAAATAAAAGGAAAAAGTAAAATGCATTAATTGCTGTTGAGCAGGAGATGCCAAGCACTTGAAAACTAATTAGTAAACTTGGAACTAATAATTTATAATGGAATTATTAATATCATCATAAATTATTCAGATAAGAAAGATCCTGCTGTATTAATAAAAGCTTGATTTCTAAAAGTTGCCAAAAGTAAAGGCGTAAAAGTAAAAAAAAAAATAGATAAAGGTAAAATATTTTTTTTAAATAAAACTTATGTAACGAAAGAACTAATATATAGGACAATTTCAAAAAAGAGAGCTTTAGCAATATACATTCGAGAATGTGTTAGAAAATCATCTCTTTATGGAGATCAGGGATATCAGTGATGTATTTTCAAGGGACAATGCAAGTCTAATAAGTGCAAATGTAAAAAGTCTGGCAAACTTTGTAATTCTAAATGTCACAACAGTCTAATATGTCTAAATAAGTAAACTTAAAATATTTCATAATTTGTAGTAGTAGCAATAAACGTTATTTGGAAAAATGCTTTTTTCTCTAGAATATGAGTTAATTTGTTTTTAATATATAACTGTTTTGTATAAGTTCTAATAATAAAATTATTTTCTCTATTTAGGTCTTTCATTTGACAAGACAAGTCAGTCCCTTATTCAAATTTCGTTCAGGTTACATCCAAGTGCCTTAAAATAACCATTTATTGGAATTTTTAATTGTAAATTATGAAATATTGTTATTTGCAGTTTCTCGTGACATAGTGATTAACGAAAAACTATCCTTCTAACTAGTAACTAACTGTGCTGTATTCTACTAGCTCAATCAGTCAGATATTTATCACATTCGCCATTACGAGTTGGGAATTATATATAAACTCGCCGGTTAATTTGATAAATATACAAGAATTCGTCACATTTACCAAATTTAGTGGTGATTATATATAATAACCAGTAATTATATATAATTACTGGATTAATCACATTTACCGTAACATATACATCATTGCTAGTAGATTCTGTTAATTCTTCGTTGAAATTACCTACGTTTACGTTTAGATTAAATTTAATTGTAATTAAATTGAAAAGGAACAGCGTAATAAACGTAGTGCAACTTCACTTTGATATTAACTTTAGATGAAAACATTTTGTACATTTCGAACAAATATCGGGGACGTTAACTGCGTTTCGTGAACTAAACAGCAATTCAGTACGGTCGATTTGCACAATATCACGCGAACTTCGTTACGCGGCCACCCCACAGCAGAACGTGGAATTTATCGTGGCAAAATTCTGCGAGATTGATATCAAGCTAATGTGATTTCAAACAAAATTTACCGCGTAGTATACACTTCCCCTTTCTCTTTTTTTAAATAGTATATCACATAACAAACGATAACTATGTTTTGATACATATATAGATGAAATGAACAGTTCAAAATTAAATTTACCCATCATCGATCGGTCAAATAACGGTTTTCAAATTTATTTTACAAATTAATTATAAATTTATTATACAATTGTCTTTTTTTTACGTATAACTACAATTCTTTTTTTTTTTTTTTTGTTAACCCTTAAGTTGTATAAACTGCCGTTTCCTGACGTTTCCCTCATTTAGATTAACCCATTTCTTACCAACGTTGCGTATACACAACAGTAAATCTATCTAACCAGAAAATTAAAAAAAAGTTAGAAAATATAAGAAAATAAGTCCTATGATACTCGTTGGCTTTGATTAATCATAAATTTTTCAAGAAATATATGAGAATTCATAAGAATTATGCGATTTCATAAAACACTAATAACTCTGCTTTCCCAAAATAAATTCATTGGACAAAAAATAGTAGATTCGAGTAATATTCAGAAAATGATAAAACAAATAGCAAAAATAGCAATGTAACTGTAACAGCCGAAGAAAGATTTGAAGAACAAACTCGGGAATCGAACCCATCACTACCGGACTGACATGCCGGAGATCTATATCTCTTATTTCCTCGCTGTAGTGTGTCCCATGTAACTATGTGTCATAAATTTTTCAAGAAATATATGAGAATTCATAAGAATTATGCGATTTCATGAAACACTAATAACTCTGCTTTCCCAAAATAAATTCATTGGACAAAAAATAGCAGATTCGAGTAATATTCAGAAAATGATAAAACAAATAGCAAAAATAGCAATGTAACTGTAACAGCCGAAGAAAGATTTGAAGAACAAACTCGGGAATCGAACCCATCACTACCGGACTGACATGCCGGAGATCTATATCTCTTATTTCCTCGCTGTAGTGTGTCCCATGTAACTATGTGTCATAAATTTTTCAAGAAATATATGAGAATTCATAAGAATTATGCGATTTCATGAAACACTAATAACTCTGCTTTCCCAAAATAAATTCATTGGACAAAAAATAGCAGATTCGAGTAAATTCAGAAAATGATAACACAAATAGCAAGAATAGCAATGTAACTGTAACAGCCGAAGAAAGATTTGAAGAACAAACTCGGGAATCGAACCCATCACTACCGGACTGACATGCCGGAGATCTATACCTCTTATTTCCTCGCTGTAGTGTGTCCTATGTAACGAAAAAACTACTGATATGTAATACAATACGTTCTCTAAGATTGTGAGAATAATTTCTATCGGTGAAGAATTTTTAATGGAGAAAGAACAAAATTTCTGAAATGTTGCATATACGAAACTAACGCTCTAACAAAGAAAAGTTAATTATTATGCCTTTGTAAGATCTTACAGCAAAGTAATCGCAATAGAGGTAATTTTCAAAAATGGTAAGATTATCTCTTTATATTTTCTTTCGAACTCATGTCAATAGAAATCTAACACCAAAAAAGGACATCATTATACCATTGCAGGGAACATGATACTGGTTTATGTATAAATAATTATATTAAACACCATAATCGTTTTGAAACTGAATTATTAATTTTTGTTTTAATCTGTTTTTATAAATTAAAAAATTTTAAGTTCCTTTCAACTCTGATTTTGTAAATTAAAGTAAGAAATAAGTTTAATCGTAATATCGACAAAGTTAGTAAAATAATGAAATAAAGTAAAATACTTTTACCATATTTTGCACCTCGCATTGAATGTTCACAACGAATTAAATAATTTATAAACACAAGTAGACGTAGCATAGATTTTAAAATATCATTTCCTGTTCGTATGGAAAGAAAATCACGACTCGGTCTCCATTGTTGAGAGGTTAAAGGGAGATCATTGATGATGGTGGCTTATCATGTTGTCAACGATAATCAAGAGCTTGTCTCATTAAATCCAACCTTCTCCCATCCCTTTCCTTGGAATATGGTTTAACAACGTCGTCCTTGGTCATTCTAAATTAAATTGCACCCTTAAGGCAACGTTTGAAACATACAACGAATATTTCCATGAAATACCTAATTAAATCATTTTGTAATAAAATTCGTACAATTACGGAATTCACGATAATTTTCATAGTTATTGGAATTTAATCGAAACCAGGTAACAGTTGCTATATAAACAACGAATTTACGTAGTGATTTTTCTTTAATTTTCGTTCTAACCCTTTTTAACCCTTAGACGATCCTTGGGTCTTTTCTGACCCATTACATCCTTATTTATTCACTTGAGAACGCAATTATGGACGAAACTATAATAAAATTTATATTAATATAAAATGTCTCTCAACAAGAGCTTCCGGAAGTTGCTTGTAAATAAAATATGTTTATATTCAAAGAATTAGTAGTGAAAAGACCATTAGTGACGGATTATTAGTCTATAAGAATTGTAACATTAAGTGTTGTAAAATAAAAGTGATTTTTTTTTAAAAACCAAAATTTTTCATCTTTGCCTGTGACAATATTCTTCCTATTCACCGGATCTGACTCCATCCGACTATTTCCTGTTTCCAAAACTGAAATTAGCCATGAAAAGAGCTCGTTTTGAAGATTTGGAAGCAATCAAAGGTAAAGTGACAATAATTTTGAAAGATGTTCCAAGTGACGAATTTTTCAAATGTTTCTGGCGACTGTATGAACCTAATCAAGAGTGTTATCGACAGAGGAAACTATGTAGAAAATTAAAAAATAAAATTATGTCTAATTGTAAAACTTTTTAGTAGAATGCACAAGTCAGGGAACTTTTTTAATGTACTGTATAAATACAATACCACATTGTTGGTATTGGTTTTAGCTATATGTCAATCATCTACTGTCCTACACAAAATCGAAAATTATTTCACGCTAGCGTTGTCAGCCGCTTCGCAGTGACCGGATATTAATCTGGCCCAACCTATAATCCATTGATTTTTCTTTTGTTCTTGTTTTTTTCTATATATCAAAAATGATTGTCACCAATGAGTTCAGTTTAGGTTCGAGCTATAAAAAAATGTGACCTGCTGCGCTAAAATGTGTAATCGTATCGTAATTTTGATAAATATGGAAATGAAATACAATTTGACAGTAACTCGATAGTATAATACTTTAGTTTCGCAAAGTATTTTATGTCAAGAATAGAAATAAGAAACGTGGCAAAGAAAATTGTGAAGAATAATAAAACACTGTAAAATTTGATATAATTGTAGTGTTCTGTTTTTTTTCTCTTATGTATTATCGAACCAAAATCTAATTGAGATGTTTTAAGAAAAACAATTTAATATAACTAATGTTAGAAAAAGCTAATTAAACTTGTAAGGATTAAAGTAACCATACGATGATTCTCGAGATAAAATAATTCGAAATGATGTAAGTTCCAGAGTGAAACGTTGAATTTAAATTTGTCTATGATATCCGGACATATCTTATTTTTAATAAAGGAAAAACAGTGCAATTAAAAGTGAGAATAATCTCTCAATAAATCAACTACTGTATTCCGAACCAATGACGAGTATTGGCGAACCAATGACGAGTTAATTCGTCTTCCATGGTTAACAGATTAATATTTCATAATAACAGAAACGTTTACTAGTCATAACATTCACTTGTTCAAAATCGAATTAGAATCCTTAGAAATTTAATATTGTGAATATTGAAAGGCGACAGGAAAGCCAATTTGCTATCATATTCTTTGAATAACGAAACCGTATAGACGATTACCTTCGGAAACTCGTTTAAACCACGTGAACTTTTAAAGTTTCTATAATTTTACCAGCTAACCTCGTGCAATAGTTCAACCAGCGGGTTTCATTACACGAATCACAACGAACTCAAAAGGAAAATGAACAAACAAAACGCAATCCAATCAAACGAAACAATTCTAATTTCATCAACTTTGAATTATGATAGTTCGTTTCTTTCTCTTGTATTCTTAAGATTACCGTTTCCCGGGTTTCTTAATATTTCTCGTTCCTCGAGAAATGAGAAATCAGATTATAGTTCTCGAGAATTCTTGAGAAATTGAAAAATTATTGCAGGTTTTACATTTATTCACAAATTAATCCTTTGGTAAATTGTATTCACCTTTCTTGCACTTTAGATTAACTCTTTCACAGGTCTCATTCACCCTTTTTACAAATCAAATTCACCTTTTTGTAAATCAAACTCAAATTTTTCTACAAATTCGTTTTCTTAACACACTGTCAAACGTGCGCATTTTCCGCGAACTTAGAAATTCAACGCTGAAAAATAGATAGTTCGTAAAACCGTTCCTCTGTATTAGTCTCACTTTTAAGGATGATTTCTATTAGGTTGTCCGGAAAATTCATGCCAATTTTCGATAGCTTGTGCTTGAATATATTACAACATATAAAATTATATATAAAAATATGAAGTTCTCATATATTCTAAGAGATTATTGTTTCACGTGTTTTTTGAAAGTTTATTCGTTGCAATTATTAGTTTCTTCTCTATATTATATTGTCTTGAAGATGGAAGAAAATAGAGTACGTTTTTAATATTGAATATTTTTCTTTCAGTGAAAAGGGAAAAGTACTGGTAAAACATCAAATAAGATATACAATGTTTAAACAGGCAGTATCCTATCAGAAAAAATGATTCGCAAACAATTAACAAAATCTAAAAATGGAAATTTCGATCTTGAAGAAAATAAAACAACAAAGTTTTTGGTAAAATGGAATTTTTCTACTGCTGGAAAGACGATGAAAAATTATAGAATTAAAAAATACATACTTTATAGAACAAAAAATATTAACTTTCACTTCTATTACCCTCAATTTTTAGGATAATTTTCATATCTTCTTAAAAATACAAAGGAATTCTATTCTACTGTCGTAGGTTGTAAATAATTGCCTGAAATTTGATGTACAAAATGAAAAATTGAAACACATTGTTCTACAGTTTTCGTTAAATTTCGTTTTATTCTCTAATTAACTAATTTCACTGTTAAAGACGATGGAAAGACGATGAAAAATTATAGAATTAAGAAATACATACTTTATAGAACAAAAAATATTACCTTTCACTTCTATTACCCTCAATTTTTAGGATAATTTTCATATCTTCTTAAAAATACAAAGGAATTCTATTCTACTGTCGTAGGTTGTAAATAATTGCTTGAAATTTGATGTACAAAATGAAAAATTGAAACACATTGTTCTACAGTTTTCGTTAAATTTCGTTTTATTCTCTAATTAACTAATTTCACTGTTAAAGATAGTGGGAAACGGCTCGAAGGATGTGTAACGATTTGACAAAGCGTTTTCCGATTTGTCGAGACACTTGAAGACAAAGTTCCTTCTTTCCACGAGTAGAGAGACACATTTCGCATTCTCCATGCGTGTTTCTCCCTCTATTGCATACAATTTCCTACGTTTTACGTATTCCTATCCTTCCATTTCACTGCAATGCCGATATTTTCTCTGTTTAAGGAATCGTTTAAACAACGCGTCTATCGTAAATCGATTGAACGTTCCTCTAAACCTGAACACGGACATTAGAGCAGTGAATTATAGTACTGAGT
Organism: Anthophora plumipes; assembly: GCA_951804975.1. Lineage (NCBI taxonomy): Eukaryota > Metazoa > Arthropoda > Insecta > Hymenoptera > Apidae > Anthophora > Anthophora plumipes. The sequence goes on along the minus strand of OX638123.1, from coordinate 11,143,679 downwards.
GTAGGGATCAACTTCGACGTGGGGAAAAATGCAATTCTGTCGATGGTACGCGAGAAACAACGATTTCATTCATATTTCAGAACGACGTGTAGTGACATGATACAGATACTATTAATGATGTTCGATCAATTCAATATCGAAGTATTGGATGAGAAATATCGATGTGGACAGAAGTTTCGGGTACTTGATGTGTTCAACCGAATAACATCATTACAAGATGTAAAAGGCGACTGTTCCTATTTTCTTCGTAATTCCATCCACTTGCAATTTTCTCAAAAAATTGTTTACACATCACACTAGTAAACTAATCCTTCTAACTTTAAAAAAATACTAAAATCGTTTCGTCCAATTGAAAAAAAAGAATTATTCTATTTTAAATAGGTTTTAAATACTTTCGCGAGCTGCTGTATGTATTACACATTCCTGGATCTTCCATCGTTATTAAATCAAGGTAACAACAGTGATATTAACGTCAAACTTTTTTTTCCAAATCCAAGAAAAATGGTTACAAATTGTATCCAATAACTCGCCGGTGCGTTTCCGTAAAATGTATTAATCACAGCCAGAGGAATGTCATGTGTTATCACCTGATGTGACTCGTGCTCGTCCCGAGGATACGTGTATCATGATTTATTCTCGTTACTTGCTCCACCCCCGCGAGCTAACCGAGAAAATATCGACGAAATTGCTCGACGAATGTTTCCACCTGTATATAACACATGTGCTTGCGTAATTACCGGTGACCTACTAGGCCAAATCTTCATGCTCAAACAAACATTTCGAACCATGTGACCGATAATGTTCTATACAAATGACACAAAACTTTGAAAAGTTTGATACCCTCTCTACGCTAAAATTAACCTTTACCGTTGATTAAATCAATCTTTCCACGCAGATTTGTTCCTTCTACAAAACTGTTTCCTACTTTTCTTCCATGTTTCAATATTTACATTAGTAAATGTTTTTAACCCTTCAACTACGGGTACTTTTAGCACAGCCGATTGCTCTAAACGCAAGAAAATATTTTACTATTATAATTATAATTACTTTATAAATTACAAATAAGTATACAAAGTAAGAATGTTCCTCTGTGAGCTTGAGAAAGCAGCTCCCAATAAAAATAGAATCATTTCCATCAATGGTTCTGAAGGTGGCTAGCAATTTGCACAAGGACAACATATTGCTAGCACGTTTATGACACGCAAGCTAGTACAGTTGTTTTTGAAAATCACTGTTTTTTTAAGCTTCTAAATTGTACATTTCCTCATTTTTTTCCTATGACCTCAACAGTCAATTCAATGGGTCATAAACGTGAATTTCCAAAGAGTCTCGAGAGTGGATCCAGACAACCACAGGTCTAGGCGTGGTGGAAATTCCACCACGTGCCAAACACTTGAAGATCCACTGTTACCATTTCCACACAGCACTTCCTAGTCTGCATGAACCACGCTAAGGGCTCACGGAATAGGTTAGTGTTAAAATACTAATTGTTTCATTGGCTCAAATCATCAACAATCAGGTAAACTTTCTCCCCGAAGTTTTACGTCTTGGAAACTTCTAAGGGAATCAGTTGGAACCAATCTGGAAATAGTAGTTCGTTAAGAAGAACTACTTCTTCAAGACTCTTAGTTCACGGGTAATTGAAATTGTATTTTTAAGTGAACTGAACTGAAAAAATGTATGTAATATGATGAAAATATAATAAATACATAGACAAAGTTTTAATATAATTAATATTATATTTTTGTTTATAGAAAATCGTAAAGTATCGATATTTTTGATCAAGAAAAAAGAAATTCCCCTCTTAAGAGGTTAAACTAATCTTGAAATTACTGACAAATTTATTTTATTGTAAATTTTACTTCTCTATTGCTGTCTGAAAACCGGCGAACCTAATTAGAGGTTTCGAATGTGTTAAATAAATTGTTTGCATGTATTAAATATCTTTAAAGCGATTGGACTATTTAAGATTACTTAATTAAACCATTAATGTTCCTTGTCGTTTGAACTAAACTAAATATTATTTTTATTTTATTATATTTATTTTAAAATAGATATTATTCCTGTCTCATCTGAAAATTCTTTAACGATTATCAAACTATCATTTTATATGAACATGTAAGTAAAATTTGCACACTTTTACAGAATATTCTGTTTTACTAATTGAATTTATACTAATGGAAATAAGATTTTCTTTATATTTAATGAGACATGAAAATAATTGCTTCACGTATTAATTTTGGAAATGTTAATTAACTAAATTCCGTATTGGGCGAGAAAATGGCGCGGAAGGTTTACATTTCATTGGCAAACTGTGTATCTTGCAGATTACAAAACAAAGATTTTACATTCTGTAATTTAAGAGGTACGTGCACGATGCACGCTATGCGTCGATAAAATGCACGGAATTTATTACAAAGCGGATGGAATTTCTGCTGGATAATAAAGACTCGAGTAATTTTCTGTTTTAATATGTTACAGTGAGTACAATTTCACTACTTTATTGCTACACCTAATTTCCAACGAAGTATTTGTTAGTGATTAGTCGACTCTCTGTTTATTAAACTAATAATTACAAATTATGTACAGTAAACTGCAAAAGTGTTCATACACCTATACAAATCATAAATAAGTACTAATATAAACTGTTTGTATTAATAAAAACTTGTTAAGTTGCTTGTGAAACTACATTTATTCTTAATATATTTATTAGTTATTACTAATAGCCAAATACAAAAGCTACAGTGATACAATATTATGATTTATTTTCAAAGAACAGGACAGAAACGCAAGGCAAAAGTAATTCAAATAATAATGTATTTGCAAAATTAAAATATGAAAACTGTTATATGATGAATTTTAATATTTTGTAGTTAGAAGATTGAAAGCAGTTATCAAAGCTAAAGATCTAAGTATTGACTTTGTTAACTTCGTGATGTATCTTTAAATATTAAATGTTATTAAATATGATTTTATTTATCGTTTCAATAATATTTATAACTTAAGTAAAGAATAAATAACAAGCAATATTGAAGTTAATCCTTTCAAGATTTACGTAAATAAATAAATAAATATAATATATATAGATAAAATAAATAAATATGCTAAAATTTAATTATTTCATATATTATACCAATAATAATTGTAAATTAAGTAAAGAATGAGTAACAAACAACATTGAAGTTAATCTTTTCAATATTTACATAAATATTTATATAGTTTGTATATAAAAAAAGTAAATATGCTAAAATTTAATTATTTCATATATTATTCTAATAATAATTATAAATTAAGTAAAGAACGAATAACAACCAACGTTAAAATTAATCCATTCAAGATTATATGTAAATAAATAAATAAATATATATAAAAAGCAAATAAACAAGCAACATTGAAGTTAAACCTCTCGAAACCACTTTTTTAACTGTTTCAAACTTCAATTATGGTAAATATATGGGAAACGAAATCCATACATCACGAAAATTGACTTTTTTCTATCCCAAACAAACCACCCCTAAGTACCTTACGTTGTAAACCGTTTTCAAAATCACAACCGTAAATATCCGATATACGCTTTTATCTTCGCAAACGCCTGAGGCGACGGTTTTCATGCAAGACACATTTCTTAGCTTATCAAATATAAACTGCCAGTAATGTTTTCGAAGAGAAAAAAATGAACTGAAAGGTAGGGTACCGGTCATGGATCACGTTATAGCAAGGGCGGGATAGCACGTTCAATGGTTGCTCGGTCGTGCGAAAATTTCGCAAAGAAAAAGCACGACGAAAAGCAGTCGCACAGATGATCCAGCAAAAGCGTGACCTTTCGTTATCGTTTGTTTCCTGGAACGCCATTGACAAGCTACTGAATTCGTGGAATAAGAGAATCAAGTGTTCTCAACTTTATATACGAAATACTCCGTAAGCGATAATCGATATCAACCTCAGATTTAAATACTATTTCACATTTAATTCGTGTCATTTAGTGGAACAAAAAATGCCACGTGTTAGTTCTGTACCAAATAAAAACAGTAATTACAGAATGATTAAAGTTTAGAAAAAAGTATTTGATGCAAAATATTGTAAAATAACGAATAGATATATTTTTGCTGGTATTTACTGTTAAATTTAGTAAAAATATAATTCGTGTTATTTTCCTTTATTATTTTGTGGAAAAAAATACCACGTGTTAGTTCTGTAGCAAATCAAAATAGTAATTATGGAATTATTAAAGACCAGATAGAATTATTTAATCTAGAGTATTGTAACGTAACGAATGGATACATTTTTGCTGGTATTTACTGCTAAATTTGGCGAAGAAATAATTCATGTCATTCTCCTCTATTGTTTTGTGGAAAAAAGCGCTATATGTTAGTTTTGTATCAAATAAAAATAGTAATTACAGAATGATTAAAGTTTAGAAAAAAGTATTTGATGCAAAATATTGTAAAATAACGAATAGATATATTTTTGCTGGTATTTACTGGTAAATTTAATAAAAATACAATTCGTGTTATTTTTCTTTATTATTTTGTGGAAAAAAAATGCCACGCGTTAGTTCTGCAGCAAATCAAAACAATAATTATAGATTTGTTAAAGTTTAGGAAAAAGTATTTAACCTGAAATATTGCTACACAACGAATACATACATTTTTGCTGATATTTGCTGCTAAATTTTTATTCTACCGAAAATAATAGCTTCTATATTCCATATCTAGCACTGAAACGAAAGGAATATTTGGGACAACCTAATAGTATCTTCAAGTAGGTTTGCTACCAGATGATTAGGGTGTTCTGTTAACCTGTCCTTGTATTTGCTATAGTATGTTTTTATTTCTTCTTTAACTCGGGGAATATTTAAATCTTTCTTAATGATATCATTTGTAACAAATCAAGGAGCATTTACTAAGTTCCTCAGAGTTTTCGATTGGAATCTTTCAATTATTTCGATGTTAGAAGTTGATAATAGATCCCCAAAGCTGTATTCCATACGTCCACATAGTCTTAAGAATACTTTTATAGATAAGTAATTTATTTTCAAGCGTTAGCTTTGATTTATTTCCTATCATCCAGTACATATTCCTTAGTTTAAGATTTAGTCGTTTTTGTTTGGTCCATGTGTGTTTTGTCCAAATTAAACGCCGATCTAGATGCATTCCCAAATATTTTACTTCTTTGCTTTAGCTATGTTACATAGAATGATAAATTCCACGTTTAATCAATCGGTGAAACAGCAAAAGTGTTACAGTAAGACAATTGTAGAGAGCGTATATTTACGTCTATAGTATACATTAATTGTCTGGTGAGGGCGTATATATACGCCTTTCGTAGTCAAAGGGTTAAGCAAATCTTCTAACGTAACGGGTCTAAAAAATCGAATTTTTGTTTTAGATATTGCAATAAAAGTGAACATTGTAGAGAGTGTATATTTATGTACATCTGTAGTATACATTATTTGTCTTGTGACAGCGTATATATACGCCTTTCGTAGTCAAAGGGTTAAGCAAATCTTCTAACGTAACAGGTCTAAAAAATCGAATTTTTTTTTTTTTATATTGCAATAAAAGTGAACATTTTCTAAAATGCAACGTCACAAGTTTCAGTCAATTTTAGATGGAGATTTAAAACGAATCATTTTGATTAGTTTGGTAGTTGCAATGTTAAGCTTTCTTTCATCCGCCATTGTATGTAAGAGCGAAGTGATAGAGAAAGTATTAACAACTGGAAAACTAACGATTCAATGTATTTATATGTGTAATTCAAGCATGATAGTCTAATTATTATTTCAATTTCGGTGTACGTGACACACTGTAACGTTTTCTTTCAATGTTTCCAAATGTACAATTCGACTCTACTATTAGCACGAAGGACCCTCTTTCCTGAAACGGAAATTAATGATCGACGATAGAGGTAAACACTATACCAACGAAGAATATTCTCATCACAAATCACACGTAAGTCTGAATATCGATAAACTTTGTACGTCTTACTGTTTCTTGTGCCTCGAGTATGAAATGTTCCTGCAAATAGCGTGCTACGAAATTCTCGTGAATTCAAACATTTGAATATATTCAAAAACTACAATAGGAACTCAATTCATTTTAAAAATCATAAAATTTAAAAAAAAATATGGAAAAACAAAGTTTCGATTTTTGCAAGCAGTCGTAATGGTTTTTTCCCCTTAAACAAATTGTTTTAGTTTTACGTTAAACTTGACAAACAAAGCTAAGACTTGTTGACAAATTCTTCTACGCTTTATATTTAGGAAATATAATACTTTAGAGTTAATTTAGGATACTTTATTTTTAGGAAAAATTCTTTATCCAGCGCAAGTTTCCCATACAATTATTTTGTAGCAAATAATCTTCCTGATACCTGCTGCACATTATGGGATTATCATTTAGTTTTGTGTTTTGATATTAACAATTTTGTTGCAAATAATTGGAAATGCAGTATTTATACTTTATACCACGTGTTCTACATCGAACTATTACCAAACGATCATTCTTCTTATTTGCAAATACTGTTCATAAAAGAAAACTGATTTTACCATTTCTCTTGATGATTTTTTGAATAAATATTATTAATATGATTTTCACTAAATATTGAAATAGAATTAGAATTAATTCATTCTCAATTTCTTTCGTAATATGTCCCTTTTTGAATTTTGTAAATATCATTCTTACTTTTTCTCTCAAACCTTACTAAATTGCATTGGATTCTTCGGTGAAAAACCAAAAATATCGGAAGAACACGTTTTTTCGTTTATAATTGCACGAAAACGACGATTTTCGCGATTCTGTGACACGAAAACAGCGATTTCGGGGATTTTCTATGCGAAAAATGTAAGATCGAGGCTTCAAACGACATGGAAAACCGTGATTTCGCTTCGAATCTCGATTGCCACTAAAAGAGTTTAATAAAAATCAGAAGAAGCTAAAATATAGCTTCTTCTGATTGCTCTAAATGTAAATAATTTCAAACAAGAAAAAGTTACCACCAAAATATAAAGCATTATGCATAAGAAAGGGAAATACGTGTACCTATTTATTTGCAAAATGAAAGAGAAATAGATGATACTACGAGATAAAAAAAGGAAGATAAAGGTACTTCACCGATGGAATTTTAAAGTTTCGAGATAAGTTCGCGAGAAGAAATTACGTTCTACACAAATTTTCGGCGTGAAATTAAGAAGCTCGCCGCGATTCTGATCAGTTTTCCTGCTCCAGAGGAGCGAACAAAGCTTGACGTTAAATGAAATTGAGGGCTACTCCTCGTTCACAAAGTAGAAAACAATAGAACGATTGACATATCGAGCACCGTCTAAGAAATCAATTGCACTTTACCAATTTGTGAAAGAAAATATTGTCGAAACTTAATGAAAAATACTAATTCTTTTTGCATTCGAAGATTTTGTGAACCAAATATCTCCTTGTACATTTAGAAAATTCTGTTACATGGTGTAAAAACTGAATCTTTGTATTTTTGTTATTATAAATAAATTATTATTGATTTAGAAACTAGAAAAATTGTTCAAGTATACCTGTTACTATCAAAAATATGTTAATTCTGTTTTTTTCTTTATTATCGTGCATTTTAAACGATAATAAAAAATAGTTTGTACAAGAAATCGGTTTTGATTCAGTTATGCTCCTCGCTGTATATAAATCTCGTAGAATCTCGTTTAATATCGTTAAAAATGGAAGCAGATAACTGACGACGAACCAATAAATCAATTTTTCTTTATAGTTTCTATGGTTGAAAGTTTACGATCGATTTTGCAACGTTTAAAATTGTAAATTGAAAATTTTCTGTATTCTTAAGAATGGATTTTTTAATATACAGATTTCAACTTCGTGCCTATTGATTCTCTTCTACTTCTTGCATTTAACATTTTCTTCTCAAACTATCGATGAATAATGTATGTCAAATGAATTCAAACTTTTGTTGAAATGTCGATATCTTTGAACGTGTCTCATAGTAACATTTTATTTATAACTTCTTCGATTTTTAAATAATAAAGCAGATATATCAGGTATTGTCTGATACAAATTACTTCATGTAATAGAGTAAATTATAATAATACGTGTATTGTTGTTCATAAACAAAATATAACAACTAACTGTGGATTTCTATGCATTTAAAGATGCAAATTTGCGCAGAATGCGTGTAATATGAAAAGATATAGAAAATATCAAAATTATAGTGAATTTTATAATATCTGATAGGTGAAATAATTTTGTACCAAAATTCTAAATTTGTTTATTAGAATATATTCTCAAAAATAGGAATTTGCGTAAAAATTCGGAAAGTAACAGTAAAACCTGATGATTTTTCTGTAACAAATCTTCGTAAAATATTTTTAAATACTTTATATTCGAGTATTTCGAACTTTCCACCAAATTAGCTAATTTTAGTAAAATTTTCATTTAAGAATCTTTTTTGTTTTTTTAATAAAAGAATCTTTCGACGATCTTTTCGGAAGAAAATAAATTATAACATCGTTAGATAATTTTATGGGCAGATTTTCGTCGTACTTATCCATCATTTTGTAATTCTTAAAACGTGCCACAGATTGCGCAGGCCAGATCATCAGAATTCTCTATAAAATCCTTCAGCAAGCGAACGATAATTTCTACGGCTTTTTAAGAAAATGATATTCTGAATATTCAACGAACTGTTCTGAATATATAATGTCAATGATGAAATATGGTTATCGAGTATTCTAATCTCGAATGAAAATCAATCTGTCCAACTGAAAAATTTGAACAATCGTTAATTGTCATATTTTCGTGTAATATTTGAAGTTTGAATAAAATTGTGTAATTTTAAATCCTTTCAGTCCTTCTATCCAACTGTTTAATTGATATTAGAATACACAGACACAGTTATTCATAAAATTGAGCATATACGTACTGCAAAAGTCTTATTTGTTCGATTAGCAAAATTAACAGACAATTTTTTCACAAATTACATTTTTGTGTGCACAATGCAAGATACTAATAAATAATTAACAATCGAAAAAGAGCTTAAACAATATATTTATCTAAGAAACTGTATAATATGAATATAATATGATAAATATTGAAACAAATATAAATCGATAATTATAATTCAATATACGAATGTATAATTAATAATTTAAAAAATGTGATTATAATTATTATAATTTAAAAAATAATTAAAATTGCAATTGAAGAATATAGAAAATATATAAATTCTGTAAATATTAAAACAAATAAAGTCGATAATTAAAATTTAATATATAAATGCATAATTAATGATTAAAAAGTTGAATTATAAGAAAAATAATTCAGAAAAGAATTATAACTACAATTGAATAAATTAAAAAATTTATAATTTCGGTAAATATTAAATATCGTTAGGTAACTATACTAAAGCTAGATAATTAATATACTTGAATTAATAATCTATTATACTTAATATCGCCGGTAATAATAACACTACCGTTCACAGTAATAATATTAATATCAACAATACTATTAAATTTAATAATAGTACTCGCGTCGAATATTAATATTTTATTTCAAAAACATGAAAAATCCTAAATAAATGAAATATTTCTTGCTAATGCACTTTTTAAGTCTGAAACGATTACGAAGTATTAAATTTTAACGAAAATACATCCTATATATATTATTTTAAAAATAACTATAAAAATATTAGGCTTATTATCAAATTTTACGCTTGTACACTATACTCGTGTGAAATTGTAATATTGTACTTTAGAAAGACGAAGAATTCTAAATAAATGAAATATTTCTTGCTAATACACTTTTTAATTCTGAAACGATTACGAAGTATTAAATTTTAACGAAGATATATACTACAAATATTACTTTAAAAATAATTACAAAAATATTAGGCTTATTATCAAATTTTACGCTTGTACACTATACCCGTGTCAAATTGTAATATTGTACTTTAGAAAGACGAAGAATTCTAAATAAATGAAATATTTCTTACTAATACACTTTTTAATTCTGAAACGATTACGAAGTATTAAATTTTAACGAAGATATATACTACAAATATTACTTTAAAAATAATTATAAAAATATTGGGTAGATTGTAAAATTTCGCGCTTGTTTATGGTTCACTGTCTGAAAGGATTCCCGGATATAGGTTCAACGAAAAATTGAAAATTGTGAAATTGATCGCCTGGAAAAAGATGGGAAGTAATACGTAGGTGATGAGTCGGAACAAAACTGTCAATTTTCAATAGCAATGCTTAATTATTATCAGAATGCACGGTTCGATATCTATCTCGTATTTCGAGCTTTAATCCGTTTGATCAGGCGATTCCCTTTGTGTCAAAAATCGGACCGCTTTTTAAAAGCGCTAATACCCGCACGATCGAATTCCCAGATAGATCCTTGAAATTTCTAATCAGCTCTGGCGACCTTTCAGAAACTTCTATTACTTTATGCACCTTATAATTTTTAATATTCATGGACTAATGCGAACGATATATAGAAGTATACGAACATGTTTTATGAAATATGGAAAAAGAATCAACGGAACGGAAAGAAATGTAATGGTAAAAGATGAAAGAGAAAAATTACTGATATTGCGCACTAAAAAGTTCAAACCGCATGAAGTGGAATAATACTTCATTTAAACTACTTGGTTGGTTGTTTAGTTTTGTTTAGTAAAAAGGAAAACTCATTTTAAAGTATGTCAAATATGATGAAAAAGGAAAATAACTAACATTGTATGTTAAAAAATTCGAAGCCCACGATATTGAATAAAATTGCGCTTAAACTTCTTTAAAATTGTCCAGTTGTATATAAACTGCTAAAGATTTGTATAATAAAAAGAAAATCTCGATTTAAAGTGTGTCAAATATAATGAAAAAGAAAAATGAATGATATTGTACGCTAAACAATTCAAAACGCATCAAGTTCAATAAAATTGCATTCAAACTACTTTAAAATTGTTCAATTATATCAAAGTTGTCAAAAATTTGTTCAACAATAAGAAAATCTCGATTTAAAGTGTGTCAAATATAATGAAAAAGAAAAATTAACGATATTATACGCTAAACAATTCAAAACGCATCAAGTTCAATAAAATTGCACTCAAACTACTTTAAAATTGTTCGATTATATCAAAGCTGTCAAAAATTTGTTAAAAAAATAAAGGAAATCTCAATTTAAAGTATGTCAAATATGATGAAAAAGGAAAACAACTAACATTGTACACTAAACAATTCGAAGCGCATAAAGTTGATTAAAAATGTACTTGAACTGCTTTAGAATTATCTAATCATATCGAAGCTGTCAAAAATTTGTTGTACAAAAAAAAATCTCGATTTAAAATATGTTTAACGTAATGAAAAAGTAAGAGTAATATTCTTTAAATCTTACATAAAGTGTCCTTAAATTTAACAACTGAAGAGTATCAAAATAAATATACATTATACAAATATCAACTGCAAACTTTACTATAGCTATCGTTATAAAATAAAAAAAACTTAGGTTGCATATTTTTTAATTTACACATTTCGTTTCTTGATGCAAAATGAAGCATCTGTCCATAAAAAACATCATACTGTACGATAAAAAGTAATTTCTTTTTTAATCTTACATAAAGTATCCTTAAATTTAACAACTGAAGACTATGAAAATAAATATATATATTACACAGCTATCAACTGCAAATTCTGCTATAGCTATCATTATAAAATAAAATAAAAAAAGTCTTAGACTGCACAATATTTTTGAATTTACACATTTAAACATTTTGTTTCTTGATGAAAAGTGAAGCATCTTTCCATAAAGAACATTATACTGTACGATAAAAAACAAAAATAATTTTTTTTTTAATCTTAAAGTGTACTTAAATTTAACGACTGAAGAGTATCAAAATAAATATGTATTACACAGTTATCAACTGCAAATTTTACTATCGTTATCTTTATAAAATAAGAAAGACTGCACAATATTTTTGAATTAACACATTTCGTTTCTTGATACAAAGTGAAGCATCTTTCACGTTCGAATCATCGATCTTTGAAGATTATCATCTTTAGAAGCTTGCTAACAAATACCACGCGTTCCTCTTCGCAAATAAATCTCAACGATAGAAAACACCTATCACCTAAACATTTTTTGAAGCATCTCTCACATCACAGACTTCGTGACGCGCGTGAAACGAAAAGTTTGCCGCGAAACAATGTCGTGTCTTGACAAAAGCGATTCCGGTGGTAACAACGAATAGTTAAAAGATCGGAAACTCACCAGAGGAAGTTGTATCTCGCTGACGACCGTAATGTAGAGCAAAAGGCTGACAAGGTAGCTACTGGTCAGGCCCATATTTCTAAAAACTTTTGTCACAATGTCCTCTCGATACGGTCCTTCAAATCTGAGTACCGGCTGAATGCACGTCCGCTTCCTTATATAGCGTTCATTTCAACCCGCGCAGGCGTTCCAACCCCCATAGAGCACACCTACACCAAATGGTACACGCTGTACAACACAAACCTCCTCTGCTGGTGGACCACGCAATATGCATGGATCCTGTGCTATGTAGACCTCGTCCTTCTTCGATGGACCACTTTGAAGAGAAAGAACGAAGAAAAAAAGAGGAGTCAGACTGACCGAGAGAAAAAGAGAGAGGCGATTTTTAAACAGAACTCGGCTAATATACCCGTGGATTATTGCGTGTCTACAGGAAAACTGAATGACTCGGTTGCTCGTTTTTCCTGCGGGAACTTTATGGCCACTTTCGACTTTCTTCCTTCCCCTTCTTCGTTGGAAGATCGTTAATTTTTCCGTTGAAGAAATAGAGGCTGTTAAGCTACGTCACACTGTCAAGGACACTTTGGTAATTAAATGGAGGACGAAGACCTTTGGTGACGTTATTTAAACCGGTGTGGATAGATGAGTAGAGTAAATTATGGCCATTTTCGACTTTCTTCCTTTCTCTTTTTCTTTCTTCTCCTTTTTCGTTAATAGAAGAAGGATTGTTAATTTTTCCCTTGAAGAAATAGAGGCTGTTAAGTTGCGTCACGCTGCCAAAGACACTTTGGTAATTAAATGGAGGACGAAGACCTTTGGTGACTTTATTTGAAGCAGTATGGATAGACGAATAAAGTATATTATAGCCATTTTCGACTTTCTTCCTTTTTCTTTTCCTTTCTTCTCCTTTTTCGTTGGAAGATCGTTGATATTTTTGCGGAAGAAATAGAGACTGTTAGCTGCATCTCATTATCGAAGACATTTTGGTAATTCAATGAAGGACAAAGACCTTTGGTGACTTTATTTGAAGCAGTATGGATAGACGAATAAAATATATTATAGCCATTTTCGACTTTCTTCCTTTCCCTTTTCCTTTCTTCCCGTTTTTCGTTGGAAGATCCTTAATTCTTCTAATTCTTCTGCTGCAAAAATTGAGACTGTTAGCTGCATCACATTGTCAAGGACACTTTAGTAATTGAATGGAGGTCGAAAACCTTTGGTGACTTTATTTGAAGCAGTATGGATAGATAAATAAACTATATTATAGCCATTTTCGACTTTTTTCCTTTCCCTTTTTCTTTCATCCCCTTCTTTGTTGAAAGAAGAAAGATTGTTAATTTTTCCCTTGAAGAAATAGAGGCTGTTAAGTTGCATCACACTGCCAAAGACACTTTGGCAATTGAATGGAGGACGAAGACCTTTGGTGACTTTATTTGAACTGGTGTGGATTTGTGAATAGAGTAAATCCTTTTATATTATCCCTACTGATCCTCCACTCATATTGTCCCAATGTTATTTCTGCGTATGTTTGCACCTTATTCCTAGAGATTATGTTAGCTTCGTTGAAGTCAGTTAAGGGTGAATTTTTGTAACGTGACTAAGGAGGTACGGAGAGAGTTTAACGAGAGTTTGATGGCTCGATAGTTTGTAATATGGTAAGGTAATTGTTTCTTTACTTATTCGGTATGTTTCTTTAGGACTTTTCCCCCTTAAAAAAGAAAACCGTTATCATAGCTCTGTGTTCCATTGCAAAAATTGTGACAACGAAACAAAACTGACAAATTTCAAACGTGCTCCACAGAAAAACGATTAAATGCTTTGAGATTAAACAAAGCTGCTAAACAAAAGAAGAAATAACTAAATTTAGATTTAAAACGAAGATGTCGCCACTAGAAGCTGGTGTATAGTATCAGTCCAGGAACTTTTTGAATAAACTGTGAACAATATAATATACTTTTTATATTAATTTCTATATTAACCCTTTGTACTCGAAGCTTTTGTGCTGAATTTGAATTTTTCTTAGCTTCTTTTTAACACAATTATTTATGTTTCACCTATGGTTTCGTCGATTAAAATTCGAAAAATCCAATGGTTCTGTTACAATTTACAGCTACTTGTAATTCTATCATTGTTTTCGTAACATCCATCTGAACTCTGTTTTTCCTGTGTGCTGTTAGAATCAGTTTCACTTTTTACTGACACTTCAATCTTCCGTTTTCTTGAACTAATTATATTATTCAAATTTGTTATTTATGTAATTATTGATTTGGTCTTTAAATAATCTAAAATCGAACTTATTATCACTCTTACTAATTCCGTCATTTGGTTCGATTTTTTGGAAAGACAGACTAATGTGTGAAATAATAGTTTCATTTAAACATAGTGCTATATTAGGAAATGCATACATGTGAAACATTTAAAATGTGAAAAGGAAGAATATCTGTTTAAAGAAGAGCTGTTAATCGCTCCTTAATTGTTATTTGAATTTTTGTATCAAATTAAGTGGCGACTGAGAATCGCCTCTCGAGTAGAAAAGGGTTAATATTTGTATTTCTTTGTTTTTTATTATAGTACAATGTATTATGATATAATACTGCTAAAGTATAATGCATTGATGCACACTATAGTTATGTAATTTATACACTTATGTAATTATACATTTTCATTCTTCTCTTATTATTTACATTTTTATTTCTTGTTATTTATGGTATAACTCTGTATATAATAAATGCAGTGTGAATGAATGAAAAAAATTGCAAAGGAATATGAAAATTCGTGAAAAATTCGAGATACGACGACATTGACCTGTGCAAAACTTAGTGGATTGATGTAGCGTACAATAGTGTCGCATTGTTTTAAAAATTGTTGAATATGCTCCTTTCTAAACCTCAACAAATCCTTTTTTTCGTGTTGCTACTTTTTCTTTTTCCTTTTTATTTTTCTAATTTATCTAGCGACAATGTATTAAGAATGTTTGACTGTCAAAAGCAGAAACTTTCTTATGAAGCGAGTTTTTTCATTACAAGTTTTAAAGCATCTTCTGTTCATTTGACGACACTCTCTTTGAAAGTGCAGCCATAATAAGCGGAGTAATTAAATTGCTTATCGCTACCCTTAGTGTCGTATAATAGCCGTTTCATGAGGCAATCGTTTAATTAGAAGAATCACAGATTGATGCAAATATGATACTATATTAAAGGAAGGAAACCACTGTGACTGCTTGCGAGAATACAAACTTTTTTTGTCATATTTTTTTAACGTTCACAATTTCTAGAATGAGCCCTTCGAATCTTCAAGGAAAATTCGCAAAAATGAAGAAATCGCAGAAGTTTTAACGATGCCGCGTACAGTGGTTAAGACTGACTCGTGATTTAAATAATTATAATCACAGAAGTGCATTATTAGAAAACGACATTATAGAAAACAGCAATTATGGAGAACATCTTCTATGGAGATCTGAGCAAGAAAGAATTAAGATGTTTAAGTGGGTTTCCAGTTAAAAAGAAAGTTCAGAAATTTGAACGTTCTATCACAGATAACTTATTACAAAGCTTTAAACGTTTTCTTAAAATTTTTCTCGAGATCAAATTTTGTAATCTGGGCGCATCGATAATTTATGGAATTTTTATTCAATTTGCTTGAAATTTAGGGTGATAATTCCTCATAGGGTTCTCTTCGGCTACACTTACAGAATTTTCGATTGAATAGTTATTTCCTACATAATATTAAAAGAAACGTTGATTTCGTTTTTTTTTACTGATTCTCCAAATTTTGTCCTCAAAGCCACGCTATTTAGTAACAAATTATTTTTTTTGAAAACCTTACGTGCAAATAAATCATACAATTTTTTATTTTTCTTTCACTTTTTCGTACGATTAATCCAAATGGGTGCAATATTTATCCAAATTAAGAGTTTCTTTACTTCTTTCTATTTGCCTCAATCGCAATTTTTACTCTTAATAATAGCAGTAAAATATTAAGTGTCGAAAATGTACTTTTCTCTTCTCCATTTTCTTTCTATTCTTACACGCACAGAATATTAAGAAATTAATTGTTCTATAAACGACGTCTCAAACTATAGATTTTAAAGTTACATTGACACATAACAATATTAACGACAAATGTTAATTACCAAGAGGATTGTTAATACAATATGTCATAAACGGTACAAATTTTCCGAACAACCCAATAATTCGATCTCTCTTACCATTCATTTTTGCATATCGATCTTTAAATCCCCTGAACATACAACGGAACAATTACTTTCATTAACCCTTTCGCTACGAAAGGCGACTATAGTCGCTATCCGTAAAATACCATTCATATACGACAGGCGACCATAATCGCTTGCCATTTTACACGCTCCGCAACTTATTCTGGATTTGCAGTTTCGTTGTTCCAATATTTTTTAAATTTCATTTGTTTCTCACGGGCGATACATTCTAGTAACGATAAAAAAAGCAAATGTTTTTCGAAGAGGTTGATTGATTTTTGTATCGATTTCCATGCAATATGCACAATTTTATCGCGGCGTTTCGTTCACCCCTTCGTAGTGAAAGGGTTAAGTTTACCCGT
The DNA here is from genome assembly GCA_951804975.1 of Anthophora plumipes. Classification (NCBI taxonomy): domain Eukaryota; kingdom Metazoa; phylum Arthropoda; class Insecta; order Hymenoptera; family Apidae; genus Anthophora; species Anthophora plumipes. The sequence goes on along the minus strand of OX638123.1, from coordinate 11,126,844 downwards.
TGAAAGTAAAACTGAAGAATAGAAACATCGCGATTACCTCTATAGACATAGTGATCGATACTTTCAAATTGTGCAATATATTAAAATAAAACTACAGAAAAACTTCTCGGTTATAATAAAAGAAAATTGATCTTCATAATCAAAACCTAATTAACTTTCAAAGCTGAATCCTATTAATTATTTAATTCATACTTGATCAATTTCAATTCTAACGATTCTTTGTATTAGATCAGTGCAAAAGTTCGAGCCTATTTTTAATAGACACTAAATTATTTAATTGCAAAGCACACTTGTTTCATAGCGGATAGAAAGGGCGATATTCAACTGTTATTTCAGACAAAAATCGCGTAAATAGAGTCTGCTCATTTGAAAAAAAGCATATACAAGTTTAAAAAATTAAAATCGCATAGATTAATAAAAAAAAAAAGAAAATAATAATATTTCAGAAAACCAAAATAGATTTTATTCAATGTCAGAATCTGTACTGTAATTCAAAACGTCGTCGAAACTTAAATCGTAGGAGAAGGTGTTAAAAAGAAACCAAAAAAGGTCAGAGTTCTGTAATTAATAAATTGAAGTAAAAATTTGCATCTCTAGTATGTAATAAATTCAACGAAAGTTTATAGAAAAATAAACCTATCTGATGAAAAAAAAAAAAACAGAAAAGTAAATGGTGAGATAAACGTATATACAACATTTTGGATTTCGTGTATCGATTACACGTGCTACGAGAACCAAGATACGGCACGCATATACGACGTCGGAGAGCTGGCATATCGTATTTTGATACAAGTTCCTTTGGGAATACTGAATTTCAAATATAATTGAAAGCGTATCTCTTATTTCGGACCAATAAGTGTAACGGCTCGTATAACGCGCGGCTATTTTTGCCTGAAAATTAATGGGAGATTGCATCTAAAAATGGAAATCTGTTATCTAAAGAAAAAGAAGAATGATGAGAAGCAAAGATTTTCAATTTTGATTAAGAAATTGAAATTTTCGTAACAATTTTACGAATAATTAACTCTTTTAATATCGAACAACACGATATATCGTTTTATTTATGCTAGAATCATGAATTGTAGGAATTAACAAACGAATATGAAAAATAAAGAAATAATTCTAGTATTATTTCCAATAAATAATAACGTTTTTGAACTTTTTTATTCATGTACCAGTTTTTATATTGTATTTAAGAGTAACTGTGAAATGAAATTTGAAAAATGTTTTCTACAAATATCGAAATACTTCAGTCGTTAATTTTTTAGATTGTTCCCTTTCAATTTTCGCAAGTATCATTTAAAATTGAATTATTTTTCTGAATTTGGCTCGGCGATAAAAGAGTTAAAAAATGTGCAATTGAATTTTGATCGCCGAAAATTAAAAAAAAAATAATTAATTGCTAAAAAGCCAACAATTGGCTATTAGTTATTAAATTTACATATAATTCAGTATCAGTCTATTTAAAGTAACTATCAACAATGTGGAAAATTGATCCAGTTTGGAAAAATTTTGGAGCATAAAAAAAAAGTATAAGTTCAGTCATGCTCTACAGAAACTTGAAGAAATATATTTTTATTTAAATATTATAATAAATATTCCTATCCACGAATAATTGAAGTTAAAAAGTGTTTCATTTGCGTAACATTGAACATTTTCTTGCAGTAATATAAAAAAATTAGAAATAAATTAGGTATTAAAATAAAATACACGATTTAGAGAAACAATCGACAGAAAATTTTAGTTAAAAAGAATTTTCGAATAAAACACACATCGATGACTACAAAACTTATTTATTGAACCTTATCAATCTGTATAAAATATCGATTTATTATTACAGGTCACACAACTGTTATTTATTAGGTTACACTGGGCATGTTTACAATCTATTGTGTAATTTGTCGTTCTGCTATTCAGGGATCCAGAAAACCTGTATGATATCGATTGAACTTCAATTAAAAACGTTTATAAATACAGCTAAATAATTATTTTACAAAAAACTGTGAAGCTCTCCTTTGGATGAAATTAAATAAAAAAGTACGGTTCCTTTAATAAATTTCAACAGTGTAGTTTTTATACACGAATAAATAAACACTTTTATCACAAGTGAAATTTTCTAATTTATTTAAATCATAACGATTTAAAAGTTACGTATTACGACACGCAACTCAAGTTTATTTAAGATGAATAGAAGATATATCTTTTATTCCTAATTAACAGTTGAAGTAAACGTCTTCCTCATTCTTTAAATGATAGAAATTTTCAAATTGTCACTTATTGTTAGTGTATAATTTCATTTCAAAAATTTCACGAAACTTATAGAATTAAAAAAAAAAAAAACAAATGGCAAAACAATTGTGCTTCTACATTTGAGAGGAACATACGCCAAAAGAACGTATGCATCTACTTAAATTGCTAAGATGTTGTTAGAGACATATTGAAAAGATGGTTAATCATGAAAGGAAATCGTTTCATTCCTACGCAAATGTTCACTTATAGAGAATTACTGTTACACTTTGTTCGTCATGAAGTTAAACATTTAATCTCCAGAAATGCAGTTAGTTCTTCCTTCGAGGCACTCATACGTTGATCTTAACATGTGCTTATGACGATATCGTTACTATTATCTTGAGAACGTTATAAAAATTGCTTACTTCTAATGTTTAAAGCTTATCGTTTCTTACAATCAATAGTAAAGCAATGGTGTAACCATTTTATCATTGTATATTTATTACTTTTTGTTTCATGTATATATTTTTCTTTGTATACTTCTTTTTCTTCCATTGTTAAAGCGATATGATGGATTTCCCTTTATTTTCCTTTATTTTACTCCATACTTATGCATGCCTTATGTACAAGTTCTTCAAAGTACGCAACATCTCAACTGAAACATATTATTACTCCAAATTAATTTGATACTCGATGCAATTGAAACATCCAATGGCACTAAAAGTGTTCAACAAATTGTTCTGCTTTTTACGCGTATATACAATGAATTGATGAAAGATAATTGTAGCAAATCAACAACCGCATAAAGATTCTAACAAATAAGTGGTAACAGCTTTCGTGTACATAAATTGTCTGATGTTTTGATGTGTCCGTACATGTTTGAAAAACGCGATTTCAAAATTCTAACACGGTTAATAATAAGAGATTCCACAAAATTCGTTACGCAGAATATTCGTTTAATACCAGCAATATGTTCTTTAGTTCAATCTCTGAACTTTGTACATGTTACAAAATTTCAAAAGAACGTACAAACTTAACTGACCTCTAACTTTTGGTCGATTCACAATGGAAAATAGACTGTTTCGACTATTTCGATCTCACTTTTCTCTTACTGTTAACACCGAATCTTAAATAACTGCAAAAGGCTGTGTATGCGATACTTTCTCGCTTTTATGTGAAAAAAAAGGGTCCTACTTAAAGATATATAACAATTTGTGAAATAGTAGTTCATGCAAAAACACTTTAAAACGCGAGTGAGACATTTCCTATATTAAAACTACAAATTTCGAATTCATTTCTTAACATCCTTTCTTTTTTCGTTCTTCAAATAAAACGACAAATTTCGTAAAAACAAATTCTCAAAAATTGGGATTCAGAAACAAGTAACATTCGGTCCTCTACTAAGATATCTGCTGTAAACGAATTAACAATACAGTAACTAATAGATAACGAACTGATTATTAACATTATTTAGTAGTTACTATTATATTCGATATACCCGTGTAATATTTACATTGTATGCTTAAAAAATAATATATGTTACATGTATGATCTGTTTAAGAAGTTTGCGTAAATGAATAAGTTTTAGGAATTAATGTTGTTATTATTAGTTAACTTTAATTGGAATAAAATACTTTGTTTTGGATGCACCAAAAGAAAACTAGTGTTGCTACTGCTACTTATAATAACAAGTCTTCCTTAGGAGAAACAAGCAATGAAATATTTGTTAAACACATATTTATATGTGTACATAATTAAATGTTCTTTTCTCTATGTAAATGAAATTACCATTGGTACAAGGTGAATCAGATAACTCATCTACCTTGAGTAGCTTCTGAATTATGTGTTCTCCAAGAGAATGTTTTATATAAAACTGTATCAGAGGGAACATATGATGCTGAAACAGTTTTCTTAATCTGTTTACCAGATATATAAGTCACCTTGAAGATTTTTAAATGGACCAAATACCTTTCTGTATCAACATTTAAAAGAACGGAATTTATAAATTTTTTATAAACATTAAGCTTTATTGGTCCTAAACCTAATAATTGCCAAGTATTTGTAAAAACCTTGCTCATAGCTTCGCTATTTACCATTCTACAGTTTGATTTTAATATTTTCTCTCTAATAATTGTATAATTTATAGGAAATTTAAATAATTTTTAATCTTATGATTTTATTTTAGTTTTTATTATCATCTTGATATCTTGTAAACAAATTATTTAAAAAAAAAACGTTTCCGTATCACGTGTTTCCTTCGACACAGTGCAATGTCTGTATAAAACACATATTTCAGAAGTGTTTTCCCTTTATTCAGTGTAGATGAGTTTGTGACTCGACCTGTATAATTAAAATACATTATTTTTCTGTTTTCAAATTGTAGTCATAAAGAATTAATGAAAAAAATATATATATTAATTGGAACTGAATCTATTGTGTATACGATAGTTGCAAAATATAAAATTTGGAAACAATATGTTGTAGAATAAATAAAACAAAAGTGAAAATGGATCCTGACCATAAAAGTTTACTACCTCGATGAAATTGGTCGTACACAAATAAATTTAAATAACTTTCTTTACTAATGAAAATTACGTGAAAGTATATGTAATAAACGTACTTAGTCTATTCAAAAGAAAAAAGAAACAATTGTTCTCTGAATAAATATGCTCTACATCTTAATATGAACCTGTAAACGAATACCACGTCGCAACTTTAATACCATTAAAATTTTTTTCGTGATAGTTGCTTAAGAAATAAAGAAAATCATAATACGTGTCAGTTTCAAACATACGATCGAGAATCAATCTACAATTACAAATTATATTAATAAATATCATACAAGCGGATCATAATCTGATCCGTAATTACAAATGAAAATTTTAGTCTTTCTCTTGTTTTATCATTAATTTGGAGTTCATAGATTCGTAAAACACTTGCAAAAGATCTTGTTGATCGATCTTCGAACTAACTGCTTTAAAGATCTTCAATAAATCTTCCTTGGATTTGTTAAATTGGTCAATGTGCTCAATCGCAAATTGGGAAGACCAAAGTTTATCGAAAACATTCTTTGTAACAAGGAAAGATTGAGATTCCAGAGCCTGTGCTATGTCGTCAGGGCTATTGTTTTGCAAAGCTATATCTAAGACAACCGGCGATGGTATTAATTCATCATTTGCCACTGTATGACTAATGATTACATCCATTGGCATTCTTTTCAACATAGCGTCCAAACTAGACAATTCTGTCATAGGCGTTCTTATTCCCTGTTGCTCTTCTTCTTTTAATTTATTCGATAACATCTCAGCCAATTCTGAAGATGTACATTTCTGATAAACATAATCCTTAACTTCGTTAAAGTCGAGGATATTCATGCAATCACTGGTCCTTATCTTTTTCCTGTAGGCATTCAATACTTTCACAAAAAACTGTTTGTCAGCACTGAAAATGTCGGGAAGTCGAAGTAAAACTTTATTCACTCCACAAGCACGACAGGCTGCCTTCAGTGTTATTTCATTACAATTGTTTCTGTTTTCAACACCAAGCATTCTTATGGTTTCACTTTCCAGTTCCACTTGTGGTACATGTCTCATTTTATTCTGCAAACATTTAATTTTACATCTTTTATATAAATACTTATTGAATTTGGTCGATTAAAATACATTTAATTTAGTGTTCATTGAATAAATATCATTCTAGTGTTCTGTGTTATAAAAGTTTGTATTATCACAAATCTTTTGAATAAAAAGAAGCTCATTTCTGAACAGGTAAATTTTGAAAATAACATAATTTGCATTCGCTTCATAAACAATGCTATATATTTTCTATAATTTTGTTCCTTTCTTTTTCGTACATACCTCGTATTTGTGTAAATGAAATACAATTATATCAACCATATAGTATAAGTTTTACCAATAGAGAAGAAATTTCTAATTATCTTTTAACTAATACTGCAAAACTCTATATTTACCTTATACTGTATAAGAAGTTTTTCTGGAGTACATCTTCTAGCTGCACTTTCTAGCACCAAGTTAACATCTATTTCATCCAACAGATCTTCTAAAGCCATTTGTGCTCCGACAGATTTTGACGCTTTATTCGTTACTGTCTTTGATAAATAAACAGAATCACTACTAGTGTGTGTTCCAACAGTTTTTGTTGCTTGCACCATTCCAGTTGCCCTTGTAGTAGAAGAGTTTGTATTCCCCGTAACAGATTCTGGTGCAGAGGTTACCAAAGACGATATTGGTACATTCGTAGATTGTCTAGATAAAACCAAAATTTCATTAAATAATGTAGATAATATACTTAGATGATTCACTTAATACACAAAAAGACAACTTGAAAGTATAACAATGAAAGTAATATAATTATTTTGCATTATTACAGCAACGTTGTTACCTTTATTAATACATAAAATCTTTAAAGTATGATTTCTTCATAATGGTACTTTGAATGCAGTAATTTATAAACTTTCATGAAATTTAAATGTTAATTGTACATAGACTACGTTACATGAATAAGAAGACGTATAGTACAAAAGAAAATTAATTGTAACAATATTATCAAAAACATATAACACGAATTATATTACAAATGAGAGAACAGTAAGATCCTATATAATGCAGAGAATATATTCTGTGTTACTATCTGAACTTTTATGATTACGTTATACGAATCTACACTATATAAAGTAAAGAAAAGTATGTAGAATTATTAATAACATACGTAACAGTCACATTTGCGGACTTCGAAACTGGAGCAAAACCAATCAATGCACTTGTTTGTGTAGCAGATTCGTATGGTGTTTGTGGATCAACTATAAAGACGTCAACTACAGACGCATCTGAAGATTCATTTGAATTAGATTCCATCGTTGCTGTAGACATCTCGGTGTTCCTGTCAGTTGCAGGGACATTGTCAAAAGCTGTACTAGAACTCGGCTCGTTTAGCAGCATAGATGCAGGTACATTAGTATTTACAGAACAAGAAACTTTGTTATTTAAAACATCATCTAGATCCTCCTTGACATTACTCGTTTTCTTTTCAACATGCGTTTTCTCGAACGATCTTAAAATACTTTTTACAAATTCAACTTTCGAATTACCCTTTACTGGAATTCTATTTATTTCACGCTCGGATAATCGCGCAAGGTCACTAATGGTATGAACATTTCTATTTGTAAAGTATTTCGATAAATGTTGTACCCAAAGAGGATTAGTTAAATGTTCAATAATAGATGATATAGGCTCTTCGCACACTGTTAATGTAGGATATATGGGATGAACAGAATCTAATAATTCCGGATGTGGTATTTCCGCGTTAAAATCATTTGTATTTTGACTATCTTGACTTAAAGGCAAACTTGAGAAAACGGAATCTGTAACTGATAGAGTATCTTGTTCCTGCATATTCTCTGTTGCTTTTGTACTGGTTCTTAGCAATTTTCCGCAGAAAATTTCTTCTGAATTCGCAGAAGAATTCAAGTCGGTAAGATTCGCTACATCTACTGTATCCTCCAATGTTTCAGAATTTGCATCTTTCTTCGATGAATCTTCTGTTATAGAGTCATTTGTATTATTAAATTGGAGAGAATCTAGCGAAGTACTTGCAACAGCAGTAGCTTGTACACCACTTGTGTCAGCATCAGAAGTAACTTCTGTAACTTTAACATAATCATTATGTTTATCATCTACTCCGGTAAATATATCTTCCTGCGTTGCTAAATCATCGAATTTAATACTTTTCAAAGTAGCATTAGAACATTTCGACGTTTCTAAGATTTTATTTTCCTCATTTTTATCTACTTTATCGGGAGATAGTTTTACATGCTTAGAAAACGTTGAATTTTCGGTAATTTCATACTCAGCACTTAAACTATCTATTTTTATTTCGTTATGCGTATCAATTGCTACAGTAACTGCATTTGTTGATTCATCTTCTGCGAAATTACACGATGTTTGTACATCTGTGTCTGTTGTAGCATTCTCTGAATATTCTAATTCCTCGGCTATTTGTGTTAATAACTCGTTTTCTCTTTCACATTGCAAATCAACTTCAGACCCATTTGTCACATCTACTTCTTCTTTATTCATCTTATCTGAGTCGATAGGTATGAATTTCTGTCTAATTTGTTTCAACGTTGACGGTGAATCTTTACGGATGAATAATCCACGTGAAATAAATTTATTAGCTTTATGTGGAGAGTCAATACACACTATTTCATATCCCATTTCCTTTGAAACTGGAGGATCCGCAAAGCTTACTCTTTTTCTCTATAATTAAATGTAATATATTGCAATGAATATTAAGAATATGATTTATTAAATTTTTAATCGTAATTACTTGTAAGCGGGGCAAGTCGAATTCGGTACTACAATAACTATTGAAATAAGCGAAATAGATAACAAAAATACCTTTGTCAAAACAAATGAAATGAATAGAATCATCAAACCATAGGGTCCTTTTTAGAATATTTGAGTAAATCCTTACTTTATCCCATAAGTTTATAAGGGTAACAATTAAGTTAATCGTGCAGTTCATCTCTTAGCCATAAGAGATGAAATATGCAAAGATCAAATAGTGAAAATATTTAAACTTAAGCTAAATGTTTTAAATTTATATAATTACAGTTGTAACATTTTTACAATTAGAAATCCGAAATTGATCATATAATTCTAACATGACTGTTTGTTTAAAACAATATTTATTAGTAATAAAAAATACACACGTGAACAAATTACCTTATTGGGAGTTGTAGACTCTGGATCAGGTTCTGGAATAGATTGACGTTGTCGTTTTAATATACTTGCGGTTGGAGACGCAGTTAATGAAGGAGGATTCGCACTTGACCATCCTAAGATTGGCAATTCCTCTGTTTCGAGAAGCATTTCTTCACCCACTTTGTCAGTTTGTGCATCAGTTTGTAAGGATACACAATCCACTGATTTGTCTATTTTCGAGAAAACTTTTTCTCCGTCGTTTTTCAAATTTGAAAATAATTTGATCGGAGGTGAAGAACAATAATCTGCCGATCTCATATTATTAAAGATTTTCTCTTGTCTACTACTGCACGTTGCTGTTACTTTATCAATTTCTTTCGACGTAGAACCTTGTTCTTTTTTCCAAAGTAATGCATCATTATCTGTGTCTTTGGATTTTGCTTTCTTAATAGCAGGTTCGTCATCTATATTAATAACACAACATTCTGCTTCCATCATTGCTTGCTTCGTTACTAATCCTAACATATGAGCTGCACGTCCTTTTGATGAATAAGTTCTTAATTTTACATGACGCTTAATATTACCTTTAGGTGATGAGAAGTCGAATAATGATTTAAGCAAAGATCCTTCATTTCCTTTTTGCCCCTCACATGTATCTTTTTCACTATCGTACGAATTGTTTTCGATAACGGGAGTCGAAATCTTTGGTACATTGAGATTGACTTCAGTTTCCACAAATTCCTTAACATTATCCTTAGGAACTTCGTTATTGTCATTATCACAATTATTTGAAACAATTTTAGCTACTTCTTCATCCTCAATTGTAACATCTGGGCATTTCATTAAAGGAAAGATTTTTTCGATTTTATTAATTTTAATACAGCACTGCTTCTCATTACATTTCTTTTCTAATTTAGACAAGCCTTGTGAATTTTCTATTATATCTTCCGTATCTTCCTGAGTCTGACTTTTTTCTTCAGTACATTTCACATCTTGATTAATAATTACGCTTTGTGTTTCACTATTTGGTTTATCGTCATTAATCGTTTCAACCATTTCAACCGTTTCGTCATTAATTTTAACATAATTATCAGTATCAAGTAGATTACATTTATTATCTGATATACTTTTCGAAACATCTGCCTGTACACTTTCCTCTTTTTTCTTTTCTTCTTTCAACTCGTTCCTTTTATTCTGGTAAGGTTTTTTCGGATCCCCAAGTTTATTAACTTCAGTATTCTTTTCTATTTTCTTTACTCTTGACTGCCTTCTACTTTTTGAAATGCTATTTAACTCTTTATCGTTAGTTTTCTGAAGTTTCCTTAAAATATCACCTGTTGCTGAAACTGCAACTTTTAATTTACCACTTCTATTCTCGGGTGATTGTTTTTTAGTAATAGTGTCTTTATTGACATCCTCGTGACTCTTGAAACGGCGGCAAGTTGATAAAGGACTGTCAAATACCATATTTATACGTAAACGAGATATCTCATTTCTAGTACGTTGACTTAAATTCCCTTCGTCCATTATTTCTTCAAAACACGTTGCTGTATGATCATTTTCTGTAGATTTAAAGCTATCATTATCGTTACTTAAATCAAGCGAAGTAGCTTTTCTTCTTTGACGTAGACTAGTTCCTTCATTTTCGCTATCTGAAGCTGATTTACGTTTAACACCTCTCTTATCCTCTTTAACTGATTTATGTTCCACATTATCCAAACTCTTTTGTTTATTAATCACATCAGACTTAGATGGGACTACTTTTGTTCTTAACGTTCTCTGAAAAACTTGGGTGATATTTGATTGTCCTGGTTGATTACTAACAATTTCTTCTGATTTTTGTGAAACACTAGATCTTATAGCAGCACTAAAACGATTACGTCGTTTACTACTATCTAATACAGATGGAGATAGTCTTTGGTTATCTTTATTTTCTGAAGATTCTTCTTCAGCATTAAAATTTAACTCTTTTGATTCCAAATCTGCCGAAGTTTTTGCTTCTACATTGTCGTAATGTTTTTCTGTCGTTATTAATTCACTTTCTACAAATGAATTTTCATTACTGTCTGTATTTTTTGGTTTTTGTACAGACTCTAACGATACATGTTGTCCGATACTTTCCGTTGCTTTCGTATCACTTTCAACATTTGACTTACTTATCGTTTCTGATTCCTTCCTCTCAATTTTATTTTCTTTATTTGCATCGTCGTCTAATATATTTTCTATTGTAACATTCTCCTTTCTATTATGCCCCTTCTCTGTTTCTTGTAACATTTTACTTTTCTTATCAAACCACTCTTGCAAATTTTGAGTATCCTGAGAAGAAGATTGCGACAAATCATTATATAATGCTGGAATATCTTCTCTTCTACGTTTCAGAGATTCTTTTTGATGTTCCGTCAAGCGGTTAACGTCAAATTTTAAATCTGTTTTTATGAAAACGTAATCCTACAAACGAAGAAAAGTATTCAGAATCCAAATTATTATCAAACAAAAAAATATATTTGTAACTATTACATGCATATGCATGTAAATACGTGTGTATTTACCTGCGAATCAGAATCGTTTAATACTTTCTTGTCATTTTTATCCGTTTCTTTAGCTACAAATTTTGGACTGCTAGATCTTCTTAATATGCTATCAACTATTTTCACTTGATTTGGTAATTTTCCAGTTTGATCGTTTTTCTTTGTTGCGATATCAGTTTTATGCAATATTTTACTTCTTCCCGATTCTTTTTCTATTTCTTCTAATATTAATTTAGTACTACCATTTAACACATTTTGTAATTCGAAAAGTGATGCTGCTTGAATTTGTATGTCAAGATTTGGATGACTTAAAGCTTGAATAATTACTTGTTTATAAGTTGAAAGAAGATCGTACTCTATTGCTTTACCAAGTCCTTTGAAAATAGTAATTAGACTTTCCCATGTATTTCCTATCTATAAACAAAAAATTGAACATTTTTGTATTTTAAAATAATTATACTTTTACTATATATTCGATTAAAATAAAATATAGAATAAAACGTATATATACTTCTCTGTATAGTGGTTCTAATTCAGATTGGAGCATGAGTTCCATTGCTGGTTTACAAACTTGCAAATATGGCGTCACTTTCTCTGGATTATGTCCGTAAATAGTAATAATCACTGCTGATAATGCTTTAAGAGCAGATTCACAATGTTTGATACTTTTATTGGATAAAAAACATGTTACAAGATCCACAAGAAGATATATGATACACGGAACTTCTGTATGCACTGAAAAATAAATTAAAGATCGAATATTTATCTTACATATCTATAAATATTGTTTCCTAAAAACTATATTGTTGACATACCCAATAAAAGTTTATAGTTCATGGTACTTAATAACAGATCCAAACAATATATAGTAAGGTAAGAAGATTTCTCATTTTCTGTTAAACACTGCTGCATAGTAGTCGCAATATTCAGTAAAATTTCGTTAGATTTTACAGTTGTTATAAGATCTGTTCGCATTTCAAACTGTTTGTATAAATATTTCCAAGCCTTTGCTAATTCTTGAACCTAATACAAATACCACGAATGTTAAAATAAAAGTACTTTACCACAATTAACATTCTATATAATATTTTGGAATAATGAATTACATAATATAAAGAAAAATAACCTGCTTTTGATCCTCCAGGCATATATACATAAACGGAAATATCACAATGGATTCAACAGTACTTAAATTATGTTCTGTAGCAGTTCCTTCATTAATGTCTTGTATATCATCCATATATTTCGTTAATATATCTGCTAAGATAAGCCACAATTCAAAGATAACAGATCTAGAAAACAACGATATTTACAATAAGATTAAGTTCACATATATTATTTTAAAATCCCTTGTAACTTACCTATTTCTATCTTCTGCACTGGCTAATACCTGTAATTTTTCAAGTACTTGCTTCAAATAATTAAACGCGTGCGTATAATACACATTTTCCTTTTGAGACTTGATACACTGCCACAAGAGACACTTCAATGCATTATAATGCTTCCTTAAAAGAATAGCTTTATATACTTTTTGTATAAATTGTTCTTTACAATAATATATACAATTTAGTATATGTTGATTACCCCAAATGCATCGTGAATATGAACTATTAAATTTATTTGATATTTGTATAGTATGAAATCACGTATTGGAATAAAAATGGAATCATATGTGTATTACAGTTTTATTCATATTTTATAATTTCAACGAAATTTAGAGCTTATTATAATTATTTTAAGCTGGAATGCATTAAAATGTTTTTAAAAATAGTATAAAATAGTTTTATTCATAGAGCAATACTTTTAAGGCAATCAAAGCATAATCAAATATTAAATATGCCATCTATATAATTTTAATGTATACATTAATTCAATAATATACTTTTTAAATTATATTCCTTTGCCGTTTGTGTATCACATTAATTACATTTGAATAAAATGGTAAAAATATAATATTGTAAACAAAATTTGAAGACATGATTTTTAGCACATATCACATTACTATTAATACATTTAGGACAATACTTACTTCTCAGCTTCACTTAAAATTGAAATTTGTAAAAGTTTGTACACCAATCCTGATAATACATCATCTTGAAAATTGAAATTTTTACTGAGATCAGCAATTTCAAACAGAATTATATCAAGAATTAAATTTCGAATCATTGGTCTAGTTCCAGCATAATTTGTTAATTCTGTAATAACCAGGATCACATCCTTGTACATAATCTCCTGTAAAATTCCATTGTTTAACAATTACTTTTATATGTAACTCTTTCCTTTTTGAACAATATTTAAACCGACCTTCTCCTCCGTTTTTGATTCTTGTACATAACTGATTAAACTTGTCCACAATATTTTACCAAGTTGATATCTGTTTTTCATTTCTGCATCTGTAAGCTGGCTAAGAACAAGCAAAGCTTCTCCAACACTGTGAATTATCCTTTTATAACATTCTTGGAAAACGGCATTAGAAATCGAATGTGGAAGTCTTTCTTCCAAAATTGGGGAAAAAACACTATGATTCTCTTGTTTATTAACAAGGAGTTGACATAAAGCATCTACAGCGACAACTTTCGTCTTAAAGAATCTCTTTCCTGGAGAAGCAACTATGTCGAATTTCGAAGACAATAGCGGTGTATCTCCAAGAGGTCCGAAACAAAAATCTAAGAATTGTGTAATCACAGGATTGACAAATTTAGAAATGTCTTTATAAAGTTTTATAATTACATGCCACCACACTTCTAACTTTGTTAATGCTATCAATTCTGTTTTACTATTTTTGGCATTCAGTGGAATACACAATAACTTTATCCGTCTAGCAGTAGCAAGCTCTTGTGGGTCTAAAGCAAAGTTGTCCACTAGTAACTTCCATGAAAGGAATGCTTGTCTGAAGTTCAAAATATTACATTACTTTCTATTTTTATCACATATGCTACTATTTCATACACTCAAATATCTCTATTATTTCAAGTCGTAAACAAAAAAATTACCTATAAAATTGCAAGAAAAAGATAACATGGTAGCAATAATTCTTTTAAAAGTGGAGGAATAGAAAAAATCTGGTAATCAATTTTGTTTCTTTAACAGTTTGACTTGCCACGCGATTTTAAAAAGAAATCTCCGTCAAGCGCACTTCTAAGATTGAAACTTGATTCCATGCAGCTATGCAAAGATTCTGTACTCGTTGCTTCTTTTCGGTAGCGGAAAATTTCAATTTTATATAAAGTTACTATTTATGTAATTAAACTTACTATTATAATAAAACATATTATTTTATTATCAATTATAATAAATATATTAAATTTTATTGAACGAATATTAATAATCAGTCCATCGATAATAATAATTCTATTTATTATAATTAAATAATAAGCAATTATTAAAGAAAAACTTTTGATATTACAATCATTCTTATTATTATTATTATTATTATTTTTAAGATAATTTAAAGTAATAAGTACATCTTTGATTTCACAAGTCAATATTTTTTTTAACTATTTAAATAAATAAATATATATTTTAAAAATTTAAGTAATTTATTAGTTTTAATATTATTAAAATTTATCATATTAATAAATCCATGTTGGATATATTTAAATAAATATAATGAATAAATAAATCTTAATATGCAGTATAAAATGAATACATAAATAATATATTTAAATCAAGAGTATAATCTTATTAACGAGATGATTTCTCTAATTAAATTTATCGATATAGAAGCAGCTATATTTGAAAAACAAAGTAAAAATCATCACCAACAACCTCAGCTTTGTATAGAATGTTTTAAAATTTTACATTCAAAATAATTTTCTAAATAAACCATGTTTTTATATTACTGTTATAATAATTTAACAGAGACTTATCATATCGCGTGAAATATCGTTCCAAGTACCTACTAAGATCTTTCGTAAGTAATCAATATAAGCGTCACCCTTGTACGGGTGACGTGGCCTGTTCACAACTTTTACCATCACCCAAATACAGGTAACGCGACAGTCAAAGTATTAAATGGAACAACAAACTTTCTACAATTCAATTAGATAGTATAGTAAATTCTGAATATAAAAGTACTAAAGTACATTTATCCTAAGACTCACTATTTCTGAAAGTCTAATCCTATTTTGTCTAATCCTATTACTTTTACATATTCTAAGTGTTGACCATGTACATCAATCTAACACTGTAATCTCTTGAATCCTTTACATGTCTTATTCTCTCAGATTCTATTCTAGCACATGTTTTTCGATACACAATATTTTCTGACGAAATATACGAATTTTAACAGAAATGTACTTCAGTACTTTTATACTCAGAATTCATTGTTCTACCTTATTCGATTATAAAAAATTCGATATTCCATTAAAAAAAGAAGAAATTTACCCAATCTTCTCTATACCACCATATCTAAAGAAATTATTGCCACAAAGTTATATCTTTTTTGCAACTATGAAACTTCCAAGTAATGCTGGTTACTTCAAATAATTGAGATATCAAATATCAATATAATTACTGTATATACCTGCGTATGATTGTATCTGTAGACTTAAATGCCTTTTCCTCAACACTCAGTAAATTATTTATTAATCCAGCACCACGATGGAGATCCACACCAAGAAACTGGATACTGACATTCCATTGTGTAGCCCAATCTAATTCACATGCTGTTACTAAAAGTAACATACGTTTGCAATATACTGATTGTAATGCTGATATATATCGAGCCCATGCCACTGATAATTTATTATGAACATGTGATAATATATTTGCAGCAAGGGCTTGTTGTAAAAGTTTCAAAGCAGGACCACGTTGTCTTTTATGGCCCATATATGCTAATAATATTACTTTATCCATTAATAGTACATTAAACTGCAAAAAATATACAATTTAATATATCTACACTTTTTTAACATTACAAATATTATATTTATATACCCTTTGAACTTTAATGTCCGATGCAGCCACTTTGTATAATCTCCTTAGTAATGTTATGCAATAATTAATTGTTTCCTCTTCTAATCTTTGGTCATCTGATAATGGTCTACTTTCAGCATCTATTAATGCTTGAATATTATCTACACATGCAGTTGGTGCTGTCCATGGCATTGTATTTGTTTGTACCGTACACATACAATTATTAAAGAAGTTTACAGCATGCGCGTCATAAGCAAATGTTGCTATAGCATTGTCTTCAACTACCTCTAATAACTTAAGAATTTTTAATCTGAAATTATAGTGAAAATATAACTACAAATGTTTGCAAATGTTGTTAACAATTTAATATTTATAAATGAATAATCTTAAAATAAAAATAACTTGTATCAGAATACAGTATCACATGCATTAGGAATCTGAATATAATTTTGCTCTCATTTCCCATAATTTACATTTAACTAAATGATTATTCATTTATAATATTCATTTTGTTTTAACAATGTTTAATGAATAATACACAATTTTATATTAGTACCAGATGAATAAAATACAAATAACATTTCATAAAAACAAACCTATTTTTCTGACTTATCCGTGATAGAGCTTCAAATAAATTTAAAGTATGATCTTTGAATTCTCGAATAATCACATTCAGTGTTTCGTATGCTTCATTTTGTATATCACTGTTTCCATTTGCAAATGCATCAACAACTAATTTACATAATTCTTTATACTGTTCTTCTTTAATAGCTTTCGTAGATTCTAATTTTTTACTGTTACTGAAATAACATATCATTATTACAAGATTATTTCTTACAATATTTAAGAGAAAAATTCTTACATACGCAAAGTTTTATAAATAAAATATTTTTCCATATAAAAAGATAGTTTACATAATTACATGTAGCTACAATATTATTATATACAGTAATAAATAATTAGAACATCTTTCGAACGTACGAAACCAATATCTATAATTTAGTATAAAAAAAAAAATTGCAATGTGTTAAATAATTCGAATAAAGTATATATCTACTTATAGATATAAATATTATTAATACTATTATGCTACCTGCGAATATAGGTTAAAGCTTCACGTTTTTCCTTGACATTGCTATTTTCCCGCAACATTTTCAGCATTCGCGGGAAAGACTGCATATTAGAAGCCATTCTGTAAATCTCTTTCTTAAAAAATTAGAATGGTAGAATCTCGTTCATTGCATCACAAACGTGTGTGCGAGGATTTTTCGCGAAAATTTTGAAGATACAATAAGAACTTGTGCACCCTTATTAATATTTCACATAAACATTAAATTGGAATTGCTTACTGATTCCCTTCGGGAATCGCTTTTTTATACACACTCGATACCTATAAAGACTATCCCCCTACAAACAGTCGAGAAAACAGGTTGTAGTAATAATTATTAAGCTTAGACGCATTAATACATTGCACATTATAGGACACACTATCTACTTTAACTTCATTTCTCTGTTTACTTTTTCGTTACTTCTGCTTTCTTTTCCCCCTCTTTTTTTATTTTCACCAAGGTCCGTAATACAACTAACAAAAACGAGTTTGTTTTTGAAAAGAGATACAACTGGAAACACAATCATACAACAGTTTAACGCTTTACATTCCCGGCGAGTTTGCAAAGTGCACAATAACTTCAAATACCGTTTTCATTGAATTTGCACCATCTGTAGTTGAACAATGGCGTTAAATGTGAATACAATATTTTTTTAATTTTTTTCATTCATTTCAATTGCAGATGTATAGAAATTGCCAATTTTGTAATACAATTTAAAAAATACATATTGATAAAAATCGTCTGTACTCCAAAATACGTATTCTTACCCACGTGTTGTTTGAATGTTGAACTGAAGTAGACTTGACTGCGAAGCAGTAACGTACATAGTAAGAATAAAAGCGAAAATATGTGTTCATCGGAATTTGTTTCACTTTGAATTTCTAACATACGAAAATATTATTATCAAATTTTATTTACGTTAAATTACAATTTCTTAAAATGTTTTATGTTTATAGAAAAGAAGAAAAACGTATACAATACTAATTTACATTTGTGTAATTTATACATAGTAACATAGGAAAGAATAATAGTAGAGATGTTTTCAATTTCTATATAAATACATTTAAAATGTTCAATGTGAATGTGAAGTATTAAATATAATTATTATTCTTCAATTAAATGTGAATTAAATTTTTTATTTAAATATGAATTATTTATATTTATGTAACATATTTTCTTGGGTACGAAATTTTTTTTTTAAATTATGGCAAAGCTTTTATCGCTGTTCTCGCTTTAGTAAACTATTTCACTGTTACACATTTCATTTTTTAAATATTTAAAATATTACAGATAAATATAAGGTCAATAATTATAAATTACATAATACGAATTGTAAAATAAAAACTGAAATTTTATCGAAAATATTGTATGTACATAAATAAAGCAGATATGCACATCGAAATAATTAGTTGAAAGCAATTTATTCCTTCGAATTTGTCAATGTCAATGTAACAAGAAAAACTATTTTGCAATATACATTTAAATATTTAAAATTTGTATAGTACTTAGAATTTGATATTTGATACAAACAATAAAAAATAGTGGCAAAGTTTGAGCCATCACTACTTATCAAATTATATCATCATTTAAAATGTTAATAACTTTTGTTCATTTTTCAAGTTTTTATAAAATATTTAAAATTCGAAACATTTTTACTAACTTTTTATAGATTTTTAAAAGTAGACAATTACAAAGATATATAACTATTTTATTTCAATACATTTTCTAAAAGTGTTTTTCTTACAAATAATATCGGTATTATTAATTTTTATATAATTTATCAACATAAACCATTAATTCTTTTATAAAGTGTAAAAATATACTAAATATATTATATATTGTCAGATTTATAAATTGAAATTAATTGAAATAAAATGTAGATATTGGCGAGATTAGAATGACGTTTGTGTCGTAATATTTTTTGCATTGTAAATTTTTTAATACTGTCTCTATAACATTATTCGGAAAAAAGTCGAAATGTTGTCATTGGTAATTAATATATTGCACAAGCATATAATTTATCGAAAATGTTGACATTGATATAATTTAATATTGAAATATAATACAAAAGCTAATAAAAAAACGGAGTTGACCTTGAAATTTTCAAAACGCCTCCATCTACAAAAATGAACAAATTGCTGTATGTATCTTTACATGCGGATTTAACGAAAAATAATAATGATAAAATAATTTTCTCATCATTTTTCTATTTAAAAAATGTACATTACGTATCAATTATTAGAAAATATTTTATACAAAAGTACTTATCTATATATCATAATTATAAAACAGTACTTGCATTTACATTTACAGTGATTTATTACATTGTCAAGTTAAGAAAATAACCATAAACGAACACTGTTATCTCTGTTTTCTAACAGGCTGTCACAAAGCCTTTGTCCTGAACTAGCAGCAATCACTGGTAAACTTCTGTGCAAGCTTATTCCATTTATACAGTCGCGAGATAATTTTATTTTATACGCTGGATTAAGGTCTTTACAATCATTATCCTCTGGTAATTCCCAAATTGCAATGTTTCCATCTGTACCACCTAAAAAGAAGAAACGAATGATAATGAAAAGTTACATTTACAAAAATATAATCATTTTTATGGTTTAGTTATCAACATACCTGAAACTATTTGTTTTCCATTAGACGTGATACCGAATTGAATTCTCTGGTTGGTATCAGATTGACGTCCTTGGAAAGAGTAAAGTACATTTCCTGGATTACGAAGATCCCAACACAAAAATTCCTGGCCACGTCTAACTGCCGAAAATAATTTCATTCCGCAAGGACTAAATTCAATTTGGGTTACGCCGTTTCCTGTTTTAAAAGAACACAATGGTCCATTTCTATATAAACCTAACAGAAAGTGGATAAATATATTATTAGTTCTGCTGTTTCTATTAATAGTATTTTTTATATTATGTACTAGTTATTATTTACTTACCGATATATTTCGAGTATGTGCCGAAAGCAACTAATCCTGGCATAATTGGATTCTCTCGAATACAGGAAACTAATCCTGCTATATTTGGAAAGTCTTTCTTAAACTGAATAGTATCCGTTTGACGCCCTGGACGTTCCATATCGAAAATTCTTAAAGCATTTTTGAAACCAGCCCATACTTCTTTAGCTGAGTCGATAAACTGAACACTAATAGAAGCTTCTACTTCATCAACTCTAATAACAAAATAGAATGTAAAAATTGTTATATACATTACCTTGAATATTATATTACATACATATATATTATTTTGAAGGTTTTGTACATAAATCTTACTGATAGTTATATTGTATAAATTACAAGTAAATATATTTCATATCACAAAATTTTCTATATGATAAAAAATAGAAATAAAAGAATATGAAAATAATGTTTTGTGTATCAAATATTAGTTTGCTTCTTTTAAACTATTTTTAAACTTAATTGAATTATATTTGTTTTGATAAGTAAGTTCTTAACACATTCTAGATGAAAAATTATTTTGAAGACGATCTCCATAAGCGAAACAATTCTTTTTTTTTTGTTTAAGTTAAACATTTTTAACGGATTTTATAAGGCTTATAATAAATTTTGAATTTCTTTCTATCTTAGCTTCTTCAATATTATATCATGTGCTGATATATATTTTTCTTGGTTTTAAAGATATAATCTAATATTATATACAAGTATTTATGTTACTAACTGATTATAAGCTCGATATGTTGCTCTTAATGTACCATTAAAAGCATCCCACAGATGTATAGGACTTTCTCTACTTGTACTTAAGAAACAACAAGTTGCAGGTTCCCATGAATTCATAAAAGGATACCAACAAGTATCATATACAAGTCCTCCTTCTTTGACAGTTACAGCTGCTGGAAAATTTGGGAGTGGTAAATCTGAAGGGATTTTTTGAGAGTATAATTCCACAGGTAAATCATAAATTCTAATTCGAAAATCTTCAGAAGGTACTAATAAACATGTTCCATCTGGAGACCACTGGCAACCCTTTGTAAAATTTTCATATGATTCTGTTGGTTGATATTCTTCAGTTGCTTCACATAATAGTTTCGATGGATTATCCCAGTTGTAGTAAAACCAATTGGTGGAATCTGTTACTTCTGTGTCTTTTATGTCTTCATTTTTCTTTATTGCATCTATTGAGCTTTCATCATCTTGTATCATTAATACTGTCTCTGTATCATTTTTCTCTAATTTTTCAATAATTTCGTCTTTCTGAAAATTTTCTGATACTCCAGTGCTTACTATTTCATCCGATATTAACATTTCAGTTTCCAGTGGTTCTGGCTAAAATAACATATGATAGATTGTAAAATATAACTTTAGTGTAAGTTTAAAAATTAATTTACTTATTCCTTTACATCTTCTATATCTATAAACCTAAATTTGTTTAATAAAACGTTGGTTTTAATTTTGAAACTTACCATATTTCTAGTTGATTCTTTAACTGATTCCGAATCTTCACAACATTCGTTAGACATTAATAAACAAAACTATTAATCCTCTACCACGTTTTATATACACTTATCGTTTAAAAAATCTTACTTTTCATTTCATTTTACATGACTAAACTGCTTATTTAAATCGTAACTTATCCATTTCTTTACTGTTTATCATAACCTTAAACATAACCTACTACGCCATAGTAAAAGTTGTGTAGCAGTTTTCCGAAAAATTAGTGACATTCTTATATTATATATTAGCAAAGGTGATTAAATATTTTTAATCAGTTATAAAAGATTTTAAATCAAAACGAGAACAATGAAGTAACCAGATTTAATCCTTTTTAATATTTTGAATTTAAAAAGAACAAATAAAGTTTAAATGTATCAATTTCTCAATTATTAACTCATTTCTATTTCTAACAAATTTTAGATATTTATAAATAGCTGGTAACTCTTTTCATCTGTGAAGAGAATAATATATAAAATGAAAGGAAACATACAATAACATTAAAATAATGTATCATACGTCTTAACACGTTAAACGCCACATTAATTTCAGTCAACTTCTCGTTTAGCCGTTCAGTTTCAAAAGTTATACAGAGTGATAACTTTGTAACGCCTGTAGAGAAAAGTCGTATCTCTGTTTAAACTATTTTAACGGAACCCATAAGGAATAATTTTCAAAATTTAAAAGTGTTCATTTTTCGAGAATTAACGCAGCCTAAACGATAAGCTAGCGTCGATCCACAGGGACCAGCGTGGCGCTTAACGTGTTAAAATATAAAAATGAAATATCTCCTAAATATGTTAAGCAAATTAACACTTTACTGACCGCCTCGTTCAATTCAATATTGGCTCAATGTTTGCTATTCTTACAGCTTTAAGAATTTTGAATCAAAATTCGAGAGATGGTTTATTATTTCGTTTACTTTCTCTTATTACAGGGTAATTAATTAATTTGTTGTGCTGACAGCTAGAAACCGATTAATAGGCTCACAGTCGATAAACGTAAAGTGTTAATATATCGTATCTTGCTGTTAAACATTAAATTTAATTTAACTAATTAAAAGATATAAATGTATATACGGTCTTAATCCCCTAAAGGCAGATACGCAGCGAGAAAAAGATCTTGGCTCATCTTTGGGTAGGAAGATGGCGACGGGGAATCTCGTTAAATCCGCGTAAAATCTTTATTATTTATATATATAAATTAATACCTTATGTAATGCATATATTTTTTCTGTAGGTGGAGGCATTTTGTAATGCATATATGCCTCCACTGATAATTCAGAAGAGAAAAATGTATATCTAGTAATGCAATTTTACCTCAAATTGACAATTATTAAAATTTTATATTGTTTGTTATTATAATTCGACGTAGTTCGCGTAGAAATATGTTTTTCGAATTACATACATCTTAATTCTACGTAATTATGAGAACGTTCTCTTAAAGTTCGACGAAGCCTGTAAATCTTTCTACACTTCAACTGACATACAGTTCTAGTTTATGAATGTACCCAGGAAAAATTTAGACACAATACCTTCGGTAAACATCTGCACCTGGTTGGACATTTTCGTGGAAATTCTAGTAAAATTGCTTTCCTTTTAAGGTAGGATTTCTTGCATTCCTTTAACGTGAAATGTTACTTTGTACTTTACAAGAAAAACGGAATAACATTTAGTATATAATCTTCAAAGTTGGTTAAAGAATTACATTTAATCGTATTGTAATAATTTTCCGATATTTAATTATTATTTTACACATTGTTAAGTCTACCGGAGAATGTAACTTTTTCCTCTTGAATAATGTCTAATCTGTAATAATTAATCAATAAACTTAGACTTTCCTCTATTGTTAATTAATTCAATATCCAAATGCAAATTAATTCGAAAATCAATATAGAACTTATTGATATTATCAAAAATGTTATTAAAAGTGCGTGTATAATAATTAACTGTGAAGTACGAAAATTTTCTATTACTATTCATGCATTAAATATATCTATCATGAAAACAATTTAAGTAAATTGAAAAAAGAATATAAAATAGAGGATAAATTTTTTGTAAACTTTAAAACTGTTATAGTATTTAAAAATCACGATATGATTTATAATTAAATTTGTTTTTGTTGCAACTTCAGTTATAAGTGTATCCAAATGCAATATTTTAAATTGAACACAGCTGGAAAATCTTTCACACATATAATTAAGCTACAAAAAATTGTATTAAAATATTCACGAAAATATTTTTCGAATGAGAAAATTTTGAAAATAGAAAATTCTAATTTTATACGATATTTCAAATTACGTACAATTACAGTATGATAAAACAATCTATCCTGTGATATACAAAACAAAAAAGAAATTTTTGTTTCAGAAGTTAATTACTAAATAACTGAGAGTGTGGATTTGAAGAAGACGATTTCAATTAATTTATTTACAAACAAAAGTAGTGTTATACCGTAAATATTTTCCTGTAATATTTTTATTTTATTTATTAAAACCCAAAGATTGAAGAATTGAAGAAACTATCGATTATAAATGAGACAAGGGGACTAATGTGTATTTTTCTATAACAATTACAAGAATTTCTTTTCTGGAATATGTTGTTGGAGCTGGTATAACCTTTTCTAACGTATGAGTTCGGTACTATTTACGAATAATATCGGCAAACCATCTCTGTACCTGTCCCCACCACTTGCCAAATTTACCATCCACTATGCCCTTTCTCTTTGTATTGTTAGGGCTTACAGTACTTAGGTAACCAGCAATTTCACAGACCGTCGTGAAAAAGCTGTTTTATGAACTATGCCGTGACAAGAAGGATGTATACATATTATACATTTCACACTTTTCAAAATCATTTTCAATGATTACGAATAGATAGCGAATTAAATAATCGAAAATCGAACTTTACTGCTACTAATTCTATCATTTAGCTCGATGCTTTACAAACGTCAAAGGCAGCCTAATATATCAAATAACAAGCTAAATTAAACACAATGCTATACTTTTAGTTGCATATATAATCAGTTACAATGTGAGAAAGAGGAATATCTGTTTAAAAAAAAAGAAAACAGTTATTAACGCCTCTTAATTGTCATCCGAACTGCAATATCGAACCAAGTGGCGACTGATGGTCACCTCTCGAGGGTAAAGGGTTAAAATATTATATATTAGGTTGTCCCAAAAGTTCCTTTCGCTCTATTGTTAGACATAAACTGTAGAATCGTTTATTTTTGGTGTAATTCTATAGAATTCCGAATTTTTCATTCTTCTCCTTCTCTTCGGAAGACTTATAATGCGATTTTTCCAAAATTGCTATGGTTTTTCTAGCAAAATATTGTTCAAGGTATTTTTTCATCTGATTTAAAATTTCCGACTCTAAACTTTCTGCATTGATTATGAACCGTTTGAACAGTTACAGTACGATCCTAATAGATAACATAAATCTAATTTGCAATATTCCGAGCACTATTGCCTTTTATAAAGCAACATAACGTCACATGTTACAAATGCATTTCCTGATTTTCCATCTATCAAGATGACACTGAAAAATCCAAGAGAAAAATCAAAAAAGAAACATACTGTTGGGAAGCTAGGAGACAACTAAAGACCATGAGTTCGATTTTAAAGATATTGGACTGCACGTTTACTCCAAAAGTTGTCAGACAAAGGAGTGTGTGAATACAACGAAAAGAACTTTTGGAACAACCTAGTACTTTATTTGGAAATCGTCAATCTTGAGTGTGGTACACTTCGAATTTTAATGCTACGTGTCTA
The DNA here is from genome assembly GCA_951804975.1 of Anthophora plumipes. Lineage (NCBI taxonomy): Eukaryota > Metazoa > Arthropoda > Insecta > Hymenoptera > Apidae > Anthophora > Anthophora plumipes. The sequence goes on along the minus strand of OX638123.1, from coordinate 11,101,102 downwards.
TGGAACACTTTTTCGCCTAGCGTGGACTTTGTCATTACACTAATGTGTAACTAAGTTACTATTTTTAATTCTTTGCCTACGAAATTATTGTTTATTTAGAAATATCAATGTCTTAGAAACATGTGACAGCATATCGATGCATTCTCTATATCTTTATCGTTACAATATTCGCTTAAATCTTACTCTTCATCTAATTTACTATCGTCTCTTCGAACGAGTCCTTCAAAACTATTTGAAATTTCGAAGATTTCACTGTAATAAAATATAATACAACAAATTTTACGTACACCATACGTGAAATACTATGATACGGTAGTTCAACAATCGTAATCATCGTTGAAAGAAATAACTCTCTGAAAAGGAAAGAGTAAATGACTGATATAAACACAATTCTATTTATTCTCGTTGCTATACAATGTTAATCCCTTGCAGTACAAATTTTTAATTGCTACGTATGTTAGTCTCGAATGTTCGCTATTCCAATACAATTTTAAATAAAGAAAGTCGAGATATTATATATCAACTTTTATTTAAAATTCCTCTATCTTGAATTCAAACTAAAGTTAGATAAAAAAAAAAATACAAATTCGACGGCGATATAGTATTTCTTCTGCCACACCTTCACCATAATCTGCATCACGAGTATGACTCGCTGTTACATGGGATTAATTCGAACTTCCCTTACCATTGACATTCAAGCGAACAGATCGGTAATTCATATTCTGACTTTTGAAACCGTTGCCGATAAGTCGAGTGGGTAAACGGATGAGTTCGCGAGCGGAGCAAGGAATAATAAGGCACTTACGTAAATGGAAAGCGTGAATTTTAACGTGAGGGTTGGATACGCGCGTGCGCGTCTATATTGCATGTAGGAAATACGCGGAGAGAATGGGGAGGAAAGCTGAGGAGAGTGGCTGGAACGTCGATGAACGAACCACCCCCGCACAGTGGTCTGTTGGCGAGTGGGTGTTTCCAAGGTCATCGCAAGAGCGAAACTGCCACAACGCCCCCGTCGCGACGCCCGCGCATAAAGCGTGGGTGGAGGATATATACGTACGTACATAGTTGGCTACCGCTACACGCCGTTTCAATTCATCCATTCACTAGCTCATTCACTAAGAGAGAAAAAAGAAAAAAAAAAAAGAAATGTCGACTTTTCTATCAGCGAAGAATTCATAATAACGTCGAGCTCTACGTGGAAATATCCGAAATATGAAATTTCAAGTATGGTACTCGTTGATGTAAAGTTTCTAGCTTGTAAAAAGTTTGCTTACATTCATGGTTTATAGTATAGCGTCCGTGGGTAGAAACTTTTGGGGCTTTGCTGTGAGAATTCGTTGTATCGAATTTCGCGATGGTATTCACCGTGGAAAAGACTGCTATATCGAGTTTTATGCGGAAAGTTTCGTTTCGCAATTTCACTGTCTCGATCGATAAACGGTTTACGATATTTATTTGTAACTGTCTCGTAGAAGAGGTTGGACAGCTTTCACTAATATCTGAAGGATATTTTCTTTTTTATTATTTATATGATTTATTACGAAATTTCTATTACGTTACATTCTGTCGAATATTATTGTATTATCCATTCGTAGCGAAATTTATAAATAGTTTATAAAATATGATATATTAAGCAGCTAATGTAAGTAATTTTAACGAAACACAATTTATTTGGATTAGCAGCGTAATACTACACGCAGATTCAATTTTAGTCGTGGAATTTTAATACGTGGGTATATGATGTGTAATATTTCTTGAGAAATACAATTGCTTTAAAATATTTGACCATTTATTGTCATTGTATCGAAGATTTACCCATCGGAGCGTGTGCATATGTGCCAAAAGCAGAAATGTCGAATGATTTTGTCCTTTCCTCCTTCATCCGCCTACCCTTACGCCTATACTAGCGTATACACCTACGCATTGTCCTCTACACTTTACACCCCACTGAAAAACTCTGATCAAGTTTTTTCCTGGTACTTAGATGTGACGCAAGGATATATTGTATTACATTCAAAACGATATCAGCTTACGTACAACCCGGAGTGCTTACGTTTGAAAGAAACAAAAAAGTGAGACATGGTTTATGATCATTTATAAAATGAAAAATTTGCTTTGTATATTGTGCAACATTTTAACGAGAGAAGGAGAAAAATGTACGGCAAATAAATGGAGTAGGAGAAAATGAAAAAATTATTTTCATACGTTTTAATAATTTTCCTTCTTTTGGAGAACGTATCATTTTTTTTTATTTATTTATTTTGATGATTTGTAAATTGAACGAGAAGAAAAAGATTGGTAATTATCTTCTGGGTATCTTCTATTAGTAAATAAATAAAGCAGGAAAAAATTAAAGAATTCTTATTTTCATACGTTTTAATTAATTTTCTTTCTTTGATGGAATATCGATATACATATCTTTATAGCAATGTTTTGTAAATTGAAAGGGACGAGAAAGATTGCTGGGTTACTTCTGCTGTGTATTTCAAATAATATATTTACTTTCGAATTATCTAACAAATCAAAGGAGCTGTACTTCTAACCAATTTGAAAAATGCAATTACTCTTACTTTACGAATTATGCAATTTTTATTAAACAAATTTTTTAAATTAAGCAGACATGAAGGTTTGTATGAAAAAGAAAACGAATACAAATTCAGCTATCTTGTAATTTGATAATTCTGTATATAATTTACAAAATGCTTTTCAATCGGCAACAGATGATGCTTGTTACAAAGTAATATTTTTGTCTGCAAAACAACTTTTGCTTTATATACTTCGTATTCACCGAGTCCTAGTCGCTTAGGTGCGACCCAGATCTTATAAATGATACATCCTGTATAGTTCTGTCGTATCAAAGGAGAAAGGTGGGGAGGGTGTGATAAAACTTGAGGAAAGGAGGGGACAGGATGTTCTCGATCGTTAAAGCGCCATAGCACCCCGCCACGTGATCCTCACGCCCAAGGTACTCATTCATAAACCTGAGGCTGCGTCAATCCTTCGTACGTCAAACAATCCTTCCAATAATGACGATTTTTTTTTTTAAAGAGATGAATCATTCAATACTCGCGAATTTTTCGATACTACTTGCAGAAATATTTCTCTACGCGTACTATTAGATGTTTGCAAAAATTTCCATCGACGATTTTGAAATCGAGACACGTTGTTTTCTGAACCAGTTGCTTTTTAAAAATAACAGTACTGATATTCTTCGTCTCAACCTGTTAACGATAGAAGAATTTATCCGCGCCAATTCTGTGTGTCAAATAAGTGAATTTTGTGAAAAATTGGGAAACTTTTGCAAACATCTAATATATCTGTTTAATTATTTTATTTTTGCTTTTACTGAAACGTCAAGTGGAAACATGAAATTCTTCATTTTACAATGATCTTTCCATGTTCATAAATTAACTTCATCTGTTAACTACAAGGGAAACAGAAAAATTCGTTTCATTCATGATTCGATGTACACTCCCGTCTATAAATCATCTAACGCTTGCACATTTTGAGTAAAATGATTATTAGAACGTAAATACACTTTTCTATCGCGAGTTTATTGTGTATCTTGTTATATTTATCTCTTTTACGGTTATGTTTGAATATGAGGTGAAAAATATACATGTATAACTTGAATAAATAAATAAACAATACGAAGTATTTATTAAATACAGCTGCGATTCTATATGATGTTATTCTGTATACATATTTGGTTTGTTTCGACAGTTCAAAATTAACCGAAGAACATATCTGTAGTATCATTAAGTGTTTATAAACAATTTAAGAAAAGTTTTTTATTAAACAGAGACAAACATGGTGCTAGGAAACTAGGTGCTAAGAAATCTCCTTCATTTTTAATTCGACAGTCCCTATGATCACAATCAATACTTCTAGAAAAGTGTTATTCATTAAAAAATATTCAAGTATTGGTTACTGTTGCCTAAGAACAATATACTGTTCGAAAAATTGCGGTAAAAGCTAAAATTTCGAAATCCTAATTTTATCAAGTATCTGATGACTTATGAACGAGAGTGTACGTGTTTGCCATTGATACAAATGTAAAGTACTTTTTCAGAAAATTGGAGGAATTCAGAAAACTTCTGAAAACGTTCCTGCCTAATTCGTTTCTGTATTGGAAGTCGATTTATCAATTATTTGATCAATGTGGAAAATAAAAGGGAATATACAGGCTTATAAATCTGATCAATTTGTATCTCTCTGTCCATTTTACGCCAATGCTTAATTGATTTACGCAAAGTAATATTGGACCGTGTGGAAAAAAATATTTATTTTTTCATTTCAGTGATCAATATAATATTTAACTAGTGTCAGCAACGACACTTGTATTTTTATAGAGAATGTGTTATTAAATTCATGTATTTTAAACTTTTTTTTAAACAAAGTTTTACTTAACAAAGTAACTACTACTCGTTTCTGTAACTTTTTCCCGATACTCTATAAAGTGATACATTCCAGTAATATCAAAGCCTTAAGTTTTACTTGCAAAAATAAAATAACTAATTAATAATTAGTGTCGATCCTGGTATCGTTTTTAAAGTGCTTATTTGCACAAATGTGTGACATTGACAAAAATAAACAAGTCTGGACTATAAGGAAGTTATAATAAAAGCTACCCATTCGTCATTCTTTATTTTCTGACAAATAATAGGAGCAATACGTGACCGTGCATTATCGTGAAAAGGAAATACACCTTTCACGTTAACTAATACTTGTTGAATATTTACGACTTTTAGAATGAATTTCAGTGATCAATTAAATAAATAAAATCCTCCACTGATATCAGATATTGCGAATTAGTACTATAAACAATTAATTTTTAAGCTTATCGCTAACTAAAACGAACGTTTTCCTATACCTAATAGAATAACGAATAAGTGATTGAATAAAATGAAAAATATGGTATAAAACGGGGGATCTGTTTCTCTAATTAATAATAAAGGTAACGTAAAGAAATTGTAAATATCACAGTTTGTACATAGCTTGCAATCATTCGTTCCTATTTATAACCAAAGTTACCGCATGGAATTTAATAACCTCCTCTCTCTCATCAAACGGACTATGTTGTTCATTAACCTTCGTCATTAAGCGAGGACATTCGTTATTTCAAAGTTGTCCAGTACGATCACGGTGACACCTGTTTCTTCGCAGAACGGAACCTGATTTATCTGATCAACCCTACCTTGGCTGAAGGTCGTCGTTGGAGGGATATAAATAAAAGTAGAGTGGCTGTATGACTGTACTGTATAGCAGGACTCTCGGATTGAGCGGTGGCTCCATTCATGATTTTCTGGCGCACGCGCTCTTCCGCCCTTTCGCATGGAAACTCTTCTGCCGACTATGTAGCTGCCGGACTACGTAGCTGCATGCACACGTACGCTCCATAGAGAAGGTGGTTGACGATCAAAAACCCTCTACGTCCTGGAATGCCGTCACAGAGGTAAGCTTCATCCTCCATAAAAAGAACTTCGTTAGAAAAAAAAGAAATATCCCACGTTTGTCGATAAATCTCTGTTGAAATCGTTCAGTTTCTCTTCTTAATAACGAATCGCACGAGGTACGAACGCTCCTGTCTCGAAGCTGAAAAAAATTTTTCATCTCTATCGAATACTCATAGATATACGTAACATAAACGAGAACAGGCTTCTACTCTTCCTCGTCACTTTGTCATTCATTTATTCTGCACCTGGTGTATAACACGTTCAACTGGACCCCGAATTTCATTATGCATGGATACATATTGTTACGCGATACTACTTCCGCGTAGTTTTGTTGCCACTGAAAATAAGGAGGGGGGAGAGGGGGACGAAATTTAGAATCTCCGATATAAAACTCGCGTCGTAATATACGTCTCGACGCGAATTATTTCTCCGCAGAGATTGTTAGTCGAAACGGGTGAAAGTAGAAAGGTAAGGGACGTGGGATGAGGAATTGTAGGAGAAATTGAGATAAAGCCTCCGTGTATTGGCAGTTGAAACGTAAGAAAGGGTAGTGCGGGGGAGTGAATCACCGATTCGAATAATAGAGGGTAAAAATGCATTCTCTCGATTGGTCGAGAAAAGCTGGCTTGCCTGACGAAACCGAAGCTATCCAGGGGGCAGCGCGGGACGTTGGAGGGTGGGGGGTAGAGGGTGCTGAGGGATTCGTGTTTCAACGGGGATTCAGTCGAGTAGTCGAATTCGAAAGATCAGTGCATAACGGAGGCTCGACGCGTTCAATGGTAGTTTCGTTCTCGGCGAGCACGTGTGGACGCCGCGATACGATATAATTTAGTGCCTCACTAAAGGTCGAAGTGAATTGGATCCTCGTGGCCGGTCTGTATATGTAAGCGAGTGGAAAATTTGAAAGCATCGAAGATATTATCGTTCGGAATTATTGGATTGAAACGAGCAACTTTGCTTTTTCCTGTTGCGCTTTTTTTTTTCCAACTATTATTCGGTTGACTTGAGTGATGGAATTAGTCGATGTTTTCTGTTTGAACCAATGACGCACTGATTGAGATATTTGCCGACAAGCCTCATCGTGGTGAAGGTAAGGTATTTACATTATGTTAGTATCGAATTACATTTCGAACGTATTATGTTTACGGATCGTTTTTCGCGATAGCATGCGTGAGATGTAGAATCGACGGAGGAAAGAGAAATGTAGCTTTTTGTTGTACGTGCAGTGGCGGACGAAAGTATTCATACAGTAGGGATATTGAGAAATAAATGATTGTAACTTACAAATGAATAATTTCATTTCGACGAACTTTATGTAATATTTAAATTAATGTTCAAAGGAAAATAAATTTTGTATTTCGTAATTTAATAACTGATCTGAACAAATTCAGAACTGTGTAACATTTGAAGGAGACAAAAGTATTCGTACGGTGTTAGATTTGTTGATCAACTAAAGGAGGCCCGGTCGAATAATAAACTTTCACGCTAACTGCTATTTCAGAGATGAAATTTTTTCGTCTGTGTAATATTATCGTGAATATCAGTTTGCAAATATGGAACGCAAAAGTAGTGAAAGAAAAATCGTTAAAAATTTGTTCAATGGAAATAAATCTCTCGGAGAAGTCGCAGAAGTTATGTGCAAAGAAGTTGATCGACTATTCGAAGTATAATTAGAAAGTTTAAAAGTAAGCAAACAACAACAAACTTGCCGCGTTCCGGTCGTTCGCGAAAACTTTTGAATCTGGCAGAACGCAGAATTTTTCGAATAATTAAAAAACAAAAAACTAACCAGCTGAAATTTTAGCAGAGATTAGAGAGTACAATAGTGAATAGGTGCATTACAAAATTCATCGAAAAGATTATAGGAATAAAGGTACAAAAAAAAAAAACCTATATTAACGTACTTAATAAAACAAAGAGGTTATAGTTCGCACAAAGAGTACCTAAACGAAGGTACGAAATTTTGAAGTAATATATTTTTCGACGAATCAGAGTTCAATACTTTTAAATCAGATTTTAAATAAATGTGGTATAAGGCTGTATAGCAGTAGCTGATGTCGAAAAATTGATAATAATCGATAAGATTATAGATAAGTTTATCTATTTTCAAATTTTTTAATAAAATTTACAAAAAAGTGAGAAAAATTAGAAATCGGAAGTACGTAGAATCACAGTACTAAACACAGGTCAAAAATAGTTGGTGAATGGATTCTATATAACACACCCCATACTTTACAAACTCCCCCACAAAGTCCGAACCTGAATCCAATTGAGCACGTATGGTGGAAATTGGTGAAACGCGTACAGAAACATCATGTCACCTCGAAACAACATTTGAAACAAGTTTTAAGAAGAGAGTGGTATAATACAATGCCTCAGTTTATAGAAAACATAGTAGAGTTAATACTTCGTTATTTAACAAAAAAGATTTCCTGTTACGTATTGATAAATATTTTTTGCAATGGACGAATACTCTTTTCCCCTTCAAATATTACACAGCTTTGGTTTTCTACTCAAATTAACTACTAAATTACGAAATATAAAATTCATTTTCGTATATATATATAAAATAAAATAAAATATAGAAAGAGGAATTAAATATAGAAATAAAATATATATAATTATTTATATTAATTATTAAATATATATAAATTATTTATTTATTAATAACGTATTCAACGTTATACAATTTGTATTATTATTTTTATGAAAATTGTACTTTATATTTTGAGGTATAAATTTATATTTTTATAATAAATTACAAGAGTTAAATTAAATCAGAACTGTTTATAAGTTTTGAAATATACAGCAATATATTAACATTTTAGTAGGATTTATGTTCCATTTATATATTCAAATTATGAAAAATACGAGAGAGTATCATAAACACCTATACATTTTATATTTTTCTAAAGTTTAACATATAATACAATCATTTACAAACTTACAAATTTTACATGTTAAATAATATTCGTGTGTGTGTGTTTTTGTTGAATATTAATTTAAATGTTATATAAAATTTGTTGAACTATGTTTATTCATTTATAAGTTAGAATGATTTATCTTCCAATTTCTCCACTGTACGAATACTTTCGTCCGCCACTGTGTATAACTGGCAGTAAATGAAAGGCGCATGCTCTCCCAATGAAACAAAAGTGAAAACGTGTTTCGTATCAATTCTTGATTCGCAACTGGTTTCAATGTGTTATTGTAATTGTTGTCCCGGGTGGAACGACACAGAGCTATACATAATTAGGGAGCTCGCGAGTTGCTTGTCACTTGGGTCGAACGTGTTCGTTTACATTTCCGTATTTGTGTCGTAAAGTGCCTCTCCTCGGACGACATTGAAATTCAAACGATAGCGAAAGTATCTACGGCGGCGCTACCCAATGACGACGGAAACAAAATTTGGAAAGTTTGGTCGTTTTCGTCGGCACAATAACTATGCGAACTTTTGTGGTATTTAAAAAATATTATTGAGCAATAATTCGATCATACGATAAAACATATATACAGCTAATGTTTTCAAAATTGTATTTTTATTATTATAAATTTCAAAATAAAGCTTATCCAGCTAAATTTTTAATAAACTAAAATTAGATATTCTAAGGATTTATTTTCCGTAACAATTTTGCAGATATTTAGTAACTTCGAAAATTACTATTAGAGATATTTACAGGTATATACATATGTAGTGTTATACGTTTTCGAAATGTTCAATTTTTCACATATCTATTTCTCAGCACTGTATATGAAATAGTATTACAACCAAGAAAATTAATATTATTCTTGCTTTCTTTAAATTAATGTTTTAGTATTTAATTTAGTGATATTGATCGCATGACATTTAAATGTAAATTTCGACGAAGTTTGTCACGTAAATATATTTACTAGCACGTCTAGAAAAATTATGTAAGATATACATAATCGCTTTGCGATTTTCAAATGTTAGAATTTTGATAATATACAAGGTGTACCACACTTACATATACAAACATTTTTACAAAATTTTAATCAGAACGGAAATACTTTAGTATTTAAATATTTTATAAATTATACTATACGGTATAATTTATAATTATGTACAGATAGATTAACGAAAGAGCATCAACAATATGAAATTAATTTAACTTATTCGCTGATTTAAGATAATAAGGAAAAACATCATTTCATGTAATACTAATATATTACAATTTCATAATTTTTCATCATATTTCTTAAATCTACTGAGACGTAAAAATTTTCCATTTATCCCGAATAATTTAAGAATTATTTGCCACTAAAAACAAGCTTACGTAGTAATTCCTATAAGAGAGATTTTAAATTTTATTTGATAGTTCAAATAAGAAATTCCTCTGTAATTTTCTTTTGCCATACTTTCGTCGTTTAGTAAGTTCAAATTAAAGGTGAATTTTATGTCTCAGATAAACTTCTGAACTTTTTTTTTTACATAGTACGTAGTTAGTTCTTAAAATATTCGTTCGTAATTCGTGGGGATTTCGACTTGTTATACGTTACTGGGACTTACAGAGGATGACAGATACTTTACTTTCTCTTTCTTTTTGACCCTCGAAAAGAATAGCAGGTCTAACCTTGGTCGCCATGGCGATTTCAAGGATAGCACCCTCTAACTGCTGCAGACCAGCTGCTGGAAAAACGGAAAAGGGAAAAGTTTGCAGGCCTACGTGCAGCGTTTTCGTTCGAAACTGCTATAAAACCAGCCGCTAGATTCTTTCCAGGAAAACCTTTCTATGGGTTTTGCTATTCAGAATAGACAAACTTTTGCAAATGTTTTAAAATCAACAAAATACATAGTCATATAATAAAGCTGAACTGTTTTATATTTTCTTATAAATTATATTATTAGTTTACACAATACTAATCAATTTAAATTAAAAAATTAATTTCAGTTTGAAAACAAGCATCCTTTAGTGAAACAGATTAAAGAAATCAAATACAATTTAATTTTCTGAGCTGTGTATTCATTAAACATTGTTCTAGTTAAATTAAAGTTATTTTTAACTTTATTATGAATAAAAATTAGATGTATTTATATATTATCAACCTCGACAGACTGTAAATAAAAAAAGTAGAATTATAAGAAGAAAAGATCATAAATAAAAGGTATATTTTTCCTTTTATAAAATACTTGTTTGTTGCAATTAATTTCAGTTTAAATACAAGTATCGTTCAGTGAAATAGATTAAAACAAATTAAATACGATTTAATTTTCTGAACTGTATATTCAGTAAATATTGTTTTAGTTAAAGTTCTTTTTAAATTTATTATAAATAAAAATTGGATGTATTTATTTATTGTCAACCTCGACAGATTGTAAATAAAAAACTAGAGTTATGAAGAGAACAGGTTATAAATAAAAGGTATATTTTTTCTTTTAATAAAACATTTAATTTGTTGCAATCAAATCGAAGGATAGATGTTTTTAGTTACGTTAGCATTTATCGATGTTACAGATTTTATCGTGAATATATTTTATTAATTATAGTATCAAGTATTTTCATTTCTTAGTCAGAAGTTTTTATTTATTTATCATCAACATAGATTTCTTGTCAATTTCTGTCAGATAATTTTCTTCTTTGCTATTATATTTTTCGTTTCCAATGGTACGTTTCTAAGTTTGTATAATAGCTTCCTTTTTCCGATTTATTTGATTTCAATACAAATTGAAAGGATATAGCAGGATAAAACGGTCGAAAGTGCCCTTGAACCGATTTTTACCTGGCAATGCACCTTTCAATAGGTTACCAAAAGAAAATATCGTGCACCAAGTTTCAATCCTCAACCTCAGCTAGAAGCGTAGTTACAGAGCAAATTCGAATTATCGGTTTTTACCACATTTTCCCTATTTAATGGTACGCAAAAATTCTGAAAACATTCTAGAATATTGTAAACATGGTTACTTATGGTTATGAATTTTTTTGAGATTTTTTCGTTTCAATGCGTAAGTATAAAAAATCAAAAACGCAACAAAATATCGAAAAATGCAGATTTCGTGTTGCAGTTCTCGAGCAACTATATTTTTACTTTCGCAATAGTTAGATATTGTCACGAATATTGTTCTCAATTTTTTTCAGATTTTTCGGTAGGGTGCGCTGTAGTTGAAAAAATCAAAAACCGATATTTTCAAGTTGTTTCGTGCAGAAACATGATTGAATACTTTCAATTTTTGCATTTCCTTTATACTGTGAATGTATCGTGTGATTTTTGATATTTCTGTATTCGATAGAGTAATATATGAACGAGAGGAATTCAGTTAATTCAATTAATTAAATATTTCTAATTAAAACATCAGAAAGCTCAATGTTGTAGCTTGTGTAGTGATATTTGGTTGGGGTTTATCAATTGATTGAACTTTTTTTGTCATAAGTTGGCACCACACAAAGGTCTAATATTTTTTTTTATAAAATAAATTTTTTTTTAAATTATCAATTACACAGTCAATAAACAATATTCGATTAAGAAGTGTTCCAAAAATATTTTATCATAAAGTGCGCATAAAAATAATTTTGAAGCAGGATTGTTAGTGTTATTTAATGTTTCATGCATTATGGAAATGCATAAAATTGATATTAAACTACTTTTATTTTTACTAAATGAATGGAACAAAATTTTTTCCTTTTTAAAGGTTATTGTATTAGTATGTACCAGCTTCTTTGTACTGGGATTATTGAAAATTGACAAATCAATGGCACTTTTGACCATTTTATTTTGCTCTACCCTTTCCTGTAAATTATCGAAAGAATAATTAGTAAACCATTAGTATTTGAGACTTGTAGTCTTGAAATTTTATGTAATATCATATAACAGATTTTTATATAATAATATATATATATATATATATATACAGTGAAGAACATAACGGTATAAATTATTTTTCATTGACATCAACGTTAAGGTATAGAAAAAACGAACATAACATTTCGCATAATTTAAGGTATTAAATATTATAAAATTATTTAATGTTTTATATAATATAAAATTTTATAAAATATAGAGTGAACATAGTATTAATAAAAATGGGAATTTATAATATGTAGAGAAATTTCTGAGTTAAAATTTATAACTATTGCGTTGTCCAAAACATTCGTACCGATTTTTAAGTAACATAATGAATTCCATACTTCAAAGCATTATTTTCTTTTCTATTGTGTAAGATATGTACCGTTTACAATGTTTCATCTTTTCAGTAATTCGAAAATTCCATTTTGCTAAAAACTTAATTTCTTTATTTTCTTCAATATCGAAATTTTCATTTTTAAATATTACAAACCATTTGCGAACAATTTTCTCCTGATAGGCTACCTTTTGTTTAAACATTATATACGTACCTCGTTTGTCATTTTTCTCTTTTCGCTGGAAGAAAAATATTAATTGTCGGAACTGCATTCTATTTCCTTCCACTTTCAAAACGGTACAACTCCGAGAAGAAATTAATAATCCTAATGTGAAAAAAAGACAAGTGAAAAAGTAGTTTTTTTTTTTTAATATATTCTAACTTCATATTTTTATATAATTTTACTTTGTTCTAATTTATTGGAATACTCTCTATGGAAAATCAGTACGAACATTCCGGGAAACCTAATATAACCTTATACCTTTTATTTAAAGCGTACTTAATCGATTACTATTTCCATTCCTTTGTACCATCAGTTAAGTAATTTCTTTTGTCTTTGTTACCACAAATGTCAGACTTACGAATTTTTACTTTACATTTTTAAATTACTTCCTTTTATGAAAATCAGGAGGTCTCGGTACAAACGAAACTCAGATGGAAGCAATTTGTAGCTAGTACGATAAGTAAAGCAACCCATTTCAAGTGAACTGTAATAATTTTTATTGCATCATTCAAGGACTGAGGGGTGTGGCGTTACCATTGTGGAAAAGGATTCCTTTCTTATTGTTAGCGATGCACATTTGTCCTTCTGTTGCTGCCTTTAAGGAATTTAATCATGAATAGCACTGCATTGATATCAACTAACCGATTGTCTTACAAAAGTTTCTAATAAGATGTATATACTTTACCAATACCATCAGATGTGTAAGAATACTTCTATGAACTGTAAACCAGTTTTAGTGGTGCTTAAAGATTATTGTCCTGGCTCCAACCAGTTGTTTCTTCCATTGGACATTATTAGAAATAACACTTTTTTTTGTACTATTTCAATAAAGGATTTAACAGAGGATTATCCTAAGCTCGGTTAATTTCTATGAAATTTAAACGTACCTGTTTATCGTTACAAGTTTATTTAACACGTTTACAACGGCGCTGTAATTCGTATGCAGCGTTATCGGGTGGTTCTATTATTTGTACTTTTCTCTATTGGACAGCATTATTATTATTATTATTATTATTTATTATAATTTTTGCCTTTCGGCTTAGGATACATCTTTTCCTATCTTTGCAGCTATCTTACCCTGCTAATCTTAACTTTTATTATATTACTTATATTAATTATCTTTTATTGATTATTTTTCTAAAATATGATCTTATACATGTTTATTTATCTGTTTCTTATCCTTGTTACATTTTAGTTTCGCTATTGCACCTCTTCTTTGATCTAGTTTTCCATGTTTCTTTCTCTTTCTATCTTTTTAATTTCTTCTATTCCTTCTCTAGAACACTAATATTTTTGTATCTCTTATTTTAACAAGATGATAAAGATCGATTTGAATAACTGAATAGGAGGTTGAAAATTATTTCACTATTTATTCGCTTCGATAGTGTGGATGCATATTTATGCATGTGAAATTACCACATCATCCATGCGAAATCGGAATTTTATAAAGTGCTGATGTGGTTACCTGTATATTGTTATTTTTGAAACATCAGTCGTTCAAAACGGAAATAATTATTTCTATTTTCTTCAAAATTGCAGCAATAGTGTTATTAGGAAGTAAATTTTTTACCGTGCCTCTGGTGTTTCTATAGTTAAGTTATGAAAAGCGTTTACAAGAAGTAACAATGTTTCCTGCAGAAAATAAAACCTTTTTCTAAAAAGAACGAAAGAATTCTTTTGAATTATCTACTTTCTATTACTTCTCAATATTCAAATCTAAAAACTATGCGAAGTTTCTTCAATTTTCTCTTAACCACTGCCGTTCATAAGTATTATGACACCCATTATGGTCGAGCAGAAAATATTATCTGATTTAAATCATACATTAGTCATATATTAGTAAAAATATACATATGCACTTGTACTTTCAGATTCTAGAATAAACAATTTTTTTTAGAATTATTTTAGGTTAATTTTAGGTTAATTTCAGGTTAGTTTCAGGTTCACTTTAGTATATTTTTTCTTTAAGGATAATTTTGTAACGCCTTTTATGCGTCAAATAATTGTAACAACAATATAAGGCTTGCTTCACATTCATTAATTAGATTTTAGTAGAATTCAGCTTCTTAAGTTAGTAATTCTTAGTGTAGGAGCTCGAAAACATAGAAAGAAATAGTATAAATAGAAAAAATTATATACTAAGTTTGTTTTTTCCTTTTCTCTTTGCTTTAGTACCAATCTCAATAACATTAGCGATAAATAAATAATTTTTTGAAAATTTTCTAGATAAAAGAAGATATATATATTTTCCAATTAGTGTGTTCGCCGAGTCCATCCTTGTTCATTCTAGGGTTAAATTTATAACGACAATAAGTCTTGTTTCACATTTAGTAAGTAGATTTTAATAGATTTCAGTAGACGTCTGTAGAATTTGGAATATTTTAGTGAAATGTAGCAAACATCGGTAGATTTAAATCGTGATCGGTGGACTTTAAGAGATTTCAACGGATATCAGTAGAATACGGTAGATTCAATCACAATTCAATAGATCTCGATAGGTTTTAGTAGATTTTGATAGATTTCAACAGAGTTTCACAGATTTCAGTAGATTTCAGTATACTTTACATTCAGATGTCCTAATACTTATGACCGGGACTGTACATACTAATATTTCATTAAGGTAACCGTTTTATGGACTCTTAAAGTAAACAAAAATTTGAAAAATCTAACATTCGCTGTATTTCCTCTCGTCATTGTTAATTTAAGAAAAATTAAAGATTCACCTTGCTCGACGTGGTTTTAAAGTGATTAAGAAAGACGCGATAATTATCTCAGCTCTTCTCGATTTGGTTTTCGCGCAATACGATGTCAGATTAGGAAATGCATCAGTGAAATATTCATTTAGAAACATATAGACACACCCGGTATGCGTGTACTTACGTCGAATTTCCCACTGTTATTGATTTCTCTGAGGTCCCACCAATGGAAGCGGGACCCCATTTCTCGATCCCCGAACAGAAAAGGGTATCACGGTTCTTCCCTGTTCAGGACTCGTATGATGACCTTGAACCAGCTGTGCAGGGGTGTTTCGTCTTTGAAACTGGAACAAGGGGCCATCCGTATGATTCAAAATGCTTTTCCGTTGACTCCCCTTATGAATGGTTCTGATTTAGTTCGTAACTATGGTTATCGTAACATGTTGCAGATACTTTTTCACTCGTCAATTATAATTAACCCTTTCGCTACTCTTTTCCGCTGAGATGCTCCCACTGAACGAGACACCGCGATAAAAGTGTACATATTGCATGGAAATCGATAGAAAAATCAATTAATCTCTTGGAAAAACATTTGCTTTTTTATCGTTACTAGAATGTATCGATCGTGAGAAACAAATGAAATTAAAAAATATATTTGAACAACCAAATTGCAAGTCCAGAATAAATTATGAAGCTTGTAAAATAGCGAGCGACTATGATCGTTTGTCGTATATGAATGATATCTTACAGATAGTGATTATAGTCGCCTTTCGTAGCGAAAGGGTTGATATTCTGTACGATTTTTAAAGAGATTATTCGAGAGGTACACACTTCCTGACAAAAGTTAACCCAAACGTAGATCGAAAGGTGAACAGTTTCTGAGATATCATCATTTTTGTGTGTTAACAAGATCATTGTCTTACTGGCTTCTATTATCACATACGATGTTCATTTCAGTGTTTACAAACTGTTTTTTGAACGTCCTCGTTCAATTTCAAACATATACTTTATAGAAGAAAATAATAAAAAAAGATATTTAAAAAGGAGTATAATGCATAGGTTTTGCCTGTCTATGACAACTAGGGTTGAGCATGGACGTAGTTGAATGTCCGAAAAATGCAGTTGACGAGAGCGTGTTCTTGCTGGATTTATAGGTATCATGCTCTTCCTGTAAATGTTTTTTTTTTTTTAATTTGCTATATATACTTTTTCCGTTAAAATATTACTAACAAGGGAATATTTCTAACTGATAATCACCAATGTTGATGAAACTTTCATATGCAGTAGTTCTCAAAAAAATATTTTACATGTATTATTCCTTTTTTTGTTTTCCAAATGACAATCGTTTACTGTGAAAGGGCAAAAGTTATTCTCAAGGTTGAACGTAGTGAACATATTTAAGCTTAACACCTTGAATATTATTAGAGACAGAGGAACGGTGTATATTGATGAATTTTATATTTCTCAACGTCAAAATCTGTAAGCGTCGTTCGCGAAAAATACGCGCAGTCAGCCAAGTGTTAAACGAGCTTGGTCTACCCATGAAAATCGAATTCTCCAGAGAAGTGTTAAACACCCACAGAAACTGCACCTTTGGAGCTGCTTTAACGTTTGTGATTTCGGAACACTGTGTGTATTCACAGAAACTTTGGATACCAAAACAATGATTAAATTGTGCGAAAGAGATCTTCTTAAATCTATTAAACATTGGTTCAATGATAAAAGAGAGTGGATTCTCCAAGAGAATAATGATCCAAAACACGTTTCTGTACTGAATGGAAAAACAAAAACTGCATTAATGTGTTAAACTGGCCATCCCAATCTCTGGATGCCAACCCAATTGAAAATGTTTGATCTCTAATGAAATATAAACTTCGAGGAGAACGCTGTTTGATATTTAAATCATTAAGTAGAAAAATTCGTAAGATATGGAGATCTTTATCTACATCATGTGCAGAAAAGTTGATAGAAAGCAGACCTAAACGTTGTGAAGCGATAATCGCTAATGGGGGAGATTGGACCCATTATTATGTTTTGAATTGTTTCATAATTTTTCCTAAAAGGAATATATCTTTCATCCTCTACGAGGTTCGATATTTTTTCCTATGGAATTATCCTAATAATCAAACACGCGAGATATCTCGTCCATGGCGTTGTACGAACAATAAATTGTCGCAAAATATCTCATCCATGGATAGAAAGCTGTGAGAAGTGCAAAAATTGCACAGAAAGCACGTAATACGAAAGAATGTACAAAGTATCCAAATTATAGCGCTTTTTAGAAATATCTGCTTTATAAAATTCTACTGTTTTTTTATTATATTCTTAAAAATATGATATTACATAATAATTTGTAGTTTAATAATGATTTTGGTGAATATAGATTCATTTGTATCTGGAATGGATTTTCTGAATTGTAAAAAGAAGAATAAGCATTGATTCATTTGAAAAGAGAGGTTGATTTAGATTGTTCTTATTTCAGGTGAAGGTATCACGACGAGACAACATCGCAACGCCGAATTTCTTTAAGGTTCTTGATCACACGCCTACCTCACGATGAATCATGGTAAAAATTATAATCGCGGGACAAGTTTTTTTGGCAAGTTCATTCAGGATACACCAGAGAAGGAACAACAGGACACAAGTGTAGACTTATTGTGCAAGGTGCGAATTATATTTTCATTTTGAAAGAGTAAAAAGATAAAACTATCAAAATAAATGAGTCATTTTTTTTTTAAATGATATAATTCCATTTATTCATACATCGAGATATTTGAAGAGTTGCAGTTGAATCAAGTAAAAATTATGGTAAACGTTAATATATTTGGATTACGTTTTTTAAAATTATAAATTTGCATAAATGTTAATATTCAACGATAATTAATAATTCTTTTGCTACAAATTAACTTAAAGTTACATATAGTTAATTTCAATCTTACCATTTACAAATTTCCAACTTGAAATTTCCCGAATCCGTAGAATTTGTAACAGATTTCCAATCGACTTTTAGAGACACCTGTGGAAAGTTAGCTCTCAAACTCAAATTCAATTATTTATTAATTACTCAAATTCAAATTCAATCACTTGTTAATTACACAAACTCAAATCAATTATTTAAAAATTACTCAAACTCAAATTCAATCACTTGTTAATTACACAAACTCAATTCAATTATTTAAAAATTACTCAAACTCAAGTTCAATCACTTGTTAATTACACAAACTCAATTCAATTATTTAAAAATTACTCAAACTCAAGTTCAATCACTTGTTAATTACACAAACTCAACTTCAAATTCAATTACTTGTTAATTACGCAAATTCAAGTTCAATTACTTGTAATGCTATCGAATTCAGTTACAATAAAATAAAATATTTAATAAAAAAAAAAAAGAAGAGTGTTTATTCTTTATTGCTCAGCCAAACACAGTGAATTATTCCTACGTTTCTTTTGTTCGACTGTAGATGACAAATAAATTTCCGTGGCAGTTCATCAAATCCGGTTATTCTAATGCGAGTTCACCGGGCACCGGATCATCAGGAAGCAGCACGAACTCTCAATGTTACGGTCAATCCCCAGATGATCCCAGTGTTGATTCCTTGCTTAACAGCCTGCTGCAAGTAGTGAATGGCGACAATTTTAATGGACCTGCCTCCTGCAATATTCAATTCTCGCAAACTGGAAGTTTTATTAATAACAGATGCAAGGATTGCATCGACATAGCTTGCGATTCGTGTTCTACGGCTCGACTTTTGGTAAGCATATACCGATCTGCTAATAGTTTTTAATATTGTATACAATTACGTGATCGATCCTGCATACTATAAAGTAAAATTTGATTATTACGATCTTTCGAATACAAACTTGACATGATTCGATCAAATTAATTATGATCATTAATCAAATTAAAATCTTTAAATTTTGAAATTTAAAACTGATTATGAAGTAAAAATTCGGTGATGATTATCGAAATTAACATTGTTTTTCTAGGGAAATGTAGCACTATTAATTCCACAAGGTGTCTTCAAATTGACGGTACAATTTGATAAGGCCTTGAATCAATGCGAAAAAATATGTCGAAAGTGTGGAGTAACATTTTTTCATATGAAACTTCATTTCCGAATCAATTGGTTACTGTTGACGCCTACAGACGTTTTGAAAATTTTACTCTTACACTTTTGTTATTATCCTTTCGCCTGAATTTTATTCTCTCCGCGCTTCCATTTTAATTTAACGAAACAAATATTACACTTTGCACGAGTTTAAAAATTAATTTTTAAACTTTCCAAACCAATTTGACAAATTTCCCAAATTTTCCCAATTTTGAAAGTCGAACCATCTACATTTCTCTTGAAATCTACCGTAGCGAAAGGATTAAAGACACATTCTACACTTCTGTAAACGTTTCTTTAGAGCATTTCTCGTTTTCAAATGGCACAGTACAAAATTTTTCTCCTCAAACAGTTTCCTACTTACATGTGTAATCAATTAAAGTAAATAATTCCTTATTTGCCTTTTACAGAATGCCACAGAGCTAGGCCATGAGGATGATAATAATCTAATGCAAAGCTTATCGACAGAAATATCAAGCTCTCCAATAATCAACACGCCGAATTTAATTTCTTCAGGAGTACCTCTGTTTTGTGATTTACACCGCGATGCACAAAAGTTTTATTGTCAGACATGTAGTAAACCACTCTGTGGTGAATGTGGAACTCACCATCATCATGGTCACATTACAGTGAATTTAATGGAAGCTATTGAAGGTGCTGGGATTCAAGCGAATCAAGTGTTAAAAGAAGCTAAGCTTGGAATTACAGCTCTCAGAGAGGAATTAGATGCTGTACAGGTAAGATATTAATATTAATTTCACAACATCATTTCTTAAGGAAATCATATGATACACGTTGTACATGTGATAGAGACAATTCTAATATTATATTAGGGTGTCCCATAAGTTTCTTTCGCACCACACTAAGAATGACTCTAACTTTTCGTATAAAAAAAAAAAAAGAACAAAAGAAAGAAACTTATGGAACACCCTAATACATCAAATTTGTACCATTATTCAAACATGTTATTACTGATACGATACAAAATTGTAACAAAAATAGACAGAAATAAAAGTAACAATAAGTTACTAAGCTAAACAAATTTCAAATACTAATGTATTATGTGTATACACAAACGAATAACGTTTCTTTTAACAAAAATTTATTCTATTGCGGTAAAAATCGTTTTTACAATTCAATGATACATTTTCTTTTTTATTTTTACAGATAGCAGCAGAAATTTTGGAACAAAAGGCAAGGCAAGCAACAGCAGATGTTATACTGTGCATAAGGAGAGTTGCTTCAGCTTTGGAAACAAGGGAAAAAAGATTGCTAGATAGAATCGAGAAAGCCAGGCTTCTTAAATTTGCTGTGCTAAAAGCAAGAGACGAAGGACTCAGAAATGGTATAACCAGATTATCACGGGCTGCTGATAAGCTTAACGAAGCAATGGAATCAAAAACTCTAACTAGCAATCCGTTGAACTTGCTGTTGACTAAAGACATGGCATCAGCAGAGGTATTTATTAATAATAAAAGCAGATTAATAGACAATTCAGAAATTTTATCGATGCAAATTCTAAAAGGCGAACCAAAAATTATTTAACACTAAAATAACGCTGATATTGGTCAGTTATCGGAGATTTGAGTAAAAACTATCGATAGAATAAAGTTTTAAATATTAAGAGTCTTTCAAAAAAAATTCAGAATAACTTTTTTATTAAAACAAACGTCTCATCTTCGACTGTAGCTCAGAATAAAAAAAAACTAAATAATTACAAAACAGAAAGTATCAGTACCTGTGAAGGTACTTTCAATTTATGATGTCCCCTCAGAGGGGACATCCGAGTGTAAAGGGTTAATTTATTAGACTGAGACTTGGTACTTGTAATTAATCTATAGTACATACATTACCGTAAAATGGTATTAAAATGATGAATAGCTGATGTTTAGATGTATAGTCAGCAACAGAAATCATAGGTCATGTTACACCATAGCTTACTTATATATTCTTCTCATCGACAGGTTTTCCAAATTCGTCAGAGTCGCCAGACCCTTCCTTCGCAAGAAGAGAGTTGGATTTCTTTCAACGGTTTAGAGGAGGACACTATACTGAACGTTATAGCGAATCTCGGAGCTGTCGTTGTGAATAATCCAGGTCCTATAGGCGATCGACGAGCTGTGAGAGGTCGTGGAAATTCTCCTCAGATATTCCTCAGACATTCGGCCTCCATTCCGATGGTCTCGGTACCACGAGGAAGACCAGTTCCTTCGAATAGTTTCCCAGTTACGGTTAGGATAAGTCGCAATTCCGATTTATCGGTGAAACCGTTGAAAATCATCGGGAACGACGGCGACGCGCAAGATAATCTATGTAGACCATGGGGTGTGGCATGTGACAGAGAAGGTCATATAGTTGTCGCAGATAGATCGAACAATCGTATACAAATATATCGACAAGATGGTTCCTTCCTGAGAAGGTTTGGTACACATGGCTCTGCACCAGGACAATTCGATCGTCCGGCTGGAGTAGCAGTTGATGCTCGTCGCCGTATAGTTGTGGCTGATAAAGATAATCATCGCATACAGGTAATTAAAATGAACGTGTGTTTATGTTAATTTCATTCTGTTGGAACTGATCACACCGCGATATTTAGGATCAATGCTTTTCTTCCTCTTCAGGGTTAGGTATTATATAAATTAGGTATATATAATATATAAATTTTTGTCTTTCAAAAATACGATTATCTATTATTTATAAAATACTTCTTTTAAATATTTATTTCACATATAGACTTTCGTTTTTTTAAAGTACTGTTGTATATTATTTATAAAACACATGGTAAATTCGAGGAGCACTATATGATCGTCACACGTTGCGAACTAATTTCGACAATTAACAGTTGTAAAATGTCGAAGGTGAAATCTTCGACATTTGCAAATTCATTTTTATTAACAACGATCGTAAACCATGCTCCGTGGCAATGTTCTCACAAATCGCCGAATAATACAATCTCTGATCGGAAAAGTGTGTCGAATTGACACCAGGGAGAGATGAGGCTCAATTAGAAAAAGAAACCCTAAAATTTACATTATTTTCTCCATTATTTTCTCAGGTATTGACAATGGAAGGCTTATTCCTTCTAAGTTTCGGCGAGAAAGGCTGTCGTTGTGGGCAGTTCAACTATCCATGGGATGTGGCGGTAAACTCCGAATGCCAAATAGTCGTATCCGATACGAGAAATCATCGCGTCCAATTGTTCAGTCCAGAGGGTGTTTTTCTCCGAAAGTACGGTTACGAGTCTGCACCGCACATGTGGAAATACTTCGATTCACCGCGCGGTGTGGCGTTCAATCCAGAGGGAAACGTAGTTACGACAGACTTCAACAATCACAGGGTAGTGATCATAGACGCTGACTTCATGCACACACGAATTTTCGAATGCGAGTGCGCTGGCGGTTCGAAGCAGTTCCTGAGACCACAAGGTCTGGTAATCGACGACGAAGGTAATATTGTTATAGCCGATTCTAGAAACCACCGGGTACAAATATTCGATTCGGCCGGTGTGTTGAAATGGCGATTTGGTAGCTATGGGAAAGGAGAGGACGAAATGGATAGACCGTCCGGAATAGCTTTGTGCCCTGACGGTAGAATCGCGGTTGTAGACTTTGGTAACAATCGTGTTCTTCTTATTTAAACGGGTTGATCAGTTGGATCTAACGAGTGAGAGATAAGAAGATGTAGGAGTAAGATTTTATACACGTAAACAAAAAAAAGAAAAAACGAAAGAAAAGAAAAGAAAAAGAAACACAAAAAAGAATGAAGGAAAAAGAAAAAAAAAAGAAGAAATGCGCGCGACAGTGATTGTGGACACGACGTTACTGTTTTTCTCGATTTTAGAAATAAGCGTGTGACGCTTAAGGCCCACAGATAACAAGTGTTAGAGGCAATATTTTCCTACTGATTGTATATAATATGGAAATCCGTATAGGTTCCTTTCGAAGCTTCGGGTTTTCTCACTTTGAGTGCCAAGCAACCAAGTACAAAAAGAAAGAAATGAACTTTTTGTTCTGAAGTCATATCGTTATAAATGTTCCCATCAAAAGAGAAACGTTATTTTCGCATTATTCATACGTAGTTATCCGTTGTCTGTAAATTCGTGGACGATGGCGAAGGAAGGGGGGGAAGCAGGAAACGAAGGATGTTAGTAGTAATAGCGTAATAAAAGAGAGACGAAAAAATCGGGGTGATTTGTTCCAGTATTGAATATGTCATAAGCTAGTGTTAAATTTATATAGCCGAAGGATTAAAGCGAAGATATTTTCCTGGGGAGTTTTAAATTGCTATCTATGTTATTTTTAATACCAAAAAAAAAAAAAGAAAAAGAAAACGATGGCCATGTTTTTTAAATTATTTTTGCTGAACAACGACTGCGATTCAAAGAACAAAATAATATTAAAAGCATCATCAAGTGTGTGATGTTATTTGTATCAGCATTTGATCGAAATACTCATTAGAATCGGCAATTTAAGAGTGATGCAAGCATTATAGACAGAGAGAGAGAGCTAAATATAAGGGGGAAAAAAAGAAAAATAGTTACCTATTTTAATAAATACACGATTATCTACTCTGTTCGATTAAATATTTCGTGAGAAGGATATTTAGCAAAGAGTAATAACCATATTCACCTCAATTCTGTTCCATCCTTAGCTTGTATGATCTTGTTTTAAAAGTTTCCTAATATTGGAGCAGCTACTTATTTTCTACGAATTTTTTTCCTTCTTTTTTTTATATATATATATATATACGATACGAAGCTATAATTTTTCTCTTTTATATGTATATAAGAAAAAAAAAAAATACTTTAATCGTTGTGTGACCGAACAACGGCTAATTAAAAGATAACAGTATACAATACTATTGTGACCAGCGTCGTAAAAATGTTTAACTATTTGTATAAGTTAATGATACTGTCTCCTGCTAAGTATGCAAGGAGACTAAAATGCAATTTGTCATTAGAACATACCTATGTGTGCATGATCGTTGCGATTAAGAATTTGTTTTTATGAGTGTATGTACTTACTTGAGAAGGGATGCGAAGGACACTAATAGGTTATAGGAATATTCACATGGGAAAGGCCAAGGAGGAAAGGTGAGCTGACGAATACAATAGAGAAAGATAGGAAAGGAAATGACTAACTAGGAAGTGTATTAAGATTGTCTTAAGATCTTCATAATACGACACTTTATTGATCAGATACAGAAAATCAATGTTGTAGTATTTTTAACATATCATACTTCATAGATATTCTTTCAATTTGCATTATTATATTCCGACGTTAGTATATGTAAATGAAGAAAAATTGATTACTATTATTATTACGTTTATGGCCATTACTATATTACTTTTATTAGTATTAATACTGCTATTGCTACTATTACTACTACTACTACTTTCATTATCATTTTCACCGTTCTTTTGCATCAATATTCTGACTAATAACATTGTTATCATTACTATAATTATTCTTCATCTGCATCATGTGATTGTTATAAAAAATTCATACGAAGCTTCATCTAATGGCATTTGCTGTACATAAAATATGAGTTTTATACAATATGTAAAAAAAAAAAAGAAATCCAATGTGTCAGTCTTTAAAAAAGAACAAAAAAAAAAAGAAAAAAGATGCAAGTGTTGTCGCATTTGATTTAATTTGATGTTAATGAACTGAAATAAGATATTAGTTACATTCACACAATATAAGACTGAACTAAGACTGATTTAACACAATAACAGGTTTTGTTCCTTGTTTATTATTACACAGTAAATAAGAGATTAAAAGTGATTTGTATTTCAATGTTTATTTTAATATTATGTTCACAATTACCATTGAAGGATTTTTTAAATGCATAATATAAGATCATAAGGATAATTTAAGGATACGTTACCAAACAACCTAGTTTAACATAATAGTTTACACATTGTAACCGATCAATCACAGTATTAGTTGTTCCGAGGAGCTTATGTTCAAACGAAGAAGAATGATCTCTTTAATTGTATTGCGTAGAAATATCTTCATTAGTTTTACGATGACCCTTGTACGAAGTGGTGCGTATTACACCTTGGTCCCCATGGGTAGCTAGGAGTTGCCTAACAGAATATTTGGACAATCCAATGTACAGCTAGCGCCAGTAACCGAGAATATGGTTATGCAAACTAAACGGCGTATGGCTAACGTCGAGTACCACTGCGTCTAAGGAACTCGCGTGTCATAATTGTCGATATACCTCGAGCGGTAAAGGTACCTATATGTCTTTGTGGGTTTTAGCAGTTACGTTAGTAATACTAGTCAGGATGGTTAGATTGAATATAGGCGTATGTAACTGACTCGGCAAGAATCTTCCTTCTCGACTTGAGCAGTTGTAGACATTGACACAAATACTTATATTTACTGAACAAATTGATCCAAAGATCAAATTTTTTTGGCACATTCATTTATCATCTATCGTAGTTTATTGCATAACAGGAACTGATAATGTAAATAAAGTAATGCTCAAAATAATAGCAAAAATATGTTACTTGAGGATTTTATAAGTAGACAAAAGTGTATAGACACTTATAATTAATTAAAATAGAGTCTTAGTATTTTGTTGGTAGTTTTAACGACTTCTTTTAGTCTTCAGGGCATTGAATGTACATTTTTCGTGAATTCAGACTCAGTATTGTTCCACTCCTGCGAAAGAACCTTTTTCAATTCAATTTTACTTGTAATATTGCGTTTCCTGATTCTTTTTTCAAGTTCGTTCCACATGTGCTCAATAGGATTCTTATCCAGACTTTGACATGGTGTTTATTGACTTTGCAAGTATGTTCCGTGTTGTATACTACCCATTGGCGAACAATGTACGTCATATGCTTAGGATCTCAACCCTGTTGGAAATAATTCTTGGGAAGATTTAATTTTTGGACACTTTTCAAGAGATTTACTTTTAATATATTTAAACATACATGTTTATTCATAATTCCATCGATAAACATTTCTACACCCGATGTCGCCATACACCCCCATACCATTAAAACACCACCTTCATGTTTCACAGTAGCATGTACATATTTCCATAGTCATCCCATTTTAATTCTTCACTTGTTAACAACCGAAATCTCTAGCTTCAATGATCAAGCATAGTAATAAATAACTAATGAAGGATCTCCTACTAATATTTTCAAACGATAATCAGAAATTGTTGAAAAGATGATGCATTGTTTATCCTATTCTGTGCCAATACTTGTATGCGTCCATAAAATGCTCAAGTAACATATTTTTCCTATTATTTTGGGTATAACTTTATTCATACTATCAGTTCTTCTTATGCAGTAAACTAAGATAGATAATTTAATATGTTGAGAAACTTTTTCTTTGACACATTGACTGCCGTATCATCGAATACGATTCACACAGTGCAAATCATATTTGCTTCACACAGATTTTTCTTTCAGACTACGTGGTTCACTTATGATTCATATCTGAATGAAATCCTCATGATTAATGGAAATGTATGGCCTAGTAAACAAGTTTATATAGTTAGCACAGTAGAATTTCAATTTTATATGGTACTACAGGTTGCCTATTATAGGGGTTTTATTTTAACCGGATTTACGTCAAATTTTAAGGATACTAGTGTATTTACACTTTAACAAATCTGCTTAGTCGCATGAAATAGATACAAAATCATAATACAGTAGAAGGATCGTCGCTGCGTTCAACGTGTTACATCAGCTTGTTTAGTAGTTATAAATATTTGTATCGTAGCAATCATGCTGTGCCAATATATTTTGCCCAGAGAATTGCTTGAAAGGTAGTGCAACCTGATCTTGCTTGTATTAGAACTTGGACCGTCAAAGTAACGTTTTATTCAGAGACTGAGCCCCAGAGTATTAGAAATCTTGCCCTTGTATACCCGAAAAACTGTAGTTTCTAGTGATAGGGAATTTTCTTAAGAATGGAATTCTCTCGCTAGCCCTATCACTAAAACTATCCAGGGGGTGCGCGATCAAGTAAAAACATCTAACATCGCGCGTTTCGAATTAGTCTGCGTAACGTTAGTACGATTAACACTAACATAATAAAGAGGAAAATTCTTAAAAGAAGAAGAAAAAAAGCGGGAAGAATATTTTTTAGCTGTTGTTGCACTGAACGAATACGAAAGAGCAATTGAACGATTGAAGTACAGCTACTGAAGAAATTTCTACGCATAGGAAGTGATTTAACGAAGAAACTTTGTTTTTTACACAGAAAGTAATTTCTTCGTGTTACAGTAATATAGTACATTATGGTATGTGGCAATAATGTTGACCATGATATGAAACGATTTTTATTAATAAAGTATGCTTATCTAATGCATTTTTTTTAAATCACAATGCTGTGCTAATAGAGACAAAGATTAAGTTATATTTTGAATATGTGCATCCTGCTCAAGTATTATTACAAAATACATGCATGCATTTGACGAAACGAAAGCAGCTGTATATTGTAAAGCAGCTATGTGTTTTTAATCGAATACTCGACAGAGAAGTTTAATAGTAAATAACGCGAGCACAGAGTAAAAAATGGATGACAGGTGTTTGCACGTCCATTTTCAGATCGTATACAGAATTTATTTATTCTTGTATAAAATATTGGATTAGTACAAAAGGTTTCGTTACAGTTTCTCACGCTACGACAGAACGATGCTACAATGAATCCAATATTGTATACACATTGTACTATAAATACATATGTATAAAACTGTATTAAACACGCACGCACATACACTACACACATAAAACAGAAAAAGAGATGAGAGTGAGAGAGAAAGCTAATAAGTGTACTATACACAGAGTAAAAGTACAACAGAACTTGCATACAAGATAATCTAACGAGGTATGTTGTATCCAAGGGAAACAAGATATTCCTGAAAATAAATCGATTCTTGCTATTTTTCGTGATTTTCACTTTTTACAAATCTTATTACGTCGGAATTTGAAATATACAGGTTGCAAAGCTATTTACGCGATAAGACGAAGTGTTTGCGAGACAAATGTATCTTCTCTGAATGTTGAAACGTATTAACACGTTGAACGCCATGGGATTCACCGGTGACCGGTGGTGAGTTTGTTCTAAGCACCATGGGGGTCGCCAAGATTACTGGAAACACATAATTCGAATAAACTTCAATATTTTTAAATTTTTCAATATTATCATCGTTACTACAATAGTGTGAAGAAATTAATGCAACGATAGAACACATAAAAATAGTTTTATTTATATATATAACATGTATGCTTAAAATTCATCTTGTCGCTATGGGCAGACCACGTAAAATTAGCGTGGCGTTCAACGTGTTAATTGTAATCAAAAGTACGAGAGGTGTGTGCGTAATTTCTTTGCACTTGTCATTTTGTAAGAAACACAAGAGATTCGGTAACGGTGTCGTCTATGTGGAATTCTTTTACGAATACAGTAACGTTTCTAAGCAGATGCATTGTTTCCTTTTTAAAACTGTACATTGTAGAAAGGTTGACAAAGCGAGTGTAACAAAAATGAAAAAGATACATTCACGTTGCGCTTATATAGTTTCCTAGCATAAAATAGTTTCTATGATTTACAACTATAGTGTATCGTATTCGAGCCTATTTGTTATACGTTAAATTTGTTAGAAATACCGTAAAAGCTAATGAAAAAATTTATATGGTATATATAGATAGATATATATATATATATAAAAATTGATTTGCAAAAATGTGTTTGCAGATTAGGACAATTTCTGTTTTCCTTTTTTCTCTGTAAGTGTAATGAATATGGTATACTTAAAGGGAATCACAACTATTCTGAAAATAATCCACATGAAATGGAATTTCTCGATGGAAAAGTTTGGAGATTGTAAGGGCGTATGTGTGATCCATAATTATTCGAATAACCTGTTTTTTCTTTTTTCTTTTTATGCGAGTTTTAATCATGTGAACATCCTGATACAATTGTTTTTTGTTTATCAAAGCTAAATTTTACCAAATCGAAAGAGACAAAGGTTTAATATTTATGTATTTATTGACGACAAGAGAGGAAAAGAAGGATTTGAAAATAGGAAAGTGAAACACTTTTGTTTTTTCTTCTTCTTCTTCTTCTTCTTCTAATATAGTTCAGACAATGCTGCTGTAATGAAGTAATGAAATTAAATCTAGATGACATGGTACAAAAGGAAAATGCTGATTGAGAATGATAGAAAATATCAGTGGCGCAATAATTGAAATAGAAACATTTGTTACGAAATGTTATGCGACGATTTTCTCGAAATAATTGAGCGTGTAATGGTAAACGAATTTCCAATAGCGACGGACACTAGATTTAATGAACATATATGTTAAGATATGATTGTAATCATCCTATTTTACAGCTATGAGAAGCATTATTAAATTTTTTGGAATTTTAACAACGCCTGTGAAAATTACCTTCTCTCCAATTCTTGTTCGAACTTTATTCACGATCACGCGTTATCTTTTTAACGTTCGAAAGGCATTAAATGTGCTTTTCTTTCGATATTGTTGAAAAAAAAAAAAAGAAACAAATTTTAGTTTTTAAAAATTAGATATTCTTATTTTAACAATTTCACTCCTAAAAATATATATATATATTTGTCGATTTTTTTATATAGAATTTTACGTTAAATCATAGATTTAATTAGACAAATTTTCGTTTCTTTGAATCGAGTTCTTTTTCAAGTTGAAATCGAAGATGAAAATGCAGCTAACTTTCGTACGTTCGTAGCGTCGTTTCTTCTATAGCATTTATGAATTTGTCTATAATGTACGATTATTTATATATTAATAAATGTAACAAAAGAATGGATTTTAAGATATCCTTTTTGTTACGGTATTAAAGTAAATAATAACTTAGAATGTTGAAAGAAATTAGCTTATCGACGAGTATTCGTTATAAAATGTACGATTATAACATTTCGTGTTTAATGTATAACCTTGTAATCGTGTCTTATTTCATTTTATCAACGAAGTGTCAAAAAGGTAAGGTTGAATGTAATATTTTTGACGATTCATCGTAAATAACGTTGCTTGCTTCAGAAAATATTTTTCATCAAATAAATGTACAACTGTATATTTACATAATTTTCTTGTTACAGAAAAAGTAGAGTATACACGAATAAATAATATTTAAAATGATTACACGTCGTTTTATAAAGTTTAACAAATGTCTAAAGTACAATATCGCGATTTCACGAATCGAATCCAAAAAATTATATTATTAAGTAAACAATTTATTCAGTACAGTATGCTACGAAGTTTCTATTAAGTTTTATCGTACGTTAGAAACATTGAAAATTTATTTCTACTAAATAGTGTTTATGAAAAACTAAACTTAATATTAATTCTCTTTTTTTTTATATTAATTAGATTTTTTTTTATTAATTAGATAATTTTACCTAATTTTTATTTGAATAGAATTGATATATCTGGAAATTTATATTTAATTTTATAACAATTAGATTTCTCTTTATGATTTTATTTAAGTTACAATATTTTATTCAAAATCCACTTGGAAAAAACATTATTTTATTAAATATTATATCTTGAAACGTGCATAAATGCTGAATAAATTATTTATCTTTATTATAACACACTTTTTGCAATTCTTCAACATTGTAAATATGTTGAGCAACAGTTAAATCTGAATGTTAATATAAGTTGCTATAATAAGGTAGATATTTAATAAATAAAGTTATAAACATTCGAGTTGAAATAAGATATGGTAAAAATAGTTCCTAAAATAAAATAATCTAATTAAATTTAATTTACTGTAAAGGAGGTATTCTATAATTAAATCTTTTGAATAAAATATTAATAAAAATGTAATAATTATTCTTTTAAAAGGATACATTTTTATTATACCTCTACAATCTCGTGAATTTTAGATTTCCAATTTATATAGTGATTAAATCTTTCTGTACATAAAAATATTAATGATTTAAATATATTAAAACTAAAATTCTTATGAATTATAATTATCTCAAGGTTAGGTACATTTCCTGAATGATTTCTTCTTCAGAAATGTCTACAGAATCCGATACTGTATGGCAAATTTGCGCTGGATAAAGAATTTTTCATAAAAATAAAAAACTATCGCGTAGAAGGTACACGCTTCAGTTCTTTTTTAAACTTTGATGATCATTTACAACCATTCAAAACTACAAAATTTAATAAGTGCATATACCAATATATTCCAGACACTCGCCTCTATCTTTTAACCCATTCGAGACCGATTGCACACCGTGTGTGCAATAACAGTAATGTGTAATTATCAGTTATTCTGAGTAAACTAGTCGTCGAAATAAGATTTTTCTTGAACTAATGAAATCTGTAAAGTACAGGAAAACAAAATTTGCCATTGGTTAAATTATCTAAAGCCTTTCTTACATGTAAAATACTATGAATACGCATGCAGCGCAGGCTTAAGATAATAAATTTCGCTCCTAGGGACTGTGTTCGAAAAAAATCGTCATCTCGAATGGGTTAAGATTAAAGGGCTATGCAACCCTGAAAACCTAAAAAAAATTCAGCAAATTTCACATTTTTTTTCACCTATAAATATTTAGTAAAAAGCCAAGGTTTTTATAAGGGTCGTTAAGCAACATCTTAACTCTATTTCCATTTTTTTTTTACTGTTAATAATATTTATATAAAATCTTAAGAAAAATGGAAAAATTATTTTTTTTTTTAATGAACAGTATTTGCAAATAAGAAGAATGATCGTTCGTTCATAGTTCAACGTAGAACACGTGGTATAAAGCATAAACACTGCATTTCCAATTATTTGTAACAAAATTACTAATGTCAAAACACAAAACTAAATGATAATTCCATAAAGCTCAGCTGATATCAGGAAGATTACTTGCTACAAAACAAATGATTCGTGTAGCTAGTATAACATCACTAAAGTAACATTCTAGTATTGTTATAAACATTTATAGCTATCCAGCTATTGAAAATGTGTAATATTTACTCGTGCAAATAATTTACTTAGCATTGATGCGAATAGTAAGGCGCCATTGCATACGCAACGATATATCGTCGTTAGCACTTTTAGCAAGTGTTGCTAACAACGATATATCGTTCTTCGGCTCTAAAAGGGTTAAGATAAATATATTATAACGTTTTGTAACATCGTAAGTCAACGTTCACGCAAATTTCTATTTGCAGTGCGTAACGCGTCACGAACTGATTTGATGAAATGTAAATTAACGCAAATTGGAACGGAATATAGAGGCACGGTCGCAAAAACTAGTGGAGGTATACGTTGCCAAGCTTGGTATACCGAAGAACCTATACACGAGGTTTCTTTTATCTATTATTTACCCAAATTTCGATTACGTACACTACACGTGCACATTTCTTCGTTATTTACATTAATGGATTACATACTTTTGATACAGTAAGAGAAATCGATTTTTCAAACGTTGTATATTCTCAATTTCACGATAGAACTGTTAGTACGATCCTTTCAAGTTTTATTTGAAAATTCATAAAAGTATCGAATTTGTAGCTTTAAAAGTTCAACTTTTTCAAAATCGGCTTCGACAAGTTCTAGCTTTGTTTGTCAAGTTTAACGTAAAATTAAAACAATTTGTTTAAGGGGAAAAACCACCATGACTGGTTGCAAAAATTGAAACTTTATTTTTCCATATTTTTTTTTAATTTTGTGATTTTTAGAATGAACCCTTCAAAAATTAAAGTACAATTCGCAAATGTGAAGAAGTTATAGAAGCTTCAATGAGGTAGCAGATAGTGGTTAAGATTGATCTTATAATCATAGAAATGCATGACCAGAAAATGTATATATTACTTTTTTAAAGAAACAATTTTATTTGTAAAAAGATTGTTGAATTTTCCTTATTTTTCATCTGTTCGAAGATATATAACTCCTTAATAAATAAAATTCTAATTTTTCTGTTGCTAAAATTTTTTCAAATTTTATTTTCATTCATTACATCCGTCATTTATTATTCGAATGTTAACCCTTTGCACTCCGAATATTCTTTCACATGATCGATCATCAAAGCTTCGTTTGAGAAAGAAGAAAGTTACACGTGTTTATGAATTTATTTTTATTTATTTTGTTAATTTGTTTTATTTCAATATGACTAAAATTTGAAGTTAAACATACTCTATAATGGCGCCAATGTAGTGTAAAGTGTTAAGTTTACATACTACAGATTTTCAAATACAATATTACAAGAAATATAAAATATAAAATTATAAGAAATTAAAAATTTTCTTGTAATATGACACACTTCCTTTGGATTTTATATTTTCAATATTTAATATCAGGTCAGTAGGGATATCAGTGACAAAGATTTTCCCGAAAGATCGATTAAAGCCGCGAAGAATTACTGTAGAAATCCAACAGGCGATAGCAAAGGTCCATGGTGTTATACCATAGAACCTTCACTCATAGACGATGTATGTGATATACCACTCTGTAATTTTGGTGGTAATATACATAAGAATTTCCATTTTTTTAAATTTCCCACTCTTCTGAATCATTTATACATAAAACTTGTATTTACGATTGAATAGAGTGTAAACTATCAGGACAAGGAGCTGAATATGGAGGTAGTAAAGATGTTACTACAGTAGGGAGTAAGTGCAAGCCATGGCATAAACGATATCAACTCGCAGACTCTAAAGTAAGTGAAGTACAATAATTTGTAACATCGTTCTTAATCAAAAATAAATTCTATAATTTTGAGATGAACGTTGTTAAATGAAAGTTGTCATCATTAAAATATTCTTTGACCTTTTGATTAATCAATGAAGTAACATTTGGGATATTAGATAAGTTATTAACCCTTTGTACTTCTCAGCCGTCTCTTGGCATTACATATGGTAATTGTACCATATTTTGATTTGATTTCTTGAGCCATTTCAACAGAAAACTTCAGGGAAACATGCATTTCTGAAAAAGTTGCACTGGAATAAGTTGATTCCCTATAATCAGCATATCTAGCATATCTAGTTTCCCATAGAAAACTGCTAACAAGCAACATCCATTTGAAGGTGTTTAACAATTTAACTTTATTTCGTAGAGCCCAAAATTCCGTGAAAGCAACTTTCCCGATAAATCGCGTAAGAAAGCTGGAAGTTTCTGTAGAAATCCTACAGGTGATATCGGAGGACCATGGTGCTATGTTGAAGACGAGAACTTTGAATACGTTCAGAAACAATATTGTGATGTTCCATTTTGCGACGATAAAGGTTTCACATTCTCTTATATCGTTTCCTTCAGTTCATTAAACTTACAAGTTTAATAAATTTGTAAGTTTTATTAATTCTTATTGTTTAGATTGCCTAGCGTTCACTAAGAGTACATCTGGTTACAGTGTACTCACAAAATTACATGCTCCCAGTGGTAATGCTTCCTTCTGGATCAAATTGTGGGACCCTAACGATGAGAAAAAGGTACACAATTTTTAAAATAAGCTAAATAAGAAGAAATAGATCTATAAATGTAATACAATATGTATAATATGTATTACAAGCGAGTAAAACTATTTTGCAATAACGTTTCGTTACCTTTGCGTCGCAATAAAATTTTAAAAAAACGTAGGAATAGTTTTTTGCTCATCAGAAATGAAAATTGACAGGGAGAAGCTAGCCTGTTACTTAGTCTTTTACCAATTCCTGCTCCAGCTGAAACAATAGCGAAGGAATGGACTGCAGGAGTTGAGCTGATGTTCTCCAATTCTGGTAGTCGTCAAACGTTTCCAACATACGATGTTAGTAACCATATTTCAGTATTTTTATATATTTAATCGCGCAGTAAGGTTCGAATTATCAGGATACTTATCACCTTGAAATT
The DNA here is from genome assembly GCA_951804975.1 of Anthophora plumipes. Classification (NCBI taxonomy): domain Eukaryota; kingdom Metazoa; phylum Arthropoda; class Insecta; order Hymenoptera; family Apidae; genus Anthophora; species Anthophora plumipes. The sequence continues at coordinate 11,065,635 of OX638123.1, read as the reverse complement.
TTATTATTATTGAAAAATTACTTCTGCATGAAAATTGAAGGAACGATTCGAGAAGCCAATGTAAAGTGAAAATGAAGAATAAAAAAATTGCGTTTGAGTCTTCCTTGTATAGCTATTAACACTTAAAAATTAACTGTAGCCTACCACCAAATGTTTATTCCCATTCAATTTACACATAATTTGTTCAAATGGAAAAACAGATATTAAACATAATTTATCTATTTAACGGAAAATTCAATTGTTAAGAAACAAATGTATTCACAATGTATCACTGTTTGGTGCGGATTTTGGGCTGGAAGCATCATCGGACCATTCTTCTTCGAAAATGGAGCTGATCAAGCAATAACAGTTAATGGTGCTCGCTATAGCAACATGATAATCTAGTTTTCTGTGCCTAAATTGTAAAATATGGATGTGGATGATATGTGGTTTCAACAAGACGGTGCCACATGCCATACAGCCCGAGAAACAATTCAATTACTGTATGAGTCGTTTCCTGGTCGTGTAATTTCCCATTTTGGTGATCAGAATTAGCCGCCCAGATCATGCGATTTAACACCGTTGGACTTTTTTCTTTGGGGTTTTTTGAAGTCTAAGGTTTATGCCAACAAGCCCAGGACCACCCACGCCTTGAAGGAGGAAATTGAGCGCTGTATCAACGAAATTCAGCCACATTTATGCAAAACGGTCATGGAAAATTTCGACAAAAGAGTGCGTATGTGCCAGCAAAGCCGTGGAGGCCATTTACCTGATATACTATTCCATACATAATACTGTATACTTTATGAATCAATAAAAAATTCACAATTTTTAATTAAAAACCTGTGTTTTCTATCAAAATTACTTCTTGCTTAAAGTTTGGAACACCCTATAATAGTAGAGGAACCGAATTAACGGAGGCATTTATATTACTTTAGCCTTCTTGTCCACAGTTTTATGGGGGTGTGGTGAAAGAGAAGTCGAGGATCAACGAGAATTTTCCCGGCGGAAAATGGGACAGAGTTTAGTTGGGAGTCGAGCGTGTCGTTAAGAGTTGTACCAATATATGTGTAGTCTTCTTACCTTAACTTTAATCCTAATATATTATAATAATCCACACTATTACATCAAACTCTACACTACTATAGTATTTTTCCAATGCAAAATATCCAATTTACGTAATTTTTTATAATTTTCTTCTTCAATCATGATGTATTTGTCATTAGGAAGAAGAAAATGTTGAGGAGACCCCTGAAATTTTAGTCGGTACAAAATGGACGGGGATATGGATAACATGGGGCGGTGGTTTTATATCTGCTGGTGTTGAAGGAACTTCGAAGCCACTAATTATGCAAGAATATAAAAAGAAACGTGGCATTACGAGTTTATATCCAGACACGTTTCTCTATTACGGATTTCGAGGGACGAATATTTTATGGAGCAGCACTTTCTGTCACACTCGTAGGTTTTTAACTACTTCTTACTAACTGTTACACCTTCAAATATTTTTCTTCTCACTTGTACGCGGAGTTTATCGAAATTGGAACGATAAAATATACAATAATCTCACAAGCTCAACTTGTGTGATCCTTCAACTCGGGTACGACGGGTGTAATACGCAGGATCCCTCGAAATTCGCAAGGGAATTGAGTAGAAGCAGGCTGCCACTTCTGGTAACCAGATGAAAGGGTTTCCTAAATAAGTGTAAATTTGCAAGCCGTGTCGACTAAACCTTCGCCTTGAACAGATTTAGGTTTTTACAACCGAACACTGGACTCATCATCTTCCAACTCTCCTAACTCTACTATATAATCATATCCTTTTCAGATTCCTTTTGTTTTCAGACTGTGAGGTGCTTACAACTTTTGGAATTGATTTCTCGAAAGTTTGGACCATGCAAAAAGGTAACGATACGATCGATGTTCGATTTTTCGTTCGTGCAAGCCAAAACATTCAGATACGTTTATATCAAACACCCACGATAGAATATCCTTCTCTAACGGTAAACACTTTTATATTAGAAATTTTTAACCCTTTGCGTATTCGAGTATGTTTTTCATATGATCAATTATCAACTCTAACACACTTTTGCAATGAAACGTTTGAAAATTAAAAGTCCCGTTTCGAAAAGAAAAAATTACATATGTTTATAGATTTCTTTATTTTCGTTTATTTCGTGGATTTGTTTTACTTCGATATGAATAAAATTTGAATTGAGTTACGCTCTATAGTATGAATTTCGCCGGAGCAACGCCAGTGGAGCGCAAAGGGTTAACTTGGTTGAAATGATAAAAGATGCATGTATGTATATGAATATCAAATATACATGTTGATATATGAGTAGCTAACAATAAGCTCAAGTTGATGACACTCTTGCCTCCAAATATCTTCCATCTTCATTTTAAAAATAAATACTATCTTTTCAACTTTAAATATGAGATAAAATAAATAAAACTTTGTGTTTTTTTGTTCTTTGTGTTCCCAAAATGAAGCTTGTCAAAGTGGATGTTAAAAAAATACAGAATTAGGCAATTGTGCATAAAGGGATACACCTCATTGAGTTTGATGAAATTTAAACACGTTGTCAGTGTTAAGATAGTATAGGGACGATTTTATACGTGATTTTTCATTTCAGTAAACCGTTATTTTTAATTTAGCAGACCTGTGGCACCTAGACTTTCTCAAATATTAAAGTGTAGGTATTCTTAATAACAAAAAATTTACCTCTGCGTTCATAGTTTTTACATATGTAAATATTTTGTGTTTTAAATATACGATGTCTAAAACATCAAGATATTATTGCATCATCTGTTCGACTAAACCAAATTTGCACATAGACAACTACTTTGAAAGGTATCGTAAAATGTTGCAATATAAAATGTACTAACTTGGTAAAACATATATAATACAATTTTTAACTTCTATAATATGTACATTAGACAAGTATTTACTTTTGGCAAAGTGCGTCGATATCTCTTGTTCACGACATTTGCTTTGCTCCGCCCGCAAAGGCTTAAACCTTTCACTACGAAAGGCGACTATAGTCGCTATTCGTAAGATGCCATTCACATACGATGGGACACCATAGTCGCTCGCTATTTTACACGCTTCACAACTTATTTTGAACGTGCAGTTTGGTTATTCAAATATTTTTTTTAATTTCATTTGTTTCTCATGGACGATACATTTTAGTAACGATAAAAAAGGCAAACGTTTCTCGAAGAGATTAATTGATTTTTATATTGATTTCCACGCAATGTGTACATTTTTATCACGGCGTCTTATTCAGTGAGAGCATCTCGGCGGAAAAGACGTTTGTAGTGAAAGGTTTAAACGTTAATAACTAAACGATGAAGCTTCAAGTGCAATTTTTTTATTCTCGATTTTCATCTTACATCAGCTTCCAGAATCGTCCTCTTCATTTTTCTACCAGCAGTTACCAAACAACTGTTGTATGCATAGAAAAAAGTTGTTCAAAATGTTCAATTTTATAATATAGTTAAATTTCATCAAAATCGTTGGGGTATGATCTTTTACGTATAATTATCCAGAATTATCATCTTAAGTACATAAATATATTTAATTTATACGTAATACAGATAACAATGAGTAAAGATAGTACAACCCTTGCGTATCAAGAAAGTCAAAATTCTTCGAAACATTATTTAAAGGAAATTTCAACGACAGGATTGCTCGATTTTTGGTCATGGAGAGAATTTAGTATCACGTTGGTATTTTGAATATTAAAGTCAATTTTTCTTTTTGTTTATAGTTTACAAGTAGAACTTTACGTTACAGCATTTTTGGAGGGCACTTGCGTTTGTTTTCGCAGAAATTTCGGGGTGCTATCGAATTATTATACATGAACGATAACTTTTTCGCTAGTTTGAGATGGTTTAGCGTTGGAAGCGAAAACACCATAGCGCAATGGACGTTATTTTGTTCTCCAGAAGGTGATATTTCAATATTTATCTCGGAAATTTTTATTAAATTTACAAGTATGTTAAAATATTAAACAACAAGGAGCATAATTACATAAGAAACAATTGCATAACTTTGAAGTATGTAAAAACAGAATGATGACACTCAGAGATAAATAATTTCAATATTTATAGGGGGGAAGCATGAAGTGTAACTTTTGGATTTTTATTCTAAAACCAGTGTTCTAATCTAAGTTCTAATCTCTGGAAAGCCGAAAACTAAATAGTAGGTTCGAAATATATTAATAATAATTAAATAAGTAACTAATTTTGTACCTAACCTACAAAATTTGTGCCTTTATAAGCATAAATAAGATAAATTATGGAAGTTAGTAAAGATTTGTCTTTGAAAATTAATTCTTCGTATAGTCACTTGCAAAAATGAGCATACACTCATGTTGGTAGCGAAAATTAGCAGGAGAATAGATGAAAAATACATATTTGAATGTAGAAATGTAATATATATTTATTCGCCTAATTTAGAGAACAATTAGCGAAAACATTTTTTAAATCACGTTAACCATTTGCTTATATTTAACCCTTTGCGGTCGGAAGGCGCCTCTCAGGCGCCACGGTATTTCGTGCGGCAGGTCGGATGGCGACTCAGACGCGCCAACGGGTGTTTATGTTAGATTACGTTATCGCCAATCGAGAGGAACGCAGCTTTGGTGCTTCGAAAGGTTCCTTAGCTGTTTATATTCTTTTGTACGAAGTATCAAACGGCAGAGATAAGATAAACTTTCAAGAAGTTCTTCTAAGATTGTGGCTCTGAAAATGTCACCGAATTCAGTTGAGGCTCTACGATCGTGGCGGAAGCATCAGGCAAATTTTTCTAAAGTGATTTTGTTAGAACCCCAGCAAAAATGGATAATAGGAGAGAAATCGATTCTAGCGAAGATGAATTTAGTTTTGACGTACTTCGGGACGAAATCGATGCCATTGATCGAGAGAGTAATGTTGAAGAATGTGAAAGTGATGAAGATTCTGATGTGGTCCTGGGTGTAAGGACACGAAAAATAAGGGTAATAGACAGCGAATCTGAAACTGACAGTGATGTCTCACACACCATTGATAAATCGGACTGGAGACCTTGTAACGAGTCTGAAGGAATACCACCCAGGATAAACTTCATTCCCGGCGAAAGACCTGCAGGGCCACATGTACCCTCGAGTGTTGTAGAGCCTCTTGATGTTTTCAAGCTATTTTTTACCGACGAGCTAGTGGATAAGGTAATAGCAGACACAAACTGTTATGCTGCAAGAAAGTTAGATGAAATGGCGTTATCCTCGCGATCAATTTGGCACACGTGGTATCCTGTCACGAAAGAAGAATTTTTGGCGTTTATCGGACTGATAGTAAATATGGGGACAATGACAACGGCCAATCTGAAGGAATATTGGTCGACAGACCCTATAAGCAATATTCCGTTTTTCCCCAATACATTTTCGAGAGAGCGGTTTACCCAAATTTTTTGGATGCTACATGCAGAAGTATTTTCAACGCAAGATAGCAACACCAGAACACGTTTGCAACTCATAACTGGCTACCTAGATTACGTAAATTCCAGACTTTTGAACCATTTCTCACCGGACAGAGAAATTTGTGTTGATGAATCCGTCGTCAAATTCAAGGGAAGGGTTTCATTTATAACATACAACCCAAAAAAGCCGACAAAATGGGGCATCCGAGTATATACACTAGCAGATTCTCGTACGGGATATATTTGCGGAATTCTACCGTACTATGGCAGCCTTACAACAGGAAAATTGATAAGACCGGACCTTCCGGTATCAACAAGAATTCCGTTGCATTTATATGCATTGATGTTGAATAGGCTTCCTGGTGCGCAGGGACACCACATGTTCACTGACCGGTATTACACCAGCTACGCATTGGCGACCGAATTACGTAAATTGAAGTGTCATCTGACTGGGACAATCATGTCCAATAGAAAACAGTTGCCAGGTGCAATTAGAAATAGAAAACTTCCAAGAGGAAAAACGATGGTAGCGTACCGCAAACATGATAATTTTGTGGTAGCGTGGAAAGATAAGCGAATTGTTACGCTATTCACAAATTTTTACAATGCGGCGATGAGTAACGTAGAACGAACACTCCGCCGTGGTGTTCAAACTGTTGTTAGGAAGCCCGAAGTTGTCATAAATTATACAAAATTCATGGGCGGCGTTGACCTCGCGGATCAGTACGCCTCGACCTACTGCTTTATGCGTAAATCGTTGAAGTGGTGGCGTAAATTATTTTTTTGGGGATTAGAAATTTGTTTACTCAATTCCTATATTCTCTACAAATTAGTCAAGAAGCAGAGAAACGAGCAGCCACTGAGCCACTTACAATTCCGGAAAATCTTAGTGAGGCAGTTGAAAGGAAATTTTCTACAGCAGCGACGACCTTCAACGTCGACGTCCAACGTGGATGAGATTCGGCTTAATGGAAAACTCCACATAATGTTTTATGGTAAAAAAAGTGATTGCAAAGTATGTTCCATCCGAAGCAAACCAGGTGGAAGACGCGAGACCACTTCCTACTGTGATACATGTCCAGGAAAACCAAGAATACATATTGGTCAATGTTTTCTAAAATACCATACCAAAGAAAAATACAGAGACTAAGTTTGGGAAATTACAATGTTAGAGATGTAAATATATATAAACTTTTGAAATATAACGTTTTTATAAGATAATTTATGTATAAGATCATTTTATTTGTACCTGTAAGGCGCCCGACACCTTCGCGAAAAACGCTCCGACCTGGCACTTCCCTCGGCCAAAAAAGCCGCCGACCGCAAAGGGTTAACAGAAAATGTACAAATACTAGTATTTTACTCACAAAATTGAGCGTACACGTGTGAAGTTATCTAAAAAGTGTATTTTATAAAAATTCTGTCATGGTGGTACTACTGAGAAACAGTTTGAACATGTCTAAACAGTACGATTCAAGTGTTCAATCGACAGATCGGCCAGTATTTTTCGTTAGTAATTCAAAAACGAAGCTTCAACCAACATTTTGGTAAAGGAAAAAGTTGTTCAGAGTCACCTCAGCGTCGAAAACGCTAAAATTTTTTTTTTACTAGTTACGGGACACCCTGTATACATTTCAATATGTGTACTCTCAATTTTGTGTCAGTAAAATATCAGTATATGTTTATCTTTAGTTAAATCTAAGCAAGTTAATGCTATGAAAATTTTCTTTTATTAATTGTTCACTAAATTATACGGATAAAAATATATGCGTTTTTAGATTCAAATGTGTATGTATTTATCCATTCTTCCGTCAATTTTCGCCACTAAGGATGAGTGTACGCTCAATTTGATGAGTGATTGCATATTTACACGATACTATTTGATGTCTTCATGCAAGGCACTAGAACAGGACTTCGTTTAATCAGAAGAATCAATATTGCCCTTTCAATTATTATAGTTAATCACAGTCTTAAGTTTTTCTACGATTTTTCTGTTCGCGAACTACAACTGTAACGTTTTTATCAATATGAACTGTACTGCGAACTGACATCAACGACGCAAAAGACGTTGCACATGCGCAATACACTTTACTCAGCACGTATACGTATTAATGTTAATCTTTTGTAACTTGCATTGTAACTCATGAACATAAATTAAAGAATTATTTATATTCAAATATCCTCAAAAAATTAAAAAGAAAAACCAAGAATAAGAATGTTTTTTGTTTTTCTACTTTGACAGCCGATGTGTTAAATGTTTATCTTGCGTGCAGGCAGACCCACATGGGAAGGCGGACAGATAATCTTTTCACTTTCTTATTCTTTTATCAGCGCGTGACATTACCGACGGCTGGTTGGAGACGATTTATTTATCTACACCAAAAACTTCCCTTCAAACAGCGACAGTTGGGACTGTGGAGTAGTGGGTATCGTGTGTCTGCCCTTTTTTCGTTTATTTGCACAGACATGCGCATTAAAACCTTCAGATTTGTTTGGTCACCTTATGATCTATATTAAACAACAGATCCGTGGTTCAAATATGTGTTAGGTTAACATTTCCTTACATTTTTCTGTGTTTGTTGAATTGAGCTTCTGGTACTTTTTTGCTGGTGGATTCTTTTAACTGTTGTATTATTTCCGTGACTAGGATTAGGTGGAAAATGTGTCATTTGGATTTATTAATCAGTGTTCATTTTTTCTTAGTGTGTAATTCGTAGGGAGGGTAGTCTTCCGCATTCTTTGTTAAAGTGGAGCACTTTGTTACAGCGCGTTCGATTTGTCACATATACTAATTTACATATAGAACAGATTCTACGCGGATTTATTTTCTCATTTGGTTCGTTATGTGTGTTTAACAAGCACGTGGCCATTGGTGGTTGGTTTGCCGCTTCGGTTCGCGAGAGCAGATATTTTCTCAATTTTCTTCGAACTCTACGGATGCGTCTATTTTCTAGAAAGATCGAAAACAACTATTTTTAAACGACCTGTCCATTTTCATCGTTTATTTCAAAGATTTTTCCTCGCACCAGCGGTTCAATTAATGATGTTAAATATCTCATAAACTACCGAGGTTCCACATTTAATATCAAAGCTAAACCATACAACTTTCGACTGTTTATGCAGATCCACAAAATTTCACAAAAATCTGAGAATTACACTTCATGTATTCCCTTGTTAACCCCTTGCATAATAACTATCAAATTTGTATTTTGGTTCTAATTTTAATTTCAATTCAAGATAGAGGACTTTTAAATAAAAATTGATATATAATATCTCGACTTTCTTTTTTAAAATTGTATTGGAACAGTGAACATTCGAGACTAACATACGTAGTAACTAAAAATTCGTACGGCAAGGGGTTAAAAGTATTATAAAATAAATGTACGATCTTACTATAATTTTATTTTAATTATTTTATTTTTATTAATTTTATTTTTAATATTAAAACATTTGAATAAACTAAATGAAAAACTTATTCAATTACATTTAAAATTAATTAATTATCTTTTCTATATTACACTTTATAATGCACCTAATTTTTTTAAATACATTTATAAAGTATCTGACTGTTTTACAAACTGACTTTAGAACAATATTCATATTTGACAGCAGCATAGAATACGCGCATATTTTATCCTCGTACTTCTACAATTATACTTCATAGGTGAAGAAGCTGTGGAAGATCCTTGGCCACCAAATTGTCTCTCTGATTTAAAGGACTTTCAATACAAAGGCACACAATGGACTAGTATTAACGAAATTCCTTGTATTCCGTGGATATCGAAACAAGTAAAAATACAATACAATTAATTATACATTTCATCGCGGTTTACATATGCTCCCATCCATAAGTTTTCCCATACAGTCAAGATCAATATTCCGAGTATTTTTTCCTTATATACGGTAATCCAAAATTCACGCAAGATTTGAATTCTGCGCCATTTGTGCGGTAAAGTGTTGTCAACGAAAAAAAAAAGACAGCGCGACAGCTGACAGTTCAGGATTATTAAAAATGGAACGCTACACGAAAGAACAACGCGTTGAATGGTTTATGGAAGAACAAGTGGATGCTGATTTTTCAAACAAAATCATTTTCAGCGATGAGGCTTATTTTCATCTTGATGGCTTCGTTAATCGTCAAAATTGTCGCATTTGGCGTTCAGAAAATCCACAAGAAATTGTTGAGAATCAAATGCATTCACAACGTGTCACTGTTTGGTGCGGATTTTGGATTAGAGGCATCATCGGCCCATCCTTCTTCGAAAATGCAGCTGATCAGGCAATAACAGTTAATGGTGCTCGTTATCGCGGCATGATAATCCAGTTTTTTGTGCTTAAATTGCAAGATATGGATGTGGACGATATGTGGTTTCAACAAGACGGCGCCACATGCCATACAGCCCGAGAAACAATTCAATTACTGCATGAGTTATTTCCCAGTCGTGTAATTTCCCATTTTGGTGATCAGAATTGGCCGCTCAGATCATGCGATTTAACACCGTTGGACTTTTTTCTTTGGGGTTTTTTGAAGTCTAAGGTTTATGCCAACAAGCCCACGACTACCCACGCCTTGAAGGAGGAAATTGAGCGCTGTATCAACGAAATTCAGCCACATTTATGCAAAACGGTCGTGGAAAATTTCGACAAAAGAATGTGTATGTGCCAGCAAAGCTATGGAGACCATTTACCCCATATTCTATTCCATACATAATACTGTATACTTTATGAATCAATAAAAAATTCACAATTTTTAATTAAAAACCTGTGTTTTCTATCAAAATTATTTCTTGCTTAAAGTTTGGAACACCCTGTACATGTAATCGTCGCTCAGCGTTAGTTTCTGAGATATTCGTAAAAACACTTCAATGCATAAGCCATGTGCGTTTAGATCGAAGCTTGTAGGTTAGGTTAAAACCAATACTACCAAAGTGAAACGTACTGCTTAACAAGAAGAAAGCACATAATATTAAATAATGTATTAATATATAATAAAAAATGCATTATTTAATATTTAATAAATACACGTTTACTCATTTTCACACGTTGCAATGGATACTGGTTTCAATACGAAAATAAAATTTATTATTGTGTTATATGCTTTTTTAATAAGATACCCGACGAAGATAAAAGCGACGAAAAATTTATCGAGGGATCTGCTTTGAAGGCACTTAATAAATGTAGAAATCCAACTCACGATTCCAATGGTCCTTATTGTTACGCGTATACTCCCTGGGAAAGTGTTACATATTCAAAACGATATTGTCCAATACGAAAATGCAGATCATCAGGTAACTAACATAAACAAGATTTATTACACTTGAAAGTATAAATGTACAGTAAGAATGAGGATAATAGTTGTGTAAGTGTATGATCCAAATTTTAAATTGCATAGAGCTTAGATATTGTAAAAATAAAAATTAATATAAATTAACATTTTTTCAATCGCCTTATTTAATTCAATATTGGCTCGATTTTTGCTGCAGCTCTATTCTTACAGCTCTAAAAAATTTTAGTTACCATTCGTGAGAGAGCTTATTATATCGGTCACTTTCTCTTATTATAGGGTATTTATTTGTTGTGATGGCAGTAAGAAATCGATTAAGGTATATACACAACCCTGAAAGCTTAAAAAAATCGGGTGAATCTCACTTTTTTTTTTCGCCTATAAATATTTAACAAAAAAACCAAGATTTTTATAAGGATTGTTAAGCAACATCCTAGCTCTATTTTTATATTTTTTTTTACTGTGTAAAAGTACAAAATGGTAGAGTTGTACAACATTATTTAACTTCATGTCCAGCGAAACGTTGTTCGCTTGCACCCAACGACAAATGTGTCTGGAATATAAAAAATAAAAACTTTTTGAGCCAACTTAAACAAAAATAGATTATCTCCAATATAGCTTAGGACTTTTCAATAATTTTGGAAAATAAGAAACTGGCGGCTTGTTAAACATAAAATATTTTTCGCTAACGAAAATCAATTTTAAAGATTTATAAAAATTCAACGAATTCAGATATTAGAAAAATCTTACTCTACATTGTAAATTATTTTATGAAGAATAATGTGTAGAAATTTCATGTTGAAAAACGATTAAACGATTAAAATAACGAAAAAGATGTACATAATAAAAGATCTAGAAAATCTCCGTAAATATAAATTTATTAGTTATAATCTTTTACACTAATGATCAGTTCTCGGTCCTCCTTTTATTTTAATCATTTCTCCGGTTCCTTTTTGTATCGTACCGACTAATTTGTTAATTAAACTCGGTTAAGTATTGTTGTATCCAAATGAAATTTTAAATTTCCACTCTTCTTTATTTTGAATAGTGTATTTTTTTCAATTTTCTTTTAATTTCGCTTCATAGATGTTCAAAGGTGTTTATGACGGATGTTGGGATTGTACAATATCCATTCTTAGACTTTCCTTGTCGTGTGTTCTAAGTCATTATCTTGTAATTTATTTATAAGATAAACGTTTTAGATTTTTGACTGACTATGAGTGCGAAAAGACGCAAATCGAGAAGACATAAGTCGGTGCATGACTGTACTCACATGCATGTTGGTGGGGATATGGGGTCCAAGGGTAGCTCGCTCGTAATGGGGCTTGAGCGACCAGGGTGACGCGAAAGGTTTTATGACATGTCAATGGTTATTGAATGGTCACAAGTTTGCACCAGGAAGGCATGTGGCCCGCAGAAACTTTATGTTTCTACGTCCATAAAACGCTTCCTGGGCTTCGTCGCCAATTTAAAAAGAAATTCAATTAACGTAAACCTAGAAAAAAAAAGCGCATTCACAAATAACGTGAACAGGCGACCATGTCATAAACCCAATCCCTAACAAACGTTCTTAATTTGTTTGCAAATATTCATATTTTTGCAAAGCTTTACAAAACCATACGACTTACGAGCATCTGAAAAACAGTTGTAAAATATGATAAAGAGCATCGTTTCGTTTTAATTTCTAGAATGTCGAATGGCTGGGACAGCAAATGATTACATAGGAACATTGTCGAAAACACGTTCGGGTCGTATTTGTGCCAAATGGCCAATTGGACCTGAATTAAATGCAGCGACACCATTGCCTTTAACATCGGCTCGTACAATTAGACCAACTCGCGTGAAACCACCGAAATCGGGTCCATATTATAATCAACATCTTTTTGTGGTCAAAACAACAACCACTATGTCACCGAAAGCTCCAGTTGTGACATATTCTAAAATTGAATCGACAGTCGGTCGAGAGTATTTTAACGACACCTTATATCCAGAAGGTAGCGCCAAAAATGCCAGTAATCATTGTAGAAATCCATCACGTAATATCGCCGGCACTTGGTGTTACACTACAGACAATTTGGTCCCTCGAGATCTTTGCAACGTTAGGGATTGTGAAAAACCAGGTAAAAGTACTACCATTTAACACGTTAAGCGCCACATTAATTTCAACTTCTCGTTTGGTTGTTCAATTTTCAAAAGTTTTGCAAAGAATGTTACAATAAATTTAACACATTGACTGCCACGAAAAAATCACATGTTTTGCTGAGGAGACCACGAAAGTATTTTTATTATTCTAAGCATATTGTTGAGCATTCGTACCGACTTGGTCTGCGACCGGTTGACTGTCATAAACCCATAAAACAGGGTGCAAATGGCTAAAAGTCTGGCTCGCAGATTTCCAAGTTTCGTGAGATCACCGGATACGCAATCCTTGGACATGAGGAGACAAACATCCCTTCTAGGGGACAACGTCCAGCACTCACATCCCCCATGGAAAATCTCGCCAAATTTCTAGGTCTAACTCACCCCCATCAACACTTCTCCGCGAGATTTGCAACACTCCTACCACCAAATTGTGACCAATAGTACAATATACATTTACAGAAAATAGAAACTAACCAATCAGAACGCAAAAAACTCGGTGCAAAGATTAGACAGGACGGTGAAGACAGAACTCGTTTAGCTTTCGAAGAACACACAACACATTGAGAACTCGTTCAGCTTTCAACGCACATACACTGAGAACTCGTTCAGCTTTCGAAGCACATACAACACATTGAGAACTCGTTCAGCTTTCGAAGCACATACACTGAGAACTCGTTCAGCTTTCGAAGCACATACAACACAATTAGAACTCGCACAATCTATATCACTTAAGAACTCAATCATCTTTCGTACAAATTAAACACTTGTAACGCACTCGACTTCAGTTCAGCGGACTTTTTACACAACCTAAGATTTGATTCTATAATTAAGTTAGTGTACTTGTAGGTACTTGTTAGATTAATATACCAATTATGGACTGATTGTAGTTAACTATGATTTTCAGAAGAATATACCTATCTTGTCAAAGGAGACAGTATGGGAAGACGTTTATACATTTTACCTGAATATCGTTCGGAAGGTTTACGTTTCTCTCTAAAAGCTTGGCAACCTGATGATCCAGATTCTGTCACATTTGCCTTTTTAGCCGATGATGGCTTAAAATCACGCTTCATTCTTAAAATAGGAACATTAGATAACGAAAAAGTGATCCTTTATTATCAGTCAGAGAATTCAGGTACTTATCACATATTATTACATTTCTTCATATTTGTATCTATTATAAAGAATGAATATTATTTTGAAATTTCTCTTATCCATTATCATTAATTTATCAGTTATTAAATATGCTGTATGTTTCTAAATTTATGTATAATAGAAGTGTTTAGAAGAATATATTTTGTACTCTCTTTTTGCACCATTAGAAAAAAGGATTTTCACTTTTAGGTAAAATATTATTTTTCTAATAAAATTTTATTATCTTCTGATTAATTTTATCATGTTTGTGATGATTTGAATCCTTTATAAGCTTGAAAAGTAATACTCGTAACAACAAATTTGTATGACTCATTGAAAAAATATACCAAAATGTACCAATCAAAATACAATTTCTTTTTATTATAATTGTTTTATTATTATCGTTCAATATCTGTTTAATTGTAGGTATTGCACTTGTGAAAATGAAAACTTTACCGCATTTACTGTACGTGGGGAAATGGAGTAGCTTCATAATTCGAATACCACGTGGAAAGTTTTTACTTTACTACGAGGATGATCCTACACCCCTATTTGAATGGAGTCATTCAGATCCCTCTACTGCCTTTTTGCCCATCTATTATTATTATGGTAGCGATATGGGAAAGGCAGTTGGCTTCGCTTTTGATCACGACTCAAGTACGTTCGTATCCATTACTATCAGTCAGGAAAGAATCTCGCTCACTTTTTCTGTTTTCCACTCGCAAATTCAACTTAACCAATTAAATGTTGTGGTCTTTTGCAAAAATTCAGTTAATAAAATACCAAACAGCGCAATCACGTTTTTTCTTTTTTTTCGGTTTTGTTACTTTTAATTTTTAATAAATAAAAACATTTTTTCTTAACGACAGAATAGGTTTCTGTTTAGTAGAAGCTTGATAAACGGTAGCAGTAAAAATACGCATGAGCAAAATTTTTCAAAATGTAAAAATGTAGTGAAAAATTGTTCTCAAACGTGTCGAGCATGTGAAAAAAACACCGAGGAGAATACTTGAATGATATTGCATTCTATATAAATTAGACTATAACCCCGAATTTGGGTGATATGGTAGTCAAACTGTTATAGGAACTTTTTTCATTGTTTTCCGTATCCCTTGTCCATTCCTGAGGTGGGACACGTATTATGAAACGCTCTGTACACCTATTAATTCTTTAATAAAATAAATACATTTTGAATAATTATTGATTTATCCTTGTACATTGTTACGTCGTTTCGTGGAAACACATCGATATCCTCAGTAAATATAGACATTTGCAAGTTTTACGTTTCTTCTGCTTTTCCTTTCCAAGGAATTATACGATCGGGTAATTTGAAATTCCACGAATTTTGTAAACGTACACGCATACCTGTATAGGATGTTTCAGTAACTCTGTTCCGAAGTGACACTCTTCGTTATTTTTAACGATACGTAGAAATGTCGAAGGAAGGAATTATGGTGTGGATGAATTTTCTTTCAAATTCATATTTTTAGAAATTTCAATGTTATCGTAACTTTTTCAAAATGAAAACTGGATTTTGCTATTGATATCCTCATAGAAAGATACAAAAAATGAATTCAAAGGAGATTTCGCTCTCTAACTGAATTTGTACTGAGACACCCTGCATACAAACGAATTGTAAACATGTAAATATTTGTTATTTAATATTCTACGTAAATATTCTTTAAATCAGGTTTCCTATAGATCAGATTTTTTTAAATTTTATAGTTGGCCTTTTTGTTTAGATTTTCAATTTTTAGTCACTTGCAAAGTTTCAGAAATATGTTTCCTTAGATACAAATTGAACTTTCTCCTGACAAGAATAAACAATAATAGATTCTCTCATCCGTAAGCAAAAATTAAAATGAAATAAGTTTTTGATATAATTGGTACATTTACGAAACAACAAGTAAATAGCATTTTTGTTACATTTTTAATTTACCGTACTATTTTCAATAAATTCGTGGAACAGTTTTTTAAAGTTTCTTCCTATATTCATTCTTTTCCCTATTTACCAATAGAAAGTAATTTAACAATTTTATAGAGTTGATATATTTATGACACGCACTGTACACACAATATATAAGCAAAAAAGGAAAGATAAATTTCAAATTAAAAAAATAAATCACAGTTTACATTGCATCCAGGTTATTATACGTTATTAAATACAATCGTGGAAATAATAATTCATTGACAAATAAATTTTACGAAGTTTATATTTCAATTTACAGAGATTTCTACAACAAAAGGGAAGGGAACGAACAAAATTCTAGTTTTATAGAGATTTTCAAGTTATCGAGCTTCTACTACGTTTTAGGTCAATACAATCTAAACTAATTTGTTTTTCTCATTTTATTAATATATTATTAATCTGTTTCTATTATATAAATACAATACATCAAATTAGATGGAATGTATGTAGCTTTTTGAAACAAGTTGAATGTTTAAATATTCAATCTAAGTGTAATTGGTTTCTATATACGAACAGACTGCCACATTGAAAACACAAAAACTGATCGCTACACCAGAATATTATCATTATCAACGTGGATTGATAAAGAAGTGTTGTATCCCGAACAAGTATCCTTTCAACTTCGAGGAAAAGGCGCAATTACCATACCCTTATACCTGATGCCTGGAACTCCAGGGTAAATATTCAAATTCCATAAACTACTCTAATTTTGGCACAAAATGGCAAAAACTTACGTAGCATCAATCTGTTTCTTTTTTTTATATTTTTACATACAGATTGGTTCATAAATAAGTTCACTTGTTAAATTTGAGTAGTAAAATAAAACATCGTATGAAAAAAAGAATATTATACAACTGTAGTGGCCAGCTACAAGCCCACACTTGGCAGTAGATGACCAGCGTGGTTTATGACGTGCGCGCTAGCCAAACTATTTTTGAGGAAACCATTTTTAGCAGCTTGACTTTTTGTATATGCAACAAAGCATCATTTCTGGTGGAAAGTTTCATCGACGGCCTCAGTAGTAATTGTCGCGTCATAAACTAAAATTTCCGAAAGATTCGCCGTAGAAGACCAAAAGGCCAAACATGTGTTAGAAAAGTCCAAAAAGCGAAGGCTTGAAAGGGTCATGTGCAGTCTTTTGCTGCGTTTCCTCCTCTTAAAGATGGTTCTACCTCAAAGCTAAGAAAGGACATATTGTCAAGGGAGTCCTTTTGACTAGGATTTTTCAGGAAAGAGAGAATTGTATCAGCAGTCGTGAAATATTGTTCAAAATACAAGTTTTCACTCTTTTAACCGTCCACGTTTATTTCTTATTCAATGGCTCACCACCGTTATCCTGATTTTCCTTACACATGTATGTATATGTATACACTACTGTCCATAAGTATTTGACCACCTTCAGTTTATCGAAAATATGCAAAATATATTTGAAATAGAGCATCCCAATGTAATTTTTGTCACAGTATTTGTTTCATATACTCGTATAAAGATAATAATTAATAATACAGATAATATTCAACGTCAATTACTGTGAATAAAAAAATACTAAGAAAAGTTCAAGGAAAACTGGCGAACGCACTTGAGTAGGGTTGTTTCAGATGTCTCTACGCTCTATCTGTTCACTATTAGTAACTTTAGGTAATCGAAAGAGTTGTTTTGTCCACGTTCTGGGGATTTGTATACATTTCTTTAAATCTTTACCATTCGTTAGTGATACATAGCTAAAGGAGCTAAAGCAATGCAAACTTTTCCTTGCTAACGCAAAAAGGAAGCGTCACAACGAAACCAAAATCTCGAATAATACGAAAATATATCCGAGTTTGTAAATAAATTGACAATATAGAGTTAAGTTTTCTCTAATAAATCGATTTCTCGAAGAAGAAATTCGGTTTCTTGTTCATTCAAGAAAAGCCCATAAATCTAGCGTTAATCAAACTGAATTAGATCTTTTTACTTTGATATAATTACCGAATTAAGATCAAATACATATACAATGGACAGCAAAAGTATTCATACATATATGTAAATCATAAATAAGTATTAATATAAACTGTTTATATTCCTTTAAAAGTAAACTTGTTATCTGTGAAACTACATCTATTCTTAACGTATTTATTACAAACAGCCAAATACAAAAGCTACAGTTGTACAATATTATGTTTCATTTTCAAAAAGCAGGACAGAAAACTGATATATGATGAATTTTAATTGGGTTCAAATCGATGAAACAAAACTAAATTTTTAAACAGATTTTTTGCGGTTAAACTTAATAGTCCGGATCGTTGGATATCTTTTTTAAGAAATACATATCCTTCCGTGACAGTTTTCCATAAACAAAGGGCGCAAGTTACTTTGTTCACAACTGATTCCTGGACCAATTTTACAATAAGGTAAGTTTTTGAAATATGTGTATTATATCCTTTAACACGATCTTAAGATTTGAATATCTGGTATTAAAAAAAGAAAATATCTAAATTTTCGGGATTTCTACATAAAAGTGACATAATTGCACGTTAGTTTTAGAAGTCTTGAAGAAGTGATAGTTGTTTGTATTGTACTCTGGAAGACAAAATTATAAAACACCCTGAAAATTACTAAAATAAAGATTTAATATTGCACTTATCTTAAACAGCGTTACATACACTTCAAAATTAACGTTTTCATAAATTAAAAGAATATTGCCTCCAGTAGACGTTCAATTTTCAGTCGCAAAATTTGTTAAATTGTTTCCAAAAGTATCAACATTTTAAGTTTCTTTCGGTAATTAAAACGGAAGTGCGCAAAGGTTAAAATTGAAGATTAAATTCGCAATAAAAGAAAAGTAAGAAAATAGGTGCCAATGGTAATGAAAGGGTTAAGCTAATTACGTTTCTGATAAAAACACATTAATATTTAAAAAAAAAAACTGTCATAGAAAGAACAATTAACCTTTTAACTGAGTTAGCTTCTCAAACAAAAATTGAATCTCTATAATTCGTAATTAAAAATCAACGAAAATTATAAACACTTGTATTATTTTATTTTTTGCAAACGTGAATATGGTGTATTTTATATTTAATTATAAAATATATTTAATATTGCACAACAGTGCAATTAGAAAATTAGTAACTGTTAATAAACAGACTATTAGCGTACTAACAAGGGACATCACCCAAACGTTACACGCCGATTTCGATGAAACTTTTATATGTTGTAGAACTTGAAAAAATATTTCACACGTATTTTTTTTTTATGTGCAAATGTCCACTCTAAAGAGGTGAAAACAGTCCTTAAATGTGGGGTAGAAAAAGAGCGATTTTTACAAATATCTCGGAAACTATTAGCCGTAGGCAAGAAATTCGAAATGGGAATTATGCTGTTTTAGAATACCAATAATATGGCGTAAGCAGATTTTTGAAAACTTAGTTTATTTAAAAAATATGTTAAAAATTAACATTTGTAAGTATCGTTGAACTAACGACGAGTTAATTCGTCAATCGCAGTTAACAGGTTAAGATAATATCTACAAATACTTTCACTTGTGTAATATTTATTTTTTAACTTCACAGATGGTCAGGAAATACCATCGACATTTATTCCAATACAACAAATGTGTTTCACTATAGACACGTTAGTCCTCTCGTGTTCTACTTCTTCTCCGTTGGCGTAGAATCTGGAAGTTGGGTCACTTGGACCGTGAATTGTATGCCAACAGGTAAAACTGCATTGTACTTGATTTTTACTTATATGTTATTAAATAGTTACGCTAAATTACAAAATGTGAATGTGGGATTTGATCGAGTTGACGGCGAGTCACATCGATCATCTTTAAAGGCCCTTCTCAGTCTAAAGCAGTGGTTCCCAACCGGTGTTACGCAGAGCACCTGGTGTTCCTTAAGCATTTTACAAATGTTCCACGGATTTAGTTGCAAATCAGAATTGTACGACCGTATTCAAAAGGCCGAATACCGAAAAATTAAAATCGAAAAATTTTCATAAAGGCCCTTTTCAGTCTAGAGAGCAATAAAAGAAGGGTTCTTAAACAATGTTTTGTTCAATGAAGGATGAAACGAAAATGTTCGAGGAGTTCTATATTCATTAAACAACATTTAAATACAAAATTTGTACATGCAAACTTTATATACAGTTAATAAAAATGTACACAAGCTGGGAAAGGCTGATGGAATCTATATATCTCTACGGTGCTATGTAAACATCTCGACAAATTAGGGTGTTTTACTACGGATTTGATCAAAAAACTATTATTAAAGACATGACGTCATATCGAAGGGAAGAAATCATCTTTTTAACGAAATTTTACTCCTTTTTCATTGGAAAAAAAGAATAGAAATAATAAAAATACCATGCACCATGGTAGCTCGTGCAGTAGAGACAATAAATTGAAAAGTGTATGAAAAATTTCAAACCAATCAGATAGTTTTAGATTTATCCTCAGCATGGAGTTGAGAAACTGCATTTCGAGAAAAACGCGTTTGGAGTTTAAAGACAAGTTTTTTTAAATTTCCTTCCCATGAAACGTGCAAGTAATTTGAAATAATCAAATGATAATCATCTAACATTTCACTGCTGGTATAATTATAATGACTTTTAATAAGATGAAATAACTAATAGATTCTCTAATTTGTTTCCTTTCCAACGTTTTAAGTTTTAATAATCTAACTAAAGTATACCTAAATATACCAAACCATCACACCTATCTTCTTTTAACCTGTATTCGTTGGTGTAAGGAAGTTTGCCAGTCTACAGTCAAATTTTTAAACGTTAATATAAACAATGAAGCCTTAAAGACTTGATAATCATCTAAACAATAAAGACTTAATAATCATCTAACATTTCACTTACACAAATCAAAGTAATGTGTTTTATAAAATGCGAAGTGAAGTAAAACAATGTTGAACTTAGAATTTTCCAAGGTGTATCAACTTTCGTAACTAACTATTGAATCGAGAAGTATTCTTTTCCAGCGTGGAAAGTGTTGAACGAATTGTCAAGCGATTCAGAATACTTGTAAGATAGATTGATAGAGATTTTATTTGAAAGATATAGACGGGCCACCAGTTGATGGCGGTTGGTCAGATTGGGGACCATGGGCATGTAGTGCAAGCTGCAATGGTGGTACAGGAATTCGAAAACGACGTTGTAATTCTCCAATTCCTAACATCAGAGGAGAGCCTTGCTTAGGACCGAGTACCATGACCGGACGTTGCAATGAAATTCTTTGTGGCGATATAACGGAAGGTATATTCCAAAAATTTGAAGAATTCATTCGTAGATCTTATTTTTGTTTACTAAATGTAAATTAAAACTGAACGTTATGCAGAAATAATTAGGCAAAAGTTTTATAACTATAGTAGTGTTATCACGTCACAGCGTCGATGAGTGTTTTCCGCGACGATAGCTGATGTGTCGAGAAGGTTGGAAGATTGTTAGTTAAAATATTTGTTATATTGCAGAGAATCCCTACTGTTCTCTGATTGGTCGCTGAGTGAGCCACTTCTAGTGGCCAAATGGGAAGGTTTCTGTAATTTCTGTTGTTACAAAATAGTGTTCCAAAATTCCAGTGATTTATGTTATGAATTTTTCTGCGAATTGCAATCGTAAAACGCGATTCTTTGCATTTATCGCTAGTTTCTTGCGTGGAACACGGTTATCAAAGTGTTTTGAAGGGTTTGAAAATGCACCACGTTTAAAATATCTTAGATTTTATATTCACAGTTAGCTTAGACGCGCTCCATAACGCGTTAGAAGATATCAGATTAGAGAAGAATCGTGGAAAAAAGCGATGTACACGTTTTATCATAAATTTGTTGTAAATTACACACTTTTTCTTGATAAAGATATCCTACCCTTTTGTGTGTTTGAATAATCCTCTTCAAATTATCTTTTTGTAATGATACTTTCATAACAGTTTGTAATTTTTCGCGTTGAAATTAAAAAGATCGAATAAAATGTAAGATTGTAGGATTAATATATTACATTAGTATAGTATTAATGTAAGAATACGAACTTGAAATTCTATTAGGAAAAAAGGAACTCGTATATTTAATGTATTTTTAACAGATACAGTAAATTTAATAAATCGAAGAATTCGAACAAACTACACAGCTCTTACAGTGAAAGAGCAACATTCTATTACAATTGAATCAGATTCTGATATTATTAAGTTAATTGTTGCGGAATCTCCACGTTCTGAATTGCAATGGTCTCTAAATGGCGTCTTCGTGGAACAAGATATTGGTAGAATGGACTTGAAAGACTATAATATCGGTAAGAAGCAAGTTTTATAATTTATCACCTTATTTGTATTATAATTACATTATTACTATTACACATTTGCTAATTATCAGTTGTTAACACGTTAAGCTCCACGCCAATTTCGATCGACTCTTCGATCAACGGTTCAGTTTCGAAAATTTTGCAAAGAATGTTACAATAAATTTAACGAAGAAAGTGACCATTTTTTAACGCCTGCAGGGAAAAGCCATATCTTTGTCTAAACTTTTTCCAATGAAATCCATTAATGAATACTAAGGAATTATTTTTTAAACGTGAAACTATACATTTGTCAAGAATCAACGCCGTCTAAACGAAAAATCTAGCGTCGGTCCGCAGGAACCAGTGTGGCGTTTAAAATATGAATCATTATTTTCTGGAATTTTACTTAAAATGAACGTTTCTAATGCATACTTCGAGTAAAATGGAAAATGTTTCAAATTGTGTACATTTTCATATCAGAATTTTGTGATCTCAAGACTGCAGTATTTTTAACGTTAGCTTTACCCATATGATTACTGAAATGTTCAATTTCCTATATAATTGTACTCCCAATTTTGTAACTGTATGTGTAATAATTTAAAAAGACAGCTGATGTTTATTAGATTTTTATTTAAAACTAACCAATGTTTATTATTACTTTTGTAGAAATAGTTAAAGCCATTTTAAACGATTCTGGTGTCTACGCGATGACTCTTCGCCGAATTGATGGAACATACTCGATCATCAAGGTGATTAGTTTGGCAGTGATTCCAGCAAGGGCTAATGTGCAACCAAGAGAAACATTAAGCATGATCATACAATGTCATTGTACAATCTTAGGACATGTTTACTCAGAGCTTCAGATATCTTGGTTACTACACAATAAAACATGGAAAGATTATGGCGTCACATTACCAATTGCTGCCGATATCGAGCACATTCCAAAAATTAACAAAACGCACGGTGGAATGTGGCAATGTGTCGTTAAGCAAAATGATTTAAACTTCCAATGGATAACGAATATGATTTACGTTAAAGGTGTCAATTTTTTTGTAATCTAAGAGTGTTTCGTTACTTTCGTTACTTTCGTTACTCTTGAAAGGAAATTTAGAGTAGAACTGGTTAAAGAGGAAAACAATGGCGACAACTGAATGTAATAACTATATTCAAGGATTTGTTTATAGAAAAATAAATTCTTTTTTTAAACAACTATTAGTGCCTTTAAAAAGTATATTTGTTCAATTATTTTCTTCAGATTTTTAAATGAAAATATTAATCATTATAGTAACCAGTGTGAGAGACCAGCGAAATATTTTGAAAAACAGAATGTAATTTTCTACTGAAAATTCTGACGTAAAAAATTACGCGATTTCCTTAAACTATGGAATAGAAAGAAACTTCAATTGCACGTACAAATTAAAAAAAAAAAAAAATAGTTTGTTACAAAATAGTGTGTCTTTGAAGAAAAAATGTGGAGAATTAGAAAAAGAATCAGCAAACTGTTATCTGCAAACGTTTATTTCCATCGTAAATCGGTCAAATTGTAATTTTCTCAAAAAATCTTTTAGATGTCATTTAGTAAACTAATTCTTCTAACTTCTCGAAAAAGACTCAAGTCGTTTTGCTTAATATTAAAAAAGTTGTTCTATTTTAAAGGGGGTTCGAAGTACATAGATTCTTTACAATTTCGTTTATTTTGGTTAGTACTAACATTTATATTGTATTTCAGTTTTGGGACCTCCAAATTGGCGTACGTACTTAATGGAAGATCAGGCAACGCGATATTTTTTTGGCTGGTTGCCTAGTGAAGAATATGTTGATGTTTTCGCGCTAATTCTGTCTCTTATTTTGCTTGCTGCTATAATTGGTGGATCTTATTACTACATAAAGTACGTATACAGAAATTGTATTTTTGTATTTTATAATTGTATTTTTGTAATTGATTCTTTTTTATATTTCACGCGATTCTTCTATTTTATATATTTTATACAATTTATACAATTATTTTTAATATACAAAATACAAATATTGTTCTTTTTTTTTTTTTTTTTTTTACAGATTCCGTGAAAGCACAAGAAACATTTTCGATCTAAAGAGACCAACAGAAAGTCCAACGAGCACAGAGTACGAACCATTGACAGATGAAGTGACTACCGAAGATCAAGGTAAATCGTCACTTTCCAAAGATGCGTTATTTGAGCAGCATAGAAACCGAAATGACTAACTCCGTGAAAGAAAATTGACTAAATTGTTATTACTCATAAAAAGTTAAACACAAGTTATATACTTTGATAATAACATTCTAAAACATTTCAAAGATCGAGATAATCACTTCTGAACGGCTCATTTAACATCGTTCGAAACGTCGGTGATTCACTTCAATCGCTACGGTTTAACTATCCACTAGAAATTAAGAATAAAAACAAAGATAACAGTAAAATTATTCCAAATTCCAAGAACATTTGCAAATCTGTTAATAGAAAAATTGCAACTAGAAGAATAACTGAATCTCTTAGAAGACACATTTTAAAATTCAAAAATGTACATAGTTTTATCTGAATCAAAATAAGGCAAATGTAAGGTGAAATTCTTAAGGGGACTAGACAGTCAAAAAATCGATTTTTTTGTGGCAATTTTTCAAAGGTTTATGTTCAAATTTGCAATATTAAGGATTTGACGATTAAAAGATGGTACAAGTGTTCGACAAATGCCCACCCACAGCATCAGTTTTGTCCGGAAGAAACAGAGATAGCTGGTGATCCTGACAAAAGGCAAAAGTAAAACAAAAATGAAATGATTATAAACATAAACCTGCACTTCCCAAGGATATTTTTAAAGCCGTATTGTCAATTTATGGAGATCTAAGCAAGGAAGATTTACTCACACGTTGCATCGAAAGCAGATTATAACAACCTAATGTGGAAAATAGCTCCAAAAACAGGATTCAGCAGAGCAGAAATTGTTGAGATGGCAATCTATTTATCAGTTTGCATATTTAATAATGACTTAAAACCTTTGCTATCATTTATGACTCAATTAGACGTACAAGTTGGAGAACATGCAGAGGAGGACGAAAAAGAGATCTGAATAGAACCGAATTAATAAAAGAATTGCTGAACAGCAACAGGATGATATCGATGAAGCTTTAGAGACACCTTATTACGCTGCTGGAAATTTTTAAGCGAGATATGTAGTAGTTATTGTACTCAAAAGTCTTTCGAAACTTTAAACGCGTTTTCTCTTCATTTTGCAACGATTGCGAAAAAGTGGAGGTTCAAATCGATTTGAAAAAAATCAAGCAATTGTAAAAAATGTCTAGTTTTGTTCTAAATCTATCTATAAGTTCGTAAAAACTCTTATTTTTCGACAAAAATAAAATAAAATAGCTCTGTTTCTTAATAAAAAATTACGTTTCTCCCATTTTACAGCTGTCATTTTTATAATGTTGATTTTGTTTTTCTTTCCAAGAGGATCAGTGCAGAATGGGGACCCATAGATGGAGAATTTCACAAAGAACATTTAATAATTTCATTTTTTACAGCAAGGATCTTTGGAAAACCGCTGAAACTTCAGACACAATGCGTACACATTGAACAACAATAACATTGTTATATACATGTACATATTACTAACAAAAATTTTTGTTTACACTTTATGGTACTAATAAGTATTATCTAAAAGTACAAGTTGCAATTTGAATTCATAACCCTGTAATAAATTCCCAAATAAACGTTACACCTTGACCAAATCTGACTTGCCTAGTCCCCTTAAATGACATCGTTGAAATGCTTGACGAGCCTTCGAAAATGAAAGGAAATTTCAAATCACCGACGTTCCAAGGGATGAAACGCACTCGTGCATCTAAAACCATTCATTTACGTGCAAAATGTTTCGACAAAGCAAAAAGAAAAAAAAAAAAGAAACAATAATCCTCTCGAAGGAAAGCGCAGAGACTAAGTCGGTCCTCGATCGATTTCGTAACTTTATTCTTCGGTGTTCCAGGCGTTCCATCGTAACGAATGAATAAAGGAGGAGAGGTTTTCAGGTGACGGGTAGAGGCGAGCGGCGAAAGAAGGAACATGCGACAGAAGGAGATGAAACCGGCGGCGAAGCAAAGTGGAAGACGAGACGAGTGAAACGAGGAAGAAGGAGAGGACTGGTGGACGAAAAGAGGAAAGATAGTGGAGTTAAGTTAGTTGAAACGAGAGAGAACGGTGTGGAATCAGGGGAGGCAGCCTCGGCTGGTTGGCAGATCGCCGGTGCAGGCCTGAGGAAACGGCGACGAAAGAAAGAAATAAGAGAGTACCAGAAGGCTGTTAGGTGGAAGAAATGGCGAGGAGCAGAGAGTGCGGTGGATAAAAGGATATGGTAGGGCGTGGAGGAAGCGGGAAGATGGTAGGGACTAGAAGAGGACGAACTGAGAACCGCTTGGAAGCTGGAAGAAGAAGGAAAGGGCACAGGGAGCGACAGGTGCCCAATCGCCCACGTGGGTTCTCTCTTTACGGTGCTATAGCGACGGTAGAAGGGTGAAGACGACGACGACGACGACGACGACGACGACGACGACAACGACGAGGACGACGAGAACGACGAGCCGGCTTCCTTGTACTGGTGAACCAGCCGATACTCGTTCTATACACCAAGTGCACTCGCCACAAGATGAACATAGTGGGGCAAAGAGATCCATTGGCGTATAACTTTGCTTCTTACATCCTATCATTGATATCAACCTTCTTCTTCAATTCGATTTCATTTTTTTTCAATCTTTCACTCGATGTACTGTATTGATCCTATTTGAAAGAAGTGAAATATTTGATGATAGTATGATATGTACAATTGTTGAGAGAAAGAATTGTTGAAAGGATGTTCGAATGGAACGTAAAAGAACGATCTAAGGTGATCGAGACCAGGCTACGCCACTGAAAAAGTCTGCAGCGGGCCATGTACTGTGAGTGGGAAAAGAGGTAAAGAAGGGGAAGGGCTACCCATTCGGTAGCAAATGCTGGTAACCCGTCGCAAGGTCAAGATCAGTCGGTTAATCCTATCCAGTCAGCCGAGGCCCTTGCACCTTGGAGGACGAACGACCCTCACGCTCCGGACTAAAACTTCACTTTGCGATCCCGTAACTTGCCGCACTTGCTCGATTTGCTCCAATTTTCAAATTTTCCCGCTCGTCCGCCTCTCCTCCTCCTCCTCCTCCTCTTCCTCCTCCTTTCCCCCTTTTTTCCTCCTCCTCCTCCTCCTCCTCTCCCTCTGGAGGATATATCAATAGATCGCGTTCTCATCTAGATTAACTCGGGAGCGAACACGAAAACAACGTTCGATCCGGGAACACGGACAGTTTCGAGTGCGCTCCGCAAGTGTCTTTTTTATCTGTAACGAAAGAATATTCAAAGTGTTTCCCCTCTCACCCCGGTATACATACGTGTTTCGAAGAAGAATTATTTTGGAAATTATACATCGACTTGTACGAAATTTAGAAACTTACCGGTACTATCCCTTCAACGCTTTACCCGTTTCAAGTATAGATAAGAAGAGTCCTTTTTCCTGTAGAGACAGAGAGAAAGAGAAAGAGAGAGAGAGAGAGGATCGTTTGCGAAAAATAAAAGAGCAATTCGGACAATTTCGGTCGTTTGTGTTCGTCGAATGATAAAAACGTTTGATATAAAGGGACGATAATCCTGTCGTTGAGTGACACAGAAAAGTGTTTAATAGTGGAGACAACGATAGCTGTGACTTTCCCAAAGCATCCCTTTGCGGGGCCTTTGTTATGGAAACCTGCGTTCTGATACCCAAAGAATTTTCCTTGGCACTCGCTAACGATCGATCGAGCTATAAAGGACTCTTCAAGAATGATTCAGGCAGCTTAGTTACGGACGTCAGGATATCCGTATGGTCGAACGTACTTATTCCGGCGGGGACGTTGATCTACCCCTTTCAGGGCTCTATCCGATTCGACAAGATCGACCTTTACTCCCTCCTCGATGACAATGATGTAAGTAGCGGTTTCGTCGTAATATTTCTTACTAGACTTTCTCCAGATTCGGAATTCTTCTGATTAAGCATTGTTCGTTAATTAATGACTTCTGGGTGTAAACTGTATTTTTGTGTTTTTTTTCTTTTTTCTTTTTTCTTTTTTTTTTTTTAAGTTTTGATATGTAGCACAAGTGAAGTATTTCAACGGAAATACCGATTACACTCGGAAAGTTCGAAGATGGTTTTAATACTATGGACATTGAGTTACGTTAATGATTCGCTATGGTTACAAAAACTTGTACTGCAAAGTTTCTACTAGGTTTCCTTACTTTTCGTGTTCTGTCTCTGTTGAGGATGATTACAGGATAACAGAGTGTAATAGGTGAAGTTGTGCGAATAGTAATCTTTACGCGAGCGCCTTTCGACTTACGACTTCCTTTATCTATCTTTCTGTTTAAGTCAATTGTTCTTTGTTGCTGGTAATATCGGAACGAAAGGTTCAATATAAATGATAAACACGGATGGAATTAGAGCAACAGTAGTCGTTCAAGTTTCAGCTTTAAAATCGATGATGTATAAAAGGAAATTTTCTAAACGAAATATAGACATTCAGCTTTTTCGTACGCTAATTGAAAAATTGAAAATACGAATGTAGATTTGGTAAAAGTAACTGCAAAATTAAACATTCTTCTTGTTTATGAAATTAACTGCTTTCTAAGTATCTGATATTTTATGCAAATTCAACTTTTTATTTGCAATTATGTGTTTAAATACAATTTTGCAAACTGCGTAACCTAATTGAAAAATTGAAAACGTGAATGTAGATTCGGTAAAAGTAAATGCAATATCAAATATTCTTCTTGCTTATAAAATTAATTGCCTTTTAGGTATCTAATATTTTATGTAAATTCAACTTTTTATTTGCAATTATGTGTTTAAATACAATTTTGCAAACTGCGTAAGCTAATTGAAAAATTGAGAACGCGAATGTAGATTTGGTAAAAGTAACTGCAAAATTAAACATTCTTCTTGTTTATGAAATTAACTGCTTTCTAAGTATCTGATATTTTATGCAAATTCAACTTTTTATTTGCAATTATGTGTTTAAATACAATTTTGCAAACTGCGTAAGCTAATTGAAAAATTGAAAACGTGAATGTAGATTCGGTAAAAGTAAATGCAAAATTAAATATTCTTCTTGCTTATAAAATTAATTGCTTTCTAGGTATTTGATATTTTATGCAAATTCAACTTTTTATTTGCAATTATGTATTTAAATACAATTTTGCAAACTGCGTAAGTTAATTGAAAAATTGAGAACGCGAATGTAAATTCGGTAAAAGTAACTGCAAAATTAAATATTCTTCTTGCTTATAAAATTAATTGCTTTCTAGGTATTTGATATTTTGAACAAGATTTGCATGCTCTTTTATAACACGTACTTATTGTAAATGTTAATGTAAAGATATCTTAGAAATTACACTTTCAAATTAAAAAGCTTTCTGTGTAAACTAATAAGTTAGAAAGTGATGCAGTAGATTCATTCGATAAAATTTATTTTCAATATTTCGCAGGATACAGTTATTAAATTATTACTTTTTATTAAATTAAAACATGTTACAAATTATAAATATATTCAGCAAACACAGAATCATTGTATAATTATATATGTAAATTAAAATGTGTTACAATAAAAATTTCTTGTGTACAGTTTTAAGAATATCAAAGTGTCAATAAAAGTAAAATGCAAAAGTAGTTGTAGTTTTAGAATTTATCAATCTCATCGTTAACTTTATTAATTTTACATAAAAGACACTTTGCTCAATAAAACTAATCGTTACGACCTTGTTGAAACTTGAAATAAAAATTTCGGTATAAAAAATATACAGATAATTTTGAACGAGGCTAATAAAATGTTCCATGACCAGCAAAAACATTTAATATTAAAAGTAATTAACATAAAAAAATAATTAATCTTAGTGTTCAAATTATGACACAAATTTCTACCTTTCGACGTTTGATAAAATGGATTGTAATAGATAATATATTTACTTTAATTTTAATAGATAATAATAGACAATTTAATAAAAGATAATGTTAAAATTCAATACGAAATGTTTGTTACAAACATTTATACATATACAATTAAGTAAAACTGAAACGTGACTTAACAAATGCAAGATTCAACGTGAAATTTTCATTTCGGAAAAAGCATTCGTCAATTATTAATATCTTCGTTTTGTTAAACGTATTAAAATATATTTGTTAATTTTCTTAAACGTAAAAAGAAGGGGAAGATCATGGAAAATGTTTTATGCAGAAATAACCAATTAGAATTGTAACAGTTCTTATGGTTTTTCATAACTGCGATCCGTTTCAGATCAGACGCGAATATGGCTGCTACGATGAAGTCTTCTTTTCAAATTACAGCCTTAACAAGCGTCAGTGCAATTGGATAAGATTCCTCCGTATAGTTCAGTCTTACGACGAACAAGTAAACTTAATTGGTACCAAAGTAAAAGGTAAGTTGACGAGTGGATTAAACAGAGAAATAGTCAATTGTAAATACTAACAGAGTACAGTAAATTATAATGCTACATCTATTTGTCAATTATGACAAATTTTCCATTTAAATTATTATCCTGGTCAATTTACTTGAATTTTCAGATAGAACTAAATAACAACATAATTCGTTGAAATGTTACTTAATATCCTAACAACGTTATACGTATCCTATAATTTGGTGATTATTCTTGTAACGATTTTCGAAATTATCCTATACGAAACGAGAAATAAAAACAATCTTGCATCGTATGTTTTCGTAAAATGTTTTATGCGAGTGCTAAGTAATATTTTCGAAACAGAATTGAAATATACGAATTAGTATGTGCAACAATACTTGAAAATATGAAATAAAAATAACTTAATAGTCTCAGCGTATAAAAATCAGCTAGCAAAGAAAAAAATTCGAAATCAATAGATGTTTGTCAGTGATTTTACGTTTTAATGTAAGAATTTAAATGGAAGATTTCTTTGATCCAAATTTCTCCAGATTTTAATACTGCAACTACTTCAAATCCGTCAATTAACACTTTGCCAACTAGCTCGTTTCACAAAAAGAATTTTATATGCTTGATGTATTTGTAAAATTTAAAATTTGTTGCATCAATTTGTCTCTTTTGAACGTTAGCTACAAAAAAAAAGTAGTATACTGTTTGTTATATTTTTGCTTTACTTCACACTTTGTCAAACACGTTTGATTTGTATAAATGGCATGAAATATTAGATAATTATTATTTCATTATTTAAAGTCACTTGCTAAGAATATTGTTAAAACAAGAGAGCATTCCTAGATGATCTTTTTGTCCACAATGAAAAAATGAAAATCCTCCCCAAAATTGGGATTAGCAAGGATATTTAGACTAATGCTGAGGAATCGTGTAAATCGACAAATTTTCTATTTTTCAGCGTTGAATTTCCAAGCGAAAAATCCTCGCGATTGGCAATATGTTAATTGTTTCATCTGTAACATCGAATTCTACATATGAATAATTTATCGAGCAATACTTTGAGATTAAAATGAACTACAGTCAATCTTTTCTTATATTTCACATGAACGCAAATTAGTAACTTGGATTTTTTTTTTTTTTTCCCCCCGCTTATTCGTGTTATCTAGGGGATCCAATTTTTGAAGTGATAAAAGATGTCCAACCAGATACAGAATTAGTGGCTTGGTTTCTTCCTACAGCAGAACAAGATTTCGTCTTTATACCGCACGATATGTGTTCGAGGTCCGCCCTGTACAGATGCACAATTGACTCCATTTTAGATGGTAAGTTATTAAAGAATCTTTTAAATTAAATAATCAGTAGAGAAATCAATCTGTTGAATTTCGATACTTACTGTCTTAGTACGATACAATACTAATTGTAAGTATTTCTCAACACGTGAAATAGTACAAAAACCAATGGAGAAATGTTCATTTGAATAGAGTGACTCCCATTGATATTCAAACACCATTTAAAATAAAATAGCTCTTTTAAAATTGAACCAAATGAACTGAGTTCTACTGAGAAGTTAGAAGGATCAGTTTACTAGAAGATGTGCGAAAAATATTTTGAAAAA
Source organism: Anthophora plumipes (assembly GCA_951804975.1). Classification (NCBI taxonomy): domain Eukaryota; kingdom Metazoa; phylum Arthropoda; class Insecta; order Hymenoptera; family Apidae; genus Anthophora; species Anthophora plumipes. Next base: position 11,033,311 of record OX638123.1, on the reverse strand, counting down.
ATTGTAATTAGTCGAGGTTGCAAAGAACACAGTAGAGTTCTCTTCTTGCAACTTTTTTATCCGAGCTTCTAATGAAAATTTAAATATATTTTGTAGATTTATCTATCATTAGAAGTCGATTGATGCAGGAACAAGGGACAGGTATTGAAAGATGAAAGAATCTTTCAATTTATCGTGATTATAGGCGAAAAGTCATGAAAGACTAAATTTTTCTTTTATTTGTGTGTAACTCATAGCAGCGTTAATCGATTTCAATGCAATTTTCAGCAGCTGTACAATTGATATAAATCTACAAAATGTACTTTTTAAATTTTCATTACAAGCTCGGAGAAAAAAGTTAGAAAATCGTTATTAATTTCTTCGTGAAACTTCGAATCGTACTTGAAAGTTAGACAGAATTTATTTCTACACGTAGTATTAAGTTGTTCAGAAAGTTCGTGTTGATTTTTAATAGATAGTGTTTGAATATATTACAACATACAAAATTGCATGAAAACAGAAAGTTCGCGTGTATTCTGAAAGATTATTGTTTCACGTGTCTTTTAAAAGTTTATTCGTTGCAATTACTAGTTTCTTCTCAGTGTTGTACTGTCTTGAAAATAGAAGAAATTTAGAGTACACTGACATTGAGTATATTTCTTTCAATGAAAAGAGAAAAGTACTGGAAAAACATCAAACGAGAAATACAATGTTTAAAGACGCGGTAGCTTATCAGAAAAAATTCTTCTCAAACGATTAATAAAATTTAAAAATGGGAATTTCGATCATAAAGAAAACAAAGAAACAAAGTGTTTGATAAAATGGACTTTTTCAATTTTCCAGAAAAATAACGAAAAACTGTAAAATTAAAGAATACATACTTTATAAAACAAAAAGAAAATGCTTTCAAGTATAAAATTGGCTTAAGATAGAAGAAATTTAGAGTACACTGACATTGAGTATTTTTCTTTCAACGAAAAGAAAAAAGTACTGGAAAAACATCAAACGAGAAATACAATGTTTAAATACGCGGTAGCTTATCAGAAAAAATTCTTCTCAAACGATTAATAAAATTTAAAAATGGGAATTTCGATCATAAAGAAAACAAAGAAACAAAGTGTTTGATAAAATGGACTTTTTCAATTTTCCAGAAAAATAACGAAAAACTGTAAAATTAAAGAATACATACTTTATAAAACAAAAAGAAAATGCTTTCAAGTATAAAATCGGCTTATTTATATAAAAATCGACACGAATTTTCCGAATAACCCAATACATACATACATACGTATATTCTTTGGAATATTGAAAAGAAAAACTGATTGAAATTTGGTTAAAAAAAGATCTTATTGTCGAAACAGGCTTGCAAAGTAGCATTTCGAGTATCCATACAGCGAAAGCATATTGGCGGAAGTCACAGCCGTATCGAAAGGGTTAATAGGTAAATTCTTATCAGTAAATTCTTATCAACTGAAGTCACATAATCAGTGCAGTCATTTAAATAGAAATATTCGCAAGTTACCAGAAAAATGGCAAAAAATTAGCAACAGTGATGCAAATTCTTTCGATGATTCCATTTAAATAAAGTTTTAATTGTACCCAAAAGCATGAAAAAATATAGGAAGTGTTTGCAAAAGTTTCTATCGACTATTTTGAAATCGAGTCACGTTTTTTGAACCAATTGCTTTTTAAAAATGACAGAGCTGATAATTTTGATTTCAACCTAAAGGTACGTTACAGAAAGCGAGGGAAAATGTTACACCAACTCTGTGTGTTAAATAAATACATTTTATTAAAAAAAAAGAAAATTACAACAATATAAGGAACAAACTGTTTTGACCCCTTTGATAGATTTAGTGTTAAATACCGAAACAAAAATAACACTGTCTAAATATACAAAATTGTATCGATTTATTATTAACACCCTTGCAATATCTGAGCCAAACTTCACAAAAATTGAAAATCCAAATTTTAACGAAGTTAGAATTAATTACAAATTTGATATATAGTTTCGTATCTCGACGCAATTTTTATCTCATGAAACCACAAAGATCACCTAAAAACCTCGCAACAAATTATTATTATAAACATAGTCCCCAAAAACTAAGCTATCAAAACTGTAAATTCCTCAAAAAACTGTAGAACAACGCATTTTTCGAAATTTTCTAGAATTTTTTGCAGAGTATGCAATAACACTTTTTCCCTTACAATACATATTTACTCTCTTTTCCAAAAATCCGGTATTTTCACTGCTGAAACGAAGATGGATGTAAAATTATCAATGAATGTATAATAAAAAATGTGTCGAGATATAGTTGATTCGTTGAAAGCAAGAAAAAAAAAAGAAAGGTTCTTCTCAAAGTCAGCGTTGGTAAGTAGCGATGGGAGCGTGTTCGGCGATTGAAATCTTGGGCCGGGTGCAATCGCGTTAATCGGCGCAATCGCGAGCCAATCGAAAAAAGAACGTAAGAAAGTCGGCTAACTAATCTGAAATGCAAATATGCGCCGGTATTTTTGTCGGCTGGATCACAAGATGCTCGTTCGCTCGGTCATGATTCAAATGCTCAGACCCCCACGCTTACCAGGGGATATATAAAGGACAGTACAATGCCAGCGAACCTTCAATTCCAAACAGGAGGGTTCGCCGAGCGAAGAAGAGAACCGCCGGATAAACGGGCAAATCATAAGATGGGACGGGGTGGTCACAGTCGCAACTGAGGATATTTGCTAGGAGAATCTGACTCTGAAAGAAACCATAAAAATGGACTTACTTTGTACGACTGTTTTATAGGAGACTTAAAGGTTAATCCATTAAGGGTGTATGTATGTGTAACCCTGGAAGCTTATAAAAAGTGGATGAATCTCACATTTTTTTTCGCCTATAAATATTTAACAAAAAAACCAAGATTTTTATAGGGGTTGTTAAGCAACATCTTAACTCTATTTTAATATTTTTTTTTTTTATTGTGGAAAAATACAAAATGGTAGAGTTGTATAATATTGTTTAACTTCATGTCCAGGGAAACCTTGTTCGCTTGCACTCAACGACAAATGTGTCTGGAATGTAAGAAATAAGAAATTTTCGAGTTTATTAAACCGAAATAGATTATCTCCAATGTAACGTAGGATTTTTCAATAATTTTGGAAAATAAGAAAATGGCGGCTTGTTAAACATAAAATTCTTTTTTCGCTGATGAAAGTCAAATTATAGTATTCTTGATCGCACATTTGCGTATTTTTTACATTTTAAAGTCTGAATCGTTGTCAAATAGATCATAATTATTTTTCTTCTGTATCATCTTCAGTATCAGAAATTTCCCAGTCGCCTTCGGAACAATTTTAGTCAATATTATTTATGTTCTCTAATAACTTGATATTCTTCGAATGCCTTGTAACATTTTTGGGATGAATATACAAATAATAACATAAAAACTACAATATAAAATAATAAGAAAACAAAATTTCGAATTTTTGAAGCTGACAAAGTTTCATATTCCCTTAAGTGGCTCCTGGTTGATAAGTGTTGACAACAAAAAATCGATTAATAAGCTTCTGCTCGATAATAAATCTTTCCCCATCAAAAATGTTACATTATCCTTCTGTCTTCACATGACATGCAGTCGTTTAAAGTCTCATAACTTCGCTTTTTTTTACAAATATCAAAATATCCTTTTACCATAATATTCTACACAAAATGTTAAAAAAAAAGCAAAACCAAAACTTTCGAATGTTTGAAGCCAACAAAGTTGTATATCTCCTTAAGTGACTTCACGATACGTTAATTACTATTGAAGTAATTATAAACGGACACCAAAAGACGCATAGATCGTAAAAAGTTAGAGTTCCTATATCCATAAAATACCTTCTGGTCCCGAGGATGATTAAAAAGCAAATTTAATTAGTAAAATTTGTCATAAAGAAGAAGGCACTCAAAAATAGTAGATTATTCACGTGATAAAACGAATTCTTGCAAAGCCATAACGATCGTGTGTCGCAATACTTCTTATTTCCTAAATATTTAATACTATTTCAAAAGTAATGTTTAATAATGATATTTTACACTTTCAAGAATCCCCATTAGACTTGTCCATGGCGTTGCTTTCGCATCATTCGTCATCAGCGGTGTCGCATACGTATTTTGAAGTGGACGAGTACGAGTCGACATCCGAGGAGTCCTCGTCATCGACGTTATCACTGACGGGAGATCATTTGGATTGCAGTATTTTAACGACAATTAAAAGAGGCGAGAGAGTTCTGTTACCGTGCGAAGTTTGCGGGAAATCTTTCGATCGACCTTCCCTCTTAAAACGCCACATGAGAACACATACAGGTAAGTGGAAGTATAATCGATCATTTAGAAATGAATAATTACGGTTCAACCCATTTGCATCTGCAAGCAGAATAATCCACACGTGATTATCTGCGTGTAATAATTCGCTCGCGAGGATGTTCACTTTTCGTCAAATTAAAAACGATAAAAAAAGATCGAGCTTTTCATGTTTATAAACAAAAATTCGTGGAAAAAATTACTGTAAAATATTGAAAAAATAAAAATACTAGAGTGATGTTATTTATTCATTAACCCCTTGCCTTACGATTTATTAAGCATTATGTATATTAACCTCAGCACTTCACTGTTCCAATGCACCTTTATATTAAAAAAGTTAGAATATTATGAATTATTTGTATGTAGCAATCCTCAGTCTTAAATTTTGAGCTGAAATTTGTGCAAAAGTACAAATTTAATAGGTGTATCATTTTTCTTTTGCCGTATCTTGATCATAATTTATACTGTGAGTGTGATTCGTCATTGTAAGGCAAAGGGTTAACAAGATACACTGGCCGATATTTTTCATGAAAACATTTAAACGACGAATTACGTGTTTACGAGTGTAAGTTACTCAATGAGAATTAAAAAATTGTAACTCAATGAAGTTATTCTTATCTTGGATCATTCTATAAATCCACAAAGTTTCGTTCAAATTCGTGAATTACGATTCATGGTATTCCTTTGTAAGTCACTTAACACTTTACCGACCGGAAGCCTATTAGTCAGCTTTTTGCTGCCAATGTAACAAATTAATTAAACCTCGTCCAGCGGAAAAAACTTACCACTTTCTTCGTTAAATTTATTGCAACATCCTTTGCAAAACTTTTGAAATTGAACAGCTAAACGAGAAGTCAAGTTAAATTAATGTGGCGCTTAACGTGTTAACACGTATGATACATTATTTTCATGTTATTATATGTTTCCTTTTTCCTTTCATTTTATATATTATTCTCTTCACAAATGAGAAAAGTTACCAACTATTTATAAATGTCTACAATTTATTAGGAACAGAAATGAGTTAATAATTGAGAAATTGATACATTTAAACTTCGTTTATTCTCTTTAAATTCAAAATATTAAGGAAGATTAAATCTGGTTACTTCATTGTTCTCGTTCCGATTTAAAATCTTTTATAACTGATTAGAAATATTTAATCACCTTTGCTAATATATGAAATAATAGAATGTACCGGTTGGTAATGTGTTAAAAGAGAATCTGTTTTTAAACCTTTCGCTACGAGCGTCTTTTCTATTGAAATTCTTCCATTGAACGAGACGCCGCGATAAAAGTGTCCATATTGCGTGGAAATCAATAGAAAAATCAATTAAAAACATTTGGAAAAACATTTGCTTTTTTATCGTTACTGGAATGTATCGGCTGTGAGAAACAAACGAAATTTAAAAAAATATTTGAACAACCAAACTGCGAGTCTAGAATAAATTACAAAGCATGTAAAATAGCGAGCAACTATGGTCGTATATGAATGATATCTTAGAAATAGCAACTATAGTCGCCTTTCGTAGTGAAAGGGTTAATATATACAACAAATTAAATAGTCAGTATTTAAATTTATTTTCGATCAGTATTTAAATCAACTTTCGGTTAGTATTTTATTACTAAAAAAGTCAGTATAAAAATAGTAAACAGTCAGTATGTAAATAAAAAAATGGTCAGCACATAAATAACGAATGATCAATATAAATAAAAAACGGTCAGTGTGGAATTAATTACTGGTTAATATCATTATGGTCAGTATAAAATTAATAAATGGACAATATAAAACGGAAAAAAACACAGTATTAAACCCATACCATTATAGACTCATTGTAAGTCGAAAAATAATTACATTTAAAAATTTCTTCATACGTAAAACAAATGTATATAGTTGTATTTTTTATGTATTAAATCAAATTAGACATTTACAAGTTTTTACTTAGTAAATAAGAAAACATGCTTATTGTTTTATTTATAAAAATATACATTTTAACATTTTGACGTGTTGATATATTATAATCTTATAAATATTAATCTATCACGAGTGACCTAGTTGCTAATTTCGGTCTTCCCCGTGTCCGTTTTTGACCAATTGGTATTTGTTTAACTGCCAATGGGGGCTTCACATATTTTAATCTTATTGCTGAACCTATGACGTGCTTACAAATATATTTTTTTAAATAATTTGGACAAATGCACAGATCAGTTGTCCAATCTTCCGAAGGGAGATTTGTAATCCATACTTTGAAAGCCTTACTGTCCAAATTGTTTAAATACTGACCTTTCGTATTTAAATACTGACAAAAAGGGATTAAAACACTGACCAGTAAAATACAAGCCGTTAATATATGATATTTCCGATGTACCACTGTGTATCGATCGTTTTAAAAATTGTCATACTAATTGATAAAGTCTGACAAATTATTACAAATTTATTTACTGTACAAATGCATAATACCATCTTTTGTTTTGATCATTACGAAAGTAAAAAGAAATTTATCGATGCGCGGTAAGATAGAACTTTGAATTGAAATGAAACGAAAAGTGCCAATGATAATTTAGTACTAACTACTTTATCTTAACCCTTTGCACTCCGAGCCATCCTGAACGTTACCTACCAGCAACTTGACGCCATTTTGTCGCCAAAACGTGCACTTACGAACCGTCATATTATATAGTATAGCTTTAGAACCAAGTAAGATATTATAATGATATTTGATTTATATGAATTTGTAGACATCGAGGAACATATATTTGCAAAAAAAACAAAATCAACATTTTATTTCTTATAATTTTGCACAGTATGATCAATTTTGAAGCATTCCCCAATATGCATTGCAGGCTGATTAGTGCACGTTTCACAATAATAAGTCGTTTGACGTTTTTCACCTGGTATTTTCCTGTCAGAACAAACAATACAATCCCATTTTCTTTTTCCCACATTGGAAATATGTAGTTTACTATTCAGTCTATTGTCCATCGAAGATGTAAATGGACGTGCTCTTGGTTCATTTCTTTTTATATATCTTAGTAATTGTACCATATTTTGATTTGATTTCTTCTGCAATGTCAACAGAAAATTTCAGGGAAATTGCATTTCTGAAAAAGTTGCACTGGAATAAGTTGATTCCCTATAATTACTAATAAACTTTGATGTCCTCTCAGATGGGACAACAGAGTGCAAAGGGTTAAAGTTCATTCGATGGCATTATACGTGAAATACAATAAATCCTCATTTATCGAATTGAAAAAACAAAAATCAAGAAAATACGAAGAAATTGAAAGAGATTCGAAAATTGTATTCACGTAATTCTAACAATTTGATGAACAGTGTAGTAACTTTGTTTTGTTGTTAAATCGAAGGTGAGAAACCGCATGTTTGTATGGTGTGCAACAAGGGTTTCTCAACGTCGAGCTCTTTGAATACGCACAAGCGTATCCACAGCGGTGAAAAACCCCATCAGTGTCTTGTTTGTGGTAAGAAGTTTACGGCCTCCTCCAATCTATATTACCATCGTATGACTCACATTAAGGTAAGTTTCGAATAAGTTGCTCTTTTGTGAAAAACACGAATATTCTTCTATTGCTAATATACAGGGTGGAGCACGTAACAGTAGTCACTTCGATAACTCTAGCTAATGATTTTGAAGAAAATTGATTCTAATAAACATTGTATGATTCGAAGTGAAATAGTGCACACTATTAAATTTTTTCTTATCACTTAAACTTCCGGGAGATTTCAAGCTCATTAATTTTTAAATTATTCGTTAAATTTCATTTTACAACGAAAGCTTTGGATACTATTGAATCCATTTTTCCTCAATGTTCCACGATTTACATGGTTTTTTGAAATAACGGATTTAAAAAAGAAATTAAAATTGTAAAAAACGATCTAGCAGGATAAGCAAAGGCAAACAGTTCCCAGATTATTTTTCATTTTTGTTGGCTGTGCTAATTTAATGCTTTTTATCTGAAAAGCCATTTTCCTAATTTTTAGATAGAGCTAATTTCTCGTCTATTCAATTTGGCGTAGGTAAAAAATTAAAATAGTAATTTAGTTGCACATTGTATAATCGATCATGGTATAGCAAAGCTCACGCTATGTAAAAAGAAGTAATCCATCCTCACAGAGCGTTTAAGTTTCAACTACTCCGCAGTCAAAGGGTTAATTAACACGTTCCGTTCCGTACCGTTTTTTGAAGACTTCGTTCAGACCGTGTGGGGCGTATAAACACACTTTTACAATTAAATAAACTTGTTTTTAGCGTACACCTTACAATTTTTCAACAGTACAAAACCATAATTAGCAAGAAAAGAGTATAGATTTTAATATGCATTAGACAACAAAGCAATAAATTTAATTTTTAAGGAATTATTTTAGCAAACACATGGTCGAACATTTACTCTAATTCTGAGAGTGGTATATCAGAGTTATCGCTTGAAAACTTTTCACTTTGCAATGCCATCTCTGATTATAAAGAGTAAAAATTATATAATTATTTGTCTGTAGCACTCAAATAAGCATATATTTACCGTATGTTATATATCCTTCGTTTTTACTTTATATATTGCACTGATTTTACTGTAGAAACGGACTGAACTAAATAAACACCAGCTTTAATGAAACAGTAATTATTGTTTCAACGACGCACGAATAAATGACGAACCGAAATAAAATCTCTGCTGTTTGAACAAAAAGTGGTCGAAAAAAATGATCGCTACGGTTATAATGAACGCAGTATACATTATATTAACCCTTTGCACTCGAAGTTTTTTTTTCATTCATATTACCAGCAACTCGAAGCAATTTTAGTGAAAAGATCATATTTGCATGTAAGTTAATGATATACTAATTAAAAGAAATGTCATCGTTGTATGTTATTATTTTTTTAATTGTTTATGAATACAAATGTTATGAAATAAATAAAAAAAATAGTCGAAATATCCTATAAATAGTTTTTACGATTTGTTTTTGTCCTTATGTTAAAAACTGAAAATTATTTGCATTGTCTCCGTAGCGGAGCCCTCGAGTTTGAAGACAAATTTTAAATGTCTCTGCTCCGGAGCACTCGAGTGCAAAGGGTTAAGATGATTATATTTGGCTTTACAATAAATTTTTAAAAAATTCTTCGTTTTTCAATGAGAATTCCAAACTGTCTGAACAGAAAGTTCAGCGGAGGTTGTATACGCCTCACGCGACACGGAACTTGTTAATAAAATATATAAAAGAAAAATTATAAAAATTAAAAATGTATAAAGTTTATAGAATTTAAAAAAAATTAATAGAATTTCATCAGATGGAAGTTCATGGGGTTCAAATCATAATGTAAATCCGTCCGCAATATTATACTTATAAAAATGTAAGTAATAATAACTGAAAAGGTAAAAAAATAATTAAGAATATGTTATATTTATATTATACAGAGTATCCAATTGTAGGTGAAAAATTGAATCGAAAATATAGAATAAAATTTGTTCGATCTTTTCATTTGAAGCTTTGTTTTCAAGAAAGATCTGTTTGAAAATTCGTTTCATTCATAAATTGCTAAAAGTGATGTTCATTTTCTCGCATACACACAATTGTGCACCATTGTTTTTCTTCAAACGTCTTCCAACCTATCGTTACGGAAATTTTCATGAATCAAATGGTAAAATAACTTTTTGTCGTAATTATTCAATGCTCGTTATGTCGTTACTATATAAGATACATTCAACTTGACTCGACGAATGAAAATCATGGCGGCTAAGGTATTCTACCATTGCAGCCTGATAATCTTCATTTCTCCAAAAAGCAAGGTTTCAAATGGAAAAAAATTCTATTCTACATTTTCGATTCAACTTTTCACATAGAATCGATCCAATTACCGGGCACCCTATATATTTCTTGTAACAGGCAGGTGTCCACTTAATTTTGGTACATTCACTGTACATACACCATGTGAAATTCAAAAATCCCGCGTCTGTTCGATCAAACTTTATACTCACATCAAAAACGATACAGAAAATTCTTACTCCAGAAACGAAATACTTCTCCGAGCAATTTTAACCATTTGCAAGAATTTGTCACATCTGTTCGATCAAACTTTGTTATTATCTCTCTTCTCGATCTTCGATCTAAAACATCGACGATACATAAAATTCCTACTCCAGAAAAAAAAATACTTCTCCGAGCAATTTTAACCATTTGCAAGAATTTGTCACATCTGTTCGATCAAACTTTCTTATTATCTCTCTTCTCGATCTTCGATCTAAAACATCGACGATACATAAAATTCCTACTCTAGAAACGAAATACTTCTCCGAGCTTTTGTTTTTTAATATTCAAGTGTTCTTGAAATATCCCAAAGTCTCAGAAGAGAAACAAAAACACGGTGGATCCCCTTGAGAAGATCAGCACGGATCGAGCCTCTTTGGGGAATTTATCTTTATTTTATTCGCAGTTATCCTGCACCGGTGTAAGCCAGGTAGTGATCGGAAAACGCCAAGGAAACCGGTACGCGGAGCGGTAACGCGAGGCGCGAGTAGTAAAAGATCGGTCGGAGTTTTTATTTATCAGAGCGGAAACCCCCGGTATGAGTTTCTCTAATCCACCGAAGTAATGATATCTCGGGAGCCATATAGGTTGCTCTTGCCATCAGCTACTGTAATTGGTCCATTACTCGCTACTGCTTGGAATGCAATCCAATTAGGGAGACGGAGAATATATCCAGAGGCGCGCAGACTCTTCTGGTTCTCTTTCAATCTTACGTTTACGTCGCTTAACCGTCTCTCTATCCCCTGTTCACCTTTTGCCTGCTTACTATCTTCCTTTCCTATCTTCCTCTTTCATTTCTGCACACTTCCATTTTCGTTCTCTCTTCCTTTCGCTTCTACGTCGCGTGCGAGCTCCCTCCTCTTCATCTCACCTATCTTTCTCACCTTTTCGTCGGATTTTCTCATTACCATTCAAATATCAGATCAAAATATCGCACACACCCACTCCTCACAGTATGAACAGTCGAAAGGCTGGAGAAAAAGTGAAAAAAAAGACACAGAAAATTTTGAACACAAACTGACACTACTTCTCGTTAGTTTTTTATTGTATAATTATAAAGGTAACGAATAATGCATAAATAATTAATATAATACTTAGACATAGATGAAGTATAGTATACGATATAGAGAGGTCGTAAATTAAACTCTTGAGAATAGGCACCCATTGATGCTACGGCACTCAGGACCGTATGTTGCAATCTGAGGGTTCTAACAATAAATGCATGGTAGCATATGATTGGATGTTTCAATTAATAAATCGTCGAGTTAGGTCAAGTTTTCATTTACAAGTAGAAAATATGTAAATATTAGCTACTGTCTGAAATATTTCGAATTTCTTTTCACAACTACGCAATTTTTTGACACTTTTTACCTGCATATATCTGTTACGAAAAGAATGGATATACTTGATATATTTTCTAGTGTACAGTTGCATAAATTTGTCTGTTTCGAGCATTAGTACATTTAAAAAAGAAAAAAAAAATGCTGTGTGATTTTGACATACTTTAACATTTTACTTCAATCATTTTACTAACCAAAATATTTTGATTTGTGTAAGTGATATGATATTTTAGATAATTATGATTTTATTATTTCAACTGATGTAATTTTGATATATTAGTAGTTTGCAAAAAGAATTTAACAAATTTTTTATCGGCAATTGTTTACAATCAAAGGATGAAAATTGCCCTCCATGTTCAGAGTAGTAAACATATTTTAGCTAATATCTCGAACATTATTATACACGGTTTATATTGACAATTCTGATATTTTTTTCAACGTCAACTATCTAAACGTAGCTCGCGAAAAATACGCGCGGTTGGCAATGTGTTGACATTTTTCACGAACGTTGCGCATAGAAATTCAACGATAGAAAATAGAAAATTCGTTAATTTACACCATTCCTATGTATTAATCTAAATATGTTTACTATTTTCAATTTTTGAGAAAATAGAAAATTCGTTAATTTACACCATTCCTATGTATTAGTCTAAATATGTTTACTATTTTCAATTTTTGAGAAAATAGAAAATTCGTTAATTTACACCATTCCTGTGCATTAATCTAAATATGTTTACTATTTTCAATTTTGAAAAAAATAGAAAATTCGTTAATTTACACCATTTCTGTGCATTAATCTAAATATGTTTACTATTTTCAATTTTGAAAAAAATAGAAAATTCGTTAATTTACACTATTCCTATGTATTAGTCTAAATATGTTTACTATTTTCAATTTTTGAGAAAATAGAAAATTCGTTAATTTACACCATTCCTGTGCATTAATCTAAATATGTTTACTATTTTCAATTTTGAAAAAAATAGAAAATTCGTTAATTTACACCATTTCTGTGCATTAATCTAAATATGTTTACTATTTTCAATTTTGAAAAAAATAGAAAATTCGTTAATTTACACCATTCCTATGTATTAGTCTAAATATGTTTACTATTTTCAATTTTGGAGAAAATAAAAAATTCGTTAATTTACACCATTTCTGTGCATTAATCTAAATATGTTTACTATTTTCAATTTTGAAAAAAATAGAAAATTCGTTAATTTACACTATTCCTATGTATTAGTCTAAATATGTTTACTATTTTCAATTTTTGAGAAAATAGAAAATTCGTTAATTTACACCATTTCTGTGCATTAATCTAAATATGTTTACTATTTTCAATTTTGAAAAAAATAGAAAATTCGTTAATTTACACCATTTCTGTGCATTAATCTAAATATGTTTACTATCTTCAATTTTGAAGAAAATAGAAAATTCGTTAATTTACACCATTCCTATGTATTAGTCTAAATATGTTTACTATTTTCAATTTTGAAAAAAATAGAAAATTCGTTAATTTACATCATTCCTATGTATTAGTCTAAATATGTTTACTATTTTCAATTTTGAAGAAAATGAAAATCTCGTTTCTTCGTTGTAGACGATTGCAAATAAACAAAAAAAAATGCACGTTGAATATTTTTTTTTAAATTACTATATATACCGACGTTTCATCAATATCGGTGGTTAATCATTAAGGAAAGTTCCTTTGTTTTAATAACATTCTTATACTTAAGCACCCATCAAACTTGCAAGTAACTTTACATAATAAAGTACTAATTATTTAATATTTCACACTACTTACACAAATCAAAGTAATATGTTTGATAAAATGTGAATTAAAGTAAAGATATATTAGACAAAACAATGTCTTCTGTTTTCTTAAGTGTGCTAACGTTAAAAACAAAAATTTATGCAATGGTATACCGCAAAATTCACGAATATATCAAATATATCTATTCATTTCATGAAATGGAGAGATCAAACCGATCGATTGGTCGATAATGAATTAACAATTAGCCAACCGTGTATTTTTCACAAACGACACGAAGTAGTAATCTTCTTCGCTTGAAAGACTCAGGGTCCTTCTACATTTCCGGTGAGGATGTTTTCACTCGTTAAAATCTCATACAAGGTTATATCTTTTTTTAAATCGTTCATGCAGCGACTTCTTTCAAAAACGGGGAGAAATCTTCAATCAGTTATTTGAAAACAGGGAGATCTCCCCATGTGGTTGATAATATGTTAAGATGTTAAAGACCTCGGTGAAGCCTTTACATGTAACGTAATTATTATGCGAGTATGAATTTTTCTTTCATGCATTATATAGAGTATTCCAAATTTCACTCAAGAAGTAATTTTGATAGAAAACACAAGTTTTTAATTAAAAATTGTGAATTTTTTATTGATTCATAAAGTAGACAGTATTATGTATGGAATAGAATATGGGGTAAATGGTCTCCATGGCTTTGCTGGCACATACACACTCTTTTGTCGAAATTTTCCATGACCGTTTTGCATAAATGTGGCTGAATTTCGTTGATACAGCGCTCAATTTCCTCCTTCAAGGCGTGGGTAGTCGTGGGCTTGATGGCATAAATCTTAGACTTCAAAAAACCCCAAAGAAAAAGGTCCAATGGTGTTAAATCGCATGATCTGAGTGGCTAATTCTAATCACCAAAATGGGAAATTACACGACTGGGAAATAACTCATGCAGTATTTGAATTGTTTCTCGGGTTGTATGGCATGTGACACCGTCATGTTGAAACCACATGTCGTCCACATCTATATCTTGCAATTTAAGCACAAAAAACTGTTCACGCACGACGTGATTATCTTAAAATGTGAAATTTTTATTACAAAAAAATTAAATTAAAAAATGTTTAATTTCTCTAACTCGAAAATTTCTGAAATACTAAACGATAAAATTTGGGAAAATAATATGAATACTTTAACATTAACTAATACAATAAATAACCAACGAATTTTTAATTATTACTGTTCGCGCACGACGAGATTATCTTAAAATGTAGAATTTTTGTTACAAAAAAATTCAATATAGTCCTACATAGGTAATATTATGATTTCCTTTATTTTTCCAAATTTAACATTTTCATTTTGAATTTATACATTAATAAACAGCAATTATATTTTTACATATTTTCTTGCGAGTATATTGCTGTATTTTTTTTCTTTTTAAATATTGCTATTACAATATTTGTAACATTTCATAAATTTTTACATTTCTTTTGAATCAAAGAAATGAAAGTACGTTTAGAATTTGATCTTTATTTAATTAGTAGTTTGTACTATAGAAGAAATTTCCTAAATTTGTGCTATAGTATCGATAAAAACCCAAATGAATTAATTATTTATTAATAATTTAATAACATTTGTTGAATCCTCTTCGAAATTTTCCGCAATAAATGGAGGTGTACGTCGCAATACCAAGAAGAACGTGTTATTTATTGAAGTGACTTAAGTATAAACATTAAACAAATAACCGCTTTTAAAATAACGAATAAATAGTACATTGATGGTGAAGAATTGAATTATACTTATTACGTAAACCTATATACGTATTACATTATTTACATTTCGTTAATAAATATAAAGTAGTGCTGTGTATTTTACTAAAAGCATATATGAAATATAGAAACATGCAGTTTAAGACTTTCCATTGTTACATTTTATTCTCTTATATGCAAATGTTTAACGAAATTTCAAGAGATGAAATATTTAAACAAAAGTAATAAAAAACAATGTAATGTCAATTTTTTTCTCACTTATTGAACTATCAGAATACCTGTCGATAATAAGAAGATATTTTTTAACACCTTTTTTTCAAAAAATACTCATTGCCTATGGTACTTAACTTCTCATTATAAAGAATACATTAACTTTGAAACTTTTATATAAACTATAAAAATATCGATTTCGACATTTTATTTTAAACTGTTCGTCTAATCACATTTTTCATACTTGTACTATATGTACAAGAACTTATACGTTATAGAAAACAACTGAAGAAATGAATTTACTTTTAATACACTATAAAAATGACGATTTCATTTCACTTATTAAAAAGTGTAAAAAATTTTGTTACCAATTGAAATTACATTGTTTCTCAGTATACCGGTTCGTTTCAGAAACAAACCAGCCTGTTGAAATTTCTTCCAGTGAAAAGTGCTCTTACATATTATGTTTCAGGAAAAACCGCACAAATGTTCACAATGTTCCAAGTCATTCCCAACACCGGGAGACCTTAAGAGTCATATGTACGTGCATAATGGATTATGGCCATTCAGGTGCCATATTTGTAGTCGTGGTTTCAGTAAACCGACCAATCTTAAAAATCACATGCTACTACACCTTGGTAGATGTTCCAACAAGAAGATCGTCAAGTCTATCTCTGACTATTGACCAACTGATAACAGATATCCTCTCGATATTTTAGAAAATCTATCGAGAAAATTGATACACGTGATGGAAACTAAAATTATTCCTTGAAATATCTCTCTTATTATATATTGCTATTTCAAGAAACCAGTGTAACATTTAACAATTACACTTTAACGTTGTTACTCATTTTTCCAGTTCCCATTACATTCAGATAAACTAATACGTTAACACGTATTTACATTTCAGTTTCGTAAAATTTCATTATTTGTCAGGTTTAATTAATACTGTTTACAAAGTGTTTTTCGCTCATCACTGTGGCAAATGAATCAGTACGATAAATCTTTATAAAAGTTCTGATGCGAATTTTACGTGAAACATTAATTTTTTATGGTGTAAAGATACCGGAAAGATGCATCGAGGAATAATCTTAGACATGTTGTTTTATGTTTCCTTTACGTATATGTGTAATTAATTATAAGAATCTAAATGAAAGAAGAAAGGAGTTACTCTTACATTGAGTGCTCCAGAGTTCATGAAGTTTCATCGTTTGTGTCAATTTTATATTAACTCGAAGAAGAGAAGTAATTGTCCTTTTACCTCATTTCAATATTGTTTTTTTTTTTTCAATTATAGTAAGTGACTTATGTACTTCTTCAATAAACCATGTGATGTTTAAAATAATTTTCTTCCTTTTCGATTTTATTACAATATAAGAGAAATCAACATCTAAATGAATAAAAGTTGTTACATTAGTATTCATAATTCTTGTCTACGTTTAGTGACCAAATAATGTATATCTCTGTTCTTTTCTTACACACCTTTGACTCATATTTTATTTTTGCACACATATTATAATCTAAGAATGTTATATGCATTGTCAGTCATTTATTTTGCAAAAGCAAAAGCATGAATGCCATATTAAATAGTTAAATTGAATATCTTTATACGAAGAAGACAAATATGATTGAATTAATTATATGAGAGAACCAAATTAAATCTCGTGGTACACTGCTGACTTAATGTAAATAAACATTAAGCTGAGGAAATTTCTTCGAATAAATACAGAATGAAACTGAAGAATGGTAGCAAACTTTTTTAATACAATGTTTAAAATTTGAATTTCCATTTACACAATGTATACATGTATCAAACACAAAGCGTGTTTGACTTCATCATAAAGAGTTTTGTAGTATCTTTATAGAAGAAACTACGTTTAAATTGAACGTGGTAACCCTTATATAATAATATTTAAATTTGTCACTTTCATTCATTTAGATTTGATTTCTGATTTATAATATGTCAAACATAATTTAACTAGTTATACCATTGTCTTGTAACATTTAGTCAATATACAAAATAATGCGAAAATATTTTTCTCCTAAAGGTATCAATAAACGGAACACAATTTGGAGATATTTAAATGTAATTCTTGTGTATGGAATTCCTTCACAAATATTAGATCGTTTTTAGATCACATTATTTACAACTACAGGCTAGATCCACCACTGATAAGACCAGGTTTTGTATCAGTAGGTACTTGTTTCTGGAAACAATCGTCCAAAAATTGAGCCATTGATAAGTAGAGATGACCTTTCACCCCTGCTAATGTGTGACTCACATCTGGATATACCTAAAAATGAACAGTAACCATCGTAAAAATTAGAATGATAAAAAATAGAAAAAACAAAAGACTTTTATTTTCTACTTTGATTTGTAATTAATTATCTTCTTTCTAGCTTTGATTACATTTAATTGTCGGTTTTAACATTACCTGTTGTCGGAAAAGTATGCCTTCTTTTGCAAGATGGTGCGCAAGAGCCATGGACTGTTGAAATTGGACGTTATCATCTGCAGTGCCATGCACTAAATAAAACATTTTATTTCGTAAATGTTCCACTTTATCATATACATCTGATTCAGCATAGCCTTTGTAATTTGATACAACATCCGGTAAACCCATGTATCTTTCAGCATAAGCTGAATCTGTTCAAATGTAACAATGAAACTGTTAATTAGTTGACGTAATTTAATATAAATTTGATACAGCAGTGAAAAGTTAAATGACAAACTGTACTTTACCATAAAGTTTCCATGAAACAACAGGTGCTACACTTATACCACATTGAAAGACATTTTGCTCAGGATGCGCCAGCGCAAGAGCAGCTACAAAACCTCCATAACTCCAACCCCAAACGGCAACACGTTGCTTATCCACGAAATGCAACGAGTCCCGTAAATACCTATGAAATTTATATTTAGTTCATACTTATTTTAAATAAATATATCTCAAAACCTCAAACAATTAAAAATATGTAAATACACTATAATGGAAAGTTATAAAATTATATAAATTAATTTCATTTCAAAGAAATGCTCCATTATTAAAACGTTAATGTTTATTTTGTTTATATTGCTTTTTTGTTCATTAGAAAACAAGTACATAAATATACACTTACTCAGTAACTTCAAGCTGATCAGCAACTTCTGCAGTGCCAAGCCTATAGTAAACTTCATGAAGAAATTTGTAACCCTGACCTCCACTGCCTCTACCATCAATCTGTGCAACAATCATATTTTTCCTACTAGCTAAATAAGTATTCCAGTCGATCTTAAACATATCTGTTACTAATTGTGAACCTGGTGCACCGTACCTAAACGTGAAAGAACATGCTCAGAATAAATGACATATTTAAAATATTCTTCCTCAATGTAATGTTAATATTCATGATACTTACACTTGTACTATTAAAGGATATCGTGTGATTTCATCTTCTCTTAATCCAGGTGGTAAATGCAACTTCACTTGCGCATTATATCCACCGCTTATTTGAACGGGAAATGTTTTTACTTGTGGAAGTGCAAGTTTTTCAATTCGTTCCTAAACAAATCATCGATTTTAATATATCTTTTTTAATATTCTATACTTTACAATAACAGTAACAATCCAAAATATAAAAAAAAAATGGAGATATAAGAAGTTATAAGAATATTATAACTTACGCGTAATAATGTATTATTCTGTAAGACGTAAATAAGACGTGGCATGGGAAATTTAGTTTTATATAGAGTAACAGTAGGTATACTGGGTCCATAACATTCTAAGATAAAATAATCGGTGCCAACTGTTGGAAAAATGGCATTGTGGTACTGGCAAGGTTGATCAGTGAATCCTAAAAATAAAAAGAATTATGAAAATGAAGTATTAATTCCTTTTTAAGGAACGTATGTACTTTTATACATACTTGGTGGATTGTACACTTTTGATTTCTGTTTCTTTGTAACGTTTTCCTTTGATTGTCCTTGGTCTGTATTTTGTGCGGTATCTGTGTGAGCCTCGTAATGATCATGTAGATAACTATTATCGGACCAAGCATTATGATGACCAGATAAAGTTGTTCGATATTCATTTCGAAATCCATCTGCCGTTTCCGTACAGGTAACACAAACAGCAGGATGTAAAGATGAACCCACGTGTGGCAACAATGAACTCACATAATAAAGGTGTCTCTGTCCTGGTCGCATAGGTGGAATACCTATAAAGTATCTATGTAGAAGAATCAGATTAGATACATAAATATAAAACATAGATAAATTAATATTTAATTAATTAAATATAACGTAACAAAATGTGTTACTCACATGGTATTATTAGCTTGATCCCATGCTACTATTTGTGTGACTTCGAATTTCCCATGAGTAAGTGGAACAACTAACTTTCGAGCAACATTCACCCAAACAATATGTTTATAATAACCAGCTGGTCCATCTTTAACTGGACTTATAGCAATGTAACTGCTGCCATTTGCTGAGAAAGTAGGTGCCTCAGGAGGAGTATCTACCCAGCCACGACCTTCAGCTACAATTCTTTGAATTTCCTGTATAAAGTAATGTAAGAAAAATGTACAAAGAATAAGTGATTTGAAGAATATAAAATAAACTTAATAAGTTCAGTATACCTGACAATGCCACAATGGGCTCTTGCAAATGGTGACAACCGAAAGATTTTGTGCGCGGGTCAACCATGTTATGCAGACTTCCGTTTCTGATATCCAAGAAGCCGTTGTAAAGTAATGTTCTCTATTCATGGATATAAATATGGATAATGTTTAATAGCTAATATTTTGTTATATTTAATAGTAACTTAATTTATTGAGTATTTTTATTGAAGCAATTTGCATGATGTTTAATAGCAAATCTATAAGAATGCAACTTAACATATTACTACCCATAGCTTGTTATATATATATGCAAAACTTAATTGTTATAATAATAATAAAACTTATATGAATTGTTATTTCAATGACCTAAATTTCCCTGTTAATTATATATTCCTTTAATTATAAAAAGGAAGCTATGTTGTATTTTTAAAAGTAGCAACGGAATTAAAGCAAATAAAAAAGAAAATATAGATATATATATATATATATATATATATATATATATATATATATATATATATCTATAATGCACACTAAAAAACTTTTGTGAATTAAAAATGCTAAGCTCGGTTAAACAATCGTTCATGTGCTAAAACATGAAATAAAATATTTTCTACGTATATCACATTTTCGGAATTAAAATGAGGTGATTTCCAAGATCAACTTTTTAACAATTGGGATTTACTTCTGAAATACCAATTATAATAAAAAGTGCATAACGCTTATATCGATATATATTATATGACATATTTACAAAAAATCTACATACAAAAATAAAAAATAATAATGGTTTATTATATTTATTAAATATTTCTGGTCAATTTAATTTTTTATCAAGTAAAAATCTCTTATTATATACAAATGTTTACATTTTTAATAAAATTCAATAAATCTTTTATTTTTGAAAGTATTTCAATATTTTTGTGTTCCATAAAAGTCTTTTAATTTGATTGAAGAAAAAGTGCACTGATTTAAACTTTTTTCTAAATCATGAAACATCTATGTATTATATTGCAAATTACAAACTTCTGCAGAAGCTAGAAAAAATGTAAAATTCATCATATAGAAATATTAGTTTATTTAATATTTTGTATAAAAATTAATTATACTTTTATTTTTTAATAGACTTAAGCACTTATCATTAAGTTTACAATTTTTAACATTATGATAAATAATCAAGTAAGAATTATATTTTCACGTTAATAATATCGTTATCTTATAAATACGAAAATTTATCATTTATCAGTACCTGAGTTATCAAGCATGAATTATTGTTAGAATTTATTTTAATTTAAAAAGTATTCTTAAAAATCAACTCATTTTAAACCAAAAAAACTAATCCTCGTGTATATTTTAAAATATCTTGCCGAAATAATATGCTTCCTTTTTTGAAGTACCTTGGGAGTGTCACCATAGAAACATCTAAATGTTTCTTGTAAAAAACAACAAAGTGCAATCACTATTCAAGACATTTTCAATTTTGTTCATTCTTTTTTTTTTTTTTGTTAAGACGAATAATTACACCTAATGAGGAAAAATTAATAAGAGAAAATTTGTTCAAGCACTCCATACTCCAAACTTTATAAGTAAACTCACACATGCTCGATGAGAGGTGGCGGTTTCACTACCTTCGTATGAATATTCTTTGGATCTACCAAGTCTGCTACATAGAGTCGCACTACAGGATTTGGTGTTCCTGGCTATAAAATCGAAATCAATATCTAATAATCTTTCATTTCTATAATTGACAAATTATTAGTCACAATATATTGGTTAAACAAAATAAAAACTATAAAAATAGAATTAGCTGCATACATATACATACTTTCTCTAAAACTATTAATAATGAAATTAAGATCATTTTCCATATTTTAAAAATTAATTATAATTCTGTACTTGTATCAAATGAAGCGTTATAACATAATATTTTTAGAAAATGAAGCAGCAAATATTTCTAAAAAAAAAATATATAGCTTCTACCGATACATAAATACCAGATAAATCAAATTATAATAATCAAATGAATAAATTTACAAAAATAAATTTACCTTAGGATAACGCAAAGATCGTATATCAGGATATAAAGCTTTATTCCCTTCTCCGAACCAAGCTATACGCATTTCCTCAACGAGTGAATCATTGAAAGATGCATATAGCATCATACGACTATCTGATGACATCCAAATTGCTTCTGCATGGTGTAAGATCTCCTCTATAAATACATACAGAGTATATTTAAATATTCATTTTATTTGATATAATTCCAAGACTATAATATGTTTCTCAAGAATTTTACATGTATTCCTTTCATATTACCTTCATAAAGCCAGTCTGGTAAGCCATTTGATAAAATACCAGGAATTGCAGTATCAGTAACTCGATATCCTATATTACTCTTAGGACTTGTTATATAATAAATATCATAATCTTGCACCATAACTAAACCATGATCACGTGGAGTCCATTGAGCTAACAAAAGATAAGGATGGACATCTCTTTCAGGATATGGAGTTAATGGTATTGTTTCTCTGTAACAATAAAAGGACTTTTATATTCAATTATATATTATACTTATATATTAAGTTCTTATAATATATATACATACATCTATTTAAAATTAATATTTACAGGTATTTTCATCTAACTGAATTATAGAGTTTAAAGAGAAACTATATTTACTTATAAGTTTCCTAATTAAGTTAAATTAATAGTACTCTTTAAACTGTTTTCACTTACCGTGTGTTTACATCGTAGATTGTATATTGTGCTAAATATGAGTATCGGAAGAGTTTCTTCACATTGTGTGCAAGTAGCAAATAATTATGATCCGGTGACAATGAGAACTTGGCAGGATTCAGTATCCTCTGTATGCAAAATACCTCTTAATGTTGTGTTTTTGTGCTAGAAAGCCTAAGTATAAATATACAAATATTTGCTAATAAACACAATTTTCTATATCTATACGTATAAAAATGACATACATACCTGTCAAGTATAATATTTTATTTTATTAAATTAGATACGAAACGACTAAAAATATCTAGAATAATTAACTTAAACTCACAAAAGTTTCATTGGGCATTAAACTTCGAGATGTGATGTTTTTTGGCGTAACGTGCAGCAGTGAGATACCACCCCACATGTCTCGGTAGCAAATGTGCTGTTCGCTTACCCATGACCCGTTAAAGAGAAGAGGTGTTAATTCTCCAGAAAGAACCTGGATAGTATTCATCTTGTATTAGAATAATATTCATATAAAATATATAATTATTACATCTGAGCTTGTAATATAAAAAATTAGAATTACTATAAATGTCGCAAAGATTAATAAATTACATTCTTCGAAAATAAATAAAAACGCATGATTGTATATTAAATGTTACAATATATATGATTTATAAGATAAATTGTATTATTTACCTCAGAAAGTCTTAATCTAGCGCCTTGTACTCTGGGGCCTTCATCGGGTGGTGTTAATAAGGCAACTGATGTCACAATCAAAGCAAGGACCAGAACGATCACGAGTAAAGCTATCAAAATGCCACGCCAATTCCTTTGATTTGGATTTGCTGATACTAGCTCCTATCACAAAGTTACTCACTAATGCCAGTGTCAGGTAATCGGTTTTTATAAATATTTAAATAATTTTAACTCAGTTTGAGTTAGCAAATATATTTGCATGTTTACTTAGTCCATTTAATTCTTCCTTGTTTAATTTAGCTTGTATATCATTGGAAAAACATTTTTGTATACCATAACAATACTTTACAAATTAGCAAACTATTCGAATCCTTGTAAATTTTATTTAATACTAAATTAAATGATATTTGTGAAATTAAATTAAGAAGAAAAACGTTGTAACTTAATTGAAATCACGCGTAATATTCGGAATGAAAAAAGAAATATGGAAGTTTATAATTAATTTGCAATTATTTTTTCATAAAATCACCTTAAATTTTACGCTTGGAAATATTTTTGAAAAATTGAATCGTTATTTTATATTTCGTAGAAATCACATAAATATTTTTATTAAATAAAAGTGTAATTTCATATGAAAAGAAAGCTAACTAAATAATTATATGAGTTTTATTATACGTGTACAAATTCTATACTTATTTTAAGCAACAAATTATATATAGATTGAATAAATTTGTAATTTTGTTGTTTAACATAACAGTCTGTTTTAAAATTTTAAATAACATGATAAATTTCCATAAGTTACTAATATAATTATTTAAAAACAACAATGTAATTACTTATTTGCTTAATCTAATTAATTTTCAAGTATATCAGTAGGTCAATGCTAACATCGTATATTTATGTATAATGATCGATTTTATAAAATAAAAATAAATCATTTTACGTTCTGAATTTACAAAATTAATATAACACGTAAAGTCAATTTCTCCTGGATTATTTCCACTGTCCATTTTATTTAAGACTGTCTCGTTAAAACTGAATTATATTAAAATAAGAGCAATTTCGAATATATAAAAAGTTTGACCAATTAAGCAACACTGAATAAACGATATAATCACGTTTTTATCTTCAAAGCAATGTTTATGGATGGGTATAGAGAGTAAGATTAAACAAAAACAAAAAAAGATATAATTGCATTTATTAACAATTAGTCAAGTGATAACAATGTGTTAAATGTACTGAATGAAATAATAAAAATTATAAAAATTATAATTATTTTCTAACATGAGAAAAATAACGATCTATTTTTTCAAACGTGAATGAATGTTGGAATCTGGAAAATTTTTTAGCAATATTATTACTTTCTTTTTATATTTAATTTAGTAAAAATTACATTTCAGTATAATCATAGTATTTTTTTTATATCTGTTATTTAAAACCTGATTTTGAGAATATTATCCAGTTTCCAAATTTCATTGAGCATATTTTAAAAATTATGTCCTTCAAGAATAGTAAAACGCAACTAAAAGAATATTTTTATTAACAAAAATAACGAAAGATTAATGGTATTAAATTAATAAAGTAGCAAAAATTAAGACGAATAGTAATAATACATTAACAAATAAAATGAATGCGTAAAATAATGTTTTTAAAAAGAAAAAGAACATTTTTATTATTTCGTCTCTTTTACTGTGAAATTATTTTGCATTAAAATTACCACTTTGTTGCTATTTTCTATCATGGCACAACTTTTTTTTTTTTATCAAATTACATTTTTCAGCATAATATATCTCAATTTATTACAGAATAATAAACAATTTCGAATATTTAGTTATAAAACAACTTAATTTTATGATAACTATAAAAGTAAATATGCTTTAAAAGATTGTTTAAAAAAAAGTTGAATTCTATATATAATATACAAAATAATATACATAGCACGCTGTTTGTAATATGCAATATTTGTAAAACTTACAGTACGTAAGATATAAATGATAAGGTTGCATTTACGGATCTAATTTTCTCTCATTTTATTTTTTTTTTTTATACATATAAACATATTTATCGTTATTTCATAAAATACGTTTCTACGTAGTAAACGCCATTTATAGAAACATTCACGTGTCACATAACGAATATATAGTATGTTTACGACACAAATTACATATATTTTACATACTTATAAAGTAGCTTTCGTTCATTATTGAACAATTTTTATTGACTTTTTATTAAGTATTATAGTAACAACCTGACGAGCAGCGAAAAATCAAATTTTTTTTTCAATTTACGTTTCGAAACACTAATTTTTAACATAAATCGTAATACAAAGAACGTGATAAAAATTGAATTGTTTTCTTGTCGTCTTTTATGAGACTATGAGGATTTAAAATGGAAAAAATATTACGATTTTTAATTCAAGCTCAATCAAAGTATTTCACCCTAAATCGATAAAGAACGAAGCAATGAATAACATGTTTAACATGTATGGTTAACGTGCTTGTTACAAAAAGAAAAGTGTATATAAATTGAAAGGGAGATATATATCTCCTCTTATGTGTTTCACTGTTTTAAATCAATCTTTCGTTATAAACTATGCGAAATATATCTCCAAGTCCTACGTCTAATTCAAACGAAAATAACGTTCCCCTGATGTACGAATAATTTATTCAAACAACGAAACAGAATGTCCAATTTGTTGATACACCTGAGGCTTTCCGTTATTTTCATTGCTATTGAAAATTAATGCTGTGTACACATTTTTACAGCAGTATCCACATCGCCAACATCAAAAGCCGTAAGTTTGATAATTTTCTCTCCGTCCGTTAATTTGAATATTAAAACGAAATTTCAATTTCTACCAATTCGAATGATAGATGCAATATTTTGCAATCGAAAGAGCCGTCGTGAGAAGATACAAATTTTCTTCTAAGTAACAACAGAATTTCAAAATTACGATCAATAAATTCATACTGCGATTTGCAAGATACCGTTAATAAAGCACAGTTTTCCGCGAGAAACAAAAATTACTCTATTTTCCGATTATGAAACACGCTTCAAACACATTTCGTTATAATTAAAAAGGAAAAAAAAAAAGAACGTTACACTACATCGGAAAAAGTGATATTTTTTAAGAATCCACATACACATTAAAACAGATCATTGTTTGTAAAACAAAAGTACTATCCAACGTGAAGACCAATCACAATTCTTGCAGTGTATAATTAATTATACTTTAAACGGAATATTTTCTGTTTCGAATTTACCAATATCTGAAATGCTCGTGTATTCCCGAAATGTAGAGATACAGATAGACAGAGAGAGAGAGAGAGAGAGATAGAAAGAGAAAGGGAAGGAAAAATTGTGCGAGGCTAATCTAAGGGAATCAATTAATTACCTCGTCGTCGTAAATGTTATCGTGATCTGCCATCGGGAAAGTGAATCGATATCCCGATGTTTCTGTTGAATTAAGAAGGCAAACAACAGAAGATCGTGCTAAAGTTTATCCCGTCCGGAACTGCGGCAATTGTGTAGTCCCTTGTGCAATGTGATACATGCATATGTACCCACTGACATATATATAAGCGTAAAAAAATGAACACACAATGGAAGAAATGAAGAAAAACGAAGAACCTTGGGTGGGGGGAAACGGTATCCGCGTAATGATTCAACGGCACGATACGGTTCCTCGACTTCCACCGTGCGAAATTTTCGGTACTGGTATAGAGATTGTCCCCGTTGATGCTGGAAGAACGAAGCCTGCGCGGTACTGATGCTGCGCGCTTCTCCCTTTCCCTTTTCCTTTTTTCTTTTCACTCCTTGTATTTTAAATTAATTCTGCTATGAATGGGATCATTAGGCATACGGTATTAATCATTTATTCATTATAATAAAAATATTGCGTCGTTCTGTAACTCGTTTACGAGGAATGAAAATTTCGCAAAACTAACTGAAATCCGATGCAATTATTTCTGCATGTAACCATCCCCTGGGATAAAGGTAATTACATTTAATAACCGAGTAAAAAATGTATGAAGTATATTTTCCATCTCTTTGAAGAAATCATGTTTAAATTAATTTGCTAATGTAATTTTAATTATTTCTTCAACTGACTTACTTCGAAAATTTTTGTTCCACGGGGATTCCCCTTAAATCTTAACTTTGTTTTGATATATGTCGTTATAACGGACGCTATTTTCGTTATTCATCAGTTAAGGGGTTGTTTTCTTGGTTCTGTTGTATTTGTTATTATTGCATTTATACAGATTCTATTTTTTTATTTTTTATAAAAAGTGTATAATAACAAATTAGTTGTGTTGGAATATTGTTATAAATAAAACGGAAATTGTACATATTAAATTTTTATGCAAGTATATATATATTTTTTTCTGCATCCTTTTAACAAGTAAACTATAAGTTTCCGTTGGCAGATTTTGAGGTGTTTTGTTGCACAATATATTATTTATTTTTAATCTCACGCGGTATTATAAAAATAATAATAATTAAATTAAGAAATAAATATTTCGTGTTATAGTTATGATAGTTGTTAAATATCATCGTTTGAAAGTATTAAATAAGTGGAAATATTTTGTTTTTAATTTCTTAATAATTAATTTAAAAATCAGTTGCATTAAAAATCAACCTTGAAACGAGAGTTTTATTTGTGTTTTATGAACATATAGCACACTATAATATTTTACATTATTATTACGAATATACTTGTTTCAATAATTTGTAATTTACAAACAATTTTTTATGTAAGTTTATTCTCTTTACCACTTATTACCGGTATTATAAAGTAATCCATAAAATATATTAAAGAATGCTTGCATATTATAATATTTCAAAACTTGAAAAATTTTAATTTTGAATTATAAATTAAAAAATTTAATTTAAAAAATTTACTAATAAAGTATGTTTTGTATTGTTGAATGTGTAAAAAGATCATTTTTTAAATCTGTTTCTATGAAATCATAAATAAGGAATATTTGCAACTTAATGATTATTTTTGTAAAAGTTTATTAAATACATTTAATGACACATACAGTACATAACATTTATATAAATATGAAAATATACAAACACATTTTATTGCTTTTATTCATACACTTGACACAACTTTATGGAAATATTGGTTCCCATAAATTATCACGAATAACAATGGTAAATTTAAATTACTCAAAGTACACGACATATTAACATTAAGAACTTTTTACAATTGTAAAAATATTTAGTAAAATATAAAAGTAGTTTTTTAATCAAATAAAAAGAGATGTTCACATAGATTTTTATGAAAACGTTTAATTGAATTTGTATTGTATAAAAATTAATTTCAATAAAATGTAATAAGTAAAATTAAAAACACTACCGTTAACCTCTATATAGGGAAAGTAATCTTTCAATTTTTCTTCACAAAAGAAAGCATCTCATTCAGTATAAGTGGATATATATAAGTTTAGTGGTAACTTACAGAGCTTTTATACGCGACCTAGTATATTCATGACGTGGATCAATATCTACTGCGTTTGCGTATAAGCTAACGTAAGAGAATGTATGAAAAAGCGCGAATTATTTAAACTTAAATTGAATACTCGCAATTAGTAACTGAGATCATCACCATGTATCATATAACCACATTACAATCAAGGTAATTTCAAATGTCTACTTTGCTCTTCAATTAAACTTCAACAATAAGATGCATACACTACTATATTTTCACGCACACGCATGTATAGAATATCTTCTTTAATGTGACAATTTGAAATAGTTCAGTTGCTTTTAATTTAACATCAGTGGAAACATTCTGTTTTCCTTATTTTATAACGTATTGTCAACAATGAAATGAAACAGTGGATATAAGTATGCTTTCACACTACATTCACGAAGTATACAAACACACGCACGCAGATTAACCTATGAGTATTCGATAGACCAGTACTGTCCAAGCACTATTGTTTATATATTCGTTAGCAAAGCGTGCAAACATTCCCCGTTTCACCTTTGACGTTAGAGAATCCGAGACTCTATTCGCTCACGTTTCACGCGAACCTTGTGTACTCCAGGCACATTTAAAAAGGTAATATGTATCTCATTAGAATGTATTAATAGTACCTAGTAGAACAAAATTACTTGAGAGACTCCACTCGTGATTAACGTCGTAATAAACATTAGGGCTTCACGATTAAGGTTAATAAAGCTATTGTCAAGTTCTCAATAACTATCAGTCGAAACCTTTAAGCCTCTTCACTTCACTTTATGAGTATCACATACAAGAATAGATAAAAATTATTTTTCAACTACTGGAAATATGTTATTCATAATTGCAATTAATAAAAGTAATATTATTACTTATAGGAAAATTTTATATTTAAAGGAGATTCGTATGTACCACATACCTAGATCTGTGTTTATGTTCTAGTTCCTTTTTACCAAAAAAGAAAAAAAGTGATACCTAAATAATGTTTCTTCGAGGATCGTAAATAAAGAGTTAAGAAAGATCCGACTTATAGAATTACATACTATAGTTAGTAAAAACATTTTTCAAAGCAATAACTTTCTTTATTCTAAAATTATGTAATATTGTTTAAACGATAAATTAACATATGGATGTGTAGTCAAGCCTGTACATTCGTCATTTTTAAATAACCTTTTTATTATGTGAATTTTTTTTTTTAAGTATTGGAAATAATTGACTATTAAACAGTAATTCTTAATGTTTTCAATACATGAATTGTAAATTTTATATCTTGGTATTATTATTCACTTTATTCTATTAAATATATGAATTTTAAATTTTATGTAAAATTAAAAAAGTCATTTCATCTAAATGTGATGAACATTTATGATGATAAATTGAGCGTGTAATAAAAGAATATGCTTATCTGGTCTTATAAAGATAGAAGTTAAAATTTCCCGCTGAGTAGGTATAATACAAAATAGTTCATTTATCGTACACATGTAGCGTTAATGTCGTAGTTTTCGAGAAGTGACATCTGTTTGAAAATAGTTTACTTTTACAACTTCCACCACTTCTACACAGCGCGACGATTATCAACGTACAGTGATTTGTGAAATAAATCTCTTTTACTACGAAGTTATTGCATTTAATCTTTCTTCCTTTATCTATTGCGTGATAAGCAATTAAAGAGTAAAGTTTTGTGCGATTAAATATGGATGAAAATTTAATAAGAGAAATACATTATTTAACGCGTAAGTTTATCATTTTGCATTACTTCAATGTTAACCGTTATTACAAACAAAAGATTTAATACATATAAAATGTCAAACTTGCATATAAATAGAAGCAAAAATATCAGATTACCATTTGAAATATTGTTTATTTAATAATTGTGATATGATAAACATTAATGTAAAATATTGAAGGATTGAAATAACAAGAAACAGTACCATATAAACAGGAAATATTTTAAAATAATGTTATTAATTTTAAACATTTTTTGTAATAATCTATAAACTATATAATTTTTCATTTATTTAAATTACGTTGGTTTAAAAATAATATTTAATTTTAATTCTAATTACATCTGAGTATCAAGAAAAACTTACAATGGTGAAACGTAAAAAAAATTTTAGGTTAATACATTTAATAAAAATATCTAATCGTTTGTTTGAAATGTGATATTAATATAAAAGACTAGTAATTTGCAACATCATTCGAAATTAATAAAATTTAAATAATATGAAACAATAACTTATTTTAAACACACATTATATTATTTTATATATTTCAAATCTTTGTGATGTCTCATTTTTCTTTTTAATTCATCTTATTTATTTTAGGTTTAATAGAAAATCATAAAAGAGAGTCGTCAGACAGATCGTCCTACATGGAAAAGCTTATTACAAATCAGAATTTAAATCTTGCAAAATCTGAGAAATATATAAATTTACTTCATAAATCTCAACAATTTTGTACCATACCTAATAGTACTTTGCACAATGAATTAACAAGTACTAATGTATACATTAATCCAAATTTTAGACCTCAGAATTCTGCGATACATATCAATCCGAAATTACATGTAAAACCTCTGGTGCATATTAATCCGAAAATGATGAAAAATGTTATTAATTCTAATGAAAATGCACAAACTAATTCTATTGTAAATATAGCAAATATAACGAGCAATAAGCAAAATTCTATACAAAACCAAAACCCTGTTCAGAAGTCTGTACACGTTAATCCTAAATTAATGAAAAAGTTATCTTCCTCTGTACAATCTAAACCAATAGAACCTAAAGAAGTAATAATACAAAATGTCACCCACCCTGTTCGTTCTATATTAAAACTTGCCAAAAGTACAAATTCTCCGAAAGTTATTCATGGTCAAAAGAAAATAAACAATTCGAACATTGTAATTTTATCACGGAGGAAACTTATACGTGTAAGACGAGGATCAAGGAAATCATTAAATACTTCTCAAGTAGAACTATGTAAAATTAAAAAATCTACAAATTCTCAAAGAATCGCAAGAACAAAAATAATAAATGCTTTAAACCAATCGATTAGTAAAGGTAGTAACTTTGTAAAATCATCGGTTCTAAAAGATAAAATAAATAAATATAGAATAGACAGAACAGTGCCAAAAGCAGCAACTGCTAGAGAACATGCAGACCTTAATCACAAAAAAACTATGTAAGTATATTAAGCAATATATTTTTATAGCTCTAAACCGTTTCTAAAATTACCATGCATAAAGATTAATCAAATCTTGCGAATGTCTTACAGGAATAAGAAAATGGAACTAATTACAATTGGAGGAATTGTTTACAAATCTTCTAAAAATCATTTAGTACGTAAAAGTTATGGAATTAAAAGTAAGAATAAACTTATATAAATATATAAAATCATATAAATGCACAGTACAAATTATTTTCATATTTCGATTTTAGAAAAGCGAACGATGAACTTAAAAACTGATAAATTTATCATGACCACTAATGGAAAAAAATTACGTAGAATAAGGTCTGTAAAAGATACATCAGGAAATTCCAGTACAAAAACAGTAAATGCAACAAATGGAACTAAAACGTCATCTTGTATAGCACAAAAAATAAATTATAAAAATAATATAAGGTATGTAATTTCTATTTACATATTTTATTCATAGTTTCATAGTTGCCTATATTTACTTCCTTAATTATATTCCTTTTAATATTAAAGTTTTTGCATTTTCTGTGATACTTCATAGATTATCATATACTAGAGTTCTGTTCTTACATAATTCTATAATAATATCGTGTTATTAAGTATATGTAAATCACTTTGTTGTTAATATTAATAAGCGTTTGTATTTGCAGTAATAAAGTAAAACAGAGAAGTATACAAATATTGCGTAACAAAATGCGGAAAAATAATCAGCCATGTTTAATATTTCAAAAATTTGGATACTGTTCAAACCACGAGAAAGGAATTTGCGTAAAACGTCATGATAAAAAACAAATTTCCGTCTGTAGAAAGTAAAATTTATTTTCTACTTAGATGTGTATATATGTGTAGATGAATATCAGTTGTTTAATGAAACAAATTTTTTTAGATTTCTACAAGGAAATTGTATGTTGGATAATTGCCCATTATCCCACGATATAGGTCCTGAAAAAATGCCAACTTGCAAGTACTTTTTGGAAGGTTGCTGTACAAAGGATGCTTGCCCCTATCGCCACATAAAAGTCTCTTCCAACACTCCAATTTGCATAGAATTTTTACAAGGATATTGTACCAAAGGTAGTGAGGTAAGTGCAATATATTTTACTTTCTTAATTATTATTATTATTAATATTTCAAAAATCTGTTATTTAACTATAAATTTAAAACAAATTTTTAACTCTATTACACGATACACGATAGTAACAATATCATACTAATTTTCGTAGTTTCCAATGAGAAATATTGTATTGTTTAATCAAATAAATCTACCTATTTTAGTATAAATTATCATGCAAAAATTAAAAGTTTATTAACATATATACTATAATCAAACAATTTTTATTTTCTTAAAATATTACTATTCATTTTTTTACTCAAAGGATTAGATCCTTAAATTAACAATACTATATCCAACAGTATTTTTGTACATGTTCTGTAAGTGATTATTCTGTGGCAGTTGTTTATCGATTTTTAAGTATAATGTTGATATCTGTATCCTCTTATAATTATTGAAAATGATATAATTAATAATATGATATTTTTGCTCAGAGCTAATTCTAAAACTTATTAAAAAATAATTATACAAATTTTCTATAGCATTAGAAAGTAATACATATTAATTTTAGTCTCTTTAAAGGAACATATTTACGTATTTATCATAATATATTTCTTATAAATGCTAAAGTTAATGTATGGTATATTAATAATGCATAGAAAACAATATTTCAAAAAACCTGGAAGTTTCTTCTTTTACAGTGTAAGCAGCGTCATGAAAATCTGTGCCCTGAGTTTGAAAAGACGAAGAGATGCAGTAAAGGTAAGCATTGTCCTTATCCACACAAATCACAATCATCTTCTAACAAACAGAACCATTTAAAAAGAAAGTACAACATACCTAAGAATCAAGTAACACCTCCTGTTACAAAGGATACTCCTATTTCTAATACTGAAAATAGGCTTAGGTATTATGAACAAGCAAATACTTTGAACAAAACGCTTGATAAAAAAAGAGAGAATATTATGAAAAAAGTACAACTTATGAAAAGGGTAGAGTTTGCAACTTCTTCTAATACAACTGAAGTATCTGATAGTAATACTAATTTAGAAATAAGTGGAGATAATGACGAGTCAGAAACGATTTCTGATCCAAAAAAATTGAAACGACCTCCCATAGGTATTCTACCTGCTTACATACCGATTGATTAATGCAAAAGAATAATACTTTTATGACTCCTATACTTTTTCTGGAGTTCTTTGGTATTTATTTATTTCAATTAACATATCACATTTCTGTAATTTGACAAAACAAATTACTTTTGAACTAGTAACAAAATTTATATTTCTAGTTAATAAAAAAAAAAAGTTACATTTGTATTATATTATGTTCAAACATATACAAAAGAACAAAAATTATATTTTGTAACATGTACAATCATGTAAATGAAGAATATATATTTGACAAAAAGAAAGTATTTTATCTATATACAAATTATAATTATTTTAAATGCTTAATAATTTTGCTTCCTTTATTTTCCTAAGATAATTAAATCTAATTTGAAAGGAGAAAAAAGACAGAAATTATTGTTGTGTATATAGAAATGAAAATATTCTAACAAATATGATCAACAAAATGTACATAAAACCGGTAAGAAATTCTTCATACATTTTTTACATATGTGTACATATATAAATATATTCTATGAACAAAATATTAATAAACTTAAATGTTGTTCTATAAAAAAATTTGTACACATTTCATAAACATAAATAGATATTTCAAACTTGTATTATTACAATTTCTATACATCCTTTTACAATAAAAAGAATAAGTATTTAATTGTTATCTTAACTATACAAAAGCATCCAGTTAGTAGGATAATTGTATGCCAATAATATCGGGCTATGTAATAGTAATGAAATTGTGTTTTCATTTACTACATTTGATATTATAAACCATTGTTCCAGCCAGTTTTTCATACTATCTAATGACATATTTGCAGGATTTACACCCCTAAATGAAAGTGCCTAAAATATTTTATAAGTTAAATGTAAAATAAGATGTAAATAAATTTTTAAATAAATGGAAAGATAAAAATAGTTGCAGATTATTATTTTATACATACCCAGCGTATTGCATCATTGGAGAGTGTTGCAGTTCCACCTTCCCTTTGTATAGCTTGATCCATTTGTTTTATTAACATACCTCTTTCTATTAATTTTTTCCTTTTGAAAGGCTTCCAAGATGGTATACCATGTATACCAAGTAATTCGTTCTAAAATGTAATTCATAATCATTGTACCATTGTTATTTTTAAGATATAATTAAAAATAAATAAAATTATTGTGCAAATGAATAATGTACTTTTCTTTCATTATTCTTTTATTATAAATATGTAACAAATGTTTTAGAATAATTGAACAAAAATAATAAGTTTAACGTACTATATGTTTCCTTTTAAGACTGTTTAATGAAAATGGTTGATTAGCAAATAATTCAGCACAAGCAATAATATCATTCACATGTGGATGTGTACCACTTCCAAGACGTGCAATGATACCATTCCATTTTAGTTGTAGCACTTGGTTTTTAATATTGCGCAGTTCTGCTTGCATACATCTAAATAATGGTCTGTTATGTTTTAATCGTTTCTTATGATCTAATAACATAAAATCAAGTCTTTGTTGTAACGTCCAATAATGAGAAGTTAAAAGATGTCTTGGGAAGTAATATGCCAAAGGAAAGATGACATAATTTGTAAAAGGAACAGCAGATATTAATAACACAGGACATATCTTTACTAAGTCTTTGGGTATTGTACAGGTCAATCGTAGCTCTTCGGCAGTTAATGTATCAACACCGTTGATACTTTGCTTTTTTAATACCAAAATATATTTCATCACATCTTTGATAAAGTCTTTGGTACCAATACTAAACACACGATAAACATGCATTGTCCGTGGAAAATTCTTTGCCAATACTTGCTCATAATTTTTAATATAATGTATATATTTATCAAACCAATACTTTTTTATATCAGATACTCTATGCTTTTCTACCTTTTTTCCGCGTTGTACTTGACATCGTATACAGGTGTGTATGAAAGGTAAAGTGTTCTGATATTGGCAAATTAATCTTCGATGTATTAATCTATACATTGTCATAGTTTTATTTATATTATGTCTTATTACCTAATTTATTTTATAAGAATATTGTTCAACTTGTATATTTGTCATATGCTCTCTTTATGTTAATATTCGAAATCTGTATTTCTCCTCAGTATCAAAATATCAAAAGAACATTGCATTTGTAAAAGTTTTAAATCACAAGTAAAATATCCTTTTATATCTTAGATAATTATTAAGTTAATATTACAAATGTTAATATGTTAAATATTTAAATCGTGTATAAAAACTTTCTTGTATTCAATATTATTACTTTTTCCAAGTATATTATATCATATTTCATTCACAGCAATTTTTAAAAATTGATAAAACACTTTTAGCTTTATCATTGTATCTTTTAACATTATTATGCACAAAACTTTTTAACACTAGTTAGTCTTGCAAAACTTCTTATGTATGTACGTAACCTCTTAGTTATGTTAATTTTTTAATACAATTCTCTTCTTTGAAACATGCTACATACATTAGTATGACAATTGTATTAAGGATAGTCGAATAAGCACACCACAGGGATTTGTCGTACATACACACTTACTCCATCTCCTTTTAAGTTATGGCGGAAAATTCGAAATTTACTCTAGTTTACTCTACGGAAAAAAAAATACTTCCATAAATGAGAATATAATAAATATTACGTATAAACATATTCAAATATTACAGATTTCACTTTACTTAATTTTTATATAAATTTAATTCTATGATTATCAAAATATATTGATAAAACTTTCAAATACAACAAAGTTAATCTTTAACAACGTTTAGAATATGATTATGTGAATTTATGCAACTATGAGGGGGTAATACACGCATGATAAAAACGTGTAAAATTTATATAAAAAGTATTTGTATTTCAATAACAACAGTAAGTTTGCAACTACAGTTCATAACCGTTAAATATTAGGTTGTCCAGAAATCAGATTACTTTAACGTCAATCATATGGTTACTAGTCCTTCTCTAACAGTGCAAGAGTACAATTTTCGATATCGATAAAACGTGTATCGTGTGTTTCTCGCGTTGCGAAAGATGCATTTGCGTCATGTTTCACTGTTTCAAAAAAGGCAGCGCGCCTAAAAATACATATTTATAAACAATTAGATAGAATGGAAAATTCATCGTTTAATAATTTGTATTTTATTCTATGTAAAAAGGAATAGTTTGCTAAAGCTATATAAATTTAAATTCCTTATATTTTGAAAATCATATTTCAGATTCAGAGTTCAAAAAAATGTTTATAATAAAATTGAGTATTACTAGAATGTATTTAGTATTTAAACAAAATATGTGAATTCTTTTAAACATAAAAGAAACTTAATTGCGTAATGTCAATATTTTAATAAATATAAACAAACTTTTTATGACTTATTATTATTATACCAAACGTTTGTAAAAGAAAATTTGCTTTAAATTCCATAATTACCTAAGTAGATGATACTATTGATATTATGCATTCTATTGCATAAAAATTAAATTTTAAGTCAGTATGATAAGTAACAAAGTCCAAGGTCAAATAATTCAGTATTAATATCATTTGTACAATTTTATTAAATTTAAAAAATGTTTATTTGAAAATAAAATAATTTTTATAATCATCCTTAGGTAATTATTCATTATTTAATATATTTTTTGATACAGTTAGGTGAAAAGAAATGTAATAGCATTAATTTGATTTCACAGCAAACCTAGCTGATAAAATAATTCTTTATTTGGTTTGTTTTTAATTTTCACTGTTTATAAATAGTAGAATATATATATATTTAAATAGTTAATCACTATTGTGTATATTACAAAAAGGTTAACAAATTGGTAACAATATTACACAATATATACAAATATCTTAACTATTTTTTAATAAATATCGAAAGTAAAATATAAATTAATATTTCTAATTTATTTTTAGTATTTAAAGCACGAAAAGTTTTGTTAATACCTTTTCACAATATACACATAAGATTGTTAATGAAGTATCAACTTAC
The DNA here is from genome assembly GCA_951804975.1 of Anthophora plumipes. Taxonomy (NCBI): domain Eukaryota; kingdom Metazoa; phylum Arthropoda; class Insecta; order Hymenoptera; family Apidae; genus Anthophora; species Anthophora plumipes. Next base: position 10,995,056 of record OX638123.1, on the reverse strand, counting down.
TATTAAATAACAAAAGTGAAGGCACATGTAGCATTGTATTATGGGAATGTAATACTAATCTTGTGAATATACAAAGAAATTATAGTTTTAATTTATATGTAGAAAATTTCGACTGATTATCCTGACCAAATTGTAGATTTTAAACCTAAATTTTGAAATATAAACCTAATTCAAAATATAAATTTTACCACAGTAAATAAAAATGAATTATTGCTTTCAATGAAAATTGTAAATATTCTATATATACATATATATTTAAAAAACAACGTAAATTTTATAAAATTTTATATTCAAATTGCATACAAATTTATTAGAAAAAAAATGTATGGTTTTCCATATATGTTTATAAAACTTTTATACAATTGTATAATAGGACAAGAACCACTTCATTACCTTGGAAATAATTAGGTTTACTAAACTGTTGATATTCAAAGAAACATAAAAAAATCACCTTATGTTAGTTTAAGAATTTCTTAGTTTCAGGATGTAAAATACTTTTAAAATAGACCATATGAATATGTATAGCATGTATTTGATATAAAAATATCTAAAAAGATTATTAAACCTTTACACGTATCTAATAAGTTAAACTTTAAAAATATCCAGAATGGCACATATTTAGTGAACTAATTAATAGTTTCAACATAGGTTATTGATATCAGCCTTTGAATCTGGGCTCAAGGAGCTCCAATAGGTATTAATACATTTCTGTAAATTTAATGTAGTATCGTCAGCATTACATATTCTGTCAATTTTATAATGTTCATGTACTAGTTTGTCTATCCATTGATCCAAGTTAGAATTAATCTTAGTATCGTCGCTTGTAATATCTGTAGTTCGTTCGTGAAAATTGATGGCACTTAATAAATGTGACCATTTTTTGTTCATTTCTTCGGTAATATGATAATTATCACCAGATGCATTGTTTACGTCCTTTGATTTTGCTGCATCCACTTTCTTATTTTTCCAATATCCTAAAGGAGTTACTAAAAAATTCATTTTTGCTACTAACAAAGAATCAGCAACTAAAAGTAGATGCCAAGTACCCACAACTAGGTGTTCATTCAATTGTGGTCTAACATACCCTGTCTGAAAACAAGCAAAATATTAATTATACAAAGGAATATTAAATATAAGATAATTAACGAACAACATTTTATATTTACCAATGCCATTTCTTCAAGCTGTACGTAATTAACATCTGCTAATCGACCGTAAGGGTCTACCCATAATATCGATAGATTTTGTGGTGTTGTAATTCCAGTATCAAATTCGTATGATAAAACTGGATGTGAATATGGTCCTATGCTTCCCATTAAATTTCGAAACATTTTCTCTTTTTGGTCATAATCGGTATTAACAGATAAACTTTGTACCTTTCCCAACCATTCTCTACTAGTAGAAAAGTTCTGTCTCAAGTAGACCAAAGATTCTATTTGTTTTACGTGTTCTTGTTGATTTGATTTCTGTTGTATTACAGCTTTAGCAAGAATTAATATTCCAACAAATTGATTTTGTTTGAAATAAGCAGTTGTTTCCACAACATGAATATTCTTGCTATCTACGTTTAATTTACGAAAAATTAATCTTGCTAAAGAATTTGATATAGTCAGTTGTGCATCATCGGTCAAAGGACTCAAATCTGCTGTGTGGTATAAACTTTGCCAGTATGCATCGTAACCTTTTGCGTTAACGGTTTTATTTAATTTCTCAGGGTACAGCCATTCTTCGACCCTGTCTATAATTCTTTGATCAATGACAGACTCAAACTTTCGGGCAAAAAATAGATTACGATCTATCGTATTTCGGATTCTGCTAAAATCTTCAAGTTTAAAGTCATTTGGGCTACAACCACACCAATCAACCACAGCTTTATACTGGCATTTACAACCTAATTTTCTCTTCCAATTGGTAACATGTAAATTGTTATCTATATACGTATTACAGAATCTTGAGTTACGTAAAACTGTGTGAAAAAAAGATTCGGCAGGTAGTAAAGTGTACTTGAACACTTTTAAAAGATCAGTCACTAATGCATCTGGTAGTGGATTAGCAACATATTCTACAAATTCTCTGCTTAAAGCTACCCAATCACTACCACCATCTATCTGAATACCTATAACAAATAATTGTTTATAAAATAAATTAATGAAGTTATAATTAGTGTTAAATACAAATAAAGAATTTACCATCTGGTAATTTTCGATCACCTATTCTCCACATACGAGTTTCGCATTCTACAAAGGTTTTATCTAAACCTTGTTTGGTAATGAAACGTTGAACTTCTCTTCCATGAGATTTTACAAAATTCATACCTTTGTTCAAACTAAGAAATTGAGTTAATTGTGCATTATTTTTTATAGGAAAATCAGATTCTGATAAATTGACGAGAAAATCCCAATGGTGGTGATGCGTAAGCATTTGTTGTGCAGACTTCAAGAGAGTTGTTAAAAGACTTGCACCTCCCCAAATACTTGCATGTCTTAAATTTTCTCCTCTTGCTACTTTAATATTATTAGATTTGCAAGATTTTTCCACTTCTAACATATCTCGGTAAAGGTAATCTTGTCGCTAGGAGTAGAAATTATACAAGTTTCAATGATATACCTTTTTACCGTATTAAAAAGGAAACTTATTCAATTACCGCATCAACATGAATATAAAAGAAATGTGTGGGATGATAAAGAATATTAATAAGTCGTTTCACTTGACGACTAGCTCTGCCATTTACTGTCAATAAGTAAGCTATACGAGCAGGCTTTTCATTTTCAATGTCCGCACTTGTATTTCGAGCTTCTTGTGCCTTAAACCCTATTACATAAAAAGATTAAGTTCCTTAGAAATTCAAACATACATGCTGTAAATATAATAGACTTCCGTATAACGCGTCAAATAATAAAATACAGGAATTACCTGCATTTAAGAATTAAATCTGCTGTAGTTAGCATTTATGCGCGTTATGCGAGAAAAATTCTCGTAATTTCCCATAACGCGAATTCATATAGCGCGTAACATATTAACCGGTGTTATACGGGAGTCTACCATATATTAATCTTTTAATTCCCTTACTCTGAATTCCAGTCCTGAATATATTAATTGTCAAATATCCACCACAAGAATATTTTGGATTACCAGAACACTTCATATTACAACTAGAGTCTGGCAATCGCTTTAACTGAGAAGGTTTCTCCATCCCACAAAAACATTCAATGCTGAAATTAAACATACATAAAGTACATTTAAATACCACCATATAGTTAAAATTTTTTAATTAGGTAACAGTACAAAATATAGTACCTCATATAATTATACAGAAATAATTAATGCTTGGCTCAATAGTAAATATGTGAAATACTTACGAGTATTCAGTACCAGCATATAAATATCCAGATTGTAGACATAAAAAAGCACAGCGCTCAGGAGAATTGTTCCCTTTGAAAACATGGTAATAGCCAGGAAGTATTCTTAATGTTTTATCATCTTTAAAACATCCTAAACTGTCTGGTTGATCTATAAATCCTGGAGAATGAGGGCACAGAGACTGTATTTTTTCTGGATATAATAATCCCTGTTGGTTAAGGCACGTCACATTGACAATGCGTTGCTTGCATATTTGACTTTGCGCACGTGTTACAGCACTTACTGCTTCTCTGCCAGTAAATTCACAAATTGGTGTAAAATTTAAAGATTTACGATCTAACTTTATTCTAGTAGTACGGTTTCTCTGAGAGTGTAAAATCTTATTTGAGTTACTATGTTTGTCAGGTGGAAGCTTCAACTGACGTAAACCTGTTGGTAAACCTTCGTCTTCTTCAGGTTGAGACGAGTCCTATATGGAAAAATATAGTTCATATATCAAAATGTTACTAATATGATTAATAAATAGTCTGTCATACAAACAATAAAAATTAATAATCTAACTTACTTCTCCTGAAGATAGGCGGTTAGATTTGCGATTTCGAATTTCCAAACCGAAAAACGTGTGAGCCAAATATATTTGTACACATAGTACAGTAATACCAAATACAAACAGTATTCGATATTTTCGTAAACAACTAGAGGATCGACTTATTGAATGATTCTTTGTTATAACCATTTTTATTGTTCAAGTTTATATCGACTGCATCCTTCGAATTTCGTTTAATTTTATTATTCTCATAACCCTATTTAACGGGTAATTTTTTACAAAACACGAGGAACATGTTGCACTCATATGTTCGACATTATATTAAATATTACATACGTTGTATTACATATTTAATATATGCATTTATATATACACGCGCGCGCGCGCGTGCACACCATACTCACACAAAAAAGAATTTGTACGAACAATTCAGGTAATAATAAATGACCGAAGAAACAATAATAATGTAGAAAATGTAAATTCAGTATATTTTAATATAAATATTCATTTAAATATTATTAGTTTTGTTCTAATGTCTTAATTAAATGGTAAAATACAGACATAAAAGTTGACGGAAGAAATTATGTAGAGAAATGTTTGAATTGAGATTATTTATTGCTACAAATTAACAAATATATACATATATATATATAAATATATATTACATTATAAGAATAACTTCATGCACAATCTACATTTATATATTAGTACAGTATTGCCACCATAGCCAATATTCTATTTTCTCTAGAAAACTTTTAGTTGAAATACGTGCTGCGTGTGTCAATTCTCGCTTGTTCAATTAGATGTGGTGACGCAAACAAACCGACAGCTTACAAAATGATTTCTTATAAAAAACAATAAATAAAAAATGTAGAAAAAAGTTTCTCGATTGCTTACTCAGTTTTCAAGAAGAAAACTTTGAACGTTATGAGATCATAATGTTACAGGTTTAAATGAAACGAGTTCAGTCGAATGTTTAATTATACTCTTGAACATTTTATTTAAAAATTTCTACACCAGAATGTCGGTATTAAATAATACTACGTGGCATAATTTATACCAACAGTTTGATCACCTATAAAATGTGTCTTATGCATTACAATTAAAAAAGCTCTTGCTTTACCAAGTTCATTACGACAAAATTAAATATTAATCCTAAATCTTTTAAAAGAGGAAGTAAACAATGAATTATTTAAATAAAGCGCTAAATTTTAAGTTTAATCTGAATCAGTGTAATAATTGTAAGACGTAAAATAGATTGTAATTACAGTTACGCGTATGAACGCAATATAAAATTGCTTCCGATTGCATAATTATATATAAATTTAAATTTGTTCAAACACGCTTCTACTATAGTCAGCTACTTATTAAAAATACAAATGCTCCACGTGTATTATTATTGGCATGTTAAAAGGAAAGAAACAGCGAAGAACCTCTATCTGTTGTGGAATTTAGTCATGCTTGCTTTATTCAATCATGCATTCATCTAATCTGCTCGTACGGTTATATAATCATCGCGGTAATTTTCAAATACTTGCGCATCACAATTACAGACACGGTACAGAACGGACAACGGACAAAGTGCAGAGTAGACGTATCTTATGTGACCATAGACCTAAAAATTGAAAAGATGGAGCGCAATCTCTTGCTCCCTTCATTTGAGGCACAATTCATGCTTCCGGCGCTGAGAGAGTGGAAGTCCTTATCGAGTCCTTGGTTTATACGCGATGAAGCATCCTTGTCATTTTTCCCCATGTTCATTGTTATCCGCTACGTCAAGATCCTCGGACCTTGACAGTCCCATAAACCCTCTTCACTAACTTTTTCATTTATTTTAATGTAATATAACTTACTAATGTAAAGTGTAATATGTATTTTAAAACATGTAAATGGGATATGTTACAAATACTTTGATCCCATACAAATTATTCAATACAAATATAAAAATTGATTTTTGTTATACTTGTTTTAAAAGTTATTATTAAAAAATAACAGAAAAAAATATAGCATTCTTTCTAAAAAAATGAAGGCAACCTTTGAATTTTCTAAATGCTTCTCCATAAAAGGAAAAGGTTGCCACCAATTGATGACTGCTTCTTTGAATTCCTGCTTTCGTATTTCTGAAGATAACAATAATCATTCTATGTGTATGTGTTTATCACAAAAATTATTTATCTAACTTAATTGTCTATTACCAAATATAAAGTATAATTTTCATATTTTTGTTTGTTTAAATATGACATTTTAATTAATGGTAATGTTTGTATTAATGAAGATGCTTACATTTGTATGATTTGAGAATTTTATATACAATGAGTTACAAAATTATTGGCACATGCAGGAAGTTAACAGAAATATGAAAACTAAGAAAGTAATAAAAATATGTACAATATTTTTTATTTAAAATATCTAACATTTAGTCCCTTAACTAACAGATCTATTAAAAAAAAAACAATAAAATTATCATTTATAGTTGTGAAAAAAAATGTAAAATAATTCCAACTATTAATTAGGATCACAAAATTATTGGCACATGTTAAATTTAATAATTTTATCAGAATTAGTATTTCATGGGATATTTTTTTTGTTTTATCACCTCTTCAAATCTCTTTGGCATTGATTCCATTATTTTTCTTAAATAATCTTCTTCAATATTTAACCATTCTTCTATTAATCTACTTTGCAACTCTGTTTTATATATAATTGAATTTTTGCATATTTTATTATCCAACCTATCCCATACCATTGTGATAAAATTAAAATCTGGTGACTGAAGAAGTGTATTTATAACATTTTTGAATAATCTTTGATTTGTGCTGGGGATCATTAATCTTAGTGTAATAGAAATGTATTTAAAATATCAATTTTATCATACCTTGTTTTCAATTATTTTTTTAAATATTTAAATATATCATTTTGCTCATAGTTTGTGAAATAAATCCTGATTTTCCCACTCCATGATAATTTATACAGCCTCGTATCATAATACTGCCTTCACCGTGTTTGACTAATAAACGAAGATTGTTACGTTCATTTCCTCGTTCGGCATATCAATTCTCGAATATTAAATTTACTTTCGTCGCAGAATACTACATTTTATAAAAATTCTATACGCTTAGAAACAAAATTTTTTCCTACATTTTAATCGTTGTTTTTTATATATCGTACGTACGTATAGTTTTCTTCTGGCGATCATGATAGGAATTCTACGCAGCACTCTACTATTACGTTAGAAACAGTTTTGTTACAAAAGTTGCGAAGAAATGCATTAATCTTCGGTGCACTTACTTTCAAATTCTGTTTCACATTTCGAGCAATAAATCCTTTAAATGAATTTAACAGTTTTTTCCTTTTACTTACTTCCTGCCTTCACCTTTAAATCTTTTAATAATATTTCTAATAATTCTGTGACTTTTATTTAATATTTGCAATCTCTCTGTATAATTTCCTACTCTTCCAATGAGAAATGACTAAACGTCTTATTTCTAAAGTTGTTTCTTTTTCTTTTCCCGCCATGATATTACACCTTTGAAATATTTTGCTTTATGAGACTTTAGCTAATCACTTTGATATTAACTGAATGTTATATTTTACACTGAATCTATAAAGCAGTAAAGAAGAACATAAGAAGATCGGAATTAGGTACTCTAATTGTTTTTCGTAGAATATGTTACGCGTACCGTTAATGTTTTTTTATCTAAACACATATAAAGTATGAATGTACTTTATTTTCTCAAAAATGACAAATGATAATTTTATTACTTTTTGTATAGTTTCAGTAAATTAAAGTCTAAATATTACATTTTTCAAATAAGGAATGCTGAAATTTTTTTCATAATTTTATTTTTTATACTTCTCTTAACTTCCAATGTATTACATTACACATACTACTGTGTATGTATTATAATAACTTTTTTTTAAATCTTACACTACGATAAATCTTTAATTCGAAAAGATAAAAAGATTTTTCTGTTTTTCAGAATACACTTTTTTATTTATAATCCATTTTATAAAATATAACAAGTAATACGTTCGATTATATACTTATAACTTCTAAAAATTTAAAGGCATGTTGTAATCATGCTTTTGAGGTTGTGTTCAATCTTGTATGTCAGAAATAAGGGATGAAAGAGAAGGATGAACATAGTGAGATGGGCAGTGGGAGGGGGGAGGCAAAATGTCTGCGGATCTCAATATGTTTACTAGCAAACGTTTACATGCAACGTGACATGCTCGACATCATTCAAGAAATGACTAATGAAATGGTAGAAAAACTGTGGCGTGATGGCCGTATCATTTAATCGGTATCTTATTTTACCGGAAATTGAGAAAAGTGACTTCAAAATATCTCAAGATAATAAACATAAATACACAGATCAAAATATAACAAGAAATTCATCTGATGAACAAAAAGCTTCCATAATACCGGCAACTGTGCCTCTGTGTGTCCTGGGTGATGTCCAGTTACGTTTCCTGTGTCCAGATGATTTGGAGGAAGTACGAGCACTGTGCCAAGATTGGTTCCCCATTGGTACGAACTTTACTATAAATTATTAATTGAAGCTTATTAATTATACCTTACAAAGAGTAATTTACATTTACCTTTCGCATATAACAAATCCTTTCTGGTTTTATATCTTGTATCTTGAAATTTTCTTGATGCAATATTTTGTAGCTTTTCTGTAATATCTTGGCTCTTTCTCTGTTAGCTTAGCTTAGTCGTAATATTTCAATCTCAGCGAGACATTATGTCAGAAATGTTATATTGGAAAGATTACTCTTTAAAAAAGGTTGCAATTAATGATTTTTTTTTAAATTCTCTAAGTATCTATAGATTATCTTAAAATTGGAAATGATTATCATATTAATTATCAGCACTTAAAGTAAAGGAACAGTTATCTATCATGTTATGTTTTGATATAATATTTTGATTAAACTTCATGCATGCAATTAAAGATTAAATGTATTTATATTCACTACTTATAATTATATTTAACACAAGTTGCTCTAAACTTGTTAATGTAAAATATTCTTGTTTATCATGGTGTTACAAGTATTACATAATTTTAATACAAGGTTTTTATAAAAGATATTACAGGTTTTTTCATTAGTAAGTGTAGTAAATATTGTCTTAATTTTTATTTTATATATTTTAGAATGGTTTTACATTTAAATTTTTAATTGTAATAGTGTATATTTCAATATTTTTTAAACAAAATTTTTTTTAGTGTGCTGTGTTTTGTTACATTACATCTTTTATACAAAATATTCTTTCAAAAAGAACATACTTTATGTGCTTTATTTAATTGTGCAACTTTTACCAAGAATAATATTGCATAATAAATATGTATTTTAAACTTGTTCAGTTAATATACATACAACAATCTTGAATAGATTTAAAATTGCAGTAATCTGTTTAATCATTAAGTTATAAAGGCTTTAATAGTTATTAAGTAAATGATATAATATTATTTAGGCTAGTTTTAAATTATTTAAAGTAATAAAAATGGCAAAGTATATCATTTTATTTAACTTGCAATGTATATTTCTAAAGTAGTTAAAAATTTCTACTGTTATGTACATAAATACAGTTGTTTTAATGTTATATATTTTTAAATACTATAGAATTGAATAAAAAATTATTTTGTCAATATTTTGTTTGATCTTTTTAATAAATTGTTAACTTACACAAAAATATTATTATTATATCTTATTTTTTTGTTTAATAGATAATAATTTACTGGTAAAGTAATAATGTGAATTAAATGTACATTTTTTACACAATTTGATTTAACACACACATTAGTTAAAGAGTTTCTCTTCTAAAAATTGAAAATGAATAATTGTTAGTTTGTATCTGCATACTCTATATTGCTGTATTCATATAGCCCATGTGAAGCTAAATATAAGAATTGCATATAATTATTATATATAATCAGTAGTACTGTTTCTGCATTGCTATTTTCAATTATTATTATTGTTTGATAAATGATAAGTTTGTTTTTCCAATAGTACTAGATAAATCTTTAATAAATAATAAGTTTAATTTTTTCTATTTATTTTTATTATGCCAAAGCTGGAAAAGTGATTCAAGAATTCTTACTTAGGTATTCCATAAACAGTTTGTATACATATTAAAAATAATATTTTTAAGGAAATGTAAAACATTATTGAGTATTAATATACTAGGAGTAAAAAGGAAAATATGCTGGTAATAAATATAAGAGTACAAGCAGTTTAACTAATATTTTAGTAAAGCTTTTCTTTTAATATAATTGGGATATTAGTTATCAAATAATATCAATTAAAGACCAAATATGAAACAAAGGGAATATGATCCTAATTATTACAACCTTATGGCTGTAATTACATTGTTTTTAAGTATAATATAATATACCATTATACATCTTCTAAAAGAGATGAAATTTTGTAGGAAAAGTTACTGTAATGCATATTGTTCTTTAGATTGATATGTACTAAAAGTAAATTATCAAAAATTATATTGCATGTGTATATATTTCTAAATGAATATAAAACCATAAAGGATTATGTTCATAAATACTTTTTACATTATTTTGTTAAATAATGTTAAACTATTTAAAATGTTTAATATAATTACATACATTACCATATGTTAACTTTTACACATTTATTAAAGATTACATTAATACTTGTTTTAAAGTATTAATTTATTTTGTCATAGATTACCCTTATTCGTGGTATGAAGATATAACAAGTTCCTCACGGTTTTATGCACTTGCAGCTGTATATGGTGGAGTAATAATTGGGCTTATTGTCGCAGAAATAAAGCCTTATGCCAAACTGAACACAGAGGATCGTGGTATTTTGTGTTCAAGTTTAGGAAACGATTGTTTAGTGGGTTATATTCTTAGCTTAGGTGTCCGTCGTGCATACAGAAGAAATGGGATTGCTTCATTATTATTGGAACAATTATTGGCACATGTTACTGCTCCAGAACGTTCTTCCGTAAAAGCAGTCTTCCTGCATGTGCTGTCCAGCAACGCACCAGCTATTTTGTTTTATCAAAGATGTCACTTTCGATTACACAGTTTTCTACCATATTATTATTTAATTCATGGAAAATGTAAAGGTGGCTTTACATATGTCCTTTATGTCAATGGTGGACATGCACCATGGGGTATCTGGGATTGGTTACGTCATATAGCCAGTGCAATGGCTAGTCTTGGACCATGCAGAGTACCACGTTGGATTTGGCAACGTCTTCTTTGGGCTACTACTATTCTTTCATATCATAGATGATACTTTTTGACAAATACCAATGTTAAACCAAATACTTGTTTTTCTCTTATTTAAAAAAAAAAGAAAATGCATATAACATAGAGTCTGCCGTTTTGCAAATTATGCCTATTCAAGCAATAAAATTATTAGCTTCATAATTGTTTTTACAGTTTTATAAATAAAATTGTTACGAAAAATAATTTATTGCTAAAATGACAATACATAAAAATTAACAGGTACCAATTTGTACTCTATTTTGAGTAATGTAATTGAACATATTTTATTGTATTTAGACCATCGGAAGTTATAATATTTTGTAATTCTTTCACCATGGATTATATTTTTAAATAATTCAATAGTTTAATACTTAAGATAAGTACTATAAATATTAAGAGTAAAGCGTTTAACTGCCAGAGCATTTGATCAGTTCAAAATATTTGTATTTGAAAATCTTTTGTTAAATGCAGTATTGTTAAAGAGATGTATATTATGTCCAATATAAAAATATTCATTAAGCCTTTGGAAACAAAATGTTGTAAAGTAAAATGAAACATTGGTGACGGGTTAGAATTTTTATAAATCTTGAAAACATTCTCACTATTTAAACTCCTCCCTTGCAATCTATTATCATTGATTGAATATGCTGACATGTAGCATTGTATTGTATTGCTGATTGATAAGTAATATGTAACTTCTAAACCTACAAGCAACGGTTTGATTGAGCTTACTATATAGCTTTCTTTGAAATTTGTTTCTTCATTAATTACCATGTTTTTTTTATTTTAAACGAATATAACCCTAGCTAGGCTTTTTAAATAGTTCTTCCTAATATACTAGTTATTTTCTACTAGAAAATAATACTTCTAAATATGTTTTTTTTTTTTTATGGATGCCAAAACTGTGAAATACTCATTCCTAGTGTGTTATATGTGTTCTAAAATCTTAATAACATCAGAGAAGTAATGTGTGTTTTCCATTTATTCTGTATCCTATTTTGTTTTCTGTTTAAAGCTTTTGTTAAACGTCCATCATGCGGCTCTATTATATTTATCTGATTCTTAAAAATAGTAATACTATTTTTGTGTTTTTATATATTTTCAATTCACTAAATTGTTGATAACTTTCCTTGCTTCTTAAATTTCACGTATTCGTTGCTTCTGGATTATTAGAAAGTGTGTTTTCTTTCAATTAAGAGTACAGACTTCTGGGGCCATAATACCTGTCACCAGTTCAAGCATCATCAGAAGCCTGTTCAAACTCGTCAATCTCACTATCACTGATATTAATTGAAAGTGTAGTACTGATCATGGTGGTAGTTAATACATAGCTGGTGCTGAGACTGAGACTGTTTATTCTCACTCAGTTTTTTCATTACATATGGAAGAGAGCAACTATCTTTTGCAATGCTTCAATGAAGCACTCGTCATTTATAGGTGATATTGTTCTTTAATGTGAGAACATAGCTACGTAACGTCCTTGTAGGACATTTTCCGTTCCCCTTTAGAGATTACTGTTAGTCCTTGAAATGTGTTACAATTGATTAGTTTTAATAGTTCACAATTAAGATTCATTATGTTGAAGCTAAAGTTTTCTGTGTGGGTATATATGAATTTAAACAAGATTCAGTTGCAAAACTTGTCAAAGTAATTTAACATGCAATATTTACTCTTGCAAAAATTTATCTTAAACATAAAAGTATAGCTGAGAAACTGCTATTCACTCAAAGTAATTTACAATATTAGAGTAATGAAACAAATTAGTTACAATGTACTGAAAATTAAATTTCTTTATTAATTTACATCACACATAACATTGGAAAGTATTAACTTATAATAATATATAACTATAATATTTTTGGAGAAAAATAATTTTAATTTTCCTCTTGATTTTTAGTCATTTACTATTAAATTATGTCTTATTTTAAATCATTTTGTATACTGTGGTGTATACAAGATTTATTTCCATATTAAATTTTAATTTTGTATTTTATAAATTACAAAAAGTAATGTACATAATTTGATTTTACTATTACACAATGATTAAAAATATGTTTTAACCTAACTTAAACAGACATGTATCATAGTTCTTTTTACATATGTTATAATGGTCATGCATTTGTTTCAAACAGATCTATTTATGTATCTATTAAAAATTACAACTTTTATAACATATGTTATTCTCTCGTACTCATTTCTAGGAGGGTGAGTGCTTTATGATTAAAAACAAATATTCCAAATTATAACATAAAATAATTTATAGCAGAATGAATTAAATGGATTTAATATTCATTAAAAGATAATGATTATCAAATATTTAATAAAACTTTGTATAATTAAACTTTATAGTTACAAAACGTATAAAGAATATTGTTAAATATTAAGTAATGTCAAATAGTATACATGATACATTTTATATCACACCAGATTATAACTATATATGAATTTCTATGAGGAAACTGAAGCTAAAGATTTATGCAGAAAAGTTAGACCAAAGCTTTACAATTTAAAATCTTAAAGATTTAGTTCGAATGGATATTACATAGAAAGTACAGTATTGTCCATGGTGATAGAATATTTTCAATTGCTTCTTATTTAGGGCTATATATGTCTTTTTTTCTTTATTGAAAAAATAATCTAATATGTTGTTTGTATTTCCTCTCTATGGATTATTTAAAAGTGGTAGCATTGTTTACATTTACATGTTCGTATAAAAAGAAGCTTTTATATTAAAGATATATATGAATGTGAGTCATGAATGTGTGTGCATGTGCGTGTGCGTGTGGGTGTTATTTATACATATTGTACATATATATTAAATGTATCAGAATAGTTGTACATACTAATGTATTGACTTTGTTTGTAATAAATTGACATGTTACAGATGTTATTTAGTATTTATCATTATTATAGAATAAATAAAACCGATTTAAACAAAAATGTGTTGTGCTAATAGTACTTTGAATTATATTAGAAGGTAATACAATTGATATTTGAAAATATATATCAGTTAATTAGTTACAATTAGGTGGTTAATGTAATTTTCGGCATTTATAATTAATAGGAAATGAAAATTAACCAGTTAACGAATTTAGTTTTAAAAATCCCTCGCGGGATACGTAATTAAAATCAAGCAATGACGAGTATACACGTCGAACGCAGGGCAAATGCTCCTATTACAAATTTTACGAGAGAAAGTAAAGTAAAACAAGGAAGGATTACATTTTTATTCGATAAATATGAACAATTCGTTATTGAAAAGGTTATTGTTATTAAAAACTGAAAAGTTGTTGAAAAATAATGAAATACATAAACAAGAAAAGTTAAAGAAAAAAATTTAAGAAATTCGGCTGATTTCAGTGTGGTATTTTTCAAAACAAGGTGCAATGGTGAAAATAATCAACTCAGTTTGTAGAAAGCAATACATTGTACGGAGAATCAACGTTTATTTTTAATAAAATACATAACAGTTTCATTGGTAATATAAAGGAAACGTACCAATAAATGATAGTTTTATTACTTCTTGCTGAAATGTGTAGTTTTTGTAGTAAATGGTAACTTTTTATTTTACACGACGAGTATACACGTCAACCGCATCGAAATAAAGTTTTGGATTGACGTGTATACACGTCGAACGCAGTTAACTGGTTAATTCATTTGTATTCATGTTAAACATTGTAATTACTTTTGTAGATGTTTGTTATTTAGGAATATACATTGCATAGAAATTTGTCATCCAAAAAAGCAGTATTATATATTAAATTAAAGGAAAAAGTACAATACAGTGAAAGTAGACAATTTTTATTCAGTCAGTATAACAAATACAAAGAAAATAAATGTTTCGTTTTATAATTTCATAAATAGTGGCAGATTAATAAGGGTGCATGTAACTTTCAAAATCACCACTATAAATCATAGAGGGCGTAACGAAACCTTCGATGTTTTGCTAAATTGGTGTTTCAGTTTGTGCAGTACGAAGTAGACCCTTTATTTATTTATTTAATAAGAAAAATCTTATGTCACGTTTGTGATATAACATAACATAACACAAATTAACATTAACAACATTTCCACATATAAATACGGTACGTGTTATATATACATCTCAAATAATTTTTAAGTTATGCGTCTAATGAAAAATTGTTAAATACTTTCACCTAAAATTCAATATTCTTTCGATCTATGATGAAAAAATTGTATGATTCCATTTAAAGAAACAGTCTTGAAATTTTTGAAGCTAATTCCCATATAAGAAAAGCTGATACGCTATCATTTATTTCTCTTGAAACCATATAATTTTCATATTTAACAATTTTTTATTAGACAATTTAAAAGTTACTTGAGATGTGCAAGTTACACGATTCACCCCGTATAATATAAAATTAAATAATCTCAAGTATAGTTCTACGATTTTATGTAATCTTTATTGATACCAATATTAACCTAATGTTTCGATTATCGTAATAGACAGTTTCGAATGATTTGATGTTTTCAAATTCACGATATTCTTGGTAAATTAGAAAATATGAATTTGTTACCAAAAGCTCACGAGGAATTTAGTCAAGTTGAATATTGGAATACGTTTTTTAAGAAACGTGGTGAAAAAGCTTTTGAATGGTATGTTTTATTTATGTTTATGTTTGTTGTATCAATCCTGTCATATATGTTTATTTTTTTTTTTTTCATTTAGGTATGGAGAATATCCAGAATTATGCAATGTATTTCATAAATACATAAAAGTGAAAGACAATATTTTAATTGTTGGTTGTGGTAATTCTACTGTTAGTGTGTGTTTGTATGATGCTGGTTATAGGTATGTAACTCTAAATTAATGGAATATTATATTTGTAAATAAGAAATTAAATTATTTTACTTGTGATTATGATTTCTTTTTTTAAAGTCTTCATATGGATTTTAATAACATATTTTATTTCTTGGAATTATTTCTATTTCTATGTTTATTCTTTGTTGCAGAAATATTACCAATATTGATATATCACACATTGTGATCAAACAAATGCGTGATATTAATTCATCTGTAAGACCAGATTTAATTTATGAACAAATGGATGCTACACAAATGACATATTCTGATGACTCATTTAGTGTTGTTTTAGATAAAGGTACTTTAGATGCTCTTATGCCTGATACTAAGGAAGGAACAAAATCTACTATCGACAAATATTTTAAGGTATACCGTATGTATCATATGATAAATGAATAATTTTTTTCTGTGTAATGTGTATATTGCATTTCTGTTTAACATTTTACCAACTGCAAGTCTATTAATCAGTTTTTTGTTGTCAATGTTTATCAACCACGAGCCTATTAATCAGTTTCTTGCTCCAACAAATTAATTAATTACCCTATAATAAGAGAAAGTGAACAATATACTGAGCCCTCTCATAAATTTTGATTGAAAATTTTTAGAACTGTAAGAATAAGCATGATAGCAAAATCTGAGACAATATTGGATTGAATGAGGCAGTTGGTAAAATGTTAAGATGACCTTATATTTTAGGAAAAAGTATATTGTAACATTTTTTCGTTCTTTGTAGGAAATCACAAGAGTTTTGCGTAATGGTGGAAGATACATATGTATCTCTTTACTACAGGAACATATTTTGAGAGAACTTGTATCTTATTTTCCAAGTAATGGATTTATATTTCGTATAGTACGTTGTTACGAAGTAGAAGTAAAAACACAAATTGAAGAAGGAAGTTCAATTCCTGTGTTTGTAGTGATTGCCACAAAGTTTACAAACCTACCACAAACTGTAAGTTTCATAGTATTACAAGTTAAACATGACTCTCAGAAATTATTAAATAAATCGTCAGTTCTTAACAGTAACATCTTTGAAACTTATCTACCAAGCATCTAATTCATAAATATTTAAACTGTTTAAATAACAATATTCTTTTCTTAAATTACAGTATTTCATTTGTACTTCTTACTATACTCATTAGGTACATTAGTGTATTAAATTATTTTATGTATATTACAGAAGTTCTTGTTTAACCCCTTGCACTATGATTTAAGTCGTTACAGCGCGTGCCACAATCAATAACAAAAGTCGCTTACACGTTTGCCTATGTAGCTCTTATTTACGTTTGGCAAAATTTACTCACCATAAGCCTGATCCGTATTTCTTATGTTTGAACCGATAAACATACTAGGACTCTCATTCGTGCTTTCTATGTTTGGCCCGAATTCCTTCTCACAAGTCTCACACGATATTATAGGTCAAGGGGTTAATTAATAGTAGTTTGTTATTGTACATTTTAATAATCAAATTTCTATCTAAGATAATATACATGTAATATTAATAACTCATATAATTAAAATAGATTTTGGAGGTAGTGTTAACTGATGGTCCTCCAAAGCGATTGTCATCAGCAGATGATATAATATCAGTTATATTGTCAGTACAGCAGTCTGCATTAATTTGTAACAGTCTGCAGAAACGTAGTGTGGCTGATATCGGAGAAATCTCGTTAGATTTGCATCGTCCTGACGATAAGCATCCACGTTATACAATCTATGTTTTAGATCAACCTAGGATACGTGGAACAAAAAGTTATGCAGCTTTTATAGTACCACAAGGAAAGTAAGTTCGTTTGTTTTAAATAAATTTAAGAATGCATAAAAGCATTAACTTTTGCGTTTTCTTTCCTATTAGGGAGACAGATTGGTTGTTCAGTACAAAAGAAGGAAGGCAGCAAGTTCTTAAGAGTGCTCAACGAGATAGACTTGCAATTGTAACATTATGTAGAGAAAATAAATTTGAAAGTTGGGATGCTATCAAAAATGAACTTGAAGATTGTATTTTAAATTTGGCCCCAGAAGGTTTATCCAGAAAAAATGATATTCCATTCTTATCGTTGGGTTCAGATGTAGGGGTGAGAAGAACATGTTACGAAGGGAAAAGTGATTTGAGTGGTCCTTTTGTGGTTGAAGAAATTGAAAGAGATGGTACCGAATTCAGGAGACTAATCTTTTTAGATAATCCTTATGTTGTCCAAAGCGAAGCTCGTCTTATTGGTAATATATTTAAATACTATTAATGTTTAATTATTTTAATAATAGTTTTATCTTACAAGTGATTCTTTCAGCTAAATCTAGACGAGGTAAAATAAAAAAAATTATTGATCCTGGATTCTTAGCATGTGATCATCATTTGTACATGAGTATTGGTGTTTGCAGCGCGATAAGTTCTAAAGAATGTGATGAGATAATGATCATTGGTTTAGGTGGAGGAAATTTATGCACATTTTTGTACAATTGTTTTCCGGAGGTATGCATACAGTATTTCACTGTAATTTAATGTTCTCTTTACTTGTTATTAAAAATATTTAATAACATATATGCTTGTATTGTTGCAGTTAAAAATTGTCGCAGTTGAAATTGACAAGACGATGTTAAAAGTTGCTACTGATTATTTTGGTCTCATTCTTGATAACAGAATGAAAGTTGAAATTGCAGACGGAATTCAGTTCATTAAAGAAAGCGCAGCGAATGAGAAAAAGTATAAAGCTATACTTTTCGATGTAGATAGCAAAGACACCACAGTTGGAATAAGTTGCCCGCCTAAACAGTTTTTAGAAATGTCTGTTATAAAATCAGTTGCGAAATGTTTAACGAATGATGGCATTTATATATTAAACTTAGTTAGTAGAGATCAAAATATCAAGAAGGAAGTGAAAAGCGATCTGAGATCTATATTTAAATCTATAGCGTGTTATTCCGTCCAAGATGAAGTAAACGAAGTTATAATATGTTCCGTTAACGAAACGGATAGTACCGAATGGAAGCATAAGTTACAAACAGCTGCTTTAACTTTGAAGGAACAAGTATCTACAAGAAGATTATTGAGTAATGCAGATATGTTTGATTTATCATCTTTCATGGAAAATTTGTGTATTGAATCTTGAATGAAAAGTTTATATGTAATTGTATATTTTGTATATACGAATTTTTGTAAATCGTGAAATAATCATGAAGCCGACAGAAATTGTTGTATTATCGTATTATACATTTCAAACCTCTTATAAAATTTGTGATATTTGATAATTTTTTTTTATTGATATAGCGATCTCGTGACTGTTAATACTTTTAATTTTAGTTATTATGTTGATTCTGTAGGAACGGTTTTTCAAAAGTTTATTTACATTTTGTATTACATACTTATTCATTAATTTGTTTTTCTTTCTTAGTGATACAAGTAACAATTTAGTAATTTACTTTTAAAAAGTTAGAGACTATGTGAATGAAGAGTCTAGATTTAATAAAGAAATTTAGCACATATACTGCACTTTTTTTCTTTTAAGGTAGATATTCGTCTTTAGATGGACATTTTTTATTTCTATCTTTTTTCTCAAGCCATAAATTTTAGTTATTTTTCTAGTATTCTTATAGACAAATACTAGATTGAAAAAATAAGTTACTTCTATTTAAGTATCGACTGATTTTCAACTTTTGAATCTAGATACGATTAACTTTTGTGTATATTACATGTTAGATATATGTATATATAAAAAACGTGTCGAAGAGTCATTGAAAATTTCTATAATCGAATTGATGTCTGTAGACACGGTCGCGGTGCAGGTTTGTATAATTATTATGAATTTTACTTTCAATAAAAAAGAATATTTGAAAAGATTCTAAATAGTTTGCGTTTTATTGAAAAGAAATGTGCAGTATATACATTCTGTTACGGATTGCTAGAATATTTAAGTATAAAATGGCAGGAAAATAAATAAGCATACACGGATATAAGTAACTTAAAAATCACTCGATAAACTATTTACGAAGTAAGAATATAAAATTTCTGAATGAGAATACAGAATTTTGTGTAAATAATGCCGTCAAAATTTTTATCGACAGTTATTATCAAATTCGTCGTTTTTAAGCGTTAAATTATTGCACTAAATGTACAGATTTTACATTTTTTACGCTTTCTTTCGTGTGTTTACTTTGATTTCAAAATTTACCGGCTGTAGATATCGATAGAAACGTCACGCAAGAATAGTATTCAAAGCAGAGTAAATAATAACGCAACTCTTGATGTAAGATACGTTTGATTAAAAATCAAAAAGTGAAAAACTGTAAATTTAGCTCACGATATTCTTATCCTAGTAGCGATTGCGTGCTATTAGACTAACGTGAATCGCGATGAACACGAACACAGTCCTCGATACAGATTTCACAACTGGCATTATACAATATGTTCTCTGACGGGTGAATACAAATTTTACAGTCGATTCTATAAGCGTTCTGAACAAAAGTGTTCTGAAGTGATTTCGCTTAATAATTACGTTTGTGTGATCATAAATAAATGCCGCTAATTTTCCCCGGTTTCGAAGTCTTGAATATTTAGTAGAACCTCGATAAATCGTAATAGTAAAGACACGCATTGACAAAGTTCGAACGTGCAGTTAGTTCAATTCTATAGACTAATTAGCTGGTATTTTTTGGGCACTGAACAGGAGAAGCGCGATGGTGCTGCTTGGCACTCAAATGGTTAAACTATGAAGTAACAGTTTCGGTTGTATTTACGGATTTTCAGAAAAAAATGTGGACAATCTGTATCCTTTTTTAACACATCTTATTTTGTTATCATTTCTAATATGCATTATTGTAAAAGTGTACACATCTTACATTTAAAATATGTGTCGTATTTTAATAAAAGTATTTTCAATCGAGAATTGTGTTTCCTTAATCGCTTGAGTCTCAGACGTCATTGAAAAAACACTGTCGAAAGGACCCTGCTGAGACGTAAAAGATCGGCAACGAGATTTCTCGTTTTTATCTCTTTTCTCTGAAAATTATCTGTTCTAACAGTAATTGCTAAGTATTACAAAATATTCGAACGAATTCACATGTTTTTTTAGGATTTAGTGCGTATGTACATCTTGAGCTTGCTGGACACTGTTTGGTATTCTCATAATAATTTCAATTTAAAGAAAATTAAAGGATCTAGCAGGTTAAGGGGGTCAAAAGTGCCCTCCAACCGATTTGGTAGTGCGATACACTATTCGATAGCTTACCAAAAGAAAACATGTGGCACCAAGTTTCAACCCTCAAACTCAACCGTGGGGGTAGTTACAGGGTAAATTCGAATTCTCAGTTTTTCGACTATTTTCCCTATTTAATGAATCGCAAAACTTCTGAAAAAAATCTGACATATTACACACATGAAGGCACATCTTACGGAATTTTTTCCAATTTTTTCGTTGCAAATCCTAGCTGTAAAAAATAAAAAACGCAAAAAAATGCGGATATCTTTAAAAAAAAATAGCGCTTTTTTAATATTTTTTTAATAGCAGCGTATTAGCATGATTATCATCCTCAATTTTTTTTATATTTTTTGGATTGGTGCGCCGTTGCCAAAAAAATTAAAAACCGATATTTTTAAGGTATTTCGCCTGAAAAAGTAACTTCTACTTCGAATTTTTACATTTTCTGCATACAGTGTGTATATCGTGCAACCTCGAACAATGTCAAGAAAGAACACTAATTTCTGTAACGATATGAGTTTTCTGGAGTGTTACGCAGACGATTTGTCCAATATATCGAGTGATAACGACTGTAATTCTATTACTGATCCTGAAGATAGTGTGTATGATGGTGACTATTTAGAAAATTTTGAAGGATGTCTTCGAAATAGTGATACTGATGACGAGATTATTGTGTGCAAACTAAATATAAGTTCAAGTGAGTCTGAACAATCGGGAAATGAAGATGTTTGGATAAAGAAGGACAGAAGCATAAATCTAGAAACTTTTTAAGGCAATTCTGGAGTAAAAATTTTACCAGAAGATATTCAAAACATACTACAATGTGCTGCACTGTTTCTGAATAATGATTTTTTCACATGGCGGAACAAACCAATATTTATTATAAGCAAAACAAGGATCCACCTGGCCGATTATCATTTGACATAAACGCACATGTACTCAAAACAATTCTTTGTCTCGGTAAAACAAAATTTCCAACACAGGTATGTCGAGTCTGTGCAATCCATAAAAAAAGGAGTGAAACAAGGTATATTTGTAACTTTTGTACTGTACCTTTGCATAAAGGAACTTGCTTTCAAAAATATTATATCCTGAGGAATTACTAAACTTATTTTAAAAACTACCTTTATAATATATTAGTTGTAAGGTTAATAAATATGTGGATTTTTAATTTTCTATATATATTTGTTTTTCATTTCCAAACGAGAAAATCGCCGGCTATTAGAGTAAGTCTATGGGAAATAATATGTGGTCATTTAAGTGTTAAGATAAGACACAATTGTAAACCAAGTCCTTACTTTTGGCCACGAGAGGCTGAGTAAATAAATATTACAATTTTATTATATTTTATATAGTATTATCTACAATACTATATAAAATATATATAATAGTAAAATTATCAACATGTTAATAACAAAAAAGAGTATACTACTATCATCAGTATTTAATCATTTATTCATAACAATTTGATCATCCACTCTGTAATGGAAATACAAATTTAATAGAATTTTAATAAATAGAAATGAAATATGTAGTATACGAGTAAGAAAATAAAAGAAATCAAGTTACACATGAGAAATCTTTAAGATATGCGTAACAGATGGTGATTTATCGTGTGATGAACAATAATGAGGTGTTCCACAGTTATACGAAGTATAACTTAACGTAAACGAGACTATTCAAGACCTAAACGGCAGCCGCCTCGAGCGTCCACGCTTGTCGGAATAAATTAACAGAATAAAAGTCAACGATACTTTGATGATACCATTGAGCTCAAACGTTCCGGCAATTTATGCACGTTTAACAACTTTCGACGAACCAAAATGAGGCATTGTTGGATAACCGTGAAAGTGAAGTTTCTTAGTTATACATACGTCAGAAATATCTTCTATTCGTTTTCTCGAAATGGAGGATTTAGCTTCGAATAAGTTCGACTAATAAACATAAACGGGGAAAATCAAAGAATTCTAAGGGTGTATTTTAAACTGTTAGGGATCTATGTTAAAAGTTTTGTCATTTTGAATAAAAAATATTTTTTCTTTTAATTACTTGTCTTTGGAGTAACATCTATCTGTTCGCCATTGATATCTTACAATTCTTCTCCAATTATTCGAATTTCTATTATTAATGATTGTTTACGTAGTTTTTACTGTTATTGTTAGACGTATAAATTTATTTTATTATTTTATTAGAAATTCTGATAGCGAATTACTGTAAAATTGTGTTGTTCGAAATTTGAAGTGATTAAATGGGTTTTAATTATGAAAGGTTCTTTTTTATTCCCTTTGCAAATGTTCCTATATCGTATATCCAAAATAATTATATTCCTCTTGATTTATATGGATACAAGAAATGTAACTAATAAAAAAAAAATTAACTTAGGGATTTTAATACATTTATCAACAGTCCTGGAGTTATTAAATAGTTGAATAGTTAGCTGTTTTATATTTGCTAAGTTTGGTTGATAAGATCAGATGAATGTTTTCTTGTGAGCCTTCTAGAAAGATCAAAATAGCAATTTGCAACAAGTGGATTTACAATATAAATACTTCATGAATAACAGCAGAAAAATAAAATTATTTCTCACTTGAAAAAACAAACAAAAAAATATAATTGACTTTCAGTTTTTCGGGAAAACCCGGGTTTTATGGGTAGATAAATTTGAACAAAAACCCGGTTAATCGGTTTCGATTTTAACCGGTTTGCAAGCTCTAGTTAGTGAACGTAGTTCTAGAGTTTTCCGGATATAATAATTTCTCACAAACCAAGATGCATTTAAGATAACTGTCGAAACGAAAGATTGTAGATTTTCCATTTTCACGATGTTTGATTTTGAAATGTAAAAATCCAGGAACTCTATAAGATGAAATTAAACTATTTTCAACAACTTTGAGATGTTTAAGTACGAACATTGATTATATTGTTGTATAAATTCAAATATAAACAGTTTCAAATTTAATATATTTCTAATTTCGATAGAAAAGTACCGATAAGTTTGTCATGTAATGAAAAAGGACAAAGAAACCTAATGAAACGAATAAATGATATTTCTTCTTTTCTTCTTTTTTTAAAGAGATATGCAGGTTTGAGGTACTTTTCTTGAGGAATTTCTCGGTAACGTATCAAACGTTTAAGACAAATGTTCTACCAAGAAACTGATTCTTTTACGAGAGAATTTTCATGGAATACGTACACATTTGTAAATTCCTCGCGGAGAAAGATTACCAATGACTTTGCCTTTCCTGTAAATGAATTACGAAACATTATGAAAAGATTCATTTTATCTCTTTTCAACGCGCTTTTACTTCTTCTCACTGTTTTACTCACGTTTCAATTTCACATGCGTAACCGGGAAAAGAACAAAAAAATAAAAATAATTTTAATGAATAAGAATCAAATTTAATATATAATATATAGAATGGGGAATTGTGGATACTTGAGGGAAATAGTAAATTGAACCAATAATATTAACACTATCTAATCCTTTTTTTTATTTATAAAAGATCATTAACTATTTGTTTCCGAAGTCGAAAATTTTTTGGAGATAGAGTTGTAAAAATCAAAACATACAGGGAAAAGAAATTCTTCCTGTTTGTAATTATCTGTAGGTATCGAAATAAAATCAAACGGATGTTAGGGTAATTATGGAGAGGCTGTGATAAATAAAAAAGGCTGTTTTTCTGTTTCTTTTTCGATTGAAAATGAGCGCAAAATCTGCCGAAAAATTATCACCATTGCATTCCTACATAAGGAATACATTAGCCATTTTGCACACGCTAAGCACAAAATCTGGTCTTAATAAATTGTAATACTCATTCACGCCTATCAATTTTACATTTTGATTGAAATTATATTTCACAGCGATTTAAGCTGTTTTTCTTAAAGGGTCTAGCAGGATAAGCATAGGTAAATTAGCCACAGATCATTTTTCAGTTTTGTTGGCTGCTAAATTATGCTTTTTACATGAAAAGCCATTCTGAACAATTTCAGATCGCTGCCTCTTCGTTTAAGGATGATACAAGGGTGAAATCCTTAAACTGTTTTATTTATTTTCTCAGTTATTACTTGAGATATTTCAATGAAAAAAATAGGTAAAAGAGCCACAGACTAGCTTTATTTGAGATATTTTTCTCAGAATTATAGATCAATTATTAAAGATAGGAAAAAATAATTAATTTGTTGAGGGTGGTTCTTATAAACATCCCTTAAAGTGACCACCTTATAGAAACTCACAACACAGAAGCGTTGTCATGCAACAATTTCACAGGACGTTCTCTATCTCCAGTAACAACATTACTAATGCACCTCTGAGCTTAAATAATAGAGTCTAAATTTTTTATTTAAAATTGTTTCATTTGAGCGTTCATCTAAAAAGAACACGATGAACTTGAAAAACACAGAGAAAAATTACACATTTATAAGTTCAGCTATAATCTGTATTTCACAGATGATATTGTACCAACAATAAAAATGCTTAGACACTTTTCGTCTTGTATATCTACACTTAAAATTATACATAGTTTCAAATTAATTGATATAAGCGTTTTTCGAATTTACGACAAGTAAGTTAACAAAATCATGCACAATATTTATAAGCTAAATGAATTCTTTGTTCAAGCATAGCAAGTCACATACATGCAAGACCTACAAGAAACTACAAATTTAATTTGTTCGAATATGTGATTAAATAATCTTGTCGTGGACAATATAATATATGTACGTATTCTTAATTGAGAAACAAGCATTCTAAGTTGGATTCTCAACCGTTTCGGTTATATTTTGCTCTCTTTAAGTATGACTGTACCATTTGTTGCATTAACGTTTCATTAACCGGTGAAAGTTCGTCGTCACACATTTTTTTCACCGTTCCAAAAGCAACGCCACCTGCTATACAACAAAGACCTTATCCTAATCTTTCTTTTCCTCGCAGAATCACTTCTGTTTCTGTTTTCCAATGGTTATTTCAAGTACTATTTGAATTTCCTTTTGTTCAACCCTTTGCCCTATAACAACCTGCTAGACAAAATTATACAAATTTATAATCAAAAATTAGCTTTTTAACGTTCTATTCTTCATTTTTACTGTTCAGTAAAAAAGTGATTCATTTTGTCTCGGTCGTAATTTATTCGTAAAATAAGAATAACGAAGCAATTCTCCAAGTAGTTCTCGGAAGATAGTTAAGAAAAGAAAAAGGAAAGAAAATTGAACCGATAGCAAAATCCATCGTTTCTGTTATGAAGAGCAATCCGCGAGCAAGTATCACAAATACGGGAGCTAGGGAAGTAAGAGAAGTGCATAAACCTCAGTTATGGTACGGAATAAGCTCAAGAATAAGCCTGGTATGGTCAAGACTTGGAAAACTACGAATTTCGCGGAAATAGTTTCCGATGGCAATTACAAAGATCGTTGAATTCCTTGGAGAAGACGTGCCGAAGCAGAAATGTACGAAATCACGTAGCATTGATTTTCAATCCTGGTCTAACGTATTCCACGAACATCCTCATAATGTGTTTCAACATTGTTGTATTCGATAAGTTTGTTTTTAACTACTTGTTTATTTACAATCTGTCTCTGATGACATTAATCCATTTGCATCAGAGACGTTCAACGGCCAATTGGTCCGTATCACCGCGCATCAACCAGTGTTTTACCTTCAGCTTTGCTTACAAATTACGTATAGTAATAAATTAAAGAGAAAAATCTGGTTACTGATAATGCACTAAAAGCGTCGAATTTTATTATATATTATTCACGAGAAGTTCGCAGAATTTTTCACGTTTGGCGATAAACGACAATCGTAGCTTGCGGAATATTCCGCGCTCGGTGATATTGGACAGTCAAAGCTCGCGGAATATTCCGCGCTTTGATGCAAATGGGTTAAAGAATGCACGATTTAATATGCATTGTACAATTATAGTTTTATATCTTTTCAGTCTTGAACTGGTTCTAGTGTCTTCAAGTAGGTTTGCTGTCAGATGATTAGGATGTTCTGTTAATCTGTCCTTGTATTTGTTATAATGTGTTTTTATTTCTTCTTTAACTGGAGGAATATTTGAATCTTTCAAAATTCTATATACAAACATGTTAATAAAGATAAAGTTTCAAAAACACCGAGATAAAAATTAAAACACAACGTACAAGTGTAAATTACAAATAAAACCACGCGTTCATCCGTAAAAATTGTAAGTCCGTGCTTAAAATTAGTTTAAAGGTTAATTGTAATTTTTTTTTATATCAAACCTCAAATATTCATATTAATTTACCGCTTATAGTGCATTATAAATACAATTTGAAGTCGCAGCAAATTATAATGTAGTGTTGTAATAAAAAAAATTGTAATGTAATGTTCAAATATTTATTTCAAACAGAGAAACTTCAATTTCTGATTGTGTAAGCTTTACTTGAGATTAGTGATGATGTGTAAAGTTTCTTTGCTACTGATAGAGAAAATTTATTGAATAATATACCTAGTTTTGCTTCATTCTCTTTTACCATAGAAAAACTAAGAATATAATATTCAATATTAAACAGCTGCAACGTTATTTCATATGATACACATAAATCTTCTTCGAAATTTGGAAATAGTAGGAAATTGTTCCGCATCAGAGACACTATTTATACGATTTTCTGTTACTTTTGAAGAAAAATCAATTGGAACACGATATCAGACGATATTACATTAACACAACAAAAAGCCACGTTTGACCCTCGATTTTCATCCTTAATATTCGTATATTGTGTGGATTTCTTTTACAACTCATTGGTCGTTTGTATAAATTTGACTGCATTCTTGAGAAATGCACCTTGAAATCGATGTCAAGCTAGCAAGGTTCAGGAATTCCTTGTATGCTAATTAAGGCCCTTCAGAAAGTGAAATTCGTTTGATTCACCGGAACGTGGTTGGGTGAATAATATTTAGCATTTTACCAATACTCTTGACATCTTCGAAATAATCGACTTTCAAACGAACGTCTATGATAATTTGCATGCAAGATTTCATTCGTCGATGTTCACCTAAACAAATGTCAATTTAAAAGCAAGTTTAACGAATTCTGTTCAAAACTGAAATTGTACAACATGTACAATCGTTAATAAAATAAACAAATGTAACAAATGAAATTTATTTACAAATGTAAAGAAATGTAAGAAATAAAATTAGTAAAGTTTTTGATAATATTTTTAAACGAGATTATTTTCTGCAAATTATCATTGGAAGTATTTCTTTTTTTTGTTATTTCGTCTTTGAATTTCTTTCATAAAAATGAAGAACAGTTAATTCTCCAAAAATTATATATATATATATACATAAAATTCATTAATATATTATAAATTAAGATATATAAATACATCAATTTTACGCTTTAATAAATTCCATAGGTTTTTTGTTGAATTCATTATTCGATAAATTGCCTGCATAAAACTTATGCCGTCCATAAATCATCGTACACTTGCACATTTTGAGCAAAATGATCATGAGAACGTAAATACAATTTTCTACCTCAGATTTATTCTGTATTTTGTTATATTTATCTATTGTACGGTTAGATTGGAATGTGAAGTTAAAAATATATCTGTTTAATGTGAATAAATGTTAAGAAAAAGAAGTATTTATTATAATAAAGTTTACATTTTATAAAATTATAGTTTACACAGTTCAAAATTAATTGAAGAACATGTCTATAGCATCACTAACTGTTTGTAAACAATTTAAGAAAGGTTTTGCATTAAATAGAAACAAACATGATGCTGGGAAATTGCATCATTTAATCTTCTTCATTTTTAGTTCGACAGTTCCTATGATCACAATGAATAGTTTAAAAAAAGAATCATCTATTAGAAAACAGTTCAAGTATTGATTACTGCTGCAAAAGAAAAATATAATGTTCGAGATATTGCGATAAAGATTGAATTTTTGAAGACCGAATCCTAATTTTGTCAAGTTTCCCTAAAACCCTAAATACCTAGTAAAACCCTATGGAAATTATTAAAGCGTGCAATTAAATCAGAAGTGATTGCTAATAAACAGCAACTATTTGAGAAATTTGTGTCGATATGGAATCGTGACGCAGCAATAAAAGAAAACTGTAGAAAAAATAAAGACCTGTTCAAGGAATTATAAATGCAATGTGTGGAGTGACGAAATATTAACGATATGTAGTTTAATAAATTTGTAATAATTTGTAGAAATTTAAAAAATCTTTGCTACATTCTATTAGAAAGTTAACAAAACTTTTTATAGTAAAAAGATTTCGTAGCAAGTGTGTTTTCAATTTTATCTTTGTTCGAATATGAAACAAGTGATACATAAATCTAAAATGATCATTAGACTGACGATTCTTATGCAAACTTTAATTTCTTTTTTTAAGAATATAGTATAAAAAATAGAACTTTGGTAGAAAATTACTTCATCTATTTTAAAGAAAACACTATAATTTTGATATTTTGTATATTTTTTTATATCACGTAAATTCTGTGCAATTTTGCACCTTTAAATTTTCTTATAAATGCATAAAAATCTGCACTAGTGATAATAATATTTTGATTATCTGCTGTATAACATTCAGAATTTAGTAATAACTTGATTTTGCTTTGACTACATCAAACGGTTTTATTTGTTTTCATTGTAAAATATTTTTTATATCAGAACTTCACCTGTTTGGTATTATATAGGTGTATCTAAAAAATAAAAACAATGATAATCGTAGCGAATTTAAAGGACTAGTTAGAAGCGTCGTACTTGATGATGGCTTCCTTTGAATTATTAATGTTTCAGGGATGTAGTTCCATGGAAAATATCTCCTAGGGGATTTTCCACCGTGGAAAATACTATGTTTACTGTAATAATGGAGCTAGCCGCGAGTTTTATACCCCTGGGAATAGAATTAATCGTTTGTATGAGCGCGACACGCTTTCATGTTATATTTCATAAACCCCTGCGGATGGATTGACCTCAGGGGAAGTAATTATGATAGAAGAAAAAAAAGAAAGTGTATTTCTCTATACATGTAAATTCCGACAGAGATAAACTGTATAAAATTCAAGTTTCGCTGCTTTTTAAACAATATATTTGCGAATACGTTGGAATCGCGTACTTTCAAATTGAATACTTAAAAAAGAGAGATTTCTTTATAGAAAATATTTCTTATATTTAAGAAATAATATGAGAGGGAGCGAAAGAGAGCTAGGGAAGGAAAGAGAGGCGAGAAAGATACGAGAGAGAGAGAGAGAGAGAGAGAGAGTGAGAAAGAGTGAGAGGGAGAAGAGAGAGAGAGAGAGTGAGAGAGAGTGAGAGAGAGAGAGCTAGGAAAAGAAAGAGAGGCGAGAAAGATACGAGAGAGAGAGAGAGGGAGAGAGAGAGAGCTAGGAAAAGAAAGAGAGGCGAGAAAGATACGAGAGAGAGAGAGAGAAAGAGAGGGAGGGAGGAAGGAGAGAGAGAAAGAGAGAAACACGAGAAAGAGAGAAAGGGGGGAGAGAGACAGAGAGAAATACAAGAGAAAGAGAGACACCAGAGAGAGAGAGTGACGAGAGAAAGAGAGACGTGAGGGAGGAAGACGCGAGAGAGACACCAGACGTGAGGGAGAGACGCGAGAGAGAGGAAAAGAGTCGAGAGACAGAAAGATGAGAGAAAAAGCTGAGAGAGAGAGAGAGAGATGTGGAGGAGAGTAATCTGAATGAAGGAATGAAAAGGAGAGAAAAACAGAGGAGAGTGAATATATTACGGAATGTCATTAATATTATTAATACATATTACAATAAATAAATAAATATATATATTTATATGAATTTTAATCCTAAATTGAAATTAAAAAAAAAGAAAATAGAACTTTGCATATAAAGTAGGTATTTTTAAAAAGGTATTTTATAAATATATAATAGTACTTTTAAAAAAACGAAAGTTTATATATAAAATAAAAGAAATATATAAGTGAAAAACTGCTTATAAATGAGATGGGTAAAATCTCTTTCTCATGGGTCCGAATGGACCCCATATCCATCACTAAACGATTCACCATACGAGGGTTAAAGCGGAAATTCACCAAGGATAAAATTAACTCCATTAGAATTTTATTCATATTGAAATAAAACAAACTAATAAAATAAATCAAAGTAAATAAATTCGGGAATCTGTATCATTTTCTTTTTTCTGAAACGAAATTTTCAATTTTCAAAAGTTTCATTGCAGAGTTGGTAAATCGATCATATAAAAAAGAAAATACTCGGTGCTCAAAGAATAAAATTAAGATGGAAGTGCACCAGAAGGCTGCACCCAGTATAATGTGAACAAATTTTCCAAAGATTAATTAGTAATAATTAATCTAATAAAAAGTGTAATAAAGAGAACAGATTAACAGCTAGAAAAGGAAATTTTCTAACAGCACCAAAACGATCCACACTTCCTACGTAACTTCATTTGATAAACTTTGAACGAGCGATTGCCACTCGTGTTAATTACAACGAGACACGTTCGATGAGGCTATTAATAATGAGCACACGCGACGACGTCGTGTTCGATACTAGAATTACCTACAAACAAACGATTAAAATGAAAATTTTACGCGAGCGCAAGTGTTCCCGTGGAGACCTCCGTGAAAACATTTATCTGCTTTCCCGCGAGGGAATTCACTTCCTAAGAACGATTTTAATCGTGCCTGTTTTACGTCGCAAGAAACGTGCTCGATAAATATCGACAGAGAATTGTCCCTGTGGGGGATGTTAAATAAAAAATAAGTCGACTTCTTTCACCGTGCCATTCTTGGCAAATAGGTAACTATCCCTCTTGTATTTGCAGCGTTTTCTAGTATTAGCTCAAACAACGATGAATAAAAGGGATTGTGAAGCAACGAGAATATGAATAATCGGAAATTTTTGTCTTCATTCGTGTACTTTCGAACTACTTTTTACAATGATTTCATATGGAACATTTATTATTAATTATCAATTGCGGAAATAAATTATTTCTAACTGGATTCACATAATGGACAGAATCGATAAAATAGAAATGCTTACAATGGTATTTTTTCAATATTGTTGAATCAAGAAATAAAATTGATAGATGATAAAAATCTACACTTTCTTCGAAAAATCGACATTTTCAAATTTTCAGTTACGTTTTCTATTATTGGAATGCAAACAGATTATCTATAACATGCAACAGGCTCGTTAGATAGTTTTGTTGATTGCTTTGTCTGCTTGTTATACGAGGTACTCTAATTTCCACTTTCAATTCTACACTATCATAAGTTTCCTCGTAAATAATAGAAAATTTTAGCAGCGATTGCTCCTATTTCTACAACTAAGGAAAGAAGAAATGATAAGCTAATTAGAGGCATGCATTGGAAACTCGAATGCTAATGAACATGACTGCAGTTTAGGATGTACTGCAGAGTATACAATGTTTACGCAGTCGCTTTGTTCATATCAAATTGCAAAAAAATATACACGTACAAAACAGAATGAATGAAATTATTAGAAATTTTATTCGAAGGATTTCTTCTATTACGTTGTCAACAAGTGCGTCTTTTTTCTTTTTAAACTTCGATCAGGTTAAACGATTCTTCGAAGATCGAAGGATTGCTCAAAATTAATATTCAAACACCGTTTAAAACAGAATAACTTTTTTAATTTCAGATTCAGAGCTTTTACGACGTCGTTTAACAGCACTCTCCCTCATTATTTCTGTAGCATAACCGCTACGACAATAAAGTATCTTACAAAGTATGTATCTGAAACAAAGACAAGATTTTCGTAGCTTAAAACGTTCGCTTACTTGATACCTTCTTGTTCCAATAGGTAGGCTATACGTTTCATAATTTTTACAAAATAGTCAACCTCTTGGGTACATTTGACGACTGACACTCGTCGTGTACTTGTTTTGCATAAGTTACAGATGACGAGTTTAATTCATCATTGAAATTCAGATAATATTCAACATGAATCTACGTGAGACATACACTCCCGTCCATAAATCATCGGACACTTGTACTTCTTGAGCAAAATGATTATTAGCATGCAAATACAATTTGCTGTTGCGAATTTATAATATATTTTGTTATTTTTATCTATTTTACGGTTACATCTGAATGCTAAGTTAAAAATGCACATGTATAACATGAATAAATGTTAAGAAAAAGAAGTATTTATTAAATACAGCTCGAATTCTATACGATGTTATTCTGTATTCACATTTGGTTTACTTCGACAGTTCAAAATCAATTAAAGAACATATCTGTAGCTTCATTAAGTATTTATAAACAATTTAAGAAGGGTTTTTTACTAAATAGAGACTAACATGGTGCTGAGAAATTGCATCGTTCAATCTTCTTCATTTTTAATTCGACAGTTCCTATAATCCCAATAAATACTTCTAGAAAAGAATTGTTTATTTAAAAATGTTCAGTTACTGGTTACTGTTGCAAAAAAAGAGTGTACTGTTTGAGAAATTACGGTAAAAAGTAAAATTTCGAGGTCCGCATTCTAATTTTAGTAAGTGTCCGGTGACTTATGGACGGGACTGTACATATCGGCGGCAAACGAAAGATTTTCTATCACACATGTGGACGTCAAAGTGTTAATAAATGCTTAACTATTTTATCGTATCTTATTTAACTCTTTGCACTCCGTTGTCCTTATCAAAGGGGGGAGGGAGTCGTTCCTCCTCAAGTTGAAGTCGTTTGCTTCAACATGGCGGTAGAGTGAACTCTCCTATGTGAACTCTCTCCCCGGGAGAGGCCAAACGGCAGCACGGCGCCAAGGGCTGTGTTCTTCTTGGCACTACGTAAATAAAAAATGCGTAGTGCCGCAAGAGCGAGGCTCGAGAGCAAAACTCCTTACAGCCAGAAGAACAAGTGCTGGTTGGACGTCTCCGCGATTCTTTCGAGTACCGTTCTCCGCTGGCGGTGGTGGATCGCTATTTAACATCGCAGGTTATAAGCTGAACGCCTTGGAACTGCATGCGTGCCCTTGGAGCGTAAAACGCTAATATGTACACTAACTGCACTCCGTTGTCCCCTCAGAGGGAACATCGTAATTCTAGTATATCACTTGGATGTCCCCTCTGAGGGGATATCACAGTTTATCAGTGATTATAGGGAATCAACTTATTCCAGTGCAACTTTTTCAGAAATGCATGTTTCCCTCAAGTTTTCTGTTGAAATGGTAGAAGAAATCAAATTAAAATATGGTACAATTACTAAGATATGTAAAAAAAGATGAACCAAGAGCACGTCCATCCATATCTTCGATGGACAGTAGACTGAATAGTAAACTACATATTCCCAATGTGGGAAAAAGAAAATGGGATTGTATTGTTTGTTCTGACAGGAAAATACCAGGTGAAAAACGTCAAACGACTTATTATTGTGAAACGTGCACTAATCAGCTTGCAATGCATATTGAGGAATGCTTCAACATTGATCATACTGTACAAAATTATAAGAAATAAAATGTTGATTTTGTTTTTTTGCAAATATATGTTCCTCGATGTCTACAAATTCATATAAATCAGATATCATTATAATACCTTACTTGGTTCTAAAGCTATACTATATAATATGACGGTTCGTAAGTGCACGTTTTCGCGACAAAGTGGCGCCGAGTTTGCTGGTAGGTAACGTTCGGGATGGCTCGGAGTGTAAAGGGTTAATATTGTCCTATACTGTTTGGATTCTATAGGGTTTGGATTTTATAGAGTTTGGATTCTATAGGGTTTGAATTCTGTAGGGTTTGGATTCTATAGGGTTTGGATTCTGTAGGGTTTGGATTCTATAGAGTTTGGATTCTATAGGGTTTGGATTCTGTAGGGTTTGGATTCTATAGAGTTTGGATTTTGTAGGGTTTGGATTCTATAGGTTTTGGATTCTATACAGTTTGGATTCTATAGAGTTTGGATTCTATAAGGATTGGATTCTATAGAGTTTGGATTCTATAGAGTTTGGATTTTGTAGAGTTTGAATTCTGTAGGGTTTGGATTCTATAGGGTTTGGATTCTG
Source organism: Anthophora plumipes (assembly GCA_951804975.1). Lineage (NCBI taxonomy): Eukaryota > Metazoa > Arthropoda > Insecta > Hymenoptera > Apidae > Anthophora > Anthophora plumipes. The sequence goes on along the minus strand of OX638123.1, from coordinate 10,959,888 downwards.
TAGGGTTTGGATTCTATAGGGTTTGGATTCTATAGAGTTTGGATTCTATAGGGTTTGGATTCTGTAGGGTTTGGATTCTATAGAGTTTGGATTTTGTAGGGTTTGGATTCTATAGGGTTTGGATTCTATAAAGTTTGGATTCTATAGAGTTTGGATTCTATAGAGTTTGGATTCTATAGAGTTTGAATTATATAGGGTTAAAAGATAGGAAAAAAGAAATTTCGATTATTGCAAGCCGTGTCACAGTAGTTTCCATCTTTAGAATATAAGCTGTCTTCTTTGACTAAATATGTAGAAATGTTTGAGAAAGTTTAGCTTTCAATAAGAATCAAACTCGCGTTCATCCATTAGGAAACATTGCTATTAAAATTGTGCGAGAAATCGATCGGTGTATAATACTTGGAAAGAGGCGCTACGCAGAGTTACTGGAAACAATTTTTGCAGTCTACCTCGATAACGAACATTTCGGTATGGAACGATACTGCTCCGGTTTCCACGTCTCTGACTTTATTACCTATAATTATAGATGCAGCAAATGTAGTAAATCCTCGTTGTAACGCAGTCGTTTGGAAACACAGCATTTCCCTCGCGTCGTTAATCCTGGCTTCTGCTCTCGGTTCATCGTGCCTTTATGCCTCTGTGCCCTTACATGGTCGGGTTAGGTCTCCATTTCTTTTCACATGAACATTGCGAAAAAGATTACTTTCATCACTTCTGAAACTTTGACCAAGCTTAGATTATTCAATTATGCAAGCTAAATTAACACTTAAAGCGTCGACTATTTTGTTGGAAACTAAAGTACCGCAATATTCACTGGTTTTATAGAAACATGCATTTTTTACAAATAAAATAAGCTAATTCTTGTAGAATACAAAATTTCTATTCGAAAATTTTACACGATTTTGATAAAGAATTTAATTAATTAAATTTTCAGATAAAGAAAGACGAATTTAGGCTAATCTACGTATTATATATATATAATATATATAAATAGAATTAATATGAAATTTTCACATTTAGTGTTTTTATTAGCAAAAAATGTGTTTAAAGCTGTAAATAATATTTGTTACGAAAAGGTCCCTGATCTTTCATATCAATTTGAACTCTCACGTTTTATCAAGTCCTTTGACTGTTAATATATTATTGTATAATTATTATACGATAGTTAGACATTCCATTACAACCCTATCAGAATGTAGATAGTCATTTGTAGCTTTGAATATCAAAAGTTAGCATGAACTTGAGAGAAAAAGTGAAGAAGAACCATAGACATATAAACATTCTAGTATTGCAGCTTATAGAAGCTTTGAAACGACAAAACAGTACATATAACAATTTGTTACATCCCATAGATTAGAAAAATGACACTATTAGAAACAATAATAAAAAGTAGAAAAGAAATACCACTTATATTATTGGATATAAAGAAAAACCATTACACCAATTGAATCTGTTTTCGATCATAATTTGAAAGCCACTGCAGTGTCATACTTTCCAAGAAAAGGACGATTTGTCATATTACTAGACACGTACTACAAAAGAAAAGAGATGGGGACAGAAATAGATGGAATATTTGAAATAATAAAGTTTTACAACGCTACGAAAGGAGGTATCGACGTTCCCGACAAAATGGTGGGCGCATATCGTTGCAAAAGGAAAGTAAATAGAAGGCAATTTTGTCAGAATGGCAATTTTGTCAAAATACGTTAGAGATTTTGAAATAACAGAGTTTTACAATGCTACAAAAGGATGTATTGACGTTCCCGACAAAATGGTGGGCGCATATCGTTGCAAAAGGAAAGTAAATAGAAGGCAATTTTGTCAGAATGGCAATTTTGTCAAAATACATTAGAGATTTTCGAATATAATGCTTTATTATTATGCTTATATTTAATTACAATGCTTATTGCAGACATCTTTTCATAATTGAATTTAAACATTCCTCAGTGTAACCATAAATAGAATTATGTTTTATGTTCCTCAAATTTCTAATGCTCTGGCAATTATGCAGAATATACAAGGTATATCAACCCAAACAACATTTTCCAATAACAGACATACAAATCCAATGACAAGAAGGGCTCGCTGTTGTATGTGTGATAAAAAAACAAAATACAATCATGGTATAAATTTATTGCTTATGAAGAATGCGAAAAAAGTAGCCTAAATGTTTATTTTCTTATATTCCATAAAAGAATTTACAAAATTAAATTATTTACATTTTCTTTTCATTGATTTTTAACACTCAGCTAAGCACGTATTTTTCACAAACGACACGAAGTAGTAATCTTCTTCGCTTGAAAGACTCGAAGAATTCCTCTACATTTCCGGTGAGGATGTTTTCTTCCGCCACTCGTTAAAATCTCGTACAAAATATTCTTTTTTAATCCTTCATGTAGCGATTTCATTCAAAAACGGGAAGAGATATCCAATCGGTCATTTAATGAAAGCAGGGAGATCTCATGTGGTTTGGTAATGTGTTAAAATTGTGTCAAACTGACATTAACCACTTGTGCTGAAAAGATATCCTACACACGTCGAGATATTTTTGTTTCAAAGTCGCCAACAATGTTGTACACGTCGATAGAGAATTATAATTGATTTGTAATCGATTGAAATCATTTGTCGAAGTACAGTTATTTAGTGGATATTGCACTTTTTTAATATTTATATTTTATTTTGTAAGAAAATAGTAATGGCAAAAAGTTCTGACACGCGCATCTGTGAATTAGTTGCCAGCGCAAGTGGTTCAAATTTGAAACAGAGAGACGGATGAAGATTAAACTGTTGAAGGATTATGTGAAATAAAAGAATCATGTAGAGTAAAAGATGTATAATAATTATATTGAAAAAGAATGATGGAAGAAATATATATAAAGATGCTCTAGGTGAAATGTACAAGACGAGCGCATAATTAGAACTCTGTAAAACATGTTTCTTTTTTTGTTTTTTTTCCTTTTTCACCTGAAAGTTGAGTAGTGCCACCTGAAATAATTCCTCCTTATGCACTGAAAAGTATTAAGACGTTAGTTACCATTAAAATTATGAAATTGGACTAAAACCATGCTGGAGCTTGAGAATCATGCAAGAAAAGTTGCAAAAAACCTGCGAAACAATATTAGAACTCTGTAAAACATGGTGAGAATGCGTACATTTATACAAATCCATTGTATGGAACATTTGCAGGTGTCTCTAAACCATAATTGGCCGTAAAGCAGTATAAAAGAGAATCTGTTATTTTCCAATATCTTTAGGATGTGGAGTTTTCCGCGAAATATAAGAAATATTAATGCTTTACTTTAACATAAACAATTTAGAAATTTACAACGAATTACAAGTTACGTGAATAACATGACCAAGTTAAACTGTGAATTTTAATTAGTTGCAGCGAAACTATGGGTACATGAATATGTAATTTCGTGCAAATTCATTGCAACGGAAGCAATCTGTGAAACCAGAGAGAATGCTGGACATACCTGAGCGAATCGGAGGAAATGAATCAACTGAAGAGTTTGAAGGTAAATCTGATATCTATGATTCTATTGTTTAATATTTCAACACTGATTAACCGGTTAATTGTCATATAAACGCAGAACGTTTCATTAAATACGTAATTGATCATTTTCTCTGTAAAAATTTGAGTGGTTGAATCGTAGAGTTAATAAAATCTTTATATTTTTTATTTTTATTTTTATTTAAAATCAATTTCTTAACACTCTTAGTATTCTGTAAGTTTTTTAAGTAACGACCAGAAATATTTGCAAAAATATGTGCTTTTGAAGACAGTTATTAATACCAACGTATATCTTTATGCTATTTTTTTAAATTTTATTGTAAATTGAATACAGTTTTATATAAGAAAAACAACAATATTATTTTTCATAAATTGAAGCTTCTAATTAACAGTGAAAAAAGAGTTTTGCTTTCTGTGGAAACATTTTCATTTTTTCATATTTTTAAAGAAGTCTATATTTCGACTTTTCGATATAAAGAGGATAAATAAAAATTATTATTCGACGTATGGTATCTTTGAATGCTTTTCTAAATGATATTCCTATTTCCTGTATCCTAAACTTATGTTTAATCATTATACTTCCTGTTTAAGTAGAACAGTTTTCGTTTTTTAAATATTCTACGCTAATTATACAACCGTATATAATTGAAACGTTTTAAATCGACTAGTTCGAACGCAGAGATCTCAAATTGAAACGTTTCTGTTCAACCTTAGAAGCCCTCGAGCGAAGCAGGTGAAAGATACATAAAAAAAAGGAGATACGAAGCAGGATCGATGGTGTAATTGATTATTTTTCGTCTTAGGGACGAACTACCAACGGAGAACGCCTCTTTCAGAAGATAACTGATGAAAGTGCGATAGAAAGAAAGATAAACTGTTAGATAGCATCTTCCTTTATTATATTCAACATTGGTCTTCTAATTCCTGTCAAAACTATTTACCAATCTCTTACAGTAAACAATAACTCGCGAATCATATTTGATTGATTCTTTAATATTAATTCTGCACTTTTGTAAAATTAATTTACAATTTTTTTATAGTCTTTCACAGAGGTATTCGGTTCACCGTTTAAAGTAGAATAAGTTTTTCAAAATTGGATCAAACAACTTAAGTTTTCCTGAGAAGTTAGAAAGATTAGTTTGCTAAATGACGTGTAAAAGGAATTTTGGAAAAATTGTAATTATTCGGAATCATGGAGAAAATAAAATCGCTTTTTTAAACTTTTTTATCTGAGCTTCTAATGAAAATTTAAAGAAATGTGTTTTGTATATTTGTACAAGTTATATACGTGCTGAAAGTTTCATCTAAATTATACTTCCAATTTCGCGTAAACTTTTCCTTTTATGGTATAAGTTTATTATCAATTTTCGTGAAAATGACAATCTGTCGATTCAACAGTTCAATCATATTGTTTAGACATCTTTAAGCTGTTTCCTAATAATACTATCGTTACATAATTTTTATAACATACACTTTTCAGATACCTTTCACGTGTACTCTCAATTTTGTGTAATTTTTATAACATACACTTTTTAAATACCTTAGTAAAATACCAGTATTTTTACATTTTCAGTTAAATATAAGCAAATAGTTAATGTTATTTAAAAAATGTTCCTTTTTCTTTTCTTTCAAAACTTTTGCCTCTACGGTATAAGTTTATCACCAATTTTCGTATAGAAATATCCATTTGTTGTCTTGGAGAGATCATCTTGGAAACAATTAGAAAATGTGATCCAACAAATGACAATCTGTCGATTGAACAGTTGAATCATATTGTTCAGATATCTTCAAACTGTTTTTCAATAGTACCACCATATCAATAAATAAGCAATATCAATGTCAAATACATTTTCCTGAAATCGAAGTACATTTTATTCTCGTTTCTCTATTAACCCCTTGACATACGATTTCTTTTGCTGACTATACATCTAAGCATCAGCTATTCACCCTTTTAATACCATTTTACATAAAACACGCTGATGTATTCTAGATTAATTACAAATACCAATCTTCAGTCTAATAAATTAAAAGAAAAAATTAAATTAAATTTAACGTTTATTACTAATGTAACAATTTTAAGTCAAACCTTAGCTAGAATCTATGTCACGAGTCTAGCACGTTATTATAGGGCAAAGGGTTAATCAAGAATTATTATTATCAGATTCTGATAAAAATATATTAGAAGAATTCGTTAGAGTTGATGAAATAGAAATAGGAATGTTATGGAAAACGTGAAATGTAATTGTATCATGCCTGCCGTCCGTATGGCGTGACGTGAGTTACTCTGGAAAAACGCTATTGTTTACCGACTCGTTATTTATACAGCGGAGACAGCTTGTCGCAGTGAACCATGTTAACCGGTAACTGGTATGCTGAAGATAAGCAAAACGCTATGAAACCTACACTTTTACACGATTATTCGCCTCACGTGACCAATGGCGAGAATAAAAGAGGAAATTATTAATGCTTGCTTCTGAGGATCCTTTTGTGAAGCGTCAGCTATAACTCTTCACATCGAAACAAACAGCAGATACAGTTATTTGTTTTATCCGTGAAATGTAGTTCGTGATAAAAATATGATTTGATACGCCAATTACTTTCGCGTAGAAAAAAACGCGTAGAAATAAATTCTTTCCGAGTTTTTCGTGCAATCGAAGCTTTATTTGAAAAGAACGAAAGTAGATCGATCGTTGAAATAATTTTTATTATTGTCGATGACTTTTTACCATTTTTTTTCACTTCTTTCTACCATCGTGAATATTTCTATTCAAGAATAGTCTATAGATTAGGGGTGCAAAACGCCAAAAAAATTGAGGATAACAAACATATTTATAAATTAGCGAATTTTAGATTTTTCAACGTTAAATTTTTAAACTTTGCGATTGGCAATTGTGTTAATGTACAAAATAGCCATTTGTTTCATAGGATTCAGGAGGAAGAAGGAAATGGGCTGTTCTGTAAATTCTTGCGTTACGAAAAATACTCGCTTTTTTTTTTATAAGAAAAACAATTTATTCAATCGAAACCGTATTTATACCAATTATAAACATATTTTTTGGTTTTTACCGATCAACACAAATTTCTCACTAGCAATCGAACAGACACACGTCCTTCACACTGGCGGTCAATTAAATTTACTTTATCTATGTAGTCGGCCCCTTCTCCTCGTTCTAAATTTCATTTAATCGTTAATCCTCGAACTACTACTAACAAATTATCGAACTACACGTTAAGAAAACTTTCTGTTAAATTATAAATTACTTTTCAAAATATTTTCTTATCTTTCGTTATTTCTCTTTATCGAAGAAAAAGTACGTAAATCACAACTTTTACGATTTTATACATCTTACGGCTATGAAATATTCGTAATAGTTCGAGGGTTAAGATCGAAATAATTCAATCGAATAAATCTCTTCGTTGATTTTCACGTGAACTCGGTGATTACGATATGTAGCGTCAAAATGTGATCATACGGTTTGACAATTATCAATCGACGACTACGAATAATGACGTTGAAAAAATAATTAAGTTCACTCGCTCGCAGGCGACACTTCGATCTCGCGAAATCTCGCGTTCTTAATTAAACGATCAACTAAGCCTAATATAGTATAATACAATTCGTACGTACGCAAAAAAGGGACCAAAGTCTTTGGTAAACTTACGGGCGTTGTGATTCTCGTTGAATTTCCCCATTTTACCCGAACAATACCGTTCGACTAGGTCCGACTTATGCTATCTTTGGTCCTCTAGCCGCTATGATTCTTTGCCAGACATCGAATTTCTATTGAAATTTTCCAGTTCTGTTCATTTTCCTCTCGTTCCTCCTCTAATCCGACGAGAACACATTATTTACAATTTTAATTCATTTTCCTGCGACACTTTCTCTATGATTACTGATTCAATTTCAATGGTACGTATCGAGATACAGCGACACCCATTAATAATCAGACACTCTTTGGAACAGAATAAGGTTTTTTAACATTGAGTCAAATGACGTGAGCTTTTTTTTTTTGAAAGTTAAAAAGATTAATTTACTCGATGATGAGTAAACTAACAAAATTTGTGAAGAATGTTGATTGGAATTTCGAAGGAAATAGTGAGGGCCAGTTTTTGCAACTTTTTTATCTGAGAAAAGATTGTACCAAACGACTTGAGTCTCTTCGAGGAGTTCGAAGAATTAGTTTACTGAATGATATGTACAAAAGTTTGGAAAAAATTGCCAAGAAAATAGTGAAAGTCGGGCTTTCCAACTTTGTTATCTGAGCTTTTAAGGAAAATTTAAGAAAATACGTTTTATAGATTTATGCTAGTCATATACATGTAGATTTATGCTAATTATATGCTGAAAATTTCATCGACAATCGATTAATGCAAGACAAGCGATACAAGAATCTTTCAATTGATTACAATTTTAGGCGGTTACTATTTTCTTCGTAATTCCTATCAATTGAAATTTTTCCAGAAATATTTCTATACGTTATTTAGTAAACTAATCCTCCTAACTTCTCACGAGAACACAATTCGTCTGCTCCAAATTGAAAAAAGTTATTCTGTTTTAAAGTGTGTTCGAATATTAAGGGATGTCGTTGTATATAGTAACTTAAATTCCTTAAAACTTAAACGACGCTTTTACAAAATGTTTCTGAGCTCGGGAACTGTTGACAAAGTGTATTGTTTCCTTTAAGTTGGATAAATCTTCTTCGCAAATTCACCATGACGGAGAACTTCGTTTTAATGGCACGCTGATTCGATTTCGAGGCTCGAATGGGAATTTTAATCGCAAAATGTTTGCTCTTCGTTTATTCTTAGCTTCTTCGTTTGTCATTTATTTATCAACGTGCTATTTCATTTCATCTTCTAACGAAATGAACGTCTAATTAACATCGATTGCACAAATAGAACATAATTTTTTGTAATTTTAGAAAATATGTAATCGTTTTCTTTATGATAGTATTTTAAATTATTTCTATTCATTAATAACGAAAACTTTACATTGATATTTATCTTATCCATTTTTATAAAAAGCTCAAAGAATATAATATTTAATTTTTTTCAAAATTTACTCTTTGCTATAAATGTTCCATTAGTTAAGAATAAATGTGAGAATATTTTTATTAAACAGGATGTTTCCTAATATGTGGTAAATATCTCAGAACACAAAAATAATAAAGAAAAAGAAAAAGTTTGTAAATTTTGAATGTATTAGTTCGCCATTTATCTGAAAGATGCGAGTGTCACGAAAGTTATGTATATTATGAATGAAATAGTTAATATATAGACTGTGTTCAGTGGAGAAAAATATTCTTATCGTGAATCGTATAGTTTTATTGAAAATAATACGTTAATAAATCATTAAAATGGCAGATAAGCCATTTTATGAATGGACTTGCAGATGCTGTCAGAACTAGAGGTAGCCATTTTGAACATTTTCTTTAAAGGTAGAGTTGTTCAAACACTTGTTGTAATACAAGACAGACTCGAAAACGAGGTCATACTTGAACATATGTCTATGAGAACCATTTCTTTCTTACTACCTTTGTGTCTTGAATTCATCCCTACAATACGTTATATTTATGAAACATCCTGTGTAATGTTCCAAAGTTCCTTAAATTTAAATATTACGAACAAATTTCGAGATGCACTTGAAAAATTTGTTGATAACAGTAAAAAGTTCGAATTAGTTGTATTTTCGTGTTAACCCATTCACTGTCAGACAAATTTAGAGCGTTTTGTCTGTTCGCCAAGAGTTTGTTTTAAGGAAAACACAGATTTTCAAATAATTTTCAAACGCATAGATTTTCAAATAATTTTCAAACGCATAGATTTTAAAATATAATAATATTTAGTTGCAGATATAGTACTAAAATGGATTTACAGTAATTTCGTAATATATACATATGTATATAATTAATTTATTAATTTTTAATTTCTTAAATTATCAATTTATTAATTTTTAATTTATTAATGATTAATGATTACTATATTTAATAATTATAACCGAAACACGTAAGTCATTATTCTGATGATAAAAAGTGTCACTGTGTAAATTTGTTTTTTGAAAAAAATATTATATAAAATTGTATTACATCATTTTATAAAAATACTATTATATCGTTCTTTCTAATAATTCCTAATTCAAATAATTTTATAAGTTTATACTTATTCCGTGACGAATTGCAACCAATCTAAACTTGTAGCACAAAGTACAAGATATCTCGTAGATAGTAGTGAATGGGTTAATCTAAAAATAAACGATTTTGTTATCGAAAGAAGATTAGAATCTGAAAATTTGCGATTCCATTGGCTTTGCGACTGAAAATTCCCAATTTAGAAACTAGTGCAAAACTGATAACGGTTGAAGCAAAGTGAAATTTCTATTTATTAGCATCGAAACAAGGCACATCCCTATAAAACAGACCTTCTGTCCATTCGTGACTTTGCGAGAGGTAGAAGTAGTAAAAAAAAAATGTATGCAAAATATCGGACAACGTGGAAACGTATTTACGGTGATTATTATGGCAGGATTGCTGTACATTTATCAAAAATCGCCGATAGAATGCGTGTACCTCTCAATCGACATTAAAAAGCACACGTCGAAAGAACTTATGCTTGAATCTCTCGAATGGCAAATTTCACTGTACTTCAATTGTCATTTTCACGAGCTTCTATTTTTGTTTCCAACGATAATCGTTATCTAAAACGTGGAAGTTATAATAAAGCTGTTTCTATTCGATATTTCATCGCGAAACGAGCTAATTTTAATAAACTTATACTTCATACAAAGTATTCTCTTCAGGAGGTTGAACTTCCGTTCGACTTTTGTTACAAACAGTGAAATTTCCCCGAAAAAAGTATACTTCGCCACTCGAGTGATTAGTTAAATCACTTCTAAATGTAAACGGACGTACATCTAAGTATTTGACAAAAAAATAAAACCCTGCACGTGCAACTGGTAACGCTGGTTTCGCATTATTATACGTTTACGGATTCATACGCACGAACACATGCATTGAAATTTGCATAGAAAATTTCATTTGATCAATACAGATTCGAAGAATTCAGAAATTTTCCGTGAATTATCTGTTCTGATAACAACAACGATACATTTTCGAATATTCTTCAACCCTTTCGTCGATCGAATTACTTTTTCAACAAATCATTCGTTGCAATTCGACTGAAAAAAGTGAGATCAATTTTTGTTCGTGTATCTCTATCGATCGGGAAAAGAATTGAAGAAAATCATTCTGACGTTGCTACTTTATCTAATCTTACCAAAGAATCAATCGAACAATTTGAAGCTTTAGTCGCTGTCGTAATTTCCGCACATTTTTAACAGACTTCCAAAAGCTCTTTAACAATTTTACTTTCTATACATGCATCTGTAACTTGCATCTTTTATCTCGTTTCACGTTTATATATTCTTACAAATTAACTGTAGCGATTTCTATCTAAAATCAATGCTTTTCATTGTCGACTTTTCAATTGCCTACACGGTTCGTCGAATTCAACCAATTCTTACGATTTTCCTACGATAATAATTACCAATCGAGCCATTTTATGCGAAAGTGGTGTAAGTTGGAAATGTTGATTGCTGAATAATGGTGAACAGAAGTGGAAATTCTGTAAAATTCGAGAAAAGTTGCATCTGATTTATGTAAGCCACTGTAAAGTTATACTTTGAGATAACAATGTTCGAAAATTAAGATAAACAATCAGTTTATTCAATATTCTTCGAATTTATGCTACTTCCTGTGTATAGTGTTCATCAGAGCTGTTTGAATACTCAGAAAAAATGAACCAGTATATACTCATTTCGAATAATCGAGAAAACCGAGCAGTTTGAAAGAACCAAGGAATTCGAATTGTTCCAAGTAGTTTCAAAAAATAGAGTAGCTTGAATATATTTCTATTGCATTTATTATGAACACACCTATCTTCCGATTTACGCGGAAGATCGTTTAATATCGTGTAAATCGAAACGAAAAGAGTAACTATAATAAAGAAATACTTGAAAAACTTTACGTTAGCTTGTTAACACTGGGATTAAACCTAAAAGAGGGAATTCTTTTCTGCACAATGTTGAAGGAACAGTGACAAAAAAGCCAAAGCTTGATTGTTATAAAAATCGGAAGAAACTGATTTAACTAATTAATTAATTTAACATTTCACTTATATTATTTTTATTCTGCGTTGAAAGAAATGAAAATCATGCTTTCTTTTCGATTTATACGATTTCTCATACAAAAACCTAATTTTCATTAAAATTCTTGTATACGTGAAAGCTAAGAGCGTACAGATCAATTTTTAAATCCTGTGTTCGCTTTGGTGAAAGACTGACAGCAGAGAAAGAAAAGCATATTAAATATGCACATAATCAACTGTTTATAAAACTTAATAAAAGAAGGTAAGATTTGGATTCTGAGAATCTCTTTTAATCTAAATCTGAATCTCTGTTTACAAGCTTTATTTTGGACCTGGGTTTATATTAAAGACTTACATGCTTTATTTCTGAAAAATGACAAATATGCATGACTACACATTTTTTAAAAAGCTAGGGACTATTGTATATACCAATACCTATCCTCAGTTTCGAAGAATGGAGGCAAAATCAGACATTACAACACGACTAATCGATATGACTCTAATTTATAAAAACACCACTTCTGTCCAAAAACGAATAGACTTACACCATTTTCGCATTAAATGGCCCAATTCTTCTTTCTCTTCGTAAATATGCACGTTTGCATGTATACGCGCGTATATACACATATGTATCCACACATATCTGCATCTACGTTAATATGTGTATATATATTTTCCTTGATATATATATTTTTTTATATATATATACATGTGTACCGAAAGTACAGCGGTAATGGACGGCTGAAGGTTCCCTATCTAAGAGGAGTGGTCGATTATCGTTCACTCGTCGGAGACAGCTATTCAATTTGCTTCGAAAAATATGTAGAAGCGTGTCTCCCTTAAGGCATAGTTCCAATATTGAACATCTTCGAGTTCTACTTCTACTACCATCAGATCCAGGTAATTTTGAAACAGGTGTGTGTGTACCTACCTTGTTCAACGCATATTTGGAATCTTTTCTAAGGACAGAAATCGCAGAATTGTCTTGTTGTAATCGTGACGATCTTAGGAATCTGTGATTTCTTCGTTTCTTCTATTGAACGTGTTTTTGTCTTGATTATACTTGTGTCGAGCTCTTTTCTCGCTTGCTGTTACAACGTTTCGGATTTTCTATCGGTATAGAAGATGTTGAAGAAAGAGATTCAAGGCTGATGAATCAATGGTAAGAGGAATTGATTTTGTGGTCTTCTTTTTTTTTGGTTTAAGTCAGGTTTTTAGTTTCATTACAGTATTTCAGTTGTTTCGATTCTTTTGTTACGATGTTGGTCGTCATTTAAGGCACAGATCAGATAAGAATCTACAGTTTGCCGTAAATAAAGTGTAATATCTGCTGTTTTGTCGTATTATGTAAATTATTAGTCTCTGTTCGAGATATTTCGAATTGGTATATGAATTATAAACAGGATATATTAGGATAAAAGTTATTTGACACTTTAGCTACCGTTCGTGGTGGAATTTAGTATCTATTTTCGATTCAGATGTAAACACAGCGACTCCTATTAATATTTAGACACTTTTTGGAACAGAATAACTTTTTTAACATTGAATCAAATGACGTGAGCTTTTTTTTGAAAGTTAAAAGGATTAGTTTACTCGGTGATGAGTAAACTAACAAAATTTGTGAAGAATGTTGATTGGAATTTCGAAGGAAATAGCGAGGGCCATTTTTTGCAACTTTTTTATCTGAGAATTTAACCCCTTGCCATAAAATAACGAGTCTCGTTCTTTACTATTGCTTCCTAAATAAATAATTATATATTTCTTATTGTTTAAAAGGTATCGAAACATTTTTCAAATATTAGAAGAATATGAAAAAAATGAAATACCGATTTTTGCAAGCCTTCACTGTGGAGTCTCACTCGTGCTGCAGATTATCAAATTTGTATTTTTGTTCCAACTTTCGTTTGACTTTCAAATAAAAATTGATATCTAATATCTCGACTTTCTTTATTTAAAATTGTATTGGAACAGTGAACGTTCGAGACTAACATAGTAATTAAAAATTCGTACGACGAGGGGTTAATGAAAATTCAAAAACGTACATTTTGTAGATTTGTGTCAATCGACTACAGCAGTGGCCACAGAAATTACATCACTTCGAAAATACGAAAGTTTTTGGCTTAATAATCACACGAACGGTAATCGTCCGTGTTGTCAGATAATAAAGGTCTGATTTACATTAAAGAAATCATTTTCCAAGACTGATTTTGGAATTATTTACCAGTTACGTTGAGTCGAACGACAAACATCGCTTATGCTACAGATAATTTCGGTGCAACGGAACTTCATTGAACATGAAAAACGAGTAAAATGAACAAAATAAATATTTCATATTTTTACAGGCTTTGGTACATAGATTGGTAAGAAACTATATCGCGAACTTTCGACAATAACTTAAAAATATCTGAAAGTAATCGCCTTATCTTGTCTCTTTTATAAAAAAAAAAAAAAAAAAAAAAGGAGAATCATTATACTAATATGATTAAAGATAAATATAAATAAGATAACAAAGGTAACTTCCTTCTCTTAACCAGTTAACTCAATAGCTTATTTATCAATAGATTACTTATTCTTTTAATTGCACTATTATGCTTCTGTTACCTATAAAACGCACCATATTCACATTTACGAAAACCAAAGTAACACGATCATTTGCTTATTATTCCTGATTTCCAATTCCAAACAGCAGATGTTCAATGTTTCTTTTAAAGGTGAACCCAGTTAAAAGGTTGAATTCATCGAAACCAACTATACACCAAAAAATTGATCAATTCCACTTTCATTGTCCAAACATTCCCTTTTGTTTGTACAAATCAACCGTGATACATCTCCTCGATCAATCTCAACACTTCTAACACATCATCTATCCCCGGATTCTCTACACGAGTATAGTAAAACTCGCTCTTTATCTCTACTTCGATCAGTAGACAGCTTTTTCGATACGGTTGATCACTTTCGAACGATTTTCCTCTTCCTCGGTCGGATGAAGAGCAAGAAAAGGCAAACAACAGGCACACGGTGAATGATTCGAGGGAAGTTCGGGGTATGGTATGAGTGAAAACAAGGAAATCGAAGGAGAATCTCAACTGTTACCGGGTACAGGTATCATGTGATAAGTGGAGGAGGCAGACTGCAGAGGTGGCGAGTGTTTGATGTTGGCAGGCTGTGAGGATAGTTGAAGGGAACGATAATCGAGTGCTGGAGCAGCTGGATGTTGTCCTTCACGGTGTCGTCGTAGGTCGACTTTTCTCTGGAACGCTTTGTCGCAAAGGCCGCATTGGAACGGTTTATAGCCAGTATGCTTACGCATGTGCGTGATCAAATTGCTGCTTTGAGAGAACGCTTTGCCGCATACCACGCACTTGTGTGGTTTCTCTCCTGAAACAGAAATTCGATGGGTTCTTTTAAATGTCTGCTGTAATTACATTTTATCTTGATGGCTAACTTAATCCTAATAACGACGACTCTATAGTCTATCGTATACGATAGACTATTGTTTAGGAAGTACAGCCTGTTCCAGTTGCGTGGGACACCTTGTATATATTGTTATAGTCATCTGTAAAGATTTTACATTAATTCATAACCTAATCCTTTGATTTATGTCCCTCTCAGGAGACATAAAGAGGTTGTTTGTTATTATGCAAGATAAACTTATGTGAAAGGAAAGTTTTCACAAATGTCTGTTTCCTTGAAGTTTATTATACAAATATTATGAAGAAACAAATCAAAATATAGTGTACAGTGTTATGATTCACTTGAGTAGCCTTGGGTAAAAATATACGAGCCGTTATTTTTGAAAGTGGTGTAAGTTCATTTTTTTATACAATTTTTTTCGTGATATTTAAGGGTTTGCTTTTGAATCAATTTAATCAGTTAATTGTGGCGATCTTTTTGTAAAACGCGCACCAGTGTGTGTTACTGCACTGCTTACGAGTTAACTCTCAGGAAGTTATGAATCGAACTGAAATTATTTCTAATTTTTATTTGCTTGTTCCATTTCGTCTTGACCTCTAAATATTTTAAACATATTAAAATTTACGAATATAATTTAGTTTTCGCCAAAATTACAATTTAAATATCAAATTGTAACAAAATTTTACGCATGACGGATATAGTCGTCATGACACCAAATTCTGCAACATCTCTATGACGGATATAGTCGTCAAACACACTTAACTGGTTAAAGATATTGGCAAACGTTAATCAATAAAGAGATATTGGCAAACGTTAATTAATAAACCTGTTAAATTTTATTACGCAATAATAATCATTAATATTGTTAAAGAAAATAATTATATTTTATTTTAACACTTCGCTGACCGACTATTTCAAGTTTATCCCGTGCAGCCGGCTATTTTTTCCGCAGTTGAATATAAAATGAAAATATCTAAATAAACTTGGATAAACTTCATTTACACAGCAGGCATTGAAATGAAACTTACTATATATATTTAATAAATTTGTCAGGTATGGTATATTGTATAGAATTTACAATATACCAATTAGTATTTAAATCGAATTTAAGTATTCTAAATTTAAGTTACATAATTCCTCATTTCTCTTAAGATCTGTACGTATTGGAACAGCTGTAGAATTATGAGATTATCTATATAGACAAAAATAACTTTAATAGCAGCGGGAATATGTTGATAATAAATCAGTGTTGTTAAAACAAAAATTGGTGCATCTCTCCTTATCATTCTTGAAATAATAATTATATTCAATAAAAATTGAATTAACAATAGCAAAATATTTCAACTATCGTGAATTTCTCTCGAACTTAATTATCAATCCATTTCCCAATAATATTGGGTTGTCCGGAAAATTCGTGCCGATTTTTAAGTAAATAAGCCAATTTCATACTTCAAAGTCTTTCTTTTTGTTCTGTATGGTATCTATTTTTTAATTTTACAATTTTTCGTCGTTTTTCAGGAAATTGAAAAATTCCGTTTTACCAAAAACTTTGTTTCTTTATTTTTTTCTTCTTTAATATCGGAATTTCCACTTTTAGATGTTGTCAACCGTTTGCGAAGAATTTTTTCTGACAGGCTACCGCCTCTTTAAACATGACATACATAATTTAATGTTTTACCAATATCTTTTCGTTGAAAGAAAAATATTCAATGTCAGAAGTGTACTCTATTTTCTTAGATCTTCAAAACTATATAACTATATATTTGCTTAGCGAAGCAATTAATAATTGCAATGAATGGATTTTCAAAAGACAACGTGAAACAATAATCTTTCAGAATATGTACGAACTTCGTGTTTTTATATCATTTTATATGCTGTAATATATTCAAACACAACTTATCGAAAATCGGCACGAACTTTCCGGACAACCTAATAAATAATAAAGAATATAAAATGTAAAAAAATATAATGGCTTGTATTTTAATCCCTTTTTGTCAGTATTTAAATAATTTGGTCAGTATTTTTACTAAATTTTAACTATTTAACTAAATTATGAACTCACCATTTTTTTATTTACATACCGACTGTTTAGTATTTTTATACTGACCTTTTTGGTAATAAAATACTGACCAAAAGTTTGATTTAAATACTGCTCGAAAATAGATTTAAATATTGACCATTTAATTTGTTGCTTTATTTAATCATTACCTTATTTGTATATCTATTTGTCGTATTTATATTGCTCCTTGTAATTAATAATTAACATGAAATAATATATTTTATTTCAGGTTACACGTAACAAAGAAATTTTATCTGAGTGAAAATTGCTATGACAAAGTAGGGAATAATGGAAGTTCAACAGAAACTACAGGTGTTGCATTTCTGGCAACAAAATCGCAAGATACCTTGTGCATTAATCATAACATCAAACAGCGCATTATAGTAAGAAACGCGAAGCAGGTTGCAAATTCGATTAACGAACGAGGAAAGGGGCAGAATACAATTTAGAATAATGAGACAAGGTGAACTGAGCACAGCTGAATCAACCTATAAATCATGGCGAAATGTTTGGCTGGCGACGGTTTGAACAATCTGTTTACATCAACGACGAGCAAAGTTCCTTCCATATTTTCTTCTTTTCCTTTTAGCTGGAAAATTCAGAAGCGCATCGAGTGAAAAAGAACGAAAGATGAATGTTCACTTGTATGTTTCTTACCGCTGAGCAAACAAATGAGTTTCATCGATATTTATTATTTATTGATATTTCTTTACGGGAATTATATTTGCGTAGACTTTTTTCGTTATAATATTTAACGTGTAATTGGACGAAGAAACGATTGTCGTAATTAAAACTGAATTATTTCATTGTAGTTCATTCTTCGACGATATTTTATTGGAAATAATGCACTTAGTATAGGAAATCATACATCCCGCGATAATATAATAAGACTCTTTTGTATTTTCTGTATTTTTAGACTTCAAGATATATAGGTTGAGTTTTCTAACATGACGACTTAACTTGTAAGTTATTCGTTGTACGAGAAAATGTTTCAAACAAAAGTTGCATGGTATCTAGGGAAACATGAACTATTCTAATCTGTTTTTTACTCTTTTATTGAAATAATAGGATCACCTTCAGTTTTATAAATGGAACGTCTAATATTTTTCAGATAAATCGTGAAAATTTGCGTAAAAAGGTATTACACGAAATGGAACTTAAAATGAACAATCACTGAGATATATTCAAATTAATAATCTTTTATTAGGAAATACGCTCAGTCAACGTGATTCTTAACACGATTTGGTTTATGACAGCAAGTCACGATATTTTAAGTCACTTTTCTTTCGTCTGCAGAACTTCTATCATTCTTTCAGGAAGTGGTTCGAATAATATTTTCAAATGTTCTTGCAAAATCGGATTTCACTTTTCTTCCATTGCCTCTTTGAGATCTGTTATGGAATTAAATTGTTTGCCACTTCTGCAAACCTTACAGGTAATTTATAACGTTTCCATATATTTTCAATAAAATTCAAATCTGGAATTTGTTGACTAAAATAAAGCTTGAATATTGTTTCTCTGAACAATAGTTTTTTACTATTTTCGCAGTGTGTATTGACGTATTATCTCCTTGAAAGATGAATCTGTCTGCAGCAATCCGATTTACGTTTGCCATTTCTTCATCAATTAATTTTACATATTTTGTAGCTTTTAATTTCGTATTTATAAAACTAATATTTATTTTCCCTAAAATGACGAGCAAAAAGCTATAAGATATATACGGTAAAAAATTAACCCTTTGCACTTCGTTGTCCCCTCTGAAGGGATATCAAAGTTTATTAGTGATTATAGGGAATCAACTTATTTCAGTGGAACTTTTTCAGAAATGCATGTTTCCCTAAAGTTTTCTGTTGAAATTGCAGAAGAAATCAAATCAAAATATGGTACAATTACTAAGATATATAAAAAGAAATGAATCAAGAGCACGTCCATCCACATCTTCGATGGACAATAGACTGAATAGTAAACTACATATTCCCAATGTGGGAAAAAGAAAATGGGATTGTATTGTTTGTTCTGACAGGAAAATACCAGGTGAAAAACGTCAAACGACTTATTATTGTGAAAAGTGCACTAATCAACCTGCAATTCATATTGGGGAATGCTTCAAAATTGAACATACTGTACAAAATTATAAGAAATAAAATGTTGACTTTGTTTTTTTGCAAATATATGTTCTTTGATGTCTACAAATTCATATAAATCAAATATTATAATACCTTACTTGATTTCAAAGTTATACTATGTAATATGACGGTTTGAGTTGCTGGTAGATAATGACTCGAAGTGTAAAGGGTTAATTCTCGGAAATATTGATGCACAAGCGTTCTTTCTCCAGTTTGTACAAAATCTACATAAGTCGAATTTTCGTTTGTCAAACCTCCATTCAAAATCGTCGTAACTCGAAGACTTAAACTAAAATCATCTCTTGAATTTCAAGTTGTCAGAGTTCTTGCTATATGATACAGATATTCATAATCGTTCTAACTACTTTTTAATTTAACTCGTTTTAAAAACATATACGACTAGATATCAATGCGTAACTGGTGTGTACGCGTTGTACCGAACAAATAAACGATGGTTATTAAGTTCAGTGTTCGCCAAGCTTTCCCGCGAATCATGCAAGAAACTCCAGGAAACTTAAATATTTGCGCGTAACTACTATCGACCGGTTTCAAGAACGATCTTTTATGAGGATCGAGCTACTGATAAAAGGGAAAAATCGTTCGAAAAGTCCTCGAATGGCCGTCTAGCGATCATCATTCGATAATTCATGTAAACAGCTCGTCCACCCTTCTCTCTCTCTCTCTCTTTTTCCTTTTTATCTTGAAAATTCCAAATAAACAGTGGAACGATTGTAAAACGCTGATAAAATGGCTCATACGTAAGCCATGGTGCTGCGGGAGGTCAATTGTCGTTAAGATTCTATCGAGAAGAAATTAATTTTCGTCCGAAGGGACGTCAGCCACGATCAAGCGATATTTATCTGGAGGTATATAAACTCGCGAGGAAAAAAGAATTCTCCTCACCGTTAGTTTTCTCTATAGTTGTTCACCCTCGATTCTATTCAACGTTGTTTGCCTCTCGGTGTAGAATTTTGGTGTATACGGAGTTCCTGAACTGAGAAAATAAACACTAAGGTAGGAAAGTAAAAAAGAAATTCATGGTTACATGGAAATAGATAACCAAACTTTGGTACCTATGCTACTGTTCCTAAGGATGTAGAAAGATTATACAGGGTGCTGCAAAATATGTGGATATAACTTCACAGATTCAGGAATTCAGTAATAAGGAAAAAATTAAAGGAAAAAGGTTCATATAAATATATATCAAGATTTGATCTTGTTTCTAGATTAGAATCGTTTTTGTACGATATTTGTTATTTAACACGTTCCATGGAGGACCAATTTTTGGTAACTTTTAGGTTATGTGAGTCTCAATATCACGATTAATAGTTAACCCTTTGATCTATGATTTTTTTTTGCTCAGTATACATTTGAGCATCAGTCATTCACTGTTTTAGTATCATTTCACGTATTATATTACAATTGTCAATCCTCAGTTTTATAAATTATAAGAAAAGTTAGAATTAAAATTAACGTTTGTTACGAATGTAACTGTTTTCCTCGAATCTTCATCAGAATCACGAGTCTAACACGTTGTTATAGGGGCAAGGGATTAATAGTGCTTTTGACGTGTTTACAAAAGTTTACAATATTTATAATAGTGCAAAAATCATAATTGTCAAGAAACCTAAGTCTAGGCTTATCTGTATCAAACAAAAATATACATAGATAGTTCTCAAATAGAGAATTATTAAGGTCGTCAAACAAAAACGTATATAATTAACCCTCTATGGGCCCGTGTAACTTTCAGGTCACATTTTAATTTACCAACATTTTACACAGAAGTGCAAACATTATAGGCCGTTGTTACCTGAAAGTCACATAGTGAATATATTGCAATAAAATTGTTTAACCGGAAAAATTTGTTTTCATTTGCATATATAGGTTTATAATTGCTGATTTTTCGTTCCCCCAATTTTTTTGGATTTAAAACAAAAATTCGGCCCATAGAGGGTTAAGTTAACGAACTTAATTCTGAAAGTGAACAATTTTTGCATTATTGACAAAAATCTTTAAAAAATTGAATTTTTAAAAATGCGCGAAAGTAGAATGTATGTATTTGAAAAATACAAAGTATATGAAAAGCCAAGAGTTTAGAGAAAAGGGGAAAAAGGGTAGTTTCAGCTAGATACGAAAGCGAGAACCGTTCCTGTGAAAAAGAATTGTTTCTTCTCTATAATACCTTATTAATTAATAATACATTCTTATCCGTTATTTTTTTTTTAAACCACAGTTGCAATATTTATTTCGTAATCCTGACATCCATCCAACTTAGTCTCCTGCAATTCGGGTCTTTGTTCGCTCGTCAATTTCACAGGTGTCGAAAATATACGAAAAACAAGGGTATTGTCAATAGCGTGATCTATGTGCGCTTTGATAAAGTAGATTATGCTAGTTTTGCTTAATAAACAAGAGTAATAAACAGCGAGATAATTGTACCAATTCTAAGAGATCGTTTTTTGTTTCGTTGAGAGTCTACAGTGAGTGTCGTTCGTTCTATACGCGTCTCAGGAAGTGCGTTTGTTGGCATTGTTTCCCCAACAAAGGGTGAAAATAAAGTGGCACAATAAAAACAAGTAGATAGAATAAATAGAACAGAGAGAAAATATTCGTAGGACCAGTGCATAAACATATTACTTGCAATCGATTTGCATCGATACGTTGTCGGGATTATCGTCCTCGCTATAAATACGAACAATGGTAGAACTGTACAATGATGACGCCTTATTATCTCAAGCGTCGTGCGCGTCGGTTCGTTTGTGTCATCGCCTAGGACGACGCAAAGGAAAAATACCATTATCGTAATTGTTCGCCTGGCTTTCGGTCTACGTAACCCTTTTATAACTAATGAAAGATGGTTGTCTGCTAGCATTTTCCGGTCAAGTGGTGCTGTGTTATTATCAAACCGATTTTCGCGTAAATTAAGCATGGCGGATGCAACGTTAGAGCGCGATTTTTTTTTTTTAACAGCAATTACAGCTTAATGGATGGAGAGAGTTATCAGTAACGATTCTTGATCAATCGAAGAGTAGAGATACGTAGTGATAACGAGTTCGGTAGTAGTACGGTATAAAATAATGCGGACATTACCTCTTTCTGACAAACAAGTTACACGTTTTGTGAAAATACTTAGACAGTTTGTATAAATCTCTCGATTAAGCGAATTTCGAATTTGGTAAATGTGTGTTTATGCAAATTAGGTTTGTACGTTTCAGTGAAGGAAACTATTGTGAAATATTGAGAAACTGAAAATTCAGATAAAGTTTAAAGCTTTGCAGAAATGCAGTTCAAATGATGCTAGTAAGGAGAAGATTTTTTATTTTGGCGATTAAACGATTTTAAGGGTGAAAACATGTCGAAGATGTTTTGTGGTTTTATTATGACGATATTTACCGAATATTTGCAAACTTGTGCAAGATATGGAAAAAGTTCAATTCAAAGTTGTGTGATTTTTGACATCCTACGTTATAATGGTAAAGAATTTTGGTTTCTCTCCCTTCGTTACAGCAAATTTCAATAAAAAGGTAGATGTTCAATTTTCGTTCGTAAAATTTGTCTTAAAAATTGGTTTTGAAAATTTAAAAGTTAACAATTTTCAAATTTGTAAAAATGTAATATTTGTTTTGTTAAATTAGAATGGAAGTGAGCGAAGAATAAAATTCAGGTGAAAGGGCGATAACGAAAGTGTGTGAATCAAATTTTCAAAACGCTTATAGGCGGCAACAGTAATCAAAGGGTTAATATATACAATAATCATAAAATAACAGATGTGCACAAATTGTCTTCGAAAGTTTGGAAACTAATTAATTTTGAAATTTGTAAAAATATAAAATGTGTTTCGTTAAATTCGAATGGAAGTGCGGAAAGAATGAAAATTCGGGCGAAAAGGAGATAACAGAAGAGTAGATAAGAGTAATCAAAGGGTTAAATAACGTGAAACCTCTATTACTTGTTACTTTAACCAGTATTTCTCTTTTCAAATAGGACAGTTTGCAAAGAGAAATGTTCGAAAGGGAGGAAAGTGTGTCACAGAATCAGTCGTATTTTTGTATTTTGATCACAGAAAAGCTTTATCCATTCTAAGAGGAACAAAAGCGCTCTAGTTTGCATATCAGAAGAATGGCTTATTGCAGCGGAAGTGCAACGCCTTTGGAAAGTTCTAGTAGCCATCCGCGATAGCTGTAAATGCAACTTGCCATTTTCAGTTTGCTAAAAGTGAAAGCGTCACGAACCTGTGTGATGTATGTTTTATCATGTCTCGTTTCTTTCTATGGAAGAAATTTATTTCAAATGAGACGATATAAAAATAAACACGGTAAATAATGCTAATTGAGAGTCTCTTTGTTCTCAATTTACTCTGAATTGCTCGATTTCTTTGATGAATTTAAAGTGAAACGATTAAATATGAAAATATGCAATTGCAACGTTTTAATTCACATTAAAATTGTAAATTCATATATTTTAATGTATTAGGTTGATGTATATGAAACCTTGTTTTTTGAAATTAAACTTTGGATACATTATGTTTCTTCAAGAAACAATGTATTTAATTAAAATAATTTCCACGTGGTTCTATACAGGATTCTCAATGGTTACCAACTTTCATTATTTAAAATTTATGTAAATTATTAGTCTTTTTATATAAAAGTTCTTCCAATGATGCTTTTACAGTGTCTTCATTTAGGAATTATTTATTTGTTAAAAAATTCTTCATTTTTTGTCTGTTGGGAAGAGGTCTACTGAACAAGGAAATACTTTTTAATAAAAAGTTACTCATCTTGCATTTTGTACACCAACGTCGAAGTGTCTTAATATTTACATAATTGTCTTCAATTGCTAAATTCATATTTTTAATAGTTCTTTGGCATTTCTTTTTTAAACTTATATAAAAAATAGTTACACTAATATCTCGATTATTCAACACGTTAAATAACAATGTCTAAAGAATTTCATTATGAATTCTTTTTTACTATTTAATCCTCTTAATGTTGAGTCAAACCGATATATTTTGAAAAAAATTGGAGAAAAAATTTTGTTTTAACTAATAATTACGAAATTTGAATATATTAAGAAATAAAAGAGGAATTAATAGCTAAAATATTTCGATATTTGTTAAAAATTATCATACTTGATATTATACAATTATAAAATACATAATTTATAATTATTATTATATTATACATATTATATATAATTATAATTGTATAATATTTTTATACTTGAACTATAAACACTGTTATACAAAAAATAATATTTCAGAAACGTTATTATTTATTAGAAATTACACTAAAATTATTTCATTATCTTTCATATTCATTTGTTAATTCCTATAACTCATGCCTCTAGAACAAAAGGAACGATATATCATTGTTCGATAATAAAAAGATTGATATACGACAAAATTGAATCCATTACATCAACCGGGTAATTTCATCTGTTAAGAAAACGATATTTCATTTTCACTAACTTAGTATACACAGTTCCTCGTTAATTATTAAATAATTATGTAATTCCAGTCTTGGTTTCAATTAGTAAAATTCGACTAGGATTCGATTCCCCAAATTTCACTTCTAATTATTCGAATTTGATTTCAATGCGCGCCTATCACTGCTGCGATGCTAATTATTGCTTGAATTTAAACAGGTGACTACATGATAAACATAACGTTGCATCGGCATTCAAAACAGAAAGGACACTGTCGAAAAATGTAACCACACTGTTTGCTCAAATGTTTTTGCGCTTCAATCACGGGTTATCATTGTTTACTGAAATATTGCGTATATTTTTAAGCTATATTTTAAGAGAAATGAAAATGTCGATGATTTAACGCTAGAACTATAAAAAAACTGCCAGATGTCAGTTATTTCTCTTTAAAATTATTAACATTCTACTAGTATAATTGTCGGAATTTATATTGACTTCTAATAAGATGGAATAACTGTTATATTCCTTTGTTTCTTTCCTTCCAAATGTTTTCATTTTCAATTATCTAGCTGAAGCATAGCGTCAAAATGGCGGGTGAATAGAACGAGTTATGAAACGAGTGTTGGACTAGAAAATATACTTCAATATCTTGATATTATAATATTATAATTATTATAATGTAAGGAAATCAGGATATCAGCAATGAGCGATCTACTCGAAAAAAAAAAAAATTAGTTTTGTAGCATATTGTCAGCGGAGAGCTGTACAGGGTGTGATGGTTCGACAAACTGTCATCCAAAAATGGCAAAGAATGAATGAATCGTAGTAAATAGTTTAGTTGATGTTCTACGTTATAATTTCTTGATCTTGCAGAAATTGTTCCAGAACGCAGGATTGGCACCGGAAGCAATCCTGGTGATCAAGGATGTTGTCGTTAGATAGGTATCAAATGGAAAAAAAATCCCAGAGTACAGTATGGCTCTGAAAGCAGGTTTCGTTTAGTTGATTTGCCAATATCGACTGGCTTTCTTGTTTTCTTTTTTCCTTTTCACCTGAAAGTTGAGTAGCCTGGAGTAATTCCTCCTTATGCACTAAAAAAATAAATTGGAGATGTTAGTTACCATTATGAACAAAAGAAACTTGGAATGACACCATGCAGGAGCTTGAGAATCATGCAGGAAAAGTTTCAAAAAACCTGCGAATATCGACTGGCTTTCTTAACGATTGCACTCCTTTTTATACCGTTTTAGGTGGCGAAATTGAACCAATGAGCGTTCACCAGGTATCATTTGTTATAATTTTTCGTACCTGAGAGCGGACAGTCACACTTGTTAGCTTAAATTTGTACTTACAAGGAGAGATCACGTCCCATGGAACACCGATTTTTTTGAAATTTGGCACAGATGTTCTACTCGGAAAATAATTAGACCCATATGTTGCCAAAAGTGTAGATAAGCCCCCGTTTTCGAAAACTTTCGAGTTAAAAATCAAAGTTCTCCGATCGAGCTGAAATTTTACACATACTTTCTACGTGTAATTTTAGGGATACATATTTTTTCATTTTGCGAAAAAACAATTTTTAAACAATCGGTATGTGCCATAACTACCATAAAGTTAGCACTATTTTCGAAGTAGCAGCGTGGTCTAGTGGATAGCGAGACGTATCCCCGAGGTGATTGTTAGATCTACGTTTAGAGTCTACAGTTTCGCTATGTTGCACTATGTTACAGGTTGTAAAATTTAAAAAGTACTCCCTCTGTATCATAATAATAGCAACAAATGAATATTTAAACGGGAATTATTGGCGAATGCAGCTGTAAGTTATGTTATAGCGCAAAATTGAGAAGTCTTCAATCAAAATCAATGTTTCATGACATCTACCATTTGTTTTGACACATCTTTCAATTTTTTAGGTTAACCTAATTATTACGAATTATAACTATTTTTCTAATTTCATCCGCTGATCGAAATCAATTGTTTCATTTCAGTTGAATATCAACGCATTGTAAAAGTAAGATGAAGAAAAAAGAGGGTTTTCAAGTAACGATCGAGTTGCGATCATTCAGTTCTTGATGCATAAAAGAAAAAAAAACGAAAAATTGCAGAAAGATGCAATTACGTTAGAAAACAATTTAAGTGCAACAAAATAACCATATCAAGAATTTGCAAACTAATTGTTTCGCTATGTTGCACTGTGTTACAGTTAAATTTATCATTCACGTAAAATATACATATATCGTGTAAAAACTGTTTTATTTATTATTTAAATAATCATCAAATTGAGTATCATTCGTATTGAATGAAAAGAAAGATACAACTTTTTACAAAGACCAATCATTTGATCGGTCACGATAGAAACAGGTATACATAAATTGCAGGTAGATTTAATGTTAAAGGGAAATCGTGTTGCACAAGGAATTCTCCGATTTTCGAACACTGTTAGAGGGAATCCGTGTTGTACAGGGGTTGCCTGTATTCCTATATTCGTTCGAACAGTTATTTCAAGCGTGCTCGCACGCGTCCCTCCATGAAAATAGGAGAAAGGAGCGTGGCGATCGAGGGAATCACTTATGATAGAGTTACCATTGCGTAAACGCGTATTAAAGGAAAGCAATTGAAACGAAATGGGGAAGCAATTTCAGCTGATGGGTAATATTTATTAAAAGTGTTGGCGACCGAGGAACTCTCGCGCGCGCGTTCCCTGTGTTCCTTTTCTCTGCGTGTGTACCTGTCCATATATCGATCCATCTCGACTCTCATTACCGAGCCCTTACCGGCCGACTTAAATATTTACCGTCTGAAACGTTTACTTCGTGGCCGATTTTAATGATAGTACTCGGATACAAGCGGGTTCTCTGTGTGCGCAGACACGTGCGTGTGTTTTGGTAGCAGCTCGCCTGTTTAATTATACAGCGGTCGCTTAATGAACGCAATGTAATGGCGTCACGTGAATTCCGGGGACCAACGCTGCTGAGGAAATAGTCAGGATAATCCGATTCGTATCGATATTCATACCCTTCTTCCGATATCTCGATTATTCTGTACTGTTAAGTCATCCCATAAGTAATGTCTCTTCTTATATTAACCCTTTAACAGTTTATCCTGTGACTGTCACGGGTAAAACATTATTCAAGAAGAAAAAATATTATTACATAATTTTTATACACCTTCTTGATCAAGCCATATGGAATGCATATATATGTGGATTTGGTATTATGGTATGAATGATGGCGTGGATGTCGATGCGAATGTGACAATAGTGCGAATGAGGAGTGAAGATGAAAACAAGCGAGTGTGGAATGAGAGAGAAGCGTGAGGCGAGTGAAGAAGGGAAAAAATGGAACGAGAGTAAAGCGAGTGTGAAGTGTGTGTGAGGAAAAATTAAACAGTTCATTGTAGTTATTTATATAAAAAAATAAATAAATAAAACCCACAATATACTCTATAAAAAGGAAGCCAGAACAATGACACATTTACAGTTTCAGCTTGAACTAATAGATAAGCTAATAGCAAAATACCATAGGGAAACACCATGCCCTAGGGTGTAGACCTTCCTCTACTCAGACACCGCTTCGATTGACAAAAAGGTATTTTATAGAGATTATTTCGCCAACTGCTAATAAGGCCAAAATCGTATAGACTTTGTATAGTGTGCTGCTCAAAATTTGGTTTGTGGAAAAAAAGTAAGGAAGGAAACAAGATACTACTGTCCGGATTGCGATGTCGACTTATGTATCCCATATTTTACTTTTATTCACATCTTGAATTAGTCGGTATAATAATTATAATTATAATTATTGTTCATGATCGCGAAACTGTAGGTTATGTTCATGCAGAAACAAATATAATTCGATATACATGAAATCAGGTTTGGATAAAAATAAACGTCACGAAAAATGACATTACTTTCCGGCACCATTAATATATTGGTTGGATAAAGATGTAGAGAAAAATTAAACAGTTTAATTGGGAATTAATACTATATTTCCTGTCATATTTTCTTGACTTGACATCATTGGATTTCTATCTACGGTAGAACCCTGAAAAGTGTGATTAAACCCCTTGCCTAATAACGAATTTCACTCGTTATGTAGATTATATATAAATTTTCATTCATATGTTCTCTATAAACCTTCATATTAAAAACGAACTAATTACATCATATTGTGTCCTTTTTTAAATCGTTCAACTTTTGTCTGAAAGATTTTTCATAAAAATTGTTGCTTATGCAGTACACATATCTCCCGATTTACATATGTACATAGTGTTTATATACTGTGTCTGTGTGAAAGATATCAGGACAAGAATATACGAACAAGGAGAAAATCAATTGAGAATTTGTCGAAGATGAAATCTGAAATAAAATCCGGAATGTTTAGTCGTAGATGTAAGAAAAGGGTGGATATTTCGCATGTAGTGATGATGAAGCGTGTCATATCTCCCATGGGAATTATTAATGCGACGTGGTTTCGCCATAGCGAACTCCGACAAACAATTTATAAGCGTATGTAATCATTATTTAGCCCCAACTTCTGCTTAATATCTTGAAGGATTATTAGAGTATCGTATTATAGTGTACAATTCTATTTTCTCGATATCCATGTATCACGCTTCGTTTATATTTGATGAGTTGTGATTTAAAGAAATGATCAAACGTGTACATTCATATGTCTAATTTTATTTTATTAGAATACACATACACGTTTGTACGTCGAATGATAAAATGTACATAGTTATAAAAGGAAAAGTAAGTTCAGAAATAAAATTATTTTAAATATACGAAATAAAAATCTTTTCTTATTGAAAAACAGCGGGAATTAAGTTTAAAATTCAATACAATTCTCTCGATCGATATTAAAAAGGTTATTAATATTAATCATAGCTTGTTACAAATTACTGTCTCTGTTAACACTTTGTCGTTAGCGTGATTTTGTTCAACCAGCATTTTTCGGCCATTACATATTTGTAATTTTATTCGCACAAGCAGATGAACAAACGACAATTGATTTCCATGTAAATAATAAGTGATAAAATGCAAGTTGAAAAATCAAAAATGATCAGGAACACATTTACCGCATCTTTCTTTTTTTAATTCGTTTCAAATTTGTGAAAAATACTGGCGACAAGATTCTCTGATTTTCACGTAAATAATAAGTGATAAAATGCAAATTTAAAAATCAAGGATGGTCAAGAACGCTCTTATTCTATCTGTTTTCTTTTATTTGTTCGATTTTTTGTCTTCAAGCATGTTGTTTAGTCTACATAAGGTTGCAAACTTGTACAAAATACTGGCTAGTATTTTTCTGTAAGTTTCTGCACAATAGGAATGGCCGTCGAAGTGTTAAATACAATTCTGAAAGAAAGTGAAGTCTCTTATGAAAAAGAAAAGTGTCAGTTTATATTTCAACTCTATTTCTACATATAGAATTATCTTCCACCTCCTTGTACCACTTGTTTCAGCTCACCCTGTACAATTTATCAATTTCAACAATCAATAATAATTGTTCGAACACAGTATCGTTCATTTTTACCGTAACGCAGAGTGGTGTTCGCTGTCCTCGGTCGCTAATCGACAAGAAAAATGACAAAAGTGTAATATTTAAAACGAAACCGTGGTTTCTTTCCGTTGTCAGCTAATGTACATATGTACATACATACAGTCCCGTCCATAAGTCACCGGACACTTACTAAAATTAGAATGCGGACTCCGAAATTCTACTTTTTACCGTAATTTCTCAAACAGTACATTCTTCTTTTGTAACAGTAACCAAAGAACTGAATATTTTTAAATAAATAATTCTTTTCTAGAAGTATTTATTGGGATCATAGGAACTGTCGAACTAAAAATGAAGAAGATTGAACGATGCAATTTCTCAGCACCATGTTAGTCTCTGTTTAGTAAAAAACCCTTCTTAAATTGTTTATAAACACTTAATTTAACTACAGATATGTTCTTTAATTAATTTTGAATTGTCGTAGTAAACCAAATGTGTATACAGAATAACATCATATAGAATTCGAGCTGTATTTAATAAATACTTCTTTTTCTTAACATTTATTCATGTTACACATGAGCGTTTTTAACTTCGCATTCGGATATAACCGTAAAATAGATAAAGATAACAAAATATATAATAAATTTGCAATAGCAAATTGTATTTGCATGCTCATTTTGCTCAAAAAGCACAAGTGTCCGATGATTTATGGACGGGGGTGTACGTGGCACTCATATTGTTTTATTTTCCGCCAGCCTATTAGAATTCGATGCCTCTTTTGTGCGTTGTCTCGTTTTTTTTTTCTTTTTTATAATTCTCGAACGATTAAGCGCAATTATCAGTCAAGGTTTCATTTTTATCGAAACGCCATAAAACGTAGTGTAGAAGCACGTTGGGAATGTTTGCTGATGTGTGCACGTTAGTGTTGTGACTGGCGCGATTCGTAGCAAGCTTAGAAAGAGAAAAAGAAGAAAAATAGAAAAAGAGAACATTGCAAGTGTGCGATGCACACACTCCAGGGTTACATTACGCAATAGACTGAGACATATTTTATCTAAGCGTTAATTACGCGTCGTCTAGAGCTTCGTATGACGAACGAGTTTCGCTAGTTGTCGAGAATTTAGACCGGGAATTTTCCGATGTGTCGATTATGAATTACAATAACGCGCTTCGTTTTCGGATAACAGTTTCGTATCGATGATCGTGAATGATACGAAGAAGTGGAGTAAGAAATATGATTGTTAAATGAAAAATATTATTGAATCTTTTAAACAGAAAATTGTGAAGTTGTTTAAAATTGACATCGATGTCAATTTTATGTCATTAATGGAGAGAAGAGTTATTAATAATAGAATAAAATACAAGTAAGACGTTGGTCAGAGATCATTAATAATATGTGTATATGTGTGTAAACCAAAATACAACACCAATGTACTGAATATTATGAGATTTACCCATTCCTTGACGTCTTTCTTCCATTCCTTGACGTTCTTAGGCTTCGATTTGTGAATATTATGAGATTTACCCACTCTTTGACATCTTTCACTGTTTTTAGGCTTCGATTTGTACTCTGTGACTCTCTCAAAAAAAAAAAAAATACTGCATTTAGATGTCGGTTACTATAGACTATTCATCATGGAGAGAGTATTTCTTGATAATCTCTGGTAATTATTTACAAAAGGAGCCGAAAAGACTACGTTTCGTTTACTTGATACTTGATATCGGCTGCTTACGACGAAGTCAAACACATATTGCATTCATATGTACGCGACTATGCATAGCTAGTTGTATGTAGATAGATCTTGAGTGCAGAGAAAAGGTTCCAGGCAGAGAAACTTAGAAAAAGATATAAATTTGTGATGTTAAGAATGTTACACTAAGTAATGTTAGAAAAGTCCAAAGAAGCGAGTGCTTGAGTGGATCATGTGCAGTCTTTTGCCGCGTTTTCCTCTTTTAAAGATGGTTCTGCCTCAAGGCTAAGAAAGCTCATATTGCCAAGAGAGTTCTCTTGACTAGGATTTTTCAGGAAAGATAGAATTTTACTAGCACTCGCTACGAATAGTCGAAAATATAACTTTCACTCTATTTAATTATCCACATTTATTTCTGAGTCGATCGCTCATTATCGTTATCCTGATTTCTTTACAGTAAACAAGTCAGACGATGAATTTTTCCCAGTAAACAAAGAACAAACATTGAGAAATTGATTAATCAGATAATCTAAGAATTTACATGAAGTTAGATGAACAAAAGGAATAATAATAGATGTACAATTTTTAATTAAATTTTGAAACCTGTCGTTTGACCGGGTTTGGTATGTTTAGTTTTAATTAATATTAAATAAATAGTGTTAACACATAGACGCTTTTTTCTACCTTTAAATTTTGCTGATTTGTACATGTGCACGTATGCAATTGTTATTATAATGTATACATATTTTTAATTTCTGTGAAAATATATGGAAAGAGTGCAAAGTTTCCCTATCTCATATAATACGTAGAGGAATTTTAATTTTTTATAGGTTCAAACAATGCAAAGTTGTCTTTCATCCAGATGAATGCTTTTATTTGTAACATTCAAAAAGTATTGACTTTATTTCTTGGTATATTTTCTACAAAAATGTTGTGTTATTTTATGTTTATCATATATTATTATTATATATTCCGTTTATGTTTTAATAAACATATTGTATAAAGAAATAGGAGTACTATATTTCTGAAAAATTGCAGAATATTTCAAAAAACGTTTTTTAACACATTAAACTGGCTAGATTTTTCGTTTAGGCGACGTTGATTCTCGAAAAATTAGCAATTTCAAATTCAAAAAAATAATTCCTTATCATTCGTTACTTACATTGAGAAAGTTTAAACAAAGATATCGCTTTTTCTTGCAGACGTTATAAAGTTACCACTTACTTCCTAACATTCTTTGCAAAATTTTCCAAACCGAATCGTTGATCGATGAGTCGATCGAAATCATTAACGCGTTGAATTATGTATTTTAAACATTGAGAATCGTTGATAATTATATTCGACACATTTTCGAAGCATCGAAATATCCATCGCTGCATTTCCAACAATCGTGACGTGGAACGATTAAAATTGCATTAATAGTTGTTCTGTGAAACGAGGGCAAAAGCGTTTAGGAGAATGGATAAAAAGAGGTGTCTCAAAGCACACGTACAGCCCTTACGATGTCGGTGCTCGTTAAAAAGGGACACGATCCTCGTGCCGGCCACGTGCTGAACCGGAAGCTTCCTCGGACCGTGACAAACAACACGTTTCTCATCACCAGTTGGTATATCTCCTTCCGGTCATTTTTATCGGATGATTAAATCGTCCCCAAACGATCCCCTTGCGATTTCAAGATTTCTTCTTAGATTAAATTCACTGTTTTTCTTGTTTAATTCGAAATTTATCTGTTTCATCACACTTGTTGTTATTCCCCGTAATATTATTCCGCGTGAAGTGAATATTTTTAATTTATCAGTTTGTACGTTGAATAATGATGAAAATGTATGGAGAATTTTTTGAAACTTGTATTTTATCGAAAAACATTCAAACAGATTGCTACAAAAGTATTCGACCATGCTTTAAAATATAATAGTTCGTTTTTTTAGATTTGGTCAAATAATTTCAGCCTCTTTGAGAAGTTAGAAGGATTATTTTATACAATTGGTTTGAATGGCGACAAAAATAGTGAAAGTTATTTTTACAACTTTTTTATTTGAGCCTGTAGTGAAATCGGTTTATGCAGAAACGAAGAAATATTGAAAGATGCAAGGATCGCTAGATTTATTACAGTTGTAGGTAAAAAGTCGTGAAAAACTACGATTTTCACTATCTTTAACCGTTTGTAGCTCATAACAGCAAATTCTCAGCATGTATATAACTTGTACATATACACAAATATACAAAAAGTATTTCTTTTTGAATTTTCATTACAAGTTCAGATAAAAAAGTTAAAAAAGCGATCTCCATTGTTTTCTTCACGATTCTGAATAATCGTAATTTTTCAATATTTTTTGAACTCGTCATTCAATAAACTACTTCTAAGTCCTCAAAAAACAAACTAATTCAAGTCGTTTAGTTCAATTTTAAAAAAGTTATTCTGTTTTAAATGGTGATCAAATACTTTTGTGCCAGACTGTATGTTAATCAAATCACTGACTAGGACTTACAGCATTGAAATTGAAAATACGAAGAATCGAATGTTTGAAAATTCAAATTGTAAAAGAAAATGATGCTTACAGTTTGTGTAAGTATAACAAATATTGAAAGCAAAGAAAAAGTTTCATTTCTGTGTATTATCGACACTTTCCCATGTTTAAACGATCAATGCGACGAATATTGGACATTTCAGTTTTCTCTCTTTCAATTTTCTTATCCGCTAAAGTGATTGCATATTTTACGATCGTTTTATAGGAAATCGCTAAGTATGGAAACGTCAAGATGAGCAACTATTGCTTTCATTTCACTTAGCGTTTTTTTTAGCAAATTATAGTTGAGTAAATTATTAAAGGGTAAAAATGAAGGTTCACGTTCAATGCATCAGTGAATTAGGCATTGCTGGAGAAAATAATCCATACATCGTTATGATTAATCTTTGAACTGTTTTATGAGTCAAATGTTGAACGCATTCAAGGTCAATTCTAAGTAATTAGAGACTATGTATGATAAATGTCGCAGATACTTCCATGGAATCCTACTTTTTAATACATGAATGTGCTGATGTTATAAGGAATCGTAAAGCATATGAAAGAAAGAAAGTCTTACATTATTCTAAAGCTCTTTTTATATACTTGCACCTTTGAACTTCACATATATCATCGTTATAAGAGGAAATATCAATTTAAATGTATAATTATTGATCTCATAATGTTTGAAGAATGCGAGAATTCGATAAATTCTTCAAATTTCTACTCAATCAACATATTTCGATATTTATCATAGAATACGAGAATACAAAGTGGATGATCAAATTATTGTGGTCAATTCGAAATGATGTATCACTTATTTAAAGCTTGAAGAAGAACAAAATTGAAAATATATTTCTTTTTATTATGGAAAGTATTGTTAAGTTTGCAATGGAATGTAGCAAGAATGTTCAAACTTGCACAAATTATTAACAATTTTTCTGATTAAATATACCAATGTTTCGTCACCTTATGGACTAAAAGCCAAATTTACAGCAACAAATGATAGGTTTTATTTTCTATCCATTATCTCGATTGAGAAACACTATGTGTACAGTGGATAATCAAATTATTATTACATTTATTTGAAATTTGAACAAGAATAATATTGAAAATACACTTAAAATGAAACCTTCTTTTTATTATGGAAAGTATTGTTAAGTTTGTAATGGAATGTAGCAAGGATGTTCAAACTTGTACAAATTATTAACAATTTTTTGGACTGAATATACTAATGTTTCATCACTTCACAGACTGAAAGTCAAATTTGCAGCAACAAATGTTTTGCGAGTAGCAATTTTCGATAGGTTTTATTTTCTATCTATTATCTCGATTGAGAAACACTATGTGTACAGTGGATAATCAAATTATTATGAAATTTATTCGAAACTTGAACAAGAATAAAATTGAAAATACATTTAAAATGAAACCTTTTCTTTTATTACTGAAAGTATTGTTTTTAATCAAATATAGCAAAGATTTTGAAACTTCTACAAATTGTTAAAAAAAATTTGAACTACATATACTAATATTTCCTCACTGCACACTTTGCATTTATAATTCCTTGAGCATATCTCTATTTTTTCTGCAATATTCTTTTATTCTTGCGTTATACTGACACAAGTTTCTCAATTAGTGGTTGTTTTCTTCTTCCGATTTTTGATCAATTGGACGCTTTTGATTCAATTGAACTTTTCAATAAACTCCTAATAATTTAAATATTCCTTATAAATTTTCTATTGGATTCATGCTCAGTGAGTTGCCAAGGTGAAACATTCTTTAGCTAGTTTAGCTTTCACAATGTAGTCAAATTTATATATTAACAATTAAAAGCGTTGTATTTTACTATTATTAAAGTTTTAATACCACCAAGATCAAATTATTCAATTTATTCATCTATTCATAATAATTTGGTTACCTATTGTACAATGGTAGGACACGTAAAACTCAGTATCGGTATTCGCAAAAATGATTCGTTTACTAAAATTGATGCTCTAACGAAACACTCGAAAGATATTTCCAACCTTGTCGCTACGATCTAAATTTATGCGGTAAAAATGTTACGAAGCTACGTTTCGCATGATAAACCACACTATACGACACGTACGTGTATTTACATGATTCTCATCTAAAAGTACGCCGATGATCTATCGATACGTACGTTCTGTTCCACTGGAACGCATGTGGTTTTTAACCAATCAAATTTCACGCTAATCTGGCTTCATTATGCTGATCTTTCCTTCTTCCGGCTTACAGGACTACCGATCTGAATTAATCAAACCGTCTTTCCCTCTTTTATGTCTCAACGTTTCGAACAATTTGTCAGTACGTCCGTTATTTTAAACGAGTTTGTTAGTTTTTCTTCTTAGTTTTTAAGCCTTTACAAAATCAATCTTACTTCCTTGATACGCGGAGATGCCGTTTCTCCTTCATCTGTTTATATGAGAAAGGAGATAACGCACCCCTCTTAATGAGGTCATCGGTGCCTCATGTCACAGGCTCTGCGTGCCTAGAAAAGTTAGTCCTTTCGAGCATTTCAAAACGAGAAGATCACTTCCGATGCGTGTAAAATAAAATATCCATATATAGAACATAAAAGAGTGTTTAATAAAAAAACCCATTTCCCAATAGAGTTTGTGCTGAAAGATTAGATCAACGAAAGGGACACTGATAGATTAATTTCTTTAAACTATAAAACTATATTTTGTTGTTTTTTACTTTATGAGAGCTTTCTCGTGTTTTTGATTATCAGAAAACTTTGTTTCTTAATGCATTGTTACGTTACTGACAGATAGTTCGATTTTTGTTATATCAAACGACAAAATTATTAATTTTTGTTCACCAATTATTTTTATCTTCATTTGTACTTTATTGAAATTTTCATCTATTGAATGTTGTTTCTTGGAATAATATTAATATTAACCCTTTGCACTCGAAGTTTTTTTTCATTCATATTACCAGCAACTCGAAGCAATTTTAGTGAAAAGATCATATTTACATGTAAGTTAATGATATACGCGTTAAAAGAAATGTCATCGTTGTATGTTATTATTTTTTTAATTGTCTATGAATACAAATGTTATGAAATAAATAAAAAAAATAGTCGAAATATCCTATAAATAGTTTTTACGATTTGTTTTTGTCCTTATGTTAAGAACTGAAAATTATTTGCATTGTCTCCGTAGCGGAGCCCTCGAGTTTGAAGACAAATTTTAAATGGCTCCGCTCCGGAGCCCTCGAGTGCAAAGGGCTAATATTACAGAAATCAAGAATAATGTTTTGTTTTAACACATTCTATCTCGCATCGTTTATTTTTCCTTCGCTGTAAATGAATTTTCTTTATCATACCATGTCATTAGTTTAATAATTGTAAAAGAGTAAAAAAAGAACAAAATGAAAAAACTTATTAGAATAGAGGATTAATTTTTATAATAAAAGATCTTTTTGTATGAAGTATTTTCTTGTTTTAGATTTTAAACATCAATTACTTGATTTTTATATGAATTTAAAACCAAAAATAAAAGAGTGTTCAGGCCATACGAAAAATTCGTTCGAAATGATCTGGAAGAGCATGAGTTCAACAATATTATTTGATACTGTACTATACTTTCAATTAGATCAACGAATGGTGAGCGATTTGCTTTACTCGAAGCGTTTATTAAAAAACGTTTAGCTCAAAACGAGGTTTATAAAAATCTAACCAAAAATCAAACACAACTGTCAATTACGTATTTCATTACCTAATCTCATCGATCTGAAATTCTCACTAATTGCTTTTCTTATCTATTTTATAGCACAAACATCTTCCTCATATTTTCTGGTATATAAACTGTATCGTTACAAGAAAAGGAAAAGAATAATTTAATATTTAACTTATTTTATTTTTATTTCAACTTGAAATAAATGAATTTAATTAAATAACCGACTAAATTATGCTCATTTTAGTATTTTCTTCCGATTTACACAGATTCTTATACAAAAAACGATGATTTTGATTTACGCGGTATCAAAAGATACCTAACCTAACCTAACCTAACTCAAAAATATGAATTTGTATAAAAATTCTAATAGTCTAATAATCTATTGTAACAGGCGAAAATTACGTATTTTGTTTTTTAAAAAAACAATAAAACTTTAAACACTTTTATTCACTTCACTTGTACAATGTTAACTATTATGAATACACAATGGTATGGTCCACAATGATCTATAATTCACAATGATCGCTCCTGCTTGTCGCGTGCTTCTTTTATACTCTGACTTATCGCTTATTTCGTCTTGGATACTGTGTATCCTTTCTTATCTTGTTTAGTCTAGATCCGAATTGTGTTTCACCTTGAGGCAGGTCTATTAGAATATCCTTATTTTATACCAGAGCACGCAATGCAACGTGTACGCCATATCGGAACAACTGGTTGAGTGAGAAACAAAAGACTGAGCGATTCGTTGATCGATTCACAATCCGGAACGCTAGACGGAAGCTCAGCAACGCACATACCATAATTTCAATTTAAACATCCAACAAGGTCACACTGTCTAATTTTATCGAATCAAAAACGAGAGAGAGAGAGAGAGAGAGAGAGAGAGAGAAAAATGGTAAAAATATTGTTAGAAAAGTTCAAAAAGCGAAGGTTGAGTGGGCCATATGCAGTCTTCTGCTTAAAGATACATAGTTCTGCCTCAAAGCTAAGAAAGACCATATTGTCAAGGGGATCCTCTTGATTAGGATTTTCAGGAAGAACAGAATTGTATATCAGCACTCGCGAAGTACAGTTCAAAAATACAAGCTTTCACTCTGTTTTAACCGCTCACCACTGTTATCCTGATTTTTCCTTACAATATCGAAATTCTGTCGTATTAATTTGCTTTTCGGTAATTGCTACCTCATTACTAGAAATAACGTTCAGCTCCTACCGTAATATGTTTCTAGCAATAAACTATACGATCTATGCGTGATTCACAGGTATATGACACTGGGGAAGTGTCGCGATAAGTTCGTGTATAGATGCACGCGTGTACACAGCCGTGTATGAGACATGGGAGCGACGAATATATGTATGTTTTGCACCAGGCTGAGGATGCGTTCTATTACACGTGCATATATAGTGCGCATTAACATGCACGCGTAGCGTCGATCAAAAAGGCGCGGTCTACAGGACTGACCACAACACCGGCTTTTTCCGATATAGCTCGTCACAATGAGCGAGCATACATGCCAACCATTTGACGCGATAAGCCTCATTTTGTTTTTACCGACGACAGCTGTATCGCTTCTTCAACACACTCGATTCGTCTATTCTTCTTTATTTTTATTGATACAAGAATCATGGTTTTCTTTTTTTATTGGGAAATATACCATAACCTTCAGTAGTTACTATATTACCATAGTTATGGTCGCTAATAAATTAGATTATGGGATTATATGGGATTTTGTATGAAAGGAGGATCTTGACATTAGATTTACAGAGTTTTCTTGAGTGAACGAGAAATCGATTTATCAGAAACAACTTAATTGTATATTGTTTACTTACTTAAAAATTTACGTATATTTTTGTATCGTTTCATTGAGAAAAGTGAGGAAAAAATAATAACGATTGTTTTCGTAATTTTGCTTGTGAAATTGTCTTGTAAATTTAGTTTTAAATTTTTATCCCTTCAGCCAGTTAAAATTTTAATAAGGTGTCATTCTATAAGTCCTAGGATATACATACACAATTATTTTTAGGAAATGTGACGGGAAAGTTATAAAAAATATAAACGACGTTGATGGTACTCCGAAAGACGAATTGAATCTTCTTTACATCAAATTACCATAACTTTAAAATAAATGCATGAGATAGAAAAATTTGAAGGCTACTTTATAAAGGAAGGTCCATGTTTATATAGTATGCAAAAATATATCGTTCAAATTGTTAATTGATAGCAATAGAAATGCGGCAAATTAAGATAAGGTATTACGATGCAAATTTTCCATAAGATATGTTCGTTAATACATTGTAACTTACTTCTAAGAAAAAATTCAATACAGAGAATATGAACAATTATTACATTACATCCTCTCCTTCTTCCTTGAAAGGCGAATTTAAAGTTCCTCACTTCAAATGATCATAATTTCGAAATTAATACATGAAATGCAAAAGTTCAATGGCTATTTTATAAAGGTGGATCAATTATTTATACAGTGTGGCAAAAAAAAATTGCTTAAATTGTTAATTAACAATACAAATTAACATATTGCCGACCGCGTATATTTTTTGCGAGCAACGATTACAAATTTCAGATTGGAGAATATAAAATTCATACATATGTTTATTACTTTTAACTTTAAGAAAATTTCGCAACAAGTGTGATGGGAAAATTATAAACGACAACTTGAAACTTCTTTACTTCAAATGAGCATAATTTCAAAAGTGAAATACAAAAATTCGAGGGTTATTTTAGAAAGGAAAGTCACTTTTCATACAGAGTTTAAAAATATATTGCTCAACTTGTTAATTGATAACAAGAAAGTGTGACAAATTAAGATAAGGTATTACTTGGATAAGGGAATATGTTAATTTATGTTATGAATTAACAAATTTAAGCAATATATTTTTACAGACTGTATAAATATTGACTTACCTTTATAAAATAGCCATTGAACTTTTGCATTTCAAGCATTAATTTCGAAGATATGGTCATTTGAAGTGAAGAACTTTAAATTCGCCTTTCAAGGAGGAAGAAGAGGATGTAATGTAACAATTTTTCATATTCGTTGCATCTCATTTTGTGTTAGAAGTAAATTACAGTACAATAACGAACATATTTTCTGGAATATTTGTATCGTAATATCTTATATTACTTTGTCGCGTTTTATTGCTATTAATTAACAATTTCAGCTATATATTTTTCCACACTGTATAAACACTGACTCTCT
This sequence comes from Anthophora plumipes, assembly GCA_951804975.1. Lineage (NCBI taxonomy): Eukaryota > Metazoa > Arthropoda > Insecta > Hymenoptera > Apidae > Anthophora > Anthophora plumipes. Next base: position 10,918,603 of record OX638123.1, on the reverse strand, counting down.
TTTATAAAATAGTCTTCGAATTTTTTCGTTTCGTGCATTCTTTTTAAAGTTATGGTCATTTGAAACGTGGAACCTTCAATTTATCTACAATTTTATAACTTTTATTCATATTTTATTTCTATTTCTATTTTATAATTTTATTTATCTACAATTTTCATAACTTTCCCATCACATTTGCTATAAATGATTGTGATACTTTAGAACTTATACAACGATGCTTTGCTAAAATTTAAGGTGTCTAAAATTGGTCACTTTTTTAACATCTTCCTTTAACGCTGCAAAATGACATAGAAAGCACTTAAAAATATGTAAAATATTCAAAAATGGTATTTATAATAACCAGTAAGTGAAATCATTTTGCATAAAAACAACATATTCACACGAGCTTAAATTATACATAAAAACGAAGAGGAAAAGAAACCATCGTTCCATAACAACGAATATTACTTTTAAGTGAAAAGTACGATTAAAAATATTGAAAAATGGAACGTTTTGTTTCAACGTAAAAAGTATGGTACCAAAGTCAGTATCCCTTAGAAAAGAAGAAAGTACAATTTTCTTAAAAGTGTTATAAATTATAAAAGACAGAAACAACGTGAACTTGAAAGGTATCGTTTGAAACTAACAAGAGGAACTTGGAAATTGTTTGCCACGAAGTGAAAGCTACATTGTTTTGCGAATTTCACGAAGTGACAAGGGGCAAGAAAGTTGAAAACTCTGGTAACATCTCTACACGAGTGTTCCGCGAGCAGACGAAAGACAAGAAAGTTATAAGTTCTAGTTGCGATAATATCTTCAACGCTTTGCAACGTATGTTAGCAGCTCTCGACGATCGTAACGATGAACGGTTGAATAATAGAGTGAACGAACACATTAGAAACGAGACGACTTGCGTGAATAATTGAAAAACAAGCGTCGAACTTTCTTCGACCGCGAAACTAGTTGCGCTTTCGGTGATATCAGCATCGAACCAAGTTTCACTCGAGTTTTTCTCTGAATATTTCGTGCCCGCGTGTGTTTCGTGTTCGTTGACGATATATATCATTGTCCTATCGATTTTCAGCAACGTTGTTTGAACAATTTTATACGTTAATTTATATTTCGAATGTTTCAGTATTATCATATGAAATCTGAGAAATATTATCGTAATGTTGTTGTTTCTTGGATCAATATCACTCGTAATGGAAATTACATTTATATAAATTCTACATTACCATTAATAATTCGTTACGTTCTGAAGATATCGCAAAATTTACTCTGTATTCCCATTAATTGAAAGGTTTGCCGCCGATTTACGGTTGCAGAATAAAAATTTATGCAAAATATTTCAAATAACAAGGTTTCAATCTTAATCATACAATTGTTGGATAACTAGAGTACCCATATAAGTCAAGCTGTAATTGGATGATCATGAAGGATATTTTTATAACCAAATTATACAAAATACAAAATTACAACACAGATGACATGACTTTCACATTGAATTATAATTTCGAGTAATTGCTTCACTCAAATTATTTAAAACACCATTTGATATACCATAGAAAGACAAAATCGAGACTTACGGGGAAAGTATGAAAGTAAAATTATCTCTGTGTATCTGATATATCGAAATCGAACGCTTCGAGTACTCGAGTACTCTAATTATCCAACAAGCGTAAGTATTATATTTCTGTAGAACTTAATCCTTCGCAACTCGAAGCATTTGTGCAAAAGTTGCATTTTTTTAGATTCTTCTTATCATAATAAAAATTGCAAGATAAATAAATATATAAATTAATAAGCATGTATCATTTTTTCGTTTCAAAGTAAAACTTTTCGTTGTCGAAAATCTCATTGTTACTATTGCAACACAAAATATCAAGTGGCAGGAAAAATTTTTGCAGACGTTGTAGTATAATCTTCTTCAAAATGTACTTATGTTGTATGTTAAAATAAATGTTAAACAATCTCCCGTATCAATGGACGCAACAGAATTCGTAGATGCGAACGTTTACCGAATAAATTCTAAATTATGCAACTTTTTTCTTTTTCTTCGTATGTTGAATCTACCTTTGTTGTATTTCTCACATACAATGAAGTACCTTGTATATGATATCACGTGATACGTTATCACAGAAAAGATTGATCACGAAATATTGTTTCCTACGAGCTTCGATTTTGAATGTTATAAAATAGTTCGATCTTTTAAATAGTATTGAGACTCACCGGTATGAATATACGTGTGTTTCTTCATGTCTGACTTCTGATGAAACCTCTTGCCGCAATATTGACAGGGATATGGTCTCGTATCAGAGTGGATTAGAAGGTGAGTGCTGAGAGTGCTCGAACGTTTGAAAGCTTTTCCGCATTGTTTGCACTGTAACAGAGTAAAAGAGCATTCTATAATACAGAACACACGACGAATGACTTTTATCACAAAGATTTCTGTATTGTATTTAAGATCTTTGTGTCTTGTTTATACTACTGCTTCTTTATACTGTATTTTGTAACTGTGAAACTTTACCGTGATCAATTAGTAAATGTAACCTGTCTTGTGTACCATAACTGATCAGTGGTTGTAAAATGATTTTTCATCATCGATTTATCCTCGTTTGTAATGTTATTTTCTTAGAAAACTGTTATTATCTGGTTTGATAGGAAAGTCAACGAAGTCAACGTTGACAAATTGATAAATTTGCAAAATTTTATATTTAGAATAATTACAATTGTTACTAATGAAGTGCATATCTTACTGTGGATGAAGAATTGTTTTGATCATTCGAAATTAGGAGTAGATTTATACAATATATACGAAAAAACCTAGATAAGTTTAGCAACAAAAAAATCCAGAAACTATCTGAACACTCAAAATAAAAATTACGAGTAGTATTTATTAATTTATTGTTTAATTTAATCTAATTTTTTGATAATAAATGTTGCGTTCTATGTTTACTTTCTTTTGCTACTATTATTATGGGTCAAATGAAATTCATCAACTACTACTATTATGGGACAGTAGGAGTATAAGTTTATTTATACATAATGGTGCACACACCACGACACAGGAAGAACTAGTAAAACAAAGTCGTCGATCGCATGGCGATTGGTAAACTCAAATTGCAGTGATATCATCTGATATAAAGAATAGTAATCCCTTATCTCTCTAATAAAATGAAAATCCTCCTCAAAATTGGGCGTAAGGAACATGTTTAGAGTGACAGAAGAAGTTTATAAACTGACGAATTTTTTTAATTTTCCAGCGTGAAATTTCTCTAGGAAATTGGGAAATATGAGGATTTGATAAAAAGCATTAGAGTGACACAGAAGAAATTCGTAAATTGACGAATGTTTTTAATTTTCCAGCGTGAAATTTCTATAAGAAAATGTGAAATATGAGGATTTGATAAAAAGCATGTTTAGAGTGACAGAAGAAGTTTATAAACTGACGAATTTTTTTAATTTTCCAGCGTGAAATTTCTATAGGAAAGTGTGAAATATGAGGATTTGATAAAAAGCATGTTTAGAGTGACAGAAGAAATTCGTAAACTGACGAATGTTTTTAATTTTCCAGCGTGAAATTTCTCTAGGAAAGTGTGAAATATGAGGATTTGATAAAAAGCATGTTTAGAGTGACAGAAGAAGTTCGTAAACTGACGAATTTTTCGATTTTCCAGCGTGAAATTTCTATAGGAAAGTGGGAAATATGAGGATTTGATAAAAAGCATTAGAGTGACACAGAAGAAATTCGTAAATTGACGAATGTTTTTAATTTTCCAGCGTGAAATTTCTATAAGAAAATGTGAAATATGAGGATTTGATAAAAAGCATGTTTAGAGTGACAGAAGAAGTTTATAAACTGACGAATTTTTTTAATTTTCCAGCGTGAAATTTCTATAGGAAAGTGTGAAATATGAGGATTTGATAAAAAGCATGTTTAGAGTGACAGAAGAAATTCGTAAACTGACGAATGTTTTTAATTTTCCAGCGTGAAATTTCTCTAGGAAAGTGTGAAATATGAGGATTTGATAAAAAGCATGTTTAGAGTGACAGAAGAAGTTTATAAACTGACGAATTTTTTGACTTTCCAGCGTGAAATTTGTATAGGAAAGTGTGAAATATGAGGATTTGATAAAAAGCATTAGAGTGACACAGAAGAAATTCGTAAATTGACGAATGTTTTTAATTTTCCAGCGTGAAATTTCTATAAGAAAATGTGAAATATGAGGATTTGATAAAAAGCATGTTTAGAGTGACAGAAGAAGTTTATAAACTGACGAATTTTTTTAATTTTCCAGCGTGAAATTTCTATAGGAAAGTGTGAAATATGAGGATTTGATAAAAAGCATGTTTAGAGTGACAGAAGAAGTTTATAAACAGACGAATTTTTCGACTTTCCAGCGTGAAATTTCTATAGGAAAGTGTGAAATATGAGGATTTGATAAAAAGCATGTTTAGAGTGACAGAAGAAGTTCGTAAACTGACGAATTTTTCGATTTTCCAGCGTGAAATTTCTATAGGAAAGTGGGAAATATGAGGATTTGATAAAAAGCATTAGAGTGACACAGAAGAAATTCGTAAATTGACGAATGTTTTTAATTTTCCAGCGTGAAATTTCTATAAGAAAATGTGAAATATGAGGATTTGATAAAAAGCATGTTTAGAGTGACAGAAGAAGTTTATAAACTGACGAATTTTTTTAATTTTCCAGCGTGAAATTTCTATAGGAAAGTGTGAAATATGAGGATTTGATAAAAAGCATGTTTAGAGTGACAGAAGAAGTTTATAAACTGACGAATTTTTCGACTTTCCAGCGTGAAATTTCTCTAGGAAAGTGTGAAATATGAGGATTTGATAAAAAGCATGTTTAGAGTGACAGAAGAAATTCGTAAACTGACGAATGTTTTTAATTTTCCAGCGTGAAATTTCTCTAGGAAAGTGTGAAATATGAGGATTTGATAAAACACCACGACTATCGATGTATCGACAGCACGGCTATCGAAATCGGTATATGGAAGAGATGTTAAAAGGAAGAAGAGTGACGACGTTGCGCCAGTAGGCACACCTGTGTTCACGGAGCCTCGGTTTTTCTCTTCGAGCTTATTGTCACTTGGGCGCCAGGCCTGACAATGCTGCCCGACCTAGGCGTGTCTCTTTTCACGATACACGCATAGGTACATGCGTGGAATCGCATACGAACTCGCGGAATATTATTACGAGTGTGCAACGGTACAAGTGGACACGAGTTGCGACTACGCATGATTCACATCCCTCGTCGATCAATAATAAAGAACGATATTACGGTGATATTAATTCGTCACGATGTGTCCGTGACCGAAGAATCCTTTTGACACATTTTCATATCATTCGCAGGGAAAATATTGAACTAGAGGAATTTTCAAAATCTTCCACAAAATTTTGTTACAATCGAAACCATTCACGATTTTTCGATTGTTCAACGATAATCTTTACTTGTATCGTTTTAATGTGTTTTTTAATTATCTTCTGATAATTTCTTGAGAGATGAATACACGAGTAATTGTACACTATAGGTATAGTTACTGTTTTTTCAGAATTATTGAGAATTTTTCAAGAAATTTTGTAATTATTTATTCCTCGTTTCTCCAGAGAGATATTTTATCTACCTGAAGACTATTAATTAGCCTTTTGCTTCCACTATTTACCATTTCGGGGTACAGTGGACTCCCGTATAACGCGTTCCCGTAAAAAACAAATTCGTATAACGCGATGAAAAAATTGCGATTAGTACTCATATAGCGCGATAAACAATCTCGTATAACGAATAAGATAAATTTAACATTTTCACATAGTTTCTAATTTTTTAAGCTGACGAAGCAGCGATTTATAAAAAAGAAATAGTAATAAATACACATTTGAAGATATAATAGAAAAATAATTTTATTCAACTTTTAATAAAAATATAAATACATGTATGCACCTCAGTATTTAACATTTATTCACTATCAGAAGTATTAACAAATAAGTTCCAACGACGCCGTCTTGTTAATATTGGTTTTAAACATTCATCGCTTAAATTGTCCATAGTTTCGTCTTGATTGTTATCGTTGATTAAAAACAGTTTCTTAATTCTCCAGATCATTTTTAGATTGAAAATATTGGAATAGACAATCACTCAATTTTATTAGAATATAATATTATTTAGAAAAATAATGAGTAAATAAAATTATAAATCTGATCACAAATTGAAATAAATAAAAACTTATACGTGCATCAAAGGAATAAGTTTATAGGATTTAACCCTTAACTAGTATAATGGGGTCATGAGGGACCCCATAGACGTAAAGTTCATTACAAACGTATTCGTCGTCTAATTTACAAAATTCTACTTCAATTTTATAATAAAAATTTAATTTTCTATTGCTCGATTATTTTATAGACTATATAAGAACAAAATATTCATGCAGGTTTATTTACAATCAGATTAACACATTTCTCTGCACTTTTTATATGGGGTCTGTTATGACCTCGATATACTAGTTACGTTTGCAAAAAATATTATACCAGTTAAATATTATAACCCATTTGCATCAGAGTCGTTCAACAGCCAATCGGTCCGTATCATCAACCAGTATTTTACCTTCAGTTTTGCTTATAAATGACGTATAGTAATAAATTAAAGAGAAAAATCTGGTTGCTGATAATGCACTAAAAGCTCCGAATTTTATTATGTATTATTCACGAGAAGTTCGCAGACTTTTTGAGGTTTGGCGATAAATGACGATAAATAATCGGTCGCTAGCGGATTATTCCGCGATCAGTGATCAATGACAATCTCCGCGTGCAGATTATTCCGTTTTAGGATGCAGGTGTATTAAGGGTTAATTCACGATGGGATTTTACGAGAACAGTGGAATTGTGGCTGTTGACATTGAAATAGTTGCCAATATTCAGCTATTTATAGTTGCTATATTACACGAAACGATAAATTCTAGAAAACAATAAATGTAAAAGAAATTTAGAGGGCATGATACAGGATGATCTACCTAAATGTAGCCACCTAAATATCTCCTTTATTTGTGATGACATAATAGATATTTTTAATGCAATGTAAATGGTATCACAAGAGACGAAAATTCACTAAATTATCGATACTCCCAGATTAAAAAATTTAGTTTCGAGAAAAACGCGTTTAAAGTTATGCAACAAATTATCTATGATATAACATTAAAATTCTATGACTTCACTATTAATTTGAAACCTATTTTAATATCTTTTCAATCATTCTTTCTTGCTCAGGTTTCATGAGGGTGTGTGATGACAGCAATTATGTTTTCTGGTAATGCATTTCTGTGATTATAAATGTTTAAATTATGTGTCAGCCTTAACCATTATTTATTATATAATTAAAGCTTCTATGACTTCTTCATTTTTACAAATTTTATTTTAATATTTTGAGAGTTCCTTCTAAAAATTGCAAATATTTTATGGAAGACGTTCTAAATATTGCAAATATTAAACAAATCTGTATTTATGCGAATAATGTACTTTAATATTTTAAGAATTCATTCATTAAAACAGTTTGAAAAAAGAATTTCAATTGTTTCCCTTCTTTAAGAAATTACTCGGCTTTAGAGGGTGGATTATTTCAGTCAACTTCATAATTTCTGCCTTAGGCGACACAAAATGTTGAAACATCGATGGTTTGTATACATCTTCATCCTTTTTTCGGCTATTTAAAACACTGATAAAGACTTCAAGTGTTTACAACATTCAAAGTTACAAGCCGCGACTTTTCTACTGTCCAGAAAATATTAAACAAAGCGTTTATCCTTTTCTCACGAGTGTTACTATCCTCTATAAAACAAATTCAAAACATTGACAGTTGGTTAATGTCAAAAATATGTTTCTTCTATCACGTTGATATACGTATTTCGTATCAATAAAGAACAGACGAATAAACAATTTCGAATTTTTCAATTCGTCACAGTGGTTTCCCCCGTTAGAATACTTCGATTATTCCACAAATGAACGAAATTTTTCTCCACGAGGATCCTACGATCGTATCAAAAGGACGATCTGCATCTATATACACAACGAACGGAAATACGTCGATAAATAGTCGCATGGTATCGTGTCCCTCGCATGAATACATCGATTCATGTCTCTGAGGGCCGTGAAAGGGTGTAAAAATGATGTGTCGAGCGTGTGGTTTCCGTGTTCGCGACGCTTAGCTCACCTCCGGTTCGTTTCCGACATGTTGGAAAGAAAACGATACCGTTTGGGAAAAATTTTTTGACACACACGTCCCAGTTTCAGAAGACGGCACGGTTAAGGGAGGGTGGAGAGATGGTGAGCCTGTAGTTTTTTTCTTTTCCTTTTTTCTTTTTCTTTTTCACTCAGAATCAGGATTGTATGACGCGTGTGTGTCCCAGATATCCTAATATGTCCGTTGGCTGTTACGTGTCGCGCGTAAAACTGCGGTCGAACGAGTTTCTACTTCCATTCAATCAGCCGTAATTGCACCGTCGTCTTTTGTCGAGTTCCGACGTTCGTCAAATACTTGACCCGCTTCTTCGACGCGTCACGATACACTTTAGGGCACTTGCACCACCGATGTGCTCTGATCGCGTGACTTCCATGGATTTCACTTCTCGGGTATGCAAATACAACGAGCGGAGGGAACAAGTGCGCCATAAGGATGTGTGAAATGGATTCGACGGGAACCAGAGGTGCTATTGTTCGACCGATTTCCGGTTTGGTAGGATTTTTAACCCCTTTTAGCGGCGACCGAAGAAGGTAAACCTGAACAAAGTACCGCAAACTAAAATGACGCATCGTTTGGTAAGGTTTGAGAAGAACATTTGTTACATTCATGTTTGAAATGATAAAAGTGCTTGATAACAACACGATGAAATTTTAGAACAACCCTTAGAAATAGTAGAAATATTGTAATTATAAATCTACGTTCGAATAAATTTATTTAAATATTTTTATAATCATTTTCAATTTTGATAGAAATCTGTATTTTTTCAGAAACATAATTTTCTTTAGATCCTTTATAATAATAATAAATTGAATATTTTGCAGGTAATAAATTTACTAGAAAAAGAGTTCACTTCTTTTAATTCAAGATATTGTAAATTATTAAAGATGGAGTGATCCATGAATCTGCTAGAATTTAGCAAAAAGGGAAGAAACAAGTTTAACCCTTTACACTACGAGTATTTTTTTTTATATGATCGATTATTAATTTTAATACACTTTTGCAAAGAAACTTTTGAAAACGAAAAGTTCTAGTTTGTAACGAAATAGTTATACATGCTTATGATTTTATATATTTTTATTTATTTCAGCAATTTATTTTGTTTTTATAAAAACAAGACTTGTATGAAATAATGGTTCATGTTACACATGCCGCCATAATGGCGCCTGTCGAGTGCAAAGGGTGAACATTGAACTAATCCATATTTCTATTTTTTTAGAAAATATATTAAAGCAATTTAATCGTTCAATATCGAGACATTTGGTAAAGAAAGATTGTTCAAAGCCAAAAAAAAAAAAAGAAAAACAGAGTAACAAAACTAGTCAAGCTAGGAAACGACAGTGTGTTTCTGGTTGATCGCGATTTCTTTTACGAGCTCGAGGCTGTTGAACTATCGGCAGGTTGGAACAAGTGTTTACAAAGCTTTGTGTTATGGAGATTTTCTGGAATGATATCGACAGTCTTCTCCGAAAACCTGTTTGACAGTTCGACACAGTTATACCAGGTGGTCGGACATTTCTTTTCTTTGATTATCAATTCCTTTAACTCTTTGCGGCACAGGATTTCAGGTAATAAAATAGACTCATGTTGCACAGAAATTTTATTACCAACTGCTTTACGTAAATAAGACGAAATAGAAACATATACGCATGCAGTTATTGCAATATGTCGAGATGGGACTAAAAATGTCCCACCATGCATTACGATGCATCAAAAAGGTGGGACACTTTTAATCCCACCGTGCCCCAAAGAGTTAAAAGGCAAATTCTCACATTATCTCGGTATATATGTGTGAATATGAAAAATATTGCTTCCTGATATGATATCTATAATCATTCTTTGTTTAACCAGTTAAGTGTGTTGGACGATTATATCCGTCATGGAGATGTGGCAGAATTTTGTGTCATGACGGCTATATCCGTCATTGCGTAAAATTATTTTATTTATTATTAATTTATGATTGCTTAAAAGTAGAATAATTTATTTATTGAGAAATTATTTATCCTTAATTGGATTAGTTTAATGATAATTAAATAAATATCAAATCAATAAACTTTTATTGTTATTTAAATCATTAGGGAAGATAAGTTAACTGGTCATTGTATCACAAATACATAGAGTAGAATAATTTATTTATTGCGAAATTATTTATCCTTAATTGGATTAGTTTAATGATAATTAATTATATTGTTACATTTGTATTGAGGATATACAACTCTGGAAGCCTAAAAAATCGGGTGAATCTCACATTTTCTTTCGCCTATAAATATCTAGTAAAAAACCTAGATTTTTGTAAAGATTGTTAAGCAACATTTTAGCTCTATTTTCATATTTTCTTTTTTTATTTTACTGTGTAAAGGTACTTGTAAAAACTCTAAGTTACAGTTGCTTGGTAACTTCTCCTAAACCAGTTAAGTGTGTTTGACGATTATATCCGTCATGGAGATGTGGCAGAATTTTGTGTCATGACGACTATATCCGTCATTGCGTAAAATTTTGTTACAATTTGATATTTAAATTGTAATTTTGGCGAAAACTAAATTATATTCGTAAATTTTGATATGTTTAAAATGTTTAGAGGTCAAGACGAAATGAAACAAGCAAATAAAAATTATAAATAATGTTGGATTCATAACTTCCTGAGAGCTAACTCGTAAGCAGTGTGGTAACACACACTGGTGTGCGCTTTGCAAAAAGATCGCTACAGTTAACTGGTTAAAGTAAAAAAAAAAAGCATTACGAACGCAGTAATATTATTATCGTTTCCAATAATGACAATATTGTTATTCACTTATATACATATAAATGATATATAATTATGGTTGAGGAATAGCGTCGATAATAATTTAAAAAAATATGTAACGAAAGGTAATAAAGCTCTTTGTTATTGTAAAAAGTGCACAAAAATCGTCGAGGATATTAGAAAGTATAGTGAAACTATCTTGTCAATACTCAGGTACAGATTTTTAAATAATATAAGATACTTTATCTTACAATGTAATTCCATTTTTATAAATATACGTTTAAATGTCCCAGAATTTTTTTCGAAAAACTATTTCGTTTAGGATAAATGGGTAAAAAAATGTGTGGGTTCAGGGAACTCTCTCCTGGAATTCGAGGTTTAGGAATTCTATGGCTAAAATTGAAATTCATCAAATTGAATCAGAGCTGAGAATTAATAAACAGTAGCTGATTGAGAAACCTGTATCACTATGGCATTGTAATACAAGAATAAAAGTATATTGTAGATAACAGAGAGATTTTTTTCAAAGAATTATAGATGCAAAGTGTGGAGAGTGGAAATATTAAAATATATCTAGTCTAAAAATTGTTAATAATTTGTATTAAATTTTGAAATCTTTGTTATATTTCAATAAACACATTTTAAGCGTATATTCTATTCTTGTTCAAACTACAAACAAGTGCTAATACACGATTTCGGAGTTAACATCCTGTAAATTTATCAGGAAACAATAGTAGATACAATTAAATGTTTGTATAACGAAACAATCGCTTTTACTCTTATCCTCTCTCTTCTAATTTAATTTTCTTAAACTCTTCCAGGACGTTCAAACGTATATGTACGTTTAGTTCTTTTCCAATATTTGTGATAGAAAAAATATGAAAGTATAGTGAGTATTAGAGCGTTTGGATGAAGGTTCTATACAATTAGTATTGTTTGGGGCTTTCAATGCTGGCGAAATGTTGAAAGACTTATCTTCCTGAACATGGATTACACTCGAAAGCCTCAAACAATACTAATTCTATAAAAACTGGACCATGAAAACACCAAAAATTTCATAAAAATATAGTGAATATAATCTTTTGACAGAAAATTAGTTTAAAATTGCTAACTTTAGAAAAATCATCCTTGAAGAGGTTAAGATTTAGAGAAAAACAGATTTGAACATGCAGACTAACCTGGAAAGTCCTTTCAGACGAGGAGGGTGGTGTCAATGGTGAATGATGGAGTTGTCTGGTGATTACAGGTGTCAAGGATGGACTCCTAGATGGTGGTATTCTGGTTTCCTTCGCTTCTCTCTCGCAAACTGTTCCTGGCGACCAAATTTCACTTTTTCGTCCAACAGTGGACGAAGACACATCGTTGGGTTTCGTGCTCAAGTTCAATGGCGCTTCCTCTTCTGAAACAATCCATTAACAAAGATTTTCTGTTACTCTGATTTGAGAAAAAGTGTTTGAACAAATTCAAGAATTTCTGAAGTTCGTTTGAGATAATTAACAGAAAAATCGACCAATCTTTTGATACACTTCTTTTTCTACAAAAGATCAATTTTATGAATCCAACATGTACCTGTTAGTTCGATAAATGATCACTTTTAAAATTATATTTCTAATTATTCGACAAGAGGAAGTGTATCTGTTCAAAGATAATGTAGAAAATGGTTGCTTCGTAAAGAATACGGAAAATTATTTTAAACGTTGCTAATTGTTAGTAGACTATCGATTTTTGTGCATTTATAGGAAATTTGATATGGAAAAATGTACAAAATTTCTAAATTATAGTTTATAATACTTGATACTATGTTTCTTTTGTAATACTCTGAAAAATATGAATTTGCATCAGTATTTGCAGTCTAATTACGAGTTGTTGGACAATTGAAGGAATTCATCGTCCAACTGATTACTTGCTGATGTGACGAAAAATTGTATCGATAGGAAAAATTAATGTGTAAAATTTTCAATCAATTACTCATGTTGGAGTAGGGTACACCAAAATATTATTATATTCTATTCGATTGTTTCTAGGAACGTAAAATTACACGTTCTTTAATGTATTAACCCTTTGCACTCGAAATGCGACCCTCAGTCGCCATTTGGTTCGACAAAGCAACTCGAATGACAATTAAGGGGAGAAAATAACTGTTATTCCTTTTTTTATCTTCTTCTTCAGATTTTAAACATTTCACATATATACAGTTCGTAATATAGCACTGTGTTTAATTAAAATTATTATTTCACACATCTTACTTAGAAGAATCGAGTCAAATGACCGAATTAGTAACAGTGAGGAAAAGTTCGATTTTAGATTATCTAAAGATCAAATCAATAATTGTATAAATCAGAGATATGAATTAAATACTTGGTTCGAGAAAATGGAAGATTAGAGTAGCGATAAAAAGTGAAACTGAATCTAACTGCAGAAGATAAGAGAAAATACAGATAAATGTTACAGATTCTGAGGAAAAATCAGGAAGAATAAAGTTCAGAAACGATAAGAAACTGCAAAATTGCAAGTAACTGTAAACTGTAACGGAATTATTAGATTTTTCGAATTTTGATCGACGGAACTATAAGTGAAACACGAGTAATTATGTTAAAAAGTAACTAAGAAAAGTTCAACTTCGGCACAAAGGCTTCGAGTTCAAAGGATCAACCTCTTCAGAGATGATTTTTCTAAAATTAGAAAAAGAAAATGATCTAATTTTTTATATAGTGATATTTGAACCTTTTGCACTCCATCGAGATCATCGACATCAGCACGTTTTTGCAATGAGACTTTCGAAAAAGGAGAAGTTTCACTTTGAAACGAAAAAATGATACATGCTTACGAATTTATATACTTTTATATATTTTGCTATTTTACTTTATTTTAATATGTGAAAATAACCATAATTAATAACACAATTAATTATGTTAAAAGGAAACTAAGAAGAATTTAACTTCGACACAAAAGCTTGGAGTTCAAAGGATTAATCATTTATGTACTACAGTAAAAGCCAGGAAAAATTTCAGAAAATAAGATTTACTAAGAGTAATTATTGCAATGAAATATCAAACAAGTCAAAAATTGAACTTTGGCGCCAAAAGCTTCGAGTGCAAAGGATTAAAAGCATAAATGTAACGATTAAGACATAGGAATATTTAGTTCAAGCAAATATTCTTAATATCCTTCCGAGGTCTCTTGTAAAATACTCAAACGATCTCTGAGATCGATTGCTTCTCAAACAATTCGTCATTTCGTAAACTCACTTATTCAAAAGCGTTTCGACACCTACGTTTACCGAAAGCGGGAAATACGTCTCCAATATGAACGACAGAATGGAAAAGAAAAAAGAGAAAATTGTATCCGATAAGCGTGTTAATTTAGTAAATGTAAGGTCACCGAGTGTTTTCTAATTTCTTTCATGAAAATACTAGGTGAACACTTTACATCCATATGTACATAAGCGAGAAACAAATTCTATGTTGTACGACAGACTGCGTAGAAATGGCGTCGCGTAATCGTTTGGTAATTATCGAAATCGAAACGGTGTAGAACACAGAAAAGGATTCGTAATTGGTTTAATAGCAGGTTTCCCCTTTGTTGCCGATAACGATACGCGTAAACACCGATTATGATAACCAAGCGTTTGCCAACTGCCCGTTGAACAGGATCGATATTAGCTACTTACGAGCAAAGTGTCGTCGATCAGTTGGTTCCTTTTTCAAGGCCTCCGTATATGTATATATTTTTACATTCCTTCGTTAGTCGAATAATTTATGTAAAAATACATGTCGAAAAATTTCACGGAAATTAAACCCCAGCCGGAAATCACACGAGATGCTAATTTTCTAGGAAACGTAACGAATGATAGTGATCACCGTACACACGAACAGTGATATTTTTAGTAATTCAATTTCCACTGGTTGATTGATTCGACAAATTGGACATAATTCAGCGAAGACACAATTCAGGAATCATTTGCAATTATTTGTTAATTTTATAGTTTTTTTAAATGTTGAGTATCATGGAAACTAGGTTAGCGAAGATGCAATTCGCTAATTGTTTTCAGGTGATTCTTAATTGATAAATAATTTGATTAAGTAATTTTTAAATTTCAAGTCACGCTTCAAATTTCACGATGTTTCAAAATTAATTTAACACATTTTACGATTCATAAGTGTTATTTAGTCGACAAATTTAGACTTTGATGCGCGAAATTATTATGACTATACAGTTTTTATGAAATTGTTCTTATTGAACCAGGAGAAATTGGTTCAAACAGAAGTGAATCAATAAAAGAAGCGAGTAAATTAATAAAACCTTCTAGATGAATTAAATGTTATTACTGTAATATGGATTTTAAGGTACTATAATTAATAGATTCTCCTTTTGAATCATTTTACGATTCATAAGTGTTATTTAGTCGACAAATTTAGACTTTGATACGCGAAATTATAATGACTACACACTTTTTATGAAATTGTTCTTATTGAACCAGGAGAAATTGCTTCAAATTGAAGTGAATCAATAAAAGAAGCGAGTAAATTACTAAAACCTTCTAGATGAATTAAATGTTATTACTGTAATATAGATTCTAAGGTACTATAAATAAAAAATGACTATTAAGGGATTAATTAAAAAATTATCGTTTGAAGTATTAATCGATAAAACTATTTATTTAATTGAAAATTTTAGCAAGATTATATTGAATCTATTAAACTAGATGTTAAAGTAACTTTACTAAATTTAATACGAAAATCGAAAATCTACTGTTCAACCTCGAAGTGAAGAAATTTAATATATGCATATTTTCACAACATAAATATATAGATAACAATAATTGCCGTTGAAAGTATACCAGCTGATTACGCTGTCCCCTCGCAATTAGTATAATTATAATTGCTAAACTGCGGATTTTTATGCATTTATCAGAAATTTCAAAGGTAAATGCGCGTAATATGAAAAAATATTCTAGCTATCCAAATTACGTTTCTTACGATACCTGTTAGGTGAAACAATTTTCTATCCAAGTTTTATTATTTTTTACGACATTCTCAAACATAAATTTGTCAAGAAGTTTAATAATCACGTGTTAATACAGAGCTTCTTAAGATACTTTCCTTTGAAACGTGATAAATTCCCATACTCTTTAGTTAAATTAATAAATTCACTCAGCTTTTGGTAAATTATCGAATGTTCAGTTTAACTTAGAAAAAACTACTCAATCAACACATTCGACGCAGAATAGATTTAATATTTAACGAGAAAAGCTCAACGATTTAGGCGTACAGAAAAGTAAGCAAATCTCATCTCTGTTTAGAATATTTTAAGTAAATAAATTAACACTTTAATTACTATTGGCACCTATGAACGTTTTAGAAATTAGGCTCGTATTCTTCTATCATCTCCTTCTCCTCTGAATTTTATTTATTCCACGCTTCCATTTTAATCCAACAAAACAAACTTTACATTTTTGCAAATTGTTAATTTCTAAACTTTCGGAGACGATTTGACAAATTTTAAAATTGAACATCCATCTTTCTACTGAAATCTGCCGTAGCTAAAGGATTAAAGAAATGTGAACGTTATAGAATAAAATATGTTTTTTCTTTTTTTAATTTTGATACTGTCGGTCTCCAGGGACCAACGTCACTTAAACGGAAAATTCAGTCTCGATTTCTGAGGATCGACGTATTAAAAAAATAGAAATTCCATATTATTTATGAAGAAATACTAATATCTTTCAAACATTCGGGATTTTTCTCTTTCCAACAATTTTCCCTGTCATGCTCGTGCAACATTCCTACTAATTTCCCGAATCATTCGGGAAACATCATTCGTGGATAACATTCTGCGAAGTTAATTAGAATTCTCACCGAATTTCACTTTCTCCGGGGTGCATCTTCGTGGTGAATCGGCTCTGGACGTGTTCAGGGGTCCCAGATGAATAGAGGAGCAATTTGCTACCGGTGTGTTTTGCTGGCTAGGGATCCTCGAGGGTGGCAGCAGGGAATGGGGTAGTAACAGACCCATGTGCCGAGCCCACCATGCAGCCCCACTTGACCCATAACCCCCATACATCAAGCAGCAGCGCATCTCTGAAAGTCAGGAAATTTAGGTTCACCAAACCTATCACCTCGTTTCTCTCCCACCTCTGTATGCCTAGAAATTGGTTATGCAGGATGTTTTATAGTATATAAGTAAGATCTACTTCAGATGTAGACAGATGGACATCGAAACAATGAAAAATTTTTATCTAAACGTGTGTACTGTTTGATCTTATTGTAACATACTTTTGTGTTTGAATTTTATTTGCTAAGAGTGTACATACATTAATCTTAGAACACGTAGAAGGAATTTCTCGGATGTACAAGTTGGAAAAGTTTTAATTAGAACTGTTTTTCTTGTGCGAAAAAATCTCAAAGTATGATTTATTGCTTTGTGTATGTTTATTAGTTGTTGTTGCTATGTGTAACAAATACAGTGGCGATAATGCGAAGCGAATCCCTTCGTTCTTCTTATTTCCAAAGGATAACAAATTATTGGGAAAGAATTATGTAATATTCTTAGTGATAAAAGTTTTATTGACGAATCAGTACTAGTCTGTGTATTTTGTATGGAATAAACCTCTTGGAACAGTATAAAAAGTGAATAGAAGAATCTTTTGTTTTTTGATTTTTTAATAAAATATTGTATAACATATAATAGTACTTGCAAAAAACAGAAGTTTACATATAAGATAAAATAAATATTTAAAAATGTACATTGTAAATAATATATATCGTACCTTTAAAAAACAAAAGTCTATATACAAAATCAAATTGAGTAAACCTTTTGGAACAATATAAAAATTGAATAGAAGAATTTCTGACGCCTTTTTTCCTTTTTTTAATAAAATATTGTATAAGTAATATATAATAGTACTTTCAAAAAACAGAAATCTACACATAAAGTAAAATAAATATTTAAAAAAGGTACATTAAATAATATGTATCGTTACAAAAACAAAAGTCTATATACAAAATAAAATTGAATAAACCTCTTGGAATAGTATAAGAACTGAATAGAAGAATTTTTCGTTTTTTAATTTTTTAAAAAAGTATTTTATAAATAACATATAACAGTACTTTCAAAAAACAGAAGTCTATATATAAAGTAAAATGAATATTTAAAAGAAGTACATTGTAAATAATATGTATTCTACCTTTAAAAAAACAAAAGTCTGCATACAAAATCGAATTGAATAAAAAATCCATTTTGGAATAATATAAAAATTGAATAGAAGAATTTCTAATGTTTTTTTTAATAAAATATTGTATAAGTAATATGTTAGTACTTTCAAAAAACAAAAGTCTACATATAAAGTAAAATAAATATTTGAAAAGGTACATTGTAAATAATATTTAATAGTACCTTTAAAAAACAAAAGTCTATATACAAAATAAAATTGAATAAATTTGGAATAGTATAAGAACTGAATAGAAGAATTTTTCGTTTTTCAATTTTTTAAAAAAGTATTTTATAAATAACATATAACAGTACTTTCAAAAAACAGAAGTCTATATATAAAGTAAAATAAATATTTAAAAAATGTATATCATAAATAATATGTAATAGTACTTTTAAAAAACACAAGTCTATATACAAAATAAAATAAATATTTAAGGAAGCTTCTTATTAATAATATAAATAAGACTTCTTTCTCATGAGTCCGAATAGATCCTGTATCCGCCATTAAACGATTCGCTATGTGAAAGTTGAAAGCATATCAACCATTTCTTTGTTATTCACTTAATCATACTCTTTTAACTTATAACACACAGCAAATAGGAAATTATGAAGTATTTTTAGTGAAAGAAATTTTTCAGCATGACATAAATCTCTACAAAATGTACAATTTTTAATTTTCAGTACATGCTCTAGTAACAAAAAAACA
This sequence comes from Anthophora plumipes, assembly GCA_951804975.1. Lineage (NCBI taxonomy): Eukaryota > Metazoa > Arthropoda > Insecta > Hymenoptera > Apidae > Anthophora > Anthophora plumipes. The sequence continues at coordinate 10,899,718 of OX638123.1, read as the reverse complement.
AAAAAGTTGTGAGAAGCAACATTTACTATTTTCTTCGCATTTTCAATCGATTGCAGTTTTCTAAAAAAAAATTGGTTTAATTTATCTACTGAATTAAACCTTCTAAAAAAAAGCCAAGTCGTTTAGTGTAATTTTATAAAAAGTTACTCTTAACTCTTTGAGGCACGGCGGGATTAAAGTGTCCCACCTTTTTAATGTATTTCACGGCACGGTGGGACAAAAATGTCCCACCTCGAAATCTTGCCGTAGCTGCATGTGCATAGGTTTATATTTCGCCCTATTTATGTAAAGTAGTTGTTAATGTCTTCAAACAATCACTATTTCACTATCACTAATCACTATTTTCTTATGTTTTTACATGATGTTATACATTTATTAATAAAAATATACCAATTTTGTTTCATTTAAAACCCGAAAAAATTCCTGTGCAACATGGGTCTATTTTTGATCTGAAATCCCGTGCTTCAAAGAGTTAAAGGCGATTCGACTACTTTCGTAAGCTACTCTACGTTTATATGAAATTTTCTCATTGTTTTTTGTTTCTCCTGTCCACTGCTAAAGTAAGTTTCATATGTTATGAAATACTCTGTATATTAATACGAGCATGAAGGGGAAAGATTATTTTTGGACGAACGACTTTGATAGTACATCGACGATTTTAGTACAGCTATGAAATGTTATCCAAAATTCGAAATTTTTCACAATGACAGTGGTGACAAATTTTTTTTACTTAAACAATTTTTATTAATTTAATAGCGTCGTGTCATATTGCACGAAAAATCATCAAATTTTCATTATAGACATTTTTTTTATGTCTACTATAGATTTAAAGATATACAGGGAAATGTGGTAACACTTATTTTTCATTCAAGAGCTGTTTTCACTTCGAAGAATCGAAAAAGGGCAAAAACAATTGCTCGATACTTCTCTTGAGGCTTTCTACAAGCTTGCAAGCTTTAAAAAAGTCGGAATTTTCATTTGGAATTTACTGAAGTTGCTTTGTCATTTACTCTTGATAACTGTTTTTCAATATTTTTTTTGCAAGTGTAAAAAAATAACTATCTACGACGCTTATGTGATATGTTATGCGACACGAAATGCAAAAGAAGGAAGGATCAGCATACTTGGTGCGAAAATTTTGCAAAGAATATTACTAAACAAAAAAAAGATAAAGAAAAGAATGTAAATAGTGATTGGAAAAGTGGGGAAAATTGAACAAGAATTTCTGCTCAACATATTTTAATAAAATACATCGTACTTAACTTTTGTAATATACATATAAACTGTTTCAATGAAAATCTTTAATTGTTGAGTGATGCATTTTTTATTTCATAATATTGTTTAGTTAGCTATACTGTTCAAAACTTTATAATCGATGGTATTTATTTTATTTTAACCCTTTTAGTACCGAGCCAAACGAACGCAATTTGAAAACCAAAATTGAAAACGATAATTAGTTTTAAACGACAGTTACGAAATTTAAAAAGTAAATGAAAGTAAAAAGAATTAACGACTCAATAGTTGAGAACAAAAATTCAGTTTCAAACGATAATTACAAAATTTAAAAGATAAATGAAAGTAAAATAAATTAATGACTAAAGTATTTCAATATTTGTTAAAAATTATTCCAAAGCTTATTTCACAGTTACACCTAAGTATGAAATATAAACTAATACACGACAAAAATTTCAAACGTGTTATTATTTATTAGAAATAATACTAGAACTATTAATAAATAAATCATTATTAATTACTCTTCATCTGTTCCTTAAATTAATGCATCTAGCATAAAAGAAAACGATATATAATTGTCCAACACTAAAAGGATTAATTATTCCAAACATTTGAAGCACTCCTCTCTCTAATAACCATCATAACCTTGTGCAGAAGACATTTTCCGGTCACAAGTGACCAAAATGGTAATCAAAGCGTTAAAAAATAAAAATGAGAGGGAAAAAAAATCCTGCAGGTTACCTACAAAACCCTACTAAATACCACGAACTAAAAGTGACGACTTTTTTTTGTCACAAGTGACCAAAATGGTAATCAAAGCGTTAAAAAAAAAAAAAGAATGAGAGGGAAAGAAAATCCTGCACATTACCTACAAAACCCTACTAAATACCACGAACTAAAAGTGATGATTTTTTTTGGTCACAAGTGACCAAAATGGTAATCAAAGCGTTAAAAAATAAAAATGAGAGGGAAAAAAAATCCTGCAGGTTACCTACAAAACCCTACTAAATACCACGAACTAAAAGTGATGATTTTTTTTGGTCACAAGTGACCAAAATGGTAATCAAAGCGTTAAAAAATAAAAATGGGAGGGAAAAAAAATCCTGCAGGTTACCTACAAAACCCTACTAAATACCACGAACTAAAAGTGACGACTTTTTTTTGTCACAAGTGACCAAAATGGTAATCAAAGCGTTAAAAAATAAAAATGAGAGGGAAAAAAAATCCTGCACATTACCTACAAAATCCTACTAAATACCACGAACTAAAAGTGATGATTTTTTTTGGTCACAAGTGACCAAAATGGTAATCAAAGCGTTAAAAAATAAAAATGAGAGGGAACAAAAATCCTGCACATTACCTACAAAACCCTACTAAATACCACGAAGTGAAAGTGATGATACTGATGATATCCAGCCACGATACAGGTGATCGTATTACCTCGTGCCGCGGCCGTAGTGGTCAACGGTAGATTCTGCAGTCTCGCGTCAGTATTGCAGGTGGATACGAGGGTGAAAGCGCTAAAACGGTCTGGCGTCGGTTGGCTGAGGCTCGCGGAAGAAACCGAAGAAGGATTTGAGGACGTCGCAGTACTCAGGCTACTTCCTGCCGCGCCAGGACTCCAAGGCGAAGGCGGCAGTGTGACACTGGGACTGCAAGGCGGTGAAAGCGTGGCCGGGGGTGATAGAGCGCCCGCCGGAACTCCAATGGCGTTGCAGTGAAGTTCCGGTTTCACGTACCAAGTCCGTGGTACCGCTTCTGATAGACAAACCGTAAGGATATTCTTTTTATAACACTTACATATGATGCTTTATTTAACTAATTATATATGATGTCCCGTAAACTGATGTTACAAGCGAGCAAGGATCGATTTTACGAGGAAAAATGGAATGAAAACTATAGAATCATATTTTTTCATTTGAAGCTTCGTTTTTGTACATTGCACGTGTATTTGATCAAGCTTTGGCTGTGATGGATGATCGATAAGTTAACACTTCGACTGCCACGTTGGTCATATATGATCAGCTATGGTTTCTCTTGTGACGCCATGGTGGTCATTGGTGACAATTGTAAAAATTGAATGAAAATTGACACTTAGTGCATTTTGAATATAAACGATAAATAGAAGATACTTTAAAATAAAAAGTACCTCATTGAACAATTAAAAATTTTTATTAGAACTTCAATAAATAATTTAAAAACCGGTGGTGATTGGTGATCGGAGCACTTGAAACTTTTACAATTGTAAAAATTGAATGAAAATTGACACTTAGTGCATTTTGAATATAAACGATAAATAGAAGATGCTTTAAAATAAAAAGTACCTCATTGAACAATTAAAAATTTTTATTAGAACTTCAATAAATAATTTAAAAACCGGTGGTCATTGGTGATCGGAGCACTTGAAACTTTTACAATTGTAAAAATTGAATGAAAATTGACACTTAATGCATTTTGAATATCAACGATAAATAAAAGATGCTTTGAAATAAAAAGTGTCTCATTGAACAATTGAAAATTTTTATTAGAACTTCAATAAAAAATTTAAAAGCCATTATATGCTTTGAATAATAAAAATACTCTCGTGGCATCCTGAGCGAAACATGTGATTTTGGCGTGACAGTCAAAGGATTAACGGCAATCCGAATTTGTAGATGCATGCGTAACGTTGTTCATAGAGTTCTCTTGTTTCTTGGTTCCTTGGTGGAATTTGCGACATCATTATCAGTCTTCGTCATGCTTCTATCACGTGCTTATCACGTTAATGTAATTTTCACGTGCTTTCATTTACGTTATTTTATATATTAATTTTAATAAACTATTAAATATATTAGAAACTGTGTTTATATTCACGAATAACCTGATAGGCTGAAATGAAACATCTTCAGAATGAAAATTGTCAGTGCTAGATGGGCCAAGATGGTAGAATATCTTAGCTGCCATGCTATCTGGTCCTATCATCGCTAGATTTTCATTTGAGGAGTTGAATGTATTATGTATGGTAATGATATAACGAGAATTGAATAATTACGACAACAAATTATTTTACCATCGGTTGAGTACAATTTTCGTAATGATGCGTTGAAAGATGTTCGGATAAGAATAAGAAGAGCACTGTTATGTGTATATGAGAACAGAGATATTAGCAATTTATGAACAAACGAAACCTCAAACAGATCTTTTTCAAAAACGAAGCGCTAAATGAAACAGTTTTATTCCACATTTCGACTCAGTTTTTCAGGTAGAATCAACCACTGCTTACTTATATCAGTAATTTCTATTTTGTGTTGTATTCTATTAGTAATGCAAATTAATTCGTAACCTCCTCCTTTTTCATAAATTTCTCGTTTGTGTCGTTTTCATAAATGTCTCCCCTCTTAAGCGCCACGCTGATTCCTGAGGACTAACGTTACATTTTTCGTTCAAACAGTATTTTAGTATTTGTTGATCAACAACATCAAAGTTAAAAAATAATACTTTTCCATTAATGAGTTTTATTAACCCTTAGCGAACGAATGCCGCCATACTCGCGACATTATAAATATTCTAAAAAAATCGAATACCGCCATACAGGCGGCATGACGTGATACTTCAGGAAATCTGTTAGGTATATTCCATAAAATCCAATAAAACGATGTTAATTATGCACCTTTTCTCGCTCTGGAAATAAAGCACTTAATTTCTTAAAAATCCATTTCTAGAAAAATGCGCTCGTTCGTTAAGGGTTAAAACAGTTTAAACAAGGTTACAGCTTTCCTTTATAGGCTTTATAAAACTACCACTTTCTTCGTTAAATTTATTATAACATTCTGCAAAATTTTCGAAACTGAACCGTTGAATCGTCGATCGAAATCAGCGTGGCACTTAAAGTGTTAAGAATCTCAATAATGGCTTTTTCAACCTCTTCAGCTGTTTCGAAAATGATTATCGATCGTATGATGTTCCGGTGACCGGAACAAATGAAGATCAGAAGGGGCTAAGTCCACGTGAGGAAGAAATTCTCATCTGAGAGAATATATCAGATCTTTTGTGTCTTTTATCGCATGTGATCACTTATTTTCGTGCAGCAATATCACCTGCTTAGTTCCATTGCCGATAAATTGCATTTTTCGCTCGAATTCGTTTTATTTTTGATATCGGTTAAAATAGTATGTATATATGTATTTTTTTTTTTTAACGTCACATCTACTACGAGGTCATTAGCGATGACAATGGGTCCAGTTTTATACTTTGTTGAACAGATTGATTTTTTTAAGGTAATTAATTGTGTTGTGTATGTGGTCCTGGTCTATTAGAGCTGTTTCTAGTTTTATGTTGCATTTTTGTCTTTGTTGATTAGTTGCTCTGCATTTATTTATATAGTATGTCGTCAATCGTTAGTGATTGGCTTTGACATAGGATTAGAATAGGATATTCTTAACAAGAATATTCGAAACAAGAATATTCATTCATGTTTCGTGCTTCTTCGTCTAGAAAGTTGAACAAAGAAGATTTGAACTCAAAATAAAGTTACAATTCGTGGCGGGAGATTTTTTATTTAAACGAACAATTTTTATTAATTCAATAGCATCGTCTTAGAAGGCATAGAAAGCCATTAAATTGTTATTATAAATATTTCTTTATATCTTTACATCTTTATATTTATACATTTCTTTATAGTTTTGAAGATATAGAGGGAAATAAAGAAGATGAGCCAAAAAATTGCTCGATTCTTTTTTTGAAGTCCCCTACAAATTTGCAAAGTTTCAAAAAAGTCGGAATTTTCGGATTACCGAATTTCCCTTGTAAGATTTTACTTAATTTTATTTTCCTCAATTTTCGTTTTCGAGAAAATTGAGGAAAAATCACGCTTGTTTTCACTTGAAAATGAATTTTAGAAACAAGTTGAATTAATGGATTATCGTCGCGAGTCAGAGCAAGTAGCAGCTATCAGATTTATAGGGAAAATCAGAAACACGCTCCACCCTCGAACGACAGCCTATGAATTATACATTGTAGAGCATGCGTGCGCGTGTCCATCTAGGAGACAGAACTCTAATCTGATCGTGAGCTCAAACGGGTGTGATTGTTCAATGAACTTTATTCGCGGCAGAGTCTAACAAACTGCCGATCAATGAGGTTTCATCTGTCCGTTGTTCATTTTTTAAAGTCTGAAAGCGAAAACCACATAGAAACAAACTGGATTAATCTATCTTACAAACGTAAATACGGTAGTTGCTATCAGAAATTGCACCATTTCAAAGGTATGAAAGTTTTTGATGAGTAATCACTTTTTCTTGCGAATAATCACAGGAATGATAATAGGCTGTATCATCAGGTATTACAGGTTTGATTTATATTAAAGAAAACATAATTTATTACCGTTAATCTGCAAATAATTCGAAATAATTATATTCTTACAAAATTTGTGAATTTCACTTTGTATAATACAAATTTCAACTGCGAATACGTGCAAGAACGAGCAAAAATTTTCCAATTTTAAACATTCTTGGCTATTTTAAATGTTATTTTTTTAGATGATTTAGTATTTTATATATATTTAGTATTTTATATTTTAGATGATTATTCTTTGCATCCATTGTGTGTCGAGTGTATCAATTTTTTAAGAATACTCAACGATGCAACAAATGGATATCTTAATCCTGTTTGCATCAAATTACGAAAAATTGTTAGAAGACCGCGTTCAAATAATTTATAATGTATCTATATATTCGACAAACTGTGTTTTCAAAGAGTGATGTAATTTTATTGGCCGCTACTGTATATATGATTATATGTTACATCACAGTTTGTGATTTTTGAAAATAATATTCTGGAAACTTCTAAACTTTTTTTAATAATGTGAACTGAAAATTAATACGATCGCACCTGAACAATTTCGACGATAATTTTTGGCAAAAATTAATTCGAAATTTACATTATGTGGTGCACCGATTCTCCGATTTACATGGAAGATCTTTTGGAATAGCTTTTTGCATGAAAAATTCGTTGAAAAATCGAAGAAAATCAATAGCGCATAATTTAGTCAGCTGTTTCATTAAATTCATTTATTTCAACGTATAAATATTAAATTAGATAATTAGTTATGCCAGTTTTTTTCTTCTTTTTTTTTTACACAGTAAAGCTTTCCCTTTTAAGGATTATTTGTGTAATTTTTCTATCACCGTATCTCCAAAATTGTGTACTCAAAAAGAAGGTAATTTCCTTTTTTAGGTTTAATTCTAGTGTTAACAGACGAACAGTACTAAAAAATTACTGTACAAATATATTCACAGCATAAATTTTTATTTTTGAAAATCGTGTAAAACAAATAGCGCATAAATAGGTGCATAAATAAATTTTTCAATAGAACAATAACAGTACAATCGAGAGAGCCAAATTCCTTATGAAAAGTTAAATAAAAATTGCAGAATAAATTTTTCGAGAAGAACGACTTTGAAAATTTGTCTACAACTGTAATGCAAAAACTAAATAGAAAATAATATACTGGAACTATAACAAACACTGCAATATTCAATCTTTTTCATCAATTGTAGTATAAATCTGCAGAACACATATCTATATGCACCAAAGTTTGCAACATTATACAATTCTTTTGTTTTCAACAGTTTTCATTTTTGAAAATCTCCTATTTTGAAAGCTGTGTAAAAAGTGTGAATACCGTGTAAATCGGGGAATAGGTGTACTCTCCTTATCTAAGTTTGTAACATTTGCCTAAAAGCACGTACACAAGTACATCTCTGTAACTAAAAGCTTACTCGACATTTACAAAACGACTGACTTTATTTAGTCTCAAGAACAATCATTTTATCACTATAATGCTTGCTTTCTACGTTTCAACAACAGGCAAGTTAAAACAAAAGGAAGACCAAAGAATTTAACAAAATCAAGAATAATATATCAAACAAAAATCGATCCTCTTCGAAGCCAAAGTGACTAACTCTCCCTAAATTAATTTTATTTACAAATAATTCAAGAATTCTATGCTTCAGTACTAAAATTCGAGAAATGAAAACGAAAGTGGAGCGAATCGGTTTGAATTCTGAGTCAATTATCAGGCACGATTTTAATTCCACGAACAAGCAGTGGAGTTTAAACTGCAAAATAAAAGAAAACAGAAACGGATTAATGAACAATATCCTGGAAGAAGACGGGATAAAACGTTAATTGTAGGATATACCTACTTGAGATACCTATTTTCGAAGTTCAAGCTTCAACCACTTCTTTATTTACCGTGTAAACCCTCACATGACGAGCTTGCTCAGACAACGCGAGGAGATACGAGCCATACGGGTGTGTAAGAAAATGCGAATCGTTAAGTTGAAGGTTGTCAAGTAACAGATAACCGTTCGTATTTACGCGTAAAAGTACTTAATAATTGTAGTTCGTTGTTTGAATAAATCTGTAATGCAATTTGCAAACACGACCGTGCTATGTGTATGTACGAATGGTTCCTACTTAGCATAGATAGAGAACCATTATGCCCGAGTTTAATGTCAATCACCGACCGTTACTTATCGCCTCAACTTTAGCATTACCTACATATTGTCATAGAAAAATATAGAAAAGAAAAAAAATGTTACGAAGATAGACGAGAATTTTTTTTTTTTGACGAATTTGTACCATGTTTCACTGTTTCGACAATAAAACCCATTTAGTGGAGATTTAGTTTAGTTTCCGAAGATAGGGGAATTTAACACTAGGTTTATGGAACACGTCAATTTGACGGATTTGAGATTTCACGAGAGAAATTACAAAAATAATTGCTATTATTTTTCTCAGCAACTTTTTCTCACTTTTATTTATGGAACGATACGAAAATATATCCGAATTTGTAAATACGTTAGTAATATACAATTATGTTGTCTTCTAACAAATCGATTTTTGGAAACAAAAATTCTATTTCTGGTCCACGCAAGAAGAGCCCGTAAAGCTAGTATTAAATCAGCGCAGTTTAATTATGTGAAAGTGAGATTTGGTTTTTGTTTTTTGCTACGCAATTAGGCGTAGAAATGAAGTCTTTCGATTGTGACGACAGTTTTATTTGGAAAGAATGAAAATAGAAGAGTAATTGAAATAATTTTTACTGTTGTTGGTGAGTTTTTGCTATTTTTTTTGGACTGAAATACTGAAAGAATTCTTTTTCTATTATTTAATAGTATATAATTTGGTTTTAATGTCACGCGAAGCAAATTGCTGAGAAATAAAGCAAGTATTTTATTAATTATTAAATTTGATCGATATGAAGAGTAGATTTGTAAAAGAAAAGAAGTTGAACTGGAAAATCTGTGAAATACTATAATGTATAGAAAGTTACATATAAAATATAGTATTCAACTTGATGGTATGTAATTTTTTAAATGAGACATGAGTTAACAGTGATCTGAGGTATGCGGGTTAGGTGTTACATTCTGTATTTAAAAAACTAAAGAAGCAGTAATCCTTTTGGAATTTTTAAAAGAGAATATATTTTTTTTTAATCTCTAGTCTTAAATTTTTAGGAAATTTTTAGAAAAGAACATTTCAAGTTTCAAATAGAAAATTTTAAGTCATAAATTTGCAGGATATTTTTTGAAAAAGAAAATTTTCAAGTAATTTTTAAAGAGAAAATTGTGTCAAATTTTCGAGTAATTTTTAAGAAAGAAAATTGTCATAAATTGCAGTAATTTTTAGGAAAGAAGATTTAAAGTCACAAATTTTCGAGCAATTTTCAAAGAGAAAATTTCAAGCAATAAATTTTCAAGATATGCTTTTAAAAACGAAAATTTTAATTCATATACTTCCAAGCAATTCTTAAATAGAAAATTGCGTCCAATTTTCGAGCAACTTCTAGAAAAGAAACTTGTCATAAATATTCGAATAATTTTTAGGAAAAAAGATTTTAAGTCACAAATTTTCAAGTCATTTTCAAAGAGAAAATTTCAAGTCATAAATTTTCAAGATATGTTCTTAAAAAAGAAAATTTTAAGTCATAAATTTCCAAGCAACTCTTAAAAAATAGAAAATTGCGTCCAATTTTCAAGTAACTAAAGAAAATTGTCATAAATATTCAAATAATTTTTAGAAAACATAATTTGAAGTCACAAATTTTCAAAAAGTTCTTTTTCAACAATTAATCGTACCTTTTCCAAAAGCACGAACAGATATTTCACTCGATTTCGAAGAAATGTGAACGACACAAACGAACGAAAAACATTTCGTTGGAAATCCCGAATACGATCGTAGATTGGTATCAATCGAACAGGCTGCCTGGTTCTTGGTCGATCGAAATATGTGTAAACAAGTGTCTACGTAAACGAGCGCCAACGTTTCCGTTTCTTCCTCTTAATGAACACTTCTGCGGCTACGCTGTTAAGAGATTCTTAATCGCCGATAAAAACAGCTGTCCACTAAAATCTGGCACGCACTTATGACGGCGTAGATTGCGCAAACACTTGTTCTTTTCGTCACATGAAAAGAACTAAAATTTATTCAATCAAAAAACTCAACAGATTTCTTCTCCAAATTATGACACCATTTTTAGCAACACTTGCTTGTTTTCTCTTAAATAATCTCGACTTTTATTTATTAAAATCCACAAATATCAATATTAATTGTCAGTTTAATTTGCGACACATTTAAAACAGGAAATGAGATTTCTACTGTTATTTTATTTATTTTTTTTTAAATGTCATCGAAAACATGTGCAAACACGTATGTACATACATAGCTCATTGATGCGCGCTAATAACGTTCTATTTCCTTCTGAATATATGTATACATTTAACATATTTTTTAATACGATAGACATGCAAGGTCACGACGCTGTCAATAATTTTACCAAGTATGAAAATCGAGTTTCTCCTTTTTTTACATATTTGCTGGAAATGAACACTGCAGAAGTTCGATAATTCAACAACTTGAAATATCGTGAGTCGTTTTAAATAAAATATTCGATTTTATAAGAAACATATAACAGGTGACACTTTCTCGCACTGTTTCTTAATATTTACAATTTTGTAAATTGTATTTTTCGCATTTTTCTTTTATTCAAACTAAATTTACTATTTTTACTAATTTAATACCTGAGCATAGACTAATCCTACGTTTTATACGTACAAATTAAAAACTGAAGTGAATTAACGCGGTGATAAATTTACAAATAAATTTTCACCATTAAAACTGGATCTGATTAATCCGATACACTCGCCTTCGACTTAACGGAACGTGTTGTATAATCTTGTATAATCTCGATACCTCCGTGAGCCACGTAAGAAAAAGAAGAAGGATTACTCCCGATTCGAATTACCAACAGAATATAAAGAAAAAGTAACCGATACCAAGGTATCTGTGTCATTTCATTTCGTCAAGAGACACAGCAGAAGGCTGATAAAATCACGAGGAACGAAATTGAAAGCACGATTTAATTTTCTCAAGCATCATATCGTTTAAAACTCGTTTCTTTAGTTCACGACAGCTACCAGACACTTCATGCCTGTCATCCCAAACGAAAAAAAAAAAAAAAAAGAAAAGAAGATACATGAAGGAAAGAAAATTAATAAAAAAAAAAAAGGAAAGAACCAAGAGAATCTCACCACACATTGCGTCCAGTTCGTCGATCGATGAGTCTTCTAAATCTTCGTACAGTTCATGGATGAAAACAGCGAGTCTCAGTCTCTTATACTGGCACTAGATCCTTTTAATAATCGCGCACAAGTGGTATCAACCCCACAGACAGACTTGAAGCACGTACTGTTTTCCCATTCACTGGAGTCTCGGTTCCCTGATATCGTTCCACGTGGTTCACCGAAAGGCAGGTACAGTTTTTGGTTCCCGGTTTTACACGTTCGAGGAGGCAGTTCGATTCGACGTACCGGCACACTTCTTCGGAGAAACACTTCTCGTTAATTCCCTATCACTGGGAATTAACGATTACTAGATTTGACGATTAACTTAACCAGCTCTAGTACTCAATCGAGAAATGTAACAAAAGGATGGATAAATTATACGCAGAAGCGAAACGATAGAGCAGACGAACAAGAATGCCGTAGGTATTACCCTAACAGCTGTCTGTTGGTCGTTCCTTAGGAAGATGCTCTCGGAGCGTCCTGACTAACAGCAGGACCCTGACTGACCCCGGTCTGGCCGCGGAGGGTACACGCACGGCCTCGCGTGAAGCGCGCGTTGCAGTCTGCTCGTGGCTCAGCCGCTTACCTGCTCGGGTTTCTCTCTTCTCACCTGCGCGTCTCCGCTACCTGGAGACCACGCCTACCGCGCTCACACGCGACTAGTTTAGCCCACAGGAAATAGTACTCTGGTGGGGAGAACCCATCACTTCCTTCCCTACCCTTTCCGCTCTGATACTCGGGAAGGAGAATTTTCCTTCCTGTATCTCACAGCGCACGCTCTCTTCGTCGTCTATGAAACCCGCGTCTCGATATGCGCGCGATTATCGTTGCATTGAATTCTCCAATCTCGTGACGTCACTGGTGTGACATTGGTTTCCTTGTTACGTATAGGTGTAGGTTGACCCCTTGACCTACGATTTCTTTTGCTGACTATACATCTAAGCATCAGCTATTCACCCTTTTAATATGATTTTATGTAAAACATGCTAATGTATTGTAGATTAATTACAAGTACCAATACTCAGTTTAACCCCTTAACTTGTGCGCTCGAGTTAATTCGTTGAGTAATGGCGTTGTATTTTATGCTGTTATAATTTTTCACGCTCGAATATAATCGAGAATTGAAAATAACAATGTGAATGCTAAGAAAACAAATCGTTTTAGTGATATTTATCATTTACATAGGATTGTAAGCTGTAACATTGCAATACTCGGCTCTTTTCTGCAATGTGGATCAAAATCCAAAATTGAAATAAAAATTTTGATTAATTTTGTATTTTTTTGCAAAGACAATGTTCTAAAGTGTGTTTTTTACATAAAAAAAAAATTGATTTTTTTCAAAAAATCTGTGCGTTAAGGGGTTAATAAATGAAAAGAAAAAATGGAATTAAATTTAACGTTTGTTACTAATATAATTGTTTTTGTTAAATCTTAGCTAGAATCTAGCACGTTGTTATAGGGCAAAGGGTTGATGCAAGATTTATGAGAGCAGTTTGGCTAGTTCTTAATTTCACGAGTAAGATTGTGGAAACTGTTGCCATTATTTTTCTTTTTAGCAATTTTTGCCGACTTTTATTAACCCTTTGCGAACGCGTGTTGACATATAGCCGCCCATTTATCGTTTTTATGCAACAAGGCATGTAAGTCCATAGTAAAATATACATCCCAAGCCTGTAGAAATGAGAAAGAGATTCAGAAATTCTCAGAATCCAAATCTGATTTCCCTTTTTAATTTGATAAGAACTCGATTATGAATATCTTAGCGCGCTTTTCTATCTATGTTGTCAATCTTTCGTTAAACCCAACACAGAATCTAATTGATATAAAAATTTATTTCTACGTTTATAGTTTTTACATATGTAAGAATTTTATATTTTTATATATACGATATATAAAATAGCCGAATATTATTGTGACACCTGTTCGACAAAACAATAAAATTAAGTATTAGGTTGTTCCAAAAGTTCTTTTCGTTACATTCACACACTGCTTTGCCTGACAACGTTTCGAGTAGACATGTAGTCCAATCTGTTTAAAATTGAACCTATAATCATTAGTTATCTTCTAGCTTTCCAACAGTATGTTTCTTTTTTGATAAAGTGTCTTTTGGATTTTTCTGTGCCATCTGGAAAGATGGAAAATCGGGAAATGCATTTGTAAAATGTGACGTTGTGTTGCTTTATAAAAGGCAATAGTGCTCGGAATATTGCAAATTAGATTTATGTTATCTATTGGGATCGTACTGTAACTGTTCAAACGGTTCATAATCAATGCAGGAAGTTTAGAGTCGGAAATTTTAAATCAGATGAAAAAATACCTTAAATAATATTTTGCTAGAGAAACCATAGCAATTTTGGAAAAGTCGCATCAGAAGTCTTCCGAAGAGAAGGAGAAGAGTGAAAAATTCTATAAAATTACACCAAAAATAAACGATTTTACACCTTATATCTAACAATAAAACGAAAGAAACTTTTGGAACAACCTATTACTAATCTGGCAAAATATATTTTCTATATGTAATACAATTTTTAGTTTTTATAACACATACATTGCTACAGTGTTTATCTATAATATTATATAATTGGAAAATGTTTATATCTTGGAAAGCAAAAGATTTGGGACCTTTAATAGTTCACAAAAGTATTCCAATCTCCTTTAAAAAAGAATAACTTTAAATTGGACCAAATGATTTGAGTATTTTTTTTTAGAATTAGGATTACTTTTTTAGATGATGTGTTCAGAAAATGTTGAAAATGTTACAATTGGTCGGAAACGTGAAGAAATTAGTGAAAGTCGGTTTTGCAAATTGTATTTCAGCCTGTAATAAAAATTTGAAAACTACGTTTCGTAGATTTACGACAGTTGTATATATGTTGAAATTGATCGAAACAAGCGACAAGCATTGAAAGATATAAGAATCTTTCTTTTTTAGAGTTTAGAGTCGCATCAACATCAGAGATTATTAGCAACTGTCTACTAAGTTAAATATTCACTGTCGATCGTGTTGGTGAAAGATTATTTTTATAGGGACATTAAAAATAGATAAGTCACTAGAACGAAGTTGGGAGGAATGAAAAAACAAAAGAGGAACAATAGTGAGTAGACTGGGCGCGGAAGCGATGAGCAATGAGTGTGATGTGTGCGTTTAAGGGTTTTTCGTGTGTGCTTCTATTCTTTATATATTTATTCTCAAAATAAACAATATAATTATTGTATTGTTCTTTCCTCCACCCTCTGATCAACTTAGAAAACTGCAGAATTGTTATATTTTATCGAAAATTCCGATAGTCTTGCAGAAAGTGATCATTGTATTCTGGTAGGATGATGAAGTGATTGTTTCGGCGAGGTTGTCCTTAATATTTAGATTATACATAAGAATCTTGAAGTATAGTAGTGCACCGTTTCGTTGCAAAATTAGATTCCTTCGAATTTCAAGCGGCAAACTTCTAATAATTTTGGCAATTAATTGCGTAGGAAATTCAACCACGACATGGATGTGACATTGCTATTAAAGAAAAAGTAGTGTACAAATGAAGCATGCTGCAGTGTGTAGTACACAGAATTGTCGGAATCCCCATTTCGGTACAATTCTTGGGAAAAACGCAGGATTCTATAATGTTTGAAACCTTCATCTTGCATTTTTCGTGTTTAGGAATGCAAAAGCCGTAGTCTGCGTGCCTTTATAAAGGAAAACGCGTGTTTTCCCAAAATTTCATGAATTCTGTCGTGTGCAGTACACAGAATTGCCGGAATCCCCATTTCGGTACAATTCTTGGGAAAAACGCAGAGTTCTATAACGTTTGAAACCTTCATCTTGCATTTTTCGTGTTTAGGAATGCAAAAGCCGTGGTCTGCGTGCCTTTATAAAGGAAAACACGTGTTTTCCCAAAATTTCATGAATTCTGTCGTGTGCAGTACACAGAATTGCCGGAATCCCCATTTCGGTACAATTCTTGAGAAAAACGCAGGATTCTATAATGTTTGAAACCTTCATCTTACATTTTTCATATACTGTGCTTTACTCGTACTGTGATATTTATATGTCGTAAATGTGAGACCATGAAAAGTGTTATTCTTTTTTCCTCGACTTATTTTTACATGTAGAATCGCCATTTCCAAACCTGGAAAGCGCGGCTCCCAAAGTAGGCGCCAAAACTGTTAAATAAAAAATAAATTTTCATATCATAATATCTACAAATAATTAAAGTATATCTGACGAATCAGTATCTGAAAATATTTGCTATGTTATAGTTTGCAGTATTTTTTTGTAATAAAATTATTATTGCTTAAAACGTGTCCATATTATTATATCTATTAAAAGATAGAAAGACGCGGGAAAAAAGTTTTTTTTAAATGCTGGAAACCGCTGACGTAGAGTCATCCCTTTGCCGCTTGTATCATCAGTTTGGAAACATTCTAATAGAAGAAAATCGTGTACATAGATTACAGACTAAATCATCAGCGGATCATATATCTGTCGACAAGCCAGTGAGAGCGGGAACGATTCTGTGAGACCAATAGGCTGTCGGAGCGGTGAAACGAGTGGGATGCGCGCGCATACTAGTGCCGCGAGTAGATTTGATTCGGCGAGGATCGCGCGAAGAAGGAGTGTTGGCAGTGCGTCTGCGCTGCTTCGACACGTTCTATTGGACCGTCCTCCTAGAACTGGATCCACCTTCCACGATTACGGGAGACACTCTAGTTCAATCTAGATTAGATGGCCGCCAAACCATGACCTTTTACCAACGTTGTACGGTGAATGTTCATCGAGGGGGACGAGTTCGAGCACGGAATCTGCAATCGACTTCGTGTCGATATAGGTCAGGACCGTACTTACATACTGCAGCGAACTCGTCGTGATACGGGAGATTGAAAGTTATGAGGGAAAGTCACCTATTAAGGGGGGAAACCATTGACGACAGGTGAATATGTTAAGGCCACTTTCAGAGATTTCTGTCCATAATTATGAAAGTGGTCTAAGTCATATATCTCCTGTTTAGAGATATTTTAAGGATTACATTTGGATAAATTAAAAAATATTTCTGTATTATGTAACATTTTAATTTAGAATTTTATCAGTCTTGATTAATGAAAATTTATTACGAATGTGAAATTTTCTGTGAATCTCTTATTTTTAAAGTTTGAATTGACTTTGACCATTTTCAAAATTAACTGAATGAGCTGTAAATGACTTAACTCAATAAAAAGCTACGAGTTTTATTAGAAATAAAAATTTTAATGAAATAATTAATTTACATTTATTAATTATTTTTAAAAAGCGATTCATTTTTATCATTATGAGTTTAATTTAGAATTTTATTAGTCTGAAAGTGAATAAGTATGAAACATTGACTGCTAAACGTGTCCATAATTACGAAAGTGGTCCAAGTAATATATTTCTTGTTTAGAGATATTTTAAGGATTACATTTGGATAAATTAAAAAATATTTCTGTATTGTGTAACATTTTAATTTAGAATTTTATCAGTCTTGATCAATGAAAATTTATTACGAATGTGAAATTTTCTGTGAATCTCTTGTTTTTAAAGTTTGAATTGACTTTGACCATTTTCAAAATTAACTGAATGAGCTGTAAATTACTTAAATCAATAAAAACCTACGAGTTTTATTAGAGACAAAAATTTTAACGAGATAATGTATTTACATTTATTTATATATCTACGTATCTTTTCATATATTCTTAAAAATGCGCGTAGAGAGTAAATAAGAAAAAAGTGTGGGATGGGGTAGGTAAAGGTAAATGAATAAGGCACAATCCACACACACAATTTAGCAGCAGGAGTACAAATATTTATTGTTTGTGTTGAATTAATTTATTGCTATGTGAACATGTTTCACGTTAGGAAGGAAAAAACATTACTGCGTTGCAAACACCGAATATAATGTATAATGTATTGGGTTGTCCGGAAAATTCGTGCCGATTTTTAAGTAAATAAGCCAATTTCATACTTCAAAGTCTTTCTTTTTGTTCTGCAAGGTATGTATTTTTTAATTTTACAATTTTTCGTCGTTTTTCAGGAAATTGAAAAATTCCGTTTTACCAAAAACTTTGTTTCTTAATTTTTTTCTTCTTTAATATCGGAATTTCCACTTTTAGATGTTGTCAACCGTTTGTGAAGAATTTTTTCTGACAGGCTACCGCCTCTTTAAACATAACATACATAATTTAATGTTTTACCAATATCTTTTCGTTGAAAGAAAAATATTCAATGTCAGAAGTGTACTCTATTTCCTTAGATCTTCAAAACTATATAACTATGTATTTGCTTAGCGAACCAATTAATAATTGCAATGAATGGACTTTCAAAAGACACGTGAAACAATAATCTTTCAGAATATGTACGAACTTCGTGTTTTTATATCATTTTATATGCTGTAATATATTCAAACACAACCTATCGAAAATCGGCACGAACTTTCCGGACAACCTAATATAATGTATAATTGAATATAACAAAAGACAATCACGCTTCTAGAAGCATCTCGCACACTATGCATCGTAAAAATAAAAAAACAAAAGAAAACTGATCCTAAACCATCAAAACAAGCGAGATGCTGCCACGAATCCGAAATCTATACGAATAATCGCTATATGAGCCAATCGACTGAATTTCTGAGAAAGTTACGCTGGAATAAGTTGATTCCCTATAATCACTAATAAACTTTGATATCCTCTCAGAGAGGACAACGAAATGCAAAGGGTTAATACGGTGGTCAACCTTCGAAGAATTATGCAGAAAAGTTGAAAGCATACCAAAACAAATTGCTTTAGTTATAATTACCAAATTCCTATAAAGAAAATATAATATTTAATCTAACTTCTTACTTGTTTACTACTTTTTGCAATGGTGGAAAATTGAATCGGAAGAGGAACTGAATAATTAGCATTGTAAATAGGATATGATATAATTGTGAAGTGTTTGTTAAAGTAAAATAAGTGTAAACTAATATATGTAACAAATTTTCCTCAAACTCTATCGCAATATGTAAATAAATGATCATTTTCTAGATAATTCAATTTTGCTCTTAACTGTATTTACATCAGATATAGTAATATCTTTTATTAGAAAACAGTCTATTAATAAGCAACTTTATTTTATGTTTTCTTCGATTAACCCCTTAACTTAATTCCAGCGCTCTAAACAGGCCAAACTGTACACACTCGAGATAATTCGAGCGGCGTTGTATTATATTTTATGCTGCTATAATTTTTCACACTCGAATATAATCGAGAATTGAAAATATCAATGTGAAAGCTAAGAAAAAAAAAATCGTTTTATTGATATTTATTATTTACATAGGATTGTAAGCTATAACACTTATTTATTCAAAAATAAAATATAGCCTCTTTCCAAGGAACAAAAGCGCAGTATACCAAAATTAAAATTAAAATTTTGATTAATTTCGTATTTTTTTGTATTTCTTTGCCAAGACAATGTTCTAAAGTGTGTTTTTTACATAAAAAAAAGAAATTGATTGTTTTTTGCCCGCTTTTTTTCAAAAAATCTGTGCGTTAAGAGGTTAATATCTCTTAACTCTTAACGAACGAATGTCGCCATACTCGCGATATTATAAATATTCTAAAAAAATCGAATGTCGCCATACAGGCGGCATGACGTGATATTTCAAGAAATTTGTTAGGTTTGGCCTTCATTATGCACGCAACAATTAACCCTTTGACTGCTAAAGGCGTATATATACGCCTTCACAAGTCCATCAATATATACGAAAGGCGTAAATATACGTTCTCTGTATTTTTTTTACTATAACACCTTTATTACTGTTTTGCTGATTAATTCAACATGGAATTTATTGTTCTATGTAACATAGCAACTAAATATCGGCAATTGTTTCAATTGTACGCTCTCGTATAATCGCTTCGTGCATTGATTCCTGTAAACCTGTTCCTTTACTACATATGTAAAAAATTGATATTTTTATTTCATTTGCCATTATTATTTTTTAAACCCTAAGAATCGTATCAAATTTCCGGGTACTGTTTTGGTCACTAGTCAGTGGACAACCGGTCGCAGCGACTGACATGCGAAAAACCATTTTTGGTCGTCCAAAGTCCATATTGATGGATTCGCAGTCAAAGGGTTAAGAGTATTCATAGGGGACTGTTGGGAGAAGTAGCACACCCAAAAAAAAATATAAGTAATTTTGTATAAATACATTGTTAATCTATAAAGAATAAATTTATAAATGTGTACAAATCTATACATCACATACACGCATCTATTCGTTCATTTCAACTCCCATTATTTTTCTGAAATTTTCACTTCAATATCCTTTTGTATGAACATATCTGTTCATATACTACCTATTATTACTGAAACTTTCTATAAAATCCAATAAAGCGATATTAATTATGCATCTTTTCTCACTCTGGAAATAAAGCACTTAATTTCTTAAAAATCCGTCGATCTACTGGTCATTGTTCTAGAAAAATGTGCTCGTTCGTTAACCCATTTGCATCAGAGACGTTCAATAGCCAATCGGTCTGTATCACCGCGCATCAATTACTGTTTTACCTTCAGCTTTGCTTAGAAATTACGTATAGTAATAAATTAAAGAGAAAAATCTGGTTGTTGATAATGCACTAAAAGCGTCGAATTTTATTATATATTATTCACGAGAAGTTCGCAGAATTTTTCACGTTTCGCGATAAACGACAATCGTAGCTTGCGGAATATTCCGCGCTCGGTGATATGGGACAGTAAAAGCTCGCGGAATATTACACGCTTTGATGCAAATGGGTTAAGGATTAAATTTCGATACACTTCTTGAGAGATAAACTTTGATTTTAATGCTAATCATAAGTGCTTAACTGCTGTCTATTCAGGATTATATTTATTCAATCTTTTATTAATTTTTGTTAAACATGTGTAATTATGAATTTATAATACTTGTGTGAGGTAAATAAAATGAAACAACGTGAAAGGCTATTCATTACAGTGATGAATGAACGTACGTGTGCATAATTGTAGACTGCAGGAAGAACTTCGTAGGAACGGTGTACATTGCAACATTATATAATTTTAGTAATTTAACAGTAAGTATCATCATATTTCATAAATGTAATTAACCCTTTGCCTTATGATTATTTCAGCCACTATGTATATTATTCTCAACTTACTCATTGTTTCAATACAGTTGAAATGTTATGCACGATTTATATTTGATAATCGTCAGTCTTAAATGGAAGTTAAAATTAGAGAAACATACAAAATTTAATATTTCAGTTATTCTTCTTTTGTCGTATCTTGCACATAATTTACATTATGAGAATGTATCGTTATTACAAGGAAAGAGGTTAATATAAAAAATGTTCGATTAGGCATAATTTAATAGTAGATAGTGAAATTTAATCTTGCAAAAATGAAATTATCAAGCAGAAGAATTAGTAGTTGTAAGTGAATCAATAAATACACTTTTTTTATTAATTTTTTAATCATTGTAATACTTATGAGAATATATTACTGTATTCTTAGACAGGAAAGTCTTATTGCTAAAAACAGTAGAAATTACAAAAAATTTACATAGTCTGGTTACTTTCGTGTAAATTACTTTGACCACCACTTCTGAATGATTAATTTCAACCTTGTCAGTCGCGATGAATACTGGTCTTAAGATAATTACACCACTTTCTCGCTTGTCAAAAATATCTATCACTACTTTCTTCAGATTAACCTACTGCACGCAAATTATTAATAATACAGGCAAGCAGGTATACGATTTAAAAAATACACTTTTTAATTGTACAAATGTTCCTCGAATTGGTACAAAGTACCCAGTGTAATTTGTTAATATCAGTATCTGCTTCGTAACAATTCTGACACCATAGGAATTGTTTTAAATTACAGGTTTCTTTTATACTAAAGAGTCTTTCTTATCAATTATTGCAAACCACGTAAAAATTTTGTTTTTATCTTTTTATTCAAATCATTTGAGATATTTATCCTACAAAATGAAATTTCGATAGCGTGAAATGAAAGTGAATACTGTGAGATGATTTTGTTTGGAATTGGATGAATTAAAGATTTTAACTGAACTAGAGAAGATTTGAATCCCTCGTGTACATGTTCAAGGAAACATTTTAAGATTTTCCATTGAGTTACAGATATTTTATCTTCCGTCTGTTGAAAAGTGAGAAAATAGAAGAATTAAGTCATCTTTTCTCCAATACGAATTGTCTGAGTCCAAGGGTCACGTAGAATTTTAATTATTATTTTTTATATTCAAAAAATATGTTTCAAGAAAGCAAACTACAATTAAAATATAAATTTAAAATTTATATTGTTCAATGTTATTCGTAACTTCTTATTATTGTATATCTTCGCGTTTCTTTATCAATTGTATTAATTTTTACTGGAGAATAAAATTGTACATATTTATATTTCAAACACATCACTCGAATTCATTAACATTTACCAATATTTTTAAACCAATTCAAAAGTAAGTACTTAAATATCTCGAAATAAGAATAAATTGACTTATCTTTTACGTATAAAGTAGATTTTACATATAAAGGTCACGTTTGTCTCCAAGACCTTGCATATGTAGTTGACAATTATTTATCTGATTGCAATAATTCGATCATCCATCGCAGATACAATAAAATGCAAAAAGAAAAACAGTATCTTCATAAATTCTTTCTTGTTCGAAACATTAAGATACTCCATCATTCTGTTTTATCTAACAATCGTAATTTCACATAAATTTCTTCTCTCAAGTAATCTTTATACAGGGTGTTTCATAAATGCATGGAAACACTTCAGATGGTAAATATACACACTAAGCAAGTAAAAATTTTCATATGGAAATTCATTAATTATTCGACATTTGCACATTCTGAGCGAAATGATTATTAGAACGCAAATACAATTTTTTGTCGCGAGTTTATCATGCATTTTTTATATTTATCTATTTTACTGTTATATCTGAACGAGAAGTTAAAAATCTATTTGTATAACATGAATAAATGTTCAAAAAAACAAGTATTTATTAAATATTGTTCGAATTCTACAGGATGTTATTCTGTATAGACATTTGGTTTGTTTCGACAGTTCAAAATTAGCTGAAGAACATATCTATAACATTATTAAGTGTCTATAAACAATTGAAGAAGAGTTTTTCAGTAAAAAGTGACAAATATGGCTCTAGAAAACAGCAACTTTCGATCTTCTTCATTTTTAATTCAATAATCCCCATGATCACAACGAATACTTCTAAAAAAGAATTACTTATTAAAAAATGTTCAAGTACTGGTTACTGTTACAGGAGCAAAACATATCTATCAGAAAATTCTGGTGAAAACTAAAATTTCCAAGATCGAATCCTAATTTCAAGTGTCTGGTGATTTATAAATGAAAGTATATGTCCATATGAAACTTTTTACTTATTTTCAGTACGTAGATTTACCTTCTGAAGTACTAATAAGCATTTACGAAACACCCAGTACATTCAGATGGTTTTCCACTATCGAAAATCATAAATATTCCGAAATTGTCCCAGTGTGCACACGTTTCCCCCATAAAGAACCGATTCACCCATGGCAGAGGGAATAGACAGGGACAGAGGGTAGACAAAAGAAATTCCAAGCGGAAGGCTCGCACAGTATGAGAAGGAAAAGGAAAAGAACGAGCCACGGTTATTATCGGAAGCGGAGCACTTTCATGGCGTGGAGTGCGTGGCGAAGAATGTATTGAAAGCAGGTCCCGATGTCCTTAACCCATTCGTGGTCTCGCGTCCCACGATAACGAGCTACCTGGCAACTTCGGATAAGTGAAACTTGCATAATTGGTTGCCGTAAGAGGGACAAGGAAAGAACTCGACCAGCAGGTAACTGCACCTGCGATGTCTCCAAGGTGCGCGCGTGCGCCAGACCCCGGCTTGCTTGAACGTGTGTGCTTCCAACGAGACCACCGCCTCCGGATGAACGATCAAAGAGCCTGGAACGTGCAACGTTTCGTGTACAACCAGACGATTGTGCCGCTGATGAACGGAAGTAGGGCTCTCGATGGTGTAACTATTCGAATGATCATTTCTTATCCTTCATTTCTGGAGATACAGCCAACTTTCCTGTAAAGTAGCGTACCTACTTTCAAAATAGCACTTGGAAAATGGGAAAAGGATTCAATTGGACAATCTTTGGTTTATTATATGCATTTGAAGTACTTTCTGTGGTAGATTTTCAGTAAAATTTTGAAAAGAGAACACTGGTTGCTGTGTGACTTTTCAAAATAGGACTTGGAAAATTGGGAAAGGAATTCAATTGGACAATCTTTGGTTTATTATATGCATTTGAAGTACTTTTTGTGGTAGATTTAAAGTACAATTTTGGAAAGAGAACACTGGTTGGTGTGTGACTTTTCAAAATAGGACTTGAAAAATTGGGAAAGGAATTCAATTGGACAATCTTTGGTTTATTATATGCATTTGAAGTACTTTCTGTGGTAGATTATCAGTAAAATTTTGGAAAGAGAACACTGGTTGCTGTGTGACTTTTCAAAATAGCACTTG
This sequence comes from Anthophora plumipes, assembly GCA_951804975.1. Classification (NCBI taxonomy): domain Eukaryota; kingdom Metazoa; phylum Arthropoda; class Insecta; order Hymenoptera; family Apidae; genus Anthophora; species Anthophora plumipes. The sequence goes on along the minus strand of OX638123.1, from coordinate 10,875,333 downwards.
GAAAATTGGGAAAGGAATTCAATTGGACAATCTTTGGTTTATTATATGCATTCGAAGTACTTTCTGTGGTAGATTTTCAGTAAAATTTTGAAAAGAGAACACTGGTTGCTGCGTGACTTTTCAAAATAGGACTTGGAAAATTGGAAAAGGAATTCAATTTGACAATCTTTGGTTTATTATATGCATTTGAAGTACTTTCTTGTGGTAGCTTTTCAGTAAAATTTTGAAAAGAGAACACTGGTTGCTGTGTGACTTTTCAAAATAGCACTTGGAAAATTGGGAAAGGAATTCAATTGGACAATCTTTGGTTTATTATATGCATTTGAAGTACTTTCTTGTGGTAGCTTTTCAGTAAAATTTTGAAAAGAGAACACTGATTGGTGTGTGATCTTATTGACGAAGTCGTGATACTGATTATTTATTTATACAAGCAGATGGTTGCGTCGCTGATGAACGGAAGTAGGGCTCTCGATGGTGTAACTATTCGAATGATCATTTCCTATCCTTCATTTGTAGAGATACAGTCATCTTTCAAAGTATGACTTGGAAAATGGGAAAGGAATTCAATTGGATAATCTTTGGTTTATTATATGCATTCGAAGTGTATCTTGTGGTAGTTTTTCAGTAAAATTTTGAAAAGAGAATATTGGTTGGTGTGTGAACTTATTGACGAAGTCGTGATACTGATTGTTCATCATTCACAGATTTTTGTGCATTTTGAGGAAATTTAAAGGCGCAATGTTGATCAGAATACATGTAACATGAGAAAATCCAGAAAGTATTCAAATTATACTACTTTTTTAATACCTGGCAGGTGAAATAATTTTCTAGAGAAGTTCTAGCTGTTTTTATTATCTCAAAATAATGAATTTGCATAAAGATCCAGAGTCTAATCATTGATATAAATAAATAATCTATAGCTGCAGGCAAAAGTTTCCTAATGACGGTGTTTTTCGTGTTCGATTCAATTTTATGTATTTCTTTTGGAGCTGTGGAAAAAGAGTAATTACATAAAACAAGAGAGAATTTAATGATCTAGTAGAATCACACTAAAACAAAATTTCTAAAATTTTTGCGTATGATTCTAAGTGAGAACGTGAAAGTTTATAGCGTTGCAAGCTCTTTTCTTACGTTTCTCGTGTGTAGAATTGCCCAAATCGTCGTCTTTGGACCATTACAAACGAAGATACACATTTACCCAAAATTTTAAGCTTTAAAATTTAATATTTAAAAATGTTCACTACGCAGAATCGTTGGAATCCTCGATTTCGTATGATTCTAAGCTAAAACGTGAAAATCTATGGTGTTTGAAGCCGTCTTCTTACGTTTGTCGTATCTAGAATTGCACAAATCGTCGTCTGCGGTCCATTAAATAAGGTAAATTACCAAATAGATGAATATAAATCTAGTTATACGAATATCAGCTCCTATTGTATAAAAGAAGAAACGTTAGTGAACTCCTATTTTCCGAATGATTCAATTATTCGAATCGTCTTATCTCTCGAACGGTTTGGATAAATGGAGTCCCACTGTATACGTAACAGATATTGACGTAGACGTCGACGTTAGTTTGACGTCAAGCAGCGTCACTCATTGGTTAAACGTGGATTTCTTTTGTAATGTAAATAATGAATAATTATTACCTTGACTTCGTTACAGTAACATAAATTGTTTTCTTTGGAACTCGACTAATTGTTAAACATAGTGTTCAATGGCATGATTTAACTAACATTTTTAATAGAATTAAAGAGATATATTTTTTATTAGTTTAGATATATTTCTATCGAAATAGAAACGTTAGTAATGTTAGTAACAGTACAATATTTCTGCACACTCTATAAATATTGACTTTTCTTTATAAAATAACCTTTAAACTTTTGCGTTTCATGTATTAATTTCGAAGATATGGTCATTTGAAGTGAGGAAGTTTCAATTCGCCTTTCAGAGTACCATCGACTTCATCTATAATTTTCATAACTTTCCCATCACAATTGCTATAAATAATTGTGCTAATTTATAATATCCTAGAACTTATAAAATGATGTCTCGTTAAAATTTTAGGTGCCTGAAGGGGTAAAAATTCTTAATATTCTCCTTTTATACAATTTCATTTCTGGAGATTAAAAACGAATACTGAGAGTTTGAAAATAATCTATAAATATGGTCGAAATTTTGTGCTGAGTTATTGGTTTGCGATAAATATTTCCAATCATCCTTTTAATTAACAGAATCATTTGAAGTGTTGAATCGTGTGAAGCATTTTTCCTTTATGTTTATATAAAAATATTATATGTGTAAATATCATATATGTAATTGACTTTTGAAAGTTGGATTTGCCTTTTTTTAAATATCTATAAATCGAAATACATAACTCATGTATAAAGCCTCTGTAAGTCGAATTTTCGTTCGTCAAACCTCGTCAAACCTCGCCAAACTCGGAAACATCGGTAAGACAAAAGTTTCATAACCCAAAGATTCAAATTCTTCTTTCGATATTCAAGTTATCAAGGTTCCATTGTATGACAATATGTTTAAAACATGTCTGGACAAATTGTAAAAAACTCAAATTTGATTTTTGTCTCTAAATTCTTTTTTGTTCGATCCACTGTGTGTCGTGGTGATTTTTAAAACTCATACATCGACAATTTCGGGACGTTGCGTGCTTGTACGTGAAAAAGTATTATACCAATGCATATGCCACGATCAGACCACAAACTTTCCTACCGATTCGAGAGGTTGCGTGAAATCCCTCTCATCGAACGACTTACTCAAACCTGAAATGGAAAGAACATGTTAAGCTTAAAAAAAAGAAAAAGAAAATGTGAATTTACTATAATATGATTATTGTATACTGCAGATTGCTATTTCCTGTAAACGGAGTTTGCGACGAGTGAAAGTGTGGGATGTTCACATCCTCGGGAAAAGAAAATCAAAATAATTCATCGAAAAATAATTTTTATTACTACAGACTCAAATATATATTACTAGGAGCATATCAAACGTTGTTTTTTAATATGAAACTTTAGATACACTATTTTTTCTTTTTTCAGAAAAATTTTTTTTTTATCAAAATAATTTCCATAAGATTTTATATGTAGATACTCGAATCAATATTTGGACACTTTTTAAAACCATAACTTTTCAGATTTGACATTTTTTTCAGATCGAAATCGTAGAGATGAGCAATAGACATCAAAATATGTAAGAATCTTTAAATTTATTATAGTTATAGACGTAAAGTCGTAAAATGCTGCAATTTTCACAGTTTTTAACCGTTTGTAGCTTATAACAATATTAACTAATTCAGATGAATGTGTTTTAAATATTCATTACAGTCTTAGATAAAAAGTTCACAATTTTCTTTGTGATTCCCACAAATTGCTATTTTTTCCAAATCTTTTGTACACGTCATCTAGTATGATAATTCTTGTAACTTAAAAAAATTGGCACAAGAGATTTTTCAAACATATTATAAATATTTTTTACTTTATTTCTAACATCTATTTCCCTTCTAAACTGGTATATAACTAATAATAATTGTATTTTTCCACGTTGATTTTCAATTTCTATTCTAAAGTACAGTAGTTCGCTCAATGCAGTTAATTTTTGTGGTAAATAAGAATTGACTATCTGTGTCACTAAAAGCATATGATATTTAAATATGTTAATCTATTGTTTTCATAATATAATCGTGATTGCATAGTCTGTTAAAAACCCATCAAAACGTTTGCATTCAATTAATAGAAATAGAAAAAGTACTAGATTTGAAATAATAAGAATCGCAATTATTTCTGTACCTACTTAATAATTTTGTTATATCCAGATTATAAAACTCATTAGTTTTTCAATTTAAAAATTCTTTAAATGATATTTTTTACCAGTGTCTTCATTTCAGAATAATTAATTTTTTTTTAAATTCTTTAAGTGTTTGAAAATATCATGGTCTATTAGAGAAAGTTTAGCAATTAAATGAAGATATAGCAAAATTTCTTTTTTCTTAAAACATTATCGTAGACTGTTTTATTTCGTCTTCCTCTTATCCAATGAAATGTCATCGATATTGAATTTTCCACACCAACATCGAAGTGTCTTAAGATTCATATAAGCTTTTTCAATGTCTTTATATTTGCAGTTGTTTTTACCGTAATTTTTACAACATAGATTTATGAAATCCCAAAATTTCACGAGCAAAATTACAGAAACTATTGTTATCACTTTCCAGTAATTTTTTCTGACTGAATGAAATGATACGAAATAATTTCTGAATTGTTAAAGAATAATTAATATTTTTCTAGATACAGTTTCAATATTCTTCTAAAACAGACTGTATATAACATGACGACGATATCAGAAATGTAAAACAATAAGAGAAATAAAACAATAAGGGACGAACGTACAGGTTGTTCCGTTTAAAGCAATAATTATTAATGATTATTTCGAACGGTACATCATCGAGATTTGTCTCGGATGAAAGCTTTTTTCTTTTTTAATCTCCTATCGGGATCCCGTGGATCGTTACGAAACGGTGCTTAAAATGCAGGTGCAAGGGAGAATACCTAATAGCGAGTGCAGCTTGAGGGGTGAGGTTCAGCAGTAAAAGGAATAATTAACGAGTACCAGCAATTATCATGGAACAGCTTGCACCCGCGACGTCAACCGCGATCGAAAATTTTTACCATTGCCTTCACTTAATTACGCTATCTTTAATTGCTTATAAAAGGGAATTGATTTCGTTTCTTCGTAAGGTTTCTTCATAGAGATAATTAAAGTCTACAACTGGCTTGTCAACTGCGAATGACGAGTTAACTCGTCGTTGGTTCGATAATACTTAGAACACCAAGAGTACCATTTTTTTTTCCAATTACCGATTTTCACTCTTTCCAATTTTCTTTTACCATAATTTCAAAATATCTGAATTTTTCTACACTTAACTGTAGAGGGTGTTCAGAGATTTATTTCCCAGCGTTTATCTCGTAGATATTAAAAAAAAAAAAAAATAAAAGAGGAAAGAGTGATATTGTTTTTTATAAGCAACGTAACGAATCATATAAATATTTCCTGTTTGCACTATTTTTTAAGAAATGAAGGTAATCTTCAGTTTTTTAAACGGAATGGTATACCTTTTTTGGCAACAAATTAAATGGTCAGTATTTTATTACCAAAAAGGTCAATATACATAAAAATACTAAACGGTCAGTATGTAAATAAAAAAATGGTCAGCACATAAATAACGAATGATCAATATAAATAAAAAACAGTCAGTGTGGAATTAATTACTGGTTAATATCATTATGGTCAGTATAAAATTAATAAATGGACAATATAAAGCAGAAAAAACATAGTATTAAACTCATTCCATTACAGACTCATTGTAAGTCGAAAAATAATTACATTTAAAAATGTCTTTATACGTAAAACAAATGTATATAGTTTTATTTTTTATATATTAAATAAAATTAGACATTTACAAGTTTTTATTTAATGAATAAGAAAACATGCTTATTGTTTTATTTATGAAAATATACATTTTAACATTTTGACGTGTTAATATATTATAATTTTATAAATATTAATCTATCACGAGTGCCCTAGTTGCTAATTTCGGTCTTCCCCGTGTCCGTTTTTGACCAATTTCGTATTTGTTTAACTGCCAATGGGGGCTTCACATATTTTAATCTTATTGCTGAACCTATGACGTGCTTACAAATATATTTTTTTAAATGATTTGGACAAATGCACAGATCAGTTGTCCAATCTTTCGAAGGGAGATTTGTAATCCATACTTTGAAAGCCTTACTGACCAAATTGTTTAAATACTGACCTTTCGTATTTAAATACTGGCAAAAAGGGATTAAAATACCGACTAGTAAAATACAAGCCATATTTTTTTACGTCAAATGAAAACGCGTATCAAAAGGAATTTAACAGTATACCATATGGTGACCTTGAGACCCACTTAAGGTTAAGAAAAAAAGAAATATTTGGAATATTTCGTTGTTATTGTACTTACCGGTATTTTTTATTGGTATGCTTACGATTAGGTTTTATCTTACGATTAGGTTTGTGTTAGTGTTTACAGAAGTAATAGAAATTACTAGATGTGCAGAATTATTTGAGCATTATTTCACAGAGCGTTTGCTGATACTTAGTGTGATGTTATCGTTAATTGAGAGAAGAGAAGATAGATATGGTGCATATTTATTACGAGTGAAACAGGTTCCGTAGAAAATAAGAGACATCATTATCGAGGAAACTTTGTCCGAAGAAAAAAAGTTAGAAATTTTATTGCATTTTAAAGAAAATCCGTCAACGTCAATAAGAACAGTAGCTACCACTTGTGATATTTCTATTGGATAAACCTACAAAATTTAAAAATTACATGGTTACAAACCTTTCAAATACCACATACCACAAAATTGAAAAAATAATGATATTTCAGAGAACCAAAATAAATATTCGATATCAAAATTTGTACTGTAATTCAAAGCGCCATTCAAACTTAAATCGTAAGACACAGGGTTAAAAAAGAAGGAAATAAAAGAAAGATCAGAGTTATATAATTAGTATGTTCAAGTAAGAATTTGTGTCTTTCTGATATGTAATAAATTCAATAAAAATTTATAGAAAACTGAACCTATTTGATTGTGCAAAATGGGATCGTGTAAATGAAGGGATGGGTATAGTTATTTCACCATGAAACGTCAGACATGAAGTAACTTCTCTGATCGTCCGCTTAGTTCCGAGTGGAATCGTCTTAACCCTTTCTCCTATAACAACGTGCTACACTTGTGACATAGATTCTGGCTAAGGTTTGACAAAAATGGTTATATTAATACCAAACGTTAAATTTAATTCTATTTTTTCTTTTAATTTAGTAGACTGAGGATTGGTACTTGTAATTAATCTATATTACATTAGTGTATTTTATGTATAATGGTATTAAAACGGTGAATAACTGATATTTAGATGTATAGTCAGCAAAAGAAATCGTAGGTCAAGATTTAGATTAGGTTAGGTTAGGCGAATAACTGATATTTAGATGTATAGTCAGGTACTTGCAATTAATCTATATTACATTAGTGTGTTTTAAGTATAATTGTATTAAAACGGTGAATAACTGATGTTTATATGTATAGTCAGCAAAAGAAATCGTAAGTCAAGACTTAGATTAGGTTAGGTTAAGTGAATAACTGATATTTAGATGTATAGTCAGGTACTTGTAATTAATCTATATTACATTAGTGTGTTTTAAGTATAATTGTATTAAAACGGTGAATAATTGATATTTAGATGTATAGTCAGCAAAAGAAATCGTAGGTCAAGGGTTAGGTTAGGTTAGGTTACATTGTACGTCGACTAAATATCGGCAGCTGAGAAAACCTAGGTGCTGGTAGTCACATTGCTTATTCATGGGGAATGGAAACTCCAAAGAAAGTATATTAAAAATTGTATAGATTTTCACAAAAGAATATACAGTATATTTTTGTTGAACATTCGTCAGATATGTTTCAACAAAAATGAAACATCTGTCAAAACCAATAAGTTGGAAATCTCGCAAATAATACGAGGCCGACGTAGAATGTGTTAAGATTTAAGTCCAATGATGTTTTCGTCTCAGCTGCTGAAGAGTAAATGTCAGAAAAAGTAGGTGTTCGAAAGGCAATTAATGAACGAGCATAATTATTGGCGGATGGACAGATCGGGGCTGACACCATAGTTCGCGTGCTGTGCTTGCTTCTCGTTACCCCGCGGCTACTCGGAAACCATTCGGGACTCAGCCACTCGTTCCTCCACTTGTCTCATGTAATTCCGTAATTTCGGTCAGCCACGCATATACGGACATTTTTTTTTTGTTTTATTTTCTCGCACGTTTCGACCGCGTTTCAAGCTTTGCGTGTCAACCTCATGAGAAATTGTATAACTTCTTTTGTGTATGTTCTTGGAAAAATGTAACAGTATAGTATATAGAATACGAAACGTGTACCGAATTCGGTATAACCAGTCGAAGAAAGACAAATATCGTTGTAGGATTATATGTACACAGGAAATACTATTTCCTACTTCTTTTTTTTTTTAATTAAAAGGAATATCTACGTTTCCAGCTTTTCTATTTTTATATCTTCTATGTTCTTTCTGTTTTCTGTTGACTGAACTTTATATTTGGAAAGTATCGTACAGATTCAAATTTTGTTGGCTTAATCCTTTTAGTATTGAAAAATTAACGCTAACTAGCCCTTTTAGTATCGTTTCATTTATGCTAGAGACATGAATTGTGGGAATTAACAAATTAATGTAGAAAGTAATGAAATAATTCTAGTATTATTTGTAATAAATAATGTTTTCGAATTTCTTTCGTGTATCAGTTTTTATATCATTTAAATGTAACTGTGAAATAAATTTTGAAAAAATTGTCAACAAATATTTAAATACTTTAGTCATTAATACATTTTCACTTTATTTGTTAACATGTTCCTTTTTAAATTTCGTAATTATCATTTAAAATTGAACTTTTCTTCTCAAACCTTATCAAACCACTTCAATTTGGCTCTGACGAAGAATTAAGATGATAATGTGTCGTATCGATAGTTAAACGATATCACGCATACATCTACAAATATCGATTGCCATTCAGTCGATAAGTTATCGATTATCCATCATATACAAAATCTTTGTAGACATCATTGGTTTCGAGAAACGCGATCATTTTGTCGCGAAGCACGGCGAATCGTTTCTTAGACATTTTGAGCAAGAAATGTAGAAAAATATGATTTATACAGACGACCCTCGACTTCCTCACAATTCGCTATCCTGCATATTTTTAAAAATTCAATTTTTTAAAGATTTTTGTCGATAATGCAAAAAATTGTTCGTTAATTTAATTATGTACATTTTGTTATGTACAGCCTTGATAGGCATTTCGAAACAATTTATCATAGTCATTTTTAAATTAACTCAAACTCAAGGTAAGAGACATTTTCTTCCTATTCTAATAATATACAATGTATATTGACAAGTAAATATTTTAAAATACGATTTTTGATGTTTTTTTCAATATCCCTCTAGTTTCGAACATTCAACACTCTCACATATTTTCGCGAAAGTCGAGGGTCTCCTGTACTAATTGTTAGATTCCGATGTTAACTATTTATTATGGTCAACTTTTACACAGAAATCTTACAACAGACACTTAGTTTCTAGAGCCATTGCGATTCTTCTATACTGTACGATCTTTGTAATAATAATCAAGTGAAAAATGTCTTTCTAGTCCTTTTAAGGATTCGGTAGTTTGGTTTAGAAGGTGGTGGGGATAAGAAGAAGGACTGATAGGAATTTTAGGACTAAGGAGTCAGGCGTATGATTCAGGGTTGGTGAGTAACGGATCCAAGGGTCGTATGCATAACTATGATATTTGCAGAGGATGAAACAGGATTTGGAGACAACTTATCTTAACTAAACACTAAAATAAAATTATTCACATAACGAACGAAAAAGTAACGAAAGAATAATAGATATAACATATATGTTAACACATTGCATACAGCACTATACTCATTCAACACGCTTCCAGGGCCCGCACATTTTTGAGCGCTCCAAAAACACTTTATACAATGCATATATGCACTTTTTTTAATGAGCATTTGGTTTTCTAATTTTGGATAAATCATCAAATACCAATTCACTTTGACTTTCATTTCCTTTACATCTATCCGTTATTTTGCTACTTTTTTAGAATTATGTACTATTTCATAAAATAATTCTTATTATAAATTATCATTAAAAGATTGAAAATACAGAAGATTTTTAAAAAGCTGTTTCCTTACGAATTAAAACGCGAACTTTGAAATAACAAAATCCTGTACAACAATAAAACACTTTATAAGGTACGATACACGATCGACACAGATCTACCGATGCAATGACTATACTGACCGACTGATTTTTACACTCTCGGAATGTCGAAATTCATTTATTGGCTAATCATTTGTTACGAGACTTCATTAACCTGGTAACGTAACAAGAAGATCTATTTTTAATTCCTTAAGTCATCGATTGAGTCGAAGAAACATGAAAACGAGATATCTCGTCGCCCGGCTACAACGTTCGGTTTGCTATAGACGAGATATCTCGTTTCCCGTACGCAATGTGTTAAGAATCGTATCTTTCGATTCAGAGGGTGACACGTTTCCGGTGAATTAACGAGGAAGAATCTATCAAGAATCCAGCGGTCACGCACGTTGAAGGAGGCGCGTGCACAAGGATGCAGGCAAGGATGCACCAAGCGGAACATGCACCCGACGTGAACGAGTCGGCTAGCGCACCCGACGCTTCCCTTCCCCCTTGATGGCTAAGCGGATCCTCCATTGGCGTATCACCTGCCTTTACGTCCCTTGCGATTACCGAATTTTGATTCGAGCGCCAGATGTCGGACCTCACGTTCCACAGACTCTATCAAATCCGAAATCGTTAACTCCAACGAACCGTTATTGCTGTTACCGAGCCTCTGTGAGCGATGCCATCGTCATTATCGTCGATTACATCTACGTATAAGCTCCGATGGCTTCGTCTTTCATCCACTTTCTTCATTTGGAGAAAGCGTGGAAAGTGACCGGGTATATTTGCAGTTTTTAAGGAGCTAAAGTGCATATATATGTATATGAATGATTTTTTATTTTCATTCACGGATGAATGAAGTACAATTAGAAGCAACTGTTCACTTTTAACAGTGAAATGTAGATTGATTAGGAATTTCAAATTGTGAACTGCTTCTATTGTATCAAATTTCTTTTTATTTTTGGTAATTATATCAGCGAATTTTATTAATTTCAATGATCATTGAATATGTTGTAGAGAATAACGTTCTGAGTAATTTTCCATTTTCTTTACTTTTTCAGATGTTTGTCGAAATAGTTTTGATATTCTTCAATTTGGTTTTTAATTTGGGTAAGGTCCAGATTAGATAATATATAGAAATTTTATAATGTATTATTCATTAATTGGGAACGTTTCGGTCATAATATCAAAAAATAAAGTTCTGCATTTGTCGTAGTTAATGTACCAGGCATAATACTGTTTTTTAGTTTCGAAACGTGGAATATTGGCCCAAGTTTTCCAGTGTCCAGATCAACGAAGCTCATTTTGAATAAGTAAACCTAACGAAAGGCGGTGGTAACATTTATAAGAAAAAGTTACTCAGAATGTTGTCTTCCACTTCGTATTTAAAAGTCATTAAAATCTTCATTTTCTTTTTTTAAAATACTGTTGATTTTCAATAAATTTCAAAGTACCTGCAGAAATGAAGGAGGATAGTAACAAATAAATATAACTTATGTGACAATAAAAGATCAAACTTGTAAATTTGAAATATAATGGTACTCAATTGTAAAAAAGAAAAAAATTTCATTAATATCTTTTTTATGTTTGCAAATTTTGTTTTTTAAAGCAGGATCAATAAAAACGAAGATGCATGGTAAATATTGGAATGATTTTCGGGGTCGTTGAGCAAAATAGCGCGCGCTACGCCAATGACTGAGAGCACGTGACTATGGGGCACGCGCCGGCACGCGCCACATTTCTCACAGAAAGCACGCGCCTTTCTTTCCCTCTCTTTTCCTCTTCGTATCGTTCCCACTTTCGACTCGCCTCCTGCTCCCTTTCACGCTCTGTCCTCTTCCCTCTATTTCCGTCCCTCGTTCTACCTTTCTTTTACTCGTCGCGTTTCACTCCAACCGAAATCTTTAATTTCTCTTCCGTAACACCATACTCTTCTACGCTTCCATATCGTTTTCACTCTCGATCCTTATCTACTGAATGATTTTTCAATCGATCCTTCACTTTTTCTTTTTTTCTTTCGCCCGATGATAAACGTTCCATGCGCGGCGCTCTTGAAAAAGTGAAAATTCGAAGGCTCTCAGAAAATGATTCACGCAAACAGGTTCTTTAATCTTGACACATTGGGAACACGCCTTTTCTAATGGGAATTGAAAGGTGAAGGTTTTGCAATAGTTTTATCAAAATGTATCGGATATACAGTCCTCGACACGTGATATTTTCACTGCATTTTTGTTTAGTTAAGTTCAAATTAATAAATTTTATTTTTCTAATGTGATAGATCTTATTTAATGAAAGTTTACACAGGTACTTTGAGAAGTTATTTGTTCATTACAAAAATATATACATTTTTAGTAAAAAGTAAGAATACTCTTGCGACATTTGAGTAAACGTAAAATTAGGGCGTTGTTGCAACAAATATACTTTATTCATGTTTTCTATATCCACCATTGTTATTTATCATTTGAAATATATGATTAGGTAATGATTTATACAATATTTTTATATAATCAAGTGATATACCGTTCCATTCCTTTTGAATAGTGTTTATGAGCTTTTGAGAAGAAAATTGTTTATTATTCATATAAACATTTCTTGATAAATATACCTACACATTTTCTACTATATTTATATCAGCTGACAGTGTTAGCCATTGTAAAAAGGTTATTTCCTGCTTTTCAAACCAGTTTTTAATTAATTTTGCGGAATATATTCTTAACGGTTCGTACTTTTGGAAAATGCGATTTTCTAAAGTCTCACTACTTTATTTCGCATAATACTATAATTCATTACTGTAGAGGGCGCTGAGCTAAAGCTGGGATCCATCTTAACCCTATAACTTCCAAAGTAGGAATTCCTTGAACTTATAAGCTAGAAAATTTTAAAGTAGGATTATTTTGGTTGTGTGAAAAATTAAAAAAAAAAAGATTTATTGTTGTGTGTACGTTTAAATTCATCAATCGCCGTTGCTATATGTAAAAGACACAGTGAGTTCTCAGAATTCGAAGCTCCTACGTTCTTATTTCCAAAGGATAACAAATAATTGGGAAAGAACTAAGATTCTCAATAATAAAAGTTTTACTGATGAATCAGTACCCAATCCATGTATTTTATATTGAGTAAACCGTGGAATAATATACAAACTTAAAGAAGAAAAATTTTTTCGTTGGAACTAAGTCACAGATTAATTAAAAATCAAATTGAAAACGGAAGTGTGACCATTATAGGATTACAAAAAAGACAAAACAGAAACAAATGTTATTATATATGCTTTATAAATTTTCACTGGAAAGAGACTCAGACCGAAAATTGTAGAGAATACAGAACCGATAAGAAAAAAAAATATTATCAATGTATGAAAGAGGCTACAAGCAAACGAATAAAATATAACAGTTATAAGTAAAGCTGCTATAAATGCAAGAATCACGTATGTAGAATATATTCAAAAAATGTTACATTCTGCTATTCATGTTTAAAAAAAAATCGGAAAAATTAAGTTCTGAATAATTTTATGTTAGTACATATTCTATCTTACAATATCATTTTAGTTTATACATATAACTACAATGCAAAAGATATAAAAGATATTTTATATTGTTCACAAGGTATAACACGCTCAAATATTGCAAAACTTTTTTCGAAAAACTATTTTTTAAGACAAATGGATAAAAAATGTATTCGGGGAACCTCCTTCTTGGGATTCCGTGTGACAACTCGAGGCTTGGGAGTTCCAGGATTAAGGTTAGGTTAGATTAAGTTAAGTAAAATGGCATAACTCTGCAATTAGTATAATTAAACAAAAATGAATATGTAGTTTATCAGAACAATGTTTTCATTAAAGCTGACATTATATTTTCATAAAAAAAGAAAAATACAGTGGACTCCTGTATAACGCGCTCCCGTTAAAAGCGAATTCGTATAGCGCGACGAAAAAATTGCGACTAGTACTCATATAGCGCGATAAATAATCCCGTATAAGACATAAGATAAATTTAACATTTTCACATAGTTTTTGATTTTTGAAACTGACGAAGTAGCGGTTTATAAAAAAAATAGTAATAAATACATATTTAAAGATATAATAGAAAAATAATTTTATTCAACTTTTAATAAAAATAAAAATACATGTATGCACCTCAGTATTTAACATTTATTCACTATCGGAAGTATCAACAAATAAGTTCCAACGACGCCATCTTGTTAATATTGGTTGTAAAGATTCATCGCTTGAATAGTCCATAGTTACGTCTTGATTGTTATCGTTGATTAAAAACAGTTCTTTAATTCTCCAGATCATTTTTAGATTGAAAATATGGGAGATAGACAATCACTTAATTTTCAAGGCTGGGCGTGCTTAAAGTTACATAAATTGGTCTGATAATGTATGTCCCGTATAAAGCGATTTCCGGAATGTATTTCCCGCGTTGTACGGGAGTCCACTGTATAAAATACATGTAAAATTAAAAATAAGAAGAAGAATAAAAAAGAAATTCGAAAAGCAACGATTTTATATTAAAATGCCCATTTGCAATTTTACACCATGGTATGGGTAGAACTGAATACAACCTGTTCCTAACATCTACAACAATAGAATCTGTCCAAATCTTTAGATCCCCAACCAGTGCTACCTTTATGGTTCCATTCATTGTCAGAGCAAGTTATACACTCCACCTAACCTTTGTTCAATTTGAATACATCATAAAATTTCAGGTAGTAAATACATTCATTGTTCCAATTATTTTTGTTCTCGATATCACTACTATCAGTATCTTTTGAATTTTTTCTTAGTTTTACGCTTTTTTTATTTTTCAATCTTTCTTTTTTGATAAAACCGAGTGTTCGAATTTGCCTCACTATGCAATTTAATAGATATTACAAATTTGTATAAATATAAATAATATAATACAGAATTTTATAAATACTATAAATATTACAGATTATATATATATATATCATTTGATCTATCACACTGCTTTACCACTTCAAATAAATCATTATATATTTTAGTACCTTTATAAAAAACGCTCTTCTGCACTTCACACGCTTTTTGCAATTATACAACTATGATACCCTTTCGTCTAGTCTCTCTCTGATTACTCTCTCCTACTAAATCTAGCCTATTTCTCAATATACTTGGTAGATAACCTCTTAATATCTTGAATATTAATATACATGTATTATAATATATTCTCTGTTTTATTGACATACATTGCAAAGCTTGCAGCATATGTATGTTCCACCATGGTATTTCTGTTACACTGCAGAATCACTCACTGACACAACTAATTTGCGTCTCGATTAGTGACAGCGAGAAAGAAAGACGTGAGGGAGAGAGTCTATAGAGAGATAGAGATAGAAAGAGAAAGAGAGACTGAGGAAGGGAGAAAGACGAGAGAAAGAAAGAGAGACGTGAGGGAGAGAGACATGAGAGACAGAAAGACGGGAGAAAGAGAGACGTGAGGGAGAGAGTCCAGAGAGAGAGAGAGAGAGAGAGAGAGAGAAAGAGAAAGAGAGACTGAGGAAGGGAGAAAGACGAGAGAAAGAAAGAGAGACGTGAGGGAGAGAGGCATGAGAGAGAGAAAGAGAAACGTGAGGGAGAGAGACATGAGAGAGAGAGATAGACGAGAGAGAGAGAAACATGCAAGAGAGATAAAAACACTCAAGAGAGAAAGAAAGACGAGATGGAAATCAGACAGAGCGAGAGAGAAAGAGAGAATAAGGAAGAGGGAGACTAAGATAGTGACGATTCTTCATTGAAACAAGGTGTCGGTTGCCCAGGTTGGTACGGGCAAAAAGGAACAGCATTTTCGTCGGGGCAGCATTTTTCAAGCGCCGAGAGAGTGGGATGCTTATATCTTCAGCGTAGAAGCATCTGAAAATCCTGGTCACTTCGGTAGCCTCGAGATACGTGGCATGCATTATTCAAGAGACCGCGCATGTTCCTCATTCCCCAT
This sequence comes from Anthophora plumipes, assembly GCA_951804975.1. Classification (NCBI taxonomy): domain Eukaryota; kingdom Metazoa; phylum Arthropoda; class Insecta; order Hymenoptera; family Apidae; genus Anthophora; species Anthophora plumipes. Next base: position 10,859,551 of record OX638123.1, on the reverse strand, counting down.
GTTTACGTATGTACTACATACGACGTGCGTGTGCACGTTGACGTCATTGTGCTCACCACGGCAGAAGATACGGGGCACGCGCGCTGCGAACGGACATCAGACACCGAGCAGCTGCATCGACGCCCGTGCAAACCACACGCGCTCTACACCCGCGCACACACATGCTGCAGAGCTACGCTCGCCTCGCGAACGACGCCACCACGTGTCGATTCAATGACGCTCACCGGCCACTGATGCACTCACTTTTTAACACTTTCGCAGGTATAGTCTTTCCGTACTTCCTTGTACACATTCGGTTCCATCGAATTGTTAGGCGGAAGATTACGATACTATTTATTCTAATCTATTGTACCGTGATCTTAGTATTTTCTAGAATAATTAAGTAGATCAATTAAACATATCTAGCGCTAATATGAGCTGGATACATTTTAAGTGAAAAGAGGTGGAAATATTAGTAATTGAAATACTTTCATTTTACCCTTATCAGTTTTATGTCACCTCTGAAGTGACATGGTAATTTTGCTTTATTGGTCGTATGTCATTTACAAAGGGACAAAGAATATCACACTTTAAAGAAATGTAAATAAGTGTAAGAGTTTAAAGATTAAATGTTAAAGTAATAGGTGGACATTTAAAGTTTAAATATAAATGAAGTTTTATAAAAATTTCTTTTTAACGTTTTGGAAATTTAGCTCGAACTCTTCTGTAAACCGCCTTTTCCCCTGAATTTTTTTAATCGAGCACTTTCGTTTTGGTTTAACGAAATAAATAACTTACTAATTATAAATAACATTAAGTTAATGAAATTCAAGTTTGAATTAAAAAGTTAGTATAAATCTTGCATGATCTCTTTATGTATATACCATTCATGAAATTACACTAAAGGCAAGTATTAATTCTAAGTTAATTAGTTCACATTTTAAGTAAAAGTATGTGATTAACTTTTTTGAAAACTTTAGTTAGTAAATTTAAGTATTTTGTAAATTTATATTTTCTGTTGTAATCTGTATATGCAAAATCGAAGCAAATTGCATATTTTTCATTCTTCTTTTGATGTTAGACTTACGATCAGAGCTAGAGTTAGTAATTGTGAAAATCTTAATTTTAACCATAATCGTGCAAAATTTTACGATTATTCAGAGCATCGTGACTGATTGTTGACCCTTCTTACTTCGTTTGTTGGATGCAATGTAAAATTATATTATAAGATCATGATTTATCGTTGTTTTCAAATCGTCAAGTAATAGATTTTAAGAAACAGGTGATATTAAGCCTATTATATACTGGAGTTGCTGCACCTGTCCGCTTTGTTGCATCGTCGAAACAGACAAATTATAGTTTAAGAATAACAATAATATAATACTGTGAAATTTCTTACGAATTGTTGTCCGAGTCAGTTGAACTTTAGACAAACTTTTACATTTCGTTCATAAAAATTAATATCCTATACATATGTATACTCTAATAACTTTTATAACCAATCATAATTACACAGTTCATTTTCTATTATTATTACCTTTTCTAATTATTCATACTAACAAGTTGCTTTAAATAATTCTTTGAATTCGTTTCTCTCATTCGATATCCTTCTTGCTTCTCAAAAATATCTTTTTATTTATATTCTTTCAAACTTTTCATTTTGAATAAAATCTTATATAACTGTTCACATAAAAATGATTCAATAAATAATCTTACTTTCGGTATAACGTTTACTTAAAAGTAATTTACACGATTTTATAATAATAAAGCTTATAATAAAGAATATTTATATTAATATTGTATCTAGATGCCTTTCTCCGTATTAAATATTCTATCAAAAGTTCGTAGCAGAGCTACAAACTTTCCAAATAAATACAAATGAGAGAAAAAGTTTTCGTCATATATAATCTCATTCCTAAGAAACGATACTTTAAAAATGAATCGAACCTGTAGCAAGACTATTTGCACAAATTAATTTGCAAAGTCCTTAATTCGTTCTAATAGGTTTTTAACTCGTTCTATCATTTCGAAATCAAAGAACAACTTCGTACAAATTTATCATACCACTGTCTCTCGTTGCAATCATTTTTAAAATTCCAACAATAAATAATACCAATTGAAAATAAACTACGTCAAGCACGTTCTTTGCGAATAGAGGAACAATTTAGTCGACAAAGTCGACAAAGTGGACAGAGTCGAGATCACTAAATCCCCAGATTAAAGTGAAACTTTTCCAAGTCATTCATTTTGAAAGTCGGCTAGTCTCTTGAAGTCCTGTCGAAATTGTAGCGTTTCGAGTGGAGAGCACCTAGCTCGACGACAGCAGCTGGTTCGAGCCGGTGTCACGGAACGAACACCTAGTTCATCGGCGTGAGGCGAGGGGCTGGCGAGCGTGTGCGGTGCTCGTTCATCCCCTGCAGGGTGATTAAATGAAGCACCACGATTCACAAAGGAAACCAACCGTAAAACACTGTTGCGCCCCCATCGCCCCACAGCCAGCTTCCGAAATTTTAACCGTCGGTTAAGACAACCGACGTGTGTATCTTTTTGTCTGTCATACTTCTAGGGGATTCCATTGATCCACCTTGGGAATGATTATTGGGAATTATTGATTGATTATTGGAAGATCCTTTTTTCTATTGTTTTTTAGATAATATAGTACAATATAATACATATATTTCTGTCAATTTCAATGTTTCGGCAGCTAAAACATGTTTACTTTGACGCCTGACCGATTTTACGATCTCGCTATATCTTGGCCCCAACTATACATACTGTATGATTGTCACATAGATTTGGATAAGTTAAAATGTAGAGGAACCCGGTTAAAAATGGAACTATTATTATTTCATGTTACAATGTATGTTTACCAAATGATATAAAATACAAAGGGAAGGTAGACCTATGATTTCTTTGGCTGACTATACATTTAAGCATCAGCTGTTTACTGTTTTCATACCATTTTACCCAAAGAAACGTTAATGTATTACAGTTTATTCATAATTGGTTCTCCTCAGTTTTATAAATTATAAGAGAAGTTAGAATTAAAATTGATGTTTATTAACTAATAGAATTGTTTTTCTTGAATCTTAACCAGAATCTGTGCCACGAGTCTGACTCGTTGTTATAGGGCAAGGGGTTAAAAAAATAGAATTTGGAGTTTTAGGGAAATGTAGTTCAAGTGAGGCTAATAACGAACCAATTTTTCTGTTTCAACAATGAAATGGTTCTAAGGCTGAGAATACCTTCTCAAAAAAGATTCTGAGATTTCATAGCCTTGCAATAAATACAATTTCAAACGAAATAATTTTTTGTGAAGTGAAAACACTGTTTCAAGATAAAAAAGAAATTGAGTTTTATATTATAGTGAATATTTATAGAACCATGAGAAGTGCCAGCTAATAGGTCTGTAGAATCGAACTAACTACACTTCTGAACTTTGTCAATGCGTGTCTTTACTGTTATATACCATTTATGGATGTTCAACTAAATTAAAATCCATGCTTTCGTAAGTTTCGAGCTGTTGTTAAAAAGAATTTTTTCATTTATTAAAAATTTAAAATAACGTAAACGAGAAAAGGAAAGAAAAGACGAAAGAACGCTTGGCATTCTTCGACTGAATTTTTTCAAAGGTCCATAGCACTCAAACGGTTAAAAATCGGTGTTGCGCTCAACGTGTTAAGAAATATCTCTTTTTTAAAGCGGTCGTTTGATCGCTCACGGTAGGAATAGGTATACACGAAGTGTTCGTAGGTTTATTGTTAACTTTAGAATTTCTAAATCTCGAATTATCACACAGAATCACAATTGGTTTCCCCCAATTGCTCTTTCAAAGCTCAAACATCCGAAAAATATCAGTGGTTCTAAGAAGATTGATTCATTCTTTTAATACTTTTATATAATTAATAATATTAAACCATTTAAATTGACGAATTTAATAAAATAATTTATAATTAAATAATTATAAATTTAATAATTTATAATAGAATAAGAATTAATATATACTTTATTAACTGTTTGAATTTTTAGATTAATTGCATCAAATATAATTTTAGAAAACAATTCCACCATATATATTATTAATTTAATATCAATAATACTAGTATTATTATTATTAATAAATTTCATATCAATAAATTTATATTCAAAATTAATTTACCACTTATTTCTTTATGATTATATTTTGAGGATGTAGAATTTTTTAAACAATAGCTAGTTATTATTTAATATCTTATACTTCAGTTTCTTCGTTATCAATATTAATAATCATTTCTATAACATTAAAATTTCACAAAGACTTATTTTCCCATATTTAGAAATTAAAAAATTAAATAAATAATATCTTTTTTAGTTCAAATTCCTGTACATATGTACTTCACATGATTGATTACATGAAGCTCGTGCAGAAGTATCATATATTGGTTCGATAATTTTTCCTTCTTCGCCAGTGTATTTTCAAATAACAATTACTATTTCTAATTAACATAATTAATTCAACACAGAAGCAAGTGTTTATGGCATGAATGAAAAATAAACGTGTACTATCTTAAGTTAGGTCGACAAAGAATACCTACAATAACTTACAGCTTGCGAACTCTATCAGACTTTTCAGTGTCACAATTTTTATTGTCGCGAACCACGTGAACGCGATGAAAGTAAAGTTGTCTGCCTGCCACGTAATCGTTTTCTCACTTCGGAAATTATTCATCGGTCGTTTTATAACTCGAGGAACGTTTTATCGTTGACTTATCCTGTGATAGCGAAACATTTTTCCTTCATTTTCCTTTTATTATGGTCACTCAGCAACGTCAGGGCTAAACGAGCGCAGAGTATTACATTACGCAAAGAGGATGATTTGTGCATGCTCGTAAAACCGTGAGACTTGGACAAACATTTACACCTGTCCTTAATCAACATTAACATGCATATACATTAAGTTCAACTCGATCTCAGCGAACGGAATAAAACTTCAACGTGTAACAAATAATGTTCATTACAAGAACGTGTACGAATTGTACTACAACTTGTTCAAATTCAGTTTCCACTTTATAAGACTGTACAGGGTAATATGGAAGAAGGTGGTCAAAATTTGGTATTATATTGTATTTTCTATACTTAACATTAGACTTATCGATATTTCACATATATGGATATCGAATTATTGGTAATAATTTTACATTTATGCACGACAATGACTCGAAGCACACTTCTGCAATATGTAGAAATTATTTACTGCAATTGCAAGAGAACTCTGAAGTGAAAATAATGGTATGGTCATCCCAATCACCCGATTTGAATCCCATAGAAAAACTATAGGGGTCACATGAATAGACAAGTTCGAAGACGATGTTCCAAATTTGAAAAACATTTATGGGAAATTTTAGAATCTGAGTGGAACTTAATTTATACTGAAATAATGAAAAAGTTAATAGCCAGGATGCCACAACTAGTAAACGTGGTGGATATGTAGATGAAAAGAAGATATAATTACTTTTTATCATTAACGGTGAGATATTTAATAAATTATTATTAAAGTATGTTTTGTAATACTGTACGAACTGGAATATATACAAGGTATAAAATTTACCACAAATATCATAACATTTTTCAAGTAGTTATAAGAAATTAACCCTTTGCACCCCGAGTATTTTCTTTTTTCTGATCGATTTGTCAACTCCAAGCACAATTTTGCAATGAAACTTTTGAAAATAAGATTTTCGTTATGCAAAAAAAGAAATTATACACTTTATTTTTATTTATTTCACTTATCTACTTTATTTCAACGTGAATAACATTTGAATGGAGTTATGGGCTGTATTATGAATGGAGAGCCAGTGGAGTGCAAAGGGTTAAGGAAGTGTTCAAATACTTTTGAGTGGTAGTGTACGTATTCATACTGTGAACGGTCAAATAACCGCTTTAAAAAAGACATATTTCTCTATATATTAAAATTATAAATAATTAGATAATGAACAAAATATTTTCTTATATTTAAAAATAGATAATGCTTATTTTATTCTTCTTCACCACATTATTTGCAAATTATAGGATTTTTGATTGCACATTTCCTACATACACATTTTCCACTTTTTAGAGTTTAAGTGGTTGTTAAATAAATCATAATTATTTTCCTCCGTATCATCTTCAATATCAGAACTTTCCTGGTCATCTTCAATATTTCCGATCTCTAATAGCTTGATATGCCTAAAGAAATTCCTATAAAGAAAGAAAAATGGATAAAAAGAGAATTGAGAAAAGATCAAGTGTCAAAGCTTACTACAAAGTATCGTTATTTCGTTCACTTTTTTGAAAATGGTACTTATAACACGCAATATATAAAATAATAGTAGAATAATAATAGAATTGAACTGCAAAGTGATAATAGACTATCAAATACACCCATATCTCGCTTTATGGTCTAGATACGTTCCGGAAAAATTGGTCGTAAAGCTAAAAGCCGTATAACGAATCAATTATTTTCATACAAACCAATACAAATTCAATTTACAGCATTTTTTTCCCATACAGTACAGCATTTTTTTGGTCGTATAACGAAACATGATGGGTCGTAAATCGAGAAAGTGCCATAATTAAAAAAGACCGTTATAATGAAATGCCGTATAAAGAGAAGTCGTATAGCAAGGTATGGATGTATCGTTGTTTGTAACTTTCACGTTTTATTTCTCTCTGTTTGAGTTACGAGACAACTAAACGTAGCGAGAAGATGGCTAAACATATTCTCAAGCCATGATTTTTCTTTACATCGTAGATAACACAATAGAAGACAAAGACCGACTCATACAAAGAATATAAATCGTTCAATCGGTCAAATGACCACTCGTAGTAAGCAAAGCAATTTACAAATTGTTTTCAGAAAATAAACAATAAGAAAAAGAAGTGAATATTAACAAATGCATTGTACATATAATATAAGAAAAGTTGTGAAGTTAAATGGCGATACAATAACGTCGTATGTAGAAAATTCTAGTGAAATTTTGAAAACGGTCATTTGATCGCGTCTGATAGGTTTAGTGTCGACACATTCCCTGTCAAACTGTTCTTGAGTAACAACGAAACTTTGGTAACCTGTAAATTCTGATTTTTTTTTTAAATTGACACTTTTGGTTCCTTTTGTCGCGATTATATTCTAAGAATGCACTTTTTACGTACATTTTCCTCCCTGTTTATGTATGTACATACATTAGCGAGATTTTTTAATGAGATGTCTTATACTTTTGTTGAATAATGTATGTAAGATATGCAGTGGCTCACATTGAAAATCGCTCATTTTTTTCTCTCTTCTTTGCAAAATTCAAAATTCAAATAAAATAAATAAAAGGCGTTTGTAATCGATATAGTATTTTTTATTTATTATTACACAGTATGATTAAATTATAAAAGGATTTATGGAGTAATAAGTATGAAAAAGCAATAGTATAACGTTAATATAGTCAATCATAAAAGTATTCGTCCACCAAACATATGTAGTTTCTTTAAATAAGAGTTATAAATAATCAACAACAAAATTTAATACATCGAATGTTATTTTTTATTAAAAAAAATATAAAAATGTGTTTTTTGATTGAGATACTTATTATTGAAACAATTTTTCTTTATAATTCACCTATGAAGCACATTTTTTTTGCAGATAAATCTTATTTGGATATATACTTTTCACAAACATACTGTTTATACTCAAGATAAGTTGAATTCATTTTGTTTTTGTTGTACAATCATATGTGACAGGATTTACATGTGTTAAAAGTCTCTTTTAAATTTTTTCAATTGCAATTTGTCGAGCATACATTTTTATTGTGGTGCAGAAATTCTTTAATGACAAATTAAAATTTTTAAGTTGAATAAACGAATGAAAAGATATTGATGTATATTTTCTAGTCTAAAATTCGTTTTGAAACTCAATTTATTGACCCATCATTTTGACGACTTTTAATATATTTAGGTATACTTTGTGAAGTTGTTTTAATTTACATCAATCAGCTCTATCATTATCGTGACAGGAATTCGGATTATTTATCTATAAAAAAAGTTGTCGAAGATAATTAATAATATGACACGTGTACCTTTAATTAATATTGAATAAATAGTGTTAATATTAATAATAATAGTAAATTTCTTTCTTGCCTGATCCACAATATGGTAGCATATAAAAAAAAAAGAAAAAAAGATGAGTGGACGTATGGCAAAATGTCACTAATATTATTAACCAATGTTACAATTAAATAAATATATATGTTTATACACGTTTTTCCATATATCCACTTTTGTACCACGAATACTTAAACCAATTTTGGAATCTAGGTGAGGTCAACTGATTATGTACAAGAGATTAGAGTTCTATAATATTATTTCGTTGAAAGAAATGGTTCTTATCAAAAATCTTATCAACGTCGCAAGTATAGGTCGAATTAATAGTGAATACAGAAAGATCGCAAAACTTAAATCGAGAATTCCAACGGAACAATTAAAACAATTATACACTCTAATACATCGTCGAATTTATAATAAATAGACGCTTTTATTGATTAAAAAACAAAAATAAAATAAATAAAGTTCTTCAAAAAGGAAGAGGGTTTCAATTTTCCACAAAAATAAGTTTTTTTAAATAAATTTACACGCAGCTTTATAGATCTCAAGAAACGGTATAACTTTTGTTTTAACTATTTTTTGATATCTTTTGTTGTTTACACTTTACAATTACTACGATTTGTGCAATTTCATTGTAAGATTTATTCATCTTGTATAAATTTAATATTATTTTTCTTCCTTCAATTGTGGTTTCTTTCATTTTTCTAGAGATTATTACTGTTTCTTGGTTTTTTGCTGTTTAGTAACTGAAGTTTCCAGTTTCACTGATCGAGTGTTATAACAAAATACTAACGAGGGATATCCCTTTGTTATTTCCAAATGGTGATTGGAAATCCTTGAAAACAGCAACGATACATTGTTCCATGCTGTGCCAATATTTTTATCCACCCATAAAATGTTCAAAACCTATATTTTTGTCATTATTTTGTGTATTATTTTATTTATATTATTACTTTTGTTATGTAATAAACTAGAATAGATAATAAATGAATATATCAAAAAGTTTTTTTCTTTAAATCAATTTGTTTAATAGTTATAAGCATTTGTATCATAACAATCTTGCTGTGCCAATACTTTTGTCCAGCACTGTATTATAGTTAAGGGTGGTTCGGATAAAAGGCTTAATAACTCCATCAAATTAAAAAACGGGCACGAACGAATTATATCTATCTTTTTAAGTAGCTCTAATAAATATTTATGCAAAGTTTCATCAAAATCGGAGTGTACCAGTCCCCGATATTCCCTTGTAAGTAGGCGAACAGTTTTATATATCAGAGATGCTCAACTGCCAGTCGTATGAGTTACCATTATTACTCAGCAACGTCAGAACAACATTTAGAGAGGTAAAATTTGCTGCTGAACTGCATGTTTGTGGATTGTTTCACGTTCGGAGATAAACAAAGTGATAGTGTGCCGATTATTCTACTTGCGGATGCAAATAGGTTAATAATTTAACAAAAAATTATCCGAAACCCATCATTCTGTCAGTCTAGACAGTTCTAGTGTATAAAATTTCCTATACACACATAAAACAGCCGCAGTTTACTTACAATAAACGATCAAACCTGATATTTCGTAAGACAAAACGGTAAAAGGAACCAGCATACGAAAGTACCTTGAATTAATAAAATTAAAAGTTCAACGTTAAAAAGAACATATAGAAATGAGAACGAACGGTACCTGCCGAAATGACATGTTTCAAAATAGGACAAAAAGCAACAAGGAGAGCAAATCGAGATAAGCGAAAGTAAAAGGCTTACAAGTAAGCCACACCAATCGATAAAACTGAAAGAAGGAAGAAGAAAAAGAAGAGAGAGAGAAGGAGAAGGACAGAGAGAGCAAGAGAGAGAGCAAAGAGAGAGAGAGAGAAAAAAGGAGAGAAAGAGAGAAAAGGAGAGAGAGCAAGAGAGAGAGCAAGAGAGAGAGAGAGAAAAAAGGAGAGAAAGAAAAGGAGAGAGAGAGAGAGAGAAAAGGAAAGAGAGAGAGAGAGAGAAAAGGAGAAAGAGAGAAAAGGAGAGAGAGAGAGAAAAGGAGAAAGAGAGAAAAGGAGAGAGAGAGAAAAGGAGAGAGAGAAAATGAGAGAAAGAGCAAGAGAGAGAGAGAGAATGAGAGAGAGAGGAAAGGAGAGAACTGGTTTATTCGAAAGTGGCAACGGAGAGGCAAAAGGCCGGAAAATCCCGGAAGAAGAGGATCATTTGGAATGGTGGAAGGGCGATTTGGAAGGCACGCGATGGGCACACGCCAGAGTGGCGGAGGGAGAGGGGCTAGGTTTGCAGAGAAGGTGGGCCTTTTTCCAGGGCCCGTATGTCGCACGAATGTGTTCGTGTGCGCGTGTAACGTGTCCGGGCAGTGTGCCAATGTTGGATCGAGAATGGTTGGCCGGTGTCATCTGGCAAGCAGAGCAACCCGAAAACACATGGGTATTTTGTCTCCTGCTTGTGTGTGCATCGACTTAATACGTGGAAGTGGAAGCGTCGTATGCCTCCACATAACGGTCGAATCTGCTGATTCGACTGGGCTCGTACACCCTGCGTTGAAAACGTCCTTTCATTCGACGATGATTATACAGTAAGCAAATTACTTTCTTTTTTACCTTTTTTTCTTCATTTTCTTAATTAGGTTACCTCGATTGTCTTCGTAGAGAATTTTCTACGTTGAACAATTGACATAGAGCTTTCTTTTATGAAACAACCTATCGTTTTCGATAAGTTTCTTTTATCATTAAGTGTACAAATTAATTCTTTGTCTGACTTTCTTGGGTACTGTCGATGTTTTATTTAGAAAGACTAAAGATTGATCAATGATTGAAACAGTTCTCGTCATTATTGACGATCTTTTGCTATTTTTTTTTCTTTTTTTCTTTTTGTTAGCTTGAGAATACCATCGCGAATATTTCAGTGTGTATGATTGTACAAATTATGTGAATTCAGTAGGAATGAATTTATTTCTATATCTAGTATTATCCAAGATATGCAAGGTTCATCTTTCATATGCAGGTTTAAATGATATTTGGTGCTTCATTTCAAATGATCTGTATTTAGTAAACTGTTTTCCAAAGTATGTACATGTGTATTTCTTAGTTTGGCTATGTTTTTATATTTTTATAACTGATTATATCTGTATATATGTCATTCAGAATAATAGTGACGTAATTCCTGTTGTTGATTTTTTAAGGAAAACAAACTTCCGTGGAATGTTGTTGGATCAATTAAATACGAGTAACGTAATTCTACAAATGTTTATTTTATATAAAGAATATAATTGTTTTACAACGAAAGTGTCATTTTTATTAATAGATTTTACTAATAAAAATGACAAAGAAGTATTTTATTAATAGATTTTACTTGTAAAAATTATAAAGGAGAATTTTATTGAAAAATTTTACGGATAAAAATTATAAAAACAATCGAGAACTTGACGAGGATCTTTGTCGAGTGTCACTCAGAATAATAGTGGCGTAATTCCTGTTACTGATTTTTTAAAGAAAACAAGCTCTTATAATATCATTGTTTTACAATGTTTGACAACGAAAATGTAATATTATTAATAGATTTTACTAATAAAAATGATAAATAAATATTTCATTTTTTCTTAAAAAAATGTAGAATATGTAAAGAAAGCATTACTATCAAAAAATACTATAACTAATATAAAAGATGATTGATTAATTGATAAACATGTAATAATTATTCGAATTGAATTAAAATTTTTCATAATTAATGAAATAATAATTATATTCAATAAAAGTATTCGACCATTTTTATATAACTTCTTCCTTGAATTAACAATTGAAAAATATTTCAACTATCGTGAATTTTTATCGAACTTAATTATCAATCCATTTCCCAATAATAAATAATAAAGAATATAAAATGTATAAAAAATAATGGCTTGTATTTTACTGATCAGTATTTTAATCCCTTTTTGTCAGTATTTAAATATGATGGATCAGTATTTAAATAATTTGCTCACTATTTATACTAAATTGTCAGTATTTAAATAAATTATGTACTGACCATTTTTTTATTTACATGCTGACTGTTTAATATTTTTATACTGACCTTTTTGGTAATAAAATACTGATCGAAAGTTGATTTAAATACTGATCGAAAATAAATTTGAATACTGACCATTTCATTTGTTGCCCAAAATAATTACTCTGAATGAAAAGAAAATGCTAAGACGGAATTCTAAAATTGGTTCTTTTTGAAAGCAACTTGAAGATTCTCAGCTGTAAAATGGCACTTTTTCGATTTACGACCCATCATGTTTCATTATACGACCAAAAAAAAAAAAAGAATGCTGTAAATTGAATTTATATTGGTTTGTATCAAAATAATTGATTCGTTATACGGCTTTTAGCTTTACGGTCAATTTTTCCGGAACGTATCTAGACCATAAAGCGAGATATGGGTGTATTTGACAGTCTATTATCACTTTGCAGTTCAATTCTATTATTATTCTACTATTATATCATATATTGCGTGTTATAAGCGCCATTTTCAAAATAGTGAACGAATCAACAATACTTTGTAGTAAGCTTTACACTTGATCTTTTCTCAATTCTTTTTTTATCCGTTTTTCTTCTTCTTTATCCAGTTTGATCAACATTTTTATATTGTAATTCTTATTTTGTCATGTGTATATTCATCCCAAAAATTGTTTTTTTTTGAAAGCAAGTTGAAGATTCTCAGCTGTAAAATTTCCCTTTTTTTCCATATTTTATGACATTATAAACGTCGATCGTACCAGAAATTATTATGTCATTAACCTTTGACATGATACTTCACGGTCGCCTTGTATAAACCGCATTCACTTCGAAAAGAGGAAGAAAAGAAAAAAAGAAGAAGGAACGGGCATAATAAATTTTATAAGCTGTGTGTGTAAAGTCGGGCATCCACGTTGATTTTGCCAACTGTACCGACAAACCGTAAGATCCGCTTCGATGATTTCGAACGGTTAATCAGGTGAGCATGCACGTGCCCTGTACAGGGATGTAGCCCGTTCCATTTTAATTGAAAGCCATCGAAAGAAGTAGTCTGATCCGAACGAATTTCAGTCATGGAAGAACAGGTTGAATGTTCATAAAAAAAGAAAAAGGAAAAAAAAGGAGAACAAACGTATAACACTAAAACAAATACCAAGAGCAAATATCGAATGGATAATATTTGTATCAATGTTGTAAATAACAAAGAAGTCAAAGTAGTTGGTTTATATTACGTAAAAGGTGTTATTCAGATTTATAATTTATTTCTAGATACAATCATTCGAGATTTAATAATAAAATTATGCTGTTGAAATGATTTTTCTTCGAAGAACGAATTCTATTTCAGAATCTTGTCGTGCATATTTTATATTATTACTAAATTATGGATTTTTATACATTTGTAGAATTGTTAAGGTGCAAAACAAATATAGAAAATATTCAAATTTGAGTGCTTTTTATATAGGTAAGTAAAATAATTTTTAAAATTATTTTAAGTTCTATTCTCTTCACTATATTCTCAACAATTTGCATAAAAATAAGCAAATTTAATTGTTACATTGATAAATTTAGTTTCAGTTCGTTAGAATAAAGCAATTTGGTGAATTTTTCGACATTCTGTTTAGCAGGCACTTTTTATATTACCAATTCAATAAATTTACTGTGTGTTAGAATAAAGTAAAGTAATTTGGAGAATTTTATAGCGTTCTGTTAGTTCAATGTGTAAATACTTTGCCTCTGATCCACATATATATTTGTTCATCTGTTTGCTGCTATCAAAGGATCCAGCAGGATAAGCATGGGAAAAAATGGCTCTCACACCATTATTTATTTTTGTTGTTTGCTAAACATTGTTCTTTACCTGAAAAATCATTCTGCAAAATTTTGAATCTCTATCACTTCGTTTTTCTCAATTATTACTTAAGATACTTAGATGAATAAAAAAGGAAAAAGACTTGCAGACTAGCTTCACTTGAAACAGAATTTTTGTTCAGAATTATAAATCAATTATTAAGGGTAGAAAAGAAACAATTAATTCTTTGAGGGTAGTTTTAACAATCAACCCATCGAGTGACCACCTTAAAAAAAATCATAAATATTGTTCTGTTATCAAACTATTATATACGAAAGTTTCAAGTTTCTCAGCTAGGTGGAACATTATCAAATAATTTAGAGAATACTATAATCCATGTCCAGGAAGATAAATTTCCCAACGTTTATAATTATTTAATTGTACTATAAAAAATATTAAAATATAAAAATATTAATTATTGTCGCTTCAATCGTTCGTAGCTCCTAACAGAATTAATAGATTTCAATGAAATTTTCAGCATGCATATAATTGTCACAAGTACTACAAAATGGAGTTTCCAATTTTTCTGTATATTTATCTAAAATTTTTCTAATATTTTCGGAGTTCTGTAATTTTTACAAAACTCTTTGCATGCATCATTTAGTAAACCAATCCTTCTATCTTCTCACAAAAACACGATTCGTTCTAATAAAGTAATTCTATTTTAAAGGGTGTCCGAATATTAACGAGAGTGACTGTATACTTTCCAAACAAATGAATTTTTCACAGTGTATCATGGTGTTCTTATAGAAATTCCGTCCACTGTATAAAAGTCACTGAACCGAGTATAGATGATCAAGAAATGTTGCTTCATCTTTACTAGATCACCAAAATATAAAAAAAGATCGCATATCATTGAAATGTACAATAGCTAAACTGGAAAATATGATCCTTGAAAATTACTTGTCAATAATCTAACCTAACCGTAACTTTCTTTACATAATTGTATCTACATTTTGTGCTTATCCATTTCCACTTGCTCGAACTTTATTCACTTTACCTACTCCTTAACCAGTTCGAGCTTTTCACGTGTGTACGCACAGCTTCGCGACTTTTTCTCCGGCGATCGACGAATCGTTAACCTTTTATTCAGAGAGCTGCACAGTGCCACCGGTTATAATATAATAAGGACCAGTTTTTCATCCGCGCGAATTGCCTTGTATTTTCCGTAAAAGAAGCGTAATTATGGCCGCGTTTCGTATGTCTTAATTGGACGTGAAGGTTCCTGAATTTGGACGGATAATGAGTCAGTCGATCCTCGAAAGTCTTGTGGCTTTCCTTCGTTCACCAGGTTCCCTTTCATTTACGTAACGACATAGTGTCTCATTCTTAAGTCTCGTTTCATAAAACCCTCACTGATTCACAATTATTTTGGAAACGAGTGCACGCGCCCGTAATTTTCATCGTAAATCGTGCGAGAAAATTATAACCCTGTTATACAGGTGTATGTTTGTACGCTATTATACGATACTATTGGATATTAATTGCTCGTATTTTCATTTCTCAGATGACACGCTATATGCGTTATCGTTTACGTTGCTGATCTTATTTATTTTGTAATATTCTAGATGCAGAATCTGTTTTTTTTCCTTCCTTTTTACACATGTCGGTTGTAAGAATACACCATAAAAAATACAATTTGCATTTAAAAATATAGACGTGACGTTTGCAGGATTTTTCCAAATTATTGTAAAATAAAATAAATATTATCATATGAAATGGTTAATGTAAAAATGGTGAAAGTCCATTTTTATTGGCTATTTAATTTAACATTAACCTCTTAGTCTACTATTTCTTTTACTGACTATACATCCAAGCGTCAGCTATTCACCATTTTAATACCATTTCACATCAAACATGCTGATGTACTATAGATTAATTACAATTACCAGTCCTCAATCTTACAAATTAAAGGGAAATGTTGAATTAAGTTTAATATTTTTTACTAATGTAACTGTTTTTGTCAAATCTTAGCCAGAATCTATGTCACGAGTCTAGCACGTTTGTTATGGGGCAAAGGGTTAAATAACCATTGGATTTGTAAATTATGTTTTACCAGCTAGTTGTTTCACGAATTTATAAGTGAAACGAGAAAATTATGCTGAAAAGAAACTAGAAGGCAAGAGATTATTGAAAAATTCAGCTTTAGTACAGAAGCTTCGAGTGGAAAGGGTTAAGTTTTGTATGGAAACACCAAGTAGCAGGGTTGAAAATGATAAAAATTGTAGTGTGTCACAAGTAAGCGTTGATTTTGAATCTAGGATAGCTATAATATTTTCATTCTATGCGATTATACGAGCCAAAAACGCGGAATACTATTTCGTGGACGTTCACGTCGATAATTTCGCTTTCAATCGCGTTATATCGATTGCTGACATTTTGACGCAATCGTGATATATCTGCATCATCTTCGTCGCTCGATTCCCCACGGAAATTCTTGATTCAGTGTTGTTGAAAGAAATCAATCTGGCGCGTGCTCGGTTGTTGTCCATCAGATGTGAAATTAATCATGAGTGACCTTCGAAACAGATTTCGATGACATTTCTCTGAAATGAAAAAAGATTTACGAGTACTTTGTGTTTAATGACTTCTTCCCGAATATCTAGAAACTTTTGAGTACATGTACAGGATGGGATAAAAGTGGTGAAAGGATTTCAAGTAAGAATAACTTACAAAATAATTGTCTGAAAATTTACTATTTTTTTTATAAAATATTAATATATAATTCATGGAGACTTTTTTCAGTTATGTATGAAAGATTATGTCAGAGAAGTAGTCGACATTTTTCATTTCACAAGGCTGAACACTTTTAACCCCTTGACATATAAATAAAATGAAATTTAATGCGTCTGAAAAATACTATTTAATTTGGTTCAACTGAACAGTTACGTGCAAGCTTAGAAACACAACATTTTATCTGTTTTTTTAATTTATTTTAGTTTGTACGAACTTCTTTACAGGAATAAAAGTATATTTCTTGCGCTTGTTCATTTATACTGATACCAAAATCAATTTTTCCGACATCAATGAAAAGTTGTATATCGAAATTGAAATAAGTTTTACGTTTTGTTAATGTTTCATGTAATAAAACATCGTATTTAGCAAGAGAATTTAATAGAACGTATGTTAATAACCTTCATTTAACGTAACGGTAAAAGAATTAAAAATTCTCGAATTTGAAAAATAACATTTCACAGTTTCTTGAGATACTCATGTGGAAAGTATAGGTGAACAGATTAAACGGTTAATGTTATCTACAATGTTCTTTTCTTTCATTATTCCCTCCATTAATTACCTGAAATTAGCGAAATTAAGTTTTCTGATTTAATTTCAAGATAAGTTTTCCTTTTAAGCGAACTGTAATTATCTTTAAATACGTTCTTGTTCGTGTTCAATGCCTCTGGTTTACAATTACTTATTACATTGCCACGTGCAGGTAAACAGATCGATTATATCGAAATTTGCAAACGTCAATGAGAAATTTGATTAACGATGATTGGACTTTCTCACGTTTCATTGGGAATATACCATTTCATGCTAATTATGATCGAGCAGCTTCCAAAATATCGAACGTTATTAATTACTTAGTCGTTTTTATTGCTTTAGTATAGCTCGTGGTAAGTGGACCTTTTATATCATTATAAATTCTTAACTGCTTTTTCTCTACTTTGTAAGAGATATATTATATAAACAATAATAAATGCTAAAATTTACAAATATTATTACATCGTAATGTTTTACAAACTTAAAACAATTTTTTTTTATAATTATAGCAATTTTGGGGGAGATGCATAAAGTTCTTTTTATTAAATTCATGAAAAATGTAATATACACATTTATCAAATCAATAAATTTTTATTGTTATTTAAATCACTAGGGAAGACAAGTTAACTGGTCATTGTATCGCAAATACATAGAGTAGAATAATTTATTTATTGAGAAATTATTTATCCTTAATTGGATTAGTTTAATGATAATTAAATAAATATCAAATCAATAAACTTTTATTGTTATTTAAATCACTAGGGAAGACAAGTTAATTGGACATTGTATCACAAATACATAGAGTAGAATAATTTATTTATTGAGAAATTATTTATCCTTAATTGGATTAGTTTAATGATAATTAATTATATTGTTACATTTGTATTGAGGATATACAACTCTGGAAGCCTAAAAAATCGGGTGAATCTCACATTTTCTTTCGCCTATAAATATCTAGTAAAAAACCTAGATTTTTGTAAAAAGATTGTTAAGCAACATTTTAGCTCTATTTCCATATTTTCTTTTTTTATTTTACTGTGTAAAGGTACTTGTAAAAACTCTAAGTTACAGTTGCTTGGTAACTTCTCCTAAACCAGTTAAGTGTGTTTGACGATTATATCCGTCATGTAGATGTGGCAGAATTTTGTGTCATGACGACTATATCCGTCATTGCGTAAAATTTTGTTACAATTTGATATTGAAATTGTAATTTTATCGAAAACTAAATTATATTCGTAAATTTTGATATGCTTAAAATATTTAGAGGTCAAGACGAAATGAAAGAAGCAAATAAAAATGATAAATAATTTCAGTTGGATTCATAACTTCTTGAGAGCTAACTCGTAAGCAGTGTAGTAACACACACTGTGGTGTGCGCTTTGCAAAAAGATCGTCACAGTTAATTGGTTAATTACCTTACGTGATTCTACAAAGATTTGAATGGCTTATTTTCACCATCAGGTCATGATAATACTGACATACAATGCTGATGGTATAGCTTTCGTGAGTATTATTTGTAGAACACATTACGATACTGATACGATCCGATGGAACAGAATTATTCCAAATTACCCGCAGAATATTCTACACTGTGATACTGAAATTTTCATGCAGAACTATGGAGAATCAATGGAAAACGAAAGAAAACGCGTGCAGCTTTTACAAATGTCATTAGAGCAGCTTTCTTCCTGACTGTTGATATTTTCAGATTACATTTAATATGGATTGGAAGATTTTCCGCTCCCACAGAACCCTGCTCGTATAATTCAACCCGTATCATCGATACGCTCCATGTTTTAAGTCGATAATATATAAAGATCTCTCTTGATAACTAACGCATTTTTATTTTCTACTTCATTTGTAAGTTTATTTCCCGCATACGTCCGTGTAATAGAAAAATACTGTATAACGAACGCAGCTGGATTTAAATTACTGTCATATGTCACTGTTTATCATTCTCAAACCGTATATCAAGCGATTAAAACAAACGTTCTACTAATTTATGCTCTGTCGAAGTAACTAGTTACAGTGAAAGTGTAGATTGTTTTCGAAATATTCAATTCTATAAAATCGCGTGTGACTGTATGATTATATCAAACGGAAGAATATTTTTGCAAATGGTGTTCCATATAAATGGTACAAGCTGCATCTTTAAAATGATTAGAGATGAAAATATGTCTAACAACGATATTATTATACGAAGAAATCTTCCGAATTTATTTTAGAATGAATAGAATAGAAGAGTTACGAATTTGGATACAACGCTTTTTTAACATAATCCTTTTATACAATTTAATTTCTCGAGACTAAACAGGAATATTGAGAGTTTGAACATAATAGGTAAATATGGCCGCGATTTTGTGCATTTTTATTTCACAAAATAGTTAAAAAATCAAAGGAAGGAAAACGGTGGAAGAAAAGAACTTGCACATCAGTTTCATAACGGTGAGGTTTAAAGATGCTTGAATTTTAAAGGTCGTCCAAGCGAGTCTCGTATCTCCAAGCCATCTGATCCCGACAGGCATGTATAGAGTTTTAAAAATGGGCGGGTTCGTCTGACCGCTCGCTCGTTCAGGAAACATCCCGGCGAACATCTGATCTTTTTCGTGAATGTGTTAGTCCCTCCGCATTCCATTTTATTAAGAACGCGCGTTCCTCTTGCCTTTAAACCCTCTGCTATGTGGCACGTGCTTCGAATTAGACGAATTTTCAAGGTGCGTATTTTATTACATCCCGGCCTGTGATCATCTGATAAAAAATGAAGCTATTGAGCTTTAAGTATACTTAACATAGTGTCAAAGAAGAAATAGCACATGTCGCGCTGCTGTTTTCTGAAATGTTAGATGGTATTTGATAAAGAATTCTGTTTAGATGCAGTAGAACCTCTATTATTCACTTACCCTAACGTTTAAGGTATTATTAGATGTAGAAATAAATTCTTTCTGACTGAAGTCACATGATCAATACAGTCATTCATATCGAAATATTCCTAATGGTATTTACAAGCTACCAGAAAAATGGTAAAAGGTTAGGTTAGTTAATAATGAAAATTTATATAAATGCATTTATATAAATGCAATTTTCATTGCGAATTATATTGACTCGAAAAGAACAGCAGAGTTACAGAGACTAGAGCACACATCAGATATCGATGCATAAGAAAATAAGAAAATGGCAGTTTGTTAAACACAAAATTCTTTTTGCGCTGATGAAAATCAAATTTAAACATTCATAAAAATTCAACGAATTAAGATATGAAAAAAGTGTGCTGATACCCATCGTCTACAGTTTCATAAGTAAAGAGTTAATTGTATTTTGATGTTTGTATTAAGGGTATGCAACCCTGAGAGACTAAAAAACAAATCGGATGAATCTTACATCTTTTTTCGCCTATAAATATTTAGTAAAAAGCCAAGATTTTTTGTAAAAGTTGTTAAGCAACATCTTAGCTCTATTTCCATATCTTTTCTACTGTATAAAAGTACAAAATGGCGGAGTTGTGCAACATTATTTAACTTCACATTCAGCGAAACCTTGTTTGCTTGTACCCAGCGACAAATATGTCTGGAATATAAACAAATTAAGACATTTTTAGCAAACTTAAACAAAAATAGACTGTCTTCAATGTAGCATAGTATTTTTCAACAATTTTGAAAAATAAGAAAATGACGGTTTGTTAAACAAAATTCTCTTTTCACTGATGAAAATCAACTTTAAACTTCCATAAAAATTCAACGAATTAAGATACCACAACAATTTTACCCTACATCGTAGATTATTTTATAAAGAATAATGTGTAAAAATTTCAAGTTGAATGGATGAAAAGTTTCGGAGATTCGCTGAGTGCAAGAT
This sequence comes from Anthophora plumipes, assembly GCA_951804975.1. NCBI lineage: Eukaryota > Metazoa > Arthropoda > Insecta > Hymenoptera > Apidae > Anthophora > Anthophora plumipes. The sequence goes on along the minus strand of OX638123.1, from coordinate 10,838,513 downwards.
CAAAGAACACAATTTCGAGAAAAACTCGTTTGAAGCTTTAAATTAATCTTACTCTAAAATAAAAGAATATTTTTACAAAAACTACCCTTAATCTGCTAATTCGGGGTCATAAAGTAACCCTTCTATTTCTAAAAATTCGTCAGCTGCTTGTCTTTTATTTTTCTTTACCAGTTGTCCAGCTTCTTTCAAATTTACTTCAGCCCGAATCTCCGCGTGTATTAGCCGACGTTATTACCAACCTTTAAATCCATAATTATCCTCATTAACACGTTGATCGCCTACCGTAAATTTGGTACGTTTCCTGGAAGGCTCAAATTCTTGTTTTACCAGTTCACTTCCAGTACAATTGGAATCGTTTTAAATACTTCTTTTCTTATTTTCAATTTTACACATCTTGGCATCTTTGTTTCTTCTTAATGAAACAATTCCTTGGAAAAGTAAATTTGTATTTAAACAATATATTCAAAATAAAGCGCACAGGTATGAAATAATAAAGTTACCAAAGTTATGTTCAACTGAAGATTCAGATTTTTCTCAAGTAAATGCACACGTTATAAAAAATTGAAATATCAAAATTTATGGAACTTTAGGTTAAGAAGTAAGGTTATGTGTACTCAAAATATTAGTTCTAGTAATATTCAAAGAAATTCAACCGACGAAAATATTTATATTTATTGAAAGTATATAAATAATCGTGTTACTGATGCAAACTGTTGCAAATTTCTCGTAAAATTCTGCTTAATTCGACGAAGCAAAGCGTCATTCACTTATGGGTGATGGGGCCTCTATGGGAACATAACTGTCACCCAGATTTGGCTGACATAACGATCAACGTGTTAATAAAATGCTTTTGTAGCCATCGTTAAATACCTTAGATTTATATACCGATAAATACCGCTATATGAACTATCTTTTTTAGCCACAAAATGACGTTTTTGGAGAAATTCAGCAAAATGTAGTCATTGATACTTGTACCTTGATATTATGCAGCGAATTCAAGCAGAATGATCATCGATCTAAGACGACTGTCGTCCCATGGCGCTCGCTTTCAGGGTAATTAACGACAAAGAGAGATACGAGAGTGGTAAAGGGTTTCAATGCAATTCACAGAGTGAAATTACACCCTTGTTATCCGTTTACAATTGAACGCTCGAGGGTGTATAATCGGTTGAGTGTAAAAGATAGAAGGCACTTCATGGTCGACAGGAGGGTGTAAGAAAAATGGCTCGTGCTTCATCCATCGACTGTTGCTGGATCAGTTCAAGGGATCCACAGGCCATGAATGAAGTCGTAAAAGTCCTTCGTGCTCGTTTTCGTGAATGAAGTCGTGCAAAATTACGGAGACGAACCTGCTACTTTCGAACGAGCGTACGAACGATACGAGCTTTAAATAGAACGGATGACCACCAACTGTAAAAATGAAATTACTTTCTTAATTATTAATTCAACGTAATCGTCGTAATAATTTCTTAATACGTAGAAAATAGTAGGAAGATTGTTTGTATTTGTTTTCTTATTTCCAAATTTTATCTATTTTTGTTTTTTTTTAATACATTTATGAATATTTGAAGAATGCAATCATACGAATTATTCATATAGGGTGCGACGAAACGAGTAAAGCGATTTTGTAAGCAGAAGAAAATTCTGAATATAAAAATAAACCAAAAATATAGAATAAACCTTTTTTCATTTGATGTACATAGATTTCTGAGAGAAAGGAGTTTAGAAATTGTTTAACACTCGAAACTACAGATTACGTTATATGAAACGTTATTTATATACGAAAAGGTATAGAATATTAAATAAATGCTTAACATTGAAGGAAAGTAATGTTGAAAATTTATTAAGCTTAACTAAGTGTGTTATTATCTTATAATTTAGTGCATTATTATAGTATAGAAATAAAGAATATATAATATAATATAATATAATATAATATAAGATATTATAAATATATATATATACATATACATATTTATTTCACATTTCTTTGATGAGACTACCATGTAGTCGGAGCAAATTTAGATTTGTAAAGTGATTTTTGCATTATATATATATTTATTTATTTATTTATTTGTATATAATTATGTATATGTGCAAAAATAACTTTAAAAATCTAAATTTTCTATATTTATATATATATATTATATAAAGAGTACCATATTATATTGTATTGTATATATATTTATAATTATATTTTTGAATATTATATATTATATATATTAATTATAGTATATATTTAATATTAATATTAATATTATATGTGATATATAATTAATAAATCAATTACGCAAAAATCACTTCAAAGATCTAAATTTTATCTAATCATGATTATATATCTAATCATGATAAATTTTATCTAAATCATGCCTCTATAGCAGCGACACCGATTTCTAGAACAAAATTAGGGTTCAAATTATTATTTCATACATTAGTCTGTTTTTGATGCTCATAAAAATCGAGCCAGACGACAGAATTAGTAACAGTGAAGATAAGTTCGACTTTAGATTCTTTAAAGACCAAATCAATCATTTCACAAATGAAAGACTTCAACGAAATAATTGATTCAAGAAAATGGAAAATTAGAATAACAGTAAGAAGGTGAAATTGATGCTGACAGCACGCAGGAAGGACAAAGTACAGATTCTGAGGAAAAATCAGGAAAAATAAAGTTCAGGAATGATAAAAAAAAAAAACAACTACAAACTGTAAATTGTAACAAAATCAATGTATTTCTCAAATTTCAATCGACAAAACCATAGATGAAACATAAAATAATTATACTACAAAGAAACTACGAAAAAGTTCCATTTCAGTACAAAAGCTTCGAATGCAAAGAGTTTAACAATGGAAGTTACAGAATTATAATTCCAAGCGACATATACAACGATCATCCTCTAGCAAACCTCGATTTATTAGTTCCTTTTCAAGCCTATTCGAGTCTTTTAAAAAGGGCACGAATGCAACAGGAGGCTCGTAAAGTACAAAAGCTCCGTGTAACCAGACGTATCGTTGTATCGCGAAAGAAACGACGTTAAGGCGCGACATAATTTTTCTTCAAGTTATGCATGACATATAGGGCACGTGGCCTGGTAGAGGGACGTATGCATCTAGGTCGACGTGTGCACGACGACGCAGATCACAATCTGTTGGCCCTGAAACGGCAAAGGAAAACCTCTCATTAGAGATCGAGCCAGCGAGTGGTAGCGTCTCATTAACGAACCCTCGATCGAACCGGCACAGCTCTCATGCTTGGAAAAGAAGCTGAGTGGTCAGGTGCAACCTGAAAGCGCATGCGTTCGGTTGGTTATACGTAATCTTTCTCTCCCTTACCTTGGCCTGTGTCTCACTTCTGGACACATTCTTTCTCAAATGCTCTCTCACTCTTTCCGCGGTTTCGGTTTATCGTATAAATATATCTACCGTGGAAAGCCCTATGTTACACTTTACTTTCGGCCTTCTGACCAATACAATCGTCTGATGTAAGAACTTCAACGTGGAAGCTCGTCGTTCGAATTTAAGCCTCGTCCGAACTGACAGGCAACGTCTGCGAACGGTCTGCATACACTTCCAAGGGAATATCGCGAACCCTAATTCATAGATTCGAATGAAACTTTGTGAGTTTATAGAGTGATTCAAGACGAGAATAATGGTATGCTCTATTCGTACCCAGTTGTTCTTTAAGGGTATGAAAATTAACCTCAAAGTCAAATCGACACTCCCAATTTTTCGCGTATATCTTTTAAAGTACAAAAGATAGAAAATGATGTTTTAGATGAAAATTTAATGGTACGATGAGCGCTATAAATCTACATTAAGAAATTTAAAAGAAGAAAATGAAAATTTTACGGAAGGTGATTGGAACAAAGTTACATGACGTTCATCCGGTAGTCAAACTTGGAGGTGGTCATCTAATGATTTGCGGCTGTGTGGTCAATTAAGGTGTTGGTTCTATTGACAAAATTGAAGGGACAATGACTGCCGAGTCGTACATCAAAATTTTAGAAAATAGTTTGTTAAGAAGCTTAGAAAAATGGGGTAAATCCATAATATTTTTGCACCAACCTGATAGTTCATTCCTGAGATGAAAAGTACAGGCACTTGACAGTATAACTTTTTCAAAATTAGACTAAACGATTTGAATTTTGTTAAGAAGTTACGAGAATTGGTATACTAGATGACGTGTACGAAAAGTTTGCAAAAAATTGCAATTTGTGGGAATCGTGAAGAAATTATGGATAGTCCTTTTTGCACCTTTTTTTATCTACACCTTTTTGTAGATTTCTGTCAATTACGTACATGCTGAAAATTTTCATAAGCATCGGCTGATGTAGGAATGAGCAACAAACATCACAATATGTAAGAATTTTTAGATTTATTATACTTATAAGCCTAAAGTCATAAAACGTTGCAATCTTCACAATTTTTAACTGTTTGTAGCTTACGACAATGTTAATCGATTTCGATGAATATGTTTTAAATATTCATTACAGTCTCAGATAAAAAGTTCGTAAACTGTGGCCTTCATAGTTTTCTTTGCGATTCCCACGAATTGCAATTTTTTCAAAATCTTTTTGTACACATCTTGTAAGGAAATCAGAAATGGCAGAAGAAATCAAATCAAAATATGGTACAATTACTAAGATATATAAAATAAACGAACCAAGAACACGTCCATCTACATTGGACAATAGACAATAGTAAACTACATATTCCTAATGTGGGAAAAAGAAAATGGGATTGTATTGTTTGCTCTGACAGGAAAATACCAGGTGAAAGACGTCAAACGACTTATTATTATTGTGAAACGTGCACTAATCAACCTGCAATGCTTCAAAATTGATCATACTGTACAAAATTATAAGAAATAAAATGTTGATTTCGTTTTTCTGCAATTATATGTTCCTCGATGTCTATAAATTCATATAAATCAAATATCATCATAATACCTTACTTGGTTCCAAAGCTATACTATATATTAGGTGTAGAAATAAATTCTTTCCTACTTTTGAGTACAATCAAAGCTTTATTCAAAAAGAATGAAAACAGCTCGATCATCAAAATGATTTTGATTATTGTCAAAGACTTTTTACCATCTTTTTCTGTAGCTTGCGAATACCATCACAAATATTTCGATATAAATGACCGTACTAATTACGTGTCTTCAGTAGGAAAGAATTTATTTCTACACCTAATAATATGACGCTTCGAGTTGCTGGTAGATAACGTTCGGAATGGCTTAGAGTGCAAAGGGTTAAATTCAAAAAAGAATATTGCTCTTATAAATACTTTCATAAATATTATATGAACAATATATTTAATTTTATTTATACTTCTACTTATCGTCCTCGTCTTATCCCACATTCCCCTACAACTATGTATATACATAATACTGTTGGTGAAAGATTATTTTTATAGGGACATTAAAAATAGATAAGTCACTAGAACGAAGTTGGAAGGAATGAAAAAACAAAAGAGGAACAATAGGGGGTAGACGGGGCGCGAAAAGGATGAGCGGTGTGTGTGATGTGTGCGTTTGAGGGTTTTTTCGTGTGTGCTTCTATTCTTTATATATTTGTTCTAAAAATAAATAATATAATTATTGTACTGTCTTTTGCTCCACCCTCTGATCATCAACATATACCACGTTAATAGCATGTCCATGTACCCTTTAACACAATAATTGTATTACATAAATCATACTACAACCATGCCGATCTCTTTGACAAGAGTAAACTGTTCAACTGCCCTGCTGAAACAAACGAAAGTGAAGATAAAATGACGAGAAGCTGGCAAGAATTTGCTGGTCGAAAGAAGATTTTCGGAATATTGAATGCAGCAGTTAAAGCCACGCGCATCGTGCGAAAGAGAGCCGCGAAGAGAGGCAATGTCAGAGATGCGCGGCGAAGTGGCTGAGGGGGTAGACTGGTCTGGTAATTGAATGTGCCGAGGCGTATGATTTCGTCGATTTATCCCCGAGGCGCGAGCGAGCGAGCCATGGCTAATTTAAACTAAATGCCTGCTGGTAAATGCGGCGCGGTCTGATAAGTTCCTTTGATTTAAGCGATCCCAACCATGGCGGGAACAACGTGGTCCTCTGTACTTTCGCGTCGTTAAGGAAACTAATTAAACGGCCCCGGCCACCGTCGACGAGCTTCTTTTTCTCATAGTCGTCATACCCGCCCGCCATGCAGACAAAGAAACCGCTGAAGCGACAGCCAGAACAGGGAAAAACGAACTTGCCCGAGTATATACTTAGCCACGGTTATTCTATACCTAATTATCGTCTTACGCAGCCGATTATCGAAGATTATTAAGGATCATGCTCGATCCTCGACAATCGCTTGCCTAACCGGGGAACGTATAAATCTCTGGGAACAGCTTGTAGCAGGCTTGTTATGAAAATCTATTACACTTTCCGCAATTTTGCAATGTCCGTGACGCACGGTCATTTCGTTTTAATTGCGATCGAACGAACACGATTCGTGATTACACCAGCCACCGTCGAGAATATCGTTTCTCTACGTGGAATCGGTACGCCATTCGCTACATCAGACACCCTGATTTAAGCGCCACGTAATTGAATAGTAGGGAGCATCGATGATCGTGGGCTACTGTCTGCCGTTACATCGCTCCGCGTTCCACTCGTTACTTTCTCTTCATCATTTATCAGTTACTCTTTCTGTTGTTCGTTTTATTCACCGAGGTAATCACGTTTGTATTAGATTTAACGACGACTTACACTTATGTCTGTAAGACACCAGGCACTATTGTAGATGTTAAAAAAGTATCGAATTTTTCTGTTACATTTTCTTTAAGAATACTGTTTAACATTACACTCTTGAGCAGTTTTTTATACGATCGACAATTGCACGAAATGAAAATTTTGAAAACTAAAAGTTTCCTTTCAAGAAGAAGAAATGATATATTGTTTATAAATTTATTCCTTTTTATTTCCTTCGTTAATTTCTTTTATTCTAATATCAACAGAAGTGGAATGAAATTATGGTGTATAATATGAATGAATGTATAAAGAGCTGAACTCTTAGTGAAAAACCAAAATTACGCAAATAGAGAAGAAATCAGCTGAGCATAACTTCTTGGACCAAGAAGAAAATCCTTTATATGAATTTAGGCTCACAGATTAGTCATAAGTATAGCACTTATGATTAAAACAGTCTCAGAAACTTTAAATGCATTTTTCTCAATATCATGTTTATTAAAATGGCTTGGAAACTGAAAATTTGTTTGAAACACTTTTTTTGCCAGATTATCTATAGTACCTAAAAATTTGTGGAGACAGTAATTCTTTTCTTTTTTTTTTCTTGCTTTCAGATGATTTGGTTAGAGAATTTGTAGAACCACCTGGAGTAAATCCTTCTTATGTTCTGAAATATATAATTGACGTTAGATAATCTGAATAGGTGAGTTGATGTTTCAACCAAGCTTAGTGATGCAGTTCGTCAAGGAAAATTTTCAAAAACCTGCAGTCTAACGATGAGAATACGAATTTTACACGCCAATCGGTCTTTCTCCGAATTATTCGTAAAAGGATCATTACGAAAGTAATTTTTACGTAATACGATTTTGCATATTACTCTGAATTTTTTTATAACTTTCCTATCACATTTTCTAGAAATAATTATAGGTGTATGATACCTTAGGACCCATAGAATGATGCTTCATTTAAATTTAAGGTGTCTGAAAAGGTACAAAAGCACTTTTTTAGCATTCTGCTTTCTTACAAATGCATAAAAATCCACAGTCTAACGATAAGAGTACGAATTTTACACGCCAATCGGTCTTTCTCCGGTTTATTCGTAAAAGGATCATTACGAAAGTAATTTTTACGTAATACGATTTTGCATATTACTTTGAATTTCATCTGAGAAATAACTGCTAGTAGACTTTCTCGTCCTTATCACGGCATTTCGAGTGTGGGGAGAGAATGGACAAGTTTCACGAGCGCCACGCAACCGCATAAATTTCCATGCACTCGTGTATCAGGTAATATCCAGGTGATCCCCCAAAGAATTATTAACTGCAGATGCGAATGGAAGAAAGTGTCGCAGATCAAATTTGGCCCTCATTAAAGGAACACGCCGCTATACGCGCAGACTTTCTTTTTGCGCTTTGCCCATTAAATTAGGTCGTGCACCGCTTTCGATCATGATTCTGATTATTTGGCGATCTTAATTTCAAGATTTTCTACATATGTCCGCATTCAATAAGATTACAATTTTACTCGTAGTAAGAATTTAGAGATAAATGGTAACAGTAGAGTTGCAAATAAAGCATAGGATATAATTCATTTCGTATACATGTTTTGCACCTAATTTGATGATAATGATATTGAGAATCTTTTGCAAACTTCGCTTAGAAATTTAACGATGAAAAATAGAAAATTCGTCAATTTATATCATCCTACTGTATTAGTTTAAATATCTTTATTTACCCTCAATTTTAAGGACGATTTTCATTTCTTCGTTCCAAATGATTGCAAATAAAAAAAGAAAGAAAAAATACATGTTGAATATTTCTTTTTTTAATATCGGTGATTTTAGGAAATTTAAGGACCCACCAAATGTGCAAGTAACTTCAAATAATAAACTAATAATTATCAAATATTTCATACCACTTACACAAATGAAACCATGTATTTGATAAAATGTGAGATAAAGTAAAAGTATATTGACTGCTTGAGTACCTGATAAGCTTTTTCTGTCCAGTGTCTAAAAATTCTAGCTAAACTGTCTGCAAAGTTGAACGAATGTTTGGATTTTGTCAATGCGTGTCTTTGCTGTTATAATTTATCGAGGTTCTGCTAAAAAGTAATCTACACTTTCATAGGCGTCGGAGTTGTTATTATAAAAACTTTTTTTATCCATCAAAAATTGTAAGTTTAAAAAAACGAAAGAAGCGCGAACACTTTTCGACTGAATTTTTGCAAAGATCCGTGGTACTCAAACGGTTAAACATTGTAACATTTTTTCTTTCTATTTTAGGTTGTGCTAAGGTTTAAAATACTTTGTGCAAAAGTGCATCGCAAAATTCGCGAATATATCAAGCGTATTTATTCCTTTCGTGAAATGGATAGATTGGTTGGCAAAGTGTTAACTAAGACTCTTAAAAGTATCTGAATACTCGGAGTACTCACTAAACTCGAACTTAGAGGACTGGATGTGAGTACGAGTACTCAAGTACTCAGATTTGACTCTGAGTATTCGAGTTTTCTCTTATAATTACTCAAATATGAATCTATATCTATTTCTAACTCTACTGTAAATCAAATGTTAATAAATATACTATTTTTTGTATTCTTCGATCTTCAGCCTTTACTCAAATTTTCTATAATTAGTCGAAATTTAAATGCACGACAAATGCTTTAAAGTTGAGTAATAAACAGAAGGTTAGGCAAATTCGGAAATTCAGATTTTGGAAAGTCTGAATCGAGTTATAATAAAGATTTTAAACACAGATATCCGCATGGATAGAATAAGTACTCGAGTACTCGAGTATATTCAGATACTCAGATCTATATTGACTCAGAAGTCAATAATCCTAACCTAACCTAACCCGAATACTCGGAAAAATACGGATACTCAGATTCCAATTGAGTGCGTATTCGAGTATTCAAGTTCTGGTATCTGTGGATTCGAGCGATAGTGATATTTCTAATCTTAACCCATTAACTTCTTCAATGATACTGGTACATATAGTTGTGGCCAATAAAATTGCACCACTCTTTAACACTAGGTTTACGGGACACATTAATTTGACGCATTTGGGAATTCAAGAGCAAAATTGCTATTATTTTCCATCAATGTTTCTTCACTTTTATTAATGGAATGATACGAAATTATATCCAAATTATAGTAAGTTAACAATGTACAATTGAGTTACTTGTAATACATTGATTTCTTGAAGGAAAGATTCGGTTTCTCATTCAATCAAGAAAAGCTCATAAACCTAGTGTTAGAAACGCAGTTTGTTAAATATGTTTTTTTTTTGTTTGCTGATCCATCCCAATCCTAGACATTTTATGTCGTTCTTGAGACTTAATTTCTGATTCAATAATCTCATAGGCACTACGTTATAATAAATATTGATAAAAATGTATCACTGGTTATTTTAATAAATGGTCTTGTAAATTTATAGAGAAGAACATTTTTATTAGGATATAGAGTAAAAAACATAGAATGAATAAAAATGGTAGTAAAAAGAATTAAAAAAGTTACAAATCATAATACATTAAACTCATACAAGCATGTTTTGGTAAAATATTGGTCAAAATAGATCTTATTATAATGTTTTTTATAAATAATTTTTACTTAATGAAATGGATGCAGTTATTTATTAGTTATATAAAATACAGAAACATGATGATAAGCCAACTTCTGATAAAGATACAAATAATAATGTAAATATTAAATAATTTTTAGCAATATGATATAAAAATAAAAAAATACATGAAAATTACAAAAATTATATAAAAATCACAGAACATAATAATAATAGATCCACGTTTTATTTATTGCCTTAAAAATATATTTTTTATTGCTCCGCGTTTCTTGCCTTTTCATCGTCTTCTTGAACTGTTTGCAACCATTTTTTATAATTTCTTCTTAATTTTTTTATTAACTCTTTGAATGGAAATGACAGGCCTCGCCCGTCAAGATTTTCTGTACCAAATTCAAATTTGACGCCCGTTGTATAATTTAAACTTTAAAAATCATACAGATTTCTTTTAACTTGTAAAAATAAAGTTATTATGATTGTTGCACATGCTCTCTTTTTTATTTTCTACAATGATGACATACAATGACGTCTGGGAGACGTCATCCATTTCATGTGCCATTGTAGACTTTGACGTTTGCCAGACGTCATTTTAGAAAATTGCTATTCATCACCAAAAATATTCCAAATAAATGAAAATGATACAAACGCTGTTGAAACAGTCAGAAAAAAGTATCAACCTGATCAAATGTTACATAGCAATGCAAATTTCAAAATACAATGTTCTATTCCTAAGCTTGTACATAACTGTTCAGTTGAGCCAAATTAAATAGTATTTTTCGGACGCATCAAATTCCATTTTATTTGTATGTCAAGGGATTAAATAAAAACTAGAATATTTCACTTTTATTTTATGATAACTCCACGCATAGAGTTACGCTAAATTTAATTGTCTGGACTCATAAGATTCTTCGAGATTTAATCGTAAGGCAAGGAGCTAAGAACCTAAGCTCTAATAAGATCCAAGATGATCAATACAAAAAGAAACAACTGATACAAAATCTATGATATCCAATCTAAACGTGCAAAACTCATTTGAAAATTTCTTCGGGTATATTCGATTTTGGTAGACAGAGAGGAGATGCGGAATGGGGAAAGTGAAACGATTTCCAGAAAAGAAACGATGACACCCGCCGAGGAACGAGCCTTGTATTACACGCGACAGTTACGTAAAGGCGTAGGAATATATCCAACACAGGTCCAGGTATAATATAGTTGTCTTGCAGGTTATGGTTTCGTAACTGGCGGTCTGGCACGTGCATTGGCCAAAGGAAACTGCAGCAGGTCTCACGTGTTGCACTTGCATCCGCGTGTCTTACTCGTTTGTAACATTAATAACCGGCGCATTTGCATCAGAAATACGGTTCGTGTTCGCGGACAATGGCAATTTGCCGTGGCGATATGAAATCGAGTCGCGTACATACAGCTCGACATCTTCTTTCGCATTGGTTCAGGGATGTCTTCGATAACAAGAGTTATTTCTGGTAAGTCTCGGGGAATTTTTTTTTTTTCTCGTAAGCGAAACGCTGTACGTCTGGTTTGTTTCCTTTGTCGCGGCATGTGCCGTTCGGTGACGCAGGGTTTAATCTATTGTTTCATGATTGTAATGGATTCGTATGCTCGAATTGGCTGTTTACGTTTCGCTACAGCGTGAGAGAAGCGGAATATTACAATCGTACGTAACTTGCAGTTTGATAATTATGATAATTATTTTTTTTAAACATTGATACAGTTCCTCTGTAAACGATATTTCAACGAAAGCTGTATCGAAACGGATAATTCTAAATGCAAATGTTTATTGTCAATTGATCAACTTTTTAATTACTCAGATCCGAGAGTGTATATTAGGGGTGTGAATTAGTATTTGAGAACTTTCGAAAGAAAGCTCTGGCTGTAGGTTTCACTAAAAGAATCTGTGTTGTGTTTATCATATGTCTAAGTTTTAACATTTTGTGTTTAACCCATTTGCATCAGAGACGTTCAACAGCCAATCGGTCCGTATCACCGCGCATCAATTAGTGTTTTACCTTCAGCTTTGCTTAGAAATTACGTATAGTAATAAATTCAAGAGAAAAATCTGGTTGCTGATAATGCACTAAAAGCGTCGAATTTTATTATATATTATTCACGAGAAGTTCGCAGAATTTTTCACGTTTGGCGATAAACGACAATCGTAGCTTGCGGAATATTCCGCGCTCGGTGATATAGGACAGTCAAGGCTCGCGGAATATTACACGCTTTGATGCAAATGGGTTAATATCCAGCGTGTTGCAAGCAACAGATGGACAATCACATTTTTAGAAACATTGAAATGGATCATTTAAAAGGGCATTTTCTGCATTTGTTGCGCTACTTCACTGATTATATTAGATTGTCTTTCGTAACTTTCATTTCATTTTAATTCACAGTTCTATCGTTCTTATTAGAAGACCCTGTATTTCGAACAATTATTTCTAACGTATCTTAAAAAAATTGTTGTTTCAATTAATAATTCCAAGTTTAATATTTTCGTTGATGAAAACTGAGATTATTATCGAAATATTAAAATATTAAATATTAAATATTAAAATTAGAATTATTAATTGTAAAATATACAAATGCAATTTTAATTATGAAATTACAAATTATGAAAATTCGAATTAGGAAAGAACCTAACACTCATCCTCAATAATATTAGGTCGGTGTATAATTTCTATCGTATTTTTGAGTAAAATTTAATCCATCAGAATTTTTGAAAGACATTTATTTAATTAATGATACGTGGTAACAGTGAATCTATTGTTAAACATAAAATCACGCGTCATCTCGTCGAAAAAGAGAATTATTGGTCATAATTTTATGTTTGTGCACGATGAAGACATCAAGCACCTCTTTGGAAAATGTAAAAGTTATCTGAAAGAGTCTCAATAAAATGGAGAGCTAAAATTTGTGTAATGACAGTCTTAATTATTTAGATTTGAACCTCATTGAGAAATTGTGGGATGAACTAGATAGAAACACTATCGAAAGTCGCAAAAAGATTTGTCTATACATTTACAACGATTCTAGAGAAAAATCCAAGAAGAAACTTAAAAAAAAAAAGACTCATCGTAAAACTACCAAAATTGGTTCGAGCTTTCATCGAGAAATTAGAAACCTTCGTTAACGAGAAGATTAAAAACTTGATATATACGATTTTCAATATATTTCAACATCAAAAGACTATATTCCGTGCAAGTGATCTGTAAATAATCATTTGAGTTAATAATACGAGAGTTTAACGACGTTAATTTAAACTTAAATCTCAAATTAAAAGATTCTCAATGATTTATGGATCTCAGCAAATATAAGTTTTACGTAAAACTTTAATTATTGAAGATTAAGGTCATGGTGTTATACATGTCTGGACGTATTTTTTAACCAGCTACATGATGCAATAAAAAATTATAAGAACACTCAAATGATATTGAAGAAAGTCGTTAAAAATTGAGATTTATGAGAAATTTTTTCCTCCTTCTGAGTAGTTTTCTAAAACCATATAAGTTATTGTTGTACAAACAATTGTTAGCCTTATAACATCTTGAAGTGATATATTTAAGTGGTTTTATTTAAATGGACCACATAGTATTTAACATTTAAATCTCCAATCAGAAGCAATGTGTTTAAAATTTATTCAAAGTGTTTATTCAAAATTTTTACTGTAAGACGAAATTTTATAACGAATTATCAAGTGAAGACGAGTTTTCTGTTGTTTATTTGAATAATATTATCCAAAAAATGAAATATGACAGATTTTATTCCTTATTTATGTAGACACAGTGTTAATAGAACTTTTAACATGTTTTCGAGGCAACTATTACGAAAATATTTATTTTTTTGCATATCTTCTGTACACATTTACGACATGTGAGTCTGCAGCGGTTAAAAATAGGCTTGGAGTACTGCAAATGAGATTTACTTCGTGTATGGGGATCATACAATGATTGTTTAAACAGTTTATAATTGAGTCAGAGTGTTTAGAGCTTTTAGGAGATTTTAAATGAGATAAAAAACCACATTGAACAATATTTTACTAATAAATCACAGCAATTTTGAAAAAATGGCGTGATAAGTCTTCCAGAGAGATGGAGAAAAGTAATAAATCTGAATGGATCATATAAAATTCAGTAGAATTATATCGAAAGTAAAAGATTCTACACCTTATGTCTAACAATAAAACAAAAATAACTTTTGATACAAGATAATGCATGGAAATATATGAATTCTCTTAAATAATTTAATTATTTTTCCATCTTATTGTTAGCTACAGCTTGAAGTTGTTTGTATAGCAGATGAAGCAAAAGTGGTCTCGAATATGAAGGGATGAAAACTTCCGTTTGACGTTAGAATTAATAGAAATACACAAATGAACCGTGTGTATTTATCGAATATACTAAAGTTTGCTGGTTGCAGTCAAGATGGAATAAGTGGTCGTTAAACAAAGACGGTGAAAGAGGATTAAGAATTCTCCACTCTGGCAGCCCACTAATCCCACGGAGAAAAAGAGTAACATGACCAGTTAATCTTAAACATACACACCAACGAACTTTAACAGCTTTTTCCTTTGCTTCGTCGTATACTTTCACTTCCCTTTTTCTCCTTCTTAAAACAAAGGAGTTAATAAATTTCGTATGAACATAATATAACTTCCGTTTGTCAAATGACCAACTTTTGAAGCAAAGTAAAATCCCATTTGTTTTCTTATCTCGTTAAAATTGCAGAAAAATCGGATTCCTAAATATTGCAAAACAATTAAAACAACCAAAGTGATCGATCATGATTCTACTTATTAAAAGATTATCGTCACATTGATGTAAATAATATCATAACTCGTGAAATGATAGTAATATAAAAATGACCAACTTTTGAAGCAAAGTAAAATCCCATTTGTTCTCTTATTTCGTTAAAATTGCAGAAAAATCGGATTCCTAAATATTGCAAAATCATTAAAACAACCAAAGTGATCGATCATGATTCTACTTATTGAAAAATTATCGTCATATTGATGTAAATAATATCATAACTTGTGAAATGATAGTAATATAAAAATGACCAACTTTTTAAGCAAAGTAAAATCCCATTTGTTTTCTTATCTCGTTAAAATTGCAGAAAAATCGGATTCCTAAATATTGCAAAACAATTAAAACAACCAAAGTGATCGATCATGATTCTACTTATTGAAAAATTATCGTCATATTGATGTAAATAATATCATAACTCGTGAAATGATAGTAATATAAAAATGACCAACTTTTTAAGCAAAGTAAAATCCCATTTGTTTTCTTATTTCGTTAAAATTGCAGAAAAATCGGCTTCCTAAATATTGCAAAATCATTAAAACAACCAAAGTGATCATGATTCTACTTATTAAAAGATTATCGTCACATTGATGTAAATAATATCATAACTCATGAAATGATAGTAACACAAAAATGATGCAGGAATAAGGAGATATTATGCTACAGACGTTAAACGAATTTTCTTTTTTACATTTTCTTAAAGAATATTGTTTAAAATATATGTGCAAAGCTTTGTATGCGTAACTATGTGCAGAAGATGAAACAGAGTTTGAAGACAACTTATCTTAACTAAACACTAACATAAAATTATTCAGTAGTCTAGAGTGATATCCAAGAGTATGATAAAGCTCATGCTAAGCATTTAAGTTTCAAGCACTCCGCAGTCAAATGGTTAATGGGAAAATATTTAATACAACAGGAGCTTGCAAAAACTAATTAGAGCAATTCATCGTTTAAAAAAATCGAAATTTTTTTAGGAAAGGGATTACGAAGGTACCTAATAGATGGTGAAAAGTAATCGATGGAAATAGTGTATATATTACAGAGTAAAATATTTATTTTTCATAAATGTACTGATGTTCAATATCACTCAAATTTCAAAATTTTCTAAACGACCCAATACTTATGAATATTGGACATACAATAATACATTGGACATACAAAATGTTTCTAAAATATAATTTCGATATAATTTCAAGTAAAATTTAATAAACTTTAAAATATATAATACATTTTTTCAGTTTTTTAAAGGTTTGGGTAACTATTTGCAATATTTGTTGAATTTTCAAGAGTGGTCCGGAACTTTTAGCCTGCAGTGTAGATAAAAGTGCTCTTTCCTCAGTGAAGAAAATTTTACACATGATTATTTTAGAAAATATTACATTTATTTCCAATATTCGTTAAATAAAACAGACAAATATGTATAAATTCAAGTCTCTCGTTTCTCTATAGAAACCAGTCATTTTGATTTCTCTGGTAGAAATAGGTATATACATGCAAGACGTCGGTAGATCTAGTGTTAACCCCTTGACATACAATGACATCTGGGAGACGTCATCCATTTTATGTGCCATTGACTTCGACATCTTCGAGACGTTAAGAACTGTCTTCAGCGGACAATCAAAATTCCAAATTTTGAATGAAAATCACACAAATACTGTTGGAACAGTCATTAACATTATATATCATCCTGATTAAATGTTACATAGCAATGCAAATTTCAAAATAAAATGTTCTGTTTCTAAGCTTGCACATAACTGTTCAGTTGAACCAAATTAAATAGTATTTTTCGGGCGCATTAAATTCCATTTTATTTGTATGTCAAGGGGTTAAGATAAATGAAAGATCGAATGGGATACATCGGTAAAATCGTGTCATCATGCTTGTTTTCTTCCATGTTTCTTCATAAACACATTTCTCGCTAAATTAACGTAATCTCGAGCATACTGTGAAATATTAATGTATCTATAATAATTCTCGAAAATTCATAAACCTCTAAATCCACAAAAATCAGAATTATGATACATTGTTCACATAAAATATAAAATATCGGGTTTTTAAAATTTAATTTGCCAAATTTCTGTTATACACATCAAACAAGCTTTTTCTTTTTTGTTGGAGCATACTGTAGCTAAAGGGTTAAATATCTTATCGAAAAGAAAATTATTTCTGAGAAATTTGTGCAATCCTTAACCCCTTGACATACAATAACATCTGGGAGACGTCATCCATTTTATGTGCCATTGTAGACTTCGACATCTTCGAAACGTCAAGAACTGTCTTCGGTGGACAATCAAAATTCCAAATTTTGAATAAAAATCACACAAATACTGTTGGAACGGTCATTAACATTATATATCATCCTGATTAAATGTTACATAGCAATGCAAATTTCAAAATAAAATGTTCTGTTTCGAAGCTTTACACATAACTGTTCAGTTGAACCAAATTAAATAGTATTTTTCGGACGCATTAAATTCCATTTTATTTGTATGTCAAAGGGTTAAAGAATGGAATATTATCGAGGTTAAGTTTAGAGTGTTACAACAAATTTGCAGGGAACGTTCGCAAATGTTTTGTCGTCCTCTCAATGAACAAGATATCCCGAGAAAACGTGCAACCCTATGCATCAACAGATGTTTTCCGTATGGTGTCGGTGTGTCAAAGGAATTCGCTAGTTCCTGCGCGTTCATGTTTCTTCGGTTGAGCTGTGTTTTTGTTACCCAACGAGAATGTGCGCTCGAGAATATTTGACATCTCTTCTTTCTTCTTTAACCGTGCTTTTTTATTTTATTTTGGTGCAGACGTGTATTGGGGAGAACAGATTATCCCTATGTTTAAAATACGATCGACAAATTTGTTATTTTTGAAAATTCGAACTTTTTGTTTCTTGGTATGCAACTAATTTTACACTACATGAGAAAAGTAAAAAGTAAGGAGATAAGTAAAAAGTAAATTGGTTTCTGAGTCGTTCATTTCTGTTCAGTAGCAATTGACATAAGATCTGTTGTTTTTGAAATTAGTACAAATCCATTTATTCATACATTGAAATATTTAAGGGTTTGCGTTTGAATCAACTCAGAAATACTGAAAAACGTTAATCAATTCGGGTAATGTTTGTAAAACTATTTGTTTAATTTTATCATGCAATAATAATTAAAGAAAAGGTTAAAGAAGATAAACGATCTTTTAGCTTGCGAACTTTAACACATTTGCAATCGTGATTTTGAAATGTCTTTGCAGAAATCATTTTTCCACCTTTGGTGTAATATTTTTCATCTCTATTTCTCATGATTTTTATAATCTTCTGGTTATTACTTTCCTAATGTAATTGAAAATTAGTAATATCGTCATCCGTCGTTGAATCTGATAATTCTCAAATTTTGCTCCTCTTCTTAGTTTGTACCAATCTTCAAATATTGCTCAAACTGCTTTCTTAATCTGAATCAAAAATTCCTCTTTTTTTTTACTAATATCTATGAGTTTTATTTCCATAAATATAATAAAAAAAAGGAACTAAAATACTCCTGCGAAAAAATTTATTACTATTACTTACCAACATCACTATCAGACTAAATTAAGATATTATCTATTTTATAGGTGTCAGAAGTCATTGTAATAAGTTATGAAATATGATTTACCTAAAACTAATTGATTCTCTGCTTTGATAACCATGATATCAAATAATACTCACACTACAATCCGTTAGTTCAAGAAACACAAACCAATCACTGGAAGTTTGTTAAAGACTAAACGAAATGAGTAAAATGAACTCTCATCACTTCATCTGAGCAACAACATTGTTATCTTGTTTATGACGTCATTTTTTAAGCCATTAGCTATTATCTACTGTAAAAACTTTAAGGATAGTGCACACTGAAGTCGTAATAATTAATAATCAATTCGATTAGAAAGTTGTTTAAATGATCATTATTACGAATGGACTTATTCCACTTTCAACAGAAACATTTTACAGTTCAACATTTTTGATTAATTTATGAGGATATTGTACACCATTGACTATGTGATTATAAATATAAAAAGAGGATAGAAAGACTAAAACTGCCATTAACTCATTTTTTCAAAAATGGACTTATACCACTTTAAAAAAGAAGAAACGTCTCATATCATAATTTTATCATTCACATCAACCACCAACTTCTAAAGACAAGAGACAGCCAGCATCTAACGAACTTTCAATGACTAGCTTATGGTAACTGAGTTACTGTTACTTGTATAATACTTGACACATCGAGGACTCAACAGGGTGTGAATACAAGACGCCCTCAATATTTTTCCAATTGAATCAATCAAAACTAAAATCAATCAAAAAGTGAACGTCCATGGAAACTTAATCAGTATACTGAACGAATTATTATTAGAATGATAAAACAGAATCCTAAAAATAAGTGCTATAAAAATAGTTAAACACCTTAAAATTAACTTACTCTCTATAATTTTGTACGAATTGAACAGTAATATGATCAAGTGGCTCGTAAAAAATATTCTATATGTGAAACGAATAGGAAGAGAAGATTAAAATTCGCAAAAAAATAATATCAATGGAGTACTGGAATAGAGTGATCTACACAGACAAGAGCAAATGTAATATTTTTGAGTCTGATGGACTGTGGTATTATTCAGAAAGAAAGAAACTAAAAAGTTGATGGTCTACAATGAAGCATACAGGAGGTTCCGTAATTGTTTGG
This sequence comes from Anthophora plumipes, assembly GCA_951804975.1. Classification (NCBI taxonomy): domain Eukaryota; kingdom Metazoa; phylum Arthropoda; class Insecta; order Hymenoptera; family Apidae; genus Anthophora; species Anthophora plumipes. The sequence continues at coordinate 10,818,691 of OX638123.1, read as the reverse complement.
GACTGCATGAGTGCAGCTGGTGTTGGCACATTACAATTTACCGATACAATAGTGAATCACAGGGTTGCAATTTTGAAGCGCTAAAGAACCGAGTATTACAGATAATTTTACTTTTATGCACGATCACGTTTCCAAGTGATACTGTGTATAATACTAGAATGTATAACACACTGGAATATTTCAAAACTCTTCCACAATCACTAGATATCAATACTATAGAGCATTTGTGGAATCACTTGGAACGCAAGATAAGGAAACACGAAATTTCCTCAAAAGAACATTTAAAAAATGCTTTCATAACGTTAAGAATACATTTAATGAATTCGAAATTGTTCGAAATGGCCATCCTCGGCTAGAATGCAGGCTTCCATGTGTCGTATCATAGATCTTCTGACTCGTTCAGAAATACCAGGTGTTGTTTGAATATGCTGACGACTCTCTTGAATACGATATTGCACTTTCTCAACATTGTTCATTGATGTGTTGTAAACCAAAGACTTTAGATACCCCGACAAATAAAAATCGAATGGATTTAGATCAGGTGATCGTGTTGGACAATTAATTGGTTCTCTACGACCGATTTATTTACTAGAGAATCTGTCATTTATTTTGGAAATAGGTTCATATAAGGTACAGTCCCGTCCATAAGTCACCGGACACTTACTAAAATTAGAATGCGGACATCGAAATTCTACTTTGTACCGTAATTTCTCAAACAGTACACTCTTTTTTTGCAACAGTAACCAGTAACTGAACATTTTTAAATAAATAATTCTTTTCTAGAAGTATTTATTGGGATCATAGGAACTGTCGAACTAAAAATGAAGAAGATTGAACGATGCAATTTCTCAGCACCATGTTAGTCTCTATTTAGTAAAAAAAACCCTTCTTAAATTGTTTATAAACACTTAATGAAGCTACAGATATGTTCTTTAGTTAATTTTGAACTGTCGAAGTAAACCAAATGTGTATACAGAATAACATCGTATTGAATTGGAGCTGTATTTAATAAATACTTCTTTTTCTTAACATTTATTCATGTTATACATGTGAATTTTTAAATTAGCATTCAGATATAACCGTAAAATAGATAAAAATAACAAAATATATTATAAATTCGCAACAGCAATTTGGATTTCCATGCTAATAATCATTTTGCTCAAGAAGCACAAATGTCCGATGATTTATGGACGGGAGTGTATATGTTCCTATGAACCGTTTTTTGTTATTTTAGCCTACTGAATTCATCCCTAAGGTTATGTCCACATGTTTTGGAGCACCCTGTACACTATCGATGTTCTCATTGGAAACACGTGACCAAGAAACTTTGGTGATCGTTGATGGAGAAATTCATGTTTTATTATTATAATTCCCCATGATTTCTTAATTTTTATAATTTTATTATCACTTTATACTTTTAATAATTCATTACGATATCATACATTTTCATAACTTTCTTTAATAAAAACTTGCACTTTAATGTTCTTATTGTTTGCTCCTACTCAAAATGCAGAAACTCGGAACTTATATTCAGAATTGTACTAATTACGAACTTGGTGTGATCTGTCGAAGGAGGATATTGAATTTGAACATGAGATTCGAACAGAACTTTGCACTTTGTATAATTTTTAACGTTACCAACTGTGTTAGTAAATAATTATTAAGTTATTTGAAAAAAAAAGAAAGATACACTAATATTAAGAGAAGCATATTTTTTAAAATAAGGAATAATTAAAATAATCACGATAATTATTACGTATGACACTTATTTAATGCTATTTAATTTCATCTGAAGAAAAGCAGTTTTGAATAATAAATTTATATAAAATTATTATTTTCCTCATAAACGATACTGGTACATATGCATCATTTAACGTTTGAAAAATCTTATATAAAAAAGAAAATAGATAAATACAACAATATTAAAAGAAATATACTCTTTAAAATATGAAATAATTAAAACAATCACGATGGTTTTTACATTTGACATTTATTTAATGCTATTTGGTGTCATTTGAACGAGAAGCAGTTTTAAATAATAAATTTATGATTTCTTCTATAGAAGATATCGATGCAAGTGTAACATCTAGCGTTAGAAAAATCTTGTATAAAAAAGAAAAGATATAAAATTACCTCCTTATCACAAAATACATTTATTATTCCTTCTATAGAAAATATCGATGCAAATGTAACGTTTAACGTTTGAAAAATCTTATATAAAAAATAAAAAGCATAAATACAACAATATTAAAAGAAACATACTTTTCCAAGTATGAAATAAATGAAACAATCACGATGGTTTTTTCATATGACATTTATTTAATACTATTTAATGTCATTTGAACGAGAAGCAGTTTTAAATAATAAATTTATGATTTCTTCTATAGAAGATATCGATGCAAGTGTAACATCTAGCGTTAGAAAAATCTTGTATAAAAAAGAAAAGAAATAAAAAATTAGCTACTTATCGCGCAATATCAACCATACGAATACCAAAACGTATGACTTTATTATAACGGGAAAGAGAAGATGAAAACCGTGAAAGGGGAGTGTTGCGAGGACGCTAGATGAAGCGACAGAGATAAGGTGGCGAGGGGCTGAGCGGAGATAAAGCGGAAATCGGGCACGCTCTCTGTTCAACACCTGGAAGTGACTGTTGGTAAGGATCGGCCTGAAGGTTGAATTACGAGGCAGCGAAGGAGTAGGGGGCACCTGTACGGCAGGTGACCGCTATCCTGCGAACCATAGCGGAGCTTGAATATTCACGCACAGACGCGTTTTCTCGTCTTTGGCTCGTGTGCGATCGCTATCGCCTACGCCTACCAAGCGTTCACCTCGTTTCTAATTACTACGCAGCCATACACGTTCCCGACCATCCCATCCCATCCATGATGTTATATTAAATGTTACATGTTATGCATACATTGTTGGGACAGATCACTTAGCTTAAATGACCGTTGCAAATGCTTCATTTTTTTTTTTTTTTTTTTTTTTTTTTACCTGAGAGTTAGACTAAAGCTCATCCTTTTTTTCGTTTTAAATTGAGTTACACTATCTTCCGTAAGTATTGAGACCTTTATTCAATGTTATTGTAACACAAGTTTATTATTTTAGTCTTTTACGAAAAGAAATTTTAATTTAATTTATATTTGAGAGCACAATGTACGTGGTATGACAATTGTACGTGGAGCAGAATATCATTCGATTGCGATTATCAAATTTTTCAATGATTTCTCGACATGTTGCTGGAGTTATTTCACGAATTTCAACTCGATATAACAGCAGATATAAGCTTTACGTATAACTTGAATTTTTGGAAATCAAGGTGAATTTCGAGATCATGGTATTATACATATTTGGATGTATTTTTTGACTACATACATGATGCAACAAAAAAATTGTAATTATAAGTAAAAAAAATAAAAGTGTTATTGAAAAAAATCATTAAAAAATACAATTTCTAAACATTTTTTGCCTCCCTCTTTTTCATTTCTTGAAACCATATCGACTACGTCAAAAATATTTTTTGCATCACAATAATTCGAAGAAATATTTAGGTGGCCTTATTTAAATGAACCACCCTGTATAATATCAAGAGTAGAAAAGTAAACATATTAATAACTAGATTGCGAAAAAATTTAAAGGTGCAAAACTGTAAAGAATTCAGTATAAAAAACATACAAAACATCCGAATTATGTTTTTTATAATACTTGCTAGGTGAAATAATTTTCTAGCAAAATTTTACTTCTACTCTATTCTCACGAATACGAATTTGCATAAAAATTCGCAGTCTATTAATGACAATTATATCTTTTTGATAACGACAGAAGTTATTGAAGAAATAAGAACGTGATGTATCGAAAAAGATTCAATCACTGTTTCATAGTGAAATAATACTAATTTTGAAAATTTCTACTATTTATTAGATAGCTTAGATATTCCTTGAATACAAAAATTTTGTCACTAAAAAATTCAGATGTACCCATAGTTAGATCTTCTATGTTTTTAAATTCTCTTTCATTAAGGGTATTCTTTAACGTTCTAAATATTAGAAGTAGAAATGAACTATTTCTAAACAAGAATCAAATAATCAGTGCAGCAATTCAAATCGACTTTTGTAATGTATATTTAGATTTGTTTTACATTTAACAGGGAGTTTATTATATTATTATTAATATTATATTATATTATATTATATTATATAGAAGTTTATTATCATTCGATTAAATTACGAATAGAAATGGATGCATTCCTGCGCGTATTAATCACTTTTATAGTTTGATAGACACCATCATATTATAAAAAACGTGTACCTTAATATAAACCATAAGAAACGGTATTTTCTCTTACATTTTCTGCGCATCATTTTCACGAAGTTAAACGATGTATCATTTCTATCGTGTCCCCTCATGCTTGCTTTATTCTGCCTGAAACGTAATTTTTATAGCTTGAAATGATTTTAGTGTTATCATGTTAGGTCGCTGTGCTCATCCAAAAAAGGTACGTAGCATAAGTGTCATGACAAAAGAATGTGGACGACCCTGAAAGTCCATCGAATAAATTTCACATTCACGCGAATTTCAGCTGCTTTGTGGATGCAACCAATTTTCCGAAAGGAATTTTGCAAATTATCAAAATTCCGATATTAACACGTTGAACGCCACGCTAATTTTACGTGGTTTGCCCATAGCGCCAAAATGAATTTACAGCACGTCGCAATACGAGCCCATAATTTTTAAGCATGCATGTTATATATATAAATAAAACTATTTTTATGTGTTCTATCGTTGTATTCATTTCTTCACACTGTTGTAGTAACGATAATAATCTGAAAAATTTTAAAATACTGAAGTTTATTCGAATTATGGGTTTCCAGTAATCTTGGCTTCGCTGGTCACCGGTGACCCCCATGGCGTTCAACGTGTTAATTTCTCACATTGATCCTTTCTGAAGACTGCAGAATAAAAAGAGGACGTAAGTTTGAATTAAGAAAAGGAAATAATTCAACGAATCGAACAGCGAATCTGTTCCAGGATATCGTACGACAAAAACAATCCTTCGTATTGGTTTATAATACAATCGAACACGTCGATTTGTTCACGTGTTTCGCAGAAAATCCCATCTTGCTGGAAATTAACTGACTTGCTGGTTAGAGGCAATCTGTGATCCGCGTCAGCTTCTCGCTGAAAGAAAAAACAAAAAGAAACGGTCGTTTCAATTACCAGTCGACTTATAGCCACTTAAACTCATCCAGCTTCATAATTGACGTCGTAAAATCCCCGCTACCTTATGCACTCTGTGTGTTGTTCGACATGTTGTTCGTAAAACTGGCTTCTACCTACAGAATTAACGACAGAGACATCATTTCTCCATGCTACTCTATGAAGCTTGGTGTCCCAAAATAAATTTTCTTTTTAAGGTGTTTATAAAAAACAAAGACGTTAATTGAAAAAACCTTTAATTATTATTAAAACACAGACATTGGGAGATTATTTCTTAGATATAGTCTCATCTAAATGTGAACCTTCACGCTGGCAGTACTTTTCTAAACGAGAAGCAAAATTTTTGAGTCTTTGCGCAGAATGTAGTTTCTTATGGCTGCCATTTTATGACGGATATTCTTCTTCAGTTGAATCAAAGATCTCGGATTGCTGCTGTATACTCTTGATTTAAAATATCCCCATAAGAAAAAAGATCTATAGGAGTAAAATTAGGACTACGTGCAGGTCATTTTATGTTTCTTCTTCTGGAGATCAATTTTTGGGGGAAAATTTCACTTAATCAACAAATTCATTTGAAGTGAAAACACTTCAAGTCACACGCTAGCGATTGAAACTTATTAATTGTGTAGTTTATCATTAATGCTGATTTTTATTGGAAAACTATCATCTGAAGAAGAAGAGAATGAAATATAATAACAATTCATCATATTCAATGCATTTCATTTTGTATTAGAAGTAAGTTACAGTATAATATCGAACATATTTTATGGAAAATTTACGTCTTAATACCTCATCTTAATTTGTCGCATTTTGTTCTTATCAATTAACAATTTCAGCAATATATTTTTAGATGCTTTGTAAACATTGACTTTTCTTTATAAAATAACCATAGAATTTTCATATTTCACGCATTCATTTAGAAATTATGGTCATTTGAATTAAGGAACCTTCAATTCATCTTTCAGAGTACCATCAACTTCTATTAAATTTGTTATATCTTTCCCATCACATTTTCTATAAATAATTGTGCGTTTATGATACCTCAGAACTTATAGAATGATTCCTTATTCAAATTTTACGTGCCTGAAGGGCTACGAATTCCGGTACAACACTTTTTTAACATCCTCCTTTTATACAATTTAATTTCTGGAGATTAAAAACGAATACTGAGAGTTTGAAAATAATCTGTAAATACGGCCTAAATTTTGTGCGGAGTTATTGGATTGCGATAAATATTTCCAATCATCTTAACCAATACAATCATTTGAAGTATCAAACCTCAAGTCGCACGCTAGCGATTGTATACATCGTGTGCTTTATCGTTAACGTTGATTTCATTGGAAAACTATCATCTGAAGAAGAAGAGAATGAAATATAATAACAATTCATCATATTCAATGCATTTCATTTTGTATTAGAAGTAATTTGAAGTATAATAACGAACATATTTTATGGAAAATTTGCATCGTAATACCTTATCTTAATTTGCTATACTTTCTTGTTATCAATTAACAAGCTGAGCAATATATTTTTAGACTGTATATAAAAATTGACTATCCTTTCTAAAATAACCCTTGAATTTTTGTATTTCACGCATTCCTTTTGAAACTGTGGTCATTTGAAGTAAGGAAGTTTTAAGTTATCTTTTACAATTTTCCCATCACATTTTCTATGAATGATTGTGCGTTTATTATAGCTTAGAACAATGCAGAATGATAAATTATTGACACTTTTAGAGCAGAGAAATGCCAAACTAAATAAAACAAGCCTTAACTTTCTGAATAAGTTTGGTATTTCAGAACTCGATCGTATTTTTCCTGTTGCTGTTTCATTACGTTTAATCCACTTATAATATCATAAACAGAATACGGATTTTTATGCATTTATTAGAAATTCAGAGGTGCAAAATGTCACAGAATGCACGTAATATGAGAAAATGTAGAAAATACTTAAATTATAGTGCTTTGTATAAATACCTGATAACTGAAACAATTTTCTACAGAAGTTCTACTTTTCTCTTTTTTTACTATATATATTCTCAAAAATATGAATTGGCATAAAAATTACTGGTCTAATCATAAAATATATACCTCCATGAATAATATAGAATTAGTTGAATTGATTGATAATTTGAATTTTATTTAGAACTTTGAATAAACTTTAATTTGAAATACTTTAGCCATTAATTAATTCCCTGTTTATTTCTTAACATGTTCCTCTCTAAATTTTGTGATTATCATTTAAAACAGAATTTCTAAAATTTTCTTTTCAAAATTACAGTTTGGCTTAGTACTTTGTCGTTTAAATTTAACTTTTTTCTGTCAGCGCTAATAATTTTGCTTTTAATATCCTCACGTGCATTATTTACATCTTCACGTGTACTAATTATTGGTGAAACATGTTTCAACGTCATCAAAAGAAAAAATATTACCAGATATAATTGAAGAAAATAACCAGTACCTTTACTTAATCTCTAAGCTAAAGCTATCAGTATGCAACACGTTTAACTATCTACTAACAATCAAACACCTTATCCTCGAGTGTTCCAAGTACTTTCAATGTCGTTATAAACGTTCGTGTAATAGAATTTTTGAGGATACAGATGATAGAAATACAGATAATAAGGATTCGTGGTGCACACTTGTCGCAAACAATGAAACTTTGCACACGTCTTGATACATTTTACTTCTGTCAACGATAACTGTACCCGTTCTCTGCAACGGTAAATGAGTTCCCCACAATTACAGATAAATTCAACTAAATTGATCTCGAATAATAATGAGAAAATAAACGAATTAAAAATTTTAAACAAACAATATTTATACGAATAATATTTTATATTGTTAAGTTAATGAAGCATAACTTATACTATAGCGTTGAAATTTAATTTCCCGTATTATTCTGAGATACACTTTGCTTTCTATATTTTAGAAATTTAATTTCTCGTCTTATTTTAAGATACATTTTGCTTTCTATATTTTAGAAACTTCATTTCTCGTATTATTCTGAGATATAAAACTCAAAAGAATCGTCCCTGAAGAACTTAAAGAAAAACTTTAAAGCAAAATAGGGTAAAGTAACCGAATATGAGTATTTCTCTATACAACTCACAATTCTCGATTCAAAATACTTTTATTAAAATACGATACATGTTTCAAATGTAAGACGTGTACACTTTTGCAACATATTAGCAATAATAACAAAAGAGATAGAGTTCCATTGTAATAAAATAAAAATGAAAAGTATGCAAAACTATGACTTGAAAAACTGGTCATCTAATATGAGACCCAGGTTTTATCTTGTCAAAAAAATGTTTTGTCTTTTTTCACACATTGGGAATATAAAATTAATTTCGTCTGCATCGCAATCTTCATTGGTCCACCGGTAACATTGGATACATTGAACCCATTGTTCACTATATACATCTGAAGAATAAAGTCCTGTACGAAACAAACATTCTGCATTATAATTTTCATATGCTTGTTCAAGACACTACGTTGTTTTCTACGCCACATTCGGATAATGCAACTGAACTACGGTTAGTTTTGAAACAAAGAACGGTCCCAGCGACGTTTGAGACTTCTCCGTAACAGAGATAGATTGAGGTTAGGTTACTTATTAGGTTAGGTTACTATAATTAAGTTACTATAGTATTAGGCTATTTTACCCTATATAAAATTGAACATAAATAATTATCCTTTAAATTGTTCAATTAATACGTTTATAGACTTATTGAAAGTAAGTTTCGAAACGAAATAAATACTAGACAGTCAACCCCCTGTTTCAAATAGAAAATCATTTCAATTTCGTAAGAATCATCTAAAAAACTAGAATAAACAAAAAATAGTAATTTAATCTGCTAAAAAGAGATATTATGAGAACAGCTTTCCGTAAAAGTTAACAAAGTGCCAACGTAAAAATCACTTCAGCCTCGTAGTCATCAATTAAGCATTCAACCAAAACACCACCTTAACAGCCCCACTGATACCTGAACCTGCATAATTTCGTGAAACACGTAAAATTTCGAAAAACACAAGTTGGTAGCCGTTCATTTGCAGAAAATCGGGACGTTTGATACATAAACCGCGCTATTGAGCGAAGGGTGTCGAAAAAGGACCGTTTCATCGAAGAGGCCGTATTTTCGGGACACATTTCCTTCCATGTGTCACGTAAACGGGGAAGTGTGACGCATACAGAAGGAGGATGCAAAGTGAAGACGCAGTTCCACTAATTAAAAGGCGTTCGATTGCCGAGGCCGTCCGATTCTTGTGAATTTCGCGCAAACTCGCTGGTAATTTGCTGGCGGCACGATTGAAAAGAACGACCGCGAGAGAGACCAACCACAAAAAGGATTTCTTCGTTCGTTAGGCCGTTGTGATTGGCTCCGTGACCAGACAGGTGCGTATCACTGAAAGATTCGCCTCGTAATGTCGCCGTTTTTGATCGCCTCGCTTCTTTGTTTTTTCCTTTTCTTTCTTTTTTTGCTTTTTTGCATTCGGAATTCTTTACGCCTCTGTGTAATCTGCGTTGAGTAACTATACGAATTGAAATTGGACATTACTGCACGCAATCTGCTCGTGTTTTACATTCTCACGATCACGCTGGGTATTCAAGTATGCAGATACCTCGCTGGACTGAACTTTTCGATTTATTACTTCTTTTTAGCACTACGTATGTTCGATAAAGAGGGAAGATTCGTGTAACGCCCCGAAAATGAGCCGATTTTTGTAAATCTTTTTCTTGAGAAACTATAGAGTATATCATCTTGAAACTTTTAGGGTATTTTAGCGAGCAACAATTTTTTAAGGATTCCTATATTAAATTGCTTGAATGGCCAGTCCAGAGATTCGACTTGAATCCTATCAAGAATTTATAAGGTGTACTAGACATAAAAGTTCCATTGGACCAGCGAAATCATATTGAAAATATTAACCCTTCTGTACTCGAGAGGTGACTCTCAGTCATCACTTGATTTGATGCAACAACTCGAATGACAATTCAGAGGTGACAATAACTGTTTCTTTTTTAAAATAGATGTCCTTTTTTACATTTTAAATGGTTCACGTATTGCACTTTATAATGCAGCATTGAATTTAATTAAAATTAGTATTTCATACGTTAGTTTGTATTTGATACTTGGAAATATCGAGCCAAATGACGGAATTAGTAACAGTGAAAATAAGTTCGATTTTAAATTATCTAAAGACCATATCAATGATTTCACAAATGAGAGATTTGGTTCGAGAAAACGAAAGATTAGAGTAACAGTAAAAAATGAAACTGATTTTGATAACATACAGAAAAGAGTTCAGGTTTTGAGAAAAGATCAGAAACGATGGAAAAAACTATAGAATCGCAAGTAGCTGTAAATTATAACAGAAACATTAGAATTTTCGAATTTTAATCGACGAAACTATAGGTGAAACACGAGTAATTATGTTAAAAAACAATTAAGAAAAATTCAACTTCAGCACAAAAGCTTCAAATGCAAAGGGTTAATAAAGATTATATTGAAAATTTAATAAAAAGTATTCTCCGATATCTGAAAGCAGTAATACAAGCAATAGGCAGCCATATTAAATACTAGTTTTCTAAATCATTTCATTTACCATTTATTTTATTAAATGTCCACTTATTTTTGTCTCTTAAGAAATAGTTGTCATTTTGGTTAAATACGGCATGTTAAATTGTTGAATAAGGTTGTAAATATGAATTTGAATTATTTACTAAATAATGTGCATATTATAAAGGTATATAATAAAGCTCAAGTTTATAACAATTATATTAATTTGGTTAAACTTAATTTTTACTTATTTCCAGTAACTATCCACTTATTTCTGTCCCCGACTGTATTTTCACTCAAATTTAACATAAAAAATTCAACATTTGGGTGATTAATTATTCACAATCAGAAGTAAAGCATTACACGAATTAGAAAATAATTCTTGAAACACAACAATTAAAATTCTTCCATTATACATAGCATGTTTATTCGACACCCCGTACATCGTAAATAGACATGTGGGAATTCAGTCGGTAGACGAACTCGAGTTCGTCGTCCTCGAACCATGAATCTCGGCCGACCTTCGTCGTCAAGCGAGCAATTAATCGAATTCTGCAAAGGTACGAGGAGGAGAAGAGATTCGATTCTGATAAGACTCGGTCAGCAGTCGTTTAAATAGAGGTAGGACGTTAATTTTGGAAAGGGGGCTGCTCTCCGGCTGGGTCAGAACAATGGAGGCATGGTGAACACCGGAAATCAGATGCGAACAACAACAAGAACAACACTCTTGAAACGCCTACCGCAGCTTTAAACGTTCAGCATGAGACACATGGTATACTCTGCTTTTGTAGTAAATACACTATGATATCGTGAAAGTTTTATACGATCTCTAAGGTACGAATTTGAAAAAGAAAAAATTAGAAATGATGTTGTCATATGTGTAACAGACGTCGTTTGGGTAGCAGTCAATCTTGTAGTGCAATAAAAGAAAGTCTTGTACGTGACAAATAAATAAACCAATATTTTACCCAAAACCTCTGAACAGCCACATGGGCGAAAAATTAGAAATACCATTTCGTAACCAACAGAATAATTTATAACTAAAAAAAAAAATGTACCTCTGTACATTTCTAAAACACGAAAGTGTTTCACAGATAGGGAGCTTTTATGTATTGTCAATCTGCAAAACACTTTCGTGTCTTAGGAATGTACAGAGGTACGTTTATTTTTGTTCATTCTAATTTCACAGTTTTTTTGATTTTGTGGTATAAATGAATGTAATATTAGATTTTAATTCTTCAATTCTTCGCTAATCAACCGCTTCTGCATCTCACTTGACGTAATTTTATTAGAAATGTTGTCGGTAGCACGTATGGCTGAATACTAACCTCTTCGTTGCAGAGCGAACTGAACCTAACCTAACCTAACCTCTTCGTCGCAGAGCGTTTCATTTTTTAGCGTTACATTTTCTGAAGCGGCCCCCCATCTGTAAAACACTTTCGTGTTAAAAAGCAGAAAATTTCTCTCTCCATCATTTCACAAACCACACCTAACTAACTAACCTAACCACACCTACCTAACTTTCATAACTAAACACCTAACCATGAAAACATGCGTCCACCTCCACATACACTCTTCCACTAATAGGGAAATAGGACGAATTAATAAAAAAACGACATTTTCCAGAAACACGTCAGATACATATCGATTTTCAAACAGTCAACATAGATATGTTTTACCAGCCACTGTATATTATTGCTCTTAGTACGGACCATGACGAGTGCCCACTGGACCCTCGGGTCGGATGTACTAATTGTAATTATTCTCGCACGCAATTTTTTATTTATTTACTATTTTATTTATTATTGGAATACTAATTACTAACTCTTATTGGCGCGTGCCTAGCTATACTCATTTCTAACTCCCTTTGACGCGCGCTTAGCTATACGCTACAATAGTAAAAAATATAACTTTAAAAAAAAAACCGGTAAATTTTTAGTAGAAATAGGTATAAATTAATTCTCAAAAAACCCCCCCAAAAAAATAGAACGAAATGTAGGAAACCAAGTTGGATGGATATCAGGATTACGAAATGAATATGGCAAGTGTGGTTTAAAAAAAAATAACGAATAACAATATATTGTTAACTAATAATGTACTATACAGAAGAAATAATTCTTTCGTACGAGAACTATAGAAATAATTCTAAATTCTAAAAAACCTAAAGAAATAGTTCTTTCGTATCGAGTTAAGGCTATCGATTTTTCTTTTTCTCTAAACCCTTGGCTTTTTAAATACTTTGTATTTTCCAAATATTTGGAAAATACGAGCCCTCGGTGTCGCTGGCCCTTCTGCCCCTCACATGATTCGCCGATTTATGGCCTTCTGTACACCTGTAGGTCTCATTGTTACCAAAAATGCCTACAGAAACGTATTAAATCAATTTTAAAGCTATATGTTAATCTCTTACAGCACTGAATAGTCTATAGAAAACGATGGTATAACTAATCCGTCGTGGGCGACATCGTTACCAACCTGACGCACGTGTAATTAATATATACAGGTTGCTGGTAACTCAATCGAGAAGGTTACTGCATTCGTGCCTTTTATGGCTGCAATGTGCAGCACGATACTCGCGCGAGTATGCACGCGCGCGCCTGAACAAGCATTGGCGTGCGTGGCGTGTAAGTCTGCAACCGGACACCAGGAGTAAAGGCTGACACGCGCCGAAAGCCGATTCGGTTTTCTCGGCTGGTTACCCGTCAATTTGCCGCTTCGATAATCTTACTACGGGGAAAGGCGTTTCGAGGATGCTCGTCGAGTGCGGCCACGCGTGCCCCATTCTGGAACACATCGAATCGTGGAAACTTACTGCTTTTCGCGGTGAATCCTTATTTATTTTTGTCGCTTTTAAAGCAGCGTTTATTTAGAGGATTCAGTTTCGAATTGCAGCAGATTTTGATAGAGTTGGGGCCAAGATATAGCGAGGTCGTAAATTAAGCCCTTAAGAAACGGCACCTATTGATGCTGCGGCACTTAGGGCCGTGCGTTACACTCTGCTTGAGGGTTCTAACAATAAATGAATGGTAGCATATGATTTGGTGTTTTTAGAAAATATATTAGAATCAGTTCGACTTTCAAACTGTGAACATCTATTGGAACTCAATAAATTAGAAAACAAGAAAGACAAATTGTAATGTGATTAAGAATTTTTTCTTTGATATATCATACAAGGTACATTGACGCTGGATACAAAAACTCTTCGTACGGTCCTGACCATGGTTTCAAGCTCTTGTCTGCTCGTATTTCTGTCAATTTCCATGTTTCGGCAGCTAAAACATCTTTACTTTGACTCCTGACCGATTTTACGACCTCGCTATATCTTGGCCCCGACTATAATTTCTGTGATCGGAACTGGACAAGCATAAATGAACAAAATCTATCGATCCTATAAGTATGCTATCCATTTTCGTGCAGAAAGGTAGAAAATATCGATTTCTCTTTTTTTTTCACTATGTATCCACTCTTCAAAAAGTCTGAAAAAATTACGTAATAAGACACTCTAACTGTAAAAAACTTGATCGCTATACTGTTAATGTAAAAAGAACATTTATGAACCGAATTTTTAAAGATTCGATTTTGTAGCAGAAAATTCTTAAAAAGTTCACGAATATATAACCAATGCAGTAGAATATCTCTAATTCTTTTTAGAATTTTGTATTAAATAAATCAAAAGAAATGAGACTTTAAGTCTAAACTATATTTCACCCTGTAACTATACCAATAGCTATCGAGATATCAGATTGAAAATTAGCAGGAAGGGATTCCTTTAAATGGTGCTTCGATTGATATATTCCAAGTTCAGATTGGTTCTAGAACACTTTTACCATGCTTATTCGATTATACCTTTTGGAGAGTGTCACATTATGATTTGGGGTTGTATGACCAATGAAGGTGTTGACTGCATTGAAAAAACTGAAAGGAGAATGCCTACAAAATCATTTATACATGAACATTTTAGGAAATAGTTTATTAACACTAGATCTGCCAAGGGGGTTAAAATGACTGGTTTGGTATATTGTAATTATTACTTATTTTTAGCACATATTATTTTCTGTTATTTTTCGTGTCTTTTATTGTAGTACATAAATGATTAATTTTATAACACTGCGCTGTTTTCTATGTCACATTCGAATAATGTAACTGAAGTACAGTTAGTTCTGAAGCAAAGGATTATCACTGCGACGTTCGAGACTTCGTAACGGAGATAGGCTGGGGTCTCAAATTAGGAACGGTCTCATATTAGGCTACTTTACTATACTGTTTGGTACCGTGATCTTATTCGCTTGGTTGGAAGACATCACGGTGTTTGTTCACTCCAATGAGAGATGGAATGAAAGAGATAATAATTAATGTTTAGTTGAGGTTGTAGTTTTTATAAGTAGCTGCGTTTATTGCTGTACAGCAGTTAGGTTCCGAGTACAAAGGGTCTTGTGTATTGATTTGGTTTTCCCATGACTGATTGTTCAGTTCTTGTTGACTACTTTCTAACTCTTTTTCTACTCCTCTTCTACTCCTCTTGACTGGATCAGGTACTGTCTTTATACTATTTTCCGGAGCTACAAGTTTGAGGAAAAGGGCCAATCAACGCCTTTCCCAAAAAAGGTCCCTTTCGCAAATTTTTATTGATAGATAGGTACAGGCGGCGCAGATCAACTGTGAGGGTGATCGGTCGTGTTAGAATTCGTGCTCGAGGACACATCACATACCTACATAATGTTAATAACAATATACATATGAAAATGCTCTTTCTTTCATAAAGAAAATTTTACATTTATTTTCAATGTACAGTCGACAAAATCATCGTCAATTATTATTAAAAGGTCCAGAGAACTCTTTAAAGCGTATTTTAAAATCTCCATTATTTTCCAGACATAGTTTGGTCTAGTATCAGTGTCACAGGTAAGCCGCTGCTGGTTTTTGTAGATTGCAGCGTCAAAATCAACGTTGCCAGTTACCAGAAACAAACTTTAACCTTTTACAACTCCTAGCCAACCCGGACGTTACCTACCAGCAACTCGGCGCAACTTTGTCTCGAAAATATGCACTTACGAACCGTCATATTATATAGTATAGCTTTGGTACCAAGTAAAGTATTATAATGATATTTGATTTATATGAATTTGTAGACATCGAGGAACATATAATTGCAAAAAAACAAAATCAACATTTTATTTCTTATAATTTTGTACAGTATGATCAATTTTGAATCATTCCCCAATATGCATTGCAGG
The DNA here is from genome assembly GCA_951804975.1 of Anthophora plumipes. NCBI lineage: Eukaryota > Metazoa > Arthropoda > Insecta > Hymenoptera > Apidae > Anthophora > Anthophora plumipes. The sequence goes on along the minus strand of OX638123.1, from coordinate 10,802,671 downwards.
TTGATTAGTGCACGTTTCACAATAATAAGTCGTTTGACGTTTTTCACCTGGTATTTTCCTGTCAGAACAAACAATGCAATCCCATTTTCTTTTTCCCACATTGGGAATATGTAGTTTACTATTGTCTATTGTCCAATGTAGATGGACGTGCTCTTGGTTCATTTTTTTTATATATCTTAGTAATTGTACCATATTTTGATTTGATTTCTTCTGCCATTTCAACAGAAAACTTCAGGGAAACATGTACTTCTCAGAAAGTTAGGCTGGAATAAGTTGATTCCCTATAATCATTGATAAACTGTGGTGTCCCCTTCAGAGGGGACATCCGAATAATATGTTAGAACAGTGGTTCCCAAACTTTTTTGTCCTACCGCCCCCTTTCCAGAAAAAGTATTACTTAGCGCCCCCTGGAAATTAATTTTTTTTTAATTTTAATAGCAATTAATAGGAAATATATATGTATTAATGTTTCTACCTTTTTCGTAAAATATAGTAAAGAAAGGTGTAAATTAGAAACATTGAACTTTGAAATTATGAAACTATTTATTGAACTCAGAATAGAATGTAATACAATCACCGCCCCCCTGAATCTCTGCAGCATCCACCAGGGGGCAGTGGCGCCCACTTTGAGAATCACTGTGTTAGAATTACGATGTCCCCTTAGAGGAGACAACGGAGTGCAAAGGGTTAAGAGAAGTGTTGGAACTCTAGGCTCGCGAACATTATGGAAACAGGTATTGAATCCTCTGACAGGACTGGGCACCTGTACATGGAGCAAAATCATCGATTAGGCTCTATCGAGGATTGTTTTCGCAGATGTTAGATAAAGATGTTTGGCTTTCAAACTCTCCTGAGTCCTCAAGCTACAGATTTTTCTGTGTGGTCAATTCTAGACTAATAATCTCCCATTCAAGATACAGTACATTGTAGTAACTTAGAAAAGGTTTTGGAAAAGGCTTAGTGTAAAAGAATAGTGGAAAAGTGTGCGAGTATCGTCGAAAACTTTTAAAAACCGTCTTGACGCTTGTAATAAATTGCCTTCTATTTGTATTATTGGTTAATTAAAGAGAAATATTAAAAATTCGTTGATCATTCATAGAGTTAGAAGCTCTGAAGTTATTGCCATTTATTTTGGACCATCCTGTACATTTACTTTTACTTCGTACAGATAATAATTTATCTTCCGATCGAATGCAAATTACATTAAAAACGAAACTGTGCCATAGAGACTATTTTATCTTCGAATTCAGCTCAATTAACGAATCTGGCAAAACAGTTGCTCGAGGAACTTGTATCTCGACGATCTTGAAGCACTTCCGTGTTTTGCACTTTGGGTGAAAAGGAAGAGCAGCCGAGTTGGAAATCAGTTGCTGGTTCGTGATAAACTTCGAGCAGGTGAAATACACGTGAGTAAAAGGCATAGCAGAGACCGATCGAGAGAGAAAGAAGAGCAAAGGGGAGTAGATAAAAAGCGAGGTAAGAAAAGGAGGGGAAAGAGCGGCACGTGAAGAAACGGATACGCGATTCGAAGGTTGAGAATGATCCATAATCATGATTCAGTACCTCCGTTTATTGAGGATAAAATAATTTATAGAGCGGATGGCGCGTGTGCGGCCGAGTTAATAATTTGTCACGACATAACGGGATTTTTTCGAATCATTTGCCGTTTCGCGCGTGCAGCTGGAAAGCAGGATTTTGGCAATTAACGCGTCTGCTTCTTTATTTTCGCAACTCGTCGATACAACGACCGGTTAATTACGTAAATTACTCGATTACGAGCTTATAGCAGGAAACCGTGTTTCATGCAACGAATAAATTGAAATTCAAGGAGAACCATGTCTGCAATTAAAAAGAAAAAGTACGTTTAGAATTTGTGGAAAATTTCACGTGAAAATATATTTTAAGAAAGTGTATTTAAAGTTACCAGACCTTTCGATGTAGTAACATTTTACGAGGAAAGTAAATTTACTTTTAACCACTTGCGGCCTTCTTTTGCTCTTGGTGGTGAGTTAGGTCGAAATTAATTTTCATTCAACGAACACTAATAATATAATGCAACTTCTTTGGTTCGTTGTAAAATTTCCTTAAAATCATTGTAAAATTTTATTGTTTCAAATTTTTCATCTATTTCTATCTCCACCTCTTTCCTTTTGTGATATGCGTTTGTTAGTTTGACAAATTATCCTTTTTTTGGAACTTATGAAACCATAGTGGCTTTCAAATTATGGTCAGAAACGAATTCAGTTGGTTTTGCAATGGTTTTTTTCTTCATATCCAATAATATTAGGTGGTATTTCTTTCCTACTTTTGTTTATTGTTTCTACTCGCGTCATTTTTCTAATCTATGGGATGTGAATAAATTGTTATATATTTTTTTCTGTAAAAGGTTCTATAAGCTGTAAGACAGGAATATTCGTATATCTACAGACCTTCTTCCTTTTTTCTCTCAAGTTCGTGTTAACTTTTTATATTTAAAACAACAAAAGTCATATAATAATTATACACTAATGTACCAGCAGTGAAAGGACTTGAAAAATGATAAAACCCAGGGACCTTTCCATAACAAATGTTATTTACAGCTCTAAAAGTATCTTTTGTCAATTAAAATACTAAATACGCATGCTTCATGGTAAAAACAATAAAACTCAAACAGTTTCAAAAAATTATTTCTACTATTGGCCTAATAATACAATTTTTTACCAGAAAAGTATATCAAATTGATATAAGGGCAAATGAGGGTTAAATATGAGTAAGTATTATGACATGTTTTGTCATTTTTTAATTTCTGTAAGCTGCAATACTTGAATATTGATATATCTATGATTCTTCTTCCCTTATTATCATGTTTTATAGAAAATATGACGCTACATATTTCCTGAATTTGTTTTAATATCAGTCACAATATGGTAACAATATATATATCCTATTTTGTTTGAAAAATACAAAGTGATCTTGTCTAATGAATTATTGTTGAAATTTTTATTACCGCCATTTGTTATACACTCGATACTGATAAATTTTTTGTCAAAACTGCTTTATTTTCAGCAAATAACTAAAAAATGGTGCATCGCGTTACATGAAACACTGTGTATTGTAATAGAACTAGTGAGAATGGGTCAAGGGCTCGTCCCTCTGTTGGTGAAACGCAAAAGTGCCAGCACAAAACTAACCTAAAATATGTAGACCTGTCTTACATACTCAACAGTTATACTAAAATGTTGTTAAGTAATAATTAACAAAAAAGAAAATTAGGTCCATTGTTCAGAAAATGTGTAATAACTTGTTACACGTGCTTTCAACTCTTATGCCATCATTTTTGGAGAAATTTTTACGGGGACGTCGCAGGTGTACACTCTTGTGTGACAGGCTGTACATTAACCACTTAAGAGTTTCTTTTTTTTTATCAAACTTGGTCCAATAGTTGTCACATATTTTTTACTTCAATTTCTTATTTGTTTCACTCTGGTAAATCTAAGAATCGTCTAAATTGTTATAACTATGAAATTTCAGTATTAGGAGTAATTTTTATTTAACAATAGATAATAATATTTTCAGTTGAAACTTACTTTTCTCAAGTAGGTACGTTGTACAAGGCTTAAAATAAATTTTTAACTTTTTATTTACACATATATTTACTCTTTTGAACCGTTTGAGCGTGGAGAAACGCGATCACACTGCTTTTAGTACAATTTTTGCATTCATTCTAAGCGGTTTGGATCAATTGTGATTTCTAATCCTTATTGCAAGCAAGTGGTTTTCAATATTTTGGGAAAAATAGCGTTAAACGCATATATACAGTATATAGGCGGTCCTCGATTTTTAATTGGTTCTTGAAAATATGCGCGAACGTTGAATATTCAAAAATAGAGGGATGTAAAACAAATTAAAAATTGTATTTTAGAATATTTATTTATCGATAATATATTTAAAATATTTACGCGATACTTTTTTTCAAAAGATATCCGCATTTTGTGCGTTTTTAATTTTTTGCAACTGGGATTTGCAACCAAAAAAATCGGGAAAATTCTCTAAGATGTGCCTTCGTGTGTGTAATATGTCAAATTTTTTTCAACAGTCTTGCGTATCACTAAACAGGAAAAATAGTCCAAAAACTGGTAACTCGAATTTACCCTGTAACTACCCCCATGGTCGAGCTAGAGGGTTGAAACTTGGTGTCACATGTTTTCTTTTGGTAAGATATCGAATGGTGCATCGTACCACCAAATCGGTTGGAGGGTACTTTTGACTTCCTTAGCCTGCTAGACCCTTTGTATTTTTGTTCTAACTTCAGTTTGAGTTCAAGATAAAAGACATTTAAATAAAAATTGATATACAACATCTCGACTTTCTTTATTTAAAACTGTATTGAAACAGTGAACATTCGAGATTAACAGGCACTTTTGACTTCCTTAGCCTGCTAGATCCTTTGTATTTTTGTTCTAACTTCAGTTTGAATTCAAGATAAAAGACTTTTAAATAAAAATTGATATACAACATCTCGACTTTCTTTATTTAAAACTGTATTGAAACAGTGAACATTCGAGATTAACATACGTAGTAACTAAAAATTCGTACGGCAACGTGTTAATAATAGTGTTACAGTTGTCTGTCATCAAAACTTACACTTTCACGAGAGACATTTCAACCAGAGGATCACATAAAGAAGAAAGACGGAATATCATCGTATTGTTAGCTCGTTAAAGTCGTCCTGTAAATCATTCACTCAGGATAATTACCTCTAGATTTATCGTTCAAGTAAATACAGTTTATTGATTTTAATTGATGTGAGAGAATCGGAAGGAGAGCGTAGCAAAGCAAGTAACCTTTCCATCTTGCCTGAAGCGTCCTCCTTTCCCCCTTTTGTGGTTTATTTATGCTTGAGAAAGATTCATAATACCTGAATGAATGAATTTCTCTTAATTAATTAAACTCTGTTAATGTTTCTCAGTTTTTTGCCAAATTACGAATGAATGAGAAAGAGTATGATTCAATTCGTATAATAAAAGTACATATGTGTAGATCTTCGTGTGTGTGTATAAAAGAATCAATTTCACACGGTCAAACCTGATAGTCTTGAAAAATTGTAAAATTAAACGCGAGAAACGGCTGATTAAGTGAAAATATGTCTGTAAGAAAGGATATTACGACAGGAAACGGTGTAGACGATGAAACACAGTAAAGAATGTTAAATGGATAAATTTTGTAATGCAAATATATTATTAGGTGCATCTAATGAATGATTTACCTTTCTTATAAAATTCAGCATTCACTTTTTATTCATTTATTTCATTCTGTTTGTTGAATTATTAAAAATAATTCTGCAAGTTTTCTTTTTGTGTTTGTACTGGATTTTCGTTCAGTAAATTTTAATTTTTTAGTCATTTCGTTCACTAAATTTAAAATTCTTCGTTGTTCGACTAAAATCGATAATAAGAAAAAATTGCCTGATATTGCAATGTCAATTCAGAGATCCGGGAATAGCAATTTAATATTGAACTAACACATTAAATAATTGATGAAACTGAAGAGTTTTGAGGAAGAAAAAGGTATGTTCTGTAAAATTTATAGACATACTCACAAAAGTATTCGAACTCCAGCTACGAGTTATCTCGTACTGTTTTTTTTTTGTTTTTTTTTCAATAAAAATACTGTAAATGCCATTGCAATATTCTATCAGTAACTTAATATTATATTTTGTAAAACTTCATGTTTTCTTTAAAATAAAACCGTGGCAACCAAGGCAAAACGCGCTAAATTTGCGTGGTAGTCAACGAGTTAAAACAAAATCGCTTTCTTAACCCTTTAACTTGTGCGTTCGAGTTAATTCGAGCGCGCTAAACAGGCGAAACTGTGCACACTCGAGATAATTCGAGCGGCGTTGTATTATATTTTATGCTGCTATAATTTTTCACACTCGAATATAATCAAGAATTGAAAATAACAATGTGAAAGCTAAGAAAAACAATCGTTTTATTGATATTTATCATTTACATAGGATTGTAAGCTATAACACTTATTTATTCAAAAATAAAATATAGCCTTTTTCCATGGAACAAAAGCGCAGTATACCAAAATTAAGATTAAAATTTTGATTAATTTTGTATTTTTTTTTTTTGTTTCTTTGCCAAGACAATGTTCTAAAGTGTGTGTGTTTTTTTTACATAAAAAAAAGAAATTGATTTCTTTTTGCCCGCTTTTTTTCAAAAAATCTGTGCGTTAAGGGGTTAAAATTGTACCGAATTTGACTTATTTTTTTGAGAAGTTATAAAGATTACTTTACCAATGTTACAGAATGGATCGTAACGGTTTTGGATCATTAGAATACGTTTGCTTTCAGAATATGGTTGAGGTTGTCTTTATTAAACGTTTAAATTGAACAAGTGACTGTCCTTACGACTGTATCGATTATGAAAAACTATGAACTTTTTCTTTTATCTTTCTTCTTCACCTGAAAGTGATAGAGTGCCGCCTGGAACAACATCATGTTATAGCAATGAAAATGTTATAGCAACATAAAGTAATACTATAGTATAATTTAGTTTCAAATCATTATTTCAGTTTTTGTGGCGTTGATATATTTATGAATAATGTTTTAGATGCTCTCTAATTTTATCTTATAAATAAATACAAATTTCCGTACAATATTTCACAAATCTAAGTTCAGGACATGTATTATTGAAAGATAAATACATAAAAACTACTTTTATGGAGAGATTGTTATTTACTATAATGAAATTATCTTTCTAACGAATTTTTCGAAGTGAGAACAATTTTGAGAACTAATATGGTTAAACTATAAAAACTCCCTTATTCTAAATTTGATAATTAATTTAATTCAATAACCTCTTATATCAAATTATTCGAATGAAGTAATTTAAATAGAAAATCATTTAAAAATAACTTACTTGAATTAAACACAAAATAAAATTAGCTTTCTCATGTTATTTATAAATTAAAAGTAATAAAATATACGAAATAATAGTTGTTATTTTATTAACAGTTTTAACATTCAGTATTTTCAACTGATTATCTGTTACTTCACATAAAATGTGGCCAACCTTGCTACATAACACTCTATCGAAACCAGTTATAGTGTATAAAAATTATTTATAATTTTCTAAACAATTTTAGGATCAGATCACAAAAATAACTTACTTGAATTAAACACAAAATAAAATTAGCTTTTTCATGTTATTTATAAATTAAAAGTAATAAAATATACGAAATAGTAGTTATTTTATTAATAGTTTTAACATTCAGTTATTTCAACTGATTATCTATTATTTCACATAAAATGTGGCCAACTTTGCTACATAACACTTTATCGAAACCAATTATAGTGTATAAAAGGATTAGATCACAAAAATAATGAAAAAAATCTTTTACTCCTTCACAGATGAATTAACGATACGAAATGATGTATATAATATAAAGATACAAAATCAATTGTTACATGTATAGAAAGCAGAACAAAAACGAGAGTGTTTTCCAAGAGTATCGCGATTTTCCAAGGAATGGGAATTGTTACACGGCTGTTTGGAAAGGATCAAATGTCAGGTAAGAAACCGTGGCCGGTCTGGAACAGCCTCGAGGATGTTGCATGACAATTAATCGAACGAGGCGGCAGCTGCTCCGTCATGGCTGATTTTCGTAATTACGATTCGTCTTCCCCTTTGGTTATTCCGCGCAAAAAATGATGCCCGGCGCCGCGTTGCTCGGCCATCGCGAAATTCATCGGCTCGTTCGAAGAGCCGCTGTATCACGCGTTAACTTAATTTGTAACGAACTGATCGGCTACGCTCGCAATTAGCCCACCAACAGTTTCCACGAGCTCGATGCTTCTCGTTTGCTCCAATTAATACGTCAACGATCTTTTTGTAATTGATTCTGAACTTCCTCCCAGAAAGATGACGTGTTGCACCGATTTTTCTTCTTCTTCCTTTTGCACCGTCACTTCGACAGTCATTGAGTGACAATTTCTTTTCACCGTGTACTCTCTTTTGTGTAACCGTAAAGGGGAAAATCACGGTGACAGCTAAATGTAAACGTTATTTTTAGGAATTTATTTTCAGTGAAATTAATTCTTTAGTTTTTTTTTTTTAAGAAACTTTAATACCCACGAAAAGTGCATTTTTTGAAATACTTCTTATAGAAGCAGTAATTATCGTAAACACAGTAGTAATTAGTGTGAAAGGCCTCGAAAAATTTATAAAAAACGGACGTGTAATCTTCCACTGCAAATTATGAGATTACTAATTAATTGTTTTTTTTTAACAATCTTTAATAGTGACAGAAGGTACATTTTTTAAACTACTTTTTCTAAAAATTTGATATAAAAATATTAATTATTGTAGTGGTAGTAGTAACCGGCATGAAAGACTTTTCAAAATTTATAGAAACAGGCGTGTAATTTTCTACTGCAAATTTCGAAATAAAACATTATGTAATTTTCTTAAACTATGAAATAATAGCTTCGGTTGCATGTTCGGATTTTTAGATAATTTTTTACCAAATAGAGTGTTTTCGAAGAAAATAGTGTGTAGAATCAGTGAAAATTGGCATTGGTTTTTAACATTTGGTGGGAACTAATTATCCAATCGAGAATTCCGTACATAAAACCAAAGAGAATTAGGAACTATCACCTTTTTGAAGCAAATCAAAAGCGGATTATAGGGAAGAGATGAGATTATGAAAAAAAATTTTTATTTCAAACAAGATATAAAAGAATCTAAAAGTTCATTGTATTTTTAATTGATAACATTGGAAACGTTAGCTGTCTAGCTCTAACTATGTGACGCTGTTAAATATAAACACAAAATATACAGAATACAAAGAATACAAAATATAAAAAATAACAATTTACTCTAATTTGCATACTGAATCAACAATAGTAATATGCATAAATTCTATTAATGTAAATAATAAAAGAATGGATAGAAATTATACAATAAACAAAAAGTAAAAAGTATAATTTAATTAAATTTAATGTAACTGTCGCTATTTTAAAAGTCGTAAAATATTACCTTTATAACAAATAATTTTTTCCACTCAAATAGGCAATTTCTCTAGAACTGAATATTTTCATCGTAATAATATTAAAAGAAATAAAAATACAGCATAAGAAATAAAAGACTTTCCTTACAACAAATTACTTTTTCTGTTCAAATGGGCAATTTTTCCAGAATTCAATATTTTCATCATAACAATATTAAAACAAATAAAGATACAGCATAAGAAATAAAAGACTTTCTTTATAACAAATAATTTTTTCTACTCGAATAGGCAATTTCTCTAGAACTAAATATTTTCATCATAATAATGTTAAAACAAATAAAAATACAGCATAAGAAATAAAAGACTTTCCTTACAACAAATTACTTTTTCTGTTCAAATGGGCAATTTTTCCAGAACTAAATATTTTCATCATAACAATATTAAAGCAAATAAAGATACAGCATAAGAAATAAGAGACTTTCCTTATAACAAATAACTTTTTCTGTTCAAATTGGCAATTTTCCCAGAATTAAATATTTTCATCGTAACAATATTAAAGCAAATAAAAATACAGCATAAGAAATAAGAGACTTTCCTTATAACAAATAACTTTTTCTACTCAAATAAGCAATTTTTCTAGAACTGAATATTTTCATCGTAACAATATTAAAGCAAATAAAAATACAGCATAAGAAATAAAAGACTTTCCTTACAACAAATTACTTTTTCTGTTCAAATTGGCAATTTTTCCAGAACTAAATATTTTCATCATAACAATATTAAAGCAAATAAAAATACAGCATAAGAAATAAGAGACTTTCTTTATAACAAACAATTTTTTCTACTCGAATAGGCAATTTCTCTAGAACTAAATATTTTCATCATAATAATGTTAAAACAAATAAAAATACAGCATAAGAAATAAAAGGCTTTCTTTATAACAAATTACTGTTTCTGTTCAAATGGGTAATTTCTTCAGAAAGAAATATTTTTTTCTAAAAGTGTTATTCTGCCGTTGAAGCGTATAAAAATCATTTACAAACACAATTTATAAACGACAGTACGAAGTATTAGTAACGTTCTACTTCGAACAGCATAATTAAGCCACAGTACTTACACATGTATTTGTTTTCTTTCCGCAGATACACAAGAGTGACTGTATTATGAAAAGAATACGGAGCCCAGTTCAACCTGTTCATTATATACTGGAGAACGAAACGTTTCTGTTCCTTTGAAACATACATGACAGATGTTTCGTTGCGAAATGACAAAAGGATTTACCGATTAGGGCCTTTTATCGTTCCACTAAAAATTAATATGGAAATACAAATCGGATTAGGCTCTCCTAGAACTTACCTACAAGAAACGTTAAACCGGATGCTAGCGATTGTGTTAATTAGAATATCAAAGTTGAATTTCTATCGAATTACGCCTTGAAACGCTAGTGTAAACCTTTCTTTTTTAAAATGTTAACTCTATGAAAGACGAGTTTTGTTTTCAGCGAAATTAATTCGTTTTGTTTAACCACTTTTAATATCTACAGAAAGTGAATTTCTTGAAACACTTTCTTTAAACATTTGATATAAAAATATTAATTATAGTTGGTGATACTCCAAAAATTTATAGGAAAGGAGCGGTCGTGTCATTTTTCACTGTAAATTCCAAAATGAACAGTTATGCAATTTTCTTAAATTGTACAATAACTTCTATTACACTCACGGATTTAAAAAAAAAATAATTTGTTAATACTATAATGTGTGTTTTCGAAGAAAAATGTGTGGAGAATCAGTGAAAAATCAACATTGCTTTTTTTTAATATTTTGCAGGAACTAATTACTCAATCGAAATTTTTTTATGTTTAACAGAAGACAATGTTATTAGGAACTATCACGCTAAATTTGAAGCAAATCGGATGAAAATTCACTAATTATTCATGTACTCAGATTAAAAAATTTGGTTTCAAGAAAAAAGCAATAATTTTCCTTTTAATTCTAAACCCATCTAAACATCTCAATCGTTCCTTCTTTCTCAGATCTCTATAGAGAGCTGTGATGACAGTAATTACGTTTTCTAGTAATGAATTTTTCCGATTATAATTATTTAAATTACAGGTTAGTCTTAACTACTATACGTTACATCATTAAAACTCCTAACTTCTTCATTTTTGCGAATTTTACTTTAATATATTAAGTTCTCATTCTACAATAGAAATCACAAGCATTAAAAAACTATAGAAACAAAATTTCAATTGGTGTAAGTCATTACAGTGATTTTTCCCATTAAATAAAACTGCAATTGTACCTTTAATGCTTTTTCATTTGTAAGCTTGATAGTTCAATAAATTATTGCTGAGAAAATAAAACAAACTTACTTGAAAAGTCTTATAAAATTGCAAAATAAGAGAAATGACATTCTACAGCACACATTTAAAAAAAAAATTAAAGTAGGCCATTTTCTCCTCCACAACACTACTTTTGTTCGTAAATTGTAGTTTCATATTTTATTTTCAATAGGATAAAGCAGGTAACATGATTCAATACTTGATTTAAACTTTATCATTAGAATTACCAACATTGAATGTATATCTAATATTACCAGATTCATCAATTCGACTAGTATTTGAAAAATGTGCTTCCACGTGTAACTTTTCCAAAATGAAAATTAAAAGTGTATTAAATAATTCACTTTCAATTAGAAAATATACAAAAACATACTTTTTAATTGAGGTATTTATTATTAAAACAATTTTTCTTTATAATCCACCTATGAAGCACATTTTTTGCAAACAGATCTTGTTTAAAAGACACAAACATGCTTCTTGCATTTAAGACAAGTTGAACTCGTTTTCTTTTTATTGCAGAATCCAATTTGACAGGATTTGCGTGTTTTCTGTTGAATTTCTTGAAGTGTAATCCATTGAGGTACATCTCTGTTATACATAAATGTTTCAACGACAATAAAAATCGAAATTTCTAAAATAAATAACGCTAAATCTTTGAATAAACAAATAAGAAGATGTTGATACATATTTTTCAATTTAAAACTTATTTTGTAACTCACTTTATTCACCCGTCATTTTTACAGTATATTTAGGTATACTTTAGATAATTAAAAATTAAAACACTTGAAAAGAAAGAAATATAACAGTTATTTTAAATTAACACATTGTATGTGGGAGACATGTTGTGACGTTTTGAAGATGAAACGAGATCTTTATGACGCGTAACTTTTTTCAAGCAGACTGAATGTTTGAAATTGGAAGTCTTAACGCACCGAGATAGGACTTAAACTTATATTCACGGTACACTAGTAATTATTCAAAATCCTCTTCGTTAAATCATCAAAAATAGCTCGCTCCAGATAGGCTGAACCTAACCACGTAAGATAGTCCGCATGCAACGTGTTAAAAGTCACTAAAATTTCTTACAATTGTATCAATAGGATATCGAAAAATTAACCATTTGCCCTATAAAACATCGAGTTAGACTCGTGGCCACAGATTTTGATTGAGATTCGAAAGAAACAATTACATTACTAATAAACATCAATTTTAATTCTAACTTTTCTTATAATTCATAAGTCTTTTTTGTGCGAAATGGTACTAAACCGTAAACAACCGATGCTTAAAAGAAAAATATCTGAAACCCATCATTCTAATGGTCTTGATATTTATAGTGTTAATCCGTATTTAGATCATTTCTTCTATCTCAATTTTAATTCCCATACATCAAACTGTTTCTTATTTTTCGATGTGTGCATCTTTGTCCTCGAACAAGTTTCACGGCAATCAGTTAGCAAGTATTTACGCGGGTGTACATTTATGTACAGAAAGGACGGGTGCACGAATTGCAGTGCAGAATACGTTTGACAATACAGAAAAACAGCTGCCGTTTCGGTGGCAATTCTTACAATGGTATCGCACGAATAATTCTTACGATAATTGCAACTGTTCTTCTTTCTTCCACCGTCACCGCCCCTTCGAGCGGCATTGTCTCCTGTCTTCCATCTGGTTCCGTTCGTGAATCTTTCTTGCACACAGCTTTCTCACGGAAAGCGAAACTGTTAACCGTTTCACGACGATCTCGTGAGATAGGTTCAATTAAATAAGCGAAAGGAAAATATTTAAAGGTTTGTATACGAATTGATTGAGAGGACAAGGAAGTCAGATTTGGTAAAAATGTAACGTTTCTTCGGAATTTACTACAAGGATGTGAATTAAAATTGCAACTTCTACTTTTAGATAATACTTAGTACTATAAAACGTAAAAAATATTTTTGTTAATATTTTTGCACTACATATGCCTGAAGCTACTGCGGTTTTGCAACGATCCTTGTCGTAAAAAATGGAGTTATTAAATGTTCTTTGTGAAATTCTGCATCTATGAGTTCCCATCCTGCACTGAACCTCTTGGAAAGAAAAGAAAAATCGAAATTATAAAAATGACAGCTGTAAAAAGGGAAAAGCGTAATTTTTTATTAAGAAACAGAGCTATTTTATTTTATTTTTGTCGGAATAAGAGTTTCTATGAACTTATACATAGGTTCAGGTCAAAATTAGGAATGTTTTACATTTGCTCGATTTTTTTCAAATCGATTTGAACTTCTGTTTTTTCGCAATCGTTGCAAAATGAAGAGAAAACGCGTTTAAAGTTTCGAAAGACTTTTGAGTACAATAACTACTACATATCTCGCTTAAAAATTTCCAGCAACGTAATAAGGTATCTCTAAAGCTTCATCGATGTCATCCTGTTGCTGTTCAGCAATTCTTTTATTAATTCGGCTCTCTTTAGATCTCTTTTTCGTCCTCCTCTGCATGTTCTCCAACTTGTACGTCTAATTGAGTCATAAATGATAGCAAAGGTTTTAAGTCATTATTAAATATGCAAACTGATGAATAGATTGCCATCTCAAGAATTTCTGCTCTGCTGAATCCTGTTTTTGGAGCTATTTTCCACATTAGGTTGTTATAACTTTCGTTTGCATTCTGTGTGTATCCGCTGATGCAACGTGTGAGTAAATCTTTATTGCTTAGGTCTCCATAAATTGGCAATATGAAGAAGTGCAGGTTTACGTTTGTAATCACTTAATTTTTGTTCTGCTTTTGCCTTTTGCCAAGAACACCAGCTATTTATTTCTTCCAGACAAAACTGATGCTGTGAGTAATGTTGTAGCTCGATCTTTTTAGTCGTAAAATCCTTAATATTGCGAATTTTAACATAACCCAAATAGTATTTTACTCAAGAAGGATAGTGTTTTTATTTTGATTAATAAATATAATTTTTAACTAAGGTACACGTTTTCGACTTTAATACATCAGGAACGCAATTATGTTTAAACAAACCTAATACTTTTTTCTATTATACACTTAAGAATATGAGTTTGTATCAAAATCTGCAATTTATTCATAATTAATCAAATCCAACTTAAAGAAAACTCGAAATTTTTTAAAAGAAACTTTCATTTCTTTCGACTTTTTTTGATTTTATAGTCTAACTACCTCAATTTCTGAAAAACCGGTATTTTCCAATATCCAGCATTTTTGTATAATCCTCTATAATCGTCTATCTCGTCTCTTGTATCGTCTCTTCATAATTACACTCATTCGTTAATTTCCACGTCATAACGCACAAGCTTAATCGAAAAATTATCGAGGAAAGGATAACGTTTTACATTGACAGTTAATTAAGGTCGTTCGAAACCCACGGAAAGAAGTATGAAATAAACGAATTATAAATGAAATGCACGCATCAAAGGAAAGATGCGGAACACGCGCTCGTTAGTTGCAGCGATTCCAGGTCGGTAATTGGCAGCTTCGAAAATTCGCTAGAGAATGAAAATCAGCCGGGAGCGGCAGTGAACAGCGGGTCCTCTTCGCTGTGGGTGGAGAGCAGTCGAACGTGGTGATTACCAGGTTAATTCCCTCCATTATCGAGCCACGAGTGACCCACATTTTCGGGGCTTCCGCTTTCGGAGAAGTTGAAACAGCAATGGCTGCGAGATCGCGCGAATCTGTTCAACCTTTACTCTTAACACTGAATGTATAGGAATTTGAAAATGTCCAATTGTTTCGTTCATCCTTAGGAAAGTTTAGACCCTTAGTATTTTTCTATTCCTCTTGATAACCAGAGCCTTTCTTTTCATTTAACGAGAACTTTGTTTGTCCGTTTAACGGTAAAACATATTGAAAACGTTATCATAAATGAATTCATTAATAAGTAGTGACACAATAAGGCTCTTCACGATGTGGATGGAAAAATACTTGGTTAGAACAGTCCCGTTCCGTGATAATTAACACCTTATCCTAAACTTCTCTTTTTAATTTTGAACACCACAAAACATCGCGTAACCTAGTTACACAAAACTACTTCTAATTAGGCGATATAACTGTTTTTGACGATTGCCACAATTTCTCTCGTTTCTCTTGATTTTTGGAAGATTAGTTCAGACGCAAACTAACCAATCATTGCATTTTGGAGATTTTCTGCTGCAAAAAATTGTTCACCAATTACTACCTCGCTTTGATATTCTGAGAGATATAAATTAACACAGCTTTTTAAAAAAAGAAAACAAAAGGAGAGTATAACGAGAGTTGGGAGAGTAAATCAGAGTACAACGAGAGTATAATTAGAGTCTGGCGATAGAGTCAGTGTACAACAGAAGTACAGTGTGAAGTATTTCTTCGTGCAAGAGTAAATCTTTGAACCAGTCTCAAGTTTTACGACTCTTTCGAGTCGTTCAAGTCTTTCGAGTCCTTCAATCGAGTTTCAACCTAGTTTAATCCGAGTTTTCAACGTTTCGAAACAATATTCGACTAAACAGTAAACAACGACTTCCATCTGTATCAGTCGCAACAACTCAACTATCAACCCTTTGCACTCAAAGCTTTTGTGCCGAAGTTAAATTCTTCTTAGTTTCTTTTTAGTATAACTACTTGTGTTTCACCTGTCGTTTCGTCGATTAAAATTCGAAAGATATGATAAAGAGATTCTGCAGCTTTTTTCATCATTTCTAAATTTTATACCTCCTGATAGTTCCTCAGAATCTACAGCATTCTACATCGAATTCTCTCTCTCTCTCTTGTGTGCTATTAAAACCAGTTTCACATTTTATTGTTACAATTACTTCATTCAAATCTCTCATTTATGATACTATTGATTTGATTTCTAAATAATCTAAAATCGAACTTATCTTCGCTGTTACTGATTCCATTTAGCTCTATGCTTTACAAGCATCAAAAACAGCCTGATATATAAAATAATAAGTTCAATTAAACACAATGCTGTACTTTGATTTGCATATACAATCAGTTACAATGTGAAGAAGAAGAATATCTGCTTAAAAAAGGAAAACAATTATTATCGCCTCTTAATTGTCATTCGAGTTGCGATATCGAACCAAGTGGTAACTGATGGTCACCTCTCGAGTGCAAAGGGTTAATCGTGATTGTTTAAACACGATTATCTCGACTTATCGTCAGCTAAACATTGTAATCAACTACTCATTGTTAAATTGATCAGGCAGCGTAGCTAAAGCATCGACGTATTTCTATTAGATTGTCCAGAAAGTTCGTACCGATTTTTGGTAGGCAGTGTTTGAATATATTACAACTGTTGCTATTTTACGTGATAAAAATAATGTACCTATTGAGTCTACTTACGTAAAAAAATGAAAATTGAAATTTTTTTGAGTTATATATCACTATCGATGCTAAGTAGCGATATATTTGATCCACAAACTACTGACGATCTCAAAGTAAACATTATTCGTGTTATCGGTGAGATACGACCTGATTTATGTACCTGTTGCATTGTAATGCAAGTGTGACGAACCTTTGATCTGGTGGATTGTCGTTATAAAAGTAATTAGTCGCATTTGACCATTAGATCGAGGTATCGTACCTATATTTCTCGTAGAGAGACCGAGAGCGAAACTAGTTTATTATTAACCCCTTGATATACAAATAAAATGGAATTTAATGCTTCCGAAAAATACTATTTAATTTGATTCAACTGAACAGTTATGTGTAAGCTTAGAAACAGAACATTTTATTCCTCCCTTCTTTAGTTTGTACGAACTTCTTTGGCATATTTTTTCGATTTTTTCTAACTGTTCCAACAGTATTTGTATCATTTTCAATCAAAATTTGGAATTTTTAATGTTCGCCGGAGACAGTTCTTGACGTTTCGAAGATGTCGATGTCTACAATGGCACATAAAATGGATGACGTCTCCCAGACGTCATTGTATGTCAAGGGGTTAAGCAAGCTTGAAGATCTTCCGGATCCCAAAAAGAATGTAATTTTCAACAACAATTCCTTCCCTTAGAAGGACCGATATTTCACTCTCAAAACTCAGACTCATCCCACGCACAGCAAGTTAACCAATAACAAAGGGAACCTAACCTATAAAAGCTAAAATGCAAAGCTTCCAAAAACATTGTTACTACTATTTTCACAAAAGACGTTCGTTAGAATTACACATCATTTTAGTCAAATATCTTAGTCTAGTCAATCTTCGTTAGCAAATAAATTATTTTATATAAATTTAACAAGTTTCACAAGCAAAATACATTTTTGCATTCAAAATAAGTACAATTTCATAGTTAATGAAAATATATCAGGACGAGAAGCCTTTGTAAAGAGTTATCGGAAGTAATTGCAATCTTCGTGAAGTTTATTTTTGAGCGTGAAGGATTGAGGGAATTCAGCAAATTGGGTAAGGTGTTGTTCGGTCGTAAAACGAATTTTTGCAGGAAACACGGATTAGCCAGTTAATTATTTTCCAAGCGCCTAACTTGACGATTCATACACCTGGATACCACGTCCACCAAGTCCAATGGGATAGTCCAATGGTACAATAGCGTAAACAAGAAAGATTTGTATACATACCTCGTTATGTTGCTTATAGACAACAGTATCACTTTTTCCTCTTTCATTTCTTTTTCATATCTACCATTTACGAGAGGAACGCTGACTAATAAATCTCTGAACACCCTGTATATAATATATTCTTGAATGTTATATCTTTGTGAATAGATATATCTTGTACAGTCCCTGGACCACTACAAATTTTAAGCATTTTTCGCGTTTTCCGTAAAATTAAAAGGCTTGTTGAAATTGTAATGATATAATTTATTAACTACTAACATAATACACTACTACTGTACATAATATTGTTAACACATGTTAATATCTTGTATTTCCACCCTTTGCTTTGATGACAGCTTGTATCCTTTCCGGCATGCTCTGTATACATTGCTTGATCATATGCTTTATATCTTCATTATTTTCCCAAATATCTGTCATTTTTCTTTTCAACTGTGACAATGTGGTGTTTGGAGATTCATAAACTATTTTTTTAAGTAGGCTCCAGACATTTTCTATAGCATTCATGTCGGGAGAATTTGATTATTACCACGATAGTAACAAATCAATTGTTATATACACATCATTATCAACGTATTTAGTAATAATTTGAATGACCTAAGATAATTTTCCATATATATTACATACTGTTATAGGCATAAAAGTGAAATTTCCGTACGTCGTCCTAATTCGATGGCCAGGGACTGTACTACTGTGTTACTAATGTGTTACTACTCTAAGAGCGTCTGTGTATGCTGTTTTATAAACTATGTGTGATGTGATTCGTTTACGAACTGTGTAGAAGGTGATTGAAGAGTGTCGATTCGTTTTTCTATGTTTTCAGAAGTGATGCTCATGTCGAAGGATTAGGAAAATCGTTGAACAATCTATTTGTTATATTAGAGTGAAAGTAAGGATAAAACTAGTCGTCAGGTACGTTTAGCGCATGTGGTGTCCAGCTGAGCGGGTTTTCGACTTCGATTTTTAGCGTAGCTGTATTCATTGAGTGTTTCGTGTCTTTAAAAATCTGAGAGATCGTTTACAACCGAACAAAATATATACAATCTTTATTAACCCTTTCGCTGCGAGCGTCCTTTCTATCTAGATGCTCCTCTTAAAGGAGATGCTACGCCAAAGGTGTATAATACTGAATAAATAACTTCTAAAAGCAGAAACAATAGACGCATTTTTAGCGTGTCCATTAATCGCTGTCTTAACTCTCATATTTAACAAAATAAATGAAAAATTTTAAACTGTAAAGATGATAAAAGCGATAAAATGTGAACGTGAACGTTTGTACAAAAAAGCAAAGTGTAGGTGAAATCAGAAATTTATGTCATTGATTCTGAACGTGTCAGGATTCGTGTAACAACAGCCTTATACATTTATTAATTACAGACGTCAGGCGTATCAAAAAGAAATCATCTAGAAACTTCTTATTCATCAAAGCTGTCCTGCAATTCACGATTTCGTAATGATCAGCGATCAAAGTCAATTAATGCCAGAGTGAGATAGCAATTAATTACCTTTTTATTACACGTGTAATTAATTAATGAAATAATTACAGGGAGAAGAATCATTAATCAATATGTTACCGAGATCAATTAGCAATTATAAATTATATTCATAACTTGTAATCACGAAAAAGGAGATCATTTCGGTATTTATTAATATCACCTGAAACTATAACAATTTAATATTAATGCTGTTAACAATACTATAGCAGTAATAATATTTAATAAAAGAAGAAATTGTTTATGTTCAACACTAGGTTCACGAATTAGGATATCCAAATGGAAAGAATGAGTACCCGAGTACTCGGATATATTCAGATACTCAGATTTATGATATTTACATCAGGTGATAGTGCTAGCCATTGTAAGCAGTTTACTTCCTGCCCCTTAAATCAGTTTTTAATTAATTTTGTGGTATGTATCCTAGTGTTTTCCTGCTGAAAAGTCCACTCATTGTATTTTCTAACGTCAAAAATCCTAATTTTTGCTGTTTTCAATATTTCTAAATATTTTTTTGAATCTTGCCGCCCTTTCGTGACTTTCAAATCCACTGCGCCTTATGGCTGCCCATATCATGACGTAACATTCTCCATGTTGTCTCTGTGAACAAATCCTTTCTTCTTTTCTTAGGTCGTGATAATAATACGAGTACCCATCTGAACCGTTTAAGTTAAACTTCTTTTTGTTCGAAAAGATTACTTTTTCTCAATGTATCAACCAGTTCATATGTTTCCTGGTAAACTGAAGCCTATCAACTTTATGCCGATTCTTCAAGTATTTTCTTTCAATAGTTGGTACCTTTTTTTAAATATTTCTGCACAGATCGTATACTAGATGAAACGTTAGCTTTTTCGCCAATTTGTTTTGCACTATACGTAGAATTTGATGTGCAAAACTGACCTAACAAAGCCTCTACCTACTTCTACCATTGTGTAATTTTTGTCATAATTTTCACTATTTTTCAAGTATGAACATACAACAAATTCACTTCTGTTTAATCCTCTCGTAATTTCTTTGTTGGAATACTCTTCTTCTTTTATTACCTAAACTTTTCTAATTTCTCTATTGTTTAACTGTTTTACACGACCCATTGTTGCGTGAATGCAAAGTAATCTCGTATTCGATACGTTAATTGCTAAATAAACTAGTTGAAACAAAAGAAACTCAAAAAGCAGTGCAGATATAATAAAGAAACGAACCGCGTTTATTCAAACGTCGCAAGAGTATTCTTACTTCTTCTTAAAATTGCGAATATTTTTACAATGAATAAATAACTTCTCAAAGTGCATATGTACACTTTCGTTAAATAAGACCTATTATGCTGAAAAAATAAAATTTAGTAACCGCTTGATAGTTTTTCCCAAACTGCACTCGGGCGTGACATTTTCCCGTACATTGACAATCCCGAGTTTCGTTCGGGCAAGTTTTGTTTGAACTTTTAGCTACAATGTAGATGGTGATTTGCCCATGTATTTAACGTCGCTTGTTTCTCAATAGTTTTTATTTTCAGTTGTATTTTACATTATTAGGTTCTCAAAATGTTTGAGAACGTAATTTTCTCAAAAAACAAATCCAACTGTTAAGTGGTTAATTTGCACTTTGCTCAACAAAAATATATTAAAAATATCACTGCGTTTAATCAAGTGTATATACGTATGTTTAACTGTATGTTTGACGTAAAACAAAAAAAAAAAGAAAGAAAAAGTAAAGGAAACGAACAAGAAACGAGAAACAGCGATTACGTTCAACTATCGCTGACGAAGGAAGTATACGAGAGAGAATGTCCGTGGGTGAGGCAGGTATTTACGATGCACCCTGAATCGCGCTCCAGTTGGGATTTCGACTGCGAGAGTGGCCATTCGCGTGGTTGATTGCCGATCGGTGATTGCCATTCACGTGACGAGGATGATTTTCGGACGGGGCTTTAAGAACGCTCGAGAAATTATCCGTGGAATTTTCTGGTCCACGGTAATCAAGTACAGTTACGGTCAGATGCCGCGGAATCTTTCTCGACTTTTATTTAACGAGACCGATATAAACAACAAGACCGGCTTATCAAACTTTTCGTATCGGATGCATGTGTACGCTTATCCATGTGTTTTCTTTAATAAACCTTTCTGATGATGATGATTATTACCGAAAACAGGAATGCTGTTAACGGTATATTGCCTTCAGCTTGATTTGACCTTATGCTTTTTTGAGAAATCACGATGCAGAGGTATAAGTAGACATATAAACTCTCCTGATTGTTCGAATTCTTTGTTCCTGTTATTAACTGAATTTTATATATCTAGCATAAACAGTAGAATTGTAATTTAGAAAATATTTAGAAGTATAATATAAATTGTAATTTAAAAAATAATTTAGAAGTATAATATCTGAGACGGATCGTAACTCTGTTCCTATCGGAGATAAAATAAAATTGTAGAACAAAATTTTGCATTGTTTAACAAGTTCTATCATCGTTGTAGTACGATTGTTTACAGAAATGCACCGGTTCAGTTACAAAGTGCAATTAAACCTCTTTTTTTTTTAATACAATTCTACAGATCCTTTTATAATCATTTTACAGACACGCATACAGGGTGTCTCAGAGTTTTGGTTACACTTCTGTACAACCGTGTTGCATTAATAAAATGAGTCTTTCAATTGTACATATTATTTTCATTTATAAATTTATAAATAACAGCTCGAGATATTGATAATTTATCGAATAATCTTAATTTAATTTAACTAAATATTGATAAGCAATATTCTAGTTAGTTAAATGATATATTACTTAAATGAACGTGTATTCGGAGAATATTCAAAGCTGACTTTCTCGAAAACAAAGCCTAAAACAAAAATATTTTATTCTCTATTTTCCCTTCTTCGCTTGTACTATCTAACCGATTCTGGAACACCCTGTATAGTGTATGAAGTCACGGTTTGTTAAGCAGACGAATTTGAGAATTTTACTTTTAATGTTTCAATGAAAGATCTTCTTTTTTTATTTTTTTTACATATCTTTTTCTATGAAAAGTGTCGTTGCATTTGGTTCCTCGATAAAAACGCATATTTTTGGATGCAGTTTTCCACTTTATACCAAACAACAATTATTAAGTTATTCCTTGAAACTGTTAGTTTAAAATTTATTGCAGTTTAAAATTTCAAATTAGTAAACAATTATTACAGTTGATGTATCGTTTCATACTCCTCTACTATGCATTACAATACCTATAAAGATGGATCCTTAGCTAATACCAAACAGTGTAAGTTACTTTGACATCAATAAGCTTTTCTTTTCAACGCTTTCTTCTTTTCTGAGAATATTTAATCCTTTGAGTGCTATGAACGCATGTACACTATCGTTCATAAGTATTAGGACGCTCGTCATTGTCAAGTAAAAAATATTATGAGATTTAAATCGTATTTTGTGTCAATAAAACCTAATCAATGTTAGTGTCATATATTAGTAAAAATATACATATGCTCTTATACTTCCAGATTCTAAAACTCATAATCTTCTTTTAGTATAATTTTAGGTTAATTTTCATTCTTTTCTAGGATAACTTTGCAATGTCTTTTACACGACAGTTATTTTATATTGAACTTGTATCAACAATTAGGCTTGATTTCACATTCAGTAAGCAGATTTTAGTAAAATTTAGCAAACGTCGGTAGATTTAACTCGAAATCGGTAGGTTTTAAGAAATTTCAATAGATGTTAGTAGAATACAGTTCTCTAACGATGAAAAATCTAATTTTTTCATTGTTTGGAAGAAAAACAAGTGAATTTTGTAGTAGAGAATTGCAAATGTTGTCAGGACAATGGAAAAAGGTTATTGAAAACCATGTAAAATAATATAATATTTATCTATACATTTATAAAAAAAATACCATCAGAACTTTTGCACTCACCTAATATATAGAATTAGTTAATAATAATCTACCTACTATAATCAAACTTGAACTATTAATATCAATAATGATAATTACACTTGGGGACAAAAGATAAGAACTAGAAATAAATTCGTACTAAATGGACCTTTTCTTTGAAACTTACTTTTAACTGAAGTATACCTTTTATCTTTTACAAAAGTAAATTGAAAGAATTATTCGAAAATACATAAATAGGTCTTGCATTATATGTAAATAGATGTAGCATAAATGTATATTGTATTAAATGTATATATTTGTGATAAATAGACAACGGATGTCTAAGCAAATGCATATTTTTGCTGGAAATATATGAAAAAAACGAAAGATAATATTTTATAATAGAGGATTGTAAATGGTACCAGAACAGTGAAAAAAAAGTTATTGAAAATCATGTAAAATAATATAATATTTATTTATTTGTAGAAAATCCATCAAAACTTTTACATTCACCTAATATTAGAGAGAAATAACCATTTTGATTAACTGATAAACTAATGAAAATATTAGATATATATGCTAATATGTGTAAATAAGATTTTTAAGAAAACTTCTTAAGAAAACGTATTATTTCTCCTTAAGTCAATGTTTACAAGCGAATATTTAAGAAATATAGAGCACGATGATTTTTAAAAATATGAGAGTGTAGTTTATTGCACTTGCATAGCTGCAATATTAAATTTTTATTGCTTGTAGAAAAATAAACTGTAAAACTGGTCTACAAACATTAAAATAATATAAAAAGGCGAAGGTTTTACAGAGTATTCAAAAGGAACAATGAAATAACAATTTTCTAACGATGTTTAAGAAAATATAAAAAAAATACAATGTAACTTATAGCGTGATACTTGATAAACATTCAGATTACTAAGATTAACACTTTCATTAAAAAAAAAGAAACGAGTAGCTATTGTTAATTTACAAAATGAAACAACTTTATTTCCTTTTATTTTTATTCGTCAATTTATTTCTGTAAATATCCGTGTCCATTCAGAGATACGAAGATATTTCGTGAAATTAAAGGAAAAAAAGAATAATAATTGATCAAATAAAAATAATATTTGACGAGAATAAGACATATAAATTCCCGAATCACTGGTAAAAAGAAATATCCGAAAAGTCGAATTAAAGAAATATGAAAGAGGAAATTGAACGAGAAACTTTTCGAGAGCGACGAAAGATTGGCTGATAATTGAGTTAACGAACGAACTCCATTTAAACGAGACTGGTGTTAAAGTGTTGCTCGATTAAATATTCTTTCAGAATCAAGCCATGTATCGTGCCGAGAATAAAACTCGAATCTTCTTTATGGGGAACGAGAACACTTAAATAACCTTCTTCCAATGACACACTGATACCAGAAAAGAAAGAAACGGTATTCGTCATAATTGGATATTTTCATCGATAATCAAACGTAGAAAATATTGAGTAGAAAATTCGTACTTACTGTTACTTTTTCTAGAAATAGAGAAATGAAAAATATCAACTTAAAATGAGCTATACTTATTCAAATTTCAAACTTTTTTAAATAGAATAGCGTAAAATATTACTATCAAAACCTACTCTAAATAGAAAAATTAAGAAATATTAATGAAAATTGATTAAAAATGACCTTCACTGAAAAGCACAGAAAATATTTATATCAATGGTTATAAAAATGAGCTAAGTTGTATATTCTTTGCTTCGAAATACTTAAATTCTTGCGTTTGAGTTGATCAAAATATATTTGGAAATTGTAATATGTAATTGTCCATTAAATAGTATGATAATATTAATATAGTATGAAATTTATCTGTGATTGTAAAATTTTATGAAAATCACATACGGAAATATATTTTTAAAAACCTAGAATGATTGAATACTGAGTCTACTATATGTTCTCTTGGTGAGAACTCAATATGTCTCTGAAGAGACTTCAACTATGTCTGTTGATGAGACTTCGATTTACTAATGTTCTTTTAACGAGGATTGAACTAACAATGTTCTCTTGGTGAGTCTTGTATTTGCAATTGAGTCCTATTAACCGAGTGTCACAGGCAACACCGAAAAAAGGACACTATTGTTTGTTGGAAACAAAACAGTTGCTTACTACGTAGCCACTTGTGAAGCCATAAATCCGGCTACAGGACTTCCTTAACCGCTTGACAGTTTTTCCCAAACTGCACTCGGGCGTGACATTTTCCCGTATACACTGAAGATCCCGAGTCTCGTTCGGGCAAGTTTTATTTTAACTTTTAGCTACAATGTAGATAGTGATTTGCCCAAGTATTTAACGTCGCTTGTTTCTCAATAGTTTTTATTTTCAGTTTTATTTTACATTATTAGGTTTCCCAAAATGTTTGAGAACCTAATTTTCTCAAAAACATCCGACTGTTAAGTGGTTAACCTTTAGCGCTCCGTTGGCTCTGCTGCGGAGACATTTTGTTTTTAACACTTTACCGACCGGAAGTCTATTAATCGACTTTTCGCTGCCAATGCAACAGATTAATTAACCCTCACCCAGCCAATGCCGGGTCACTTTTGACCCATGTCTTAATTACTCTATAATAAGAGAAAGTGAACGATATGGTAAAGTTCTCTCGCAAATTTTGATTGAAAATTTTTCAAGCAGTAAGAATAAGCGCGATAGCGAAAACTGAGACACTATAGAATAGAATGAGCCGGTCGGTAAAGTGTTAATATGATTACGCTCAAGATACTTCGTCATCGTCAGCATTAACAATTGTTATCTGTAGATAAAACGTGCTACGTCGATAATATTGAAGTAAAATTATTTTATGACACTTTTATGGCAAAAAACAACACTGAAGAAACCAAAATTCTATTAAAACGAAAAGGGAAATACAATGCTCTGAGCTTGAAAGGATAAGAGAATAGTATCATTTTTGAGCAACTGGAATAATACTGGAATGATAACCATTAAAAGATTTATACACGCAAGAGCTGAATGATTCAATATCGTAAAATTAAGGGGTTTATCCTACGATAGGTTAATCTCAAAGCTCTAATTCGAGAGGGTTTAAACGAAACTCTGGAAGTTAAACGTAAACGAAAATTTCAAACTCAATCCTAACGCAAGAGTTGAATGATTCAATATCGTAAGGTAAAGTGGTTTATCCTACGATATAATTTACACCTTATAGGAAGATGTAGAAGAAGTAATTGAAAAGTCAAGTGTAGTTATGGGGTACATAAAATCGATGGGTGGTGTTGATCTAACTGATCATTATGTCTCGAATTATTGCTTTTTGAAGAAATCACTGAATTGGTGGATGAAACTGTCTTTTCTGGAGAATGGAGATATTTATTATAAATTCGTACATTCTGTATAAAACTGTACAATGTAACAAAAATGAGAAAGCTCTGACACGTTTACAGTACAGAAAAATTTTAGTCGATCAACTCGTGGAAGATTTTTATCAGGAAAGAACGAGAACTTCTACATTAATTTCTGAAGCTAGATTAAACGAAAAACTTCATATAATGAGGAAAGGTGTAAAGAGGGACTGCGTTGTACGTTCTAAACAGAAAGAAAAAGATAGCAGGCATCAAACAAGCGATTACTGTGACATTTGCCCAGATAAACCCAAAATGCACATGGGGAATTGCTTCCAAAGATATCACACAATGGTCAATTACAAAATTAAAAATTTGTATTTTATTTGCAGGAAAAAAATTATATTTATAAAATAAAAAATATATATATTCACAAACACGTGTAATTTTTTCTAATTGAAATAACACTTCGTATATGTTTATCGTATATATTTGCAAAAATCTGCCAGAGTTGCTAATAATTAATGGTAAAGAAATAGGCAGAGTGTTAAAGGTTAATATACACTGCTGTGAATAATTATAAACTCGACAATATTTTTACATTTTTCATAATGTTAGATGAAAAATTTGAAAAGCCACTTATACATTTCCATAACTAAATCGAAAGCAAAGCTGAAGTACAAAGAAACTTAAATTTCCTTTCTCGGAAACATAAAGAAAATGGAAGTTTCTCGGAAAATTGAGTTTAAAGGTGTGAACAAATATAAACTTAATATCAATTTTTATACCATTACATTTAATACTTAGTGTATTTTTCTTTCGTTTTTATTACATCCACTAGTCGGTCAGGAACACTATCAATTAGCTGATTTAATATTTCATGAGGCATATCTGTCCAAGTAAATTCTATTCTGTTTTTATAACTGAATTAATGAAGATAAAGTAATAAACTCATGTGAAGGTCCACTTTGTTTAGAAAGTACCATAAATTTTTATCCATTAGTCGATAAAGCTCGATATTCTCGATAAAAACGGTGTTCGAATATTACTGTAATACTTTTCTTTTATATTAACACTTTGACGACCGTCCCTATCATACAAGAACTTGCACATGTCGCCGGTATTTTTTACAAGCTTGCAACTTTACATAGACTAAAAAGTATGCTTGAAAACAAAAATCGAACGAATAAAAGAAACAGTTAAAATAACTGCGTCGTTTGATTTTTAAATTCGCATTTTATTACTCATTATTTTACGTGAAAATCAGAGAATCTTGTCGCAGGAATTTTTCACAAAGAAGACAAATGTTAGCAGACAGAAAGATCAAACTAATTAAAGAAGAAATTAGATAGTGTAAATGTGTCCTTAACCAATCTTTGATTTTTAAATTTGTATTTTATTACTCATTTGCCGTTTGTTTATCTGGTTGTACGAATAAAATCACGAACATGTGACAGCGGTCGTCAAAGTGTTAATGTAATTACTGTAATACGTTCCATACGGACGTAATAGCTGTCCTAATATTTATGCACGAGAGTGTACGTATAGTAAATTTCACGAATTGAACCAGCTTTGAATTAAACTTCGAGACCAATTTCTAACTCCTCGAACCATTGAAATTCGTGTTCGTAATTCATATAAATTTAGCATGCAAAACTTGACGATAAGAATGAATACCCATTGAACGATAAACAATGTTAATTCGAAGCACACGTACAATTAAAGCAATTTCTTTAATTGCAGTAATCTTTCCGGGGCTGATGAATTACCGATTCAGAGTGCAAGTTGTAAATTCTGGCGTAAATTCTTCCTGCAGCTTATCAATGACTGATCAATAAGACGAATGGAACTAATGTGCTCAAATTATTGATCTTGTACGTATCTGGAGGCCATTACAAAGTAGAAAGGAGTAACCGATCCCGATTACGATTTCTCCTCTCGATGCCATGAAAAACGTCGACACTTTCACAAAGCGACGCGTGCAGCTGTTCCAAGACGAACTCCCCGTATCTGAAAACTGAGGATAAACGTCGACAGGGTGTAAAAGACAGCTCCTACGCGTTCACGTGTGCTGTCTTGTATTTCTTACATTATCACAACAATTATCTGAAACTGTTCGTAATAAGGATACGCACAAATTGTGAATTTTATAAACTTTTTATTAGATCCGATGGTTCAATTGATTTATTAAGATAGACATTTAATTACTGTAAAACTTTCGAAGAACTCATCATAAACGTCTTCGTTATTCAACTGTTACCTTATTTTACATTATTTGTAAAATAACGTTGAAGAAAATATTTTTATAATTAACTGTTTGCACTCCATTGGACGTTCGTACTACGAACCATAAATGCATTCAAATTTTATTCGTATTGAAATAAATAAAAGTATATAAATTTTCTAATAAGGCTGTGAAAATAATTTCTTTTGGTGGAGGTACTTAATGAGACAAAAAATATTTCTTCAAATTTTGTGTATACACAACGTTGAAAAGAAATGGGTTAAAGGAGCTACGTAATATTGAGTTCTGATATAAGTAAGTTCAGTCACATTCAATTAATTTTTTTTTCATTAAATTCCTATAAAGTATTGAAAACTACAGCATTGATAATTAAACTTAATTCGAATGAAATTTCGCCCATTTTCGGTTTCAAAGTTTCATAAAATATTTGATTTTTCTCTGATTGTGTCATACTAATTGTAAGTATAGAAATTAGTAGAGGAAACCACGATGAATATAAAGGTTACTTTTAGGAATTTATTTTTAATGAAATTAATTCTCTTTTTTTTTTAATACTACAGAAAGTGCATTTCTTGAAACAGTTTCTCTGAAAATTTGATATAAAAATATTAATTATCATAGACACAGTAGTAACTAAAGTGAAACATAAAATAGGTGGTCATGTGATCTTCCACTGCAAATTTCGAAATGAAAAATTATGCGATTTTCTTAAACTATAATAGCTTCAACTGCACGTAAGAATTTTTCGACAAAATAATTTGTTACCAAATAGTGTATCTTTGAAGAAAAAATGTGGAAAATCAGCGAGAAACCTTTATATAATATAAAATAATCTAATATTTTAATCTAATCTAAAATCACTAATTATTAGATATAAAATTATTCCCAGTCTTTCAACCTATTCTATCTGACAAAATATTCGAACACGTGAATCTAGTCAGAAAGAATTTATTTCTACACTTAATAATATCTATTTACTTCTTTCTGCTCTTAATCTAATATAAAAAAAATATTTATGTAATATAAAATAATCTAATATTTTAATCTAACATAGAACTATCAATTATTGCTCATAAAATCATTCACAGTATTTCAACCGATTCTATCTGATAGAATATTCAAAGATGTTAATCTAGTCAAAAAGAGTTCATTTCTACTCTTAATAATATCTATTTATTTATTCCTATTCTTAACCCAACTGCATCCGTAAGCGGAATATTCCGCAAGCCACGACTGTCTTATATCACCGAGCGCGGAATATTCCGCAAGCTACGATTGTCGTTTATTGCCAAATATTAAAAAGTCTGCGAACTTCTCGTGAATAATATATAATAAAATTCAGCGCTTTTAGTGCATTTTCAGCAACAAGATTTTTCTTTTTAATTTATTACTATACGTAATTTCTAAGCAAAGCTGAAGGTAAAACACTGGTTGATGCGCGATGATACAGACCGATTGGCTGTTGAACGTTTCTGATGCAAATGGGTTAAACTAATATAAACAAATATTCATATGATACAATATAATCTAATATTTTAATCTAACATAAACCCACCAATTAGTAGACATAAAATTATTCGCAGTATTTCAACCGATTCTATCTGATAGAATATTCAAAGATATGAATCTAGTCAGAAAGAATTTATTTCTACTCTTAATAATATTGAACATCTAAAATAGTAAAACCAGTATGTTTCCTTGATATGAAATAATTCGATTATTTTAAACTGTAGATTTATTCCGCCATATTCTGTTTCTGTTTAGAAAAAGGAACTGTCAAGATCTTCTTACTTTACTGTTTATTACCATCGTCATTACGAAACATTGTTCGACGCTCTTTTCATCATAAAGGGCAGAGTCGACGTTGTTCCGAAGGAGAGAGCCTCGAGCTGGTATTTGCATTTCAATTGCCGCGTCGAAACTTTAAACCGACAATTTATCTGAATAATGCCTGGAAATTGTTGAAACAACAAGGTTCCATGCGATCAAAGTGAAAACAGCAGCTTCCAGCGTTATACTCGAAAATGAAAACGGTTCTTTGTAATCATACAATCGATCGATTTACATTTGCCGTGTAAAAGCAGATGGAAGAAAGACCTGAAAAGCTGAAAAATGCATGTAGAAGGAAATTCACTATTATCTCGATTTTTCAAGTTATAATTCTTACCAATCAATGTGTCTTGTTAATCATGTTGATTTTAACAGATTATCTATAAAAGAATAAAACACTTCTTTTTAATACTTGGATCAAAGGATTCTCGAATACTTGCATTATTAGTTCATTTAGGAATTCCACATGTTTTTGGAAGTGCAGTAAACATGTTGAACGCCACACTAATTTTACGTGGCTTGCCTATAGCGCCAACATGAACTTATGGTACGTCACAATATAAGCCTATAATATTTAACCCTTTGCACTCGAGAGCTCCGGAGCGGAGCCATTTAAAATTTGTCTTCAAACTCGAGGGCTCCGCTACGGAGACAATGCAAATAGTTTTCAGTTTTTAACATAAGGACAAAAACAAATCGTAAAAACTATTTATAGGATATTTCGACTATTTTTTTTATTTATTTCATAACATTTGTATTCATAAACAATTAACAAAATAATAACATACAACGATGACATTTCTTTTAATGCGTATATCATTAACTTACATGTAAATATGATCCATTCACTAAAATTGCTTCGAGTTGCTGGTAATATGAATGAAAAAACACTTCGAGTGCAAAGGGTTAAGCATACATGTTATATATATATATATATATATATATATATATATATATATATATATATATATATATATATATGTATATATAAGTGAAACTATTCTTATGTGTTCTATCGTTGCATTAATTTCTTCACACCATTGTAGTAACGATGATAATATCGAAAAATTTAAAAATACTGAAATTTACTCGAATTGTGGGTTTTTAGTAATTTTGGTGACCACCATGGCGTTCAACGTGTTAAAATACTTTCATTTCTCATGATCCATAATTTTTACGTATCTTTCGAGTATACAGGGTGATTCATTTAAATAAAGCCACTTAAGTATCTATTCAAGTTGTTGCGATGCAAAAATATTTCTGACGTAGTTTGCATGGTTTTTAGAAACGAATCAGAGAGAGGAAAATATTATTTATAAATTTTATTTTTCAATAATCTTTTTCCAATACCATTTGTGTTCTTTTCTACCAGGATCATGTAACTGGAGTAATAATTAAAGTTTTACGTAAAATTGTTATCTATAATGATATTTTTATTCCTTTCGTTATTAATAGTTCTTGCGATATTGTTTAGAGGGCAAAATGTTCAGTAGTTATCAAGAATTAAAGAATCAATTGTTCGAGTTAATTTAGGAATTTCTATAAATGCAAAATTCGATAGTTATGATTAGTTACGAAAAAACGACGTTATTTCCCACTACCTAACCCTAATATATTCACATGGACTCAAATCTTGCATTATGGCCAAGACCTACAATCTCAGTAGACATAAGTTTTACGTAATACTTCAAATTTTAGAGATCAAGTTTATGGTATTATATATGTTTAAATGTGCATTAAGATTTATTACAACATACAGTAGAAAAGAATACGTATATTTAGATAAAAACAAAGTACAGATGACTTTGAAAAAAACAGAACAAAATGGTATTTACGAAAAAATCCTTCCATCTTGCTCACTCCTTGAAACATTTTAAATTACACGTAAAAGTTTTCTCGTATCACCTTAATTAAAGAAGATAATTAGGTGGCCTGTTTTACATTACAGCCAACTTTGTAAAATAATCGAAATTACATATAAAACGCTATTACACACTTACTTAATAATGGGTTCAATCTCTTCCGTTAGCGATTATATAGCTTGGCAAAGTCTTGGCATGCCTTCGATCAATTTTTCAGCGTACGAAGCAGGTAATGACCTCAATAATTTTTGGATACGACGCGTTTATGCTTCCAACAGCAAAATACAAATCTTGGCACAGAGCTTTTCCTTTATATCGCATTGTTCAATCAATTTTCTAACATTAGTTTTATCCATGATCTTAAAAATGTTGAAGACAGCATTTCCTGAAAGGCAGATGTAATTTATTAAAAGCTTTAATAAATTCCGTTTCTTGCCTATAGATTATTTCAAGTAATTTTAAAAGAAGTTTCCTTCCATCACGTCTTTTCAGACTAATTGTTACACTTTGGTTCATAAGTTGCACCATAGATGTAACAGCAGGTGGTAAAACCACCATCTTGTTGTCACCAAAAGAAAGGTCGATTAGATGCGTTCGAGTGTTGTCAAAGACAAGGACCTTGAGTAGGAATTTTAAACGTGTTAGATATGCTTTAACTTTTCAAACGAACTCATTTGAGAACCATTCTTCGAAATAGAAAAGAATCCAAACAAGCTGACCACTGAAGAGAAATTTACATTTTTAAATGCTCTTAGCTTAGCTAACTTTTCTATTACGAAAAGAGGTAGTTTATGGCTCTCAGCAGTATTTGTACAAAAAACAACAATGATTCTTTTCAATGACGATTGGAAATACTATTTCCATAACCTTCGAAAAGATGAGAGAATTTTAAATCGTCGTTAGCGCGGTGGAGGTTAGGTTAGGTTATGGATAAGTGATGATTACAATGAAAACACAGAAATCAAGTTTGTTGATTGGTCGAATGAACAGTACTGGTTATTTAAATTTAATCAGAGAATAGGAGAATAGGAGAATAGGCAGAGTATAGCTGCAGAAAATTTCATTTTCCAACATGACAATGCACGCGTCCATACAACTAAAATTATAAAAGACTTTTTCAATACTTAAAACAAATTTTAAATTGTTCAGCACCATCTCCGGACCTTAATATTATAGAAAATATATGAGGGACACTTAGCAGAATGATATAACGAAGATTGCAAGCAATACAATAATATTAAGTTCTGTAAAAAGTCCATTCGCATTTCTTCACAAGAATACACAATTTTGTTATTTTAATATCAGACTTATTTAAACAATGAGATTTTGTTGTATGACCTTTCCCATCCGTGTGATAACTTAAATACTTCTTTTTCATAAAATTGTTATGCTTTTTCATTAAAAAAATTCAAATATATGCATTTTTACTTCTTCTATGTTTTTAAGTGATTTTTCATTAAGAGAATTTTGCAATGTTTGAAATAAATAAGAATCAAATGGGCCCAAATCCGACGAGTATGATGGGAGGGTAAAAACATACCAATCAAATTGCATTAGTGTTTATTGTATCAAAGTTGTGTGATAATTCCTTTTCTCGATGCAAATGTATACCATTTTTCTTGTGCTGCTGCTTTTAAGTGATGCAATTATGAACAATACTTTTCGAAACTAATAATTTGGTTATTTGGTAAGATTCCCTTGTAATCCCACTAAACCGAGAGCAAATACCTTTTTAGTGTGCAGTTCAGCTTTGAAAGTTGTTAGTAATTTTTGTCTTGGCTTAGACCAATGTTTACTTCGTTTTATATTATCAAAGACAATCAATTTTTCATCACTAATGACAAATTGTTTTAACACTTTAACTGCTAAGGCATTCGTATTGGGGTGACAGCAAAAGTTCTAAAAAGGCCGCGTTATCCTATATATGTACATACGTGACGATTATGTTGACTAATTACGGAAGGATATTCAGCAGGATATACAGTGGACTTCCGTATAACGCTAAAGATACGTTCCTTGTAATAGGAAATTGCGTTATACGGGACATACATCATCAGATCAATTGATGTAACTTCAAGCACGCCCAGTCTTGAAAATTGAATGATTGTCTATCCCAGTGGTTCCCAATCTTTTTTGTCCTACCGCCCCCTTTCCAGAAAAAATATTACTTAGCGCCCCCTGGAAATTAATTTTTTTTAAATTTTAATAGCAATTAATAGGAAATATATATGTATTAATGTTTCTACCTTTTTCGTAAAATATAGTAAAGAAAGGTGTAAATTAGAAACATTGAACTTTGAAATTATGGAACTATTTATTGAACTCAGAATAGAATGTAATACAATCACTGCCCCCCTGAATCGCTGCAGCACCCACCAGGTGGCGGTGGCGCCCACTTTGAGAACCACTGGTCTATCCCCATATTTTCAATCTAAAAATGATCTGGAGAATTAAAGAACTGTTTTTAATCAACGATAACAATCAAGACGTAACTATGGACAATTCAAGCGATGAATCTTTATAACCAATACTAACAAGACGGCGTCGTTGGAACTTATTTGTTGATACTTCCGATAGTGAATAAATGTTAAATACTGAGGTGCATACATGTATTTTTATTTTTATTAAAAATTGAATAAAATTATTTTTCTATTATATCTTTAAATGTGTATTTATTACTATTTTTTTTTATAAACCGTTGCTTCGTCAGCTTCAAAAATCAGAAACTATCTGAAAATGTTAAAATACGGGACTGTTTATCGCGTTATATGAGTACTAGTCGCAATTTTTTCGTCGCGTTATACGAATTCCTTTTTTTTTTAACTTGTAAGAGAAAAAACACAGGAAAAGTCAATAATTAAAGTATAGCATGCCGCTACTTTGTAAAAAAATTTTTTCCTGATAGAATCTGGTACCAACCATCATAACACTCGTACAAATTAAAAACATGTTTAGTTTTTTCAGATACGTATATAACATTTACAACACTGATTACCAATTAGAAGTTTTTTCCACGTAGCATTATATCCAAACATACAAAAGTACATAATTTTTTTCTACAAAATTTTGATATACATTTAAACTATCAATAAATATATATAACAAAATTTTATAAAGAAAACTCGAACAGTTTCAAATTTATTCTATCTTAAAAATCACCTTCAATACAATATTCTATACGACAATACTGTCTTAAAGTTACACCGGACTATAGAGGGTTAACGTGTATGCGCCTTATTTACGTTATTGGTAGATAATGCGCGATCGTGCAAATGAATGGTCGCCAAAGGAAGACCATAAGTTTCCAAGAATCAGCGTGGTTTCGCGGGCATGTCGACAAAGTGGTTCCGGTTTTGGTCGAGTCGGTGGCGAAGTAAGTCCAAAAACGAGCGAAGCCAGCCCAATCGAGAAACTGAAATATCTGATCCGGAGGATTCTTTCGCGAGGCCCGTTTCTTTTCTCTCGATACGTACCTCGCCGCCGCATATTCGCAGCTGTACACCATTTACGGGCTTGCAGCGGCAAGCGACGTGCCTTTTTTTCCCACCTCTTTCAAACCTCGCGTTCACTTTTGATAAACAACAGCAATTCGTTTTTCGCTCGTTCACCTTTACGTATCATATCTTGTTTTATCTGATAGCCAGTGTTCTTCAATTTTTCTTTTAACACGAAAGTGTTTTACAGATGGGGGGCCGCTTCAGAAAATGTAACGCTAAAAAATGAAACGCTCTGCGACGAAGAGGTTAGGTTAGGTTAGGTTCAGTTCGCTCTGCAACGAAGAGGTTAGTATTCAGCCATACGTGCTACCGACAACATTTCTGATAAAATTACGTCAAGTGAGATGCAGAAGCGGTTGATTAGCGAAGAATTGAAGAATTAAAATCTAATATTACATTCATTTATACCACGAAATCAGAAAAACTGTGAAATTAGAATGAACAAAAATAAATGTACCTCTGTACATTTCTAAAACACGAAAATGTTTTGTAGATTGATAATGCATAACGGCTCCCCATCTGTGAAACACTTTCGTGTTTTAGAAATGTATAGAGGTACATTTATTTCCTTTCTTTTTTCTTTTTTACCGAATTGATATGTAGATGTCTGAATTTGCTTCGCCGTTTTATCTCCTTTTTTTTTAACCTTCTTTAAACTTACATATGTCTTCAAGCTTTTCAAAATGATATGCATATCAACAATGGTTATATCGTCAGAAAGGATAAAATTTGCGTAAAATTTGACATAACAATGAGAACAGTTAAATCAAAAAAATGTTTTTATAATTGACAAATGTTAATCAAAATATTAATCTTTTATTGTCGAAATTTTCCTTTAAAAAATATATAAAGATCGTTCCATTTTATTGCTGTTATACGAAAATCTTCCCTTATCTCAAATCATCCATAAACCCAGCTTTAAAGAAAAAATAAATAGCTCCTTGCTATTTAAAAATACGT
Source organism: Anthophora plumipes (assembly GCA_951804975.1). NCBI lineage: Eukaryota > Metazoa > Arthropoda > Insecta > Hymenoptera > Apidae > Anthophora > Anthophora plumipes. The sequence goes on along the minus strand of OX638123.1, from coordinate 10,765,712 downwards.
CTCTTAATGTATCTATTCAAACTCTCTGAAACTTTCTCAAACTGAACAAATTCAAAGTGTTCAAACTACCAAATTAAAAATATCTGAAAAAGTCATAATAATTAAGCTTCCTATGTAAAATATAGCAAATAAAATAATTAGTAAGAATAAGTTGCATTTTGCAAGTATGACACAAATTTATTTTTAAACTAGGTACACATAAAGTTTCATCATACTCCTAACATAAAAACATCAGACTAAAAATAATTATCCAAAAAATAACAAAAACGTAATAATAATAAATTAAAAAGTTACAATAATTAAGTTTCCCGTGTAAAATCTAGGAAATAAAATAATTAGTAAAGATAAGTTCCATTTTGCAAGTATAACACAAATTTATTAAGAAATTATCCAAAAAAATAACAAAAATGTAATAATAATAAATTAAAAAGTTACAATAATTAAGTTTCCCATGTAAAATCTAGAAAATAGAATAATTAGTTAAGATAAGGTCCATTTTGCAAGTATAACACAAATTTATTTATAAATTAGGTACACATAAAGTTTCATCATACTCCTGACATAAAAACATCAGACTAAAAAAAGTGATCCAAAAAGAAACCGAAAACATAAAGAATCCAGGTGGCATCTTGCAATCGCGATATAAATAACAAATTCTCTATTGAAAGTATTTATAAAGAACGATCGATAATTCTCGAAAGGCAAGCAAATCTTTCTGTGACTCGAGACTTTCAGCTTCATTAATACCAATTACACCGCATAGTAACGAAGTTAGATTAATCGATAAGCTGACTAACAAATAAGCTTGCATATATTCGAGCATACAAACAAATCGAAATTCAAGCTGATCGCCTGGCAACGATAAAATTATGCTGCAAAGGGAACGACTGAAGAAAAATGGGAGGTGTTTAATGGTTAATTGGATATAAGCAGAAACGAAAGACGAAGAAACGTTAGCCAGTCAGCTGGACGTGGTAACACGGTTAAATAACTGGGTCGATCGCGCACAAATCCAATTTTGGTCGGATCTGGTCGCAGCGTGAGACCTCGAAACTTGATTTTCAAGCAAATCTCTGCAAATCTTGACGATGCTGCTACAAAGTAATGTAAAAACCCTAAAAGTGGAGATCCATGAAACATTTTAAAAACACTGCTACGAATTTCAGTAATTTTTGTATTATTTCCTATTAGAACAATCTAATTCAAGTTATTTTAATTAATTCAGAAGTCAAACTTTACTGTTATCCTCCTTCCACAGCTTTCAACATATATTTTATGTCAACCTACTCGTTTTGACATGCTGAATACGTGTAGCACATTTGTTTTTAGAAGAAATTAAATATTTCTGAGATATTCGCAATAATCTTTTGATACTCTTCACTTTTGTGTGAGTTCTATCGACTGTACCCATTTACATACCCTATATAATAAATTATATATGGTGTCACACCAACTTTATTCACTTCGAATATCTTTATTATTGCAAAATACAGCTGAAAATATTATTTGCAAAAGTTGTAGGTTTGGAAGAAAGATAGAACATGGTGGCAACAGTTTCTCTGCATTTGTAGGGATGGAAAAGATTTGGAGGTCAATATCGAGTTTTTAAATGAAATTTCCAATTTTTTTTATGGTAACATTCTATATAGAACAGCGAATTTGGAATATAAAAGTACGAAAGTATTAGGTTGCCCAGTGAGTTCGTGTGATTTCTTAATAATGTAAAATTTTCATTTTCTAGAAAATATTTAATAACATTTAAGAGAGTATTCTAGTCTAGAATACAATCCTTTCGACCATCTTCAGGATATTTTTTCAAAGAAACTATAAGCTTTTTACTATGGATTTTATATGAATAACATTTCAAATATACAAATTATCTTTCTAAAAATAAAATATTCTCATTATTTATATTTTATATAAATAAAAGGTATTTATATTTTATTTTCAAGAATCTTCTTAGAAAATTGTCTTTTCACAAAATCAACTCTTTTACAAAAGAGTCCTTATCAGTCCCGAAGCGTAAAGTAACATATATAAATTTTCGAAAATGACTTTCGAATCAGTGTGTATATCAATCGTACGACAGTTTTAAATAAAAGGATGCTTATCTGACCCGGAAACAAGGTTTCGTAATCGCGGTAGAAGCGGGCACGCTTTATCGACGCGCAGTCTGCTGAGCTCGCGCCCAAAAGGAGCGGGAGAGTGAGTAATTGTAGCGAACTCGATTACTTGCGCGAGAGAGCGTTCTCCGCGCTCGTGGCACCTGTTGATATTTTCGATCGTTTCAGAAGCAGAGACAGTGGGACCTGTTTCACATCACGCTCCAATAAACCTCGACGATACACGACGCCTGTTACGGGACCATACGCGAATTGGCCGCAATAAAAAGTTGTACAGGGTGTTACCGGTTGTACCATACAGCGGTAGAACCTGAAATGGTATTGTTCTACAAGGAAAGATAAGCTGAAAATTACGTGGAACAGTTTTCTAAAGTATAGAATGATTAAGGTCTATGGGGTGTCTGAGGGATTCAGAGAGGGTAGTTTTAATTAGACAAACAATCTCTATTTATTTACTATAGCGTTAGTTCTGCGTTACAACACACTGTTCTCTATATCCTTTTTCATCGTGTGGGTTCGTTGGTTATCAAACCACACACGAATTGTATGCTTGATAATTTTGTGTGAACAAGGTTCATTTGCCGGTTACAGAGTTCGCTGGATTGAATGTGTAGTTCAATCGAATACTGAGTTCCTTCTGTTCTCTGTTCTGGATTATCTACTTTTGTTTTTTTTTCTTTTTTTTTCAATATCGGGGTTCCCTTACCGGCGGTACGTGGGAGATAGAAATTTGGTATTACCAAGCTGGAGTTGAGAAAAATTTATCTGAAGTGAACGAGGGGAAAAATTTTGAAAAGAACCCCCAGCACGTGAGAGACTTGCCGAAGCAAAAGGAAGAAACGAGGAGGACGAGACGGAAAGTCACCACAGGACGGTGTTTCCCACCAGCGAAGGAGGTGAGAGTATCGAGATCGCGGAAGATCTAGGAGGAAAAATCAAGAGGTTCGAGAGGTGGAGGGAGATTTTTGGTTTGGCGGTTTAAGATAGCAGCGTTTAGAGAACGCAGCCAGAGGGGAAAGGATTTTTTGATCCGGTAAGGAATGCGGTTATAGTCGTAGAGGGAGGTTTGAGAGATAAGCGGGTTTAAATGGCAGGAAGCGGAAGTTGAATAGCAATTAATGAGGTTTCTTACGTAAGGTAGGATGGGTTCGATATTAAGCTCCTCAAGGAGTTTAGCGGTGGAATATCGCACGTGTCTTCCTGCGATGGTCTTCAGGATGCGATTTTGTGTGTAGGATTATCTACTTTTGCCTTTTTTCGGCCGTTCTTATATATGCCCTTTTTCGTGATCGAACCGTGGAGAGTAGCCTTTCGGTACACGCTCCAGGTACGTAATTTACTAATTACGTTCACACCCTATTGGTGTATGCTTGTATTATTTTCTATTGGCGCGAGTTTAGCTTCGACTTATTCGCTATTGGTGCACACTAGCTATACGCTACAATTGCATATCCGATTTTATCCGTTCGCCAATTAGGAGCTTTTTAAAATACCCGCCTTCCAACGTCCCCTTCCACTACAACTATGGTGAAGTAGTTTGCGCCCAAGAACGTCCCTTATTTGCCCTTTGCTATAGTGACAAGGTTTATGACGCGACAATTAACTAACTAGCTCTCGAGAAGTTGAAGATGCCATCTTGCAATTAGATTCACAAACAAGATTCATCGAAGCACTGGAAGAAACACTCTGTTGCAGCTTGAATGTTGTCTAAATTTGAATGACGAATTAAACTCGTCACCTGTAACTTAGGCAAAACAAGTACATGACGAGTGTCAACCGTCAAATATACCCAAGGGGTTAAGGGAGGAAACCACGGTGACAGCATAAGCCTTGTGTGTCCTTTTTCCACCAATAGCCTCAATTGTTTTAAATGACACTTCACTTTTATATACCTCACTTAATTCTTTTACAATATTAGAAACACTTTCGAAAGAATTATTTTTTATTTTCTGTATAATCGAATTTAATTTTGACAGTCTATCAGATAGACGTTGTTTATTAGCAACAGATTTAGGATCTTTTTATATTTGTTAATAATATATTTCACTGGTGCATATATTTCATCTTCTTGCATAATTTTACAAATTTCGTGGAAGGATTTACTATCCTTATGTAAATTAATTATTAAGTTTCTTTCTTCTATGCTCGCTTTTTTCAATTTTGGGGCACATTTTATTTAAAAGGTAAGATCACGATAATAGCTGAATATAAAAACTATCCTCGTGAATTTGTTTTTAGCGAAATTAATTCGTTTCCTTAACAATCTTTAATATGTACAAAAAATGCACTTTGTGAAACGCTTTCTCTAAAAATTTGACATAAAAATATTAATTATCGTAGGCATAATAGTTACCCGTGTGAGAGGCTTTCAAAAATTTATAGAAAACGAACGGTAGTGTAATTTTCCACTGCGATTTTCGAAATGAAAACTTACGCGATTTTCTTAAACTATAATAGCTTCAGTTGCACATATGGATTTTCGGAAAAAATAATTTGTTTCCAAAAGCGTATCCTTGAAGAAAAAATATGAAGACACAGTGAAAAATCAGAATCCTTTTTTAACATTTTCTGGGAACTGATTATCTAATCGAAAATTTCATATGTGTAACGAGAAACAATATTATTAGAAACTATCACTCTAAATCAGATGAAAATAGATCGATATATTTTCATTATTACATTATTATAGCTCACAAAAAGCAAATTCAATGGTTTATGACATGTTGACCTTCACATGACCTTGAACGATAAAAATCATGAAATGTGTCGCTCTAATTTCAATACTTGTTTGAAAACAAGTATGTAAAAATATTTATATTAACTTAAATTAGACTGTTTATCTCTTTGTAACATTATATGTAGAATATATTATATCCTTTTTAAATGATACAACTTTTTTTTTAATTCTTTTTCCCCAACCTCATCAATTTCTTAAATTATTTCTTTATTTCACTATTTTTATAGTGTGTTAAGTCTGTTAATATTTTCTATGTTTTCCTAACCTCGTTAATTTCTTAAATTATTTCTCTATTTCGCTATTTTTATAATGCATTAAGTCTATTAGTATTGTTTATACACCAATCATGATTATAAAATCCCTAAATTAATCGTAGATGGTTTACAAAGATTAAATTCAAATTTTCTACAACTTACTTTTGATTATTCCCAACTAGAGGAAGAAAAAATAAGAGAAATTTGATTATTTTAGGTGACATAAATTTTCAGAAAATTTACAAGGAAGTTATATTTATATAACTCAGAAGATCGATCGATAACTTATATGAACAACTAGATTGTACGTTGACATTATATATTGCTCAGGCATAATAAAGAAGTAAAACGATACCTTGTAACATTAACTTCGTTCGCAGGGCAATAAAAATTTATCTTGTAGCAGGTGGTCTAAAACGTTTGCACAATACCGTGTGTACATATAGACACAGGTTATTTCGAAGCCGTTTGTCTCAATCCTTACAGGCACACTTTCACCAAGATCGAATTTCTTATCTTTTTCAGGTGACCCGATCGAAAAATTAAACAACATCGTCAATTTTCACAGTTATTCTTGGCATTGTCATGTCGCGCCGCCTTTTAAATATTACGAGGAAAATTAAAGAAAGATTATAAATAAAACAAACTTCCTAACAATAAGTCACGAAACTTTTACATCTGGAACATCGTATAGAATCATCATTTCTCTTCGTTACATCTACTTCATTTCAGTCTTCATGTACATATATTATATGCACTAGTTGATCACATAAAACTTTACAATTTACAAATGTTAGAAAAGTCCAAAGAAGCTGTTATACCCTCAAATATTTTCCTTCTTGTTATCTATATCGACAACTAACTACTTTCATCATTAGTGATACTGGACTCATCATCTTCCAACTCTCCTCTCAACTCTGCTAAACACAGTCGTATCCCAAAGTTCATCTTCCTAAAACCCTTAAATAGCTCCATTTTCTCATATTAATTATTCATCAAATTTCACCATTAGTCCATCAACTTTCATCATTAATGATACTGGATTCATCATCTTCCAACTCTCCTCTCAACTCTGCTAAACACAGTCGGTATCCCAAAGTTCATCTTCCTAAAACCCTTAAATAGCCCCATTTTCTTATATTAATTATATATAATAACCGGCAATTATACATAATCACTGGATTAATCACATTTACCGTAACATATATATTACAAGAATATATAATACATAAAACTTAAGTATTATACATAACAGTCATAATAATTCGATTAAACTTCATTGTTACCTATTCCCCATACCAGTCCACTTATTTTTGTCCCCGACTGTACATATAAATAGGACCGTGTTGCGAGGATTAGCGCGAAAGTGGTCGTATGTCCGTCCCTCTGGTGGCGGAGCACAAAAGGGCCTCCACATATGTAAAAGTTTCAAGTTAATTTTTAGAAAATTAATAACTTACCTAACCTTACCAAAAGAAAACGCCAAACGCTTAATTGGTCTCAAGTTTGGCCATTTCTGCTCAATAACGTAATACTTATTCTTTGGACTACGAAGTAACTAAGACGTGGACAATAGGACGACCTGGAAATATTAAATTTCCAAATTATTTCTGACCTACATATAAACTGTGTTAGAAAAGTCCAAAAAGCGAAGGCTTGAGAGGACCATGTGTAGTCTTTTGCTGTTTTTTCACCTCCTAGGGATGGTTCTGCCTCAAGGTTAGGAAAGGCCATATTGTCAAGGAGGTCCTCTTGACTAGGATTTTTCAGAGACGACAGAATTGTATTAGCACTCGCTAAGAATAGTCGAGAATATAGCTTTCACTCTATTTAACCGTCCACATTTATTTCTGAGTCAACTGTTCATTACCGTTATCCTGATTTTCCTTACAACTGTTACGTGCACTTGATGCACCACATCACAAAGCGTCAACGAAAGGAATGTACAAACACGAATTTTCGCATCTATTTGATTGGACAGGACACTTTTCCCACTTTTTCGCAATTTTCACTAAGACACACATCTAGACAACCGAATATGTATAAAAAGATTGGACTTTCAAGACACGAGATTGATTAGTGGGGGATGATTGGCTGATTAGAGATAATTTGCTGATTAGGGCTAATGTGGATGATTTACTAATTAGTAAATTATCATTAGAAACATTCTGAACGAACACTGAGATTCTAGAAAGAATTCTCACGGATATGTACATGATCTTTGGACTTTTGCTTACAACACTTTAAAATATACACAAACTTTAGTACACTTATTTATACTTTACACAGACATTTAGATATATTAAGAATTTACACAGGTTAAATAACATTGTATAAGCTGGACAATATTATTGTTTCTATATAAATTGTTAGTACTAATTAGAGCTGTTTGTATTTTTATTTATTGAATCATCATCGTAAAATTGCACTAAATCTCGCATGGTTTCAAATAAACATCTGACTAAAGAAAAACCATCCATAGAGTAAAATTGAGTATTTCGAAATTTTCGTATGTCCTTTGGCTACCAAATATTTGTTTCAAACAAAAAAACCTAATTTTCTGATTGTGTAAGTTTCATCAAAGATTGGTAATGATGTGTATAGTCTCTTTGCTACTGGCAGAGAAAATTTATTAAATAATATATCCTGTGATTGATTCATAACCATGACACCAAGTATAAACAGCCTATCTGATTAAAAATTTACAATCCATCAGTCCGATGCATTTGTATTCTACTCACAATCAACTGTAAAAGCGGATATCAGAGACACACTACGAACCTCTTCTTAGCAACGAAAGAATGCAGGTGTATAGGAAAGACGAAGGGGACTAGGGTGAGTTTAGCCCCTTTTGTCGCACGTGCATGAGAAAAGTCATCCCTGAACAGCTCTTTAAGAAACGTCCGAAAGGTAAAGACACTCACAATTGTCTTTTATCGTGTTGAAACATGCGGGAAAATTTAACGTACTTTCAGCTTAGTTACGGAACAGCACGTGCATTTTGATCACACAGCGCATATTTTATGTCAACTGTTTATTAGTACCTACGTCTGAAGTATCGTGTCTTCAGCACGTGTCTTCCGCTTTAGACAGCTACTTTTTAGCACAGTACAAGTATGTGGATGTAATTACAAGAATGTAGATTTTGCAATCTATACGAAACGACATTGAATTCTACTTAACCCTTTCGCTACGGCAGATTTCAGCAGAAAGGTAGATGTTCCATTCTCAATTGTAGAATTTCGAAAGTTTATAAAGTGATAATTCTCAAATTTGTAAAAATGTAAAATTTTCTTCGTTAACCCTTTGCCCTATAACAACCTGCTAGACTCGTGACATAGATTCTGGCTAAGGTTTGACGAAAACAGTTATATTAGTAACAAACGTTAAATTTAATTCTATTTTTTCTTTTAATTTATTAGACTGAGGATTGGTACTTGTAATTAATCTATAGTACATTAGCGTGTTTTGTGTGAAATGGTATTGAAACAGTGAATAGCTGATGCTTAGATGTATAGTCTGCAAAAGAAATCGTAGGTCAAGGTTTAGGTTAGGTTAGGTTAGGTTAATAACTGATATTTAAATGTATAGTCAGGTACTTGTAATTAATCTATACTACATTAGCGTGTTTTATGTAAAATGGTATTGAAACAGTGAATAGCTGATGCTTAGATGTATAGTCTGCAAAAGAAATCGTAGGTCAAGGTTTAGGTTAGGTTAGGTTAGGTTAATAACTGATATTTAGATGTATAGTCAGGTACTTGTAATTAATCTATACTGCATTAGCGTGTTTTATGTAAAATGATATTAAAACGGTGAATAACTGATGTTTAGATGTATAGTTAGCAAAAGAAATTGTATGTCAAGGGGTTAAATTAACACTAAATCTACCGACATTTCACATATACTTATTTCTACCGCGAGTGGTCAAATGACTGCTTTAAAAAAGACGTATTTCTCAATATAGAATGAAGATTATGAACAATTGCATAGTGAACAAAATATTTTCTTACATTTAAAAACAGATAATGCTTATTTTATTCTTTTTCACCGCGTTTTTTTTTTTTATAAATTATAGGAATCTTGATTGATCATTTCCCACATACGTATTTTTCACAGTTTAGAGTCCGAGTCGTTGAGTTTCTTGGACAACTTCAGAAAAATCTTCCTCGATATTATTTATGTTCTCTAATAATTTCAATTCTTTCGAAAGTCTTGATATTTGTTGGGATGATTGTACAAATGATAATATAAAAATGTAAATCAAACTGGGTAAAAAGGAAAAGAAAAAACGAAATTACTTTCCAAACAACCCAATAGACCAAAGCAAATGGCTTGAATGAAAATTTAAGCAAAAATGGCTCGGCACGTGTTAGAATATCAATAAAATAAAGTTGGATAAGATTCATTCTCGTGTACGGAGACTTTTGTGGGCCACTGTACATTCAACGCTGGTAGTTTTGGTGTTAACTAATTTCACGATCTGGCTACATCGCTTCTATAGACTATACCGAAGATCGTAACGTATGCAAAGGACAGCGACGAACCACGCAAACGTAGAACGTGTAAAACGGAAGTGGAATCCAGCATTATCTGCACAATCTTCCGCGTCATTGGACAGGCTGAATGTCCGTAGCATTGCTCGAGACTAAGAACCCGTAAGAAATACACCCTGACAACGATCTATTTAATTAGATGTAAGTATACGTTCTGCAGGTGTACTTTCGACTATCGATTGTTTTCTTCGAGACTGTTCATTTATGTCTCAACGACGTTGAATTAATAGACCGTGTGAACCATTCCCAATCCAATGGTGAAGAACGAATTTTATTATTGCTGCCCGCATATTAAAATATACATAGTATTGCTCAGCGTGGGAATGTTCTTCACGTGATGTTTCTAATTTTGAGAATAATTGAGAGGTCAAATGTTGAATTTTTATTCTCAATATTGCCTCCATCGATTTCTCCTTCACATTCCTGTAAAATCTTTTAATTATTTTTTTTTTTTTCGTTCACCATCTTTTTACTGTGTGTGCATCTTATCGTATGTTAAATAATTAAGGATTGTTTCTTGTAATCGAAATGTTTTGTGCTTTCTTACGTACTGATTTTAAAGCTGACAGAAAGTTTTAGAGCTATAGAATGTTATTGTACATTATCAACCCATTTGCATTGCAGCTTTGAATATGATACTAACTTGACAATTCCGGGACTGATCAGGAATTAATAAATGGCGCGTATCACCGCGCATTGATCAATTTTTCTTACTTTCAGTTTCGCTTAGAAATTACATGCAATAATCAAGGCAAGAAACTGTTACGCGAGTGAATTGTTACGCATTGAATAATAAATGACAATCAAAAATTTCCTCACAGTAACAGAAATGTAGCTCAGCAGACTGTGCTTCAAGAAATTCAAAAGAAACTTCTGACACACGCAATTTCTGGAAAATTGGATTGTACGACAGAAACAGAACAAATGCTACTTGTCTTAAATGCAAGAAGTATCCAAATACACTCTATTTGCAAAAATTGTGCTCTATAGGCGTATTATACAAGAAATTTACTGTAATAATAAATACCTCGATCAAAAAATATATTTTCATATATTTTCTAATTGAAAATAAATTATTTAATACATTTATGATTTTCATTCTAAAAAAGAGCATTTTTCAAATAGATTTATTTCATTTTTCAATTAGACACACAGTGGCCCACAAAAGTATTTGTACATGAGAATATATTTTGTTCAACTTCGTTTTATTAACAATTTAATAGTGTCTTTATTAAATTTAGCGATACATAATTAAAGTACAGATCTTAATCTTCAATATAGCTTAAATTTGAATCGAATAAAGTAATTTTTCTTTGCTTAATAGAAGGATATTTATTATACGATACAAATATGGTCACACAAAAGTCTTCGTACAGTTAATTTACTTTCTACATCATCTTTTTATCTTCAATCTGTAAATATGTAGAGGTTCTATTTCTTTATACCTCTAGTTATATCTCGTCTGTTAGATTTTCTCTTACAAAATTTGTTTATCTATTTCAATCCGTTCCTTTAGCTTGTTGCTTACTTTTACTCCTCTTCGTTTTAACACTTCCAACCCTCCTTGGTAAACAAAGTATATAATTCCGTATGTTTTTAATGTATGAAAACGTTCGAAACAGATAAGTTATATATTCGCAAATATATCAAGCATAACCATCTGTTTCGTAGTATGAAGAAATTTCATTAATCGGTTGAGAATGCGAAAAAGTCGAACAATAAGCTGATACATTCTCAAAAATAACCTTTCTTCGCGATCGTGTCATAAACCGTGCCAAAGAAAGGGAAATTGAATGTTTGTTCCGATCAAATAAAAATCAAAGAGTCCAAAGTACGATATAAAAGACAAAACCTCTCTTCACTTAATAATAGGATAGATCGAAGCGAGTTGGGTCTCTTTCTGTTTGATGGTAAACAAATAATAGTCAGATATTAACACTAAACCTATCAAGACCGGTGAAATAACCATTTTTAATTTCAGTTTTAACATTTCCTACATGCAACGTTATTGCATTATTGTTTAACTTCATAACTCTTTTTATAATACACATAAAATGAATTTTTGAATATTTACTTTTCTTCTTATTGTCTCTTTTCTTTGAAAAAAATATACAGCAATCTTATTCACTACAAACCAGTCATTTGACCCGTTGAACGATCTATGTTCTTCTGTAACATTTTTATAAAATATAAAATAACAATTTTCTTGGAAGATTTCACTCTTATCCAATTTGATAAAAAAGTCAACGATGTCAACGTGATCAAAATAATAAATTTGTAGTACTGATATTTGAAATAGTAAAAATTGTTACAAGACAGGTGCATAAAGATATTGCAACTGTCGATGAACAGTTGTTTCTGTTCAAGACTAGGTGTAGATATACACAATGTATGCCAAACAAACCAGATAAGTTTAGCAACAAATTCTGGTTAACTTCCGATGTAAACAGTAAATATATTATAAACTAGTTGCTATACTTATGACAAGATGGAAGAAGAGAATCTTTAATTCTACTTAGAAAGTATGTTGCTCTTAAACTGATAAAACTATTTACAGACTGTGGAAAGAATATAACCATGGATCATTTTTTTACAAGCGTATCATTAACGACAAAACTCTTAACAAACAATACCACTGTTGCTAAAATTATTCGTGGAAATAAAAGAGAACTGCCAAAAATAGCAAAACAAACAAAGAATAATATGGAACGATTTTTCTCAAAACTGAATGAATCACATAATTGTACTTTCACAATTTATAAAAGTAAACCGAATAGTATTTGCACTAAGCTTAGTGCATAAATCTGTAAAAATTGAAAAAAGTGATACGTGTATATAAGAAACAATTAAATTTTATAATAGCATCAAATTCGGTGTAAATGTAACCAATCAAATGGCTAAAAAATTACTGTGAAACTCAAATTTAAGATTATTTCTGCAAATCTTTTTTTCAATATTCTTAGCTTAGCCAGAATAAATGTGTGGATTTTGTATAAAAAAAACTATAACAGGAAAGATTTCGAGGGACAAATTTTTATTTCAGTTACTGGAAGAACTTGCCACTGGATTTCAAGCATTGCAACAGCAAGATAAAGAAGATATACAGAAAACAAAGCAAAATATAAGTACAATTTCATATGTATGAAAAATTTGTTAAATAAAATATTATAAAGCTAACGTTATCTATTTAAAGCGTAAAAAAATATGTGTGTGGAAAATGCACACTTGAGAATCCCATAATTTGCAAAAACTGTGGTAAACAAAAATAAGAGATACATTATTCATTTCTAAATAAAAAAGTTCATCAAAAAAAAAATTCATTTCCCATTTTCTGTTCATGTTTACAAATGCAACGAAAAAAATAAATTTAATTTATCATCATGTAAAAATTGCTTTATTAATTATTTAAATCAGTATTAAATAGTAAAAAGATATTATTTTTTTAAAGAACAGTCACAGTAGAGATAGGTAAACATAAATCATCGATAAATTTAGAGTTAATAATATCATATGTATACTTTCAATTAATATTGAATAATATTAAATCTCTTTCTCGACTGATCCACACATTCCCTCCAAAAATACACTTCAAAAAATTCAAAACTCCGATATACAGTAAATTTTTCATCTCAGCAAAATATCTCTGTTCTTTCATTTTCACACAAACGTAGAAACAAGCAAAGAAATGAAAAAACAAGAAAATTTGAAAATGAGTAAGTGCAAGGGGAGAAGAAGATTGTTACGATAACGAAAAAAAAATGTATGAACAAAGGAGAAACTACGAAGCGGGGCAAGGAACAAAGAGGAGAAGTGTAAAAGAGAAAGGAAATAAGAAACTGAATCAGAACAAGTAGAAAAGGGAAGCGATGGAACAAGCGAAAGAAGGGGAAACGAGATTCAGAAGGAGGGAAAGAGTAATGAGAAAGGATGAAGGGAGAAAAGAGCGAGTAAGAAGGGACACAAGCAAAGGGGCAAAGAAGAAGGAACGAAGCACGAGCCATGCGGCTCCTGCACCATCTGTTGTACCGTTTTGCTGCACGCCGAAGACGGTACCCGGTACACGTTTCGAACCTCATGGGGACACCATATGCTCTCTCTCTATTGCATCGGTACCTACAGCCGTTCTCGCATGCATAATGTTCTACCGGTTTTCTCAATCACATCGTTCCATCATGATTTCCGTAAGCTGTGTACCCTGTGTGCCTGTGTATCCTTGCATCGTGCGCCTTCTTTTCATTTTTATCGCGAACAGAGTTTCACGAAACTATTAACCTTTTAGGTACGGCTGAATTCTGCGCGAGGTTATTTTCCTGGACGGCAGAGTCTGACGCGAACTAAGTTTAAACAAAACAAATTTTTTGTTTTAAACGATACAGCACTGTATGCTGTAAAAAATATATTGCACATACTTTAACTTTAACAATTCACTTTAATAGTGAATAATACAATTGGGTATGATATATGTATTTTAAAACATGATACGACACATAGACCTACGTCACAATCTTCACACTCATAGCTAGATCTTCGTCTTATATCGTTTTTTGAACATACGATACAATTTCGTAATGATATCCGCGAAAGCCACTATAGTGGCGTGTCGTACCTAAAAGGTTAAGATACACAATTTACAGTGCTGAACAAAAGTATTGGCGTTACTTAACTGTAGCGTAATTAATAATTGCTGATATGAATGAAATTACAAAAAAAAAAGATTCCTTACATTTTGGTTTAAATGGTGACAATGTTTGAGCCAGTAAAGATTTAAAATTGCATTTGTTACAATTGTAAATATTTTAGAAACTTTTATACATACACCTTTTATCGATATCTCTTGTATTCGACATGAAACATTTGATGCATTCACACTGAATTTATTTTCATCAACTTATTCGTTTTATTAAATAACAAAGACTGTTGGAATTAAGAAAATGCATATATTAAGTAGAAATATCAATTCGTATTCTGTATATGTATCAATGTTATTATAATTGAGGGTCTTAGCAATTTGTTATTGATATTGCAAAACACACTGCTTTTTTTTGTAGTGACAACAAGAAAGAGTTAACGAAATTATCTGTTAAGAATATTATTTTGTATTCTGCTTTATATAGACGGTAAGGTTGAGCTAACGAAAAAGTTTGATTATTATTATTACAAAGTTTATAGTTTCAGAAAATTTCAGAAAATATGATGTACTAAAAATAAATAATCGTTATAATAAATTAAACTGCGGATTTTTATGCCTTTCTAGGAAATTTAGTGGTGCAAAATTGTACAGAATACACATAGTATTCAAATTATAGTGCGTTTTATAATACCTGGTAGGTGAAATAATTTTTTACCAAATTTCTACACTTTTTTGCTATATTCTGAAAAATACAAATTTGCATTAACCCTTTTAGTATCGAACAACATATCGTTCCCTTTATGCTACAGACATGAATTATGAGAATTTACAAATGAATATGAAAAGTAATAAAATAATTCAAGTATTATCTCTAATAAATATTTATATTTTATAATATAATCAATATCTAATATTTTAAAAAGTTTTGTCATATATCAGCTTTCATATTTAAATGTAACTGTGAAATAAATTTAAAAAGAATTTTCAACAAATGTCAATGTACTTTAGTCATTGATTTATTTACCCTTTATTTCTTAACATGTCCTTTTTTAAACTTCGTAACTGTCAATTAACGCTGAGCTTTTTTCTCAAATCTTATCAAACTACATCAGTTTGCACTAAAAGAGTAAAAATCTGTAGTCTAATAATAAAATATCGAACAAGTCGTTTCAATCTCTTTGGTAGATCTAATAAAAAGTTAAAACTTCTTTCTTTGAGAAATAAATTCTATTTAGAACAATTTCGTTCAATTCCTGTTCTTTTCGGTTGATTTCTTTCCTCGAAAGAAAACTTGTCGCTGTCGAATTGCCAACATGTTTTGCTTCAATTTAACTAATCGTAAAAATAAACGATGGTTCCTCTTTCGTGAGCTCCTTCAATCAAGTGCCTTTTCTTTTTTTTTTTTTAAGAAAGCAGCAAATGGTTTCTTCATGACGCTTCGAACTTCTATCAATCATGCACCGGAAACGACAATAAATATTCATATGCAAAGTATCAAACATCAAATCCGCGATAACTGTTCCTTACCCAATATAAATGAACTGTTTAATCCAGAATCATATATCATTCCGAATATTATTCGCACTGAGGTTCTCATTTGAGAATGAATCTCGTTGAAATGGGCTAATGGCAATTTGGAAACGAAAGTTATCAAAATTTCTTTCGTTAAAAGAGAAAGCAAATGATGAAATTTAAAATTACATAAAAATCTACTACAATAAATAATAAGTTCTTCTATTGAGAATCTAAATAATAACTTCTTAAAAATTTTTACTTCAATTTTGACACATTTGCAGGTTTTGACTTTCTAAAATGAGAAACTTTGATATACTATATTTTTAAACCCTTACTTACTCATTTAATAGTATCCAAGTCTATTTTTCACTGGAAAATTGTAATATTCTCTGAGATTAGATTTTTTTACAATTTTTAGTTTACACTACCTAAAAGTAGCCTTGTATTCAGTTGTCACCGTCGTTTTTCCGCTGAATAAAGTATCAAAATACTCGTCAAGTTAGAGAATAAGCTTGAAAACCAGATTCGTTAATTTGTATGTAAAATTTCGAAACTCTTTGTTATAGTGAATCACTCTATGGAGGTCTGAACGTATTACACAAGGGTGTACGCGTCGGAAGCTGGAAGGGATCGACTGTCGTGATAGCCTATGTTACAACATTATAGTGCGTTCCACGTGACAGACTGAACGTCGATCGACAGACCCTTGCAACTGTCCCCTGAGGCTGGCACGCGTCGCCACGTGGCCAGGTAACAAAAAAATGAAAAAGGAGTAATAAAGGTAAAAGCCATCCTTCAGGAATAAACTCACTTCTGTACATCGGCTTCGTTTCATGAGCCACGCACCCGATCACGGGTACTATTTGATTCCAGATCGACCAGTATATGTTCTATTAGGATTACCACCCCTTCTAGAATCACAAACTGAAATATCATAGCTGAAAGTGGGGATCGAATGAAACTGTTCACTTTCGTTGATAACAGTTCGGAACAATAAATTATTTTAAATTTACGACACGTCAAAGCTGCTATTTTTGAGGACTTGAATACTTTTATCGTCGTTATTTTATTAACCCTTTGACTACGAAAGACGTATATATACGCTTTTACCTGTATATTAATACCTACGAAAAGAATATATGTACGCTATGTAATTCTTGTTTGGTACACTACGCTTATTGTTATTGAATATATATCGAATGTCACAAATTATTTAGATTTCTGTAAGCATATCTTACGTGAAAAAGACAGGTGAATTTTTAATTTTCGAAAATCATACATTCGTTTTCTGTTAAAACATACCGTAGTCAAAGGGTTAACTTTACAATCAGGAGAAACGCCAAACGCTTACTCGAGCAGAGCATTCAGCTCGCTTTTAAGGAGCTATTACAGTGTGAGTTTAATAATTTTTTTTTTTAGAGCTATTGCATGTATTTGTACAAGCATTTATTTCGCTGAAAGGAACATTCTTAGAGAATAGAAAACAATTTTTTTTGTTGCATATAAGTGTATATTTATTTAACAATTCATTATTATGTAAAGCCATGAAAAAAGAAAGTATGTTGCTGGCGGAAGTGATTTGAGTTCTCCAGGTGATCAGAAACAAACAATTCAAAAAGATTCTTAATCTGTATGAGTGTCACTATCGCCTGAACTAGAATTATTATTTTATATTGCAAATTAACAAAATGGCATCGTTTTTTGCAAAAGTTTTCGAAAAACACGTTTTTTTTCGCTATAATTCGGGTAAAAATATAAGTTAATGTTAATATTGTTTAATAATTCTAGTTCCGGCGATAGCCATACGTATGCTGAATATGCAGTAAAAATTTTAGCTCGATTGGTTAAGCCGTTTTTCCGAAATCACTTCCGCCAGGTGAGAAAAAGTCGTTTCGAGAAAAACGCGTTTAAAGTTTTTGTATATGACCGTGCTAGAGCCAAACGCTCCTACTTTGAAGCGCTGTACTAACTCGACAAAGTGAAAATCGACTTTACCAGCGATTAGATATCAATTCTATGATGAAATAGAGTTGAAAAATGCAAAAAAAATTCGATTTTTTTTTTCCGTCACACTGTAATAGCCCCTTAACCCCTTGCCTTACAATGACGAGTCACACTCGTAGTATAGATTATGATCAAGATGTGGGAAAAGAAAAATTATATGCCTATTAAATTTGTACTTTTGCACAAATCTCAGCTGAAATTTAAGACCGAGAATCGCCAAATATAAATCATTTATAATATCCTGACTTTTTTTCATATAAAGGTGCTTTGGAACAGTGAATAGCTGAGGTTAACATACGTAATGCCTAAGAAATCGTAAGGCAAGGGGTTAAAGGACCATGACTGGATCACTACCGTTTTAGACAAACGATCGAACAGTCACGAGATGCATGATTAGATAGTCCGTGCTAACTCACCTGAGTGTTACAGTTTCAAAATAAAACATCAGTGACGAAGGACTCAATGCCACGAATAGAATAGTTATACTCTATAATAGTTGTTTTCTGTGTTACATATTCTACAAGATCTATAGTTATTTCATAATTTTCACATATAATATATCTATACTGATATTCTATATAGTCAATCATTACATTTTAGATTATAATTTCATATATACGAAAACACTCGTACCTTTAGACTTTTACTCACAGTGTTTTAAAATCTACATGGATTTTGGTACACTTAACGAACATATACAGAGTGTTTCCAAACTAATGGTACAAATGGTAAGAGGATGATTCTATATGCAAAAGTAAGTCGAAAAGAGGAATAGCTTTTCGTATCGAGCTTCGTTTTCGAATAAATTAGTATTAATCTACTGAGTTCACGTACATTTCCACATTCTCTCACGTCTACGATATACACTCCTGTCCATAAATCATCGGACATTTGTGCTTCTTGAGCAAAATGATTATTAGCATGCAAATACAATTTGCTGTTGCGAATTTATAATATATTTTGTTATTTTTATCTATTTTGCGGTTATATCTGAATGCTAAGTTAAAAATTCACATGTATAACATGAATAAATGTTAAGAAAAAGAAGTATTTATTAAATACAGCTCGAATTCTATACGATGTTATTCTGTATACACATTTGGTTTACTTCGACAGTTCAAAATTAACTAAAGAACATATCTGTAGCTTCATTAAGTGTTTATAAACAATTTAAGAAGGGTTTTTTTTACTAAATAGAGACTAACATGGTGCTGAGAAATTGCATCGTTCAATCTTCTTCATTTTTAGTTCGACAGTTCCTATGATCCCAATAAATACTTCTAGAAAAGAATTATTTATTTAAAAATGTTCAGTTACTGGTTACTGTTGCAAAAAAAGAGTGTACTGTTTGAGAAATTACGGTACAAAGTAGAATTTCGATGTCCGCATTCTAATTTTAGTAAGTGTCCGGTGACTTATGGACGGGACTGTACAAGTATCATTGTGCTGTTCGTGTTGCTGTTCTGATTTATTATATTAGATAGTACTAAGGGATAAATATTGGAAAGGTAACGTAGATTTACGTTTACTTATGAAGCCATATTGAGTCCCTTATCTATAAGGAGGAAAATACAAATAAGGAACAGCTTAAAGTGTCACAGGCGAAGATGAAGAGATCGTGTTTTTAAAAAAAATTTTACTTTTATTCTGACAACACTTAACTTTGCACTTAATTACAATACTTATAAACTAATAATCCCAATGACTTTCTTGTTACTAATGATCGCTCGCTTGTCTTTTCCTCCGTCTTTTATACTTTGGTTATGATTCATTATCTATCTTATCAGTTGTTTATTTTATATACTGGTCACAAAAGAGAAAATATTTTCTGCATTCGAACACTTATAAAAGCAGAATACCCTAGAATACTTTCACAAAAGTGCAATACGTAGGGTATAATTATGCCAGAAAGAAATCAGGATCATTTCCAATAGTTTGTAAATGAATACAAAAATTCTCTTCTGATGAAGAAATAATTTTATTTCAATGTTCATCTCTTAGTATTTTACCTCTTGTAATAAATCAGAAGAGCAACACTAGTAACACGATAATGTTTATTTAAATAAATTCAGTTTTACAAATATGAATCTTTACTATTTAATTGAAGAATTTTATAATACACAAAGAGATTGTTAAGTTACAATCTGAATTTGTTTGACAGTTAATTTGTAACGTTTGCACAAATCCAGTTTGTCTATAAAAGAAAGAAAATCATTCTGTATGTCACAGTCTGGCGAGAAATAGGTAGGGAAAAGAAAATTGAAGAGCACACGCAGAACTTAATCACTGATGACGGAGCATCTGTCCCGTATATTGGTTCTAAAACCATATATCTAACCCCATATAGTCTGTCACGTGATCTTCGAACGTTTTATATTGCCACTTTATATTTGCTATGGGTTACCTGCATGAGAACTTTTGAAAAAGCAGGTACTCACGAGTTACTTAGCTTGATCAGAATCTATCACGCCCATTCTCGTGACAAATATTTGCTCTATGGAGAAATTTTAACGGTGTATCAATATCCACACATGTATATTTGTAGACAAATAATCTAAAGACTACTTTTCCAAATATTTTCAACTAAATACTAATTGTATAAACATGTTTGAATACGTACTATCTATCAGATCATTGTAGTATAAGAATTTCTGTAGAATTTTCAGGTAAAATTTAAATCACCAGAATATTGGAAAAACATTTATTTAATTAATGATATATCTACCATTATTTTCAACAATTTCTCTTCTATTAACCCTCTATGGGTCGAATTTTTGTTTTAAATCCAAGAAATTAGGGGAACGAAAAATCAGCAATTATAAACCTATATATGCAAATGAAAAAAAATTGTTCCGGTTAAACAATTTTATTGCAATATATTCACTATGTGACTTTCAGGTAACAACGGCCAATAATGTTTGCACTTCTGTGTAAAATGTCGATAAATTCAAATGTGACCTGAAAGTTACACGGGCCCATAGAGGGTTAAATTAAACAGCCTGGCAATTCACTGTGCAAAAAATGTTTGACTTTTCTGACACAAACAATCGAACAATGCATTTTCTGCATCCGCGTCATCCTGTATACGACTGATCGTTCAAATTGGAATCGAAATTTTGTGAACCACATCTGAACTGTTCAAACGTCAACATTTTGTTCTGATGTTTCACATGATGATTTGTTAGCAACAATTGCATTGTTGCCCTTCTGAAATCGTATAATACACAGTGTCTCAAATAATGTCCATCGACTTCTTTTGAAACGAGTGTGCAAAAATTGTAAAATAATGTAAAATTATAAAAACTGTACCCAATAATAAACAAAGAAATCAACAATAGTTCTGATTGAATTAGTTCAACGACTGTTACGAAATGTTGAAAATATTTATAAGAAATATGAACTGATATGTACAACTGTGAACAAAAGTTTCTAAACGATTGTTTATCGTGTTTGATTCAATTTTGTATGTTTCTTCTTGAGTTGTGAAAAAAGAGTAATTGAGTGTAACAGAGGATTCAATGATCCACAAGAATTACTCTAAAGCAGGTTTATAAAAAATATATTTGTTACTATATGTTTAAACAAAATATAGCGCGATAAAAGTTTCTGAACGATTAAATACACGGATACTGTCAAATTTGGTTGACAGTATCGACGATTTAAGGTTGTTTTTCATGATATTGACCCTCTTTATCGTATTAATGGTAAAATGAATTAATTACAGTATGAAGACATTTTAGAAAATACAATATTGCGTTATCTTACAGAATACATATAGATCGGAACGTTTCAATATAACAGCAAACCGAAACACACGGCTAAAATAGTTAAAGCATACTTGAAACATAAGATTAATATTTCGAATTGGCCTGCACAATCACCAGACCTTAATCCCATAGAAAATCTATGTGGTAAAGTGAAACGATCGATGAAAACTCGAAAATATTCAAACTCAGACGATTTATTTGCAGAAATATACAGAAATTGGGATTGTTTATCAAACTAACATTTGAGAGAATTAATTAACAGTAGACCAAGAAAATTCCAAGCTCTAATTAGTAAGGAATATATTTCATTTTATTTAAATCGTTCGGAAATTTTTGGCGCGCTCTATTTTGTTCAAATATGTACAAATTAAATATAAGACAACAAATATATTTTTTAGAAACTTTCTTCAATGTACATTCTTTTACATCATTAAATTCTCTGTTGTATGTAATTACTCTTTTTTCAACACTCCAAAAGAAATATATAAAATTGAATCAAATGTAAAAAACACTGTTGTTCGGAAAGTTTTGTCCCTAGCTACAGGTAATTTGAAAATTTACTTTACTTAATATCTTCAGAGTGTCGTAAAACACAATTCCTTGAAAAAATAAGTTTCGAGTTATTTTTATGCTAATAAGCGATGCTGATATCATGATAATTCATTTATTAACAATTTCCATACATTACTGAACAAATTGTTAAAAATGGCGTTGTGAAAGCTTGCGTGATTCTTTTGTTTAACTGTACAAAATTGACATTATTTCTTATCTAGACTATTTCTTCATGAAACGTAACATTACCACCCTTTATTAACCTAAAAAGAGTGCAAATGAAAGTATTAGTTTGTAAAGAATCTTAAAATTCAGTTTTCTCGAAAACTAAGTGTTTTGTGACAAAATTGTATATTTGATATCTATATTTTAAAGTATATTCTATATTTCTTTTTGTATATTTTCACGTGGAATCACCACATTTTCCCTCTTTTAACCACCAGTTGCACGACACCCTGTATACACAATAAGCGTGTACAAAATTGATTAGCAACTAAGGAAACTATACATGAGATATTTAGTTATTTATACATGACGATATTTTCTGTTAATTCGCAGGCTTTTGTGAACAGCAACCAGGTAACGCCAAAAGGTGGTGTTTGAAGGTTTTAGAAAACACGGTTCTGCCGTTACGCATACAACCGTTAGACAATTAAGCAACACTGAAGAGCCTCTTATTTGTAGTTTCATCCAATTAGGATCTCGGAAAACCGGGCGTGTCTGATCGAAGTGTGAAATTCTGTTTGCCACATGGCACGCGTCCACAGACAGATTGTTGGCGAGATATTAGCGAGACTTGCTTCTTTGTAGCGAAAATTTTATCTTCGATCATGTTCGATTTTTGCAGACGTTCTAATTAAGCTCACGATTAATTTTACTTTGACGAAAGCGAGAGGTGTATAAAGATTAACAAAGGCTAACAAGAGTTATGGTTAATTTAATGAAATTCGTTTCATTTTTGTAACGTTTTATTTGTTGAAATTTATCACGCAAATTTTACTGTTACACAATTATTTTTTACACATTCAGTAATTTAATTTTCATAATAAACATTACTTTCTTATGATAAATAATTTTTGTATTGGTTATAGATTCAAAGCACTATTTTCAGAGAATTATTTTGTTTGAAGAGAAGGATACTATGTTGAATTTGAGTTTTTTCACAGTGGATTTACGGACAAAATTACAGAAACTGTTGCTATTATTTTCCAGCAATTGTTGCTGAAGTTTATGAATAGAACGTTACGAAAATATATGAAAATGTATAAGTAACTTATTTCTAAATTAAATAAATAGATCAATTTTTAAAAGAAGTTTGAATTTTCATTTGTTCATCAGTTTAACGAATTTCCGTAGAAATTTGAAGGATTTCTTTCAAGTTTATCGATTAGGATAATTATCCTTACAATTGTTCAGTGTGTATAATTTTATTATATGAACTATAGTTAAATACTTTCTAAATACTCGTTGCTTGCAATTTCTCTCTGTGTCCTCTTATTATTCTCTCTATTCTCTTTGAGCTTTCTTCCTGAAACCCCAATTGTAATAACCGAGGACAAATTTGAGAGATCAAGCAGGAATTCGAACATTTTCGAACTTTACAACCATAGTAAAGGCGCCCTTCTGTTTTTTTCGTTGGTATTGTTACATTTGATGAGTATGGAGGCCCCAATACTACAATAGTTTGCAAATTTAATATTAAATAGGGTAAAACATAGGTAATATTCAATATTTACTTTTAAAAACACGTTAAAAGTAGAGAAACTTCTTTTATTTCTTTATTTTCGTTTTTCTTTTTATAATGAAATTTACGTGACTTAAAGAAAGAACTAATGCATCATATGTACATATATATGTATACTTTCGTACATAAATATTAGGACAGCTATTAGGTTCGTGCAGAAAATATTGTCAGTAAAAATATACAACGTGTTTACGCGATGGGTTTGCAATGTTTTTCTGGTAAGTGGTAAATTTGTGAGAAAAATGGAAGAGGAGAAAATTTAATTGTTTTTTATGCAAAATACGATGGCTTGTATAAATTTTCCAAATTTTCAATGATTACCGCATAATTGTGACACCGTGAGAATTTGTAAATTGATAGATACAATTTCTTTTTATCAAATGACGTACTATTAAGTTCTTATTTTTAGAAAAATGTCATAAATGAAAATAGATATTTGAAAGTTTTGATGTATGTATTTATATTTATCTATTTCACGGTAATATTTGAATGCAAAGAATATACCTATATAACGTGAATAAATGTTAAGAAAAATATACGATATTACGAACAATTCTACAGGAAACCTGTATATAAATTTGGTTTGCTTCAACAGTTCTAAATTAACCGAAGTATATATCTGTAGCATCATTAAGTGTTTATAAACAATTTAAGAAGGATTTTCCACTAAACCAATCCAAATAACATTAAATTTCTGAACAGGAAATAAATTTAGATAATGAAGTTATTGAGACTATACACTTCCGTCTTTAAATCATCGGACACTTGCACATTTTGAAAAAAATGATTATTAGAATATAAATATATTTTTTTGAGTTTATTGTGGAATTTGTTATGTTTATCTATTTCGAATCAAATATGTAATATCTGAATACGAAGTTAAAAATGTACCTGTTTAACGTGAATAAATGTCAAGAAAAAGAAGTATTTATTAAATGCAACTCCAATTCTACAGGATGTTATTCTGTATGTAAATTTGGTTTGCTTCGACAGTTCCAAATTAACTGAAGTATATATCTGTAGCATCATTAAGTGTTTATAAACAATATAAGAACGGTTTTTCACTAAACAGTAACAAACATGGTGCTGGGAAACTGCATCATTCGATCTTCTTCACTTTTAGTTCGACAGTCCCTACGATCACAATGAATAGTTCTAGAAAAGAATTATTTATTAGAGAATATTCAATTTTTTGTCACTGTTGTAAAAGAAGAATACAGTGTTACCAGTTACTTAATAAAACTAAAATTTCGAAGTTCGAATCCTAATTTTATCAAGTGTCCGATGACTTGTGGATGGGAGTGTACATACTATAAATGTAATCAAACACACATGAATACGTTTATTTATTCTAGTACAATAGAGAGTAAGAATGTTCGAAAGTAACGTTTTTCAGATTCGAAAAATCGCAGAAGCCAACTGGCGCTTTCACGGTAGAGTAATCGAACGATCGAGCTGAATTACCGATTTACAATTAACTTAGACCCTCCTGAGGTCTGACGTCTGGCCATGTGCTCTTTCTCGCTCGTTTCTCTCTTGCCAGCGGCCCCTTCACCGATTTCCGCCCGTCGGAAACGTCATGTGGTGCATTAATTGGATCGCTACGAAATAAAGAAAGATTCATGTTCGACATCGTTCCTCGAAAGTCTGCAAACCGCCCTCCATTGAGATATAAATTTACACGTGATCTTCGTTCAAGTTGGCATTCGTATTTGGATTTCTTCATTTCTTCATTTCCTAGATGTAAAGAAGGAAGTGTTGGCTTCCCACCGAGGCCAATCGATCATCTTCTGTTTAATAGTAAAAAAAAAAAAAAAAAAAATAGTAGTCAGACATTAAAAAGCTAATTGTTCATTATAAATTCGTATCTAGTTTGACTCGAACATTAACATAGTGCCAATCACGCGTATTCTTTACGAGCAACCCTTACAAATTTTAAGTTGAACAATAAAAAAAATCGTCAATATACATCGTTTCCAAATCTCTAGTAATGATTTTTACTCCTTAACGATTGTCGAAAAGAAAGCGAAAAATAATTCTAAAAATGTTTTGAGGAAATGGTTGTATTATACTGTAAATTGAAAAGTATCAAGAATTTCAGAGAATTGTTCAATTATGGCCAATACTGGCTAATAAAATAAAAATTATTCTGCATATTATTACGTTGCTTATTCTCATGATTGCCAAAGCAAATACAGTAAATATACAGTGAGTTATTTTAGTAAATTTACTCGTGAACAACTTATGAACTATAAGATATGATATAAAAATTCAAGATGACCTTTATATCTCGATAAAAAAAGTGGTCTATTGAAGAACTGTGGTCTGTTAATTATTATAAGAAATGGTTTATTAATTGTTACATTGTATGCCTCATTTGGTACCAAACAGCTTTGTTTGAAAATAATTTTCCTCACAACAAACAATTTACGAGTCAATTTAAGTGACATAGTTAAATGGTCACACTCTGTATAGTCAGATTAATTAAAAAAATATGAGATAACGAACAAATAAGGAATATCTGTTACGATCAAATTCTTATTTTTTTTTTTATTTATCCATAATGCGGCGGAAATGCGATTCGATAATACATAGCATCGCGGGAACTCCCTAATAGAGTCGCAGATTCAGTTTCTGATGTCAAAGAAATTTGTCCTTTTGTTTAGATACCGCAGATGTTTGTTAACATAATGGAATCCTTTTTTTGGAATCAGCGTGGTCAAATAATCGAATCTTCTAGACAGAATTATAGCTTCGCCGAACTTTCCAATATCACCAAATGCTCAGCATAAATACATCACGAATATGCAATGCATAAGAAGTTTCCATTAACCACACATACTATGTTAAATAGGTCCAAAATAGTTGATAATTGTAAAATAATTGTAACATGTTCTGGCAATGCATAACATTGTAGGAAACATCTAGCCAGAAATACACATATTAAGTGTTTGTAAAAGTTTCCATCGTTTTTCTTCCTTTTTTCTTTAATAAAGTTCATTTATTTGACACAGAGAATTGGTTCAATATCTTCCCTCGCTTTCTATAACCTTCTTCTACCTTATATTAACAAGTTCAAACCAAATCTATCAGCACTGTCATTTTTAAAAAGCAATTGGTTCAGAAAACAACGCGACTCAATTTGGAAATAGTCGAGAGAAATTTTTGAAAACATCTAATGTACAATGAAAAATAGAATTGTGATCGAAACCATAAGCAACCGTTCATAGGAAATGCCATATACTTTTCTTTAAATGATGTCTGAAATTATAGATTCGAAGGTTGCACTAACATATAATAACATTAATAACCAAAATTAGTCACAAAAAGCATTGCCAATATCGTCTATCATAAACTTTCCAAACTTTCCAAACAATTCAACAGTATATATTTCAAAAAAACATTCCGTATTTCTGCTGAATGCTCTCCACATGCGTTTCAACAAAAATCAAACATCGGTCGATACCTACAAGCTGAAAGTCTCGCAACAATGCAGGGCTGGCATACAATGTGTTAAGATCAGAAATCAGTAAAACCTCAAATATTCTCGTTCTATCCTCTCCGTCGAATTTACTCACGAAAAATCAACCCAAATACGTGCACACACACGTTCGAGCCAAAGTTGTTCACCTCGAAGATAAGTTTTTGCGGATGTGGATAAACGACGGGCAAAAGAAGAAGAACCAGCAGCAGCAGCAGCAGCATATACAGCCGGTTTCCTGGAGCATAGCTCGCGTTCCTCGGTTCCACGGCGAAAAAGGAAGAGAATTTTCGGTACGGTGGTTCGGTATTCGGATTTCATGGTGCCAAGCCAGAAGACAGAGAAAGTCTTAACTCCCGACGTCGATGGCGAGAACGTGGTGACAAATTAAAATGGGTGAGAGAGGCAGGTGGTGCTATCTCGGTGCTTCGTTTAAAGTTATGTATGCTGGGCCAGGTTTCGGTACCATGTGCCACAAGAAGAGACATTGCAATTCGTATCGCTGCAAAACATGCCTCTTGAAACGCTGTTCCTTTTATTAATGAGCCCCTCGTACAAACAATGACAGCGTACTGGCTCTGGTGTCATTCGCCGCTAATATTTCGCTATCCTGTCAGTTCCGTCAATACGAACGCGAGATAAACTCGAGTAATATCTTGATTTCAATCTCATGTTTGTCAGGAAACGTTAACCAATTTGCATCCGCAAACGGAATAATCCGCTCGCGACGATGTTCATTGTCAAATTAAGGACAATAAAAAGGATCGAGCTTTCGAGCTGTTTATAAACGAAAGCTAGTGGAAGAAATCGTTGTAAAATATTACAAAAACAAAATAATTATAGTGACATCGTTTATCAATGATTCAATGAATACTGTAGGGTCAATACCTCGTGGATTAGAGGTTCTGAGACGTGTGTGTGTGTATTATCGGTGTAAATGAGTGTATGCGTGAGACAAGCGAGCGTATGGAGACAAGCGCGATTTCATTTTATTTTCATTTTATTTTTGTCCTTTATTTTTATGTTATTAATCGTTTGAGTGCCAAGCGGCGCGATCGCGCTGTTCAGTGCCCAAAAGTGCCAGCTAATAAGTCTGTAGAATCGAACTAACTACACTTCTGAACTTTGTCAATGCGTGTTTTTACTGTTACCATTTATGGATGTTCAATTAAATTAAAATCCATGCTTTCGTAAGTTTCGAGCTGTTGTTAAAAAGAATTTGTTCATTTATTAAAAATTCAAAGTAACGTAAACGAGAAAAGGAAAGAAAAGACGCTTGGCATTCTTCGACTGAATTTTTACAAAGGTCCGTGGCACTCAAACAGTTAAATACTCTTGCATCCTTATAAAAAGGTGTCCCTAATCACTGAAAATCCCTACAATACTTACAACAGCAGAAAAGAGAAGAAAAACATCTAAGTGATTTATATGTTTATCTAAATCACTTAGAAGAGAGTTTGTTTTTAAATATGATATTTGGAACGTATCACGCTACCTATCTATCATTTTAAAAATTGTCATACTCTCTCTGTACCATAATAATAGTAGGAAGTGAATATTTAAACGGGAATTATTGACGAATGCAGCTGTAAGTTATGTTATAACGCAAAATTGCGAAGTCTTTAATCAAAATCAATGTTTTATGACATCTACCATTTGTTTTGACACATCTTTCAATTTTTTAGGTTAACCTAATTATTAGGAATTACAATTATTTTTCTAATTTCATCCGCTGATCGAAATCAATTGTTTTATTTCAGTTGAATATCAACCCATTGTAAAAGTAAGATGAAAAAAAAGAAGTTTTCAAGCAAAGATCGAGTTACGATTGTCCAATTTTTGATGCATCAAAAGAAAAACGAAAAGTTGCAGAAAGGTGCAATTACGTTAGCTGGAAAATAATTTAAGTGCAACAGAATGACCATATCAAGAATTTGGAAACGTGCTTCAAATGTGCATACAAAAACTGAGAAAAACTACAATATTCGATAGACAGTAGCTCATGAAAGTATTTGAACTCCATTTAAAACAATAACTTTTTAAAATCGGACAAAACGACTTGTGTTTTTTCGAGAAGTTAAGATGAGTGTACTAAATGACGTGTAAAATATGTACTTTTTAAAAAAAATTTCAATTGGTCGGAATTACAAAAAAAATAGTAAATGTTGCTTTCTACAACTGTTTTTCCTCAGCCTATAATGAAAATATAGTAAAATACGATGAATCGAGTGTTCTACCGTCGAATATCCGTATGCTGGATTCGACAAAGTGTGGAATCCGTCTCGAAAACGCGCGACGATAAGGAAAATCGAAGAAAGATTCTAATATCGTCCCGAACAATTGACAATGAAAAGAATAAAGAAGTTCTACGTTAGAAATCCCGGACCGATAGATTCTAACGATCGAACGTGTCCCTAGACTGTTAACGAACCAATATTTGTCACAATTTGACTGCCAACGAACGACTTGATGGTCACGATTGATTTCGAACGAATATGTGTCTCGATCGGCTGTTCACGAACGAATTTAACGGACGAACGTATCGGTAGACTTCGCAAGAATGAGTCTAACGAACGAATGTCCTCTTCAGCAGTTTGCCCGATCGCTGCTAAAGAAGGTGACACGCTGATTGGTAGCAACCGAAATGTTAATTACCAATCATTATGTCTAACAGATATCGCGAACACTCTTCTAATGCGCCCTTAGCGCTCTTTTTCCTGGAAAAGTGGGGCGTTATCTGCTCGGATGCGCGATTTGGCAACGGTCTAGAATTTCCTCCAGGTCCGATCCAACACGATTAGAATCCATTGTCGAAATGACCATTAAATCGTTCATTTTATAACACGTCTTCGGCTAATGAGAGCGAAAATTAACTTTACGCGACCGTTTTGTAAAGAAAACTAATTTCTCTCGGCAAGAAATTCACAATAATACGAACAATACATGAATTCGTTGTCTCAAAAAATAGCCTTTCTTCGCGATCGTGTCATAAACCGTGGCAAACAAAAGATCCACCGGCTTTCTGTTCCTTTGAACGGAACAATGACGATGACGACGACGACGACAATGATGATAATACAAATAATACAGTGGACTCCTGTACAGTGGACTCCTTTTCCGCGCAATAGGAAATCGCGTTATACGGGACATACATACATCATCAGACCAATTGATGTAACTTCAAGCACGCCCAGCCTTGAAAATTCAATGATTGTCTATCCCAGTGGTTCCCAAACTTTTTTGTCCTACCGCCCCCTTTCCAGAAAAAATATTACTTAGCGCCCCCTGGAAATTAATTTTTTTTAAATTTTAATAGCAATTAATAGGAAATATATATGTATTAATGTTTCTACCTTTTTCGTAAAATATAGTAAAGAAAGGTGTAAATTAGAAACATTGAACTTTGAAATTATGGAACTATTTATTGAACTCAGAATAGAATGTAATAGTCACCGCCCCCCTGAATCGCTGCAGCACCCACCAGGTGGCGGTGGCGCCCACTTTGAGAACCACTGGTCTATCCCCATATTTTCAATCTAAAAATGATCTGGAGAATTAAAGAACTGTTTTTAATCAACGATAACAATCAAGACGAAACTATGGACAATTCAAGCGATGAATCTTTACAACTAATATTAACAAGACGGCGTCGTTGGAACTTATTTGTTGATACTTCCGATAGTGAATAAATGTTAAATACCGAGGTGCATACATGTATTTTTATTTTTATTAAAAGTTGAATAAAATTATTTTTCTATTATATCTTTAAATGTGTATTTATTACTATTTTTTTTTAGAAACCGCTGCTTCGTCAGCTTCAAAAATCAAA
This sequence comes from Anthophora plumipes, assembly GCA_951804975.1. Lineage (NCBI taxonomy): Eukaryota > Metazoa > Arthropoda > Insecta > Hymenoptera > Apidae > Anthophora > Anthophora plumipes. The sequence continues at coordinate 10,734,520 of OX638123.1, read as the reverse complement.
AACTATGACTATAACTAACTTTTCACTAACGTGAAAATGTTAAATTTATCTTACGCGTTATACGAGACTGTTTATCGCGCTATATGAGTACTAGTCGCAATTTTTTCGTCGCGTTATACGAATTCGCTTTTTACGAGAGCGCGTTATACGGGAGTCCATATTATATGAATATCCTATATAATGTGTGTTCATAATATAGGAATATGAAGAAACAAACAAAGAAAAAGAATACTGCATATAGAAGATCAAAAAGCTGAAAAAGAGAAGGGGAGCAAAGATGGAGAGGTTTCTCCCCTTGGGAGAGATCAAGCACTGCTCAGCTTGCAATCCTCGAGAGTCCAATTAAGCGGTAGTTCAATGTAACTGGCCTCCCTTGGAATATCTATTGATATTGGTCATCGTTTATCGTTGTCTCCATTTACCTTGCGAGTGGAAACACGCGAATATCGGAAAACATGATCAGTGACATAATTTCTAACACTAAGTGTACCAAATGCAGCGAACTGTGGTGGTAAAAAATGTTTAAAACTCAAAGTTAATAAATTTTGGAAAAATTGTTCGAAAATTCTATCACCACAATGTGGGGCATTAAAAATCGCGCAAATTTTCACTTCTGTAACTTGTACGGGTTTGTAAAAATTCAAGATAATATAGAAACTCAAAATTTCTTTGTAGAAGTGAATCTTATACTGCAGATTTTTAGTCCATTTATAAAAAATCTTGTGCAAAGAACGTGCAACATTTCATAGAAGGCATTTAATATGACAATATGTACAAAATATCCAAATTATAGTGCTTTTTTATAGTATCTTGTAGGTAAAATAATTTTCCATAAAACTTTTACCTTTTCTTACTATATTCTCAGAAATATAAATTTGCATAAAAATCTGCAGTCTAATTATTGACGTAAAACTGCATTTACTTGTGATTTGCATTTAAGTGAAAATGCACTTAAACTGAATTTCCCTAAACTTTCAAATTATTTGGAATTTTTGAATTATCGAACTTCTTTTGTCACTTGTATTCGAAGGAAATATTTACAAAAATAATTTTCCTTTTTAATTCATTTTACAATCATTCTTGTCTTGTTGATATTATCAATTAGCATATAGTAAGTACTTTCATGAAATTCTGTCACTGGTTTACAGTCTGACAAGTACTTTTGTATTGTTTGAATATGATAGAATTAAATATACATTCAACATTGGTAGCTCTAGATCTAATGTTAATGACAGTACAAGAAAAACCCTTGTTAAACTTCAATTGTAACTACGAAAAACAAACTTTATTAATTCTCGTTAAAAGTATGTAAATAATAATACTAAAGTACTCGTTAAAAATACCCGAGAAAATAAACTCTAAAGTAAAATAAAAAGGTAAAAAGAAATTCAACAATAAAATGATCGAAGGAAAAAAAAAATGAACTTGGTTCGGCTTTAACTGCAATGTCACGTGATGTTCTCGAAATGGATTTATACGAATATCGAGGGACAAGCGACACTCTGGCATCGTCAAAGCAAAAATTTTCCCCAGGGACAACGTTCCCCTTCACTTTTGTCATTAAACGAGCATTACCGTGCCGCTTGCACCGTGATCGACTCATCCATGTGACGTTTAATTGAATAGTTCTTTACATGTCAGTTGCGTCTCGTGAGTCGACATTCAATGGCGCAAAACCGTCAATCTATGCGGCAATAAATAAAAAAAAAAATATTAAAATATTATTAAAATAAGTACAGCGATTCCCATTAATATTCGGCCACCATTTAAAACAGAATAATTGTTTAAAATTGAACCAAACGATGTGATGTTCAGAAGTTAGAACGATTAAACATATCGGATTTTCAAACTCGATTTTCTCGAAAAGTAATTCTTAAATGAAAAAATTTGATTTCATATTCTATTCTTATTTTTTGATAAAGGAATCACCTTGTGCTCAATTGAACATAGATAATTTATAGGTCAAATAAAGCTAAATTTAATTTAAATAACTTCCATGCATTTATTTTTTCAATACACCTCTTAAAATACCTTTTAGAAATAATTATTTATCAAATACAAATATTGCAATTTACAACTGTTTATAATATATTATAATTTAGTACAATTTATAATTATAGCAATTTCTATTATAATGTTTTGTAATTATAAAAATGACGGACAGTGAAATGAAATTTTTCGGTGAAACTCCTGAAAGATTTAGAAATGCAAGAAAAATAAAATTTGTTTCAATTTGTGTCTATACATTTTTGTTTATCATAAAGGAGTTCTTCTATAATTTAAAAAACAAACCTAAAATCGCCAATTTTACCATCTAAAAAATTATTAGAAAATTTATAAAATATGAATACTTAATTAAATTTAAAATATCTTAATATAAACATATTATCTTATAATATATAAATTCAAAACATCTTAAGATTAATATAAATTTAAATTATTATCTACAATATATATCGTTATCGTACTTTATTGTACTACGATTAATCTCTCATAAAAGAATTTCAAGATCGAATCGTTCATTTCTTAAATATTCACTGCAACGTTAGAAAAGTACGTTTTAATTACGGAAAATTCAAATACATAAATTGGAGAGATTTCAACACGATAAATATTAATTCGAGAATGATTACAAAACAGAATTTATTCATCTGCGGGCAGCCAATAAGTGCTCCTCTTTTTTTTTTCGAGTGTCTTAAAGTTTACTGGTGTGGGACCGCAAAACGGAAAAGTATACACGAATGGAGACGAACGGTACAGGTGGCAATAGAAAACGGTCAGCTGCACGTTCTCAGACATCGAGAACTGGCTCGTGCAGGTATACATCGGCTGCAGGCGCAGTTGTAACCAGAACGGCCGTGCTACCTGCATATTCCTGACTCGCCTTGCAATCTCTGCTTCTGCGTAATCGCGTCGATAATTTCGTCTACGATCGCATCCGAGACTTTAACAAACCAATGGTCATTTTCTTATCTGCGTTTTTCTTTTTTCATATGTTTCATGAAATATATTAGGTTGGGGAATAAGTTCGTAGCGTTTTTATATTCTCTTTTGTTTTACAACGATTTTTTTTGCTGTTTGACAAAGTGTATAATATTCATTCGATAGAGCTCTTTCTGCTCTACGAAACTGTGCTAATCGTCTTTTTGAGTAATTTAATTTTTTATTACTGAATCTATATCTCTGCCAAAATCTTGGAAATGTGTTGTTATCTGATGTAAGCGAGAAAACGTAAAAAATTCTATTTCCATTAGTTAACTCTACGGATTCATTTATAAAAAAAGTAATTTTTGTTGTTATGAAAAATGGTAAAATTCATGGTAAATTCTGATTAAAACAACTACTCAACATTTGTTTTATTTGGACAGAGATGCAAATTTTTTAATTTTTCCAGGTTAAGTTAGTTCGGTGACGCAGCATGTCCCGTTTTTTGATTCGTAACGGTTCAAGTTGTTAGCGGGCCACGGTTTATAACTGTAATCGCAGGGACATTTTTAAGACCTTACGGTCCCTTTTGAGTTATAAAGTAATTTCAATAATTATTTTTTTAACTTGAAGCAACGCTGGTAATGGCTACAAGTTTAAATCATCGAAAACTGTAAGACAGTTCTTTTATTAATAGCAAACTATAAACAGTCCTCCACTATAGTTTAATGTGAGCAACAAATAGAGGATTTTTGTAAACTTTTTCTTCACTGTTAATGAACTAATAAAGGTAATAGCAAAACATTATTGTCAGTGCCTAGCAGCGATATATCAACTTTAGGTTTATGCAATTTCGTTTTTAAGCTGTGGCAATATTTTTAGCAAGCAGTGTATACTTTTTCTAACTATATTATTTTATAATTTACAAAACTGTACTCATACTCGAGCAAATTTTATTTCAAATTTTTCTCAAGGCATGCGTTTTAGCAACAAACCATGAGATAAAGCAAAAATTTTTCAAAAAATAAAATAAAATTTACATGCAATGGTATAAGTTAATTAAAATGTATTCATAAAGAAATTCTCAGAAAAAAATAGTATAAAACAGTATAAGATATGTATATTTATTAGATAATTAATAAATTTATCGAGCGTCAGAATGAATAAATTAACTAAATGTTGTTACGAAATTAGAACAAAATGTTCCTAATGATATGTTAATTAATTCCTCCCAAAAAAAATCAATTTCTATTATACGATACATTCTGTCGTATTTCAAGAAAAAAGATAAATAGAAGCAGGCAGGTAGTTCGAGGAAAGGAAAAATAAAACAGGTGCAACGTTCGGTTCAACGGTTAACTAGTTTTATCTTCGCTGATTTATCGGCTGCGAACAAATTGTACACTTCACCTGTTGCCTTTAAAACTGACTTCATCCCCACGGCACCGAGTTGAAAATGCTTTAATGTACAATTTTCCAAATTTTAATTACACAACATTCAATTGAACTTTATAATACATTTTTCCTGTACAAAGTATACTTATCATCCCTACCAAATAATTTTTCATAAAAACATTCATAGCTTAGATTTTCAAAATGCTATCGTGCATTCTTAAAACTTAGTTTGAAGTAAATAATAACAAAATAACACAAATATTCGTTGAAACTAAAAGAGAGAAAAGAAAATGTTACTAGGAGAAAAAGTATGTATTTGGTTAGTGGAAGTCCCACATAAAAATCAATCAACACATTGCAGACCAGACATTTCATTGGCCAATCTAAATATTTATTAAATATTTTTATATTATTTGTTGTTTATTAATAGCTACAAATCATTGCCACGTTAAATATTTAACATCAAGCCAGTGTTAGGCCAAAAAATTGAAGTTGAACTAGTTCAGTACTGTCTTGCCATGGATAACAGATATTTTGGTTTGCGGAGATCAAATGTATAGTGGTTGGCTTTTGAGTTGGCTATACAACCACCTCAAACCATCTCAAATCACCTTAAACCATCACAAGCAACCTCAATTGTCCTCAAACCACCCCATACGATCTCAAATCACCTAAACCAACAGAATCGATCAGAAGCCACTTCAAATGACATCGAACTACCTGAAACCATCTCATACCACCTTAAACCATCACAAACCACCTCAAATTACCTCAACCCACTTCGTGGGTTAAATTACCTTAACCCAGCCATGTGGCTGTTTGAGGTGTGACGAGTGTAACAATCTTCGTCATCCATTTTCAATCGTAAAATATCTTTTGACAAAATGAAACCTAGGTCTCATATTAGGCGACCAGTTTTTGAAGTCATGGTTTTGCATACTTTTCATTTTTATTTTATTATAATATGGAACTCTATCTATTTTGTTATCATTTCTAATATATTGCAAAAGTGTACACATCTTACATTTGAGACATGTATCGTATTTTAATAAAAGTATTTTTAATCCCGAATTGTGCTTGCTTAAATAAATGGGTCTCACATTCGACTACTTTACTCTATATATTGCTCACCCTGTGTATAAGTGGCATAAATTTATAAAATATATCTCTTAAATTTTCATTACAGGCTCAAATAAAAAAATGTGTAAAAAGCAACCTTTATTATTATCCTCGTACCTAATTCTAAATTAACTATTATACTTGCAATTAAAAAACTAGTTGCAATTTTCTCGAAAATCTTTTTACACGTCATCTGGTAAACTGATCCTTTTAACTTCTCAAAAAATACAAGTTGTTTCGTTCAATTTGAAAAAAGTTATATTAAAAGGAGATCGTATATCTGTGTGATCTACTGTACATAAAACACCCGGTATAAAGTAATCGAATGACAAAATGTTTCCTAAAAATTTTGCATCGTTTATCCACCTGAAAATATATTATTGCGATCACGCTCGTTTGCAGGTATGTTTGACAATTTTGAAAAAGGAAAACAGGGAAGGAAGAAATTAACAGGAATATGCCATAACGCATGGTTGTTCAATATTACCGTTTCATCAGGCGAAGAGCGACGTAAACGAAAGGTTTCTTATAAATCCTTATATGGAAACTTGAATAAAAACGAGGCTGTATTAACGATCGAACTACAAGTTCGATATCGACAAGAATGATACGTAATTTTGGAAGGCAATAACTATTATCCTTTGTTTCTTTCAGGTTCTCGAAATTATGTACACGTTACCAGAATTTCAGATACCGGTAGATTGTGAATTTTGCGAATGTAAATCTTCTTCTATATACATCCGTGTACGCCGTAATTATCGTGAAAGAAACGACAATTGCTTTTTTGCATGCCGACGTGTATGATCCTCGATTAAAGCACCTAACAGCCACGTTTCTCATTTTCTTTCAGGGAATATGGAGTTATTTACATGTTCATGTTAAACATGCTTGAACTACATATTTGTATTTAACCAAGTTTAAATAAATTTTTGAACATTTTGCAACATCGTTCCGGACAGGAGGAACATGAAATAAATCGTGTACACGTTAAATATTAATTTTATCAGATTAAATTACTTTCGATGCTTACGTCGGGTCGGATGGTTAAGAAAAAATGTGTCAAAAAAATTCAACATGTACACTTTTACTGACATCAATTGTAAGAAGCATAACAAAATTAAAAGTAAAATTATATAATTTTTAAACTAAATTATTAAACTGATATATAGTAAGAAGTACAATTTCTATATTACTAATATTCTTTAAATTAAACAATATTCCTTTTAAGTTAAATCGAATTAAATAATATTTCTTTTCTTTTTAACTTAAATTAAATTTAAATTAAACTAATAAATTTTCCTTTTCTTTTTAACTTAAATTAAATTTAAATTAAACCAATAAATTTTCCTTTTCTTTTTAACTTAAATTGAATTTAAATTACACCAATAAATTTTCCTTTTCTTTTTAGCTTAAATTAAATTTAAATTAAATTAAGTAATATTTCTTCTCCTTTTAACTTAAATTAAATTTAAATTAAATTAAATAATATTCCTGTTCTGTGCATGTAATACTAGGGAACGAAGACAACGTTGAAAGATTGTTGTAGGTTTAGACGAACGTGAAGTAAATCATTTTTTGTTCAACTATAAAAAGGTGTCTGCGATCAATTTTATGTGTGTGCTAGGATAAGTTGAATACTGTGTATATCACAAAACCATTATATGTGAAAATATCTAATGTATATGAAAAAATTATCGTTGGCCATCTATTTACTTTCCTTTCACAACGATATGTGTCCACCATTTTTTTTTTTTTTCGAGAACGTAGACACTTTCTTTCGTATCGTTGTAAAATTTTAACATTTCAAGTTTTCCATCTATTTCTGTCTCCACCTGTTTCCTTTTGTGGTACATGTTTACTAATGTGACTAATCATTCTTTTCTTAGAACGTATAAAACCATAGTGGCTTTCAAATTATGGTCGAAAACAAATTCAAAGTGGATAATTTTGTTTTGTGTTACCTTAAGACCTATCTGACATTATATATGCCAAATTATTACAAATATTTTAGTTTAATACACATATTTCATGCATTAAATATAAAAAATGTAAGCGTTCGAATATTTTCGTGTATGTGTGTATAAAAAACTTTTTATATGTTAAATAACATTAAATATATCAATTTATACTGTTCATCTACAGTTTTTATCTTATTAATTTTATTTACAGAGAATATCAATATAACGTTATTTCTACTAGAATAGAAAATAAATTTCCAAAAAGGGTGACAAAACTTGAAAAAAAGAAAAGAAATCAACGATGAAAATACACCCTAATAAAAGCTTTCAGATGAGTACGTGTAAGAGAATTAGTTCAAGCGTTACATCGCTAATATGGCACACATTGTAGATAAGAACCAACTAAATAATCAACTCATAAAGATTCGAGAAATGGTCCCAAGTTCAACTAAAAATGCTTTAATAATCGTGTATCACCGCGCATAAACGCAACTGTTTACAGGCGCGTGTAACTACTTATTTACGTCTTCAGCTGTCTTTCGTTGTTTACGCGGCTCAATTGGAAGGGCAAGGATAGCGAGCGAAGAACATAAACTCAGTGCTCTGGAACCAAGAGAAAGGGACGAAGACCGTGGAAGAAAGAGAAAGAGAAAGGAGACCGACGTCTTGCTTCCCGCTTGACATTTATTTTTATGCACGCTCATTTGCGCCCGCTTATGGTTGAGCACGTGCTACCCGGATCGATTGAACGGGATCCGCTGTGCCGCCTCTATAACCCGTAAAGCGACTTACACACGGTGAAACTTTCCTCGCCGCATGACTCGTGTTCAGATCTCACATGAGGCCGTGTGACGGACTCTTGGTATGCATCATATTGCCTCTCACAATCGCTATTCGATAATTGTGCACAGGTTGGAAGTAACGAAACGGGGTTTGAAAATCTATCTATGTGAACGGAAATTACCATTTATGTGTTGCTCTATGCGTTGAAGAGACAGAAAAGATAGCCTGAAGCAGATAAAAATGATCAAAAATTTGACTAATTGCCAAAAATATATTTTCTTATGTACAGCTATTAACCCTTTAACCTGTCAAACACGTTGATTGGTAATTATCATCTTTCGGGGGTGACTATTCAGCGTGTTACATAGGAAACGGTCAAGCTGCTAAGGAGTTGTGGCGGCCCTTCTACCTACCACCGCTAGAGGGACGGACACATGACTATTCTCGCTAGTCCTCGCGAAAAGTCCTATTCCTATATATATATCAGTTCTAACCTAAGTCCATCAGTCCCCTGCGTCTAAGGTATGGGTCACCTAGGATGCCTTATTGACCAATCCACTAGGAGGAAACCCAGAACAAAACGCAACCTTTTTTTTCCGCCGATCCTCTCTATCATTCCTCCATCTTCTTCGCTAACATTACCGCCACAGAGTCAATCTTTTTCAGTCAATCGTAGTCTAATATCGTCAAGCAACAACATACGAAGCTTCAAATAAACCGAGACGAATAATTTTATTAACTAGTTTTAATAATTAACCCTTCAATAGTAAGGTTCGGGTCAAATCTGACCCAAGTTATAATTATTTCTGTACTGTTCCCTCCGTATTTCTCTCAAAGGCTTCAGGAACCTTTTCTAGTATATACTCCACTTACTATAAGACATGTGGCAACCTACAAACGTTTAAAACCCATCTTTATCATTCAAGAGTTAACTTAAAAAATTCATTGTTCGGGATTTTTAAGAATAACCTGTAACATAGACTTTCAGTCCATCAATAGAGGAAAATTAGAAATAATTATGCAAGACTAGTTTGGTGGATGATATATGTTTAGACCACGTGGCAATAGGTTAAATCTAACACTGAGTTTGCTTTTTTATTAACAATTTTGTATTGTGAATTTTTGGCATAAATGTTTGATTATTAACAATTTTTGGTGAATGTCGCAGACGATGGACAGGAGTTTCGTATCTCTAATTTGTCTATTGTCATTAAAGATGGAAATGACCAGGTAGTCCCTTCCAATGGGATGATGATTTTAAACAATTTTGAATGTATTAACCCTTTGCACTCGAGAGGTGACTTTCAGTCACCACTTGGTTCGATGTAGCAACTCGAATAACAATTAATAACTACTTTTTCTTTTTCTTTTTACAGATGTCCTTCCTCTTTACATTTTAAATTGTTCACGTAAAAGCACTTCATAATACAGCATTGTGTTTAATAAAACTATTATTTCATACATTAGTCTGTCTTTGATTCTTATAAAGATCGAGTCAAATGACAGAATTAATAATAACGGTAGATAAGTTCGATTTTTAATTATTTAAAGACAAAATCAATAATTTCATAAGAGATTTCAATGAAATAATTGGTTCAAGCTAACGAAAGATTAGAATGACAGTAAAAAATGAAACTGATTCTAACAACACATAGGAAAGACAGAGTTCGGATTGATGCTACAGATTCTACGAAAAGATCAGGAAGAATAAAATTTATAAACGATGAAAAAACTATAGAATCACAGGTAACTGTAAATTGTAACAGAACCATTGGACTTTTCGAATTTTAATCGACAAAACCATAGGTGAAACACAAATAATTGTGCTAGAAACAACTAAGAAAAATTCAATTTTACCACAAAAGCTTCCCGAGTGTAAAGGAAAAGTGTACCTTTCATTTCCTGTCTACCTTCTCTATCTACCTTCTTCCATTATCCTAACCACATCGTCACATAACAATAATTATTATTAGATGCACAGTTTCTTCCCAATCAGTGAGAAATGGAGTATTCAAGCATGTATTTTAGAAAGCTTATCATACATTTTTACAACGTTTCGAGCAATTATATTATGGTATACATCATTCGGTGTCCTTTTAGTAGCTAAAAGAGGTACTAGTATGAATCAACGGTGCTAATCATAACTGTAAAAATTATAGAAGACTTTTATGGCCCATATTATATTCGACTAACTCGTGGCCGTAAGACTTTCACTCAAAACATAATTGAGTGAAGTTTAAAATAATTAACTCTAAGATTTTCCAGATTATTAATACGTTCTCTACAGTGTCGTTTGCATACCTGTGAGAGACAGTAATTTTTATTTTGCTGCGTTGTTCATATTTCTTTAAGTGAATAAGCTTTTTTTTTATCACAGATGTAATTAGTTTAGAAGTACTCGTAATTCTGACTCTAAATGAGTAAAGAAACAATTTATTAAAATGATGAATTTATTTTTACAATTAAAAAGGAATAAAATATAAATTACTTATTTTATATTTGAAATGCTAACTCAAATTTCATTACAGAAGATGAAATTTGCATAGCCATTTTCTATATTTATACAAAAATGTCACTCATATGTTAGACTCATGTTACTTATCTTTCAAAATGTACTGAATAAAATGAAAAAGATAAAAATTGACATATAAAATGAAAAAATGAAACAAAATAGTGTCTGGATTATACGAAACGTTCGTTTAAAGTTGTCTAGTAGAGAATGTGTTAAATAATTTATTGTTTATAAAATATTGCTGTGTTCAGTGCTTCTATAGTGATGTATTAAATATTATAAAAGTAATCTCAGTGGAATACAACATCGAATAATAAATAAAATTTCATTCGTTATTCGAATAAAAACTTTGTTGAATAACGCTCAACACTGGTCAGAAGTAAGAAACATTGACGATAAAATTAAGTGAACTGCCAGCTAGAAAATAAGTATAATTTACAATAAGGTATGCTTTTGCGTTAAGTAGCGCCTTCTGTTTTCATGTTGAGAACGCAACAGTACTTACGTATTTCCACCATAAAGGAAGTAGCTCGTAATGGCCGTAGCACATCGTTGCCTACGATTAAGAAATTGTGATCTGATCAAAGATTTTTATCGACGCACAGCCGGCTTAAAGCACATGTTCGATCAGCTAACGTAAAAAGATTCACCTTAATATGTCTGTACGTTTTCAAAGGAAAGTACTTGAAAAAGTTACGAACGATAATGACGAAATTGCATGGCCAGAATAAACTTCAGAGCTGATATAATGGCTTCAATCGAGAAATGCTTTCATCGCAAAACCTTAGCACTTTCTTTAAAAAATCGTCCGTATATTAAATAGGCGAAAATGATAAATGTACACATATTTTAGTATTATTAATAGTATTAACATTAAATATTCATCGATATCAATGATATTATAAAAATATGTTACAAATAACAATAATTTATCTGTTGTGCACCATATTCCTATATAAATACATTTTTTACTTTTACACGAATATAAATTATACAATTATGTTTTAATTTTATGTTGTATTATGTAATATTATTAGACTCATCGTGATAACGATTTTGTATGAAACACTTGATATGTTACTTTTTTTTACAAATATTTGTTGGATAACATTTAACATATCAAAATTTTATAAATTTTATAAATTTGACGTCCGCACGTGTGATAGAAGATATTTTATCTCCCATAGATTCTATCATGGGATTATTTTACCCATGTTACCAGCTCTTTCTGTAATTACAACGTATCATGAAAAATTATTGTAATTTAAATCATAAAAATTTCAATAATTCTTGCTTGATCTTGTCACCCGATTTACATGAAATTTCGAGAATACGTATAAATAAATGTAAGCTTTTTTATTATGATAGTGTTACGCCAATATGAAGTTGGCGTTTCGATTGAAGGTGCTCCCTCGAGTCATCGCTATCGATATAGTGATTGGCGAGTTGTTTCGCTAGCGGCCGGAAATGTTTAACCAGTTAACTGTGGCGATCTTTTTGCAAAGCGCGCACCAGTATGTGTTACTGCACTGCTTACGAGTTAGCTCTCAGGAAGTTATGAATCCAACTCAAATTATTTCTAATTTTTATTTGCTTGTTTCATTTCGTCTTGACCTCTAAACATTTTAAACATATTGCAATTTACGAATATAATTTAGTTTTCGCCAAAATTACAATTTAAATATCAAATTGTAACAAAATTTTACGCATGACGGATATAGTCGTCATGACACCAAATTCTGCCACATCTCCATGACGGATATAGTCGTCAAACACACTTAACTGGTTAAAAAGGTGTCGCTGTTCGATCGCCGAATGATTATTAATAAACTGCTTTTATATAAAAAGTGTTGTCAATTCGATAAGAATGCCGAAACAGTCCGCGTCGAAGCGCAACAATAGAAATATTTTTTCGCAGCACCAACATGGTGTCACCGATATTTGTTAAGTAGCTTTTCATGCGACACCAACGTGGTGCCACTGGATGGTATAGTATTGATATTGTACATGTATAAATAACTAACTGTTGCCCACGACTTCGTTCGCGTGATCTTCAAATTTATTGTAAAATGGTTGTTAGGGCTTCTTTGTAACAATTTATGGCACGATCGCACAGAGAGGCTGTTTTTGAGTTTAGGATTTCATTTATTATTTGCATGCTGTAATATACATCCTAGCGAAGGCCGACAGAATTGCTAACTTGACTCGTGATATTCAATCTTTCACTAAAGCCAACTAATTCATATAAAAATTTATCTCTACATTTATAGTTTTCACATATACAGGGTGTCCCGGTTAAGTGAGTACAGCAGGATATCTCGGAAGGAGTTGTAGTTATTAAAAATGTGTTCGTACAAAAGTTATTTGGTAGAACGGGCTACATTATGTAGTAATAATTGTTTTCTTGTGGGTGGAGTAGTAGAGGAGATCTGAAGGTTAATCTAATTTTCTTAAATGGAATGCTATATTTTTTTCTTCATAAAGTAACAGCTGACACTAAGACAAATCCAAAGAGGTGCTATAATGTAGTATTCTGAGTTCGATAAAGGTAAATCGTTAGCTTATGTTTACGTTATGCATCGGCTGACGGCAGACAACTAGCAACCGCTGCAGAAATAATAAAATCAATAATACCTCTGATAAATGCAAAGTATTTTTGCTCAAATATATATCCAAAGAACTATCTTCACTAATAATGAATTTGCTGTTGTTAAGTATGAAAAAAAGTGTACTTCTAAGTAGTATAAATATGTATAATATTATATAAAAATTAAAAAAAATATGTATAAAGGTTATTTCAATATTAAAAATAAAAATATTAAAAATATTCAGTCATTTTGACTGGTTTGGTAGAAATAAGTATACAATAATCGTCGATAGTTTTAATGTTAAGTATCATTCCCACGTCATGTGTATCGAAAACGGAACACGTTACGAAGTTTGACAAATCTGCAAAGTTTACCTATTTTCTTTCTGTTCGAGTATCAGGGCTATTTTCCGGTGTTTGTAAATATTTAAAAAAGAATGGAATAGTATAAGAAAGAATGCAATGTTGACAAAACCTCAAAAATCTTATTTCTTATCACATAAAAAGTATATTAAATACAAAAATCTTATTAGTTCAAAAAACAAATTATACAAAATAATTCACATTTGCGTAATTATTAGCCTAAGAGTCGGTGGCATGGAGTATTTTCGATTTTCAGATGGTAGGGAACGCGTGAAAAGTAACAAGATGCAGCCACGTTATAATCTATGTTTCACGTAACAAAGAAAACGAAAGAAAAAAAAAGAAAAAGAGAAGTGAAAAGCAAAAATCAAAAAGATCGATAGAGGGACATTATTCTGGGTCAGGTTCCAAAAAGCTGCAATCGGTTCGAGTTTCTGTAATCGGAGTTAAACGCGCCTCGAGGCAGTGCGTTTAAGTCGAAAAACCGCGGTAACACCGGCGATACCTCTTAAACCACTTTAATGACGCTTCAACGCATCGCGAATTTAAAATTACACTGACGACTCACTCGGGCCGCACCGATAAAGATCGTGCTGATACAAAAACCGGCCCGACCCGGTCGCGCCAACTGATAAACCGCGATAAAATTCATGTGTGCATGTATCAACGGTGTCGAAGTACAGCCTAGTGGCACGTTCACAAGTGGAGATTGTTACAGTTTCGTATTGAACAAAATGTCGACGACAATGCAATCGAAATTCTTTTTTTCGCCATCATCTGTACAATACAATACCTGTACTTTTCATCTCAGGAATGAACTATTAGGTTGGTGCAAAAATATTAAGGATTTACCCCATTTTTCTAAGCTTCTTAGAAAACTATTTTCTACAATTTTAACGTACGACTTGATAGTCATTGTCCCTTCAATTTTGTCAATAGAACCAACGCCTTCACTGGCTATTTAGTCCTAAATATGACCACCTCCAAGTTTGATAGTCGGATGAACGTGATATGACTGTAATTGTTGTTCAAGACTTCTCTATTCTCGACCATTCAATCTGAAGTAATCAATCTTAGTTTCATCAGACCATGTTACTTCTGCTCAGTAAAATTTTCGTACTTTCTGGTAAATTTCAATCTGAGTTTATTATGACGCTTAGTGAGCAACGGTTTCTTCATTTTGCATGCATCCTTATTTTTCAGAGTATGCAACATACTGTCTCAACACTAACATTAATATTGCAATGCGTATATAAATTCTGTTTCATTTTTACGGGATTATCAATACTGCCATTGTGTATTTTTCGAATTATCAATCGTTTTGTAGTAGAGGCCAACTTTTTTTGGGTCCACTTTTATTTTTCAGTAAAGTTCCTTTGAAATTTTGTCGTATATTTGCTATTGTATGTATGGAACATTGCACTTTCTTCGTAATTCCACGGTGTGAATATCTAGATTGCAATAATTTTTCAATTTCCACTGTTTTAGCTTTATCTAGTCTTTTCATAACTACACACAATAAAATATACTTTTGAAACGTGTGAAGTTTATTTTAGTACATTTAGAAACGTAAACAGTATTTACTTGTATATTTATATACGATAGAGTTAACAAATATTCATCACAATTAAAGATTTATTAATACTAATTTAAAACTCACAAAACTGATCAAATGCAATATTGCTCTTATTTTTCAAATAATGTATGCTTAGATCTACTGTGACTCACAAACTGACGAGAGCTAAGAGTTCAGAAGATATTCAAACTAGATATCAAATAGCAGATTACTTGGTATGAACAAACAAAAGCACACTATGTCTTGTTATTATTTTGACTATTCGAAACACTTGATCAATTATGTGAGTTACTATATAAATTGACAAGATTCAATATAAAAAAATCTGCCATTGTATGAAAAATCTTGAAATAGGGAATTTTACGAAGAACCTGTTAATATTATTTCATTTAGAGACCAAAGGGTAAATTAATTATTTAAATGCAAATAATATTTTCAAGCATTTAAATAATTAATTTACCCTTTGGTCTCTAAATGAAATAATATATATATATAATATATATATATATATATATATATATATATATATATATATATATATATAATATATAATATAATAATATATAATAATAATATATATATATATATATATATATATATATATTACAATATATTGTAATTAGTATATAATATTATACAATATACAATATATATATATATATATATACACAATAGTATACAATATATTGAATTACTGTTTTTATTAATTTTTAATTATATTTAATTTATCGTTTAATTTATTTTTAATTTTTTATTATATTGAATTTTAGTTTTGCAAGAGATTAAAAAACAAAATAGTAATTTTATGATTTTGAACGAAAAATTTCTTTAGAAAAGAACTGTACAAAGGTCTCGTGAATTACTTATAGCAATTTCCACTGAAAGACTGTGATTTCACAGTAGTGTGAATGTATCTTATATCCGACGTCTAACATGAAATTTATTTTACGCCATAGATTGTGTTTTTCAAATTAAATATGGATCAAAAGTAATTATATATATCGTAAAGTATAAGTTTTAATATTTTTTTTTTCTTTAACGTTGTAGAAAAAAGCTACATAAAATAATTCTACCTTTTTTCTGAAAAAGATGAAATAATTTAAATTAACAATCTAAAAAGAACGATATTCCTGAGTTGGTAATTTATTTTGCAATCTTTCAGAAGCATCTTGAAAATACGCTGCAAGAACCAGAACGAACATTGTATATAATTATATGTATTTAAGCGACACCTGTTCTTCAGTTGAAGGGTAAACCATGCATAATTAGAATCTTTCATATTTAAATGAAACGAAGTAATCAATCTTGCAATATCGATGATTATAATTAATGTCTTATCATTTCGTAGCTTCTAATATATAGGGTGTCTCGTAACATGACGACTTCAAATAACTTGTTAATTATTTACTATATAAAGAAATATTTGAAATAAAAGTCTTATGGTTTCCAGGAGGACGTACAGTGTTACAACTGATTTCTCGTTACTTTGCTTCTTTATCAGAATATAACGATTACCTTCGCTTATTTTTTTAGTGGAATATTGTAGAGTACCTAACTTCTCATCGAACGATCTAAACTATTTGCATTTTTTTACTAATTTTACTTATTTTCATGTTTCTACTAACTTGTTTTGCATGTCGACAGATATTGCCAAAACGAAAGAAAAAATATAATTTATGCATCGTGGGAACTTTAATTCACATCTCAAGTCCTAGTGACTGACAACGCGTACAGAGATACGATTATCGGTTGGAAGAAAAATAGTTGCCTGCGACGTAACTATTTGTAGCGTCATAAATCTGGATAAAGGACTCCCCTAACGTTGATCTATTTTCGAGATCAAACAGTTATTTCTTTTCTTTAATCATTTTCTTAAAGTTTCAAGTCTGTAAAATGTCCTGTTCGAGCAATATCTCTAAATTCGAATATTTAACGAAATTATAGCAATAGAAAGGATTGTGTCATGCTGCAAGGTTTCAAGGATCCGAAGAAATGGAGATATTGCATTACAGCAATATCATGTTGCTTACAAGAATGTAATTTAAGGTTTTCTTACCGTACAATATACAGTACATACCTATATAGGGAATGGAGATAATAAAACAGACAAAGCTGCAGCTGATTCCAAACTTTATGGGGATCGACTAATCCAAAAGAATGTACTGGCCATGTACAGAAAAGGATGGGAAGGCGATTACGAAATGTAAAGAAAACGAATAAAGGACTTGCTGGTAAGAATAAACTAACAGATGAATTAACAAATCAATTGACGATATATTACATCTTTACAGTCAGAAGAAATTCCTATTATAAGGTGGACATAGAGAAGTTTATGTGGTCTACAATCTACTGAAATGCTGAAGAAAAAGCGGAAAAGAAGAGTAGAAGAGCTTGAAAATTACTAAAAAAAACGCAGAAGGAGACTGCTAACAGTTTTTCTGAAGGAGAAGGATTGTTCTATGAACCGAGAATTGCAGATTGAAGTTAAAATATAAAAAGTTCCTTTTAATCAGCGTTGCATCGCAATGCAAACGCGACGAACTCTCGGTCTGGCGGATTATCGTTATTTAGTCACATTTGACTGTCAGACTACGATACTGTGTACCTATAGCCCCCGTAGAGAGATCTACGACCGAGATCAAAATATTATTTTATTACTAGGCAAGCGCGGGGACTGTCGGAATCCCAAATATTTAATTTGTAACTTTTAGCAGCTCCTTCCCTTGAAAATACCGACACGCCACCGTCAAAGACAGACAAATTAGAGAATATATACTCAATCCACATTCAGCAAATTAACTAATGGCAAAATAACTTAGAAGCTAAAAATATTGACCGTAAAAGCTAAAACTCCGAGCAAGAGCGAGGATTTTACAAAGGATTTTAACAAAAAGATTTTTCTTAGATTCACATGCAATACTTTAATCAAGTATCTTAGTCTAGTCACTCTTCGTTAACAAATAAATTATATCACTTTCACAAAGTTTCGATTTTGTTCACTAATTTTCACACGGAATTTATCGCAAAGTTTGAAGTATATTGCTCAAGGGTTCGACAAATAAGTATCGAGCATTGAGCTATCCGAACAATTAGAGAAGAATTTTATCTTGAAACTTCTTTTACGTTTTCCTCGAAATTATATTTTTTGAACTAGCCAATACACGATCTCCGGAATTACACATCCGCTTTCATTCAATTTTTAAGAAAGTATTCTATAATATAGCACAGGATTTTTTGATACTTTGATTATTTCATTTTTCATAACCGTTCAAACTTAACTGGTAAAAAGAGATTTTTTCTCTTCAAAATATTGTCATGACAAAATAACGAGGATTTTACAAAGGATTTTTTACTGAAAGACATTCATTAGATTCACACCTTCATTTCTCGAAGAATATACCGAATATATCTTGATTGTTCAAAATTTTCTTTGTGCTTTATTTTTATTTTATTGAAAATATGAATTTTTGTTAAAGTTTTTTACAATTCCTCTTTGAGATTTACCTTATTCATAATGAAACATTATTACTTTACATTCTTCTAACGTTGTTTGCTTCTTTCAGTTGTACATTTTATGGAAGACGTTTAAAAAATATATATTTGTGATGAACCTGAATTAACCTACAATTTGACAATGTAATAGAAACAACGTAATTGACAAAGTAATTAAAAACGATTAACTAAACATATTTTAATTATGAGGATCCCTGCTCTTTATACATGAACCATTTTCTGTGTGAAGTAACTTTCACAGTTGTCTCTATTATATTCAAATTTTTAAACAATACTTTGTCTAACAATTTTGTATTATTTTTTAGATTACGACAAATACTAAGACAGATAAAATATTGGTACATTATTTGCAAAAATATTACATCCATATATTCTAGTTTATGAATAAAAATAAATGAGCCAAAATGGTTTCCATGTACTATAAAAATTTCAAATTTCCTTAAAAAAAAAATTCACGATATCAACTCGACAATTTCAGCGGATTGGGAAAACGACATTTCATTTGCACCAACCTAATGGTAGAAATAATTATTCGTGTATCTAAATAATAAATATATAACCAGACAATCATAATTTCACTATATAAGCTTCCCTTCTACGTACAACACGAACCTATCAATTTTATTAATAATTCAATAATTAAACTACAAACAGGGTTCCCCATAAAACGAGAACAACTCGTCTGGTGCAATGAAACGGCTGAAACTTCCGTGAACACATCGTGCCCGTGCGCAAGCTGCAGAAATAGCAGTCGCGCGATACGATAAAACGATTAAGCGGATCGTCGTGAGTTTGGATGGCAGGTGCCAATAAAAATCGTTTACGTCTTATTACGGGTGACCTAGATTTTGGCCGAGGTACAAGCAACCAGCCCTTGTAATCTTAATAAGGTGATCCACGTAGCGCACCAACGGTTCAACCTGCTTGTCCCATTCTTGATGATTGAATAATCTTCCGCGGGGGGAAAATGAGGGCCAATGTTCTTTCTTCTCGGAAACGGAATATCCATGGACACGTGGCGGACTCTTTCCGCTTTCGCTCCAGAGTGCATTGATTGCTGCGTTATTTTATTAACCACGGCTCGATGCAACCGATGCCCGTAAAAAGCGACCGGCTTTCACGATTCTACCGAAGGACATTGTGATCATGTGAACGCTGTACGCGAAATGTGAACACGGAAAAGGGTGATTGAGTATGCGAAGAATCGATAAAGATATTAGAGGAACCAAATTTCTCAGCTGTTGAAAATAATTATCATATTTGCTTTTTAAATGACATGAATATTATTCTTTTTTTTGGGGGTTTTTTGTAGGTTCTACTTCCAGAAATTATATAACGATTTGTGAGTTACAAAGGCTGTAAGTAAAAAAGGATAAATAGATAAATATTGGGTTGCCTGGAAGATGCATACCGATTTTCGATGGATAATGTTTGAATATATTACAATAAATAAAGTTAGATGCAAACATAAAATTTGCATATATCCTGAAAAGTTATTTTTCATGTGTCCTTTAAAAGTCTATTCGTTGCAATTACTATAGGGTCTTTCAATAAAAGCGATAGAAATTTGAATAGAAACGAAAAGAAAAGAACCGAAGATCAATCTGGTACTCGTAATTTTATTTTAAAGTACATTCGATGGCATTATATATGTATAAATATTATATAAATAACCATTACTATTGCGTTTGGTGGAGTGAATCCGGCAAACTCAATTTTCGATGACATTGGTATACAAATCAGGTCGTATCTCACTGATAACAAGAACAATGTTTATTTTAAGGTCATCAACGATTCATGGATCAATAATATACAGCTACTTTGCATCGATAGTGATATAACTCAAAAAAATATCAATTTTAACTTTTTTACATTAGTAGACTCAATAAGTACATTATTTTTATCATGTAAAACGGCACATTTCTAACTTCATTAATAGAATGCAGATTTTTATGCAAATTAGTATCTTTGAGAATATAGTAAAGCAAGTCGAATTTCCCTAGAGAATTATTTCACATATAAGATCTTACGAAAAGCACTGTAATTTTTGATTTTTTGTATATTTCTTCGTATTACGTGCATTCTGTGAGATTTTGTATCATTAAACATATAAATGCATAAAAATCATTAATTTGATATAACGAAGCAGATAAAATTATATGATCAGCACTAAACTATTAGTGAAATGTAAATCGTGAATATGTATCATGTAAAATCGCATATTTCTATCTTTGAGAATATAGTAAATTCGTATCTTTGGGAATATAATAAAACAAGTCGAATTTCCCTAGAAAATTATTTCACATATAAGATCTTACGAAATGCACTGTAATTTTTTATTTTTTGTATATTTTTTCGTTTTACGTGCATTCTGTACGATTTTGTACCTATAAACGTATAAATGCATAAAAATCTGCAGTCTATTCGTTAATTTGATATAATAAAGCAGATAAGATTATATTGAACTATTAGTGAGATGTAAATTTTAAATTACTTTCTTGTTTGTGGGTTGTTGGAATAAATTAGAAATTTAACATGGCCCCACAAGAAACAGTCTAATGGCGTCAAAATCTTAGTTAGTTGACAGCCGTATTTTTTTATATAATCCCATCGTTGAACTTCGATCTCAATAAAGCAGTAATTGCAGCAGAATTTGTAGCATGAGACACCATCTTGTTGAAACCATATTTCAGACAAATCAAATCCATTCATCTCACGCTAAAAGAAAGATGAAATCATCGAACGGTAACGCTCGCGCCAGTAATAGTTACAGTCGCACTTTCTTCATTTTGAAAAAAATAAGGACTCTCCACCAATGAAAAAACCACACCAAACAGTAATTTTTTTGGGTACAATAATCGCTTGACTACTGATTAGGGATCAACATCTTCGACAATTGGGTTTATTAACAAAGCCGGAACTTCATCACTGAAGATGATTTTTGTGACGAAATCAGGATCAACTTTGATAATACATTTTAATAATTTTGACGCATTAAACAATTAAATATCAATTAAGTATTCAAAAACGAAGTTTCAACCAACATTTTGATAAAAGAAAAACTTGTTTAGGATCACCTCAGCAACCCTCCATTTCCGGGAGTTACACTAGTTACGGGACTGACCTGTATATTATTCACACTTATCCTGTTTGGTCTTATAACCTTCCAATCCCCATAACAATATGAAAAGAAATGTTTACATTTTTTTCAATATATTTTATTGAAACAGTTTAAACAGGTATGAGATTTGCCTTCTTTTCTGTATGCTTAAACATCCGCTGAGCGTTTCTCGCCACCTAAACGGAAAGTGAATCCAAATTGGCTCCGCGTCGAACGCGTTAAAGCGGAAACGCGTCAATATAAATACCGACGCGAGTATATAAGTATTTAAAATAAAAAATCTTGCATTAAAATTAAACAAGAGTTTTATTAAATGATTTTCACATATTTTGGTTTAAAATAACTTATTCGTCATATTAGATTTTTACATATCTAAAACCATTTTTTTACACGGTTTCTTCCTGGGACCAATCTACTGTATAAATGAATAATTAAGTGTATTTAATGAAATGTTCGGTGTAATAATCACTCTTTGGTGCAACGTGAAAATTAGATGATAAAATTGAAATGATAATTGATTTGACAAAAATCTGACGCAAAATGTACATACAAATGTACATACAAATCCGTTAAAAATACTACAAAGAATAACAGTGATTTCAATGTCTAGTTAGCTTTCCACAAATTGAATACAAACATCTCTCGACTAACGCACATAATTGTGTTGTGCCCTAATAAGCGCTCACCGTCCACACGCGAGACTAACAAAAATGTGCAAACTAGCGACACACTTACTCCACCCGAAAGCAGAATCAGCGATACGTGGCTACCAAAAACTGCTAAACTCATGCGTCCGAACTTACGACCAACTATGGTCATCCCCACCAATGAATTTATTATAAAACGATTGTATAAAAGACGCGAGAACTTCCCAGGAGGGCAGAATTAGAATTATAAAAAAACTAAAAGAGGATTAGAGAGAGAGAGAGAGCTGGAGAGCGAGGGCATCCGGCCGATAGACAAAGAAATCGAAACCTGTAAAAGCAACACTCAATAAAAGCCTTTCCTCCACTCGACGATCGGTGAATCCCTATTCTTTAAACGCTCCAGAACCCAAATTATCCCGTATACCCCGTAAACCAGACGGGGCACAACAATTGGTTCTTGAAAATATGTGCGAATGTCGAATATCCGAAAGTAGAGGGATGTAAAAAAAAAAAAAAACTTGAATAATTGTATTTTAAAATATTTATTTATCAATATACATTGTATATTATTAGGACAGGAAGAAAATGTCCCTCACTTTGAGTTTGAGGTAAATTAAAAATGACTATGATCAATTGTTTCAAAATGCTTATCAAGACCGTCAAAGAAAAACGTACATAATTAAGTTAACGAGGCGTGTTTAAATGCTTTCAGGTGTATTTTTTATGAACTTGTCAAAAGTTAGTTGAATATCACACTTTTTTTCGTTTCTTGATAAAGAGTTCTATAATATGCTGTCTTTTTCTACAAAAAGCTTTAAAAAATTAAATTTTTTAAAATATACAAACTAGCGAATTGTGCAAAAGTCAAGGGCAGCCTGTAATATTGTTAAGAAAAGAAGAACACTATAATCATGTTTAATAACCATTACAGAGAAATTATCAGTTTAATGCAATGTTAATTTAAACTATGAAAAAGTTAATTAACATTCTTATTATTAACGAAATAATAAGTATATATATATACGAAACACTTATGGACATTTATGGCTAATTCAGAAACCAAATTGGTTAAAAGATATTTTCTTTTTCTTGGGTACCTTATATCAAATTTTAGAAAGTTAAGTTATATGTAAAAACATTTAATGATTATTAATACAATCACTTAATTTTAGCATTCGTACTTTATTTAAACTTATTTCTTTTATTCTAAACGTTTCTTCGAGTATCGTATCGTTAACTTTCGTGAAATTGTGAAAGTTTTTAAAGTGATCGTAAATTCGCCATCTACTGTTGGGACAGAAAAGTGTAAGAGCAGTTGCAGCGATTCTAACAATTCTGAGAACGTAGTGTCTCCATCTATTAGTTGCGAACAGGAAGTAAAGTAGATTAACACAATTGGCACACCGCGAGCGTAACCCTGGGGATTCGGTTCAGAAACGAGCGAATCGGTATTTGGTGCATTGTGCATCATAAGCAAAGATATCAAAATGAAAGTGCCCTCGTGATATTTTCCGTGAAAATCCAGTGAATTGAATTTTTAACGTGGTTCTGCTCTGAAGCACAACACTATTGGATATCCAACATCATGCTATTGTTTTAACAGTATCGTGAGAAAAGTAAACTGAAATTCTGATCAGATTTTTATTTATTACTTATTAGCTGGGAAACTACCCAAACTGTATAGAAATTCAATCGAGTTTCCCTATCATACATCAGAAATCTTCATATCCATCATACAGTGAGTGTCAACGCTGTTTTTACTATCACTTTCTCACGCCTATAGTACGTCGAATTCCTTGAAAATACACGATTTATCGTTCGAATACATACACATGAGACCGAAAGATTACTTACAATCTCTTATTGTTTAGTTAGCATGTATGTTCATGGTGATTCATACTCTCACTGTTTTCTCTTCGGTTTCTTTTTTTCAAATTTTATTATGATATTTCTGATTATCTGTTTCTCATACCAAGATGTCATTCTTTAAATCGCGATGAAAATTTCTTCCTTTTGTAATATTATCATTTCAAAATTCCAATTAAGAACTGTATCTTTATGTTAGTATCCTGTAATAACTTTGTCATACTACAATTCATGCAACTTTTAGATTTTAAATTTAATTTTACATTGAAAATTTAGCAATATTTTTAAAGCATGCAAAATATACAATCACTTATTTTATACAATATGTATAACTTAATGTAAAGTATATGTAAATAATAATTTACTTTGATGGTTAATTTCTCATTTATATATTTTTAATAATTGAAATTATTGAATAACAAGATTAATTAAATGTAGATACAATTCTTTTTATGAATGTAAATATCAGATAAGCAAAAGAATTTAAATTGACTTACCTTATACCCAGTATATTGTATAATAAGCCCAAACGCATGAACATATAGCTAATGTGTTTATGTTAAACATAAACTAGGTATATCATTCCTTTTTTAATCTGTATTTATTATTTGAAGATAATTTGCTAATAGAATTAAAATTTAGCTGAGTAAATCACATAAAACATTTATAAACGTTTTTATTGTATACTTGAATATTTAATATGTATGTAGTTTATAATTAGCAATATCTAACATTGTGAATTATTAAACTTGAAGAAGAATTAAAAATAATTATGGAATGATTTAGAAATAATTTAGAAATAATTATTATTTTTGTATTTTCATTTAACAATTACCATACCTTCATTTTAATAACATTGCTTCTGATAAAAGATCTGTTATTTATTGAAGTATAAGCATTATATCAAATAATAATGCTTATTGACTTCAATTTTTAGATATTATTTGATACTACATAGTGTTACTTATAATGGGTTATAGAGATGTATATAATTATCTATAATGAAATTACATTTTTTACAAGTCATCTTTGCTTATGTGTAATTTTTTAAATTAATCATTTAAATTAAACACATTAGTTTATATTTCAATATTTCTAACACTTTGTCTTGCAATCATCATTGAGTTTAATACCATTCTAAAAATTTTTATTTTGTACTACAGGAATATTCAGAACTTTCATTCTTCCTTTAACTTTCAGGATTTAATAAATTCATAATCACTTTTAAACTTCTATTAAGGTCTTGCTACTTTTGCAAATCGATAATGTTATGTTTACAATTTCAATGCCGTATGTATTTTATTCACATTTAATTTCTATCCACAAAATCCTAATATTTTACTATAATCAGTAATAAATATACAGTTCTAGTTACTAGTAAAGTTGCTATCGTCTAATCTAATTCATAGACTGTAATTTAAGACTGGTATTATTATTTTATCAGTTTACTTATAACTTGGAAGTGAAAGTGTGCTCTCTATGCTACCATTTTATCTCTAGCTTACAACCTACATGATATTTTACTCATATAACTCTTATGAAATGTTTATTATGGTTGACCTTCTACACATTACACTTATTACAATATAAAGAATATTTGATATATCAAAATATATAATTTCTTTAGTTGATATTACAAAATACGAAACAACACAAAATGTGATATCTTTTTGTTTCTGACTGTACATCCTAATACTGATATCAGTGAATCCAAATCAATTGATTGCTTAATATTATTAAGATATAAATTTTATCAATTTTGTTATTTTATGTCATATCCCTTCATATTTTGCTTTATCCATTCTATTATTATCATTTTTCAATTTATTTGAAAACATTTGCAATATACAATTAACACAGAATTACTCGTGACATTGAAAATGACACTGAAAATAGTTAATTGATTTTAAACTATTATATCTAACACGAATAGATAAAATTTAAAATTTATACATGTCTTGTATTCCTACGATAACTATGTTTAAATAACTTTTGATGAAAGAAAATGAGTACATGCTTAAAATGTACAATAACCATTTTATAAATACCTCTCCAATCCCTTCATCTTTGAGAACAGTATTCTTATTGCACAACATTCCCTAAAAGTTCATATGTTTTATTTAGAAATACTGCAAATTGTTCAAATAAATAAAAGAAAAATCGTCTGTTTGAGAAGATTAGGGGGTCTGGTGAGGGCACGTTCAAGAGCCGTGGTGGTTGGTGAATGGTGTTGCAGATAGATTCAGTGTGGGGTTGGGCGTCACCCCCGCTGCGCCTCCAGCTTGGGGGGTCTAGGGGCGCCTCGGGGAGAACAGCCACGGGCGCCCCATCTTCCCAGAGAATGGGTGAAATGGTCGTGGAACGTGCGCCTTCTCCAGCTCGCCTCAGTCATACCTCAGAGAAACATCCTCGCGCTACACTTACGGAACTCAATGTTCTCCGTCGACATAGAGAACTCTGTGATGTTGTCCTCAATGTTGGCTCTAGAAAGATATTTGCTCACCGCGTTATTTTGTCGGCGTGCAGCCCGTACTTTAGGTAATACTCCACTGTTACTAAGAGATTGTTAAAAATCATTTAATTATAAACATTGTAACGTTTGTTTAGAGCAATGTTTACTGGGGAGCTGGCGGAATCTCGACAAACTGAAGTCACGATACGCGACATAGATGAAATGGCGATGGAATTATTGATAGATTTCTGTTATACCTCTCACATCGTCGTTGAGGAAGCGAACGTTCAAACTCTCCTTCCAGCAGCGTGCCTTCTCCAACTAGCAGAGATTCAAGATATATGTTGCGAGTTTCTCAAACGTCAACTAGACCCTTCTAATTGTCTGGGTATACGAGCGTTTGCAGACACTCATTCTTGTCGTGAACTCTTACGAATCGCGGACAAGTTTACACAGCACAATTTCCAAGAAGTACGTTTCATATGTTTGTTTAATCATTAGAATTTCACTTGGAGCAATGCCATATGACCTTTTTGTACCCTTATTCTTAACCAGGTAATGGAAAGCGAAGAATTTCTTTTGTTACCTGTTGGCCAATTAGTAGACATTATTTCTTCGGACGAGTTAAACGTCCGAACAGAGGAACAAGTATTTAGTGCGGTTATGAATTGGGTCAAGTACAATGTCACCGAAAGAAGGCAACATTTGGCGCAAGTTCTTCAACATGTACGATTACCCCTCCTTAGTCCAAAATTTTTAGTTGGGACCGTAGGCTCTGACCTTTTAGTTCGATCTGATGACGCGTGCAGAGACTTAGTGGACGAAGCTAAGAATTACCTGTTGCTTCCGCAAGAAAGGCCGCTAATGCAAGGACCTAGAACGCGACCTAGAAAACCGACTAGACGTGGTGAAGTTTTATTCGCCGTCGGAGGTTGGTGTTCCGGTGATGCAATAGCCAGTGTGGAGAGATTTGATCCTAATACCGCGGATTGGAAAATGGTCGCGCCGATGAGTAAACGAAGATGCGGCGTCGGAGTTGCCGTATTGAACGATTTGTTGTATGCAGTAGGCGGTCACGACGGACAAAGTTATTTAAATAGCATCGAACGATACGATCCACAAACGAATCAATGGTCTTGCGACGTTGCACCTACGACGTCATGTAGAACTAGCGTAGGTGTTGCGGTGTTAGATGGTTTTCTTTACGCAGTAGGTGGCCAGGATGGCGTCCAATGTCTAAATCATGTTGAAAGGTAAATCATGCTGGTTTTGTTCATCCGTGCTATAACATACTTCAAAGCAAAAAGTTCAGTCCTTTATAATTGTTATAGCTATTATAAATAAAAGCAGTACATACTTTCATGTTACCAGTATTAGTAATGCTTTATATATTTTACAATTTTTTGGTGTTAAAGTATTCTCTTTTTATTTTGTACAATGTGATGGAAAGATATACTGTATAATATGAGAGGACAGTGTTATCCAGAAATGAAATCTCTTCTGCTAAGTACCACTATTATGTATAGAAATTAACAAATTTTTTCAAGAAACCACTTACTGTTTGCTAATACCTATATTATGGTAACAAAAGAAAGAAGTTATCTAAGTGTTGAAGCCTAGTCTGATTTATCATTAAAAAATATCTTAGTAAAAGGAGGATAATTGTCTTAATATTTCAAGTCTTTAGTCATTATTAAACAACTATTTTATAATACTGTAAATTTTTAAATAGTATTTTGTACTTTTAACTAGATAAAAAAGTAAAACTAATAGTAAAACAGTACTTCTTCACATTACTATAAAACATAAAGAAAATGTTTTCTTTATTTGATAGAAATGGAATATTTCCATATTTCATTGAAATAATTTCTGATATGGAAATATGGGACTGTGAGATAAAATGTTTTTATGTTGGTAAATTATAATTAAAAATAATATTCATCTACCTTGTTAAAGGCGTTTTTATTTACTATTAAAATAATGTATATTCTGTACATTAAGTGTACAAAGCATTTATTTTGTGTAGGTATGACCCTAAGGAAAATAAATGGTCTAAAGTATCACCAATGACCACTAGAAGGCTTGGAGTAGCTGTTGCTGTATTAGGCGGTTATTTATATGCCATCGGCGGGTCTGATGGACAGTCGCCTCTAAATACAGTAGAAAGATATGATCCAAGGCAAAACAAATGGTCTCAAGTATCTCCTATGTCTACAAGACGTAAGCATCTAGGCTGTGCCGTATTTAATAATCTAATTTATGCCGTCGGAGGACGAGATGATTGCATGGAACTCTCGAGTGCGGAACGGTATAATCCTCATACAAATTCTTGGAGTCCAATAGTTGCTATGACATCGAGAAGAAGCGGAGTAAGTTTTGTTAATTTTTACATCTTTTAAATATTTACAAAAGAAGAACAAAAAATGAAGGAATCTTTTTTTTAATGAATACCACTTAGTATTTTGCCTTCAAAAATTGTTTCGAATATATTAATTTTAAATATACTATCAAACTCTATATTTTCAGATCAAACTAGTTAAAAAAAAAATCATATGTAAACGTTTAAATCTTTTGGCACTAGCAAAAGAATTCACTCTTTTTTTTTTTATAATTTCAGGTGGGTTTAGCGGTAGTGAATGGTTTACTGTATGCAGTGGGTGGGTTCGATGGAACTGCCTATCTAAAAACAATTGAAGTGTATGATTCGGAACAAAACCAATGGAAATTATGTGGTTGCATGAATTACAGAAGACTTGGTGGAGGTGTGGGAGTAATGCGAGCACCACAAACCGAAAACTACATTTGGTAGCTCAGGCCCCCCTCTTCAGCCCAAATGGCTGAAACTCCTTTAACTCCTCTTACACCGATAACTCCTGTTACTCCTGTAACTCCTCCCGCTCCTGTATCGGTTCCTGTTGTTATAACTAATACTAGAAAACGCTACCGCCGATCGATGAGCATTATATAAATAATACGTGCGTTTAACAAGACTTTGCCTTTCTAAAGATAAAGTCGCTTTTATTGTACGCTACTCTATATTCTTTCATCAGCCTCTTTTTATCTTACTACTCATTTTACACTTCGATCGTTTTTAGTTACACAAAGCAATTATTTTATATTAAATATGGACATACATTTTCCTGTTCATGTAGGAAATTTATTCTTCGATAGCATTTATATTGCCACGATTTTATCGTGTTTCTTTCGTAAAACAGTAAGATATTCTTTTTATGTTATTTGTACATTTTTTTATGCATTACGAAATATGAATTCCAGTCGTTTTAGTCTTAAGTATTGTATTATTGTAACAATCTTTTTTTTTCTTTTTTTTTTTTCTTTTTTTTAAATAAGAGAACTGTGTATATGTTGAACATTTAAGATACAAGGAAATGGAAAGGCAAAATCTCTTTGAAACATGTTCTACAACAAAATACTCGTTTTAATGGAATGAATCGCAGCTTCCATTTTTTCAGTGATTTAAGAATACAAATTTTTAAAGTCCATATTGACATCAGAACTTCGTTATGGAGGGCTGTTTGTACAGCCGCTGATAAAAGAGAACAAAAATAAAGATTTAATCAAACAAATTGTTTCTGTTTCGATAGTATACTTTCTACATGTATCGTATTTTTATCAATAAGACTGAACTGAAACCAAAAATTTACATAAAACTAATAAATGAAACAAATGTTTCAGGCTCTAAATACATTTTTGTGCTAAGACAATGTACGAAACATACATAAGTTATAGCATTACTTTAACATGTAATAAATATTACAATCATTAAAACAACATTTCTTAGTCTTTTTGTATAATTGCAGAAAGCAAAGCTTGATACATTTACGTTTCATTCGAAGCGACAAAGGAGTAGTTTTATTGTACAAAATGGTAATAGGGATCATTATCCAACAATTTCATAATGTAACGTTTGTGATAATAATATAATAAGAATCAGCAATCCGGCTGATTATGAGCAATATTTTGCTAACAATGGCAAGATATTGTTTTATAATCATTTAAATAGAAAGTTATAACAAAAAGAAAAGATCTATAAAAATTTCTGTCGATTGATCACAGAAATGAAAGTTTACAAATTACTAGTTATATTGCATTTATGAGATTGTTGAAAGAAACAAAACACATTGCTAGTATAAGAATATACTGATGATATGGTGCAACTGTCTTTAAACAGTTTGTTACAGAATATCACTATTAAAAACTGTACAAGTTCTCGACATTGTATCATGATGACCTTCTTCAGTGGAACAACCAATTCTAATTAGGCGTGAATCGCGGAAAAAAATTCTATTTCTTCACAGACACAGTACATTTATAAAATCCATATAGTGTAAATGAAACAATTACGTTGATTTAGAGCAATCTAATTAAAGATTTAAAATGGTACAAATTGTTATAATTACTAAAAAATTCAAATAATTGTTTATCAAATTTAATTTACGAATAGTAAATATTATTAACACTAATATTTAATTTTAAATTACATTTTACTTAATAACGTATAAGAAATATTTTTAACGAAAGGCATTTTCATTTCCTTCCATATTAATCTATGAATTGTTATTAGAATTTTAATTTTTCATACATGTTAAAAAAGATAATAGTATTTTGATAAACTATTTTAATTAATTATCTTGTAAAATTATTTTATCTTCAGAGACTAAATTTAAGCATTTTCAATATAATGGTCTAATTTTATTATATTATGAAAAATATATAGAAATCTTTTATTTTCTACCTACTTATGAGTTCAATTATTTGGAGCAGACAATCACAACCAAAAATATATATATATAATAGGAAATAATTCATAAAGAAATTGAAAATTAAATGATTTGTTGTGTAAAATATAAATCCAAAGTGTAGATTAATTTGTTTTTATACAAGATTTATATCCAATACGAGTTTATAAGTACATAAAAAAGTAATACACCTTTTAGATCTATTTTTTTATAAATCTTGTATAAAAGAAAATTATATTTCACATTTTAAATTTACTTTTTGCTCGATATTTCTCAATTATGTCAAAGATTTTTATTTATTGTATATTTTTCATTTCCTAATTAGAACATTTATAAATTGAAGTTTTACTGCATATATCTCTGGTAATCATTTGCTATATAAAACATTACTTTTTTGAGTATTTAAATTTTTAAGAGTTGAAAGTATTGAAATTTTTTATTTTAATTGTTTTTACATATCGCTTGATAGAATTTTTTAAAATGCTATGTGTAAACTATATAAGTCATGAGTTTCTTCTAAGTTATTTATAAAAATAATTTAATCTCGAAACAGTTTCAGTAAATTGCAAGTTAATTAACTTAGTTACTGACTTATATTTATTTATATTACCTTATAAAATCATTACTTTATAAATAAGATATCTCTTACAAACATGCACAATGAAAAAGTTGTGTTAATACTTGAGTACACTGAGAATGTATGCAGGGCAATTCATATGAAATGTTACAAACTGTCTTTTTCTAAAACCATTGGAAATATCGGTAATTCTGTTTTCTACAAGACATTTTTAATATGTGGACACAATTTCTAAAATAATTTCAATATACAAACATATAAAAGTAAAGAAATATTTATTTAAATGTTCATTGCACATTGATATCACAGTTATATAAAATCATTTTTAGCATATTATACAAAATGTAGTTGAATCTTTAGCTCAAAATGTTTAAACAAAACAGCACTTAAAGGCTTAAATATAATATTTATTTTAAATATTTTATGTATCATGCTTTTTAAATATTATTAAGTCTAAAAATTAATAATTTCTAATGATTTAAAAGTTAATCAGTATAAAGTTGTTTTGATTGCGACTACTTTTTTATTTATTTAAAAATACATACGATTTTCTTAATTTCTCAAATCTGTTAAACAGTAATTTTATTTGCAGTATTAATGAGTTGAATTTGCAGTATTACATAAATCTACATATGTAACTTAATTATATTTTTGAATAATTAAAGTGATTCCATTTAGTCATGTACAATAAATTAAAAGAAAAAAAATTATTTGAATTTATGGTTGTAATGGTTTCAAAAAAAGTAGCTTGTGTTACCTTATATGGATTATGTTATGTATTGTTTACATGAGATACAAGAAATGAATCAAAAGCTTTAACTGAAAATGTTTTATTACAATATATCTTCTGAATAAATGTAAGAAAACGTAGTACAAAACAATTTATAAAATATCATTCTGTTTTTAAAGAAAAACTAAAGGAAGAAAACAAGAGCGAGAATGAAAGAAAGTATGAACATTTTATGTAAGTAACGTTATACAATTTTATATTTCTTTTCGATATTAATATAAAACCTCATGCAGCATTATACAAAGGAAGAAAATTACCCATTAATCACCTAATTTAGTTGCATCACTACTGTAACCAGAAACATACGCAGAAATTGAATTGTACGATATTGAGTCTACAATACTTTGTTTTCTAATTTTTATAAACTTTATTTGTATATAACTAATTGCTTTTGTATACAGTAAAAATCTATCCAAATGTTAATGAAAAAGAAATATATTGTTAAAACATAAAAGAAAAGATCCATTGCTGTGATCAACCCTTTTATCAACCAAAATGTTAAAAATATAAAAAAAAAGAATGGAAGTAAATTTAATTGTTTAAAATTAAGTTTTTCATCTTTTATCTGTTAATTTTTTTTTTAATATTTTCATATTAACGCAATTATGTAAATAAATAACTCATATATTTGTACTTGGATTTTTTTCAGGAGTTTATTTCTTTATAGTATGTAATTGGTTTATGAAAAAGATTATTGTATAATATCCAAAACTTAAATTCAGTATACATAGAGTCTCACCTAATTTAAGCATCTTAAATATCTCGCTTACTTTTTATAATAGGAAAAAATTGAGAAAAACAGTATTTGGTTCGAAGGAACAAATATGATAAGCAACAAATTTTTCTCTAGATCATTTCTTTTCGAAATTTCAAGATCGTCGAAATTTTTTAAAATTGGGGTACATACTTTCATCGTCGCGCCATGATAGTCGAAATTAAAACAAATCCAACGACTTTAACCTTTATGTAACCTTGTGTGCAAAAAATTTATTTTCGAAGAACGTGCAATTTTTCGACAACGTATACTATAATATTCGCTAGAATCTTCGATAGTTTTCTTTCGAGTGATTTAACTGTTTGTTCTAAAAGGTAACTCCACGAGGCCGAAGCTTTATCGAGATGAATAATTTGTCTCAGGGTATCTTTCTGCGTACAGTCGGGATGCTTATACAGAGTTCCTTATAAGTTCACGATAAATTAAAATCATTTCAGTTCTTTCTGTTTCACTGTATAATACCAGTGTTTCACAGAAAGAACGCAATCTTTCACAATCAGCAACATGAATAAATCAAAATAAAATTCTAAACTCATTCTAGTAAAAGAAAGAAGAAACTTATGCATCAATGTTTACAATTTATCTTAATCAGAAATGTTGACACTGAGACTACGATAAACGTGTTTACTGATATTAATCAAAGTTCAAGTAATAATATATCTCTTGAAACTAGTTTGTCTTTAATGAGACCTTTCAGAATCTTCATGTTGCAGTTAATGGACATTTTGAGCAGTTGTCAAAATCAATTTTCTTTCGCTAATCTTTCTATCATACTCATTTCACTATTTGCATTAATTGCCCAACTTTTATGAATTTTTTGTACTCAAGGTCATGTAAAAGTTATAATATTACAAGCAGTTGGAATAATTTTGCTTTCAGGTATCATTTCTGCGTGTTAAAATATGCGATTGCGTTTAAATAAATTTTGATGACTTTGAAATCTAAAAAAGACGAGACAAATTTTATCTGTCGTAATATTTGTCCCCTCGTACCAAGTATTGTTTTCCTTTGAATTTTTTTCCTCTCATAAGAAATAAAAGAAACGTTTAAAACGGGAGGTACGCTGAATATTTTACGCAAAATACATCATATTTGGTGGAGGCTATCGAATGGAAACATACTGACGTTTTTACGTCTTCAATTTTCTTAGGTAAACTTAAGTTTTTTAAACGGGACCACATACTTTTTTAATGTGGTTGTGTAACTGACGAAGCAATATCAATGATAGTCTATAACAAGATGACTTTTAATTAACCTTGAACCTGGAAATCAGATGAAAATATACCATAGTGTCCATGATTCTGTTCAAAGTACATGTGAACACTCGTGCGCAGTCATCTTCTTCTGTTTATAAACATTTCTGTCGGTACTTCTACGCTCCACCACCAGAGGGACGAACACACGAGCATTAACCCCATCTCATTAACCCTTTCAATACTACTGGTGACTATAGTCACTCATCAGCGTACGTTTTCTATATCCTAATGGTGACTGTAGTCCAGTGGTTCCCAACCTTTTTTACGGTGCGCAACACTTTTGTGAGCAATTTTCTTTAGCGGAACACTTACTTAAGTTAATATGAAATACATAAGCTTGTCATCAGTTATTTTATTAAAATTGGACAGTTATAATTCAAAATCACTACTTATAGTTATATTATTAACGCCATTTTTGAGACAAAAACAAAAATACCTACTATTTGTCCGCAACGAGTTAGCGAGTGGGATGA
Source organism: Anthophora plumipes (assembly GCA_951804975.1). Classification (NCBI taxonomy): domain Eukaryota; kingdom Metazoa; phylum Arthropoda; class Insecta; order Hymenoptera; family Apidae; genus Anthophora; species Anthophora plumipes. The sequence continues at coordinate 10,699,072 of OX638123.1, read as the reverse complement.
TGTGCTCTCACTTTATTCCACCTCTTCTGCTACCAAATGCGTTACTGCTATTGGCTACAGCCAGCGACAAAGGACGACGATGAGCAAATCGAGACAAAGTGAAATAGAAAATTCCACAGCACTGACGTAGCCTCCCAGTTAATACTAAACCTACCAACGATAGTTGACAATTTAACTGAGAGGTTACGTCAATGCTGTAAAGTCATCGTTCTACTTCACTTCATCTCGTCGTCGATCTTTGTCTTTGGCTGTAGCCAATAGCAGCAACGCATGTGGTAGCAGGAGAGGTGGAACAGAGTGAGAGCGTAAACATTTTCACTCGCCAAATCGTTCGAAAATTTTTTCCTTCCATGTATAATTTAAAAGATACAATGCTGATTAGCTTTACATAAATGATTCAGTGAGAACGTTAAAATTAATTTATATTTTATCTTATTAACTTATTCTTTAAATTACACATTCAGAATTTGAATTTTATTTTAACAAATGTTCAAAATATTTTCCATTCACTATAATTACACTATAATTAAATCCAAGGGATATCCCATTAAATATTAGGACTATAATTTTAAGTAATCAATTTTAACGTAACTTAATTATAATTAGAAAAACTATACATGGACGAATACTTTTACAGTTTCATTTTCTGGTATATTGTAATATAATTAAATTTCTTTTTTCGTGTTATAGTTATTAATTTTTGCAAATGTTCTATTGTTTTATACTAATAAACATTTATTTCTGTATATTCAATTTAAAAATTATGTTTGTATTTTCTTTCAATTTCCTCCGTATAAGTCGAATACATTAGATAGACGAATACTTTTCCGGTTGACTGTAGCTGCGTGAAAAGTACATAACTGTTACTGTATTTTTTGAATTGTCATATGAAGCGAAAAAAGTTTGAAATAGATATTATTTAATTTATAAGTGAACTATTATAAAATGTAGAAATTTGTACATCATTTCATACAAAGAGAAATACACAATTCCATTCCATTTTAAAATACACCACTTATTTTTCAAGAACTACATAAAACATAAAATTATTTCAACGCATAATTTACTTGTATTTTACTTCAATATTGTAATATTACATAATTTTTGAGTGTTGGAATAAATATCTTTAGAATGTACTCTGCTCTCATTGGATATATTTAAAAATGTCGCTTATATCAACGAATAAGGTGCTAAGACAACCAAATTGAATTGTTTTATATAAATTTTTTATATTTACTTGTCTAATTAAAGAAGGTACTGTTTTACTATTTGATAGGTTAAATGACAGTGTGACAAGTAAAAGAAATTAGTAATTAAAATTTTCTATAACAATGTCTTTCATATTTACCGTATAATTGTTAGCACAGTTACGATGGCTAACAGATAAAATTACAAATGTAACTGACATTTTCGGTGCTCTCACTTACATTACACGAAATGTTTAAGCAGACGTGTTTGCAATAATGCTAGTAAGAAAAAAATAAAGATATGGTTAGATTCGAACTAGAAGCATCATAAGTATAAATCAGTAATTCTAATAATTCCGTAACCGTATAGTGTTTTTAAATAATTACATATAATTTTATGATTCGATGATGTATATTTTAACTCAAATATTTTTAACGCATTTATTACTTTTAAATTTTGTAACTGGTGGTCCAGAAGAAGAACAAGGTGTTAAATATGCAAATAAATGCGAAGGTAATTACATATATACACACACGTTATAAACTAATAATCCTATAATCAATATATTTATATCATGATTTTGTTATAGTTTGCAAAGTTGTTGCCACCGAATTAGAGGCTAAATTAGATGAAACCGGCAAAACGCACGATGTACTTGAAATTGGATATTCTGTCGATGATGTTTTGCCCAAAAAGAAGAAAGAATATAAGAAATCGTAAATTTTAAATATATTTAAGAAACAAGTAATATATATTAAATTTGAAATGATAATATTCTATGCACAATTTATTTTTATCGTTTTTAGAGAATTACGATTAATAGAAAGTATGGAGGGTCTTTGTGAGCGAATATTGGAATATAATATTCACAAGGAACGAACAGATAGTACAAGATTTGCTAAAGGAATGAGTCAGACATTTAAAGCCCTCCATGGACTTGTGTAAGACATTTATAAATAAATAATCTCAATCTATATTAATATTAACAATTATTTTAATATTGTATTTATATAGAGATAGAGGTGTAGATGTTAAATTAGGAATTCCATATGAATTATGGGATAAACCATCTGTTGAAATTACAACTTTAAAATCACAATGTGAAGATTTACTTGAAAATCATGAATCTGATATCGAAGAATGGTATCATAACTATCAAGGAAAAGTTCCTTTAATTAGGTATCTACTAACATTGCTAATTGCTTAATAATACATGACTATATTTTATCAATCTATTCCAATTATATAATTTTTATTTTATTAGATATTTGTGTTCGGAAAGAGCATTGAAAGAAGATGATGATACATGCCTTAAAGAAAAAGGTGAAACTAACAGTGAAATAAAGGAGAGAAAAAAGAAAAAACAAGATGTAAATGTAGAAAATGAGGAAAAATATGTCAAACAAGAATTATAAACTACCAAAAACAAATTTATAAAGAAAATTATCTGGGAATTATGATCAAATAAAAATTCTCTTCAATAAACTACAGTTTTTTTGCATCTAGTCTGTAAATAATACAAATACAACCATAATTGTTGATATAGTTTTAACCACTTTTTAATTAACAATTTTCCATTTGGTGCAGATTGTGCATACTTCAGTCATAAGGCAATCAACATGAAAGTAGTTACATAAAAGTAAAGAATGATTTAGGTATATACTATATTTTTACCTCAATAAATATGTCATTATATATTTTGTTCTTTCTGATTTTAATAAATTTGAGGGAACATAAGAGTGTATTACTCAGAGGTAAAAGAGCTCAAGACGGTCAATTTCCTTGGTTGGTACAATTTCAAACAATAGCACCATGTGGAGGAGTACTTCTTTCACCAGATTGGGTTTTAACCGCGGCACAGTGTGTCCAAGATAAGAGAAATGTATACTTTTTCTATTTAATACTGAACAAATAACATCGATAGCACTATCAAATGAATTTTTATTATCAATACAGTCTATTATTTTATTTGCCACTGGATTGAATGGAACTGGCTCTAAACAAACAGTACCTGTAAAAGCTACATATATATATCCAATGTATCAAGCATACTCTGTTCTTCCTGATCGAGATTATAACATAGCACTTTTGAAACTTACCAAACCATTTGATATATGTCATAGCAAGATAATTCTGCCTAACGTACAACCTATCAAATATGATAATTACAAACTGTGTCTAATATTTGGATGGCAAAGTTATGTTTCACTATCTTCAAGAGTTCTAGCTAAGCCAATTCAATACTATGAAGTAATTCTTAATACCTGGAAAATGTGTACATACATGATAAAAGCAAATAAAAATTATACAAATTTATTTTGCACAATGGTCGAATTTAAAGATGAAATAAAAGCTTGTGCTGGTAATCCCGGTTCCCCGGTTGTATGTGAAAATCAAAATCGTGAAACAGCTCTACTTGGAATTGCATCTTGGACAAACTTCTCTTTGGACTGTGGAGATCTTCCAACATACCTTGATCTTGATACATTTAGGTATTATATTTATAAATAAAGTTAACGATATTTTTTATTAAATTTTAAAAACAACAGCACTTTTTAACCATTTAGGAAGAAAAATTCAAACGATTTGTATGTTCGTTTCATTTAACTAAAATTTTAGATTTTGATATCATTTTTGTTAAATAGAATATGACGTAATCTATTTGAAATTTGCATTATATGAAAGATACATTTTATTAATTGAAATTAAGTCAGTAGTGAAAGCTATTTAAATTTAATAAATATTTATCAAATTAAAATTTTTTATATATAAAATTAAATTGTTATACATAAATTTTATAAATAGGATATGGATGAATGATTTAGTTTTTAATAACAAGAGTATAAGAGAATGGGAAAAGAGTAGTAAATTAAATGAAAAACATTGTAAATTTAAAAGTAAAACTAGCGTATACAATAATTCATGGAATGGATCGGATCTTACACAATCAGGCTCACAAATAAATGATTGGCCAGAGGAAACAAAGGTGCAATCATATAATATATCAGAAGCATTAATAAGGTATCAAGAAACATCTACAGAAAATAAGAACAAATCCCATTTCTGGGATAAATTATATCAATCTGTTCTCAACAATTTTAATGATACAAATACATCTTCTGATGGTTATTATACAACATCTTATGTACCTATTGTAAAAGAATCGAGTAATGATATTTATAAGTATGAAGAAATTGGCAGTTTTCAAAATAATGATCAGATTGTAGAGAATTTGAACGAACAAGATCAATTTAGCATTGTTAATAAATCATTGTTATGTAATAATCAAAAGATTGATAAGGTCACAGTAAAACATAACAATCAAATAGAAATAGATGATTTTGAATTTTTATTGCCATTTAATTTTGAGGATGTGACTGTTTCTTATTCTTCTACTGTTATATATTCTAAAAACTTGTGTCTATTCTTTGCACATGTATTTTGGTATCTTTGTATTAGTATTTACATGTAATATTTGGTATTGAAACCTACGTTATATAAATTATATTTTATATATAATGCATGGTTTGATGTAATTCATTAAATTCAAAGAAACAAGGTAATTTATTTTCTAAACTTTGGCGGAATCCATTTTGGTTTGCCACGAAGTTCTCTTAAACGTTGATGTTCTTCCTTAAAATCTTGATGCTCATCTCTGAATAATCCATAATTTCTAAGATGCTGTATTAATGTATCAGTTTCTTTGCTCCGTGGATAATAATCAACAATTTCTGATCGTTTTTGTATTGGCTTTTCACTGAACAATTTGACAACCTTCATAGATTTGGAATTAGTCTTTCTCGTCACTTCACCGAATATTCGATTACTTAAACGATTCATATGTGTGGCATAATTAGTGCCTGCTTTTATCAGATCCAAGTATTTATACATCTTTAAATATTTTAAAGAAGTTAATTACTTTCCTTAAAGTGTATTCTGTATAGAAAAAAAGATTAAGGTTATATAGGTTAAAAGTTATGTTACTATTTGCTAGATGCAACTATATTATACATCAAATTTTAATCATTAATACATACCGCTTGATGAAAACACGTACTGTGTCAGTATAGATAAAGATATAAATAACTACGAGTATTATTGACTATCCCTTTGGAAATTTATAAATTCCGTCATAGGTAGAAGTGTTCTACCTAAAATACTTTTAAATGGAACTACGTTCGACTTCAGTTTAAAATAAATGTACATTTTCTTTGTATTGAGATAAATAAAAAAAGCAACACCTTACATTTAGTAATAAACGTATAAATTCATATAGATTTTTTCTATAATTGATTAAAATTCATTCTTTTCTACTTCATTCTTTTTGAAATGTATGCACATAAATATTATTTCAGAAGAAAAATTATTAGTCTGGTTTGATTGATGTTAGGAATTTTTAACTGTTTTTTCTATTAATCAACTTTTCTAACTAGTTAATTTTATAATATTTGTTGTACGAATTGTAATTAATGCTTTCTTTTCATTTTCGCTTTAGTAGTTCACTTTAGATTTCCTAATACATTTAAATTTCCCTCTTAATCGAGATATTCAAGCAGCGTTTCTCAAAATATGAAATAGAACATTGCAAATTTTAAAGATTAAGTGACACAATTTAGTAAATTGGGATTTTCTTTTATAACAAAGGTAAGTACATTATTATTTGATTATTTGTATTTTAATGTACAAAATACAAACATCGAACAACAAAATTAAAAAGATTTTTATTAATGTTTATAATTTTCAAAGGTTGTATCAAGTATACTTTAAATTGTATAACAATTTTATGTTGTTGGTATCTTATAGCAAACAAAATCTTATAACATAACGTATAATGAAGATGTGATTAATATTAATAATATCAATCATTAATAATACATTCGAAATGAAACTTCAACTTGAAAAAATTTAAGAATTTATATTCGATATTTATCTATTATGTAAATGTAAAAATATATAATACAAGTATGTTACCTTTTTTTATAATTAATCTATATATCTCTTTTTTGTACTCTACTGATATTAAAAGTGAACCTCAGTTTTAAATTTTAAATTTTCTTAATTTACACCAACAGTATCCAATGAATATAGAGCAAGTATAAACAATAGCTAAATTTTGCTTACAGTTAAACACGAGTTTTAAAACATTTATCGTAGATAAAATATAATTACGAAATATTTTAAGAAATATTATAAATTGATTATAAAAATAATTTTGTTATTTAGCGATATTTTATTTATAATAGCATTAAGAAAGTATTTTGAATATTTTGGTATTACCATTGAATTTTCTATCATATCGTAATATTTTTTAATCATATAAAAAAAGTGATTAAGTCATTTTTCTCTTACACCATTTTCGCTATGTAGGAAAATAAAATCATTTATTATATTCCTAAGAAATATGGGATTAAAAAATTATTTGCACTATTACTTTTAAGCTGTAGTTAACCCAATAATTATTAATTACTGTAGAATACATATTCCCTTTTTGGAATATTTTTTGTAGATCTTTCCAATCGTAATATAATAACCAAAAACGTCATCCTAATACTTTCTAGAAATTTTATTGTAGTTTCAAGATACAGCTAGTGATATCCTTAGGGAAAAGGACAAAAATATAGAAGATACTGTTATGATTTTGAAGATTCATATCAATGTAAATAGTTTAGCCATTATTAATTATTTCTTTAGATATCTTGAAAGGATAAATGTTTGTCATCTCCATTATTTAGAACACGAATGTTTGAATCACCTATACAAATTTTATCTAATAAGTCTCGACCATCAGTCAATAAATCAATCCCTGAAATCTACCAATGAAAACCTCCCTTTAGTGTTAATCGGTTTTCTTATATCCGTGAAATTCAGTTAGAAGTCAGTATTCGTTCAAATCTCGGACGGTCTATCGAGAATTTCAATGAATTATAAATAATTCATAATATAATTTAAAAAAAAGCAGTCTTTCTTAGATTTTAAATTACTTTTTCACATTGATTGTTATTTTTCTAATTAAAATTAAAGTATTTCTATAGATTATGGCTATTCTGTAATTTTTTGTAAAATATATTACAAGTACCATTTTTAAGTGCCATTCTATGATTATATACATACACACACACGTATATTTGATCACTTTAAATATATTTCGTACAATTTTATTTAATTTAGAAACTTTTTACGTAGTACAGTCTTTTTATTTTTGAATTAGATTATGCATATTATAGCATTATAAATCACATCTATGACATTTTACAAAAATTTTGTATGAAATTGTTATAATATTGATAGTAATATTTCCTCTTTAAACTTTTGATCGTACAACAAATAACAACTAGAATTTTCCATTCTATTTTCCTGTGTACGAATTGTTTGAATACTGTGCATAAATTTTAATTATTTTGAAAAGTGCAATATCAGAAAAAGACTTAAAAAAAAAAGAACTGTACAAAGGAACTTAATTATCAGTCGAGATAATAATGTCAATTGGTAACAAAATTTTTTTTTATAAAACGAAACGTCCTGTTTACTTTTTCCATGCACGATCACTTTTCATAAATTAATGTTTAATTAATGTTCAACAATTTTTCTCGTCGTTATATAAATGTTATTGTATACCGTTCTTTTTCACAGAGAAAAATCAAATGGGCGAAAGATCACGTAAACGATATGATTCAACATTTTAATCTAGTAGACCTTACAAATAGATTTTGCAGATCTTGTTAGTAAACATACTAAGAAGCTTGCAGTATTGAACGACGATTAATAGTAACTCTGAAGTGTATTTAACAGTAGTAGAATCAATTACAAATATAACAAACAGTGTAGTATATTAATTTCAGTATATGATACAAAATAATGTAAGATTTACCTTATACTTTTTATTAAATTGTAAAACTTCTTTTTGTATCGACATTAGAGAAATTAACTTTTTATAAATATCTATAAAAACTTGAACATTATTATGTGAAAAATTATTTAATTTCCCATAACTTTTCAGGTATTTGTCAACAGTTAATTACTGTTGCAGAACAACGTATATAAAAAGTTTTGTTAAACAACACGCTAGAGGCTAACAGCGCTGTGAATGTGTCATATTCGAAGCAGAACGAAATCTATTTCCTCAACTCAGAAATGAACACAAGTTACAACATTTTTAATTCCATGTAAAATACTGTTACACTTAAAATTGAAAACATACTGCTACACAGTTTTTTATACTTGATCTCTCTAAATAAACGCTGACGTTCGTTTATCGAATAGAATTTATTCGAATAAAAAATCGAGATCGATTTCCACTGAAAATATACGAAACATTGTTGAATTTTCTGAATAAGCAGACTTTCGTTTATCGAATAGAATTTATACGAATAAAAGATCGTGATCGATTTCTACTTGAAAATATACGAAACACCGTTGCCTCGAAAAATTTCAAATAACATCGATTTCATCTGATTCCGCAGTATGCTCGTTTTCAACCGGTGTCCCGGAAAATCTGAGCCGATACGACGGGATCCATCCAGGTCGAAAGGAAGGTTAACACGTCCGGTTTATGTGTCCCGGATTACTTGTATGCGAGTGGAACATTCGCAGAAGAATATTTCTATGACAACAATGATTGAAGATATCGGCAGGTAAATTACCAGCAAATTAGATTGTCGAGTTTTGTTGAGGCTTCCGTAAGCGAATCGAGAAACCTGCCAAGAGTCAGCGTATCTCAGAACTTCTTCGACCTCCGGTTAGGTGAGTGCTACTCTAATATACTTGGCTACACGACCATCGGGCGAACTTCCTGTGACACGTGTCCATTTCTGTTCATCGCTTCTCTGCCTGTTAGGTAAGTGTTAATAATCGAAAATTTCATCCAGGAAAAACCAGAGAGATTCGATTCTGCGAGTTTGACGGTTTGAAAACATGATGGAATCTAGGTCAGTGATGATTATTCTTACGATGTTCCACAAATTTTTCGTCCAGCACGCACACGTACATTTTTATGCGTATCTCTGTGTACACGCGAGTGTATGAAGCTTATTTCAAAAAATTTTCGTTCGATTATTTTTTCGTTACACTTTTAGGTTTTCGTGTTTTGAACACTGACGATGTATTAGATTTTGGGAATTTCTCGCTTTAGGGAATTTCTTGAAACCAAAGTGAATATCAAGGATAAATGATTGCGGTTAATTTTTGAAAAACTTTTTCAAGACACTATTCTATCGAAAATGTGATGGATACAACATATTTTGTACGATTTGAAAGAAGATAAGAATGTAAATTGGAAACATAAAATCGTTAAAGCTTGTAAATGTGTCAGCCGCGAAAAAATATTTTCAAATCTGTTTGCTGTATCCGTGCAGTAGTATAATTACGAACATGATGATTCTTGATGAAAATATCAATTGAAAAGATGGACTAAAAATAAAAAGAAATATATAACACTTTAGAAAAAAGTAAATCTTCACGACTGTTGCATGAAACGTTAACTTTAAGAATATGTTTAATTTATGACTACGAAACATTTTATTTATTTGAAAAAAGAAGTGAACGTAATTCGGAATTTCTTCATTTCGTTGATTACTATATTGTTAGAGGTACATTTTTCTCTTTATAAAAAGCAATTTTCGTCTATAAACTACTTTCTTCTGATAATAACATTTATTAATCAAAACTTTTTGAACTGTGTTAATTGAACTGTGTTACCTTGAACTTAAATAGTCAGATGTCATCAGAATTGGTGTACTCTACGCGTAGCAGAAATTTATTCTATCTCTTCAGCTTGTTTCTTCAAACAAATTAAAATACAGCTATAAATAATTAAGTCGAAGATTTTAATCATTTAAGACCGCAACGATGCTTCTTCCACTTCACAGCTTAATTTCCTTATCTTTCTGTCGTGCATCGAGAAGATTTTAAGCGGAAAATGATTTGCAAGAATGTGAGAAATAATGTGGATATAAATAGAATAAATTATATTAAAAAAGTGAAGGATGACATATTTAAGTAAAAACGGTATACGAGTGATGAATAGCGATGGTGAAGTCTTAGTTTTATCTGTAACGCGAAAGGTGACATAAGACGAGGTATACAACAGAATTTCAAACGATAATAAATTTTTATTTGGATGGGAGAATGGTTTTATTGATGCACATTTTTACTCTCACTGATAACTGTGTGTAGTTGTAAACAATAAAAACAACTGTGCCTGAATATTTTCTTTTTTCAAATGTTGATCGAAAAAATTTCTTTAGGGAAAAGAATGTTATTTTTAATTTTCGATTTATTTATTTATTTATATTTTTTGTTTTGAATAATTCAGAATACGAAAATTTCGTATTAATTCGATATTCGTAATTTTTTTATTTTATTAATTATTTGCTGTACGAATACCATTATATAAAATTTCATAACAATAAATTATAAATGCAAAATACAAATCGACAATTTAGAAAAGTGATGATTTCACTAAAATTTTTATTTGTACTTTTCTTTAAATTTAATTATATTTTATGCTAACTTATGAATTTTAAAAGGATCCAGATTTTCATTTTTAATATACATTATTATTATTGTTTTAAATAATTCTAGGGCATAATTTCATCTAACATTAAATTATAAATAATTAAAAAATATTGATTATTCAGTAATATTAATACTGGTTAATTCAATTATTTTATAATTAATGTACGTATTTACCTTTCCTATTAACTAAGATATTAATAATTCATAGCTGGTATTATTAAAGCCGTAACTTTAGAAGGCGATGAAATATTAAATTAATTTGTAAATTTTTAATCAATGTTATAATATGTCATTTCTAAGACTGTAAAGAGTTGTTATAATTGTACGTATCTTCGAACTAAATCGCTATTTGAAGCAACGTCTTTACGATTTTATTTTTAATTGATAATTCTTTAGTGACTCTTATCTACGATCGGAATTAATTACGTTTCTGATTATATTTTTTTTAAATGTGTAATTATTAATTTCACTCATGAATTATCTTCAAGTAGAAAGGTAGGAAGAAGTTAACGCAGAAACATTTTCTTGCTAAAATTATTGAATTATTAGCTTTGTTCTCTTAAGAGAATGTTATTGTTCTAATTACGTAATTTAATATTTCTAATATTCCTAATCACAGAATTATATATTTACATTATCTTGATTAAGTTTAAGATTTACGATAGGTATTTTCACTATTGCGTACTTTTAACCTATATAGGGTCTCCACTTATCTGATTGTCAGAACCCGCACGCGCGAGACAGGTTACAAGTATTCTTACTACCTACATAATTATACGTCGATACATCTGCCATCTATGAGCTCTTGTTAAAACTATAAGGTAGCATAGATTCTAGCAGAGGTTACAAAGTGCTATTGGCTGCCGCTAGGGGACTTTAAATATGACGTAATAGACGGAGAGGGAACTATAATCATTTTACCATAAACGAGCTACAGAATAGACCTATCACTCGATGCATTCTTTCGTCCTACGTCACGGGGACTTGTGAGTTCTCTTATCATTTTCACGTAATTTTCAAGGTTACTAATTCAGCATAGAATACAATTACAACATTAATCGTTTGAGTCCCACGCAGCACGATCGCGCTGTTCTGATTTCACGTGGAAAAGACTCACTACATTTTCCCTTGATGCGTAAATATCGATGCGTTTGGATTCTGTGTGTTTTATGTCTTTTTTCACACATTGGGCATATAATATTAATTTGATCTGCACCGCAGTCTTCATGGACCCACCGGTAACATTTTATACACTGAACCCCTTGTTCATTGTGCATTTTGTATCATAATTGTCATATGCTTGCTCAAGGCACTACGTTGTTTTCTACGCCACATTCGGATAGTGCAACTAAACTACGGGTAGTTCTGAAATAAAGGACTGTCTCTGCGATGTTCGAGACTTCTCCGTAACGGAGATAAGCTGGAGTCTCATATTATGAACGATCTCATATTAGGCTACTTTATTCTACATCACATCAGTCTGGCCAAATGTGACTAACGAATACTTCGTGTTTTATGGCTATAATTCTCCAAGCCGAGGCTTTCTTACGTTGCGGAAGTCGCAACAAACCCTTTGCACTCGAAGTTTTTGTACTGAAGTAGAATTTTTCTGTTTCTTTTTAGCATAATTACTTGTGTTTCATGTATGGTTTCGTTGTTTAACCCATTTGTATCATGACCCTACTTAAGGTCCCGTTTGCAGGCATCAGCGACGTTCAGCTGACGACTGGCCCGTATCACCGCGCGCGATTGGTCGTGATCTGTGGCATCTAAAGAATATTTAGCGACTGGTAATAAAAAGCAGTTACAGGCTCGCGGAATATTCCGCGCTTGGTGATAGAAGACAGTCACTGCGCGCGGAATATTCCGCGCTTTGATGCAAATGGGTTAAAATTCGAAAAATTTAATGGTTCTGTTATAATTTGTAACTACTTGAGATTCCGTAGTTTTTTCGTCGTTTCTGAACTTTATTCTTCCTGATTTTCCCTCAGAATCTGTAGCATCTATCAGAACTCTTTTCCTCCTGTGTGATATTAGAATCAGTTTCACTTTTTACCGTTATTCTAATCTTCCGTTTCTTTTTTAACTAATTATTTCACTTAAATTTCTCATTTATGAAATTATTGATTTGGACTTTAAATAATCTAAAATCGAACTTACCTTCACCATTACTAATTCCATCATTTGGCGCGATCTTTATGAGCATCAAAGACAGACTAATTTATTATCTATGAAATTATTGATCTCTGAAATCATTGCTCGAATGAACATGGTTTTTTAGTCTTTTACTCAGGACACTTTCAGCTTTGTAAATAATCATTTTTAATACAAAATTCTAATTGTACTATTCGAAAATTATAACTATGTATTATTATACCGATACGTTTGTTGAGACGTGTTAATATTAAGCTGACTTATTTTCTTCCGGAGAACCTCATTAAAATTACAAAAATGGAAATTTTCAAGCACCATGCCTCGTTTATTCTCGCATAGGAATGGGAAATTCAAATGTAAAATGAGTGTATTAACTTCTAAATGAATTAATACACTATATGAAAAACTTAATATTCTACAAACACAGGTTCAAGAAATATAATTGTATTTTTCAGATTTTTAAACATAAACTTTTACTTGACGGACAAAAAATTAAAAATTGATTTATTATTTCTATATATGGCGTTTTTGAACATTTGAAGGTATATAATTTAAAGTTAGATATAATTTAATATGATTTGGATGAGGTAGCATCTTTTTCATCATGTTTATCAATAATTTTAGGAAGATTCAGTAATTTTCGATAATGATTCATTAATTGAATGTTCATAATTGTCGTTTCGATATTTCACCGATGGATTATCAGGCTTCAATATCTAAAACATTTCTATATTTTGATATCCTATTCTGTATCTTGTTCCTTGCCGTTTTTTTCTTTACACAACAATTTATTTTTATTATGCGAGAACTATTTTACTTTAGTTATTTAAATAAAACACTTTTAAAAATATCAAAAAATGTTATTACATTCTTTGAAATTTGTTTGAGAATGTGTAATTTCTGGCATTACGTTTCATTTGGCAATTAACGTTCAAATGACGCACAAAAGATTATCTTGCGAATTAATTTAGGTAAGAAGCTGAAATTTTAGGTGAATTGCTGCGTAGATCTATTAATATCACGTAAAAGCGTAATGATATCAATCAGAACATCTCTATAAACCAAACTGAATTTATACAGGTGGACTCTGCAGTGATAGAAATGTGACAACTGCGCAACAAATGTGAAACAGTTTTAGGATGCGTTTTAGCTACTGTGCCTTCGAAACAGTTTCAAAGAACTGATTTTTTGAGGAATTTTTGTATAAGTAATTACTAAGTGCAAAGTTTCAATTGTTTTTAATGGATGTATGTACATATACGTAACTTTCCTTTTTATTCTTCAATTGTTTAAACTAAAAATGCTACAAAATGGCGAAGTTATTTGCTAATTCTGAAACCGTGCATGTTGGAATATTGATTGCTGACGACTAAACACAAGGAATGTCTAAAATAAAAAAACTTTTCTTGATTTATAAATAACAAAACATAGGGTTCAAAAAGAATTTTAATAATTACAGAAATGACAACATTTTGAAGAAGAAAAATTAAAAATTAGAAAAAAGAATTTTTTGAAAAATTATATTTTGCGTTCCAAGCAGTATTTCTAAATTATAAAACATCAATAGGCATAAAAAGGCCGAAAAAGTATTTTTAAAAGTTATTTATAAACGGTTCTTCAAAAAAGGGTATATAAAGTTAGTAGATTTGACATGGTAATTAAAATTGATAAGATAGATCTTCCCGAAGCTTCTTAAATGAAAAATTTCTTTATCGATAGTGACCTATCTAGCGATCATTAAAAGTAGAAAAGAGCGAACGTCTAAACCAGTGATTCCCAAAGTGGGCGCCACCGCCACCTGGTGGATGCTGCAGCGATTCAGGGGGGCGGTGACTATTACATTCTATTCTGAGTTCAATAAATAGTTCCATAATTTCAAAGTTCAATGTTTCTAATTTACACCTTTCTTTACTATATTTTACGAAAAAGGTAGAAACATTAATACATATATATCTCCTATTAATTGCTATTAAAATTTAAAAAAAATTAATTTCCAGGGGGCACTAAGTAATATTTTCTCTGGAAAGGGGGCGGTAGGACAAAAAAGTTTGGGAACCACTGGTCTAAACCGTGAAACGAGAGAGCGTTAGAAAATTATGGGTGTACGCGCACAATATGCTTGTTCCATCTGCTCCTCGTTAAGATTCAAGCTTCGTTGCTTTCACTGCAAGCGTCAAAGAGTCCTTAATTGAAAGTACTTAAAAGCAGTTCATCAGCGAACAGAATTATGTATATTTCTTACTCCTAAATATTTGTTTTTTCTTCTTACGAATTCTATTATTGAAAGAACTGTAATTTGCAAAGATTTAACATTCCAAATTCTTTCGTAAGAAAAAAGCTTGACTATCTAGCAGTGGAAACTTTAAAACATACATGGTGTTTCGCCTAATTCGAGCAATTAAAATATCTCGATTGCTTTTCAGGATACAAAAAAAAACGTTTAGAGAGAAAACAAACGATACGAAGGGACAAATATTCTGACAATTATTGTCTATATTAATATAATATGCATCGTTGAATTCGTTTCTTTATGAGCAACAATGGCGCAGAAACGAAAGTATTTTCGTCTTTATCAAAGAAAAACTGTAAAATGTACCGAATTTTCTCTTTGTTGACTTCCATTTTTAACACCCTGTAACTCACAACTGAATGGACCAAGCAAAAAACAGCAAAATAATTTTTTTAGTGCGAAATATTACCTTTCCAACGAGCATAAATCTGAAATTGTTTGATCGATACTTTACGAGATATCGATCACTACAGCCATCTACCGAAAAAATAATGGATTTCTTTTTCCCTAACCTAAATATTAGGCTGTTGCATATGAAATGTTAGATTTTTCAGTACGACTACTTTGAGGCTTTACAATTTATCAATAGTTTCGTGTCCATGGGCGTACGAGGTGTCATTTTAAAGCTCGTCATTTGTTCTATACAGTAGCACTTTCTTTTGTTTCAATTACGTTTCCAACCATGGTTTTATACCATTTGAATGTCAGCATGAATCAACGCGATTTTCGAGTCCTTTTCTTATACCACTGGAAAAGTGGAGATAACGCCACAGTTGCAATTTCGTTAAATTAACGAAGTGTTCAGTGAAAATGGGGTTAATGAACGCACAATTCATCGATGGTATGAAAAGTTCATAGATGGCGATGAAATCTCTTGTGAAGAGCGTGGACGATCGGAAACAACTGTAGACTACGAAGAAGAATTGAAGGCTCTGATTGAAGCAAATCCACGCTAAATGGTGCGAGAATTTGTCAGAGAAATGAACGTCACAGTTTCCCGTTATCTTCAGACAATTGGGAAGATGAAGAAACTCGAAAAGTGAATTCTGCACGAATTAAACGAGAGACAGAAAAATCAGCGACAGGGAATCTACAGTTCTCTGCTTTTAAGGAACGATGGGGAGCCATTTTTGAACCCCTTAGTCTCGAATGTTCACTGTTCCAATACAGTTTTAAATAAAGGAAGTCAAGATATTATACATCAATTTTTATTCATAAATTCTCAGTCTTAAATTCAAACTGAAGTCAGAACAAAAATACAAATCTGATTATTTTAAAGAGTACATTCGATGGCATACAGGAAATACAATATCATATAAATGACCACTATGATTGCGTTTATTGACAAAGCCATTCAAAAGTGAGCTTTATCACTGAAGATAATTTCTGTAGTTTGTATTCACTTCACCAAACGCAATCATGGCTATTTATATGATATTGTATTTCATGTATAATGCCATCGAATGTACTTTAAAATGAAGTAGCGAGTATTAAATTATCTTTTGTATTTTTCGTTTCATTTCAATTCAAAGTACTATCACTCATATGGAAGACCCCATACTATGTACAGTCCCGTCCATAAGTCACCGGACACTTACTAAAATTAGAATGCGGACTTCGAAATTCTACTTTTTACCGTAATTTCTCAAACAGTACGTTCTGTTTTTGCAACAGTAACTGTCTGCGCAGCGGTTTATGGCACGGACGTGCCGAAACAGTTATTTTTGGGAATGGAACTTTGGTATACATAATTGTCAGCATGTAATTTTAGTAAAAATTACGTCCCGGCGAGAGAAAGTTGGGTTCACAACCCTCTGGCCTCGAAGGCGCTTTCCCTTGTCCTCAATAACCTAGCTTTGCCATAAAAAATGGGTTTTCTGAAGGGATGAGTCACGAGACAGCGTGTAACGGTCAAGGGACCGAGGTGATGAACTCGGAGGAATTCCCATGCTGTTACCAGACACTCGTCAATTTGACAAAGGACATCGCCTTCCCCTCTCTAAGGAAACGCGCGTTAAGGGCGCAAGAGAAGAGTATCGCGATGTATCTTCGACACGCCGATTGGTGTTTTCCAGAAGCAGGAAAACAGCCAATCAGAAGAAATTAGGATTAGCAGCGGCGAGTCGATGAGCGGCATCGACTGGCAAAGGCAGTTATCTCTGAGCAATCATAGAGCGAGGTCCTAACTCGGCAAGCTCAGCAAGTAGGATAGGCTCATAGAAGCAAATATAGTCTCAGAAAAATCATCTTTTCTGGGTGGTCCTTCGAGCTATTGTAGACGGCACATTAGAGTGCAATAACCAAAAACGCAAGCGCAACGGCAGAGCGCTCAACTCCCCCACAGTAACCAGTAACTGAATATTTTTAAATAAATAATTCTTTTCTAGAAGTATTTATTGGAATCATAAGAACTGTCGAACTAAAAATGAAGAAGATTGAGTGATGCAATTTCTCAGCACCATGTTAGTCTCTGTTTAGTAAAAAACCCTTCTTAAATTGTTTATAAACACTTAATGAAATTACAGATATGTTCTTTAGTTAATTTTGAATTGTCGAAGTAAACCAAATGTGTATACAGAATAATATCGTATAGAATTGGAGCTGTATTTAATAAATACTTCTTTTTCTTAACATTTATTCATGTTATACAGGTGCATTTTTAACTTAGCATTCAGATATAACCGTAAAATAGATAAAGATAACAAAATATATAATAAATTCGCAACAGCAAATTGTACTTGCATGCTAATAATCATTTTGCTCAAATAGTACAAGTGTCCGATGATTTATGGACGGGAGTGTATATATAACAAAAAAGAAATTTGTATTATAAAATATTTACTTTTTTTATAATATTATACGATATACAGTGTGGTCCACCTAATTTATTATTATTATTTTCATTATTAGTGTACAATCGAAATATTTGTCACAGAGAATACGTTTTCGAAAGAGCTTAGATTATTTTTTATGTATTTTCTTTAAATAAATTCTCAATATCAAGTTCAATTTTTTGTTGTATAACCTTATCTATATAGTTTCCTTTGCCTATTAGTTATCCGACATTGAGATGAATTCAAATACCTTAATATAATACATATTTTATATGTATAAAAAAAATTAGACGTGGCCTTGAAAATTTATTAAAAAAAAAGGGGCAGAAAAAGTTTGAAGTCATCACATAGAAGATTTTCTATGATAAAGAAGAATTTTAATTGGTTCATTGATAACGAAACTAACGGAAATGATCGTGTTAGGTGAATCACCTTGTATATTTTTTTTACTTTCACGTAATTTACATAAATTTATAGGAGATTGTTATTACCATTATCAGTTCATTACCAGTGAACAAAAAGTTTGCGAAAATCTTATTCGATAAGTTTTATCATTCTTATTGGAAAAAGAATCATATTTTCTTTACTGTAGATCGGTTCATTATACAAAAAGTAAGTTAATACAAAAAGTATTAGGGTACAATATTAAGAAAATTAACAATTGAAATATTTCATGTTTTTTGTAAGTTGGATGTTTCGTTAAATATTTTCCATAGATACTAATTACAGAAATAAGAAATGTCGGTAATCCTACTGCGCGAGGATACTAAATCTACGATTAATGGAACTCTATTGATTACAACCTAATTAACTCCAAACAGACCGAGTCTCGTTACGTGAAAAATCAGTCCTAGGACTTCTGAGATTTGAGCCATAAGGAAGGAGACTTTTTCCTTATATTTCTTTCATATACATATATCAATAGTGATTTTAGAATATCAAACTTAAAAACGTATATGACAATAAATAATCTTTTGAGAACTTTTTGCACAAACAAAATAATTTTAATATTAAATAATTTTCTGAGAATTTTTTGCACACAGAAAATAATTACAACATTTAATCATTTTCTGAGAGTTTTTTGCACAAACAAAATAATTTTAACATTAAATAATCTTTCGAAAATCTTTTGCACAAACAAATAATTTGAACATTAAATAATCTTCCGAGAATTTTTTGTACAAACAAATAATTTTAAGATTAAATAATTTTCTAAGAATTTTTTGCACAAACAAAATAATTCTAACATTAAATAATTTTTCGAGAATTTTTTGCACAAACAAATAATTTTAACATTAAATAATTTTCTGAGAATTTTTTGCACAAAGTAATTGTAATATTAAATAATCTTTTGGAAATTTTTTGCACAAGCAAAATAATTTTCTGAGAATTCTTTACACAAAGGAAATAGTTTTAATTTAACATTTTTCGACTTGTGATTCAAGGAACTTGCCTAGGAATTCTGTGGTTGTGGGAGAGGTTCAGAGAACTCACCTAAATTAGTCGTCCTTTAACCTCTCGACAGTTTATCCCGAGTGAGTCTCGGGCAGAGCGTCGAGTATCGAACAGTTTAGATCAAGAAAGATTTTTAGGAAGAAAGTTAAGAACGAAATATTATTTTTAGGACTGTAATGTAGGGTTATGTACTTCGTGCTTCAAAAATTACTACATATATATAACGTAGTTATTAAAAAAGTACGTGTAAATGTATATTTCTTTCACCGTAATGTATGATTTTATTGAGCTGTTAAAGAGTTAACCCTTTAATCTATGATTTGTACTATTTTACATATGAAATGCTAATGTATTATAGATTAACTACAATTGACAATCCTTAGTCCTATAAATTAAAAGAGAAGTTAGAATTAAAACTAACGTTTGTTACTAATATAACTGTTTTTGTCGAATCTCAGCCAGAATCTGTTTCACGAGTCTATTATAAAGCAAGGGGTTAAGAACAAGTGTTTTAAAGGAATTGGTAGTTTGTCAGGAAAGAAATAATACGAAATATTAATCTTGTTTCTTTTTTTTTTCTAAATTATTTCTATTTCGAAATAATTTTTTGAAAATTTTCTAAATAAGAGAAACAATATATATTCGATATTTTCAAATGGAACACGGTACGAAAATGTTAACGTACACTAACAGTAAAGAGGTGGATGTTTTCTTATTCTGTCCTATTTAAAAAAGAAAATTCTGTGAACCTTGCAAGAATGTTTTTGGAATCTAAATGTAGTAAATAAAATTTGAAATATCTCACGAATCGTTGATTTTTTTAGAAATATTTTACTCTTTAACACTTTTTGAAGTAGACTTTTGTGATCTATAGTAAAAGAAGTGCATGATTCTATTTAGATGAAAAATACGTTTGCATATCCTAGATGCATTCTTGCATTTAGTAAAAAATAAACCTGTAGAAAGCTAGACTATTCTATACAATTCTATTTTTTCTTTACAATATTTCTCTTCCACTTTTCATTCTCGAGACCCAATCTGTCTTCGTTGCGAGAATGATCCAGTATAATTGAAAGTTATCTTTTCGTTATTACAGGAAAGTAGTAAAGTATGAAATAATGTACTTAATATGTACTATTTGTAAAAATCTGACAAATAAACATCTGTCAAATGGTTATAAACTAACTTATTTATTCACTTTGGCACCACATAGATTGTGATTCGTGAATCGAGCGAACGTTAACGACAATGGCGAGATCGTTTCTTTTGCTACTATTCGAAAATTTTCGTCTTTTTTCTGTTTCTCGTATTTGATACTATAGTTACTGCAAATAGCTATATTTTTATTTAATTTTATTATAGTGTAATTTTATAGCCAAAGTATCTTAATCAATAAGAAAAATAAAAATAGTTTTAGCTTGTTTCCTATGACAATATTATACCTGATATCGGTGTTTCATTTTTGGGTATTTATTCCATAAGAACTAAAATTTTTGGTCTTTTAATATCAGTGCAATATTGAAAATATTATCATTATGATTAGTGTAAATAGCTATTTTTTTATTTAATTTTTTTACTGTGTGATTTTATAAGTGGTATTTTAATCAATAAGAAAAATAAAAGTACTTTTTCCTTGTTTCCTATGAAAATATTGTACCTGATGTCAGCGTTTCATTTTTGGGTACCTATTCGATATTAGCTACAACTTTTTTTTTTTAAATATCAGTTCAATATTGGAAGCTGTTCACAACGTTAGAAATACAGGACTACACATAAATTGAATACCCGTAAAAATTCTTTATTTCTTCGACTAATTTTGTAAGAATGGTATTCGAAAAGTAACATGGTATTCCATAATTGGCTAATTCTCTCTGTTATCATTCGAGGAAAATATGCTCACAATACATACATATATGATACATTCTCGAGGCTAAGTAGAAAATAAAAAGTTAAAAAAAAAAAAAAGAAAAAAAAAGCATTCAATAAGCTCCGTCATCTAAACATACCGTTCTACACAAAATTCAAATTCAAACAAAGATACATAGCTAGTAACACATTCAGAACCGCACTGTCTGTGTGTATTTTGAATTCCGTAATTAGAAATCCGAAGGACTCGGAAACTACACGAGAATTCAAACGTCACATCCACACGAAGGAAGAATGAAAACCGTTGTCATCTCGCGGAGGTCGCGAAGAGGGAAAAGTTCGTGCACTTTTCCTCGCAGAATCGAATTTCCTGTTGCCAGTCGGTGACGTAGGTTTGGTGTTCCAATAACAGTCCCCATACATAGCCAGTTCTATTGATTTTTCGTAGAGGCGCAAGCGCTATTCGGCTCTTATCTGGCAAAAGGGAGGCGCGGCTATAACCATGGATCCCAGTGTACTCGCCAACATGGACAAGGACGCACTAAAGAAACAGATCGAGAACATGAAGTACCAAGCTAGTATGGAACGGTGGCTCCTGTCGAGAAGTATTGCCGCGTAAGTCCATTAACCCCTTCTTTTTTCACCCTACTGCTCATTGGTGGTCCTTGTAATTTTCATTATTTCCGTTTGCATTCCCGTTTTTATTTTATTTAACAAGCCAGCTTATCACACAGCGAGGTTGGTCCACGGAAAGCTCCATGTTTCTCGTCCATCAACCCCATCTATCTCATCCTATATTCAGCAGCTACACCTGAAATTTCCTTTACTCTCGTTTAATTCCTTTTTTAACCAGTTTCCCGTATGTTACTTTCCACGATTCCTCCTGTGTATTAATTTATCGTCGTCGATCACTTTTGTCATTTTTTCGTATTTCTTCCTATTTCTCGCTTTAGTTTGGTCGATAGATTACCTGTGCTTTTTCATTTATCTTATTCAATGGACTGCTCCACCTTTTAATTTCTTCACTTTTGTGTATGTACTTGTTTTATTTACTTGTTCGGTGATTATATTCGGAGTTATTATTTACCTGTTCAGTAATTTTGTATTCAAAATGTGTTGTATAAATTGCTTCGATATTTTTTAATAGATTTACGTAGGTGAGATTGGAATGAATTCCGAGTCTAGAAGAGAGTGCTGATAGTTTTATAAATTCAGAGTTTACCAAGCTTTTATTGCTTTAAGAGATATTTATAGAGATTTTTCTGTATTATGTGGTGTCTGGAGTAATGGTTGAGAAAAACTTTAATTTGTTTACACCAATCAATGTTAGAAATAAATATACAACCATCTTACATTATTACAACTGAGCAAGATGTTTTTTTTTTACAATACATTAAAGTACTGTTGATTTTGTAATAATTAAAAGTATATTTTGATTCATATTGAATGCAAACTTATGTTATTATTTAGGAAAATAGTTTCGATGAGTGATAAACAGTGCTTCAATTTAGTGATAAGTGGTTCCATTTTATTCCCAGGATTCATTTGAAATTTGTCCTGTTAACGAAGATAATTCACAATTAATCGTGCATCGAATACAGAAAGAGAGTTATACAAATTTTAAAAATAAGATATAATTAATTGTATAATAGTAAACCCAAATATTGCGACAGTTTCTGATTATAATTTCTGAATACAATTTATCGAGAAAAGTGAAAACCTAATAATTTAATGAATTTGTATTATTATTTTTTATATTTACAAAAAATTATGTGGTGCCATTTAAATGAAATTTAAGATGAACTTGATACTTTGGTGAAGAATAGTCTCGGCATTTTTACTATTTTCAAATGTTCTCTGTTTGATATAAATAACTAATTTATTACATTATCTATAATAAGCAATTTTAAACTGCTTTTCTACCAAGAGGTTATATTTACTATATATTTTCTATTACAAATATTGGAATTAAAAGAAGATAAACTAAAACTATAGATATATACGTGTCAATGTCCTCGAAGAGGTTAACGTAAGGAAAAATGTTTATTCATATTTTGCACCGAAAATTCGTAGAATCTAAGGATATATATTCTTACATCAGGTCTCGTGGAAAGCTCTGTGGTTTTTTCACGCTGTAACATTCCTGTAACTAGTAAAAATTCCAAAGAATCACGTGATTGGTATCAATAGCATTTACGTTTTATATACCAGAGACACAATAAAGCATATAATGAACAGCTAGTGACGAAGTAAAGTGCGTTAAACATGGTGTATTAAAAAAGTGAAAATGTGATATGTATTGTTATGTGAGTTTAAATTGGCTTAAAACAGCAATAGGAAGTTCTGCGTCATCCGCCATATGTATTTCTCGGATATCTCCTCAAGAGAGAAACCACGGTGACAATTGAATATAAAGGTCATTTTCAGGGATTTTTGTTAGCAAAATTAATTATTTTTTCTTAACAATTTTTCATACCTTCAAAAAATGTATTTCTTGAAACACTTACTCGAAAAATTGTATGTAAAAATGAGTGAGAGGCTTCCAAAAATGTATAGAAAATAAAACAAATGCCGAAAAGAAAAATTGTACAATTTTCTTAAACTATGAGGTAATAATTTCAGTTTCATGTACGGATTTTCAGAAAATGTAATTGTAGGGATTTTTTAGTGAATGGGAATATTAAAAAAAAAAAGAACATAAATATTGAATAGGGTAAAAATAAAAGAAGATACCAAATAAAAGCACAAAATAAAAGGACAAAATTAACTCGCTCGCTCTCTAAACTCGCTCTTTAACCTTTTAGACGACTCTTCACTCTTCCTTGTCTCACGACGCTCTGCCTTGCATCTCAATTTCTGAAAACCAAATTTTTCACGCACATATCCATTCATACTGATAACACAGACACGCACTTCCCAGGACTTCGAATTTCTCGAAGGCACGAAGCAACGGTACATAATTTAGCGCCAATTAATGTGTCTTTGAAGAGAAAGTGTGGAGAATTAGTGAAAAATCATCATCTTTTTTTAACATTTTATGGAAACTAATTATCCTATTAAAAAATCCGTGCGCGCAACAGAACAAAATATTATTAGGAACTATCATCCTAAATTTGATGCACATTGGATGAAAATTCACCGAATTATTGATAGACCCAGTTTAAAAGTTTTGTTTCGAGAAACACGTGTTCAATGTTTTGCAACAAGTTATCTGTGATATAGGGTCAAAATTCTACAATTTTTGGTAGGAGTTATTTATTAAGTGAACAATTTAATGGAGAAGTAACATTACAAGGAATAAATGAAGTACCAACTTCTAAGATAGATATATATTTCTGGATTGTATATCAATAAAAATAAAAGAGTTCTGTTTATATTGAACACTTATTTTTTATTTCTTAGAATCATTTATTTCTTTGGACGGCAGATGATTGTAATTGCTGCAGTAGCATATATTATATATGTATATATATGTATACGTTACATTAGTTTTTATTACTGGCAAACCTTAAACATGTCTAGTAGTTGTGAAGAGCTTGTTCTAAGAGACGATAATGAAGTAGGTGAAGAAAGTCAGATTTGAGCAGGGATTGTGACGTTAAACTGGAAAATTAATATTTCTACACAAACAGTATATTTCCGAAAGGAAATGAAAATATTTCGTTTCAATTTGGCGTATGTAAAGAATTAAAATACTAATTTAGTTGCACATTGTATAGTCGATCATGGTATGGCAAAGTTCACGTTATGCGAAAAAGTATTCCGTCCTCACAGAGTGTGTAAGTTTTAAGTACTCGGTAGTCAAAGGGTTAAAGAAAAAGCTATGTTAATGGACAGAGTTTTGCATAATTTAAGACTAAATCATCGCAATTTTACAACACACATTTTACACATTTTTCTTCCATCATATGAAATTTGTAAAATTTTAAAATAAAAAAAAAAATAATATTATGATGGCGATGTGCATCATTCGAAACTATTCTAATTCTAATGTCCCCATATTTCATATCTTTAAATCAAACAAAGATATTCAGGTGTTCTGCTTCTAGTGACTCACCCTGTATTATATAATAATACATAATTAAATCACCCCTTATATAATATATTATTGCATAATTTTCTATCGATACGAATACTTCTGCAACACTAATTTTGTACGCACGTTATTTATGAGATTTCTGGTGTTTCAATGCTGAGACGTAAAATACCGGCAACGAGATTTCTCGTTTTTATCTTTTTTCTCTGAAAATTATCTGTTCTAACAGTAGTCGCTAAGTATTACAAAATATTCGAACGTATTCATATGTTTCAGGATTTAGTGCGTATATACATATTGAGCATGCTGGACACTGTTTGGTATTCTCATAATAATTTCAATTTAAAGAAAATTAAATTCCCTTGAATAATGTCAAGGAAGAACACTAATTTGTGTAACGATATGAGTTTTTTGGAGTGTTACATGGACGATTACGCAGCCTACGAGAAATAACATGCGGTCATTTAAGTGTTAAAATTTATCTGTAGTTATATTGCTACTTGTCAATCAAAATTTATATTAATAAACACCTTATTTAGTACAGAACATATCTCTGATAATGAACATCTCACACGAGTTCTTCTTAAAAAGACAGTATTATGCATATCAATTTATTAATTGGGAGGGTACAAATACTTTTGCGATTCACTGTAGGTGTCGACGTAATCAGTGTGGCGTGGAGTGCTGCAACACAACGGCTAGTAATCGACAGTCAAGGCTAAATTACACCGACGTTCCCATATTACACGCAGGGACAGGCTCTCCTTGGACGCGAAGTGTCCGTTAATCGCATATTCGTGGACTGATCACTTCTAGATGTTCGGAGCTTATTTATGTACCGATTGGCTCGCGTAAATGCTTCAAATGCACTGGAACTGTCGATTTGCTTCAGAAGTTATTTTCTGTTTAAAAGCTGGCATTTGTAAAACGATCCATTTTTTCTATAAGTACAGGTTATTACAGTAACTGTAGTAAGAAATTATTACTATTCTCCTGTTGAATTTTGTCGCGATTGAAACGAGCAATTATTTCTGCGTGTATTTCTTGTAACACGTTCTTTGGAAAAAATAATGTAGAAGTATTTTTCCCACGGAAAATGCAAGGCGTTTTCATACTGATACTATTTAGTGTAAGCGACACAGTGTGAGTCAGCCGACAAGAATTTTGCATATTAAATCTGTCCCATAAAATTATGAATTCTTGTGTTAATCAAGGTAACTTGCAAGAATAAATACCGGTGTAGCTGTACGTTTGAAAAGATTTGCGTAAATTTTGCAGCTCGATTTTTGGTTAGTACAAAGATGGTAAAAAAAGTGCGAAAAATACACATAGAAATATGACAATTTGAGTATAAAAGATATGTAAGAGCAAATTAAAGCTTACCAATGAGCTTACTTCTTACGATTATAACTTTTATTATTAGCAGATTGCAGATATTTATGCAAATTCATATTTTTGAGAATGTAGTAAAAAATGTAGAACTTCGGTAAAAAATTATTTCACATACTAGGTAAATAAATATTACAAAGTACATTTTTTCATATTATGTCTATTTTGTGTAATTTTACATCTTTAGATTTTGTATATATGCATAAAAATCCGTAATCTAGTTATGAATGAATTAAAATTTCAAGCCATACGAAATATATTCGTTTTTCCTTTCCGTTTCAGTTATTTGTTGATATATGTAATAGAAAATATCATTATATATGACATATTCGTTTTTTGGCAGGTTAGAGTTAGTATATATTTTTTCCAAAAATACATTGTAAAAAGTATAGTAAAAAGGAGGAAAACGAAATGTTTGCAAAATAAGGTATTTACGCAAAGAGCTGCAATATAATATTTCTTATAGAGGAATTGCACTAATGAAGTCATGAAATTAATTAATTAAATTTCTTACTTATTACAAAAAGAAGTTGTATCATGACGATTTTTCAAAATTTAATTATTCATAAATTATACGAGGAAAGTTTGTAAAAAAGTCATTAAAATTTGAACAATTTTTTGTGGTGATATCTAATTACTTTAGGAATATCTTTGTATACTGAATTTCTTTACAGACTATCTAATTAGGACAAAGGTCGGGACATAAGCAATTTTATAAAATATATTCAGAAAGTTCCAATACATGTAATAAAATATTTTTTTATTATATCTCCAATAAGCTTCACAAATTTCCTATTACTCTATTTTTTTAACAAATATATTCTTACAAAATGCTTCTTGAAAAGTTTAAATAGATGAACCTAATTAAACTTCTGTTCCTTTAATTCCTAGTGAATCTAGAAGTATATTTATCATTGACTTCCGAATTTGTTACTGAAACTTTTGATACTTAAAACTGATAATAAATTAAACGAACAAGTTCTAATCACGTAGTAGAAAGAAAATTCCAAATTCGATTCTATTTCTAGTTATTCAATTATGATTAAAACGATTTTTATGTCTACTTTATCCAAATGTTGAGAAATTTTTGAATAATATCTTACATAGTGTTATTTGAATCATATAGTATTTACTGATTAGAACAATTTATGCTGAAATTAAGATTATTTGTGTCACGAGGTAATTCTAGTCTTGTGGACTGCTACATACAGTGCTGGACAAAAGTATTGGTACAGTATTGATACAAATACTCATAACTACTAAATAAATTTATTTAAAGACAATATTTTTTAACATATTCATTTATTATCTATCTTAGTTTATTATGTAACAAAGCAGGAATTTTTATTTTCGACAGAATCGGGGTCCTGAGTATATGGCGTACATTGTTCGTCACATATTTTAAACACACCATCTCAAACTCCGGAAAGAAGAATCAGGAAATACAATATTACAAGTGAAATTGAATTAAAGAAGGTTCTTCTGTAGGAGTGGAACAATATTGTGTCTGTATTCACAAAAAATGTAGTCCATTCAATACCTCGAAGACTAAAAGAAGTTCTTAAAAGGAAAGGACTTTCAAGAAAATATTAAGACTCTATTTTAATTAATTATAAGTGTTATTATTCCTCTGTGCCCATACTTTTATCTACTTATAAAATGCTCAAGTAAAATATTTTTCCTATTATTTTCTGCATTACTTTATTTATTCTATTGGTTCTTCTTATGTAATAAACTAGGATAATAAATGAATATGTTAACATATTGCACGCCGGACCCGAATTATTACGGGATTTTTAGTCTATAGTTTTTGACGGACGTTTAGTTTTCGTTAAAGAGTGAACATCCAGCAAAAATACAGTAAATTTTTCAGAAAAATATACTATTTACTATTTTGCGAAAATGCTTAAAGTTTTTAATATATTTTCTCTCTAATGTTTATTCCCCGTAAAATATCAACGTGACTGAGGACATTCAGGTTTTCGGCTGCCGATATTTCATCACCGGCGTACAATGTGTTAAAAAGTGTTCTTCTTTAAATCAACTTGTTTAGTAGTTCTAAGTATTTGTATCATGACAATTATATTGTGCCAATACTTTTCTCCAGTACTGTAGGTATACTGAACGTTTACTGATGACTCAACGACAGTAATAATGATCGTCGAAGTAATTCGAACTCGATCCGATCGTCGCTATACATAATTTGTTCATCTTTCTCTTTTTATCGTTGCAACGAATAGCTGCGTCAATCTACTGCTTTATATACTTACGTATGCAATTTGAAATCGATTGCTCTACTCTTAAGAGACTGACTTTCATTTTCTTTTCCTGCTCCCTTCATACCACCTCCCACTTTCCTCATTCCTCCTTGTGTCGTTCATTGAGTCACGCATTATTCACTTTTCATACTTACCAAGACCGTTTCCTTGCAGCGATTTCGATCATATAGATTTATATAATTATTTGAAGTATGCATTCTTTCTTTCTGTGAGTGTTGGAAGGATAATACGAAATTAACTCTGCTGTTCTCCTCGCTTGCACTACACCTTCGTATCAACATAGTTGGTATGAACAAATGTGATGTTTTAACTAATTAATTGCGTTCGATGTGTATATACGTTTAGAATTGAAACAAATATATAATAAAAAAAAAATGAGTATGACAAGGCTCGAACTCACGGCTAAAAAGTATCCACCAATTCCACAATCCCTGATCTACAGATTATTATTATTTATATTTATCACATTCGTGAATGCATAAAATAACAAACATAATTTTAGTGAACTAAAAGCTGCATGTATAAAATAAATAGTGTGAATTATATATATATATATATATATATATATATATATATATATATATATATATATATATTTTAACAAAATTTGATTTAAAAAAAAAATTATGTAGCACAGGATATCTCACTTATAAATTTTAATTTTAAATAATTTTAAATTGGTAAAGAAAGCTTCGTTTTGTTACATGTTATATTACTTTAATCAAAAGGATCTAACAGGCTCAGATGCAATAAAAAATACACCAAAATTATTTTTAAAATGTTTTTATATCGATGCTCTTCATTGTCATATAGCTTGGAATTAAAAAAAAAAATACATATAACAAAAAAATGAGTATGATAAGGCTCGAAAAACTCACGTCCAAAGAGTATCCACCGATTTTACAGTCAAAACCACACTATTGAAAATAAATTTAATGTTTCAGAATATAATGAACACATTGCTTTTATTAGTTCAGTTTATTCAACTTCTTCAATTTGTATACTGTTCTTTCGAATGTAAAAATGTTTAAGGTTGCACAATGTACACACTGCATACAGGAAATGTAAAAATTTGAAGTAGAAGTTGCTTCTCCACGCGAAATACCTTAAAAATATTGGTTTTTAATTTTT
The DNA here is from genome assembly GCA_951804975.1 of Anthophora plumipes. Classification (NCBI taxonomy): domain Eukaryota; kingdom Metazoa; phylum Arthropoda; class Insecta; order Hymenoptera; family Apidae; genus Anthophora; species Anthophora plumipes. The sequence continues at coordinate 10,668,937 of OX638123.1, read as the reverse complement.
CAACAATGGCCTACTCTTCCAAAAAATATGAAAAAAAAATTGAGGATGATAGTTATGCTAGTATACTGTTACTAAAAAAAACATAAAAGTAACGATATTTTTTTTCAGAAGATATCCACATTGTTTTTACGTTTTTTATTTTTTATAGCTAGAATTTGCAACAAAAAAATTGTAGAAAATTCTCTAAGATATGCCTTCATATATGTAACATGTCAGATTTTTTTTCAGAAGTTTTGCGTGTTACTAAATAGGGAAAATAGTTCAAAAACTGATAGTCCGAATTTACAGTCGAGCTAGAGATTTAAAACTTGGAGTCACATATTTTCCTTTGGTAAGCTATCCATCGTACCAACAAATTGGTTGGAGGGCACTTTTGACCCTCTTAAGTTACTAAACTCTTTCAGTAAGAAGTAATAAAATGTAATTTGGTGGTATGTTTCCTTTATGTTACTAATGAAACTATTACGTATTTTATAAAAGAAAGTTTGATTATTCTCTTTGGTATATTGGTTATTCCCCGTACAATGTATTGCTTTTTACAAACTGAGTTGATTATTTTTTCCAATGCACCTTGCTTTGAGAAATATTATACTGAAATCAGCTGAATTTCTTAAAATTATATCTTTCTTTAGATTTTTTTGTTCATGAACTTTATTATTTTTCGACAACTTTTAAGTTTTTGATGATATTCACCTTTTCAATAAGGAATTGTTCATTTCTTAGCAAATAAAAATGTTATCTTTCCTCGTTCTGCTTTATTTTTTCTCGTAAAATTTGTAATAGGAGCATTTGCCCTGTGTCCGACGTGTATACTCATTATTGGTTGATTTTAATTACGATTTTCGAAATTAAATTCCGCAGTTAACTGATTAAGAATATTATAGAATATTATATGATTAAAATTGACATTTAAGAATATTATAGGATATATACGTTTGCAATTATTTGTTGCATGTAAGAAAAGTAATATTTTTTCATGGAATATATAACTTACTATTGTGTAAAAATATCACATGACTCTGACAATTGAACAGTAAACAGTGCACCTGTGACAATTGAAAGAACTATCGCTCTTATTGGAAGAATCTATATAATATTTTACAATTTTACATTTATGAAAGTTAAATATCCTTTCTACAATCGTAACAACTAATTAATGATATCGTCAAGTCATTCGATACATAATACGAATATTGCTGGTACTTTGGAAAAATAGAAAGCAGAAATAATTTGAACATTCTTGTAATACTCGAAACGAATAATTCAAACCGCAACCGCAGATTATAAACGGTAACGTGGAAAAACTTTGGCTACAGATATCTTGATTATCACAGTTAATATTAAAAACTTGCACAAGAGATTTCAAATAAGCGAACAAAAGAATCACATGTACGTGTACACGACGACAGTCCCTGAAAATGTTAAAAGGGGTCAAACAGATCGGTCGATAAATTGTAAAAATCAATCTCGATCGCGAGTAGATTCAAATTTATACATGCAATTAGCTTAGAATTCCGTTACGTAGCAGAAAGCTTCGTGAAAACGCATGGCTAACGAGAAATACAGGGTGTTTCATAACCGTCGGTACTTCAGGTGGTAAATTTACACATTAAAACAAGTAAAAAATGTCGTGTATGGACATACAGTGGGTCAAATAAGTCTCCATGCAGTGCCATTTAAAAATTTTGAAGCTATATATTTTTGAGATAAGTGTAGCAATGATAATTGCTTACCTTATTCGTATTCCTCTATATTAATTAATGAATTGATACAAAAACCTATTGTGATTTTGTTGATATAAATGTACATTTAAGATGAACAGAGTAAAATCAAGGTCAAAAAAGTATATGATTATATGTATAAGTAACAATGTATAAAATCAATGGAAATACGCGTCAAACTGTTGCAGTCGACTTGGCACTCTTAACCAGGAGTGATTGTTACACAATCAACTTTATGCATCTCACAATCGCCCTTTGTATCCAATCGAATATTTGTGGGGTGTACTGGATAGAAGTATTAGAAAACATATTTTTAAAAACAAGGAACACTTGAAACATACACTGTTAGAAGAATGGAGTAAAATTGAACCTGCAACCTCAGCGAAATTAGCTACTTCCGTGTAAAAGCTGAAGTAAAGCCAAAGGAGAACCCATTAACTGTAATTGAACTTTAAAATTTTGACTGTTTAAGTTATATATATATAGTTAACTCCTTAGCTTAGGATATCGTGTGAGAGACGAGGTACGTCGATCGGGCCAAAAGTAAATAATATGTGTGGTATGTCCTTCGAGCTACATGAATCATTATTAAAAAATATACCGTCAATAGAGCATAATCGAAAAGGACGATTATCGAACGGAGATGTACCAGAGAGACTGCACGTGAAACATTGGGGTCATTTTCTAAAGTATATAGACTCAACGCCATCCAAATTAAAGCCAGCAAGAGCCTGTAAAGTTTGCACAAAACATAGAAAACATAGAGAAATAACTTGACAACAAAGTTCGTTTATTTTTGTTGTATCAACTTGCGAATATATTCGAGAACTATTATATTTAAAGTTATGATGCAATGAAGTAATTCAAACAAGATATACGAAGATTTATTTGATCCGCTGTATGTCTAATATACCTAAATTTTCGAGTTACAAAGAATTAAAGAAAACATCGTCCATATTACATTTTTCACTCGTTTTAGTGTGTAGATTTACCTCCTAAAGTATCATCATACATTTATAAATCACCCGTGTATACACACGGCGAATTTAATAATATATGGATAGCTGCATGACGTTGCGGAACAACGCGGAACTACATTCGAGTAACGACGTTGCCCTGCGCTGCGGTTTTCGAGAGGAATCGCGCACAAAAGCAAAAAGTTTCAGCGGTTGGCTACTTTGAGAGTGCCGGAGTGAAAGGTACCTCCTATTTTTTTCCCTCTCTTGCCGATCGGTTTAATCTCTCGCCCGCACTGTTGTGCACCTAACGCTAATCCTCTCTGAAATTTTGGAAGAACCGGTATTATTCATTTTATCGTAATCGTGCAAACATCACATTCGATTCAGTGCAAAAATGAAGTTCTATTGGTATGTCGAGGAAAGTGGTATAAGTTCGCTTTTTCTTGTTTGGAGAAATTCGACTAGCAGTAATTTCAAAATAAACAACTCCTATACTGGTTCTACTCAATGGTGGATTCAGGAATTTCTCTTGAGAGGAGGGGGGATGTGTAAAAGTACTTAAGGGGGGTAACCACGGTGACAGCTGAATGTAAAGGCTATTTTTAGGAATTTCTTTTTTTTTTTTTTTAAGAATCTTCAGTACCTAGAGAAGGTGTATTTTTTGAAATATTTTCTCTAGAACTTTCATATAAAAATATTAATTATTGTAGTAATTGTAGTAACCAGCGTGAGAGAACAATAAAATATAACTTGTTACCAAATAGCGTGTCTTTAAAGAAAAAATGTGGGGAATTAGTGAAAAATCAGTATCCTTTTTCTAAAATTTTGTGCAAGCGAAGAGAATATTATTAGGAGCTATCACCCTAAATTCGAAGCAAATTGCATGAAAATTGACTGAATTATTGGTGCGTCCAGATTAAACAATTTGGTTTCAAGAAAAATGCACTTAAATCTTTGCAATAAGTTATCTATGATATAGGGTCAAAATTTCTGAGTTCACTTATTTCTGAATATTATTAATCTGATCTCGAAAAATCTTACACTTTTATGTGGCAAAAATATTACTTTATTTTAATATTCAAATAAGTTTACGAAAGACGATGAATATTTAATTCTAAATGTAGTGTTAGAAAAAAAAACTAACACGTTTACATTATTATTGAGTACATTATTTGTTTGTTTTTTTGTTATTTAAATTTCGATAATTAATATTTTAGAAAGAAATTAATAAGATTTAACAATGACGTAAAATTTTCAAATAATTATGAATTACATGACAGCATTTCAATGTGCGAAATGGTGATTGAAATTACAAGCGTCAGAAAGTAACCTGTGCCAGCAGCAACAGGTCATTAACCCACATTCGTTTCTAATACAGAGCGATAAGTGAAAGCCTATAATTTTCTCGCATTTTCCGCTAAGTTGTGAGTTCTCTAACGAGAACAGAAGATTGGTATTACTATTAATGTTACAAGTATTTATTAGTAAAAATTGAGAAATCTTTTATTGTTCGACATTAATTTAGTTCTCTAATTGTCTGTAACTATTGGCGCAAAAACGTATGGTGCTTATCGGTAAATGAAATTTATTTATTTACACATTAAGAAAATATTATAACAAATATTTGTCAGACTGTTTAACACATGCAACGTATATATTGACCAAATTGTGTTAAGAATCTTTGAATTTCATGTCGAAAATATTTATCAAAATAAGGAATTTTAATAAGGAATTTTTTATCATACAAATACGAATACATAAGTAATTACAAATGTGTGCTTTTATATATTTACGTCAACGTTACTTCAATGTATAGGCAGTATAAATATTATTTAATATTACTAATTGCTAATTTAATAGACGCTTTTAATAAAAAGTATATTTTTTACATGTACATATTTTATTTCAATATGTAAACAAACATAAAAACCATAGAAAAGTTTTGAATCGTGATAATGATCTTAAATTGCGATTTTAAGTTAATAATTTAATCACAAAAGAACGAGTAAAAAGTAATATTTAAAATACTCATCTACATTTAGCTTCTTTTAAATATAACAAACTTGAAAATTACTTTACTTGAGGTATTTAAGATTTTAATAAACGTTGAAGAAATTAAAACGTGAATGTAATAGAAATCATAGGAACAATTAAATTATAAATTTATTAAATTACAATATGAATTTGTTATTTATCGTCGCTTATTCCTCGTAATACTATTCATAGTTACTTCATCGTAAAACAACGCTTTTTCGCAGTATGTAGTTTCGAAATTATCTTCATTCATTTTTCTGTCAAACCACCGTTCAAGTTCAAGTTTCCATTCATATGTGCGTTCATGATTAAGTGATACGTTATTTACATCGTAATTACATAATATCTGCTAGCACTATCTCTAACTATATGCATAATTCAAAATCAATTCTTTTTCTCCTTTGCTCATCAACTCGTACCAAGTGCTGTAGAGTTACATTGCATTTATGACTTCGGGGCACAGGACGACCTAATTTACCTGCAGCACAGCTTAAGAATTCGTGCTGCATCCTTTCAGATCTATTCTTTACCATCAGTTACAAACTCGAAATAATGTCAGATCTACATAGCGATTAGTACAAATTACAGAATGCAGTAGAAAGTCACGAAAATCCGAATCAAAGGATCACAAACTGTTGGAATAAACTGAAAGATATATTCAGAATATTTAGCAAGTAAAATTCAGCTTCAACAAGAATTATTAGGTGCAGAAATAATGTCTTACCGACTTTTGAGTATATCAAAGTTTTATTTAAAAAGAATGGAAGCAGATCGATCAAGAAAATAATTTCCGTTATTGTTGATGAACTTTTGCTATTTTTTTAACAGTTTGCGGATACCAACCCGAATATTTTCATATGAATAACTGCATTAGCTGTGTGGATTTAAGCGAAAAGAATTTATTTTTACACCTAGTAATTTCAAAAATCTTCAGTCTGTGAAATTTCTGTTCGGAAAATGCTATTTAAATTTCTGATAATAAATTGCTTTGATGAATATTATTACCTAATTTCGGTTTAAGATGAAGTAATTAATTAGACTTCAATTTACAGATTACGTTGACTTTCATTGGAAAGAATTTATTTCTGCACTTAATAAATCACTTAATTTTCAATTTCCGTTTATTTTTATTTTTTTATAATTTTATTTTACTCGCAAAAGAGGATATTAGATTGACGTTAATGGGTATTACGACGCAAGGTGGGTGCAATCCAGCAGCTGGTTTCGTTTAGAGACATTTGCCAGGGAAATACGAAGCATTGGTCGATTCGTGGTTGAACAGTTGCGTTACTTCGGAACACAGAATTCTCCTTGGACGCAAAATCGGCCAGAGTAGCAGAGTCCCTTTCACCGAGCCTTCGCGGAGAAACCGGCAACTATTCGTTTCTCGCTGCACTTTTCTTTGCATCGCTTGCAACCTTGTTACGTTTGCAAAGGTCCTGTATCATATCAATGGAATTTGAAGTTTATTTAAACCTTTTACACAGATTTGCCTTCTGCAAAAGCTTACAGTTAAACTTGGAAGTTACAATTCAATGTTTATTCTTCATTTGAAAAGTTGAAATTGTTAAAGGTGTTTCTTGTGATAGATTCACTTTAAATTTGGAAGTTTCTTCTACGCAAGGTTTTTAACCTACAGGTTTTGTACTCCAAACTAATCCTTTTGCAGATCATATTCACCTTTTTGTAAATCAAATGTACAATGTTTTTACACCCGTTCATGAGGTACTGGACACCTAATAAAATGACACTCAGGAAATGTAAATCAGAAAAATATCGAATAAAATAATTATATATATATATATATTGATTTTCGGTGCAAAATGGTGTTATTATCTTAAGGCATAACTTGACGGTGGCTAATATAAGTAAGATTGAATTTTACTGAATTTATTTTATCCCTCATTACCTAACAATCAATTTTTTTTGTCTTATGACACTTTGTGTTAAAAGGCTCGTATTTTCTAATATTTTTCTAATTTGTTTCTTTCCCTTTACATTGCTTTCATCATAATCCGAAACTAATACCAAGTAACGTCATGATCCTAGTATAATTAGCGTTAAAAGCAGTCAATTCCGAAACTTTCTAACCTTAATGCTAATATTCCTAAAAAAAACCTCTTCCAATTTATCACTTTCTCATATTCCGTATTTTACACAAAAAACTAGGCGTAACAACCACTGGTATCAATTGCAAGCATAAGCGAAACAAAACGCTGAACTCGATCTAGTAGATGGCCTGCTTGTTTTCAGGATGAGGGAGTACGTGGAAGAGAACGAGAAGACTGACCCGCTAATACACGCGCCTGACAAGAAGAACAATCCCTGGGCCGAGAGAGGCAAATGCATAATCATGTAATCAGGACATAGAACCGCAGGGGAGTTGGAGAAGGAGAAGAAGAAGCGGGGAAGCATCTGAGCGAACATCATTTCAAGCGACCAGAGGGCGTGGGGGCGGATTATTTAACCGTGTTCTACATGAATCAACAAAAACCAAACGAAAGAAACGAGAAACCGACAAAGGAGAAAGAAAGGTAAACACGTATTTACGAACGTAGAAAAAGAAGAAGAAGAAAAAGAAGAAGAACGAAGAAAAGAAGGAAGAGAAATTCGGGAAATGTGGCGAGGATCGAATGAAGTGATAGAATGGAAAGGAGTGAGAAGAGCAGCTAGAGAAGCAGCGAGGTTTGGCGCGGAGCGAAATCAAAGTAGCCGGAGCAAATTATTCAACAATCTAATTCTTCGCGGTTACCTGTTCGCAGTAACTTTCCCGTTTGACATGAAAAGGAACGAAACGACGCGTTTTAGCTCGGCTTTCTTCGTCCCTCTAATCCCCGCGGCTCTAGGGTCGAGTCATGAGCAATCATGAGACGCGGTCTTCGTTCTGGCCGCGCCTCGATCGATTCGCGCGACGACACAGAGACGCGAAAACCATCGCGTACCGATATTAATTGGTTAAACTTTCACCTCGTGTGTCTTTCGCCCTTCGTTTGTCTCTCTCTCTCTCTCTCTCTCTCTCTCTCTCTCATATTTCTTCCCCTTTCTTCCCTTGCTTGAAACGTCGCTCTCTTTCTCACAGCACGAGCAAACGAGCGAACGGGAAGATCTTTCTACCGGAAGATTTTCAGAAAAGCAAGGACGGTGAAAATTTAATCGATTTGATCGACGCAGAAGACGAAACGAACGGAATTTCGAACGGGCTCCGCTCCGGACACGCGCTTCCGCATCGTCGTTGTTCCGTGTTCCGAATTCTGGATGAGTTCTTGATCAATTCTGATTCGGTTTGATTCGGTGGAACCTGTTGTACGTCGTTAACTAATAAACACCGTGTGCAATTCGAATCTAGTACCATGGAAAACTCTTTTTGAATCGTTCATTATTATCGTGTAAGGATTATTTATCTTAAGTACACAATATGATGTAATCTAACGTCATTATATAACGTCATTATATGTACACACGTTATACCATATGTCGTACGATTAATACGCTATGCATATTTCTGCGAATTTCTTACGAAAATATAATATATTCACATCGTTTAATGGAGATTATTGTACATTGGTCCGTCCTATTCCTTTCAGACTGGGATTGCTTTCTAATCTTCGTTTTCTACCTTACAGTACGAATATCTTTTCTGAGGAAAAATTATTTTTCATATACTTTTACCGAGGAAAGTTCTTTTTTTCTTTATCATTTAATCAATTAATTCATCGTTTTAATCTTCTTTATCGGTTGCTCGATCAACGTTGCATTCTTCTTCAAAATCCTGTTATTATATTGCAGACTTTTACGCATTTCTAGGAAATTCAAAGGTGAAAAATTACATAGAATGCACAGATTGTAAAAAAGTACACGAATCCCTCCATTTACGTGGATTGAAAGAAAATCGCGGATGAAAATCGCGTGAATGAAGTCTGCTGGTACGAAAAAGAAACTTTGGTAAGAGAAACCTATATAAGTTATAAAAATAGGTTAACAAAAAGAAAATAATACTATGTTTTATTATATTTAAAAAAAATGTATAATATAAAAACATAACATTATATTTTATAGTATATTTTTAATATTATATTAAGAATATTATATTTTAAAAAATAGTACGATATTTTAGAAAAATAAGAAGAAAAGGTAACATTACCGCCTGCATGGTCAATTTTATACGGGTAGAAAGTGCAAAAAAGTTGTGTACTTGATATATTTCAGATAGCAGCTGATATTTACATATTTTCCATTTGTAAATGAAAACTTGTCCTAACTGGACGATTTACTAATTGAAACATCAGAAATCACCGTTCAAATTATCATTGGGTCTCTCAGACTGCAATATAGGCCCTTAGTGTCGCAGCATCAATAGGTGCCGATTCTTGAGAGTTTCATTTACGATCTTCCTATATCGTGGCCTCGATTATACAGATAATTTTAATATATGTAATAGCAATTAAACGGCTTTTTCGTAACGCTACTCACATTTGTCGACTTTTCGTACAACACTGTCCTCATTCCTCACTCGCCATACTTTATAGCTAGCCCCTCGATGGGCCTCTCATCGCCGAGGTTCTTTCGATTGGGACTGGCTTTCGTCTCTTGTCACTCGCTTTCTCTTTTGTTGCACTTAGAACTTCGTTTTTTACGAAACTACGATACTACAGTAATTTAAGGTTTTCTTATCGTACGATATACAGTACCTATATAGGGATTGAAGACAATAAAACATAAAGCTGCAGCTAGTTCCAAATCGTATGGGGATCAAGTAGTTCAGAAGAATGTACTGATCAGGTGCAGAAAAGGATGGAAAGTCGATTACGATATATAAAGAAAATGAAAAAAGGACTTGGTGGTAAGAATAAACTAACCGATGAATTGATAAATCAATTGACGATGTATTACAGCCTTGCAATTAGTAGAAATTCCCATTATAAAGACACGAATCAGTTTACATGGTCTACAATCTACAGAAATGCTGAAGAAAATACGGTAAAGAAGAGTAGAAGGGCTCGAAAATTAGTGAAAAAACAGAGGAGACTGTCAACGGATTTTCTGAAACAGGAGGATTGCTCTATCAACCCAGAATAGCAGATTGAAGTGAAAATAATATTCCAAATTTTCGTTTTTTTAATACCCATGCAATATTGAAAATATTATTTTATTCTGAATATTGTAAATACCTACCATTTGATTTGATTTTATTTTACGGTGTGATTTTATAGTTAAAATGCTCTAATCAATGAGAAGAATGAAAGTAGTTTTTGCTTGTTTTCTATGAAAATATTGTACCTAATATCAGTGTTTCATTTTTAGGTACCTATTCCATATTAGCTACAACTTTTTTTTTTTTAAATATCAGTTTAATATTGAAAACTGTCCACGTTAGAAATACAGGACTACACATAAATTGAATACCCATAAAAATTCTTTATTTCTTCAACTAATTTTGTAAGAATGATATTCGAAAAGTAACATGGTATTCCATAATTGGCTAATTCTCTCTGTTATCATTCGAGGAAAATATGCTCACAATACATACATATATGTTACATTCTCGAGGCTAAGTAGAAAATAAAAAGTTAAAAAAAAAAAAGAAAAAAAAAGCATTCAATAAGCTCCGTCATCTAAACATACCGTTCTACACAAAATTCAAATTCAAACAAAGATACATAGCTAGTAACACATTCAGAACCGCACTGTCTGTGCGTATTTTAAATTCCGTAATTAGAAATGCAAACGACTCAGAAACTACACGAGAATTCAAACGTCACATCCACACGAAGGAAGAATGAAAACCGTTGTCATCTCGCGGAGGTCGCGAAGAGGGAAAAGTTCGTGCACTTTTCCTCGCAGAATCGAATTTCCTGTTGCCAGTCGGTGATGTAGGTTTGGTGTTCTAATAACAGTTCCCAAACATAGCCGGTTCTATTGATTTTTCGTAGAGGCGCAAGCGCTATTCTGCTCTCATCTGGCAAAAACGAGGCGCGGCTATAACCATGGATCGCAGTGTAATCGCCAACATGGACGAGGACCCACTAAAGAGACAGATCGAGAACATGAAGTACCAAGCTAGTATGGAACGGTGGTTCTTGTCGAGAAGTATTGCCGCGTAAGTCCATTAACCCCTTCTTTTTTCACCCTAATGCTCATCGGTGGACCTTGTAATTTTCATTATTTCCGTTTGCATTCCCGTTTTTATTTTATTTAACAAGCCAGCTTATCACACAGCGAGGTTGGTCCACGGAAAGCTCCATGTTTCTCGTCCATCAACCCCATCTATCTCATCCTATATTCAGCAGCTACACCTGAAATTTCCTTTACTCTCGTTTAATTCCTTTTTTAACCAGTTTCCCGTATGTTACTTTCCTCGATTCCTCCTGTGTATTAATTTATCGTCGTCGATCACTTTTGTCATTTTTTCGTATTTCTTCCTATTTCTCGCTTTAGTTTGGTCGATAGATTACCTGTGCTTTTTCATTTATCTTATTCAATGGACTGCTCCACCTTTTAATTTCTTCACTTTTGTGTATGTACTTGTTTTATTTACTTGTTCGGTGATTATATTCGGAGTTATTATTTACCTGTTCAGTAATTTTGTATTCAAAATGTGTTGTATAAATTGCTTCGATATTTTTTAATAGATTTACGTAGGTGAGATTGGAATGAATTCCGAGTCTAGAAGAGAGTGCTGTTAGTTTTATAAATTCAGAGTTTACCAAGCTTTGATTGCTTTAAGAGATATTTATGGAGATTTTTTTGTATTATGTGGTGTCTGGAGTAATGGTTGAGAAAAACTTTAATTTGTTTAAACCGATCAATGTTAGAAATAAATATACAACCATCTTACATATTACAACTGAGCAAGATGTTTTTTTTTTACAATACATTAAAGTATTGTTCATTTTGTAATAATTAAAAGTATATTTTGATTCATATTGAATCCAAACTTATGTTATTATTTAGGGAAATAGTTTCGATGAGTGATAAACAGTGCTTCAATTTAGTGATAAGTGGTTCCATTTTATTCCCAGGATTCATTTTAAATTTGTCCTGTTAATGAAGATAATTCACAATTAATCGTGCATCGAATACAGAAAACGTGTCCAAAGTTTTGCAACAAGTTATCTGTGATATAGGGTCAAAATTCTATAATTTTTGTTAGGTATTATTTATTAAGTGAACAATTTAAAAGAGAAGTAACATTACAAGGAATAAATGATTAATATCAGTGGTAAAGAAACGGAAAAACAACGACGCGAAACAAGGAGAGCGAGTATGATCGAAATCGTTACAAAAATGAAATGATTCTTCTCAGAAGACTACCGATCATAGGCAGAATTCTTAAATTTTCTTTTTAACTGGTAAACCACCTAAACATCTTGATAACTCTTTCTTGCTCAGTTCTCCATAGGGGGTCTAATGACAGCAATTACGTTTTCTGATGATGCATTTCTATGATTATAATTATTTAAATTATGTCAGCCTTAATCACTATACGCTACGTCATTAAAACTTCTGTAACTTCTTCATTTTAGCGAATTTTACTTTAATGTTTTAAGGACTCACTCTAGTAATCACAAACATTAAAAAAAAATATGAAAACGAAATTTCAATTTTTGCAATCGATTTTTTCACTAGTAGTTTCCATAACGGATTATCACTTTTCTCGCGATATGATAACACGATTAAAGGAAAAGCTATATTAATGGTCAGAGTTTTGCATACCTTGAGTCTAAATCATCGCAATTTTACACATATTTTACACATTCTTCTTCCATCATATGAAATTTGTAAAATTTCTCTCGGCGAGAAATTCACAATAATACGAACAATACATAAATTCGTTGTCTCAAAAAATAACCTTTCTTCGCGATCGTGTTATAAACCGTAGCAAACAAAGGATCGACCGGTTTTCTGTTCCTTCGGACGAAACAGGAGCCACAGGAATATTTTTACTGGCCAAAAACTCGTTTATAGAAATTGCCGTGTGACAAGGCGCATTGTCGTGATGCAATACCGAGTTGTTCTTGATGTTTGGCCTCACACCCAATTCATTGGTCAAAATTTGTGAACGGTGGTGTGAGTCAAATTCAACTCTTCCTCGATCATTCTGACTGTCAGCCAACGATCTGAATGCAAAAGATCTCGGATTCTGTCGACATTTTTATCGGTTCTTGAAGATGAAAGCCTTCCGCTGCGTGGTTCATCTTCAATTGATTCTTTTACTTCTGAAAATGCCTTAAATCACCGTAAAACCTGGGCCCTCGACAAAACATTGTCTCCGTAGGCCTGCTGAAGTTTTGCAAAAGTGTCTGTTACACTATACCCAAGTCTGAAACAAAACCTGATAGTTGCTCGAAATTCATGTCATTCATTTAGAACGTACTAGAAAAAACTATTTCACGAAAAAAATCGCTACAGATAAACAAATGACTCTAGGGAGTTCAAACTCGTACAGAAAATGTATAATTTGTTTACCTACCACCCCTCCAAGTCCCGCGTTCCAAATGTTGCCAGATCGAATGATACATTGCCTTGATCTCATTACTTAATTTACACACCTCGTATTTTCTAGAAAAAAGTGGTATGAAATAAAACTATATTAAAACAATGACATCTTATTTTCCAAATCTAAATTTTTTCTGAGCATTTTGCATTATTACTTAATTTATTGTAAAGTTTTATCCATGTATCGGAAATATAAAATTTTTACGAACTATATGTATCTTTTTCTAACAGTATATTGTACACTAGATAAAAATATAGTACAATATTGTACATATATCTATTTTGTGATTAACACGGTGCATTTTTTACACAATTCCAGTTTTACACGGTTTTTAAAAAATGAAAATTTATACTGCGTCATTTTTTAGTACTGTCCGTTTGTTAACATTGGCATTAAATTTAGAAAAAGGGAATTATTCCTGTTTTTGTATATAATATTCAAAAAACTGAATTGTGGAGAAACAGTGAAAGAACAATTAAGTAAATCATCCTTAAAAAGAACATCTTTATTGTTATCAAAGAACGAAAAAAAAACTGATTTAATTAATTAACTAATTTAATATATAACTTATTTTATTTCTATTTTACGTAGAAATAAATTAATTTAATTAAATGACTAACTAAATTATGCGCAGTTCGTTTTTCTCGATTGTCATGGTTTTTTATACAAAAGGTCATGTTGATTTACGCGATAATTAGACGATCTTCCGTGTAAATCGAGTGATAGGTGTATGTTATACAGAGTGTTTCTGAAAATGTGGACAGAACTTGGGGGATAGATTCAATACGCTAAAATAAGAAAAAAAGTTCATACGAAGATATGCTCGATATGACTTTGTTTCCGAATTATAATATACATCGTCACATTAACTTTTCATCTGCGTTCATTTCTCAAACAAAAATTGAATCTCTTGTAGGATAGATAAGGTCTATGATGGGGCGCCTGAGGGATTCGGAGAGGGTACTTTTAACTAGATGCACAGTCTCTATTTATTCACTATAGCGTTCGTTCTACATTACAACACACTGTTCTCTATATCTTTTTTTCATTGCCTATCCGTTTTCGGATGATGCACGCGTATCGCTAGTTTTGCACATTTTTACTAGTCTCGCGTGAGAACGGTGAGCGCTTATCAGGACGCTTATCAGCGCTTATCCCTCTCCCCTTAGAGAGAGAGAGTGCTTGGCATCTCGATTTTGTATTTATTTATTAGCTCATAATACGGTCGCTAGGTTATAATAATTATAGTTCGATGATACAATATTGATACAATAATGATACAATAGACCCGCTTTTTTTTTGTTTTGCTTGTATAATAATTGGCGGATTGGTCTGTGGTGTATTAGTATTTGTTTCTATCATTTCGATTTGTGGGCTATTCGTTTCTTGATTTCCTTCCCTACATTTTAATAGTGAGATATATTTATAACAAATTATTATTATCATGATAATAACAATTATTCCGCTTATTGAAATCGAGAAAATTAAACTGTAATGTTATTCTACAGGTATTACATTTTTATTTGCGCTTACATCGGTTTTTAATTCTAACAAATTTTTACTTACAGCTTACAATTCTTCAAGATGTCTGATAATTTTTCGCAGTTTATGTTGTTTGTTCCATTTTCAAAGAGTTACATTTAAACTTTCTAATGATGTTGGTAAAGTTAAGTTATAAGCTGGCAAATAATTTAGGATTACTTCGGATTTGTATTCATTGCTTGTTTCGATAGTAAATTCGCTTGTTCAGATTGTACATTTTTCTTTGATTAATACGGTACCAGAATCTTGTATTTGTGTACTTTGTGTTGTGTGTTGGTTACAAAGGATTATTAGTTGTATTGGCTTGGGTGCGACGTATATCCAAGCTGCTGGTCGATGCAGTTCGATTAAGATAGTTTTTTCGAGGGTTGTAAGTCTAGTATTACAATTGTTGGGGTGTTGGATTAATTTCGTGAAATGCAGTACTTCGCATGGATCGTGGGCTACGGTGTTGAATATTGGACGATACAGTTTGCATAGATACCGTTTGTCTAATAGTTTGCATTCATCTATATCTTTATCGTTAACATATATATATTCCTGATGCGTTATATCTACTGCTATGTGTGTTTCGGAGGTATCTAAAAAAGCGTGAAGTGATCCGTTGATTTTAGTAGGTACAAGATATACTTTGTTTAATGTGTAGTATCTTGAGTTAAGTAGAGGAATTTGTATAATCGTTGTAATAGAATATGGTGAAGAGTATGCGGTTAAATCAATTATTTCGTATAATAAGTGCACGTTTTCGATTGTGAGTGGTACTGGAAATTTTAATTCTTTTGGTAGTTGTGGTGCTGCTACTTCAAGACAATCTATAATGTGTTGAAGAAATTATTGTTTTGTCGAGGATTCCCTCTCTTATGTTTTGTGTGAATTGTAGGAGATTTTGTACATCGTCAGCCAAGTCGTTTATAATATTTTCGATAATTATTCAGTTTTCGTCTATTTCACCTTGAAGGTATTGATCATGCATTTGCATTTGGAAAAGTTGTCTGAGTGTATTTGTAGCGTTCAGCAGTACGTGTTCATTATAATTTATATTTGATATAGATTCATTAAAAAGTTTAACATTAGCGTTTATGATTTGAATTTGATCTATTAAGGAAGTTCGTAAAGAAACGCTTTTTTGTCTTAGAATTTGTATGTGTGCGTTTATTGTTTGTCTATCGGTTGCGTCTATCATATCGAATAATAATTTGCTTAAGTATCCAATTCCATTTATTAAACCGCGGCGTGATCGTGTTGCGGTTCCTATTATTTGATGTACGAATTTTAGGTTTGAAGATATTTTTTCTAATTCTTTACGTGTAATTGTGTAGAATGGTATACAGAAAGTGTTAAATGTGCGATGTATAATGATATCGCAGTGTTTGGTGTTGTCGGTAAGTATTTTTTCAATTTTCTTATAACAAATATTTAATGGCGTATTGTCGATATGAATTATTAGTTTCCAGATATCGGTATAGGTCTGTAGGTCGCCAAGTTTTTCAAACAGAAATCCCTACAATTTGCAAAATCAGTCTCAATGTGAAAGTAGGTCACCGATTTGTAACACACCCTTGACGCGTAGTCAAAGATGATTTCCCAGTGCAGGCTGATGGAATATTGGGATATGATTTTATTACCAACTTCAGAGCAATTATTAGACCGGGAGAATATGTAGAGATTCTAGGCAAGCAATGGCCATTGATACAAGACGATGAATTTAAATTAGGGACGCGAACAGAAACCGTGATACGCGCAATAACGGATAGGAACGGACAGGGCGTAGTGGAAAAACGAATGCTATTGCCAGGTGTGTATATGGGAAGCTGCTTGACTGCAGCTAACAATGGTACGTGTCCCGTACCAGTTGCAAACATGACGGAACAGATGATTCTGCTACGATCATCGACTGTGAAGCTAGAGACAGACGCGATAACGCGCGACATTGACCTACGCGACGATGACCAGGAAGGTACACGAACGATCAACATCCGAGTACTAATAGGCAAGGACAGAATGAAGGCCTTACGAGACGCAATAAAGACACAACATTTGAATGACGAAGAAAAAGACTCATTGATAGAAATTTGCGAAAAATATAATGATGTATTCTACTTAGACGGTGACACCCTAGGTTATACAGATACAGTTAAACATCGTATACGATTGCTACCAGACGCGAAATCTGTAAACGTAAAACCTTATAGATTACCATACGTACATAAACAAGAAGTAGACCGACAACTGGGAGAAATGTTAGAACAGGGGATAGTGGGACCCAGCCCGAGTGAATGGAATGCACCACTGTTAATAGTACTCAAAAAGACCGACGAAACAGGAAAGCCGAAATACAGGGTAGTAGTAGACTTCAGAAAATTGAATGGCATAAGGTTTGCGTGGATTAAAATGTTTTGTTTACACAGATGATATAGTTGTCCACGGACGATCACTTAAGGAACATCAGGAAACACTTGGGCAAATTTTCGAAACACTAAAAAACTGCGGATTCAAATTATAGCTCAATAAAAAGATATTCAATCTTTTCTAGGATTAGCAAGCTACTACCGAAAATTCATAGAAAACTTTTCGCAAATCGCAAAGCCCCTGACATAATTATTAAAGAAAGATTTAGAATTCACATGAACAGATCTAGAACAGGAAGCCTTTGATATACTAAAGGAAAAGTTGAAATATATATATTTTCCACTATATATATATTGTATATATAATATGTATATTGTCCACTTTATTCCTTTATACTATCATACACCATTTTCTTTACTCTTTGTTCTATTGGTCTGGACATCCTTCATGACACTTAGAATTACCACTTCTTCTCCTAAAATGGACAAAACAAAACGCACGTTAATGCACTTTACACACCTCACAACAAAATAAAAACTAAAACTACTAATAACTTTCTATAATCTCCTCTCCAAAAAGAGGATACAAATAAAATAAATCATATCAAAAAGGGAAATGCCCCTGCTCCCACAACTCGTCAACAGCAGCACGATCCCGAACCCGCTCTCGACGTACCCTAATAATATCATTGAGCCGTACAAGACCCAATGTAGCAAGACTTTCAGCCGTTAAATAAAAAAGAAAAATTTACTTAAAAGCGAAGCTTTTAACACACCATTAGTATAAATGAAAAACTGCTTACGCTCGGAATCTATGAAAGCCCTTAAGACTAACAATTGCAAGGTACTAACACGTCGTACGAAAGGTTCCATCGCAAATAACAAGAACACGTTAATATCACGGTTATAAAACATCAAGAGTTCATCTCCTCCAGATCTTACAGATCTAACATCTTAAAATTCACCTACACAGCAACACTGGACAACCCATATGAAATTACGGAATTCACGAACCATTCAGGTATTTATTTCGAAAAACTTGGCGATCTGCAGACCTATACCGATATCTGGAAACTAATAATTCATATCGACACTACATCATTAAATATCCGTTATAAGAAAATTGAAGAAATACTTACCGACAACACCAAACACTGCGATATCACTATACATCACATTATTATTCGGTATAATGGACGCAACCGATAGACAAACAATAAACGCACACGTACAAATACTAAGACAAGAAAGCGCTTCTTTACGAACTTCCTTAATAGATCAAATTCAAATCATAAACGCTAATGTTAAACTTTTTAATGAATCTATATGAAATATAAATTATAATGAACACGTACTGCTGAACGCTACAAATACACTCAGACAACTTTTCCAAATGCAAATGCATGATCAATACCTTCAAGGTGAAATAGACGAAAACTGAATAATTATCGAAAATATTATAAACGACTTGGCTGACGATGTACAAAATCTCCTACAATTCACACAAAACATAAGAGAGGGAAACCTCGACCCAACAATCATTTCTCCGACACATATTATAGATTGTCTTGAAGTAGCAGCACCACAACTACCAAAAGAATTAAAATTTCCAGTACCACTCACAATCGAAAACGTGCACTTATTATACGAAATAATTGATTTAACCGCATACTCTTCACCATATTCTATTACAACGATTATACAAATTCCTCTACTTAACTCAAGATACTACACATTAAACAAAGTATATCTTGTACCTACTAAAATCAACGGATCACTTCACGCTTTTTTAGATGCCTCCGAAACACACATAGCAGTAGATATAACGCATCAGGAATATATATATATATATGTTAACGATAAAGATATAGATAAATGCAAACTATTAGACAAACGGTATCTATGCAAACTGTATCGTCCAATATTCAAAACCGTAGCCCACGATCCATGCGAAGTACAGCTTTTCACGAAATTAATCCAACACCCCAACAATTGTAATACTAGACTTACAACCCTCGAAAAAACTATCTTAATCGAACTGCATCGACCAGCAGCTTGGATATACGTCGCACCCAATCCAATACAACTAATAATCCTTTGTAACCAACACACAATACAAAGTACACAAATACAAGATGCTGGTACTATATTAATCAAAGAAAAATGTACAATCTCAACAAGCGAATTTACTATCGAAACAAGCAAAGAATACAAATCCGAAGTAACCCTAAATTATTTGCCAGCTTATAACTTAACTTTACCAACATCCTTAGAAACTTTAAATGTAACTCTTTGAAAATGGAACGAACAACATAAACTGCGAAAGATTATCAGACATCTTGAAGAATTGCAAGCTGTAAGTAAAAATCTGTTAGAATTAAAAACCGATGTAAGCGCAAATAAAAATGCAATACCTGTAGAATAACATTACAGTTTAATTTCCTCGATTTCTAAAAGCGGAATAATTGTTATAATCATGGTAATCATGGTCTGATAATTTTAATCCGCAGTTTTTTAGTGTTTCGAAAATTTGCCCAAGTGTTTCCTGATGTTCCTTAAGTGATCGTCCGTGGACAACTATATCATCTGTGTAAACAAAACATTTTAATCCACGCAAACCTTATGCCATTCAATTTTCTGAAGTCTACTACTACCCTGTATTTCGGCTTTCCTGTTTCGTCGGTCTTTTTGAGTACTATTAACAGTGGTGCATTCACTCGTGCTGGGGCCCACTATCCCCTGTTCTAACATTTCTCCCACTTGTCGGTCTACTTCTTGTTTATGTACGTATGGTAATCTATAAGGTTTTACGTTTACAGGTTTCGCGTCTGGTAGCAATCGTGTACGATGTTTAACTGTATCTGTATAACCTAGGGTGTCACCGTCTAAGTAGAATACATCGTTATATTTTTCGCAAATTTCTATCAATGAGTCTTTTTCTTCGTCATTCAAATGTTGTGTCTTTATTGCGTCTCGTAAGGCCTTCATTCTGTCCTTGCCTATTAGTACTCGGATGTTGATCGTTCGTGTACCTTCCTGGTCATCGTCGCGTAGGTCAATGTCGCGTGTTATCGCGTCTGTCTCTAGCTTCACAGTCGATGATCGTAGCAGAATCATCTGTTCCGTCATGTTTGCAACTGGTACGGGACACGTACCATTGTTAGCTGCAGTCAAGCAGATTCCCATATACACACCTGGCAATAGCATTCGTTTTTCCACTACGCCCTGTCCGTTCCTATCCGTTATTGCGCGTATCACGGTTTCTGTTCGCGTCCCTAATTTAAATTCATCGTCTTGTATCAATGGCCATTGCTTGCCTAGAATCTCTACATATTTTCCCGGTCTAATAATTGCTCTGAACTTGGTAATAAAATCATATCCCAATATTCCATCAGCCTGCACTGGGAAATCATCTTTGACTACGCGTCAAGGGTGTGTTACAAATCGGTGACCCACTTTCACATTGAGACTGATTTTGCAAATTGTAGGGATTTCTCTTTGCCCTATGCCTCTCAGGATTACCACTTCACTGGTGGTGGGCACTTCCCCTATGATTTTGCTGTACTTAAGTAAGGTTATATCTGTTTCTGTGCCTACTAACATTCGTATTTTACCATCTTTTAGCTGTTTTGCTTCTATCTCTACTATATTCTTGGATCTTGAAACTCCTTCAGCACAGTTCACTCTATAAGACGTTATAGGTCTGTAGTTCGAATCTGTCTGTTGAACGTTATTAGTGGTTTCGTTTGTCCGTGGTCTAGTGTCTCTATTTCTGTCGTCGCGTGGTTGACGATTATCTGTTGGTCTGCTGTATGTACGTCTTGTCGCACCGCCGTTATCCCTTATCAATGTTCTACAATCGCGTAGAACGTGTTCCGGCTTTTTACAATAATTGCACACTATCGTGGCGAGATGCACCTCCCATTGAACTAAAATCAAGATCGCTTGAATCTATATTCGATAATTGTGTTACCTATACGAGAAACGCGGAACATAGTACACCTTTTTCCAACCCACCACCGTCGAATCGTAGACATTTACTCGTACTACAAGTGAATTTAGATAGCGAATCGTCGAACGGTAGCGAAAAACCTTGAACACGTGTTAGTACAAAGACAATTTTCTGACAATCCACACGACTTTAGCTTTCTCGAAACACAAAATATGGCTACACAAACGATACCATTTGCTACAGCCCTTTCTTTAGTAAGAGAGTTTGCCGGAGAATCGTCCAGCGAATTAACATCATTCTTAAAGTCGTACGATGTAGCGTCAGAACTAATTTCTGTCCAAGATCAGTCTCTATTATTGCGATCAGTCTTAGGGACAAAATTAAGGGACAGAGCAGCCGCAGCACTAGAATATCGTGACGTGGACAGCTATGACACATTAAAGACACTTCTATTATCACTATTTACAGAAAAACGTTCACTATGTATTGTACAATCGGAATTTATCACATGTCGACAGAGTGACGGCAAAAATGTCAGATCGTACCAGACTCGACTAAAAAAACTAATGGTTAGAACTAACGCAACTACTGATGACACCCGAAAATAGTAACGTGACGAATCAGGCGTTAGCAGCGTCGGTAAATATGCAAGCGCTCAATCTTTTCAGCTTAGAGTTGAAGGAAAAAGTAAAAGTCATAAGTAGATCGAGAAAATACGAAACGCTTCAAGCGGCAATAATCGCAGCGATTGAAGAAGAACGGGTATTAGAGTTTAATTCAGCGCGAATTTACGGAAATCAGAGCAGTTCACGTTATCGCAGAAGAAGAATTGAACAAAGGTCTAACGTTCAACAATGCAAACGGTATTATAGACAAGAACACCTTGAAAAGAATTGCTATGCACGTCTGAGCGTTCCACGGCACCATACAACATCTGTTCATTCTACGATTAGGTAGGAAAAAACGTCTTACGTCGTCACCTTCTCCCGACATTCAAGATTCTGCTTTACAAAAGTTTCTTAATTAACGAATTTTCAACTTACAAAATTAGTTACATCTTCGTTTTGATTATCTGCTGTTATCGTTGTAGTGCTCGTTGCCTTTCCCTGTACGGCCAATGGTCGTCTAACTGCTATCGGCCGTCCACTCGATCGCTCGTTGGCTCCTGATGTTTCACGATAAAGGGATTCAGGTAGTCGATCTCCTCGGATGATCGCCTCTCAGAATTTCCTCTTCGGTTGTTGATCCTCGGTTGTTTTTGATTTTTCGGAATTCGGCTCAGTTCAGAAGTTCTCACCAGGTCTGGTATCGGCTCTCCGTTTTAGGGGTTGTCGTACGCCTCTTCAGAACACGCCTTAGATCAACTTCTCACTGCTACTTCAATAGCTGACAGTAGCCTCCTTCGTTGGTGATTGTCAATGAAATCCCAGTATTCTTGCAAGTGATTGACTTTCGAACTCGCGCTCCGTAACGCTTAGCAGTTATTTGTATCCCACAGCTGCCACCAAAATTGTTGTGTCCCGTCAGGTTTATGGGGTATATGGGATAGTTTGGATTCTGGAGCGTTTAAAGAATTCGAATTCACCGATCGTCGAGTGGAGGAAAGGCTTTTGTTAAGAGTTGCTTCTACAGGTTTGGATTTCTATGTTTATCTGTCGAAGATTCTCTCTCTGGCTCTCTCCAATTCTGCTCTTCCGGGCGGTACTCGCGTCTTTTATAAAATCGTCCTATGATAATTTCATTAGTGGGGATGACTATATTTGGTCATAAGTTCGGACGCATGAGTTGAATGCCTTGGTAGTCACGTGTCGCTGATTCTGCAAATTACTCGACGGAGAAACAGTCGTTCCCAGGCTGCTAGGCACGATTTCGGAATCGTTTTCGGATGATGCATGCGTGTCGCTGATCTTGCACATTTTTGCTAGTCTCGCGTGGGAACGGTGAGCGTTTATGAGGGCACAACAATTAGTTTATTAGATGAAGAGTAAACATTTTTTGAGAAAATTCCAATTGATTGGAATTACGAAGAGAATAATAAAAATTTACTTTTAACAACTTTTTCATTTGACCCTGTAAATAAAATTTAATATTAGCCGGTTATATACTTGTTGAAAATTTCATTGAAATTAATTAACGATTTTATGAATTGCAAACGGTTAAAAATAGCGAAAATCGAAGTTTCTCACGACTTTCGAATCAATAAATTTGAAGATTCTTACATCTTTCAATATCTGTCGCTTGCTTCTGCATCGATCGATTTCGATTAAATTTTCAGCATGTATGTAACTGATATAACTCTACAAAACGTGCTTTTAAAATTCTTGCTACAGTTTCAGATAAAAAGGGTGCAACTTTCACTCATTTCTTCGCAATTCCGACGATATTTATGGATCTTACAACTTTTTGACTGTTGACAAGGAAACTTCGGCTGACTTCCGAAGGTGTGACTTTGCGAAAATCCAGTGATTGGGTACAGAAATGATCTATAGTGGAGAACAATGAAATAAAAGACAATATCCTATTACAGTCAGCGAAATTTCTATAGTACCTAAAAGTCATTAAAAATTTTATCTGGTATTAATTATTATCCATTAAGTTTTTAATTATTATCGACTGAAATAGCTAGATGAATAACTGTTTCTTCAATTTCAATTATTTTCTTCATCAGTATTTTTGATTCTTGCGCTTTGTTTTGATTGTTACGTGTAAAAGTGTAATATTTAACGGCGAATTGCAAATTCGAGCAAAATTACCATAGTTCCAGCTCTTTGTTTTCTCTCATTCTTAACAGAACATATTTCTAATAATGAACATTTCACACGATTTCTTTTTAAAAAGACAGTATTATGCATATCAATTTATTAATTGGGAGGGTACAAATACTTTTGCGATTCACTGTAGGTGTCGACGTAATCAGTGTGGCGTGGAGTGCTGCAACACAACGGCTAGTAATCGACAGTCAAGGCTAAATTACACCGACGTTCCCATATTACACGCAGGGACAGGCTCTCCTTGGACGCGAAGTGTCCGTTAATCGCATATTCGTGGACTGATCACTTCTAGATGTTCGGAGCTTATTTATGTACCGATTGGCTTGCGTAAATGCTTCAAATGCACTGGAACTGTCGATTTGCTTCAGAAGTTATTTTCTGTTTAAAAGCTGGCATTTGTAAAACGATCCATTTTTTCTATAAGTACAGGTTATTACAGTAACTGTAGTAAGAAATTATTACCATTCTCCTGTTGAATTTTGTCGCGATTGAAACGAGCAATTATTTCTGCGTGTATTCATCGCACCCTCTTTCTTGTAACACGTTCTTTGGAAAAAATAATGTAGAAGTATTTTTCCCACGGAAAATGCAAGGCGTTTTCATACTGATACTATTTAGTGTAAGCGACACAGTGTGAGTCAGCCGACAAGAATTTTGCATATTAAATCTGTCCCATAAAATCATGAATTCTTCTGTTAATCAAGGTAATCTGCAAGAATAAATACCGATGTAGCTGTACGTTTGAAAAGATTTGCGTAAATTTTGCAGCTCGATTTGTTATTAGTACAAAGATGGTAAAAAAAGTGCGAAAAATACACATAGAAATATGATAATTTGAGAATAAAAGATATGTAAGAGTAAATTAAAGCTTACCAATGAGCTTACTTCTTACGATTATAACTTTTATTATTAGCAGATTGCAGATATTTATGCAAATTCATATTTTTGAGAATGTAGTAAAAAATGTAGAACTTCGGTAAAAAATTATTTCACCTACTAGGTAAATAAATATTACAAAGTACATTTTTTCATATTACGTCTATTTTGTGCAATTTTACACCTTTAGATTTTGTATATATGCATAAAAATCCGTAATCTAGTTATGAACTAATTAAAATTCCAAGCCATACGAAAAATATTCGTTTTCCCTTTCCGTTGCAGTTATTTGTTGATGCAACAGAAAATATGATGATATACGAAATATTCGTTTTTTACCATGTTAGAGTTAGTATATCTTTTTTCCAAAAATACATTGTAAAAAGTATAGTAAAAAGGAGGAAAACGAAATGTTTGCAAAATAAGGTATTTACGCAAAGAGCTGCAATGTAATATTTCTTATAGAGGAATAGCACTAATGAAGTCATGAAATTAATTAATTAAATTTCTTACTTATTACAAAAAGAAGTTGTATCATGACGATTTTTCAAAATTTAATTATTCATAAATTATACGAGGAAAGTTTGTAAAAAAGTCATTAAAATTTGAACAATTTTTTGTGGTGATATCTAATTACTTTAGGAATATCTTTGTATACTGAATTTCTTTACAGACTATCTAATTAGGACAAAGGTCGGGACATAAGCAATTTTATAAAATATATTCAGAAAGTTCCAATACATGTAATAAAATATTTTTTTATTATATCTCCAATAAGCTTCACAAATTTCCTATTACTCTATTTTTTTAACAAATATATTCTTACAAAATGCTTCTTGAAAAGTTTAAATAGATGAACCTAATTAAACTTCTGTTCCTTTAATTCCTAGTGAATCTAGAAGTATATTTATCATTGACTTCCGAATTTGTTACTGAAACTTTTGATACTTAAAACTGATAATAA
Organism: Anthophora plumipes; assembly: GCA_951804975.1. NCBI lineage: Eukaryota > Metazoa > Arthropoda > Insecta > Hymenoptera > Apidae > Anthophora > Anthophora plumipes. The sequence continues at coordinate 10,643,273 of OX638123.1, read as the reverse complement.
ATTAAACGAACAAGTTCTAATCACGTAGTAGAAAGAAAATTCCAAATTCGATTCTATTTCTAGTTATTCAATTATGATTAAAACGATTTTTATGTCTACTTTATCCAAATGTTGAGAAATTTTTGAATAATATCTTACATAGTGTTATTTGAATCATATAGTATTTACTGATTAGAACAATTTATGCTGAAATTAAGATTATTTGTGTCACGAGGTAATTCTAGTCTTGTGGACTGCTACATACAGTGCTGGACAAAAGTATTGGTACAGTATTGATACAAATACTCATACCTACTAAATAAATTTATTTAAAGACAATATTTTTTAACATATTCATTTATTATCTATCTTAGTTTATTATATAACAAGAACCAATAATATGAATAAAGTTATGAGGAAAATAATAGGAAAAATATGTTACTTGAACACTTTATAAGCGGAGAAAAGTATTAGCACAGAATAGAATGTTAAAAATCAGATGATAAATGGTCGTGAAAAAATCAACGTGACTGAGGACACTTAAGTTTTCAGCTGCCGATATTTCATCACCGGCGTGCAATGTGTTAAAAAGTGTTCTTCTTTAAATCAACTTGTTTAGTAGTTCTAAGTATTTGTATCATGACAATTATATTGTGTTAATACTTTTGTCCAGTACTGTAGGTATACAGAACGTTTACTGATGACTCAACGACAGTAATGATGATCGTCGAAGTGATTCGAACTCGATCCGATCGTCGCTATACATAATTTGTTCATCTTTCTCTTTTTATCGTTGCAACGAATAGCTGCGTCAATCTACTGCTTTATATACTTACCTATACAACTTGAAATCGATTGCTGTACTCTTAGAAGACTGACTTTCATTTTCTTTTCCTGCTCCCTTCATACCACCTCCCACTTTCCTCATTCCTCCTTGTGTCGTTCATTGAGTCACGCATTATTCACTTTTCATACTTACCAAGACCGTTTCCTTGCAGCGATTTCGATCATATAGATTTATATAATTATTTGAAGTATGCATTCTTTCTTTCTGTGAGTGTTGGAAGGATAATACGAAATTAACTCTGCTGTTCTCCTCGCTTGCACTACACCTTCGTATCAACATAGTTGGTATGAACAAATGTGATGTTTTAACTAATTAATTGCGTTCGATGTGTATACACGTTTAGAATTGAAACAAATATATAATTAACAAAAATGAGTATGATAAGGCTCGAGGAACTCACGTCCAAAGAGTATCCACCGATTCTACAGTCAGAACCACACTATTGAAAATAAATTTAATGTTTCAGAATATAATGAACACATTGTATTCTGGAGGATGAATATTTAATTCTAAATGTAGTGTTAGAAAAAAAAGGCTAATACGTTTACATTATTATTGAGTACATTATTTGTTCGTTTTTGTTATTTAAATTTCGATAATTAATTTTTTAGAAAGAAATTAATAAGATTTAACAATGACGTAAAATTTTCAAATAATTACGAATTACATGACAGCATTTCAATGTGCGAAACGGTGATTGAAATTACAAGCGTCAGAAAGTAACCTGTGCCAGCAGCAACAGGTCATTAACCCACATTCATTTCTAATACAGAGCGATAAGTGAAAGCCTATAATTTTCTCGCATTTTCCGCTAAGTTGTGAGTTCTCTAACGAGAACAGAAGATTGTTATTACTATTAATGTTACAAGTATTTATTAGTAAAAATTGAGAAATCTTTTATTGTTCGACATTAATTTAGTTCTCTAATTGTCTGTAACTATTGGCGCAAAAACGTATGGTGCTTATCGGTAAATGAAATTTATTTATTTACACATTAAGAAAATATTATAACAAATATTTGTCAGACTGTTTAACACATGCAACGTATATATTGACCAAATTGTGTTAAGAATCTTTGAATTTCATGTCGAAAATATTTATCAAAATAAGGAATTTTAATAAGGAATTTTTTATCATACAAATACGAATACATAAGTAATTACAAATGTGTGCTTTTATATATTTACGTCAACGTTACTTCAATGTATAGGCAGTCTAAATATTATTTAATATTACTAATTGCTAATTTAATAGACGCTTTTAATAAAAAGTATATTTTTTACATGTACATATTTTATTTCAATATGTAAACAAACATAAAAACCACAGAAAATCTTTGAATCGTGATAATGATCTTAAATTGCGATTTTAAGTTAATAATTTAATCACAAAAGAACGAGTAAAAAGTAATATTTAAAATACTCATCTACATTTAGCTTCTTTTAAATATAACAAACTTGAAAATTACTTTACTTGAGGTATTTAAGATTTTAATAAACGTTGAAGAAATTAAAACGTGAATGTAATAGAAATCATAGGAACAATTAAATTATAAATTTATTAAATTACAATATGAATTTGTTATTTATCGTCGCTTATTCCTCGTAATACTATTCATAGTTACTTCATCGTAAAACAACGCTTTTTCGCAGTATGTAGTTTCGAAATTATCTTCATTCATTTTTCTGTCAAACCACCGTTCAAGTTCAAGTTTCCATTCATATGTGCGTTCATGATTAAGTGATACGTTATTTACATCGTAATTACATAATATCTGCTAGCACTATCTCTAACTATATGCATAATTCAAAATCAATTCTTTTTCTCCTTTGCTCATCAACTCGTACCAAGTGCTGTAGAGTTATATTGCATTTATGACTTCGGGGCACAGGACGACCTGCTTTACCTGCAGCACAGCTTAAGAATTCGTGCTGCATCCTTTCAGATCTATTCTTTACCATCAGTTACAAACTCGAAATAATGTCAGATCTACATAGCGATTAGTACAAATTACAGAATGCAGTAGAAAGTCACGAAAATCCGAATCAAAGGATCACAAACTGTTGGAATAAACTGAAAGATATATTCAGAATATTTAGCAAGTAAAATTCAGCTTCAACAAGAATTATTAGGTGCAGAAATAATGTCTTACCGACTTTTGAGTATATCAAAGTTTTATTTAAAAGAAATGGTAACAGATCGATCAAAAAAACAATTTCCGTTATTGTTGTTGAACTTTTGCTATTTTTTCAACAGTTTGCGGATATCATTCCGAATATTTTCATATGAATAACTCCATTAGCTATGTGAATTTAGGCGGAAAGAATTAATTTTTATACCTAGTAATTTCAAAAATCTTCAGTCTGTGAAATTTCTGTTCGGAAAATGCTATTTAAATTTCTGATAATAAATTGCTTTGATGAATATTATTACCTAATTTCGGTTTAAGATGAAGTAATTAATTAGACTTCAATTTACAGATTACGTTGACTTTCATTGGAAAGAATTTATTTCTGCACTTAATAAATCACTTAATTTTCAATTTCCGTTTATTTTTATTTTTTTATAATTTTATTTTACTCGCAAAAGAGGATATTAGATTGACGTTAATGGGTATTACGACGCAAGGTGGGTGCAATCCAGCAGCTGGTTTCGTTTAGAGACATTTGCCAGGGAAATACGAAGCATTGGTCGATTCGTGGTTGAACAGTTGCGTTACTTCGGAACACAGAATTCTCCTTGGACGCAAAATCGGCCAGAGTAGCAGAGTCCCTTTCACCGAGCCTTCGCGGAGAAACCGGCAACTATTCGTTTCTCGCTGCACTTTTCTTTGCATCGCTTGCAACCTTGTTACGTTTGCAAAGGTCCTGTATCATATCAATGGAATTTGAAGTTTATTTAAACCTTTTACACAGATTTGCCTTCTGCAAAAGCTTACTGTTAAACTTGGAAGTTATAATTCAATGTTTATTCTTCATTTGAAAAGTAGAAATTGTTAAAGGTGTTTCTTGTGATAGATTCACTTTAAATTTGGAAGTTTCTTCTACGCAAGGTTTTTAACCTACAGGTTTTGTACTCCAAACTAATCCTTTTGCAGATCATATTCACCTTTTTGCACTCCAAGTTAACTCATGTGCTGGTCTTGTAAACCCTTTCGCAAATCAATTTCGTCCCTTCACAGACCAAATTCGCCTTTTTGTAAATCAAATGTACAATGTTTTTACACCCGTTCATGAGTTACTGGACACCTAATAAAATTAGGATTGGGACTTTGAAATTCTAGTTTCTACCGCAATTTCTCGAACAGTATATTCTTCTTTCGCAACAGTAACCAGTACTTGAACATTTCTTAATAAATGATTATTTTCTAGAAGTATTCATTGCGATCATACGGACTGTTGAACTGAAAATGAAGAAGATCGAATGATCCAGTTTTCCAGCATCATGTTTATCTCTGTTTAGTTAAAAAAATCCTTTTTAAATTGTTTATAAACACTTAACGATGCTATATATATGTTCTTTAGTTAATTTTGAACTGTGGAAACAAACCAAATGTGTATGCAGAATAACATCGTATAGAATTGGAGCTGTATTTAATAAATACTTCTTTTTCTCAATATTTATTCGCGTTATGCAAGTATATTTTTAAGGTCACATTCAAGTATTACCGTGAAATAGATAAATGTAACAAAATACACAATAAACTCGCGACAAAAAGTTGTATTTACGTTCTAATAATGATTTTGCTCAAATTGTGCAAGAGTTCGATGATTTATGGACGGAACAGTATGTATACATATGTATAAATTTTTCTTATGTTGAATATTAAGGATTTTATGTTATTTTATACTTAAGGAATATTATGTGCAATAAAATTTGTTTTTTGGAATAATAATTTTACGTTAGATGTTTTCTTGTTCAAGTAGCTTAAGAAAACACGTTTGTAGGAAAACGTTGAGTTACAAAATGAAATCTAATTTATAAAAAAGTGAATTTTATTTGTGAAAGGGTGAATTTGACTTGCAAAAGTGTGGATTAAGACCTGCAAAAGAGTTCATTTGCAGTGCAAAAAGATGAATAGATGATTAATTTGGAGCGTATAACCTCTATCTATGCAGTTTTTGTTAATTTTCAGTTCTTTTTATTTAGTTAGAAAGTATTGCATGTAGAAAAGTACAACTTTCTTTGTAATGCAAGGTTTTTTAACTGGAAGAGATAATCTACGAATAATTATCCATGAGTAATTTTTTTCAACGTCGAGTAATTAAAGAATAGTATGAAATTGCTATGAAAATGAAAAAAAGCAGGTTAATGCGAGTTATGGAGCACGTTCTAGCAATAATTGAATTTTTTATCCATCGATCTAAAAATGCGGTATACAAAATAAAATCGTAGAACAATTTGCATTGAATGGAGTTTCCTGTAAACGCTGATTTCATGCCGCCATATTTCTCTTATGTAATTATGTCTTTACTATTCTTCAGATTATCTTACACTTATCATCAAGCGTTGGATATTTATTTCTTCGTAACATAACACTATGCAAATTTTTACAGTGTTTTGCATCACATTCGTCTATTTTTCTCCTACAGATTTACATATTAATATTGACGTTTCCGTTATGCATAGCAACACCGTAAAACGCTGCAGGAAAATTGCTTTTTTTTTATATTAGAAACTGAATTCGATTATCACGTTATTATAGACTTAATACGTGTATATTTTATCGTATGTGGAATGTAGAGAAAATATTAATTAAGTTGTATGCTGATATGCAAACGAGATTAAGCAAAAAACCAGAATGATCTTTTAGGCGTCACATGTTGCAAAATGTTTTTCAATGAAATCTTCAAATTAACAAACGTAACATTGTGTAGGTGTATGAACAATTCTTCAATTAAATTTCTTAAGGTAACTTCAAAATTTTGTTCATTACCAAATACCGAAAAGCACCTTTATAGATTTTGAAATATGTTTTAACAGACATTCTTAAACATAGATCGCGATCAAGCTTATATAGATCGATATACATATGTTATACATGAAATACATTGAAACCAACAAGTATCAGTAATAAAGTTGTTACGTAATGATAATGTAACAGTTACGCAATAGTGATATGGGAAAATTACACACGTATCATTGAACGAATGAATATATAATGAGCAAATATTAACTGCCAAACAAACAATTATGAACGATTTGAGAAAAGTGGTATTTTTGAATTCGTAATAAATTTTTGATCCATACCTGTTGCATTACATCAGGATTACTGTAGCGTCCCAAAACACCGTAATTCTTCTCTGAATTTCCCGGGGTCGTAAATCCCGGTTACGCAATCTTGTCGATGTTTCGAAAATCGCTGATTCGCGGCAGGATGAGTCTTATTTGGAGGAAAATAATCACAACACGTTCTCTTAACCCCTTCCCGTGCCATTTAGCTCGACGAAACTCGGGCCCAAGTGGTAGGTGTGAACGCGTGGTAAAAAAGCTAGACTGATGCTTGAAAACAGTCACAATACGAGCCGAAATGTAAATACTTGTGATATAGTCATTTGCTTTACACGATACAGCTCTTGTGGACGTAAACACTAATTTAATTCTTTTTCCTTTTATATATATAAATATAAATATTCATTCCACAAGTCTGACTCGTGCTATTCATGTTTGGGCCAAAATCTTCATCACGAGTCAGACTCGTTAAAGCACGGGAAGGGGTTAAACTAATATTTAATATACTATTCACTGAATTATGCGTTTGGATGAACGTGTTTGTAATCTAGTCGTGTTTAAATGTAATTTCAGCCGTGTTTTAAGCAAGCGTCTCGTAAGGGTGAAATTTTCCGTGTTTTATAGTGTCTGCAGTGAGTGTGGTGGTGGAAGGGTCGAAAAATGATGGAAAATGCCGAGTGCCCATCGGTTCATTGCCTGAAGTCCCTTCGTTGGTCCCACGTGCAGGTCATTGGAACGTAACCATAAACTTATTTAGGACATCGCGTGGTTAGGTGCTTAGGATCGAACAATTACTATTTCTTATTCGTTATTATACAGGTATTATAGAAATTAAAAATTCATTTTTTTTTCAGCATTTACATAATTTACAAATAATTTATGCTATTATGGTTAGAATTAATTTTCAATGCTAAATTATAAAAATGATAGTGTTAATATCATAGGACGTTGTTATTTGATGTTACAAATATTGGTATTTTTCGCCATTCTTGTGTTGTAGTGGAATATTATTAAAGAATATAATAAAGGTGATGTTTTACAAGCTTTTCTAGATTTACTAAGAAATACATCTTCAGAAAATTCGTTTATTAATATTAAATTATATAAGTCGTTTAACGCAAAACTGGTGTAAGTCAACTTTTTTAGGGATTTCTTTTTGTCGAAATTAATTCCTTTTCTTGAACAATTTCTGATTCCTTCAGAAAGCCCACAATTTTATGGAAAACGGGCGGACATGTAATTTCCCACTGCAAATTCCGAAATGAAAAATTACATAATTTTCTTAAACTATAAAATAATAACTAAATTGCTTATTAGGAATTATCACCCTAAATTTGAAGAAAATTGGATGAAAATTCACCGAATTATTGATGCGCAGAGCTTAAAAATCTTGGTTTCGAGAAAAACACGATTAAAGTTTTGCAACAAGTTCTCTGTGAATATAACGTTAACATTCTATAACTTTCTTTTTAACTTATAACCCGTCTAAAAAAAATGACAGCAATTACACTTTATAATAATGCATTTCAGTGATTATAATTGCTGAAATATGCGGGTCAGTCTTAACCATTATACGCTACATCGTGAAAACTTCTGTAAGTTGTTAATATTTACGAATTTGGTTTCAATATTTTAAGGGTTCCCTCTAAAAATTGCAAATAATAAAAAAAGACGAAGACAAAAATTTAAAGGTTTTCAATCCGTCATATTGGTTTCCCCTCTACGTATTTAGTCTCGAATGTTCAGTGTTCCAATACAGTTTTAAATAAAGAAAGTCCAGATATTATATACCAATTTTTATTTGAAAATCCTCTATCTTGAATTCAAACTAAAATTAGAACAAAAATACAAAATTGATAGACGTATAAGTATTTCTTTTATCACACCTTAACCATAATCTACAGCACGAGTGAGACTCGTTATTATACGGCAATGGGTTAACATCACATCTTGAAAACTAAACCTTCATTCTGTTTTGTGCAGAAATGATATAAGTATGTATATTTTTACAAATTTTTCGGTAAATGGTTGAATGAATAAAAACTATCCACTCAAATGACACGCAGGAAATGTAAATCAGAAAAATATCGAATAAAATAATTATATATATATATATATATATATTGATTTTCGGTGCAAAATGGTGTTATTATCTTAAGGCATAACTTGACGGTGGCTAATATAAGTAAGATTGAATTTTACAGAATTTATTTTATCCCTCATTACCTAACAATCAATTTTTTTTGACTTATGACACTTTGTGTTAAAAGGCTCGTATTTTCTAATATTTTTCTAATTCGTTTCTTTCTCTTTACATTGCTTTTATCATAATCCGAAACTAATACCAAGCAACGTCGTGATCCTAGTATAATTAGCGTTAAAACCAGTCAATTCCGAAACTTTCTAACCTTAATGCTAATATTCCTAAAAAAACCTCTTCCAATTTATCACTTTCTCATATTCCGTATTTTACACAAAAAACTAGGCGTAACAACCACTGGTGTCAATTGCAAGCATAAGCGAAACAAAACGCTGAACTCGATCTAGTAGATGGCCTGCTTGTTTTCAGGATGAGGGAGTACGTGGAAGAGAACGAGAAGACTGACCCGCTAATACACGCGCCTGACAAGAAGAACAATCCCTGGGCCGAGAGAGGCAAATGCATAATCATTTAATCAGGACATAGAACCGCAGGGGAGTTGGAGAAGGAGAAGAAGAAGCGGGGAAGCATCTGAGCGAACATCATTTCAAGCGACCAGAGGGCGTGGGGGCGGATTATTTAACCGTGTTCTACATGAATCAACAAAAACCAAACGAAAGAAACGAGAAACCGACAAAGGAGAAAGAAAGGTAAACACGTATTTACAAACGTAGAAAAAGAAGAAGAAGAAAAAGAAGAAGAACGAAAAAAAGAAGGAAGAGAAATTGGGGAAATGTGGCGAGGATCGAACGAAGTGATAGAATGGAAAGGAGTGAGAAGAGCAGCTAGAGGAACAGCGAGGTTTGGCGCAGAGCGAAATCAAAGTAGCCGGAGCAAATTATTCAACAATCTAATTCTTCGCGGTTACCTGTTCGCAGTAGCTTTCCCGTTTGGCATGAAAAGGAACGAAATGACGCGTTTTAGCTCGGCTTTCTTCGTCCCTCTAATCCCCGCGGCTCTAGGGTCGAGTCATGAGCAATCATGAGACGCGGTCTTCGTTCTGGCCGCGCCTCGATCGATTCGCGCGACGACACAGAGACGCGAAAACCATCGCGTACCGATATTAATTGGTTAAACTTTCACCTCGTGTGTCTTTCGCCCTTCGTTTGTCTCTCTCTCTCTCTCTCTCATATTTCTTCCCCTTTCTTCCCTTGCTTGAAACGTCGCTCTCTTTCTCACAGCACGAGCAAACGAGCGAACGGGAAGATCTTTCTACCGGAAGATTTTCCGAAAAGCAAGGACGATGAAAATTTAATCGATTTGATCGACGCAGAAGACGAAACGAACGGAATTTCGAACGGGCTCCGCTCCGGACACGCGCTTCCGCTTCGTCGTTGTTCCGTGTTCCAAATTCTGGATGAGTTCTTGATCAATTCTGATTCGGTTTGATTCGGTGGAACCTGTTGTACGTCATTAAATAATAAACACCGTGTGCAATTCGAATCTAGTACCATGGAAAACTCTTTTTGAATCGTTCATTATTATCGTGTTAGGATTATTTATCTTAAGTACACAATGTAATGTAATCTAACGTCATTATATAACGTCATTATATGTACACACGTTATACCATATGTCGTACGATTAATACGCTATGCATATTTCTGCGAATTTCTTACGAAAATATAATATATTCACATCGTTTAATGGAGATTATTGTACATTGGTCCGTCCTATTCCTTTCAGACTGGGATTGCTTTCTAATCTTCGTTTTCTACCTTACAGTACGAATATCTTTTCCGAGGAAAAACTATTTGTCATATACTTTTACCGAAGAAAGTTCTTTTTTTCTTTTTCATTTAATCAATTAATTCATCGTTTTAATCTTCTTTATCGGTTGCTCGATCAACGTTGCATTCTTCTTCAAAATCCTGTTATTATATTGCAGACTTTTACGCATTTCTAGGAAATTCAAAGGTGAAAAATTACATAGAATGCACAGATTGTAAAAAAGTACATGAATCCCTCCATTTACGTGGATTGAAAGAAAATCGCGGATGAAAATCGCGTGAATGAAGTCTGCTGGTACGAAAAAGAAACTTTGGTAAGAGAAACCTATATAAGTTATAAAAATAGGTTAACAAAAAGAAAATAATACTATGATTTATTATATTTAAAAAAAATGTATAATATAAAAACATAACATTATATTTTATATTATATTTTTAATATTATATTAAGAATATTATATTTTAAAAAATAGTACGATATTTTAGTAAAATAAGAAGAAAAGGTAACATTATTGCTTGCATGATCAATTTTATGCAGATAGAAAGTGCAAGAAATTTGTGTACTTGAAATATTTCGGATAGTAGCTGCTATTTACATATTTTCCATTTGTAAATGCAAACTTGTCCTAACTGGCCGATTTACTAACTTGTGTTTACATTGCCAGTCACATTATCCAACAAATTTTGTTTTATCTTATTGTTAGCATATTTTACAAAAATGCCAGATGAGTCAGTAAACACGAGACGTATATAAAATAAAAGAAAAAGAAAACAAACAAAACAATTCTCACTTCAACGACCATATTGCACGTATCACGGATAGATAAATTAGACCAGTAATCAAACGTCACAGATATACAAATGTTTCAAGAGTCGTTAGAATCGCGGAAAATGGTCGAAGAATTCACCAAGGAGGTCCGATTGGATCGAATAACAATCGACATCGTCTGTGATCTCTCGCCCACGATATTCTGTACCAGTTTTCTATGTACGCTATCTAACCACACGCAAACTATTTTCACCGTTGATTGTTGCGTGACTTCATGGCTCGTTCGAGCATAGAAACATATCTTCCACCCTGAAACATTCGACAGACAAGAACAAGATTCCACTGGGAGCGTTTCAGAAACACGTCCGCTGTGAAGCAACTATCTGTAGAAATAAGAAGAAGGGGACTATTGTAGAGCTCAAAGAAGAAAAGAAAAACGTGTAAAAACAAAAAGAAAAGTATAAAAGAAGAGCATAATAAAAAATTGCTTTCACTTTTTAATATACGCAAGAAGATATAATGGCAATGAAGGTTGTCTGGCTTTCCAGCAATTAATGATTATCGAAGATGTGGCTTTCAGTCACGCTATTTGGTTACAGTCATTTTCCATAGAGTATCCAAGATGCTTCGGATAATTGGCAAAGGTTTCTTCCTAGAGAGTATGTTATAATCATATTCACGTGCTTGTACACGAGGCATTAAGAAAGAATTGAGGACATATAGTACTTCTTCGAACAAAGGTGGGAAGGTGTATTGTTGGTAAATATGCTCTGAAATTAATAGTTTGATAGTAAGGACAAGATAGGTTATAATTGAGGCATCTAAAAATAAAGAGATGCAAGTGACGTTATTTTGATACTGAGAAATTCGAGTTTAAAATTCAAATGTATTATAAAAATTCCATATAACTCCAGATAGTTTCTACTAGTAAGTGTTATAAACTCTATAAAACCAAATTTCTAAACATATATGTACATTTAGAGCAAGTACTGACAAATGTTAATAATAAAACAGTTATATAACGCTAAAATTATCGATTCTATACTGTATATAGTAGTTTAGGATATTTCAAATAACTAACTATACAACTCTCGGTAGTTTCTATTGTTACAATCTCTATAAAACAGTTATTTAACGCTAAAACTATCGATTCTACACTGTATATAGTAGTTTAGGATTGATACAAGTTTCGAAAAAAGTGATTAACTTTAATTAGTAAAAGTAAACGAATGAAATGATTTGAAAGGTACTAATAAACAACTTTACGTAAAGTTAAATCCTGTAGAACTGTGTTAGGCGAGCTTATTGTACCTGGCTAATTAGCATCGATGATTGATACCGTTTCCTCTGCAATGTTATTCTGTAACGCGTGTGAGAATATTTTCATGGCAAGCAACTGTTAAGCATAAATCCAAGAGGTTGACTTTCTATATTTTTCTGCCATATACATTTGCAATATAAACATGCTACTTGCGAACATTATAAAATATTTAAATACTTTGGCTCCTGGTAGGAAGCATTTCTTTAGAACAACGAAATCACGTTAAAAAGATAATTTATTCTGGAATTAAGGAATACTTCTTTAGAACAACGAAATCACGTTAAAAAGATAATTTATTCTGGAATTAAGGAATATTTCTTTAGAATAACGAAATCACGTTAAAAAAAATAATTCATTCTGAAGTTAAGGGACATTTCTTTAGAATAATGAAATCACGTTAAAAAGATAATTTATTCTGGAATTAAGGAATATTTCTTTAGAACAATGAAGTCACGTTAAAAAAATAATTTATTCTAAAGTTAAAGAATATTTCTTTAGAATAATGAAATCACGTTAAAAAGATAATTTATTCTGGAATTAAGGAATATTTCTTTAGAACAACGAAATCACGTTAAAAAAAATAATTCATTCTGAAGTTAAGGGACATTTGAACTCGATTTTTTCTGAAACAAAGCGTCATATGAAAAACATTTATTTTTCATTTTCGATTTATTTTTACATGAAGAATCAACACTTTTCCGATTTTACCACGATTTCAGGAACATCCTGTATGTGACAGATTAACTTACATAAGGTGTAAAAATAAATTCTTTTTGGCTGGAATCGTACAATTAACCTTATGGGTACTGATTTATTTAAAAAAAGATTTTTACGTTAGGATTTAATTTACTGATGCACGGAATAGCATATACTTTCATAAAATACTTATTTCTGACATTATGGGGCAATATATCATAAACAAGGTTCATCGAAACACTGGAAGAAACACTCTGTTGCAACTGATACCATTTACTCTTGCATAAACAAGAATGTACATGCTGAATATTGCCTAAATTTGAATTAAACTCGAAATAAACAAGAATGTACAGGTTGAATATTGTCTAAATTTGAATTAAATGTATCCAGGGAGTTAATACAGCCATTCAAATGGAGACATTCATGATGGTATTTGTAAGCTGGCAGAAAAATCGCGAAAGCTCATCAACAACAATGGATGTTATTTCGATGATCGATCTGTTTTTCTTCTTTTTAAATAAAACTTTAATTGTACCCAAAAATTCGCAAGAATTAATTTCTACGCCTAATAGATTTTTGAAATTGCATAATTACAATTAGTTATCAAATGACAATATTAACGTCGGTATTAACACTAAGTATAAAAAATTGCAAAATTTTGAAATTGCATAATTACAATTAGTTATCAAATGACAATATTAACGTCGGTATTAACACTAAATATAAAAAATTGCAAAATTTTGGAATTGCATAATTACAATTAGTTATCAAATGACAATATTAACGTTGGTATTAACGGTAAATATAAAAAATATAAAACGTAATAAAGGAAAATCATAACTAGGTTCAACAATCACTCAATCGCCTTTTCCTTTCCATGGAGGTCATGTATTGCAGTTTTCCTTCGGTTTAGAATATTCCTATATAAGCTTCCAACGTGTTTCAGCAAATGAAGCACAATGGGAAACAGAAGGAGGGAAGGAATAGTACGAGTGTAGTGAAAATTTTGTTCTAGATGCGTGACTCCTTTTCAAAACAATCAAGTAAATAGTGAGAATGCCGGCGAGTAGCGCAGTTTCTATTGCATTTTACACAATAATGAGAATATTTGACAGAAACGTTGTATGCATTTACTTGTACTTGTGAATACATACGCAGCGTGTTCCTTTCACGATTTAACATAAAGATAACGTGAGATTAACTAGCGAGTGAAATTCTGTTGCAACTCTTGCTATTTCTCGATCGCCTCTCGACTGATTTTATGCCTGTGCGTTCTGTAAAATTCGCATTCTGTGTGCGTAGAAATATGTATTAGACCAGGGGTCGGCAACCTATGACCCACGGGTCACCGAGTGACCCACTTTAGTTCCGAAAATAAAGTATAATATATAAAAATAAATTATAAAACATAAACATGAAATTTGACAGAAACCAGACTTAACTAAATTGACGTCACAAGTTCAACATCATGGGAGCCATTGATATCGAAGAGAACGTTTATAAATAAAGTTCATTCAACTATGTTTGTAATTATTTTCTTAATAAAATATATCTTATTATTTACTAAAAGACTGTTGAACGCCACGCTAATTTTACGTAGTTTGCCCATAGCGCCAACATGAATTTACGGTACGTCGCAATACGAGCCCATAATTTTTAACCATACACGTTATATATATAAATAAAACTATTTTTATGTGTTCTATCGTTGCATTCATTTCTTCACACTGTTGTAGTAACGATGATAATATTGAAAAATTTAAAAATATTGAAGTTTATTCGAATTATGGGTTTCCACTAATCTTGGCTTCGCTGGTCACCGGTGACCCCCATGGCGTTCAACGTGTTAATACGAAAATATCTCTGACCCAAACGTCTCTTTAATACTCACATTTTGGTTGATTTTGACTTGCGGCTAAAAAAGGTTGCCAACCCCTGTATTAGGCTGTCCGGAAAATTCGTACTGATTTTCGATAGGTAGTATTATAATATATCAGAATGGGAAAAAATTCATGAAAACATAAAGTTTGCATATATTCTGAAAGATTATTGTTTCACGTGCCTTTTGAATGTATATTCGTTATAAGTATTAGTTTCTTCTCTGAGTTATACTGTCTTGAAGGTGGAAAAGAATAAGGTACGTTTCAACATTTAACATTTTTCTTTTACTGAAAAGGGAAAAATACTGGTAAAGCGATAAAGGAAGTATGTAATATTTAAAGAGATGATAGGCTATCCGAAAAAATTGTTCGCAAGTAGTTTACAGAATTAAGAATTGAAGATTTTGATATTAAGGGTAACAAAGAAACGAAGTTTTTACCAAAATGGAACTTTCAAATTGCTGGAAAAGACGACGAAACACTGTAGAACTAAACGGCGCATATCTTATAGAATAAAGCAAAACAGTGCTTTGAAATATGAAATTTATTTACTTAAAATCTGGACGAATTTTCTGGACCACCTAATACATCTCCGTTTCGATAACAAATTTTGTTTTATATCGGTGAACTTCGTATGGTAAAAAATAAAGAAATAGAGTAACGCTTATCTTCAATCAAGAGCTGAATAACCGAAGAACCAAAAAAGGACCAAAACAGTTACACGATACTTCTTCTAAAGTCCTCTAGAAATCTGCAAAGTTAAAAAAAAAAATCGGAATTTTTGAGTTACCAAAGTTCCCATGTAAGAGTATGAAAATAAGTATACGTAAATTAAAAAATATTAATTGCAGTTGCAAATTGCTGTCTATTCGTCAAATTTTGATCTTCAATGTCATTAGCCAAAGAGATTTTATATTATTCAATTTAATATTAGAACATTGAAATATTTTAGAAAATTTACACTAATAGTACTAAATGTAATGTACACATGAATTGCACGCATATACAAACCTGAGAAATACATTAATTCGTATTATAAATCGACCCATTTGCAACAAAGTCTTAACAGTGGTGTAAATTCTGAAGATGTAAGAACTAATGGAGAATTTCAGGTGATTTCTTAATATTTATCTGTGTGTTCAGAAAGTTCAAAGTTACACGGGATATTCGCATGTATTCATACCATGGAGGAAACCGGTTCACAAATTCTACATTCTTCCATTTTTAACCATGCGAATTTGAATTTAATTTACGTGTAGTTTTAGGACAAGTCAATCGTTGACTGAGAAAATGAGATATCTTAAACTTTCGAAATTGTAATTATAGCTACTTCTACTCCAAAAAGAGGTGAACAGATTGTGTTAAAATAAATGTTGTAGTAATTAAAATTATTGCAAAGATATAAGAATTGTAATACATTAGAACTACAATAATATCTTATTCGAACTTTCAATTATTCTATACAAAATTCTAAAAATATTATACTTTAGTTATTAAATATTAATTTTTTGTTAAATAATTTACATAATTGGGATTCCTTTTACACGGTGAATGCGTATTGTATAAAAAAAGTGGTGAAACAATCGATTTACAATGACGTATAAAATTCATGTTAACCTAAAGTAAAAAATTAACAAATAATTTAAAATATAGTATTTCATTTTATAACAGTATTTTATTTAATGAACACATGAAAGACAAGGTATTGTGTTAAGGAAAACTAACCAAAAATTTCTTCAATAATTCACATTACATTCATTATCATTTTTTATTATATTACAACTAAAAACTTTCTTTTTTTACTACAGGTAGAAAATCACATTTGTTCTTCGAAATACAGTCTGCCTGATCATTTTGTCAATTGTGACAACATATGTGTTTCTTTTCCTTTTAATAATTGTGGTTTTAAATAAAGCCACACAAGTTCTCGGTTCGATATGAAATCGCGTTGAAAATAGGAATAAGTAAAAACGTGTTTAGAAGACCGTGTAATATGAATAAAAGATGTTTAAAAGGAGACCGTGTAAAAGTAAATAAAACTTGTAAAAAAAGATCGTGTAAAATGAGTCCCAGCTGTATTCGATTTCCCATGAGGAAAAAAATACTTTCCACAAGTTCGGTTATAATATTAGATTGTCCCAAAAATTCCTTTCGTTTTATTATTAGAGATGAGATATAGAATCGTTTATATTTGGTGTAATTCTATAGAATCCCGATTTTTCATTCTTCTCCTTTTCTTCGGAAGACTTATAATACGATTTTTCCAAAATTGCTATGATTTTTCTAGCAAAATATTGTTCAAAGTATTTTTTCATCTGATTTAAGATTTCCCACTCTAAACTTTCTGCATTGATTATGAACCGTTTGAACAGTTACAATACGATTCCAATAGATAACATAAATCTAATTTGCAATATTCCGAGCACTATTGCCTTTTATAAAGCAATATCGCAATATTGCAACGTCACATGTTACAAATGCATTTCCTGATTTTCCATCTTTCAAGATGGCACAGAAAAATTCAAAAGACACTTTATCAAAAAAGAAATATACTGTTGGAAAGCTAGAAGACAATTAAAAACCACGAATTCGATTTTAAAAATATTGAACTGCATATTTACTTGAAACGCTGTCACGCAAAGAAGTGCGTGAATATAACGAAAAGAACTTTTGTGACAACTTAATAGAATATAGTATAGAATAGTGATGCACGTTCATATAATTCAGCATACCTTTGATTATCTTACTCCATATAGTATAAAAAGTATTATATTTTATTATTTTATTACAAAAGTATTATGATATAATTAAAATATATTTAAAGTCCAATTGGTAGAATTTTAAACATGATTTATTAATCTATAAAGAATGTTTATAGAATTAATATACATAAAATACACAAATAAAATTGAAAGAATTAAACATACCTATAAAGATATAATTAAATTACACGTTAATTTATAGTGATACAGTTTAATATAATAAATGTGAAAAAATAATTAATATGTGACTTCATGAATAATTTAAATTTAATAACATCTGACTACAGTCCTTGCAGTCTGGCTGTGAACTTGAATTTTAAATGTATTTCAAATTTACATATATTTGTTTATTATTTGATATCAATAAATATATTGTGAATTGTCATAAACTCATTCTTTTACTGTAAAAGTATTATAACGAAAATATATTATTTGTTTATTATTTGAAATAAATAAATATATTGTGAGTTGTTATAAACTCATTGTTTTACTGTAAAAGTATTATAATGAAAATATATTATTTGTCAATATTTGAAATAAATAAATATATTGTGAGTTGTCATAAACTCATTGTTTTACTGTAAAAGTATTATAACGAAAATATATTATTTGTTTATTATTTGAAATAAATAAATATATTGTGAGTTGTTATAAACTCATTGTTTTACTGTAAAAGTATTATAACGAAAATATATTGTTTATTTATTATTTGAAATAAATGGATGTATTATGAATTATTATAAATTTATTATTTTATAAGTATTATTATTATAAAAGTATTATTGAATATATATTAACATATTGTCGACCAATCAGAAAGATCTCCCCAAATTACGAAAAAGAAATGGATATGCTTGAAATATTTATATTGAATATATATTTAATTTATCTGTTTCGAGCGATACCGTACATTAAAAAGATACTAAATTATATAATTTATTTTCTATTTTGTTTTGCATAAATTACAAAAAATACTAAATTACATTATTTATTTTTAATTTTACGTTTAAATTGTATAATTTGTTTTCTAATTTACGCTTTGCATAATAAATAATGCAGGATCATTATCTCTTAAAATTATTTTTTTTCCGAAAAATTCGTGAAAAGAGGATATCATTTAGTCTTTTTTAATTTTCAGTAAAATTTCGTAGCTATCTTCGATCAATTTTAAGTTCTGTTCCATTTAAAACACAATAGTGCCACGATTTTAACAAAGAATGGTTTCAAATATGAAGAAAATAGAAATGCGCAAGTGAAAATTGTTATTTTAAATATTCTAAAAGATATATCTCAGGTATCAATTACATTATTTTATCCATTTAAATTAGAGAGACCAGAACTCGACAGTTTGAATCAATTATTTGCAAAGAAACCTTGCAAATTAATAGAATATTCGATTTCTGTCTTTTATGTTAAATTATCTAGAAAGTTCGCGCTAATTTTCGACAGATAATATTTGATTACGTTAGAACAAATAAAACTCGATGGAAACATATGAAATTCGCACATATTCTGAAAGATTATTTTTTCAGGTGTCTTTTGAAAGTCTATTTATTAGAGTATCGTGTTCGCTTGAAAGTAGAAATGTCACGAGTTGTTCTAGAAAGTTAAATTTATCAGTGTGGGTGCTTGTTCTTACAATTATTATCAGATCGTTGCACATGAAATGATAGATTCATAAACGAAATTTCAAACCTCGATAACATAGTCAAAACTAAATTTGTTTAATCTACATAAGCTCCAATGTGTTCAATACATTTTTGCCAACGAATTGCAAATACATTTAGCTTATTATTATTGGCAATAAGTTCCTCAGACAAATTTTTAACTGTCGTCTCATTGTAAAATAATTTTTTTCTTTTTTTGTTAAAAAGTAATCTAAATACTTAAACTTACGTTGTGTCGTTTCCATGTTAATTTTTTCTCCCCCTTAAAAATCGCGTAAATAGAGTCTGCTTGCATGAAAAAAATATGGTAAGAGAAACATTTAAATCACATAGGTTAATAAAAAAAAAATAACGATATTTCAGAAAAGCAAAGTAAATTTTATTCAGTGTTAGAATTTGTACCGCAATGCAAAGAAATCGACCAATCTCTTCTTCATTGACTCGAAGTCAATCAGTAGGACGAGAGGTTTAATAAAAAAACCCCAAGAAAGATCAGAGTTATATAATTAATACTTTCAAGTAAGAATTTGCGTTTCTCTAATATGTAATAAATTCAACAAAAGTTTATAGAAAATTGAACCTATCTCACCGCTCCTAAAATCAGATCGCGTGTAAAAAGTATCACGTAAATACAGGGTAGCCCGTAACTAGTGTAACTCGTGCGATTAAAATACAGCAAAAGTTTGGATACATACTTGGTAACTGCTAACGAATCGTTCGAAGTGCAATGATAGTTGCACAAAAAGCACCTATCGATTAAAATTATTTAAATATCTCATTATTCGATAAGTTTAACATATTTAACAAATTTATTTGACATATTTATCGATATAACAGAGAATTCAAAATTTCCGACAATAACGATGGTGGAAGATTTGTTATTTAAACTATATCTAAATTTTATTAATTTAATAGCATGTCTTATAAGGGATTGTAACGCTAGAGTTGCAATATTCGTAAAACAAGTCTTTATTTATTAATAGTTTAATATAATGTGAGCACGTGTCGTGTATTTGTTAGGAACCCGAGAACTTCTTAATAATCTTACGCCCCTCGTTTACGCTCCTTCTTATACAGGGTGTTTCATAATTCCTGCAACATCCGGAAATGAGGTATTGCTAAGGCGATTCTGAACAACTTTTTCCTTTATCAAAATGTTGGTTGAAGCTTCGTTTTTGAATTATTAACGAAAAACACTAGCCAATCAGAGCACGCATAGAGCGCGCGCTCAACCACGAGAGCGTGGCTCTCAACCGTCATGCTAGGTCGTGGTCGTGAACAAACGCATTAGCACAGCGGCGAATGTTACATCGTCTTAAATTAAGAATAATCTGGAATTATTCGTTATTCCTGAATAACAAATAAACTAATAAGTCGTTTAATAACTGAGTTCGATACTTTTATTCGTTATCCGATAGGAATAAAGTGTCTTATTACTTATGGAAAAAATGTTTTTTTAATAGCACGTTTTCAGATGGATAAATTGTTTTAAGAAAAACAATTTGGATAACTAATGTTAGAAAACGCTAATTAAACTCATCCATTCGTCCACGAATTAACCTGTTTCGACGAAGTGGGTCGATGACACTTGATCTTTTCAAGCAATCCTCAACAACTGATGTTACAGTCGAGTCGACGAACTCACTTCACTGCACGGTTCTTTTCAGAGATATGTATAATGCTTTTCTATTTCAAGGAAGGAAATAACGCAACAGAAACGTGTGAAAGGTATCAAAGAACACGGATGCCAAAAATGATTTGTGAAATTTCATAGTGGTGATTTTGCTCTTAAAGATGCACTACTCTTTGGCCGGCCTCAAGAAATTAACGTCGATCAAGTGAAGAGGTTAATCAATAGTAATCCTCGTTACACAACGCAGAATATTGCGAAAATTCTTCAAATATTAAAGTCAAAACCATTTGAAAACCATTTACACCAACTTCGCTATGTCAGACGGCTTGATGTTTGAGTCTCGCATGCATTGTACGAAGCAAATCTCGTAACTCGAATTTAAAAAGCCTGAGAAAAACGATCCATTTCTCAAGTAAATGGTGGTATGAGATAAAAAGTAGATTGTCTATGATAATATTAAATGTAATGGGAAAACCACGACAAACCATTTCAAAATCAGGACTTTATCCAAGAAAGATCATGTTCTCAATTTTGTGAGATTGCAAGAGTGTATTGTTCGATGAACTGCTTCCAAGCAACACAACGATTAATTCAAATGTATATTGTAATCAACTGAACAAATTGTCTATAATGATCCAAGAAAAACATCTAGAATTGATAAATTTTGAGGAAGTCGTCTTCCATCACGACAATGCCAGACCACACACATATTTGCAGGAATAGCAAAAGTTATAGGAACTAGGCTGGAATGTTTTATCATATCCTTCATATTCATCAGATCTTGCCTCAATAGATGGCTTCCCATTACGTTCTTTACAAAATACTTTAACCGTTTGAGTGCCAAGCGGCGCGATCGCGCTTCTCCTGTTCAGTGCCCAAAAGTGCCAGCTAATAGGTCTGTAGAATCGAACTAACTACACTTCTGAACTTTGTCAATGCGTGTTTTTACTGTTACCATTTATGGATGTTCAACTAAATTAAAATCCATGCTTTCGTAAGTTTCGAGCTGTTGTTAAAAAGAATTTTTTCATTTATTAAAAATTCAAAGTAACGTAAACGAGAAAAGGAAAGAAAAGACGCTTGGCATTCTTCGACTGAATTTTTACAAAGGTCCGTAGCACTCAAACGGTTAAGTGGACAGAGCTTCATTTCCGAAAAACAGCACTTAGATTGCTTTTATTGTGGAGAAAGACGGGGATTCTTATAAATGTGCGATTACGAAACTGTGCGAAAGATGGGAAAATATTATAAATCAAACTGGAGAATATATTATTGAATAAAGAGATTTTCTTTTATCAAAAAAAAAATTGCTTTTCATTTACATGTTAAAAACCGCACGAATTGATCAACCTAATAGAATACATTTCCGACAGATGTTTTTTAAAAAGGGAAAAGGCCACTGAAACGGCAAATTAAATATGTAATTTTTACAAAGAAAGTAGTTTATGAGAAAGAATTGTTCGCAAATGATTTTTAACATGGAAATTTCAACCTCAAAGGAAAAAAAAAAATTGTTCCAAAGTTCGACGTGGTCTGAACATTGACTTACAATTCTTTTCAAGTTTAGAATAGGATGACTCGTGTCTGACATTTTCAATCTTTTATTAATTATTCATATTATTAAAGGTCTAGAAAGATAAGGAATTAAAGAAAGTGTCTTTCTTAGAATTTTATACGAATTTATAATAATAACGATTGCAACGAAATTTTATTTAACTTTTAAAAGTATTTCTGACAAGCAAAGTTTAAGATTTATCAGATTTTACAGTATAATTTTGTGCAACTTTAAATATTAGTTTTATAAAACGGTCAAGCTTGAAGCACACGTGTATGGAAACGTGTGCGTATCTGCTTCTTGAAGATATACTTGGAACAGAGAAATGTTCTCGACACAACTGGTTACGATTCAACATGACGAATAAGCGAGAAATGTTATCAACACTTTAATCAGGTGTTCGTATCATTTCAATAGTGTCATATACGGCATAATTAAGCGAACTCCGTAAATAGGTGCGAAATTTAGAAACTTCTTAAAAATTTCTTCTTGGTACATTGTTAAATATAATTTCATGACCCCAATTTCTCTATAAAATTACAGTTGTAGAATATACAAATTTTATATGTACATACACTCCTGTACATAAATATTAAGATGACTATTACGTTCCTGTAGAAAGTATTATGTCAATAAAAATATACAACCTGGTCTGGCGATTAGTCTGCAGCATTTTTCTCGTAAGTGGTTGATTTATGAGAAAAATGGAAAAGGACAATATTTCATTATTTTTTATGCACAGTACGATGGCTTGTATAGGTTTTCCAAACTTTCAATCATTTTCACGTAATTATGACATCGTGAGGTTTTGTAAATTGATAGCTATAACTTTTTCTTCTTTTTGTATTACATAGAAGCGATTGCCTAAACAAATTCAACAATCTATAACAATGTTTGGTGTAATATAATGAAATGACACTATTAAAAACTTATTTTTATAAAAACGTCATAAATGGAAGTAGTTATTTAAAAATTTTTCTCGTGTGTAATTAATTTGTGAGAAAAATGGGAAAGAAGAAAATTTTATTATTGTTTATGCATAGTACGATGGCTTGTATAGGTTTCCCATACTTTCAATCATTTTCGCGTAATTATGACACCGTGAGGTTTTGTAAATTGATAGCTATAACTTTTTCTTGTTTTTGTATTACATAGAAGCGATTGCCTAAACAAATTCAACAATCTATAACAATGTTTGGTGTAATATAATCAAATGACACGCTATTAAGAACTTATTTTCATAAAAACGTCATAAATGGAAGTAGATATTTAAAAATTTTATCATGTGTACTTGGTGTACTACGAGATTCCAGAATATTCAAGGATTTCTAATGACTGTTTAGGTTTGCTTTGCATTCTGTAAGTGTCATACTTACGAACAGGAGTGTATCTATGTATTGTACAGTTACTATGCACTAGTGCCTTTCAAAATTAAGCCAAATAAAAGAAAAAAGATGTAATATCTGAAATATATTCTTAATTGTATGAATTTCTTTTTCTTTTTTTAGAGAAAGTAGCTCCTTTCTTTTGTACAAAGTAAAAATTAATAAAGATAAAATCACCATAGTAATTTATGCGGTACATAAATCATATGCAAACGTTAACTAAAAGTTTGCAATCGCTTTAGTTATCAGATTGGAAGGTTAAAAAATATAATTTCGAAGTTTGAATGTGTTTTTCACCGCTGCGTTCTTTAGACAAGTATAATTTTGCTAATTCTTTGAATTGACTTGAAAATATTTAGAAGTTATTTAATTGATCCACTTATATTATATACATATATATTTTTCTCAGAAAAAAAGAATAAGAAAAACAGTAAATACTAAAAAATGTATTATATGTATATTATAAGAAAAGTCATGTAGAAATGCATGTAGTATTATAGTTGTATGTAGGGAATTTTTCATGTAAGATTAAAGGCTATCGTTTGAGCAAGCGTGGTAAATTTAGTGTTAAGCATTTACCCCATAGCTGCTGTAGCGTACAACTAGTGCGCGCCAATAGAGAATAAGTTATACCTAAACCCGTGCCAATAGCAAATAACATTAGCACGCATCAATAGGGTGCAAGCACAATTAATAAATTAGTTACCTGATGCATATATTGAAAGGGCACTCTTCATGGTCCGCGCTCGGGAAAAGGGCGTATATAAGGACGCCCAAAAAAAAGGTAAAAACAGGTAGTTCAGAACAGCGAACTGAGGAAACTCCGTACTCGAGTTAAACTAAACATTTACCAGCGAACTCTGTAACGACGAATAAATCTTGCTCAACACAACATTACACGCTTACGATTGGTGTGTGGTTTGAGAAGCAACGAACCCACACTGCAAATGACGGCTATAATCGTCCATTTTGTGGCGATACGTAGGCAAATTACGACTATAGGCGTCCTGCATACTTTTATTAATAAAAAAAACAAACATTATTAATACGGACTGTACTAATGCATTTATTTGTTTATTCTTCAGTAACACATTGAACAAAAATGACTATAGACTTCGCGGTTATAGCCGTCATTTGTTCTGAATACAGAAAAAAAGTAACGATAAACAAAAAAAACTGCGTTTCTGGGCACGATTTTAAAACTAAAGGTGTGCGATAATGAGTTACTATTGCGAAATAGATGATTGATCGCAATAATTACTGTTTATAAGCAATATTAGTCACTTTACATAACACTTTATCGACTGGCTCATTCGATTCAATACTGGCTCGATTGTTGCTACCGCGCTTATTTTTACAGCTTTAAAAATTTTTAATTAAAACTTGTGAGAGGGCTTACTATATAGGGTGAGTCACGAGAAGCAAAACATCTGAATATCTTTGTTGGATTTAAAGATATGAAATATGGGTACATTAGAATTAGAATGATTTCAAAGGATGCACATTGCCATCTTAATATTATTCTTTTATGCTCTTTTTTCCGGTATTTTCAAGGTCACCGACGTTTCTTTAAATGGCACTGCATACTTTTTTCTTTGTATGTAACACAATATGACCTTCGACCCAGAGAAATGGAATAAATAAAATTCTTATGACTTTACTTATGACTTTTCTGTATAATCTATTTGTCTCTTTGTAGTTTATTGTTTTCTTTCTTTTACTTTTGTTTACCAAAAGATTAAAACCCGTATACTAATAATAAATAAATAAATAAATAAAGTTTTTGACGCCTCATGGTGATGTTCCCCCTTAATAGACTTCCGGTCGATAAAATGATAAGCAATATCTATTATAACATCAGTACATAAGGCAGCAATTCTTTTTGTCATCTGTTTATTTGTCATTTAGAAAAAAAATTAGTTTAAACCAGTACAGGGTGTCCCATCCTATTATGTATTAGTAGTAAGAAGACATCTAAAGGACATACTTCCAACATGATGGATTGGATGTGGTGAACCAAAAGATTCACCGACAAGGTCAGCAAGTGTAACACCTGTAAGAGTATTGAATGAAAGGACAGACCTGGTTTATAGCACGGCGACACCGAAGGACAACGTCGAGCCGAAAAAGTCCAGGCCTGCCATAAACCTAGGTCCGGTCCCTGAGCTTGGGTTCGATAAGGACATCCACGTATTGGGTCGTTCGGAAAGTTCGTAGCGAAATTTGGATAACATTAAAACTTAGTGTATTTCTGAAAAATAAATATGTTATTCCATAATATACAGTCGCGTCGGTATTTTTAGTTGACGCTTATCATTTTACTAAAATAATGATAAAAGTGTATAATCAAAATAAGTAAAATGCGAAACATTAACAAAAATACATTTACTCATGTCTGAAACTAACGTTATAACAAACAATTTCATGCAATGCCGAATGGATAATATAATTAACAAATGTTTTCTAATAAGCGTCTGTTACGGAGCTCGCGAATCCAACTGTTGTCATTAGTTTCGTGACAACGTTCGGTTTTAACCTCGTGGGAAAGGCGCGTGTGATTTCTCGATCCGCGATAGACGTGGATTTTGAGAGAAATGTCGGGCAATCCAACGTATGGTTGACGAAAGTAGCCGAAGTAGTTGGACTATTTGGGAAATCGTTAACGCCGCGTATTAGTGAACAGTATAAGATAGAAAGGTCGAACAATCCAACGTATGGTTAACGAAGATAGCCGAAGAAGATGGATCATTCAGCGTATGGTTAACGTCGCGTGCCACCGGATAACTTGTCGGGAGTGAGATAGAAAGGTTAAAACATCCAACGTATGGTTAACAAAGATAGCCGAAGGAGATGGACCAATCAGAAAATGGTTAACGCCGCGTATTACCAAACAGTGGAGGTAAGATCGGAAGGTCGGACAATCCAACGTATGGATAACGAAGATAGCCGAAGAAGATGGATCATTCGGGAAATCGTTAACGCTGCGTATTAGTGAACAGTGTGTTGGGTATAAGATAGAAAGGTCGAACAATCCAACGTATGGTTAACCCTCCGACTACTAGAGCTCGCAGTCCTGTGCTGGAGTCATTTCTGACTCACACCGATAGTTCACTAATGCATATTTAATATCGCCCGAGCTCCTCACCGATATTCTACTAATATAGCAACGGTCGCTTTAGCTCAACAGACTCTAAACGATATATGTATGTATATATATACTAATAATTAGACGGTAGAATTTTCGTTGTATTCGTCTTCGCGTCACCGGGACCACGGAAACTCCAGTAGATACATTTAAATCGTCAAACATGAAACATAGTAACATTGTATAAAAGTTGCACCGCGCAAATATTACCCGAAGTTTCAACTTAGAAATATACAGTCCACTTGCAATTCAGTACAATTATTAGTCGGCACATCACGTGCAAATTTTAACGGGCCCTTGAAGAAAGTTATCGAACAAGGCCCTAACACTTACAAATTTTTGTTGTATTCCAGATATTTCTTGAGCTAATGAGACTGCACTCATAGCAGGATCTGTTATCACTATTCATGTAATTAATCGGTTATCTGCATCATCTAATTTTCTCGGACGACCGAAATGAGGAAAGTTTTCTACACTTTTTATATCTTTATATTTGCCTATGATTCTTTGTACAGTTCTATGACAACGATTTACTATTTTCCCTACTTCTCCAAATAATTTTCCTTCGTTTCTTAATTTAACAATAAGTTTCCTCATTTCTTCTGAAGTTTCTGTACGTTTTCCACTCATAATTCTATTTATGCACTAAGTTATTTCAAATTAATCAATACCGATGAAAATTTACACGAATTCACGTTTATTCAGAAATTACTGCTTCTAGGAAACCACTTTACCCGACTACCTTTCATAACAGACTATTTTTGTCGCGTATATTCACTTTTGACGCGTTTGTAAGGAACCTACTGTTGATAGGCATTTGTTTTCAAAACATTGGAAACGTAAACACTAAGATGTGTGTTTATATACAATTGTGACACTTCAAATACCATATACTACCAATTACAACCTTGGTTTTTGCGACATATGCTGTAAATATAATGTAGAATTTCACATGTATACAGTGTATACTCATTTTTGACTCTAACTGTATATCTTACTACTGAAATAAGGACATTGTAAGCATAATTTTTTAAAGCTATTGAACATTCCATTTGAAAACGTTCGAATACTTTAGTGGTTCACTGTGTGTCGCAGGATTGATTACAAATTTGCAAAAATTAAACTTCGCTCCTTCAATTTCATTAGTTGATGAGAAGATATGATCTGTTGCGTACCTATGTATAGATTTTCCAGATTTCTTGTTTAAATCAAACATCAAAACTAACGTTTAGATGAACCACAGCCGCTTGTTTCCTCCTCAAAAATAAAATTGGAAAAGAAAAGGACTTCGAATAGAATACGTTACAGTCCCAAGTGTTCAATCGAGTAGCGTACGAAAGATTGGCGAAGCGTACGTTGGGAAACGCTGTTCTAGTCGGCCGATGTGGATCGCTGGGTCGACGTTTCACTCTCGCGTTCCCATTTATCGAGCAGCCGATTGGGTCTCGTTGTCAGCATGAATGTGTTGCCAACATGAACGAGAAGCAGCTGTCAACCAAGATTGACTTTGTACTTAATATTATGAGGACAATTTAATATTCCAGTGTTTCGAAAATAGTGGAAAATTTTGAAAAGGAGATGTTACTTGTTGAGAGAAGATTTGAAACTTTATATTGGTCGAGCGATTCTTCGGAGTTTTGCTGTAGCAATCCAAATTCTGACTGTGTTTTAACTATAATCTAAGTAACTAAAGGATTTAGTAGGCTAACAAGGTCAAAAGTACCCTCTAACCAAATTGGTGGTGCGATGTACTATTCGATAGCTTACCAATAGAAAACATGTGACTTTTGTTTCAAACCACTTGCTCGACCGTGGGGCTAGTTACAGGGTAAATTCGAATTATCAATTTTTGGAATATTTTCCCTATTTAGTGACAGGCAAAACTTCTGTAAAAAATCTGACATATTGCACATACGAATGTATATCTTAGGGAATTTTTTCCGATTTTTTCGTTGTAGATCCAGTTCGTGTGGATTTTAAGTGAATGTTTAAACATTCAAAACTTTCTTGGAAAATAATTTTATTTGTACGACAAATGGTCACTGTTTGTTTCTACAACTATTTTCTAGCCTTCTATAAGTTTATATATTCCTTTTTTTGAAAACATTTCGTGATTTACTTGCAAAACATGAATTCATTCCTAATTTCACGATTTAAGAAAAAATCGCGCCAACTTTTTTTCGGTAATGAATATATTAGCGTTTGATCTTATTTTGATATTTTTCTTCCAGACTTTTTCTTCTACACTGTTCTATCAATTCATAGTAATGCTCAAGGTTGTATAAGTAATTTGCTTTTTTAATTTTCATTTCTATCAACCCAAAATCACGATCGTTCGGTAGAAAGGAATAATCAAATATCAAAAATTTATGGTCTATTTTTTCAATATTATTCTTTCAAAAGTTCAGGGCCATCTTTGTTCTATTAATCGTTGATGAACTGTAGTACACAGAAATATTTACTGGGTTTGAAAATCTTTCAGTTTTTCAAAATTTTCATAATTAGATTTTCTTTCTTGATATTCTACGCGATCTAAATATTTTTCTTAACAAAAGCAATCTTTATTTTCAAAAATTTTAGCACTCACAAGGTTTGGTTTCTTTGTCGTGTATTCTTCGCCATTATTTTTCTTAATTTATCTGATATTTTGTGCGTAACTACGTTCATTTCTTGTCCTTTTCCTTTTCTTACCTTACACAATTTCTATTGTTTTACCTTTGCTCCATTTCTGGGGTTTCTAAATTTGCAGTGAAGTCCTAGTTTGCTTCATCTGAAGATGATAATTGTATTATTCTTTTCCATTTCTTTAAAGTATTACGTGGTCGTATATTTGCAAATCACATCACATCCTTAATAAGTACGTTGTCATTAACTTATATACCTAAATCGTTGTCTGTTGACATAGTGATAAAATATATAAATTAATTTTCCACCGATAACTACTTCAAAAGGGCGCAACTGAATTAGTTCACTTTCAAAATAAAACTAAAACAATTCCATATAATGACAACATAGCTAACACAATCTAACAGTTCCTTTATCACAAATTCGCAACAGTGAATTTGCGTTTTTAGTTCAAAAAATGTGTCGCCATTGTTATCATTATCGTCGTTGGCTGATTTCTAATAATTGATAAACTCATTTTTTTTTAATTTTTCATTTAGACCACTTTCAAAATTAACACTAAATAAATTCTGTTTAATGTTGAAATAACAAGCAATTGACGGTTCATTTTTGACAATATCGTAAAAATTACGTGGAATTAATTTAGTTTAAAATACTGTGATGTGAAATAACTGATAAACTCATTTTTTTTTTTTAAATTTTGACTTAGACCACTTTCATAATTAACACTAAACAAATTCCATACAATGTTGAAATAGCAAGCACTATCTAACGGTTCATTTTTGACAATATCGTAAAAATTACACTGAATTAACTTAGTTTACAATACTGTGATGTGAAATAACTGATAAACTCATTTGTTTTTTCAAATTTTGACGTGGACCACTTTCATAATTATGAGCACGAATGTTAACAATTTCATTCAATCCCTACATTTCGAACGTACCACGTGTGTGTACTCGTATGTGGATATATATATTTCTATACATACAGCATACGGTCACTTACTATACACAAAATGAAAGGTGACTTTAATTGTCGCCACGGCGACCGAGGACAATGTTGACATCGTCTATACCGTCGTCCAGCTGTTACGAGAATTCTCGCGCGACTTTTGCCTTCTGTATTTACCGGCAAAACGCGTGTGTAAAAAACGAAAGGAAAGCAAAGGGATGGGTCGTTGAATGAGGGTATAAGATATACCGAAAGAGTCTCGACAGTTCCTCGAGGAAAGGAGCTTGTTCGTTCCACAGTTCTAAAAGAGAAAGACTGGTAGAAAAAGAGACGGAGTGAGAGTTGGCTAGAGACAGATGGTGAAAGAGGGGGAGGGGGAAGGGAGAGAATGACAGGCTCTCGTTCACTACGGTCAGTGCTTTCTGGACTGTTGTCAGTGACAGTTCTTCGATCATGCGGCGGTTGGTCCTCGATCACTGATTCTCGTATCGATTACACGCTTCTTTTTTTGCTTTCCCACCCTTCCGCTCACGGACTGAGTTTTATCGTATTTCACACTATTTTTTGCTTCGAACGCCCTTCGTCTTGTTTTTACCGATCCATCTGATCCTCGGTCACTCTTGGTGCTAGTTTCTACGTTCGGAGCGTTACGCATTGCCCGGAAAAACTGGACGAATCATGGTAAGTAAAAAGATGCTGTATTTCTTGAGGCATGGAGAGACAGAGTGAGAAAGAGGGAGAGAGAAAGAGAGTGAGAGTGAAAGAGAAAGGAAAGGGTTGCACTGGAAATGTGCAAATATTGTAAATTTGAAATTTACCAAATATTTATTTGATAGCGATGTAACTTTTCGATGAATTCTTTTGATATTGTTAGCAGAGAAAGAATTCCGGTTGCTCGGTTTATATTATTCGAAAGTTTGCTGCGATTTACAGACGGTTCTCGAAAATTGATTTCGCGCGTTCGTTGCGGAATATTCTTTTTTACACCTTTTCTGCTCAAGTCTACTCCATTTTCAAACTAGTTTTATTTTTCCATTCGAATGGTATTACATCATGCATGGATTCATGCAAGATCACCGAGGAACCGGTCTGAAAAGAGATCAATTCGGAAAGGATTAAAACAGACATCGAGATCGAGACGAAGTTTCCTTTTTTTTTGTTCTTCCTGTCTCGATAACTGGACCAAACTGTGGTAGAGCGAATTGTTTTTTTTTTCGACGTGTTATATATTACACTTAGCCAACTTGTGTTTGAAAATTTATAGAAAGTGTCAGGTGCTGCTACATGTACAAGGGTTATTGAAACGCGCACGTACTTTAGCAATTCGTATATGATGCGTGAAGAAATAAGTAATTGCTATTTAATATACTCAGGCAATAAAATTTTCGCTCAGCTATGTTTGTCGTTACGTAATGGACCTTCGTTACATTTTCTGGAATGAAGAAATTCCATGGAATTTCAAAGATTATTACATATAGTGACTCTCATTAATATTTGGAAAATCTTTAAAACAGAATAAGTTTTTTAAAATTGAACCAAACCATATGAGTCTTTTTTAGCGAGTTAAAAGGATTAATTTACTAGATGACATGTCTAAACAATTTGGAAAGAATTGCAATTGGTTAGAAATAGAGCAAAAATAAAATAGTCAAGATCACTTTTTACAACTTTTTTACCCGAGTTTCTAATGAAAAATTAAAAAATACGCGTTAGTTATATATACACTGAAATTTTCATCGAAATCGGTTGATATAGGAACAAATGATAGGCATTGAAGAATCTTTCGATTTATCGAAGTATTTGGTAGAAAGTCGTGGAAAACTGCGATTTACACCATCCTTAACAGTTTGCAGCTCGTAGCAACGTTAGCCGATTTCTATGAAATTTTCAGCATGTATATAAATGACATAAATCTATAAAAGGTATTTCTTAAATTTTCATCACAGGCTCAGATAAAAAAGTAGCAAACAAAGCCTGTTACTATTTTCTTCGTAATTCCGGCTAATTAGAATTCTCTCAAAAAATGTTTTTACGCGTCATTTAATAAATTAATCCTACCAACTTCTGACGAGAATTCAATTCGTTTGATCCATTTTTGAAAAAATTATTCTGTTTTAAAGGCTGTTCGAAAATTAATGAAAGTCACTGTGTACAATTACAGAGAAACGTAATTTATTGTTTTTTAATTATCTGTATCAGTTTAGTCCAATAAAAATTGCAGAAATTATTATCCAATAATACCATAAAAACACCGCGGTTCTCAATGTTGATTTCACTGCGATTTCTGATCAAAACAGCCTATGGGAATAAATAACTTCAAGAGAACCATCTCACCAGCGAGATAATTATTTATTCTAGGCAAATAACTTCCAAGGTTCTATAGGGAACGGTTTCGGTGAATTGTTCGTGTCAAGGTTGAGAAACCGAGAATAAAAGTCAACGAAGGTAGAGATTACTGATATCTGGACGCGTCCTGTAAATCGGCGAAATAGTGACAGGTCTCTGCCTACGCGTTCACGCGGATCTCCGTTGTAACAAATACCGAGAACTCGTTTTATCCTTCCGGGTTACTCGAGCCCTCTCACTTTCGTCGAACGACGACCTCGTGGTCAATTCTGCTCTCTGATAATCGAACAAATTCGAAATAAGATCGAAAGGAACAGGACGTGTAACTGGTCGACCGCGAGGAAATGTACAGGTACTCGAGTTAATATTCGGACACATTTTAAAACAGTATAACCTTCTTAAAATTGAGCTAAATGATTTAATTTTTTTTTTTTTTGAGAAGTTAGAATTAGTTTACTAAATGACGTATCAAAAAAGGTTTAAGAAAATTGCAATTGGTCGAAATTACGAAGAAAATAAGAAAGGTCGCTTTTTACAATTTTTTTTTATTTGAGCTTGTAATGGAAATTTAAAAAAAGTACATTTTATAGATTTTTTCAGTTGTATACATGCTGAAAGTTTCATCGGAATCGGTGAACGTTGTTGTAAGGTATAAACGGTTAAAAATTGTGAAAATCTTAGTGTTTCACGACTTTAGGCCTATAACTGTAATAAATCTAAGGATTTTTACTACAGTTGAATCTTGATAATCGAGTTTTCAAATCAGAGAGATCTGATAAATGAAAATGCGACTTGTAAAAACTTTGCACTACGGTTTCGACTTGTGAAGATGTCAACAAAGACAAATTTAAGCTTTCTTTTACTTTACTTTGTATTATACATATACCTACATATATAAACATAATTATAAGAGAAATTTTATGCACGAGATACTACTTTTTATTATTTAAAAAGAATTGTGCTTCTGCTTTGTACTCGTGTACTAGTGTAGGTACTGTAAATCAATAGCATATCTTCAATCGTGAATAATTCGGGAAAAAGAATGAGAAATGAGAAAACTATTGTAGCAGTGTGAAAGAATGAATGTATATTATAATGTAGTGTTAAGACATGGGTGTGGATGTGTATGTGCATGTGGTCAAGTCTCTTGAGACGCGGAAGCTCGGCGAGAAGCTCGCGAAGCCATGTTGTGTTTTTCCGGGCTGTAAACGACAATAATCCGGGAAACCACAGTATTATGTTTTCCAGAGGCTATCAGCGAGCCGCTAAATTTAAGTATATGTGTGAATTAAATTTGGATGTGTGTCAGTTAAGTTGAAGTGTGTGTGATTTCGGGGGCCGAGGACGGTCTAACGAAGAACAGCGAGGAATAGTGTAGAACCGTCGAGAACGTGTAGTTTATTTAGTGTAGTTTACGTGCAGTTTTGTAGTTTATTGTATTCTTTTCCATTAAATATATTTTATTTGCACCTGTTCGCGATTTTGATCTCGTAAAGCTTTCAATCCCACAATCTTTTTGGGGGCTCGTCCGGGATTGAGTGAGCAAAGCGATCAAGCCACGCGGATGTTGAAGTGGACAATAAGAATTGTGTGGATTATAAAAGTGTGTGGACTGTGGAAACGTGTGTAAACTATAAAACCGTGTGGACAGTAGAACTGTGTGAAATATAAGACTTTGAAACTGTGTGACTTTTAAAATTGTGTAGACCCAAGAAACAACGTTGTGCTAAGTGTTGCTACCATGAACCCCAACGAATTCACGGTATTGCAGTTGAAGGAGATTTTAAAAGCGAAAGGCTTAAGCACGGTAGGTTTAAAGCAAGAAATGATTACCAGACTCGTGTCAAGCGATCTGTCAGGAACGTGGATGAGCGAGTACGTGGGTGGTGGCGGCAGAATGGCCGCGAATGAAGATTCAGGTGTAAGCACAGCACCTAGTGCCGATTCACCGAGGCCACCAAGTCCAGAGGCTAGCGGAAACAACACTCGACATGTGGACATTTTATTAAAAAAGAAAGAACTGGCCAAGCACGAAGTGCAACTTTTGAGGCGCGAATTAGAGTGGATGCGCGAGTTGCAAAGATTAAATACCGAAGAATCGTCGGCATCTTAAGCTTCAGACTAGCATACAGTAGTGGCTATAAACGACTCGATGAAATCAATGTTGAATTATTTCGACAGCAGTGGTGAGGATCTTGACGCGTGGAAAAGGCAATTGATGCTGCTACATTCAACATATAGATTAAATGATAATGCGGCAAAACTATTAGTCGTCTAGCGACTGAGAAAACAAGCTCTCGAATGGTTTCATTCGAGGCCGGAACATATCGAAATGCGGATAGATAGGATTTGTTGAAGGAATTGTGGGACATTTTTGGCAACAGGCAGAGCAGAATAGTAGCTTGCAGAGAATTCGAAGGTCGAGTTTAGAAGAAAGAAGAAAGTTTTGCGGAGTATTTTCATACGAAGTCGATTTTAGCAAATCGTGTTTCGATCGATGAAGAAGAATTAATAGAATATTTAATCAATGGCATATCGGATCACAGCCTACGCAATCACGCTAGGTTACAAAGATTCAAATCAAAAGCGCTGCTGTTGGACGCTTTCAAGGAAGTTACACTGCCACCAAGTGCATGCAGAGGTCCAAGGATTAGCGTGGACAGCAACGAGCAGCTTTGACGAAGAAATACCGGCACGCAATGGAAAGGTACGGTAGCGCAGCGGTTCAACGCGGAGATGGAACGGCGTGGCGAGGATTCTAAGGACCTCGACGAACGGAAGATGAGCGACGACGAGGAAACAGTGAGCACTATCGGCGGGACGATGAGTATAAGCAGGAGGTGTAACATCAGGAAGATGTTACAATTGCGGCGGTCGTGACCACTTTTTCTTTGACTATCCAGTAAAAGACAAAGGTTCGAAATGCTTCGAATGAGGCGAATTTGGTCATGTTTCAGCGAGCTGTCCCAAGAGGAAGGCAGGACCTGCGACGAGAGAAAGCTTGACCGTTCGGAGAACACCACGTGAAAAATATTTTAAAAGGGTATTCATATGCGAGCGAGAGGTAACTGCGTTGATTGACACAGGTAGTGACCTTTGTTTAATGCGTAAAGACCAATACAATAAACTCAGACCCCAAGTACCGCCATTGAAACGAAACCACGTATATTTCCGCTACATAGGATCGGATATGAACCTAGCGATAGGAGAGTCCCACACTATGCTTGAACTTATTTCTTCAATCTTTTATAGCGAATTTTCATTGTGATTAAAATGCATGCATTACCTATCTCCATAAAGAAATGAACAATTAAAGATCGCAGAACTGTGATCCTGTTGAATTCTTTTGATTGATATGTAGAAGTAAACTCCGACTTGTAGAACTCGGAGTTTTTCGAATTCGAATTGTAGAAGTAAAGTATATATTAAACATGCGACAATAATTCGAGTTGTAGAGGTTTTTACAACGGAGCAGAAGGGAATGAAGAAAATTTTCGTTTCAATTTTCGAGCTATCGATGTTGCACTGTACTTTTGATACCTCTCGCTCATTTCTGCATCCGCCGATTTCAATTAAATCTTCAGCATATAGTCTCAGCTGATTTTGACATCTTGATAACTTTGGTATTGTGGCACATAGCGAAAAATGTTTCATAGGAAACTTAAATGGTATCAAGTGGGGCATATTCTGGTATTATTAGTTTTTCCGTAGATGGACGCGTCAAAGATATATGAAGATCAACTTTGTTTTTTTAAATAGAATGAGGTACTTTTTTATGCATCAAGCGATGCAGCTAGACATTTTTTATAAAAAAAGTACTGATCTACATACATATGTCGAAAAGCTAATAGTTTAGGAGATATTTCAATGTAAATAATTCTAAAATTCGTAGTTACATTAGCGTTTATTTACAGGGATAGTTCAATATAACGACCATTTTCATCACAGAATTTTTGAAATCGATGAAGTAAGGACTGGCCTACGTTGTTTAATGTATCGACTGATATTTTGCCATATTCATCGGTAATATGCTACTTCATATCACTCACTGTAGTTGAAACTTTCGCGTAAACTTTATCCTTTAAATAGAAGGATAATATAGAAGTCCATAAGAAGCTTCATGTTCGAATTTTCACTTTACGTATTCACGAAATAAAATCCATAAATATCTGAAAATTAGTTTAGGATGAACATTTTTTAAATTGCACTCTTCATGTGATGCGTACGTTATACGACAAGCAGTGTTCATTCAATACCTACAAAAGTAAGGTAGTTTGTATTATATAATTTTGTCTCTCGTTACGCAGTGGGAAAATATATCAGATGAAAATAAAGGAAAAGAAGACTGTCAGATATAACTTGTCTTTATTGTACATTTTTATTTTTAACAATTATCGAACTTATCTTTTATTTTCTCACGAAACAGGTGAGAAATGCAGTGTAGTTAGATAACTTTAATATATAATAGTCCTAATTATAAGATGTACATTTCATCTGAAATCTTTATCTTTTACGGTTTGCGAATTACAACACAAAATCAGAAAATAGTCGAATTTTCAGCGATCAAATTCGCGCTCTTAGAGTATAGTAGAATATCAGCAACAAAAGAAAAAAAGAATATAAGATTCATAATTAAATTAATTTGTTTCATAATTTTTTGAATTTACGGATTATGGATCTTCCTTTCTTAATCAAATTCACATTTTTTACCGTATATTGATAACTTAGGATGAGTGGTGCAATAAATAATCTCGCCAACTGTGAAATTTGTGCTATTTTCCTATTTTTGCTACGAAAAGCTGACAGCTTTGCGAGGTTTATAGATGAAATGCAGTTAGTGAAATTCTGATAAAACTTAGATCTGCTATTTAAAATAAAGGACGTGGGCAACTGTATCCAATGAGATTATGCTTTGCATGGCAAAGCTCGATCTCACATTGTAGCTTCAATAGTTGAAATGTTGGAACAATTTCGCCCCAGTCTCGGAACAAATGGCTACCGTTTATTTTTGCAATTAAAAAATTGGTTGGCAACGCAGTGATTTGAAAGTGATGGCGAATTGAAGAACGGCGTATCGACAATGTATCGTGTAATATATTTTGACGGTGAACTTTTTCCACAGTATTTTGACGCTAAAATAAATATTTTGAATATTTTTCAGGCTAAATGCTGCAAATATTTTGTGGCTAAAATGAATGATCTATATCTTCTATGATCTTTTTTTCTTATATTTAAGAGAAAGCAATGTTTACGTGTGTATGGATGCAAAAATCGATTGCAATATCAGTTTCTATATTTGTTGAAACAAGGAGGAACTATGCAGCTGTAAGTTTCCTTTCAAGAAAACAAACGCTAATAAGAAGATTGGAGATATTGTTGTTATGAAATTTCTTACTTTTCTAAAAAGTAAGTTAAGATTTTGAATTTCCCAATGTGTTTTGGTTTCATGTATCTATGACAATACTATTAAATGAATAAATTAATTGGATGCCTTTACATTTGCCTACTTTCAATTCAAACATTTTCCTCTCTTATGGTAGCGTAAGAAGGAAATTTTCTCCGTGTTTATGTAATTTCACATAACACAGTTGAATCATAAATACAGTGGAAACTCGGTAACTTGAATCTCCGATTGAAAATTCGATTTACAGAAGTTTCATATACACGAGTTAGGTTTCTCGACATACAGTTATTTGAAGAAAGACAAATTCAATTTCCAGCAGTCAATTATGTTCACATTTATTGCATACGTATACGTATAATATACACGTATAAACATAAAGAAAAGTTCAATTTTAAATATTGAAGGTACAAAACTATATTATATATACTTAAGGTACAAAAATATATTTTTTTGAATCTTTAATTTCTCAAAATTTCCGTCTTATTGGTGCGATAGTATAGCAGGTCCGCGCGGGAGGTGGAAACATTAAAAACCGAAATAACTTATTATTCATACCCATAGTTTCTAATTGTACCTAAATACAAATTAAAAAATTGAAATTTGGAAGATTTATATATCATTTGTAGAGGTTTTTTGGTACTTTATTAATATTTTTGTAATAAAAAAGTACTTTTTACAAAAACAATTAGGTATAGCGACAAGATAATAGTGTTATGCAGTTCTGATAAACAATTTAGAAAGATCAGTTGAATAGTTTTTGAATTACTCAAGAGGTGTGTCACACTCGGAGGCTATATCTCCAAAAATACTTGGAAATTCTTTTTGAACTTTTGGGATTTTATTCTTCAGATGTTGATCTGACAATTTATACAAAACAAAATTTGCATTTTTTGAAAGTTCTAATTGGATTTCCCCCTTTACGTGAGTAAGTTGGAACCAATCTAAAAATTCCTTCGTTAAGAAGAACATTTTAGGGACTCCAGAGTATCTGTCCTTACGCGAGGTGTAAACACCGAATTCCACCTGATAATTCATCATATTATTAACATCCATTCAAATATAATTAGTCACTGATATCCTCTATCCACTTATATCTTCAAATACTCTTTTTCTCCGTAATGGATCACAGAGAACGTAAAATTCCCGCAGTTCAACCCTATAGAAGCCAAGATTTACGATCTAGGCTTATATTGCCGGCACTGATCACATACTCATTCCATGGGCGGAATGGACTAATTCTTGATTAGATTAAAAAGAATAATCAACCGCGCACAAAAGAACAAGCATAAAGTTGTAACGATGGGGTTACAATATACGCAAAGTGTATTTATTTTATGCAGTGTATATTCGCGAGCGCTTGCCGTATGTTAGTGTCTACGTCAGAGAACTTTTGCTTTCTTTTTTCTTTGTGAGCTTTGAGTTCCTTCTTATATCCTTTTTTCTCTGGGCGTAGCACTCTTTAGGTGGAGCTTGTCTTCGTCAAAAACCATTTTCATTGGTTTTTGAGAAGCTCTTGGAAGAGCTCTTGATAACTAGCGAAGTTCATACACTTTTGTATATTTTTCCATACTGATGTATTATAATAGGCTTGATATATAGTTTTTAGATCATTTGACGAAGAGTCCTTGTTCTAATGTTAAATGTTTGTAGTAGAGTCACATCTTAAAGTGATACCAATGTGCCGTTTGTATTTTAATTTATATATTCGGTATGTGTATCGATTGATTGAACGTTGGTACCGTTACACCGAAATAAATACGGCAATGTTTCTCGATACGTTGCACGCCAACTTAATGACGAGCAGCTGATTTTATTGTATACTGGATAGGCTGACTATAAGTAGAGATAACCGTGTACCGATGAGTTTGTCAGATGATCACGATTAACATTTGAATCGTTGCGATCAGATGAAAGTCGGTAATTGATGTTAATTGAAGGTTCTATTAAGTCGATTGACTAGGTTGATTCTACTGTTGAATCTCTTTTGACTCTTTTTTTGAATCTGTCTCTTCGGTAAATTTGATGTCAATTTATACATCTCAGAAAGCTAAAGCAAGGTAAAAATTGCTTAATAAATTCTGATATGAGAAAAATTCCAAAATGTAAGGATTGGTTAGGTTCTTGGTTATTCTCTCAAACGTAGTCGAAACAATCCTGATAATATTGAAGTTGTTTCTGAATAGTTTAGGTAGAATTCTTAGCTTTCTGGATATTTGAAAAATCATGCACATCGATAAGCAATGAATTCTCTTGCGTTTTGTTATATACTGAACTGGAAGAAGAACCAGCAATTGATTTAGAATATAATTATTTCTTTAGAGTTGATATTAATAATTTGTTGTCCCTGATAACGAGAGATTTATTCACAAATATTCCAAATGTTCGCGTAAATAATGAAAAGTGCACTATTCTTGGATATGTTTTATATTTCTGTAGGAACCATGGAAAAGTTTGAGGGACCAAGCGGAAATCGAAATCGCGAAACCTCTGGCCGGGAAGCCGAGAC
The DNA here is from genome assembly GCA_951804975.1 of Anthophora plumipes. Taxonomy (NCBI): domain Eukaryota; kingdom Metazoa; phylum Arthropoda; class Insecta; order Hymenoptera; family Apidae; genus Anthophora; species Anthophora plumipes. The sequence goes on along the minus strand of OX638123.1, from coordinate 10,602,637 downwards.
TCTACACGCTCATAGCAAAGGTGTTCTCTTTTATTTTCTCATTGTTATTGTTTGTTTCCATAGGTTTGTTTCCATAATTCTGACCTTATAAATTTGATAATTACCGGAATAAATCGCAAGAAATCAAAAGTCTCTGTTTCGTTATCAGCAAAAGAAATAGCAGAAAACCAAGGCAAATAAAATATACAGTATGTTTCATGAATGCGTATCAGTGCTTCAGATGGTAAATCTGTACTTAAACCAACAAAAAAATGTCATATGAATATATACGTCCGACATATCTTAATTTTTCAATAATGGATAATTAAAGAAAATATTCGAAGTAGCATAGAGTTCTGAAAATCGCCTTCGAAATTGAAGGTAGTGAACATATTTAATCTAATACAGAGGAATGGTGTAAATTGACGAATTTTCTATTTTTCAGAATTGAATTTCTAAGCGATGTTCACGAAAAATGCGGACGATTGGTAATGCGTTAAGATTCTCGGATGATATTTCACTCATTTTCATTTTACATTTAAATTAATCTTATTATATAAATAAGTAAACTTAACAAACAATTTTATTATGTCATGTTTCGTATTATATCATATGTGTAATATTATATTGTACAATTTACCAAGTTCGAAGTTTAATCATCCATAACTCGGAATCTAAGATATATCGGACATATTTCCTTATGACATTTTTTACTTGGTTTAGTGTGTAGATTTATTTTTTGAAGTATTAATATTGTTACAGCCGAAGATGAAGAAATTCAGTTTAAAAAAAAAATCACTTTTATTTTAACAAAACTTAAACTTTACAATTAATTATAAGACTTATAAACTAGTGATGTGTTCACAATAACTTTCTTGTTACTAATGAATCGTTTGCTGTTTTCGCTGCTGTCTTTTATACATTTAGAATCTATTGACTATAATACCAATAGAATACCCTTCACAGTTTTGTGTCTCTATATTTATATAGACTAAGGACATAAGATTCAATGTTTCGTTCTGTTATTAGTGATAAAATAGGGCAATAACTGTAAGAAAATTTAGCTAAAAGAAATAAAATTCCTAAATGAATTTTTCCCATTGGGAAAATTCCCAATACAATACTGGCCCAAGTGTAATCGCAGGTATAACAGAGGATAATAATCCAATACTAAAGATTTAAAGAAAGTACAATTATATTAACCCTTTTAGTATCAAACAACGATATATCGTAATTAACAACACTCATCATTTCACCTGAACGAGGTTTAGAGTCGTGAGATCGAAGTTGAGCCAAAGCTAGGTCACGAACGCACAAGTTCCCTATCTTGCAACAACACAATCGTAAAAAAAGGCTGTTCTTTAAGTGACGTTTGACTATTGTTCGTTTTATTGTGTACTTCCCACCGTGAAAAATTAGTCTTCTTATTTTATCAATGGTTGTTGAATTTAATTTTCTTCGTTCTCAATAGCTAAAGGTATCATAAAACAAGAGCCTCCTGAAGGTGACCTCGACGTCTGATTCCTATAGTACACAGAGTCGATAGGATAGAACCTAACAAAAGTTTACATTGCCAAATTTTTCGGTACATCGCGCGGCCAATTAAATATTATCCCACTTTTTTTTATTTTTAGTAAGAATAGCGTACTAAGAGTGCACTGGAATTGTGCTCGTAAAACCTATTATACGCTAATTGGTAATTAAAACTTTTTACTACACTTAATCAGCTGTCTTCATCACTTCAGAAACTGTCTTCAGTAGTGAATAAACTGAATATATACTTATCCTATATGATTTACACGGCACTTTTTCACCATGATTTCGCTTTTACACGGTTTTTAGAATAACGAATTTTCACAAATAAAAACTATTGAAAACGAAAATTTGATTTTATATGTAGTAATAGAGGAAAAATACGACCGCGAGGGGACCAAGCGGGAATCGAACCCGCGACCTCCGGAACGGCAGGCCGGGACTCTACGCCCATAGCCAAGGTGCCCTCTTATTTCCTCGTTGTTATTGTTACTATTCACGGGATTCGGTATGGAGGGCCTCGATACTACAGTCGCTAGCCATCGAATTAGGATCACTACAAATTTTAAGAATTTTTCGCGTTTTCCGTAAAATTAAAAGGCTTGTTGAAATTGTAATGATATAATTTATTAACTACTAACATAATACACTACTACTGTACATAATATTGTTAACACATGTTAATATCTTGTATTTCCACCCTTTGCTTTGATGACAGCTTGTATCCTTTCCGGCATGCTCCGTATACATTGCTCGATCATATGCTTTATATCTTCATTATTTTCCCAAATATCTGTCATTTTTCTTTTCAACTGTGACAATGTGGTGTTTGGAGATTCATAAACTATTTTTTTAAGTAGGCTCCAGACATTTTCTATAGCATTCATGTCGGGAGAATTTGATTATTACCACGATAGTAACAAATCAATTGTTATATATACATCATTATCAACGTATTTAGTAATAATTTGAATGACCTAAGACAATTTTCCATACATGACATACTGTTATAGGCATAAAAGTGAAATTTCCGTACGTGGTCCTAATTCGATGGCCATATATTAGCAGAAAGTTATAGAAATAAGTGGAAGTTATTTTGTTAAATAAAATTTTGGTTAAAGAAAGTTCAGATTACTTGAATTTTCTACTATAAATTCGCATGAAATTTTTCCAGTACCTAATATAATATAATATTAGCATAACTAATAGTATGTATGACACTTACAATTGTTATAGAATAACTAACTTTATATCTACTTCAAAGAAATATATAGAGTGTTTCATAAAACCGTGCCAATACTTTAAAGGATAAATCTATACACTTAAAACAAGTAAAAAATGTCACATATACATATATATATATATACACAGTATTCCGATCCAATATTTTTTTTTTCATGTTAGAAAGTATGGCATAAAACATATTTTTTCAATATTAAACAAAAATATTTAACCAATGTTTTGTGCTACTAGGGCACATTGATATGCATTTATGAAACACCCTGTGTATTGTTTAAATGTTCTATGCAGCGGCAAAAGTTATAAGCCTCTTCTAATAAATTCAAAGTGCAAGATGCATTCTTCAGAAGAATTTTGAATAAGTCTAATTTTGAAATACTACTGTATTAATTTTCCAAACGCAAATTAAGAAAGGCAAATTTTCCTACAGGTCTAATTACTCTTCGTTTGGTTAAGAAATATTTCATTGATTTGTTATTGCGAAGATAAATGATTTATGTGATGGATGTAAAAAGATTTTTGAAATTATTCTTTATACTTTTATTATACCGTGAAAGGGTGAATTCGAGGTGCAAAACGTGCAGACTAGTCACGATATTAATCGTTGGTCGATGGTGAAAACGTCGATCGGCTGAGTGAACTTCTCTATCTTGATTCACAGAACCTACGAAATGGAAAGAAGGAAACTGGCACGGTATCCTTGTTAGAAAGAATTTAATTGCCAATGTTTCGTTTCTTTCCCATTTTCTGCTTTATCCTTTCTCACACGATGGTTTCATCCTATAATGAAGCAACACAAAAGTTCGTTCACAATGTTTAACGAGTAAGACTCTTTGTTTAAAGCTGAAGTGTCGATTATGAACGTATATAGAGACATTTCTGTTTCTATTTATTACTTTGTTTGGTGTGACACCGATGTGCAAAGTTTTCAAGGAACAAATTGCCATATAAATAATGAATCATTTTATGAAATAACGATACGAAGAGGACAAAGCTAGATATGAATACGATATTCTTATTTCTTTCCTTCTCGGAGATAGTTTCAAAAGAAATTTAATTTTTTCAAGGAAATAACATGGAAAATGGGGATTTTGGGATAAGGGTTTTTGGCGAATTCGTGTTTTATTCATGATTTTTTATACACTATGAGAACAAAAATAAAAAGACAAAGTATTTACTATTTAACAAAGAAAATTATAAAACTGACCGTTTATTAGATTTCGTTTAGTGACATTAATATGCCGCGAGGTGATTTTGGCTGTGCCGCGATGATTTTCTCGAGAATAACAAAATTTGTTAACCAGAATTTAACAATTGTTTAACCAGAATAAAAGAAAATTATGGCTCGGTTTCCATCGTTAGAAGGTTACAAGAATTTTGTAACATTCTAAATAAAGGAAAATCTGACAGAGCCAGGTTTGAGATGAAACGTCCCAACCAAATTGTAATATTTTTTCTTGTGTCATTAAGAATGTGTACGACCGTGCATTAACATAATGGAAGACAGCTCCTTTCCTTGACACAAATGATGGCCGTTTTTTTTTTTTTACTAGTGCTACTTTTAAATAATTCATACGGCTACAGTATTTTACGCTAACAATTGTCGCTTTTTTGCGTTGAACACTGGTAATAAAGAACTCACTGCGTAAATCCACCAAGCAGAAATTATTACACAACTTACTATTTCGAAATGATGTAAATTAGAGAGGAAGTAGTTTTTCGGCAAGTTCAACGACACTAAATCTTTCACATTCAAATCTGCTAGTATTTAATCATAGTTTATCATCTTTCTGAAAGTTTCAATGAGTTTTTATTAAACCTCGAATATGTACTCGTTGTTTCTTTATATTCAAGTATCCGATGATTGTGTCAATATACGTAATATTAACGCGTATATATGTTAAAATGATCAGCATTCCAAGCATTCTCTGCAAAAATAGAGAAGTAAACAGTTGTTTACATTTATTCGCGATAAATCTTAGATATTATTTTCTCTTTCAACGAAATGTCAAAGTGTATTGAATACATAAAACGCTTGGAAACAAAAGCGACTAACACCACTTTTGCAATGTTTTCGAATTTTAATACCAAAGGATGTAATTCGTATTTAATTGTTTATAAATAAAATCAATTTAGTAAATTTTGTTTCTATGAGGTTCAATTGTATAAATGCTCAGGTCTGAAACAAGGTTTATCGTCGAATAAAATGGACAGTCGAAGCGCCATTTTCGTGGCTGTTGCATCACAGAAGAAGGTTTCCTTTGTAATCCAATATGGTCAAGCGTTCGTGGCCATCCTCGGATGCAACGTAATGTACTGAATTATTAAAGAACGTCCCTGGCAATCGCTAATCGTGACTAGTCGCGTAACGGTAAAGAAAAAGAGAAAAGTTGTTTCTACATCCAGTGACATCAATCGGTGAAACCACCGGCAGCATAAATCTGAAATACACGATATACACTAATAACAACCTCACCATACATGTCACACATCTTTTTTTTCTTATTTCTTTTCTTCTTTCGAAAATAAAAAAACGATTAGATGCCGAAAATGAATACTCCGTTCGCTCGTCTTTAAACACTCGTGACTCGAATAATACTGAAAGAAAATTGCCACATAGTGAACGCAAAGAATCTTTAGACTGTCCTGAATGAAAGTACGTTTGTCAGCTGTAGTTGAAATAAGCACGATTATAAAATAACATTAACAAAAATCGCCGTCGACGCGAACGAACTTTTTACCCAACCTAATACAATTTTTGCTGGAAAAGTGTGTCAAATGAACACGAGAGACTGATGAAAATTAAGAAAGCATTTTAACCCTTTGCACTCCGTTGTCCCCTCTGAGAGGACATCAAAGTTTATTAGTGATTATAGGGAATCTTCGACACTAGTCTTCTTTCGAAAATAAAAAAGAATTAGATGCTGAAAATAAATATTTCATTGGTTCATTCTTCTTTTGAAAATAGAAAAGGATCAGATGCCGACAACGAATACTCCGTTTGCTCGTCTTTAAACACTTGTGACTCGAATAATACTGAAAGAAAATTGCCACATAGTGAACGCAAAGAATCTTTAGACTGTCCTGAATGAAATACGTTTGTCAGTTGTAGTCAAAATAAGCAAGATTATCAGATAACATTGAAAAGTGCAAGCCACAAACGAACTTTTTACCCAATCTAATAGTTTCTTAACTTTTGTCCGCACAAAAGTAGCCAGTTTCTGTTATTAAATACAGAATGTTACCATTATATCGTTTATTTGAAGTAATTTTTATCATTTTCTAATCTATGCAATCATACCTTTCTTATAGCACAAGTAATATTAACTTATTCTCATCGTATAATGGTAAATATTGACTAAATTATGCGAGATTGATTTGTTTCTTAACTTTTGTCTGAAAGTGTATTTCAAGCTTTTGCTAGTTGAGATATAAGGTAGCTCACACACACAGTTATCTGCTCGAATGCGGAACGTTGGGTGCAGAAGTGGTTGAGAAAAAATTCGGTAGAAAGCAGTTGGAATCCGGTCGAATTTCTATCGAAGCATGCGAGTCCACCCTATTCGTGGCACATTCACTTGTCCACAACCATGATAAATACCGTACAGGCGGTGTGCATTGTGCCTGGTTTAACGTTTTCTAAAGAGGTACACGTTTATATCGTACGGATTTCGAGCGCAGTTTATATTTCTAGCACGGATCGACCAGTCAATCGGAATCTGTCACGTTTCCCACGTTTGGCACGACTTGTGCGACTGTGATACTTTGTTTTTAGAATTATCGTTACGTGTACAGTGACTCTGAACAAGTGCTTCCCTTACGATAATGCTGTTTTGCTGAAAAGTAAACGTAAGGTTCCACCATTATTTGCAGAGTTTGCACGCTAAATGAATCCTTTTGTAGATCGTATTCAACGATCTTTCTTACTTTACCGTATGTATATTTTTATTGAATATATTCGCGAAAATATTAGCATGTTCACTGTAAAATTATGCAAATTAGCAGCAGTATTAAATAGTAGCTACAGAACAAGCGTTTTTCAATCACTTTTTGTAACAAGTTGCCTTACTATGATCAACTTGAAACTCGCGAAGAATGCTGTACTTGCATGGATTGCATAATTGATCGTTATTAAAGGCATGCACGATTATTTTCCTAATACTTAGTTAACCATCGACTAATGAAAGTGTATTTATCCACTTATCAAATTATACACTTATATCAGAAGTTGCTTATAATGATAAGGTAGACCACAAAGTAACAATAAACAGAATTAATGCAACTATTCAATACTATTATTTTCTGAAGCTCAAATTGTTCGAACATACGTTTATAGTAGGCGTTCGAAATGATGATCATCACTGTCAATGCACCATTGCATTCTTTTTACTATTAATTGACTTACAAGTCTTACAGCGTCAGAACTTATTGACGCACAGGCTGCAATAATTCGCTGTTACGAACGAAAAGTATGTTTAAAAAAAAAGTACAGTATGTTTCATTTATTACCAAAACCGTAAGTATTATCTCCTTTCTCTACTTTCTATGACCTTCAATGACCTTGTGTAAGGTCGTTGAACTCGTTTTAAGATCTTCTATCGTGGTACGGAAGCAAAAACATACCGATCCATTTAAAAAAATGGAGGTGACCTTCAAATGTCCATCTGCAAAAAAACTATTATCGCCACTGGATGGCCCCCTTCGTACTGTGCAATTTTATTTCAGCAAATATTTCTGTGAAACTTATAGTTTCGAAGATATCTGAGGTGCTAATAGTTATTGCCCCACCCTGTATACAGTGGATTCAAAAATTTGTGATAGAAAAAATATAAAAGTATAGTGAATATAATCTTCTAGTGAAAAAGCAGATTAAAATTAATATCGATTTGATGTGATTAATCATTTGCACTTCATAGACGCCATTTGTAATATAAATCTATTACTTCATATACAGTTACTGCCACTCGTATTTGTACAACATATGCGCGTTTAGTATAAATGAAAAAGTATCACTTTCCTTAAGGATATTTTTTATTTATCTTTATCAAAATTAATTATTACACCATTTTACATCTATTTACAAAGCAGTTTTACTTTTCATTGTTTAGAAACACAAAAAATAGGAAAAGAATGCAACTATCGATAAAAATCATCTCTCAGCCGTATTCGTACAGCCAACATATGTTTTCTTGTGTTTTTTATTTTTTACAGCTAGGATTTGCAACGAAAAAATCGGAAAAAATTCCCTAAGATGTGCCTTCATGTGTGCATTATGTCAGATTTTTTTTCAAAAGTTTTGCGTATCATTAAATAGGGAAAATAGTCGAAAAACTGATAATTAGAATTTACCCTGTAACTACGTCCACGGTCGAGTTTGAGGATTGAAACTTGGTGTCACATGTTTTCTTTTGATAATCTATCGAATGGTGTATCGCACTACCAAATTGGTTAAAGGGCACTTTTGACCCCCTTAACCTGCTAGACTTTTTACTCAAAATGCGCGTAATCTTTCTAACTGACGAATAAGAGCGGTTAAACAAATTAGAAAACAGAAAATGCAAACACGCTGATATTAGAAACATTAAATAACTTAGAAAATAAACACATTTATTGCCATAAAAAAAAAGTATTCGTGATTTATTATACTTTAACAAAATCATAAGGAATGATTATAATTATCATTCATATAAGGATAACAAAAGCGTTAAGAAAAACAAGACCATTTATTATATAATTCAAATTTATACAAAACTTGAAATTTCACATAAAGTATTCTAACAAAAATTATTCTTTCGTAATTATTAGATCGTTGCATAATTTCTATCGTATTTTCAGGTAAAATTTAAACCACCAGAATTTTGGAAAGACATTTATTTAATTAACGATATATTGATCATTATTTCCAATAATTTATCTCCATTTATTAGACAGCTTTCAATTCCCGATGCAACAAATATTTTGCTCTTCTGACGCAAAAAATCAAACACTGCATTGTTTGTATTATCGCCATATGCGACTCATCTTTCAATTTGAAATTCCCGCTCCGGAATTTTGTGAACGTCAATATTTTGCCTCAATGTTTCACATAATGATTTGTTAACAACAATTGTATTATTGCCTTTCTGAAATTCATATCATATACAGAGTCTCAAATGTTTATCGATTTTCATCTTTATGCGCGCAAGCTTCTGAAATAGGTGCGCAAAAATTTCAATATAATGTAAAATATCCACTAATAACCAAAGAATTGAACAAAAGTTCTGCTTGAATTAGTTCAACGATTGTTACGAAATGTTGAAAGTACTAATAAGAAATACGAAAAAAAAATTATGCAACAACCTAATATAATAACTTCCGCTTAACAATTTCATCAAATCGGACGTTCCTTAAATCTTTCTTGAGATAATTAAATATCATAGTCAAAGTATGGAAATAAAAATGTACATACCTCTGCACATTTCTAAAACACGAAAGTATTTTGCAAATTGACAATATATAAAGGCTCCCCATCTGTGAAACACTTTCGTGTTTTAGAAATGTACAGAGGTACATTTATTTTTGTTCATTCTAATTTCACAGTTTTTCTGATTTCGTGGTATAAATGAATGTAATATTAGATTTTAATTCTTCAATTCTTCGCTAATCAACCGCTTCTGCATCTCACTTGACGTAATTTTATCAGAAATGTTGTCGGTAGCACGTATGGCTGAATACTAACCTCTTCGTTGCAGAGCGAACTGAACCTAACCTAACCTAACCTCTTCGTCGTAGAAGGTTACATTTTTTAGCGTTACATTTTCTGAAGCGGCCCCCCATCTGTAAAACACTTTCGTGTTAAAAAGAAAAAAAGGCGTGCAAATGAAAGGGAATAACCGAACGGAAAGGAAATCGGAAACATTCGATAGATTTCCCGTAGCTGCAGGAAACTGCTGAAAGTTTCATAAGCGGCGGTCGAGTGGGCCCCTCCGGCGGAAGTCGAGAGAAAACGGTTCGCAAACGTGCGTAGCCTGAAAACGATACGAATCGATAAGTGGCGTACTGCTATGGTGAGAAGAAATACCCACACAATCACGACGAACGAACCGAACGAACAGAAAAGATCTGGCTCACTCTCGACCGGGAGTTTTTACTTCCAGCAAGTCGGCGAGGTTTTTAGGTTAAAAAACACTTGTTTCATTCGATAACTCGCACCTTATGTAAGTCCCACGAGTGACTCGGTTGTGTGCTGTATGTGTGTATCTACCTTTAACGGTGTTATTCTTCTAATATACAAGATGTCCCACTAACTAACTCTGTTATAGTCGGGTCATGTTATAGCAAGGTTGTAAACTAACCTCTCAATAATCGGCACCTATTGATACTGTATCACTCAGGACCGTATGTTGCAGTTTGAGGGTTCCAATAAGAAATGTATGGTAACATATGATTCGATGTTTCAATTAGTAAATCGTTGAGTTAGGTCAAGCTTTCATTTACAAATGGAAAATATGTAAATATTATTAAATTCGAAATATTATCTGTAATATTTCGAATTTTTTTTCACAATTACGCAAGTTTGTTGCACTTTCTATCTGCATATACAAGTAAATTAACCTTTTTAGTGCCAGTCGAAATGTGTAGGCGAATATTATTAGAAAAAGTGACCATCCCCTCGCCGATGGTTGTTCTCAGGTACGGAAGGTAGGTATCCTCGAGAAACGTGTACAGCATATTCTGCGTGTCTTGAATAATGACTATAGCAGGCACTAAACTTAGGAAGCGTTTCAACTCTCCGAAAGCATGCTAAAATATAATAAAACGAAACGGTAAAATGGTAATCTCTACATGGTCAATGTCTACGAGAATATGTATTAGGTTGTTCTGTAAATTCATGCCGAGGATATGTTTATTCTACTTACAATGTGTTTTATAGAGTAATGAACAGTATGTGATTTACAGAGTAATGAACGATCGCAGTGATTAATTCAAGATGATCAAATTTAGTCTAAAGAAGACATGCGTGAGCAACAAAAGGTTAATGAACAGCAAGAATTTTTTTTTTACATAGTGAAAATAGTGAGTGAGATGCAACATTTTTTTCGACTTTATTGTTGACACATCTCCTGCAATTATGACACTTGGTATGAAAACGATACTTGAAAAATTGTAGAATGATTGAACGAAGAGAACACATGTCGCATTTGAGTTTTTATTTTTATAGAATAGTACTGCTTAATATTATATTAACTTCATTCTTTGCTTCACCTCCATTTTATTTGCATATAAAATTTTAATATTTCATTTATATAAATGTTGTATTCCTTATTAAAAAATAATATTAAGTTGTAACATGAAATTAGTGGTAACTTTAAATGAACGTAACTTTTTTAATATTAAATTTTATTAATCAAAATAAGAACCATTACAATCCACACACTTTTTCCGATTAGTTAGAAGTTTCTTAATTCCATTTATGTAAAAATTCGGAGTTCTGATGACAATGAATTGTTCAAAGGCATTTTGGACAGTTTCTCGATTCATAAACATTTTTTCGCTGAGGAAATGGGTTAGACATTTGAAAAAATGATAATCAATAGGCGACAGGTCAGACGAATATGACAGTGTTTTCTATTTCCAACTGTTTAGGAAGTACGGCCTATTCCAGTTGAGCGGGACACCTTGTATAATACAATAACTTTCTCTCGAAAGATCTTTTTGTATCGCGTCAAATAAGAGAGCAATTAATCTGTAAACTGGGTTCATCTTGCTAACGAAAATTGAGTCTCTGCAGTTTGCAATTAAAAATCGTTTAAATTGATAAGTAGTTTCATTATTTCGGTTATTTCACTTTATGGCGATCCTTCATTTTCTTTCAACAGTAGGTACCTTTTTTAAATATCTCTGTACAGTTTGTACACTAGCTGAAACATTAACTTTTTCGGCAATTTGCTTTGCGCTATATGTATATACAAGAATTTGATGCGATACGCAAAACCAACCTTTTATCTCTTAGCGACAAGGCCTCTTTAATTCCACCTTTCTATAATTTCCCGTAATTTTCACGATTTTTCTAATATAAATGTATAACAAATTCACTTCTGTTTAATCTCACAAAACCAACCTTTTATCTCTTAGCGACAAGGCCTCTTTAATTCCACCTTTCTATAATTTCCCGTAATTTTCACGATTTTTCTAATATAAATGTATAACAAATTCACTTCTGTTTAATCTCCATACCTGCGACGGCATCGCGGACGTCGCTCCCTAGGGAGAGACGTGCCAGAGCAGGAAGCAGCCAGGACAATAGTCCTGGCTGTTAAACGCGCGCCTAGAAACCTAAGCGTGGCCGTAAGAAACTGAGCGGAAGCTGATGGCCACGCCTCCCCGTGGCCCCTGCTGGACAACGTTTCGCCGGAAATTCCTGGAATATCCCAGGGATTCCCGGCCAAACGGCTAAGTGGGCCACCTCTCGCAAGGGACAGTCTACTCTCCTGGTGATCCCCAACGGGTGAAGGAGGGGTTTTTTCAAGCACCGCCGCACACAACATTTACGTGCGTGACACTTCGCAGTGGTAGAAACGCTCCCACTACATTGCTGGTAGTAGGCAATTACCTGGGAACAGCAGAGCCGCGCTAGGCGCCATAGAGCTCAAATTACACTAAATGTTTAACCCCTTGCCTTACAATGACGAGTCACACTCGTAGTATAGATTATGATCAAGATGTGGGAAAAGAAAAATTATATGCCTATTAAATTTGTACGTTTGCACAAATCTCAGCTGAAATTTAAGACCGAGGATCGCCAAATATAAATCATTTATAATATCCTGACTTTTTTTCATATAAAGGTGCTTTGGAACAGTGAATAGCTGAGGTTAACATACGTAATGCCTAAGAAATCGTAAGGCAAGGGGTTAATCTCCATGGAATATCTTTGTTGGAATACCCTTCTTTTTTAACACGTGAACTGTTCCAATTTCTCTACTGTTTAACTGTTTTGCACGACCCATTGTTGCGTAAATGCAAAATCTCGTGTTCGATACGTCAGTTGCTAAGTAAACAGGTTGAAACAGAAGAAACTCGAAAAACAGTACAGATCCAATGAAGAAACGATTCGTATTTATTCAAATTGCGCAAGAGTATTCTTTTCCTTAAAATTGCGAATATTTTTACAATAAATAAATAGCTTCTCAAAGTACATATGTACACTTTCATCAAATAAAACCTATTATGTTGAAAATATAAAATGCATTAATTTGAACTTCATTAAACAAAAATACAGTGAAAATGTCACTGCGTTTAATCAAGTGTAGCGGACCGTACATCCGTACTTGCCATCTGGGAATAGATGGTAGAAATAATACGAAAGCCACGTGTTTGGAATTTTAATTCCGAAAGTTCTATACATGTCGTGACGGAAGTGTAAACAGTCTGTTTCGAAAATTTGACTTAGCATCGTTATTTAAAGAATGATAAGAAATTAGAAAGTATTATATGTTTTAGAAAATTGTGAAAGACGAGTGTACAGATATTTGGAAATTGTATTGTAGACATACTAGGATAGGTAGATAGAAAGAGATATTTACTCTGTCTTGTACATCTGAAATATTTTAATTTAGAAACATTTCCACTACTCGATGCTTAAAGGTTAAAGTATATTTATTAACGAATTATAATCATGTTTCCATGTTTCGAAAGTATGCAAAAGTGGCCCATATGAAAGTTAATGTAAAAGTTTGTACCGATTACGGAAAGAAGGAAAGAAGGCTAAGAGCGAGGAAAGGCGTAAAAGAGAGAAAGAGAGATTGAGTTTCTTCGTCATGAGACCGTCTAGTAGGCTTCTGAGTGAGATTATACCTAGAAAACACGTGTCTTATTGTCAGACACGAAGAACGGTTAGAACTTAGGTCACATGTTGTATTTCTAAGAATAAGAGCCACGATGAAAGAGGTCGATGTTTCACTAATTAGTTCTGTCTCTGTGGAGGTGGAACGTAGAAAAGATACTGTCACAAGTTCATATAAAGATGTACACTTATACCTCGACTTTTTTTTTGCACGATTTTCAAACTAACGGATTTTCGAAAAATTGTCGAAAACATTCGTTTTCTACAAAATCGCCCTACTGTCAGTTCATTTTCTACAAAATTACCCATTTGTATATATATGCGTAATTAGTTGAACTATAATAGTTGAACAGGAAAGAAATGTATTCTTATTTTTTTGTTCCCTTTCCTTTCTAACACAAAGAAGTGGATTCTTATCGTGAAGTAACTGTCACATAGTATGTATAGTAACATACACACTGACCATATTTTCTAACCAAACAAGAAGTCGAAAATATATGAACCTATGCATACATGAACTTCTTTCTTCATTTAAAAAACTTGTTATTTCATAAATGGACTAATATTTTTTGTTGTTCATTTGTATGTGATTTTTATTTTACGTTGAAATAAATGAATTTAATTAACACGTTATGACTAACTAACTTGTGCGCATTTTAGTTTTTTCTTTTTTATTTACAATTTTCTTTTTTCATACAATTGAAAATTTAATTTACACATAAATGTAGTGTCTCCCAATAAGAACGATAGAACTTTTAATTAAAATGAAAAGAAATGTACGGAAGGCGATTCACACTATTAAACTAGGTAATGTTTCTCTTGCAAATAATAAATATTAGACAAAGACAAACAAAAGAGGAAAAAATACGCAAACAATAGCTGTCGATTTGTGATATCATGGTTCTTTTCATTCCAGTTAGAAATTTTTGGGCTTTATAAACAATCTTCTAAAGCACAGAAGACTATTTTCAATATTCAAAAATAACAAAAAAAAATGTCTACTTTTCTCTTTTTTGAATCTTCTTGAATTCAATATTTGTCTTATTTGCGACACATGTAAGAGGACAAGGTGATCAAATAATCTTTAAAGTTTTATCAGCGTGCTGTATTATCGATAGCTGATTGAAAACCAGTTGTCTAAACCAGAGCTGCGTAACTTCTTGCTCACAAGCTTTCTCCTCTCAAGGTATGCGACTGAGGTTGTCTCGCTCGAGCCGCAATGGGAGGACGCGCGAAAACGACAACTTTTCGACAGCTCCAACAACAGCTTTTTGTTTACTTTGGCCACGGTCGCAAACAGGAAAAAGAACGAGGAAGAACAAAATTTCTAATATAAATAAATGTACCTCTGTACATTTCTAAAACACGAAAGTGTTTTGCAGATTGACAATACATAAAGACTCCCCATCTGTGAAACACTTTCGTGTTTTAAAAATGTACAGAGCTACATTTATTTTTGTTCATTCTAATTTCACAGTTTTTCTGATTTCGTGGTATAAATGAATGTAATATTAGATTTTAATTCTTCAATTCTTCGCTAATCAACCGCTTCTGCATCTCACTTGACGTAATTTTATCAGAAATGTTGTCGGTAGCACGTATGGCTGAATACTAACCTCTTCGTTGCAGAGCGAACTGAACCTAACCTAACCTAACCTCTTCGTCGCAGAGCGTTTCATTTTTTAGCGATACATTTTCTGAAGCGGCTCCCCATCTGTAAAACACTTTCGTGTTAAAAAAAAAGAAAAACTCTCACTGAAGCTGTGGCTCAAAGACGTATTTCCGCGTCCTTTTCCCGCCAGTCGAGGAACTACTTACTATAGTAGTTAGGTTAGGTTAGTTATCAGGTAACGGAAAAAATTCGTGGGGATTTTTTGAGTAAAATTCAAATACTCTGCTCTTTTTTAAAAAGTAACTGTATTCAATTGAAATAATCGCTATTTAATTCGACAACTATTCCCAACGTTCTATAAGCTTATACTTATAGTACATTATCAATAAAAAAGAGAATACAAATATATTTGTCTAAATACTTCTGTTATACATAAATTTATAAACATACAGTATATTTGTTAAATAAACAAAAACATTTTATTGTAATACGTAAACGGTTGATTATCAATTATTATTTCGTCACGTAGTGATTCAATCAAATACTTTGTTTTTCAATATTAAATTAATATTTATTTTATATTAGGAAATAAATATTTTTCCGTGACATAAAATAAATATTTTATAAATATTCGAAAACAAAATGTTTTTTTCTGAATCTAGAATAGATATTGTATGTATATTCAAATATGAAAAAGAGATTCAGTCTCATTTTAATATTGGATAAATAATATATTCAGTATTTTGTGTTACTAGAGTTGTGTCGCACGTGAAGCTTTGTTTTCGAGCAAATAAGTGTTAAAAATATATCATTTATTACGGTAATTACTTGCACTTTTGTTGCTATATATTTCATAATCTTTTATTTTTCTTTTAATATAATCACGTTACATGTATCAGCCTCTTATAAGCTATAAATTTTGAATATAAATTAGCACGTAGAAATTCTATATTGAAAAAAGAAATATCAGGGATTCTAAATGAATTGATTGATGTGTGCACGTAAAATTCTTTACGAATAGCTAATATTTTTTACTCACACATCATTCTATAATATTATATAAACTTTGTTGCATTTAATTCGCTGGAAAAAGCACAGTATGAAATAATTTACTATCAGTTACTCGTAACAAGGTTCTCCGAATAAAGTCAGAATTTCTTTTAGGGAAGATACTTTTTTTCCGAAAGAAGAATTCACGGTGTTCCTCCTTGCCTCTTATTGAGGAAAGTGAAAGTGAATGAAAAAAGAAACACGCCACGAAAGAAGTTCATGGAATCGTGTAAAAGCAAAAAAAAAAAAAATGAATGCTCGCGTTTTATCAAACGTACACACGTTTCGAAATCAGATAGAGAACGCTCGAGGAAAGGAATTCAGCTTGTTCCTTGTGTTACGATTAATTGAGAATCAGGAAATGGAACTGAGCCTAGAGAAGTAGGTAACAACGACAAAAATGAAAGGGAAAAAGGAACGAAATGGAAAAGCGTACAGGTTCTTGCATTTTACATAAATCAACGTGAAAGAATTTCTTCTTGATTAAAACTGCAAACAAGCTAAAAGCGTCGAGTATAATCCACACAATGAACTGAAGCAGCGGTTCTTAACCTTTTGTTTACCACGGACACCGTTTAAATAATTCTCTGTTGTCACAGATCTTCAAGATTTAACTCAAAATTTCAATCCGCAATGCGCTTCAAATATGTACACTTCAATTTACGCGAGTTTCTTCTTACACGGTAAATAATTTCCCGATTTACGTAAATTCTTCATACCCAGTTTCTTCTTCTTCTCTTTTTATCTGAAAATATAAACATAGGTAATGAAAACGAAGAAACACTTTTAAATAGGAAAGTTCACACTTTCAGTTAAAAATGAGAAGGTTGAAATTTTAACACTGGATTTACAGACGACTTATATATTTTTATCAGAAGGCCAAAATAACTTGTTTTCGAAAAGCAAACGAAAGACGTGAATTTGTATATATTTGTTTTATTTAATAAAAACTGAAAATAAATGTAATATTTTCTACATAATCATATCTAAAATTTTCTTTATCAAGGTAAGAGCATTAGGGAAATGTGGGGTAAGACAGGGATGCTAAGTAGAAGTATACATAAAATCAAATACAGGGTGTTTCCTGTAACGTTACTCACGATTTTTCACCTACTTGCAGCCATCTGACAAAAAAAAGTTTAGAACAAGAGTTGTAGGGTATGAAGTGCACAATAGATATCAGTAAAAAAAATTTCGAAAACAGTTTGTTTTTATGGCGAAGTCAAGGTCACCTTGGGTTTTACGAATAGGACCATATATTTTTTTGGTTTTCCATATTTAGACGACATCGAAATATTTTTTTGCTGATATCTATTGTGCACTTCATACCCTACAACTCTTGTTCTAAACTTGTTTTTGTCAGATGGCTGCAAGTAGGTGAAAAATCGTGAGTAACGTTACAGGAAACACCCTGTATATTGTTCACATAATATTTACGAAATCATTTATAAAAGTAATATAATATTCTTCTTTGAATTTAAGCAACAAAATTAAGATCAAGGAAATGAAAAACTTAAATAAACCTATTTTTCTTAAATACTAGTTTTTCTCGTCTTGCTCCTCATGTGGAGTATGATGGGACAGCTAAAGGGGCAAGATGAGATAATCAAATGAATACCAGAATTCTTGTTAAAATTAATTTTTGTTTTTCTATTCCTAACAGCCATCTGATACGCTAATTATCTTAGCTCTGTATTTTTTAATCCAAACAATCGTGCTTCCATATCGTTTAAATAACAGACCAACTCTTCCTCTTGCTCTAAAGTAAACATCGGTTGTATAGGTCCCAAATGTGTAACTAATTTCATTTTCCCTTTCTCTTTCATTTCTTTTACTCGTCTTTCAAAAGTAGACAGTGGTACTCCATATAGTAATGAAGCCTTTCGATATCCCAATTTCTTTTCTAATACATCACTAATCTCTTTCTTCATAGTCTTTGACACCATTCTCCTCTGAGAGTTTTGAAGCTTTCACGGTCCGGTTCTATACAATTAGTATTGTTTGAGGCTTTTAGATGTAAGCCGTGTCCAAGAAGATAAACCCCGTTCATCTTTGTTTATCTTCTTTTTGTATATTCTAACCATCTTATAATATACCTGAAACAAAGACAAGATTTTCGTAGCTTAAAATATTCGTTAAGATGAGGACTTGCTCATCTTGCACCGCTTACTCGATACCGTCTTGACCCAATAGGTAGGTCATACGTTTCATAATTTTTGCAAAATGATCTTAATTCATTCTTTTAGTGAAAACTATTAATTTATGAAAAAGTAATTAATAAGGTAGATTAACTTACACACACTTTTAGAACATACACATACACGAACTGAGATTATTGATAACTTTCTGTATAATTAGATTGTTATAAGAAAATCTAGAAATTTCTTCGTAACTACTGTCACACGTGGTTCTTACAGCTCTTGTTTCTAGACTGATACCTTCTCTAACGTCTCCATTTGATACATGTTCGAACATATTGTAGCATTTATAACAACAAGAAATAAAATAGTGTTGTTTATTCTCAATATTAACACTAGATTTACGGGACACGTCAATTTGACGGATTTGAGATTTCACGAGAGAAATTACAAAAACGATTGTTATTATTTCCTAGCAACTTTTTCTTACTTTTATTTATGGAATGATACGAAAATATATTCGAATTTGTAAATATGTTAGTAATATACAGTTATGTTGTCTCTAACAAATCGATTTCTGGAAGATTTCTGAATCTGAAAGATTCAGTTTCTGGTTCACACAAGAAACGTCCGTAAATCTAGTGTTAATTATTTACTTATATACTACTCCAATTATACAACTTCTCGTTACATATTCGTACATGCAAAATCATAACTGAATGCAGAGGTCACGAGATTTTTTTCATTCCATTCATCACCATCACATTGCGTTCTTGTTGGTAAAATCCATAATTTTACTCTTCTCTTGTATAAGTAGTGCTTAATTAAGCTACGGAAAATGGACTTGCACCATTTTCATAATCAATGGTCATACAAAGTAATTTACTAACGAATTTTCAATCGATCAGAACATACGATTATTTATAAATAAAGAGTTTATACTGTTAATTATACATAAATTATGTGGTTTCTAAATGTTTTCCAAAAATGGAGTTATATATAATTCAAGATAAACGGTCCGTATATTCTCACAAAGAAATCCCAAACAAAAATTCATAAAAATCGTAATAAATTTGATTGGTTGTAGGTGTATGAACTTCTGCCACATAAAAGAAAGCGGCGTTAAATGGATAATTCAGTTACGAGTGTATATTTAAAACATTCGTTAACTGCTCATTAACAGCCTTCAAATTTGGAGAGAAGAGCATAATTTGGTTTATGCGTGTGGCCCCCAGGGATTTGCAGACCACAGGTTAAAAACCGTCGTGCTAAAGAATACAATAGAAGCCTGGACTTGCTTTCACTCGATTCCAGGTTAAACGTTAATTGCGCCGGTTAATAAAATTCACGGGCCAGTTTTAAAAGTCTCATGCATAAAATTCAAATTTCGGTGAAAGTAGGAAGGAGCAAGACACCGGAAGCGACCAGCTATTAATTGGCCAGCCGCAATTTTGACGAACTACGCTGACTTACTGTTAACGGAAGGATTACCATCGAACGATTTGCGCAATCGTTCGCGATTTACTTTTTCAATTTTAATTTTATTCTAATTTTTTTTTTTTGCTTTTTCGCTCAAATTTATCTACGTTAAATATTTAACTCTGATCAAAATTATCGCAGTGGCCTGTGTATGGACAAGTGTATGTAGCTGTTCAGTTATTATTTGTTTATTTAGTCATTATTTCATTTTTCTGTTAATACAGACTTTGCATTCCAAATTAAACGTTTTATAGATTATGTTCACCTTTTTGCACTCTGAATTAATTTTTCTGCTGGTCTTATTCACCCTTTTGTAAATCAAAGTCATCCTTTCACAGATCAAATTCACTTTTTTATAAACAAAATGCACCCTTTTGCAATTCAGGTTTTTCTAGAAATTTATTTTCTTGAGCTACTTCAACAAAAAGATATCCTATATAAAGTTATTATATATACACTCCCGTCCATAAATCATCAGACACTCGCATATTTTGAGCAAAATGATGATTAGAATGTAAATACAATTTTCTGTTACAAGTTTATTATGTACTTTGCTATATTTATCTATTTTAACAAATATTGAGGAGCAGAAATATTTATTAAATACAGCTTCAATGTTTTATCATTTTATTCTGTATACATATGTAGTTTGTTTCGACAGTTCAAAATTAACTGAAGAACACATCTGTAACATCATTAAGTGTTTATAAACAATTCAAGATGGGGTTGTTACTAAATAGAGACAAACATGGTACTGGGAAACGATTTTCTTCATTTTTAGTTCGATAATCCATACGATCACAAATAATATTTCTAGAAAAGAATTATCTATTAAAAATATTCAATTACTAGTTACTGTTGCAAAAGAAGAATATACTGTTCGAGAAATTGCGGTGAAATTTAAAATTTCGAAGTTATTGCATGTACGTAATAATATTTAAATATAAAATAACATAAAATCACAAAATTAACATAAAATGCTTATTTAACATAAAAAATATTTATATACATGTGCTTGTAAATTCATCTACAGTGAGAATCATTGTAAAGAATTTATGTATACATATGTATAAATACTTTATGTTAACTTTATGTCATTTTACATTATTTTATATTTGAATAATATTACAGATTTGCAATTAAATGTTTCTTTTGGAATAAGAACTGTACAGTGAATGTTTCTCTGTCAAAGTAATTTAAGAAAATAAATTTGCAGAACAACTTGACTTGCAAAAAAGTGAATTTGATTTTTACAAACGAGTTAATTTGAAGTGTAAAAAGATGAATGTGCTCTACAAAAGGATTTATTTGGAGTCTAAAACCTGTATATTCAGTATATTTTCTATTTCTTGATATAATGTTCCATCACCTAACTTTGTGTAATATTTCTTTTTTTTTAGTTCCACTTATAGAATGCATTGATAAAATTTGTTCGTGTATGTACTATATAGCGATGAAAGTTGTTCACAGATGGATTATTTCAGCTATTGTTTAAAATACTTATGTATCTCATCGTAGACAACATTTATCTTTTACATTATTTATAACGTTTCTTTAGTATTCATTTTCAAAAAGGAACTGTGACAAATACTTAAATAGGTTTGTCTACCAGTGTAAATGAAAAATTGACTGTATAAAATCCTTTTATTATTAGTTTATTATAAAGTGAATAGCTTAGGAGGAATTTTAAATGTTTAAATTGACTTTAGAATCGTAATAAGATAAAAACTATTTTTATACAGTGTCTGTTTTGAAATTAATTGGATCGGTATTATCTGCTGTATAATTTATGAAAAGTTATTATGCAGTATTATGTATAAAAGTTTGGGAAAGTGCAAAATAATTTTAAAAACAATTTAACAAGTCTAGTTCATATTTTGCAAATATTACTTTTTATTTCAAAGTTTTAAGTGAAAATTAAGTTACAAAGGACGCCATCCTATAAAATGTTACGTTCATCCAAGCAAACATTTTCTTTGCATATCTTACGTAATATCAGTATATTCCAGTGGTTCCCAACCTTTTCTAAGGTGCGGAACACTTTTGTGAGCAATTTTCTTTAGCGGAACACTTACTTAAGTTAATATGACATACATAAGCTTGTCACCGGTTATTTTATTAGAATTGGACAGTTATAATTCAAAATCACTACTTATAGTTATATCATTAACGCTATTTTTGAGACAGAAAAAAAAAACCTAAATAACTTTAATGGGAAATTTGTGCTGGATGCTTTTTACATATTTCTTCTATGTTTGGACGTATACAAGACAATGCCATCCTTATTTCTTCCTCTAAATTTACAAAAAATATAGATTTGTTTATGAATATTTTATGATTCTAATTTTTTAATACTCGACCGTTCGAATACGGTTGTACACTTCCAATTTGCAACTAAATTCGCAGAGCACTTGTGAAATGCTTATGAAACATCAGTGCTCAACACCAGTTGAGAACCACTGGCATATTCAATTACATCCTGTTATGAAGAATAGCTTCGTTTCAATTCTATTATTGTTGCTTAAGAAATGTGATATTTAGTTTTTTATATTGTATATCCAGTTAACTATTTTGTTATAGTTAAATAGAGAATCTGTCTTCATAAAATATCAGGTCAGTGCAAAAGTTCGTGGCCGATTTCACATTAAAATACAGGCAAATTTGGTATGTAAAATTTGTTTATTAGACAAGTATGTAATCTCCGTTGTTTTGTGTAATTTTCTTCTAGTCGATATATCGACTTTGACGGCCGCTGTCACGTTTGCGTGATTTCGTTCAACCAGCGTTTTTCGGCCAGCATCACATGTTCGTGATTTTATTCGTACAACCAGATAAACAAACGACAAATGAGTAATAAAATACAAATTTAAAAATCAAAGATTGGTTAAGGACACATTTACACTATCGAATTTCTTCTTTAATTGGTTTGATCTTTCTGTCTGCTAACATTTGTCTTCTTTGTGAAAAATTCCTGCGACAAGATTCTCTGATTTTCACGTAAATAATGAGTAATAAAATGCGAATTTAAAAATCAAACGACGCATTTATTTTAACTGTTTCTTTTATTCGTTCGATTTTTGTTTTCAAGCATACTTTTTAGTCTATGTAAAGTTGCAAGCTTGTAAAAAATACCGGCGGCATGTGCAAGTTTTTGTATAATAGGGGTGGCCGTCAAAGTGTTAAGTTTCTCTGCAACTTCTTCACTTTAGAGTCGAACTTTATTTTTCAGTAAATTAAGTATATACGTCGTCGTTTATCAAAGAAACTCGACTAGAGCGTGATTGATATTATATCAGTGTTAGATAAAGCACTTTTCGTAAAAATGCAAAAATATTGCGGAAAAGGTATGTACACTGGCTTTTTTTTAAGCTTCGATGGCAATTTACAATCATTCAGAACCACAAAATTTAATAATTCTATACGTTAACATATTCAAGACACTTTCCTCTATCTTTTAAGATTAAATTGAACCTCCGAAAGTCTTAAGTTTGCACGTAATACCTCATTTTCTTTCAAAATCGTGCGTTTTTATAAAAACCCATATTTTTTAAAAGTGATTTTTTAAAAACCCATATTTTTTAAGGGTGATAGTATTTGGGATAAGAAATTCTACAAGAATTACCGAATGGAGATTACAAATTTTTCCAAAAGTTAAAATTTATTGTATAGTGTTACTGATTCTAGAAATATTACATATCCCATTTTTGGATTTATTCTTGATACAGGAAAATTCTAAATTTTTGTTTCGATAAAAAAGAGAAGAAGCGCGATATATGAAATAGTGTTAGTACACACACTAAAGTATAAAGCTGTTAGTGTACAGGTTAGGTGAGAAGAAAGAAAGGAACCGCCTACAGTTAACTATTGTTAAGAGAAAATGGGTGAACTTGTTTTAAGGTCGAATGAGAGAAACGAAGAGAGTTGCGCAATTGAGTGTGTACATGTTTCAGATTGAGTAAATCGTTGCATAGTACTTCCCAGTAATTATTGTAACATCGTAACATATATTAATTACAATTTATAACTCAATATCCGATAAACATGGCCATTTTCGAGCTTACGTAAAGTTCAAATTAACCAAATGCTCGTAAATGAATAAGAGATTATCGTCACATAAAGTGAATATTTATAAAAATGATTTAACAATGATTTGTACAGAATAAACTGAATAGAGAAGTGTATCGTAACAGTTTATTTATTAATAAAGAGTTGTAATAATACAAAAAATCACCTGAGTCAAATAAATTCATAATTTTCTTGATTTTAGCAGAGATTGAAATGGAAATGGAAAAACGTAGAAAGATATATTTCGTTATGAATATTCTTTATCAATAAACAAATAGAATTTCCTATTATAAAACATATAGTGTGAGTTTTGATACAATAATTTCTTTCTTCGCTGTAAATAGGATATCTAATTTATAGTAAATACATATTTTATTAATTTAATATTCTAAATATTCATTATTAAATAAAGTGTTCAAAATATTACTTTTCTTTAAAAGGAGACCAAATAATTCAACGAACTGAAAAACGTATATAAAAATTTGTATACTTTCAAATAAAATTTGGCGCGTCTGTATGATAAATATACAGGGCGAATCACATAAGGTGTCCACTTCGAATAATTTCTAAAGTATGTGTTCCACAAAAAAGTATTTCATATAAAAATTGGAAAGACATGATGATAAACGGTTCCTTAACCCCTTGACATACAAATAAAATGGAATTTAATGCGTCCGAAAAATACTATTTAATTTGGTTCAACTAAACAGTTATGTGCAAGCTTAGAAATAGAACATTTAATTTTGAAATTTGCATTGCTATATAACATTTAATCAGGATGATATATAATGTTAATGACCGTTCCAACAGTATTTGTGTGATTTTTATTCAAAATTTGGAATTTTGATTGTCCGCCGAAGACAGTTCTTGACGTTTCGAAGATGTCGAAGTCCACAATGGCACATAAAATGGATGACATCTCCCAGACGTCATTGTATGTCCAGGGGTTAAGGATTGCACAAATTTCTCAGAAATAATTTTCTTTTCGATAAGATATTTAACCCTTTAGCTACAGTATGCTCCAACAAAAAAGAAAAAGCTTGTTTGATGTGTATAACAGAAATTTGGCAAATTAAATTTTAAAAACCCGATATTTTATATTTTATGTGAACAATGTGTCATAATTCTGATTTTTGTGGATTTAAAGGTTTATGAATTTTCGAGAATTATTATAGATACGTTAATATTTTACAGTATGCTCGAGATTACGTCAATTTAGCGAGAAATGTGTTCATGAAGAAACATGGAAGAAAACAAGCATGACGACACGATTTCACCGATATATCCCATTCGATCTTTCATTTATCTTAACCCCTTGACATACAAATAAAATGGGATTTAATGCGTCCGAAAAATACTATTTAATTTGGTTCAACTAAGCAGTTATGTGCAAGCTTAGAAACAGAACATTTTATTTTGAAATTTGCATTGCTATATAACATTTAATCAGGATGATATATAATGTTAATGACCGTTCCAACAGTATTTGTGTCATTTTTATTCAAAATTTGGAATTTTGATTGTCCACCGAAGACAGTTCTTGACGTTTCGAAGATGTCAAAGTCTACAATGGTACATGAAATGGATGACGTTTCGCAGACATTTTCTTTTAATGCATTTCTATGATCATAATTACTTAAATTACGAGTCAATCTTAATTACCATGCTACATCATTGAAACTTCTGTAACTTCTTCATTCTTGCAAATTTGATTATAATATTTTAAGAGTTTCTTCTAAACATTACGAAAAAAAAATATTTCGAGTCTTTCAAACCGTCACAGTGGTTTCCCCTTCTTAAAAAACTTCAAAAGCAGTAATAGATTTTTGTTATATGCGGTGTTCTTTTGAATATTATTAAAAATATACAAATAGTAAACAAAGTATGAAAAACGATAAAAAAAAAAAAAATACGAAATGTTGAAGGGAAAGACTTTTAAAGTTCATCCATGATATTTCTCGAAAAATTGGAACTTTACTTGGAATTTTACTTTAATCTTTTAAAATGTTATTCTACAAATCGCAAACATTTACAAAATATAAAAAGAAAATTGAGATTTTTGCAAGCTATCATAGTAACTTCTCCCTTTAAAGCTGTCAACAGTGAGAAAGGAAAAGTAAAAATAATCGTGATACATATAGTTCGATTATTCTTTTCATTATAGCTTTATAGGGATTATTTACGGTGTTCTGGTGAAATGAAATGAAATGAAACGGGAGCAAGAAAGGAGGTGAAAAGGGTAAACATAACGGAGAATGCGGGCCACGGTAAAGAAGAAAGCTAAACGCGGTCTCTCACGGTACTTTATGCTACTTTTCCTCCAACGCCACGAGAAAACGTTTCTCCCCTTACGTTCCTTCTGTTACCTTCGTTGTATTCGGGTTCGTGATCGAGGCTCAGCAACACGGAGTTACACTACTGCCACGATTTTTCACGCACCAACCAATGAAATGATCGAAGAGAAAAATCACTTTTTATGCGTTTCGTTCCCTTTCCTTCGTGTATATTAGAATCGTTGCGCTGCGCCGCTCGCTTATTTCCGTAGTCGTTTCACTTGCGCTCGGTCACGATCGAACAGTATCGTGTCAAGAAATATGACACACTTCTACGTTACAGTGAAATTCTGTTTATATGATTGCAATCTTACCGACTGAAGAATTGCTTTTCCTTCGAAATCTTGTTACCAAATTCCTCAACTGTTACTGAATAAAAATAACATAGAAAATAGAAAATATTCGACTTACAGTCACTATCAGAAGAGCGTGGACGCGATATTTAGAAAAGTTGATATGTGTTAATATAAACATTTACAGTCTCTTTTCATACGCTTTTGCCTAAAATCTGTTAGTATCGTTTTTATCACTGAGAAATCGGTAACGTGGCAATATTCCTTGTTGAATATCTTGAATCTTGTTCAATTAGATTCACTATTTCGTCCACGCTACTTGTTATTCGCCTACTACTTGGTTTTTGGTCTTTCCAATTGTAACTTCCACCATCTTTGAATATTACGTTTGTTGATAACATTGTTGATATAGCAATCGCTACTAATAGATAGAGTTGCTCATATTCTCTTTTTTTTTTGCTTGTCAACTGTCTTTTGTCTTAACTTCTCGCCTACTTATGGGGACACGTGAAAAGTAGCTCTCGGTAACAGTTTTCCTTTGGACTCTCTTTTTTTGTGTTAATAAATAAGTCTAGTTTACAAGAGTATTTGTCGAAGTTCATTTTATTCTTTGACCCAACAAACATCATCACCATAAACATCATAAATTTGTTTCTTTATTTTTTCCACACTTTCTACTCTCCCAGAAATAGAAAAACATTCAACGCTGAAAATAAATTTGTAGGTACTCTGTGGGGCGAATTTTCATTGGGAAACACTGCTCTAGATTATACGCGTTATGCGAGAAAAATTTCCGTACAGCATGATTTCCTATAACCTGAATTAGCACGTAACATATTAACACATTGCATACGGGAGACGAGATATCTCGTCTATAGCAAACCAAACGTTGTGGCCGAGCGACGAGATATCTCATTTTCATGTTTTTTCGACTCAATCGATGAATTAAAAATAGATCTTCTTGTTACGTTACCAGGGTAATAAAGTCTCGTGTATTCTCGTAAGAAATGATTACCGAATACGTAATGTGTTAACACATTTTGCGCGGGAAGCGACTAAAGTCGTTTTTCACGGGTTATTGATGGATTATTGTTATCGATGGGTTTTTGTGATGTTTTTACAATAAAATCGGATAGACCTAAGAAAAACTACAGCTATTTTATGCAGAAGGAATTTTGCGTCTGAACTGTAAAAAATCGCCCGCGCAAGATGTGTTAACCGCGTTATACGGAAGTCTACTGTATTTTATCATACGTTATAGTAGTATCTATGCCTAATCCTTTTCTGACTTCTGAAAGAAAAACTGAAATGATTTGACTCAATTTTTAAAAAATTATTCTGTTTTAAAGAGGACCTGAATACTTCTCTGACCTAATGTTCATAACTAGATCGTTATTATATTACTAAAAAATTACAATACAAATTTGCATATACAAATGCCAAGAGAAAAAGTGTATAGTAAAGTAATATTCATTTTTGTTCTTAGAATTAATAACTACATGCTTTTTTTTATTATGTTTGTGATATTAGGTTTAAGGTTTCGTAGAATTTTAATTGTTATTTGCTCTAGTTCAGGAAATAATTATTAACTTTAGGCCTTCAGAAGGTTACATCCATCTCTGATCAATACATACTAGCGTTAATATTATCAGATGTAAGAAACTTTTTCAAAGTGTATGTAGATTATTGTCAGCTTTAGTTTTATTCTAAAAATTGTTTATTTTCTCTTTTCTTTTACTTTTGCACGAAGTTTTTATTTTCAGTTACTTTCATTGAGATATATGATTTCTGAAATTATATTTTTATTGTTTCACTACTCAATAAAGAACTGGCTTCTTTTTAATTTTGTTGTAAATAAATATACCAGGTTTACAAAGATATGCCCAATTTTTTCTTTAAAATGTAATACATTTACATTTTTATTATATTAAATAAATACACGAAATATTTAATAAACAATATTGTGACCAATTGTTACATTTAAATTCTATGAAATAAAACATATGTAGGATATTAATAAATTTTATTATTTAAATTTATAATAAATTGGATTCTCTAATTCAAATTCGTTACTTATAATTCATTCTTATTAAGAAATACGTACATTTCTGTAAAATAATTTATACGAGATACTTTCATAAAAACTGGAAAAATTAGGAATAAGCTGTAACAGACATTTTTCTAACGTTCATACATAAATTTGTATGCAAAAGATATGAGCTCTGTACATTTTATAGAAACTATAATAAATTCAACCGAGTAAAATCTGTTCTATTTTGCTTCTAGTAGTACCATGTCGATGGTGCTTTGTTATACCTTGGATCTAAGATTGCAAATCAATCGCAAAGACTGCTAAGCAATAACCTAGCAGTCACAATAGAACCAGCACGATATGACTAACGTATCGCATAAGATTAATGAACACGTTTTCCAATCGTGAAATTCACACTAAATCTCACTTTTAATCAACCACAAAGCTCAACCAATGTCAAGTCAAAAATGAATAAGTATCTACTGTTGGAAAACAATATATAATGATAATTGCGCAACATGCAAATTTTAAATTCCTTCTAATATCTTTTAAATATTATTTAATGCTTCTATATAGATAATCGTAACGAAACTTCGTTTTCTTTTAATAAAATGGTGTAAGTTTTGATTTTTAAAGATTAAGGAGAGAAACCACTTCCAGAGTATATGAAGGCTATATTCGGAGATTTATTTTTGGCAAAAGTAATTCTTTCTTTTAACAATTTCTAATTCCTTCAGAAAGTGTATTCCTTGAACCACTTTCTCTAAAAATTTGATATGAAAATATTAATTATTGTAGTAATGGTAGTAACCAGCGTGAAAGACGCTCAAAAATTTATGGAAAATGACATATAATTTTCCACTGCAAATTTCGAAATGAAAAATTGCCCGACTTTTGTTAAAACTACGAAGTAACAAATTCAGTTGCACGTACGAATTTTGGGAAAAAAGTAATTTGTTACCAAATAGTCTTTGCAGAAAAAAAAATATGGAAAATCAGTAAAAATCAGGATTTCTTTTAACATTGTGTAAAAACTAATTATTCAACCGAAGAGAAAATATTATTAGTAATTCTCATTCTAAATTTGAAACAAATCGAATGAAAATTCATTGAAATATTGATAAGCACAGTTTAAAAAACTTGGTTGCGAAAGAAAACGCGTTTAACCACTTGCGCTGGCAACTAATTCACAGATGCGCGTGTCAAAACTTTTTGCCATTACTATTTTCTTACAAAATAAAACATAAATATCAAAAAGTGCAATATCCACTAAATAACTGTACTTCGACAAATGATTTCAATCGATTACAAATCAATTACAATTGCCTATCGACGTGTACAACACGTCGTTGGCAACTTTGAAACAAAAATATCACGATGTGTGTGGCACGTCTTTCCAGCGCAAGTGATTAAAGCTATATAACAATTTGATATAACATTAAAATTCTATAATTTTCGTTTTAATTTGAAATCCATCTAAACATCTTCTCAATAATTCTTTCTTGCTCAGATCTTCATAAAAGGATGTGATGATAGCAATTACATTTTCTGGTAATGCATTTCTGTGATTAGAATTATTTAAATTGCGGTTCAGTTTTAACCATCAGGATACATCATCAAAACTTGTGTAACTTCCTCATTCTTGCGAATCTGATTATAATATTTTAAGAGTTTCTTCTAAACATTACGAAAAAAAATATTTCAAGTCTTTCAAGTCTTCACAGTGGTTTCTCCTTCTTAAAAAAACTTCAAAAACAGTAATAGATTTTTTTTATATGCGGTGTTCTTTTGAATATTATTAAAAATATACAAATAGTAAACAAAGTATGAAAAACGATTAAAAAAGTGAATGAAATGTTAAAGGGAGACTTTTAAAGTTCATCCATGATATTTCTCGAAAAATTGGAAAAAATGTATCGACGAAAAACGAGAATTATTTTAAGCATATTCTGTACTTGACTGCAAAGCTATCAAATTTTTCATTTAGCTATATTACTTTCTCTGTTCGTGATATTTGTTAAAAAATTAAGATATTTGCTAATAAGAAACAATCACTTCAATGATATTCTGTTTATTGAAACAAAACGTGCTACTTTTATTTAAAATTCTTGTTAAATATCTGAAATGAAATGTTTCAAATGATACTGTTTTTTGTGGATCATGCAGGAAAAAGATTTATTGCTATGATCAATATTAACACTGTTTATTCAATATTAATTAAGGTGTACATATTATTAATTATCTTTGGAAACGTCTTGCTGCTAGATTGTTTATTATTAAATAATCTGAACTCTTCTCATATGATATGTGGGTGCATAGGATTCTTTTCCTTTCCTTTTCCTTTTTTCAAATTGAGAGATATTGCTGTTAAGAATTTTTAAATATGGAAGGTGATTGATGGTGAGGATATTTGTATTGGGAAATGGAGAAAATGAGAGATATGAAGATTATGGGGAATGCAGGATATTGATAACAGAAATTTTTAAATTTGGACAGATCGATGTCAATTAAAACAATTTCACACTCTTAAGTTTGCTTAAAAATAGTATTAACGTGTTACCCTTAATATTAAAAAAAAAAAAATTGTAAAATATAATTGTGCAAAATAAAAAATTATGAAATCTGAAAATAATGACGGTTTTTGTGTACCAGAATGGGGAAAAGGAAAAGAACAGAAATTAGCGATGGGAAAGACAAAAGGGAAAAGGGGAACGACGTGTATCGCAGCCGATATCGACTGACTATATAATCGGCGGAATAATTACGTTCTCCCCATAATAGGCGATCTTGAGAATCGATTTCTCTGATCGTGGGGAATCGACGATGAAATGTTGCCTTGTGACAGCTAACGATACGTCATTGGTTCTCGGCTTTCGAAAATCTGGAACAGCGATCGTTGGTGAAATTTTCACGGATGGTCGATCTTGGTTGGTCAGTGAACTGCGACACAAGGAACTGATTTCTTTCTTCTTTGATTTCGCTAATTAAATCGCTAGTCTACTCTAGAAAATATATAAATATTAATACGTTTAAAAATTGTTTACACAGTGACGGAAAAAAAGTATTCATACAGTGTCAACTATTATTTAAAAGAATAATAACTTCTAAAATACTATTCCAAATCAAAAATCGTTTGCACAAAGATATTGTACAAGGATTCTTCTTTAACCAGTTAACTTTGGCGATCTTTTTGCAAAGCGCGCACCAGTATGTGTTACTGCACTGCTTACGAGTTAGCTCTCAGGAAGTTATGAATCCAACTCAAATTATTTATAATTTTTATTTGCTTCTTTCATTTCGTCTTGACATCTAAACATTTTAAACATACTAAAATTTACGAATATAATTTAGTTTTCGTCAAAATTACAATTTAAATATCAAATTGTAACAAAATTTCTACGCATGACGGATATAGTCGTCGTGACACAAAATTCTGCCACATCTCCATGACGGATATAGTCGTCAAACACACTTAACTGGTTAAAAGGAGGTGTATTTCATTACCACTTAACAATTCATTATAAAATGAATAACAAATAATAGAATAAGATTCAAAAATTGGCGGGAAAGAAGTGTTCATACTTACATACTTTACTACAAATATTTAGCTTAGATATTCATTTGTTTAATTATTTTGATTATATTTTGTTTCCTTGGGCCTTTTACTAAAACAACGATTAGTTGTTAGTAATACTAATCCAAGTCGCAGTGTGATAATCCAATATTAAAGATTTAAAGGAGGTGCAATTATAATAAAATTATCGTGTGTTATTTGAAAGAAACATTATCTGTACAAAAAAAAGAAGAAAATAATAGGACAAACACTTTTTCTGCCTTTTAAAATAGGAGTATAGTATAAAATCCGTATTGTTCGAAAAATTATGAGCAATACTGTACATGTTAGAAAAGTTCTTAGACAATTATTCTGACTTCCACGATACAGACAAATGAAGTCGAGTCATCAAGTACCGGTACGTGCTTCACGTAATTAACCGTAGAGCGTCAGGTTCCTCGCCATTTCATTCAAAGTCATAATAGGCGGAGCTCCATTCCATTCATCGACTCTCAGTGTCATGGTCGAATCCATGCCCATTGACAAATACAAGGTTTCGACCTTTGACGGCGCTAGAGTTACAAAAAGTCAGCCCAAAGCGCCCTAACTGACATGTCATTCCTATAAGGCCTGATCCACATTATCGGTCTACTCTCAGTTTGCTCACACTTCTCTCTCAGATCGATCAAATATTATTCCCTTGTTATATTACACGAATTTACATTGTAACATATAGCTAAGCGCGCCCTAATAAGAAGTAGAACTAAGTAAACTAGTCACGCGCCAATAACAGCTATGAACCAAGTGCACCTAAACGTGTACTAATAAGGTGCGAAGATAATTAGATTAAGTGCGCACCAATTAGGTATGAGAATAATTAGTACACCTCGAGGGCCAAATGGGCACTTGTCGTGGTCCGAAAGACAAAAATGTACATAAAAAAGAACTCGAAAAGAGTTCAGGTGATTAGAACCCAGAGTTTCCCACCAAGGGGTGGGATCTGCCTCGTACCTCAGCCTATTCTTTGTTTCACAGGTTTTTTGCAACTTTTCCTGCCTGATTCTCCAGCTCCTGCTTGGTTTCATTCTAATTTCATTATTTCAATGGTAACTAACGTCTTAATACTTTTCAGTACATAAGGAGGAATTATTCCAGGTGGCACTACTCAACTTTCAGGTGAAAAGGAAAAAAAAAAGTTCAGATGATCAGAGGAATTCCAAGTGCAAGAGCATTGAATGAAGGTACGGGCATGGTTTATGGCACATCGAGTAGAAGTCCAAACCTGCCATAAACCTAGACTCGGTCCCGACATTTGGCGCCAACACGACGTAGTTAAGGGGGGAACCTCATGTAAATGGCCTGTTTTTCAAGAATTTTTTTTGAAAAATCTAATGAGCAGATTGATTTAAAATTTGAAGTATCATTTATTAACGTTATAATCTAAAAGAAAATATTTTTTATAAATTTGAAAGGTTAATAACAATGGTGCAATGGCGGCTTGAAAATGGCATCCTGTAAATTCACCGTGCAGCGTACAATGCACAAAAATTATCTGAAACAAAAAAATCAAAATGGAATAGTTATTTTATACATAAACGCTCACCATGACATCCTTCTTTTATTAAAATTTTGAAAATTGCAAAAATGGCGAAGTTTTGAAGAAAAAGCCAGATTTTCGGTTATGAATAATTGTTAATAACACTATTTTAAATAAAAAATTACAAAATCGGAGCTCGTCATGCTGAGGAGAATTATTTATAGAATATATATGCCAAGTTTCATGCCAGGGTCCGAGAAGAACCCAGCTGCGTGCGCTCTTTGCTCGCGCCGCGCTTCGTCGAGAAACTCATACGCCTTGTGAGATTTTCCCGGGTTGAAGGAGAGAGGCGCCCAAAATAAAGGGATGGGCAAGAAGCCCTGAAGATGATTATTGAAAAGAGTTTTATAAAGCGTAGTCGTGAGAGACGAAGAGAAGTTATTTTAAATAAACCTTACACGAAGAAAAATGTTTTTCGAAAAAAATATTGCAATATTCGGACATCTTATACTTTGTGAACAATATAGCTTATATTTTGCATTGTATTTACATGGAGTTTTATAAAGTACAGTTATATTGTACAATAGAGTTTTGACGTTAGACATGGCAAAATGCAATATTTCCTGATTGTATTACATATATGTACACTTCCGTCCATAAATCATCGGACACTTATGCTTTTTGAGCAAAATGATGATTAGCATGCAAATACAATTTGCTATTGCGAATTTATTATATATTTTGTTATCTTTATCTATTTTACGGTTATATCTGAATGCTAAGTTAAAAATGCACCTGTATAACATGAATAAATGTTAAGAAAAAGAAGTATTTATTAAATACAGCTCCAATTCTATATGATGTTATTCTGTATACACATTTGGTTTACTACGACAATTCAAAATTAATTAAAGAACATATCTGTAGCTTCAGTAAGTGTTTATGAACAATTTAAGAAGGATTTTTTACTAAACAGAGACTAACATGGTGCTGAGAAATTGCATCGTTCAATCTTCTTCATTTTTAGTTCGACAGTTCCTATGATCCCAATAAATACTTCTAGAAAAGAATTATTTATTTAAAAATATTCAATTACTGGTTACTGTTGCTAAAAAAAATGTACTGTTTGAGAAATTACGGTAAAAAGTAGAATTTCGGAGTCCGCATTCTAATTTTAGTAAGTGTCCGGTAACTTATGGACGGGACTGTACGTGATTCTCGCATTTATAGCAGCTCTACTTTCAAATATTATATTCTATTAAGTTATTTTTAACCTCTTTCACACGTTGGTAACATTTTCCTTCTTTGTTGGTTCTGTATCTTTTGCAGTTTTCGACCTGAGTCTCTTTCCAATGAACACTTCTAAAGCATAATAACGTCTGTTGACGTTGAATAATAAAATGAACTTCGACAAATAGTATTATAAACTAGTCTTATTTATTTAAAAAAAGAGTCCAAAGGAAACTGTTACAGAGAGCTATTGCACGTGTCCTTAGATTAGGCAAGAAGTTAAGTTAAGACAAAAGAAAAGAGAAATGACAAGAAAAAAAAGGAATATGAGCAGCTCTATCTGTTAGTATCGATTGCTATACCAACAACGTCTTTATCTCTGTTTTTTTAATCCTGTAACGGTTAAACTTTTTCTGTCCTCGATTTAATTGTTAATTAATTCGTTACTCAGTTCCAACGAAAAAATTCTTCTATTAATTTTTTATATTATTTCAAAACAGTTTATTCAGCATAAAGTATACTTATTAGTACTGATTCATCAGTAAGATTTTTATTTTTGAGACTGCTAGTACATAGTTCATTCTCAATTAGTTCTGCAGTTATTTGTTATCCTTTGGAAATAAGAAAAATGTAGATGTTCGTTTCGCATTTTTGCCACTGTGCTTTTTGCATATAGCAATAGCAAGTAACGAATATTGAATTTAAATGTACACATGACAATAAATAATTGTTTGAGAATGTTTCTCACAAGGAAGAGAATCTAAAATTTTCCAAATTGTGGATTTGAGAAGTCCTCCTTGGGAATTTTAGGGTTAATAATTAATACAGAGTAATATTTGTAATTTTCTGTGAATTCGTACTAATTTCGAAAGCTTTCTATGCGAGAAATAGACAAACGGCGATTGTTCTATAGGAGATAAAAGGAAAATGGGAAAGACTGAAAAAAAAAAAAACGCTTGTATGCAAATGCACAAAGCCTATGGTCGCTTATCTCCTTTCGAAAGCATCCGTCCGTGGTTTTGTTTCTTAATCTGGGAACATCGCGTTAATTAGCTAAGCAAAGCGAATAATGAGCCAGGTAAGAAATATAACGTGGAACAATTGCAAACATAATAAAGCCTATGATTGGATTACCATTGTGTATGTAGATAACAATAGCGTGAAAATATTATGAAAAAAATTCTCCTCTAGAGTGTGTAATTAGATTTTTAATAGGTCACTAAATTTTTCTTATCTCGGAACAATTCTGATTCATACCGTGAAATAAAACTGTGTTTGTATACGTGTATGATTTCAATTAGATACGTATTCATAGGATATTTTGTAGAGCATGTACTGCAATAACTATAATTGGAATATGTATGTATATTAATGGGAAGTATTTAATATTCTTTTAAGTATTTAACAATTTCAAAACACATCTATAATAAAAAAAAGGAAAATTGAAAAATTGAAAAATTGAAGACTCGAAATTTCTAACAGGTATAAATAAGTCAAAATTTTATTAGAACCTGAGTATCGTACGATTTAATGTAATATATAGAGATGTTTCAATTTACAACAATGCTTATTGAATTAATAGAGGTTTTATATATGATATCATAAAAATACAAAAATTCAATTAATTAAATATTAATACAACAAAACAGTCGAAAATTAAATTACATATTTTTATTTACTAAAAATTAGAACGATGTCAATAACATCGAGAATGATGTCATCGTTTACATTTATTATGAAACTGTTTATTACAAATAATTCTTAAATTGCAAATGAATTGATGGAATGTTATAATACCGTTCCATATTTAATGAATGTTATTTACGTAACTGATATCTGTTATAAGAATCATGAATGAAAGAGAAAATATCTTACCGTTAGTACAATTGTAAACTGAAATTTACAAAAAATTATGTAAATGTATTAATTCTTTTCAATATTATAAATTACTGTTTGAATAAGTTTTAAAATGCCAACTTTATTAGTTTAAAAGTATATACTTTATTCTTAGAAACATGAAATTACATTATGATGGAAGATTGTTAAACCGTTGCTCGTTAATCGTTGCTGATTGATGCTATACAGTACTGAACAAAAGTATTAACACAGCATGATTGCTATGATACAAATATTCATAACTACTAAACAAATTGATTTAAAGAAAAAGTTTCTGAACACATTTATTTATTATTTATCCTAATTTATTACATAACAAAACTCAATAATATAAATACAATTATGCTCAAAATAATAGGAAAAATACATTACTTAAGCATTTTATAGGCAGATCATCATTTCGAAATAATGATAGGGGATCCCCCATAAGTCTTTTGTTACGATGCTCGGTCATTTAAGCTTGAGATTTCAGTTGTTAACAAGCAAAAAATTAAAATGAAATAACAATGACTAGAAAAGTAAAAGAAACAGTAATTGATGAAGAGAAAGTGATATTAAATTTACATAACATAGATAAATCTTCCGGTGAAATTACAAAAGTCGTAAAAAAAAGTCGTTTTACTGTTCCTTCTGTCATAAAACGGTTTAAAAATAAAGCAAACGATGAGAATCAGATAAATAATGGACGTCCTTCCGAACTGACAATTTGAGAAAAAAAGAAAATTATAAATGTAGTAAAGAAAAATCCAAAACTAAATTCGTTTGAAATTGCATATATGCTAAAGAATGAGTGTTAAAAATAAATAAGTATCAAAACTGTACGTAGGACATTAAAGGATGCTGGTTACTCTGCATGTGTTGCACGAGAAAAGCCTTAAATTGGCAAAATAAATCGAAAAGAAAAGAACTCTCAAAAGAATTTATCACGAAGGACACTGATTTTTGGAACAAAATTATATTTTCTGACGAAAGCAAATTCAACATTTTTACATCAGATGGAAGTGTATTGGTGTGGAGAAAGACCAACACAGAGATGGATCAATGGTGGTTTAATAGTATGGGGCTGTATGGTGACATCTGGTGTAGGAGAACTTGTATTTATCAATGGCATTATGGATAAAGATGTATATTTAAATATATTAAAAGAAAATCTTCCGAAAAGTGCCTAAAAATGAAATCTTCCTAAGAATTTTTATTTTCAACAGGATCGTGATCCTAAGCATATGGTGTGTATTATTCTTCAATGAATAGTATACAGCACTGCAAATACTTTAAACAAACTACTCCAAAGTCCAAATATGAGTTCGATTGAGCACATGTGAAACAAACTTGAAAAAACACTTAAGAAACATAATATTATAAATAAAATTGAGTTAAAAAGGGTTCTTCAGTAGGAGTGAAACAATATTGAGTCTGAATTCACAAAAACTGTCCATTCAATGCCCCGAAAACTAAAAGAAGTTCTTAAAAGGAAAGGATTAACAACAAAATATTAAGACTCTGTTTTAATCAATTATAAGTGTTATTATTCCTCTGTGCTAATACTTTTGTCCGCCTATAAAATGCTCAAGAAATATATTTTTACTATTATTTTGTGTATTACTTTATTTACATTATTGATTCTTGCTGTAAAGTAGGATAGACAATAAATGAGTATGTTAAAAAATTTGGTCTTTCGACCAATTTTTTTAGTAGTTATAAGTATTTGTACCAAAGTAATCGTACTGTGCCAATACTTATGTCCATCACTGTATGCGTAGAACCGTCCACAGCCTCCTTTATCTCACATTTCTGGTTTTCTTTTTCGCTATTCTTCGTCAGATTTATTCTTCGTTGCTCTTATGCTTCTGCTATATGTGTCTCGCGTACTTTTATTTATACGCAATAACTTCAATAAACTGTTATGCACATACGAAACTGTGTTTCTATCCACCAATAACCTGAGACATTATACAGTAGTTTGAAAAAAATACGAAATTTTGTTTAGTTCGATGACAAAATTTTTATGAAAATTCTGTTTGAAAATATGTTGATAAAATAAATTGTATGTACTGCTATTTGAAGTAAAAAATTCTTCAAATTTGCTTTTAATGTATGATAAATCAGGTTAGGTTATAGTAACTCACAAGATGGTAGAAACTTTAAAATGTCGTGCAAATAGAAATGCAAAAAAAGAAATAAAGTAAAAATAAAAAAATTGAAAATATTTCTAATAATGAATTTTAGAATTATCGTAATAACACTTTACACTGAAGTTAATTTAATAGAATCATTTTTATTTTTTAACGCAACTGATTATGCGTGTAAAACTATTTTCATAGTAGAAAGTTTGTATGTAGATACATATATAGATACGGAAAGTGTAATTATTAATATTGAATGAAATTCAAAAGAAAAAATTCTCAATTATACCTAGAGGAAGCATAAATAAATTATTATACAATTGTCTACGCTAAAATAAACTTTTTCATGGAATCTTACTTCTTTAATAAAAGAACATCTCATTTCTCACGCTATTTATACCTGTTATGGTCGAACAAGGAAGCTTACGATTTTAAATTTCTCATTCACTATGGTTAAAGATATTCTTGGTATATAATTGATCGTAGAAACCACAAATAATTTTCTCTGGCTTTCATAGTAGTATCTGACGTGATTAACATTTCTTTAGCTCTTTCTCTACATCTAAAAATAATTCTCTATGATAGATCTCGTAAATACTAAGTTATTTCAGTTGATTTCACGTTCTGTGTAATCTTCATAACTTTAAAACAAATATGCACTTCTATTTTTTTTTTGTTTTGTTTTTAATACTATAAATAGTTCATTATATTCCATACTTTCTTATACTATTCGCATCTTTTTTTTCTATCTCTATTCGTTTTATTGTGATCTGAAATTCGTAAGTGCAATAAAAATCTTATTATTAGTATGCTTTTATTTATTATTAAAAATATACCAGGTGTGACCTAAACTGCCGCTCATGGAAATATTTAAATTAAACTTCGTTAAAAACTTTTTCTTGATAAATAATTATTCTTAATTTCTATAAAATATGTTTATATTGCTATCCCTTTCTCCATTTACCAAAAAATAAACTATTCATATTTTATTTTCTCAAAATCTTCATATGTTTATTCTTAAATAAGTTTTTTCTCTGCTTATCTTGCGTTCGAATTAAACCGAAAGAAAATTAGTTTTTATTATTAATTGAAGGTCTTCCTTGTGTATTTACTTAGGATGTTTTTTATTTAACATTTTTTTCCTCAATTCCGTAAAATATGACGTTTATTTCAAAACCGTCCATTTGAACATATTAGATATAGAAATTGATTCCTTCTGAATAATCGAAATAATTTCCATTATTGTTGATAACCTTTCACCATTATTATTTGCCCTTTGAAAGAATTTATTTCTAATACGTAAAAAGTCGGTACGTTTAGATATGTATAAAGTTTCAAATAAATACATTTTTTGAAAAAAAGTTTTTTATTTATTCACACGCGAGTGTTCAATATTGACTTGTATGAAGAATAGCCAGCCACAGTTTCTACAAATATTCCCCAGTTAACAATGTGTTAATTTTCTACGATCAAACGCACATTAATCGATGACTTGCAATGAGTTATTAAATTACAATTTATACATGATCATATTGAACTTCATTATAAAACGGAATGAGAAAGATAACGATAAAGTTGTATGAACTGATACTTTGAGCAGCGCGCAACATACATACTCATAACTCAGAACGTTTCCTTCACGGTGACCGCATTTTTCTTAGTTTATCGACCTCAACGAGAACAACGAAGAAAATCGCCTTCCTAAAGCGAATTGAACGGACTCGTAGTTTTTTAAATCGAGTAAAATATTTCAATATCTCGAGTCTACTTTCCAAGCAAGAGTTCGAACGTAATAGTAACAACAGGTTCCACGAATCATTAATATATTTACTTTCTTTTCAGGTGTTGACTAGCAGAACGACCTTTTGGCTGCTGCTCGTCTGCTTGATTGTACTGTTTGCAGCCCTCGACAATGCCGAAGGTAATTATTTAACTTTTCACGTAAAAGTTCTATAGGGACAATATACATTTTGACGTTAATTTGTTAATTAAGAAAATAATTTTACAAGTTTGGCTCAAATGAGAATAGCAACATTTTGGAATATGTACATTACTCGCTCATAAGTATTCCAACAACTTTATTATTTCAAAGAATAGGATCTTTAAATCGACGAATAAAGCATTAAATCAACAAATGGCTTATATTTTATAAATTACTAACTATTGCCCGCGACTACGTTCACATGGTTTTCAATTTAATGTGATAATATATTTAGTACGAGTATCTGGTATGCGTTGGAATGTCATTCAAAGATGCCAATCAGTGTCAATCAATGCCTTTTTCTTTCGTGCTTGAAGTGTAGATCGACTAACCGCTTTTCGTTTGGGTGGCATAATTTATTTGACAGCGAAAGTAATGCTTTGTGACGACTATTACAAGTTCACTTAGAAAAAGTAAAGAAAATGCGTGTGATTATAAAGTCGACCGACAATTGGAATTTCATAATCAACACCATAATCAACTGTTTGTATTTGATTCAATTTAATTCTGTCAAGCGTGCGCACTCATAGACCGAAAACACACGAACTGCAGCTAAACTAGGTGTTAACGCTCGTGGTCGGATCTCAATGAGATGCCTATCGAGTTTTGTAGAAATTGCACGTGATGTGCCGACTAGATTTCACTATCTATATCTCGAAGGACCACTCTTAGAAATATAAGAGACTGTGCAAATTATAATGACTCTTCTTCGACTATTTCTTAGCAACTGTGTTCCCTTTACTATTGACTAATTTTAACAATCTCGAAGACACGTTTACGCGTGTTTTTAAAGCATCGGCGATGCGCTGATTGGTTGACAGTGGAAGGGAAGTGGAAAACGAGGTAACGAGAATGAGAATATTTAATTGGTGGACGAAATTTGTGGAAAGGTAGCGAGAAGGATTTGGAGCGGGGGTGGTGAGCGATTTCTCACCCCTACGGGGAAAGGCCCAAGGTGACGTCATCACGGTACCATTGGTCGGGTCATCGTGGTCGTCCGACTCTTGGGTTCCCTAAAGCTTATGGCACGGTAATTGCTATTGAGAGAGAGAAAATTAATTTCGCTAATACTAAGGTCACGTACCACCTATTCAGGTACGGATAAAACTCTGTCTTCTTAAAAATAACGTCTATAGGCGACCGTATCATAAACTGGTTCTAAACGAAGCCTTAACTCTAGCTACATATAAAATAATAGTGGAATGATAATCTTTATTGAAATGCAAAATAATGGACAGCCAATATACTTGCCAACTTGAATGAAAAAATAAAAAATTTCCTTGCGTCAACTTACTTTCCGACTGAGAATAAATTGACAAGAATTTTAGAAACTTATAATGGCTTCACTTTCCACGATGTTTTCGTTCTGAAACTCCACAGTCAACTGCGGCACTATCCATTGTCTATTGTAACAAAAGAAGGTTAGGGAACTGAAGTGTAAAACATTCTACGGAAAAAAACACCATCGCATTTTACGAATTCGACCGCGTCAACTGAAATACCGACGCGACTGTATATACAGGGTGTCCCAGAACTAGTGTAACATCCAGAAATGGGGGGTAGCTGAGATGATTCTGAACAACCTTTTCCTTTATCAAAATGTTATTTGAAGCTTCGTTTTTTAGTTATTAACACATTGCGTACGGGAGACGAGATAGCTCGTCTATAGCAAACCGAACGTTGTGACCGGGCGACGAGATATCTCGTTTTCATGTTTTTTCGACTCAATCGATGACTTAAGGAATTAAAAATAGATCTTCTTGTTACGTTACCGAGGTAACGAAATCTCGCGTATTCTCGTAACAAATAATTAACGAATAAATGAATTTTGACATTCCGAGAGTGTAAAAATCAGTCGGTCGCTATAGTCATTGCATCGGTAGATCTGTGTCGATCGTGTATCGTACCTTATAAAGTGTTTTATTGTTGTACAATATTTTGTTATTTCAAAGTTCGCGCTTTAATTCGTAAGAAAACAGCTTTTTAAAAATCTTCTATATTTTCAATCTTTTAACGATAATTTATAATAAGAATTATTTTATGAAATAGTACATAATAAATAGATGCATAAAAAATATATAGTAATATTTCAGAATACCTTATGTGAATATAAAACCAAATGATTATAATATGTGAATATAAAACCATTGAAAAAGTGCATATATGTATCATCTACTCAGCTACTCCCCATTTCCGGATGTTACACTAGTTCTGGGACACCCTGTATATGAAATACACTCGTTTCTTGAAACGACTCGCGCGCCACTATTGTAAAATGGTTGTACTAATTCAGAAAGCTTCGCGGGCGTGAGTACAACTTACCAAAATTTTATCACAATCCGGTGAATGGTATAGGAACGCATATGGGACAAACAAAGAAACATTCATTTTTATATACAGGATGGGGCACTTAAAACAGGACAGTTGAATGATTCGCTTGTTTTTGGAGATAGAAGGAAATGCCTCAGATCAAACTTAGTTGATATCGAGGGGCTGATCATCTGATGTTACTAGTTCTTTTATAGATGGAGGCGTCAAGGAGATATGAAGGTCAACTCTGTTTTTTTTAAATGGAACAGTATATTCTTTTACTTACATTCTGATAGAGTATTTCAAGATGAATACAATGACCTATTATTAAGATCATTCAAGGTCACTTAAGGTCAACTGCAAGAGAAAACTGATTATCTCAAAGCACTCTTCGAATACTTTTGTGTCTGCCGTAGTTGTTGGTATAGTAGTAGTAGTAGTATAGTAGTATATTGTATATCCCGCTTGATACCAAACAACTGTTGTTTGAAAATTTTTTTGAAGCAACAAATAACTTATGAGTAAATTTAAATAGCCCTGTTAAATGATTCACCCTGTGTATACCTTAGTAAAGATTAGGTAACATTATTTAGTATCATTATCATCATGAGTAAGATTTAGGTTAGATTATATAGGAACCGCGGTCGCCGTTAGATGAGCAGAAATGTTGTCACAAACTTTTATGAAAATATTTCTGAAACTAAGGCAACAAGAGCCAATCGGTATAGAAAAATATTATTCAAAGTAACGACCTTGAAGATATATTTCAAGGTTACTGACATTGGCGAGTAGTCGTCTCTGCATAAATAAGGTGCGTCGCGATATTTGGGCCATGATTTTATGTTTTATTATCACGAGTTGAAATTCTAGCCAGTGTTTCATAAATTATTAATATATTATATTGATAACATAATTTCACCCATATTGTACAAAATGGAATAAACGATTGCTAATTTTTATTTACCGAAATAGGTTATTTTTTAATTTTAATATTAATTTTCTTACTCAGGTTTGATTTGATGAACAATATAACGTCTAAAGACGAAATACAACAGATCACATTTACAAG
This sequence comes from Anthophora plumipes, assembly GCA_951804975.1. NCBI lineage: Eukaryota > Metazoa > Arthropoda > Insecta > Hymenoptera > Apidae > Anthophora > Anthophora plumipes. The sequence goes on along the minus strand of OX638123.1, from coordinate 10,558,360 downwards.
AAACATACCGTGTTTAAAAATCATTATTTGTTGTTTCTTTATCATTTTTATATTTCGCAATAGAAGAATGAAAATTGCGGTTAATATGCGTATATTAATTATAAACTGTATGCTAAACAGGTACAAGGAAGAGATTTCGTAGGCCAGCAACTACCGCTCCATCGGTCTCGAATGATCAGGAAGTCTCTGCTAGTGTAAATAGATTCAAGGTCACGCGAAATCGTATTACCAACAAAAACAAGAAGAATGAAATTCAATCTGGCAAATTGGAGGAATACAAGGTGGGTATCATAACCATTGTTACACTTATACATTGTTAGTGCACATCACTAACATACTTCGACCACAAGACGAGTTTATGACACAGGCGCCGGTTATAGCTATTTTTGAGGAAATTTAATTAACACTTTCCGTGCCGTGTGGGGCGTATACGACCCCCGCTGCACTTTACCGTTCAGGTCATTTCGAATTCTCATTGAAAAACAAAGAATTCTTAAAAAATTTATTGTAGAGTCAAATATAGACAAGAAAAAATGTAAGGCATACGTCTTAAACAACTTTTTTTAATCTTTAAAGTGTGGGTCGTATACGCCCCACGCGACCTGAATGGAAAATCTTCAAAAATTGCCGTGGCACGGAACGTGTTAAAGAAAAAATATTACTATTGTCAACCATTCATGCCAGAACTTAGGGTTTAGAAGATTGTTTATAGCAACAGAAGAACTTCGCTATTGCTGGTCACATGAACGGCTAGAGCCTGCTTCTGCTCACTCAATAGCAGCGGACATGTTGTAAACCGCGTAACACGGAACATACAGAGTGGCCCAAAATAACTAACAATAACTTTAGAGCTTCTAATTTCACGAATTACCAACGAATTTTAATTATTTCTCTTTAATTACCTAATAATACAAATAGAAGACAATTTATTACAATACATTTTGGCATCCCATGCGTCTGTATGCAAACGTCGAGAAAAGTGAGGATTTTTTTGAACGATGTGAGGCTGACGATCGCGAGCGTCGACTGTATGAGTGCGTGCGTGTGGTGAGGCGCGAAATTCAGCGAGAAATTTCGAAAAGAGTTTGCAACTACAAATAGAGCGCTCGCGTTGCAAAAATCGATCAATCAATAACGAGACGCACTGGAGCACCGAGAGACCGTAGTGTAACTATTAATAAATTGTCATCGTTCCATTACACCCACAATATGTTTCAAAAATAACCACCTTTACATTTAATACAAGCGTCAAGACGCTTTAATAAGTTTTCGACGATGCTCGCGTACTCTTTCACGGTTACTTCACGCCAAGCTTTCTTCAAAAGCTTTTTAAGTTGCTCCAGTATAGTATATCTTGCATGGGAGATTTTTTATTCAGAATTGACCACACAGAAAAATCTATAGCATTAAGATCAGGAAAGTTTGAAGGCCAAACATTTTTATCTAAAATCTTCGAAAACAATTATGACTCTCAATTGCTCGAAGTAACATTGTATTTTCTTTCAATTTCCTCTGTATGCATCGAATGTGTTAGGTGAACAAATACTTCTGCTGCTGACTGTATACGCAATAACTTCAATAAACTACTAAACATAAGAAACTGTATTCATGTCCACCAATAATCTGACACTTTTTATCATCAAGCTTTTATAATACTAAAAATACGATGTTTATTTTTATATGTGCAGCTTGTATGTTACTATACAAACTGGTCCCAATATCGCACGAAGATTGGGAAATTTATGCCTGAAGATATACAACCTGATTTGTGTACACACATCGTGTTCGCGTTTGGCTGGTTGAAGAAGAATAAACTCACAAGCTTCGAGTCAAACGACGAAACAAAAGATGGAAAAATCGGATTGTACGAGAGAATCGGTAACGTGAAGAAAGCTAATCCTTTCTTGAAAATTCTACTTGCAATTGGTAAGCATTTTTAAAATATATATGTATGTATGTATATATATACCACACTTAAACTTGCTATTTGAGAATACACATATTTTTAACACTAGATTTACGGACTTTTCTTGTGTGAACCAGAAACTGAATCTTTCCTTCCAGAAATCGATTTGTTAGAGACAACATAACTGTATATTACTAACATATTTACAAATTCGGATATATTTTCGTATCATTCCATAAATAAAAGTAAGAAAAAGTTGCTAGGAAATAATAACAATCGTTTTTGTAATTTCTCTCGTGAAATCTCAAATCCGTCAAATTGACGTGTCCCGTAAATCTAGTGTTAAAGAAGCATTCCTCTGTGAACGTTGGAGAATTTAACAATTTTCATGAATCTTTTTTAAAATGATGGTACGTTTAGAAAATAAGCTGTTTTAATCTGTTCGTTACAATTATTAGTTCCTTCTCAGTGCTATGCTGTCGTGAAGGTGGAAAAAAAGTAGGGTAAAGTAGCCGAATATTTCTTTTATAAAAATAGCCATTTCTTTAGGCAAGCACATTTTTCGATTAAAACTACTTTTATTAAAATACGATACATGTTTTAAATGTAAAATACGTTTAATTTTGCAACATATTAGAAATGATAACAAAACAGATAGAGTTCCATCGTAATAAAATAAAAATGAAAAGTATGCAAAATCATGACTTGAAAAACTGGTCGCCTAATGAGACCCCCAGTTTCATCTTGTCAAAACTTATTTTTTCTGCCTTTTTTGAAATTAATTTCGTCTGCATCGCAGTCTTCATGGGCCCACCGGTAACATTTTATACACTGAATCCATTGTTCATCGTGTACATCTGAAGAAATAAAGTCCTGTACGAAACAAGCATTCTTAATCATAATTTTCATATGGTTGCTCAAGACACTGCGTTGTTTTCTACACCAAATTCGGATAATGCAATTGAACTACGGTTAGTTCTGAAACAAAGGATTGTCGCTGCAACGTTCGAGACTTCTGCGCAAAAAAGATAGGCTGGGGTCTCATATTATGAACGATCTCATACTAATCTACACTTCTGGCATTGAATATTTTTCTTTCAACGAAAAGAGAAAAGTCTAGTAAAATATTAAATTATGTATTTAATGTTTAAAGAAACGGTAACCTATAAAAAAAAAAATTGTTTGAAACGGTTAACAAAATCCAAAAATGGAAATTTCGATCTTAAAAAAAAAAAATGAAGGAACAGTTTTTGATGAATGAAATTTTTCAATTGCTGGAAAGATGACGAAAAATTCTAGAACTGAAAAGTACATTCCTCATAGAATAAAAAAAAAATTAATGCTTTGTAATATAGAATTCGATTGTTAACTTAAACATCGGCACGAATTTTTCGGATAACGAAGTACATACTATTCTTACACAAACACTGAATACATATTTTAAATCCCAATCCTCGTTATGCACTTTTTCTAAATCCCATATCACTATCACACATACCGTAAGGAGTGTGCAAAAAGGATCGTAGAAGTTACAATACTTGAAATTTCTCTTCCAAAATTTAACGGTACATTCTCAAATATATATGGTACAAAAATGAAAAAAGAATAAGTTTCTTCAAGGTGTCACAGAGGAACGTTAATAAACCTAACCTAACCCCTAAAACAAATAGCTTTTGTATTATTCTTTATACGGTTATGTTATTGCTATTAACTTCTTCGAGGACATTAACAGATATGTATACGTTTTTTTTTTTAATTCCAATATTTGGAATAGAAAAAAGATGAAAAAGTAGTGAATATAATCCTCTAACAGAAAAACAGTTTAAAATTGTTATCGATCTTAAGAGATTAACATTGTGCATTCTATACAAGTCTTATTTGTATTGAAATAAAGGAAATTGACAAAATAAATAAAAATATATAAATTCATAAGTACGTATAATTTTTCATTTTCAAAAGTTCCATTGCAAAATTGTGCTGAAGGCGGTGATAGATCGAATAAAAAAAGAATGCTCGAAGTGTAAAAGATTAAAATATACCTGCACAAAAAATTAGATCATTCTTGTCGAATCTTATAAAGATCGTCCCTGAAGTGGTTAAATAATAGTAAATCATGTGAATTATTTTTTATTTCAACTTAGTAAATTTTAAATAAAAACATTTCTGAAATGCTATTCAGTAAAGTATAATTAATTTAAAACAAGAAATATTAGATTCAGGGTTGTTTATTACACGTATACTTTTTGAAGGGTATATCAACTTTCGTGATTATTAAATAAGTAAATTTATAATTAATAATATTATACTTCAAAAGAAAAAGTAAAAGTTTGGATTCAAAAAAATGTAATAAAAGTGGTCTAAAATTTCAATTTTAAATTGAACATGCTTTACTCTAACTACAAATCCTGTTAAAAGTCCTTTATTTAAAAAAAAATACGTTAGTTTATTAAGGGCTTGATTAAAAAGATTTTAGAAGTTCTGATTAATAATACACAAGGTGTCACTAAATGCCAAACTATAAATTAACAAATAAAAATCTGAAATCCATACTTTTAAAATGTCAAAATTCATGAAAACGTTGTATTTGGTAATTTCGATCAGGTGGTTGGTCGTTTGGTACTCAGAAATTCAAAGATGTGTCCTCAACAAGGTATGCAAGACAAACGTTCATCTACAGCGCCATATCGTATCTGCGAGATCGAAATTTCGATGGTCTCGACATCGACTGGGAATATCCAAAAGGAGGAGACGACAAGAAGAATTATGTTCTTCTATTGAAAGGCAAGTGTACAACGCATTAATATAGAAAAAAAATTTATTAAGTTATTAAAATTGATTAAGTATACAGCACATTAACACGTTGAACGCCATATTAATTTTAGTATTGCGCACGTCGCAATATGAACCCATAATATTTAAGCATACATGTTACATATATATAAATAAAACTATTTTTATGTGTTCTATCGTTGCATTCATTTCTTTAAACCATTGTAGTAACGATAATATTGAAAAATTTAAAAATACTGAAATTTACTTGAATTATGGATTTCTAGTAATCAACGTGTTAATATATAGTGAAGATTATTAACAATTAGATAATGAACAAAATATCTTCTTATATTTAAAAATAAGCAATGTTTATTTTATTCTTTTCCACCACATTTTTTACAAATTATTATTATAATAATAATGATATTTTTACAAATCAAATATCATTATAATACCTTACTTGGTTCCAAAGCTATAGTATATAATATAACGGTTCGTAAGTGCACGTTTTCGCGACAAAATGGCGCCGAGTTACTGGTAGGTAACCTCCAGGATGACTCGGAGTGCAAAGGATTAAATCATGGTATCCTATAAACCCTTTCCTTCTATTTGATCTTTTGAACGCGTCACATCAATTTAGCCCCAATCATTATGTACATATAAATATTATTTAAAAATTTCTTTATTTGTTTTTGTATAATTACGTTAAAATTTTATTTGTATGTGCAGAGCTTCGAGAAGCTTTCGAAGCAGAAGCTCAAGAGAAGAAAATGCCGAGACTTCTTTTAACAGCCGCTGTACCAGTAGGACCTGACAATGTTAAAAGTGGATACGACGTTCCAGCTGTTGCGAGGTAATGCAATGCAATAGCTATTATTTACAGAATTTCAATTTTCAAGTATTGAGGTAGCTTCAATTTTCAATTATTGATGTTCCAGCTGCTGCGAGGTAAAGTAATGTAATGGCTAATATTTTCAGGATTTTCATTTTCTAGTATCGATGCTATTATTTTGCAAACACAGAAAACAACGTTTGTGATGTTTACTGTAAAATATTTTATAAACCGGTTATGCCAATGGCTCACAGGAAAATATCTCTGAAGTGATAATCGTCTAAGTTGATGAAACTTCGCAGTAAAATAGTTCTAAAAAAAAAAAAATATTCGATGTGTAAATTTTTATCGACCATGGTCAACATTGAAATAATGAAAATCATCCTTAGATATTGTTTACTTATCACCTTACACCTTAATGATAGTAAACATGTTTTATACAATTTCTTAGAAAATATTAGAAATTGTGTAAATGGGGAATTTTGTAGTTTCATTATAAAATGCACCGCATTCGAATGCAATAATTTCACATATTCTTTTAGTTATCTGGACTTCATCAACTTGATGGCTTACGATTTTCATGGGAAATGGGAGCGAGAAACAGGCCACAACGCGCCCCTTTATGCCTCGTCGTTAGACTCAGAGTGGCAAAAACAGTTGAGTGTGGACAACGCTGCCGCCATGTGGGTTCGTTTAGGCGCCCCTAAAGAAAAGCTAATCATTGGCATGCCAACTTACGGTCGTTCCTTCACTCTTTCGAACGTCTCCAATTTCCGTGTTCATGCACCTGCCAGTGGTGGTGGCAAGGCCGGCGAATACACCAAAGAATCCGGCTTCCTCGCCTATTACGAGGTATTTATCACCTTCTTTCACTATTGACAACTGAGTCTCATTTGTTGAATTTGTCATTATATTAATTCATGAATATAAATTGAAATTAGATTTTTATATGATTTTTAACGAATTTAAACATACGTCTATGCTTTCGCTACGCTGTCCGTCAACTTAACGATGAGCAACTGATTATAATGTTAACATTAAGTTGAGATAATCGTGTATCGATCGGTTCGTTAGATAATCATCATTAATACTTGAATCCTTGCTACTGGCCCAGATGAAAGTCGCTGTTTAATATTTAATCAAATATTGTTTCGAAACGTTCATTTGAAAAGTAGGTTGAAACTCGATTGAAAAGCTCGAAAGACTCGAACAACTCGAAAGAGTCGTAAGATTTGAGACTGGTTTAAAGATTTACTCTTGCACGAAGAGTTACTTATACTTCACACTGTACTTCTATTGTGCTATGTGCTATACTGATAATGATGTACTACACACTCATCTATATACTCATTACTACACACTCTCTCGTTAATTTGTACATCTCAGAATGTCAAAACGAGGTAGCAATTGGTGGATAACGTTTGGTGGAAGAAAAGCTCCAAAATGCAATGATTGGTTAGTTTGCGTCTAAACCAATCTTCTAAAAATCAAAAGAAAGGGAAGGTGCAGTGGCGCGCTAGTGGGAGAAATGATGGCAAACGCCAAAACGGTTACAAGGTCTGATTTGATGCAGGTAGACTGTAATTAGGGTACGTAGTGTCCCGTGGTATTAAGAATTAAAAAGAGAAGTTTATGGTAAAGTTCTCTTAACGATCACGGAACGGGATTGCTCTAATGAACTGTTTTCCGTCTATGTCGTAAACAGCCTTATTGTGTCACTGAGCGTTTATCAACTCATTTGTGACAACGCTTTCAATATGTTTTACCGTTAAGTCTTCTAGAGTAACGAAGTATTTCCTTTGCGTTATTTCAGAATTTTTTATAAGGAACTTATGAAAGTTATTACTACCCTGTTTGCTTCTGCATGCTTAATAACATTTCGATTACAATTTTAATTTTGTTTTTTTAAATGACAAGATTTAAATTAACTGAAGTGGACCACTTTAAAGCCACTCTTGGAAAACAGACGCTGCCCAAACGGCGTTCACTACTGAACGGTTTTTGATTATTTGAAACAAAAAATTCAAAAAGATTTGTTCATTGTATGTCCTTAGCTATAATCGATATTAAAATGAAAAAAAGATATTGGGCATTTAGAAGATTGAATTTTGATTTTCATACACTTTTTTCGACTTTATGGGGCTGTCAGAATTAAAAAAATATATATTTTTAGATAATTGTGGTAGGGACAATACCTATGTATATGTGCTGGACATGTGTGCAGAAGTTGGCCTTTATTGGTGACATCATGGACATCATTTCGAAAAACATGGTTCTGAGAAAAACGCGATTGAAGTTTCACATACAGTTTACATGGTAAAACTTTTACCCACTGTGTGTGAAAACTGTGTAACGAATAAAATGAGCTTTGTCTGAATTTAATCGATCGAGTAATTTTCGTATTATCGTGGTCTACAATTAAGAAAGTTTAGTTTCAAGAAAAATGCATTTAAAATTTGTTATCATTTATTTTTTATACAGCTAAACTGTTGATTTACAGAATTATTCTACTATTTGAGCACCATAAAATTCTTCTTCTTCAAACATCTCTTATTGAACCTTTTTGTCCATTTTCGAATGTTAAACAAATTACTTTAAATAGGTGTCTCTTATTATAGTTATCTGCGAATATTTTGCACTATTTACCAGTTCTTGTCTATTGCTTCTATTATATCCAAGATTGGATGAAAACCTACGTTGAATACCGCGGTAGTGAAAAAAACAGCAATTTTTACTACGTTATAATAACCATGATATCATTATTTTTTATTTAGTATTGTAAAGCGTCTAATTATCCACTTATCTATAATTTGTAACGCGTACTTCTATTTCTTATCGACCCTTCGACAGTGAACCGTCGCTATTTGACTGGCGCATGGTCAAGGCGTTTTAGGAACAAGGTAGAGCGAGGATGTTTGATTTGCGAGGCACTGGGCTCAGGATAGCTATGATCCTTCTGCCCAGATTTATCGTAGTCAAACGTAGAGGTTTTTTGGTGAGAAAGAGGGTTTGACTTGCGAGGCACTGGAGTCAGAATGGCTATAATCCTTCTGCCCAGATTTGTCGTAATCAGAGGTACTGTCTTAGAATTTGCTCGCTGTGCTTCAGTTAGGATAGCTACGATCCATTTGCCAAAGGTAATCGAGTAAAAAGGACTGCTTTTGCCAAAAAAAACTCGCTCTTTTATACCTAAAAGCACATCTGCATCCGCCCAATCAACGGCGAGGCAAGAATTTATCTGCTTCGTCGCATGTACAATAAATCACATAGAAAGGTACATTTTTATCGATTCTTATAAACTAGGTGCGCTACAGTATTTAGTATTTTGGTATACAACTACAGACTTTTGAAAATTGTACGCGACATTCAGCTAAAACCACTGGCTACGAATGTGTTATAGGTAGCACGAAAAATTAAATAATTAAATAAATTTAGCAAATTATTAATTACCGAAGTACACACCCGTCCCTGGATTTACGCGAGTTTCTTTTTACGCAGATAAATAATCTCCCGATTTACGCAGATTTTTTTTTTTATACACAATTTCAATTTACACGGTTTCTTTTTCCTCTCTTCTATTATTACAGTGCAGACATAGACAACGAATAAAATTTATTACGATTTTTCTGAACTTTTGTTAAGATTTCTTTGTGAAAATATACGAAATATACTGTTTTTGCAGCTTATATAGTCTTTTTCGCAAGTATTTTTTCATACTGGTGAACTCTTTTTTACACAGCTTTTACCGCGTAAAACAAAACTGTATGAAACAAGTAATATAAACAAGTAAATATGAAATGCGTAAATCAAGGGGCGAGTGTAACTAAAATTAAAAAAATAGTAAATGCTATTTATTACATTCTTTATCAAACAGATCTGCGAGATGTTACAAAACGGAGCAGCCTACGTCTGGGATGACGAAATGAAAGTACCATATTTGGTGCACAATGATCAGTGGGTAGGCTTTGACGATGAGAAATCCATTCGAATTAAGATGGACTGGTTGAAAAATAAGGGTTACGGTGGTGCCATGGTATGGACGGTCGATATGGACGATTTCAACGGTACAGTTTGCGTTGGAAATGTCAGATACCCCTTAATTGGAGCAATGAGAGAAGAATTATTGGGAATTTCGAGAGGGCCGAATGCCAAGGATGTCAACTGGAGTGCCGTGGCTAGCACCGTTTCGGAGACCATCTTGAAAAAACCGGAACCATACAAGATATTAGTATCAGACGTCATTAACAAGGCGAAGAAACATCAAAAATCGTCAACGCAACTTGTCCTTAGTCCTCCAACAAATGGTGATTTTCTTTCTTTTATTTTGATCTTGATTTAGTTGCTTGTAGAATTAATACGAAGAAACCTAATTATTATTTTCGTTTATATTGCTCTGTTCTGAGGTACTTTTTAGAAATTTCTACATAATTGTAGCAATTGTTGTAAAATATTAGTGATATACGTATACGTATTTAAATTATTTTTATAACTGTACTTATAGAAGAAAGTTTGAAAATAGATTTTTCATAGAAGTAATTTACAATTGTTATTTTCATATCAAAAGAAACCTACTGATTCCAATTGAACATTTGTGGAATTACGTTGGACGTCAATTGGAGAAACATTCTTTTACCAATAAAATGGAAGTAATGCAAGAAATTACAAAAATATGGTCTAAAATACTGTCTGAGTTTTGTATTAGATTAATCGAATCAATGCCACGCAGATAACATGCAGTCATCAAATCTACGGATTATCCAACATGTTACTAGATTGTCTTGAAAATTAGACATTTACACGCTACTAGAGCTTGCAAAAACTCGGTTTTCGATTTTTCATAGAGTGAAAACCCGGTTAACCGGTTTTTAGTCCGGTTTTTTAATAAAGTATAAAAATAAATAGACTATTACTTTAAATATACAATACAATAAAACCTATCTTAAATATAGCGAATCTATAAACCAAGGAAAATAAATAAAAATATACAACACAAAATTTAGCAATTAGAATTATTTTTTATTTAAGAATTATATAAAATAAAAATAAAAATAACACAATTTTATTATTAATATTTCATTATATGAAAAGAATAGAAAGGTAATATAAAATATAATTTATATATCTTGTTTTTTAATAAAATAATATTTAAGGAGAACTAATGCGTCCAACAGATCATATTTCATGGACGAACATAATTTGGTACAGAAATTATTGTCAATCGGAAAAACTCTCTCTGTCTGTTGACGTGGGTTGAATCGATACCAGTGCATTTAATCAATTTTCGATCGTTATCAATTCTTTTTTTAGTAACATCAAACATTTTCAACTCTTTTTGGAAGGATGACTCAAAAAAATGCAATTCACTTTCGGTTTTTCGGGAAAACCCGGGTTTTATGGTTAGGTATATTTTAACAAAAAAACCGATTAACTGGTTTCGGTTTTAACCGGTTTGCAAGCCTTACACGCTATCGTTTTTGTTAGAAACATTTGTTAAATTTTGCTATAATTCAAGCAAAGCATGTTTCTTAACTTATTTCACAAGCTTTTGTTTCGTTTCCCTGATTCAAAATTATTTATAATACGTATACAAGTATTAAAAAAAAAAACTTACTGTATGTTCATGTATGAAATGTAATCTCTTCATGCTATTTTTAATTCGAACCTATATGTCTCAAGAGATTATAAATATACAGTAATTTCCAAACGACCATTTTGTTTCTTAACTTTTGTCAGTAAGTGTATATTATAATTGGTATAGATCTGCAAAACGTGTTTTTTAAATATTCATCACAAGTTCAAATAAAAAAGTTGTAAAAAGGGACCTTTGCTATTTTCTTTGCAATTTAGACTAATTTCTATTTCTTTTTTTTTTCAAAAACTTTTTTACACGCCATCTAGTAAACTTATTTTTCTACCTTCTTAGAAAAACTCAAGTCATTTGGTCCAATTTCAAAGACAGTTATTCTGTTTTAAAAATGGTTTGAACACTTTCATGAACTACTACTATATATGTATATATAGGAAAAAGTTATTAAGTTATTCCTTGGTAACATATTTCAAACTTATCCTAAGCGTCAAGGAATCCCCTTTTCTAGATAATTACTAAATTTTATAACTGAAAAATACTAACTTATAATCATTTGTGTTTCCATTCACAGAAAGGGCAGCTCAATCTATGTGTTATCTGACGAATTGGTCCCATAGAAGGCCAGGAGCTGGAAAATTCATGCCCGAGGACATCGATCCTTCCCTCTGCACTCACATAGTTTACTCATTTGCAACCTTAAAGAATTATTTACTCGCGGAAGAAAACGAAAAGGATACAGAGATGTACGAACGATTAATTGCTCTCCGTAACAAGAATCCGGATATCAAGGTACATGTTGCTTAAGTTACATATTAAATTATTAATCTGCTGATATGAATTAAGAAAGACTAATTTCTTAGATAAAAAATAAAAAATTCTTTAAACACATTTTTATTTCGTTGTTTTCTTCGTGTTTATTCAATACACGATAAACACGATCAGCAACACAAATGGTTTGTAACGATATTTACTACAAATAAAGTTACACGCAAGTTTGCAGATGTGTAATGAATGTTCAACATTGATTTATCGAAAAGTGAAATTTTCTACAAAAGAAAAGTTATTATATGCAGTCGGATCTTTTTCTATGCGGTGCATATTTCATGCAAATTCGGGATTTCCCCTTTGAATACATATATGTATTGCAATATGCATACACATGCAAATAGTGAAAGTATACGCAACGAGCATTTGAAATTCAGTGTTTCCTCGTTGCTATTGTTCAATAAAACCAAATGAATAAAGTTTGCAAACAAAGAGTCTAGCAAGATAAGCACAGGCAAATGACCTCCAGATCATTTTTCATTTTTGTTGGCTGCTGAAAAATACCTTTTACTTCAAAAGCTGATCTGTAACATTTCAAATCGCTACTCCTTCGTTTAAGGATAATATGAGGGTAAAACCCTGAAACTGTTTTATTTATTTCCTCAGTTATTACTTCAGATATTTAAATGAAAAAGAAAATACGTAGAAGAGTTACAGACTAGCTTTACTTGAGATATTTTTTCAGAATTATAAATCAATTATTAAGAGTAGACAAAAAATAATCAATTTTAGGTGGGTGGTTTTCACAAATAACCCTTAGAGTGACCACCTTAAAATAAAATCAGAAATAATGCACTGTTATCGAGTTATTATATGTAGAAGTTTCAAGTTACTCAATTACGAGCAACATTGTTAAATAATTTAAAGAATATTATGAATATGTCGAGCTTTTTGAAAAGAAAGAACACTTATTGCAAGGCAGAATACGTGTCACTTAAATGTACTTTAGGATATATTTATAGATGTCAGTATATTCTCAGATTTATGTACTGTAATATTATTATATATTCTTGGTAATTTATTAGATGGTTATAGATTTATTAGTTGGCCTCCATCTATCCATAATAATAATAAGATGTATATATATATATACATGTGAACTTAAATGTGCACACGGCAATAAATAATTTTTTGACAATTTTTTACACAAGAGAAATAGTCCTAATTTCAAGTTTTCCAACTCGTGGATTCGAGGAACCCCAGGAATGCTAGAGTTAAAATATACAAGATAATTGAACATTGCAAACGTACTTAATACTACCTTCAATTTTTTTTCTCAATTTTTAGATGAAACGATTATTCGTTGTCTAATGGTACCACAATTTTTTAGCCACTTTATGTAATATAAATATTAATAACGATTAATTTTAACAATATTGCAGATACTGTTGGCAATCGGTGGTTGGGCTTTCGGGTCAACGCCGTTCAAAGAATTGACCAGCAACACTTTCCGTATGAATCAATTCGTCTACGAGGCCATCGATTTCCTTAGAGAGTATAAATTCGACGGCTTGGATGTCGATTGGGAATATCCACGGTAAGCATTTAGAAACAACATGTTAACGTTTGAATTCTAAGGATTTATTTTATGAATAACAAATTTTTTTATCGAAATCTAATGCGCTAGAGGTGGAGATGACCGAGCTGCCTACGTGAATCTTTTGAAGGAGCTACGACTCGCTTTCGAGGGAGAAGCGAACAGTTCTGGACAACCGAAATTAATTTTGTCAGCTGCCGTGCCTGCTAGTTTTGAGGCTATTGCTGCAGGGTAATTTTGCTTTAGTTATTTAAATCATTAATTAATAGTCCAACAAAGATCTCATATCATTTATCTAGACAAAACTACACGAGATAAGAAACAGTATATGCTCAAATAATCTAGATTTCTCTCTGCTAAGAAGAGAACAAATTATTCTAACAAGATTAAAGATAGCGTTTAGCTAACCGAGTTTATAGCACGAATTCCAGGTGACGTTGCTTTTGAGGAAGGTCTTCTTCCTTTTTTTCTCTAAACTTTTAATCGACAATGGCCTATTCAAGCCAGAAGGCAAGACCTGTAAATTACTCAATGGGCGCAGGAACGTCGCATTTTTGCAAGCTACATAGGTAACCAGATATTTGACTCTGCACGCTCAATAACGGTAAAAATGCCATAAACTAGGAAAACTGCCACCCTTTTGGGATCGTCTAGCTACACACACACGTTGCTTAGATCTAGGGAGTGCTCGCAAGCCTTGGAGGACGGCTCAAGGGGATAAAGAGCCAACGATTTGTCAAAGAAAACAACGTCCATCCTTGGAAAATTATTATAAAGTGGCAAAAAAAGTGCTCATATCAGGTGTTACTTTCGCTAAACCTATTGTATGCAAACGACTTTGAACGCGGTCTTCGACAATCGCAATATTCGACAAGTGTGAGAATTAAAGTGTGATCACTTTGCAAGATTCAACAGCTGGAGTTCATCAGTTGCTAGACACGTGCAATATACAAACACCAACCCGATATTCTATTGAGTTGGAAAGAAAATTCGTAGCGTTTTCTAAACTAAACTTCAAGACAAAATTTATATACTCGTACATAATTTTATTGAACTACGTATTTGCCATTTTGATCTACTACTTTTTGCCATCTGTATAGTAACTTTAGGATTCCATCCTTCCAAGCGATAAATTGGTCTATGTGATTGCTGCAAGTTTCCAGAGAATTAATAAAGAAATTTTTATTTTTTACTAAAATACATTATATACATATATTCTAAAATTAATAATTTTCTGAAAAGTCGAATTATATTAATAATAATGCATATACTCTTAAAAATATTAACACTTTGATAGCCACTGTCACGGCCGCGTGATTTCGTTTAACTAGCGTTCTTTCACAGACATTACATATTTGTGACTTTATTCATACAACAAAATGAATAAAAGACAAATCGATTTTATGACTTTTATGCAAATAACAAGTAATAAAATGCAAAGTTGAAAAACTAAAAATGGCCAAGCATACATTTATTCCATCTGCTTTTTCAAATTCGTTAGATTTTACCGTTTAGTCTATAAAAGGTTGCAAACTCGTGAAAAATACTAGTAGTAAGAACAAGTTTTTGCGTAATATGCACGGCCGTCAAAATTGTTTAAATAATTTTACATGCAACAATATTTTGTTTAGTTTCCATTTATTTTGAACAATTTTTATTAAATAATCATGTTAATTAATCATATAATTTGTGTATAATGTGTAATTAATTTTAGATACGATGTGCCTGAAATATCCAAGTATCTGGACTTCATTAACATCATGACGTACGATTTTCATGGCCAATGGGAAAGACAAGTCGGTCATAATAGTCCTCTGTTTCCTCTGGAAAGTACCACCAGTTACCAGAAAAAACTGACAGTGGTAAGTTTAAAATTATAATAAAAATTAAATTAGTTCAATGTATATTTTTATTAATACCACCATTAACGCACAATGCAAATACAATAATTTTGTGAAAGATATAAAATGCAGCATCCAAAATCATGTACAGAGTGACACGAAAATAGGTGGTATAATTTTGGTGCCGTATTATACTGTTCTTAAGAATAAAACAAGATCATGTAAATAAACATAGGTCCGAAAACTTTCTTTCCGAAATATGTACATTTCCTAATTATAATAGAATATTGTACGAATGTTTAAAACTTGCTTAACCCTTTGCGGATGAAACTGCCTTAGAGCAAATGTCGTTGTGAATAAGGGGTATCGATGCACTTTACCAAAAGTAAACACTTGTCTAATGCTTGTATTATAAATGCTAAGAATTGTATTATACAGGGTGTCCCAGAACTAGTGTAACATCCGGAAATGGGGGGTAGCTGAGGTGATTCTGAACAACCTTTTCCTTTACCAAAATGTTGTTTGAAGCTTCGTTTTCGAGTTATTAACGAAAAACACTGACCAATCACAGCGCCCAGAGACCGCGGGCTCAACCACGTATGCACGGCTTTTATACACGGGCGCTCGGTCGGGCTCCCGGCACACGTTCTGGCACAGCATAGGTATCGCGGCAAATGTTATGTCATTTTAAATTAAGAATAATGTGAAATTATTCGTTATTCATGAATAACAAATAAACTAATAAGTCGTTTAATAACTGCGTTCGTTATTCGAAAGAAATAAAGCGTTTTATTATTTATGAAAAAAATTTTTTTTAGCAGCACATTTTCAGGTGAATAAATTGTTTTAAGAAAAACGATTTGTATAACTAATGCTAGAAAAAAATAATTGAACTTACCCATTCGTCCACGAAATAGCTTGCTTCGACGAAAGTAGGTCGGTAAGGCTGGATCCTCGTGTCGATCCTGACCTATCCAACAATTCTCAACAGCCGATGTTCTGGCCGAATCGATGAACTCACTTCGCCGCACGATCGATATTTTTCGGTGACTTCTTAGAAACTGTCGATTTTGATTTTTCTCCATGCCTTCGGCGCGGTTCTCTGGCGAAAGGCTGCCGTGCTTGGTGCTTATTCGCCGGAATGATTTATTATTAAACTAATTGTAACATCCACAGTTTTATAACTATTAACTTCAAAAAATTTTGAATTGAATGCACGATAATGTGGCTTATAAATTTGAATGGTATATCATCCACATTCACGAACATGATAATAACTCTGTTCGATACTTTTATTCGTTATTCGAAAGGAATAAAATGTTTTATTATTGTTAGAAAAGTCCAAAAAGCGAAGGCTTGAGTGGACCATGTGCAGTCTTTCGCTGCGTTTCCACCTCCTATGGATGGTTCTGCCTCAAGGCTAAGAAAGTCCATATTGTCAAGGGGGTCCTTCTGACTAGGATTTTTCATGGAAGACAGAATTGTATTAGCACTCGCGAAGTATAGTTCAAAACACAAGCTTTCACTCTTTTTAACCACCCACGTTCATTTCTTATTCAAACGTTCACCACCGTTATCCTGATTTTCCTTACATTATTTACGAAAAAAATGTTTTTTTCTTTTAACAGCACATTTTCAAATAGATAAAATATGCTGTGAAATAAAACGATTTCGATAGCTAATGCTAGGAAAAAATAATTAAACTCGCCCATTCGTTCACGGGTACGTTTTGTGCCATTCTGACGGCACTCTTAGTGTTCGTCTCACTACTTTCAAACCACCACTTGCTTTTTCAGCGACTTGCCTCGCTTACTTTGTAAGCCCTTATACGCGCACATACACACACACACGCGCGCTCGCTTATTCACACCCGAATCCGGCGATCCTCAAATGTTTCCGACTTATCTGTTTTGATTCTTGCCGGCGCAACGTTTTGCACCGTCGGTTTATTTGATGTTTATTTGAAACTGTTTGGAATTTCTCATGGCAGTACAATAAACATTTCTTTTCCGTTGTATTGTAACTATTCCCCTTCCTTACCAAACGTCCACCTAGGATCCACAAAACGCTTAAGCTCTCAGATTTATTTTGCTAACTGAACGAGCAACATGCCGCGTACGAACGCAGAGTACTACGAAATGTTTTTAATTTTTTTAAATAATGTAAGGAAAATCAGGATAACGGTGGTGAACGTTTGAATAAGAAATGAACGTGGGTGGTTAAAAAGAGTGAAAGCTTGTGTTTTGAACTATACTTCGCGAGTGCTAATACAATTCTGTCTTCCATGAAAAATCCTAGTCAGAAGGACCCCCTTGACAATATGGACTTTCTTAGCCTTGAGGCAGAACCATCCATAGGAGGTGGAAACGCAGCGAAAGACTGCACATGGTCCACTCAAGCCTTCGCCTTTTGGACTTTTCTAACAATAATAAAACATTTTATTCCTTTCGAATAACGAATAAAAGTATCGAACAGAGTTATTATCACGTTCGTGAATGTGGATGATATACCATTCAAATTTATAAGCCACATTATCGTGCATTCAATTCTAAATTTTTTGAAGTTAATAGTTATAAAACTGTGGATGTAACAATTAGTTTAATAATAAATCATTCCGGCGAATAAGCACCAAGCGCGGCAGCCTTTCGCCAGAGAACCGCGCCGAAGGCATGGAGAAAAATCAAAATCGACAGTTTCTAAGAAGTCACCGAAAAATATCGATCGTGCGGCGAAGTGAGTTCATCGACTCAGCCAGAACATCGGCTGTTGAAAATTGTTGGATAGGTCAGGATCGACACGAGGATCCAGCCTTACCGACCTATTTTCGTCGAAGCAAGCTATTTCGTGGACGATATTTCAATTATTTTTTTCTAGCATTAGTTATACAAATTGTTTTTCTTAAAACAATTTATTCACCTGAAAATGTGCTGCTAAAAAAAATTTTTTTCATAAATAATAAAACGCTTTATTTCTTTCGAATAACGAACGCAGTTATTAAACGACTTATTAGTTTATTTGTTATTCATGAATAACGAATAATTTCACATTATTCTTAATTTAAAATGACATAACATTTTCCGCGATACCTATGCTGTGCCAGTACGTGTGCCGGGAGCCCGACCGAGCGCCCGTGCATAAAAGCCGTGCATACGTGGTTGAGCCCGCGGTCTCTGGGCGCTGTGATTGGTCAGTGTTTTTCGTTAATAACTCGAAAACAAAGCTTCAAACAACATTTTGGTAAAGGAAAAGGTTGTTCAGAATCACCTCAGCTACCCCCCATTTCCGGATGTTACACTAGTTCTGGGACACCCTGTATATGTTTTGACAAGTTGGTATATTTTATGATACCTTTCCAAGCAGTTGTGTATATGCAAATCCGGTTTAACCGAACAGATGACGCAATAATATTGGAATGTTTTAGACATCGTATATATAAAGACATAAAATTCTTATATGAGACAAATTTTCACAGACAAATTTTTATATGAATTAGATCCTGTGTTCGCCTCGGTAAAAGATTGACGATAGAGAAGGACAAACGCGTTAAGGTACTCATAGTCAAGTGTTCATAAAACTTAATAAATATGATATAACATTTACCGTGATACCCACGCTGTGTCAATGCGTTTATTCACAACCAAGCGCGGTAGTTGAGAGCCACGTTCTAGTGGTTGAGCGCGCACTCTGCGAGCGCTCTGATTGGCCAGTGTTTTTCGTTAATAACTCAAAAACGAAGCTTCAACCAATATTTTGGTAAAGTAAAAAGTTGTTCAGTGTCACGTCAGCAACCCCCCATTTCCGAGAGTTAAACTAGTTACGGGACACCCTATATACCGTTCGTCGCTTATAATAGTTTTCACACTTTTTCTCTCGCTCTCGATCGACGCTCTCACATTCTCTAACCGTCACTGCCTTTCCGGCAACAAGCCTCGCCTATTTTGTAAGCCCTTGACATGCACACACATGTACACACACACGCACATTCACCTATGCACGGACTTCATCGCTTGTATCTGACCTCTAAGCACCAAGATTTGACGACGTCGGTTTACTCATCATTTGTCCCCAACGGCTCGGGTTTCTACACTCTCTGTGGCACGGACATAGCGCCAGCTTATTGAGGCCTTAGAATATCTTCGAAGCAATCACACGTTTTGTCCATAAAACATATGGGTCAGTCGCCTTTATATCCTCGCTGGGGGTGTTGGGCCAGACGAGTAGTGGAGTGGGGGAATCAATCGCACAGGCGCACATGAGTAGAACTGGTAGCGAGGATGCAAGCAAGGGAAGGTGACGAGAGCGCTAGTCTGGTGGCCGCTTGGTGCACTACCTCTCTTACGCAGTGCGCTACACTATTATATTTCGAATATTTTCCTATACAGCAATTAAAATTTTTCCTTGAAAGCAATTCTATTTGTAACAGCTAATCAATTTTGAATGTAAATAGTGTGTATCTTAGAAAGGAAATGTTTTCAAATCTATATTTATATGATATTTTTTCAGTTTTAGGAATAATAGAATTGGATACCAAAGTTTGACCAACTATTTCCGTGTCAACCTACATATTTAAAAAAAAAAAATGTAAAATTTTTAAAAGCTCGGTACTGCAAATTCTTAAAATTTACCACTTCTACGATTTGTCCCTGTCATTAATATAGAATAATTTTTTAAAAAGCGTTCAAAATTAAAGTTTAGTAGTAATTCCAGCAGTTCAGAAAATACATGTACACCAAAAAATTAGTTTTTATAATACATTACAGAACTATGGTTAAACTTTACTATAAGATATACAACAAGAAAATTAAGAAAATAATTTATTACTTATTAAAATAAGATGAAAAATCTTAATAAGTGTGAATTTGGAAATATTTAGTTTTGAAACTACAGATGTTTTGTAGAAACGAGTAACAGAATATTATTTTGTATTCCATAACAAAAATTTATCATGTAACATTTTATGTTTGTAATCACGAGATAACAAAAGTAACGTACATCCGCTTTTCGCTATTCAAAATTATTATTTAAAATCAGCCTTTATAGATAAATACCTATTGTTACCGATTGTATGTTAATGTAAATGAAACAAATAAAAAGAAGCATTAAAACATGAAAAATAAAATTTAGTACTATAAATGTTTCACAAAAATCATGAAAAAATTTGTTAAATGATTAAAAAATTAATGCTTTTTTTTCTGTATCTTTCTTCTCTTCGATATTTTGTAATGTGAATTTTCATACTGCTAACATCAACTATATTATTTAATTATTTATATATTTTTCTGAAAATATACATAACTAAACAGTTACTTGTTAGTAAAAGAAATACTTTGAAACATGAGCTATAGATAAAATTTTTAAGTCTTTCACAGCTAAGATTACTTAATAGAATTATTTCCAAAATAACAGCTGAAATCAAAACAATATTGTACACGGCTCTAATCTGCAAGATTGGAATAGTAATTCAAATGAGAAGACTGCGGATTTTTATGTAAATTCATATTTTTAATCTCTTTGAGAGCATTGACACATATGTATGTGTACATTTAGTCTTTTTTTTTGTGATAGAAAAAATATGATAGGATAGTGAATATAATTCGCTGATAGAAAAGCAGTTTAAAATTGCTATCAGTTTGGAATGATTAAAATATAACTACTTGAAAAAATAAGATAATTTTTTCTATCCTTAAGAAAATCGTCTCTGAAGAGCTCAAAAGTATAGTAAAACAAGTTGAATTTCGGTAGAAAATTATTTCACTTACCAAGTATTATAAAAACTGCTAAAATGTGAATATTTTGTATATTTTTTCATATTGCATGCATTCTATGCAATTTTGCATATTTAAATTTCCTATAAATGCGTCATTTTCACATATGATTACAGGATTACAGTGCAAGAGAGTGGGTTAAACAAGGTGCACCAAAGGAGAAGTTAATGATCGGTATGCCAACTTATGGCAGATCCTTCACATTAGTGGAAAAAGAGAAGTTTGACATCGGAGCGCCAGCTTCAGGAGGAGGAATAGCTGGCAATTTCACTAATGAAGCTGGATTCCTTTCCTACTACGAAGTAGTATAATTTATCACAAACAGATTTCTTGCGAACTGTGGCATATTAATGAACATATTGAATAAATTACGCAGATCTGCAGCTTCCTCAATGAAGATAACACTACACTAGTCTGGGACAGCGAACAGCAAGTACCTTTCGCGTATAGAGGTGATCAATGGGTCGGTTTTGACGATGAAAGGAGCCTTATAAATAAGGTAAGAATAATAATGACATATAATTTCTTCATTACAAGTTTTATCTTTAAATCTCTCAGAAACAAAGGACTTGAAACCGATATGATCTTGATATCGGTATTACGCCAACAAAGTTACACCGAAACTGATACAATACTGAAACAAATAAATACCGAAATCAATACTGTTCGGGAACACTGAGTGGTGCTATAGGTTTATGGCTCGTTGCGGGATACGCGCTATTTTTGACAAAGACCCAGCAGGAAGATTTGCAAAGCCTTGCTGGTACGTTAAAATCGGAAGGTCTCGGCACTCGAGGGTTTTAACTTTGCGATGATCAATAGCGAACAACAGGTTATCAACCATGTGGTAGCCAATCGGTAAAAACTTTCTCTTTGCGCGGGGTAAAGATTGCGCGGGAAAGATTCACGCGGGAAAAAAGAACCGCCAATTTTGGAAAACGGAAGGTCCGGTCCTTCTGTTTCGCGCCCGTTCCTTTGCCCCCACCTTAGGACAACTTTCCTGCAGTTGATGGAAAGGGAAATCGTGGGAGCCGATATTTTGTTTAACGTCCATTTTTCTTGTAATTCTCTAGCAAGCTCTTCAGCTAATTCAAACAAATCGCGATACGAATTTAAATATAAAATAGCATTACGATTATTAGTTATAAACAGATTTGTGCACGCCTATTTAAAGCCACAAATGACGTCAATGGTACTGCAAAATACTAGTCGAAATGACTGGTTGTGGTATATCCAGGCATAGTAATATATGTAATTTTGAAAAGGGCGCGGGAGAGAGGAACTTAAATTGATAAATTTAATTCTTTGGATATTGTAATAAAAGTCACGAAGAAATTTCACGACACGACAAAGTGTAAACACTAGAACCATGACGCCCCCAAATTTTCCACGTCTTGGAAACTCTTAAGGGAGTAAGTTGGGACTAGTTTAAAAGTCCCTTCGTTAAGAAGAACAACTTCTTCAGGACTCCGGAGTATCTGTCCTTACACGAGATGTGAACACCAAATTCCACTTGATACTTCGTTATATTATCAACATCCATTCAGATATAATCAGTCACTGATATCCTCTATCCGCTTACATCTTCGTAACGAGTCACAAAGAACATAAAATTCCCGCGGTGCGACTCTGTCGAAGCCGAGATTTACGACCTAGGCTTGTATCGCCAACAGTGACCGCATACTGATTCTCGTAACAAGATTAAAAAGAATAATTAACCCCGCACAAAAGAACAGTTAATAGTTTTAAAAGTTGTTAAAAATTTCATTAATCAGTACACTAGTATAATGTTAAATATTTTAATTACACCAGATGCAATGGCTCAAAGAAGAAGGCTTTGGAGGTATAATGATTTGGTCAGTGGATATGGATGACTTCAGAGGATCTTGCGGATCTGGAAAGTATCCACTGATCAAAGCCATGATGAAAGAGCTGAGAGATTACAAAGTGAAGCTGGAATACGATGGTCCTTACGAGAATAATTTGAAGAATGGAAGATACACCACCAAAGATCGTAAGTATTTTTGAAAATTCTAATTTTACAGCATATTGATTGATCAATTAAAATATGAATGTTCAGCAACAGTTGGTAAAAAAATATAAGCGATGTTTTTATAGAAATCAAAATCAGACAGAAATCGACAATAGTAAACTTATGTTTGTGACTTCGCTTTTTAATTATTAATAATTAAAATTTGTGCTTGAAGCATGTGCACGTGTATTACAATTTACGTTGCAGTTTCATTGTAAAATGTTCGTATGATTGTTTCAGCTCTTGTGACAATTTGTATTACCAGATAAACGTGTTTTTTCCCCTTAGTAACTGTTCAGTGTACATCTATGCACAAAAATTGCCTGTTTCATATTCAGGTTTTAATTATTAATAACTATAAACCGAAATCTAATTTGTTTCAATAATTAAAACAAGCAACCCTTAAAATTTAGGGTTGAACACCCTATAAATATAGTAATTACGCGTGAGATACCGAATAATTAAAAAAACAAAAATGACACTGTCTAACTTATATTTAAAAAAATTGAAATTGAGAATTTTCGTTTTCAAGGAAAGATGCCTCACTTTTGGAAGTGATGTCATATCTCGAAAAGTTTTTAATTTTCAATTTCAATTCTTTATTTAAGGAATTAATAAAGTGACGTTTTTATTTTCTGAAGTTATAAAAACAATGAGATACTAAAAAAAGAAATATATTAAAGTACAATAAAAATATTAGAAAAATAAGTTGTGTAACAACCAGCAAGCGTCGATAAATTCCTATGTCCGAGAGCAAGCGAGATGGGCCGATGTCTGTCCTTGTCGTCGTCCAAATAATCGCGACGCGATGGAAAGTTCTAGATCGGTCGAGATCGCGGTCCGCGACGATGATCGCTGGTTGTTACAGTCTCCCCCTCTGGACATAACGTCGTCCTGACAAGTAGTCCAGCATCTTAAATCCGGTGGGGCCGCTTCTTCCGAGTCAGGTGTTGATCTACTGATTTCTCCTTGCACGGTCGTCCGCGCTTGCGGATTGGTACCACTGGAACTGTGGTTTGGATTGGTACCAGTGTAACATGCTAATTAGCCACTTTCAAAAATGGTTATTACCAATCAGTGTGTTTGGCAAATATTATGACCACCCTTCCAGTGCACCCTTAGCGCGCTTTTTCTTGGAAAAAGATGAGGCGATACCTACTCACATGCCCGACGTGTAGATGAATTTAGCCAAGGGGAATCCCGCTGCGTCTTGCTCTAACGATTCTTGCAATGATCGAAACGCTAAATTGAATTGACACTTAGAAAACTCTCGTTTTTATAAGTTTTTGTCTACTGAGAAGAGTAAAAATAAAACTCTATGCACGGTGTAAAGACTGATTTTTTCCCGGTGAGAAACGCGCGAAAACCTCGAACGATAGGTTAAAGTATTCTCAAAAATAACCTTTTTTAGCGATTGTGTCAAACCGTGCCAAAATAATAACCAAATGTGTTGTTCCGTTACGGACGGAACACAGTACTTGTGAATTCTTAAACATTTTTTAATCTTCTACTCTAAGAATAGTCGAGATTTAATGAACATGGCTGAATCAATTGTTTCAGCGAATGAAGTTACCTGCGACGAGGAAGACAATCACATATCTTACCATCCCGATAAAAACGACTGTACGATGTACTACATGTGCGAAGGTGAGAGGAAACACCATATGCCTTGTCCAGTGAACCTGGTATTCAACCCCAATGAAAACGTTTGTGATTGGCCGGAAAATGTGGAAGGTTGTGTACAGCATACACAAGCGCCCCCAGTGTAACAGTAAAGAAAACAGAAAGAAAGAAAAGAGACAAGAAATATATATGTATTTAAGAGTATTCCCCTGTGGCTCGCGATTGTACAATAAAACATGAAGACAGCGACATAGTCACATTAATTGAAAGCATCTACAACTCGTCGGAAAATCAAGATAATCTGTTATTAATGAGAAATGTTGTTGTAGAAAAATTTCTCTTTATTCGGAAATTTTAATTGCTTTCCTTCTTCCATCTTTCGTTTCCCTTCCTCCTTCGTTTCTATCTGTCTATGTTTGTCATTTGTATAAACTGCACACTATATGTAACCACTGCGACAGATATGTTTTGTAAATAAAAACGAAATAAGATTTAACGATAAAGAAAAATTATAATTTGTATCTTCCTGGTAAGCATAATAGCAAATAGAAATGAAGTAAATTATACATATTAATAACTAGTAACTTTTTGTTTTATTTTGTAACTTTACATAAAATGAATCATGAATTGTTGTTTGTACTTTCTTGTATCTGGTTTCAGCATATTCCTGTTTCTCTGTTTCCAACTCTAACAATAATTATGTACAATGGAAATAGTAACCTGAAGAAACAATACAAAATTTAACATCATCTTTTTAGTTGTTTCTGATAATACATAGTGTGTAAGTTGTTGAGAAAATCTGGCACGCAGATTTTCAACTTTCACCAAACTACTGGATGCACAACTCTTGGACATGAGGCAACCACTTGGGGGACAACATTCAACATTTGTACCCCTCATAGAGTTCCCACCAAATTCATCGTGACATAGTCCACTCCTTATCAACAGTCTTCCAAAATATTTCCTACACTCCATTTACAGAAAATAGTAACCAACCAATTCCAACACCAAATGTAGAAACAAAACACAGAAAGAATTTTAGTACTCGTCCAGCTTCAACAGAGAATACACCATACAGTTAGAACTCAACCGTCTTTCGTATACATATACTTTGTCCACACAACGAGTTGGCGAATGAAAACATTTACGCTCTCACTCTGTTCCACCTCTCCTGCTACCACATGCGTTGTCATTATTGGTTACAGCCAGCGACAATGATCGACGACAAGCATATCGAGATAAAGTGAAATAGAACGATAACTTTACAGCATTGACGTAGCCTCCCAATTAAACTGTCAACTATTGTTGGTAGATTTAGTATTAACTGGGAGGCTACGCCAATGCTGTGAAATCTGTTTCACTTTATCTCGATGTGTTCGTCGCCGTCCTTTGTCACTGACTGTAACCAATAACGATAACGCATTTGGTAGCAGAAGAGGTGGAATAAAGTGAGAGCACACTACCTCACTCATCAACTCGTCACGGACATATACACTTACTTTCAAAATGTACTGGGCCTATGGGCTCGATCAAGAGCCTATAGCTTTAAAAATAAACTCAACTAGAATTTAACGCAAAAGTAGTCCATCGGTTTTTTCACAAACCTCGTGAAATTTGAAGTAGAGATAATTCCATATGAAATGCCATAGGCTGCATATCAAGCTTAATCTACAGCGTAAACATTTCACAAACTAGGAATTTCAAAGGGTAATAACTTTTGTTTGCTAATATTTTGTAACAAATGTCTTTATTGTATAAATTGGGCACATATGTAAGTGCACAACCCTTTATTGAAACATTTGTCTCGCAATGATAATTAATGGTACATAGATCCAAATTCCTTTTCCCGCCAGTGCTAGGCAATACCATTTCATATAGAAGTATTTCTGCAGTACAGTTAATATAAATGCTCGGCTAGAGTCAACAAATTTCCCAAATATTTCATATTCTAAAACATATTCAGTTTATCGAAATAAATTTAATCAGTATTGAAACACTGGGTATGCAAATTTTATACACGTTAAAAATTTAGTAATTGAAGTAAAAAATACGAGAGGTGACGTAAGTGTAAAATTCAAATGAAAGACGTCTGTTTCATATTTCTTATTTTATATTATAGAATGTAATATAACATACTGGTTAATTGGTAATATTCTCTCTAAATTGGTATTTAATAGATAAATACTTTGGGATCGTTCATTCGATAGAAAGAGAAAGTGTAAACTCTCCCAAATATATGTAATCATCGGACGAACTCCATAAATGTGCGTACGCAAGCAAATTAAAATTGTAATAGCGCCTTAAGTATACGTACCAAACAATCATACGTCGATTAGTAACTCAAAGGTATTAGTTTGATTTCCTGCTGGTAGATGGGATACGGTGATTCAAGGATAGCTTGAAATTCGTTTAAACTTAACGTCAGAAGTAGGCAATAATTCGATAAAGTTAGGCAGACCACCGTCTCTACATATGAAGTAAGTCTCGTAACAATACGACTTGAAGTAACTCATATACTATTTCCTTTATCACCTACCTCGCTTAGTACTTTCACCGGAACAATCGATTCTCGCTTGTGTCGATCCTTCTTTTCCAGGTTTTTAAGAAACCACGTTAAAGGACAGCATGACAAAATAATTACCGTTTCAAATTAACGTTGAATACTGCAGCTTAAATTAATAATAAAAAAACAATTTAATTACTAAGAGCTTTTTTCTTTCAAGTGATCTCAAATTAGTGTAAATTGGATTACTAGAAATTTGATTAGATTTTTAAAGAATGTAACATTTAATATTTGCAAATAATTTTCTATTTTGAATTTCCGGATAGCCAACCGCCAACCGAACTATTTCGAGCGTTGCCGAACGTCCCCGACCACTGTTTAATAGTACTAATCGTCTCTCCTTCTGAAAATGAGCAGAAAATTGGATTTCACTATACGCCGTTTGGCTAAAAAAGATGTCAAAATGTGTGTCCATCCTTAATTGAAGAAGCTGCATGATTTTAACGGTTTTCTATGCGAAATGTGACGGTAAATCCCTTATATACGAGTAGCAAATATGCAGGACAGGAGATATATGCATACATAGCATTTTATTACACGCATTCTTGCCAAAAAAAAAATCGTTAAAACGTAAATCCGTTCCTAATTGACACGAAATTGCACGATTCATTTTCCATAGTTAGGTATTTACCTCCTCAAAATTATTCAAAACGATTACGAAATCAAGGGACTAGACAATCACTTACCCACATCCTTATCTTACCAATAAGAAATTCAAAAATCATGAAAATGATTTAAACCACAGACTTTTGTCGTTACCAACCGCTTCTTGGGCGTGCTCCCACGTTACACCTACATATATATAATTTGAAGTATTCCAGCTTATGAGTTGGTTCAAGGTCCCCCCACATTCATCTCAATATTAAACCTACATGAAAATTTACAGTATCTTCAATATATAAACTTTAATTTCTAATAAATAAAATAATTACACGTTAAACAGGTTTACTTGTGTCTGTTTTAAAAATACAAAGAATTCGTTCTAAAATCTTTATTTCCGTCATGCATGATGCAAGACAAATTGTAAGATACATGTGCTTGTAAGTGACCATCGCCTTCGTTACAATTCTCTTCGTTGTCGAACAAATAAACGGATAAAGTTACATTGCTGTAAGCGTAAAGTGCCTTCGCAAAATAAACAAAAATTCTCACCGCTGTGTTAACATTTATAGTACTTGGAAGAAAAATGAAAGATGTAAAATTCCAGACAGATAAGCACCGTATACGGTGATCACGGTGCATTTCCCCGTGTCATACCAAATCGCTTTCGTCGCTTTTTGCTTTTACAATTGAGGAATTTAATTTCTCACCCGCTAAGAGCGCTTGAATCTCACGGTAGGTTCTGCCCTTCGTTTCTGGGACAAAGAAAAATACCATCAAAAATGCCAAAAAACAAGATACCGAGAAAAAGTAATAAACCGTATACGAGCCAAGGCTGTCGCCGATAACTTGATACAATTTTGATACGGCGAAACCGAGTATACCATCGAAAATAGTAACGATGGCTCCAGCGGCACCTTTTACTTCCGTCGGGAATAGTTCACCGATAAGGGCGTTAGGCAACGTGCCTAAACCTATTTGAAACGTCACTTGGAAAATGATCACATCAGCAACGGGAAGAAGATTGACTATGGAAACATCGATCCCTCTCGTATCCAACATCAAATAGACCGCTAAAATGACTAAAGTGATGAACGATCCAAACGTAGAGATCATCAAAAGTGGTCGCCTTCCGGCACCTTCGACTGTTGCTGTAGCCAAAGCACCGGATATGAGGCCAACGACTAAAACCAGAATCGTTGCCACGTTCGAATCTATCCCAACTGCTGCTTTCTTAAACAACATTTCCAAGTACTGCATAGTACTGAAATTTCCGCTAAGTTGCTGCGCCGTGATTAACCCAACAACGATGCACAATGCTTTCGCATTGTTCGGAAGAAATAACATTCGCAACTTGGCCGGCCAAGTATGTTTGATTATCTCTATATTTTGACTCGAGCTCGCTGCTACGTGAGTCTTGTATGAATCGTTTCTAGATATTCCGCGGAGAATCAAATTTAGCTCTTTCTTCACTTCGTTTGCGTCAGAGATACCCTTGAAAAATGCTAGAGATTTGCAAGCTTCAGTCCTGTAACCTCTGGACGCTAAGAAGTGAGGAGTTTCAGGGAACCATACGAACGATGCTATAAATAATACAGGTATAACTAATAGAACGGTCGCTAAGGTTTTGTAAGATACCCAAGGACCTATACTACAGGTCAACAATGACCCGGTAAATACGTTCACCGCTATTAGAGTTCCTAAGGCGCCTCTGATATTAATATCCGCCACTTCAGAAACGTACATGGGATTCGTTGTGTAAGAAATGCCAACGCCTACACCGAGAATCACTCGAGCAATGTACAAAGATGTTACGGTGGTTGCGAATATCACCATAAGCCAGCCAATGATAAAGAATACACTGGATAACATGAGGCAAAGTTTCCGACCAAATCGGTCAGCCAAACAAGCTCCTAAAAATGGACCGATCATGGAACCAATTACTGTCAAAGAGACTATCCATGAACCTTCGTCGTCTGTTAACTTGAACGGCATGTCACTGTCTCCGGATGTTAGCCGAGAAAGGGAAGTTGTTGTCCATCCGTACACTGTACCGACCGCCACCATGGAAAGGGTTGCTAGAAAACAAAAAGAAAACACGCTTTTATGTTACAGCACATTTTCATCGTTAGATAATTATTTTTCAATATTCGGGATAATTTGAGCAATTAGTTGAAACTATTATTATATTGGGTACCGGAAAATAGTAGAAAATTCAAGTAATCTGAATTTCATTGAAACACAATTTCTAGAACTCTTTCCTAATACTCTATGAGCTGATACATTCCAGTAGTATAAAAGTCTTGAGTTTCACTTGTAAAGAATAAATTGCTGTATTAATCTTGGTATTGTTTTTAAAATGCTTATTTGCAAAAATGTTTAACATTGACAAAAATAAGTGAGTAAGTAGGTTACAAGGACACCAGTCTGGATTACAAGAAAAATATAGTAAAACTACCAGTTTGACATCCTTCATGTTTTGACATGTCAAAGAAGCAATACATGGCCGTGCATTGTCACGAAAAAGAAGTACATCTTTCACGTTAACCAATGACAGCTGAATATTTACGAGTTTGGAATGAACTTAAGTGACCAATTAAATAAATAAAATTTTCAAAGACAGGGTTTTTTGTTACCAAGTACCAAGTAAAATGGAAAGTAAAAGAACTAACCGGAAATACATGCTAACCACTGTCGCCATTGTGTTTTGCTAGTTTCGTTATGTTTCTCTTCAGGTGTTACCTCGTGGGATGACACCACATTGTACGCATCAGGTGTCTGCTTTTCAGTATCTAACTGTAAACATAAATACATCACTGCTACAAACAGAAATATATTGTACTTTTCTAGAAGAAAAGTTAATGTGTAATTTGTGATTTTTCAAAATAAATATAAAAAGCCGAGGAAAACTTTGAAAGGACCCAAAGCGAGCCGAAACCCGGAACTTCCGGCTGATAAACCGGAATTGCGTATTACACCAACAAGCCCTCTTCGTTTTTCCTCGTTGTGCTTCTGTAAATTCGATGGAGGAACTTTGCCACCTAAATTCACTCGTAAACTGTTTATTGTGTCAAATAAATTTTCAAACGAAACTTGTTTGGTATCAATCGAGGCATACAATGTTATAATTACTTTTTTGATGGTCCGCTCTTTTATCGAGACATGAAAGCCACCTTGAATTTTTGTATGATGTGTAATATTGGACATTGTGGTTCGAAAGAGTAACGAATGACGAGTAAAAAACTATAAGGTATTATTTTTCAATGAAAGATCATGGAAAGTTTGACAATAAAATAATTGGACCATATTTTATTGGAGAATCATTGACAAGATACAAGTATGTAAAATTTTACAACTACAAGTAAATTTCATATTATAAGAGCAAATATTTAATAAACAGTTGTATATTATAATGTGCAAAATATTTTATAATCAACCCAAACGTAGAAATTTAAATATCTTGAAAGAAATAATACGTGACTTGGCCCACTTTTGTAATCACCGTCACATATGAGAATATAAATATTTTACATATCATTAATTTACAAATTAACGTCCAAATGACATACAAAAGATTATCTTCTGAACTATTACGTAAAAGCGTACGATAGCAAATACAACACCTCTATAAACACCGTGAAATTGATACAGATGGACTACAACATATGTATATAGTAACAAAAGTATGGCAACTACATACGTAATAAATGTGAAACCATTCTTAGATACGTTTCGGCTACTACGCCTTCGATATTAGGAAATCTTAGATATGTTATGTGTTCAATTTGCCTTTTTTTTTGTTATTCTGTGCAATAAAAGTGAACATTGTGTAATCATGCATATATTGGCTCCTTTAACACTAGATTTACGGAACAGGTCAAATCGATATATGTATCTAGAATTGCACGAGTAAAATTACAAGAACTGTTGCTATTTTGCAGAAATTTTTGATGACTTTTATTAACGGAATGATACGAAAATATATCCCATTTTACAAGTGAGTTAATGGTATATAATTAAGTTGTGTGTAAATTAAATAAATCGATTTTTTGAAGAAAAATTGGGATTTTCGTTCATTCATCAATTTGACGGATGCCTGTAGGAATATGTATACGAGAAAAGTTCGTAAACCTAGCGTTGAAGAACGTTTTTATCAATCAAATATTTTAAGAATGTACAGTGGGTGTAGAAAGTACTCGTACAGTAATCAGTTTCAAACAAGACTACGTGAAATTGTTGTTTATTAACAATATTTTTATAAACAATACGTATATACATATTCGTGGAAGTTTGTAGAATAAACACAATGCAAAAAAGTATTAATTACTTGTGTAATTTGCAATATTAACGAGAAAAGATAAAAAATCGACCAAAATATAGAAACAAAATATCGAAGCTACGAAAAACAAAAAATTTGACTAAAATATAAAAGCTACGAATAAAAGCATTCGTAGAGTCCAAACATTTTTCAAAGTTTATTAATAAATGTAATTTAAATTAATTGGATAATAAAAAAACTAAAGTGAACGTTTAATTAATATTTTGTATTTCCTTGAATTATTTCCAGGAATTTCAATGATCTATCATTTTTTTTTCGTTACCTTAAAATGACTGACAAACATTTCACTGACAAATCAAAATATTTTATCGACCTTATTTCACTAACACCGAATTCGACCAACACGTTAGAATCACTGAAAAACATTTCCCAGAAATTTAATAGCTGCAAACTTTAATCATTGACGTATAGTAGGTGTTGATTGATTATCATAGAATCAATCAAGCGAAAGTTACACATATTTCAAGCGTCAGAACAGCTGTTTAGACAATAAAGTAGAAGAAAAGGAACTCGAATGTCGTTTTTAGTCTATTTGTGCACCTTAGGGTGATCCTTATTTTTCTATCTCCGACTTTTTTTGGTCTTACCCCCCCTCCCCCCTAAAAAATTATGCTACTTGGTGAAAAAATGATATCTGTAAAATTTCAGAGTGATTGGACAACGGGAATCCGTACCACGTTTGAGTTTTGAAATTTTGACGATATCACATCCATTTCGAACATAATCGCGTTCCGCTATTTTAGATATGTTTGTGAATATTTTTTAACGAAAGTTCAATGTTTTAGATATATGAAAATAATATTTATATATTTCTTTCAAAAATATATACAAAATGTTTGAGTTTTATTTAGTATTAGGCTTAGTACTTAAATAATGCAACGTCTGAGCCACGATACTAAGTGAGTTAGCTACCTGAAATGTCAAATTTAGACATTTATTTTCACAGTTTCACCCGTAATCGCCCTTCTATCGTAATACATACATTTACCTAATCATTGCTAAAATGCGCTCTCAAAAGTAGCGTCTCTCTTTGTAAAAATTTACCAAAGGTTCGTACACATACTTGTTAACTGATAACACATCGTTCCATGTGCAACGATGACCGTACGAAAAGCATCTATCGCTTAAAATTATTTAAATATCACGTTAGTTTATAAGTTTGTAGTATCAAATAACGGTATTATTTATTTAATTAAAAAAAAATATATAAAACAATTCATGATTAAGATTGCTACGGGTGAAACTAAAATATAACTACACAACTGAACAACTAAACGACTAAACGATTTTACCACTCCGATTCCGTTCTCGCGTCCCTTTGCTCCAACGAAAAAATCCTCCCTTTCAGACAAATGTTCCCCTTTTTAGAAAGAACCTGTTCCCCATTTCTTATACACTTTCCAATTGATTGCATGACCATATTTGATCATGTTTTAGTTGCTAGTGCATATTACTCCCAACACTCAGCACTCTCTTTCCTCGAATAGGCCTCGGACACGACCTGAGCTCACTAGCCGCAAGGATATTTCCCGAAAATCTGCGCAACAACCTTCACTGGTTGATCTCTTTGCACGTTACCGCATGCGGTGCCATTCAACTTAAACCTATTCAAAAACTACCACGGAAAGATCCCGATACTACAAGTTTAACATATTTAGCATATTTATCTGTATTTATTGGATATATTAATTGATAAAACAGAAGAATAAAAATTTTCACAATAACGGTGGTGGAAGATTTTTTATTTAAATAAACAATTTTTATTAATTCAATAGCATCATCTTATAAGTCATGAAAAGCCATTAAATTTTTATTATATACATTTTTTTATATTTACTATAGTTTTAAAAATATATGGGGAAATGGGGTAACACTTATCTTCATTCAAGGGCTGTTTTCTCCTTAAAGAATCGAGAAAAAACCAAAAAGAAATTGCCCGATGTTTCTTTCGAGGTTCCCTATAAGCCTGTAAAGTTTCAAGAAAATCGGAATTTTCGAGTTTCTGAAATTCCCTTGTAAGTCGCGTACTGACGTTCGAGAAGATCTGAGAATTTGAAAAGAAACAATAGTGATATTTTTCGAAATCCTTAAAAGAGAAAGATTTGGAGTACCTAATAACAAATAATGAGGCAGAAAGATTATCATGCGACACAGTAAAAGAAACCTACAAGAGATACTTTAACAAGAAAAGAACGCTTCGACGACCCTGTGGGTGATGTGGAAACCTATTTATGCGAGTGTCACCCTAACGCGCCATACACGGTTCACATAGTACGCGTGCACTATAATCGTCGCGGAGTTCAAAACACGATATGAAGGGGTAAAGAGGGTGTTAGGTCCGTAACCGCCAAATTTAGCGAACCTCTCTTGTCTTCGGGGAAACCATAGAAATCTTACAATAGCCAAATCCTCTGTAGTTACCAAAATTCCTCCAAACAGTTATACGGTAACTAAAAGCCACCCAAGTTTGGTGCAATAAATCGGGTAAGAACCGGAAGCGTCACTCGAAGCACCGACGCTCGAGGATGGCCGTGTGTCAAAGTACCACGCGTCTGGTTCATGTCTTCTATGACCCAAAAAGGGGAATTGTCTAAACTTGAGTGGGCTCGCTGTACTGTCCGAAAAATTTCCCAATCATCCATCCTTGTCTCAAGTTTTCCTTTTTTAACTCATTTCCACCACCCCGAGGGCAGGAGACAGATGCATCTTTAACCCTTTGCACTATGTTGTTCCCTCTGAGGGGACATCGTAATTCTAGCATATCACTCGGATGTCCCCTTTGAGGGGACATCAATTTATTAGTGATTATAGGGAATCAACTTATTTCTGCGCAACTTTTTGAGAAATGCATATTTCCCTGTAGTTTTCTGTTGAAATGGCAGAAGAAATCTAATCAAAATATGGTACAATTACTAAGATATATACAAAAAATGAACCAAGTCCATCCACATCTTCGGCGGACAATAGACTGAATAGTAAACTACATATTCCCAATTTGGGAAAAAGAAAACGGGACTGTATTGTTTGTTCTGACAGGAAAATACCAGGTGAAAGACGTCAAACGACTTATTATTATGAAACATGCACTAATCAGCCTGCAATGTATATTGGGGAATACTTCAAAATTTATCATATTATACAAAATTATAAGAAATAAAATGTTGATTTTGTTTTTTTGCAAATATATGCTCCTCGATGTCTACCAATTCATATAAATCAAATATCATTATCATACCTTACTTGATTCCAAAGCTATATCCTATAATATAACGGTTCGTAAGTGCTCGTTTTCGCGACAAAGTGGCGCCGAGTTGTTGGTAGGTAATATCCGGGATGGCTTGGAGTACAAAGGGTTAAAAACGAACGTACGCCTAGCGCAGAATTTAGTTTTTGTATCTTCGCATCGAGAGACACGCCTATACCAAAATCATAAATAAACGTGTGTAAATTAAATGCTGTAGTAGTCACTATCGTAGCCCCTATCCCAAGTAAACTCTTTCAATGGACTGGCCAAAACCAGGGACCCTGAGGTACGAAAGGTACGTAACAGGGACGTTGCTTCCGAAAATCAGCCGAAAAGAGCACTTAATTCCCAAGCCTCATCAATTACACAGCGTTAGCACAATTTGTTTTCGGTTAATTGGTGAGTAGTCATGATTATAATTGTAAAATATCATCGAATGGTGCGGATACATTGTGCAGTGCTTTGATGTAGTACAAGAATATGAAAATTTTGACTCCAATTAGTTTCATGTTTTACAGTGTGAAAGAAATTCGTACCCGAATGACGAAATTATTTCCGGCTGATGATACAGTGTTTCCCGAATCAGTGTAATGTTTTACACACCGGATCAGTGTAACATTCGTATCCCCACCTCGTTTCGCCGGAGTGACTTCCCGAAGTCGTGTGGCTGACGGTTGATTACTCGAAACGATATATGCAAGGAGTGGATCATCCTACAATGGAAATAAAACATTTTTTGTTTTTCATATTACATTCAACAGAATGTTATTAACCCATTTGCATCATAAGAAAAGATGAAAAGTATGCCCTCATTACCAAATTTTTCTTTTATTAAATCTAAGTATAGGTATTTCAAAAAGTATTACAAACACAATGCCTTGGTGATTTTTAAAGGATGAAAATGAAGAAAGAAGTTCATGTGTAAGTAGGTTCATATTATTTTACTTCTTATTTGGTTAGGAAATATCGTCACCGTGTATGTTAAGGATAATTAAATTCGGTCGAACTAATAGATTTACGATACAGACGTTATTCTTCGCTATTTTTGAAATTCAGATTTTCAATACGCGTCTTAATGTTTCCTTCGTTAATTTTTCCTTATTGTCAGGAATACTTCAAAACCCCTAACAAAGGCAAAGGATTTGGAGTTTCTTCCTGCATCTCAATAGCAATTGACGTGTCATAAACCCGCGCTGACTCGAGTCAGGTCTGCGTGATCGATCAGTTCCGTTATACTAGGTTTTTCCATAAACCTAGACGCGGAAAATCTGTAACGGGTGTTGACCAAAACCTTAATTTTCATTGGAAGTTCCGGTCTCCCATCTAACGACTCAACAGGGCCAACGATCTGATCCTTTAGGAGTGCGGTTGAGAACATAAAGTATAAAAATTGAGTGTACGACGAAGCATTATTATCAGAACATTATTAGTAACAGTATTCAGAAACGAGGAAGGGAAATTATAAAGTCAAGTGGTGACGTCCTCGTGACGAAATAGTAAATTGTGACTAAAGTATGTAAATTAAATTGTATTAAAGGAAAAGTTCAGGCAACCAAACAGTCGGTAGATCACGCAATAGATTCAAACAGTCATGTCAGAATTACTATTAAACAGTGTATGTACATCATGTGTCGATTATTTCATAAGAATTGTAGGATGGAGGCGGGAGATGAGAGATGGTCGAAAAACAATCTGAGAGATCACCTTAATATTGATATATATGTATATTATCTCAAAGGTGTGCGCGCTCTTACAATTCTCGCCTGAAAACTTCGCCGAAAAGACCTCGCCCCCGTGCTAGTTTGCGCTCTTAAAGGGGGAAAACGTCTCCCCCTCTTTTCATTTGGGAAAACCTCGATGTTGCCCGTTCTGCAGGGCCTGGCTCTCGTCAAGCTAGACGGGGGTGAGAGTGGTGTACTTTTACCATTTCTCAGCGCTACCTGGCCATCGTCCCGCTTGACGTGGCCTTCGACCTTCCAACTGCTTAAATTGCCTACAGAATCCAGTTCTCTTTAATAAAAAGAAAAAAGAATAAAAAAAAATAATACATTTATTTCCTATTCCCTTACAATATGGATAACGGCCAGGAATGATGCAAATGGGTTAATATAAATACATCAAATTTTTGTTGGGTTGTAAGTTATAATGGATGTTCACGATAAAAGCATACTTTAAAAAGTGTATATACATGACACTTATAAACTATGCGCGTCGATCAAACTTGGAAGACACAATAGAACAACGCAATAGCTAAAACAATCGAAGATAGGATGTGAGTCCGAAGCGCTTCCACTGCCTATCGATTTACGCGTAGGACTTCACTCTTATAAACAGGTTACAACAATTTTCCCAATTAACCCTTTACAGACTACCGCCGCATATATGTATAGGGTCTTCAGAAATTTACTAGGCAGTGTATTTTTCATAAATGGTAGATATGAAAAAAAACTGAATGAGGAAAAAGTGATACTGTTTTTTATAAGTGTTACGTACGCGTTCTACCCAAAACGTACGGTGCCTAGTGTTTGGTCTAGTACGCACTCCCCGGATAGTTACCAAGAGAGGGATAAGCAAGCGATTTCCGCTCCCACAAAAATCTAGCGTTTCCCACCACCAAAAACCGTAGTTTTTCGGTGTATAAAAAAGCGTGATTTTTTACACTCAGGGACAGTCTCGAACTCAGTTTCTGAACAAAACGTTACTCTGTCTGTCAGAGTATTGACACGAGCAAAATCAGGTCCCAGTCCCCTTCGAGCATTATAACGTTGCGTACATATTTCGTAAGTGTCAATCAGATAACACTGTCCACGACTTCACCGCGTTCTCACCATGTAAAGTCGAGAAGGAAGATTCTTGTCGAGTCAAGAATCGACTAACTATTAATATTGTAACTAAACTTCATTGTAGCAAGATTCAAGTCACTTACGTATCAAATCATAACTTGTAATTATAATAGAATGTAGTAATATGGAGTCATACTCGTGTCTATATTCAATTTAAACCATTCTGAATAGTATAGTAACGTACCAGCTAAACCCACGAAAGATATACCTTTACTACTCGAGGTATATCGACAACTACGACTCGCGAATTCCAAATACCTCCATATCCGGTGGCACACGGCGTTAACCATACACCGAATGGTCCATCTCCTTTGGCTACCTTCCTTAACCATACGCTGGCTTATCCGACCTTCCTGTCTTATACCAAACACCTTCATATCCGATGGCACGCTGCGTTAACCATACACCGAATGGTCCATCTCCTTCGGCTACCTTCGTTAACCATACATTGGATCAATCACAACACAAAAATTTCGATGTAAAGGCAGGACAGAACAGGAACAGCAAAACTCGTATAGCTTTCGAAACACATACACTGTACACAGAACTCAATTGTCTTTCTTACATACATATTTAAACACTTAGAACACTGTCAACTTTACTGGAACTCTCCGAACATTAATTTATCGGGAAAACGTGACGCGAGAATTATTGTAACATTTCTTACTCGTCGTAATACGAAACCTTTTGAAATTTATACCAAAAAGGATGCAAGCAGTTCATTCTGGAAGATTTTCTGCAAAATATTAAGTTACTTTGTGGTTTTGCATTGATAAATTATATCAGCATTCGTTCATTTTATTTCTTTAATATTTAAATCTTGTCTGAATATTTTTGTCAATTACATTTTTGTTTATTGTTTAAAACTATATTTCTTTTGTTAAAATTAGTTAAATTTATTAACCCTTTGCACTCGAGGCCTTTTTCGCTCGGGCGAACTAGCAACTCGAGACGATTTCGGCTGTATTAGGGAAGTGTTTTACAGGTACTTTAAAATCATTTTATACTCAACCAAATGTTATTTATTTTTACATTGAATACAACAAAATCTGTTAAATATTACACCCTGTAATTAGTTTTCGTATGATATTTAGTGAAACAATCCCCAAGATGCATCCTCGGTTTGTCAGGACACGTATCACAACAATACAAGATTTTTCGTCTATCGCTAGGCTTTTTACGGTCAGAGCAAACCTTGCAGTCCCTTTTTGCCTCTTTTAGCATAATATGGAGCTTTCCGTTTAGTCGGGGTTCATCGGTGACCGACGCCAGCATCGTGAGCTGATACTAACTAAGCTAAGCTGAGAATTGTCTAAGAACGCAAGCCGAGCCTAGTCCACGAAAGCAATTGCCATAAGAGTATCTTATCGCACATCGAAAATAAACATATCGAGTTCCGAAACGCCGGTACGGTGCACTTCGAGTGGATGCATCACACCGCCCGGGCGCCGTAGCGACGCCGCTTGAGTGCAAAGGGTTAATATAAATTATTTATCATCCTGACTTCTATAAAACAAACAGTTAGTTTAACGTTAATACATTGCATTATTCACAAAGTTTCAGAAAAATCATTTGTTCGAATGCGATGGTCTGATACTGTATATTGACAAACTGTATTTTCTTCATACATTTAATATTATTGACAGTATATTCAGTTTCAAGTTAGCGGTCAGCGAAAGAAGCTTATGTAACTATTATTTTATCATTATTAATGAAAATACTAAAGAAAAGATCACGAGCTAGGGTTAGGTAGCTTCTAACACATTGTATACCAGTTCCGCATTACTATGGGATTTTCGATCTAGTTTTGACGAATATTTGATTTTTGTTAGAGTGTTGAGTGTACTCTTGATAGATCTTGCGATCTTTCGATATTTCGAGCTTGGCTGATTTTGCACGTCTGTGCCGACTAACTATTGCCTCGAAGGACCACTTCTGCGTAAGGGAAGACTAATTAACCGTGATTCGAACTTCTGTATTGTACAGTGTTTAAGTGTCTACCGAGCAATGAAGATACTAGCCGAATGATGTACCGTTTCCGAATGATTCTGGTGGTTTTCTTTCTACGACAGAATGGATTCTGATTCTCGAAGTCTAGGAAACAGTCCAAGAATCCTCGATTAGGATGAATTAAGTCAGGGTTAGATACGCGGATTGGTTCGTTACAAAATTCGACTTCGACGAAGGAGGTGGTTGACTATACCCGAGTGGCAAACTAACAAACAAAGACCGAACTAAAAATGATGCCCCCATGTCGACGGTCACTCTTAAGTCTCGTCCGCAACCTTGAATGACGCGCGCGGAAACTCGCGTGTCTCGAGCAATACGCGCAGCAGGTAATAAGTCTGGGCAATGCTTCGTCGCTAACAAAAACATACCGAAGAGAAAACGAAAAACCCGAGACGTTGAAGTATCGTAAACAGATGTGGACAATAGCCATCGAAAGAAAAGCATCGAACTTCTAAATGAAACCTAAAGTGCTTGGATGGTCTCCTAAATTTGCAACTACTGCGAAGAACCGAACAATTTCCAGACCCGTGTCTAAAAGACGCAAATAACACTCTAAGGACGACGAAACAAAGAGAATATGACAAACATTCAGTAAAAATGTAATATCTGTTTTTTTGAAAAATATACTACGTACTATTTTGTGAAAATGTGTAAAATTTTTAATACATTTTCTTTCGGGTGTCCATTCTCTGTAAATAAGCAATGTGACCATCGACAATTGAGCTTTCAGCAGCCGATATTTAGCCGACATACAATGTGTTAAGAATGAAAATGTTTTTCCACGTAAATTTGTTAAATGAACTTAGTGTATTCACTCGAAAAGATTTTCAAAACTATTTTCATATGACTAGATCACGCATTTTGATGAATTATTGAATCTAGCAACACTAGCTGTCGTGAAAGATAACTGTATTCTAAATATCGACAATACGTCACTCTATTCCGTGAATGTTCAACAA
Organism: Anthophora plumipes; assembly: GCA_951804975.1. Taxonomy (NCBI): domain Eukaryota; kingdom Metazoa; phylum Arthropoda; class Insecta; order Hymenoptera; family Apidae; genus Anthophora; species Anthophora plumipes. The sequence goes on along the minus strand of OX638123.1, from coordinate 10,517,082 downwards.
TATTGACAGTACATATTGATCATTTTTACGTACGATAATGTTGAGACCCCTGACATACTAGCAGTATACATCGATCGACTAAAAGCTCCTTAAAACAAACATTATTTCTGCTATCTTCATTTCAAGGCCAGCATAAAAGAAAATTTATATTCATAGTATTATACAAATTTATATGTTTATATTAATAGTACTTTTTTAAAAATCATTACTTCAAACATTAAATGTTTTTATCGTTAGTGTTTATTATTTATTGTTCCTGTTTTCGTTATGTATATGGAAATTAATTCTGTAACGTATATGTTGTTGCGGCAATAAAATTGTAAAAAGAAATTTTTAATTTTCGGTGAACGGGAATTAATCCCAGAACGTCCATTGTACCAGACAAACAACCACTTATTTTTGTCAACACAACTTCGATACCTTTTGTTCATGTTCATAGTATTAATTTAGAAACTTGACATACTTTTTTATTAATTGTTCATATCTTTAACCTTTGAAATGGGTTCGCCCTTCAAACAAAAATGGAATCTCTATATTTTATAATTAAAAATCAACAAAACTTATAGTTACATTATATCGACGTTCCAAGTGTATTGAACCAATGACGAGTTAACTCGTCATTCGCAGTTTACAGGTTAGAATTATCGAGTATCTGCATCTAATATTTCACATGTATCATTAGAAACCTGTATGTCACGATATTATAAAAGTCCATTAAAATTCAAGTCGGATAATTGTAAGTGTAATGAAAGAAATATAGAATAAGTATTATTTATTTATAAATAATTAAATTTATAATTAATTTCTTGTATTCCAATATCCTTATAAATTAATATATATAATTAATATATATAAAATATATTACTTATTATTACATACATTTAAAACTCTCTACATTTGAAAAAATTAAATGTAAATACTTGTAATGTAAAATAGATCGAATAAACGAAAGAAATCCGCAGATATGCGGTATATGTATGTGATGAGAACTTCTTATGGATTAGAAAAGACTCGGATACCGAATTCTACGTCCCGTAATTCAAAAGTCAATCAAAGACGAATCGTAACGAAGATCGCTACGTATACACATATATTTTCATCCTTCGAAGATGAAATTTAATCTGACAGTATCAAATATGTAAAACTTGGTTATGTTATATCGGCGCACTGATTTATGTAATTCTCGTGTTATTAAAACGTGCAATTACAGTATGAATATAATGAATCATCAAAGTCACACGCGTCAATAATTCAACTCAATCGCTTAATAGAAGAAAATTAATTGTAAATAAACGTGAAAAAACCTCACACCTGAAATACATATATCGCAAGGAAGCTTGCAGCACGTGGTACATTTTGATCGTTTTAAACGCACACACGCAGGCGCTTTCGACCGGTTTTCGTTCGCGCGCACGGTCTCGCGCTAAGCAACATAACCTAACCGAAATCCAAACTATTTCAAGCACATGAATTAGAACAAACAGTAACGAATAGGACGGAACAATGTATTTATTAATACTCACCAATACCTCGCTAATTCTTGTCATATTTGCCAACTTCTGCGTGTAGACAAACGTATAGCCGAAAGAAACTACGTTACCGAGTCGGTTTCACGATGAAATTAAAGTTGAGAACTATTTTTGTCTTTGCTTGTCACATGATCGTATATATTTCCGTGAAAATTATTGGTACATTGCACGAGACGCGTGAACATCATTGACAGTCTTTCTCATCTATCTCTGTTTTCTACCTCTACTTTCCTTTTTTCTTGGCCTTGCAGTATGTATCGTGTCGAGAGTCTTTCTCCCACTACCAATCGCGTGTTTATATACATATGCACATGTACGGTTCAGCTACCTAACTGATGTCTCGTTACCGCAGACGATACGTTCGTGCAACGGAAGGGCGCAAAATTCTCGAGTACAAGATTCGGTGTGTTATGTATTTGGAGACACTTCACTGGACACTCAACGGCTTTTGCTCACTCCTCGATGATACCATAACTTCGTATCACTGATAAAGCAACAAAAGCAGAGATATCTTCGTATTGATAATTTTCAAGTACATTCACTCTCCGCAAATTTAATCGTATGCATAAATGTATCGTGAAAACGTTTACATATTTTGAGATACGATGCTTAATATTTGGATAAATTTGGATTTGAAATTTTTAGATATTTTTATCACGGAAGTAATTTTAGGGCTAATATCGTTGAGAATGAAACTTGATGTTAAACGAACTGAAAGAAACTGTACATTAATTTCTGCTTACATCAATAAAGACTGAGATTTTTTAATATTCCTCTTAATAAAATTCGTTATAGGAAAGAAATCGTAATTTATTTCCCCACTATCTATTTGTGATCAGTTATTGGAAAGAACTCAAAAACAGTGGTATTCATCATCCGAAAAGTTGTACACAAATTTCGTTGAAAGTATGCCAAAACGAGTTGCTCTAGTTTCAATTGCCAAAAGCTTATGGGAAATATGTTAAATTTAACCTAACTTGTTATTTGTGTTAATACTCGTGATTGTTAACAGCCGAGCTTTGTTGCATTTGCACGTAGTATGCCGACTTTATTTAACAAATTTCTCGTAGGACCACTCTCATGTGTCAGGGAACAAATTCTAGTTATTGACCACGTTACGATGGACTTTTCTAAAATGTGTGAGCTGTGTGCTCCTTTGACTAAGTGAATGCTCGAGATTACTAACTCTTCGAGGCTTCTAAGCTAACTGTTCGAGGCTACTAGTTCAACTGAGCTTGCACTTCGGCATCTCGAGCATCTTCGAGACGCTTTTGACGAAGGATACGCTGATTGGCAAATAATTTGGAAAATCGCTTACTAATCAGCGCATCTAACCGTGGTGCTCACGCTTTTCCAGTGCATCCTCAGCGCGATTTTTCTAAAAAGGTGGAAGTCGATCATGCAAAAGGGGCGAAAGTTAATAATAATCCGGGAATTTCCTTCGGGTGATTCATCAAAGGACCATTACAGTCAGATATACTCTTTGAAAGTTTATGATTTATGGCATATCCTTAAGCTATTGAGAGCACAACTTTCTAAAAAACATAACAAACTAATTACCCTATCTCGGCAGAATGGATGATGACACGTGTGAATAGAAAGCTAAATTCTACAACTGAAAAATAGCTTAAGTTCGTTACGGTTATGCCATAAACTGTGCCAACGAAGCCCTAACAACTTGTTACCAGTTTTTGCAACGGTGCAAAATCGAATCAGAAGCAAAACCGAATAACTAGTAAATTAATTAGGATATGTTAAAATTTTAAGCGCTTGTTAAAGTAAAACGAGTGTAAATTCTTCTTTCAAATCCTATTGCTCTATGTAAATAATAATTTTCTAGAAAAGCACATTTATTGGTTCAACTTCACTCTTAACTGTATATATTTTTTTATATTTTTTACATTTTCAAAACACTACCTAAACGTATATTTTGCACTAGCCGTTGCTGAGTTATTAAGTTTCAAATTTAGCGTGCCTTCTACATTAGCGATTACCCGAGGTACACCGCACAGATATTGCTCAATCGGACTTTACATATCATAATGAGTCTAAAAAGTACGATGATAGATATAGAGTGGAGTAAAATGTAATCTAATTAATGATTAATTTTAAATTGGGCTATTAATCGTGAACACTGATTATTAAATAATTAAGATTAAATAATCACCAATCGTTAATTAACGTATATAAGTAGTTTTTGTATAAAAGGTCACGATTAATTTAATAGTCTTAATCTTACTGATACTGTAACAAAATTCATCTGTAACAGGCTTAGAAATTAAGTGTTCTTTTCGGCTAGTTATCTTGGACCTCGCGAAGACCATAGTGCTCGATACACCTCAAGCATATATCACATGAACCGTGCGTGGTATATTAACCCTTTTCGGACGATCGACGCATATATGCGTTCAACGTAAACCATGAATGTAAACGATGAACACCTCTATACGTTTGGAGAAAACAACTGAGAGAACCGGGAGACATAGATATGTCGTTTGTGAACACAACTGACAAATCCGAAACACACACATATACGTATTATAAATAATAGTTTATAAAACGTAAGTATTGAAGCTCTATAGCAGGGGTCGGCAATCTTTTTCGGCCGCGGGTCAAAATCAACCAAAATGTGAGTATTAAAGAGACGTTTGGGTCAGAGATATTTTCGTATTAACACGTTGAACGCCATGGGGGTCACCGGTGACCAGCGAAGCCAAGATTACTGGAAACACATAATTCGAATAAACTTCAGTATTTTAAAATTTTTCAATATTATCATCGTTACTACAACAGTGTGAAGAAATGAATGCAACGATAGAACACATAAAAATAGTTTTATTTATATATATAACGTGTATGCTTGAAAATTATGGGCTCGTATTGCGACGTACCGTAAATTCATGTTGGCGCTATGGGCAAACTACGTAAAATTAGCGTGGCGTTCAACAGTCTTTTAGTAAATAATAAGATATATTTTATTAAGAAAATAATTACAAACATAGTTGAATGAACTGTATTTATAAACGTTCTCTTAAACGATATCAATGACTCCCCTGATGTTGAACTTGTGACGTCAATTTAGTCAAGTTTGGTTTCTGTCAAATTTCATGTTTATGTTTTATAATTTATTTTTATATATTATACTTTATTTTCGGAACTAAAGTGGGTCACTTGAAATTATCAAATGGGTCACTCGCGGGTCATAGGTTGCCGACCCCTGCTCTATAGCGTGCCTAGCTTCAAACCATTCTGTCCGCAAAGGATTAAGACGACACTTGTATCAGTAGATATCCACATCATCCTTGGGGCTACTATTATCGATGATAATAAGGTGATAGTCAATAATCGCCTACTAATTAACAAGTACTAATTCTGATTTAAAATTGCTTATTGTTTCGAAAAAGATAATATGATAAATGCATCGATCTGCACGGTGAATAGTGAACGTTTTATAGAATTTATTTAACGTATGTACGAGGGTCATTAAATAAGTAAAGAGACAAAAACTCTAGTTTAAACAATATCAAAATGAAATGTTTAATACTTTCAGAATCGTTTTGACATCCCTGTTATGAACATAAAACGATCATTTGTCAATTGTTTCAGTATATATAAGCTCAATTATTTATTTACCAATAGAAGATCCTCTCGAAAAGTGCACTTTGGAAGAGTAGCGTTCTGTCGTCAGATTTTTAGTGTCTACAGGTGTTAAGTCAGCTGAAATTTACTGCAGAATACTTAAGCAGTATAGAAGAAATTGTATGAATCGTGAAAATCTTTACAAGTGAGTAGATCAGTTCAAAAGTGGCCAAACAGACGTTACCGATATGCAACGTACGAGATGACTAATTGAGGTTTCAACTTCAGGTCTGGAAACTCACATTAATGAACCTATTTCAAGCGATAGGTGAGTTACAGTAGAAAAAATTACTGGAAATTGTAATATAAGTATTGGTACCGTCTATTTCATTATTCATAATAAATTAAACTTCCGTAAGACATGTGCAAGATGAGTTTCAAGACAGCTTACCGACAATTGCAAAAAAACCAGACTTCGCGTGTGCACGGGATTTAAAAAAGTCTATTTGATCGAAGGAGATGAATTTTTGGAGAGGATTGTGACTTGTGAAAAGACTTGGATCCATCATTATAAGCCAGAATTAAAACGACAAAGCATGGAGTGGAAACAATGTACAACAGTGGCTCATACAGCAAGATAAAGAATTTTTTGCTACCGGCATAAAAAAGCTAGTAGAGCAATTCGACAAGTGTATACTTGTAGCAGGTGATTATACAAAAAATAGGAAAATTGTAACATTTGTTGAATAGACAATATTAAAACAGAAGTCGTTTGTCTCTTTACTTATTGAACGACCCTCGTATTTGCTATACTTTTTTTTTCTTTCTTTCTGTTCACGCGGGATAAAATCTGTGATTGAATTATTTCGTGAAATTTATGTGTGTATGTGTGTCAATAAGTCAACGTATTAAGATTATTGTAATAATAAATATAGGTAAGAAAATGAACCTAGTAACCATCTGTTTAGTATGGGTGTATACTGATATTCTTTTTTGTTTATTCTCTATGCGCGTTGTTAAGCATGTATGTACATACATATGTATACAAAGCGGGCTATTTACCTTGTTCACCTAACCTGAATAACTTCTAAAGTATACATTGTACGCAGAAATTTTGTATAGAAAAGTTGTATGAATTGGAGAGAATCATGTAATGCATATATATTTTTTTTTTCTAAATGGAGACGTTTCAGAGATTTCGATAGAATGAATATTTTTAAATAGAATGCTATATTTTTTATGTCAAAATATCGAGGAGCGTTCAATTACAGATCTAACAAGAAGTAAATTAATCGGTAACAACAGTACTTCGCGAAAAGCTACCAACAATGATTTTCAATATCGAATAAATTCAATTCTACATTACTTGAAACGATAACGATTTCAAGTTAGACGCGATTGCACCATGTACAAATATTGCTACAAAATAAAGAGATCTTTCACTTTTAGTATATTTGCAATGTCCCTTTGAATACACGTTTCATTCCACCTTTCCTTTATATTAATTATTAAATTATTACACGGTACAGTAGAATATTCAATAGGATGAATAACCAATATTTTATATCCCTGTTTTTGTGATAAACAAATTTTCGTGAAGATGTTACAAGTATATTCCAGTGTGATAGACCGTATCGTAATTATTAAACGTATCTTGGAATATATAATACGATGATAGAATAATAATTGTATAATCTTTCATTGAAATATATATAGATAAAAATGTTATAATAGAAACAGAAATAAAAATAAACATCTTAGGAAAAATTCGTGTATTAGGTTATATTTATTCTATATGTCAAATTAAACATCTAGATTGTGTAAATTCAATTTCAATTTACTGTACTTACATTCATGGTTCACGGCTCATAGAGACAAGATTGTGGTCCTATTGTCTTATTTTAAATAATGGTCCAATTCTACATATTTTCTTAAAACACTTTTTTCTGCAGCACATCTCACATGATCAAATACAATAAAGGTATGTTTTATAATCAGCACGATGAGAATTATATACACTGTAGTTGAATAAATTAATTATTCAGCACTAATTGTATGTAATATCACTTTATCGTTACTTTTATTTTTCTTCAACTATTCGTTCGTATCACTTAATTTTTTGTCTACTCGTTTAACTGTAGAACACTTTTAATTTTGATTCCTACAGATGAATTAGTATTATTTCGCTCGTGAAACGTTGAATTGTGTTGGACAGTAAAACCTTATCTCTGCGCGCCGGTTTCTGATAAGTGAAACGCACGATCTCGTTCTTAATGCTTTTAATTTCTGTACAATCTCAACTGCACAGATTTTTAAAGTTAACTTGTGCATTTGAAGCAATTTGAATATAATTATGCTTGACTTCGTAATGCAATAATATTTCCAAATAATATTTTACTATATTACAACGTTAAATTTTTCTTTTTTCAATATTTAGATATTATGTTTGGATTATTAATTGCTTAAATTTTATAACAAGTATCTACAATAAGAATATTTGTATTCTGAGATAACTTTTGCTTAATTAAATTTACTTCGATTAAAATTACTTAATTCATAAAAATAACGCTGCTAATAGAAAGATTACTTTTTAATGTAATTTTTCTATTTACTATATTAAATGTACATTGTAAATATATTTGATAATTTTTCTTTTTAAGCATCTAATTTATTTAAGCGTTTTTCTAACCATATGTAAAAAAGAAAAATAGTTTATTCTCGTAAGAATATATGTTGTACATAAAAGTAAGAAAGCACGTACAAATTTAAAGGTACTTTATGCACAAAATTGTTGCAAAAGTTAGAAGGAAATATAATTTCTCCATAATCAAACGTGAAGAAAACTTAGACAAAGAAAAAAATTGATTAACGTTTAACAATTCTATTATCTTATATATAGTTCATAAGTGTTAGAACTCTCTTAATGTGAAGCATATTGAAATCTATTGATATCTATCAAAATCTATTAAACTCTCTTCAAATCTACCAAAGTCTTCTATAATCTTCCAAAATCTACCGAATTCTATTTAAATATATTGTATTTTACTAATATTTATTAAAATCTCTTGATGCTTACCGATTTCGATTTAAATCTACCGACGTTTACCAAATTTTACTAAAATCTTCTGAATTCTACAGACATCTACTAAAATTTGTTAAAATCTACTTAAAGAATGTGAAAAGCAAACCTTACTGTCGTTATAAGTTTAATATAAAATTATTTGACGCATAAACAGCACTACGAAATTATCTTAAAAAAAAAAATGATTCTACAATGAACCTAAAATTATCCTAAAAAAAAAATTATTCATTCTACAATCTCGAAGTACAAACGACGCTAACTTTAATGAGAAAATAGATTTAAATCGGATAATATTTTCTGCTCGATCAGAATGAGTGTCCTAATACTTACAAACAGCAATAAGTCTGCAAACTACTCTTAAAAAATATATAATTAATTATAATGCATTGCACTGTTTGTAACATTAGTTGCACACGAAATACGGTACGTTATAATACATTAATTGCACTTTTTATTGGCCATCACAGTATTTAAACTTTAATCTTCTAGATTTCTTATCATGGTGATGCATCAGAAATTTAATTAATTCATCTTAGGTTAATGATCCTAGGTATTCATAATGTAGAACATACAAACAAGGTTTTTATAAAAAATTTAAATTTAAATTTGAATTAACGTAACTACTCATTTACTTTACCTGAATTTATATTTTTCAAAATAACAGATTCGTCGTTTGGGACGTTTCTTGACTTATTTTAATTACTACGTGCTTCTAAGTGATTTCACCTATTTTTCTCAATTGTCCTGTACAAGTGCAACGTATTCTTAAACATTCTTTGTTTTATCCAATAAGACCTTAAAATTAATGATAATTGACTCAATTAAGAATCTTCTCAACTATAGAGTTACGAGAATAACACTACAGGACATTTTAAGGAAAATGCAAATGACCACTTTTAATATTCGTATAAAACTAGAGTGTATCTAAAAGAGTGTATCTATAGAATGATCTAAAAATATGTGCAATTGTATGTATATACACGAATAATACACAAATTGAAATGGGATATAAAATCGTAATAAACTTCAATTCTGTATGACAATATTTTCTATTTTTAATTTAGCTGTAATTAAGAAAATTATAGAATATGTATATCATGAAAAATTACATTAAAAGTATGGAATAAACGTTTTCCCTACTTTTTAAAAATGTAATAACTTTGAAATTTTTATTACATTTTATTTTATTACAAATTATTTTTATTAATGTCAACGTTGCAAACAGTGCTATATTTTAATATCGTCGCTATATTTTAAATAATGTAAGTGTCTTTGAACATTTTCTGTTTTAAAGATATTGTTTAAAAAAAAAAACAGCAGGGAACACTTTACCAAAAAATTATATTCCACAGTTTTTATTTATTGTAATAAGAATTGTCAAATTCAATCTTCTTCGATTTATCGGTTGTATTAATTGTAGAGTATTATCACATTGCTCTATCATAAGTTCAGATGTAACGACGCTACGCAATTTAGGTTAAATTATTGCACTAATTTCCACGTATTATGAATATTTAGAAAAAATTGTTTCGATGCTTTATTAAACTTGCCAAGTACTATCGTTATTTTCTTATTTTTGTATTGGTTATACTAATAAAGACTTCGTTATTAAAATTATTAATTGAAAATTTCATCATAAATGTCATTTTTACTACTTATCGATTCCTAGGTATGATTTAATTTAAACTTTTCACACACCATTGATAAAACATATTCTATTCAATAAACTGGAAAGTTTAAATATTTTTTATGTAAAACATTGTACAATGTTCCCCTCTTTCAAATGTAAATGGTATTCGTATGTTTCACATTCTACAATTTTATTTATCTTACTTCGTAGATTTGAACATGTCGACTGCCACACAAAATTTTCTTTATTCTAAGCATACAATAATAAAGTAGTAATATGAATTTGTTTGGAAAAGATTAAACAATAAAATTAAGAAAAAAGGTGGACGAGCCTCTCTGGTGAAGAAATTTTGTCAAATATACTACAAGAAAAATGTGAATTTTGTTAGGAAAAATACAAAAAGATGAAGAAAAAAAGTGACCACATTTTGGAATGATTTCTAACAGTCAGACTCATTTCTGCTTGAAATTTTTTAATATAGTGCATCGTAATATATCATTTTTATAAAATGCGTTCTAATAAAAATGTTTAATTTTGAAATAATGCACTTTTTATTTCAATATATCATCTAGTTAATTACATTGCTCGAAACTTTTTAATTGACGATATTTATCTTATTTTAACCATTCTAAATAATGAAAAAATATCCAGGGGCTCAACTGACAATGAGAAGGCAAGCGCTGGTCACGAATGACCACCGTGGCAGTCAACGTGTTCAAATAAAGTAATACTCGGTAATCCCATTAATTTTAAATTATTACAAACTAACAGTTTTAAGCGAAATCACTTATTCATTAATCAGTGACACCAATTTTAAATATATCAGTACTACAAATTATATGTTCGCGTAGATTCACAGAAATACGAGTTTATATACGTCCGAGGTGTTCGCGAAACTTGTGATTCAAACAGAAGATTGTAACTATTTATCCTGCTGTTCGTAATCAGCTTTATTTGAGCGCTATTGACGAGCAAACGCTCGTGCTCAATTGGCCTTAATCGGATTATCGTTAATTGTAAGCTGCTACACATTAAAGCTCGACAGCGTGGCTCTAATCGCACGTCAAGTAAATGTAGACGAGGCATTGCGCCAAGGAAGAATTTCACGTTCTCTTTTCTTTCATTTTTGCTCCATTTTATGTGTAATATTATTATTTGTTATACATTGTATGCGTATCCCAGATAATTGAATAAATAGAATATACATATGATATCAAGAGGTACACAATAGAAGAACGAAATAATATTTTTTTAGATGAAACTCAAGTTTTTCTTAAATTCAGTTTTAGCTATAATAGACAAAATCATTAATGTGATATAACGAAGCGTTCTACTATTCAGTTTTACTGTGTTCGGTGTCCAAATTGTCTAATTATTGTGCAAATATGTACAAATTTATAGCTGCGTCGCATTGTACAATAGATTTGCTTTAATTACAAAAATACATTTCCAATGAAAAAAGTAATAAAAATGTATAAAAGCATTTTCAAATAATAGGAGAAGTTGAAGATGAATGTCATTAGATACAAAGTCGAAACGTTCACCAAATCATCAAACCTTCTCCTCAAGAATCATGATCTCGAAATAAAATGCCCTTTATCCATTAGAAATTTGTCACGCTCCTAATTCATCAATTAAGATATAATTTTCGGGAAACCCAAGTACATCCTTCCACATCTTCTTTGAAAAATAAATTGAACAATAAAATGCCCTTTATCCATTAGAAATTTGTCACGCTCCTAATTCATCAATTAAGATATAATTTTCGGGAAACCCAAGTACATCCTTCCACATCTTCTTTGAAAAATAAATTGAACAATAAATTGCGTATTCTCAATGTGGGAGGAAGAAAAACAGCAGGTGGAAGACGACAAAGTAATTACTATTGTACAACATGCATCGTTGAGCTTGCAATCCATATCGGCGACTGTTTATATCTCATCACACATTAAAAAAATATAAAAATATGTTCATTTTTGCTTATAGATACATATAAACCACATATAATTGTAATAAGTTACTCGGTTTTAAAGCTACAGTATTTAATATTATTTTTTTAATTGAAGTTTGTATATTTTGCTAAAATGGTGCCGCCGACTTGCTGACAGATAGCCGGTGAGATGGCTTCGAATGTAAAGGGTTAAAGAACACGAGATGACCTAAGTATTACTTTCAAAAATGCAAGGTAAACTGCTTTCTTTTTTTACAGTGATATTCTACATAAAAAATGATAATAAAAGTCTCTTTGTATTGTTGTATTAAACAACACTTATCGTGGAACATACACTACATATGTACATTAATATATACATAAGTATTGGTAATGTATGTACAGAGGAAACGGTCATCTTGTGCCAGTGTATCTGAGAAAAGTAAGAAGAATTTTTCAAAAACTAAACTTGAATGGTCCTTCGAGGTCGGACATGAGTGCAACATGCAGGACCTCTCGTTCTTAACCCCATAACACAAAGATGTCTCGGAAACGTCACTTTTTCCATATGTCATTTTGACGCCATCGAGACACCAAGAATTATATATTAATTATTGTATTCACTTTTTTTTTTAATACTTCTGTATTTACTAGACTCTGTTTTGAAAGTTTCCATACTCTACAGGTTTATCAAGTTATTTTTCAATTTGTTACTTGATTATTATTAATATTGTTTTATGATACTTAGCAATGTAAATATTTTGTTTCTTGTACAATTTACATAACTTTAAATGGGACTATATTAAATGATACTTTTAGAAAATGTCGAGTCTTATTTTATTTTTTATATCAAAGGGTTAACTGGAAAAGTCGTACAGATCTAATCAGAATTATCAAAATAAAAGGATAAATTTCATCTGTAAATAGAAAATTACAGTAATGGAATTGAAAGCTTCAAAGGTATGAAATCAAAATGGAAGGATAAATTCTTAATGAAAGGAGTTTCACTTAATTCGTGTAAAGAAGCTCACAATATTTAAATTTAGTATTATATGAAATTTAACTTTAAAGAAGCTCAGGTGTATTTAATTTTTTTTTTATGAGAAAAACAATTCCGTTAAAAAAAAAACATTAATAATCTTGGGTATTAAAGGATTAAACGATTCTTTTTGTAATATCTCATATATCGATAATAGTGTATTAAATTTCTATTAATAATAAAAAAACTGATTTATATCTGTAAGCGATATATGAAAGAGCTTATATAACCTACTGAAACTTCTAACAACGAGCACGCCGCAAATCATGTTAAGAATCGACGCAGACAAGTTATGTTAAACCGGAGCGTGCGAATTAATTTAGGCAATTGATATAATGATTGTTAAATGAAATATTATTGTAGCACCACTCAGCTTGTCCCGTCTTGTTATTCAATTTGTTTCGTTTTCTATACAGAGAAGCATTTCAATTCTACGCCGTTCAAATATATCACAGAAATAGCAATATGTTCCACGTTGTGAATACAGCAAATATAAAATTGTTTGAAAAATATAATTTTAGAGAGTGCTCGTAATGAACCAAAAACGATTACTATAAAAAAAAACCTTTAATACAATCATAAACAAAATACAGAACATACCCGTCACTTTATAAGACTTCCTGTCCCACGAATTAATATACTGATCGAGCAAAAATAAAAAGAGGATTTATCATCCCTTGTTAGATCCAATGAATTTAGAAATTATCAAAGACGAGGTATAGAACAAACCTATCGCTACAAATGATGTACACAGAGCGAGTCATTTTTTGTTGTATCAAACAAATCTTCAAACGAAAGTTGTTTAGTATCAAGTACAATGTAATAATTGCTTTTTCAATGGTCTGTTTTTTTTATCGAGATATTTTTGTATCATAATGTGTAATATTTGACTTTGTGGTTCGAGAGAGCATTGGAATAGCTATACATACACTCCTCAACAAAATTAATTTCTAAGAGACAACTTGAGATTTCTAAATGTAGCAAATTGTATATATGTAAATGCCACGACATAGGGAGAAGAAATCTGTTATTAACCCTTAAGGGGGTCTTCTAGTGTAACGGGTCTAAGAAAACTATATTTTTTTTTAATTTTCTACAAATATCTGTCATGGAAAATATGTGTGCGAAAGTATTTTATTCAATTCACAATACTTATGAAATTACAGGCTGTGAAAGACAGGTATCAATACGGCTCTTTCTGAAGAGAAGCATGCAGTTCGATATTATAACGTATATTGGAGACGGAGACAGTAAAACTTTTAAAGGTATTTTGGATGTGAATCCTTATGACTAAGTTGCTGTGAGCAAAAAAGTGTGCAAAATTAGAGTAGATCAGTCACATCGAGAAAAGAATAGGCACAAGACATCGAAATGCCAGAAAAACTGATAAAGGTATCGGCGGCAAAGGCACTGGAAAATTGACAGAAAAAGTAATTGCTGAGCTGACGAAATATTACGGCTTGACTATTCGAAAAAATGTTAAAATAGTAAAATAATAAAATGATTTATTCCGCCATATAAGCAGTATGGCACTTTTATAATACTTTCTGGATCCAATGCCGCGTATATCGCTGCAAAAATCGTTTTATTATTTTTATCAGTTGAATTTATTGTATTTTAGTTTATTAACATTTCAGTATCTTATTATCCTGAGTATATATCAATAAATTTTCACAAAAAAATAAATATTTTCTCTTCTATACTTGATATAAGAATATTTAGTACACAGTTTCTCTTCGTATAAAAAATAGCTTGAATCTGTTGGTAAGTAAACTTGAAATACTTCCGGGCCTTTAAGGATTAAATAAGGTCGTTCTCATTAACATTCATTGTGTACAGAGGAAACACGTAAATTTTAAAACTCCATTAATTTTTGTTCCCTTGTATTTCCTTATTTTACCATATATTTCCACAAAAAACTGCTCAAAAAATGTACTAAACTAATTTACACTCACTATTTAATACGTCAACACGATGAAACCTTATTCGTTGGAAAGTACTACGAAGAAGTAGTATAGTCTTATACTCTTTTCACCGAACAATCTGCTACAACACTTCACATACTCAGCTGGTTGAAACATTAACTTTGTTACACGGAAAACTGCTATTTCTGCTTATGCATTCGTGAATATCTATTTACATCATCAACTATTCGTCAAACCGTACATCAAAAACAGATGAAATAGAAATAAAGAGCGAGCCGATGCAAAATGATGACATTAATATTGCACATGCTCGCCGTGAAAGGGAGACGTAAATAAAACCTTACGTTTTACCATCTAGTCTCTAATAGTATTATAAAGAATTCCCTACCGGGAGACATTTGCGGCACATGCGAGAGGAACGGTTTCACTCACAGGCACGCATCTAATTTCACATGAGGGAGAACATGAAAGAACTTTCTAAAACGCCGATCGATTATTATATATTACCGAATAAGATCTTCTGTAGTATGGCTGGAATGTGGCCTATCGACGAGAAAAGTTCAACGCTTAGCAAACTATTCGCATACTTCCGCCTGATATTCGGATTAACAGCAATCAGTAGTGTCTTCGTGCCAGAAGTTATGGCGATAGCGTCAAATTGGGGGGACATAAAGATCCTGGCAGGCAAGTGGAAATAAAGTGAATTCAAACAGAAAATACAAGAAACTAGAAAGGTGTGCGAGAATCCGAAAATATTAAATCGAGTCGTATCGGGGTGGAAATTTTTTCTTGGATCGGGACGAGTTCTCGAAAATTTCAAGCTTCGCGATAGTGTCGGGAATGTTAGAAATTCTCAAAAGTGTCAAGATTCTCGAAAGTGTCGGGATTCATACCATTAAGGCAATGTTTTTACCCTTTTTGTTGCGATTTATGAAATGTACGATGTCTGTGTCTCTGTGACACGGATACTAAGATTATGTACGCTGCGTTTTATCCAAATTTTATAATTTCATAATTTTACATTAATAAATTAAATGAGTAAGTGAATAAAGTTTATAATACAGTGTTCGGAATCGCTTAAAAAATTGAAAAATTGAAACCGCGGTCGCGTTCATTGAAACAAATCTCGAAACGGCAAAAGGATTCTCGGAATTTTCGGGAATTACTAACATTCTCAAGAATTCCTGAAATTATTGACCCGATGCTTCACTCCTGAGTATCAGATTCCCAATATTTCGGGTTCTCACGCACTTCTACCTAACAACAAACAAATCTCTTTTCGGAAACAGGAGTGGGATGTGTTTTAACAACAGTCGGACAATTATTATTCAAAATGATTTACCTAATAGCGAGAAGGGATAAAACGTACAGGCTTTCCAACGAAATACGAGATCTATGGAACTCTTCAGACGATCCCAAAGAAAGACAGTCTTACGAAGAGCTTGCTTATTGGGCAAGAAACCTTACAATAATCTTTTACTCGTCCTGCATGTGCAACGTGTTCACGTTTACGATTTCTGCAGCCTTTGATTATTTCACGATCGAGTACAGCATCAGCAATGCTGAAAAAAGTCGACATTTGCCCTTCGAAGTCTGGTAAAACTTGCATCTTTCCATTTAATTATCTTTTTCTGTTGGGTCTCGAATACTTTTAATACTTTTAAACCTCTAACAGTAGCAAAATTATACAAGGTGTAAGATGCAACTATCGCCACCTTTTTTCAACCACTTCCGGCATCTGACGAAAAAATGTTTCGAACAAAAATTAATTAGCTTCCAATCAGCTATCAATCACAATATAAAAAGTTCCAAAAAAAAAGGTTTTTTCTATAAATTTGTATTTTCTATAATAGTAACGTTTCTATTGATCTAACCTAAATTTCTGAATTTAAGGTGATAGTGTGTGGGTCGCTGAGTTTGCTTCAGCTACAATTTCGTGAAAATAAAAATACACAGTGCCTTCTAAAAAGTCTTGAAAATAAATTAAATGTTTCAGAATATAATGAACACGTTGCTTTTATTAGTTCAGTTTATTCAACTTCTTCAATTTGTATACTGTTCCTTCGAATGTAAAAATGTTTAAGGTTGCACAATATATACACTGCATACAGAAAATGTAAAAATTCGAAGTAGTTACTTTTCCACGCGAAATACCTTTAAAATATTGGGTTTTAATCGTTTTAACGACGGTGCATCCTTCCAAAAAATATCAAAAAAGTTGAGGACGATGGTTATGCTAATATACTGCTACTAAAAAGAATATAAAAATAACGAGTTTTTTTCAAAAAATATCCTCATTTTTTGCGTTTTTTATTTTTTACATTTTAAAAAATCGGAAAAAATTCCCTAAGATGTGCCTTCATATGTGTAATATGCCAGATTTTTTCAGAAGCTTTGCGTTTCACTAAATAGAGAAAATAGTCCAAAAACTGATAATCTGAATTTACCCTGTAACTACCCCCACAGTCGAGCTAGAGAGTTGAAACTTAGTTTCACATATTTTCTTTTGGTAAGCTATCGAATAGTCCATCGTACCACCAAATCAGTTAGAGGGCACTTTTGACCTCCTTAGCCTGCTAGACCCTTGAATTTATTGCAATTATAGCCGACTGAAAAGTGATTAATTTTTGTTTTGAGAACATGTTTTTGACAGATTATCGAAAGTGCCTAAAACAAGTGGCAAAAGAATAATACTTATCAATTGCCTAATTTTCTACAGCATAAGAAAAATAATTTAACTTTAACTATTTAATTTGATATATGGTATCTAATGGTGTTAGGTATGGAACAGACATCACCGCGTCTCCTCGCTTCGAAATCGCTTTCGTTTGTCAAATCGTAGCATCTATGATCTGTGCAGCTGCAATCTCAGGCTTGGATGCAACCTTTATGACTACGATTTTACATGTGTGTGGTCAATTCAAATTAATCAACATGTGGATTAGCAACATCGGAATAGAGATAAACATCAAGCCTGATTATCCGAAAAAATTAGAAGCAAACTTGATCAGATGTATTCGCCATCACCAACGAATGATAAAGTAATTTCTCTGCTATCTATTTCATTTTCTGCGACAGTAGAGGAAACCAGAGCTGGTAACCCGGGTTTGTCACTTTTTAATTTTTAATCAATTATGTGAGCAAAATATCGTTATAACGCTTATTATACTTGGTAAATAATCTATTTGACTATCTGATTAAATGATTAAAATTGACTTAATGCGACGACAATAAAAATATTTTAATATTTTTCCAACACCTTCCATTATGGTTAGATTAAGCAGACTTACAGTATGGGGTACACTGATTATAGGTACAATCAGTTAAGAAAATATTATTAGCAACGCGTCTTAGTGGTAATAAAATACACAATATCAAGAAAGTTATCTTCCTCTCACATTTTAATGATAAAATGAATACGTAAAAATTGCAATGTATCTATAAGTTATTCAAATTTAAACAAAACATAAATATGACTTTCCTAACAATGGTACAGCAATTTAAACCTTTGTAGTAGTAACAAAAATTTAGAATATCGTAGAAACATAAGTACCTATACTGCATGTTACCACCTTGAAATTTCCTAATTTTTAATAATACAATTTATAGGGTAGGATCCATTTATTTACAATTAACAAACTTAGCCCCATAAACAACCAGCCCCGGTCTTCTCTACACAATTTTTCTTTCTTTTGTTACCACTCTTATAAACATATAATGTTTGAGACCATTTTCTTTTTGTTCGCACTTTTAACGATACTACTACTTTTACACAGCGTGGTGAACGATATGAATAATTTATTAACACCCATCATTTTCATGCAACTTCTTACGAGCGGGATAGAAATTTGTTTAAGTGGATTCGCGCTCATCGATAACAGCACCGGTACCGATTTGCTGAAATTTGCATCATATTTAACATCGATGGGGGTGCAACTTTTGCTATGGTGTTGGCCCGGTGAAATTCTCGTTCAAGAAAGCCTAGAAATAGGGCACGTAGTCTATCTAAATATACCATGGTACAATTTACCCCCGATTTATCAACGACAACTTTGCATAATGATGATTAGAGCGCAACAATATTGCAGCATCACGGCATTAACATTTCAAACGTTGTCTATTCATACGTTAACAGCCGTGAGTGATTTTGTTTTATTAATTTTGATGTGGAAAAATGATATACTCGTACGATAATCCCCGGGTTAATGTAACTTCCTTTTTTGACTTTATTATAACAAATGTCCTCTTTATATTTGTGCTGATCTTATTCGGTTTATTTTTACACGAAAAATTTCCTACCAAGTATACTTGAAAATTCGAGAATGAGTTTTATAAATTTATTATGATTGAGTTTTATTACATTAACCCAAATAGTATTGCGATTGTAATATTAGGTTGAGTAAATGCGTTATTATTGATTGATGCGTAATTATTATGTCTTAGATATTATGTTGAAATGTTATTTGCAACAGATAAGTTAAAATTTATAATCATGTGTAACGGATTTATCTTACTGAAACGCATTTCTTTGTTTTTGCCCTATTTTTTCATTTTCTCGCAATAGTCCGTTATCTCAGTCGTTATTTCATTTTTGTTTGTTCATTTTTGTCGAGCGAGTCAGTTATCGCAGTTGTTTGTTATTTCACTTGTTCATTCTTGTCAAGTGTGTCCAACAGTCTCATCTATTATACTTTTACATAATATATTAATTTTTGACGTAGTGTAAAAACTACCCTGGTTCACCCTTTCTTTGTTTCGAGTCTATTAAACATTTACACTTGAAAGATGACTTTCAGTCACCATCTGGTTCGATGTAGCAACTCGAATGACAATTAAGGGAAGATTAATAACTGTTGTTTCTTATTTATACAAATATACAGTGCTGGACAAAAGTATTGGTACAGCATGATTGTTATGATACAAACATTTATAACTACTAAACAAATTGATTTAAACAAAAAAGTTTTTCAACACATTCATTTATTATATATCTTAGTTTATTATAAAACAAAACTCAATAATATAAATACAGTTATGCTCAAAATAATAGGAAAAATACGTTACTTGAGCATTTTATAGGCGGATCATCATTTCGAAATAATGGTAGGGGATCCCCCATAAGTAAAAGGGATATTTAAGCCGTACAAGAAAATGATACATGTCTCGTTGCTTAGATAAGTCTGATATTAAAATAGAAAAACTTTATATTCTTGTGAAGAAACGTGAACGAAACTTTTTACTCAACCTAATAAGATAATCAGAATAAGAAACTCCAAATGAAATCAAATTAAGTAATAACGAAATTGAAATAACAATATGAATATTGAAACAGAAACTTTATTTTAGGTATTCAATACAGCTGCTTCGTATTTTACTTTACTCCGACAAATGCAACAAGCGTAAACGCCAAAGAGACTCTAAACGCAAAAATTTAACCCGCCTCAAAGAACAGTCTCCATTGAAAATAATCGAATGTAGATCTTGAGGCGAATAACTTCTGCATATGACATATATGAGCGCTTCTGAAAAGAAAATAGTCTGTATCTAATTACAAAAGTAAAATTTAATTTCTTATCGTGTTTGACATTGTTCTTCAATCGTATGTAATTTATAATATTCGGTATCTAATTTTCTATAACCAAGCTACATATGTTCCCATACAGAAACACAAAACTTTATCTCATTATTCTTAAAAATGTAAACCTGACGCTTTCTTCTTCAAGTTTCGAAACATGAAATTGGCGCGGTAGATGAAAGTTATCTTAACTATTCTATCATAGGAGTAACACTTACGTTTACCGATCATATTTTGATTATTATGTTTAAAATTTGAATTTGACGTTCTTCGTAATTAACACTAGATATACCAACCGGTCAAAATAACCGGTGTAAGCGAAAATCAGGACAACGGTGGTGAGTGGTTGAATAAGAAATAAACGTGGACGGTTAAAAGAGTGAATGCTTGTATTTTGAACTGTACATCGCGAGTGCTGATACAATTCTCCCTTTCCTGAAAAAACCTAGTCAAGAGGACCCCCTTGACAATATGGCCTTTCTTAGCCCTGAGGCAGAACTATCCCTAGGAAGGGGAAACGCAGCAGAAGACTGCACATGGCCCACTTAAGCCTTCGCTTTTTGGACTTTTCTAACACCGGTTTAAACGTTTGCTCATAAAATTTCTATTTTAAATTAAATTTTTAATTTTTTTCTAAGATTATGAAAATTCTTATTTATATGTATCCGACAATTATTGGAAATGATTCCATTTATTGATACCATTTTTTATGATACATGTACCGAAATGACCGGTTGGTATTTTAACTGCTAATGTTTATCGTTTTTCAGTTTACTTTGAATATTTTCAAGTAATATTACAGAGCACTAATGCAGCATTACATATTCTCCAATGTCTTTCCGGGTAAGCCTCTATTCTTATAATTTTGTCGTTTTGAGTGTTAGGGTTTTACTTTGTATTTTTGGGTATTCCCTTGTTTTATGAGAAGTAAAGTGAAAGCTCTTTTCTGCCTTCGTATCATCCTTTGTGTGCGTTTCGTATGAGCTGTCTGACTAATGTTGCTAGCTTCTGTACTAAAAGTGTTACTGAAATTACATATTCAGAGGTAATCATCAATTTTATAGTTTTCATTATCAGTCAATTTTATTGCGAGTGATTGAGAGAAATAGCAGAAATTACAGACTATGTTTTATATTGTGAAAAGTTACATTTAAAAATTAAAAAGAAAATTAAATATAATTAAAATGAATTATTAATTTATTATTAATTTTTTTAATTTTGTTAAAAATTAAATTACTATTACTACCATTTATCATATCGTGTATAAAAATTTAAGTGAAAAATATAATTTTTTGTTTTTGCTTATGTTTTTATTTTTAATTAATCATTGTTTTATATATTGATTTAGAAATACTGAAATCTTTATTTGTTTATATTTTAATTAATGTAAAACTATAAATACAAAATAAACATTTAACCCTAAATAATAAATCTTTTATTTTAAAACACAAGGTCCAAATGACCAGTTGGAAGAGATAGGTATACAATATCAATTCTTGGTATATCTAGTGTTAAGTAAAGGAAAGTTCCCTATATTGGAACTTTACTCTTTACCGACTGGCTCATTCAATTTAATACTGGCTCGCTTTTGCTATCACACTTATTCGCGATAGCTCTAAAAATTTTCAATTAAAATTCATGAGAAGGTTTACTATATCGTCCACTTTCTCTTATTATAGGATAATTAATTAGGTTAGTGCAAAAATAATTGCAATTTTCGTCACTGTAAATCTAATTGGTTATTCTGAAATGAATTTTTGTGTGATTACGTTCATTTGGTGTACCATTTTAACCCTTTAATTGCGGGTACTTTAGCACAGCTGATCGCTCTAAACGCAAAAAAAAAAAAAAGGAAAAATATATTTTACTAAAATCAAATCATAATACTAGACAATATAATTCTAATTATTTTATAAATTGCAAAAAGTATACACAGTAAAAAAGTATCATATAGTAAACCGTAAACATACAAGTTGGCTATAATTTTAGTATGTAATTTATAAACCACAGCCGCAGTTAAAGGGTTAAAGCGTGAAATTGACACTATCGTCTAATGTTTATTCTTTTGTTTCAATTGTTTATTCTTGGTTGTACTTGGTCATTAAAGTAAAGATGGAGAAAATGCAAGTTCGAGCGATTTTATTATACGAGGATAAAATTGGACGTAAAACAACGGAAACTGCTCGCAATATTATCAAAGCAATTGGCTAGAGATCGTCAATGAGAGTACAGTTCAACACTAGTTTAAAAACATTTCGTAACGGAGATGAGAGTCTTGAAGATCAAGAAGGTTGCGGTCGTTCTGTGATTGACAACAACGAATTGATAGCCATTATCGAACCAGACATAAACAAAACATCTCAAGAGGTTGCAGAGGAACGAAATGTTAACCAATCGATAGTTGCTTGTCATTTATCTTGAATTGGAAAATCAAAAAAGCTTAACAAATGAATACCGTACGAGTTGAACGAGAATCAAAGATTTCGTCGCTTTGAAATTTACTCTGCTCTTCTTTCACGGAATAAAAACAATCCATTTCTTATTCGTGTAACTTGTGACGAAAATGGATCTTATACGACAACCGACGACGCTCTGCTCAATGGCTAAATCGAGATGAAACACCGAAACACTCTTCCAAGTCGAAACTGCATCAGAAAAAGGTTATGGTCACCACGTCTCGCAAATAACCATCCAAAAACTAAACGAACTAGGATATGAAACTTTACTTCATCCACCGTACTCGCTGTACCTTTCTCCGATAGATTATCAATTCTTCAAACATCTGGATAACTTCCTGCGAGAGAAGACATTCAATAGTCAAGCAGAAGCTGAAAATGCATTCGAAGAGTTCATTAGTTCTAGGACTCCAGTATTTTACGTCACTGTATCACGTTGACAAAAATATGTAGAATCAAATGCTTCTTATTTTGATTTCAAAACTTTATTGTAACACGAGATATATTGTCTTAAAGTTCAAGATCAAAGATCACAATTATTTTTGCACCAACCTAATTATCTATTGCGCTGGCAGCAAGAAACTGATTAGTAGACTCCCGATCGATAAGTATTAGCAACAAAAAGCCGATTAATAGGCTTCCGGTCGGTAAAGTGTTAAGAAAGTACCTCCATAAATCTGAAACGTGTTCATAGTTTTGAACAGAAAAATTTCAGAACAATTTCAGCATTTTGTAATTGATACATAAATCTAACATAACAGACTGAAACACTACAGAATGTGTTCGGTAACTGGTGGTAGAAAATGAAAGAAGTAATTTTTAAAGCTGCTATAAGATCAAAATCGAAAATAAAAAAAATTACGTTTTGCGGCTTCGTTGTTTAAGTATTAAAATATAACAGTAGATTAACAATCCGCCTTACACCAACGAATATACAGGGTTTATTTTATCTGAATGCAATGAAATATCTTAAATCTTTTTCACGAAAAAAATATACTAACAAAAGTTGTTTGGTATAAAGACGGTATGTGGTGTAAATATACTTTTTTGGTGTAATGGAGGTTTATTTAAAAGTCAATTTAACTGTTTTAAATGGAATGCTATATTTTTTTATACATAATATCACAGCTTATGTTAAGACGCAATTCAAGGAGCTACTGACAAGATTATTTCTTTTCATAGAAGGTCGCAAAATTGCAAACTTACGACTACAATTAATACCTAACCTAGAGAACAGAACTCGTGACGTAACAGATTTGAAAAAATTAAAGTTAAGATACAAACAGACACGCAGAAGTCTGTAAACCATCTGTGTCAAAACCCAAGTGATCGCGTGTTGCATCCAGAAAGACTACATCGATGATTTTGTTTAAATACATAATAGAATAACAAACTGATGGACATTTAGTAAACAAGAGAATAACATTTCGATTTTTCCAGTCCTTTCAAAGATTTACGCGCGTATGCACTACGTCGGTCACTGTAATACACAAATTACAATTTAACATTACGCTAAAGTCTTTATTGTAATAATTACAAGCTGTATTTAAATATAAAGAAAAATTACGATTGTAGTTACATTTAGTACATAGAATAGATGTGCGTTGAAATTAAGATGGGTAAATTCACACGAGGATCGTAGAGTATAGAGCTCACGACTGGTTCACATGAGTCATGGAGCTTGGACATTACGATATTGTTACGACCAAAATACCAACTCGAAGAGAACATGCATGCCAAGATAAACAAAAGTAGGAAGCGTTTCCTCGTCTCAAGTTGGACTGCAGAATCATCATTATCGTCGATGCAGCCGAACTTTCAAACGTCTCGCGAACTTATTATGCTCCAATTGGAAAATGTATCCGAATTTTATCATCACTGGTACTCACGAGAATGAGTCTTACGTCCATGCGAAGATCATCCAGTGGTCGTCGCCACGACCATTACGGTGTAATCCTGCAATTTTTTGCTTGAGATTTATTTGAAAATTACTATTACGAGTCTTAAGTATCACCTTGTGTATCAATTCTCAAAATTTGAAAATTTAAATATCGCATTAGTCTTATTAGTATATTTTAATATCAAACAAGAAAATCCAACTATTTCTTGTTATATCTTATTTAATTTGTAAATCTTTTATTTTAAATTAAATAAAGTTAGTTATTTATGTTGAATTCTTTAGTGCAAGAAACTTTAGTCTCCATAACATCAGATGGCGCTCTCTCTGCCTTGTCTTTAGGTTATCCATACTTGTAATTTCTTTTCATTTGTGCATGGCGTAGTCAAAGGTAAGTTAAATAAGATATATTTAAATTTATCGATAAATTGTAATTATTTCAGTATCTTTTTGAATCGATTGCATTTTGTAATTTTTTACAAATTTATTTAAAACATTTCCGATACTTAGAATCGCAATATTTCAATATTTATGAAGTACATGAAAATTGAACACATGGCACGTTGCAATAAACGACAATGTATATGCTTTTTAAGAAAATTACACTCATGTGATGTATGATTGTTAGAAATTTATTTATGCACGAATACATTCTGTTCATTTTTAGTGTAATTTCTTCGATAAGAAACTTGCTTTAAATATTAAATTTGTGAAATGTGTAACACTGTATTTCATATGAATGTGAACTGTTAACATTGATTGCGCGTATCAATGATTTCAGAACATTGCGATGTGTTTGAATATAGGTATTTATAGTATTTATATATGCAAACTTGTAATTATTAATCCTTTGATTACTGTTGGTGCCTATAGGCGTTTTAGAAATTTGGCTCCTACTTTTCTGTTGCCGCCCTTTCGCCTAAATTTTACTCTTTGTGTACTTTCAGTTTAATGTAATGAAACGGTTTTTACATTCTTTGCAAATTTGTAAATTTTTCAATTTTGATATATTCGAAAACAATTTTACAAATTTTACGGTAAAAAATTGAACACCTACCTTTTTACTGAAAACTGCCGTAGCGAAAGGGTTAAAGTTAATTAAGGTATACAGTGTTATTGAAAAATAATGTATTCTATTTAAATGATAGTACACATAGGTAGGTATAATTTTTATTTTACACAAGTTTTAAAAATGATAAAAGATTGTTACTCTTATGAAAGTAATATTAATTATAGATATATCACAGTAATAATAGTAATACATTTTTACTAATTATAAAATATTTTTCTCATAATAAGAAAGTCTAATACTAGTAAAAGTATAATACTTATAAAGTGAGTTTTAAGTAATTTTTTGTTAACATTCTCTGGCATTTAATTTTTTTTATTTTCAGAATCCATAGGTTGAAGAAATAATTTGTTTCGTAGATAATTTACAAAGTGTAGAACAACATCCACCATGCCACAGAACGAGTATATTGAAAGGCATCGGAAGCTGTATGGCCGACGTCTGGATTATGAGGAGAGGAAAAGAAAACGGGAGGCGCGTGAGCCACACAAACGAGCAGAACGTGCTCGTACTTTACGTGGTATAAAAGCAAAGATCTTTAATAAGGAACGGCGAAATGAGAAAATTCAAATGAAAAAGAAGATTAAGTCTCATATGGAGCAAAAAGTGAAAGAGAAAGTAAACAAAGTACCAGAAGGAGCGTTGCCTGTATATTTACTAGATCGCGATGTTAAAAGAGATGCAAAAGTATTGTCAAATATGATAAAGCAAAAGCGTAAAGAGAAAGTTGGAAAATGGGATGTCCCTATACCTAAAGTTAAAACACAATCTGAATCCGAAGTTTTCAAAATAGTGAGAACTGGCAAAACTAAGCGTAAATCTTGGAAAAGAATGGTAACGAAAGTCACATTTGTCGGCGAGAACTTCACTAGAAAACCACCAAAGTTTGAAAGATTCATTAGACCAATGGCATTGCGTTTTAAAAAGGCACATGTTACTCATCCAGAATTGAAAGCTACGTTTTACTTACCAATTATCGGAGTTAAGAAAAATCCAAGTTCACCCATGTACACAACTTTAGGTGTTATTACCAAAGGAACAATCATCGAAGTAAACATCTCGGAATTAGGTCTTGTGACTCAATCTGGAAAAATAGTTTGGGGGAAATATGCTCAGGTTACAAATAATCCTGAAAATGATGGCTGTATTAATGCTGTACTACTTGTATAAATGATTTCTACCAAGCCATTGTATCATATCTTGATTTCTGTATTAACAAACGATATTTGTAATAAAAATTATGTTTTAACATAAATTATTTTCTTAATTGTTTCTCCAAACGTTTAATGGATTTTTATGAATTATATAAATCAATAGGTTTCTTCATTAAAAGTCTCAAATTGTGCGAAATAAATAAAAAAGTTTCTTTCTTTTTTTTTCTTTTGCAGTTGTACTGATTCACCATGCAGATTTTTGTGAAGACTCTTACGGGGAAGACCATCACCCTTGATGTTGAAGCATCAGATACAATCGAAAATGTTAAAGCAAAAATTCAAGATAAAGAAGGTAACGACATAAAAGATTTTGTTAAATATGCTAAGTAATTTAATGAATAGTTTCTTAATAATTCATGTTTAAAATTTAGGCATTCCACCTGATCAGCAGAGATTAATCTTTGCTGGCAAACAATTAGAAGATGGTAGAACCTTATCAGATTATAACATTCAGAAGGAATCTACATTGCATTTGGTGCTACGTTTAAGAGGTGGAGCTAAAAAACGTAAGAAGAAGAATTATTCAACCCCCAAGAAAATTAAACACAAGAAGAAGAAGGTTAAGCTTGCTGTGCTTAAATTTTATAAGGTATGTAAACATGTTTCTTGCAATTTTAACTAAATTAAAAAACTGTTTTCTTGTATACAGAAATATCAAATTGAGTATTTATTAATAATTATCAAAATATCAGTAAATAAAGATGTAAGATCAGTATACATTTTTCATCATTCGAAATTGGTGTATTCCATTGCTATTGTAATGTAATATTTGGAATAATAAACATTCTTTATCAATATAATGATTTTTGTATAAAAATATTATGTTAATGTAATGATTAGAAGGTTTCTTAAATTCTGTAAAAATAAACAGTACTAACTATACGTGGTTAATAATATTTATTTTTTATTATATAAAATATTTTTGCTTCCTCGTTAATTTTACAATATTCTTAATTGTTGCTTTTTCATAGTAGCAAACATAATTTCTATAATTTTTGTTATATTATAATTGTGCATTATACATATATATTTTATAGTAGATTAAAACTTTCAGAATTACTTGAAAAGGTTACCATACACCTGCAAATAATTATAGTTGTTTTAATAATTATATTTCAGATAAGAAATGAATTTAAAAAATTAAGAAGCGAAGTTTTGATTTGCAAAGGCTAGTACTTTATATGTCTTGAACAAGAAAAACGAGAAAAATTTACTTATGTAAAGCTTGAACAACACAATACAACATTGTTTTGATAATTAATTACATTTTGCAATCTCTTGATTCTTATATCAGCGTTCGTAAATTCGTGAACTGACGTACATCAATCTGTAATGTTATTAAAATAAATAACTTTCATGGGAAGATTAGTGTGACTCCAGTAAAAAAGAAATTCAAATATCAACACTAAATGAAATCACACTTTTAATTTTGAAAGACTATTATTTAAAATTTCCATTTTTGCATTAAATGTAACGTTGATTTTCTCATAAATTTCTCAACTTTTAGTTATCTAACAATTATATCACGAGTCCGCTATTGGAAACTTGTGTGACAATTTATAACTTTTTTCATTTATCAAATTTCGCAAGTTTCCCTTTACAGGCATACTTTGCATACATTGGAGATTTAAAAAAAAATTAATTTTTTATTTTCTATTTAAACGAAGAAATTACCTTTCCTAATAACTGCTGTATACAAAATTATACATATCTTTAAATTATTTATGTAATATAGGTGGACGAAAATGGAAAAATTCATCGACTAAGAAGAGAATGCCCCATGGAACAGTGTGGTGCAGGAGTTTTTATGGCTGCAATGGAGGACCGTCATTATTGCGGCAAATGCGGTTATACCCTTGTATTTAACAAGCCGGAAGACAAATAAAACAAAAACATGTATCTTTACATAATTAAAGAAATTTAATAAATATGGATGTATTATATATTGTATATCACGTTTACCGTAAGTTCAAATTCTTGCCTCGCTAGTTTACTTACAGTACAATTTTCTACATCTTTGCATCTTTATTTTTTCTTAACGAAGAGGCAGACTTGTATTTAGACAATGTCTACTAAATAAGGCACGAACATGAAATAAAAATTACCGAACTTATATTCAATCAAAGGTTAAACTTGGCTCTAAAATGGTACCGGAAATTAACCCTATATTTACTTGCTGAGATTTCTGCCGTAAACACACATATTGTATATATGTATAAGCAAAAATAAATAAAAAATATTTTTAATATCAAATTTTACAAAATTTTTTGGTTAAGGAATAAGGTTGTTCTCTTAAGATATTAGCTCCAATATTCTTCAAAGAGATTAAACAGATGCAGCTTACAATTTAGAAAAAAGATACAATCAATTAGAAGAATGTGTGTCCTACATTATGAAAGAAAGAGACAAACTCGAGAGCGAGAAAAATCTAGGAAAAATGCAAAGAAGACAGGAACATATTGTGCCAATTGCACTAAAACACCACAACTTTGTTTAAATTGTTTCAACGAACGTCATAGGAAACAACAGTAACATTGTACAGCCTTGTTAAAAAGAAAATATTTATATTTCTTAAAAATATATAAATAATTGGTTGAATATACAGTGAGTCACAGCCAAAATCGTACACCACATATAAGAATACGTTGCATGTGATCAAAAATATCAGGGATGAAATAGAAGGAAAAAAATGATGAATATATGTTATAAGTAGCAAGGTACTTATTATACAGCAATATAAAAAAGAAAAACATTCCTAAATACAGAAAAAATTAAGTTATTATTTGGGCTGGAAAACAGCTCACAGCTGCAAAATTGTAATAAACAGCTGTGTAAAAAAATTGTTATAAACTTTGTTTAAATTAAAAATTAATACTTTGTTATCATTTTCGACTACATAAAACATATTTTTATACGCAGTGTGTGATTTTGGCTGTGCCTCACTGTATGGTGATCAATGTGACATACCTATGCCTCGATATAATTGTTTTATACAAAATCATTGTTATATCAATAATAAGGGCGTAGAAACAAAATATATGAATATCTTAAAAAAATAAAATACTTTTTCTACTAAAAAGGAGAGTATTAAAGGAAAACTGTTTTAAAAATTATTTATTTTCCTTTTTTACATTGTGCTAATATATATCTTCTATTCACACACATAACACATGAATATAAATGCAGGATGAAGTTTAATTCGCAATGCAATCGAAAAGGAAATAAATCAATGTGTGAAAGTAATTAACAAAATATATGTAATATTTTCCAACACGAAGCTTTATTTCTAAGAATATCAATTTTTCCTATCAAGGATCTTATCGTTTTGAAATGAAGTAATTTCCCATGTTAACGTTTCTGTTGATTTAATATAAATTTCTAAATTCAAAGCCATAGTATGGTAAGCCGTTGAATTTATTTTGATGTTAACTACAACTCCGTGAAATCAAAAGTATATGGTTCCATTTAATACGTCAAGCGCGGTGCCAGTCTCTAGGGACTGACAGTGAACTTTTCGTTTGAGTGGCATCGGTCCATAAATAAATCTGTCTATACTTGATGAATGATCGTCGCCTGAACGGAAAACACACCAGAATCAGCTCCGCGCTTAACGTATTAAAAAAGACGAGATTACCTTGACTTTCTATCAAAAAAATTTGTTAGATTACAATTTGCAGCCAACTGGAAGCTGATTAAATTTTATCTGTAAACACTGTTTCGTTATATTATCAGAAATATCTGAAAAATTCTAGTAAGTTATGTTGCCTCACCATACCCTCCATATCCGCTGAAATTTTATAATAAATTCCTTCAGAATGAAAACTTCAGACGGAAAAATATTAACGCGTTCGTGGACGATCTGAATTCACATAAACTTAATTTCGATTTTTGTTAGATGAAATGAAATAAGAGCCTTGTTTAAATATTCATTTTACATAGATTCTTGTATCTATGATAAATGTAGATTAGGCAATTTTACTTACAAGTTTTTCCATCGTGTTGAGTATGAAAATTAAAAAAACAATGTACCGCATATGCAGTAGCCGTCTGTGAACGTGTTAAACAAAATTTCGTATTAATTGCTTCATACAGAGTTATTTTCTTTTCAATTGGAGTGCGAATTGTATAACGTTCTGCATCTGTATATTCATATTTACAGTCAGCTACATCGAATCGTAGCATACATTATCATAAACATATGACAACGGTTCATGAGTGGCGTGCGATGTTTCAATTATTCTGACACCAGTCGTTCGCTCATTCGGTGTCGATAAAATTAACAACTGACATATCGACATTTTAATTTTATTATGTCCATTAATTTAAAAAAAAAGTGATTTCTTTTCTTTGTAACAAAAAAATTTTATATAAAATAAATAATATTAATTGTACATAAATACTTATAAAAAAAAGAATGTACGTATACTTCTTTGCTATAAAGAAAAGAAACTATAAAAAGAAGAATATGGTAAT
The DNA here is from genome assembly GCA_951804975.1 of Anthophora plumipes. NCBI lineage: Eukaryota > Metazoa > Arthropoda > Insecta > Hymenoptera > Apidae > Anthophora > Anthophora plumipes. The sequence goes on along the minus strand of OX638123.1, from coordinate 10,485,684 downwards.
TATTTCGAAAGTTAGTTTCCTCGCCAATTTTCATGAAATTTAAATATGTTGTAAAACTCAAATAACTAAAGAACTTGTAAAACTTTAAAAATCGTATCGAATATCATTTGAAAAGTACTAACTACATGACTACGAAATTATATTTTTAGTTAAATCTAACCAATAATTAATGTTATTCAAAAACGTTTTTATGAATTGTTATTTTAACTATTCGAATAAATATATATTGTGGTATTACATTAAAGTATCCATCTTTTCGTTCATTTTCCCGTCGAATTTCATAACCAACGAAAGGGTACGCTCAATTTCGTGAATAACTGTACATGTTTACATTTAAAAACTATTATTCATGAAACGTAACGAGGTAGCACTATATAAACGCCGCATTCGCTTGTTATGTGAACGGTTGGACAGTTGGTGTCAAAATGATTCTCGAATATCGCACACAATTTTTCATAAAGCCGGCATCGTGCGTTTAGTTAGTCATTCTACGATTTGATACAATTTACTGTACATTTATACATAGGATGGTTTAAAACTGATGGTGCAACCGTAAAATGGGTGATTTTACATAACAAAAAAAAAAAAAAAAAAAAAAAAAAAATCGAAAATACACAATAAAATTTATTCATAAGATACTTAGTTTTTGAAAAAATTGAATTACCGTAATTCATCGTGTGAACGCATATTTAACTGTTTTTTTTCGACCTCGTGTTTGTAATGAATGAAGCGAATATTATGACGGGTATTGAAAATATATTTATCAACAATTTCCTTCAGTTAAATTTCCATTTCTGAACGAATTGTTAAAAGTTGAATCAAAAAATCATAGACCGACGATACCGTATTTTAACGTTTCTATTGTTTGAAAGTCCGTACGAGTCTTTCTTCTAGCTGTAGATTATATAGACTATTTCATTGCGTAATAACAGATAATATATAAGACTCAATAGCAGCTAATTTTTTCGAAAACTAAAACTTTTATGAAAAAAGTTTATTCTACATTTTAAATTTATAAAAAATCACCCCGTATACCATCAGTTACAAAATATCCCGTATATTTGGGTGTGTGATTATATAAAGAATATATTAAAAATGTAACTTATCTTAACTTAATAGTAACTTAATTTTATCCATACGAAAAAAATGTACATGTAATATACTACAAATATTCAAAACAATAGAAATGAATAAATTTAAATTACATTTTTTATCGACCATAAATAGTTTGCATGCATGTTGTTGCGCATTTGGAGTTATCAACAATCATCATCATCATCATCATCATCATCATCACAGCGCACTTGTATACCTAATTATAAGTTATATGCAAGTACAATAATAATTAGTATAATATTTTTGTAGTTAAGTACACTTAAAGTTTACAAGAATCATGATTCTTAATAACGTATTGTATCGCAATACTCACATTATTGTTACCGGAATATTTTACATATCTTTTTACATTTCTGAATGACTTCGCTGTTCCGTATGTGAATTGAAGCTCTTTAAACTTGATTTTAAAACAGAAAACATTTTCTCCGATGCAGTAGGGTGAATACTCATTTGTAGTTCTGTTAACGATTCTTCTGTCTTTAAAATCAAAATTTAAAAAGGATTTACTTCGTGCAGTATTACACTATTATAATTTAGTAAAGATAAAGGGAATATTTTACTTGTCTAAGTAATTGTGCAGCTGTATGTAATACCCTTTGCCATTTTCTCATTTCTACATTATGCAAGCTTTCTTGCTGTTGCAATAAATGGATCCAATCTTCCTCGGTCTTTGGCGCATTTCTATAAATTAAATAAGTTTAAATGTAATGTAATTTTTAAATAGTTTTTATATTTTACTTATTATTTATTATACTTAGTTCTTGCCTCGCAGCTTAGAACGGACTTCCGGTTATGTAAAAACAGTACAAAAATGTTACTTTTCTATCTATTTTTCTTCCTTTCATTCACACCCACTATCTCACTCCTCTCGCCTCCATTCTTTTCTCTTCTACCTCACTCATACCACCTATCCTATCATACCACCTACATTTATCCTAATTAAATACCACTTCTACAGTCTCATACTTGTATCTTCTCTCTTTGCATTTTCTTAACTGCTAACACTTTCTTCCTTTTCCTTCCCTCCTTTCCTCGCAATCTTCTAACTTCCACATAAGGTAACTACTCCACTCTTCTATTCCTATGCTCTCCTCGACTTTCACTCTTTTTCTTCTAAACTTATTTATATATCTCCACATTTTCTGTTTAGTCTTTATTTCTTTCACTTTCTCTACCTTCTTTCTTTCGTACTCCCTCCTTTCCTTCCAACCTCACTCTTCGTATTCCTTCCGTTCTTCCAGTTCCTCAGTATCCTTCTAAGTTCCCTTTTCTGCTCCTTTCATTGTTTATCATGTCACGGTTCGTTGTCCAATTTACAATCTCTCTTCTTCACCCTCACTTTTACTACTGCTGATTGCACCTTTTTTAATCTTTATCTATATTTTCTCTGATTCCTCCTCTTTGCAATCCCATTTGCTACAGTTTTCATTGCCTCTATTGCCTTTAATATTCTTTTCTCCATCTCCTTCTCCTTATCCTTTCTCATACCATAGCTTTCTAGTCTTCTCTTTCGTTCTGATCCTGCCCGTCATTTTTTCTTCTTCTCTCACTGATTCTGACCTTTCCTCTTCCTTATCGATTCCAACAATTCCTATCTTACCAAATTCATTCCTTTCGCTTTTTTTGCTCTTCTTCTAATCTCAACACCCACTCATTCCGTTTCTCCTTCTTTCCTTCTTTATATTACTTCCCTTTCCTTTTCCTCGTATACCCCTTTTATTCGCTACTCACACTTTTCTTTTAATTATCCTAGAAATTTTCTCACACATTCGCTCACTCGTCCCAACCGGAAGTCTCTCAATTTTTAAATATTAATATGTGATATTGAATGATTAATATACAATACATACTTTAATACGTGAAAATCCACGATGGTATAGGCTGCAGCTTCTTCTAAACCCCATAATTTATAATATAACAAACCATTGATTACCATCAAACACAGGACAGCAATCAAAAGAACTGAACTAATTATTATGTTAGAGTCACCCCGATTTCCAGAAACTGCAAGTATAAAACATATACACTTGAACTTTTAAGTTACCACTTATAAACTAATAAACTTATATATATTCTATCTCGTATCTAGAACATTATACCATTAATTTCATACCAGTATTATCATTAATATGTGGTAAATTCAAAGAATTCTGTAAAGTGGGAGATGTGTGATCTGAGGAATGAGTTTGCAAAGAAATACCAGCACCCGTAGCGCGACGTCTTCTTCTCGTTTTCCTCTTTATTCCTCCACTTCCACTACTTTCTTCACATTCTATAGTTAATGCTTTTATTAAACTCGTAAAATATTCATCTACGCCAGCCCAACAATTTTTCTCAATAACGCCTGTTATTATTGTTCAAAATATATAATTACCACTTATAAATAAAAAAGAAAAACATATGCCATAATTTCTTACTTTTTACAAAACCCCATACATTCTTTTTGTACTTTATTTGAGCATAAATTGCAATACTTGTTTCGTTTTCGGAAATGCTAGTCATACAATAGTGAATTGATACAGAAAACGAGTCTGCGTATGGGATACCAGCATTTACGCTTTCTACATCAATACTGTATAAATGACCTGGTCTGCTGCATGGTACCATTATCTGAAAACATTAATCGTATCCCAAGTTAATTTTACCTGTCAAGAGAAATTGATATTTATCAGATAAATTTGAGTAACCTGAGTTTCTGAAACGTGGCAAGTTCGTGGTCCAATAGCTTGAGACAGTGCTATTGTAAATGATAGATTTCTAACTTTCTGACCAGTTTGCTCGTTCTGTGTCCATGCTGATTGTACTAAGTCTAAAATAATGGAAACACTTTATAATCAGTGTAATATTTTCAAGTAATTTTTAAATATTAATATTATAACTATAACGTAGAATTATTCTTATTCACTTAAATATTTTTCTGGCAAGTAAAAATATGAATTACTTTGTGCCTTACCAGTAGTTTTTCGAGCAGTTTGAAAATCTAAGAAAAATTTGGAATTTGTAAATAATAAAGTAAATAACTGATCGATATGAACAGGAAACGTAGCCTTGCTTATTTGGCGACCTTCGTGTGGTGAAGTACATAGTACACTGCTTCGAACACTTGGTTTTACTGAAATTACAATGATAGAATACATTATAAAGTAACATATAAAAATGAATTTTTCTTGTAATATTATAACTTTTCACGAAACTTATGTTATAATAATTTACTATAATCATTTTTACACCTATGTGCCTGTGTATATTTCATAAGTATGAATCTAAACATTACGAACATTCAAATTGTTTCAAATATGTCATGAATATGGCGAATTTTTATTTCTAATTAGAACATGTATACAGTTTTTAAGTTTATAACAAAATATTGTAAAAGTGATCAATTAAAAGTTAAGAATAAAATTCATATAGACATTCTAGACACAACAATATGATTTTCATATAGTAATAAACAAGAATTATGATAAACAATTCCCTTCATAAATGTGAATTAACGTTTTCAAATTAAAAATCCAGAGTATTTAAATCAGTAGAATGTGCAAGTTGTATAACAATTTTGACTGTTCACTAATGTCAACCACAATGATTATTATTAATAAACTCTAAATGAAAGTAATAATTAAGATATATCAGATACATGTAACGTTTCTTCTGTGCAATGTTAATGTATCAAGAGGCAGTTGCATTTCTGAAAACTGCCCATAATATATTGCTACAGAGTGTAGGCAGCAAAAAGCCTGGTACCACAACAAAAAAATCTCTAATAAAAGCAGCCTACACGTTATGTAAAAATTGACGCCGATGCCGAGAGTAATTAACAGACTGCAAATGTACGTCGTACTGTGATTTAACGTAACTTCTTTACTGTTAACATAACAAAATGACAAAGGTAAATTTTTATTTAATAGACATTCTTTAAATTGTACCAGTACTTTTATATCTTGGAGAAATGCTTTCGTACATACGTTTGGTAATATTTTTTCTTTCTTAAGCTAAGAAGTTACTTTAATCTTACTTCAATATATTAATTAATGATTAATTTTGTATTTTAAAAATACAAAAGTACTCCGTACATGCCGTTAACAGTTTACTTAATTTTAATGATTTAAATATTTCTGTTAATGCTGAATTAAAAAGAAATTCCGTGTAATTGTGTTTATAATGCCATTCATAATTAAACTCTATATAGTTCGTAAATTAAAAAAATAAGATGTAATTTTATTATTTCTATTATTAAATTATTATACACAAATTGAAAAATTCTATTTCTGACAAATGATATGCACAATTATGTGTAAAGATAGATAAACAATTTTACATCTATAAAACCAATATCAAGGAACATATTATTAAATAATTAAAACTGAATATAGAATATAATGAAATAAGATTATTGCAATAACTTACTGAAGTGTAAGCTTTTCTCTATTCTTAATAAGCTTAAATATTCAATTTTATACACTTTTAAATCAATTTTGTCATATTTCTCGTACCTCATACTGCGCTTTTAAAATTGCAATTTTCAATTTCTATCCGTTCCGATACTATTTGCTTTCGATCTAAACTTTTTAGGCAGTAATGCTCCATATATATTCTATGAAATTTTGGTAGGAAGAAACATTACATTACACATCCTCTGTAATGAAAAAAACATTACTGCACATTTCTTAGATTTTTCATGACGCACTATCAAATGAGGAATATTTAGTTGAAATTCGAATTTACATTCATTTAGACGCTTACTGAAACTACCGGCAGTATTTTAACAATTTTTAATTCATTATTTACTTGTTAAGCATAGAAAAAGCCTTGCACATTATTAAGTTGTTCTAATGATTTTGTTTTACTGTATTTTATGATTGATAGTTATTTAATAAAACGTTTTTCGGTACTGATTTTATAGTCATAAAACACTATACAAGTAAATGTATTTATCTATCTTTACACACACAAATATAAATAATATATATAAATAAATATATAAATAAATAATATATATAAATAGATATTATATGCATATTATTTATATTTGTCGTGGAACAGAATTTTTCTCCATATTTTTTAATATTGCACTGTTGTTTTTATTTAACCCTTTGGCTACAGCAAATTTTCGTATATAACGGCGTGGCGGAAGGTACATGTTCAGTTTTTAACCGCAAAGTTAATCAAATTGTTTCCAAAGGTTTAAAAATGTTTTCAAAAAACGCGAAAAGAATAAAATTAAGAATTGAGAAGAGTACGAAGAAATTTTCGAAACACTTATAGGCGCCAACAGTAATGAAAGGGTTAAATTTACTTACTATTTACATAATTGTATAATTATTCAGTACAGTGTATTATAACTAAATATATTATGCAAGATTCTATTTTTCAAAGTACTAATGCTTCAAATAAAAGTAATTCATGAAATCAGTTTAAAACCTACATGCATGCTTTTCAGCTTCGCTTTCCGTCGTATCGCTTAGATCTGTTGCATCGATAATAGGATCTGGTCTAGGCAAATGATGAATATCTGCTTTTGTTTCGGTAATTACATCTGGTACTCCCATTACAGAGTGTTCCACGGCACTACCTTCTACCTTTAATTTAAAATACGAAGCAAAAAGATACAATTAATTTTGATATACAATATTGGAAATCAGAAATATTATTAATAGAAATTACCTCTGAAAATGATTCTACAGATAATCTTGTTGATAACTTTTCTTCATCGGCTGGAGGTAACGGTGGAACGTAATCCTCGTCGTCAGATGTTAAACCCAATTCATCTCCGTAACAAGAATGTACAAGTTGCCACATTTCAGGTGCGTTCATAGGCTAAAACACAAAACGCTTTTCTCAGAAACATAATCTGAACATATTTTATGGATCGAATAGATTGTAATCGATCCCTACATTATATGCATTAACAAAGCATAAACATTGAACAGCGGCATAAAAGATAAGTTTAATATACAAATATTTATAATTATTAATTACATTACAATGTTTAATCATAAAATACCATTTAAGTTTTATGTAATTTTATAGAAAAACAATGAAAATGAAATTTTGTAATGTTTGTCAATGTTAAATTATACTTTGTAATGTGATAAATATTCATATAATTTTCATACCTCTCCGATAAGAGCATTTTGCCATACACGAAATAACATCACGTATGTTTTATCTCTTGCACCAAAAGATGTTAGAAAAAACTTATCATTGGCAGTGCATATTAAAATTGCATTTGGAATAACAAGTGCAGTTTTCTCTTTGGTAATAGATGTAACATCTTTCCAGCGTAAAGATACTAAAGTTTCCCAACTGAAGATATTTGCATAAAAACATACATAATTTTGAGAAACGTAAAGTCTTCCGTGAACTAATATTTCACGCTGCAGCGCGCACGAATAATCTAGACATCATACATTTTGTTATATTTACTATTAATTAAATTGTATAGAATATTATTAATAATTGTCAACATTTGAAACGTTCTATTATATATTAAACTAAATGTCATATAATAAAATCATATATCAACAGAGGAGTATATAAAAAAGGAATTATTTACCAACAACTAATCTTTCGTCATCTGGTACATCTTTAAATATTCGCTTAAAATCATCAGATCTAGATTTATAGGTTGGATATAAAACATGATACCAAGACTTCTTTTTATATCGTTCGCTACTACGTGTTTCTTTTTTTCCATCCGGAAAGCTTTTCACAGCTTGAGAAGAATCTGATGATTTGTTTGCTATATCCTATTATTATTATATTACGTTTTAGATATCAAATATAAAATTACGTTGTAACAAAATTTTGAAAAGAAACTTCTAGAAACACGATACTTTGGTAATATTGATCTTACGTGTAACTGATGCTCGTCCAATTTATTCACACTATTAGATTCTTTGGTACTGGAATCATAATTTGTTTTGGAGTGATCACGTTTATTACGCACTTTTGGACTAGGACGTGGAGATAAATTTGGGCTCGAAACTGGACTACCATGTTCTCCACTTCCTCCACTTACTGCTTCTTGACTATGCTCTGGTATACCATTTCCCATATTTATCGTCGCATTTTGAGTTTCCACACCAGTGGAGCTTACGTTAGTCATGACTTCACGACTAGATAATAACAAATCTTCCACTGATTTATTCCTAATGAAACAATATTGCAAGTGAGCAAATTAAAAGTATGCTGAAACAGCTGTCTTAAAGCATAATAATAAGAGGATATAAGAAAAGAAAAATATTTTAATAATATTCTGTTAAATTACGTACATATTTGTGGTTGAATATTTTTGAGTAGAATCCATTTCGGAGCACATAATATTTATATACCGCGTTTGCAAAATTTCGTTCGACGAATCTGTGAACTTGTCGCAATTTTATAATACTATACAATTTACACGAAATTGCGATGTTATTACAATGTTCGATAATAGTTACCAATAGTATGATATACTATTTTTATTGTTAATCAATTTCGAAGACACAGTGTAGATGCAATTTTCACAAACATTATAATCGTTGTAGTAATAACAATCCATTACAAGTAAAAACGTGAACTATTATTGAGTACACGTCAATCATCGATTTTTATGCAATTTTATGATGCTATTACGCTTTTCTCTGATCATCGAGTCTTTAATCATCGAAATTTCTATCGATGCATATTATTGTTTAGAAGGAAATAAAAAATAATCAGCACTTCAAAATCGTTCCACCATATTGAAATGACATACTTTTTTTCGGCTGACTGATATGGATCAAAATTTTCAAAAGATTAATATGAACACAATTTTATGTATGCATGTTAAATCGAATAGCATCTAGTAACACGAAACAATATATACGAATTGTATTAAGAATATCCGCGTAAATCTTATAAACGTAATATTACCTTCTCTTTTTGAAATTAACGTTAATTTCAAGCAGTATAGTTATAACCGTATATTGAAGTCAATTTTTTTACTAAAATATTATATATATATTATAATACATATATATATATATATATATTTTATATATATATATATATATATGCGTATATATACGAGATATATGTTTACAAATTATTAAAAAAATTAACGTAGGATTTAATCAGTATTTGAATGTTTATGCAATGTTTTCAATTCGGTGTTTACACAACAGTTTTCATGAATACTGCTAACTCATCGATTGCATGTCTAATTTTTTATTACAGAAATTATATTCTGTGGATAATATTAAATTAATAACATATTAATCGAGAAGAAAATATCACATTATAAGTGAACAAAATTTTCAACAATATTATTTGTTAGTTTTATTAGCACATTATGCTACTTTCGTTATACTTTTGAAATCTATCCCGAAGGTTATAATATACGGTATTGATCGGAAACAGATTGTTTTACGTTACTCTTGAACGATACAAGTATTCAAAGAAATATTATATTCCGTTTCAGTTATAATTGAATTTAAGAATAGTATATATTTAATTTTTTTACTAAATTTGGAAAGTGTGTGTTTTTTAAATTTTAATTATGGAATTTAAACGACCCGATCAACCTAGCCGGTGCACATGGGAAATAAATGCATCAAATTCGCCACATACATGTAGGATGGAGTAAGTCTGCAAAAAATTTGAATGAATAAAGCAAATTTAGCAACAATTATTTATTCTACCTGAGTTATTGTTGCGAAGAATATTTATAATTATCGTTACTGGCATTATACTTAAGAAAAAACAAAATTACGATTAAACAACATTTTACAATATAATAAAAATGTTATTGAAATAAAATTGATGAATCTTTTATTATTTTATTCTATCTACTAATGGAAGAATTCTAATTTTTAGTTAAGTACTCTCAATATTTCCTGTTTATCACATGAAACTGAAGAAACTCGTGCACTATATTTGCAAATATTTTCAGCTAAAAAGTTTAAAGAAAAAAATAGTAATTATTATATAAAAATATATGCTCTCTGTACAAATTTTCAAAATCCTGTATGATGTATATTATTTTCTGAAGTAATATTATTTTTTGTATATTATTTGTATATTTTGTATATTATTTTAATATTATATATTATAACAATAGTTTAGTTCATATTTTGTGAAATGATAATGGGCTTATTAGAGAAAAAATATACAATTATTTAAAAGTTTCAATTAGGAATTTCAAATGCATATGTTTTCTCAATGGGATATAATACATACATATATAGTTTTACTATACGAGTTAAACATCTGAGCTATTACATGTTTCTTTGTTATCATATATAGCTTGATTTTTGAAGAACCAGAAATAAATATTTGGTTAACTTAACTTTTCAGCATTATTGTTGAAACAATGATGAATTTTATTCTATTTTATTTAATATTCATAATACAATTGCCTTATTTCATGAAAGTATTTGTAAAATACATTGAAACGATGTAAATTCATATAAAAAAATAAGTAATTAAAGTTCTAATTGTCATTCTTAATAAGTATGTTTATTTATTTAGCCTCACAGCCAGAAATTGGACTTGGTTTACAATAACCTACATATTTTCTTCTTTTATAAAACTATCTTATCCACACATTTGATTCATTCACACTCCCTTGTACTCTATTAACCTATATGATTACCCAGTTTGTTACTTATTGCATCTCGTTTATTCTATCATACTTTCTTTGCTGTTATTAGCCTCTTTCTTTTCTTTCTTTTCTTTTTCAACTTCTTCAGCCACTCTATAATCGTTCTATCCAATCTTCCACTTGCTACATCTTTCATCCTGATATTCCTTTCAGTTTCTCAGTAGTCCCTTATCAAATGTTCCAGGTTTTCGAATTTATCACCGCACAACTTACATCTTCTCCCTTCTTCCTCTTCCGAGTACTTGTTTGGTCATTAAAATTGTACGTAAGTAGATTATCCCCTAAATGTAAAAAAACCAAGGTATACAAGATTTTGGAAAATTACTCTAATGTTTTATAGAAACATTGTACATTTTGCGTATTTCTATTTTACTATGTTATTTTGATAAAAAATTGTGTAACCATTACTTTAATATTACTCTTCATATGCTTTGCATTATTTAAAGTAGTATCATGCGTTAATTTTCTTTATTATGCTCAATTATCTATAAAAATATTGAATATGCCTCAATAATTACATAGACAAAATTCATTAAAACTTAAAAAATGAAGGTAAATACAGTTTTTAAAAATTTTGAGAATAACTTAAAAATTTTAAGTTGAATTTAAATGTTGAAAATATTTTACCATGTAGAAATAACAACAAAATTATTCTGTGCCAGACCATTTACACTGTTTTAAAAAATTCTAAATTGTTAAAATTTATTACACGATAAATAATATTACAAATATTTCAAACAGTAAAATATAGTTTTCTATACCTATAATTCCAATATTACATATAATATAATATGCAATAGCTTGAAAATTTTAAATTGAACTTAAATGTTGAAAATGTTTTACTATGTAAAAATAATAACAAAATTATTCTGTGACTGTGTACAATCTTATTATTGTATCGTAAATAATAAAAGTTATTATCATTGTAATAATCGTTACTATTATTGCAAAAATAAATAATAAAATCAAAGATCAAATTGAATCAATGAAATGTGATTATCATTGATTTAAATTTCTGATACTCAGAATATATAATACTATCAAGCTTACATTGTAAAATTAGTATGTAATACTTCTCATTGTTTTCTATTCATTTAATATATGTTTTCTTTAATAATTTATGACCATAATTTCTGTTTCAGAACTGCCGATCGTAACAAGGTAATGCCCGACATATTAAGCACTATAGGACAAACTCCCCTTATAAAATTGAACAACATTCCTAAATCCTATGGGATTAAATGCGAAATGTGTTGGTATTAATTTTATCAATTTAATTTGCTGCTTGTGATTTTTATATGACACCTAAAAACTTTATTTCCAGTTGCTAAATGCGAATTCCTCAATCCCGGCGGTTCTGTAAAAGACAGAATTGCATATAGAATGATTCAAGATGCGGAAGAGAGTGGTTTGCTAAAACCAGGGTACACCATCATCGAACCTACCAGTGGTAATACTGGAATTGGTTTGGCGATGGCTGCTGCAGTGAAAGGCTACAAATGCATTATTGTTATGCCAGAGAAAATGTCCGATGAGAAAGTATCTACACTCCGTGCGCTTGGTGCTAAAATTGTTCGGACCCCGACAGAAGCAAGTTGGGATAGTCCAGAAGCGCACATTAACGTTGCACAAAAATTACAAAGTGAAATACCAAACAGTATTGTCCTTGATCAGGTAATGTTTCATATACATATTCAATATATGAATATTAAATAATTTCATTATTTATTCACTATTTTATTATACGTTTAGTATACTAACCCTGGAAATCCGTTAAGTCATTACGATCAAACTGCAACTGAGATTTGGAGACAGTGCGAGGGAAAAATAGATTATTTGGTAGCTGGTGCTGGTACAGGTGGCACAATTTCTGGCATTGGGCGTAAACTGAAAGAATTATCACGGGACATAAAGATTATCGCCGTGGATCCTGAAGGAAGTATTTTAGATCCATTGACTAAGTCCCAAGAAGAAATTGGATTTTACGAAGTAGAAGGAATCGGGTAAGGAACTCTCCTCTGTTGTACTTCATATTTCAGATATAATTTTGTCCTCTATTTGATATAATCGATAAAATTGTTCGTAGGTATGATTTTGTACCTACAGTGTTAGATCGTAATGTAATTGATAAGTGGGTAAAGACTGAAGATGGTGAATCGTTAAATGCTGCTAGAACGCTCATATGTCAAGAAGGTTTACTATGTGGTGGTAGTAGTGGAGCTGCACTTGTGGCTGCTCTTAAAATAGCCAAAGATCTTCCCGAAGGAAAACGCGTTGTTGTTATTTTACCTGATGGAATAAGAAACTACTTAACTAAATTTGTGTCGGACCATTGGATGGAAATTAGAGGATTTATGGTAAATTAATTTTGCATTATAAAATGCGAATAAATCGTACATCATAAAAATTATTATGACCAATTGCAGGAACCAGTGTGTCAAATTGAAACGAATAAATGGTGGTGGAATCTGAAAGTTTCAAATTTATCTTATGATAAAATACCTTTGTTAGAAGAAAATACAGTAACTTGTCAAGAAGCTATTTATACACTTAAGAATTACCAAACATTGCCTATTAGTGATGATCATTTACACGTGAAAGGTGTTATTACTTTGAAACAAATTATGTCGAGCATAATATCTGGTGCAGTGAAGTATACAGATTTCGTAGGAAAAGCTATGATTAAACAGTATAACAAAGTTACGCTTTCCACAACTCTTGGCCGATTGGCACGTATTCTTGAGAAGGAGTCGTATGCAGTAATAATAGATGAGAAACATAATGATACTTTTATTGGAATCGTAAATCAATATCACATTTTGTATTTTATTACTGAAAATAATAGTGCAATGTCTAATAGCTACTGAGAAAGTTGACAATTTTCAAACAAAAATACAATTCTTAAATTAAATATAAGATTACTTTAATTCATTATACTGCTACAAATATACTTGGAAAATAACATGTTTTTATTACACTTTATTTTGTGTATGAAAAAGCGGAACTACGTTACAACTTATAGACAAAAATCTTGTACAATCATTAAAAGTGCAAATATTCCACTATTGATAATTATTAAATAAATAATATTACATATTTTTTCGTTTATAACTATGCCATTCTTGTCCAGAATCTATACAATTCATAAAAAAAAAATAATATGTATGTACCACTTTGTGTTTTACTTGTTACAGTTAAACGGAATATAAGAGTATTTTATTCGTGAAAGTAATATAATAATCTTATCTTGTTAAAATATGTTCCTTATGTATAAATACAATATTACAAATGTAATGGTGCGCATGCAAAATTTTGCATATGCAGACTTATTCACAGAAAACTAATTTTTAATACTTCCTTACAATTTATATCAGCTTTCGTTTTATCTACTTTAAGTCACATTTATTAACATTAAATTCTTTGGACTTGTACATGAAATTTACAGCTAGGTAGTGTAGAAATTTCTGCATTAACCGTGCTGATAATTCCAAGATTAGCTAAACTTCCTCTTAAAAGTCCACAAGTAAATGCTAATAAGCGTGGACTTTCTTGAAGGTATTGTTTATTGCTATTAGTACCTACTTTATTTAACAGACGAAATGAGTTATCTTGTAAAACATACACACCATGGTGATTTGTTCTTAAATTATCGATTTGTTTATGATAAAGACTGGCCCAGAAATCGGTACAAATGAATTTTATCATATCCAGTTCATCTTTAAATCGGTTCCATTCTCGCGTCAACCGTTCGATGATTCTATAGCCGACACTGAACCCCATCCATTCTAGTACAGACAGTTCCTCTTCTCCTTCCTTTATATTTCAGATATTATAAATAATTATGAATTATTAATGCAGTACAGTACAGCTATTGCTTTTGTTTATTTCTTAAATTTCTATAAACTACACAATCGTTAATATTAATCGAATATAGAAAGAATGTGATTTTATCAAATGTAATTGTAAACACAATTGTAATATTTGTACTTTATAATACTTTCATAATAACATTGTGTTATTATTTTTATAGTTTAAAAAAAAATACTGTTATTTTAAATTTTTATATCAAAATTAAATAAGTACCATTATCATATAAACTATGAAAGTAAGAACATATTCAAATATAAGTTTAAAAGTTAATATTTATAGTAAACTTGTGTATTTTTTATTTTAATAATTTCTGATATAGAAATTTTTGTATATAAATACAAATAAAAGATCACAGCTGTCTCTTCTTTCCGCATAAAATTTCTTAGGAATTAGTTTAACAAAATTTAACAAAATTAATTTACTATAAAATAAGTCATGAAAAGATATAAATTAATATCTACAATAAATATTAAGAATGGTTTGAAATCAAAATTAAATTACATTTTTGTTTATATCAAATAATAACATGTTATGATTTTATTACAGATTAAAGAACAATACTGATACATTGAATACTTTTATATAATTTTAATTACAGAAATATTTCCAAAGAAATTAATTTAGAACTTAACGTACCTTTAATCAAGTACAAAAGTACCATTTTTAAATTTAATTATAAGAATGTAGTTTATAAAAAAGACTTCCTCGAAACTATAAATCAAATTGCTACACTAATTTTCCATAAAAAATATAATTACAGTTTCTTAAATAATAAACAACGCGATATGTAGATTTGAGAAAAGTATTCATATGACAATCAACACGAAATTGCTAAATTATATAAAATGCATTGTACATAAGGATAATTACCTTATTGTTGTGCGATTTGCTCAGAGCATAATTAACAATCTCTGCGTGTAAATATTCGAAAAGACATTCGTCAGCCTCTCCGGAAGTATGAGAACTGATTTTCGTATCGATTAATTGTTGTCGCATTTTGGTTATTTAAAAAATCACGAAATAGTATTAGTTGCACAATCTGTAACATGTAAATAACACCTCTGGTAATATACTATATTCATGAAAAACGAATGCATTATTAATTTATTTAGTATTAGAGAAAATGACATTAGTACCTAACCTCACTTGCTAAGTTTCACCGTAATGCATGTAACATACACGAATGTATGTAACATATAGTACGGAAAGTAACATTTCAATAAGATAGATAATTTCGTCAGAAAGAATCACAAACACATATTATTCATCCGCAACAAAATTTCGATGTATATATAAAATTAAAAGTCAAATAGTTTATGAAAAGAACAGAATTAATTTTTCTATGATTGTTATAACAATTATTTGTTAGCAAAATATTTTTTAAATTATATAATTGATAATATTAATTATAAACTAATATTTTACTGTATTGCTGTTAAATATTTAGAATGATTGCAAGTTAGTCAAGTAACCAAAGCTAAGACTGAATATTTAAATATCTCCTTTATTTTTATTGATAAAAATATTTCAAATATGGTATAAAACACAGTTTCGAAAAAGTATAATAAATAGAAAACTTTCTTTATGATAATTTTCTTTTTTCGAATTTTTTCAATATCATTGATATTTTTCAAACATAAGTCTAGTTCTTTTTCAAATATAAAGAAGAAATTAATATTTCGTAGATTTTTCCTTTCGCCTGTATAATGGCTTCACACCTTCTTGGTATTGAATTAATCAACTTTGACGTTATGCCTGCTATAATTTCGTACCGCTCTTCTCTTCTTGCACTTGTTCAAGTTTCTTTCGAAGAAATACTGTTTTCGTATTTCTTTTTCTAAATAATTCCACAAGTGCTCGCATAGGATTAACCCTTTTAGTGCCGAACAACGACGTGTCGTTGCGAAAAGTGCCAACGACGATATATCGTTGCATATGCGATAGCGCCTTACTATTTGTATCACTGCTAAGTAAATTATTTGTGTGAGTAATAGTATGTAAACATTACACATTTTCAATAGCTGAACAACTATAAATGTTTATAATAATACTAGAATGTTATTACAGTGATGTTATACTAACTACATGAATCACTTGTTCTCCTGAGACTTGTTGCGCATTATGGGATTATCATTTTGATATTAGTAATTTTGTTACAAATAATTGAAAATGCAGTATTATACTATGTGTTCTACATCAAACTATGATCAAATGATGATTCTTCTTAATTGCAAATACTGTTTATAATGGAAAACTGATTTTTCCATTTTTCCTAATGATTTTGAATAAATATTATTAATATGATTTTCAACGAATATTGAAGTACAATTGGCATTCATTCGTATTTCGTAATACGATCCTTTTTGAATTTCGTAAATGTTATTCTTACTTTTTCTTTACGATCTTTTTCTTAAATTTTACTAAATTACATCAGATTGGTTCGGTATTCTTCGTCTACAGTAGTGTGTTCTTAGTTTGACGCGGGCTGTATGTATTGCTCAAGATGACATCTACTGGAAACGTTTGCGCGTATAGCAACGCGCATGCGTATGCGTTTTCGAAACGTACTATCCCGTATAAATACAGGCAGCGAAAGTTCACGAGAACAGTTCGTTACGAGAAACGTTGTTGCGTGGTAAGGTAGGGCGTGGACGTGTCCCCCTCTTCCACAACAGAGTAAAAGTTACGTGAACGAGTCATTGACACCGTGCGTTTCTTCAAGTCCTTGTAAAATTAACCTGTTTACAGCTTTATACTCAACTTCTATTAGCGAATAATCCGATCTTTCGATCGACTTGAGACAAATAAAAGAAAAGAAGCAAGAGAAAGAAATAAAGGCGAGATGCCAGCCGACGTAGCGATGCACACCAACTTTCTGCAATTTAACCAGTCCAGTTTGAAAGACTCGAACGTGGACTCTTGTTGGAATACGGAGAACATGAGTGGCTACATGACCTTAGTAGGTCCGAATGGTCATCGCCAAGGTGTGCAAGTGAAGGTCTATCGGACGAGTGTTGAACATTTTACCGTGATTTATCCGCAGAAAAAGGTGTGCAGGCCTCTGGGTGTAGTGAACCTGAGGAACACGATGATTGAGCGTTACAGAGACGAGGGATTCGTGGTTAGACAGAAGGGTTTCGATTCGCCAATCGCGTTGACTTTTATCATGGAGAACAAAAAGGAGCTGGACTACTGGATGATGGCCTTCACTGCAAGATCGAGTCCTCTGATGCATCAAAGCAGCCTTCCCATCGTCGAAGAGGAAGAGGTTTAAGGAGTTATGCGCGCGCGCGCATTCACACACTTTACACACAAACACACGCACAGCATACATATACACACACACACCAGTCTTTCGCACGACTGAGAACCTCCAAATCGATCAATTCTTCTTAAGAAGAGATCCTGAGACATGAAGAATACTAGTCGCTCCGAATTCTAGAAATGACCACCTACCAGCTGTGAACTGACTTAAGGTGAAAATAACGACCGGTCAATTGTAAGAGTTGCAGCTATTTCAAATTTACTTGAACCAGCCGATCGAGCGTTTATAACATCGGTAAAAAATACGATTGGCACGCACGTGTCGTATAAGGGTTTAGAAAGAGGCGGCTCAAGAGCATATTGCCGCTACTAGGCTCCAACAGACAGCGGCATCATCGATTCTAGCCAGCTGTGACCAATCGCAGCCTTCTTTCTAGCCAGTACGCCGCGAAGAGGTTGGAAGGAGATAGGAAGACACGAAGGAGTCTTGAACTCTCTGCGAGATGAACGGAGAACGAGAAAGAAGAACGTGGAATGTGGTGAGAATACCGGGGAATGAAGAAGGAGGTGATTCCTCTCTTCCTCCTGTGCGAAAATAACCGTTAACTTTGACCTGGCAACGTGAGTTACCGAGATCGACTCGTGCCGATCGATCTTTGGGAACCCAAAGTGTCGAACCTGATCTTGACAAGTTATCGATCGTCACGCTCTTTTTTATCGAAATTTCTTTTCGTTCGTGTCGATCTTGATTTATTCGAAGATATTTGGAAAGTGTAAACTTATTGATTTTTCTACTTTATCGACGCGATTAACCCCTCGACAGCTAACCTCCTTATTTCATACGGACCCTAAAGTTTCGCGCACGTCACCCGCGTTGATACCAGATATGTATATAACCTATACACCTGGCTGTTTCTGCTGTCTTCTGTGTATAGAAACAACGATATTGTGTAAACTATTCGTTGAGAAATGTATCCGTGTAGTTGTATACACAATGATAGATGTAAGATCAAGATCTACCACGCGAAGTTTTATTTCTAAAGTAAGTTACTCGCCTCTGTCCGTACGATGAAATTTTTATTCCGCGGTTTCAGTAGTCTAGGAGTTAACACGTTAAGCGCTAAACTTTTCGGTTAGACCGCATTGATAGTTTAAGATTGGTAACGTCAAATTTAGAAATAGATTAAAACAGTTGAAATAAAGATACGGCTTTCCTCTGTAGGCGTTACAAAGATTACAACGTTTTTCGTTAAATTTATGGTAACGCTCTTTGTAAAATTTTCGTAACTGAACCTCTAAACGAAAAGTCGATCAAAATCGGCGTGGCGTTTGACGTGTTAACATCGAATTAAGTATCCTTCGTATATACCTTCAAATATAGCATGACCACGTTTCGAAACGAATCACATGATCGCGATTGATCAGGTTGTCAATTAATAATACATATACATATACATATTTATTTATCGCTAATGCGCAGATCGAGCAAACGAAATTCGTTTACCTCTGTTTCAAATAAATTTCGAATTTTATGACCCGTATAGGTGTAAATGAACTGTTCGATTTAGGGAAAGTCAATTTTTTAATTTACAATTTATAAAACACGAGTATCATGAATAATGAAACATTGGATCATTTTATATTCAGATCATTTCGGATTGTAAATTAACCCATTCGAGACGAAGAATTATTTCGAAGACGATCTCCAGAAGCGAAACAACTTTTTTCGTTTACGTTAAACATTTTTAATCCTTTGATTACTGTTGGCGCGTATAGGCGCTTTGGAAATTTTCTCGTACTTTTCCCAAGCCTACGTTTTATTCTTCACGCACTTTCACTTTAATTTAAAAAAATTTGTTTTTTTTACAAATTTGACAGCTTGAAATTTTTAAACCTGTGAAAACAATTTGAGAAACTTCACAGCTAGGAATTGAACATCTACTTTTCGTCACACGCGTTATGTTACTAAATCCTGTCGTAGCCGACGGGAAAAATTGCAAACACTTTTCGTGTAATTGGTTCTTCGAAAGATTTTCATTACACCGTGTGTGTAATGCATAATGAAAAGAAAAGATATAATTAAAGTGGAAGAACATTTATTTCAAAAATAGTAAACAAAGGTGAAACCATTATTTTAGGTTCAAAAATTAGGAAATAACCCATGAATAAATTTTAAGAAAATATTACAGAAGTAATAAAATACAGTAGACTTTCGTATAACACGGTTAATATGTTATGCGCTACATGAATTCACGTTATAGGAAATTGGGAATTTTTCTCACATAACGCGTATAATCTAAAATAACATTTTTCAAACAATTATTTCTATGTCAATCTTTATTTTGTGTTTTATCAAATAGAACAGTATTTTAAAAATAAATGGCTTATATACGCAGTTGATTAAAAAAAAAAAAACAGTATTATTAATGTATGTAAAAAATCTTTTATTTAATTGGAATTTAATAAAAATGTAATTATACAAATTTACGTATTATGTTTGCTCAACTAAAGCAGATTTAATTCTTAAATGTGGGTAATTCCTGTGTTTTATTATTTGCCGCGTTGTACGAAGAATCGTGTTATACAATAACGGAAGTTGCAATATCTTTGACACGTTATAAGGACTCACGTCATACGGGAATTTACTGTACTTATAAAATTTTCCTCCAAAGAAACTTATCTTCGTTGCTTGTGATAATCCTTAAAATTCTTTACCCAAAGATTCTCGACTTTTTTCTGTTTCTTCGAAGCGAGAAATCTTCATTTGCATCATCATTGCTCATTTTTTGGATTATCGACGATTCTGGTGGTGGATCACTCATTTTAGGGTCTAACTTGAAACCAATACTTTTACTGTGTAATCTGTCTCAAATGGGTTAACACTTTGACGACCGTCTCTATCATGCAAAAACTTACACATGGTATTTTTCACAAGTTTGCAACCTTATATAGACTAAAAGTTATACTTGAAGACAAAAAATCGAACAAATGAAAAAAAACTCAGCTAGAATAAATGTGTCCCTGAACATCTTTGATTTTTCAATTTGCATTTTATCACTCGTTATTTACGTTGCAAATCAGAGAATCTGATCACTGGTATTTTTCACAAATTTGAATACAAAAAAAAAAACTGAACGAGTTAAAAAAAAAAGAAGGAGTAAATGTGTCGTAGACCATTTTTGATATTGAAATTTGCATTTTATCATTCGTTATTTTCGTGAAAATAAGAGAATCTTGTCGCCAGTATTTTTCACAAATTTGAAGACAAATGGAAGACTAAAAAAACGAACGAATTAAAAAAGGAAACAGATAGTGTAAAAGTCTCCTTGACCATCTTTGATTTTTAAATTTCTATTTTATTACTCATTATTTACGAGTATCGATTTGTCGTTTGTTTATTTGATTGTGCGAATAAAATCACAAATATGTGATGCCGAGTGAAAAACGCTGATGAAACGAAATCATGCAAACGTGACAGCGGCCGTCAAAGTGTTAAGAGATACTGTCACTCGTGTTCATTCACAATTCATTATTAATCCAGTCAGAAGTTTAATGTAAATTCGAATATCTATGTAACAATTAGAATTGACTGAACGAACTAAAATTCATTTACACTTTATTCCATCGTAAAGTTTCAAACATAGGATTCTTCATTTCTGACGAAGTTGATAGTACACTTTCTGATAGAAATATGGAATTAAAATTTTCCAACGGACAGAATTAGATTCGACGAAATACAGAGTGCGAGCGAGCGTTCGCCTTTTCCATAGAAAAGGCATGTGAACAACAACTTTAACCCTTTGCGGACGGAACGATTTGAAGCTGGGCGCATTGTAGAACTTCAATACTTACTTTTTATAAACTATTATTTATGCTACGTATATATATATATATGTGTGTTACAGATTTGTCAGTTGTGTTCACGGACAACAAATTTGTGACTCCTGGCTCTCTCAGTTTTCTTCTTTAAACGTATAGAGGCGTTCATCGTCTACATTTATGGTTTACGTGGAACGTATATATGCGTCGATCGTCCGCAAAGGGTTAAATAGACAGAACCGTATGATTACACGCGTTCGGACAATCGTCCGGTTAGGATCGATAGCCTTGTCAATCGAGATTGAAGCATTTGTAAATTGATATATTGCCTCGAACTGTTAATGTGATTATCATTTATTCGTAGTAAACTTTAAGATTGTCTGTGATATTACGTAGGCGTCATAGTTACGTTAGTTTTCAAGCTATATAGCATGTACCGCGTTAAGTTCCAGTAATGGATCTATCATAGCAAGAACAGAAATCGAATGAAATTCTTAAGAAAGTTCTCGAAGAATTAGTCGTCGTCCGATTTAACTTTCGATTTCTCTAATATGTGTTTCAAACAAATCAATTGTTCTTTCTTTTTTTTTATCTTCCTCTTTTTGTACATATTAGGCGAATATCGTGAATGAATGATTGTGAACAATTGTCAGAATGTATAAACGAGTATATTATACGTGTTAGTATAACGAAATAATTAATTTTTTCTGCATTTTTAATCTAAAGTGCGAAACAATTAAAAATTTAAGCAGTGCTATAGTTATGCACCGCAGTGTAGATGAGCGAACCGTGGAAAGTGAGAGCGAGAAAGAGAGAGAATGTATGTCCAACAAAGAAAGAAGCGTAAAGTACGCTAACCGCGAGAATTGGTGTGACTGTGTGCTAGAATGTGAAATATAAAAGGTGATGCAAACGATGAGACGAATTTAGAGAGAAAACTTGGAGAGAACAGCGAGAAAACAGAGAATAGAGAGAGCAGCGAGAAAAGAGAGAAATTGCGAGCAGCGAGTACTTACAAGGGAAGTCCGCGAACGGTCCGGCTTCGATTTTGATGAAACTTTGTACACTTATAAAGCAGTCAAAAATAATCGAAACGTATTTTTTTTAGCTGCGGTAACTCGAGTTTAAGGGGTGAAACCACCCCTTGAAGTTTTGGGTCAAAACGGCTATCTCGAAAACGGAAAGACATACGAAAAAATTGTTAATGGGCGAGGTTAATGATTTCTTATGTACAATAACATGGTGTTAAAAAAATTAACAAAATACAGTTTGTTTATGACAAAAAAAATTTATTAACTTAATTTTTCATTTTATTGAAATTTTCATAATGACAAAAAATGACGAGCATTTTATTCCAAATCCATTAGTATATAACATTTTAAAATTGCCTCTTACAGTTCTGCAGATTTTGATGATTTACATCTTGCACGCACATCTACTATGGTAGTAGCCGTTCTAACTTTCATTTTAATGAAGCATTGTAGGCTTGCACTAAATTATACAGTAACAAGTAACAAGTAACAAGTTTCTTAACAGCAATGAAAAGATTAATTGTTTTTGTTATTCACCTATGACATCGTGGCAAAGGTGGAGCGATTTATAAATTATAAATACATACAGTGTGTATAGCAATTATTCTATGTAGTTTCGACAATAGTTTCGACAACTCGTCGAAAAAATGTTTGAGACATAAAGATTTCTTATACCATGCGCATTTAATTATTGCCACGTCACCGCAAATATGGCATCTTGGTTCATTTTCAACAGAATAGCAATACTCAATAGGATTCTGGAGTGCATTTGGTTTTTCATCTATATATCCGGATTTATACCAGGAGTATTTAATAAAATTTTGGAACCTTGGCGATGAAAATTGATTGTGGACCAAAGATTGAAGTTTGATTATATTATTCCTAGCGTGGAGATTAATGTCGTGATTTAAAATGGGAACTATATCGGAAAATCGGTGGACGAAATTTTTCCAAGTGCGGAAACCGTAAACATCCAGTGGTTGAACATTCTTTGTTCCACCATTTGGTATTATAAAAAGTTTTACGTTTTTACCCTCGGGAGTAACTTCGTTCACTGTCTTGTTACAGTGACCACTCCAGGAATCAGGAATTAGAACTGTTGTGGGCCCAATATTTACGAAGTAAATCTCTCTTAACCATGTCTTGAAATGGTTCGTAGTTAATTTTCCTGACTTTGAAGCTGCAAGATATACATTGTCAGGGCGAAATAAATGTTGTTCCACAATCGGCCCGAAATGTCCTGTACTCTCTTTGAGTACAATAAATAATGGTGACTGTAATTGTCCATCAGCTGAAATGGTTGGCTGGATGGTGTAACTATGAGTGGTGGATGACACTGATTGAACACCTCCTTCTAGGATTTTTATACCTTCTTCAGCCAAAGTGCGCCCTGAATGTATTTCCAAATTAAAACCACTTTGATCGGAATTGTAAACATTGAGTGGTTCATTTCGGGCTATATATGATTTTACTTCATTTACGAATGCGCTGCATTGCAAATGAATATCGTCTTCTCGATTTACCATATTTGTGGTTACAAATCTGGTAATTTTTCTAGACACTAATCTAAACGTCTTTTTAAAAGTATGTAGCCACGTATGTCCGGTTTTAAATGTTTGTAAATGTTCTATGTCTCTCGCTTGTAAAGCCCATTGCTGTAGATCTACTTCATGCGCAATTACTCTTAACTGCCGAGCTTCCATAAATTTATTAAATGTATACTCTTCAATACGTTTTATCTTTTCCTTTTTTGTGCCACCCTGTTCAACTTGTAAAACCCACTTACTAAGCATTCTTTCGGATTTCACGTGACGGAATTTGGAACGTACGGTGTCTAATTTTAATCGCTTCGACTTACCGCTGTTCCAGTACGCCACAGCTTTCCTTTTATATTCGAATGGGATGTATTCCTTATTCGAATGACTTACAACGTTTTCTTCGTATATGTTTGGAACATTCGGTGTCCTATTTTCCTCCTCTTCATCTAACCAGTTCAAATCAGCATCCCGAATTTCTTGTTCGATAGGCGTCCCGTCCATTTCAACATACGTTTCATGTTCAACCAGGAATGCCGTGTCTTCGACACTTCTTACAATTAAATCGAATAATAGATCCCTTAAATTTTCTTCTGCGCTATTAATTGGTGTGGGTTCATTAAAATGAAAGTTAGAACGGCTACTACCATAGTGGATGTGCGCGCAAGATGTAAATCATCAAAATCTGCAAAACTGTAAGAGGCAATTTTAAAATGTTATATACTAATGGATTTGGAATAAAATGCTCGTCATTTTTTGTCATTATGAAAATTTCAATAAAATGAAAAATTAAGTTAATAAATTTTTTTGTTATAAACAAACTGTATTTTGTTAAATTTTTTAACACCATGTTATTGTACATAAGAAACCATTATCCTCGCCCATTAACAATTTTTTCGTATGTCTTTCCGTTTTCGAGATAGCCGTTTTGACCCAAAACTTCAAGGGGTGGTTTCACTCCTTAAGCTCGAGTTAACGCAGCTAAAAAAAAATACGTTTCGATTATTTTTGGCTGCTTTATAAGTGTACAAAGTTTCATCAAAATCGAAGCCGGACCGTTCGCGGACTTTCCTTGTTAGCAAGTATTTAACTATAGTCTGTATAATAAAATTATTCACACTGAAAAGTCGTAGGGATCATTATCCTTCTCGATAAACCTAAAAAAATTCCTACATATATATATATATATATATATTATAATTAACTTCTTCGTCGTTTTCTATCGAAGATCGTTAGAATTCTAGAATCCTAGCATACGAAGAGTTTTCTTTTTTTTACAATATTTATAAGAACCCGCAGCTAGTGTATCTGCTTCCAAGTTCTTTCGTTAAAGGTGTACGAGCCAAGTATTGTAGTTTCGTGTTGCGCTAAACACATATGTATATCGTGCGCGCGCGCGCGCGCGTATCTACGCTTCTGCCTGCCTCTGTTTCAGAGAGTGTGAGTGAGTGTGTATGCGTGTATGTGTGTGTGCGTGATCGCGAGTGCGCGCGTATGTATAGCCGTGTAATAATTATATCCTTGTATGTAATATGAATTTTATGTATAATATTAACCTATATTATACTTTACACACAGCGTAAAAGTAGGGCTTGACCTAAAAAGGCAAGTTATGCAATAAAGATCGTTTTTTTCCACTAATGCTGTTTTAATCCTTTAATTAAGATGCACTTGGAGCTCTCTTCTTTAACACTAAACTTATCGACGCTTCGTATATACCTGTTCCTCCCGTGAACGGTCAAATGGCCGCTTTAAAAGATATATTTCTTAATATAGAGTGAGGATTATGAACAATTAGATAGCGAACGAAATATTTTCTTATATTTAGAAATAAACAATGTTTATTTCATTCTTTTACACCGCATTTTTTTTACAAATTATAGATTCTTTAATAAACATTTCCTACGTAAGAATTTTTCACATTTTAGAGTCTGAGTCGTCAAATATTAGGTGCAGAAATTAATTAGATATCTTGATATTAAATTATTTATAATTCTGGTTTGAATGTAAATAATCGCCCGTCAGTTTACAACGTTTAAGTACCAACACTTACAGTTATGAAACATTTGACATCCAGTCAAAATAAAAACTATTAGTAAGATGGTACCGTCTGACAAGACTCACATACGGCACTGTATACAGTTTGCCTTTCTGCTTTGGTGAAGGTGTAGTAACACATAAAACCTGTAAAAATTGGTATCAAAGATTTCCAAGCGGCGATTTTGATCTTTCTGATCGAGAACGTTCCGGACAGCCAAGAAAATGTAAAGAGGAAGAATGTGAGCAGCTGTTCTGCGAAAATTCCGTACAAACGCAACATGAGCTAGCAGTGCAACTTGGGGTGTCACAAAAAGTAATTTCCTATCGACTGGATAAATTAGGATTGATCTAGAAACAAAACCGCATAAACTCAGTCCTGAGAATAAAGAACGGCAATACAAGACGGCTATATCTGTGTTAATGAGGTTCAAACGGAAAGACTTCTTGCACAAAATCATAACGTGCGACGAAAAGTGGATATTCTATCACAACCTTAAGGAAAGAAAATCGTGGGTTCACCCTGGAGAACCGTTGACATCCGCTGCAAAACTAAATATTTACGCTAAGAAGGTTTTACTGTGCATATGGTGAGATCTAAAGGGAGTAGTGTACTATGAATTGCTCCAACCTGATCAGACTATCAATGCAGATCACTACCAGCAGCAATTAATTCGCGTGAGTGATGAACTCGAAAGAAAAAGACCGTTTACAAGTAACGGAACACGGTATGTCATCTTGCAACAAGATAACTCTCGGCCACACATTGCAAAAGCAACAAAGGATGTAATTTGTTCTTTGGGCTGGGAAATCCTCCCACATGTAGCGTATTCTCTTGATCTGGCTTCATCCATTTTCATTTATTCCGATCATTTCTTCATTTAACGGATACAAAATCAAACTCGTCATCTTTCTTTTCTTCAAGGAATTTGGCAATTGCCTGAAAGATGGATCAAGGTCATCGAAAATAATGGAAAATATTTCGAAGAATAACATATATATGATTACTTTATAAATAAATACTAAATTTATTTTGAAAAGGCACCGAATTAATTTCTACACCTAATAAATCGTAATTATTTTCCTCTGTATTGTCTTCAATATCAGAAATTTCCTGATCATCTTCAGAACAATCTTCTTCAAATATTATTCATGTTCTCTAATAAGGCCGGGGTCTCTTTACGTTGCGAAGGTCGCAACAATTTCTGCACTTAATATATAAAATGTTAGTTAATATACGGTCAACAGTAAAAGTTTAGAAATGAATGTCATTAGTGACGATTAAGACGATACACAGTTGGGTGGCCTGATTTTATTCTATTTTATGTTCGCTGTAGCTTTGGATTATCAAGAGTAGATAATTGTCCAATGACGATCGGCAATTGTAAGTATTGTTTTGTCTCGGATCATGTTATCAGGCTGAAATAAGAAGGACTTATATAATTCAAAAGCGATAAGAGAGAAGTGTTTTTTCTGTAGTGTTGAACACTTTAATGGCTAGGCCAAATACATTGATTGACATAACAGAATTCCAGAAAGATGATCATTCGAATGTAAAAGGAAACAATTATTTATGATATTTATTATGATTAATGAAGTTCAAATTTTCGATACTCTTTAATCTCGAAAGAAATGATTGCTACATTACATACATTACGATACCGTGAAATTTTCATAAATAAACTTTTTGCATATCTGTGGAAATAGCGAAGAGAAAATCATTGCTTCGTCCTATATATTTATGTATGTAGATATTTGAGAATATTCATAGACGGAACTCTGGTTCGAGGAGCGGCTTTAAAAAGGATTTCGAGCATCTGCTTTTCCGCACTTTCCTATGGATTCAGATTCTTCCTTTGTGGATGAAAACTTTAACGGTTTTCACGCATTTACAGAGGCCGGGTTAAAAAGATCCCCTATACAGAGGAATACAGCTGGAGGTGATGCAGTATACGAAGATATACATGTATATGTACTTATATACGTGGACTCTATCGCGCCCTTCGAACCATTCAAGTCTATTCATACGAATAGATTCCCGTTAGTTGCTATGAAAAGTTTCGTTTTCACCTGGCAGATTCGATTCACTGTACTTTCTTAAAGGAAAAATCGTTCGATGTGCTTCTTCTTTTATGATATCCTTACATTTATGGCAGAATTTAAAACTTCTTCGACTTTTAAAGGTTCGTGTGTGTGTGTCTGTGTAATTTCGTGTTTGAAAATAATGAAGGATTAGAAAAGAGAAGAACACGACTCGAACCGTGCAGGAAATTGTTTTGGATACAAGTGAAATTACGCATTTACGCTTGGAAATTTTTCCAAATAAGAGTGTTACTGTCTAGACTTTTTCTGGAGATACTTTCCGTTTTCTGTGAGTAATTAAACTATGGTGCTATTTAACCCCTTAACCTATGATTTCTTCTTCTGCTGACATTTAAGCATCAACTATTTACCGTTTCAGTACCATTTTGCGCAAGAAACGCTAATGTATTATAGTTTAATTACAATTGGCTATCTTCAGTCTTATAAATTTTAAGAAAAGGTAAAATTGAAATTTATGTTTATTATTAATATAACCGTTTTTTTTCGAATTTTAACCAGAATCTGTATCACGTGTTTAACTCATTGTTACAAAGCAAGGGGTTAATTATTTGTTACTATATGAAATTATGAAAAAAGCGAACCAACCATACGTAAGTTGGAAAGAAAGACACAAATAAAGTGTAAAAAGTTAACCGCAGTTGTGCAACGGTATGGTTTCCTTTTCTGGTATATTAAGGTGTTTGCTCATTGTCTCTGCAGTGAATGCCTTAATACACCTTACACATTGCACAACTATACTCATTGCAGAGAATACGTTGGCAAGTTCTAAAAACATACCGTTTTGTTACCAAATAGAAGTGGCGTAAGTAATTGGCACATAACAGATTAATCATATGTAATCACAATTTAACGATAAATTATACAAAATGCTTGTCAACTACAAAACAGTAAATACAGTAACTATGTTAACGAAATGTAAATTAAGGAATAAATAAAATTTGAAATGCTAAGAAATACCGAGTTAGTGAGAAATTTGATGCATCCCATTTTTTATTACTTCCTCGAAACTTTTTCGCATACTTTCTACCAATTTATTAATTATATTTTCACCTACTTCAGATTAGGCTTTCGATAATTTCTCATTCGTACAGTGGTCGGTTACATATTTTTTTTTATTCAAGTGATTTCGTAAATGCTTGATTAGGTTAAGGCCAGGATTTTATCACAACCATGGCGGTAATTCAGTGTTACTTTCATCGAACAATTTTTTTCTAATACTTATTTATATACAGTCAGTCAAAAAGGTTTCCGACATCGCATTAAAATTTACTTAACGCTGTATACTTCTAACGTAGAAAGTAAAATGTAAGTAATTTTTAAATTGTTATATTCAAAAACGTAACATTTATTATTAATGAGAAAGAAAAAAATGACATTCACTTGTTAACAATTAAAACAAAGGAAAAGACGAATATATCAAAAATAAAGTTAAAAAGGTCACCGAACATATAAATTTATTAATCACAATTTTTTACACTAAGGGTGTTTCTTCTACTATAATAATTCCTTGGATTCTTTTTTTTGCATCGTACCAATTAATTCATTAGTTAAACTTGATTGAATATTGTTCCATTCGAACAATATTTTAGAGTTTAACTCTTCTTCATTTTAAATAGGGGATTTTTTCAATTTTCTTTTAACTTCACTCTATAGTTGTTCTATGGGGTTCGTGTCGGGTGATGGGGGTATGAACTTGTTTCGGAATATTGTATAATATCCATTCCTTCACTTTTCTTGCCGCGTGTTTAGGGTTGAAAGGTAAACGACCCTTCTAGATTTAATTTCGTTCCACTACGGCTGAAATTCTCTCTCAAAATATGAAGATAGACATTTTCGTCCATAATGTCATCGATAAATGTTAAGTGTCCGACTTCCTCTGCATTCGTATAATCCAAAACTATCACTGTGTCGCCTTCATGTTTAAACGTTGGACGTAAATTTTTACATTGCATTTGTGTATTTATTAAGTTTTCTCCAACCGTTAACGTTTCCATCTGAATTAAAAATATTACATTTACATTCGTATTTATTTTACAACAGTATTTCAATAGTTTTGATCCTTGTTAACGTGTGATTTTGCAAATTCCAGTCACTTTCGTCTGGTAGCTAGTGCTATAAAAGGTTTTTTCCCGGCTATGCGACCATTGGATCCTATTTTTCTGATTACAGTGCGAATTGTTTCAGGTACTATTTGTATATTACAATCAGTTTCGATCATTGCTGCCAATTTTGGAGGACTTGGAGCAATTGTTCGTAGAATCGGACACTTATGATATGAGTCTAATTTCTGAGATCACTCTGTTCGTTGTAGATTTTGAATTGAATTCAGTTTTACTGTATCTTTGAAAAACGTACTGCACAGAAGAATGTGATTTCTTTACAATTTGAATAATTTTCCTAAATGTTACGCCATCGTTTCTTAATGTTACAACTTACTACCAAGTTGAAAGTGAAAGAATATTGTCAATAAGATCTTTTCTGTTTGCTGACAGGCAAGGAATTAACTTGTACTTTTCTTTGGAGTACTGTATCAGTCTTAGTTGTAAACATTTTGTTGAATTTTTCGAACTAAGCCATAGAATTCTTCTGTGTACGGAGATTTCTTTGACTTCATTCTCGTTACGTTCATCTGTGTCATTATTTTAATTCTTAACAAATGAATGTACTTTGTTTTTCTTTCCCACTAGTAATAAATTTTCCTGAATATAATAATGTAGAAATTATTTATTTCTTACTTTCTCCGTTAGAAATATACAACGTTAAGTAAACTTTAGTGTGGTGTACGAAGACTTTTTTGACTTACTGTATATATTTGAGAATATAGTAAAAAGAGTACGGTAGAAAATGATTTCACTTAACAGGTATTATAAAAAGCACTATAATTTGGATATTTTCTATATTTATCATTTTACGTGCATTCTGTACAATTTTGCACCTTTGAATTTCCTCTAAATGTATAAAAGATCCGTAGTCTAATAATTAGCGATTAATTAGCGTTATAAATGTGACGAGTGATCAAATTTTTAAACTTTATTATCATCCTTGAAATAGCAAAATACTTTATTAATGGAATGATACGAAAATATATCCGAATTCATAAGTATGTTAACGATATACAATTAAGTTGTCTCTAACAAATGGATTTCTCGAAGGAAAAATTCGATTTCTCGTTCACTCAAGAAAAGCTCGTAAACCTAGTGTTAAGATCATTGACCTGTTGGAGGATAGACGAGTCCAAGCTGTTCATTTCTTCAGCGGATTCTAATACATTTTATCGTAGTTTAATCTTTCTATGTTCCTCTCTTACCAAGGTGTCTTTTATATATTGTAAATTACCTACAACAACAGCTAAAAAGTAGTTCCACACTAATACAAATCCATCTGCGTGTTTAACGGTTGGAATAATTGCGTCGGATCTAAAACTTTCACCCACTTTTCTCCATACATATTTTCTCCTATTATTCGAACGAAGCTCCAATTTTGACTAGTCACTGACTGTAACATTCTTACAAACGTCTACTGTTGTTTGATTTACAAATTGTTTAGTGTACGCCAAACATTTTTCAATATTAATGTGTAATCATTATCGAGTAGTCGCTTTCTTATTACCATTCAAACAAAAAGTTCTGCCTTTTTTATGTCGTATATCAATTGGGTGTCTTTCGAGGGGAAGATACAATTTAAGTTTCAGTTGTTTTTAAAAAATAAAACGATTTTCAACATCGCATTTTGTTTCGTGCAATCCTGTCGCACTACAATTCTCGATGGACGTTCTAATTTTGCAAGATTTCGACATTTTCTTTAGTTCCATTCTTTTTTCCAGACGATTTACTACCTTCCTAATGCTTTCTGCCAAGATATTAAAGTCTGACACGATTTTCATATGCGTGTCTATTTTTTATTCGTCTATTAAATACTCGCGATCTTTCTGCAGGTGTAAGACGACGAACTTTTGACATTCTAAAATGATGTAGCTTTTTTAAATACGATACGATACTCTTTGTGTCATAAAATGAAAGAAATATGATCTAGATCTTTAAATAAATTGAAGTAAAATACTACTGAAAATATCTATTACTTCACACTGGTGGACAAAATTATAAGATATAATTTAATAAGATATAAAACACTCTGAAAATTACTAGGATGAGGATTTAATATTGCATTTATCTTACACAGCGTTACATATTTTACCTAACATCTTCACAAATTAAAGGAATATTATGACAAATTTTCAATTTAAACAGAAATAATACAATTTAACTTGATCAAAATTATAAGATATAATTATAAGATATAAGATATAATTATAAGATATAATTTTGATCAAGTTAAATTGTATTATTTCTGTTTAAATTGAAAATTTGTCATAATATTCCTTTAATTTGTGAAGATGTTAGGTAAAATATGTAACGTTGTTTAAGATAAGTGCAATATTAAATCCTCATCCTAGTAATTTTCAGAGTGTCTTATAATTTTGTCCACCAGTGTGAAGTAATAGATATTTTCAGTAGTATTTTACTTCAATTTATTTAAAGATCTAGATCATATTTCTTTCATTTTATGACACAAAGAGTATCGTATCGTATTTAAAAAAGCTACATCATTTTAGAATGTCAAAAGTTCGTCGTCTTACACCTGCAGAAAGATCGCGAGTATTTAATAGACGAATAAAAAATAGACACGCATATGAAAATCGTGTCAGACTTTAATATCTTGGCAGAAAGCGTTAGGAAGGTAGTAAATCGTCTGGAAAAAAGAATGGAACTAAAGAAAATGTCGAAATCTTGCAAAATTAGAACGTCCACCGAGAATTGTAGTGCGGCAGTATTGCAGAAACAAAATGAGATGCTGAAAATCGTTTTATTTTTTACAAACAACTGAAACTTAAATTGTATCTTCCCCTCGAAAGACACCCAATTGATATACGACATAAAAAAGGCAGAACTTTTTGTTCGAGTAGTAATAAGAAAGTGGCTACTCATTAATTATTATACATTAATGTTGAAAATTATACTCGATAATTATTATACATTAATTATTATACATTTAAAGTTTATAGTTGAAAAATGTTTAACGCATACTAAACAATTTGTAAATAAACTTTCGTGGTCTTATGTAATTTTGTCCACCAGTGTACTTGAAGTAGCATTTACCTAACGAGGAGTATTAATATATAGTATTTTATAAGTATTTTATCTTTTGTACATTGATATTTATGCGATCCCTGTTTTCCATGATTCAGGTCAATGTTTACCATTTCTATTTCGTGAGACCAAACGATACCGACCTCTGACCCCGGTGCCTTGTGTCATCTCGTTGTAAGATTAGAATATGCAACTTTGTAACGTTGTCCCGTATATCTTTGACGTAAATACCTCTTCTGGATAAAATCGTTGACGTAGGTGATACGTAAGTGCATACGTAGTACATTCACCAAGCGCGTCTATAAAACTCTGAAAACCTTTCCAAGGAATAGATCTAGATACATACATTGTATATTTTAAATACCATTTGGAAAATATTTGACGTAATGCATTTTATTCCATTATCGATGTTTTTCCATTGTCGTAGAAAAAATCTCTTATCCATGTTTCAGCTTAACCCCTTCCCCTACTTTAACGAGTCTGACTTGTGATCAAGATTTTGGCCCAAACATGAATATGACTAGCCACGCACGTGAACAGAAAGTCGGGCCAAACATAAACATCACGAGCCAGGCTCGTGAACATAAACATCGTAATATAACGATCGTAATTTAGAGTTGTAAGTATTTTCTTATTAGATATTGATTCAAGATGAATATTTATTATAATTGAATGTTTTGTTTATAATATGGTATTTATGTTTAGGCGTGGTATTGTTACATTCCTTAAGACAAAACCACATTTGAAGACGCTTGGATTTCTATTGAAGTGTTATTTATTCATGAAATATAATTTTGAAACTGTCATCTATTACAAAATATAATATATTTATAATATCTATAAAAGGAGAAAGGATTAGAGTTTACTTCCACAAGAGCAGTGTTAGAAAAGTCCAAAAAGCGAAGGCTTGAGTGGACCATGTGCAGTCTTTTGCTGCGTTTCCCCTTCCTAGGGATAGTTCTGCCTCAAGGCTAAGAAAGGCCATATTGTCAAGGGGATCCTTTTGACTAGGTTTTTTCAGGAAAGACAGAATTGTATCAGCACTTGCACAGTATAGTTCGAAATATAAGCATTCACTCTTTTAACCGTCCACGTTTATTTCTTATTCAACCGCTCACCACCATTATCCTGATTTTCCTTACAGCAGTATCGTGTAAAACTGATTATATCACAGGTATTTACATTTCGGTTGGTATTGTGACTGTTCTCGAGCATCAGTCTGGCTTCTTTACCACGCGTTGACGCCTACCATTTGGGCCTGAGTTTCGTCGAGTTAAATGGCACGGGAAGGGGTTAACACGTTGATCGCTACGTTACCCAAATCTGGGTGACAGTTATGTTTCCGTAGAGAGCTTGTCAACCATAAGTGGACGACGCTTTGCTTCGTCGAATTAAGCAGAATTTTACGAGAAATTTGCAACAGTTTTCATCAATAACACGATTATTTATATACAGGTAACCCTCCTACAACACGGCATCCTATAACACGGTTTCGCTCTAACACGATAAGAAAATTGCAAAAACCTTTGTACAACACTGTACTTCTACAGCCATGGCAAGGCCTGCCGTCTTAAAGATACAATGTTGCGAAAAGTATTTCTTTTCAGTTGCGTAGCCTGAAAACAAAAGTGTCTCACTGTAATAGCCCCTTAAATTAGGATGAAAGGTCGGTAACAGAAGTAACGCCAACAGTAATGAAAGGGTTAAAGGATAAAGATGAGAAAATAAAAGAAAAAAATAGCGAATGTAAGCTTAATATCGTTTTCCTTTTAAAGTGTTATAAGTTGAATTTTTGAAAAAATGAGTTAGAACTTCCTATTTATTATACTATATTCCAGTCTGTACGAGTCTTAACATTGAACATGATTTTATACAGTAGAAAATATAACATTGCTTGCACTTTCAGTTGAACTTTCGAATTATTAGTGAATTTATGTATTATACAATGTATTTGAGAGGAAAATACTAAGCAACTCGTAACTTTATTGTTAGAGTTTATCCGGTAAATGTGTGTATAGTATGGTGCTCTTTATTTTTCGACCTCCAACTTTCTTTTTGATCTTATCTCACATAAATTGTGACACTTGCAAAGAAAGATATATGTTGAAAATTTCAGACTAATTGGAGAACGGAAACCCGTGCTACGTTTGAGTTAAACTTTCGAAATTTTAACGATACCACGTCAGTCTGAAGTAAGATTATTTTTCTTAATTTACCAAAACAATTACCTAACCTAACCTAACCATTGTTAATATTAAAGTACGGTTAAATTTAAACTCGGTTGTTTTTTAAATGTTTTTACCAAAACGATCGAAAGATATAAATATACTAAAGCAGATATTATAAATACGAAAACAATATTTACTGATACAGTATTAAAAAAATATATAATATCACCTATTATCACGTTGTTTACGATGTTTACGATGGAAATACGGAGGTCAGAAAACTTGTTATGAAAACATGAACTTTAAAAAAAATGGATTCCACAAATCTGCAATTCAATCTACGAACGTGTAAAAAACAATATAAATGATCAATTCCTCTATTGAAGAAAAATATGTGAACTTTTTACCAAGTTACAATTTCTTCTCGATGAATCTACAGAAAGACGATCAAAGTACAATCAATTATGAAGTATATACAATAAAATTGCAATTATCCAAGTACGGCCACTGCATAACACTGCGCAAAAGAAAAGTAGCTTTACGGTACAAAATATTTACCGACTGAGCAGTTAAGTACGTAACTCATTTGTTCCGACGTCGATAGGTCATCGATAGGTTATCGATAGGTGCGTAATAATGTTTTCAACTAAATGTTTACTCTTACGAAGTGCGCGGCATAAAATGAGTTAAATAATATGAAAACAACAGGAAGAAAAATATACAGTGACGCCCGTTAACATTCGGGCACTATTTAAAACAGAATAACGTTTTTCAAATTGAACCAAACGACGTGAGTTGTTTTCGAAGAGTTAAAAGAATTAATTTACTGGATAATGTGCAGAAAAAATTTGGAAAAAATTGCACGTGGTCGGAATTACAAAGAAAATAGAGAAAGTTACTTTTCCAACCTTTTTTATCTGAGTCTGTAATGAAAATATTAAAAACACATATTGTAGATTTATGCCAGTTATACACACTTCCGTTCATATAGCCGTGAAGAAAATTAGGATGAAAACTGGAGGTCCTACATTTTTCAACAGGATGGCGTATCAGCTTATACGAGTCACTTATTGTTAGTACAATCTAAGGCTTTATTACAAACTTAGTACTATTGGTGTCTTTTTAACGACTGGTTATTGGGAAAAGGTTATAACAAAAAAATGAGAGACTGTGTTTCTCTGAAAAAAGACTTTTTAATATTTATTATTTCACGGCGTGGAAGGACGTCTCGACTGTTTTCTTTTTTCTTGCCTTTTCGTTTTTCAAACAAGTGAGAGTCAAAACCCGGAAGGGCCTTGGGTATAAACAGTTACAGGCCTATTATTAACCAATTTGCATCCGTAAGCAGAATATTCCGCAAGCCACGACTGTCATTTATCGCCAAACGTGAAAAAGTCTGCGAACTTCTCGTGAATAATATATAATAAAATTCGGCGCTTTTAGTGCATTATCAGCAACTAGATTTTTCGCTTTAATTTATTACTATATTTAATTTCTAAGCAAAGCTGAAGGTAAAACACTGGTTGATGAGCGGTGATACGGACCGATTGGCTGTTAAATGTCTCTGATGCAAATGGATTAAGAGAAGCAGTGTTTGTCATTCATAACACAATTCATTTTTGCTTTCTAGTTGACGCATTGTTATTTGTAACAATCTAACAAGTACAATCTTAGGCTATCCGATAATGTCGACATGTTTTGGTTCAAAGCATTCTGGCCTCCGAATAGTTCAGACTTGAACCCTCTGGATTATTACGTTTGGAGCGTTATTGAAAGGGTGTCTAATAAGTCCAGGCACTCCATCATCCCTTCAGGCCGCTATAGAAGTAGCACTCGCGAATTTGGACAAGGAACAGTTGAAGAGGACATGTTCACGCTTCAAATCAAGAATCGAAGCAGTGATCGCAGCGGAAGGAGGTTATATTGAATAATAAAACTTAGTAAGAATCCCCTAATTAATCTACACACCAATTTTTTCATCAATACAAGTTATTTCTAAATAAACAAGTGTTCCAATGAATTGTTTATTTTGTCCGGATTTTGCTGACGGATTCTGTATATGTATGTTGAGAATTTTATCGAAATCAGTCGATACAGAAACAAGCGACGGGTATTGAAAGATGTAAGAATCTTTCGATTTATTACAATTACAGGCGAAATGTCGTGAAAGATTTTTTGCTATCTTTAACAGTTTGTAACTCAGAGCAACGTTAACTGATTTTTATAAATCTACAAAATGTATTTCTTAAATTTTCAGAACATGTTTAGATGAGAAAGCTGTAAAATGCGTACGTTACTATTTTCTTCGTAATTTGGAACAATTGGAATTTATTTCAAAACTGTGCGCGTTATTTCGTAAACTTCTTACGAGAACACAAATCGTTTGGTCCACTTTTGAAACAGTTATTCCGTTTTAAAGGATGTTCGAATATTAATGGGAGTCACTGTAGATACTTTGAAAGTAGAAAAAATCATTTAACGATAGAACAAATGATCCATATCGTCGAGCAAGGTCGTGGCATTACTAACTGCATATACTGTGTCATTGAATTTACGTCACTATATACATGGATACAGAGAACAAATACTTGGATGCATTACGCTTCTTTTACCTATTTATATAAGTACTTTACTTGAAGTAAGCGGAAGTGTGCATAGTTGAACATACTCGGAATGCCCACGTGATATTCCATAAAGTCATTCTGAATTAGAATATCCCATGTACAGAGTTTATCACAAAAGTAATCGACCACCTTTTAAAACAAAATAACTTTTTTAAAAGTGAACCAAACGAATTGAATTTTCGTGAGAAGTTAGAAGGATTAGTTTACGAAATAATGTTTCCAAATTTGTTCGGTATGTTACCTAAGTAAACTAATCTTCTTAACTCCTCGAGAAAAACTCACGTTGTTTGGTTTAATTTTAAAAAAATTATTCCATTTTAAGGGGTGTCCAAGTATTAATGGGAGTCAATGTATATTTTTGTTGTGTTACGTGTGGGGTAAACGTAACATAATATAGAATGACACGTAATATGGAACATTGTACAATTTTAATAAAGAGGTAAGGAAGGCTACAAGCAGTCGTGTATATAAATTTAGTAAAAATAGTGTGACTTGAACATTAATCAGGAATCCATCATTGAAAGAAAAGCGTTTTATATTTCTCGTGGTGGACAAATATTTTTTAAAAGTGACTCAAATTACATTTAAATATTGTAGCGAAGGTAAGTTAAAAAGTATTACTTTTGTATGATTTATCATTAAAACGAATCAGAACAAATATAAAAGCTATACACATATGTTAGAAAAAAGAAATAGAAATATTGTATAAAAATTCGATACAAGTTGTGCAAGATCGCGGTACTTTCGAGCGTTTGATTACAGAAAGTGTTCGAATTGCAGTTTATTTTCTTGTAAACATGTACAGCTCCTCTGGATGAAGCAATGCGAATTTCTTTCACGACAAACTGGTTAAAAATGTTCTCTTATGGTTTTAACACATTTGGAAGAAAATTCGTTTACTTCCATTCGTGCTGTTGCTGCTGATATTGAATTATCTCGGAGTTCTATTAATAGAATTCCGAAGAGGCATGATTATCATTCTTATAAAATGAATAAACTGCAACGTTCGTGCATAAGAGATGAAGTATGTTCTCTAAATTTTATATCACGGCTGGCTGTCAAATACGAAATTAATTCCGAAATATCGAATGACATTCTCTAGACTGATGAATGAAACTTTACAAATAACAATGGTTCAAATCGACATAGCTCTTATCTTTAGTCCAAAGATAATTCCACGCTGGTTTCGAGTGAACATATACTTTTCAAATCAAACGTCTGAACGATACTGAAATTACTTTCGTTTCACAGTTCTAGTATTATTACAAGTGTTCTCAAATAATGTTGCACAGCGTATTTATTTCCAACAATATAGGTGTCTTGTGTTTGTGAACATTTAAGCAGAAAATTCGGAAAACATTCGTTGAGCATTTGTGAACCAATTTCCTGGCCACCTAACCCAGATTTCTCTCCATTCAACTTATTTTCCGAGAGTGATTTAGTCCATGCCATTCCAATTTAAAATATAGATCGCTTGAAGTAAAGAAATCACACAGCACGTGGAAAAGTTTGGATTTGGTTCTTTTCTTTTTTCGTTTGTGAAATGTTCATGATGTTATTAAAAAGTTTTTTCAATTTTTGGATGATATTTTTCTGAATAACTTACACCAGCAAATTTTACGCGTGCTCTTTCCACATTCACCAAGCGCAAGCAGCATGTCAACCTTTTTCACTATCCAAATACATTCTGATTCATCCAATGACAAATTAAGACTATGTACACGAGAACAGTTTTAGCATCGTTAGAGACGCAGTTGCTTATTGGCACTTGGCAACGCGAATCTTTGGTTTTTTTCAGTACCATATGGAGTAAAAATTTACATTACAGTTTTTTGCACTTCAAATTAATCTTTCTATAGATCACACTCACCTTTCTGCACTTAAAATGAACTCTTTCGCAGGTTTCATTCATCCTTTTGCAAAATTTAGAGAAAATGAGAAAAATTCTAATCTCATAAAGATTTTCGAGTTATCGAGGTCCTAATTTCTTTCCTAAATTCTTTCAAGTTTGCACGTAGAATATTTTAGGAAAAAGTTTTGAAAAGTTAAGTGGAAAAATATTTAAAAAAGATTTGTTTATTATCATTTACATTCTCTCCTAGGAACAGTAACCGTAAATATCAGACTTTGTGTAGATTAGCAACAAATTCTAACTTTAATATTTTTTGTAAGTTAATAGTGAATTGTACGCTTAAAGTTCATTTTTTCATATACATATCTAATATATATACAATTTATATTATAAAAAAGAAGAGATGAGGAAGACTACTGTCTTTGTTCTCCAAAAAATAAGAGAGCAGTTTTAAAAACTGCGTCAAATTGAGCCCTTACATCGAAGCAAATTGTAGCCGAATGTAATTTACATGTAGACGATAAAAAGTGTGATATAGTAAACAAAGCACTCGAAAAGAAAAATAAACCGCCATTGACAGCAGGGCACAAACAACGTCTTTTATAATTCGCTCTTAGACATCTACAGTGGAAAAAGAAATTGCAGAAAATGCATTTTATTGATGGTTGGAAATACTGTTTCCACTACCTTTAAAAAAATGAGAGAATTTTAAGTGGTCGTCAGTGTGTTGGAGGTTCTGTAGTGTTATAAGCAGGTATTGATTACAATGAAAAGACCGAAATCAAGTTTGTCGACGGTCGAATGAAAAATACTGGTTACTTAAACTTAATCAGAGAACAAATACAGAACTGTGCCAATAGAACAGCTGAAGAAAATTTGATTTTTCAACATGATAATGTCCACATAGCTAAAATTATAATAAAATTTGTTTTGAGCATTAAAAAAGTCTAAATCTCCGAACTTTAATATCGTAGAAAATGTATGGGGGAAACTTAGAATGGTACATGAAGGTGGCAAGCAACATAATAGTGTTTACGGCATATTTCAGACTTTTTCTCTTCTTGTCAAGCGGAATATGTTAATATAAAACAAAATTAGTATTAATTTTCATTGTTATAAACAATTTTGCGGACAGTTTTTTTTTTTTTTACAAATATTCACCGATCCAGAGATGTAGATTCACCATCTAAAGCCATAACCATGACTTTCTTAACACCCTGCACATAGGAACTAAGAAATGCGATTTGGTGTGCATGGAGAAGCATGGATTCAAGTTTATAAAAGAATTATCCAAAAGTCTGCCGAGGTAGATAAAAACAAAGGAGGATCCACCCAATGTCAATATTAAGAAAGATTTTCTAATTTTGTTTAATTATATAGATGTTTGTTTATTTATAACATTAGTGTCTTATAATTTTGTCCAAGTTAAATTGTATTATTTTTGTTTAAATTGAAAATTTGTCGTAAATTTCCTTTAACTTATGAAGATCTGAGTTGAAAATAAATTATTTTGATTTATATGTAATTCTGCTCATTAAATCCTTATCTTAGTAATTTTCAGGGTTTTTTATAATTTTTTTCTACTGTTGTATCTATGATATAACGATACATTTTTTTAAACTTTCTTTTCAACTTGAAACCCATCTAAACATCTCCTTAATAATTTTTTCCTGCTCAGATCTTCATAAAGGAGTGTGATGACAGTAATGAAGTTATTTTATTAAGTTAGGTAATGCATTTCTGTGATTATAATTATTTATTAATCACTACGCTACATCATTAAAACTTCTGCAACTTCTTCAATTTTTGCGAATTTTACTTTAATATTTCAAGGGTTTGTTCTAGAAATCGCGATCATTAAAAATTTCCATTTTTTCGAATCAGTCACAGTGTTTTCCCCCCATAACGAAATTCGAAGCTTTCCTTGATGTTAAGAATCATTGGAAATTAAAAAGTAGAGGAGGATTAATTTAACTTTAAGTGATTCGTAACATGTCTTTTACGACATTAAAAGATAAAGTTCAGTTAAAACTGTTTCACTCTGGAGCATACTGGAATCTGTTATATCATATTCTACAATAGCGCATTTTTCTTTTCACGTCACAATTCACATATAATTGATTCTGATTTACGTATGTACATCGATATTCTTACAGGGGGTCTGATTGAGCTATAAAAGGTCAATTAGGACAACGATTCTAATATGCTTTAGTATGGCTACATGGCAATAAATAATCGAAGTCGTTCTAATAGTAAGACTATAAATTTTCTGGTAGCTTTCCATTTCAAATTCCCTTCTCTATTCGTTTCATAAATATCTTCCATTGTAATAGATTTTTCTACGAACAAATAACGAAAATTCCGCTTACTTTCCGATAAACTAACGAATTCGCTGCAAAGTTTTCAAGATAGTTGAAAAATTGTTAACGAGAAGAATTCATCGGAAGTATCTTCATTATGCACAATCCGATAAGTGTGTATTAGGTTCACTGATTTTATTGATTTTCCCTTTTTCTAAAAGCATTGCAGGTTACTGGCAACACGTGTATACATATACTCGATTAACGATGACGACACTTGGTTCACAAACCGATTAATTCTTATACTGACGTCACTATTTACGTATTCGTATTTAAAAACTTGATAAAAAACTTTTGCTAATAAAGGAAGTTCAATATTTTTTGTTCTCAAAGAAAGAAAAGGTTATGTGTGCTTAATAAACGTTTAGGATGTTTTAGAATAAAAGAAAAGATAATGTTATGAATCGATGTTCGTCCATATGATTATGGTTATCTGGATAATTTCAATATATAGGTTTTGCACTATTAATTAATCCTTTCGCAAATCAAATTCACTCTTTTGCAACGCAAGTTTTTCTACAAATTTGTTATCTTAAGCTCCTTTGACAAACACATATCCACTGTAAAGTTATTATTCTTTCCTTCGCCACTTACCGCGGGCTTTGATGACTTATT
This sequence comes from Anthophora plumipes, assembly GCA_951804975.1. NCBI lineage: Eukaryota > Metazoa > Arthropoda > Insecta > Hymenoptera > Apidae > Anthophora > Anthophora plumipes. The sequence continues at coordinate 10,442,518 of OX638123.1, read as the reverse complement.
TCTGCCTATCCGGTTTGTTCTATCGATTTACCCTTTTCTTTTATCGGTCGCGGATCGATCTATTCTATTACTTGATGCATTTTACCAATTTCAACACATTCCTAACCGATCACGTCAAACCTAGTGCATCAGCTATTGAAATTTTATAAACTCAGTATATAATTATACATTTTTTATATATAATTATATTTAATAACAGTGATAATTATATACAATTTTACAGACTTAACTATAATATATAAAAAATTACATTAAATGTACCTCTGTACATTTCTAAAACACGAAAGTGTTTTGCAGATTGACAATACATAAAGGCTCCCCATCTATGAAACACTTTCGTGTTTTAGAAATGTACAGAGGTACATTTAATGTAATTTTTTATCAGGAATGTTGTCGGTAGCACGTATGGCTGAATACTAACCTCTTCGTTGCAGAGCGAACTGAACCCCACCTAACCTAACCTCTTCGTCGCAGAGCGTTTCATTTTTTAGCGATACATTTTCTGAAGCGGCTCCCCATCTGTAAAACACTTTCGTGTTAAAATCCTATTTGCTTATTAGCAATAGTATAAAAAGCGTATTCAATTAAAATTATTGCTCGTGTATTGAAATATACGATTCTCTAACCGTTTGTTATACAAAAAGAATTAATCCAATTTATCGAGAAATTCTTTAAGTATTCGTTTCTTTCAATCTTTGATATGTCGCAATGTGGTTGGTGCATTCACATTTAAAAATCAATGCTTGTATAATTCTAGTAATTTACAGTAGGACCTCGATAACCCGAAAATCTCTATAACATTAGAATTTTGTTCATTTTCTGTAAAAATGAAATATAAAATACATATTTCCTATAACTCGAATTATTTTCTCCACGTTTAGATCCGTTATTTTACCTCTGTAACTCGAATTCAAAGAATCTGAATATTTCTGCAAGTTGAAGTTTATCTCTAAGAGTAAATTTTATCTTCGCTGCTTCTAGAACTCCAACTACCGTGCCCCCATTCCTCCTATGGTAACTAATCGTCTTTTGTCATGCCCCTGCCCCTCACGCGCAAACTGATCGCTTTTTTGCTAGCCAAGACTAACTCTATGTCCTAATTAGATGTCGCACAGCAACAAAATCGTTGTCGTCTGAGCAACCGATGTCGGTCCATATACATATGTACAGCCAGCTATCGAGTGCTCTTTACGACAAAATCAGTCAGTTTTCAAGATGTTTCTGTCGAAGACGGAGTTGTTTTTTCTTAGTAAAAATAGTTGTGTGAATGTTACGGAGCAGGTCGTAACGGTAGATATCGTCTTTATTAATCGTTTATTTCGAACCAATGTACGTCTTTACAAATGTGATGATAAAATTATAATCGACTCTTTTTGCTTCTTGCCAGGAAAACAAAGCCGTGGTTTCTCGTGTTACCGTCGTTTTCCAGCCCGGGAAAAACACAAGACGGCCTCACAGGCCTCCGCCGTTCGCTCGCCGAATATCCACCATTCGTTTGTGACTCGACCACACTATCACATCCACACATTACAATACATTCATTTCCTCGCACTCCCAATAATGCGAACGCACTAACAATAATAACGATGATAATAGTAATAATAACAATAATAACGATGATGATGATAATAATAATAGTAATAATAATAATAATAGTAATAATAATAATAATAATAATAATAATAATAATGATGATGATGAATTGGCTGTGTGTTCGTAACAGTGAAATATATAAATATCATCAGGAGACTGGGGATTTTTATGCATTTACACTGGTGGACATAAATATTGGCATAGGATATGATTTCATATACAAGCATTTATAACTAATGAAGAAATTGTTTATTCCACTTGTTATTTGAATCCATCTTTATTTAGAATGTGTTCCTTGCCTATATACAAAAAAAAAAAAACAAATTAATAAAATAGGGGACATGTAGTTAATAAAAATGTGTTTTATGGACAAAATTATTGGCACAATTTGGATAACGCTATGTTCAATTATAATTTAATATTTCCTAGTATATCTTCTTTCAATCTATTTGCCATTGAATGGATCAACTTCTCTGTTCATTCATTGCCGATTGTAGTCCATTCCTCCAAGATTATTTGTTTTAATTCCGATTTACTCGAAATACGATAATTTCGGATGTTTTTCTCCAATTAGTACTAAATATTTTTCAATTGGATTTAAGAATCCGAGCTTTGGGAAGATGTTTCTAAATTGTGCGTTGTATTGTACACAATCCATTGGCAAACTGTATATTGCATACTATGCAGGTGCATTATCTTGTTGGAAATAAAAGTCAGGCAGCAAATTCAATTTTTCTACACATTTCTTTAAATTTTCTATGAAAATATTCAAATAAGTTTTTGCATTTACCAATTTATTAACGAACTCTAGTTCCTCAAGCTCGGATGAAGACATGCACCCCCATGTACAACCTCCACCACCCCCATGCTTAACTGTAGCATGGAAAGTTATTTCAAATCCAATTCTACGCTTTCTCCATACAAATATTGGATCATCCGATTTAAATATATCAAATTTGCTATCGTCTGAGAACAAAACTTGGTTCCAAAAGTGATTATTTTTATTTGAAAAATTCTTTCGCAAACTCTAGTCTTATTTTTTTATTAATTTTGCTTATGCACGATGTTCTTCGAGCGTCACATGCAGACTATCCAGCGTCTTTTAGGACTCTATGCATCGTTTTCGAGCTAATTTCTTTACTGCAATCTTCTGCAATCAGTACTGCAAACTCTGAAAAATTTGTTCGTGAATTTTGTATAATTCTTCTTTCTTTTTTCCGATAATTTAGAATGCTGATCGTTCCGTAAACGATTATGGGTATTCGATATGCTCGCAAATCTTTTAATAACGTTCCAAATTGTAAATCGACTGGTTTATACTATTCTTCCAATTTCTGCATAAGATTTACGTTGTTTATGCAAATTCAATAATAGTTTCTTCTCCTTTCCTTGACATTTTTAAAATTATTCTGAATATTTCTTACTAAATCAACTGCTGGACTGTCACAACAATAACTGAACTCATTATCGGGGCATCATTCACTGGTTTCAACCAGTGAGTAACAGTATATTAGTAAAATAATATGTAGAAATAAAGATTTTCAAGTGTGTACCAATAAGATGATTGTAAAACGCATTTTTATTAGTTACATGTTCCCTACTTTATTAATTTTGTTCTATTTTGGTGCATGGGCAAGTAAAGAGACTCTAAATATAGATCCATACAAAAAATGTTAGATTGTAACTAATAACATTGCGTCAGCTAGTAAGCAAAAATGAATTGTGTTATGAATGACAAACAGTGCTTGTCAGAATAATAGAACGGACCAGATGTCATCGGGTCCATAGGCCTGTAACTGTTTATACCTAAGGCCCTTGAAAATAAACCGACGTTTTCCAGATCTCCTTTTGTTTAAGTGGGCACCAGACTTTCTGCGCGCCTTTACTGGTTTTGACTCTCACTTGTTTTACAATATTCAAACCGTTAAGACGTCCTTCCATGCCGCTAAATAAAATTCCTTTAACCAGTTAACCCATTTGCATCAGAGACGTTCAATAGCCAATCGTTCCGTATCACCGTGCATCAACTAGTGTTTTACCTTCAGCTTTGCTAAAATGAACAGAATTCGAGTATTATGAAAAACTATAGAAAATATCGAAATTATAGTACTTTTTATAATACCTGGTAGGTGAAATAATTTTCTGAAAAATATAAATTTGCATAAATATCCGCAGTCTAATTATTAACTAATATACGGAAGACAAAACGACATAGAGTAGAACGGATACAGTTAACCGCTGAAGTATTCGTCTACCTAACTTATTCGATGTAATATACATAAAATTTCATATACACGGAAAACTTGTCAAATGAGATATTGTAATAATAATAAAACCAACATTATGTAAAATTAAAATGTAAAAAAAAATATGTATATGGAAAATGTACATTTGAGAACTTTATAATTTGTAAACACTGCGTTAAACAAAGATAAGAAATGTATTATTCATTTGTAAATACAGTGTTTATAATTTGTATCATTTATAAATGAAATGAAACAAACTAAGCTTAATTTGTCATTATGTAAATATTGTTTTGTTCATTATTCAAATCTATTTCTAAAATTAACTATTATCTGCATTAAATAGTAAACAAATATAACTTTTTTCTTCAGTTTTGTCACGGTAGAAATAAGTACACATAAATCGTCGGTTAGATGTTAATTAAATTCTTTATTTAGTAGTAGTATTATTATTAAAACAAATCTTTACAATAGATTCTTACGGTAAAAAACATGTGTAAGTTAAAAAAAAAAAATGTATTAGATTAAATTTAACACTTTTCTAATTTGTTTAATATCAAATTGGAACATTCGGTGATGAAAACTATCGGCAAGGATTTATTTTCTCAAGGATGTGTTATGAAGATTTTATTTTCGTTATTGATGTTTAGAAATTATGCAATTCGGTAATTGCACGTGAATAATGCAAAGGTGTCTATTCCGGATATCGATCGATATATCATTAATTATTAATGAGCGCCTCCTACACTTTCGATCACACGAATGCGTCGCAGGGTCCGTTGTTTCCTTCTAATCGATAATTTATGGACGAATACTTAATTATGTCTTCGTTTTTAGTGAACAACAACGCGTACAATCGTTTTAATCGTTTAATTACGCGCGTGTCTTGTTAATTGCAAATCGACAAATAACTCGATGCGCGTAAAGTTATTTTTTCGCAAAGTAACGAAGACGGTGATTCGAGATTTTGCTTTCCTCGTTTATTAAAATTTAGAACTATTATATTTAAAAAAACATTATCTTCCACGTGATATTCGTATGTGCAATCTGAACTCCTTAAACATTTAATATTATATTTTCTAATGCTTAACAATTTCTACTTTCGTGCAAATACTATAGAAAATTAGGTTGATTAAATTTATTTCCTATCGTAGTATATTACTATTCGCATAAGATGTATTTTAAATTACAAAATAAAATCACTTCACTTTAAATATCTAGAAGAATGTAGTTACACGATAAACTTTGTCAACTGCATTTATACAAATTATAAAATCCACATGATTTAAAATAATGAAAATTATAAGAATCCGCGGGATTTCATTTTCAAATCGAAACATCGTTGTTTTCTGTATATAGAAGGCAATAAATTAGATACAAAAATTCGGAAAGGACAAGGAACAGGTCAAATAGGAAGACAGTTTTCTTGGTTTCGATATAGTAAAATAAGATTGATGAAATATAATAATTAATCATAGTAAAACACATGAAGACCAAAGTAGAAACTGAAAAAAGTACTTTTTGCAGATAAAATATTAAAAAAACCAAAGAAAACTGTATAAATTATGTTGAACAGTTAATAGGTCAAAAAGACTGCTTAGTAAGGTGTTTTAAATCATAAATAAATCATAATCGAATAACTTATAGCATGAATTAACAAAGACTGTCTGAAATTATGCAACGTTTCGATGATCAGCAGAAAAATTGGAAAAGTCGACTATTGAAGTTCCACTCTACGCCATTGGCCATTGTATCTTAATTTGGTGACTAATGCATATTTTTAATGGATGAAATTTTATTTAAACAAGAATGATTAAAAACTATATAAGCATATTTTTGTTTTCATCATTATTCTGGTAATTATTAGAAATTAAATCACTTTCTGTTGGAAGAAGTAGTACGATATTTTTCTTTTTGTAGTTTTCCTAAAAAGAAGAAATATAAAAGGCGAATACAAGTGTAAATGGGAGTGTTGAAAGCTTGACAGTTTCTACAACAGGTAGTAGACGACGAACTTCGATGCAAATTATAGCGGGCATGTGTGAGTCATATCCGGAATTAATTCTTTTAACATCTCGTCAACACGTGACTTTACCGCTAATCGTATCTGCCAAGCTATATTTTCAAACGACTTTTATTCATAAAGTTACACACGTTATTTGACATTATTTCGATAAATATCGTTCGAATACGAAATTATTACACATTTTTATCGTTAAAAATAAGAAATTCAATTCTTCATAAAAAGTAAGAAACTTATCAAATTTTTATACGAACTAAATTATAGCTTGACGATATTTAGGATTGTATTACAAGAATTATGTACAATCGAATTTCGGTGAACATTTGTTCAGGTCGTTTCCACCTCACGGTAGTAAGATTAACAGCTTTACTTATCATTTTGTTTATAAAATGCATAGGTATTTACAGAATTATTATAAAAAATAATCAAAATTTAAAATCATAATATCGAAGCAACAGATTCACACAGATGAAGTCAAAACACGAAAATATCGTAAGTTTGAACGAAAAGTCCGAATGCTCCTATACAGTGACTCCCATTAATATTTGGACACCTTTTAAACCAGAATAACTTTTTTCAAATTGAGCCAACTGAACTGAGTTCTCGTAAGAAGTTAGAAAAATTAGTCTACTAGATGTGTAAAAAATATAAAAAAAAAATTGTAATTAGTCAAAATTGCAAAGAACACAGTAGAGTTCTGCTTTTACACCTCTTTCATCTGAGTTTGTAATGAAAATTTGAAATATATATTTCTTAGATTTATGTACGTCATATACATACTGAAAATTTCATTGAAATCGATTGATGCAAGAGTTTAAGCACTGAAAGACATTGGAAGATGTAAGAATCTTTCGATTTATCCCAATTATGAGACTTTGACTTTTGCCATTTTTAATCGTTTATAGCTCGTAGCAGCGTTAACTGATTTCACTGAAATTTTCAGCATGTTTTCGACACAAATCTACGAAATGCACTTTCTACATTTTCATTACGGGTTCAAGTAAAGAAATCATAACTATTTGTTTCGTAATTTGGAGCAATTGGAATTTTTTCGAAACTGTTTGTGCGCGTCATTTAGTAAACTTCTTAAGGGAACACAATTCGTTTGGTCGAATTTTAAAGGCTGACCAAATATTAATGGGAGTCACTGTATGCATATGAAGAAATACAAGATGTTGCAACAGTTCAATTAAGAAATACACCTAATCTGACAAATGTGAAAGAATAAATTTAACTAACAATGTATGAATATCAGAAGACGTGTATCATATTTTCTCGAACAATCTTATCAGATCTTGATAATGAATATTATTGTGTATTTATTATACTTGTCTTGTGCAAAAATGCATGTTTATTGTTCCATTTAACAATGTCAGCATGATGCGAATAAAGGGTTCATGAATATTCTTAATACGAGCGTATTTCCCGTTTCAAAGCTGAAGTTAAAAATAATCAATGATGTATACAACATTACCTTATGAATCATTTGGAACTTTTTCATTCTTATTCTTTCTTTTTTATCAAGCATTCATAAATATAGAATTCCTTTATGCTGATTATATTTGTTAAAGAAACTGATACCATACATATAATAAATCCTGTATTCCTGTAAAATGTTATGGTACTGAATTTTGTGTCTTTTTAAATTTTACTTCTTTGATTATATTCAGTTTTAATCGGACCCTGCTAAACATTTCGTTTAGGGAGAATTGGTTCTCGAAAACTAATAGACTAAAATTTAGAAAGTAATTTCTTATCGTTCATCAGTGAGTTTCGTTAAAACAATTTAAGCAAAGATTCAGCTTTTCTCTGTAGGCGATACAAAGTTACAACTTTGTAATTTGCAAAACTTTCGAAACTGAACGGCTAAACGAAAAGTCGACCAAAATCAATGTGGCGCTTGACGTGTTAAATGAAACTTAAGAGGTAATTTGCTGTTATACAAAAAGTGGAATACGATGGCTCGGAAATATAAAATAAATAAACATTTTTATCTTAACAAATTGGTACGCGCATCGCAGAAAATATGTATCAATCATTACGGGACGTGAAAAAATAAAAATCGTAATGAAAATTAAGTGTAATGTATAAGTGAAATAATGTTCCAAATGTTTGATGAAAATTGAAAGTACAAAATAATAAATAATAAATTAATGTTTAGCAAAAATATTTTGTTTTTCGACTTTGAGAATTGATATAAACATTATTGTACAAATCAGTTGATTTATCTGTGAAATTTGGTTTATTTGTTCCTTCTTTGCCATTTCGTTTGTTGATAAACGAAGAGATGTTGCTCATAACTGATTGCAGTTGTTTGTAAATTGCGTATCCAGTACAGAATAATTGTTCTGGACATTGAATTAAGTAAATATCTTATTATCGAATTGCTAAAAGTTTGTCATTTTGCAAGTTAAATCATGATCTATAAAAAAAGATATTAATCTATCAATAAATTAAGAATTAAATGAATAAATGAATAAAATCAAATCATTATACATTACATGAAAAACATGTTTTCTTCTTTAAGCTATATTAAACTTTTTTGTAATAAACTGTATTAAACTTTAATCTTCAAACTTATTTAAACTATGCAGACAAGCATATGTTTAAATACAATTACATCTTACTCTTTAAATAATTCGTTGATTAGAATAAAATTTTTCTGTCAGATAGTAACATTTTATATAATAAAAACCAACAACGGATTTTAGTTTACACTTCACCTTCGTATATTTGCAAATCTTAGTTCAATACTAAAAAAAAAAAAAAACAAATATCAGAAATTCAACGATCAATTCACTTTAACATATTTGAAGCTAATAATAAAGTTGAATTTCTTTAAATAATTTAAGAATCTTATATTTTGGTCAGTCCTTCGATCTTCGAAGAATCATTTAACCAAATCGAAATTTAAAAAGAAAAGAGACACCTCTGTTGTATTTATTTATGGACTTTTTATTTATGCTAATTGAACAATACTGTGTACATTATATACATTTAAGTTTCTAGATATATAAAGGCACTTAACTAAAGATTACAGTGTATTATTGTAGCGCCTGCTCAGTCTTTACAGCCTAATCTACTTGTTATGATATGTAACTTGCTTAAACATATCATTATTAAACCTAATTAACAATTTCGGTTTGTATTTTAATATTTATTTGTTGTATCTACTTATGGAAATGCACTTATAGAATAGTAATATGTAAATATGTAAATGAATATATTAATAATAGTATATGATAAGAGTAGTAATTATGTGTAAGAATAATACTAACAAACAGTATATCGAATTAATTTTCAGTCTTTATATTGCTTAGTACTAATAGCTTATTATAAATAGTTTATGTTTGTACTTAGAAGGTAAGTTATTGCTACATATATTAGCTATGATTTGTAATATTTTATTGCACTTTAAGTAATTATACTGGATTTTCTACTGGTCCCTTAAAAATCTTGTACTACAATAATGTCTCTTTACATGAATGCACTTATCTAGTAACTGTCTGTAACGTGAAAATAATAGTAGCAATTACTGTGTATGGAAAGTTTTATTTACTATTAATTTATAATAATTAATTAATATTTATCTTGATGTTGCAATTATTTTATACATATCTTTTACGTTTGATATTGATCCGTCGTATAATTTATCGGAAAGATTAATTTAAAGAAGAGCTCTTGTTTTGGCTATCGTGAAATGGATAACTTTGAGCGCGTGTCGTTATTAAATTTGTAAAATCACTGATTTCGAATTTGACTTGCTTCCTCATTCTGCCTATTCCACAGATTTAACTCTCTCAGACATTCATATATTTCCAAAACTGAAAAAATTCCTTGGTCGACGATTTTCATGGGATGATAAATTAACAGCTGCGATAAAGAGCTTATTTTAAAGACCTTCGAGAAATGGATTTCTAAGTGATATGAAAGCACCGGAGCATCGTTAGATGAAGTGCATTAAAGTTGAGGGAAATTACATGGAAAAATTATAGCAATTTAAGGCTCAGAATAGTACGTTTTCATTTTAAAGCTGTAAACTTTTCAAATGACCCACATATTATTATTAGTAAACTAGTCTTTCTAACTTCTCACAAGAACACAATTCGTTTAATCCAATTTTTAAAAAGTTATTCTGTTTTAAAGGTTGTCCTTAATGGAATATTAATGGGAGTTGTCGTATTTAAAAAAGAAAATATTGAAAATAGTGAGAGTAAAAAACTTTTTTTATTGTATGTATGTAACCCAATCATCAATATACTCGTACCGTAGAGATGGCAACGAATACTGGCTTTGTTCAGGTTTGTGTGGTTTACTTTCAGTCCCATTTGACAACCATGGATTACAGAAAAATACATGGATAACACTTAGGGACTAACAACAAACGTCAATATCATAATTACCTTAATTGCACACCAAAGAATAGATAAAGATTGCGTATGGATGCACGTGTAAAAACTCTAGCAAAGCCTTCAAGAGAGAAAGAGAACGAGAATATATGAGAAAAACGTGGGGAAGCGAGTCTCGAACCTGCGCTATCTGAGTTTCAAAAACTCTAGGATTTTACCCACTTTGCTAATGTACCCTTGCTGTTAAAGTTTACTTGTAATTATATTTTTAGCTTATCTATACGTATTAAGTTTGTATGAAAATAATATTATTTATTAATGAATTTATCAAATTGAATATTATCAGAAAAATGTTTACAATAATAAGAATACATTATAATATGATATATTCTACATATAAATTTATAATATAATATATAATATGAATAGGATACACATAAATTTTAAATAGTATTTTAATTTTACTATTAGTAAAGTAATAATATTACTTATCGATGAATTTATCAAATGAAATATTATCTCATAAATTTTTAAAATAATAAAAATACATTGTAATATGATATATTTGACATATAAATTTTAAATAGTAAGAATTTAATGTGTAATGTATAATATTAATAGGATATCACACATACATTTTAAATAGTATTTTAACTTTAGTTACATAATTATGAGATTTTCCCTAAATTTATTATGAATCGCTATTGATATAGTTTTTACGAAAATTCGTGTGCCTAATAGAAATGATAAAAGGATGGACAAGAATCTTGCATCAAATTTGAAATATGTTATTCTTGAAAACTCTGAATATAATTAGGTCACTTTTCTTAATACAATTTGTAGTACTGGAGATCACGAATATTTAAAAACCAAAATTAGAATATACGTTTCTTCTTATAATAGAAAAAATAATTTTATTTTTTAAAAACATTCAAATTCGACTCTGAAGAATAAGTTGTTATTTGCAAATAAGAAATAAATAAATAACGTTTCATGTGTAACTTTTTCATTATATTATACGATAATACGAATAAAATATATTATTTATTCAGTATGTACAAGTTTCAAAGAATAATGCTCCTATTCATACTTCATAATTATCCTGGTTGATTACATTGCACTAATAAAAATCTATATAAAATTTGAAGTATGCTAATCGAAAGGCGATAGACATATGACGAATATATGTACAAATAATAAACCATTGTGTTACAACTGGACTGCTGACTTTTATGCATTTGTGAGAAATTTAAAACGATAAATATACAAAATATCCAAATTATAGTGCTCTTTATAATACCTGATAGATGAAATAATTTTTAACAGAACTTCTGCCTTTTTTATTATATTTTCAAAAATATACAATAGTGAACGGGAATGTGCTACGTTGAAAAGAAAATTTATAAGAAATACATATTTAACACTAGATCTACGAGCTTTTCTTGAATAAGAGTCCGAGAAAATGTTTCCTCTAAAAAATCAATTTACTAGAGACAACTTAATTGTATATTGTTAACTGACTTACAAATTCGGATATATTTTTGTATCGTTTCATTAATAAAAGTTGCTGGAAAGTAATAGCAATTGTTTCTGTAATTTCGCTCGTGAAATCTCAAATGCGTCAAAATGGCGTGTCCCGTAAATCTAGCATTCAAGACGATTTTCATTTCATACTTAAAAATTAAATATCAAATATTTTTAAATTAATTTCAATACTAAAATTTTGTTTATTTCTTTTACATATACATAAATTTTTTGAAAATGCTGTTTTGAAGAAAAATGAAGCCATCGATGGGGTATTTGATGCGAAACAAATCATACCATAATTGGTCGTGTGATATTAAGCGACATCACCAGTCTCTATTGTATTTGAATTCAAATAAATCTCGTTACTTTCAACTCGGATTGATAAAATTGTCAGAAAAAATTCAAAAGAGGAGAATGGTCAACGGTCAATGTTCACTTCCAAAGAACAGTGTTGCTCATGCAGTTTGATGGATAAAAATAGTGCAACTACTAGAACTGTCCAACATCACCTGTTAGAACTCTTCCTTTTTTGCGATTTGAAAATGCTTTGCCCCTTGAAAATATTTTACCAATACCTACAGTTCAACGAAAGTGGGGCAGAAAAAATTACCTTTGTGGAATAACTGAGATTTTCAGTTCCTCTCCGCGTAAAAGGGAACTCGAGAGTTTGAAATGTTTAGAAAATAAGAAATGCTCTAAGTTGCATGATCCTCGATCGAAAAAGAGTGCAGGAGAGCAGAAAAAAAAAGTAGAAAAATCTCTAAAATCAACAGAGGAAATGTGCAAATGTTTTTATCGCAATGATTCATATCTGCAATCAACCAAAGGTTGGGTTACATGCCAACTTTATGGACGTTGGTCTCATAATTCCTGTTCAGAGGTTGATTAGAGTCATCTCGAAGGAATACATATTTATATCGATTGTGAGAATACTTGAGCAAGTCATCTTGCTTCATTTTTTGTTTGATTCTTTTTAAAAGCGTAATAACTTACAGGTATGATTTCATACAGTCCAAAGTATGTGTCGAACGCTAGAATGTCAATTTATAATTGTCTCGTAATTCATGAAGGTACAATTATCACTTTATTTCCATTTGTCCTTACCTTTTCCACTTGGCCCCTTTCCCTAATCCGTATTAAGCAACGTATTTCCTTTTTAAAATGATTCTACCTGGTTTAATTACTTATTCAACTACTCATTTAAACTTGTTATACAGGCAATGTTATAACGCAGTAATAGTATATTTGAGAACATTTATTATATATTTTACACAATTAAAAATTCTTCACTTACGTGGAGATTTTAAACTGATTTTTTAAAAAGTATTATACAATTTGTTTACAAGCTGTTGCATATCAATGTTACACTTTTTCATTCTTTGTAATCCTGCTGTCTTACTCGTTTACACTATACGTTCGTGTCTCTTTAGATCATAGTAACCTGATGAACAAATGTGACGTTTTAAGAATATTATAGTATATTATATGATTAAAATTGACATTTAAAAAATATTATTTATTTCAAATAATATGAGAAAATGTTACTTACGGAAGTTGTAATTATTGTAAATATTTACAAATAGTTATAAATATCATTTATACCATATTATGTAGTTTCTTAAACCCTACAACTTCTGTAAGTAACATTTTCTCATATTATTTGAAATAAACAAGATATTCAAGTGGACAGAGTTCGTGAGACACACTGCATAACTTCTGTAAATACGTTCTACGTACATTATTTCATCAATATATATAAAAAATAATCGATAATTTGCTATTAAATGAATGAAAAATTAACGTTTTTAGTGATATTTAGGAAAATTAGGTCACGCTAGGAATCGTTCAGCTGTAACATTCGAAGATTCCCTGAACTAAAAAATGTATTGCTAATTGTTTCTTGGTATTATTGTTCTTACTAAACATCAAGTTACACCGCAGTGCATATTTGAAGTGTTTTTAATCCAATGGAAAATCGAAATACGAAAACTTGGAATATTTTTCCGTATAATCGCTTGAAATTTTCGTTCATTCTATCAGGAACGCATTTTCTGTCTTGTTGATTGCTAATGTTTGTAGTCGAATTCTGATTTTCAATTGGTATCATACATTTTCGATTACGTTTAAATCTGAACTCTGAAGTGGAGCTTTGATGACTTTCAGATCGATGTGTAATAGGTTAAAAGCTGTAGAAAATAGTAGAAGACAGTCAATAAAATACTAAATTTACGTATTTCTTTAAGGTAACATTTAAATCTTATGAATAAAAACGGATGGACGACTTTTAGTGTGACTATCCTTACTGTATATACTATTATTATGTTACTCTTTCTTTCTTATTATTCCGAAAACCTTTTTTGTTTTCTTCATTATATTCTATAATAATGAATAAAGAATATTTCCGTTGATTATAAACGATTTTTACTTGTATTTAGTGAATTTTATTAAAGCAAATGTGTAAATAAGAGTTGCAGATGAGTTTCAGTGGGAGCCATTCTATGTATTTACACGAAGTTTCGAATATCTCCATAGTCACATGTTTTCCTTTGCTTTCAATTCGATATTAATAACTAAAATTTAAACAAACTTAAAAGCAAGCATATCGAAAGGAAGATAATTCTTGCCAAGACGTAAATAACATTTCTGTAAGTAAACTGAGAAGCACCTTGCAGCATCTACGATGAAAAAGAAAATTCGTTAAAAAAGAAAATGATACGACTGGGGGTGTACTTCTAAATATTCATTTTAATACAAAGGTATAAAAGTCGTTTAAAAATAAAGAATAGTTGTAACATTACAATGCAGTACGTGATGTTTGATAAAATGAAAAGAATAAAAAATAATGTTCTTTGTTTTCATCCCTGGTGGGGATCGAACCCACGACCTTTGGATTAGAAGTCCAACGCGCTATCCTCTGCGCCACAGGGACTTGGTGTTATGAAGGTTTTTACAATAGTATATATAGGTCAAAATACGTTTACATACAGATGTCGCTAAGGTGAAAAATACTTTATGTTTGCCAGTAACGTATAAAAGAAAAATGTTGGAACAATAATTTTTATGATTGTAAAACATATCGCTACCGATAAAAATTAACGCAATAAATGTATCAGTACGACGTAGTCAAAACTTTCGTAGTAGAAATTTTCAGAAGTTTCCTGAAATGGTTAATCATATGATAAACATTTAATTACATTATCATATTGTTACTCTGTAATTTTGTTCAACAAGATATCTTTCTTGTATCGTATTAAATTTAATAAACAAATTCGAACCAATGGAACGATATATGTATCGATAAATATTTCATAGTTTGAAATAAATTTCTGGGATTATAAATACACAAATTCGAGATAAACTATTGTTTTGTTGCCGAGTCCTTCGAGTTTTCCTCAAATAGCAATTATTAATTACGTTCCATGTGAAATGAACAGATTTAAAAAAATTAAATTTCAAATCAACAATTTTCATCGTGCATCAATACATAATACAGCCCTGTGTGTTGCACCCGATGTAGTCAACACAACCAGCTCAAAATACAGTTATGTGTATGGACGATGTGTACCCCGTCCGCGATTGACGCTTCGTTCTATTATGTATCTTTAAGTGAACGAATAATGGATTAACTAGAGCCTATTCCACGTATTTTCGGTGTTGAACTATAATTAAGAAAACTACTAAACAATGTGAATGAAGATTGGACAAAATAATAAAATGCATAAAAGGTGAGAAACAGGGAAAACGTAGATGTACTGAGGTACGTGGGTGTTTGTGTTTTCACTGTGTGATGGGACGAAGAAAAGGAAGGGAAAAGAAAAGAAAGAAGGAGATAGAATAAAACATTAGGTAAGGAAGGGAGGAAGGGGCTAAAAAAGATGGCCGTCTCGAAACATATGACAAAGAACGGCGGGCAACCGCCACTGCAGAAGAGAATACTCCTGGAAGGTGTTTTGCGGTATCGCTGATCCTCGTCCTCGTAGAGAGGTGTGGTGATTTCTCGAGTAAAGGGATCGTGGCTACAAAAGTCAGTGATCCTGTTAGCAAAGGAGCCATGACTACGTGTAAAGAATGGGCTCGATCGCATCGGTGTTGCAGTGGCATTGCTCGGAGTGCGCTCTGATAAATCCAACGGAGAGCACGCGATGCGCCAGGTGCGGTCTTACACGACTTAGAAGTGATGAGAAGGCAAACTTCAGGCTCAGCCTGAGCTTCGAGCACAAAGTTCTCAGAGGAAAAGAGGAGGAGGAGAAGAAAGGGGACGACGAGGAAGGTGACTCTTCTTCGCTCTCCGTTCCACCGACACCTCCGCCGAAGCTTCACCTAGAGGAGCCACCAACGGATAATACGCGTCCGATACCTTATGAATACGTCAAAACCGATTTCATACATCGGTGAGATAATTGTTGATTCACGTCTCTCCTCTCTAACCGTCTTCCTCTCCTCCCCCTGTTCTTCGATTTCTCGCGTGTTTGTATACAGTCCATGAAACCCAACACAACTTTGAGGGCACATCAAGTCTGATACTGTTCTTTTCTCGGTACAATATTACCTTTTGCAATGAATTTTATTCTTATTCTGCTTCTCATTCAACAAATTCAATTTATCTGAAACTTTTCACATAATACTCAGATTGCAAGGAGTGATGGTACAAATTTTTATTTTTACATGTTTGCATAAACTGTTATTAACAAAATAAGAGACTTGTACACAATAAGAGATAATACATTCTTATAGTATGTATAATTACAAGAGAATATGCTTTGCATTCTCCAAACTTTACGTGCTCCTTGCTCTTATATATAAAACAATTTTCTATACTTGCATCAATTATTGTGTGTATATCGACTGTTACTTTACTTTTCATATTAATTTTTAGTCTTTTCTTGATATAATATTTGTTTTTTTGCAATAAATTTTATTCTTATTCTGTTTTTCATGCGAGAAATTCAATTTATCTAAAACTTTTCACATAATACTCAGATTGCAAAGGGTAATAATATAAATTTTTATTTTTACATGGTTAGCATAAACTATTATTAATAAAACAAGAGACTTGTATATGATAAGAGATAATAGATTTTTATGGTATGTATAATTACAAGAAAATATTCTTTATATTCTTCAAATTTTTCCTGGTCCTTGCTCTTATGTATAAAATATAATTTTCTGTTATCTTTTTACTTATATTGATTGTTGTTTGTGTTCATTTTTAGCTCGGAGGGAAATTTAATTATACCCAATATTCGTACAAAGAAATTACATAATGATTCGTGGAATGGAAACTCTTGTAAAAAAGAATCAATTAAACGATCTTCTTCTCTACCTTCCTTAACAACACAATGGACTTGCATTCGTTGTTTATTAGACAACAGTTGCAGTTCTGGTTTGATTTGCATAGTATGCGATGCAAATTCCTTAATAGCTGAAACAGACAAGAGGCAGATCGGAGCGCGTAAAAGCAAGAAACTGAATTTACGTAAAACGAATCGTCTTAAAGCTGCATCTGAATTTTTGACCAATATTTTGGATGGTTTTAATACAACATGCTCTTCTACAAATAATGCAAGAATTATTAATAAGGGTATATACGATATTTGTTTATACATATTATAAACGAAACTGAGTATTATTTGTTACATGATAGTTTATTTACATCTTACAGATATGGCACAGTTAACGAGTATAAGTCGTAGCGAAAGGAGACAAGATAGAGAAGACTGGACCTTACCACCGATAGAAACCATGGAATCAACAACGCTCTCCTACGCAAATACAACCGATACCTCTCAACGTTCACCAAAAAGACATAGTCCTTCAATTTATAAACGAGTCAAATCTAAAGTTAGTCGCTCATTATCTAATGGATCTGTTGTACATAAGTTATCCGAACACGCAATTCAAAGACCAACCAGTTTAGTAGTCTCAGATTCGCAACAAGACGATGCTCTATGGAGTTGTGATAATTGTACTCTTGATAATGCTCCTGGTTTAGAACAGTGTGAGGCATGTGAAGCCCCTAGAAGTCCAGCTCCTTGTAGCGGAGTAGTTATCAGTGTACCTGCTTGGGAACCCCGTACTCTGTCCTCTGCAGGTCCATTGTCTTATAGAAGATCTTTCTCTGATGTTGAATCTGTTACAAACGTGTCTCAGAAAAAAATTGTTAATCGTAGAAGTCTTAACGAAGATGAACCACCTGCAGTCCCACCACATTCCATTGGTTTCAATACAAGACCAAAGTATTCTTATATCGGAATTACCAATCCCGATATACCACCACCATTGCCAAAAAAACAGAGTAACAAATTAGGTCTTGTATCGACAAAAGCGCATAGCGAAGCTACTAGTCCTGTGGGGGATGTACCGAATGTAAGTTCGTTAAAACGTACGTGGACTTGTCGGAAATGTTCTTACGCCTACAATCCTTTGTGGTCAACCGGATGCGATATATGCGGATCGTCTCGATCACCTCCTTCGTTGATGCAGCCTAGTTTAATAACTGTTACGAAAGATGAAACAAGCTGTTCGATGCATTCGCAGTCTCCAATTGTAGTATCCAGAGATAGTGTAAGATACATTCCACAAAAGCCTGCTACATTGGCCACGGCAGAATCTGATTTGGACGATCAAGTCGATCCACCCTCTCCTGTATGGACTTGTAAAAAATGTACATTGTTAAATGCCGCTACAAGAACAACATGCGATGCATGCGGTGGTTCGAAGCTGAAAAGTATTATGCATTTAGAGGATGCTACACTACGAAAAGGGGAGAGCTGGGTGTGTCCGTCGTGTACATTAAGAAATCCGCTATCGGCACAAACTTGTAATGCTTGTAAGACATTAGCAGATTTTCTAGATATACCAAAAGATAGCAGATATTTTGGATCGAGAAGTCCAAGTCCAAGACTTTGCTCGACACCTGTAAATTCGAAAGTTCTCACTCCGAGGCATAGAAATTCCGTAAGAAGGAACAGTTCTTCGATTGGAGATAAAAGGCATTCGAGAATTAAGGATTCTACTCATGGTCAAGTACGATTTGTTTACAATTGTCTGGTATATCGTTATTAACACTAGATTTACGGGCTTTTCTTGAATGAACGAGAAATCGATTTATTAGACAACTTAATTGTACATTGTTAACTTATAAATTCGAATATATTTTCGTATCGTTTCATTGATAAAAGTGAGGAAAATAATAGGAATTGTTTCTGTAATTTTGCTCGTGAAATGTCTAATTGACATGTCTCGTAAATCTAGTGTTAATAAAATGATAATAAATATTAATATAGCTTTCTAAGGATCTTTTGATATTTACATCCTATAAAGTGTATTTTGTATATGATATATTTCAATATTTTCAGTGGCAATGCAAACTGTGCACGTATGAAAATAAGAGTACAAATGGAATTTGTGAAATGTGCCAAATCTCGAAAAATTTATCTCAACTACCGGGTGAAAGGCCTAGAATTATTGAATCTGGCATAAGTACGCTCACGATACAACGGCAGGAAAGTGTAGTTATGGAAAATTTAAGACAAATCGAAGAAAGGGAAGCTTTGGAGAAGTGGGAACGAATTGTTCGCTTCTGCAAAGAGGTATTACATAAATAAAAATGATTATATCTTTCCTTGCCGCAGAAAAAATAGACTTATAATTTTTGATTTCTTCTAGAAAATGCAATAATTATACATATAAGATACAATCGTACATTTTTCTGTTTCCATCTTATTTTTGTTACTTTTTATTTTAATATTACAATGTTAATGTAGAAACGATAAAATGTGACTTTTAAACAGTGTTTTTGCTTTCAAAATCAATAGTACTGTATAGTTTTATGCTTGGTTATACTGTAATATTACACTCTTAGATATAAATAAATCTATGTTATTTAAATTCAAATATAAAAACGAATATACTAAATTCAAGGTATTTATTTCCCAATTGGTTCATATTAAATGTTGAGTAATGGGAACATTGGTTAATTGAACCATAGTTATTAAGCAATGTTAAGTCTGTAAAAAGTGCAATATAAACGAAACGGAGTTAACGGAAATGAAGCTTGTTAGAAAAGGAAATATGTCTAATGGTAAATTGTTTATTTTACAGACAAACGAACCTTTTGTCGACGACTCATTTCCACCAGCTCCAAAATCTCTCTACTATAATCCAGCTGAAACGAAAGATAACCACGTTGTTCAGTGGAGAAGGCCTCATCAAATCAACGTTGACTCAACCGTTGATTCTAAACTGCCTTGGGCTGTTTTTAGAACACCCTTACCCTCTGATATCTCGCAAGGTGTATTAGGAAATTGTTGGTTACTTTCGGCTTTAGCTGTTTTAGCTGAAAGCGACGAGCTTGTAAAGAGAGTTTTAGTGATGAGAGAAACCTGCCCCGAAGGAGCTTATCAAGTAAGATTGTGTAAAGATGGAAAATGGACCACAGTACTTGTTGACGACTTGTTACCCTGTGATAAAAGAGGCCATCTAGTATATTCTCAGGCTGGTATTTTAATATTACGAATCGATAATTGGTATTTATTTAAGTTAAAATGAAAAAAAAAGGTTTGCTATTTTTACTTATAATTTGGACGAAATATAGGCGAAAAGAAAACAGCTTTGGGTGCCGTTAATTGAAAAAGCAGTGGCTAAAATTCATGGTTGCTATGAAGCTTTAGTGTCTGGACGTGCTATAGAAGGTTTAGCGACACTTACAGGTGCCCCTTGTGAGAGTGTGCCTTTACAACCATCTGCTCTACCAAGTGAAGATGAGCTTGACAAGGACTTGATATGGGCGCAACTTTTGTCCTCGAGGCAAGCTATGTTCTTAATGGGTGCTAGTTGTGGAGGTGGCAATATGAAAGTTGACGAGGAGGAGTATCAGCGTAAAGGTCTAAGACCAAGGTAAACCTTATAAATTCCGAAAACTTGTGAAGTAAGCTTATTCGTTATATCAAAAAAATGTTTTTTAGACATGCTTATTCTGTTCTTGATGTGCGGGATGTACAAGTAAGAGATATACGCACATTTATGCACACGTAAATTAAAGAATTTGAAAACAAATAGTTTAAACGGTACGCTTTTTAGGGAATACGATTGTTGAGATTGCGCAATCCATGGGGTCACTATAGTTGGAAAGGTGATTGGTCTGATGACAGTCCTATATGGACGCCGCAATTACGAGAAATGCTTATGCCGCATGGTGCATCTGACGGTGTTTTCTGGATTTCCTTTGACGATGTATTGAAATATTTTGATTGTATCGATATCTGTAAAACTAGAGTTGGATGGAGTGAAGTCAGATTGCGTGGAACACTTCCACCTTTATCTTCTCTCAGACATTTATCGTGCGTACTTTTAACAGTACTAGAGCCTACCGAAACGGAATTTACATTATTTCAAGAAGGACAAAGGTAAATTTTATTTAATCATCTAATATTATCAAATGCGAGGATATATAATATGCGTAATGATTTCATATATATGTATATTTAGGAACTCTGAAAAATCACAGCGTTCTCAGTTGGACTTATGTGTAGTTGTTTTCCGTACACGTTCTCCAGCAGCACCGGAAGTGGGAAGATTAGTAGAACACAGTAAACGACAAGTACGTGGATTTGTTGGATGTCATAAAATGTTAGAAAGAGATTTATATATTGTCGTATGTTTGGCCTTCAATCACTGGCACACAGGAATGGAAGATACTTCCAGTTACCCTGAATACGTTCTTGCCATTCATAGTTCGAAAAGACTTTTAGTTGAACAAATTTCTCCACCGGCATTTGTTTTGGCTGATGCTATTATAAGTTTAACTTTAGCAAAAGGACAGCGACACGAAGTAAGATTATTTATATTTTAATAATTTTTCTGTTTGAAAAATGCTCGTATGTTTATTATATACAGTGGCAGGCATATACTTATGAACATAGTCGTGTTTTTTATTGGTTTATTACTGTTTTGGAAGGTTTAAATAATACTAAACATTATTAGACTATCTCTTAGCTCTCCCATTATTTTTGACAACTTCGGCGCAACGTCGTGGCATAGAATTAATTGAACGGATGTACTAACACCTGTTCACTGGAATGGATTTCCAAGCTTTTTCGATTGTTTTAAACGAATCTTGAATATTTTTTGATTTCTGACGTTTTATTTCACAATCAACATTAATCCACAGCATCTCTATTGGAGTGAGATCTGAAAACTGAGCAGGCCATTACGTAATATTAAATTTTGCTTTTTCCAAAAATTCTTCTACAATACGTGCCGTATGTTTCGGATCGTTATCCACCTGGTAAATCCAATCGTTAGGCATTTTGTCTGTAACAAATGAAAGGACATCTTTTTTTTATATCTAAATCAGCAAACTGATCCATAATTCATGTAATTCGATCCACCATTCGTGCTCATAGAGACCTAAATAAGGGCTGATCTGTCACTACCTTTGACAAGGTATACAAGGTTTTATACAATTTTTATTAAATTCTTCGCCAGGTTTGCTACGTGATTTGCCATCAGAACTAAATCGATTGAACTTTCTATCGCCGATAAACATAACTTCAGGTCATTTCTCTTTCGCCCATGAAATATTTTTGCAAATGCAAGTCTTGCACGTCGATTCTTTTCTAATATTAAAAGTTTCTTTCGGGCTGTTTTCCCCATCAAGTTGGACCGTTCTTACACTTATTACTTACTCTAAATTTGATAATATTTCGTTATGAATGTCTACAGCAGTTTTAAAATGATCAGCTTTAGAAATTCAACGAATCGCGTTGTCAGCTTGCACATCTATTTTACGAGGAATATTATCTGCTGTTTCATTCGCATTTATGTGCTTCGTAACTGCACAACAAGCTCCAACAGTTATCCCCAATACACTAGAAACGTTTCGGTATGCGTTACCTTGTTTTCGAAGCAGCTGTATTTGCAGCCGTTGTTGTGGAGTAATATTTTTACCTTTATTCGTTGTTAAAATAGTTACATTTGAGTTCAACTTAACATTTTACCGATCGCCTCATTCTATTCAAGATTGGCTCGGTTTTTGCTATCGCTCTTATTCTTACAGCTCTAAAAATTGTAAATAGAAATCCGAAAGAGTGCTTACTGTATCGTTCAATTTTTCTTATTATAGAGTAATTAATTAATTTGTTGCTGGCAGCAAGAAACTGATATATAGGCTTCCCAGATCGAGAAACGATGGCAGCGAAAAGCCTATTAATAGGCTTCCAGTCGGTAAAGTGTTAAACTGCGTAATACACAGAACATCCACGCTCGTTCCTAGCACAAAGAAAACTGCATGTCGATTGTAGCAATGCCGCTTGTTTCATCTGTTCGTAAGTCTATGTCCGGCGATGTGCCGTAGGAAAACAAAAAATGTTCCATTACTTTCCAATGTATTAACCTTGGAGAAACAGAAATACCCAGGAAAGCATTCTCTAAATAACACTTTCAATGTACCCGATAGAAATTTTTAAACCTAACATGGTTTTCATAATAATGTTCCTGAAAGTTCAACTAACGCTGTGTTCATAAGTATACAGTGGGCCAAAAAAGTATTCATATAGTACATTAATTACACTTTCATCTTCATTATTTTGGTGTTGTGATAATTAATTCTAATGTAATGTACATGAATGGAAAGCACATAAAATACACTTTAAAATGATATACATAATCTTTTATTTACATTAAGATAATACCATTAAATTATTTGGTTTCCACAACCTGGTTACCTAATTATGGCCAAAAAAGTATTCATACAGTTACAGGTTCAGTAATTTATTAACCAGATGTCTTTTGTTATTAATAATGCTGTAAGACGCTAACATTATATAAATACGTGAAAATGAGTAAAAAAACGATAGAAACTACAGTGGAGGAGTGAAATATATAATAGTCAAACTATGTATATAAAGAAATATAATTCTCTGGGAAAAATAGGAAGTATAGTAAGCAAAAATTTAGCTACTGTTTAGTATGTTATTAATATAAAACTATAAAGAAACCAACACTGTAGTCAATTCATCACGCTCTGATAGACTCAAGAAACTATCTGACTATGATGAGAAGTTAGTATCGGAAAAAGTAAAAAAAGATCTATTTACTACTGCCACAAAACTAGCACAAGATTTGAAAGAAATGTCAAATAGAATTATTCACCCTGGAACAATAAGATTAAGGGAACATGGATACCATACACGTACTGCAAGAAGAAAGCCTGAAGATTAGTGTGAAAAATCGGCTAAAACGATTGAATTTCGCAAAGAAATATGTTAATATATCCTCAGACTTTTGGAAATACGTTATCTTTCCTGACGAAAGTAAATGTAACGTGTTTGGATGTGACGGTAAAAAATCAGTCTGGAGAAAAGAAGGTAAGGCACTTGATCCGAAAAATTTGCAACCTACTGTTAAAGAGAACGGTGTTAAAAATAACGTCATGGTATGGGGATGTTTTGCAGCAAGCGGTGTAGGCACTTTGAAAATTATCGAAGGCATTATGGATCGATTTGTATATTGAAGTATTTTACACAAAAATTTGGAAGAGAGTGTGATAAAATTAAATGTTTCGGATAATTATTATTTCTAACAGGATAACGATCCGAAACATGCCTTTCTAATTGTTGAAGAATGGCTGTTGTATAATATGCCTTACTTACTGAAAACTTTCTCGCAATCTCCAGACTGAAACTCAATAGAGAACCTATGGGAAGAATTGTATAAAAAAGTCCATAAACGTAATATACACACTAAGGAAAGATTAAAGCAGGCTCTGTGTGAAAAATGGGTTAAAATTGATTGAAGCAAGACAGAAAATCTAATAGCATCTATGCCAAGGAGATTACAGCTCATTGTTCGGGCAAATGGATACCCCATAAAATATTAAACCTGTTCTTTATATTGTAGTTTTGCTACGCAGTATACTGTATGAGTACTTTTTTCATCATAATCTTATATTTGTTCGCAAACAAACAATAATTTAGTGGCATTATCTTAATGTAAATAAAGGGTTATGCATATCGTTTTAAAATGTGTTTTATATGCTTTCTATTCATGTACATTATATTAGAATGCATTATCATAACACCAAAATAACAAAAATAAAAGTGTAATTAATGCACTGTATGAATATTTTTTTGACCCACTGTATGTCCGCCACTGTATATGCCTGAATATTTATTAAATGTTAATGTACAGGGAAGAGAGGGAATGACTGCTTATTACTTAACTAAGGGTTGGGCTGGACTTGTAGTAATGGTAGAAAATCGTCATGTAAATAAGTGGATTCATGTAAAATGTGACTGCCATGAAAGTTATAACGTTGTGTCCACAAGAGGACAACTCAGAACTGCCGATAGTGTTCCCCCACTTCACAGGTGAAACACTTTTTTACTCATTTCGTAGTTTGAAAATAACATTAATACAATAATTAATTAAAAAAAATTCATTGTAGACAAGTTATCATAGTTTTAACACAATTGGAAGGTAGCGGAGGCTTCTCGATAGCACATCGACTTACGCACAGATTAGCTAACAGTGGAAACTTACATGATTGGGGTCCGCCGGATACTCAACATTGTCCTCAAATTGATACTCAAGTCGAAGGTTTACATAGTCCTCGTTTAATCACGTGAATGAAGAACTAGTGATTGGTAAAGAAATGAGACAATGTTTAAAACGTATGTCGCGTGTCACGTAAGAGATTTATTACATACTCGTGATATCCAGAAATTTATTAAAACCAAAGCAAAAGCTAGAAAGATTTCGGTACAAAATAAATATACTGAAACCGTAACACATTTCGTGCTTTCTAGCTATTCGTACTGTACGAAAAATTTTTAGCATTACGACAAGCTCACTATTGGATATAATACAATAATTAACAATTAATATACGATCATTCTGAGATCAGTGGTTAGAGATATTTTTGTTCAATTAGGTAGAAGTTATTCCTTATATCGATGAAAATGAATATACTTTAAAAGTTGCGTGCAAATTAAGCATTTCTACGGGAACCATTGATCTATAAAGAAGACTTAAAGAAAATTAAAATATTTATGAAAGAACAAATTAGACACATTGCTTGTTATATAAACAAAAAATTATTTTCTCAACGTAACATATAAGCACCATGAAAGCGTCAAGGTTATACAGTAATATGTAAAATGAAATAAGTAACAGCCATTAACAACGTGTGAAAAAAACATACGCTCTTTTTGGAATTGCTTAGAGTATGGTATAACAACACTATGGGTCGAAATGTTTTCAATTTTTGCATTTCATAAATCGATATTTTCTTCAAAATACACAAGACCATATTCAGAAACTCGCATTACAGAAAATGTATGCATTGCTATTGTGCATTTAAAGAAATATTACCAGTCGTTTGAATGAGTTTTTGAATATTGGCCACATTGTAAAATTGTCGACTCGTCTTAAACTTTTGTTGTTTCCGTCTTGTAACTGGATGGAATGCTTGTGCTAAAAATGGACGTAGCGCCATAGCTACAGAACCAAAAGTCTCTCTTGAAAGTTTTACGGTATATTGACGCGTTCACTGCCATTCTCTGCAATGTACATTTTCACTTCATTGTTGCTAAATGTTTTTCTAGCGAATTATTAATAAAATGATTGTAACTAATTGTTGTATGTATTTTATGTTTAGTTAACTTATGATACATATCTTAAACTTTATACGTACGCAAGTGTGGCAGTTAACGAGCTAGTCAATTTTATAAATCTTGTACATTTTGTAATCATCACACCGAAACAGTCATCTACACAGCATCGTAGCTAATACCATTTTTTCTATACATATATCCTTTATCGTGTTTTACTTTTGTGCATGTAAATATGTGGTTTCACCGATAAAAACAAATAATAGAACGATGAAATACACGAATAGTTTTTTTTCTTAATTTGAGAGAAAAATTTATACTTACCAAATTATAATCTTATGTAACAAAAAGAAGTTTACATTCCCTTTTTTACATAGGAAAATTGTCGAAACGATACACACACCTTTTTCTATCGAAGTAAAATTATTTAAGAAATTGTTATTCAAATGATCATATTCTCATTTTCATATTGAAAGTTTATGTAAACGCTTCAAATTAGCTAAATGTTTTTATCATTGTGAAATGCTGTTTCGTCTGATATTTTTAGATATATTTATTACATGTATCGAACGAGATGTATGTCGGTTTACTTTAGGAATTATTTTTTGTGTATGCAGAGCGTGAATAAAAATCGAAAGCATTCTTTTAATTTGTATTGTATACATTGAAGCGATGAAAAAAAATTTTATAATCTTGTATCTATAGCTGTTTCAGTACCTGTGTAATTTTCGAGTATTTTCAATTTAACATAAGCAATTCAATCTAAGTATTTCAAATAGCTAGAAAAAAAATACATATTTATTATATCAGTTTGATTGATTTAACTATCGATAACTATAAGTCTAAATTTTTAAATTATTCGAATTTTATTAAAATAGATTAAATTTTCTTAAACTACTTGAATATTGAGCTGGCATTGGTATGCATTTTCCGAGTATTTAAACAGCTTTATTTGTAAAATACAAATCGAAAATACAAATGTATTTATAATGTTTTTGGAAACAATAATTTCTTTCCTATCGTACATGTAAATTACATTCATATTTTAAGAAGAGAATCTAATAGAAAGCAGCTGTGAATTCATTCTTTTTACATGTATAAATATCGATGTATTAATTTAAAAACAAATGTATCTACTATTTATTGATATTCTCTATAAAATATAATTAAAAGAGTAAGCACTTGCAGATACAAGTTTATACGAATTTGTTTTCATACTTGTTTACATAAAGGTTGAAAAAGTATTCTTTATCTTGACCGATGTGAAATTATGTATAGTAAACTCCTGTATAACGCGGTTGATATGTTACGCGCAGTACGAATTCGCGTTATAGGAAATCGTGCTGTACGGAAATTTTTCTCGCATAACACGTATAATTTAAAGTAACATTTTTCAAACGATTATTGCTATGCCAACTTTTATTTTCTATGTTTTATCAAATAGGACAGTACTTTAAAAATAAATGGCATATATGTGCAGTTGATTAAAAAGAAAAACAATGTTATCAGTGTATGTAAAAAATCTTTTATTTCGTTAGAATTTAATAAAAATATAATTATACAAATTTATGTATTATGTTTGCTCAACTGAAGCAGATTTAATTCTTAAATGCAGGTAATTCTTGTGTTTTATTATTTGCCGCGTTGTACGAAGAATCACGTTATATGAAAACAGTAATCGCAATATTTTTGGCGCGTTATAGGAATTCGTGTTGTACGGGAGTCTACTGTATCATGTAAACTAGCAGACATCCAGTTTTATATGGAAAGCTCAATGTTTTGGCTTTAACATTAAACTGCCATGTTCCACGTTCTCGGATAACGATTAAGTTGGGCACTGAAATGTTCTTTCGATGGCAGTTGGATCTGATTGAAAATTTCTCTGATAGTTTCTACATCTATTGAATACCGTGATGTGACAATATCTAACGCTGTGATCAGCTAACGACGTTTTTTATTATTAAAATGTCTGTTAAGGAAATGTCCTGATAAATGAAACAGCAGCACACGAATATATTATTTCGAAAATAGTACAAAGTATCTTGTTACAGATGCGTCTACTTAATTCGAAGGCAAAAGCAAAACAACCTGTGTATATAAACATTATGAGACTTATTGGCACCGGGATTGTTAATTAAATCTACACATATTTCAAGCAAAACATTCCCTTATATTTATTTATATTTTTCAATTGCTCGTTGAGTAATTTCAAATATTTGTATTTGTATACATATATGCATTTCTATGCTACAAATATTCTGGTTCTAATATACTTCATTTTTTACCATTGTAAGTACAAGTTCTACTTGAAAAATTGTTTTCCAAGTAGTAAAAGGTGGTTACTTTTATTCAACAGCATGAAACAAACGGATCTAATTGTTAAATATGGCCTAATAATTTTAAGAACTGGTTTTAATTTATCTGGAAGATATCAAAATTATTTTTGTGCACTATGCGACATTGTTGAGGTAAATATGTTTATACTGATACAAATTAGTTCTAAGTACAGACAATGCTTGATATCTGTTTAATTTTTAGATAGAATAAAAGAAGATGCAGTCTTTGAAGAGTTGCTCTTATAACTAGCATTTGCAATAACTTAGTTGTCGAATAGCTTTTATTTACAGACAAAAGAGAAACACTTAATATAAAGTAAAAATTTGTTAAACTTGCGCAATTTGACTATTGTGAAAGTTTTTCTTTTTGAATCAACAGATTCGACTGCTATACATGAAATGATAATTAAATTGCACTGTCGTTCGGAACTTTAAGATAAGTCTCATGGGTGCACGTGCACCAAATGCAAAGCCAAGAATGCTAATGGAAAAAAGATCGTGCTATTAAAAACACAGTAGAACATTCGATTTACTCCAATTTCTTTCTCTTCGAGCGTAACTTGCATCTGCATCGATATTTAATTAAAAGAATGGAAAATAATCATTAGTGCCATACAAAAGCGTAACAACAACAAACTGTAAACGGATATTTAATTAACGATAATTTTATAGAGGCCCATTCCATTGTCACAATGATATTATAGTACTTTTTCTCAAGGAAAAAATACTCTATTTTAAATATTGTATAATTATTGAGAAAATTATATTATAAATAACGTGTATTCATTCTAGAATATAACACCTGTGGCTCCGACGCTACTGTTAGAATAACAGATATAACGTGAATGCTATTTAATGTTTGAATTTTGATTGTTGAAACTTTAACAAAGTTCTCGAGGCACGAGATGATATCGTTATTCTGAGAGTAATGATCGCGGTTGAGTATGCACAACGCTACGGCGAATGAACAAGTGTGTTTGATATTTTAGAAAAACTGTCTTTGTGGATTTGAGCGTTTTAAGAAAAAAAAAAAAAGAAATTCGATTTGTACATAGAATGGATTATTTATTAGGTATATTAAGGGATGGGTGGAGCTGATTAAGTTATACACACCGCTTATGGTACACGTAAGTTGTTTTGCGGTATGCTTATACATTTTTGTTGAAAAAGCGCTTCAGCCGATTAAACGATAAGAGATAGGCAATTATATGTAACAAAATTAGTATAATATATCGGAGCGAAAGAAATACACACCGATGATGTGCGAAACGTGGATATTCGTTTTATTTGCAGCGGTGCTGAATTTTAGAAGAAAAGTTCGGTAATTTTTATGGAATTTTTACAATTTGTTGGATATGTTATCGTTGAAAAATTAACGCGAACGAATGATTTGCGAATCTTTTGTAAATTTTCAAATATTTATCGTTCAATTCTAGCACAGCGTTAATGATATTTATAATAAATTCAGCAGAGCATGTAGGATAATCGCACGCCATCGCAAAGTACCTAGGAATATATTCTTAATATACAAAGAAAATGGAAAAAAAAAACACTATGATATCTCATTGTATTTGTAATTACAGAGTATAATATTACGGTGTCATTTTATGATTAAGTAATTCGTACTTTGTACGATATTCGCGTACCGGGTGTATTCTAAACTGTATACAAGCGTTCAATGTGTTTTTTCTTTTCCTTTTTTCGTTCAAAATGAGACTGAAGTATTTACATGTTCAAGGAGAATATTTAACGCAAACCAAATACTTAAAATTACGAAATTATTAAAATGAAAAAAAAAGAAAGAAGAAGAAATAATTCCCGAAGATGTTGAAAAAGAAAATTTATCGTATGATAGAAAGAAAATGTTTTTAGACGTGTTCTTATAGTCTACGCGACTGCGATCATTTTAGAAACGCCCATGTACGAACCCGAACCAGCAATCAACTTTGTGATAGTCTGTGTACCGATTTGGCAAACTTTGTTGAATTGATTCCATTTCCTATAGATGAAATGTATAATTATTAGAATATTATCGCGTACATACAAATGAGACATTTACTACTTTATGAAATAATAAAGACATTGTATTGCCCCCTGATTTATATAATAATAATAGTAGTGTAGGTACATTTAATAATAAATCGAAATATTATCTAGAAATTATTCTTTATTCAGTCACTGATGAAATTAATCGTAGATTTCCAAGTTCTTCGCGTTTTCTTTTCGGTTCTTATCGTTTCGATTCACGTCAGTGTCTTTCTGCTGATTTTTCAAACACTGAGGCACAGATAAATCAATTGCATTTACACACCGATGGACATAAATATTGGCGCAAGATGCTATTCCATATACAAATATTTGTATCTACTGAAAGAATTGTTTATAACACTTGTTCTTTGAATCGATCTTTATTTAGAATACTTTACTTGCTTATATACAAAAGCAAAAGAAAATTAATAAAATGGAAAATATATAACTAATAAAAATGTGTTTTACGGACAAAAGTGTCGGCATATTTTGGATAACGCTATATTCAATTATAATTGAATATTTCGAAGCATATCTTCTTTCAATCTATTTACCATCAAATGGACCAACTTTTCGGTTCATTCATTCCCGATTTTAGTCCATTCCTCCAAGACTCTGTGTTTTAATTCCGATTTACTCGAAATACGATGATTTTGGATGTTTTTCTCCAATTAGTACCAAATATTTTCAATTAGATTTAAATATCTGGGCTTTGGGGAGGTGTTTTTAAAGTGCGCGCTGTTTCGTACACAATCCATTGGCGAATTGTGTATTGTATATTCTGCAGGTGCATTATGTAGTTGGAATGGAGTACAATCAGCAATGAATGAACAGAAAAGTTGGTCCATTCAATGGCAACGAGATTGAAAGAGGACATGCTACGAAATATTAAATTATAATTGAAGATAGTCTTATTAAATACTGTTCGTGCACAAGATGTTTGCAAAACACATTTTTATTAGCTATGTGTTCCGTATTTTATTAATTTTGTTTTGTTTTTGTGTATAGGCAAGTAAGGTATTCTAAATAAAGATCGATTCAAAGAATAAGTGTTATAAACAATTGTTTTCAATAGGTATTTGTATATGGAATCGCATCTTGTGCCAGTACACATGTCCACCACTGTATACTTAAATAATAACATAAAACTTTACACGAATATGTATTATATTACTTATAATTATAACAATACAATGTATAAATACATTGTATTATTATTATAATAATATATGTTAGTGTAGAGATTTCTATGTATACAGAGAGACACACGCGGCTGAAATAAATTATATTCCTTTTCAGATTGCAATTAGAAAAAAAAATAGTAGAGAAAAAGATAAAATGATGTATGTATAAAAAAAAGAGATGCACTCCTTTTTTTTTTTTTTAATAGAACTGCATATTTATTTTTACATAGATTGATTCTTCGGAAATTTTTCCGTATAAAAGTGTTAGGTTGTGAATAATTAATCTTCCCTGGGATATTTCAAATTTTTCATGATACATGTGTGTTTACTATCCAGCGACAGAATGTTCGAATTGATAAATTGAATGAAGCATAAAATTTGAAATATTTAATGAATTATTGATCTTTCTAAGATCAGATCCTAATACTTTTAAATATACGTCAAGTATGTAGTTTGAAAAGTCGATCTAGATAAACATAAAACATGTGCAATTCGATTAAAAAAAAAAAAGTACATCTTTAAAATGTACATGCGAAAAAATATGTTCTGTAACATTTTCTTGTAATTGCAATCAGAGAAGATATATGATATGTTCCAGGTACCTGAATTATCTTTATATACATAAAATTATCTTTGTATAATAAAACGCGGGATATTTGAATAGCGCACAAGAACTGGATGTAATACGAAAAACTACTACAAAAGACCAATACAGGATACTTTGCAACTTATTATTCTGTAGATACAATTCGTAGAGAATAAAATTTAATTAAAATTTTACTAGTTTATTTGCGTGCACAATTATTCATTAATTGCAACTGTAAATGTTAATTATCAGGAATAAAAGAGTAAATATTAATTCCAATGTACGCACGATTGAAAAGGTCGAAGAATTAGTTTTAATTATAATTGTTTGAAGTTCGAACCGTTTCATTTTCACTAGCATAAATAGGTTAGATGTTCAAATTTAAATTGCACGTTTCTACATCGAAGATGGCGCTCTTATAAACAAGTGTTCTGACACAGTGAGAATTATTTCATGTATTCGCTATTATATACGAAAAGTTACTAATTGAAAAACAAGAAACTGCGTATGACATTTAATTAGATCGTTAATTGCACATCGGAAATATGTCGACGTTTACTTTCGGAGCACCTTCGACTTCGAGCAACACAAACTTTGGATTTGCACAAAAGTAAATATTCATAGATTCATCAAATCTTATATATTGTTATAAAATTAATACGCAAATATTAATAATCTTCTATATTCTAGGCCTGCAACGGGTTTTAATTTAACTAGTACACCGTTTGGTTCAACTACCCCAACGTCTACCACGTTAACATTCGGATCTCCTGCAACAGCGGCAACAACTACCGGTCTTAGTTTCGGTTTCAGTAATACACCTACGACTTCAGCCCAGATGCAATCAGGTGGTTTACTTTTAGGACCTAACGCGACCACCGCGACCACTGCTAACAATTTATTTCCAGCTCCAACTACTTCTGCACCACTATTTAGCGGCCTAACTCTTGGCACACCAACTGTAGGCACTAGTTTGACATTTGGCGCTCCATCTGTTACATCGACAGCTGGAAATATTACTTTCGGCGCACCTACTACTACAAGTATGTAGTAATAAAAAGTAATATTATTAATTAAGCCTTTGCACTGGAGAGCTGGGTCTCAGTCACCACTACGTTCGATATAGTAATTCGAATGATGATTAAGATAACTTTACATTTTAAATGGTTCGTGTATATGCACTTTGTAATACAGTGTTGTATTTAATTAGAATTATTATTTCATACATTAGTCTGTCTTTGATGTTTATAAAGATTGAGCCAAATGATGGAATTAGTAACCGTGAAGTTTGATTTTAAATTATTTAAAGACCAAATCAATAATTTCATAAATGAAAAATTTGAATTAAATAATTGGTTCAAAAGAACAGAAGATTAGAGTAACAGTAAAAAGTGAAACTGATTCTGACTGCACGTAGGAAAGACAATTCAGATAGAAGAGTAAAGTTCAGAAATGATGAAAAATCTACAGAATCGCAAGTAGCTGTAAATTGTAAAAGAACCATAGGATTTTTTAAGTTTTTATCAACGAAACTATAGACGAAATACGAGTAATTATGCTAAAAAGAAATTAAGAGAAGCTCAACTTCAACACAAAATCTTCAAGTGCGAAGGGTTAAAATACATATGCATATGTACATGTACATACTTTGTATTTGCAGCATCGCTTTTCGGAGGCACTGGTTTACTAGGATTGAAATCTATGAAAATTAGTAATTCGACTACTTCCACAACTAAAGGACTAGGCGGTTTAGATGTAACTGTAAGCAACAAAGGTCTCTCGCAAGGAAGTAATAGTCCGACAGTTGCCAAAGAGAACATTTGGCCACCGAAATTATTACAAACGATAGATGAATTCAAGTAATTATTACAGTAAATCTCAGGAATATCGAAACTTTGAAGAATTAATTAATTTCATGGACATTTTCAATGCAGAGAGTTTGTGAAAGAGCAAAAAGTACTATCTTCCGATATAGCAAGAGGTTCTGCAAGACCATTGAATCGATGTGCCGAAGACACCGCGTCGTTGATGGAACTTTTAACAACTTTGGCCGGATCTGTTCAACGAGATCGTTCCGCTGCTGATAAATTGAAGCAGGACACAGCAAAAGCATTGCAAAATTCTGAAATAGCTCAGAGAACGCACGATACTCCCCCTGGATTGCAATACGAGAATAACACACCGTTGTTATTCTTTATGGAGTTAGCTGATAGCTTCGAACACGATTTAATGTTATTCAGATCTCAAATAGAAACAACAGAGAAACATATACAGACAATGATGACTCCAAGAACTCTAACGCCGCAAGGTAACTATCTTCCGGTATTAAAAATCTGACAAAATGTTTATTATGACTTGCACTATGATTTTAGAATTGACAATGGCTATGAGCAAGCTTCACGAGTCTCTCGTGGCTGTTGCCGGTAAATTGCAAGGTGTACATTCAAAGGTGCAACAGCAAAAGGAACAGTACTTAAATTTTAGGAAATACGTTTTGAAGGATAATACAAATATCTTCGAAGACATTAAAGTAGATGGGAAAACGTCTCGGAATAGTATAGGAAAAATTACGAGTGGCCCGACTCCATTTGGACCAGGTAATTTTTTTTTTTTTTCAAATTTTTAGCGGTTATTAATTTCATCCTTTGTACAAATTTATTTTTCCAGGAAATAAAAGTTTCCTTTCATCGACAGCTTTGAGTTCCAATAGACCGGGAAGTTACGAAGCGCGAAATCCATTAGGTAAATGAAATTACGCGAATTTACAATGTTGATATATTTTTCTGTTGAAAACAACATCCCTAAAGCAACGTCTTTTCGTTGTTTCAACTATCCCATAAACATCTCCTACCTTCAGGTCTTGCGTGGATTTAGTATGAGGTAGATTTACTAACATATAACGTCCTTTATTAAATACTGTAGAATTTCACATATATACATATATCAATAGTAAAACTGTTGCAAGTATCTATAGTTTGTAAATATGTTCTATTTTATATTTTTTATGTTCTGTGATTTGATTTTGATTTTACCTTTCCAGGAAAAGAGTAAGGGATCTATTTTAGTTTATAAGGTATTCAATTTTTCTTCAGTTTCTTTTTGTCCGTATGGGAAAGGATGCAGAGCTTGTGTATCTAACATTTATATAAGTATAGTAATAATAATAAAATAAATAATTTTCTTCCTTTTTTTTTCTTAGTTTGCTTTAACAAATGGCTAAGTGTGAAGGAAAGTTGCAATCTGTGCTTGTTAAGGAATGGTTGTGTATTTTATGTGTGCTTCAATCGCTTCTGTCTTGGTAGTTGCAGAACAGTGCTTTTACGTTTACTAAGATGTATATTTAACAGAATACGTGGAAGCTGTATCGTTAACAACAATTTTGCTAATATTTTAGTGTGTTTTATTGAACATTAGTTGTACTATGACGAAATACGTTTCAACTTTCACGACGACTTTAGCATTGCTAATTTTTTATACTTGAATCTGTTAAAATTTACACAGCTTTAGCTATTGTATATGTAAATCTAATCTGACTGTTGAAAATAAATTCGAAATAATGAAGTGAATATGTTGTTACAGTTTGGGGAAATACAATACCGTCTGCTACTAACATTACGTTAGGCTCATCGTTGAAACCGCCAACTGCAAGCTTGACTTTTAATACCCCGACAAATCTCACTGCACCTTTATCGACGAACGAAATAAATTCAAGTTTTCAACTTCAAAAACCACCTATTAGCAATAAAAGAGGGAAACATTAAACTGTGTTTATATTTATTTTCATATTGTTCTAAGGTACACTTGAAATTTAATTATAAATATCTTACTTTATCTTTTGTTGTACAATATAATATTAGCGATCCTGTTCAATATTATTATCATTGTTTTTACAGAATCAGTATAGGCATTCTATTTTTTTTTTTTTCACAGAAACTAAAAATACTTATAGAACGTCGTAAAATGATATTTATAAAACTATGATAAGGATTTTGTAAGCAAAACGGTTTAACAAACTTAATTATTTGCGCTACGTTTGCACAAAATATATATAACATTTTATATGTTTTTACCAAACCCCTTTTTTCTTTTACGTTAAATTTATTCGTAAAATACGTTCCAAGTGTATTAACTCCTTGCCCTATAACAACGAGCGAAGCTCGTGACACAAATTATGGTGAAGATTCAAAAGAAACAGTTACATTAGTAACAAACATTAATTTTAATTCCAACTTTCCTTTTTCATTCATAAGACTGAGGATTGCCAATTGCAATTAATCTATAATACATTAGTGTTTCTTACATAAAATGGTACTGAAACAATAAGTAGCTGATGCTTAAATGTATAGAGAGCAAAAGAAATCATAGGTCAAGGGGTTAATGGTATATATAAAGTATACTAATTAGTAACTGATAATATTAATTATTATTATTAACGATAATATAGGAAACTTGTTATATTATGAACTTCGCGCAATTTCCACATCAAAGTGACAATTTTTTATTGGACCTGTTTACGTTATATATGTATATTATAAAATTATACAGTACATATTTTTATAGTAATTTTTTATTCTTACTGTTCATAAATTTCAGGTATAAAAATTTGTATTTATATCTGTATTTTATTTCTAATTTTCCTTATAATGCTTAACACTTTACCGACCGTGAGCCTATTAATCGACTTTTTGCTGTCAGCGTGACAAATTAATTAATTACCCTATAATAAGAGAAAGTAAAAGAAACTCTCGTGAATTTTGATTGAAAATTTTTAGAGCTGTACGAATAAGCGTGATAACAAAAACCGAGCCAGTACTGAATAGAACGAGTCGGTTGGTAAAATGTTGACATATTCTTTATTTGTGAAAAATACACCAGAGAAGCAATATTAAAATGTTATTTAAACTAATTACCTCTGTTAATTTTAAATTGTCTGTTTTTTACAATATGTATATTACGATTACGTGCATATAGGAGTGTCGCATATTTCCTTATTCCAATATCAGCAGAATATTTGTGTTCATTGTTATATAGCACCAACTTGTATAATTGGAATCAATAGTTTAAAGGCATCTTGAATATAAGAACTTGCATTTCCAGCCTATTTATAAAAAAGTAGAGATTGATTACTCGATATACGTACGATCGATTAATGTGATACTATTTCATTACCTCCATAAAAATTGTAGTTATATTAGCGTTAATATTATCAGGAGTGTCCGAAGTTTCAACAAATGCGTTCAGAGAGGTACAGTAAGCCTTGGCCAGTATTCCAATTTCATTTGAAAGAATATTCGTTAATTGAACTAACGAATCAGCTTCGCTGACAGTGCTTCGACGTGTTTTAATTAAAAGTAATTCAGCAGTTTTATGAAATCTTTCTACGGAAAAGGCTGTAAATTGGGCCAGAGCAGAAATAGCATGCTCAAATATTTCCTGATCATTACGTGACGTAGATGAGGCAGTATAAGCTTTGAAGTCCTCAGAAATCTAGAATCGATATTTAACTTCGCATAAATATATCTTACTAGGATACATTATTAAAATAATGTTAAAATTACTCACACTATGCAAATTTTCGTATGTAATATTAATTCCAAGGTCGTTGCAAGCTTCTTGCAGCCTATGCTTCAAATCTTTCTCGTGTACTTCATCTTGATTATCGTCGTCCTCATCTAACTCGCACAGTTCCGCCACTTCCTCTAACATCTTCTGAATAGAACATAAGTCATTCGCATCTAAATTGCTCAAATGCTGCTGTATTTTAATATTACTTTGTTTTGACAACATTTCCAGTGCTTCTAAATGAACAAGCCCTTGATAATCGTCGAAAAGAGTTTCGAAATGTACTTTTCTCATTTTCTGCTTCTCCTCTATTGTCTTTTCAATAGTATCTGCTTTCTCTTTAGCTTCCCGAAGGATTTGAGATAAATTTGGCTTGTCTGTTTCGTTGAACAAAAGTGCTCTCTTTTTCTTTAATCCAGGATCACCTTCTTGTAATACTTCCATGGTTTTCTTGCCAATGGCTTCCAAAGTGTCTAATCCACCACTCATAACTTTACTTCCAGTCGATTCAACTAGCTTTGTTATCGATGACACACCTGATATAAGATTTCCAAATCCAAAAGAGGACTGTTCCTTAGACTGCTCCTGTTTATCCTCTGAAAATTAAATATTACGACATGGCTACAGTTAAAAAATTTTTAATTATATAGGTAATTAAAAAGAATAAAAAGACATGCAAAGCAATATAATACCTTTGATTGTAAGATCTTCCTCTTCATTTGTGATGGATTTAAATTCATCAGGTATAGCTATAGTTTCTTCTAAAAGTGTGAGTCCATGCGATACATGGCTCGTTAACGTAGAAACACCAGCACTAGCTGTATTAATTAAAGAACTTACACCCCAGTTAGTCCAGCTCCATCCCATCGAAGAGTTGTCTGTATCTTGCTCAGCTAGTGATAATTTCTTTAATACCGGTTGTAATTTCTCTTCCGTTAACTCTTCTGGTAATTCAATCTCTTTTCCAAGTCCTTCCCATCCTTCGGGTTTAAATACTTCCTTGAACTTTTTATCCAGTTTCATTTC
The DNA here is from genome assembly GCA_951804975.1 of Anthophora plumipes. Classification (NCBI taxonomy): domain Eukaryota; kingdom Metazoa; phylum Arthropoda; class Insecta; order Hymenoptera; family Apidae; genus Anthophora; species Anthophora plumipes. The sequence goes on along the minus strand of OX638123.1, from coordinate 10,403,449 downwards.
TTCTGGCATTTCCGATTCGGTTATTTCGTCCTTTATAGATGGTTTGCTTAGAAATATACTCTCTTGCGTCATCGATTCATGAATAGTATCATCTATAAAATTATCACTCGAGTCAATTTTAGTTTCCAATTTTTTCACGCTCTGCTCTTGTTGTTTAAAATTCTCCTCTTCCTCATTGGATTTAGCTTCAGCATGGAGTTCCATATCTATATCTTTTGCTTCATTTTTTTCAGAGTCTAATTCTTTGTTGTTATCATCCTTTACACTTGGACTCGTAGTACTTTTATTTGGCTTTACATCCTCCTTCTGTGAATTGGGAAATGTCACATCTTGGTTAATTTGTTCAGACATTCCATCGGCATTCATAATAGGTTGCTGATGCTTTGCGTAACTCTGCGTATCTTTAACACTGATATCTTTATCAATGCTATTTTCGTCAGTTTTCGTATCTGCAGGCGAACAATATTTTCCTGTCTTACTAGTAAAAATAATACTTGTATTCAGTATCCGAGGTATATATTCCGTATCGTCGTCAGATTCGGAATCTATTGTGTTCGGTGAATTCCATTGTTGTGCTTGAATATTTCTTTTGATCAGTATATCGTGGTTCATTTCCTCGTCAGCACTTTCAAAGTCATCACTTTCGGATGTTGCCATATTAACTTCGCGTTATACTAAAATTATTCCCTTTCAGTTCGAAATAACATGCAGAAACGTAAAATTTTCGACTTGTGTTACAATGACACATTCATACTCTGCATAGTAATTAAAAAGTATGGGTTAGAAGGATTTCCCAATTTAAAAACACTCGTCCATACGTTTGCATACCTGCGCCGCTCAATTAGTACTATACATACACAATTGTACACGTTACGTGTCCCTATTGAGTAGAGTACAATTCAGAGGACTTGACAAAATTTGTATCAACTTTGTAGATTAGGGAATTGCGTGCACGTATAAGGAAAATGTCGAACCACAGAACGTTGATACGATATTTCTAATAGTTCTCAGTTTCGCATAAATTTAACTTGCCTCTTGCAGTAGAGCAAAATGAAATATAAATTCTGAATTGGTAGATATGTAATTCTAGAAATCTACCATGTTCAAGTATTTACAACTATATTTATAAACATGAAAAGAATTCTGCCGAAAATCTACGTTGATGTTATTGCATAAAAATATGAAATACGTCGAACGAAAAATAAGGTTGAACAACAATGGTAGTGTAGTTTAAAGAGAAAATGAATCGGTCGATCGGTCCATCTGTCGACATTTGAGAGGTACACTTATGTGAACTAAAATGTGAACGAAAAAAGGGGAAGAGGAAACACCACGGGCGAATACCACAGAGGCTTACGAGACATTCTCGAAAGAGCGTCGGCGGATTACCATCAGTTTACTCATTCGTCCCGGATGTTCGACGATCTCGAGTGCACCTGCGTTTAGAAGTTGTATGGTGGTGCCGTGAATGCACCATAACGGAAAATATGCGAAACTATCGAAAGGGCACTGCGTTCGTCTGTTCCCGTCGCTGTTCGTGCAGAGCGGTCAGAGACACGGGAGCTTTCAGTCAGCGGAAGGGGGAATTGGAGAGAAAGAGAGAGAGGAAGAAGGAGAATACGAAGCTGAGAGGGGATTACGTTCTCGGTTCTCATCGGTGTACGCGTTGAGGCGAAGAGGAAGAGAGAGCGAGCGAGAAGCATTGCCAAGCGCACACGGTATGAACGTCCAGTGGCATGTTTCAAACACTCGACATGCTTGTAGTTGGCGCGAGGTTGTAGTATCGTCCGAAACGAAAGAGTAGTTTGCGCGTATTCTTCCTACTTAAAACAACGAACTTGATAGACAGTGTGTGAAGCATTTTTGCGAGGCCATGTTCAATTCGATCCATAAGCGAGGGAAAAAGTGTCTTTCGGTAATCGTAACAGTGTGTCTCGCCGTGTAAGTAAAAGCGGAGTGAAATAGCTTGCGGGTGAACACGCGAACCGACGATTTCTGACATTTCTTTACGGGGAAACGTCAGGTTAATTCGTTCTGCCTTTTCCATACGAGCAGCACCAAAGTTCAGTGCAAGAAGGAAACGGGAGCATAGTGAAATGTACTCGAGAGTACCGGCATTAGCGTGCACTTCTTAAAGCGGGTCGCAAACGCAGATGCTGGCTGTCCTGGGTCTCTGCTTTCAGAAACTCGCCGTCGTTCTTCTTGCTTGAAAAGGAGAATGGCGTGATTGGCTACGAATTGGACCAATTCACCTAACCGCTTTTCCTTTAGGAAACAGTCAATGAAAGGTGCACCTGAATCACATTCGCAAGTGTTCCCTGTTTATCTGCCGGGACACAGTGCCGTTAGTATTTTCAGAGTGAACCTGCTCCACCTTAATAGTATAAAAAAACGTACGATTGTGCAAGAACAGTAGGAAATGAAGAATGGTGTACGGGGGATTGAACATCGCACGTGATACCGTAAAATCAAAGTTCCAGTAAGCAGAGGTTAAGAGTGTAAATAGAAGTGTGAACCACGAGTGAGACAGTAGAAAGGGTGAAAGTGTTCTTTTTTTTCTTCTTTCTATTTCCGAATTTGATTTTCATTTTGTGGTTGTGAGGAAATTCAATCGAAAAGGCTGTGCTGTTTCTATATGTATATATTTGCTCTCGATATTGCAAAGTGTTCAGTGCAGGATTAAAGAGGAGAAAAGGTGTTACAATAATGTAACGGGCATTTGTACGCGCTCTCGTGCAGATGTAGGACCACGGTACCGTCTCAAGGCAAGATACCAACAGTGGACTTTTCTTCGACGACCAGCTATGTTAACGGTGGAATTCCACTCGAGAGGAATCTGAAGGCGGGGACTCTGACGTCACTCCGCTCATGATAATGAGGTATTCATGATGGCGGAGTACGCGCGCGCGCGCGCGCACTAGAAAAAGAGAGGAGATGGAGAAAGAGAGAGAGAGGGAGAGGGAGAGCGTGCGTACATTATATACTACTTGGAATATACATGTACACACGATGTCTCCCTCTCTCTCTCTTCCCTCTCGTCTTTTGTCCCCCTCTTTTTGCTGGTATGCTATGTGCGCGCGCGCGCGTGTGTGCGTTCCGTGGCATGCAATACATTCTTTCTATCTCCATTCCACTGTATATCAGTGTGTGTATTACTATTGCGTGCCTTCTCTTTACCAGCTTGAATGCTCCTCTTTGTCTCTTTTACGTCGACTGTCTTTCTTTCTCTTGCATCAATACAGCGTGTATGTGGCACGGGCAGTGTGTGCTCGCGCGCACAAATATGTGCCTGCCGACTGGTCGGTGATAGAGAGTTTTGGATGGATTTAGAGCGCAGTGAAATATGCCAAGGAGACGGAATGGGGAGATACCGCTTCCGGAAGGGTGGGACGTCGCACAAGACTTTGATGGAAAAGTGTATTTCATCGATCACAACACAAGAAAAACAACGTGGATCGATCCTAGAGACAGGTACGCCATTTTCTATGTATATGTTTGTATCGTCGCGCACACGTGTTAAAAACAAGCGAGAATATATGATATTGCGTACGATATCTGCCTTATTGTACGAGCCTTGTTTCTTTTCGTTAAAGGTCGCGCGTTCGAATATCGTTTGTGAATTTGCTGACAGGCAGATCGACGTAATAATAAACGTGTGTAATAATTATGCGCCATAGGTACGCGTGCACGGGCGCGTATTCATACACGCATGCATGCACACACACACAAACACATGCGTGCACAAAGCAGGAACGCGAAATATTTCTGTCGTTACATTGCCCCCGTGTGAGCGCCCCTTAAGTTTCACAAGCGTGTGTATCTACTACGTGTATGCGTATATTCATACACCGAGGACTCGCCGCGCCCGCATTCCAGTCGCCAGGGCCGCCGCGCTGCCGATGAAAAACTCGAGAAATCTGGTGACCACGGTCGAACGCGAAAATAAAATTACTATTCCTTCAAACTCTTTGATAATAAAAATTCCCTTTTTTTCTTTCTTTTTTGGTTTTTTATTAACTCTCGATAAGCGGAAATCACGAATTTTTTGTTTTATTTTCTACGCTGATTGTTAGAATATGCGAAAGATTGCTTCAAAATTTGCTTATGTATACTTATAATCTTTCAACTGCGTTCGCCTCTCAAACGAAAATTCTACCTTTGCAGTTTATAATTAAAAATCAGCAAAAAGTACAAGTAATTACAGCAGTGGACATGACTATTGGCATAGGATACGATTTCATGTACAAACATTTATAACTACTAAAAAAATTTTTTTACCAATTGTTTGTTGTACGGATCTGTATTTAGAATGTCTTACTTGTCTACGTATAAAAACAGAACAAAATTAACAAAATGGGGAACATATAGCTAATAAAAATTATAGCTAGTATATAGCTAATAACTAATAAGTGTTTTGCAAACATCTTGTGCACGAACAATATTCGATAATACTATGTTAAATTATAATTTAAAAATTTCCTAACATGTCCCCTTTCAATCTATTTGCCATCGAATAGAGCTTCTCTGTTCATTCATTGCCGATCTTAGTTCATTCCTCTAAGATTATCTGTTGTAATTCAAATTTACTCGAAAATTTTTCGGATGTTTTTCTCCAATTGGTACCAAATATTTTCAATTGGATTTAAATCCGGGCTTTGGGGAGGTGTTTTTAAAGTGTGTGCTGTATTGTACACAATCTATTGGCGACTGTATATTGTATATTGTGCAGATGCTTTATCTAGTTGAAAATAAAAGTTGGAAGTAAATTTAATTTTTCTGCACTTTTCTTTAAACTTTCTTTGAAAACATTCAAATAAGTTTTTACATCTATCGATTTATTAATGAACTCTAGTCCCCAAGTCTGAATGCATCCCCATATACAGACTCCACCACCCCCATGCTTAACTGGAGCTTGGTGGTATTTCAAATCCAATTCGGCGTCACGCTATCTCTATACCAATATCCGACCATCTGACTTAAATATATCGAATTTGCTATCGTCTGAGAACAAAACTTGGTTCCAAAAATCATTATTTTTATTTGAAAATTCTTTCGCAAACTCCATTCTTGTTTTTTTATTAACTCCACTTATGTACGATTTTCTTCGAGTCTTTCAGGACTTTACGCACCGTTTTCGAGCTAATTTCTTTATTGCAATCTTCTGCAACCAGTACTGCAATCTCCGAAGAATTTGTTCCTGGATTTTGTTTAATTTTCCTTTTTTCCGATAATTTAGAATGCCGACTACTTCATAAACAATTATGTATATTCGATGTGCTCACAAATCTTTTAATAATACTCCGAATAGTAAATTGGTTTCTTTGTACTATTCCTCCAATTTTTGCATAAGATTTACCTTGTTTAATACAAGTTCCATAGTAGCTTCTCCCCCTTTTCTTGACATTTTAAAAATTATTCTAAATATTCCTTACTAAATCAACTGCTGGACTGACACAATAGTAACTGAACTATCGGGGCATCATTCACTTGTTTCAATCAGTGAAAAACAGTATATTAGTAAAATAGTATCTGTGAATAAAGATTTTCAAGTGTATGCCAATAAGATGGTTGTGAAATGCATTTTTATTAGTTATTCCCTACTTTATTACTTTTCTTTTGCTTTTGGTATACAGACAAGTGAGGCATTCTAAATAAAGATCTATTAAAAAAAAAAACAATTGGTATAAACAATTTTTTCTGTAGGTATAAACGTTTCTATTCGTAATCGCATCCTGTGCTAATACTTATGTCTATCACTGTAAGTTGTTTTTTGGTTGTTGCAAACGTGAATATGGTGTATTTTATATTTACTACAAACATAGCAGGACAATTAAAAAACTAGCAATCTATTAATAAATAAGCTTGTTCGAAGTATTATTGGACTAATGACTAGTTAACTTATCATCTGCAGTTAACAAGTTAACGTATGCATGTTGCATAAAAATACTTGATATTTGCAAGCTAAACAAGAAAGTGCGTGTAAATTTAGACATCTTTCTTTTATTATTTAATTGACTAATAATTAAAAATTGGTGGTAATAATAATTTGTACGTTGAAACATTACACACAAGTTAATTTCTCAAATATTTTCGAAACCCAGGAAATCAGAAATTTTTTGTCAACTCGCCGAAAGAACAAGTATAAACGATTGAAATGGTATGCTTGTTCATGATGCTGCAAATAGTATTCGTTATCGAGGAGAAGACTAAAATTCCTTTATAAAAGTACGCGTAATTTACACAGGTTTACAGATATACTGTATTCCATGTGTCCATGTTGGTTAGATTAATGTACAGTCACTCAGAAAATTGAGCGTATACCTACATTGGTAATGAAAATTAGAGGGAAAGTGAATGAAAACAGATATATTTCGGTGTAATAATACAATATTTATCCGTATAGTTCAGATAACAGTTAATACAACATTTTTTAAATAACTTTAACTATTTGCTTAACTACTTTAACTATTTTTATGTTTTCAATTAAATAGTTAATTGGATACCAGTATTTTAGTAACATTATATTGAGCGTACACAAAGCACATTTTTCCAGTTGCGCTGTCTGTATAAGTTAAATGGTAATATTATTGATGAATAGTCTCGGCAAATACTTTTCGAAACGTTATTGTTAGACAACTGAAAAAAGAATGACTGCTTGTGAGCTATTTACTTAAATATTAATAGCAAAATGCCTATCGAGAGAAAAGAAACAAATCTTTCAACGCGAAAATGAATTATAAAATTTGATCGGAAGGAAGCAAAATTGTTGGCAAACCACATTCTCCGATTCACAAACTTGTAAATAGGTGTCTACACGAAAGACGAGCTAAGAATAAATCTGGACGTGGAAGAAAGAAATTATTATCGTACATCGATGACAGATTTATTTGTAGACAAATTAAGATAAATCCAGTGATTAATACGAAAAATTGAACGATAGAGGTTTCTAAAAGAATTCTAAAATGTGTATCTGTAAAAGTATTTTGAAGAACTGTACATAAAGAAGGGTATTACCATAGAGTGGCTAGGAAGAAGCCCTACATTTCCAATATCAATAGAGAAATACTGTTACAGTTCGTAAAGCATTCGTAGATTGTGTCGAAAATTTTTGGAAAAGTATTATATTTTCTAGTGAAACAGAAATAAATTTAGTTGGACGCGACGAGAGGAAGCAATTTGTATGGAGGAGATCAAATATAGAAAATATGCCAAAATTTATAATTTTCTGCTAAAGATCTACAACTTTCAGTAAGATAACGACCCGAAACATTCGTCGTTTTTGATGCAAGAATGGTTATTGTACAATATTCTAAAATTATTAAAAACTTCTCTCCGATCACCGGATTTCAGTCCTGTTAAACATGTCTGGGTCGAATTGAAATTAAAACGATTCAATCATAATTTGAAAATGAAGAAGAATTAAAATTAAAGATATACAAAGAATGAAAAGCTGTTCTTTATTGAAAAGTTAATGGAATCCATTTAATCGTGGTTAGAAGCAGTTATTCAAGCCAAAGGCTATTTAATAAAATATTAATATTTATTCATTTACTTAATTCTACTTCGTAAATATTAGCGTTCGCTCAATTTTGTGTTACTGAAATAGCGGTATTTTTATATTTTCAGTGAAATATAAGCAAATAGTTAATGCTGTTTAAAAATTCTTTTATTAATTATTATCTGAGTTATACGAATAAATGTGATATTACATTCTTACACCAAGATATTTATATCTTCATTAATTTCAACCCCTAATTTTCATTATCAACGTAGGTGTGCGCTCAATTTTGCGAGTGACTGTATATGCGCATAGCAGCGGCACATAGTGTGCATGTGAACCATCTTGTAGGGCTAACCGGTATGTAACGTTCATGCAGCTGACGGCCGCCTAAAAATAGACCTTGGTATAAGGGTATTATACTCTTTTGATTATAATGCCACCGTTAAAATATCGGCCTCTCTACATCTACGTTATATTTCCAATTTTTTGTCACTTCATATACAGTAGACTCACGTATAACGCGAGTTCTTACAACGCGAATTCCTATAACGCGCCAAAGATATTGCGACTACTGTTTTCGTATAACGCTATTCCTCGTACAACGCGGTAAATAATAAAACATAGGAATTACCTGCATTTAAGAATTAAATCTGTTTCGGTTGAGCAATCGTAATACATAAATTTGCATAATTACATTTTTATTAAATTCCAATTAAATAAAATATTGTTTACATACATTGATACTATTGTTTGTACATTGATGCTATTTATTTTTAGAATACTGCTGTATTTGATTAAATGTAAAACATAACAGTTGGTATAGTAATGATCGTTTGAAAAATATTATTTTAAATTATACGCGTTATGCGAGGAAAATTCCCGTGCAGCACGATTTCTTATAATGTGAATTCATATACATAACACGTAATATATTAACCGCGTTATGTGAGAGTCTACTGTATAAAATAGTGAAGTGTTGAAAATGTTACAGACATTGAAACAGTTTAATTTAGATATCAGTGGTACACGATCGAATTATTGTCTGACAATTCGAGCATAGATTACGTGACCTGTGTTCCTTGCTGTTTTTGTTTGCACATTTGGCACGTGAACAACAGAACCCGGAATACGGGTTGTTCCGTGTGCGAATAATTTTCACGTTCCTCGAAATCTCGAAATTTCGTTCTCTGAAGTCCGTAAAATCTGGCCGCTGCTGCTAGGTATTGCTTTTTCTTTTTGGAAATTCAAATCGAACTCGCTGCTGTGCACTCAGTTCAGCCGGTTTTTCCAGTATACGTTCTTCACGCGTGGAGAAGTGCAACACGTGGCATCTGCTCGACATCTGTGTTTAGGAAAATTCTTTTGCGCTCACGCACGCTCGTCTCCTTTTTTTTCTTCTCGCATTCTTTCAGTTCCTTCGAGTTCTCTTCTCCACGGCCGTTCTTGTATTATCGTTTCCCGTAGATTTACACGCAGTGTGCAGCTGGTATTTGGAGTTATGCTTCACTTTTTTAATTAATTCTTATCAAATTCAGTGTTTCGTTCGAAACGCGTCTAGTACGAAGTATTTTTCGTTTACTTTTGCTACCGAAATATCTGTGAAAAGGATAAAAAAATAGAGCAAAAAATGTTACAAACCATGATTTTTACTGTCACGTGAAAACGTGTCTAGGAAAATATGATGAATATGTTTTGTAAATAAATGTTAGATAGTGTAATAATGAATTCTACTGAACGTAAATAAAAAAATTATCCCTAAGAAAAGCATCTTTTTTTAACTATGCTAAATGTTCGTGTGGTGTACGAATACGAGTGGAAGTCATCTCAGGTTTTAATGATTGGGCTTTGTTAGTCGAAGTTTGTAAAAAGAACAAAATTATGGAAAGAAAAAATCGAAAACTCATCGCTTAATGTGGTAAAATATCATTCGATATACTACACGATGTAAGACAATCGTTACTTTATCAATTTCGAACATGTGATAAAAAATTAAAATTGCAAAATGAAATTGCCTTCCAATCTGCGAAACCATCTTGACTTGGGAAAATTTCATTTAATCTTATATCCTCCTTGAAATCACGCTATTTTTCTTGAATTCATTTCTCTCTGTAGATAATAATATTGACGTAAATCAAGATGATAATATCAGGTGACTCATCCTGTATACAAATAATGATTAGAAATATTTCATGTATGAAAGTGTTTTCATGCGTTGCTTTTGCTATAACAAATAATTCAAATTAAAGAAACTACTTGAATTAATTTTCTAAAATTAAATAAAAATTTATCGCTTTATTCATGTAGAGTGTTTATCAGAACAAGTTGAGAATTACATAATTTCATCAATATTATACGGATGATATAATCATTTCTTGCATTATTTTTCACACGAATTAATAGTGACGTAATTAGAAAATTAACAGCGAGAGAGGAGAATGTCACACGATTATTAGTTAATTAGAATAAAATCGAGTTTGATCGAACGTTCAAATTTACCTCTAACGCTTGAGCAAAGTTTTCAGCAAATTCGTTTAAATTTAACAAACCTCGATTAAACCTGTTCTGAAGTATCATGAAATATTCTGCATGGATTTAAATATTGTTGCAGAATTATTTCCTAAATTCGACGAAACTTTTAATCTTTCGATTAAATTTATTTTGAATTAAGAATCTTTCACAATTTTTCCTACGAAAGAACGCACACTGGGACACTGGGTAATTACATAACCGCGATAAAATCGAGTTCCAACGAATCATTCAATGGGACTGACGGGGACCTGTTGTCTCTGGTGTAAAGAAATAACGATAAAGGGGCGCGGTTAGCGTGATATTGCGTATACACCTGCGTGAGCAAAGCCATGGCACGAATTACGAGGCAAGAGTGTTCCCAAACTTGGAAATTCGAGACATTCCTAGGCCGTGACACATCCACAGCAACAGAGTACGAAGGCAAACGGAGATTCCTGTAAGCTGACCACCATTATTTCTTCTCGGAATTTTTACGCTTGAACACGTTTCAAAACGGCCCCGGCAATCTGTGACGATGTCTGCCCGTCGACGCTCAGTCACGATGTCGTTAGAAATATTCTCTGCTATCGTTCGCAATCACGAGTTACACGTTTAATCAGTCTGTACGCGACAAATCAGCGAAATATGCACGTTATCTGTTGCTATTGAATATTTTATTTTGCGTTCATTTTTCTACTTGCGCAATTATTTATTACACTGGACATATCGTTGATTTTGGTGATGCAATTCTGAAGAGTGAGATTTCATGTGAAAAAAAGAGTCTATGCCAGGGGTTCTTAAACTTATGTAGTCCGAGGATCCCTTCTTGAACATTTTTTTTTTCTTTTTTACGAACCCCGTTTCAACTTTAACCATTTGACGTCGTTCTTGAGACTTAGTTTCTGACTTAATAATCTCATAGGCACTAGGTTTTAACCCTTTGATTACTGTTGGCGTCTATAGACGTTTTGGAAATTTGGCTCACACTCTACTGTTATTACCCTTTCGCCTAAATTTTATTCTCTGTGTACTTCCATTTTAATGTAACGAAACGAATTTTAAATTTTTGCAAATTAGTGAACTTTTTAATTCTCAAACTTTCGAGAGCAACTTGACAAATCTTACGGCTGAAAATTGAACGTCTATCTTTATAGTGAAACCTGCTGTAGCGAAAGAGTTAATAAATATTGGTAAAAATGTATCATTGGTTATTTTAAATAAATGATCTTGCGCATTTATAGAGATAAGCATTTTTATTAGAAAATAGGATAAAAAACACAGAATGAATAAAAACAATAGTAAAAAGGATTTAAAAAAAGTTACAATTTATAATGTTTTCTGCAAATAATTTTTACTTAACCAGATGGGTGCAGTTGTTTCCTTGAAACCAGAACCGCAATGTCAGGCTCGATGTTGAAAAATCTTATTCCGAGGTCCGCTTTTATAGTGAGTTTGTTTCGATACTCTGATTTTATATATAACAATATCGAAAAAGCCTGTTCACATAAATATATTGTGCAGAATGGAATCAAATGTTGGAGTGTTTTATTTGTAAATGCAGGAATCAGATCTGAGAAGTAACCAAAAATTTGTGAGTTCAGTTTTATTGAATTGTAGTTTTAAAGATGTGTCGATTGGTAATCCCACGAGAATATCTTGTTCAAATACAGATAAATGTTTACCATTAGTAACTTCCATGTTGAATGGATCTCTAATGTAGTTATTGCCAGAATTAGGACAGAGAAAATAACTCCTAAAGCTGCTTTTTAGAGCTATTAAATGTTCAATAGAAATCTGCCGTTTTTCATTAGGGAGCTCTTTATTGGAAGTTTCTATAAAATCGTTGAGTGTTGGAAAAGACGCATACACATAGTTGTTAATACCTTTCGACAGAAAAGGTTATAAAACAGAAGTCGATTTTTTTATAATCGCTTGTATTTTACCTTCAACTTTAAATATATTTGCAGCTTAGAGGCTCAAATTCAGTTCATTCATATAAGTAAAAATATCAGTCAAGTAAGTAACCCTAGTTAACCAGGAAAAATCGTTAAAACAAGGTCTTGACCATATAGGATTTCAATGCAATAAGCTCAAGATTTTCTGTACCAAATTCGAATTTGGCGGGCAACGCCCGTTGTATATTTTAATGTTTAAAAACCATATAAATTTCTTTTAACTTGTAAAAATAAAATTATTATAATTGTTGCACATGGTCTTTCTTTATTTTCTAAGTAAAATGACCTTATTGTAGATAGTAGAAGCTGTTTTAAATAAAAACTAGAATATTTCAGTTTTATTTTATAACTCCACGCAACTCTATAGTTGCACTAAATTTAATTGTCTGCACGCGTAAAATACTTCGAGATTTAATCGTAAGGCAAGTGGTTAATGTCAAAATTGTTTCGCGAACTCCAGTTTAAGAACCACTGGTCTATGGTACAAATTGACATTTTCTTCTACGAAGCTTTCCGTTTTAACAGATTTCATAACGCGACATTTACTGCTAGAGAAAGATATCTGGAAGCGTGTGCGTCAATATTCCGCGCAACGTTAGCACAAAGCATAAAAAGAATAGTCAAGAGGGCGGAAAAATGTATTCTAGAAAACGGGAATCACGTTGAACATGTTATGTAACCTTATCCCACTGAAAGCTACAGTAAATGTAGCGTTATAACGTTTTCAAACTGTTTCCTTTAGTTTTCGATCGGGGCGACCTTGAAAACACTGTTGTGTTGCAGGTCGATGAACTCGTCTCGATAACTGTTTTCATATAATTAAAAAAAAATATGGTACCGTCATTGCGCGAAAATTAATGCAAATTTCAGAAATTCGTTTAAACCATTATATTACGTGAAATTTTATGCACTTTTATTTTTCTCATAAATCTATTGCTTACGTAGAAGACACTGAAAACAACATACCAGATGTACAGTCACTCAGAAAAATACTTGCAGTTACCTTATAATTTTCTTAGAACCCTTTAAAAACTTTCCTTTGAATATCTTGAAACTTATTAAAACTATACATATCGTGATTCCTATTAATATTCGGACACCATTTAAGACAGAATAACTTTTTTAAAAATTGGATCAAATGAACTGAGTTCTCGTGAAAAGTTAGAAGGATTAGTTTACCAAATGACGCAAACAAATAGTTTTGAAACAATTTCAATTGCTTCAAATTACGAAATAAATTCTAACGGTCGCCTTTAGCAAAATTGTTTTATTTAAACCCGTTAATAAAAATTAAAAAAGTACATTTTGTAGATTTATGTCAATTGTACACATGCTGAAAATTTCATCGAAATCAATCAACAAAAATTTCATCAATTTAGTTACAAACGATTAAAAATGGCAAAAATCGACGTATTATAATTGTGATAAATCGAAAGATTCTTACACCTTTCAATGGCTGTACCTTGTTTCTGTATCAATCGAACATAAATCTATAAAATATATTTTTTAAATTTTCATTACAAGCTCAGATAAAAGAGTTGTAAAAAGAGAATTTTGCTGTGTTCTTTGCAATCCTGACTAATTACAATTTTTTCAAAATATTTTTGACACATCACCTAGTAAATTAATTCTTCTAACTTCTCATGAGAACTCAGTTCGTTTGGTTCAATTTTAATGAAGCTATCTTATTTCAAAAGGTGTCCGAATATTAATAGGTGTTACTATATGTATACTAAATATAGTCATTCACAAAATTGAGCGTACACTCGTGTTAGAGAAAATGGATAAAAACGTACACGTTTGAATCTAAAAACATAATATACATTTATTCGTATACTTTAGTGAATGATTAATAAAAAAACAAATTTCAATTACATTAACTATTTGCTTACATTTAACTAAAAATAAAACAATTCTGATATTTTACTGACAAAATTGAACGTATGTACATATATCAAAATGATTTATTTATACAAAATGAATATTTTGTTGCGTAGTAATTACATCTTTTGCAGTTGTACCTATTTCTAATCGTCGCGGCATTGATTCCACTAGATTTTTGGTTATCGATTCTGAAATATTTTCCCATATATCTTGCATTTTAACTTTAGCGTCTGCTTTCTTTACTATTTGATACTTTCTCAATTTAACTTTAAGCTCTCTTCATAAATTCTCTGTAACGTTCAGATTAGGGAACTGTGCCGATGATTTTAACAATTTGGGTACATTATAGAGTAACCATTCTTGTACAACACTAATTTCTCATCATGGTCAGATAGTTTTTTGGGTTTCCCATAGCATGATGAATTGATTACAGTGCCAGTTTCTTTATACGTTTATATTAACAATATAATGAACAATGGCAAAACTTTTGCTTACTTACTTCCTATTTTTCCCAGAGAATTACCCTCTTTATATAGTTTGCTTCTCCACTGTAGTTTCTATTGTCTTTACACTAATTTTCACGTATTTATATAATGTTAGCGTCTTAACCCATTGACTGCCACGCAAATTTAGCGCGTTTTGCCCTGGGTGCCACGGTTTTATTTTAAAGAAAACATGAAGTTTTACAAAATATAATATTAAGTTACTGATAGAATATTGCAATGGCATTTACAGTATTTTTATTGAAAAAAAAAAAAACAGTACGAGATAACTCGTAGCTGGCAGTCAATGGGTTAAAACCTTAAAGCATTGTGAATAACAAAAGGCTATTTATTCGATATAACAAAAGACATTTAGTTAATAAATGGCTAAGTCTCTAACTATATGGACACCTTTTTGTCTATAATGGTAACCAGGCTGTGGAAATCAAATAATTTAGTGGTATTATTTTAATGTAAATAAAGAGTTTTGTATATCGTTTTAAAATGTATTTTATGTGCTTTCCATTCATGTATATTACATTAGAAGTAATTATCATAACATCAAAATAATGAAGATGAAAGTGTAATTAATACACTGTATGAATACTTTTTTGGCCCACTGTATCTTAAAAGCTTGTTTTTCTAACTACTATTATTTCGAGTAACACAATTACGAAGGGCTATCTCTACGAAGTATGTCAGAATAATCACTTGGATCGAAATACACCTATCCCCCGATTTACACTAAAGATAGGTTCCTTAGAAAACCATGTAAATCGAAATCGTAGTTTTTTATCTGTAAAACCGTGTAAATCGAAAACAAACTAAAATGTGCATAATTCAGTCATTTATTTCAACGTAAAATAAAACTAAATATATCTTAAAAAACATAAAAATAACGGTCTATTCATAAAATGATAAAAATATAAAGGTATATGTATGTAATTCATTTTACATTTAGAAACAAGAAGTATAAATTAAAAAATTTAATTACTGTTATCACTTTCGTAGACTATTAATCTTTTATTCCTGGTTGGTATGATGTCATATTCATCACTTGATAGTACTTGATGCGATTCAAGTTTGATGTTAGATGAATTCTGATGATCTTCTCGATCCGGGCCGGGGGCAAACTTAAAACCCGTGTAAAAGTGAAATCGTGTAAATAAAGTACCGTGTAAATCGAGGGATAGGTGTAGTTTCAATTCGTACCACAACGGATTAACCCATTCGAGACAGATTACGCACCGTGTATGTAATGATTTTGAACTTGAGTTATTAGTTATTAGCGAAGAAGTAGCTATGAAGACAAGCTCGTTTCGAGATAAAGTAAAGCTTAAAATTTGTATTGGTTTTAAATTAGACTCCAAAATGAGTAATCCATAGCCAAGAGTATCGGGATTGCAAAAAATGAGTAGCGATGATGAAAGAAAGATTTCTTGCTTCTAAGAAACACAAAAAAGAGTTGAAAGATTGTTATAGAGGATAGCAACAGTGTTCTGAAATCTGAGGAAGACGTAAATATGAACATAGAACCGGACAATGATATATTTGGTAAGATTTAGGAGGAAACTAATTACGAAGATTACAATGAAAGTGAAATTGAAGTGCCCAATTACACACACGGTGTGCTACCATGTTATTTGTATAAAAAGTGTTTGCAATTTTAACTTTTCGTCTCTTAAACATTTCTTCTGTTTAAACTATTCGACATAGAAAGAAAGTAAATTTTTCGCTCCTGATGATCGTCTTCGAAATAATTCTCCGTCTCGAGTGGGTTAAATGAACGAACGAACGAATGATTGGACGTTATCTAAAGATAAGTCACGTACTGTTATGTCTAGGTAAAGAAAAGTTAAATTTCTCATTTCACAAAAGATATGAAAAATATTTGGAAACGTATGAAGAGAGAAGTAGGTATTGTATGTGGTTGATATGCAAGAAGTAGCTTTACATCTTGAACAAGTAAAAGTAGAAAAAACGCGAGCGATACCAACGACGTGCACGTGTTTCATAATATATAAGTAATGCCCTTGGGTCAAAGCTAGGCAGTCGAAGAGGGACACCTACACGATTTGCATGCCCACGCATAGGTGCTCGTTTCATTGCAGTTGACGTTACATTCAGGGCCGTGTCTCACCTAGCTACGAAATAAATAGTCGCACCTGCTTTGGAGCACAGTTACCCTTACAGTCATGTTCTGCCGATGCGGTTTTCTCATCGATTCGCTACTTCTGCCGAATCCGTATTTAACCGTTTCGAAGAACCTGTATATACAGCGACTCTCATTAATATTTGGACACTCTTTAAAACGGAATAACTTTATTAAAAATTAGATCAAATGAACTGAGTTCTTATGAGAAGTTAGAAGGATTAGTTTACTAAATGACATACACAAACAATTTCGAAACAATTCCAATTGTTTCAAATTATGAAATAAATAATAACGGTCGCTTTTTACAACTTTTTTATGTGAATTCGTGAAGAAAATTTAAAAAAGTATATTTTATAGATTTATGTCGGTTGTACATATGCTGAAAATTTCGTTGAAGTCGGGTAATGCTGCTAGGAGCTGCAAAACTGTGTCTCGTTAACTCATTTTTCCCCAATGTTGCGTATATGCAATAGTAAAACAATCCAACTAGAAAGTAAGTCCTATAATACTCGTTGATTTTGATTCATCATAAGTTTTCCAAGAAATATATGAGAATCGTGTTAACAAAAATGTTATGCGATTTCACAACTCCTCGCTTTTCTTTTTCAACGTAAATTCAGTACACGTAAGATGATAAATTTGAGTAATATTCCGAAAATAATAAAACAAATAGCTGGAATGGAAATATAACTGTGTGTTGAGGAAAAATTTGAGGGACCAAGCGGAAATCGTACTCGCAACCTCTGAACTGACAAGCCGTAATTCTACGCTTCTTTATTTCCTCGCTGTAACATGTCCTATATAAGGAAAACGATATTGACTTGTAATACAATAAATTCTCTAATAAGGTTGTGAAAGTAATTTCTATTGGCGAAGAGGTTTGATAAGAAAAAAGAAATATTTTCTTAAATGTTGCGTACACGTGACATTGGAAAGAAATAAGTCAATGACCACTAAAGGATTCTAATCGTTCCTCTTGTTGTAAAATCGAAGAACGGAGTTACAGTGAAAAGAGTGTAAATATATATTCATTCCGAAAATATCTAGTTAACATTCTACTTTTCAAACGTACGTGAACGTTGTAAATTATAAATATTTAGCAGTACTTCCTATTTTACCACTAAACGGACAGACTAACATTAACCTAACTAATTAATTCAAAAGTGCCATTGATTGTAAGAATGCAATTTCAGAGGAAATTGTGTATTTGAGGCATATCGATCCTGCTAATTTCAGAAAAATAAAATTAAGAAAAACTATTTACGAGTAAGTTCAAAGAAAAGAAAATTGTAAATAACGTGAAATTTCAACCGGAATGTAATGTTCTAGCAAATAAAAGCTCCTAAGAAATATTACAGAATGTTATTTAAAGAAAAGAAAATTGTAAATAACGTGAAATTTCAACCGGAATGTAACGCTCCGACAAATCGAATTTCTAAGTCTCTTTCATATATAAATATTGATTTTAAAAATTAAAGAAACAAAAGTAAGATATAATGTACCGCTTAGAAGCCACAGTGATTAACTTCGTGATACAAAATCCTCTACGTTTATTTTATTTAGGAAAAGTTGAGCAGAAATGATGTGCTTTGGTACTAAAATTCGAAAACATTACAATAGCGAAGTTAATCCTTTTGGTTACTGAGCAGCTTCATTATAGCATTGTATAACTCTAATACTAAAACGAAAAGACCGCGAAATTTGAATCGCCAATTTTTTAAAAAGACTCATAAGCAAAGTTCAATTAATTCAAATGGATTTCAATTAGATTAACGAAGTATATTTCCATTAAATATCGTACCATAATCTCGGTATTATAAATTGGTGGTTTAACAAAATATTAAAACACAAAACTAACAATTATATTCATGTGACGATACATGATTCGAAATAATAAATTGAGATTTCTATGTGAGCATTGAATTATTAAACTGTGTCACAGGAACCTTCAAGAAAGGTATAAGAAGATGTTTGAAATGCAGGAGCAAAGCGTTTGAATATTTGCAATTGAAAAAAGAAAAAAAGCACGATCTGAAAGATCTTATCGGCCCTAATTTCACGTTTTAATTATAAGTACCACGCTAAAGTGGTTTTTCTTTTAGTAATTTCCCGATGATACAAATAAAATTTCTTCTAGTAAATAAATATTATCGTTACTTCATTTATAATCTATCAATTTAGTCTCATGAATTAAGTATATATTTATAAATTGTTAAAAAGTACACCAAAGAGTGTAATAAAAAATACAAGACTCTACTTTAAAAAAGAGATGCAATTACACTTTCTAGGTGCATCGATATAGACTAATGCATATAATAGCATACTGTTTTATCTTAAAACATTTCTTCTACCATCCTTTGTTTCTCTTGATCTTAACAATTGCAGGAAACTTCCTGTATAGGTTTGTAATTGTATTACATTTTGTTCAGGATGTACGAATTCATAATAAACAATTCCTTTAATATCAGAAAAACCGAGAGCTCTGTTTTCACTTTTAACTTTACCCGGCAATATTTTCTCGGATATGTAATCCACATTAAGTTCCATGGCATTCCACTTTAAAAAATCGTGGAAAATGTTAGTTGTTTCATTCACGATGACACATGCTTTGTCATGTTCAGTTTTGTCTCTTTTTTCGTCACTAGTGACCTAGCAGTCGATTCAATGTAAAATTCTCGTATTTTCTTACACGCGATATTTTCCTTCGTTTGTTCTACTTGAAACAACACGGAAAATTTCTTGGTACTTGGAGGATAAAGTACAGTTTAGTTTGATCGATGTTGACATGCAATTTGCATTTTATCTAATTGCTTACTGTGACACTGACATGAGGATTTGATTTTTCCGCGTTTAATTCGATAGCCACAGCTGTAGAACGAATTCCTACATTTCTGTATTTGCTTTATGTCTGACACTCTGCACTTATTATAGATCTATCGCCACTGTATAATTTCACATTATCGGCACTACGTATGAGCCAAATTATGATGCGTTCATAGTACTATTAGATCGTACCACATGAAATTGCTGTTTTCGTTGATCGGAAGAAAAACGATCTATTTTCGAAACTATAATCTTTATTCAATCAAAATATGAGTTATTAGCTTTAATGACCTTCTCCCAACGAGATTCTAACTGACATATTCCATTTTTGTAAAACTTGATAGTTTTGGTGTGAAGAAATTTTTCGAATGCTGCGATTATAGCTTCTCGAGTCCTGAATATTTTATTTTTTAAAAATAACTGTAAATGGCGGAACAAATGAGGATCGGTTGGTGAAATATCTGGCGAATATGATGGAGATAGGTTGAGAAAAGAATAACGAATTATTCCCTCTACAGACCACCATACAGTCACCATAACTTTTTTCGGTCGTAATAACTGTTTCGGCATTTATTTAGGATTTTCATTAGCGCTCAACCATTGTCCAGATCGTGTACGATTATCATATAATTTCCATTTCTCATACAGATTACAGTTCTATTAAAAAATGGACTTCTACTGTTTCGAGCTTTACGCGACAAGCATACTTCCAAACGCCGCAACTTTTTCAATTTTTTCACTTTATCCATTACACTGAAATATCTGGAAACTGTCATTGGAGATACGTCTAACTCTGCTGCAAGACTGTGGATGTTTGTTTGTGGATTAGCTTCCACTTTGGCTTTCAATTCAGCTTTGTTTAATATAGATTCCGGTCTACCTTAAGGCTCATTTTCAACATTCGTATTTCCAAACCTGTATTTTTCAAACCACCATCGAATGTTCCTCCCATTGATAGAATCTTCTCCGAAAGCTAACCTAATATTTCGATATGCTTCAGCTGCACTGTGACCCAGTTTAAACTCATACAGGAATATTCTAAATTCTTACGGTAACACCATATTCTTCACTTCTCAAAAAACAGTTAAATAAATACAAAAATGAACTTATTACGCAAAGGAAGTATAAGAGGACAGCGTCAAAATATGCTATGCAAAATATAGATTAAGTAGAGTTCTCAAGTTGCAGTTGATTGTTATTTATTCTAAAATCGGTAGTTTTATGTGGTACAGCCTAATACAAAGCTCGACAGTGTTTTGTAAAACAATTGTGAGCATTAACACCCTGTTAATCAGCCATTAACGATGAAGTAAGTGCGATAGCCTTACGTCTTCGTTGATAGTCAGTCAATTATGATAGAATAAGGCTATCTAACTTACTCCTTTATTAACGGTGGGGAACATTTTGGATGCTCGATGAGTAATCTACAAGTAGTAGCATCAGTGGATTGGTGAGGTTCTCGTGATTAAAGTGAGACCAAATTAAACATTCCAAATTTTCAGGGATGCTTTAAGAGCATAGTCTTTAAGCAGATTACTGTTGAAGCTAGTCAGCTTTGTGTAATTTTTAAAATGTTTAATTTGGTGACTGGTGAAACTACGCTGATTGACGACCACGATTGGACTCATTTTCATCTGTGTCAAGTGCCCGATCTTAACCATCGCTGCTTGTTGCACTACGTTCAGCTCGTTTACTCTCGTTTCGCCTATTCTCTTTCCTTGTTAACAGGGATCATAGTTCTCAATTGTTTGTAATACGTTTGACGACACCAGAATAAATCGGTAGCAGGTGGACGATACATTCTGGACCGCATATGCTGTGTCAATGGCAACGAACGTGTTAACTGTCAAATCTTCCTCGTGTTTTGTGATTGATACGTAACACTTTTCAAACATAATTGATACAATCTTTAAAGTTTCCTTATCATTTAATATCGATAGCTGATTGGAAACCATTTGCCTAAATCGTTTAATCTATACTACACCTAACCCTCGAGTGATGATATTGTAGAATCGAAGATTAACACAGATTTTTACTTTTGGCAACGACGTCAGTAATCTGATCTTTGCTTGACCGATCTGTATATCTTATTAACCCTTTGCTCCACTGGCTTCGTTACAGAGACAATCATAATACCGACCATAACTCCATTCAAATTTTATTCACGTTAAAATAAAGCAGATTAGTGAAATAAATTCATGGAAGTGTATAATTTCTTTCCCGGAAAATTGCATGGTCATTGGAAATGTTTTAAATGAATGATACATTTTTCGTTTTCTAATCATTACTCTGTGGATTTTTATGCAAATTTATGTTTTCGAGAATATAGAGAGAAAAACAGAAGTTCGGTATTATAAAAAGCACTATAATTTGGATATTTTTTATATTTTTTTCATATTACGTGCATTGTGTGCAATTTTGCACCCTTCAGTTTTCTATAAATACATAAAAATCCGCAGCTTAATAATTACATAGGAAGTATCGAGAATTGGATCTAAACAATCTGTAACAATGTGATGTTTTCACCATTCTGTCTCGTGTGTTTGTAATACATGTATAATTGAAACAGACGTGACAGTAATAGGTTGCTTCATATTTCCTGTCGTTGTTTCCCTCGGTAAACATTACTTTTCAGCTTCCTCCATGGAGGAAGAGATTAGTAGAAGCAAAGTCGAGTTGTACTATAAGCGCAGTCTTCAAAAGTTCTAACAAGTGCTGTTCCGATATATCATATTATCGCCAATAAATTTCTCTTCTTTTATATTCTGTAGTATTGGTGTCACAATCAATAAATTATCTTAGATTAGAATCGTTCTAACTCACGAAAACTCAATTCGTTTGGTT
Organism: Anthophora plumipes; assembly: GCA_951804975.1. Classification (NCBI taxonomy): domain Eukaryota; kingdom Metazoa; phylum Arthropoda; class Insecta; order Hymenoptera; family Apidae; genus Anthophora; species Anthophora plumipes. The sequence continues at coordinate 10,381,297 of OX638123.1, read as the reverse complement.
CAATTGAAAAAAAAAAGTTATTCCGTTTTAAAGAGTGTCCAAATATTAATAGGAATCACTGTACTTATGCTTCACGTTTTATAAATCTCTAAAAACAAAATACAAGACACAAGCACATCATTGTACTTGCTGAATCTTTTGGAAAAGGTCCACAATTAGAAAGACATAGTAAATAGTAAAGCGATAAAAGAATTAAAATAATTAAAGATAAGAAGGTTGTTGAATTTGTTGTAAAGATCCTAATAACTCTTTTCTGCATGATTTCATTTAATAGTGCTTATTTTGTACAAAACGCGTAAACTTTTTATTGCAATAATGTTTTTAGTAAAATGTGTATATATCAGTTACTCCACCTTTCGAGAGATAGATTTATATCATATAGAAAATTTCTATATACAAAAAGAAAAATATTTTCTATATGTTTTTGTATATATTCGTGGTAAGGCTATAAAAAGCTAACAAAGTATATTGTTTCTCACGAGTTTGCATTTAATAATAATTGCGATACATTTTCTTGTATTCGTTTCCACTAAAAAGATATTACACTACTGTAACATAGTTGAGAGAAACATTAATAGTGTATGGTTGGTATAAAGTGTTCAGACAACAAAAGCCAGTGTGAGATTCGAATCCGAGCGGAATCAAAAGAGTGTGTTCGTAGACTGACACGTTGCTCCGCTGACGACAATTTCTTTCACACGGTCGATAGTGATAGATTGAAATTATTGCATATTTAATAATTGAAGGGGTAAATTATACTTGTAAATGATTATCGAACAAGCGTGGGACAGAAGCAGTAGAATATTCTGGTCAGGGTAACTGACCTTTCTGTAGATACTGTCGAAAGTTTTAGATGATAAAATGAAAAGTTACGTGTAACGATAAATTTTGTTAGAAAACAGTTAAGAAAATGGTAAATGTGTTGTAGTAAGAAAAATTTAGAGGATATGTACACAGCGCGATAAGAAAGTAACGAGACTAGTAAAAAGTACAAGATACCAATACATAACATTGTAAACTTTTCATTTCTTTCCTTCAAGATAATCTCCAAGAAACTCGATACGATGTTTGCATCGATCGCATAGTCGTTTAAAGGAAGTTGAAAATCGTTCTGCTTTAATTTTGTTTAATAGTCTTGTAATATTCTGTTGAATATCAAGTACGGAGTGGAATCGTTTATCTTTCAATTTCAATCTTAATTCTGGGAATAAAAGGAAGTTTGCGTGGGCCAAATCTGAAGAGGAAGAAAGGTGATTAAGTACAGGAATTCCGTTTTTAGCTAAAAGTACTAATTATTACAAAAATGCTATCCTGAGCGTTTCAAATTTGGTCTTACACAATGGATTCTCGCTAATAAACGTTTTAAAACTTTTAAATAAAATACACTATTAATCGTTCTCGCTTGCGGGACAAACTCTTTCTGAATTATTCCCTTCGAGTCGAAGAATACTGTCAACACTGATTTAACGCGTAATTTCTGGAAACGAATTTTGTTCGGTTTCGGTGAATATGACGATCTCCATTCGAAACTTTGTCTTTTGGTTGCTGTTTCGTTCTGGAAGAATCACGGTTTATTTCTAGTAACAACAGCGTCTAAGAAACTAGGTTCTCTATCAACTAATTGTAAAAAATCTTTGCAAGCATTTTTCGTCACGCAAACTGTGCTTTGTTACGCATTTTTCATTTGCTCAATTCTCTAGTAATTCAAAAAAAAAACCTAATGGGCTCTTTATTTGCTTTTTATTCATCAGCCATCATCCTGGGTGTTCAGAAGGCGTTGTTTGTTAAGTAAATTTTTCACTTGAATTTAAATTATTTACGTAAATTTTTCGTTCTTGCTCGCCCAATTCGAGCATCAGCTTCAATATCATTTTTACCATTTTTAAAGCGTTTGAACCAACAAAATATCTGTGCACGAGACAGAGCATCTTCCCTGTAAGCTGTCTCTAACATGTCACGTGTTTCACTTGCATTTTTTCTCAGTTTTATGCAAAATTTTCTATTATAACGTTACTCTTCTGCACATTAGAAAACCGAAATATCTTCTGCTATTTATTAGTGGGCACTTTAGATCATATTGCTACTGTATCTGTTTCGACCATTCGCATAACATTGCTGCCGCACAGTATGAAAGCAGAAATTCAGTCTCGTTACTTTCTTGCTGCACCGCGTATACAGGGTGAGGCTTCTAAAACAGACCACAGCTGATAGAAAAAAATGGGCCAGATGAAACCTGCTTAGTTTTGAGGATAGAATAATTCTACGTTAATAGCGTTTTCCATTGTGGACGCGTAGAGGACATATGAAGGTCAACTCTGTTTTTTAAACTAAAATGGTACACTTTTCTATATACTGTCTAACAGAGCGTTTCAAGTCGCGTACAGTAATTTACGATTCAAGGTCACTGAAGATCGTTGAAGATCAACTACGGTGGAAAATATTCTACTTTGGGGAACTGATCAAACCATACGGTGATTTTCTTACCTAATGATACAGTGCTAATCCAAATGCTCAAGATGATAACCTTAAGCATCGATGTATGCTGTAAAACGTTGCGACATTGTTGTTTGGATTGATTTTTGACATTTTTTTTTTTCTATCACCAATAGTAATCGAGTTATTCAGGTTAGGTTAGCCTCACTCAGGTTTTAGATGCCTCACTCTGTATACGTCTTTCGTAGTCAAAGGATTTAGAGGGGAAATCAGGGTAACAATTGAATATAAAGACTATATTCAGGGATTTGTTTAGAGCTAAATTAATTCTTACGTGATACAAGAAATTACGGAAAAATGGCGAGATCGGGAAAACTGTTAGCTTTGTCTTCCAGAAAGAAGAAAGCAGTTTTAAGAATTGTATCGAATTTTAAAAATTATTGAACGATGACGAAAAAATTGAAATCTTGTAAATGAAAGCAGAAGGAACAAATTTTAAACAAATTTCAGTTGAAACGAAGAGAGATCGGTGAGTAATACGGAATTTCTTACGTGGTCCAAAAAGCAACGGAGAAAAGAAGAGATGGAGAAACCATTAGCTTTGCTTTTCAAAAATCAGGGAGCAATTTTAAAACTTGCATCGAATTTACTCTTTACACCGAGGCAAATTTTAGCTGAATACAAATTAAATGTATCAGTTGGGACGGTAAAGAGTGATATAGAAAACAAAGCACTTGAAAAGAAAATGAAACCACCATTAACAGCAGGGTACAAACAACACCGGGTAGAATTCGTTCTTAGACATTTTCAGTGGAAAATACTTTTCACTGATGAGAAAAAAATGAATTTCAATGGGTTTGATGGTTGGAAATATTATTTCCACGACCTTCGAAAAAATGAGAGAATTTGAAGTTGTCAGCGTGATGGAGGTTCTGTAATGTTATAGACAGGCGTTGGTTATAATGAAAAGACGGAAATCAAGTTTATTGACGGTTACTTACACAATAACATATATTAAAGAACAAATTTAAAACTGTGCAAGTAGAATAGCTGAAGAAATTTTCATTTTTCATTTCGTTTGTCTTTTTCATTACTCAAAAGGTACTCATAGTCTCATAGACATAATCTCCGGACCTTAATATCATAGAAAATATATGGGGGAAACTTGGCAGAATAGATTACCATTATAAAGCAAATATAATAACACAGAGGAGCTAAAAAGAGCGATTTGATGTGCATGGAGAAATGTGGATGAAAGTTTTACAAAAGAATTTAACAAAAGTCTACCGAATCGAATGATCAAGGTAGTTAAAAACAAAGGAGGATCCACCCAATGTCAATATTAAGAAAGATTTTCTAATTTTGTTTAATTATATAGGTTTTTTTATTTATAACATTAGTGTCTTATAATTTTGTTCAAGTTAAATTGTGTTATTTTTGTTTAAATTGGAAATTTGTCGTTATATTCTTTTAATTGATGATGATGTTAGTTAAAAATAAATTATTTTGATTTGTATGCAACGCTGGTTATTAAATTCTTATCCTAGTCATATCCAGGGTGTCATAATTTTGTCCACCAGTGTACATATTTATAGCATCTAGCTTTATCCGCATATTTACTTAAAAATATTTATATTGGCACCGTACAGAACGAAACAAATTTTGTGGTATAAAGTAAATCAAATGGAATAAGGAGGAGAGAAAGAAAGAAGAAAAGGAAGTAAAATCAAATAAAAATAACGCAGTAAAATAACGCAGTAAAATAATAATTTTCGGATATTTGGTTTCTTTCCCCTTCCTATTTCTTAAATAACTATATACACATTCACATGTATACGATATATTTGTGTAATAATAGTAATAGTAATACCAGTAACATAGAAGAGCAAATACATTCAAATATATCACACAAAACACAAAATAAAGCATACATACCAGGTATATCTGTTTATGTTGGGATTAGGCTACACTCTTTTCTTTTGATTACTTCACGTGCGAAATTAGAGAACTTTTGGAATTCATCCTTATTTATAATTAACGTGGAACTCTGCATTGTGATTTGCGTGTATTGTATCATGTCTTATATCATTATGTGTCTTGCAATCGAAAATGATGTGATAACTATGTCTGTATGCTGGTTATCCGTTTGATCTTTTTTGCAATTTTCTAATTACATTAGAAGGGAGCTGTTCTGTTGACTTATCTATATATAATATTTGTATCTCAGTTGAAGCTTTCAATATCTATTAAACCAATGACGGTGGTGGAAGGAGAAACTCGTTATCAAATCGATTTTATCGTTATCAAATAGATCTATCGTAGGAAAGTTCTTTTCGTTTTTTATTCTTTTGTCCTGTATTGTTTTTGTTCGTTTTTTTTTATTAGGTATTAGGAATAAATATGATCCGTTTTGTTCTACCACCTTTTGCTATTTCTGCGGAAGCCTCGTAATGCTACTTTTCCAAAATTCCTTTGAGTTACTGTTAAAATATTTTTCGATGTCGGTTTTTATTTCATCAACAGATGTGTATTTTTTTACGGGGAACAAAATTTGTTAGGGATAGACAAATAATAGCTCCATGGGGCAAGGTCTGAAGAATACGGAGACTGTGGTAGAACATCCCAATCAAGCTTTAAAAGTTTCGTTCGGCTGTGTAAAGAAACGCGTGGCCTCGTGTTGTCATGGTGGAACATGACACCACGTCTGTTCATCAATTTTGGACATTTTTCACCATTGCTTCCTTCAGTTTCTCAAGTTGACTGCAATATGTCTCAACGCTAATCGTTCGCCCTTCTGGAAGTAACACGTTGGAAATAACGCCCTTCCAGTCGCACCAAATTGAAAGCAACACTTTCTTAGGTTGAAGTTTAGCTCTTGCTACCGTTAAAGGGTCCTTATTTCTACTCGACCAAGATCGTTTGCGTCCAGTATTGTTGTGAAGGATCCACCTTTCATCCCTCGTAATCGATCTTTATAAAAACAGATCTCTTCTGTTACTTTGAATAAGCAAATCGCGTATCGAAATTTGATTCGGAAGATTGCTTTCCGTCAGTTGACGGAGGACCTACACGATTAACATATCCAAGCTTCGTTAAATGTTCACGAACCGTGGTACGTGAGATTTTCAAAGCATTTGCTATCTCACGAACACCGGATCTTGGGTTTTCATTGACGTAGGCCTTGATAAGATCGGTATTAGTAGTAGATGGACGGCCGCTGCGATCTTCACCTTTAAGATTAAAATTTCCGGCTCTAAACCTTCTAAACCAATTGCAGGCTATTCGAATGGTTATACACTAGTCCCCATGGACGTTGCAAATCTCCTTTTTTGAAGCAGTGAAACATAACGTGACACGAATGCATCTTTTGGTTTTCCATCTTTCGTAACGCGAAAAACACGCGACACACGTTTTACCGATGTCTAGAACTGTACTCTTGCACTGCTAGAGGATGACTAATGATCATACAATTGACGATAGAGCGATCTGGTTGCTTGTTTATTTAAACACAGCAAGATAAATCCTCGAGCGACGAATGAACGAAAAGAACTTTCCGGACAACCTAATATAATAGATTCGAATTGACGCACAGTGTGTGTTTATGTAATTTTCAGTGTTCAACTTATCCCTTGGTCGAGCCTCCTCCAACTCCTTTGGTTTGCTGTTCCTCTTTCGCCGCCTTCAATGCTATATCCCCCCTTTCTTCCTGCCTCTTTTGCGTCCCCTTCCCTTTTGTCCATGTTATCCCACCGTCATGATGTACGTTCTTGACCCTCCTTCTCCTCCTTCTTCCTGCGTATTGTAGGACAACGCTGCGATAAGGCCAAGGGCACATTAAAAACGTGAATCACGCAGCGGAAAAGGAATTAAGGAATTGTCGTTGGAATTGTGTAATATCGACCGGCATTTTGAATCATTCGTCATAGTTGTTCAAGCAGGTTGTCGGGCGTTGTCAACGATGGCCTAACTTCTCTTAGATTAGGTCGAGAGGAAGTTAGTTATCAGTAGGAATTAATGTAAATTCTTTACATCGTGTACGTTTGAAAACTGTGGTTTACTTGTATCTTATGACTTGTTTCAAACAGTTTCAAGCATGGCTGTTTAAAATTGCTCAATTATACGGTATTATATTAGGCAGTTTGTAAGTCAAAGCGTCTAAATTTTGTGAAACAATATTTATTAAATTTATTTCATTGAGAAAAAGTTAAGTTTAAATTGCATTAGCGAAATTCGGAAACATTACAGAAGTGGAGTTATGCACTTCAGCTTCTGAGCGTTTTCTTTCTTTCTTTTTTTTTTTGTTTTGTTTTATTGAAAATATGATTCGTTACAATTACACGTGGAACAGAATGTCGTTCAAATGTGTACCATAACTGCGTCCGCAGGCATTAATTCGATTATCGAAACTTTCAAACGATTATCGAAACTTTTCGACTAGTTGTCGGAGTTATTTCACGAATTGCAACTTGAATGTTGTTCTTTAGTTCATTAATTGTTTAAAATGTGGTTTATTACCATAAAAACCTCATTTAAAGGATTTAATTGTGTTAAATCGCATGATCTTGGAAGTCAATTGAAATCTGCATTTCGCGAAATTACACGTCGACGAAATTTTGATCGCAAAAGTGGAGCGTTTTCTCGAGTAGATATCGAACACATCAGTATGATTCAATTCTGATCGTTAAAAGGCACTTAACATTGATTGGTATCGTTTAACATTTACGACAATGGCATTTTCAAAATCATCTTCGAAGGAAAATGGTCCAACGATTCCATATACCCAAAATGCACACCGAACTAGTGACTTTTTCTGAGCGTAGAGATTTTCAACATCCCAAATACGAAAATTTTACTTGCTAACAAATCCATCCATTGTGAAATCAGCTTCATCGCTAAACAAAATTTTGCTTGAAAACAATGGAACAAGGAACGATCTTTATTCATAATAAATTTGAATAATGCCAATTGTTTCGCATTAATATATGTTATTTTATATTATTTGAAACGACATGATGTGTAAACGTTGATATTAACCCTTTCACTACGAGCATCTTTTCCGTCGAGATGCTCCCACTGAATATACAGGGTGTTTGGTAACTGGTGGTACAAGCGAAAAGGGGGTGATTCTACATGAAAGAATAAGTCGAAAATATAGAATAAACATTTTTCGTTTGAGGCTTTGTTTTCGAGAAAATAACCCATACCATACCCTAACCCATTCTACGACAATTTGATAGTTTAAACGTATTTTCGAAAATTGTGAAAATAATAATGTACACCATCTAAATTGAATCTTGTCTTATTATTAAAAACAATTGCCAACAGAGTACAAATTCTACTTGTGACTCGTCATGATTGACGTTCATTATTTTCTTAGTTTTACCCCCCTTTTTTTTGTTTGTTTGTAATTTTTCAAAGGACATTGAACATTTTTAATATTGTTTTTTAACATTGTTTTGTCACAACAATTGTTTTCCTGCTTGCGTTGAAAATTTCAGGTGTCTTGTAGATCTAGGATGTTGAATTCAATTCGAATTTGGTATTTGAGAGGATCGAAGAATTAAATTGGTAATTGTACTTTGAGAAGAAAAAGAAGAAATGTATTCTTAAACGTTATTGTGGTAGTAATAATGGTGTAGCAACCAACACAATTTGGCTAACTATTACTGTCTTTTTAGTAGTTTATCTAATTGAAAAATATCTACAGTCACTCGCAAAATTAAGTGTACACTCATGTCGGTAGTGAAAATTGGTGAGAGAATGGATAAATGTATTGAATCTAAAAATGCAATATATATTTATATCCATAGTTTAGTGAATAACTGATAAGAAAAAATATGAATTACATTAACTATTTGCTTAGATTTAACTAAAAAATAAAAAAATTCGAACAAAATTACGCGTACACATATTAAAATGATTTATTTATACAAATAAATGTTGCGTAATAATTACATCTTTTGCATCTATAACTGCTTGCAATCGCCGCGACACTGATTCCACAAGATTTTTGGCTACCGATTCTCAAATATTTTCCCATGTATCTTGAATTTTTACTTTAGCGTCTGCTTTGTTCATTACATTATTCAATTACAAAGTTCAATTACATAATTATTATAAAATATATTTGTTTAGGTAACTTTTTTTCACGTGTACGCTCAATTTTGTGTCAGTAGATTTGTGCCAATATTTTTACATTTTCAGTTAACACTAAACTTACCGAGACTTCACATATACCTGTTCTTACTGTGAGCATTCAAATGATCGCTTTAAAAAGACGTATTTTTTTAATATAGAGTGAAGATTATGAACAATTAGATAGTGAACAAAAATTTTGTTGTATTTAAAAATAATGTTTATTTTATTCTTTTTCACCGCATTTTTGACAAATTATAAGATTCTCGATTGCACATTTCCCACATACACATTTTTCAAAACTTAGAGTCTGAGTCGTTGTTAAATAGATCATAATTATTTTCTTCTATATCATCTTTAATATCAGAAATTTCCTGGTCGTCTTCGGAACAAACGTCGTCAATATTATTTAAATTCTCTAATAACTTGATATTCTTTTAATGTCTTGACATTTTTGGGACGAATATACGAATGATAAAATAAAAACTACAATATAAAAATGTAGATTAAACTGGGTAAAAAAGAATGTACAAAAAATGAAACAAAAAAGAAAAGATTAAATGTAAAACTTACTACAAAGAATTGTTAATTTGTTCCCTTTTTTAAAAATAGCCACTTGTAACACGTACTATATAAAATAATAGTGGAATAATAATAGAATTGGAGTGCAAAATAATAATAGACTGCGAAATATGCTCTTTGTAACTTTCACGTTTCAATTTTCTCTGTTAGGGTCACAAGACTTTACTAAACGTAGCGAGAAGACGACAAGGCTTATACTCTCAAGACACGGTTTTCTAAACGGCATTCTAGATGACATAATAGAAGATAAAGCTCGACTAATGCAAAGAATATAAATCGTTCAAGCGGTCAAATGACCGTTCGCGGTAGACAAAAGAAACTACGATTTTCTTTCATAATATAAGCAATAAGAAAAAAAGTGAATATTAAAATACGCATTGTACGTGTGATATAAGAAAAGTCGTGAAGTTAAATGACGATACAATAACGTCTTATGCAGGAAAGTCTAAACGAAATTTTGAAAACGGTCATTTAGCTCGTGCGTGGTAGGTTTATCGTTAAATATAAGCAAATAGTTAATGTCATTTAACCCTCTATGTGTCGAATTTTTGTTTTAAATCCAAGAAATTGAAGGAACGAAAAATCAGCAATTATAAACCTATATATGCAAATGAAAAAAAATTGTTCCGGTTAAACAATTTTATTGCATAATGTTTGCACTTCTGTGTAAAATGTCGATAAATTAAAATGTGACCTGAAAGTTGTTTTTACTAATTCAATACAAAAAATGTTTTTACTAATTCTTCTCAGAACTATGCGAATAAATATATATTGCATTTTTACATTGAAATATTTGTTAGCAACGAATTGCAAATCGAAATGCAGTTGAGCAAATTCTTTTCCGTTAGTTTATGCAATAGAACCCAAACGTCGTACTTTATTCGTCATTCCGAATTTTTTCAAATGGAAGGAAACTGATTTTTGCGAAATATTTAATACCTTTGAAATCTCTCTAGATATATCTCTTACATATTCTTCAATACAATTTGCAATTTCGTTACGAAAGTGTAGATAATAATTTAGTAGAACATTGATAAACGGTAACAGTAAAGCATTGACAAACTTCAAACGTGCAGTTAATTCAATTCTACAGACCCATTAGTTGGGATTTTTGGGAACTGAACAGGAGAAGCGTTTGCTACTTAATCGGTTAAGAAACATGTAACGATATCGAAATATTAACTAGAAATCTCGCGATGTTACAACCGAAAGAGAAATGTACGTTAATGTATATCTTGTTTGCCACTGAAAATTCTTGAAAATCTCTTCTCCTTCTAATTGCAGATATACGAAACCACAAACATTTGCAGACTGCATCGGAAACGAGCTTCCACTTGGGTGGGAGGAAGCTTACGATAAGCATGTGGGTGCATACTACATCAATCATGTCAATCGTGAGTATTACAATCTACACTATTCGTTATTTATTGATATTAAACCACGAATCCTTCTTTAATAATATAAAACTATTTGTACATATAAATTTTGCTGTTACTTTAGATATTATTTTAGATATTATTATTACAATCTACACTATTCGTTATTTATTGATATTAAACCACGAATCCTTCTTTAATAATATAAAACTATTTGTAAATATAAATTTTACTATTATTTTAGATATTATTCTCTATTTTCGTGGTAGTTTTTATATGCTGTATTAATCTAGGTGATCTACCTTCACGCGGTCAGAAAATACACTTTTCTACAATCTTTCATTGATTTTAAATTTTACCTAACCTAACCAGTACTTTTCTTTCGACCGTCGACAAACTTGAGTTTCGTACTTTCCTTGTAACTAACACTGCTCATAACGTTACAGAAACTTTACCATATTGACGACGACTTAAAATCCTCTCCTTTTTTCGAAGGTCATGGAAATTGTATTTCCAACCATCAAACCCATCGAAATTCATTTTTTCTCATCGGTGAAAAGTATTTTCCACTGAAGATGTCTAAAAGCGAATTCTAACCGGCGTTGTTTATGCCCTGCTGTTAATGGCGGTTTCCTTTTCTTTTCAAGTCTTTGTTTTCTATGTCACACTATTTATCGTCCCAACTGATACATTTAAATTGCATTCCGCTAAAAATTGCTTCGGTGTAAAGAGTAAATTCGATGCAAGTTTTAAAATTGCTCCCTGATTTTTGAAAAGCAAAGCTGATGGTTTCTCCATCTCCTCTTTTCTCCATTGCTTTTTGGATCACGTAAGAAATTCCGTATTACTCACCGATCTCTCTTCGTTTCAACTGAAATTTGTTTAAAATTTGTTCCTTTTGCTTTCATTTACAAGATTTCAATTTTTTCGTCTTCGTTCAATAATTTGCCATTCGGCATGCTTTTAGTTTTATTATTTTTATCATGTTTAACACTTTACCACTCATTCAACTCAATACTGACCCGGTTTTTGCTATCGCGCTTATTCTTTTGTAGTTCTAAAAATTTTCAATGAAAATTCGTCAGAGGGCTTACTTTATCGTTCACTTTCTCTTATTATAATGTAACTAATTAATTTATTGCGCTGGCAGCAAAAAGCCGATTAATAGGCTTCGGATTGGTTAAAGTATTAATGATAAAATCATTTCAACAAAGGATTTAAAAGCCTTATACACGTGATTACGATTTTCTGTAGGGAGTAACACTGCTGTTTCATAATTTTATCCTACCAGAATTTGAAAACATCCTACAAAGAAACGTTGCGACACTTGTTGTTTCGTTTCATCCTGGTGATATTCTAAGAGTGCATTTCTTACGTACACTCCCGTCTGTAAGTTACCGGACACTTCGTAAAATTAGGATTCGGACTTCGAAATTTTACTTGTTACCTCAATTTTTTGAATAGTATATTCTTGTTTTGCAATAATAACCAGTACGTGAACATTGTTTAATGAATAATTGTCTTCTGAAAGTATTCATTGTGATCATAGGAACTGTCGAACGAAAAATGAAGAAGATGGAACGATGCAGTTTCCCAGCACCATGTTTGCCTGTGTTTAGTGAAAAACCCTTCTTAAAATGTTCATAAACACTTAACCCTTTGCACTCCTATGTCGAGTGTGACTCGACATCAGTTTTTATCTCAGGAACTCCTTTGTCGAGTCCCATTCGACATTTTTTCGTGTCCAAATAAATAGTTGTCGCGCACACGTTATCGACGCTCTTACCGGCCTGGTTTATTATTACTATTATTATTAAGCGGGAGAAAACTTATATACCTAACTAGGAAAACCTATAGCCCACAAAAAATTTCGCGAAAAGATTTTGTCAAATATGAAATTGGGGAGGCCTGGAACACATGATAAACACGATCGCTTAGATGGAAAGCCTCATTTCATTTTCGTATATCCCGAAGGAAAACACAAAGACTGTGCAGTTTGCTCAAACAGAAAAATACCTGGAGGAAGAAGAGAAACCACCTATTTTTGTGAAACGTGCGAAAGAAAACCAGGGTTGCATCCTGGAAGTTGTTTCAAAAGATATCATACGCTTGAACATTTCAAAATACGAGAATAGTGTAAATAAAATTGGTATTTAAGTCAATTTCTTTCTTCCTTTATTTATTTAAATTGCCTTATTATTTGATTAAAGTAAATTTCAAATAAAACACTTAAAAACGTTGGGAGCTGCTGGTAACGAAACTGAAATAAAATTCGGAGCGCAAAGGGTTAACGATGCTGCAGATGTATTTTTCAGTTAATTTTGTACTGTCGAAGCAGAGCAACTGTGTATACAGAATAACATAGTATAGAATTGGAGCTGCATTTCATAAATATCTCTTTTCCTTAACATTTATTCACGTTATACAGGTATACTTTTAACTTCGTATTCAAATATAATCATAAAAATAAATAAATATAACAAAATTCACAATAAACTCGCGACGAAAAATTGTATTTACGTTTTAATAATCATTTTACTCCAAATGTGCAAGTGTTTTGATGATTTATGAACGAGAGTGTACATTTCTATCTCCAGTGAGAATTTAACGGGATATCTTATACTTTTGTCCACTAGTGTATATTAGAAATATAGAACTGTAACGATAAGTTGAGAATTCTAAAAGGTCGAAGGTGTATCTAATTTGTTTCCTTTTTAATTGGTGGCGTTTCAGAGACGACACAACTCGAAGATCCAAGGCAAGAATGGCGTGCCATTCAGGAAGCCATGCTTAGAGAATATCTTCAGACCGCACAGGACGTACTCGAGGTAAGTCTTTCTAATCTTTTTAAATTATTTTCGTTATCCTTAAACATGAAAACCGTTCAGACGGAGATATTTAACAAACGTCGTAGTGTAATTTTACGGATATAAGCGACCCGGTTAATTGTAAGTTAACAACATGGTACTTCACCGAGGAAAATTTGCAACGACTTTTGAAACTTTGTGAAGAACCGCGTGATTCGTTCAAGTCCTTCAGAATATTATTGTAAATACCGTGCTAATCGGCACTTTATTTCACCAATAGCGCTTTTGCGCAAGAAATAGTTTGAAACCTTTCAGTTCAGTCTTGATGTGAACCGTTCCACGTTAAATATTATGAATTAAAAGTGCGTTTTTAAGTTAATCAAACCACAGTACCGTTTTCCGAAGATATAAACCAGCTTTTTCTACGAAAAAGAAAAGTAATACGTGACACATTTTACTAACGAAAATATTGAAAAATTATGTGATGTTAAAAAAGACATTATTTTATAGTGATGTTTTTATAAATGAGTAGGTTTTAAGAGATAGGAAAATTATACCAAGTTCAATTATGCAAATATTCTCGATTTGATTCATACTTTTTGTTTTACTTGTTATTAGAGTTTAAATTTTTTCATTTTAGTGCAACATAACTTTCACTTCAACTATTTAAATAAATACTTAACAACGATAAAAATGATCGTTTTTGGAAAGAAAATGTACTATCTTTTGTGCGATTCCGATAACACAACTTACATTTTTTACGTTATATTTTTTCCGTATCTTATTTACCAGACATTTTAAGTGCTCTCATTACGTGTGTTCAAACACGCAAAAGCATTAAAAATATATACTTTGTAGCAGGAAAAAGTACTCTTTCAACAATTTAAAAATTATTCATTTGGAATTCGACTGATTAACTATTTTCTTTGTTAATTTTTATCGGAACCCTTTCTGTCAAATTATGATTTCTTTTCTTAACACATTCTACGCCGTATTATTGCGGGATTTCCAACTTTTCGGTTTTGACGGATGTTTGATTTTTGTTGAAACGTATCTGGCGAATGTTCAACAAAAATATACTATTAGGTTGTCCGGAAAGTTCGTGCCGATTTTCGATAGGTTGTGTTTGAATATATTACAGCATATAAAATGATATAAAAACACGAAGTTCGTACATATTCTGAAAGATTATTGTTTCACGTGTCCTTCGAAAGTCCATTCATTGCAATTATTAATTGCTTTGCTAAGCAAATACATAGTTATATAGTTTTGAAGATCTAAGGAAATAGAGTACACTTCTGACATTGAATATTTTTCTTTCAACGAAAAGATATTGGTAAAACATTAAATTATGTATGTCATGTTTAAAGAGGCGGTAGCCAGTCAGAAAAAATTCTTCGCAAACGGTTGACAAGATCTAAAAGTGGAAATTCCGATATTAAAGAAGAAAAAAATTAAGAAACAAAGTTTTTGGTAAAACGGAATTTTTCAATTTCCTGAGAAACAACGAAAAATTGTAAAATTAAAAAATACATACCTTACAGAAAATTGAAGTATGAAATTGGCTTATTTACTTAAAAATCGGCACGAATTTTCCGGACAACCCAATATATATTCTTTTGTGAAAATGTATAAACTTTTTAATATACTTTCTTTCGAGTGTCCATTCCCCATAAATAAGCAATGTGACTACCAACACTCAAGTTTTCTCAGCTGCCGATATGTAACCGGCGTACAATGTGTTAACACGAGACTTTATTAATCCTATAGTTTCGAACACGTATCGAACTCTACTATGTTCTTTGCAGTTCTGACTAATTACAATTTTTTCAAAAATTTTTTGTACATATCATTTAGTAATTGTAATTCCTTAAAAAGACTCACGTCGTTTGACTCAATTTTATAAAAGCTATTTTGTTTTAAAAAGTGTCCGAATATTGACGGGAGTAACTGCATTTCAGAAGTAACATGAATACATTCATACTTTTGATTGATAAAAAATGTTGCATTTAAACAAAAATATCATGTCCAGGAATAGTTTTGAAATTTTATTACTTATGACTGATTTATATCGATATATTGACATATACGTATAGTTTTTAAATATACTATAGCAAAAACGTTGCGTACAATCAATCAGATTATAACTGAAATTTCGTTAAATTGAAAAATTGAAGGAAAGAGAAATAATTACAAAAGAAAAAAAAATAGTTGGTGTCATATAATAGTTACTTTATTATACTTTAAAATACCCAATCTATATGTAGGAATTTATAGGGAATTTATATAGGGTATCCTAAAGTGTAAATAATTTAATTTCCAATAATTCAATAAAATTAATATTAATTATTAATTTTTGTATAACTATTATTAAAAAAAACTATTATACATCTTTATAAAATTATTTATAATATTAGTATAAATTTATATTATAAAATAATTATTTAAAGAAATTTTAAATTAACAAATTAATACAATTTTTAAAACGTATTTAAATTAATTATAATTATTCATTTATTTTGAAACACTTAGTCTTCAAATTACATATATTAATTAGTAAATATATATATTATTCATTAATTGATAATAATGTTAATTATATGCAATTTGTAAGTTTGTAAATAATTGTATATTATAATAGTCTTTAGAAGTACATAAATTATATAAATATTTATACTACTGTCTTTTACTTATTATTTCTGAACAGAAAAGAGAAGTAAGTGTGCTCATTTGTGTCCTACGAAATATTGACGAAAATAAACCTTACCGTGGTAGAACAGAATTTTTGAAACGAACCAAAATATTATCGTGCATTATGTAATGGAAGGAAATGTATGTAAAGATATTTTTGATCATTCGATGGCATATCAAAGTTTGCTATGAAAAACGATTTAATTAAAACAATACAGGAAGCTGATCTTTGATTTTTTATTGTATACAACTGTGATAAATGCTACAACATCGTCCAATAATAGACAAGATATATCTATATCAGTTTTAGAATTTCTTATATTCGTTTGGTTCAATTTGAAAAAAGTTATTTCGTTTTAAAAGGTGTCTAAATATTAACGGAAGTTAGTGTACATGTATTTATATCATTTTTTGCTCTCAATGAGCACACAGCCCTTATTTTTAATCCATCTTATCTTATTTCTTTATGTACTCTCATATATAGTATATTTATATTACTTTATTATATAAATATTGGCATCTCCAATTTTAACATTCAATATTTAGCATTTCTTTAATAAAATTTTATTCATGGCTGAAAAATTTGCATTTATAACAATCGCTGCGATTTTAATACAATAAATATCAATAATTTAATTGTCTTATTCTTGACAAATATACGATCTCAACGGGATCGATACAAGTATTTATTTAAACTTGAATTTTATCTATATTACAAATTATATTTTTTTACGCTTCTTTGGAAAATTTTTTAATTATGTTAAGAAAAAAGTGATTTATGCGATAAAAGATGTAAGAGAAGTATTATATTATATACGTCTTGTTTTGAAAGCACGTTTTCAATTAGAAAGTAAAATTTTCAAGTACGCTTTTTTTTATGCAAAAGTATTTATTCTAATTTTTATTTTCCATGTGAAAAATAAGGCCACACAAATATTTATACTGCATAAAAATCGAAGGAAAACTATAATTGAAATATTTAAACAATACTGCAAGGGAACGTTGAAAATGTTTATTTGGAAAATATTAGAAAAGATTTTCCTATACATTATTTCCAACAATCGAAATTTGTCAAACTTCGAATTCTATAATTCACTTTGCATTTTTAAATTGTCAAAGTTTTATTTTATTTAAGTATATGAAGTTTGATTTATATATATGTTTCGTTAATAATAAATAGTTTAAAGTTATTTAAAGACGAAAGAGTCCTCCTTTCAGCCTTTTGTTCTATGCTTAGACATTTATTTATTAAATTACCCGGTCTGAATGCATAATTACGAGTGTATCTTAATATTCGCTTATACAAAGTGTTAATTATTTTTTCAATATTAAGTATATTTTATTGCACGTTAATATGCTATATTTTTGCTCTTTCAGATTTTCAGATTAAATTTTAATCAATCGTTTTTGCTCGTTTAATATTAAATTTTGAGAAATTATTACTCCATATATTAAAATATTCACTATGATTTTAGTATGTAAAAGCAGTTGCAGTATTTGGTAGGAACTTTCACAATTTTCTTTACTTAATTCACATGATTTTTTATGCAACAAACGATAATATAAGTAATGTACAATTCCTACATTGTAGAACTATTCGCACACTTAAATAAATCATAACTTTACATAAAACGTAAGTTATACTTAGTAACCGTATTAGAGTAATTTTAAGACAAACTGTTGTGATTAGGTTAGATTAGGTTAAATTTTCATTAAACTCAGATGAAAAAGTTGTAAAAAGTGACCAATGCTATTTTCTTCGCAATTCCAACCAATTGGAAGTTTCAACAAATATTTTTTACACATCATCTAGTACACTGATCCTTCTAACTTCTCAGGAGAACTCGATTCGTTTGGTTCAATTTAAAAAAAAGTTATTTTGCTTTAAAAGGTGTCCAAATATTAACTGGAGTCGTTGTATTTGCCACGTGTAAGAATGCTTCTTCGTGAGACTTTTCTGCAAAAAGAATAATTATTATTACGGTAATGACATTGGAAAGTGAGTGGTTTAGAGTCGAATAGAGTAGAAATATTTCTTCTCGTCTAACCCCTGTGCCAATGAACCTCCGTTAGTTGGGATTACAAGCTGCGAGGGACCGATGAACTTTTAAACGAGGGATGGTGGGAACTCTAGGCAGGATGTTATTTTGTGAGAAATCATGCTACTTCCGGTCACTCGCCGCGCCCCTTCGACCAGTCGCATTCATATTTGTCACCGGATTGAACGATTAACACCGGATTAACTAGTTTTTCCGCTCCCAGAGTTATTTCAGGCTGCTGTGTTTCGCAGTTACGTCATTTGAAAAGCGAGTCTCGATGAGTTTACGTACCGCGTACCTTTCATCCTATCGTTCTAACCAAACTACACTATCTTTCAGAAGTATTAGGACAGTCATTATAGTTGAGCGGAAAATATTATCCCGTTTAAATCATATTTTCTCATCAAAGATAGTGTAGTATATTAATAAAAATATACATGTGCATTTGTACTTTGAGATTGTATAGTAAATAATTTTTTTAAGGATAATCTTGGATTAATTTTACGTTCGCTTTAGAATCATTCCTTTTTAGGATGATTTTTTAATACCTTTTATGCGTCAGATAATTTTATATTAAATTTGCAACGACAGTAAGGCTTGCTTCACATTCTTTAAATAGATTTCAGTAAATTGCGGCAGACGTCTGTAGAATTCAGAAGATTTCAGTAAAATTTAGCAAACTTCGGTATATTTAAATCTAGATCGGCAGGCTTTAAGAGATTTTAATAGACGTTAGTGGAATACAATAGATTTAAATAGAATTCGCAAGATTATAGAATACATTGGTAGATTTCAGCAGAGTTTAGTAGATTTCAATAGATATCAGTAAATTTTTCTAAATTTTAGTATATTTCACCATGCTTCACATTCATCTGTCCTAATACCTATAAACGGAAGTGTACGTAATTAATTAATTTATCTTTTCCTTCGTGTGAATTAGTCAGCTTCAATAAAATCTACTATTTTGGAGCTTCACTTTTTAATATACATATATAGTAGGCATATCTACTTATACTGCATTAATAAATAAATAAATACATATACATATTTATGTAATGAAATTTGAACGCATAGAATTTCGGTAACTCGAACCTCTATCATTCAAAAAACTCTGTAAATTGAAATACAGGGTGTTCCAATAAGAACGACAGAACTTGGTATTGAAATGAAACGAAAAATGCGAAAGATACTCTAGTACCCACTGCTATATTTTAAAGTACACTCGACGGCATTGTACGTGAAATACAATATCATATAAACAACTACCACAATTGCGTTTGAAAGAGTGAATACGACAAACCCACTTTTCGATGACTGGCATATAAGTCAAGTCGTATCTCACCGATAACACGAATAATGTGTGCTTCGAGATCGTCAATAGTTTGTGGGTTGTTGGAATAAACAAGAGACTTAACATGATCCCACAAGAAAAAGTCTAATGGCGTCAAGCCGCAAGATCTTTGGTGGCCAGGTGACATAATCCTATCGTTGAACTTCGATCTCGATAAAGCGATAATTGCAGCAGAAGTGTGGCATCTGGCATCGTCTTGTTGAAACCACATTTCAAACAAATCAAATCCATCGAATTCACGCGAAAGGAAAAATGAAATCATCGAACGGTAACAGACACAGTTACGTGTTTTTCATTTTCAAAAAAATAAGCTCCAATGACTTTACTAGTAGAAAAACCACATCAAATAGTAACTTTCTTTGAGTACAATGATCGCTCGACTACTTATCGAGGATTAGTATCTCTCCAAATTCGGAAATTGTGTTTATTAAGAAAAGCACCGAAAGTGATCCTCATCTTTGAAGATGATTTTTCTGGTGAAAATGGGGTTTGTCGTATTCACTTCTTCAAACGCAATCGTGATGGTAATTTATATGGTATTGTGTTTCGTGTGTAATGCCATTGAATGCACTTTAAAACAAAGTAGCGAATGCTAGATTATCTTTCGTACTTTTCGCTTCATATCAATTCAAAGTTCTATCGTCCTTATTGAAAGACCCTAATAACCGTTTTCGAATTGTTTTCTATAATTGTTCTATTCGATTCTGACTTAATTCATTCCAATCTTCAATAATACTTTCTTTTAATTAATTGACATTTTTATATTGTCTTCCACTTGTGTAAGCTCGCCTTGTTAAGTCAGTCCAAACATTTTCCATAATATTCAGGTTGGATGAATTTAAAAATTATTTGAAATAAAATATTGTTAGATTTCGTGGTATGTATTCTAGCATTATCTTGTTGGAAAATCTAATTACTTCATTTATTATAAAACCTATTTAGAAGAAATTTCATGGGGACGAATTATTTAAAAAAGTATAGAGTTTTTCCATAAGAGCGATTAGGTTTGCTGTATTTACTCCGCTAAACGCAATCATGGTGGTCATTTATGTGATGTTGTACTTTCACGTATAATGCCATTGAATGTATTTTAAAATAAAACAGGGAGTGCTAAATTATCTTTCGTACTTTTCGCTTCATGTCAATTCAAAATTCTATCGCTCCTATTGAAAGACCCTTTCGTATAGATTAAGGAAGCATATAAAGGTTGCCTATTTTACACCGTTGAGAAAATTCATTTGTAAGAACGCATATTGTATAATAATACTATCCAATCGTTTGTCGTTACTATATTTTATGTAATTGGACGTACTTTAAAATAAAGCAAGGAGCGCTAGATTCTCTTCCGTACTTTTCGTTTCTTTTCAATTCAAAGTTCTATCGGTTTTGTTAGAAGAGCTTGTATAAACTTCTTATAATTTGAATTGCTTTCTCCACGTTTAATAACTTATAATAATCTGAATACAATGCAAACTGCCATTTATTTTTTATTTAAAATTTATCTTACTCGTGTACGAAGCCTCTGTAAGTCGAATTTTCATTCGTTAATCTCTTTTACTCGGAAACTTTGATAAGTTGAAACCCCCATAACATGAAAGTTTCAACTTTCCCCTTGAGATTCGAATTGTCGAAGTTCTTCTATATGAAATTTATTGTAATTGTTGTTTAAGTGAATTGTGATATAAAGATTGTTGTTTGACGATATTGATCTTGAGTATTTTGAGATTTTAACGTTGTTTTTAGTTTTTTTTTCTGGTTTTCTTTCTTTTATTTCTCTTTAAGGTAGTCACATGCTCGTATTATATACTTAATCTGCATTCAAGAGACAAATTATTCTATTTAAAGACATTCAAGGTACATTTTAATTATCTTCCTTACTTTATAAGAAGGTATGCAATAGTTTTACATAATAATTAGAGAGTACAGAGTTAAGTGCTTGAGTTTAAAAACTCAGCAAAAAAAAAAGGCATGAAATAGTTTCTCTGTGATACATTTCAATGTTGGATTAAAAGGTAGAATTTTAATATTCATGGGAATAATAATGCATTTTTCTGTGAATGGTATAATCAACTGAAAAAAAATGTTACGATAAACAATTTTTTTTATAATTCTCAGTTTCTCTTGTGTAAATGCAATCTTGCTCTGTCTTTGAAAAGATAATTTTATTATGTGAACTTGAACATCTTTTAGATAGTGCTCAATCGTTAGATAAATTCTCGTTGTCGATTAGGATAAATGAACAAATTTTTACTGAGGACGATTGTAAATTCTAATTTCAATTTATAAATTTAAATAGATTTTTAACCATTTTCTATCTCTGTACATTGTAAATTAAAAAAAGAAAGTATTTCCAATACGAAATTAATAATTTTCAAATAAGATTTTCTCAATTAAATTGATCTGAAAAATGCAAACCAAATGAAATGTTGAAACTCTTATTCTAAGAAATTTCGCTTCAACTATTTTCGACGAAGGAAATAATTAGAACTAGAATTTCTAATTGAACTTTGCAATAGAATTACCTAAGATTAACCGAAACAATTTTTAATCATCTCGGTTTACTCGATTCTTTGCCAAAAATACAATTTAAATAAATTGATCCAATTATATATAAATCAATGTTGCAAATATTGTAATAATTACAGAAAAATGCAAACCAAATGAAATGTTGAAGCTCTTATTCTAAGAAATTTCGCTTCAACTATTTTCGACGAAGGAAATAATTAGAACTAGAATTTCTAATTGAACTTTGCAATAGAATTACCCAAGATTAACCGAAGCAATTTTTAATCATCCCGATTTACTCGATTCTTTGCCAAAAATACAATAAAGCATAAACTGCAATTTTCAAAAATATTTTCTGATTCCCTGTGTACGATCTCACCTCGAACTCGTCGTGTTAAATCTCCTCGGAAAAATCGCTTGAATGATACATTGCATCGATCTGGCAACGTGTATTCACGTTCCGCGAATTTCCAAAAGTGTAAATGCCAAGTTAGATAATGTCCGCGGGCAAATTTCGGTGCGCGATGTCGCGAGAAGGGACGGAAGCCGACAGGAAGTGGGGGAATGTCGATGTACGGTATATTTATTTCGGTCGAAATACTGCTTGCATGATGTCATCGTCGATTTTCGAGATTGGCTCGCGACTCGTTTCTAGTTTCGAGATTGTCTGGAGACTTTCTGACGACGCGACTCGGCGACTGTGGAACGCGCGTTTCGCGAACTCGAGGAGAATGCAAGGGGAAATCACTTTGCAGATTAATCCTATGCACTCGAGGGGTAACTCTCAATCATCATTTGGTTCGATACAGCAACTTGAATGACAATTAACGAGCGATTAATAACTGTTTTTTTTCGTTCTTTCTTTTTTTCAATTTTCAAAATTGATTCATTTAAATGGTTCACGTATATACGCTTCATAATACAGCGTTGTTGTTTAACGTTAACACGTTAAGCGCCAAACAAAACGACACTTCAGTCGACGATTCAGTTTCGAAAACTATGCAAAGAATGTTGCAATAAATTTAACGAAGAAAGTGGTAACTCTATAACGCCTACAAGGGAAAATCATATCTTTCTCTAAACTGTTTTAATGAAATCCATTAATGAATGATAAGGAATTATTTTTTAAACTTGAAATTACTAAGTTTTCGAGAATCAACGCCGCCTAAACGAAAAATCTGGCGTTAATTTTAAAACCTCAAGGACCTGCCACAGACTTTAGGTTGATGTTACAGGTTGGTCCCTGCGTACTGATTGTGAGACTAAAGATTTCGTTTAGGAGACATTCATTTTTGTTCAGTCAATGCTTTAAGTAAAAGAATATAATTTAAAAAAGTTAATGTAATTTATTGAAACAAGGTAAGCAAAGGTGTGTGTTTTTTTTTACATTCGTTACAAAATGTGCTAACTTTTGTGTTAAATTTTTTGCCATTTTTGGATCTAACATTTGAGAATTACTATTGTAACATGCAGTGCAGTATCTCTTAACTTTATGCGTACTGCCTTCTCCTTGTTCTGTGTAAGGGCTTCAATCAACTTCTTGCGATATTCGGTTATGGATATTTCGTGGCCTAAACGAAACGGCAAGCAAAACAAGCTGGCCGCTTAACGTGTTAATTAGCTCGTTGCATACGGGTTACGAGATATCTCGCATTTAGCAAACCGACTGTTGAGATCGGGTGACGAGATATCTTGTTTTAATTTCTTTTTGTACACGTGTATCGACGACTTGACGAATTGTATATCATTTTAGCTTACGACAGAAGCATCGCGAAATAAATACATGTCAAAATTCCAAAAGAATGGAAAAGAATCGGTCAGTATTATCGTTGCATCAGGAAGAATCTGCTCGGCTTGTGTATCGTACTGTACAACACATTTTATTCATTTTATTGTTGTGCACTTTATTATTTGAAAATTAGCATTCTAGTTTGCAAAGAAATAGCTTTTAAATGAATTTATTAGATAGAAACTAGTTCTAAAAAAAAAAATACAAAAATGTCTCAGCAATAAAGAGAATGAAAGTTAAAGTGAATTATTGTTTGATGATTTATCAGTTATACTAAATGACATTTCAAGTGAAGATGAACTTAGTGGAATAAGTGATCTTATTAAACGAAGAAAGATACTGGATAAAAAATATAATATTTCAAGCGAAAGTGAAAATTCGGAGACAGAGGCTGATTCGAAAACAGATTTTGAATGAACAGTAAAGGATACTTTTCTCAATTTCGAACCGTTTGAAGGAATTTGTCATACATTTTCGTTACAAAATAACTGTAGCGTGAAGGAAGCAGTCAGTTGTACATTTGGAAACGAATTTGAAATTATTAGTAAGGAGACAAATTGTTATTATTCACAAAATTCACATAAATATAAGCCTAATTCGAAATAGGGAAAAATGGAAGAATGTATCATGTTTAGAAATAAAGAAATTATTTGAAATAAATGTTAATTAAGAAAGTGCTTATATGCATTATATTAAATTTATTGACGCGCTTCAAAATGTGCGGGTTCTGAAAGCACGTTGGAAGCAGAATACCGTACACAATGAGTTAAAATTATTATTTCATACATTACTCAGTCTTTGATGTTTATAAAGATCGAGCCAAATGACAG
The DNA here is from genome assembly GCA_951804975.1 of Anthophora plumipes. NCBI lineage: Eukaryota > Metazoa > Arthropoda > Insecta > Hymenoptera > Apidae > Anthophora > Anthophora plumipes. Next base: position 10,356,759 of record OX638123.1, on the reverse strand, counting down.
AATCAGCTACAATGAAGATAAGTTTGATTTTAAATTATTTAAAACCTAAATGAATAATTTCGTAAACAAGAGTTTTGAATGAAATAATTGGTTCCAGGAAACCGAAGATTAAAATAACAGTAAACCGAAAACAGTAAACAGAAAAACACGTTTTTTTTTTCGCTATCATTCGGGTAAAAATATAAGTTAATGTTAATACTTTTTAATAATTCTAGTTCCGGCGATAGCCATACATATGCTGAATATGCAGTAAAAATTTTAGCTTGATTGGTTAAGCCGTTTTTCCGAAATCATTTCTGCCAGGTGAGAAAAAGTCGTTTCGAGAAAAACGCGTTTAAAGTTTTTGTATATGACCGTGCTAGAGCTAAACGCTCCTACTTTGAAACGCTGTCTGACTCGACAAAGTGAAAATCGACTTTATCAGCGATTAGATATCAATTCTATGATGGAATAGAGTTGAAAAATGCAAAAGAAAAATTTCGATTTTTTTCGTCCCGTCACACTGTAATAGCCCCTTAAATAATCGTGTTCTATAATCAGTATTCAGCAGACGTTACCGGTAAAGATCAGTCCTCTTGACTAATATTACTTTTCCTATTTTTAAAAATTCACATTTGCAAATATCGTCAAGCTGCTTAATGTATTAGATGAAACTATCCTCTAATGAAAATTATTGGAAATTCAAAATATGTGATTTAAGTATACAAATGATTTATGGTCACAAATAGTAAATCACAAATGATTTATAGACAATCAGAAAAGTCTTCGTATACCGCACTAAAATTTACTTAACGTTGTATACTTCCAACGGAGAAAGTAAAATATAAATCATTTTTACGTTGCTATATTCAGAAACACAGCATTTATTATCAATGAAAAGGAAAAAAATATTACATTCACTTGTTAACAATTAAAACAAAGAAAAAGACAAAGATGACAAAAATGAGGTCAAAAAAGTACATATAAATTTATTAATCATAATTCTTTAGACTTTAGACAGTCAGTCGGTTCTTCTTTTATTTTAATTATTTCTTGGATTCTATTTTGCATAGTACCAAATCATTCGTTAGTTAAACTTGGTTGAATATTATTCCATTCAAACAATATTTTAGATTTCAACTCCTCTTTATTTTGAATAGGGTACTTTTTCAATTTTCTTTTAATTTTACTCTATAGGCGTTCTATGGGGTTCCTGTCGGGTGATGGGGGTGATATGAAGTTGTCTCGGGACATTTTCCTTCACTCCTTCACTTTTCTTGCCGTTTGTTTATAGTCGTTATCTTTTTAAAAGTTAAACGACCCTTCTAAATTTAATTTCGTTGTACTACGACCGAAATTCTCTTTCAAAATGTTAAGGTAGACTTTTTCATCTATAATGCCATCCATAAATGTTAAATGTCCAACTTCTGGTACACTCATACACCCCCAAACCATCACTGTGTCGTCTCCATGTTTAAACGTTGGACCAAAATACATTGCATTTGCGCATTTGGTTTTGTTTTTAAACTTCAGCGTTTCTGTCTGAATTAAAAATATTAAATTTACATTCGTCACTGAATATAACAGTATTCCAATAGTTTTTGATCCTAATAACGTGTGATTTTGCAAATTCCAGTCACTTTCGTCTAGTAGCTAGTGCTATAAAAGGTTTTTTCTTGGCTATGTGACCATTGAAAACTGCTTTTCTGATTACAGTGCGAACTGTTTCAGCTACTAATTTTATAGTATAATCAGTTTCGATCATTCCTGTCAATTTTGGAGCACGTGGAGCAATTGTTCGTAGAATGATACGAGTCTAATTTCTGAGGTCGTTGTGTTCGTTGCCAATTTTGAATTGAATCCAGTTTCACTGTATCTTTGAAAGATGTACCGCACAGAAGAATGTGATTTCTTTACAATTTGAATAATTTTCTTAAATGCTACACCTTCTTTTCTTAATTTTACAATTAACTCATGAATTGCAAATGGTATTTCTATTTCGGAGAAAATATTGCCAATAAGAACTTTTCTGTTTGCTGGCAGGCAAGCAACTAACTTGTACTTTTCTTTGGAGTACTGTCCCAGTTTTTGTTGTAAACATCCTGCCGAATTCTTAAAACTAAGCTGTTGAATTCTTTCTTGACCTAATTTTCGTTACGTTCATGTTTCTTTATTTTAATTCTTAACAAGTGAATGTACTATTTTTTTCTATCCTACTAATAATAAGTGTTACGTTCCTAAATATAACAATGTAAAAGTTATTTCTTAATTTTTCTGTTGGAAGTATACAGCGTTAAGTAAATTTTAGTATGGTGTAAGGAATCTTTTTGTACATCTACGAACGAATCTGTACATATGGGAACTATACAGCGTGTATTCTCTAAGATTAACCACCATTTTTCAGACATTTCCGATAATCTATCGAGAAAATGTCAACGTTCGAACTGCTTCACACATTTCGATATTAAAAATTTCACGAAAAATGTTTTCCAGTCAGAAAGTAAGGTTACCTCGTATTATTCAAACGGCACAATATACTTTGGATTCGACAGAGTTGTAGCTGACGATAAGACGAATTTTACGACTTCCAGGTGACCTTGAATACAGAAATTTTAATTCGATTGACAAAAATGTTAATATTGAAAATTACATTATTTCAGTGAAATTACATACTTAAGATAAGACTGTCACAACCAATGAGTTTTTTAAACAAATTCATTTTGCATTGCGCGGTACAACGAAGAATCATAAAACATTTTACACTTTTAATCTTATTTCGAATATATCATTCGATTGAGAAGTAAAATTTACCGTATTAACGTTTTCACATTGCTCGAATCGAAATTTCTGAATGCAAGGTCGTCTCAAGGTCATAGGATGATAAGTCGTTGAATTTTTGTCGACGTCTGATACAATTCTGCGAAATTCGAAATATATGGGGTACCATAAAAAAAGAAAGAAGAGACGACCATGACCTTTCATTCGAAAAATATTTTTTGAGGAAGTATTAATATCCGGATACGTGTAGTGAGTCGAACGCTAATTTTTATTCGAAACATATTTTTGACAGACAACCGGAAATGCTTGAAAAATGATGGCTAACGTTAGGATTAATTTTTATACTCGATATTCCAAGATATTCATTCGCATTTTATCAGTTTCACTATGCATATGTATATTATGCATATTACATAAACGTGGATCATTTACAATTTCATTGAAAACCTATAATTTGCTTTTACTACAGCACAAGACAAGTAATTCGTTCAGTATTTCACCTTTGAAAACCCTATGCTGATAAAAACATCTACGATATATTAATGGATCGTGGAATATTAATAGAAGTAATTACAGGTATTGTCAACTTGTCTATTCTCCTATTTTTGCTTGTTAAATGTACTGAAAAGGATTAACGTAAAAATTCTGAAATGTCATAACTACAAACTAAAATCATTTATTTAATTTCTTCTCGATGTTCTTCCGTTGCTTAACACCTTATCTACCGGAAGCCGATTAATCGGTTTTTCTGTGGTCAACGGTTAAGTTAGTTTTATTTTAATTTTTAATAAAATTACACTGCTTTGAAACAAAAGAAAGCAGAATGACATAATGAGTATTTTTAAGGTATAGAATCTACCTTTAAGGTATATTCTGAGTTCAATAAATAGTTTCGTAATTTCAAAGTTCAATGTTTCTAATTTACACCTTTCTTTACTATATTTTACGAAAAAGGTAGAAACATTAATACATATATATCTCCTATTAATTGCTATTAAAATTTAAAAAAAATTAATTTCCAGGGGGCGCTAAGTAATATTTTTTCTGGAAAGGGGGCGGTAGGACAAAAAAGTTTGGGAACCACTGGGATAGATAATCAAAATCTAACTAATTCGGTCCTGGCGACGAATCCGCGTCTAACTGAGTCGGTTTTTAGAGAATTCTCAATCATTTTATGCGTTTCATACTTCAAAAGTTCATGTAATCGGAATCAAAACTTGTTACCTTGAGATTATCACAAAAATCCATTCATTGTATATCGTACATATTCTCTATCTTCATTTCTATATTTATTCATACCGCCAGCATAGAAAAACGTTTTCTCGCATAATCGTTTCAAACACGTAATGAACGTACAGTGCTGGATAAAAGTATTGGCACAGTATGATTACTACGATACAAACACTTATAACTGGTACACAAATTTATTTAAAGAAAACGTTTTTTAACATATTAATTTATTATCTATTTTCGTTTACTACACAACAAGAACCAATAATATATATATATAAAGTTGTATCCAAAATAATAGGAAAAATATGTTACTTGAGCATTTTATAGGTTGACAAATATAACTAATTAAAGCAGAGTCTTAATATTTTGTTGGTAATATTTATATTTCTATTACCAACAATCATGCTCTGCCAATACTTTTATTGAGCACTGTATATGAGAAAATGATAGAGAATGCAAAGAGTTAAGCGTCGTTGAAATTTCCAAGATGAAAAATCTCTCGGCGAGACTTACGGTTCTTCGAAAGGACGGAAGTTCTCTTGCGTTCCCCGCGAAGGAACGGTGCGCGTAACTTGTACACCGAAAGGTAATCGATCGACGGGATATGGGTTCTCGCGATTCGCAAGGGTTCGCTACGAGGAAACGCGTGCTGGCTTCCTTCCTTGGAAATTTCACGCGTTCGGTAGATACACGCGGTGCGTGAACGCGTTCTCTCAACCACACAGCTCTGGCTCAGCCAGGACTTGCATTCCGATGCAAATGGCCTTCTCCTCTGCTTCCTCACCCCCCTCTCTCTCTCTCTCTCTCTCTTCCTTCGTTTGCTTGCCTCTTTCTTCTTCTCTTTCGCGGGAATCTCCATTCTCTATCGAACAATGAATAATTCCTAGCTAATCGCGTCTGATCGTAGCTACGTACGATCAAAATATACGCGTACGAAATTCTTCGCTCGCTGCATCGTGTTATTTGATTGATTACCTTGTTCGGGGAAGACGTTAGATGGACAGAAATTTCGAATTCAATCTTGACTTTATTTTATCGTACTCTTTAATGCCAGGGTTGCGTAAAGCACAGGAAATACATTTATTGAACTACTTTCTCTGAGAATTTGGTATAAAAATATTCATTATTGTAATTATATATATTAGTATCTAGCTTGAGAAGTCTCGACAAATTTATGGACCATAAGTTTTTTAACCGAGTTTATATCCGCGCTTTATGGTGGCTACTTCGTAACAGAAAATTTTTGCTTTTCAAGCCAGGGTTTTACTATTTTTGCCGTGTATTTAGGGTCCCCTTTTTATTGAAAGCTGATTTTTTCTTCATCGTATACAGCAGAACTAGCAACTGACGGTAAATTGGTTTGTAAAATGTTTAAAGAATGTTCCTTGCACGCGATACCAATACCCTTATGGGTAAAATAATCCCAACACATTGTAGAATCTCCCCTGAACTTCATAGTTTATCTTGGGTTCATCAGACCAAATGACTCTTCCAATCCTTTATGGTTCATTTTTTGTACGTTTCAATGAATTTTTTTGTGAATTAATATTTTTATTCGAAAGAGCTGGTTTACGTATCTTTTCTTTGGCTTTTAAACCAAATCTTTTTAAAGATCAGCAAATGGTGGATTGATTAGTATTCACACCAACTTCTTTTTGCTACGATCTTCGGCATTTTGTTATCTTCAGTCCGTATACGATGTGTGTCTCTATCAGAAATTATTCCTTAGCCTACCATTTCTTGCAGACTTTCACGCCAGACCATAAGCTTTTTCTATTTTTGCAACTATCCCACGGCTTATGCTACATTTTAACGCAACTTGTCACAGCTAAATAGCTTTATGACACATAAAAATAATACTGCGTTTCTTATCTTCACTAAGCAGCTTAATTTTAGGTAACTTGGCTACCTCAACTTACAAACTAAGAAATAATTGTGAAAGCGTGTCCTATTAGAATAAACAATAAATACTTATTGACAGTTTCATTTTCTACCTGCTTATTTAATTTTTAATCTGTGCCCGATGAAACGTGCAAAGCTGTAAACATTGCGTTGCATTCCTACTTTTGTAAAGTGTTCCGTATGTTGTAAACATATATGAAACTAAACTGTTACAGGTTGTTAATTACATTCACTTAGTAATTACAATCACCTAATTCCGATTGATCAGTTCAAGAATTTGTAGTACTATCTTTCATTTTTATGAGACAAGCAGAGTGTGTATACACTTTTACTCATCGCTGTTGTACTTTCTGTACTAATATAACAGCTGTCCTAATACTTATGCACGGGAGTGTAGGTCGTGGTCTACTTGTTGCGTTACCACTTACCACAGTCGCGATAGAGGTATCTTGAAAAATGGAATCATCGCGTGTTCAGTTTTGAAAGTAATAAGCAACAGCTGATAAAGTTGTGTCGTTGTTACTCAGGAGCAACGTTGATTGCAGCAATTGTGTCGCGTTGCGTGCCACAATCCGAACAATAAGTACTCGCTCGCGACTGTTACCTGTCAAACCAGGTAACTGATTCAAAATGCTAGAGCAAAGTGGCTTTTTAAATGTTAATACGTGGTCGTTTCGAACGTTGGAAACTTGACTGAGCGACGATTGCGGTACGTGGAAAAAGGCCTTTTCCGATGAACACTTCACGGAAGCTGAATTTGTACTTAACTTCCACGTTAACTCGACAGGCTGAAGTCACTGTATGCTATGGTAAAAAGTTCCCATAATAATTGCCACGCAATATCGGATTCTATAGACACTTCTTAAAAGGAAACCACTCAGAAAATGTATCGAAATGGTTTTGACTTCGAACAAATTGAGAAAATATCCGTTGGCAACACGTGCATGGTGTTTTGCCACCATGCGGTCATTAGCTGCTGCTTGGTTAAAAACATTTTTCAAATTTCTTTGAACTACAAAAGAAATTAAATACGGTGGACAACAAGAGTATTCTATATGTACGTTTATATGTTCATATGTTCAGCCTCACAGAGAGGAATTGAACTTGGTTTACAATAACCTACATTTGTTCTTCTTTTATAAAACTATCTTATCCACGCATTCGATTCATTTACACTCCCTCGTATTCTATTAACTTATTACCCTATTTGTTACTTATCCCACGTCCTTTATTCTATCGTACTCCCTTTGGTGTTACTAGCCTCTCTGTTCTTTCTGTTCTTTCCCTTTTCAACTTCTCTAACCATTCTATGATCTTTCTGTCCCATATGCCACTTGCTACGTCTTCCATTCTAATATCCCTTTAGATTTCTCTGCAATCCCTCGTCAAATGATCCAGGTTTTCGAATCTATCACTGCACAACTCGCATCTCTTGCCTTCTTCCTCTTCCCAGTACTTGCTCCAGTTTTCCAAATTGCCACATCTCGCTTGGACTATTCTTTTCTGACCCCTTCTTTCTTTATTTTATTTGGTGGTACTAGTCTCTCTTTTCTTTCTTTTCTTTCCTTTTTCAAATTCTCTAGCCACTCTGCGATCTTTCTGTCCTGTCTCTCACTCAGAATGTGTTTCATCCTGGTATCTCTTTCGATTTCTTGCAGTCCCTTGTCAAATTCTTCACGTTTCCGAATCTCTCATCGCACAACTCGCATCTCTTGCCTTCCTCCTCTTCAAAGTATTCGCTTCAGTTTTCTAAATTGCCACATCTTCCTTAGGTTAGTAGATTCTGAACCCTTCCTTCTTCGGTCAAGTATTCTAGTAATCCTATTGTTCCGATGTATTTGTATCTATTGTTGTATTTGGTTTGTTTGGATTGTTCTATTTTTCTGCATTGCCTCTGTTGTTGCACTTCTTTGTCTCTTCTCAACTAATATTCGGAATAATTATACTTATAGGATAATACAATGCTATACTAATAGGATATAATAATTATACTAATAGGATAATACAATAATGATATTGGCACAGCTTGATTGTTACGATACAAATACTTTTATAATTACTAAACAAATTCATTTAAAGACAATATTTTTTAACATATTCATTTGTTATGTATCATAGTTTATTACGTAACTAGAACCAATAATATAAATAAAGTAATACACGAAATTAAAGTAAAAATACATTTCTTGAGCATTTTATACGCAGACAAAAGTATTGGCACAGGAATAATGACACTTACAACTAATTAAAACAGAGTCTTAATATTTTATTAGTAGTCCTTTCCTTTAGCACTTCTTTTAATCATCGGGGCATCGAATGGATTACATTTTCTGTGAATTCAGACTCGATATCGTTCCATTACTGCGGAAGAACATTTTGTAATTCAATTTTACTTGTAATATCGTGTTTCCTGGGTCTTTTTTCAAGTTCCTTCCACACGTTCTCAATCGGATTCACATCCGAATTTTGGGGTGGTGTGTTTAAAATATACGCAGTGTTGTACACTATTCTGTAACTGTTGAAAATAAAAATTCTTTGGAAGATCTAATTTTTGGATACTTTTCAAGAGATTTCTTTTAACGTATATTTAAGTATACATATTTATCCATAATGCCATCGATAAACACAAATTCTTCCACATCTGATGTCACCGTACAGCCCCATACCATTAAACCACCATTGATCCATCTCTATGTTAGCCTTTCTCCACACCAATGCTCTACTATCTGATTTGAAAATGTTGAATTTGTATTCGTTAGAAAATCTAATTTTATTCAAAAATCAGTGTCCTTCGTAATAAATTCTTTTGCAAATCCTTTTCTTTTTTTTTTCGAATTATTCTGCCGATGTAAGGCTTTTTTTGTGCAACACACACAGAGTAACTAGCATCTTTTAACGTTTTATGTACACTCTAGTACTTATTTGTTTTTAACACTCATTTTTTATCCTAGATGTAATTTTGGACGAATTAAGTTTCGGATTTTTCTTTACTATATTAAGTTTCGGATTTTTTTTTTATTATATTTATAATTTTTCTGTGTTCCCGAATTGTTAGTTCGAGAGAACGACTGTTTCTTATCTGACTCTCAACGTTTGTTTTATTTTTACGAACAGTAACTTTTTTTTTACAACTTTTACAATTTCACCGTAAGATTTATCCATGTTATGTGAATTTAATATCACTTTCTTTCCTTCAATTGTTGTTTCTTGCACTTTTCTAGTCGTTGTTATTCCATTTTAAGTCTTTGCTTGTTAACACATTGCCGACCGTATGCATTTTTACGAACGCCGCTTAGAAATTTAACTTTAAAAAATAGAATAATCGTTAATTTACATCTTCAGTATTTTATTTTATTGTTATTATTATCTTACTTTACATTTTTACGTTTTCATCGATCTATTCTTAACTTTAAAGAGAATTTTCATTTCTCCGTTGAGGATGAACGTTTTTCGAATATTCTTCTGAGAATTATTACATACCAACGTTTTCCTGGTTTTAATAATACTCTTACATTTAAGCAGCCATCAAACGTACGAGTAACTCCAAACAATAAACTTTATAATTATAATTATAAATAAAATTCATAATTTATATTTCATACTTACATTACACAGATCAGAGTAATGCGCTCAGTAAAATGTGAAATAAAGTAAAAATATATCTAAACAGCATAACATTATTTTTTCATTTTAATTTGCCAACATTCCAAGCAGACAAACTTATCTAACGGTACACCACAAAATTCACAAATGCATCAAGCACATCCATACTTCTGTAAAAAAGAAATCTCCCCTATTGATTGGCAAAGTGTTAAAAATTCAAATCTGTAGCTTAACTCTTTGCGGCATAGGATTTCAGGTAATAAAATAGACCTATGTTGCACAGAAATTTTATTACCACCTGCTTTACGTAAATAAGACGAAATAGAAACTTATGCGCATGCAGCTATTGCAATATTTCGAGATGGGACTAAAAATGTCCCACCATGCATTACGATGCATAAAAAAAGTGGGACACTTTTAATCCCACCATGCTCTAAAAGAGTTAAATGATCGAGCTTCATAAAAAATTACTAATAAGGAATATTTTCAAATGACGATCGGGAATTGTCGAAAAAAAAAACGAAGATACACTGCTTATTCTATTCTGTGCCAATACTTTTGTCTCAAGTAACATTTTTCCTATTATTTCAGGTATAATTTTATTTGTATCGTTAGTTTTTGTTATACAATAAACTAGGATAGATGATAAATGAATATGCTAGAAAGTTTTGCCGTTAAATCAATTTGTTTAGTAGTTATAAGTATTTGTATCATAGCAATCATGCTGTGCGAATACTTCTGAACAGCACTGTATATGATTACGTTGTATAATGTTAACACCTTACCGACCGGAAGTCTATTAATCGGGTTTTCGTTGCTAACATGACAAATTAATTAACCCTCGCCCAGCCAATATCAGATCACTTTTGACCCATGTCTTAATTACCCTATAATAAGAGAAAGTGAACGATCTGGTAAAGTCCTCTGGCAAATTTTGATTGAAAATTTTTAAAGCTGTAAGAATAAGCGTGATAGTAAAGACCGAGTTAGTATTAAATAGAATCAGCCAGTCGGTAAAGTGTTAACATAATGGTATTATTACATATGTGTTGGGGGAAAGACAGCGTGTTTGTACCATGGAAGATCGTTGAAATTTGATTGGTAACAGGAAGAATCTAAAGTCTCTGCATTTCCGTCATTTACCATTGTCGGTTCCCTCGCATCTTCATAATTTTCCTTCTTCTACCGGATTCTCTCACTTGCTCCCGCTCCGCAGCGGACGTCGCCTTCTTTCCTCTCGTTTCCACGACGCCTCACGACTCTCTACGAGGTAGCGAGATGCGAGTGGAATTTTAATTGCCATTTATTTTTGCCCGCTCAGCTCTCGTACCGCTCGTTGTCTCGCACGGATAGATACAAAACCGATTATGACACCGGCGGAGGAAGTTGCGGATCTCGATCCTTTAAATTCTATAGTTCGGATCTTTCGTGGAAATCCATGCCGTAGATTTTTCATTTTCCCACGACTGTTCGCGAGAAATTCCCACTGAAATTCTCCAACCTACCTAACAGGCTTAAAAGAGTCTATCGGGGCATTCTGCTTTCGCTAATTCTTCATTCACCATTTAAACATAGGAAAAAGATGTAAAACGAATCGAAAGATATTTCTAATTGTCACTGTAATTTTTGGATAATAGCAGAAACAATATTTAACATTGACATAAAAGGAAGGAATTTATAGTACGATTCGTATATTTCGTATTTTAATAGTATATTTACTATTTTCTAAAATATAACAGGTGACAAAATTATTACGAACAGATGAAATGATATTAGGTTTGTGCAAAAATAATTGCGGTTTTTGATTTTGAACTTTAAAACAATACATCTCGAGTTACAATAAAGTTTTTAAATTAAAATAAGGACTGTTTGATTCTACACATTTTTGCCAACGTGATACAAGTTTACTTATTACAGTGGCGTAAAATACTGGAGTCTTAGAACCGATAAACTCTCCGAATGCGTTTTCAGCTGCTGCTTGACTATTGAATGTCTTCTCCTGCAGGAAGTTATCCAGATGTTTGAAGAAATGATAATCTATCGGAGAAAGGTACAGCGAGTACGCTGGATGAAGTAAAGTTTCATATCATCGCTCGTTCAGTTTTTGGACAGTTATTTACCAGACGTGTGGTCAAGTGTTGTCATGCAGAAAAATTGTTCCTTTTCAATTGACCAGTATTCGACGTAAATGTTTCAGTGTTTGATACATTTTATTAATATCATAGTGATACATCTCAGCTGTTACGATTTCGCCAGGATTTAAAAAATTCGAATGAACAATTCCACTTCTTGACCATCAAATAACGACCATAATTTTTTTCTAATGCAGTTTCGACTTGGGAAAGTATTTCGATGTTTCATCTCGATTTAGCCATTGAGCAGAGCGTCGTCGGTTGTCATAAGAGATCCATTTTTCGTCACAAATTATGATACGATTAAGAAATGGCTCGTTTCTATTCCGTAAAAGAAGAGCTGAGCAAATTTCAAAGCGACGAAATTTTTGATTCTCCTTCGATTTTCCAATTCGAGATAAACAACTATCGAATGGTCAACATTTAGTTCCTCTGCAGCCTCTCGAGATGTTTTGCATGTGTCTGGTTCGATAATGGCTAGCAATTCGTCGTTGTCAATCACAGAAGAACGGCCGCAACCTTCTTCATCTTCAAGATTCTCATCTTCGTTACGAAATTTTTTAAACCAGTGTTGAGTTGTACGCTCATTAACGATACCCTAGCCAATTGCTTTGTTAATATTGCGAGCAGTTTTACGTCCCATTTTATACTCATATAATAAAATCCCTCGAACTTGCTTTTTCTTCATCTTTACTTTGATAACAAAACACAACGAAGAATAAACAGTTGAAACAAAAGAATAAACATCAGTCGATAGAGTCAACTTCATGCTTTAAAATGGTATACTACATGAACGTAATCACACAAAAATTCTCTTCAAAATAACCAATTAAGTTTACAATGACGAAAATTGCAATTATTTTTGCACCAACCTAATCGTAAATTGTTTTGAACTTCTAAACTTTTGAATTTTAAACTTACTATTGAAGTAATAGTAAATTTAGTAGGATGTTTTATACTTTTGTCCACTGGTGTAATAGTCTCAAATAATTCTTTTCCCGCTAGCAACACGCGCTTCTGGTTACATCAATTATTATGTAATTCGTTGTTCGATGCATTATTAAACCAATTGATATATTGATAGTATTTTCTTTAAATGTAGAATAGTTTTAATCTATGACTTAACTTATAATTGAAGACTATAAGGCAAAAATAAGCATAATCCATTCGAAATCGAAATCGAGATTTTAATATCGAGCATTAGAGCTTCGGAAAAGTTATCAAACTGTACTGTAATAAGTGGAAAAAGGGAACAGTCCAGAGAAATTAAAGGCCAACGAATTCTGGGTTCGAAGAAAACGATCAGTGTCAATTGAAGAATGATCAAAGACTTTCTAGACAAACAATCAGAATTCATACATTCTTAGATCAAAATTCACTATAAAAACCAGCTTTACTTTCATACAAAGAACGTTAAATATTAAAAAAAAATCCATAAACCTATTATAAAAAAAGAGATCACAATATTTTGATTTGTGTATAGTTGAGAAAAGTTTTCGAATAACTGAAGTTTTTACGTTTTATAGCAATAATCATTTTTCCCTAGATTCTTCAGTTGTAGTTTTTATAAGAACTTATCAGAGACTTTTAAAAGAACTAATCAAGCAAAAACAAAACCAAGAAATTATGTTTCGTTCAAACAATTTATTTAAAATTTCACCGTTTCAATAGGAAGCAATAGTTTCAAGGTCGTTACTTAATTGGATCAGGTAAAATTACAAATGCTTGTTGAGAATACGCGTTTTATAGGAATTAATTATGTTGAAATCGTCACGTGTGCTTTGATAGTTTGGTTCTTATCAGTTACCATTTCCGATCATTTCTGTTACACTAGCAGAGTGAAACAAAGCGAGGAACTCTCGTTAACACTAGGTTTATGGGACACGTCAGTTTGACGCATTTGAGATTTCAAGAGCGAAATGACAGAAACAATTGCTATTATTTTCCAGCAACCTTTCCTCACTTTTATTAATGGAATAATACGAAAATATATACAACTTTATCAGTAAGTTAACAATATACAATTAAGTTCTCTTTAATAAATTGATTTCTTGAAGGGAAAATTCGGTTTCTCGTTCATTTAAGAAAAACCTGTAAACCTAGTGTTAAATAGGAACTAACTGACTTAATTTGAAATGTATCAATAAGTATTGTGTATGGATTAAAGTGACGCTAGCTATCAAGTAATACGAACACGAACGTAGCTGCCGAGAAAATTGTACATATATGTACAATTATACTTACGAAATTGAGCCTAAACTCATGTCAGTGGGGAAAATTGGAAGAATGGATAAAAATATACACACTTGAATCTAAAAACGCGATATATATTTATTCGTATAATTTAACGAATAATTAATAGAAAAAAATAGAAAACAAATTTAATTATATTAACTATTTGCTTAGGTTTAACTAAAAATAAAAAAATTCTAACAAAATTGAGCGTATACATGTTAAATTGATTTATTTATACAATATTAATATTTTGTCGATTAACCTTTTGCATCTACAACTGCTTGCAATTATCGTAGCATTAATTCCACTAAATCTTTGATCACTGATTCTGAAATATTTTCCCATATATCTTGAATTTTTACGTTAGTGTATATTTTGTTTATTATTGGATCATTTTTCAATCTAATTTTAAGCTCTCTCCACAAATGCTCTATAACATTGAAATCAGGAGACTGTGGCGGTGTTTTTAACAACTTGGATACATTATAGAGTAAAATGAGAGAGAAATGCTTCGGATAATTGTCCTTGAAAGTAACAGACCGTCGAGATTTGCAATTTTCTCGCAGATATATTTTTCATCTTCAAAATATTTTTCAAATTATTAAGGAACTGCATTTTGTTCATTTTTTCGACTCCTTTTGCTGCTATACAGCCTTACAAAGTTATGAAATCTCCGGCACATTTAATCGTAGGCACTGTATTCTTTTTTTTTAAGTTGCGTATCTCGTTGCCGCCATAAGATTTGCTGGTCATTTGTATTAAATAAATTGATTTTGGTTGCATCGCTGAATATGACGTTATTCCAGAAATCTATGTTGGAATTAACATATTTTTTTGCGAATTCAAGACGCTTTGTACGTTCGACTTTTCAAATAAATGGTTTCCCGCGGGCAATTCTTCCATTGGAACCTTTTTTATGTAAACCCTGACGAACTGTTTCGGTCGATATTGTTTTATTAATCCTTAACGAAATACTTTTCGTTAGTTTTGGCATACCAAGCTTAGAAATTATCTTAATTTGCCTTACAATATAACGCTTATCGCTTAGAAACAGGATTTCTTTTCTTCCACGGCTCGCTTTGTTCCAGAGTATGCCTTCGTATTTGAATTTATTTATTATGAGTTCTACCTGCTATACTTCCAATTTTGCGTAATCTTTTGCCTTTACGGTACAAGTGTATCATCAATTTTCGTATAGAAATATCTATTTGTTTTTACGGAGAGATCATGTTGGAAACAATTAGAAAATGTAGTCCAACAAATGACAATCTGTCGATTCAACAGTTGAATCATACTGTTTAAATATCTTTAGACAATAATTTTTATAAAATATATTTTTTAGATAACTTTTCACTCGTACGCTCAATTCTGTGTCAGTAAAATAGCAGTACTCTTACATTTTCAGTTAAATATAAGTAAATAGTTAATGTTATTTAAAAAACGTATTTACTAATTGTTTTCTAAATTATGCAAATAAATATATATTGAAATTCAAATATGTATTTTTTGTCTGTTCTGCCGTTAATTTTCACTACCACCATGAGTGTACGCTCAATTTTGTGAGCGACTATATATATGCAAATCTGTATGCCTTTACTCTGGAAATGGTATTTAGCACTCTTGTACAAACGCGTATGCAATCATCGATGACATTCTTCTATACATGTGTATTCGTATGCGAATCATTTCACGTTAAATTACAGAGAAGGTCATAGTCAATGTATTTTTTTTTTTTTTTTGTTTACTCAAATGGATCAAGTAAATCAAAATTTATATAAAATTCTGACAGGAAAGATCATTCCGTTAGCTTCGAAAGTAAACACAGCAAGAAAGCATCAGCTTTAAATAGAGTCGAAATAGTGCGATTCAACGAAATTTATTTAAAGTTTCAACACTTCGAATATCTCGAAAATTCTTTTCGAAGCTGTCTAATAAATACTGTAACTTTGAAAAGAAATTGATCAGTCTACGACTGTAATTTAGCGCGATTTGACGTAGAATGGCTCATACGCGTCATAACGGTTTCAGGAGTCTTAAAAGTCGCAGTCATTGACATCGTCATCGGTATAACCAGTGGAACGAAATTCCGAACACGTCGTAACAGACAGAAAGTTTCGCTCGCGAGGAAGCGTGGAGGAAATAGTTTGTGTGAATCTGCTAGCGAAAGACACGTTAAAAGTCGCGTTACGTAACCGGTCTCTCGTCATATCGGTCTAATCGTTCGATCGCGTAGTATCAGAAAATCTGTTCCGTCGAGAGCGAGTACATTTTTCATAATACGCGACGAATTTGCTCGCTCGAGAAGATGAAGAAGAAGAAGAAGAATATCCTTGGAAAATTATAACGATTGCGTCGCAAGATTACGCGGTTACAATGTCCGTGTGCCATTCGACGTAGCGTGGGCTGACTTTGGGGACGACGGTATCATAGCAAGCGGGCAAGCAGACAAGCAAGCGAAGCAAAGCAGGCAAACAGGCACGCTTGCCACGAGAGATTGGAATGTCTCCCGTCCGTTCGAACCCTGTCCCCCTCTCCGTCCTTTCTCCATTCCTCTCCACTCCTCCTCCCTTCTTCTCGCCCCTGATTTCACGTCTTTGCTGGCCCCTGCCACTCACTTCCTCTCCTCTCCGCTCCTTCGCTGCTCACCCAACGCCGTCTTGTTATTCCATCGTCTCCTCTGGGTCCGGCATGCAAGGTAGCGGTGAGCAGTGAGTGAGAGAGAGAGAGAGGAAGAGAGAGAGAGAGAGAGAGAGAGAGCAGTTAGTGCGTAGCGTTGTAACGAGAGAGAGAAAGAGACGAAAAGCTACGCTAGTGATGGAGTTAACGTAGTGGTCACCGTGTAGTTTCCAAGCTATTCGGTGCCTCGCAGCTTATATGGCTCGCTCGCGCGTGATTTTTAATTTCGTTGTTGTATCTCAATTTTTATACTCTCGGTAACATTTTTGGTCTTTTCTATCGGTTTGATTGTAAGAGAGTTTTCCGAAGACTGTACGAAAAGAAATTTATTTCATCGATTAAGTAATATCTCGATCATTGTCGCGCTAACAGTAATGTTACTAGAACGAAGAGAAAAATAAGGTGGCGTGAAAAGAGTACTGTTACTCCCACTTGCATTTGTGCACCATACGGACATTTAGCATAAATAAAAAGAAAGAAAAAACAAAGAAAATGTCTTAGGGATATTTTTTATTTATGTTCAGTAGAATTCATTATCACACTATTTTACATCTATTTACAAAGCAGGTTTATTTTTCATTACTTAGAATCAATAGAGAAAGAATGTCACTATTTATAAGAACCATCTCTCAGCCGTATTACAGCTAATAGACGAACAATAATATGCATCCTAGAGAATGTTCATACTATATCGGAAATTTCCCACGTGTTGTCCACAAAATAAAAAAAACAGTCGGCAGTTATTCTTTTCTTTAAACAAAATAGTAATCGATGGCATTTGATACATTAATCGGCAAAATGGGTAGAAAAAGTAAAAAAACGTCAAACTGATTATAATTCATCGTGAAAATGGAACAAGTTTGCAATATATTAGCGATATTGTTAAAAGAAGCTGATCTACTATTCGGTATATCATAAAAAGGCATAAAGCTGAATATAAAATACAAAATCTTAATAGGAAATCGCTAAAAGATCGTGGCGAACGAAGAATTTTAAAAAAAGTAAAGGTAAATTCTAAAATTAGTGCCCCGAAAATTGTATCAAAGTTAGAAAATCAAGTAGGGAAAAAATTTGAAACAAAAGAGTTTGTCGTATTAAAAGAAAATATAGATATAATAATTCTAGGTTGAATTTCTTATATATGGACGATAAATATTAAGAAGAAATCTTATTAGATTTTAGTATTATTATAGATTAATTCAATTGAATTAATTTAATACCAGAGGACCACTATTTGTGTTAGTTTTTGTCATCAGAAATTAATTTTCCAGATTTGAAAAATATCTTCGGTTAATATTTTTACGATTCTCGATTAAATCCTTTTACGAGTATAATATTAACATATAAATGTTAGGAAGAGATTTCATTAGATCCATTTTATTATTTATTATATACTGTTAATTAAGTATATAATAAATTGCAAATCCTTGAATATTTTTTTACCCGTAAAGATTCATTTTCTACATTTGACAAATATATGTATTCTTGTTACCTATTGAATTACTGTCCCGAAAATTGTATCAAAGTTAGAAAATCAAATAGGGAAAAAAGTTAGCAACGAAACGGTTCGTCGTGTTATAAGAAAATACAGATATAATGGAAGAATTGGCAGAAAGAAGTTTACAATTTGCAAATGAATACCTAAAATGGATGTATAAAGCTTGGAAACGTAATTTGTTGTGACGAGTCTAAATTTAATGGCTTTCAATCTGATGGTTGACAAATTGTATGGCGTAAAGGAAATACCAACCTTGAAAAATCAAATCTCCAGCCTACAATGAAACACGGGGGTGGGCAGATTATGGTGTCGGAGTGTTTTTCCGCAGATGGAGTTGGACATTATCGATAGAATCCTAGATAAGTATAAATATATAAATATTTTAAAAAGAAATTTAAAGGCCAAGGCGAATATCTTGGGAATTCCTAATGATCCCAACTATAAAGCTCGTATAATTTGAGAGTGGCTACCATACAATTGCCCCATAGCAATGGAAACGCCTCCACAAAGCTCAGATCTAAATTCAATAGAAAATTTATATACAGAATTAAAAAGTAGAATACGAAAATATGAAATAAGTAATGTGGAACGACTTGAAGACGAATGAAACCTGGAACGAAAAAGTATTAGTAGTAACATTGCAAATAAATTAATTCAATCTATGCCAAATAGGTTACTTGAAGTAATAAGACACAAAGCATTAATTCACCGAATATTATTACTTTCACTAGTCGAAATATGTTTTTTCCTTTATGTACGAATACGGCCGAGAGATGGATTTTATAGATACTGACATTCTTTTTCTATTTATCGTATTTCTAAGTAATGGAAAATAAAACTGTTTTGTAAATAGATGTAAGATAGTGTAATAATGAATTCTGCTGAACATAAATAAAAGATATCCCTAAGGAAAGGGGGTTTTATTTTATTTCTGTTAAATGTCCGTATGGTTTTAGGAATACGAGTGGGAGTAACTGTATAGAGGAGGATATTAATCCTATCGGTAACGCGTACTCTTCCCTCAAGTTGAAATGCATCTAGAAGAAAAGATGCCAGTTCCTCCAGGTCTCTGGCCTGTCCTCTCTTGGGCCTGGGGCTCGGCCCTGGATATTCCGTCCTCGACTGCTTCTTTCGTTCCGTCCTTCTCAGCGTCTGTGTCCCTCTGTCTTTCTTTTTCTTTTTTCTCTCTGTTCCCGTGGCAGTGCGACCCTTTTGGTGTAGTGGCTACCGGTGTTACGCTCGTAGGGCCCCCAGGCGGTCCACGAACGAATCCACGAAGAGGTACGAGGACTCCCGAGGGTGTACGATCATGTGCACGAGCGGATGTGCTACTGTCCTTCGATACTCTGGATGATGCCCCGCGGTGCTGCGAATCGACTACACCGTTCGCTCTTTCGCGCGGCAAAGAAAGAGGATGCTTGTGGAATGCAGAATATTATCGTTACATATCGATCGACGTGGCCGACTGTTCGCATTTTTGCTCTTTCCCCATATTCTTCTACCGCTGCTGTGTCGCGTGCTTTTTCTTTCGAAACGTGTATCGGCGCAGCACAAGTTCAAGTTTGTCGGCAATGAACAACAGCCAACTAGACAAAATGCAATTTCTATGTCTCTCCTTTGAGAGCTTTCTTCTCTCGTATTTACATAGATGTGTCGCGATATGTTTTTTTTTTTTTTTTTTTTTCGTTGCTCATTACGATTTTGTCGAAACGGAACACAGAAATTTCGTGTGAAATTCCTGCACGCGGACGCGGTTTTGCTGAAAAGGGTTCGACTCCGAAATACCGTAGAAGAAAATAGAGAGTGCGATCAGGCTTACAGCGTTGTTGCTCACCATTTGCCGACGCAGCTTTCCACATTCCTTCGGCTCTCTTCCAGGGGCAAACAATGTTAACGACCACGCGAAGAGATCGGGATTCCACCTCTACCGGGCAATACATAAATAGGCTGACGCTTTTACCCGGCGAACAGATATATGCATACCCGCCTTATTATTTCTTTTTGTAACCGATTATTTTTAGACACCCGCCGGAATTACACGCTTCGTTTTTCCATCGTTCTTTTCGCCTTTACCTCTTCCATTCTTCTCTCTCTCTCTCTCTCTCTCTCTCTCTCTCTCTCTCTCTCTCTCTCCTTTTTTCTTATATATGACACTGTTTATTTTTGTCGTTTCCTGTGTCGATTATTATACTTAGGGACAAGATAATTTTCTAAATTAGAATATATATTGCACTATTATAATAAATCATGCAAAGAAAATAAGAGTGTAAGGAACGTATGAAGATAAGAAAACGTATGACTGGTGAGGTATAATATCAGCAGAGATTACAAAATACCGAAGTGGAAAATCATGTTCTTCATTTTTAAGTCTTCGTTATTATTTGCAAATTATTATGAAATATAGTAAGTAATAACTCTTGTTTGAAAATTTAAACGAGCAAAAATATAGCATATTAACGTGGAATAAAATATACTTAGTATTGGAAAAATCGTGAACACCTCGTATAAGTGGACATTAAGATACAGACGCAATTACACATTTAGACCGGATAATTTAATAAATAAATTTCTAAGCATAGAACGAAACGCTAAAATTGATCTTTAAGTAACTCAAAATTATTCTTAACGAAACGTATACATGAAGTCAAACTTCGTATACTTTAATGAAATAAAACTTTGACACTTAATTTCAGAATGCAAAGTGAATTATAGAATTCGAAGTTTGACAAATTTCGATTGTTGGAAATAATGTATGCGCAAATATTTTCTAATATTTTCCAAATAAATATTTTCAACGTTCTCTTGCAATATTCTTTAAATGTTTTAATTATAGTTTTCCTTTGATTTGTATGCTTTATAAATATTTGTGGGGCCTTCTTTTTTACATGACAAATAAAAATTAGAATAAATACTTCTGCATAAAAAAAAAGCGTACTTAAAAATTTTACTTTCTAATTGAAAACGTGCTTTCAAAACAAGACGTATATAATATAATACTTCTCTTACATCTTTTATCGCATAAATCACTTTTTTCTTAATATAATTGAAAAATTTTCCAAAGAGGTGTAAAAAAATATAATTTGTAATATAAATAAAATTCAAGTTTAAATAAATACTTGTATCGATTTCGTTGAGATCGTATACTTGCCAGGAATACAAGCGATTAAAATATTGATAATTATTGTATTAAAGTCACAGCGATTGTTATAAATAAAAATTTTTCAAGTGTGAATAAAATTTGATTAAAGGAAAACTAAATATGGAATATTATAATTGGAGATACCAATATTTATATAATAAGGTAATATACATCTACTGTAAAAGAGAGTACATAAAGAAATAAAATAAGACGGATTCAAAATAAAGGCTGGTATACTCATTACGAGGAAAAGATGGTACTGGCATTGAAAAATCCAAAAGATGGCACTGTGTGGATATACAGTGACTCTCATTAAAATTCGGACACCTATTAAAACAGAATAGCTTTTTTAAAATTGAACCAAACGACGTGAGTTTTTTTTTTTTGGAATTAAAAGGATTGGTTTATTAGATAATATGTACAAAAAAATTGGTCGGAATCGCAAAGAAAATTGCGAAGGACATTTTTTACAACTTTTTTACCTGAGCTTGTAATGAAAATTTAAAAAATACATTTTGTAGGTTTATGTTCGTTATATAAATGCTGAAAATTTCATCGAAATCGGTTATTGCAGGAACAAGCGACAGGCATGGAAAGATGTGAGAATCTTTCGATTTATCGCAATTATAAGGCTTTGATTTTTGGTATTTTAATCGTTTGCAGCTCACAGCAGCGTTAAATTGATTCCAATGAAAGTTTTAGCATTTGTATAATTGATATAAATCTACAAAATGTACTTTTTCTGATTTCATTAGTTACTAGTTACTATTTTCTTCGTAATTTGGACCAATTGGAACAGTTTTTCAAAACTGTTTGTGCGCGTTATTTAGTAAACTAATCCTTCTAACTTCTCACGAGAATACAATTCGTTTGGTCCAATTTTAACATCAAATTTACAGAACGCGTCAATTTGACGCATTTGGGATTTCACGAGTAAAATTACAAAAACTATTGCTATTATTTTCCAACAATTTTTTGCTGACTTTTATTAATAAAACGATACGATAATTTATCAAAAATGATAAGTAACTTGTTTTTAAGTTGAATAAATCGATTTTTTGAGGAAAAATTCGAGTTTTCAATCACTGGTCAATTTCACGAATGTCTTGTACAAAAACAGTTCGTAAAAAAGTTATTTTGTCTTAAAGAGTGTCGGAATATTAATGAGAATCAGTGTAGATCAGTATTTTAACTTACAAAAGAAGTCAACTAATATATAATATTTAACAAATTTACTAATAATCTCAGTCTATTGGTAGAGTAGTGTAAAAAGAAGAATAACTAATTACCTTTCATAGATTACGTACAAACATCTACCTGGTAAATCAACGAAAGAGAACGAGAAAATAAACCAATTTTACATTTCTTACTTTTTCACTTGATAATGTGTTATATTATAAAAAAATTTGAAAAGTTTCGGGATTAAGAAGCTGAGAATAACGCTTCAAAGGATAAATAGGTGTATCATTTTAACTTCAAGCTTGGAAATTTCATATCGATAAAAGAAGAAATTAAGAAACGATCCAAAGAAGCTTAAATATAAGTGGATTGGAAATTTCGATAAAAATAATTATCATTTAAGCTGTAACGATTGTAAAAGCTCTTGCTGGAGTGTATTCGCCGTAATAATGGCAAACTCCTGAAAAAAAGTGTCGAAAACAAGAAATTTTCAATAAAACCAGTCCCAACACAGCGTTTAACTTCTCGTTTTGCAGTATTGTGTAATTTATCAACTTGTAGAAATGTAAGCGATTGCAAATTCTTCAAATTTTCATTCCCTTCGATTATTTCCATTTTCTTTCAAGGCGCGTATCTGCCATAGGCGATAGGAACAAACTTGAATCACGAAATAATTGCTTCTTATCAACGCAGGAATGCACGAAGGCTGATTTGTAAGGAGTTATCATTGCCTGATAACGAACTACTAAATGACGTATCCAAGATTCAGATCTGGCTACTGTTTGTCGTCGTGTTTGCATAAAAATTGACGCACTTTAAGAACAAAATTTCAGATAGCACGTTTTTAAATATTCTAAAACTACATTTTCTCGATGATCATTTTCGTTTATAGCAAAAGAATTTAACCGGCATACCGATACATGTATATCAATTGGTATTTACAAAGTAATTCCTCGAAATGTTATCTAAATTATCCATCGAGTGCGGCGATGTTATCGCAAAGATCGAATCTTTTTAATTCGTCAAAGTATACAAATCTTACAACACTGTAAAAACTTTTCTCGATCTTCACGATCATCTGTTATCGTCATCGAAGAACCATCAAATATATGTGTATGCACACTTTGCAATGTCCATTCGTATGATCACGATTCAAATTATGTTTCAAATTTCAACATTGAAATACTGAACACATTGCCAATCGCTTAGAAAATGAAGTCTGAGAAATTCACCAATTTACATCATTCCACAATATTTATCTAAATTTGTTTACTACCTTTAATCTTGAGGACGATGTTCATTTTCTCATTGTGAAAGATTGCAAATAAAAAAAAAGAACAAAAACAAGAGAAAGAAAAATACACGTGGAATATTTTTTTAAGAACTTTATATATACCAACGTTTATACACTCAACAAAAGTGTAAGTAACTTTAAATAATAAAATAATAATTATCTGATATTTCATAGCACTTACACAAACGAGAGGAATGTGTTTGATAAAATATAAAATAAAGTAAAAGAGTAAATGTTAAACATCATAATATCTTTCTTTTCTTTTCTTTTAAGTGTGTTAACGTTCAGAAGAGACAAATTTGTGCAATGGTATACTATAAAATTCACAAATACATCAAGTGTATATATTCTTTTCATGAAATGGGAAAATCAGCCCCATTCTTTGGCAAAGTAAAGTTGGTATTTTATTTGGGCATGTTTAATTGACTAATAAATCAATTTTCTGAAACTTTAATATAACGCTCTGTTTTCTTTCAAAGGGGATGTATAAGCATTAAATATCGATTTATCCAAAACAGAGAACTGTGTAAAACAGTATTGCATACCATTTGCGTTTGTCAGAATTTTTAACCTTTTCTTCGCTGTGCTTCTTGCAAGAGAGGCACAAACATATGGACATATGTATATGTACAGTCACTCACAAAATTGAGTGTAAACTCATGTTGGTAGCGAAAATTGGCATAAGAATGACTAAAAACATACACATTTCAATCTAAAAACACAATATATATTTATTCGTATAGTTTAGTAAATAATTACTAAAAAAATTTTTTAATAACATGGACTATTTGCTTAGATTTAACTAAAAATAAGAAAATGCTGATACTTTACCGATACATAATTGAGCCTGCACATATTAAAATGATTTATTTATACAAAATGAATATTTTGTTGCATCTATAACTGCTTGTAATCACCGTGGCATAGATTCCATTAGATTTTTTGCTACCGATTATCAAATATTTTCCCATATATCCTGAATTTTTACTTCAGCGTATGTTTTGTTTATTATTTGGTAATTTTTCAATCTAATTTTGAGCTCTCTCTACGAATACTCTGAAACATTCAGATCAGAGGACTGTGCCGGTGTTTTTAATAACTTGAGTACATTACAGAGCAAAATGGGAGAGGAATGCTTTAGGTCGTTGTCCTTGAAAGTAATAAATTGCTGAGATTTGTAATTTTTCCGCAGAAACTTTTAAATTATTTTTCAAAATATTAAAGAACTGCATTTTGTCTATTTTTACGACGCCTTTTGCTGCTATGCAGCCTTACAAAGTTATGAAATCTCCAGCACATTTAATTGTAGGCATTGTATTCTTTTTTTTTTTAATTGTGTATCTCGTTGCCGCCATACGATTTGCTGGTCATTTGTATTAAATAACTTAATTTTGGTGTCATCGCTGAATAGAACGTTATTCCACAAATCTATGTTGTGATTCATACATCTTTTTACGAATTCAAGACGCTTTGTACAATCAACTTTTGAAATAAATAGTTTTCTACCGGCGATTCTTCCATTAAAACCTTCTTTACGTAAAATCCGATGAACTATTTCAGTCTTTATTGGTTTAGTAATCTTTAACGAAATACTTTTCGTTAATTCTGGTATATCAAGCTTGGAATTTATCTTAATTTGCCTTACAATATAACACTTATCGCTTAGAAACAGGATTTCTTTTCTTCCTCGGCCCGCTTTGTTCCGGAGTCTGCCTTCAAATTGAATTTATTTATTATGAGTTCTATCTATTATACTTTCAATTTCGCGTAAACTTTTGCCTTTACGGTATAAGTTTATTACCAATTTTCGTATAGAAATATTTGTTTGTTGTCTCGGAGGGATCATGTTGGAAACGATCAGAAAATGTAGTCCAACAAATGACAATCTGTCGATTCAACAGTTGAATCATACTGTTTAAATATCTTTAGACAATAATTTTTATAAAATACATTTTTTAGATAACTTTTCACGTGTATGACCAATTTGGTATCAGTAAAATAAATAGTTTTACATTTTCGGTTAACCCTTTGATTATTGTTGTTGAAATTCAATTTTTCTTCTATTACCGCTATTTCGCCTAAGTTTTATTCTTTGCGCACTTCCACTTTAATTTAACGAAACGAATTTTAGATTTTTAGAAATTTGAAAATTTTTAGTTCTTAAACTTTCGATTTTTAAACTTTCTTAAACTTTCGAATTTTAGCAAATTTTGCGGCTGAAAGTTGAACATCTACCTTTCTACTGAAAACTGCCGTATCGAAAGAGTTAAATATAAAGAAATAGTAATGTCACTTAAAAAAATGTTTTTACTAATTGTCCTCTGTATTATGCGATTAAATATATATTACATTTTTACATTCAAATATGCATTTTGTATCAATTCTCCCGCTAATTTTCTCTACCAATACGCTCAATTTTGTGAGTGACTGTACATAGTCACCTCTTTGAAACATGTACAAAGAATTACTTTCATTTTCTTTTATTCTGGTGGGGAAAATTTGCGTTTCATTGTAGAATTGACGACGCGTTTAGATCGGTTAATTGAACATTGATAATAATAGAACAAGCTATGGAACCAATGGTAGGTAAGTTTTCTGAAACTTTTATCTAAAACCGACAAACAATTGAAATATTTCATCCGTCTATCTAATAGCCAAGATTTTTGTTATAACGGTTATGATACTTGGACAAGAACAAATATTTCTTGTAAAAATTATCTTTTTATTGCTATAGAAATCGTACATTTTGTTTTCTATGCCAGTTTACGGTGATAACGGCTAGTGAGTTAGTGATACGGACATTCAGATTTACTATTTCGAAATTAAGCGAATGAACCATTTTTCCATAGATGTTAAAGTCGACTATCCAAAAATCAAAAGTCAAGGTCCAAAAAATTACGTTGCGGTCACAAAATCTCTGCATTTCTGGGGGCCATGTGAGTTGCTAGCGTGTTGCTTCTGTACCCTCAATAGCGATTGACGTGTCATAAAGTTACGATGTGATACACGGGCAATGGGCACATACCGGGACCATTCGCCCTTGGGCTTAACTCCCCCGCCAACGCACCATACTACCTAACCAGCCTACCAACATGGAATTCCTAAGGTGGGCGGTTGTGGAATGCTTATGGGTTGTCCAAGGGTGAAAATTCACGGCAATTTCATAGCGATTTATTCGAAGAATTAACGATAGTATCCAAAAGCAGGAAAATACGTAAATAAATGGACATAAATAGACTAAAGCAACCAGATTGCAATATTTAATTTCAGATTTCCTATTCTATTCAAGTACGACTAATCTGTGATATTAGACATTCAGCATACGGCTTTGTTACGTAATTAGACTTCCAATGAAGTTAGTTACATATTATTCAACTACGCTATTTGGCACTTATTCCACCAATTGTATATCAATGCCAACCTGATCTTCATAACTTCGAATCAACACGCTATTCACCTGTCTATTGTTTAACACATTGTTGACTGGTCACGAGTTAACTCGTGTTCGCATTTGCATTAGTTATTTCAATTTTTTATCAGAGCAATATAGAATATTGCAAAAGCTTTGTTCACCGGGTTTAGTCATGTTCGCTTTGTTATAAAAAAAATCATACGTTTCTTGATATTTAGGATTTTATCATAATTCTAGTATTATATAAAAAGTTCAACGAAACAAGATATATTTGCAAAATCTGTTGTGTACAATTACATGTAGGTGACTGCGATACCGTTTATCATACCAAAAAAAAAATATATAAAATATTAGAAGTCATATAAAATAATAATAAAAATATTAGAAGTCGTATAAAATAATAATAAAAATATTCGAAGTTATGTAAAAAATACGTCCAAAGTTTCATTTCAATTAGTTATGTATAAATAAAGTTTATTGGCGTTTATTTAGATTGTTTAAAAAAAATCATACGTTTCTTGATATTTAGGTTTTTATCATAATTCTAGTATTACAAAAAGCTCAACGAAACAAGATATATTTGCAAAATCTGTTGTGTACAATTACACGTAGGTGACTGCTATATCGTTTATCATACCAAAAACAAAAAAAATATAAAATATTAGAAGTCATATAAAATAATAATAAAGATATTCGAAGTTATGTAAAAAATACGTCCAAAGTTTCATTTCAATTAGTTATATATAAATAAAGTTTATTGACGTTTATTTAGATTGTTTCACTTCCACATTCAATTACGGAATAATAGCCTTCTGCGTAAAATAACCGGTCAACAATGTGTTGATAACTTTTTTCACGCTTTTATTACGTAATATGTACTAACGATTCTATTATTATTTAAAACGAAAATATTACTTAAAAATTCTGATAAACGTAGAGTAACTCCGATTCGTATTCGTACACTATACAGACATTTAGTATTATTTATAATTAAAAAATAAACTTTTCTTAGGGATATTTTTTTGTTTACGTTCAGCAGAATTCATTAGCACACTATCTTATATGTATTTAGAAAGCAAGTTTAGTTTTCGTTACTTAGAAATATGCTAAATAGAGAAAGAATCACTATCCATAAAAACTATCCTTCAGCCGTAT
The DNA here is from genome assembly GCA_951804975.1 of Anthophora plumipes. Taxonomy (NCBI): domain Eukaryota; kingdom Metazoa; phylum Arthropoda; class Insecta; order Hymenoptera; family Apidae; genus Anthophora; species Anthophora plumipes. The sequence goes on along the minus strand of OX638123.1, from coordinate 10,328,544 downwards.
TCATACAGCTAACAAATAAACAATTATATGCATCTTAAAGAATGTTTATACTATAACTGGGATTTGCCGTGTATTGTGCACGAAATAAAAGATAATCAGTTAGTCTTTTGTCTAACCAATGTAATAATCGATAACATTCGATAGAAAAGGTAAAGAAACGTCGACTGAGTTAAGAAAACTGATTATAAGTTATCGTGAAAATGGAAAATGTTTGCAACGAATTAGTGATATTAAGAGAAGTCGGTATACTATTCGATATATTATAAAAAGGTATAAAGTTGAAAATAAAAGCTGAAGAATTTTAAAAGAAATAAAGGCAAATTCTAAAATTAGTGCCCCGAAAATTGTATCAAAGTTAGAAAATCAAATAGGGAAAAAATGTGAAACAAAAGAGTTTGTCGTATTAAAAGAAAATATAGATATAATAATTCTAGGTTGAATTTCTTATATATGGACGATAAATATTAAGAAGAAATCTTATTAGATTTTAGTATTATTATAGATTAATTCAATTGAATTAATTTAATATCAGAGGACCACTATTTGTGTTAGTTTTTGTCATCAGAAATTAATTTTCCAGATTTGAAAAATATCTTCGGTTAATATTTTTACGATTCTCGATTAAATCCTTTTACGAGTATAATATTAACATATAAATGTTAGGAAGAGATTTCATTAGATCCATCTTATTATTTATTATATACTGTAAATTAATTGAATTGCTGTTTAAATATCTTTTTATCCTTAAAGATTGACAAATATACGAAATCTTGGTTAATTTGTTACGGTTATCTGTTGAATTACTATCTCGAAAATTGTATCTAGGTTAGAAAAGCAAATAGGGAAAAAAGTTAGCAACGAAACGGTTCGTCGTGTTATAAGAAAATACAGATATAATGTAAGAATTGGCAGGAAAAAGCCATACGTTAATGAATCATACAGATGAAAATGTTTACAATTTGTAAATGAATACGTAAAATGGACATATGAAACTTGGAAATGTGTCATTTTTTGCGACCAGCCTAAATTTAATGGTTTTCAATCTGATGATCGACAAATTGTATGGCGTAAACGAAATACCAGCTTTGAAACATCTCCAGTCTACAGTGAAACAGGGGGGGTGGGAATATTATGGGGGTGTTGGAAATCTGCACATTATCGATAGAATCCTAGATAAGTATAAATATATAAATATTTTAAAAGGAAATTTAAAGATCAAGGTGAATAGCTTGGGAATTCCTAATGATCCCAACCATAAAGCTCGTATAATTCGAGAATGGCTACCATACAATTGCCCCATAGTAATGGAAACGCCTCCACAAAGCTCAGATATAAATTCAATAGAAAATTTATGAGCAGAGTTAAAAACCAGAGTACAAATATATAAAATAAGTAATGTGGATCAACTTAAAGAAAAATGAAACCTAGAACGGAAAAACATTAGTAATGACACTACAAATAAATTAATTCAATCTATGCCAAATAGGTTATTTGAAGTAATAAGACACAAAGCATTAATTCACCTAATGTTGTTACTTTCACTAGTCGAAATATGTTTTTTCTTTCTGTATGAATACGCCTGAGAGATAGCTTTCATGAATAGTGACCATGTTTTTCTATTTATTCTGTTTCTAAGTAATGAAAAATAAAACTGCTTTGTAAATACAGTGATGAGCGAAAGTGTATGCAAACACTGCTTGTCTCATAAAAATGAAGATAGTACTATTAATTTTTAAATTGATCAATCAGGGTTGAGTGATTGTAATTGCAAGGTGAATGTAATTAACAATATGTAACTGTTTATTTTTGCTCGTCACTGTAGATGTAAAATAGTGTAATAACGACTACTGCTGAATGTAAATAAAAAATATCCTTAGAAAAAGCTTTTTTTTATTTATGTTAAGTTTCTGTATAGTGTACAAATACGAATGGGAGTTACTGTCATTGTATATATCGTGGTAAACGCAATTTAGTAACAAATTATCGTTATATTTTATTTCAGTGCTATAATATACAATTTATGTGCCTGTAATTTAAATTCCAGCAGTATACAAGAAACTTATTTTAAGTTTATTTTGATCTTAGTTCAGTTAATGTCCATTAATTTACTTTATATTACTCTGAAATCGTAGAAAGTATATACGAGACGTGAAATTACGAGTTAATTTAAGTAATTAGCGTAGCTACATGAAAAATGAAAAATGAGAAAAGGAAACGTACCCAAAGGGAAAGAAATATTTCAGCAATTGAAAAGGAAATAACATTTATAATTACTGCCAAACGTTTGTAACTACTATTTTATTTACAACGTATAATAAGTATGTAAAAATGTAAAATAATGCACGTAATTATCAGCAAAATTTTTATTATGGTGTCCAAATATCTATTTTTCTCATTTTTCGAAAAACTTCAAGGACAATTGCAATACATATGTGGTACTACGTTATAAATATCTTTTGTTAATAACTTTTCATTACAATACAAAAGAAGCTACCTATACGTACATTATCGTAATCGCACAAGTATTTCGTGGTTCCAATGTGGTAAATAATCTATGTACTATGTAAAGTATAAAAGTGAAAGCAGCTGTACATGATATAGCAACAGTTAAAAAGTAAACTAGTGCGAAACTTATCACCCGACACTATTAAGACTTTGCCAACCGACTAGGCAGATCTCTCCACATGACAAAAAAAAAAAAAAAAAAAAAAAAAAAAAAATTAATAAGCTTCGGGCATTTGTGAATTTTGTGATGTACCATTGCATAAATTTGTTTATTTCAAGCGTTAACGCACTTTAAACAAATGTTATGTTGTTTAATATATTTTTACTTTACTTCACATTTTATCAAACGCATTACTTTTATTTATTTAAGTGATATGAAATATTATATAATTATTATTTTACTATTTCAAATTATTTGTACGCTTCATGCATGCTTGAACGTAAAGATGTTACTAACAAGGCAATATTCCTAAGTGATAGTTTTAGACCGATATTAATGAAACTTCGGTATATAGCAGTTCTTAACAAAATAAAAAAAGTATATATATTTTACACGTATTTCTCTTTTCTTATCGCCAATCGTTCACATTCAAAAGGCAAAAATTACCCTTAAAATTAAAAGTAGTAAACATATTTAAGCTAATATCTCGAATATTGTTAGAGACTGAGGAATGGTATATTTTGACGTATATTTTTCCAACGTCGTACTTATAAGCGTCGCTCACGAAAAATGTTCACGACCGGCAATGTGTTAATATCACCAATTTAAAAAAATATCGTCCATATTGTTACTCCTGTAAACGTTGCTCATCTTCGTTGGTAAAGAGCAACTTGAAAATTTCTCATTTGTCCCCTTCGAATCTCTCTTTTTGTTTCTCGCGTGGAAAAATGCGAAAGAAAAAAAAGTAAGGAAAGAAAGGGAAGAAAACGGCAGATCGGAGATGCGTTTCGCGCGAGAAGATAGGATTGTTGCAAAGTTAAGAGTTTTTGCTCAGTTTGCGCAGACACCTTCATTCGCTGAACGGGGCATCGAGTTATCGGTATGTACACCACGATAATGGCATCGCATTCCATTCATATCAGCATCGTTCGCTCGCCACCGCAGCCTGCCCGCTCTCTCCTCCCCTCTCTCCCCTCTTTACCCTCTCTGCCCTCTCTCTCCTCACTCCGTAAGGTATATACGCTCGCATATCCCTCCGTAGCGGGACGTCTGTATGCGCAGACTCGTTTCTTCGTGTCGTGCACATCGTCCTAACCTAACCAGTCGACGCAACTCTAACGCATGCCAGATGTGAACGCACCTTTATACGGCCGGTCGTCATGCTAGCTTCACCTGGCGCGCATTCCTTTTGCGACTGCTGGAAAACAATTCCCCGTGGAAACTTACCTTGAGAGAGTTGTGCTGCAGTTTTCGTTCGCAATCCCGCCGGCAGTGGCGCGTTTTCCTATTTTATAATTACAGTTGGAACCGAATGTATTGGCCGGTCATGTGAATTTCTTCTCCGCCGGTTTTCCACACCGAGCGAAATATATTTGTGTATGTAGTGGTTCACCAGGTCAACGTCATAGGCGCATGGGCGTATCTGTTTTTCCAACGCGATCTTTCTTTCACTTCTGCCGGTAATTCGGCTCCCTTCGTTTTCTATCTTATGAACGCACACCTTTAATTTGTCTTTTTTCTTTTGACAATACACTTTCCGGGAATAAACGTAGTGCATCGAGTAACGACTGCTGGGACGTAATACTTGAAAGGAATACCACCTACAGTGAGTGTAAAAAGTATTCGTACAGCGAATAGTTCGAAAGGAAATATCGTGTAACTCTGTTTATTAATACACTTTCTTAATACAAATAATTTATACACATATCTGTAAATGTTTAGGATAAATTTCATAAAAAATGAACCTAGATATTCGCATAACTTTTAAAATTATTTAAGAAAATTCCATAATCGATAGAAGTAGCCACGTATAAAGTATTCGTACTGTTCTTTTTCAAACATAAAGAAGAACTTAATATTTCGTAGGATTTCCTTTCGCCTGTATAATAGCTTCACACCTCCTTGGCATTGAATTAACTTCGACGCTATACCTCTTGTAATTTTGTACCGCTATTCTCTTATCGCACTTTTTAAAGTTTCTTTCGAAGAAATACTAAGTTTTCGTATTTTCTTTTCTAAATAATCCCACAAGAGCTCGATAGGATTAACGTCCGGTGACTGTGGAGTTTTTTTTTTTTATATACAATGAGGTATTCTACAGAATCCATATCCTAGTATCATAAGCAACATGCTTAGGATCGTTGTCTTGCACGAAGACAAAATTATTTTTGATTCCCGTTTCTTCTGCACTGATACAAATCTGGGTTTATAAAAATATTGATGAACATGGTAGTCCATTACCCTATTTGTAAAATGTAACTCTCCACTACCAGCGGTTCTCATGCAGCTCTAAACACACATAGAACTACTGCCATGCTTTATGGTATTCTGTAAGTTTTGAACATTATATTCTTGATTTATTGTTTCTCCATACAGTACAGCGTCCATCCGAGCTGAAGATGTTAAATTTACTATTATCTGTAAAAATTACCCGATTCTACTAATCTATGCTTGTGTTTCCGTAAATTTTCACGAATTGTAATCTCTTCTTCCTATTTCGTTCATTGATGAAATATATCCTACGCGTTACTCTGCCATGGTACTCATGTTTCTGTAAACAATTCCTAACAGAACTATTTGAAATATTGAGCTCATTTGCGATTTTGTACGCACATACAGTATTGGACAAAAGTATTAGCACAGAATGATTGTTACGATACAAATACTTATAATTGTTAAATAAATTGATTTAAAGGAAAAGTTTTTTAACATGTTCATTTATTATCTATCCTATGTAGTTTATTGCATAATAAGAACCAATAATATAAATAAAGTAATACATAAAATAAAAGCAAAAATACATTTTTTGAGCATTTTATACGCGGATAAAAGTATTGGCACAGAGGAATAATGACACTTACAATTAATTAAAACAGAATCTTAATATTTTGTTAGTAGTCCTTTCCTTTAGGACTTCTTTTAATCATCGAGGCATCGAATGGACTACATTTTCAGTGAATTCAGACTCGATACCGTTCCATTTCTGCGGAAGAGCCTTTTTGAATTTAATTTCATTTGTAATATCGTGTTTCCTAAGTCTTTTTTCAAGTTCATTCCATACGTACTAAATCATATCCGGAATACGGATTCATATCCGGACTTTGAGGCGTTTAAAGTATGCAAGCGTTGTAGACTATTAATTCGTGAACAATATACGCCACATGCTTAGGATCTCGATCCTGTTGGAAATAAAAATTCTTGGGAAGACTGAATTTTTCGGTACTTTTCAAAAGATTTCTTTTAACGTATATTTAAGTATACATATTTGTCCATAATGCCATCGATAAACACAAATTCTTCTACTCCCGATGTCATCGTACATCCCCATACCATTAAACCACCATTGATCCATTTCTGTGTTGGTCTTTCTCCACACCAATGCTCTTCTATCTGATTTGAAAATGTTGAATTTGTATTCGTTGGAAAATCTAATTTTGTTCAAAAATCAGTCTCCTTCGTAATAACTTCTTTTGCGAATTCTTTTCTTTTTTTTTCGAATTATTCTGCCGATGTAAGGCTTTTTTCGTGCAACATATGCAGAGTAATCAGCATCTTTTAACGTTCTACGTACAGTTTTGGTACTTATCTGTTTTTGAAACTCATCCTTTATCATAAGTGTAATTTCAGACGAATTAAGTTTCGGATTTTTCTTTACTATATTTATCATTTTTATTTTTTTCCCGAGTTGTCAGTTTGAGAGGACGACCATTTCTTATCTGATTCTTAACTTTTGCTTTATTTTTATACCGTTTTATGACAGAATGAACAGTAAAACGACTTCTTTTTATGACTTTTACAATTTCACCGTAAGATTTATCAATGTTATGTAAATTTAACATCACTTTCCTTTCTTCAATTGCTGTTTCTTTTGCTTTTTTCTAGTCATTGCTATTCTATTTTCATTCTTTGTTTGTTAACAACTAAAATCTCTAGTTCAAATAATCGAGTATCATAACAAATGACCAACGGGGGATCCCCTACCATTATTTCCAAATAACGATCGAGAATTGTCGAAAATTGGCAAATAGTCTAAGTGCCCCAAAACTTGGCCTTAAAACTGTAGTCTGTGTCTTAAAACTTGGCCTTGAAGCTATAATCTAAATGTCTTAAAACTTGGCCTTGAAACTGTAGTCTAAGTGCTGAAAGGACTGCCAACAAAATAATAAGACTCTGTTTTAATTAATTATTCCTCTGTGCCAATACTTTTGTCCGCCTATAAAATCCTCAAGTAACATATGTTACTAAATATGTTACTAAAATAAACTAAGATAGATAATAAATGAATATTGACAAATTTTCTTCTTTAAATCAATTTGTTTAGTGTTATAAGGATTCGTATCAAACTATCGTGCTGTGCCATTACTTTTGTCCAAGACTGTATGTGAATTTTCCGTCCGGTGAACGTTCAATTTTTTTTATATGACGAAATGCGACAGTATTTGAAAATTTTCAGGATTTTTGGAGTTTCCGTGTCTGTTAACTCTTTCGTTGCTGTTAGTCCCTGTAGGCGCTGTTGGAATGCAGTTGGAAAGCTGTTTGTATTGACGCGACTAGAATGGACGAAATGAACATGATTTGCATCTTCCTATTAAACAAATTTGTCGAACGGTAATTTTTTTCGTTTAAATAAAAAGTATCAAAATTGAGGAAATTAATCTTTCTAACTACTCAAGAGAACTAAATTCGTTGAATCCTATTTAAAAACAAGTTATTCTGTTTTAAAACGTATCCGAATATTAATAGAAGTCGGTGTACTTGTAATTCGAGCCGGAGATACTAAGCTATCATTGTTGTATCATTGTTGTATATCAGTTGTTATCGCGACATCTATACAAACACGAAAATATGTTTTACATTGTGTTTGAAATCGTTGCGCGTCGTTTTGTATGAATTCTTCCTATGAGGCCACTTGTTTTAATCGCGGAATATCTCCATGATTAAAACGTAATGATTATCTCTCCGACTGTTAATCGTTGAATGAATTAGCATTGAATCCGAATCAACGGTATTTTCACTTAACGATAAAAAAGAAAAGGACCTGTCACCTCGTTAATTTTAGCGTTATTAATATAATTTTGAATTATGTATTATGATTGATGTGTATCTGGGTACTCTGTTAATTTGATTACTTCAGCTTCGTTATTATTGCCTCGGAGTGGATATATTTTCAGATATTTTTCTTGCGGTAAGATTTTCAAGGCCATACCCCAGCTGTGCTATAAATTGCAATCCTGCTCGTAAATCTTGAGTAGTATAAACAAGTTCAAACGATCAACGACAAAAAAGATGCAGGTGATTAAATCTAATTTGGAATTGATCACTGTCACGATAGAACTGCCACGATAAAATATGATAGAACGTTGCAAGGAGCTTCCCTCTGCATTCAGTTTCCTTGTAATTTGATAGAGTATATAATACTTTAAGTTTCGGTCAAAGTAATTTCAAGGTCAGCTAAACGTGTGTATTTAATGTAATAGTACGTTAAATTTACAATTATCGGTTTTCTTAGTCGAAATACTTTCCAACATTTTATACAACTGCGACCAACTCCTTTTTCAATTTGTTAAACAATTTTTCAGTTCAAGTTCATAATACTAGAATATTTTTTTCTGTCGAGTTGTGAAAGTGTAGTGAAACATTCTCTTGTCTCTTTTGTGAATGTCTCTGTTCCTCTAATGCTTTAATTTAGTTTAGTGTGTACACTCTCGTCCATAAATCATCGGACATTTGCACATTTTTCGCAAAATGATTATTAGAATGTAACTACAGTTTCCTTGTATTGTCGCGAGTTGATTGTGTATTGTTACATTTATCTATTTTACGGTTATATCTAAATGAGAAGATAAAAATATACACGTATAACTTAAACAAATGTTTAAAAAAACAGAGGTACAGTGACTCGCATTAATATTCGAACACATTTTACATGGGTTGTTGCAAATGTTTCGAGGAAGTGTGAGAAAAGACACAGAAAAAATTGGTTAAGTGGTTTCATTGTTTATCAAAATATTCTCCTTTATATTTAGACATTTTTCCATGCGTTCAATTCAATTTTCGAAACACTTTTTCCATTCTGAACGAGGTACAGCCAAAACGTGCGATTTATATGCTCCAATGGCTTTTTCAGGCGTTGTCAAACGCTGGCCACGCATGTTATTTTTTACTCGAGGGAATAGGAAAAATCATTAGCTGACAATGAGACATTAATTCGATGTTTTGATGCTGTAAATAATTGACCGTGTGCAAGACATTTGTAATGTAAGAGCTTGCATTGTCTAAATGCAGGATGATTTGTCTTCTCACGTTGCGTTTTCTAATTTTACCGGTAACTTTTGCTAAACAAATTGTTGTATACCAATTACTATTGACTGTCCTTTGTTCATCTAAAGCCACAGTAGCAACGTGACCAGGAAATCCGAAACATGAAGCAATAATCTTTTTTGAAACATTTCGAGAATGAACAACTTTTGTTAGTTTTGCTTCATTCAGAGTTTAGTTTCAGGCTCGTAGAAATAAATCCAAGTTTCGTTACCTATGATAATGTTATAAACCAAATTTGATAAACCTCCTTTGTATCTTTTGATTATTTGTTTGCACCATATCACACAATTCTCTTTTCGAGCACTACGGTTTTGAATTAAACATCTTTCGTCACGCACGTTATATTACTAAAATTTACCATTGCCAAAGGGTTAACGGGAAAAATTGCCAACACTTTTCGTACAAGTAAGATAGTAGCACATCGTCTGTGTAACTGGCTCTTCGGAATATTTTTATTCCACCAAGCATGTAATGCATAATAAAAAGAGAAAATACAATTAAAGTGGAAGAAAACTTATTTCAAAAACAGTAAATAAACGTGAAATCATGATTTCAGGTTAAAAAATTCGAAGATAACCCGTGAATAAATTTTAAGAAAATATTACAGAGGTAATGAAGTACTTATAAAATTTTCCTTCAGAGAAACTTATCTTTTTTGTTTGTGATAATCCTTGAAACATTCTCTCAAAGATCCTCGACTCTTTTTTCTGTTTCTATGAAGTGAGAAGTTTTCATTTGCATCATCACTGCTCACTTTTTTTTTGGCCGTGGATTACTCATTTTAAGGTCTAACTTGAAACGAATACAAATTTTACCATTACTTTTTCGTTACTGACTCATAACTGAAATTCAAGATTATCACATGCACGGTGTATAATCTGTCTCGAATAGGTTAGGAGTTAAACGTTTATAGGAACACGTTCCTTTATTTTACGTAGTATTCTCTTACCTCTGTTTTCACTTGCTGGAATGTTACGTAATTGGTAATATACACAAAGTGACGCATTGAAAATAACAGAAGAGGAAATTTAGCGAAAGAAAGAAATCCCCGAAAGGTGGCAGCGGGCTGATCACGTGCGTATAGTCGATCTCTTGCATTAGCTATGGATCCTTTTTTTTTTTCTTTCCTCTTCTTCTCTTTTTCTCTTGGGAGCCACGTGCGCCCCAAAGAAATTCCTCTTTTGTATCCTTTGGCCTTTGTTCGGCAACAGCTGTCCAGCCAAAGAAATACTTTTCTTCGACGCCAGTCTGCTTACTGCTGACTCTTTTATTCCTCTCTGCCCTCGCAGTGCGCCTAAATTTGAATTAGATTATCGATTTCCAACATTCTTTTATGATTTCGTTCAGAGACGATTTAAGGGGAGAAGTTCCTATAAACGGCTTAATTTTTTATCAACCTTTAGGAATACGTTGCAAAGAAACCAATGCTCTAATACTGTCGGAACGTTAAGAGTACTTTATTTAACATTACAACAAACAAGAAAAATTGTTACAACGGTAACATTATGATAACTATAAAAGAAATACAGCAATATCACAAATAAGTTTTTTATCGACGTGTAAAACGGCACCGGCACCCCTGGTAGTTATCTAAAAGCGGAAAAAAGGGTTTTTTTCAATATATTTAACCATTGTAAAAATATGAACCTAAAATGGTGCAACAAAATTGCATATTTAAGAAATAACGGCACTTCGAACAAAAAAGTGTGATTTTCGCATAAAATGTGTACTTTATTTGCTAAAAAAAGAAAATGGTTGAAATTAATAATTTGGTTAAACCTTTAGGTTCATATTCTTAGGAATCTTATAAGCTGAAAGTGTGCAAAATTTGAAGTTGATTGGTCAAATAGTTTTGAAGTTGTAACCGGCGATAATTTTGAAAACAAGGTTTCGAGAAAAATACATTTCAAGTTTGAGAACACGCACGGTAAGTGTGCTCCGGGATCGGAGTCGCGCTGATTTATCAGGCCATAGTATTGATACAAAGTTGAATTTTGGTCTATAAATTTGAGAATACATTTTTGAAATGTTTTAAAAGCGATTTATGGAAAAAAAGAATTTTTCGATTTTTCGATCGATTCATAGTCTTCTCCCCTTAACCCATTTGCATCAGAGACGTTCAACAGCCAATCGGTCCGTATCACCGTGCATCAACCAGTGTTTTACCTTCAGCTTTGCTTAGAAATTACGTATAGTAATAAATTAAAGAGAAAAATCTTGTTGCTGATAATGCACTAAAAATGCCGAATTTTATTATATATTATTCACGAGAAGTTCGCAGAATTTTTAACGTTTGGCGATAAACGACAATCGTAGCTTGCGGAATATTCCGCGCTCGGTGATATAGGATAGTCGTGGCTTGCGGAATATTCCGCTTACGGATGCAAATGGGTTAAGCAACAATTTCGCGTATAATAATATTCGTAAGATTGTTTCTCACGTAACAGAAATTCATTTATGCATGTTGCATTGATAGAATGACTTCCATTAACCACTTAATTTATTTCTTTTCTTGATTATTCATTTAATCATCAGCTACTTATCGTTTTAGTACCATTTAGTACCATTTCTCATACCAGAATCTGCGTTACGAATCTAACTCGTTGTTATAGGGCGAGGGGTTAATATTTGGACACCCTTTGAAAGATAATAACTTTTTTAAAAGTGGACCAAACGAATTGTGTTCTCGTAAGAAGTTCACTAAACGACATGTACAGTTTTGAAAGAATTCCGATTGGTCTGAATTACGAAGAAAATAGTAACAGTCGCCTTTTACAATTTTTTTTATTTATCTGAATTCGTAATGGAAATTGAAAAAGTACATTTTGTAGATTTATGTCAATCATATACAAGCGAAAACTTTCATTGAAATCGGTTAACGCTGCTGTAACGATTAAAAAGCGATTAAATTACGATTAAAAATTACAAAAATTGCAGTCTTTCGTAACTTTTCGCCTCTATTTACGATAAATCGCAAGATTTATCTATATTTATTTATTTATATTTATTAATCTATATGTAGTAAGGTTTATTTATATGTTTGCCCCTTATTTCTGCATCAACCGACTTCGATGAAATTCTCTAAGTATCAGGACACTTGCACCTTGTGTCAATTATGTGATAATTCACACAAATTATTGAACTTTTATATTTCCTTTTTCTTACATCAGATTAAGTACACCTCGATCTTCGATACTTTTTATTTAAACGGAAAAAATAATCGTTCGACAAATTGATTTCATAGGAAAGTGCAAATCATGTCCATTTCGTTCACTCTAGACGCGTCGATACAAACAGCTTTCAGTGCTCCAATTTTTTTATGCATTCGAGTTATCGAATTTTTCTTTTAATCTCGGTTTACGTTAGGGTTATTCGAGTGTTTTAATGCGCGGGCATCTTTTCACATGAAATAAACAAGCGCGTAGAGCCATAAACTTGCTCACTCTTAGTCAGTTTGGTTTGAGTCCTTAAACAATCAAGGTGGCTAGCTATAGTAAAGAAGTATCGGTTGCAAGTTGTTCCAAAATGATTGCTTTATCGGAAGAAGCATATTATTCTATTAGAAAGATTACTAAAAAAAGAGGAATTTCCAAGTCTAACATCAGTTTTATCCTAAAGAAATTTACTACTACAGATAGTTATTTACCTCAAAAGCGTTCAGGACGTCCAAAACAGATAACAAACGCTGAAGATCGTTACCTACAAACGATCAGTAAACGCAATCGTCGAAAAAGTGTAGTCGAATTAGCTGCAGAAATTAATTTGCACTGTGCCGAACCAATATCTGCAACGACCGTAAAGAGACGGCTTCATAAAAATCGCCTCCGGGGATGCGTGGCGTTAAGAAAACCGTTGTTGAAAACCATGAATAAATTAAAACGGCTCCAGTGGACAAGAATATACGAAAATGGGCCCACAGATGATTGGAAAAATGTTCTTTGGACTGTCGAATCGAAGTTTGAAGTGTTAGGGTGTAGACGTTGTGTTTATGTCCGTAGAAGACCTAACGAAAACCTGAATCCGGAGTGTATTGCTCCAACAGTGGAACACGATGGTGGTTCAGTGATGATTTAGGGTTGTATCGGTGCCAACAGAACAGGTGCAGTAATTAAAATAGAAGGAATTTTAAAGAAGAAACAATATTTGAACATTTTAAAGGAACACGTAATGTCGTCAGGAAAACATTTAATTGGAAGATATTTTACGTTTACGCACGACAACGATTCTAAACATACAAGAAAGGTCTGTATAAATTATTTAGACGAATTACAGGGACGAAATGGGATAAAAATAATGCCATGGCTACCTCAATCACCTTACCTAAACCCTATTGAAAAAGTATGGGACGAACTGGGTCACAAAGTACAGCAAATGTGTCCAAAATCAAAACTACAATTATAGGATAATTAAAAACAATAGTGAAACCACGCAGAATGCAAAAAAATTCAAAAAATTGACGAAGCTGACATATAACTTTTATTTAACTTTCACAATGAGTACTGCAATAAAATATTACACACAAATGATCCCGATAGTCTAAAATATAAAAGAGTGTAGGGTGCATTCAAAATTTCCAAGCAATTCATGATTTATTTTAGGATTATCTCAAATTTCGTAAGTGTCCTCATATTTATATACGTGAGTGTATCTGTCTCCGCAATATTTCGTAAAAAATTTCATTTTGCAAAAGCTTTATATATTCATTTTTGTGCTTTTTCTTCGTTAGATGTGTGGAATTACCAATTCAATGTTCACGATGAGTATAACTTTATCTTGTGATTAGTTTAGATAAGGAAAAAATGAACGATCATTGTATTTTGACTACTTATAAAGATCGAATCTGAAATACAGTGATAAATGCAGGGATGAAGGAAAAGCTTTGTCCACTTGAAATATTTCCATTGTTTGTGGTAATATGAAAATATATTGCACACAATGCAAATATATTGCGTGATACCAAAGGGGGGACATAATGTGATGTAAATACTTTTCACGCGAGTGAAGGTATCGACATTTCAAGGCCATCTTTACTCTTCTTTAACGAGATGCTCTTTTTTTCTTTTTTTTTGTAACGCTGTGGAACAGTCGCTGGAGTAATGGTCATTCAAGGTCGAATATAGCGATAAAATATAAGATGTTCGAAGTGTTGACTATTTGTGTCGATGCAAAGTAGCAAACTTTGTGTCGTTGAATCACGTGCACGCCTTCTCATCTTTGAATTAATTCTATCACACATTTATAATAATCTATTGTCCCATATTTTCCGGTGTAAATTGGTATTTCTTGATAGACAACATGTTTCACTGCTCCCCGGAGAAAGGAATTTAATAGACTTCAATCTGAAATCTTGATAATTTAATTCGGACAAAATTATAAGACGCAAACATTATAAATTTAAAAAAATCTATTTAATTAAACAAAATTATAAAATATTAATATTGATATTAGGTGAATATTAACCCTTTGCACTCCACTGGCTCTCCTACGGAGACATTCATAATACAGCCCATAACTTCATTCAAATTGTATTCACGTTGAAATAAAGTAGATTAGTGAAATAAATAAAAATAAAGAAATTTGGGGAAATGTATAATTTCTTTCTTTGCATAACGAAAATCTCATTTTCAAAAGTTTCATTGCAAAAGTGTGCTTGGAGTTGACAAATCGATCATAAAAAAAAAGATACTCGGAGTGCAAAGGGTTAATATTGGGTGAATCCTCGTTTGTTTCCGGAAGATAAAGCTGGCGGTCTTCTCGCTCTTTTCCTTTTTGCATAATCTTTTTTTTTTTTTTTTTTTAAATCACGTAAGATATCCTGTAGTATATACCGACTTCTCTTCGTTTTAAGTGAAATTTGTTTAACACTTTTTCGTTTTGGTTTCATGTTTCTCGTCGTCTTTCAATAATTTGCCTTTCGTCATGTATTTAGTTTTATTATTTTTATAATTTTTAATTATAAATTCACTTCAACAAAGGATTTAGAAGCCTTATTCACGTGATTACGACTTTTTGTAAGGGAGTAACACCGCTGTCGTATAATTTTGTCCTAGCAGAATTTCAAAATGTCCTACAAAAAAATGTTGCGACACTTTTTGTTTATTTTCATCGTGGTGATATTTTAAGAGTACACTCCTTAGGTACATTTCTTTTTCTGTTTATGTACTTACATTTACACCCACGTTAGCGAGAATTTAATGGGGTGTCGTACTTTTATCTCTATCATATTTATTATCACTCG
Organism: Anthophora plumipes; assembly: GCA_951804975.1. Taxonomy (NCBI): domain Eukaryota; kingdom Metazoa; phylum Arthropoda; class Insecta; order Hymenoptera; family Apidae; genus Anthophora; species Anthophora plumipes. Next base: position 10,313,320 of record OX638123.1, on the reverse strand, counting down.
CAACATCACTTGTTACGTCTTTTCTAGAATTTTGTAGAAATTTCTCAATTTATTCTTCAAGATTGATGCTCCACTTTTGACTAATTTTTCGAAAATGAATTCAGGATCTAAACAAAAGATCATATAAGTTTAACGATTATTATTCACATAATTAACGATTTAGCGTGTGCAAATTGTGAACGTCTACCTTCCGTCTTCTACGTTCGGAAACTCCAAGCTCTCAACTCATATCTCGCGTAGAAAAAAGAAAAAACGCCGATTCATGTCTCTCGTCAACAATGTGTCAATATTTTACACAATTTCTAAAATATTCGATGCGAAGGACATGTGTATTCAACATGTACACAAGGCTTGAGATCTTGTTGAATTTCGACAAGATTCTATATAAATGAGAAATCAATTAATCCAGTTTAATCTTTAAAAGAAAGCTCCATTTCGATTATCACCGTGATATTTGACTGAGCAATCAATTGATACTTACTATCGATATTCTCCACGCAATGTATTATTGGAACGTAAACATTGCGACAAGAGTATCTGTTTACATGAAAGTAAGAGTCAATGAATTACAGAATTTCCTAGTATAAATCTAGCGATGATAAGACGTATATCCGCGGTTCCACGATTTGAATTGCCTTTAATGATAGAAATCACTACAACAGCGGCTATCGTACACCGATAAAATCGATATAAAAAAAAAAAAATAGAAACAGCCTTGATATCTCTTTTATGTCTTCGTCTATGTAAAAGGTGTTTCTTTCACATTGTACGTTCCTCTCTATATCATGTCAGTTTTGCATAAAAAATTTTCCACGTTAATGCAAATAACGAAAAGATTTTGCACCACCTTGTTCATCTAGTAACAGTATTTTTCGAAATAATAAACATATCGTATTCAATAACGTAATATCATCTGAAATGAAAAACTTTGTCCTGTTTTGCAAACGAATATTACCACTAGATTTACGGAACGCGTCAATTTAATGTATTATTTGGAATTTCCAAAGTAAATTTACAGAAACTATTGCTATTATTTTCCAGCAATTTGTTTGTCGACTTTTATTAATAAAACGATACGATAATATATCAAAATTGATAAGTAACTCGTTTCTAAATGGGAATAAATGAATGTTTTGAAGAAAAATTCGGGTTTTCGTTCACTCGTCAATTTGACGAGTTTCTTGTACAAGAAAGATCCATAAACCTAGTGATTAGTAGAAATAACATATTATTCACGAATTATCCTAAATTCCTTTTCTTCTGCTATATTGATTCGTGTATTTTGCAAATCTTAATTCTAAAAATAGTCATTGTATACACTGCGGTGCATAACTATAGCACCGCCTAAATTTTCAGTTGTTTCGTCATGTATACGATATTGTATTTCAAGTATAATGCCATCGAATGTACTTTAAAATGAAACAACGAGTGCTAGATTATCTTCCATACTTTTCGTTTCATTGCAATTCAAAGTTCTATCGCTCCTATTGAAAGGTCCTATATTGCAAAAGTATATAAAAGTTGTTTATTTTACACCGTTTGGAAAATTCATTTCTAGCAACGCTTATTGTACTTTAAAATAAAGCAGGGAGCGTTAGATTCTCTTCTGTACTTTTTCGTTTCGTTTTAATTTAAAGTTCTATCCCTCCTATTGAAAGATCCTATATATAATCATTGCGATCAGGTCGAAATAATCAGAGAAAGGAAAGCCAAATTGTACATCGACGTGTTCTTTAACATTCGGGTGGAAAAGGTTGCTTTCGAAAATTGGCAGGGTTGCGTAGCCAGGAGAAAATGCTACGAATGCCACCGATTACAAAACATCACGGGCATTCCTGAGGAGATCCATACGCATAGTGGCCCGACACTGGGCTCCCTGTGGCTATCTATCCCTTTTTCTTCGTTTCTCCGTGGTATGAGCGGTCGAGAGTAGTTGGCGCACTATAAAAGGGGGCCCTTTGCTTGGAGTGGGGCCCCGCGGACCGGCGAGCAGCGTTCAGATAAATATGCGGGAGGGGCCAGAATTCCTCACTCGGCTGCATTCCAATCGCTCTTCCTCCTCCGCCATCTCACCACTACCACATACGCACCGTCATCGTTATTTGCAGCCTCCCAACACTACGCTATCTATTCCCAAAGCTACTAGCGATGCAGTAATAACAACGGACAACAATACCTGTGACAATAACAATAATCACGCGGTGCCAATAATCGGCTTATGTATTTTATGCTCGGTCACTTGGAATTTCTTTCTTTTCCCTACTGTGCGACCCTTCGAATCTCTTTTATAGTGCAGTGCTGGACAGAACTATTGGCACAGTATGTTTGTTACGATACAAATACTTATAACTACTAAACAAATTGATCTGAAGATCCAATTTTTTAGTATATTCATTTGTTATCTATCCTAGTTTATTACGTAACAAGAATCAATAATATAAATAAAGTTATATTCAAAATAGCGGCAAGAATATATTATTTGAGCATTTGTAGATGGACAAAAGTATCGGCACAGAGGAATAACGACACTTATGATTAATTAAAACAAAGTCTTAATATTTTGTTGTTAATCCTTTCTTTTTAAGAACTTCTTTTAGTATTAGGGGTATTGTATGGACTACATTTTTTATCAATTCTGACTTAATATCGTTTCACTTCTACAGAAGAATCTTTTTTAATTCAATTTCACATGTACTGTCGTGTTTCCTGAGTTTTGTTTTTTCGAGTTTGTTCCATACGTGCTTAATCGAATTCATATCCGGACATTGGGGTGTTTAAAGTATGCGCAGCGTTCTACACTATCCATTGGTGAACAATATATGCCGCATGCTTAGGATCTCGATCCTGTTGGGAATAAAAATTCTTGGGGAGATTGAATTTTTCGGCACTTTTCAAGAGATTTCTTTTAACGTATATTTAAGTATACATATTTATCCATAATGCCATCGATAAACACAAATTCTTCCACATCTGATGTCACCGTACAGCCCCATACCATTAAACCACCATTGATCCATTTCTGTGTTGGTCTTTCTTCACACCGATACTTTGTCATCTGATTTGAAAATGTTGAATCTGCTTTCATTGGAAAATCTAATTTTGTTCAAAAATCAGTGTCCTTCGTAATAACTTCTTTTGCGAATTCTTTTCTTTTTTTTCTCGAATTATTCTGCCGATGTAAGGCTTTTTTCGTGCAACATATGCAGAGTAACCAGCATCTTTTAACGTTCTACGTATAGTTTTCGTACTTATTTGTTTTTAACACTCATATTTTATCGTAGATGTAATTTCAGACGAATTAAGTTTCGAATACATGTTTACGAAAGCCAATAACACACAAATAATCAATATTTTAGAATATAATTGATTACACATAACAGGATGTAAATAATAATTCTAAAACTATACTTTATATGTAAATAATATTTTAATAAATATTAGTCTGCTGAATGTTGTCAATATCTCCACTGCAAAAATACTTAGTGCCTGATATAGTATTTAAATTAATAAATTATTTTAATTTTATATATTATATATTATATATATTGTACATGTATGAGATGCATGGGGGCTCGAACATTAGAAGTAGCAGAACTATGAGCAAACAAATGGGGACAATCTGTTGTTTCTAGTACAATGTCTCTCTAGACATTGTATCTCTATAAAGTTCTAAAAATACTGAAATATTTAACATTTGGCATGAAAACAACACGATCGGTTTGGTTGAAAAATGACAAATTTACTTTAGTATCAGAAGTCTGGAACAAATTTATCGAAAACTGTTCGTCCTGTTATATTCAAAGTACTAACTTCTGCATAGATGAACAGTTGTCTTCCACAATGTGTCGATATCCATGTTTATATGGCTAATAAGTCTGATAAATTTGGGATTAAGTTCTGGGTACTGTGTGACGCGAAGACAAAATATATGTGTAACGCGTTTCCTTTTACCGGAAAAAGTGATTTGCCGTCAAAGCATGATTCTGTTCTCGAGCACGTAGTCATGACCCTTGTGAAACCATATTTGAAAAAGAGTAGAACTATACCCACGTACAATCTGGTTACATCTAATGGATTGGCGATAAAATTGAAAGCCGAAAACTCAAGTCTTGTAGGAACACGTAATCGTATTAAAAGAGAAATTCTTATTCAAAATAAAAAATATAAAAACATCACTTTACAATACGTTAATTTTGAAAAATGAGTTTAATGGAACACTGGCGGTATATCATTGCAGATTAAACGCAATAAAAATGTTCTAATTCCGAGTACTATGCATACCGATGTCAACATCTAGAATATTCAGCTCGTGCATTCCTTTGAATTTCAAATAAAACAGGTTATACATAAGCTGCTCGTCATAAATTAATAAGAAAGTTGTGGAATATAACTTAACAACCAATATCAAATAATAATGTTTGCTAAAACTGTATATATAATCAAGAAAATAACATACGGTTACAGTGACAGCTACCGGGGTTTTAATGTTAAACTGTAGGATTACATTTCCGGCGTTCTGGTGTTAAATGTGCAAAGTTGCACAGAAAAAAATATCAAATAACTGAATTATGGCGCTTTTCGTAACATCTCGCAGGTGAAATAATTTTTTACCGAGGTTCTACTATTTTTACTATATTCTCAATAATATGAATTTGCACACGTTCAACTGTTTTTCAGTTTTTCGCAATAAAAATTCGTAATACGAGTATTAACGATAAAGTTGTATTAATAACTATGGATATACACAACTTTATTCTTTCTTACGCTTCTTACTATTTTGTTATTTCATAGGAAACACTCCTATGTGTTATTTGTACAAGGAACAATTTTCTTTTTTTCAACTTCACCCCTTGAAACCTAAATATCATTCTATTTCTTTAATACCAGCGATAATAATAATTATGTAAATAGGAATAGATATATTCCCTCCTTTTTTCTTTGCGTGCATGTGAGTCGGTAAACGTCTTGTCTTTTTGGTGCAATTCTCAATCGTCCAACTCGCTTTTGTCTTTCTTTTTTGTACAGTTCAATTGTTCCCTCCAGATTCGCAATTATCTTCTCATCTTTTTCTTGCCTTCGTTAGATTCATTGTCTTTTCCTCTTTATATGCCTTTTTTCCTTTTTAACACTTTGACACCGTCACGCAAAAACTTACACATTTTTTTCATAAATTTGCAATCTTATATAGATTAAAAATAAATAAAACAAACAGCTAGAATAAATGTGTCCTTGAATATCTTTGATTTTTAAATTTGCATTTTATCACTCATTATTTACGTGAAAATCAGAGAATCCGGTCACTGGGATTTTTCATAAATTTGAATACAAAAAAAAAACTGAACGAATTAAAAAAAAGGAGTAAATGTGTCGTAGACCACTTTTTGATTTTTAAATTTGCATTTTATCACTCATTATTTACGTGAAAATCAGAGAATCCGGCCACTGGGATTTTTCATAAATTTGAATACAAAAAAAAAACTGAACGAATTAAAGAAAAAAGAGTAAATGTGTCGTAGACCATTTTTTGATTTTTAAATTTGCATTTTATCACTCATTATTTACGTGAAAATCAGAGAATCTTGCCATTGGTATTTTTTACAAATTTGAAAACAAGAATTGAAGAAATTAAAAATAAGAAACAAGATGGAGAAAATGTATTCTTGATCATTTTTTGATTTTTAAATTTGCATTTTGTCACTCATTATTTACGTGAAAATCAGAGAATTTTGCCATTGGTATTTTTTACAAATTTGAAAACAAAAATTGAATAAATTAAAAATAAGAAACAAGATGGAGAAAATGTATTCTTGATCACTTTTTGATTTTTAAATTTGCATTTTGTCACTCATTATTTACGTGAAAATCAGAGAATCTTGTCGCCAGTGTTTTTCCTAAGTTGGAAGACAAATTGTTGAAAAACAAAAACATCAAACGAATTAAAAACAAAAAATAGATAGTGTAAATGTGTTCTTGATCATCTTTGATTTTGAAATTTGTATTTTATTATTCATTATTTACACAAGAATCAGTATGTCGTTTATTCATCTGGTTGTGCGAATAAAATCACAAATATATGATGTCGGTCGATAAACGCTCGTTGAACGGAATCATGCAAACATGACAGCGGCCGTTAAAGTGTTAAGAATTGTTTCACTTTGTTTTCTCTCTTTTTTTTTTTATCATTTCTATCCCTTTTTTTGTACTCATTTAGTTTTCACAGTTTTGAGATTAGAGTATCGGTAGATGCGTAAACACCAACAGAGAACTCGCGAATGTGCTCTCTCCAAGTATAGACAGTTTCGCGGGAAATGACTATTGTAGGTGGTGGATCTTCCATCGAAATGCGTACACCGGGACTCTAATACGGAGGCTGATGACCTCCTTTAGCCGAAGATCCCACTCCTCTCGCCACGTAGGAATTCCTTAATAATATTTTTTCAAGTGGAATTCCTTAATGATACACGAGTACTTTGTGCTTCGTACTACTTCGCTTCTTCGTTCTCTTACAGTGACTCCCATTAATATTCGGACACCCTTTAAACCAGAATACTTCTCTTAAAAGTGGACCAAACGAATTGTGTTCTCGTGAGAAGTTTACTAAATGACGCGCACAGTTTTGAAAAAATTCCAATTAGTTGGAATTACGAAGGAAATAGTAACGGACGATTTTTGTAGCTTTTTCTGTCTATGCCTATAATGAAAATTTAAGAAATATATTTTGTAGATTTATGTCGCTTATATGCATACTGAAAATTTCATAGAAATCAGTTAACGCTGCTAGGAGCTACGTCACTTTTCAACTTCACTTTCCTTTTCAATTCATAAAAATGAAAAATGTTAGAAAATGATAAGGTTATTCGCTATTTTTGAAACCTCTTTTGCTAATACGATTATAAACAAAATGTTAGCAATTGTGAAAATGACTTTTAACATGTATGAGAAATCAGTTAATCGAGATATCGAAATTTATTAACTAAATTACTAAATGACGCGCACAGTTTTTAAAATATTCCAATTGGTCCGAATTACAAAGAAAATTTTAACGGTCGCCTTTTATAACTTTTTTATCTGAACCTCTAACGAAAATTGAAGCTTGATACAAGCTCAGATAAAAAACATTGATAAGAAACGACTTCTACTATCTCCTTTGCAATTTCGACTAATTACAATTTAAGAAGATTTTTTTTACACTATCATCTAGTAAATTAACCTATCTAAGTTCTCAGGAAAACTCAGTTCGTTTGGTGCAATTTTAAAAAAGTTATTCTGTTTTAAAAGGTGTCCGAATATTAATGCGAGTCACTGTACCTCTGCTTTTTTAAACATTTGTTCAAGTTATACGTGTATATTTTTATCTTCTCATTTAGATATAACCGTAAAATAGATAAATGTAACAATACACAATCAACTCGCGACAATACAAGGAAACTGTAGTTACATTCTAATAATCATTTTGCGAAAAATGTGCAAATGTCCGATGATTTATGGACGAGAGTGTACACACTAAACTAAATTAAAGCATTAGAGGAAAAGAGATATTCGCAAAAGAGACAAGAGAATGTTTCGCTACACTTTCACAACTCGACAGAAAAAAATATTCTAGTATTATGAACTTGAACTGAAAAATTGTTTAACAAATTGAAAAAGGAATTGGTCGCAGTTGTATAAAATGTTGGAAAGTATTTCGACTAAGAAAACCGATAATTGTAAATTTAACGTACTATTACATTAAATACACACGTTTAGCTGACCTTGAAATTACTTTGACCGAAACTTAAAGTATTATATACTCTATCAAATTACAAGGAAATTCCAAATTAGATTTAATCACCTGCATCTTTTTTGTCGTTGATCGTTTGAACTTGTTTATACTACTCAAGATTTACGAGCAGGATTGCAATTTATAGCACAGCTGGGGTATGACCTTGAAAATCTTACCGCAAGAAAAATATCTGAAAATATATCCACTCCGAGGCAATAATAACGAAGCTGAAGTAATCAAATTAACAGAGTACCCAGATACACATCAATCATAATACATAATTCAAAATTATATTAATAACGCTAAAATTAACGAGGTGACGAGTCCTTTTTTTTTTAATCGTCAAGTGTCGTTGATTCGGATGTATTTTTTGAATTTTCATTGCAAACTCAGCTAAAAAAGTTGCAAAAGTGACTAATTTTAAAAAGTATTTCCTTTGCAGTTCGGACCACGTGCAATTTTTTCCGAATTTTTTGTACACATCATCCAATAAACTAATCCTTTGAACTCCTCGCAAGAAACTTTTAAAACTCTTAAACTTTCTAAAACTATACTTAAACTCTCTACCTTTCTACTCAAATCCGCCGTAGCAGAAGGGTTAACTATAGTATGAAACCTTCCAAATAAATTAGTTGTCCCATTTAATTTCATTTTCAATTTTCACAAAATTCAAAAGTTTGTAATAGTTTTTAAAAGAATGGTACTTGAAACGAAAGAAACATCACTCAGTTGTTAATGGAGGAAATAATTAAACATATTAGGTTGCTGATGAAGTTGCCGATTTTAAAATAAATGACAATCAACTGCGATTTGTGAACTCTACTTAATCTATATTTTGCTTAACATATTTTGACGTTCTCCTCTTATATTTCCTTTGCGTAATAACTTCTTTTTTATATTTATTTAACTGTTTTTTGAGAAGTGAAGAATATGGTGTTACCGTAAGAATTTAGAATATTCCTGTATGAGTTTAAGCTGGGCCACAGTGCAGCTGAAGCATTTCGAAATATTAGGTTAGCTTTCGAAGAAGATTCTATCAATGGGAGGAACATTCGATGGTGGTTTGAAAAATACAGGTTTGGAAATACAAATGTTGAAAATGAGCCCTAAGGTAGATCGGAATCTTTATTAAACAAAGCTGAATTGAAAGCCAAAGTGGAAGCTAATCCACAAACAAACATCCACAGTCTTGCAGTAGAGTTAGACGTATCTCCAATGACAGTTTCCAGACATTTCAGTGCAATGGATAAAGTGAAAAAATTGAAAAAGTTGCGGCGTTTGGAAATGTGCTTGTCGCGTAAAGCTCGAAACAGTAGAAGTCCATTTTTAAATAGAACTGTAACCTGTGATGAGAAATGGAAATTATATGATAATCGTACACGATCTGGACAATGGTTGAGCGCTAATGAAAATCCTAAATAAATACCGAAACAGTCATTACGACCGAAAAAAGTTACGGTGACTGTATGGTGGTCTCTAGAGGGAATAAATCGTTATTGTTTTCTGAAATAAATAGATACTGTAACAACAGCATACTACTGTCAAAAAATTGATATCATGCATTAGAAATTGAATAAGAAACAACCCCCATTGGTCAATAGACATGGACCTATTCTTTTGCATGACATCACAAACCACTCTACAAAAATTAGTTGAATTAAAATATGAAATCAAATATTTGACCAACCGATTATCATTTGTTTCGCTATTTACAGTTGTTTTTAAATAATAAAATATTCAGGACTCGAGAAGCTATAACCGCAGCATTCGAAGAATTTCTTCACACCAAAACCATCAAGTTTTATAAAACTGGAACATGTCAGTTGGAATATCGTTTGGAATAGGTCATTAACCCCTTAACCTATGATTTCTTTGCCTAACCGTACATCTAAGCATCAGATACTTATTGTTTTAGTACTGTTTCACATACGAAATGCTAATGTTTTGTAGATTAATTACAATTGACAAGCCTTGGTCTTATAAATTAAAAGGAATATTAGAAGTAAACTCAATTTTTGGTATTAATATAACTATTTTTGTCGAATCTTAGCCAGAATTTGCGTTACGAGTTTAACTCGTTGTTTTAGGACAATGGGTTAAAGCTTTTGGATCTAATAAAGATCATAGTTTCGAAAATATATTGTTTTCCTTTCGATGAACAAAAACAGCAATTTCATGTGATACGACCTAATACTAATGCATAATTTCGTTAGATGATTGCTAACGACTTGCGTGATTTTCTCATACTGCAAACGGCGTTCGTGGAAAGTAACATTGCGTGTTCGTAACAGCCCAATATACAACGCGTATCAACTTTATTTTAACCGGAATTTTAACCGGAATTTCTTTGGAACGAAAAAAAAAAAAAATGTCCACATTGCGGAGAACATGTGTGGCGGCGCGTGACGTAAAAAGTCAAACTAAAGCGGAAGAGATATCGGAATGTGCCACACGGGAGGACGAGGAGGAAGCGACTCTTGATCTTTCGAGGGAGAAAAAGAAATGATAGGTACATAGGGAGATGCAAGGATTAAGGTAAGAAGAGCTTCGCCTGTGGAGGTGGAGAACGGGAGAAGGAGGATGTGGTGGAGGAGGAGGTTGAGGAGGGGAAGGAGGAGAAGGAGGAGAAAAATAAGAGGCTCTTTCCGCGAGGCGAGCGAACCGGCTCGTACTCGATAGCATCTACGAAGCCTCCGACAATAATAGTGTGGACCGAGAAATATGCGCGCGGAGCCCAAGCCCCGTGAATCCTTCGGTGGTTTTGGGGTGGTGAGGTGGTACGGAGGCAAAGTCAACCTGGTGGGGCGGAATTCTCCGCTGCGTAGTGATGGAATCGATCCGATACTTTGTAATCTTCGAGCAATTCGTCCTTTTGCTCTTCTCTCCGCTCGCAATGGCGTCCTTGTCAATTCGTGTAATTATCGGGGCGGTTATATTTTGCAGAAAGAAACACCATTCCATACACGCACGTGTGTAAGTATTTTTTTTTTTTTCTAAATTGTAATAGTATAAAATTCAACAGGTGCGCCTGATATTATAAATAAAGAAGCGCTGATTTCACGGAGAAATTGAAGTCGTCACGTTTGTTAAGGTTAAGTACAGAAATGAAACGTTTACGTCGTAACATTGGATTTCCTAAATATTCGGATAAACTGTCGACGAGGTGTACAAGAGAAGAGAAATTGGTCCCATCGCTACTGCTACAGAACGGGCCTCCTGACGTAGAGGGGACATATACCAAGGTCCATCGGGCCTGTTCTTAGATGATCAGAGACATGGCTGATGGGCCAGTAGTGGCCCCAGAAATTCCAACAAGGACGACGCATAATGCGCGACTCAAGGTCGGTTCTACTACCGACCAGAAAGTCCGAGATGGGACCACGTTCAGCAGGGTCGTATCGTGACCTCGTCAGGCCCTCCTTCCCCTTCCCTCCTCCTTCTCGAGCCCCTACTCCGTCCTTGCTGTCGTCTCTTACAGGCTGAGCTCTGTCAGCGACAGGATCGTACTCTTACCCCGCAGCACCCTGTGTATCAGACCCCCGTATCCCATCGCTGCATTCCGCGTCGTCGAAATAAAAAAAAGAGAACGTCACACGCTGGTGATAGGTTCAATGACGACTATTACGGAGTAATTTCAGATGCGGCTTCGTTGATACTTCAGCATTTAACTGTTCGACGAAATTTCAAGGGAGAAAAGAAACTAACGGTTCCTTTTCGTCGAAAGTTCATCGTTGTACATACTTCTTGCGATATTTTGAAAAATGCAAACTAGTTAGGCTTGGAATTTTTCTATCGATCCCCGAGAGGAGAGAATTAAAGGTTGATCGTGGATGAAAAGAGCGATAACAAAAGTTTTCAGAGTTCCCGTATTTGATCATTTATTGCAATGGAATCTTTGACTATCCCCGATTTTTTCTCGTGGGTTTCTTCGTGTGCCCCGAAACACGTGTCGACGAGTGAACTTACGCGTTCAAAAGAACGGTGGACACTTTTAGTTTTTTCCAGTCTATGAAAGAGCCTTTGTCAAGTATAAATTAAATGTTTTCGCACATCTCCGAGTTTGAGAACGTCGTGTTACGTGCTGTACGAAGCACAAGTGCGTACGTTCTAATATCAATTAGATTCACTAGGAAAGAATACCGTAACGCGGAGAGTGCATCGTATTCGAAAGGAGCAGACAAGACGGGCAAAGAAGACAGAGGAGTTCTATGGGGGGAAAAGGAGAGGCTTTTGTGAACTCAAGAGTGCGGTATTTTAGCATTAGCTTTACCCGTATATTTACTCAAAGAAACATTTATTTTGATACCGTACACAACGAAACAAATTTTGTAATAAAAATAAATTAAATACAATAAAGACGTAGGAAAGAAAAGAAAAGAAAGTAGAATAAATACATAAAAGAAAAGAAACAAAGTGCAATAAAATAAAACGAAATAAAAATAAATGGGTAAATAACACAGAAAAGTAACATACTGATATTTTGTTTTCTGTCACCTTTTTACTTTTTAAATAATTGAATAACTACATAAATATACACCTATGTACAATAAATTTATAACAATAGTAATAATAATAATAATCGTAATGGTAATACTAGCAGTATAGAAATGTAGAGGAGCAAAGATGTTCTAATATATCACCCCAAAACACTAAAAATCCCAAAAACACTAAATTAGAAAAATATAACGGAAAAACAAAACATAACAAATATATCAACTTACGTTGAAATTAGTCCACATTCTTTCCTTCTGATTATCTTACGTGCAAAATTAGAAAATTTTTGAAACTCATCTTTATTTATAATCAGCGTGGATAGGAGCTCTATATTTTGAAGGAAGGGGGGGGGGGATAGGAAAAGTGGTAGGAGTTAGGGGGCGCAAGGGCTCGATTGCGACGGTCCTGCCGGGGCTCAAGATGAGGCCCGCCTTTTTACGCCGGGTAAGAAAGAGCCGCTTGAGGCCGTCGTGGTTAAAGCGAGATAAATGAAAGGACCATAGAAGGAGCAGACGGAAAGAGAGGAAAGGAGGAACGCCTATACGCAGAGATCGAGAGAGCCAGTCCGTGGTGTACGTGAAGTGTGCGTTCGTGCGTCTTCGAGCGAGAAAGAGGCAGGATTAAACGGAAGAAGGGAGAGAGAGAGAGAGAGAGAGAGAGAGAGAGAGAGAGAGAGAGAGAGAGCGAGAGAGAGAGAGAGAGAGAAGTAAGAGAATAAAAAGGAAGGATGTTGGATACGGGGGAGGGGGAAGGGTGGTAGGTAAAAGCAGGATGGAAAGGAGAAGGGAAGGAGAGGATCGACCGGGTGGTGCAAGAAGCGAAGGAAGAGAAGGCAAAAAGGAGAAAAAAAGGTGGGATCCCTTAAAAATTGAGACCCACAAAGGTGGGGATCGGAATTTCGGGCCCCGTAAACCGGCCAGTCTCGAGGAGGCCTTCGCGAAGATGAGGTGAAGAGAAGAGGAGATAGACGTCCGACGGGATAGAAGAAGAAGAAGAAGGAGAGAAGAAAGAGGAAGAAGAGGAAGGCGAAAAAGGAAAGGAAGGAACGAAAGAAGTAATATAGAAGAAGGAGAGGAAGAAGAAGAAGAAGAAGAGGAAAGAAAGAAACGACGACGACGACGACGACGACAAAGAAGAAGAAAGAAGAAGAAGAAGAAGGTGGAGGAGGAGGAGAAGAAGAAGAGGAACCGTAGCTGGTCTACTGTGTACCCGGCATGGACCGTCAGTACACACTCTGCGTACTCGTACCGGCGCACCAGTACCGCACCTATGTGAATAATTACCATCAACAAGCGCATCATCAACGACTGAAGCAACAACAACGCCAGCAATATTCCGAGCAGCAACGTTCGTGCAAGCAGCCTTATCAGCAGGAGCAAATTTACGAGAACGTCGTCTCTCAATATCGGATGAGAATGTGCTATCACAACGACTACGAGAACGACGAGCAGATACAAAGGTTCTACTGGGAACAGTGTTACAGACGCGATGACACCGATGCCACCGCATATTATTACTGTGAATACGTAAGGGCTATTCTGTTCCAGCGTTATTGCTTCTGCACATCGTTCCCCGGATCGCTTAGAATCTGTCCAAGTGAATTCGGTGCCACCGTTCACAGTGGTTTTCCCTTTTGTATTCAGTTCGTTGAAAGAAAACTTGTGTCTGTAATATAATTACACTATTTTCTGATAATATCGAAAAGAGGAATTCCGAGTCATTTTTCTTCGTGTTTTTCTCTTTTTCTTCTTTCATCGCGACCTACGAAACGAGCTCTCGCTCGAGTTTAGAAATTCCAAAGAATTTCAAGTATTTCTCGCTACTGTCCTTGTACACTTTTACAATCTCTCGTTTCACACGGCTAGCGACGAATGTATAAGCTGCGGGATCGTCCGATTCTCGTAACGCCGTGTAAAAATCCTGTGCAATGGTATTTCCTTCTTTGAAAAGCAAAATAATCGTTCCCACGAAGCATCGCGCGGTTTCTCTTGGATTTTAGCTACGTGAAAATACGAATTTGTGTACAATTCCGAATTCAACATCACTTCCAAGCGTAGAATTACTTGTGAAAAGTGGTGCAGTTAAGTGGTGTGTATACGCACGCGTTGCTTTAGGATTATAGATTAGTTTATTAAATATATACGGTGTTATTTAAATAGAATTTGACAGAACTTTCGATACACGATCAATCTCGTGGAAGTGATTGAAACGTTAATGCGTATTCAGTGAATGATGAATTTTTTCCAACTGTGTGTTACAGGCGAAGAAGGAAATCTACGATGTAAAGCAACAGAGGCTATGTCTGGCCCAGGATGAGTACAATCACCTCAACAACGCTCTAACAACGCTCGGTGCATCCCGCACAAGTTGTGAGTATACCTTAATGCTAGCGGTATTTGTTTTCTGGAATTGTTTAGCATTCAGAATATACATACATACTCTAGAGTGGAAAGTAGTGATTTTACTTGGAACTTGCGGTGTATTGAAAAATCTTCGTCGTTGTCGGCAAATATATTTTAGAATACGATAATTCCTGCTATCTTCTTGTAACATTATCGTCCTGTACACTATGGAAAATTATGCGATATGAAATATACACGAGAGAATCGTGAGAGTAATAATACTGAGATATTTAAAAGTCTTATTTTGTATACGTGTATATACGTGGAAATACATAGACAAGTAAAATGATACAATTACGAGCAATTCCATGGTATGTTATCATATTAAGAAATGATGAGTTTTGTTATGCTAAGCTGTTCTTTCCCATGACGAAATTACAACAGTTCATTATCTTTTCATGGTTATTTATCTACTTTGAAATTAGAACATACATTACTTTTAGTATCTAGACCGTGAAACAGTATTTTTGTTTATTTATCAGTATTTAACCTAGCGAAGTATATTTTTTTAATACTTTCGAAATCTCTCAGTGATATTAACGACAACAAAGTGATTATTACAAATGAAAGGAGAGGATGATAATTGATTTGTCTCGTTTGCAGTGTGCTCTAGTTCAAGTTCATTGAGTACCAAGTATGATCCGGATCTCTTGAAGTCCGATGTTGCGCTCGCGAGGAGTCGAGTTTCCCGGTTGAAACGAGAACTCGAGCAGATCCGAGCTGAAATGAACTGTACGCAGCGAGGAGTGGATACTCTTGCGAGGTAAGCCCATTGTCCTGTCTTCAGAACTCATTTTTAAACCTTTCTTCAATTCGAAGAACGTATTTTCTACGAGTGTAACAGATGAATCGAACGAATACAGATTGTATAAACAAATTATGAAATTAGTTTAGACGCTGCGACCAGAAGTAAACTTTCGCTCGTAAATCGTAGAACACTTGTCACGTTTTAGCGCTTATATTTAGATTAAGAGTAAATTTATGTTATATTTGCAAATTAGAATCTTGTTGAAAAGTAATCTCAATATACATTGTGTTTAAAAGTAGTAATTTGCTTGTACTTTCGTACATCGTAAAATGAAATCCTTTAGTATCATGAAAACTGACACTGGCAATTTACTGATATCTTTGATAATTTAAGAACATTTAGAATACAACAAAATATTCGTTTTTTAAATCACTCTGTTACCTTGCAATTCGTGCCAACATTGTTGCTTACAAACAGTCTTTAGTTTCAATGTCATTTAGATAAAATTGAAAAGCGATAACTTTTACATTTATTGATTTAGTTAAGATTGAATATCCTTTAACAGTTTACCGACCGGAAGCCTATTAATCGATTTCTTGCTATCAGCAACGAATTAATTAATTAGCTTATAACAAGAGAAAGTGAACGATATAGTAATTTTTATTGAAAATTTGTAGAGCTGTCACGAATAAGCGTGATAACAGAAACCGAATCAATATTGAATAGAACGTGCCGGTCGATAAAATGTCAAGTTCTTTGTTCTTCTTTCTCTGAACGAAGCAAGGCAATTTCACAAAAATAACAACGAACGAACGTTTCAAATCTTTCGTCTTGTTCTTGATCTAGCGTGGAGCAGAAATTGAGCGGGCACCATGGTGGTTGCTACAACATCACAGAGGCTCAGGCGATTATGACGGAGCTTCGGAACATTCAAAAATCGCTGAGTTCGGGGGAGAAGGAGAAAGCTGAACTGATGCAGTCTTTGGCTCAATTGAAAGACGAGTTGACGAGACTGCAGCTCTGCGAGGGCAGTCCTGAGGCGAGTACTCTCAGTTTACCACAGGAGAAGTTAAGTACGGCGTCGCAAACTGACCTATCCGGGGAATTGGTCCCGATCGGCACCCGTTTAGCCGAGATGGCAAGGATGAGATTGCAATACGACGAGGCGAGGAAAAGGATACAACACATTCAGCAGCAACTGGCGGATCTCGAGGAAAAAGTGACACCCGGCCAGACAGAAAGTGACAAGGATAAGCTGCTACTGTTCCAAGAGAAGGAGCAGCTTCTCAGAGAACTGAGGAGTATCACGCCGCGTACTAGAACGCAGCAAGACATGAAGAAAATCCAAAGCGAAATCCGACGTCTCGAGCAGGATTTGAACAACGCGCTCGAGTTGTCGAATAAAACGATTACCGATCGTGTACGGCTGCACGAGGAGAAGCAGCTGTTGCTCCAACAGCTCAGGGACGCCCTACGTTCTATGGCGATGCTCGAAGGCCAATTGAAAACCCTCAGCGCGAGTACGCTGTCGGTGAGCAGCAGTTCGAGTCTCGGTAGCCTGAGCACAACCAGCAGCAAGGGTTCCCTCAGCTCCGGATTGAGCTTTACCGACATTTACGGCGGTCCCCAATGTCTCGGCCCTGTCAGCTCGCAACAAGAGCGACCGGTCGATATGGTTGACCTACACAGACGCGTAGAAAGACTGCTTCGGGGCTCGGAGCAGAATAATCTCGTCAGTACACCCTCACCAGGAAGATCGCAACCGAGTTTATCGCCAAGGTCGAGTCTATCCAGTGTTAGTCCGCCAGTTTCGCCGCTGTATGAAAACGCTCCGATGGGTCCTCCGCCGGCGTACGAGCACGTAGAAATGCAGAGGCGGCAGCACCAGAGACCCACCACCTCGACGAATGCTCATCTGGACGGGAATCAGTTGGAAGATCGATTGGCAGAGCTTAGATTTACTCAGCAGCAAACCTCGTTACACGAACAATTGTGCGCTGGCTCTCAGGATCGTCTGAAGCTAGTTGGCGGTCCACATCCACCTGTCGAACTGCAGTCTGGAAATATGTCTCAAGGCAGCGGTCTCGGTAGGCCTGTGTGCGTGATACCTCATCAAGTGCCTTCGCAGGAACCTCCGCCTCTCTCGCCTATCAGCGAAACACCCCCTCCTACTGGAATTCGTTCAAGAGCCAGCAGTTCCGGTACCAATACTAGGTCCGTTTCAGCTGCTGTGTCTGACGAAAGTGTCGCGGGTGATTCAGGAGTGTTCGAGGCCTCCAACAGAAGGAAGCTTCCTAGAGCGATCGGCGACGTCGATTCGTTAGCGCTCAGGGAGATGAGTCTGGAGACGGCGCAGGTGCAAATTAAGCTTAGGTTTGTGTCATGCTCTGTATCATTTCGTTTGTTGTGTTAGAGACAGAAGGGAACCATATTGGTCAACGCTGGGATATTTGTATTAGGTTGGTGCATACGAAATGTCGGATTTTTAACCACTTGCGTTGGCAATTAATTCACAGATGCGTGTGCTAAAACTTTTTGCCATTACTATTTTCTTACAAAATAAAATATAAGTATTAAAAAGTGCAATATCCACTAAATAACTGTACTTCGATAAACGATTTCAATCGATTACAAATCAATTACAATTGCCTATCGACGTGTACAACACGTCGTTGGCGACTTCGAAACAAAAACATCTCGTTGTCCGTGACACGTCTTTCCGGTGCAAGTGGTTAAATGAATATTGAAAAGTCCATATCTGTTTTCAAAATAGGTTTATGTGATCAAAACAAGATACATTTGCTTGGATACACTTTCCTCAATGAGATTTCAACGCATGAATGCCTTTCTTAATTCATTCGAGACGAAGAATTATTTTGATCACGATCTCCAGAAGAGATTTTATTTCAAAAATTGTAAACAAATATGAAATCATTATTGTAGGTTCAAAAATTAGACGATAACCCGTGAATAAATTTTAAGAAAATATTACCGAGGTAATGAAGTACTTGTAAAATTTTTCTCCAAAGAAACTTATTCTTTTTTGCTTGCAATAATTCTTAAAATATTTTTTATTCAAAGATTCTCGACTTTTTTTCTGTTTCTTTGAAGCGAGAAAATCTTCATTTGCATCGTCACTGCTCATTTTTCGGATTATCGACGATTCTGGCTGTGGATTACTCATTTTAGGGTCTAACTTTGAAATCAATACAAATTTTACGATCACTTTTTCACTACTAACTGTTAACTAAAGTTCAAACTCACCGCACAGGGTGTGTAATCTGTCTCGAATGCGTTAAAGAAGTTATTTTTGAAATCAATAAACTCTGTTAGGGCGGTTTCAAGGCTGTCTTCGTTTTGAAAGTGTTTATCGCATAAAAAGTGGGTTCGAGGTGCTTAAATAAGTGAAAATCTTTTGGGAATAAGTCGGGTGAATGGAGCGAATGTCCCAAATTTCGTACTATGGTACGTTTAGTTTTGTAATTGTTTTTTGTGATGTGGTCGAACGTTGTCAGGAAGAAGTATAGGCTCACGCTGATTAACGAAACACGACTGTAGAATTTTTAACTTTTCATGTATTTCATCGATATATCGGCAATATTTTTCGGCTGCGATGGCCTCCTTGCTTCTTAGAAATTATAGGGAATCACTCCATTTACATTTCTTCAAACATTCGATAAAATTTTCTGTGGCTGAAGTAATGGGACTTTGGTGTACGACCAGCTGTCTCAATTGTATCAAGCTATTGAGCAGATCTCTTCCGATTGTCTCGAAGAATCCATTTCTCGTCGCAAGTGATGATTCGATTGAAAAGTGGCTCTCGAAGAGATCGAGTGAGTAGCTGAAACGTTCAGCCGATCCAGTTTTCGTGCAGCATTCATTTGTCCATCTTTTTTAACTTTGACAACTGCAGAAAGGTATCGCAATATAGTTGAACAGTCACCTTCTATTCTGAAAACAAGTTCCCTCGATGACAAACGTGGATTCATTTCTACCAATGACTTCGAAACGTTATTATCCATAAACGTCTCAGATCTTCCACGCGGTTCATTTCGAAGAGAAAAATCTCTAGAACGAAATTTCTTAAACTAACGTTGTACTTTTCTCTCGTCAATAGTGTTTTCCTCAAATGCTTGGTTTATATTTCATCTGCCTTTCACAGTATTATCGCTGAGTTTAAATTCATCTAAGAAAATTTGATGAAAATCGACAGAATTCATCCCTGTGGTATATTCGAAATAAATGCTATAAATATCACCTTGATCATAGACGATCAAATTTTAAAAGATGTTATGTCATAAACGAAAGCATAACACAAGCAGGAAGACAAACGTTTGCATGTAATAAAAATACGACATTTCATATGCGCCAACTTAATACAAAGAGCATTTGTGACTTCAATTTTTACTTGTAAGTGAAGTGTAATTTCACTGCTGTGTGAACGGGGTTTTAACGATCGATCTTGTTCTATATACAGTAGAATCCCGGTAACTCGAATCTCAAAAGAAGAGATAAAATTTTTTAGTTATAAAAGTCCCGTCTGATCGAATTTTCCAAATAAAAGCGGTTAACGAGGGGTAACGAACGAAAATTTGACTTACAGAGGCTTTATACGTGAGTTAACTTTTCCGATTTATAAACATTTAAAGTAAAACAAATTCAATTTTCAAAAGTCAATTATGTACAGCAGTGGACAGAAAAGTTACCACTTTTTTAATTCACTATTCGAACATGTCTCCAGAATTCATTAACTCAGCTCGCAGATTTTAGAAAAATTCTAAGACCATCGTCTTCTTGCAATTCTATTCATTCCATTTCTCCTAATGCAACTTCCGGAGTAAATTCTTTGGAAGCGGAAATCCGCCGTAAATTACATCGATCTTAAATGGATTCGGTAAAAATGCGATACATGCTTTTAATTTTTCTAAATCTCCAAATCTTTCTTTGAAATCGTTAAAGATATTTTCTAATCTTGTTTCATAGTTTATCACTAGCTTGTTGAAAGATACTAAACTTTCAAGCTAGGTTTTTCAATCGTGGAAAATAAATGTTTTCTCTTATGTCTTTTTGAAAAAGTTGTACTTCTGAAAACCAAAAATATTTTGAGTAAATTCGATAATATTTTTACTTTCTTCAAGTGACACATTTAGCTTCTTTAAATGATCCATTAAATCGGTAAAAAAATATTAAATCCTGTATCCATTAACTATTTTGCAAATGCAAACGCGGTTGAGTTTTTGTATTAACACTAGATTTACGGGCTTTTTTTGCGTGAACCAGAAACTGAATCTTTCCTTCCAAAAATCGATTTGTTAGAGACAACATAATTGTATATTTCTACCGTATTTACAAATTCGGATATATTTTCGTATCATTACATAAATAAAAGTGAGAAAAAGTTGCTGGGAAATAACAACAATTGTTTTTGTAATTTCTCTCGTGAAATCTCAAATCCGTCAAATTGACGTATCTCGTAAACCTAGTGTTAAGAAATTCTACAATAGGTTCAGATAGATCAACAAATCTAGTTGAAACATTACACATCGATAATCACCTTACGATACAATACAAAGGTAAATCATTTAGTCATTCATGCAGATCCTGTTCTTTAACAGAATTTAAAAACTGGCGATGGTTTTTAGCATTAGCGCAAATATACAGTAGCGGACGAAAAAGTTACCACTTTTTCGATTTGCTTTATTCTTATTATTTGTTAGGATCAACTTAAAACTTTAGTATGTGTTCAACATATATTCCGAAAGAGAATTAAAAGCAGCACAAATCCTAGTTGCAGTTGAATTTATTGTGATAACAAATGAAAATTTTATATATCATCATACAGGACGATACATTTTTTAAATTGATAAAAAAGTTACCACTTTTTAAAAGTAATAAAAAATCTAATATTTCGTGGGGACGCCTCTTGCTTTTAGGAGGGCATTAAACAAATCAATTTTTGAATAATGATCATACAAAGATCGTTCCAAGCCTTTCTCGACAATTCTAAATATAAATAAATCATAGGGTTTTCTAAACTCCTGTCGATTGCGTCCACGCTTAATCGCACCCCACAAATGTTCGATGGGGTTTAACCCTTTGACTGCGGCGCGCTCTCGGACGAATCCATCAATATGGACAATAAAACCAACAATATGGTTTTTCGCATGTCAGTTGCTGCGACCGGTTGTCCATTGACTAGTGACCAAAACAGTACCCGGAAATTTGATACGATTCTTAGGGTTTAAAAAATAATAATGGCAAATGAAATAAAAATATCAATTTTTTACATATGCAGTAAAGGAACAGGTTTACAGGAATCAATGCACGAAGCGATTATACGAGAGCGTACGTAAAAGAGTAGTGTAATATGAAGGCAATTGACTGAACGATATTGAAACAATTGCCGATATTTAGTTGCTATGTTACATAGGACAATAAATTCTATGTTGAATTATTCGGTAAAACAGTAATAAAGGTGTTATAGTAAAAAAATACAGAGGGCGTATATTTACGCCTTTCGTATATATTGATGGACTTATGAAGGCGTATATATACGCCTTTAGCAGTCAAAGGGTTAAGTCCGGCGATTTTGATGGCGAAATGGAAAATCATTTTTTAACAGACTTCGCGGTGTGTTTTGGAACATTATCCAGTTTTAGGTATCACGCGATTAGCACGTGGCTTCATGAGATTTTCCAAAATGTATCGATATCGATATTGATCCATTATACCCTTTATTCGTTGAAGAGGATTAAATATCCTTAACACACCATAATACAACCTCCTCTATGCTTAATCGTACCAATGGTGGAACGAGGATTAAACCTTTCATTGATCGGACGCCGCGGAAACTTAATTTTATCACTGTGTATTGAATGAAATTTTGACACGTCGCTTAATAATACTTTTTCCCAGTCTGCTGCGGACCATGCAAGATGTTCACTGCAAACTTCATCCTTTTTTGCATGTTTCACTAGCAATTTGGCCATGTACGAGAGTCATTTGAAAAGTTCGTAGCTTTAATATGAAAACGTGCTATTTTCAGTTTCAAATTGCTCTTATTTTTTAACATCTCTCTCAACTTCAATGCACTTTATCCAAGGATGTTCTTATTTGTGCCATTTCTGAGATCAATTTCTCGAAGATCTTCGAAATAGCTGTTTGCTATAGTTATCTCTGCCTTATCTGATGAAAATCGATGAACATCGAGACATTTTTTCAGTTTTGAGAATAGGTGGAAGTCTGAGAGAGGTAAAGTTGAAGAATATGCAAGATGAGAAAGCAAAGTCGATCTTCAAGTTAGTGATTTTTGCCATTTTATTCATTTCAAGGCTGGCAGTCAGAGAGCTGTCTTTAAATTAATTTTCCCGATAAACTGTACAAAGAACTGTGAAACAGATCAATGTCAAACTTGAGAGTTATGTATGAAACAATTGCAACTTCAATATGTATAAATAAAATTCGAACTTTATGGTTATCTGTTGGATATGTCCGCGAACTTTTCAAATGATCCGTAGATCCTTCTCTGCTAGTCTCCTTTGAGTCGTTCGAACACTAAATTCAACCAATACCTTGTCTCGAAGTTCTGAGACTGTTAGTTTTGGCTACCCTATAGATTTTCGAACTACGAGTTATGAATTTACTATATACTACTTATAGGTTTTAATCAAATTTTGTTAAAAGAGCAGGAAAAAATTGTAACGATAACGTTTCATCAGTTTCTCTTGGCCGGTCTCGATTCTCCACAACCAATTGGTTCTTCTCACGCCAATAAATGTGACAAATTGTACCTTCATTCATCTTCAAATACTTAGCACTTTGTTGAAAAGTATAGTATTCGTTGACACGTAATCGAACTATTAAACTTCTGATTTGAGGATCAGTTTTCTTTCCACGGGGCATTTTTACCCTTTTGTGCTTGGAGTTTTTGCGCTGAAGTTGAATTTTTCTTAGGTTCTTTCTAGCATAATTACTTGTGCTTCACTTATGGTTTCGGCATGTATATAATGAACATAAATCTGCAGCACGTATTTTTTTAAATTATCATTACAGAGACAGGCAAAGAAGTTGCAAGAAGTGATCTTCACTATTTTTTTGTTTTACGATTCCGACCGCGTGTAATTTTTTCCAAATTTGTTGTACATATTATCTAGTAAACTAATCCTTTCAACTCCTCGAACAAACTCACGTCGTTTGGTTCAATTTTAAGAAAGCTATTCTTTTTTAAAGGCTGCTCGAATATTAACCCCTTGCACTCGGAGCTTTTGTGCTGAAGTTGAATTTTTCTTAGGTTCTTTTCAGCATAATTACTTGTGTTTCACCTATGGTTTCGTCAGTTAAAATTCGAACAATCCAATGGTTCTGTTACAATTTACAACTACTTGCGATTTTGTAGTTCTTTTTTTATCGTTTCTAAACTTTATTCTTCCCGATCTTTCTTCAGAATTTGTAGCTTCTATCTGAACTCTGTCATTCCTGTGTGCTATCAAAATCAGTTTCACTTTTCACTGTTATTCTAATCTTCCGCTTTCTCGGATCAATTATTTCATTCGAATCTCTCATTTCAGAAATCATTCATTTGGTTTTTAAATAATTCAAAATCAAACTTATCTGCACTGTTACTAATTCCGTCATTTGGCTTGATCTTTATAAGCATCGAGGACAGACTAATATATAAAATAATAATTTTAACCAGTTAACTGTGGCGATCTTTTTGCAAAGATCCAACTGAAATTATTTATAATTTTTATTTGCTTGTTTCATTTCATCTTGACCTCTAAACATTTTAAACATATTAAAATTTACGAATATAATTTAGTTTTCGCCAAAATTATAATTTAAATATCAAATTGTAACAAAATTTTACACATGACGGATATAGTCGTCATGACACAAAATTCTGCCACATCTCCATGACGGATATAGTCGTCAAGCACACTTAACTGGTTAATTAACCACAGCGCTGTATATCCTTTAAAATGTAAAGAAAAAACACATTTGTTTAAAAATAAATTACAGTTGTTAATCGCCCTTTAATTGTCATTTGAGCTGCTGTATCGAACCAAAATCTCGAGTGCAAAGAGTTAATGAGGTTTAATCTATTAAGCGTCTATCCGAAACAAAAGAACGAAGAAAAGTACCGTGAAACAACAGAAAACTGTAAAACGATAGAAAACGTAAACGGGAATTCAAAAGTGGGAAAATTTCGGCCTTAAAAATGTGTCGTTCCTGTTTAATGTTAAACAACACTTTGATCTTTTTGTTAAATAAATCCAATTCTAATTAGATTGTATAGAACTCTTAATCCTCTATCAGAATGTATATATATTAAACACATGTTGAGGTATTGCGTTGATGTTAAAAAATAGTAAAGTACAAGAAATAAGAAGACTTTTGTTTGCTACTGTATATATTTATGGGATGTGTATACTTACACATATATTTTAAGTAAAAAAATAAATAACTGTTTATCCAGGCTATATCTAAACGTGGAGAAAATAATTCTTGTTATTGGAAGTTTATATTTCGATTTACAGAGGTTTTTACAGCAAAGGCAGAAGAATATGAATATTTTAATCCTCTAGAGAAGTTTTCGAGTTACCGTGGTTTCACTGTATTGCAATATCAGAATTCGTTTCTTTTTGTGATTTGTCAAAAGTTTGACTTCCTACAAAAATGATAAAAAAGATAAAATGACCGACATTTGAGTTGCATCTTTAATTTTGAACGTTAATATTAGGTTGGTGCATGTGCATGTTTTTTGAAATGAAATTTTAAATACATTGTGCTACATTCAAGAAAGAATGTATGCAATTAAAATATTTTCCACGTGATTCTATGTACATTTCCTATAAATTAACTACTTTCATTATTCCAAATTTATATAAATTCCCAGTGTTTGAATTGAAAAGTTCTACGAATGCTAATTTTGCAGTGTCTCCTTACCGGAATCATTTATTTGTTAAAAAATTGTTGAAATTTCGTATTCTTTTCTGTGGAATGTTTTCAACTGTCCTGTTTGGTCTTTCTTGTCACTCATTTTCGAATAAAAGCTTACTAATCTTGAATTTTGCACACCAACGTTCAACTATCTTAACATTTACATCAATTTCTTCAAATGTTAAATTCACATTTTCAGTAGTTTTTTCAAGTTCAAGCTTGTACGAAGAAAATTACACGAATATCCTTGTAAATCATCACGTCAAAGACTAACTGATCTGAACAATTGTATTCTGAAGTTTCTTTTTAATATTTAACCTTTTCGCTACGGTAGATTTTAGAAGAAAGGCTTTCAACCGGAAAATTTGTCAAATTGGTTTTGAAAGTTTAAAAATTGATAATTTTCAAATTCGTGAAAGTGTAATATTTGTTTCGTTAAATGGAAGCACGGAGAGAATAGAATTCAGACGAAAGGACGATAACAAAAGTGTACGAGCCAAATTTTCGAAACGTCTATAGGCGCCAACAGTAATATCAAAGGGTTAATATATGTGTACTATAGCAACGTTCTTCTTCTTGACTACTGTGTAAAAGAAATTTACGATCGGACAGAATTTAATATAAAATATCAATGCAGACATTTCAGTTGTTGAGAAAACGACATTTCATTTACACCAACCTAATACATTTAGGCTTTCCCTTAACCCCTTGCCTTATAACAACGAGTTAGACTCGTGACACAGATTCTGGCTGAGGTTTGACAAAAACAGTTGTATTAGTAACAAATATTAATTTTAATTCCAACTTTCTTCTGAATTGATAAGAACGAGGATTGTCAATTGTAATTAACCCCTTAGGTACATTTGACGGCTGACATTCGTCATGCACTTGTTTTGCCTAAGTTACGGATGACGAGTTTAATTCGTCATTCAAATTTAAACAATATTCAACATGTACATTCTTGTTCATGCAAAAGAGTAAATGACATCAGTTACAACAGAATGTTTCTTCCAGTGCTTCAATGAACCTTGTTTGTGATACACTGCCCCATAATGTCAGAAATAAGTAATATATTTGATGAAAGTGATAACGAAAGTTTTAACGAAAGAGACGACTTTGAGAAATATGATGAAAAAGTTCTTAATGATCGTACAATTGACGACTACGGTGAATTACAAAGTGAAAATTATGAAGACAGTAGCGAATTAGAAAATGATGATAGTGAAATAATATCAAGTTACCCACTTGCTTTGAAAAATATCACATCCTTCAAAAATATTAGTAATTTGCTTTTTGTGATTCCTTGAATTTATTTATTTTCATTTTGTTTCCTTTATAAATTTATATTTGTTTTACAATTCTAATTATTATGGATATCATATCGCTGGAATAAATGAATTCTCGCGCAAAATCTGCTACCTTTATATACCATTTCGTGCATCAGCAAATGAAATCTGTTTCAAACGCAAAAATCTTTTCAAATAAATCGGTACCCAAAGGGTTAATCCATAACATATCAGCGTTTCATATAAAATGGTATTAAAACAATAAGCAACTGACGCTTAGAAATCATAGGTTAAGGGGTTAAAACGAAAATTTACTTTGAAATTCGTAATTAACGTGGGTAATTTTATTACTATTAATAACCTTTTTATGGATAAAATGCTCATATCAATGACGAATTAGACAATATAAATATTTCATTATTTTTACGTTTAGTAAGAAAGTAAATGGTGAAAGATCTGTTATAATATTCTATATAATATGGTTCCCATCTCCCGGCAAAGTACGATTAATTAATTATTCGTGTAAAAGATGTTAAGCGAAACAAAATATGTATTTGTTTAGGTATTCTGTAAGTGACGGTTTACTTCACGTTGGGATTGAACGTGCGAGGAATTTGGCTGCCCTTTTTATTCCTAACAACGCGCAAGTGTAAGTATTTATTTAGATATTACAATTCACGGTTATTTGTTAATTAAGAGCTTGTTAACACTTTACCGACCGGCTCATTCGATTCAATAGTGGATTTTGCTATCGCGCTTATTTTTACAGTTTCGAAAATTTTCAATCAAAACTAGTAAGAGGGCTTACTATATATCGTTCACTTTCTCTTATTATACGGTAATTAATTAATTTGTGTCAATAAGAAACCGATTAATAATCTCCCTAAGTTGATAAACGTTGGCAACGAAAAGCCGATTAATAGGCTTCCGGTCGGTAAAGTGTTAACAAATTTTTTAACAAGGTGTCACCGAATACGACCTGATTTCTCCATTCGAGTTAATTGTGATATATGAGAATGTTAACAAATAAATAACTTTTTATAATAATATTAACCCTTTGCCATATAATTACGCGTCACATTGGTAGTGCAAAGCATTATATGGCTATCAAATTTGTATTTTTGCTTTAACTTCAATTTCAATTTAAGGTTGACAATTCCCAAATGAAGATTGTATGTAGTATTTTAACTTTTTTCTATTCAACACTGCATTGTAATAGTAAGTAATTCGAGACTAATATATAGTGATTGATAAATCTTTTTAGAAAACACTTCAGTGCTCTTTTGCATGGAACAATGAATAAATGAGAAGTTTTTTAATTTTTCCACTGTGACAGTTCGAGTATATTATTTTTTATGATCGTTTTTTTAAATTGTCCTTGTATTTTTTCTTAACGTAGACAGTGTGTAACAATTTAAGAAATTCACTAAAATATTTAAAACATCGAAAGAACAGTTTTCCTTATGCAAGACTTTCACTGATTTTAAATTGTCCTGAGTTTTAGGTCATTGAACTTCTCCCAATAGCTGCTACGATGTATGAGATTGTAAAAGATAATATGTCCGTTTTAATACTTTGCAATCTTTTAAATATACCAATTAAAGTACCTTAAGAAACGTTCTTACTTGGAATATATTTTACATATAAAATTGGACGATAATCGATACTCTTTTATTTCGTATAATCTGTTTGAAATAATATTCGAGAAAAATTTATAGCATTTTCTTTGCAACAGTCTAATCTATACGTATGAATTATGGATTGTTTTACTTTACATATTTTAAACTTGGCCATTCTGTAACTGACGCCGTACAGTGGGTCATTTCGATAAAACAGATGGAATTAATCATGAAGAATGAAGTTTTGGACGTGTTTCAACAAAAATTCTTTTAATTATAATTTTTATTCGTGTTTATATATTTTATCATAGGCTAAAGCAACTTTCGATCACAAGCTTTGTAGGTATATGTAAATTTACATATAAAGAAAGGATTTAGTAGGTTAGTTGAAAATTATATTACAACCGAGGAGGTTTAAACCCGTCTAAAAGGAAAAATGATTGTGACAAAGAATATTCATCAATTAAAGTTTCATGAATGTTATTATTTATTTTATTTAGAATCTATACTAGTGCTGTCAGTATAATCGCTTGTTTTATCTGTGGATGATGTTTGACCGGAAGTATTCTTCGGGAAGAAAAAAATAACAGTTACTTTTCTGCGTGAAATACTTTTAAAATATCGGTTTTTAATTTTTTTAACTGAAGCGCATCCTTCCAAAAAGTCTGAAAAAATTGAGGATGATGGTTATGTTAATATATTGTTACTAAGAAAATAAAAAAAAAACTATATTTATATTTCAAAAGACATCCAGATTTTTGTACGCTTTTTATTTTTTACAACTAGAATCGGAAAAAATTCTCTAAGATGTGCCTCCATATATGTAATGTATCCGATTTTTATCAGAATTTTTGGGTATCACTAAATAGAGAAAATAGTTCAAAAACTGATGATCCGAATTTACCCTGTAACTAACCCTTCCAATCGAGCTAGAGGGTTGAAACTTGATGTCCAAATTGCCCGAAGGGCACGTTTGACCCTCTTAGTTTGCTAGACCCTTTCACTAGATTTCAGTGTGCTTCACATTCAGCGACTCTAATACTTACCTTAGTGCAGTGGTTCCCAAACTTTTTTGTCCTACCGCCCCTTTTCCAGAAAAAATATTACTTAGCGCCCCCTGGAAATTAATATATAGGAGATATATATGTATTAATGTTTCTACCTTTTTCGTAAAATATAGTAAAGAAAGGTGTAAATTAGAAACATTGAACTTTGAAATTATGAAACTATTTATTGAACTCAGAATAGAATGTAATACAATCACCGTCCCTCTGAATCACTGCAGCATCCACCAGGGGGCGGTGGCGCCCACTTTGGGAATCACTGCCCTAGTGGATCAAAGTATACATAAGACACCCCATTAAATGCTCGCTAACGTATGTATAAACGTATGTACGTACATAAAGAGGAAGAGAAATGTACGTAAGAAATGCATTCTTAGAATATCATCGTGATGAAAAGAAACAAAAAGTGTCGCAACATTTCTTTATAGAAGGACGTATTAACTCTTTGCCCTACAACAACGTGCTACATTCATGACACTGATTCTGATTAAGATTTGACAAAAACAGGAACATTAAATTTAATTCTACCTTTCCTTTTAATTTATAAGTCTGAGGACTGGTAATTGTAATTAAGCTACAGTACATTAGCGTGTTTTACGTAAAAAGGTACTAAAACAGTGAATAGCTGACGCTTAAATGCATAATCAGCCAAAGAAATCGTAGATCAAGGGGTTCAAAGTCTGGTAGGGCAAAATTATAAGATAACAATGTTATTCTCTTACAAAAAGTCGTTGAATCAACTGTATCCACGTGTATCGGCTATCTAAACCCTTTGTGCAAGTCATTTTATAATTAAAAATTATGAAAATAATAAAAATAAGACAAACTATTGAATGAGGACGAAAAAATTGAAATCCTGTAATTAGAAACAAAAGGAAATAGTTTTAAACAAGTTTCACTTGAAACGAAGAGAAGTCGGCGTGTAATACGAAATTTCTGGCGTGATTCAAAAAATTAAAAAAAATTCCCGAAAAAGACAAAAATCGGGAAAACCGCCAGATTTGTTTTTCGGAAAGAATAGAGTAATTTTTAAAGTTGCTTCGAATTCAATCCTTGCACTGAGGCAATTTTTAGCTGCATGCAATTCAACTCATTCGAGACGAAGAATTATTTTGAAAACGATCTCCAAAAGTGAAACAATATTTTTCGTTTACATTATGCATTTTTAACGGGAAAAATTGCAAACACTTTTCGTACAAATAAGATGGTAGCATATCGTCTGAATAATAAAAAGGAAAGATATAATTAAAGTGAAAGAAAGTTTATTTCAAAAATAGTAAATGAACATGAAATGATTATTTTAGGTTAAAAAATTAGAGAAGATAACCCATGAATAAATTTTAAGAAAATATTACAATAAATTTTAAGTAAATATTACTTATAAAATTTTCCTTCAAACAAATTTGTTCTTTTTGTTTGTGATAATCGAAACGTTTCCCCAAACGTTCTCGACTCTTGTTTTCTGTTTCTTTGAACCAAGAAATCATCACTTTCGTCATCGCTGCTCATTTTTTCTATTCCCGACGATTCTGGCTGTGAGTTACTCATTGCAGAGCCTAACTTGAAACTAATACAAATTTTACGGCTACTTCTTCATTCCTAACTGATAACTGAAGTTCAGTTCTATCCCGATTGGGTTAAAAGTATATCAGTGAAGATGGTGAAAAGAATGATACAGTAAACAACGCCGGGTAGAATTCGTTCTTAGACACCTTCAGTGGATGAATAAAATGAATTTGGATGAACCTGATGGTTGGGAATACTATTTCTACTACTTCTGAAAAGATGAGAGAATTTCAAGTGGTCGTCAGTGTGCTGGAATTTTCGTAATGTTATGGGCAGGTATTGGTTACTACGAAAAGATGGAAATCAAGTTTGTCGACGGTCGAATAAAAAGTACTGGTTACTTAAACTTAATCAGAAAACAAATACAGAACTGCACCAGTAGAACAGCTGGAGAAAATTTAATTTTCTACCATGACAATGCACCTGTTTACATAACTAAAATCATAAAAGAATTTTTCAATACTCAAAACAAATTTTAAATTGTCCAGCACGATCTCCGGACCTTAATATCATAGAAAATGTATGGGGAAAACTTGGCAGAATGAAAGTGACAAGCAATACAATAACACAAAGGAGCTAAAATGTGCGATTTAGTGTGCATGGAGAAACATGGATTCAAGCTTATAAAAGAATTATTCAAAAGTCTGCCGAATCGAATGATCGAGGTGGTTCAAAGCAAAAAAAGATTTTATAATTTTGTTTAATTATATAGATGTTCTTTTGTGTCTTATATTAGATGTTTGCAAAAGCTTCCGTCGTTTTTCTTCTTTTTCTTTTTTGTTTGTTTTAACAAAATTCATTTATTTGACACAGAATTGGTGTAATAATTTCCCTCGCTTTCTATAACGTTCTTCTATTTTATGTTAACAGATTGAAACCAAGATTACCAGCACTGTCATTCTTAAAAAGCAATTGGTTCAGAAAACAACGTGACACGGTTTCAAAATAATAAACGAAAATTTTTGCAAACACCTAACAATTTTGTCCAAGTTAAATTGTATTATTTTTGTTTAAATTGAAAATTTGTGGTAACGTTCCTTTAATTTATGGAGATGTCAGTTAAAAATAAATTAACGTTGTGTAAGATAAGTACAATATTAAATCCTTATCCTAGTAATTTTTTAGGTGTCTTATAATTTTGTCTACCATTGTACATAATCCTTCGCAGAGATGTTAAAGTTCTCAGATGCGGAAGAAACATTTTCAGCGATTATATCAGACCGGATATAAATACCCATAAGATTTCGAATCATGAAGATTCCATTAGAAAGAAAATTGTAGTCGATGGAAAGTAACAGCTGTCTTTTTTTCTCTGTTTGTGTTTAGGTATATAAAGGCCGCATTGCTTCCAATGCAGCCGCCAGTTAATCACATGTGTTGTACGAAACCTGTTGCGGATCTGCGCAAACCAACCTTCGGCGAAACATTCCCGATCGCAGTACCACTCAACAAACTGTACACAAAGACACTGCAAGTAAACGTTTGGTGTACAGGCAGTGAGTCTGAGGAGTGCTTGGTACGTGTCGCCTCTATTTCTTCTTTGTTGCTTCCTTTTCAATCAGACAACAATAAAATAATAAAAGCATTTGATACTTTTAACAGTACATTTTCTGGTTATTCATTTACCGATGATCGAATAGATAGTATCATACACTTTTTTGCAACTTTTACGTTCACTTTAATTTATATATAAAACGTAAAATTTTCTGTTGATTAAATTACGTGAATCACTATCTCTATCAAGCTTTGCAATTGAATTCTACAATTTCCTTTCGCGTATAATAAATAAACAAATATAATTTATAATAGTAGTCTAATTTCTTCAGCTTGTTCATCTGGATTTCTTTTTGGTTGTAGGGGTCCGCCCAAGTGTCCCTTGCAGACTTTAGTCCAGAATCGCCGAGCGTGAAATGGTACAACATACTCTCCTTTCGCTTCATGCAACCATCCGATAACCCGAGCACCAGTACCAGTAACAATAACAGTATCTCCACCAGCTTAGCGAGACAGGCTAAACACGACAAACAGGAATCGGATATATCGGTGTATCGCGGTGGACAGAATACCAAGGAAGAGAGCAGCGATGAGAGCACGATTATCAGCTCTCAGACATCCACTTTGACGAGAAATCAAGGATGTGACGAGCTGCAAACAGCCATCTCGTTGAGGCTGGAGGAGCTTGCCAATTGCTTGGGTAGTCCCGAAGAAGAGGATGAGAATGGTGGCAGTGAAAGTGGAAGTGAAGATGGTGGAAGTGACGACGAGGAAGGAATTATTGTTGAATTTATGATGGAGGACAATGTTCTAGAAGATGTGTTGGAGCATGAGGTAGTACATGCCTTTCACCTTTTGTCACATAATTATGTTACTTAACACGTTAAGCGCCACGTCGGTCCCTGCGGACTGACGCTAGACTTTTCGTTTAAGTAGTGTTGCTTTTCAGGAACCAACTGTATTAAATTTAGAAACGAATTCTTTGTCACTTGGGTTAATAAGTTTTATTGAAACAGTTTAAACGACGATACGGCTTTTCATAGTTGCGACTTTCTTCGTGGAATTTGTCGCAACATTCTTCGCAAAATTTTCGAGAACTGAACCACTGAACGAACGAAGTTGATCTGGTGCTTAACGTGTTAATTGTAACTCGTCCTAAAATTCACAATTTGTCCTGTTTATACGTAACAAGATAACAGTTATTTTATAGTCATATTGTTTTTTTTTTCTTTTGAGAATTTAAAGGCTATGGTTGAAAGAGAAATTACATACAATTTTGAGCTTTCTCTTAAAATTTCACCAACGCGTTAAAAACAGTTCTTACAAAACAGAATTTTTCTTTGTAAATTTCAGATTTTCGCATTTTAATTGATCAAATTGACTTTTATTCAGCTTTGTACTTCTTTGAAATCTGGATTTTCAAATGACCATTATTTCTGTATTAATTCAAAGAAGAAAACTTTGTATCAATTTTTTTCATTTTCTTGTTTTGTCTTTTTTTCTTTTATTGTAACTGAATACTCTAGAATCATGCAGTTTAGTCTTACTCTTATCGTACTAAATTCTCATCCAACCACCTTTCCTCCGATTTCCCATAAAAAATGTTATAGAAATGATTTTACTTCCTTTTCAACCAGCATTTATCGTTAAATTGCACGATTCGTAATTACAGGAAGACGAAGAGTTAAACGAGGAGGCAAGGCAAACTCAGGACAAGGAAACCAACACCGAATGCGTGTTCATACCGGAACAAGGCAAACAAAGGAAGCTTTCAGCTGCCGGTGTTGTTTCTAACGTAATGCACGACGACAAAAATTCTATCGTAATTAAAAGGAGTCAAACGTTTTCACCTAGCGCTGCAGTCAGTAAAAATCACTACATTTGTCGGGTAAATTTTCATTTCTTTTACAATATTTACTTAACACGTTCTCTGCCAAGATGTGTTTGACGCAGTGTCATTATCACGCGATGTGTCCTAAAACGATAGACGCTATAAGGTTTAATGTATTTGCTAAATTTACCTATTGTTTTCTGTTTCACTACTGTAAATTTATTTTTAGTATTTTTAAATATTTAAAAAATAATTTGCATGGTACAACAGACAAATAAATTTATTCGGTAATAAAAAAATACAGGAATAAGAGAAAAATAAAGTAGCGAAAGAAAATCCATGCAAGAGTGTAATATAACGAGTATGTAAATTATATAGTAAATGCATTTTGTTGAAGCAACGGAGACATAAAGATGGTTTGTTAAAACAATTATCGCAAAATATTGTCCCATGCAGTGTTACTATTAAAATATTTTACATTTTCTTTATAGTAAGAATTCCATTATCTTCTCTTAATTTACAGTGGACTGAAAAAGCATTCATAAAGTGCATTAATTATACTTTCATCTTCATTATTTTGGCATTGTGATAGTTACTTCTAATGCAATATACCATAGATGGAAAACGATATGCATAACCCTTTATTTACATTAAGATAATACCACTAAATTATTGTTTCTTGTGAATAAATATACGATTATGATGAAAAAAGTATTCATACAGTATACTATATAGCTGAATTACGATGTAAAGAAGTAGTTTAATATTTTCTGGGGTACCCATTTGCCCGAATAACGATCTGTAATGTCCTTAGCATAGATGCTGTTAGATTTTCTGTCTTACATCAATTAATTTTAACCCATTCTTCACACAGAGCTTGCTTTAATTCTTTGTTAACGTGTATATTACGTTTATGGATTTTTCTAAACAATTCTTCCCATAGGTTCTCTATTGGGTTGAAGACTGTAGATTGCGGGCAGAGATTTAAAGAGGCCAGTTTCGGATTGTTATCCTGTTGGAAATAATAATTATTCGAGACATTTTATTTTGCCGCACCCTTTTCAAAATTTCCTTGTAAAATACTTCAATGTACAAATCAATCCATAATACCTTCGATAATTTTCAAATTGCCTACACCGCTTACTGTAAAACATCCCCATATTATGACGTTACCTTTAACTCCATTCTTTTTAACAGTAGGCTGCAAATTTTTCGGATCAAGTGCCTTACCTTCTTTTCTCCAAACTTTTTTACTGTCACATCCGAACACGTTATATTTACTTTCGTTGGAAAAGATGACGCGTTTTCAAAAGTCAGAAATCCTTATTATTTCAAGGTGAATAATTCTATTTGACATTTCTTTCAAATCTTGTGCTATTTCTGTGACAGTAGTAAACAGATCTTTTTTTTTTCCAATATTAGCTTGTTATCATGGTCAGATAGTTTTTTGGGTCTACCAGAGCGTGATGAATTGACTACAGTTTCAGCATCTTTATACTTTTATATTAATAATATACCAAACAGTGGCTAAACTTTTGCTTACTATACTCCCTATTTTTCCAAGGGAAGTACCCTCTTTAGGTACTTGATTTGACTATTATATTTCACTCCTTCACTGCAGCTTCTCCTGTTTTCCAACTCATTTTCACGTATTTATAAAATGTTAGCATCTTAAAACCTTAAAGCATTATTAATAACAAAAGACTATTTATTCCATATAACTAAAGACATCTGATTAGTAAATTACTACACCTGTAATTGCATGGAAACTTTTTTGACCATAATTAGGTAACCACGTTGTTGAAACTAAATAATTTAATAGTATTATCTTAATGTAAATAAAAGATTATGTATATCATTTTAAAGTGTATTTTATGTGCTTTCTATTTATGTATATTACATTAGAAGTGATTATTATAACACCAAAATAGTGCAGATGAAAATGTAATTAATCCACTATATGAATACTTTTTTGGTCCACTGTATGTAATTTTCTACTTGATGCAGTGGATGACTCTTGACTGACAATCTTTATCACGCCGCAATATCAATACATGGCTTAAAAAGTGTTCCAAACATCATTATAGATCATGTAAAAGTGATATCAACAATCATTGTTTACCTTTTCATCGCTTAATGAGAAAAATATCATTTGGTGTAGAAATGAGTTTCAGCGAGTTCCGTAAACGGTATACGTGGCAGGGAACGTGTTAAATTTCATTTGATTCTTTCTTTTCTTAATTTTACGTTTTCTCTTATAGCTGAATCGCAGTGATAGCGACAGTAGTATGCCGCTTTATCGTAGAGGTGGACCTTTCCAACGGAATTCGGTGGAAAGACGGTCTCTTCGATGGCGCAGACCGTTATCTGCTTTAAGTTGTAAAACTGTATCGAAAAAGTCGACGAATTTGCCACCTACTGCCAGAACGTCGTTAGATCTTGAATTAGATCTTCAAGCGCAACACGCTAAATTGAACAATCTTCAAGACGAGCTGAGCAGGTTGCGTGAATTGAAGCAAAGGTTAGAACAGGCACGGGAAAAAGGGGACACCGATTTTGCAACGTGGTTGTTGGAAGATCATAAATTTCAAAATCTCATGGCACAAGCCGAAAGTGGAAAGAATGGGAAGAGTGCGGAGGATAAAAGAGTGGAGAAGATGCTCAAGAAAACCTCGAAGGAGATCTACAAACTGAGAAAAACGAAAGCTGGCAAGGGAAAACCTGATATTATTTCGTTCAAGTATGTACTTCAAATATTTGTTTCAATTATTCAAGAAGTAAAAGATACTTTCATCATTGTCATAGTAGTACAATTTTAAGGAATTCAAATTATTAAATTGTATCTTAACCTCTTGCGCTGGAAATTAATTGAACGATTCTCGTGACAAACCCGTCTAAAATAATTGGAAGTTTCTTCCATTGCATCCCTGACATTTTTTACCATATGAAACGTATTGTTATATACTGTATATGATTTTGACTGTGACTAACTGTACATATTTTCCTTTGAGAGATATTTTTCTATAGTTTTTTTATAGTTAATAATTTTTTGTTTCTCCAGTTTGTAGAAATATTTTTACCATAATTATGTGTATATGTAATTGTTCAATAATTTCTTTATATCTATCATTTTGACAAGGAATTTGTATAATATCGTCATATTATACTATAATAAAATTTACAGTGTAATTATCTAAATGTTTTAAAAATATATCAAGTAACAGTTTTTTAAAATATTATTTATAATATACATAGTTTATTTCTTTCATAGTCACTGTAGAATTATAGCTTACACATAAAGCTATACATTTAAATTAACTCTGTAAATTTAACCTTTCAGAGAAAAGATGGCTTTCTTCACGCGCGTTAATCTTAATGTTCCTGTACTTCCACCTGATGATTCACTATGTGAGAATGCATCATCGGTATCTCCATTATCCATTCAACACAAGAGGCACGCTTCAGAACCAGTTACCACTGAATTCAGGGTTACTAAGCTTGGTGCTCAAGGTGTTTCGAATTCGGCTGTACGGTCGAATAGTGTTCCTAGTGGGAATGCATCCGTGGTAAAAACTGACGGTGCCGCAACGAATAACACAACTATAGTCACGAATGTAGCCGAGGACGTGTCGGCGAACAGTACAAATAATAAATCGGTGAACACGAAAGGTCGACCTCTCGAGGCGAACGCTTATCAAGAAAATGGTCAAGGCGAGAGTCTCAAGTCACCCGAAGAGAATGATGGCGAAGAACCAAGGAGATACGAGTATGTTGTCGATAGAGTTCTCGGTGTCGAGGTGTAACATTTACGGCCCTTAGCTGGCTCACAGTTTGCCTCATATTGTTGGTGGATAAACTATCGCGTACCAATTTTCTAACTATCAAACAGAAACGAGGGAATGAAAAGAAAGAACACAGAAATCCGCTGGTTTCTTACTTTTTTCGAATTCTAGGTGCCATGCACAACGATCGAAGAAAAACGGTTACTGAAACACGTTTGTACGGCGCACGCATACGACGATGCTAGTATAACTAGTACAGCAAACTGAATTATTAAGTGTTGCTAATATTGTTATTGTTTCTTCTTTTTTTTCTTTTTTTTTATTATTTTTTTTTTATTACTGGTTATCGACGCAACGACGCGACGACGTAAGAGAAAACGATAGGAAGATTTCTGAGGCGATAGCGAAAAATGCGTGGAACAAACGCTCTGTACATACGAGAAACCGTAAATTATTTAAATGAAATTTTATGCGAGAATTATTTAATTTCAGTCGATCGATTCCGTCGGGTTCCTCTCTTGCATCCCGGTTCATCATTCTGCATCATGTATCGCTTTTGCTCACTTTCCCCCTTGCATTTTACTTTAAAGCACACGCAAGACCCCACCGAGCAGCTGGACTGCGATATTGAAAATATTATGAACGAAGGAAAAGATGGCAAAAAGGAAGAAGAAAAAGCTGTGTGGCCCTGGTTGGTCAAACTGCGCCTAGATTCTGCTACTGTCATTTCATAATGTATTTGCAATTCGGATTCTCACGCTAGATCCTCGTCCTTTTGACTACGATATCGACGTATTCACGTATATACATGCACAGTGGCGGATATATGCTTATGAACATAGTCATTTTCAATTACAATGAACGTATATCATGTTTTTATATTTTGAGTATAAATAACGCAATTTATTTTCTGCGGATACATGCAATATATATTATTATAAATTAATAGGAAGTACAAAAGAAATAGATTAACATCATTTCTCGTTATGAGTTTCGATGAACACAATTTTCGACACAGATTTGATTGGATAATTACTGTTTCGAAGGTCTAAATAATACTAAACATTATTAGACTAATATTTCGTAGCTCTCCCATTATTTTTGAGGACTTCGGCACAACGTCGTGGCATAGAATTAATTAAACGGATACACCTGTCCACTGGAATGGATTTCCAAGCTTGTTCCATTGTTTTAAACAAATTTGTAATATTTTTTGGTTTCTGACGTTTTATTTCACGATGAACATCGATCAGTAGCATCTCTATTAGATTGACATCTGAGAACTGAGTAGGTCATTTCGTAATATTTAATTTTTCTTTTTTCAAAAATTCTTTTATTAAGTTGTAACGTATGAAATGTCCAACTTTTAGCGGTAACTTTAAATCAACATAACTTTTTTAATATTAAATTTTATCAATCGAAATAAGAACCATTACAATCCACCATTTTTTTCAATTAGGTAGAAGTTTCTTAATTTCATTTTTATAAAAATTCGGTGTTCCAGTGACAATAAATTGTTCAAATGCATTTTCGACAGTTTCTCGATTCATAGACGCTTTTGCAGTGAGTTTGATACTGGTTCAGGTTTTGCTATCGCACTTATTCTTACAGATCTAAAAATTTTAAATGGAAACTTATGAGAGATCTTACTGTATCGTTCACTTTCTCTTATTATAAGGTAATTCATGAATTTGTTGCTGACAGCAAAAAACCGATTGATAGGATCCCTAGATCGAGAAACATTGGCAGAGAAAAGCCGATTAATAGGCTTCCAGTTGGTAAAATGTTAAACTGCGTAATGCACAGAACATCCACGCTCGTTCCTAGCACAAAGAAAACTGCACGTCGATTGCTTATATTGTTTCATCATCTATTCGTAAGTCTATGTCCGGCGATGTGCCGTAGGAAAACAAAAAAATGTTCCATTACTTTTCAATATATTAATCTTGGAGAAGCAGAAATACTCAGGAAAGCGTTTTCTAAATAACATTTTCAAAGTAACCAATCAAAATTTTTAAACCTAATATAGTTTTCATGATAATGTTCTTAAAAGTTCAACTAACGCTGTGTTCATAAGTATAGGTCCGCCATTGTACATGATGTATGCTTACACTTACTTTCTGTTTCTTAGTGTAACTTGATCAAGTATATTTAACGTTTTGTAAGTTCCGAGAATGGTTAGGAATACACGCATCCCTTCATTTACGCGGATCGACCGTTCGGCATTGATTTTTTTTACGCGGATACAAATCGCGTAAATAGAGTCTGCTTATATGAAAAAAGAAACATAATAAGAAAAACAGGTGTAAATTATAAAAAACTTTATATCATATAAGTTAATAAAAAGAATAATATTTCAGAAAACCTGTCGTCGATTATGGCTCGCGCCACTGAAACTTAATCATAGAACAAAGGGTTAAAAAAGAACCGAAAAAGGTCAGAGTTCAAGTAAGAATTTGCGTCTCTCTGATATGCAATAAATTCGATGAAAGTTTATAAAAATTTGAACCTATCTAACCGCGTAAATGGAAGGATGGGTGTATTTATTATCTGTTATAACTAACGGTTACGTGAATATGTTTGAATATTTGACACTAAAATGTTGCAATTTTTTAAAACAGTACTGTTAAACGTAAGTTTTATTACACTTCCTATTCATTGATTCTTTTAGATGCTTTTTTTTAAATTTTAAGTACATGGTTACATTTGTCCGGAGTGAAATTTGTATTATCATTATACTTGTAAAACTACGTGCTTTATTTTAACGATCAACCCGAAGCTAGTGAGTAAATGAAAATTTTCCAAAAGATTCACAGTAAAATAAACAACGAAATTGGAAATTTATCGCGCGTCCAATCACCCGAATGAACATTTTGTATGTACATCGAGGAACCCG
This sequence comes from Anthophora plumipes, assembly GCA_951804975.1. Lineage (NCBI taxonomy): Eukaryota > Metazoa > Arthropoda > Insecta > Hymenoptera > Apidae > Anthophora > Anthophora plumipes. The sequence continues at coordinate 10,272,437 of OX638123.1, read as the reverse complement.
ATCGGAATTGGGTTTTCTTTGGAGGACTAGTAAAAAACTCTTCGAAACACCGATCATGTAAATAACTTTGTACATATATGCATCGTGACAATCATTGTTTAAATGCTACACACAGAGACACACACGCGCGCGCATCGCGCGCGAATGTACGCTGCAGAGCATAACTATAGCACCACTAGAATTTTCAAGAGTTTTGGAATTCGAAGTAATAATTTCTGAATATTACTAGTATCACGTGAAAGGGATTAGAAAGAAATGATATGTAATGAAGAAAGTGGAAAAGTAACATTTATTTACAACGAAATATCTAACTGGTGTACATTTGTAGCATTAACATATTTATTCCAATTTCTACTCATGTTTTCACATGTGTATTTGAGATTGTCTTTTTGGCGTTTTGGAAGTGTCTTTTGTCTTGTAATATTTGGATTATGTTTAAGGACATGTTGAACGGTCCAATGAAAAACGCAGAGTCAATATTGCTTCACAATTCCTTCGCAACTTTTTCAACGTGTTATTTGCAATTTTAACCATTTGTCGTTCAGTTTGAGGAGGTACTTTCTTTTGAAATTCCCCTTCCTTATTTTTCCTATACTTATTGTTAGTAGGATCACGTAAAAAGTTCAATACTACATTAGAGATCAGCATTACGTGTTAATTCCTATGAAATTGCACATTGTTCTTTTTCATTAAAGCACTTACCACGTGGAATTGTATAAATTAACTAAAAAACTTTGTGTTCGTTAGAAATATTACAACAGAAACTGTTGAAGTTTGTTACAAATGAAGCTAGTGCTATTTTGCACAGATCCTAAAACGATTTCCGATTACATCTCGTCATTATACATGCAAAAGTTCAATGATTTTCATTTAAAATCCATTATTTACAATCCTCTTTCATATTATAAAATTGGCTCTTTCTGATTATTTTCTTAAAGCTCAAAAATGTTAAAAATGTCTGGTGTTATAGTTACGCTCCATAGTGTATGTTAAGTATATCACGAACGCATGTTTGTATATACATTAGTGCGCCAGTGTGTACGTATGTATGTATGTATTTATAATACGTATAGGACAGAGAATGTACGCGATTAAATTCGTATGGCCTGCGAGAACATATTTTTTATGTTGTAACTCGTGCAACAGATTTTGTTACTTCTCTAATAACACGGAAAGAACGAAAATTCTCTTTGTATAGGATTGCACTGATCACACGTGCAGGACTCATTACGTATGTATGTATTTAATTAATGTGTTATGTTTACGTATTGTGTACCAGTGTGGGCGTTTCGTCTTACTGTGTCGAATTATAAGTGTAACGACGACGATGTTGATAAGAATGATAAACGACGGGGCAACGATGGTAACGAACGATATGTTTACGATAATGTCAGTGAAATGCAACGACAACGCGTTGCTGCTAACAGTATCGATGACGGCGACAATGATAAAATAGCGACAATGAATATAATAGAACATTAAAATATGAATCATGGTACTGATATTGATAAGAATAGTAATAACAATTATAATAAGTTCGTAATGAAATATACACATACATAAACACGTACATCCTCCGAGAAACAACCACGGTATGACTTGTAAGTAATGATTTAAATGGTAGTGATTCGTATGATAACGATTAAAAGGAAAAATATACAGTATATTCTTGCCATATTATTTTGTATCGTAAATTTTGTTTCTCAAACATTTGATAATTAACAAATACTTCTTTTAATTCCTGAACCTTTTTTTTTTTTTAATGTGACTAACTACATAGTGGAGCAATAAAATCATTCTAACAAAATAGTCCAAGTGGTATAAAAGGTATGACACGTTTTTAACACATTGTGTGCCTAAGCTGCGCCATATCGGTGGACTACGATAGCTTTTAAACATAAATGGACGAAAATATTTGGAGATACATATGTTATTCGGGTAAGAGTAATCTTTATTTTTCTCTAACCAAATATTTAATTCAGATTTGAAATTTTTCTAAAATCCTATGTAACGTGTGAAATGTGTTAAATTGCGTAACATATTAACAGTTACTTAAACGTCCAGAATTGATTTTTCTTTGGAAAGCTGAAAAAATATTAGTTGTTTCTTGTTTGCCTTGAATTTGCAATTGAAAAAATGAAACTATTCTTCAAAATTGATCAAAATACAGAATATAAAAGTATAAACTCTTCAAAATGTTTAGGTAATAAGGAAAAACGTTTTAATTAATTCTTTTCCTCGTCTCTTGTACTTTCTTATATTTATTTATTAAATATAGAAATGTTTCGTTCATTGTTATGTAAGATAGTATCATAAAACTACTGCTTTATTGTAACTTTGACATGATATATGCTCGTTGAATCACCATCAAAACTATATCGTACATTTTCCCAGGACTTCTCTTTAGTATATTTACTTTTAAATCGAAAATACTATTAAAACGTTATCATACCAAAATAATAATTTATCGAGGGTTCGTAACTTTAATTTCTATTACGCTATAAATTTAAAAATAAAGGTCAAGATAGTCGTATCAAATATTTTACGAGATGCAAAACGGAAAATCTATACATAATAATTTGTTTCGCCCTGCAATTTGTGTTGATAGAAATGTACTTTAGCTAAAAAAATATTTGAAATAGTTGATAACTTTAAAAGTTCAAAGATTTATCTCCTATGTTTAAATTTAAGTACAAATAAAACAATATATATATATACATATGTATATATATTTCTGAAATTGTTAAAATCAAATGAAATTTAATTCCTCACGAAATACACAGTGCTGAACAAAAGTGTTGGCACAGCATGATTGTTACAATAGAAATACCTATAATTACTAAACAAATTGATTTAAAGACAAAATTTTATAACATGTTCATTTAACATATATCCTAGTTTATTACACAACAAGTACCAATAATACAAATAAAGTAATGCACAAAATAAAAGCAAAAATATATTTCTCAAGTATTTTATAGGAGGACAAAAGTATTGACTCAGAGGAATAACGATATTTATAACTAATTAAAACAGAGCCTTAATATTTTTTTGGTAGTCCTTTCCTTTTAACCGTTTGAGTGCCAGGTTGATTCTTCAGTTCAATGTCTAAACTAATCCATCTGTAAAGTTGACCTAATGTTTTTGAATTTTGTCAATGTGTGTTTTTACTGTTATCATTTATGGAGGTTCGACTAAATAGTAACCTATGCTTTCATAGGTGTCGGAGCTATTATTAAAAAAAATCTGTTTATATATCAAAAATGAGAAATATATAAAAACGAAAAAAGCGCCGCTTAGCATTCTGCGGCTGAATTTTTGCAAAGATTCGTGGCACTTAAACGGTTAAGGATTTCTTTTAGTCTTTATGGCATTACATGGCCTACATTTTTAGTGAATTCAGACTCGATATTGTTCTACCCCTGTGGAAGAACCTTTTTTAAATCAACTTCACTGGTAATATTGTGTTTCCTGATACATTTTTCAAGTTCGTTCCACACGTGCTCAATCGGATTTATATCCGAAATTTGAGGTGGTGTGTTTAAAGTGTGCGCAGTGTTGTACACCATCCACTGGCGAACAATATATGCCATATGTTTGGGATCTCGATCGTGTTCAAAATAAACATTCCTGGGAAGATTGAATTTTTGGAAACTTTTTAAAAGATTTCTTTTAATGTATAATATTTAAATATACATGTTTATCCATAATGCTATCGATAAACACAAGTTCTTCTGCACCGATTCTTCTTGCGAATTCTTTTCTTTGTTTTCGGTTTATTTTGCCGATGTAAGACTTTTTTCGTGCAGCACATGCAGAATAACTAGCATCTTTTAACGTTCTACGTACAGTCCTGGTATTTTTGGTTTTTTGTTTTTGACACTCATCTTTTATCATAGATTCAATTTCAAACGAATTAAGTTTCAGATTTTTTTTTTTTACTATATTTATAATTTTTCTGTTCCCCGAATTGTCTGTTCGAGAGGACGACCATTTCTTATCTGATTCTTAACATTTGCTTTATTTGTACGAACAGTAAAACGATTTCTTTTGCAATTTTACTGTAAAATATATTCAATAAATTTGATATCACTTTCTTTTCTTTAATTGTTGTTTCTTTTATTTTTCTAGTCATTGTTATTCTATCTTAATTCTTTGCTTGTTAATAACTGAAATCTCTAGCTTAAATGATCGAGCTTCATAACAAATGACTAACGGGAGATTACGTACCGTTATTTGCAAATGATGATCAGGAATTGTTGAAAAAGACGATGATACATTGTTTATTCTATTCTGTGCCAGTACTTTTGTCCGCCATTAAAATGTTCAAGTAACATATTGTTGCTATTATTTAGGGTAGAACTTTATTTATATTATTGGTTCTTGTTATTCAATAAACTAAGATAGATAATAAATGAGTATGTTTAACAACTTTTTCTTTAAATCAATTTGTTTAGCAGATATAAGTATTTGTATGATAGTAATCATGCTGTGCCAATACTTTTGTCCAGTACTGTACGTATTCCTATCTTGAGCTGTCAAATGACTGCCTTAAAAAGAGACATGTTTCTTAATATAGTGTGAAGATTATGAATAATTGGATAGCGAACAAAAAATTTTCATATATTTAAAAATAAATAATATTTATTTTATTCTTTTTCACCGCATTTTTTACAAATTATAAGATTCTTAATCGCACATTCCTCATATACACGTAGTTTTTACATTTCAGAGTCTGAGTCGTTGTCAAATAGATCATAATTATTTTCCTTTGTATCATTTTCGGTATCAGAAATTTCCTGGTCGTCTTCGGAACAATCTTCGTTAATATTATTTATGTTTTCTAATAACGTGATATTCTTCGAATGTCTCGACATTTGTTGGGATGAATATACAAATGATAAAATAAAAATTACAGTATAAAAATGTAGATCTAACTGGATAAAAAGAACAGAAAAAAAAATGGCAAATGGATCAAATGTAAAACTTACTACAAAGTATTAATTAGTTTACTTTTTTGAAAGTGGCACTTATAACACGTAATATATAAAATAATAGTGGAATGATAATCTTAATTGAAATGCAAAATAATGGACTGCCAAATATGTTCTTTGTGACTTTCACGTTTCGATTCTCTCTGTTCGGGTCACAAGCCTTACTAAACGTAGCGAGAAGACTACTAGGCATACTCTCAAGCCACGGTTTCCTTTACATTATAAATAACATAATAGAAGACAAAGATCAACTAATGCAAAGAATATAAATCGTTCGAGTGGTCAAATGACAAATCTTTTTCATAAAATAAACAATAAGAAAAAAAGTGAATATTAGAAAATGCATTGTCCGTATAATATAAGAAAAGTTGTGAAGTTAAATGGTGATACAACAACGCCGTATGCAGGAAATTCATCAACGAAATCTTCAAAACGGTCATTTGCTAGCGCGTGGTAGGTTTAGTGTTAACTAAAAAATATTTGAAATACTTAAGTTTAAAAGTTCAAAGATTTATCTCCTATGTTTAAATTTAAGTACAAATAAAACAATACTCATACATACACCCGTCTTAATTTACACGTGGATTCATTTTACGCGAATGAAAATCGTGTAAATAAAATTTGTTAGTACAAAAGAAAAAATATTGGAAATAAAAACTAGTGCATATAAGTTTTAGAAACACATATTTATTTCAAATAGCTTAACAAATAAAGAAAAATAATGACGTTTCAGAAAATAAAAGTAAATTTTATTCGATGTCACTATCGCTACTGTAATCCAAAATCAACTTTTCCTTTTTAATTGGCATAAACGTATCATCTTCATCGCTTCAAATATTTAGAAGTCCGACATCATTTTCATTGTTAATGTTAATTTTTTCGGATAACTTGTTCTCAATATTTCGCTATCGAAAGGAATTTTCGAAATAATTTTGGTGAGTACAGAGGATTTGGCCACTGTAGGATTTCTATTTTTTCCCCGAAGACAAGAGAGGTCCGCTAAACTCGCCGATTATCGATGCATTTTTATGCTAGTACACATATGATGACTAGCGCAACGTAATGTACTTGTATTCTTATTTAATACAGCACTGACGCGTTTTAGCATCGTCGAATAAGTTACTATATACACTTGTTACTCTTGAAACTTCTAAGAAAATATATTTTCTGCCCGCACAAATTAACACATTAAGGACCACGAAGAAATCTGTAAGACATACGCTTGGGACTGCACGTTTTTGGGAAAACTTGTACGTTACCGAAATCATCATAACTTTTTTATTTATCAAGAAACCTTCATGAAACTTTCAGAAATTGTAAAATAGGATGCATTTTAGGTATTATTGAAAAAAAAAAATTGGTTTTTAATAATTATTATAAAGTTTTAGTTAAAAGTCAATTTTACCAAAGTTTCTAGTACTTTTTTAAAGTACGATATTACGTGAAACATTTGTCTCTGCGAAAGCGTGAAGCACCACCGGTAAATAAGCGAAAAAAACACGAAGGCAATCGAGTTTAATACATTGACTACTGACGTAAACACTTAAATAGACAAAGTAGATACAACGTATCAAAGTAGGTGACATTTAAAGACAGCGTGTAGAAAACACGAGTTATCTCGTATTCGATCCATAACAGATGGAATGTGAAACACGAGAAAACTCGTGAGCGGACCTTAATGTGTTAAAATCGCACATAAATACTATCGCGTTAATTATGTTATAATTTACCGCGTAAAAAAGAAATGCGTAAAAAAAGTGCCGCGTAAATTAAGAGAGCGGTGTGTGTGTGTATGTGTGGGTGGTGTGTGTGTACGTGCGTGTGCGCACACCCCTCCTTCAATTTACGCGGCACCTTTTTTACGCGAGTTTCTTTTTTTATATATATATATATATATATATATATATATATATATATATATATATATATATATATATATATATATATAAAATTATATATATATATTAAATCGTTACAATCGAATGCAGTTTGATTTCTCACGAAATAGCGTGTCACAATAAAAAAAAAAAAACTTGGAATTGCGTTGAACCGAAAAAGAACGAAACTCATGATGCACATGCTCGGAAATGTGCGCTTGCGCGGTATACTACATTCTCGTAACCATTTGGATTGGTTGTGTTGTTGGACTCTGTTAATAGACTCATAAGCAACGTCTCCCTCTTCTTAGTCAAGCGGAGCGCATCCGGCGCGATGCTGCTGTGCGGTGTTTTGTGTACGGTGTTGTCAGTTTCGTTCGGTGCAATTGTGCAAATCGTAATATTTCTCCTGCAGAACTCGAACATCTTGAAAGTGCAAGCTTCCCTTCCACCGGGAGCTGGTTAGTTTCCCTTTCATTATGTTTCCTGTAGTTAGAATGAAAATCGTCGAAATTAAAACATTCTTTATTTCACATGTTACGTTATACACGATTGATACAAGACATTTGCAGTAAGATGAAACAAATTGATTAAATTTATTACGTGTTAACTAATTGAAATTGACGAATGTTTACGTTAACACATGGTTTCCTTTTCTTTTTACTGAATTTATGTTTTCAGTCTTTCAGAAACAAACTTTAAACTTTATTCAATTTTCATACTTGCATATATGCCTGTTCTCTAATCGTCCACCTTGTACGTTATAGAAATATGTGAAAAACACCATATCACGGCTGACAATTGTCTAAATTCGAGAGATTCATTCGTGTATCGATTCTCGTTTCTTTACACCTCTATTGGCGCGCACTTTTCGAAAATGATTGTTTACGATGGTGTATGTATATGTATATATCTATAGTGTTATTGTTATACACAAGTTTCGTGTTGAGCCACTGGAAATCGTGTCGCTGAAGAAACTAGGTGAGAGAATTTAGAGGACAGCTTAAGTAATTCAGCGGTTAGGTGCAAGTGTGTGTCGACTAATCGATATTATCGTCAGCGGTACACTTCCCGACCTTTACACACATGCGTGACGAGTGTACAACATCGTGTTCCATGTACTTACCTATAGTAACCGAAAAAAAGCATTCATACACCGTAACATATTCGACATCAATTTGGAATTATTTTACAAGATTTTTATCAAGATTTTTTTACGTGAAAATGTACAAAATGAAGACAGCTTTCGAATGATATATGTATGCTTTATTAAGCAATAAAGAAGTATTTACAAGGTAATAAGTAAAATTTGTAGGTGTTACAAAAAATAATGTTGGGAAAAGAGTATTCATACACTATGGAGAATCCCTGTAAAATCAAGAGAAAGCTTGTGAGAAGCTCCAAACATTTGATGAACGATGTTTCTTGCATTCGTTTGTGTATATCCGACGTGCTGTGTAGTATTTCGTAAGCAGTATTTTATTCAATGCAAAATTTGTTCGAAGTCGAGAGAAATGACCATAGAAGAGAGAAAAATTGTGATTAAGCTGGATAAAGAAGGGAAATCCCTACGGAAAATAGACAAAATTATCGGGAAAAGTCACGCCACAGTGCAATGTATTGTTAAAAAAATTTAAGACAACGCAACCAGTAAAAAATAAGCATCGTTCTGGCAGACTGTTGAAAAGATAAAAACTAACCCCTTCGAGAGCACTGTTACAATTTATCGGTGTTAGAAAAGGCTACGGGAGAAAGTGTTCATCCAAAAGCAATCAGTGGCAGACCCCATAAAGCTCGGTTTTATGCACGTGTTGCCAGAAGGAGAGCAAGATTCAATTCTAAAGAATATATAAATAAGCCATTAGAAGTTTGGCAACAAGTAATATTTAGAAATGAAAGCAAGTTTGACGTTTGGGGCTCAGATGGCCGCAAATTAGTTTAGAGGAAAGAAGGAGAAGCCTTAAATAAAGACAACATAAGACCAACAATGAAACACGGCGGCGACGGTACAATGGTGTCGGGGTCCATGGTCGCAAATGGTGTTGGAAATTTGCAAATTATAAACTCTATAATGGACAAGCATGTCTATTTGAATATTTGAAAAGACACTATGAAACAAAGTGGCGAAAAACTTGCTTTTTCAGGTCGTTTCTATTTTCAACAAAACAACGACCCTAAAGTTCTGAAAACTCCTCCACAGTCTCCAGATATTAATCCCATAGAGCATGGAAGAGCTTGGTCGAAAAATACAGAAACGCTGAATAATAAATAAGAATGATTGAAAATATATTTTAGTGCAAGAATGGGGAAAGATAAATAACTTAGTAACAAATAATTTAATTAATTCTATGCCTAAACTTTTAGAAGTGATTATGAAATAGAAAGGGTACCCAATCAAATATTAATTCTTAATTTATTTCAGTTTCTAAAATGAAATAACGAGTGTACGAATACTCCTTTCCCAGTATTTTTTGCAACATCTACAAATTTTACTTGTTACCTTGTAAATACTTCTTTATTGCTTAATAAAATATATAACATTCGAAAGCTGTAATCATTTTGTACATTTTGACGTAAACAAATCTTGATTTCGTGCTGCTATTGTAAAATAAATGCAGATTGGTGTTGAATATGTTACGGTATCAGGATACTTTTTTCGGTCATTGTGTTGGATTCCGATGTTGTCTATTTATTACGATCAACTTTTACACGGAAATCTTACAAGTGTAGGGGAGTTTGGGAAGATGGAAGGGTTGAAGACTTCAAATAAAAATACAATTTGTCGGATGATCGTTTATCGGTTGCGTACTCTTAAACTTTTTGCTAACGATCAGTGTCGCTCTTTCTTCCTATTTCTACTCTATCCTTCGCGTCCTGGTCTTCCCTTTTTAAAAGGGAAAATGTCCTGTCCCCTCTCCTCGACTTGGGAAAACCCCGAGGTGGCTCGCTTTGCCAAGCCTGGTTTTCCTCAAGTAAAAAGAGAGATGAGAATGGTGTCCTTCGACCATCTCTACGCGCTACCTGGCCATCGTCCCGCTTGACGTGGCCTTCGACCCCCTAAACGCTAAAAATGCCTACACAAGAGACACTTAGTTTCTAGTCGTTGCGATCTTCCTATACTGTTCGATTTTTGTAATAATAATGATGTCGGAAAATGTGTTTCTATTCCTTTTAAGGGTTCGGTAGTATTGTGGAGAAGGTGGTGGGGATAAGGAGAAGGGCTGATAGGAATTCTAGGACTAAGGAGTCAGGCGTATGATTCAGGGTTGGTGAGTAACGGGTCGAAGGGTCGTATGAGTAACTATGTGCAGAAGATGAAACAGGGTTTGGAGTATGAGTAACTTATCTTAACTAAACACTAACATAAAATTATTGATTAGCCTAGAGCGCTATCCAACAATTATAACTGCTGTAGTATTCCCCGATACACGGATTTAACACCGGGTAAAGTCATACTCCGCCTTCAAATGTTCCCACGCAAGAAACTATCCGTTAAATATAAATGGTAGTGAACTTGAATATACTGGGTTGTCGGATAAGTTTTAAACCTCTTTTTAGATATGAATTATATAGACTTTATTTCAATACTTTGCGATATTACAATTAAATCAAATATGCACCATTTTGTTCAATTATCTTCTACCATTTATTGGGCAGTGCCATTATTCCATCCGTGTAGAATTTCTGATACTTTGAGTAAAAAATGCCTCCAGGTGATTTTTGCAGTTCTCTGTTGAACACAAATTAAGACCATTTAATAAATTTTCTAAGAACTGGAATAAATGATAGTCTGATAGTGCTACATTCGGACTATAAGGTGGGTGCATCAAGACTTCCCATCCTAAGTCTGACAACACTTGTCGAATTGTCAAAACACAACACCCTTTCTATTCACTAATTCTGGTCTCTATTCTTCAATTGCACATTTTAATCGTGGTAGTTGTGAACAGTAAAGATCTGAAACGATCGTTTTGCTAGGTGGAAGTAGCTCGTAATAAACGATTCCTTTATAATCTCACCAGGCTCACATTACATTTTTAGGATGAAACCCATCCTTTGCAACCGTTTGTGAAGGTTCCCCTTCTTTCGACCATGATCGTTTACGACAAATATTGTTACACACGATCCAGTTTTCATCATCTGTTATCAAGCACTTGAGGAATGGGTGAATTTTGTTACGGTGTAGGAGGGAATCGCAAATGGAAATTCGACCCAGTAAATTCTTTTCAGTTAATTCATAGGGCACCCAGATCTCAAGCTTCTTTTTTATTCTGAGTTTATTTAAGTGATCTATCACTGTCGAATAATGAATATTTAGCTCCTTAGCGATTTTCTGCGAGGATCTGTGCCTGTTCTCTTCAATTTTAATGCCAATAAGATCTGTATTAACTTCGATAAGTCGGCCAGATAGAGAAGCATCATGGACATAAAAAAACTTTCCACCTTTAAAGCGACGGAACCAGAATTTTACAGTGGATATCGATAGAGAATCTTGTCCATAAACGCGACAAATTTTTTCACGAGCCTGCCTAGCTATTTTCTCTTTTTTGAAATAAAAAAAGCAGTATACGTCGCAAATGCTCTTTATTCGTGTCCATATAGAACAGTGATTCCCAAAGTGGGCGCCACCGCCCCCTGGTGGGTGCTGCAGCGATTCAGGGGGGCGGTGATTGTATTACATTCTATTCTGAGTTCAATAAATAGTTTCATAATTTCAAAGTTCAATGTTTCTAATTTACACCTTTCTTTACTATATTTTACGAAAAAAGTAGAAACATTAATACATATATATTTCGTATTAATTGCTATTAAAATTTAAAAAAAATTAATTTCCAGGGGGCGCTAAGTAATATTTTTTCTGGAAAGGGGGCGGTAGGACAAAAAAGTTTGGGAACCACTGATATAGAAGCTTGAATAATTTGCAATTTTCCACATAAAAATCTTTTATTATTACAGTAAATAAATGTTCGAAATGTAAGCTTCCTAATGACACCAAACACTTATGTGCAATTAGTTAAAAAAACAGTTGAAAATCACGCGACGCAACACATGACTTCAGAAAAGTTTAAGACTTATCTGACAACCTAATATTAAAAGCGTTTGTCAAGCACGCGATTGAATCTTTTTGTAAGTTTTTTTTTTATATTAGTCGAAGTTTTAACGTAATATAAACGTAGTAAACGTGTTCCAGTCAGCTTAATATTTCACGTAGAGTTTATTTTTTAACAGACAAACATCAGTTCATTATTTGAAAATACCTTCTCCTTTTTATTAGTGAATAAACAAGATGACTAAGTTTATCCTTTATCATTTCATATAATGAGCTATACTATTCGAATAGTATATCAGTTGGAAGAATGTAGCACCGGATTAATGAATTCTATAATCCCAAATTTAATGAACTAGTGATCAAAGCTGTTGAATATTTCGTTCAAAGAGTAGATTTTGGCAGTAAGATAAAATACATTTTGCATTTAACGATTTTGTTAAAAAAAAATTGGCTGAGTAAACATGTGAAACATTTTTTTTTACATAAATACAGTGCTAGTACATTGAATTTGTTTAGTATAAATTTTAGTTTGAATTTTACATTTGTATATAATTATATAAATATATACCATAAGAAAACTGTTTATGGAATTTGTAGATAGTAATATATTTTTGAAAGCTTCACTTGTATGTACGTTCAAGTATTTATAAATAGAAATTTCTGTAAAGGATATTCATACAATGTATATAATCTAGTAATGCAAAATAAAAATAAAAAAAAATATGTTGAATTATACAATATAAATTTAATTTGCTGAGTTCACATAAAGTTGTATTTATAAAAATGTCAGTTCCTCGTGATATGTACACTGAAAATTTGACACAAGTTTGAAAGATTCAAGTTTCAAAACTCACACTTAATGTCATTCAGACTAAAAAAACTACTAACGCTTAGACATTCCCTAAACGTTTGGTATTTTAGATATTGCATTTCATCTGTTGAACGTTCCAGTAGTATTTCGGACCACTGATTATAATAGCGATAATAAATGTAACGATATACAGTGATTCTCATTAATATACGGACACCTTGTAAAACAAAATAACTATTAACACTTTTACTACCGATCGAAAGAATTATACCGAACTAATTTGACGTAATTTAGTAAGGTTTGAGAAAAAACTCACAAAAAAAAAGTAAGAATGATATCTACAAAATTCAAAAAGGAACATATTACGAGATAAGGGGAGAATGAATTAATGTCAATTGTATTTCAATATTTGTTGAAAATCATACTAAAAATATTTATTCAAAATCATTAGAAAAAATGGAAAAACCAGTTTTCTTTCATAAACAGTATTTGCAAATAAGAAGAATCATCGTTTGGTCATAGTTTGATGCAGAATCCGTAGTATAAAGCATAAATACTGCATTTTCAATTATTTGTAACAAAACGAATATTATCAAAACATAAAACTAAATGATAACCCCTTGATGGGCAGCAAGTATCAGGAGGATTACCTGTTTCAAAACAAGTGATTCGTATAGCTAGTATAACGTCAGTGGAATAACATTCTAGTATTATTATAAACATTTATAGTTATTGAAAATGCGAAATATTTACTTACTATTACTCACACAAATAATTTACTTAATCGTTTAAACTTAATTTAATATATCGTCGTTGGGACTTTTAGCAAGTGTAACTAACAACGATATATCGTTGTTCAGCACTAAAAGGGTTAACACATTGTAGTCGGACGTTTTGCGTCGATGCATTATGGCGGTAGCGAGAGATTTTTTGAAAAATAAATTAAATATTGAAAAGTAGTTCCAATATTATTTAGGAGTACTGCGTAGTACTACGTATAGGAAAGCGACATAACAAATATGTACCCGTGTACTAACCCGTAATAGATATGTTTTCCACGTTCTACTATCAGTCTACATATATGAATACTTCTTTTCCAGTATTTTTTATAACTCTTACAAATTTTACTTATTACCTTGTAAATACTTCTTTATTGCTTAATAAAGTATAGATTATTTGAAAGTGGTTTTTGTACATTTGTACATTTTCTGCATTTTGACCTAAAAAAATTTTGATTTTGTTTTGCCATTGTAAAATAATTTCAGATTGATGAATACGTTTTTCGGACACTGTATTTCAATTTCAATATTTTTATCTTTTAATTGTTTAAAATTGTAGTCAATATGGACGCAAATTGTTTTATTGCGTATAATTTTTAATGAACATGTAATTATTAGTTGTGTACTTGGAATTGTTAATCAATTCTAATCCTGAAAAAAACAGATTGTAACGCTTTACATGGATCATCTTGTATAATAATAATAGTAATAATAAAGATGATAATTCATAAGTTCATAGTCATGCAAACTTTTTTTTTATCGAGTCAATATTCGAGGAATTTTAAAATTGCAGATTAATCAAGCATAAGTTGACAGAGGTTGACGAAAGAATATATTTTGTTTATAAGAATTATAGTTGATCACAGTTTTTTTTTATGGTGAGGGAAGACATACTATGTCTATATAACAATATTAAAGAAATCAGGTCAGACTTATAATTACATACAGTCGTGGACAAAATTAAGTGGACAGGTTTAATAATTAATAAAATGTCAGTGTAACTTGACAACTAATTTTAATGCATCAGAACATTATCGAATATTTCAATTAACAAAGCGTAATTTAACGAAACAGATAGTTATATTAATTGCGATAACTAATACATTAGATTTTTTATCATTTAATCGAAATAAAATAAAATTGTAGGTGGACAAAATTAAGTGAACACTTTATAAACATTTACAATATGTGTAATTAGTATTTTGTATTGTATGTCGCTTCTAATTGTCGTGACATACATTCCACAAGTTTCTCGAGATAATTTTGATCAATTTTTTGAAATTTTAATTAAAATTCAGTAAAGAAGATATTTTCCTAGGGGTATGCCTGAATCCAATAAGCACCCTAAATTTTCGATGGGATTAACCGCTTGACAGTTTTACCCGAACTGCACTCGGGCGTGACATTTTCCCGTACACTGACGATCCCGAGTCTCGTTCGGGCAAGTTTTGTTTGAACTTTTAGCTACAATGTAGATAGTGATTTGCCCGAGTATTTAACGTCGCTTGTTTCTCAATAGTTTTTATTTTCAGTTTTATTTTACATTATTAGGTTCCCAAAATGTTTGAGAACCTAATTTTCTCAAAAAAATCCGACCGTTAAGTGGTTAAGATCTGCATTTTGCAGAGGTCGTTCCAAGAACTTCTAACCCACAGTCTCGTACAAATTTTGTAGTTTTCTTTACAGGATGCTTAGGATCATTGTCCTGTTGTGGCATCCATTCTTCGTCGAGATCCATTTTTAAAGCTGACACCTTTATATTTTCATTTAAGATGTTACCATATTGATCTGCAGTCATTGTTACATGTATAAATGCTAAGTTTCCAACTTCATGCCGAGAAAAGCAACCCCATATCAATGGATCTCCCTCCATGTTTGAAGGTGGATAAGACATCTTGCTTTTTTAGAGCTTCGTGTGCTTTCTTTGTTACGCTTTTTTCTTTTTTTTTTTTATTTAACAGCTTAAATTTGCTCTCGTCACCCCCTATGATCTTTTTTCAAAATGATAATGGCTTGTCAACACATTTTTCTACAAAAACTAACCGTTTCCTTCTACGCACCTTATTAAAATACGTGGTTTGAGTCTGGCTGAATAATTCCTTAAATCTGTTTCTTTTAATCTTCGTCTTACAGTTCTTGAAGATATATTTAATTTTAGAGTTTCAACAATATTTCACGATGTTATCGATGGATTACGTTGAGTTTCTCTCACAATCTGTCTGTCGCCATATGCTATTGGTATTAGTTTCCACCTTTGACCGATTAAATTTTCGACTGTTTTACGTTGTACATAGTTTTTGTAATTTTTATGCCCTCCACTTTTTGAAACTTACATTTTTCAATTATTTTGCGATAACTCAGTCCGTTTTTGCAATCCGAAACAATGAAGTTTCTCAGATGAACGGAAAAGTCTTCTCTTTTCTTAGACATGTTCATTTGACGTTTCTAATTTTACTTATACGAAAGTTCAATGTCCACTGAACATTGAACACGTTCTGAAAGCTCGATGTTTCTTTACATTTTTCCCTCCTAGTGCAGAATTTTCTTTCTGTCTCCTTAATTTTGTTCAGGACTGTAAGTATATAATTTCCAAGTGATACGATGTCCAAGTTAATTTCAAGTTAAACGACAAGGTTTTCAACGGTAAATCGAAAGTGAAATCTGAAGGGTTAATCAGGATCAATTTACATTATTTTCACCATAGGAACTCGGCTTCCTATCGATTTAACACTATCATCACCGGCTAAAAATACCAAAGATGTAGTTGCAAGTCTTTACGTTGCCTAACGCGAGTGCATGGAAAGTTAGCCTAGCAGAGGAATCTAAATTTCGCGGAAATTTTCCAAAAGAATTTTGTTGAAAATAGCGCAAGCGTAAGTTTCACGTCTCGATTGGAAAATTTTGAAAAGTACCCTGAATGTATCGCAGAAGAAGTACGAGAAACGAAAAGAAAATGCATTTAAATAGCATAACATTATCTCAAATTGATCTTTACAAAGTATGCGCGTTTGTAAATTCATATGCAAGCTTTCAACTTCCGATATCGCTTTTTCCTATAACGTCTTTCAAGGGGTTACATATATTTTTAACTAGAAAGCCCAAAAACACGCTTACTTTTTTAACACTTACATTTTTTTTTTTATAAAAAGCGTACTTGTATTTAGCAAACTTATAAAATATATAAAGAAATAACGACGATGATAAAATACTTTACAGTATTGAAAGATGCTAGTTTAAAAAATAATTTAGATCATTTCCACAAAATGTTTTTAGTATTTGTATACCAATTTTCATGTCAAACAAAACCAGTATATTCTTTTGTACGATTCGGAAAAATGATTTCTAAAGAATGCAAATATTTTGACGACAGTGAAGAGCATAGTTTTTGAAAATGTGCCTCATTTTACATTATCTAGACTTAACGTATCTTTTTTACATAGGGCATAATGGCACATTATTATGAAAATCAATAGTAGTTAGGTTAGGTTAGGTTAGGTTTTGATACTTTACAATTAGATTACAGTTTGTTTTTCGTTATTATTAAAACTTGATATCTAGAAGTTTGGAGCCAATAATTTCACTTTCGTTATGCTCTATTAGATATATTTTATCGTAATTCCTAGTTTTCATTTTTCTAAATATACTTTCTCTTTGACGATAGCTGTGCAATGCACACATCTTAAAATCTCAATCAAAAATAAAACAAAATAAAGAATTTGCTGTCATTAGCAAAAATTCGGTAAATTTATTTATTACAATAGAAGGGCGATCACAAAAAAGCCATCAAAATAAACGATTAAATTTTACACCCAAGGTATCTAACTGACACAGTCGTGTGACTTAAACGTTGCATTATATTATATTGTATACTAAACCTAAAACTAAATAAAACTCAAATATTTTGCTTATATTTTTGGAAGAAATACATGAATATTATTATGTTCGAAATTGGCGTGAAATCGTTAAAATTTAGAAACGTTAACTCAAATGTGACACTGATTCTTGTTATTCAATCAGTCTGATATTTTAAGAATAGTTCGAAGGGATAAGACCAAAGAAAGCTGGATGTCGAAAAATAAGAACCGCCGCGTAGTGTACAGTGGGCTAAAAAAGTATTCGAATAGTGCATTCATTACACTTTCATCTTCATTATTTTCATGTTATGATAATTACTTCTAACGTAACATACATGAATGGAAAGCACATAAAATACACTTTAAAATGATATACATAATCGTTTATTTTACATTAACATAATATTACTAAATTATTTGGTTTCCACAACTTGGTTACTATTCTGGTCAAAAACATACCCATACAGTCACAGATTTAGTAATTTATTAACTAGATGTCTTTAGTTACATCGAATACAAAGTCTATTGTTATTAATAATGCTTCAAGTTTATGACTTACATTAGGTTTTAAGATGCTTTTCACGTATTATATAAATACGTGAAAATGAGTAGAAAGACAAAAGAAACTAGAGTGAAGGAGCGAAATATAATAGGATAACCATGTATGTATATAAAGATTGTAATTCTCAGGGAAAAATAGAAAATATAGTAAGTAAAAGTTTAGCCACTGTTTGGTATAATATTAATATAAAAATATAAAGAAACTGAGATTTTAGTGAATTCATCACGCCTTCGTAGATTCAAAAAGGTATCTGATCGTGGTGAGAAGTTAGTATCGGAAAAAATAAAAAAAGATCCATTCACTACTGCTACAGAAATAGTACAAGATTCGAAAGAAATGTCAAATAGAATTATTCACCCTGAAACAATCAGGTATTAGATTAAGATAACGATACCATGTACGAATTGCAAGAAAGAAAGCTCGAAGATTAGTGTAAGAAATAGGCAAAAACGATTAAATTTCGCAAAGAAATATGTTAGTATGCCCTTAGACTTTTTGAAACGCGTTATCTTGCCTGACGAAAGTAAATGTAACGTGTTCGGATGTGGCGGTAAAAAATTAGTCTGGAAAGAAGAAGGTAAGGCACTTGACCCGAAAAATTTGCAGCCTGCTGTTAAAAGGGAACGGTTTTAATCATTTGTACTCGAAGCTTCTGTTCTCAAGTTGAATTCTTCTTAGTTTCTTTTTAGCATATTTACTTATTTGATTTATGGTTTCTTCGATAAAAATTCCAAAAATCCAGTGGTACTGTTGCAATTCACAGCTACTTGCTGATACCACAGATTCTGTAGTTTTTTTCATCGTTTCTGAACTTTGTTCTTCCTGATCTTTCCTCAGTATCTATAACATTTAACTGAATTCTTTCTCCCTTATGTGCTAGCAGAATCAGTTTCATTTTTTATTGATACATTTACTTAATTGAAATCTTTCATTTATGATATCATTGCTTTGATATCTAAATAATCTAAAATCGAACTTATCTTCACTGCTACTAATTCCATCATTTAGTTCGATGCTTTACAAGCATCAAAGACAGCCTAATACATAAAATAATAAGTTTAATTAAACACAGTGCTGTACTTTGAATTGCATATGCAATTAATTAAAATGTAAAACAGAAGAATATCTGCTTTAAAAAAGGAAACGATTATTATAATCTCTTAATTGTCATTCGAGCTGCGATATCGAACCAAATGGCGACTGATGGTCGCCTCTCGAATGTAAAGGGTTAAAGGTAGCGTCATGGTATGGAAATGTTTTGCGATGGTGTAGACAATTTGAAAATTATCAAAGGCATTATGGATCGATTTTTATATTGAAGTATTGTACAAGAAAATTTGGAAGAGAGTGCGATAAAATTAAATGTTTCGGATAATTATTATTTCCAACAGGATAACAATCCGAAACAGGCCTCTCTAAATTTTTGCCCGCAATCTACAGTCTTAAACCCAATAGAGAACCTATGGGAAGAATTGTATAGAAAAATCTATAAACGTAATATACACGTTAACAAAGAATTAAAGCAAGCTCTGTGTGAAGAATGGGTTAAAATTAATTGATGTAAGACAGAAAATCTAACAGCATCTATGCTATCACAGAAAATATTAAATCTGTTCTTTATATTGTAGCTCAGCTATACAGTATGCTGTATCAATACTTTTTTCATTATATTCTTACATTTGTTCGCAAGAAACAATAAGTTAGTAGCATTATCTTAATGTAAATAAAGGATTATGCATATCGTTTTAAAATGTGTTTTATATGCTTTCCATTCATGTATATTACATTAGAAGTAATTATCATAACAGCAAAATAATGAAAATGAAAGTGTAATTAATGCACTGTATGAATATTTGTTTAGCCCACTGTACATGTACAAGTTCACAAGTGATATTTTACCGAGTGACAGTTGGCTGAGAAAATATAATACTAGGTGAGGGTCGCGTGGCAACTTTATCTGCTCATTTCGACACAACTCGTCAACACTCCGCCGACTACTGGAATTCAATGTTTTCTCAGTTTCGTGTTTAATCGTTTTACAGTCTTTCACCTGAAATTCCTGTTTCACCTAACCTAACGCGTTTAAATAGTGAGAATACATACCACTGATACTAAACACCACGTAATGAATAAACTATATTGATTGTCAGTGCGTAGAGCTTAATTACAAATTTGCATTCGACATGGTACGTGGAACTTTGACGATACTTCCGGACCGGAACTGCAAACGGACCATAAAATCAGGTCACCCTAACAAAAAAGAGCAACAACGTGCATGTCAACTTATATATATGAGCCATTACATGTTGAATCGCACTTTTTCCCACTAGATCGCCAATCTTTTTCAAACCTGGTTGGTAGACATAAGAAACTAACTTTTGCACTATTTTATGGCTTATTGTTAAATGTTAGATTGTTGAAAAATCGAGGAAAATACGCTGACGTGTCACATTTCGTCCTCGGTATTTCTAGGTAACTAAAAGACATTAACTTGATCTTGGAATCATTTTAAAAGGAAAAAAGTGCACTTTATAAATAAATATATATATATAAAAGAAAACTACTCGATATTTTCCCTATTTTACCTGATAGATTTGTTTACTGAAATACTAATCAATTCTTTCAAGTTTTCGAAGATAATAAAGCTATTATTTCGAGAACCTAGAGAGAGAAAAAACAAAAATAACGGCGAAAACTAGGCATGTTGCGTAATACTGTTTATGGGGTATGAGTTTACCTATCGACGGATGCGTGTTATCGCTTCAACCTACCTGTACACAAGTTACTGAACTTACCATTACCTTTTAGAACAACTAAAATGTATATAGGATCTTCCACTAAGAGCGATAGAATTTTTGAATTGAAATTAAACGTACGGAAGATAATCTAGTACTCGCTGATTTATTTTAAAGCACATTCGATGGCATTATACCTGAAATACAATATCATATAAACGATCACCAGGATTGTTTGGTTGGAAATCTAAAATAAACAGCGAAAAAGTATTAAAGATGAAGCAGTCAATAGCAAAAGAGTGGTCAACAGTCTTAAGGGGCTATTACAGTGTGACGGGACAAAAAAATCGAAATTTTTTTGCATTTTTCAACTCGATTCCATCATAGAATTGATATCTAATCGCTGGTAAAGTCGATTTTGACTTTGTCGAGTCAGACAGCGCTTCAAAGTAGGAGCGTTTGGCTCTAGCACGGTCATATACAAAAACTTTAAACGCGTTTTTCTCGAAACGACATTTTCTCACCTGGCGGAAGTCATTTCGGAAAAACGGCTTAACCAATCGAGCTAAAATTTTTACTGCATATTCAGCGTATGTATGGCTATCGCCGGAACTAGAATTATTAAAAAGTATTAACATTAACTTATATTTTTACCCGAATTATAGCGAAAAAAAACGTGTTTTTCGAAAACTTTTGCAAAAAACGATGCCATTTTGTTAATTTGCAATATAAAATAATAATTCTAGTTCAGGCGATAGCGACACTCATACAGATTAAGAATCTTTTTGAATTGTTTGTTTCTGATCACCTGGAGAACTCAAATCACTTCCGCCAGCAACATACTTTTTTTTTCATGGCTTTACATAATAATGAATTGTTAAATAAATATACACTTATATGCAACAAAAAAAATTGTTTTCTATTCTCTAAGAATGTTCCTTTCAGCGAAATAAATGCTGGTACAAATACATGCAATAGTTTAAAAAAAAAAATTATTAAAGGTAGCTTATTTTTTGAGCCGTCACACTGTAATAGCCCCTTAAGAAGTCTTGAAAGTGGCAAAAGCTATCGAGAAATTGCAAAAATTATTAAGAGAAGTGTTAGTACTATCTTGTATATTGTTAAACGGTATTAGGAAGAAAATAGAATAACAAACAAACTAAAAATATCTCCAGATAAAAATCATGATGAAAGGTGAATAGTAAGGGAAATTAAAGAAAATCTAAGACTTAGTGCTCCTAGACTTGCAACTGAGGTGAACAAATATTTGGGTAAGACTGTTAAATATGGAAACAGTAAGAAGAGCTTTACGGAACCATAATTTTCATGGTTGTACAGTCCGATAAGAATAGAAGAAAGAGATTAGATTTCGCGAGAGAATATTTAAATAAAGATTTAAATTTTTGGAAACGAGTTTTCTTTGCTGACGAAAGTAAAGTTTGTGTTTGGTAGTTAAATAGCCAAATTACATATTGTAATATCGTCACTCAAATAAAGAATTTAAACTCTACTATTAAGCATGGAAGTGTATCAGTAATGGTCTGGGAGTGCATGTATCCTGCTGCAATAGATGATTTGAAGCTTATTGAAAGTAATATGGATAAACACGACTATTATTTAAATGTTTTAAAAGAAAATTTAAAAAACAGTACAGGAAAATTAGGAATTTTGAACTGTTTTAAATTTCTATAGGAATAATGATCCAAAAAATACGTCACAATTGTTAAACATTCGAATACATACCGTTGCAAATAAAAATGAGTTAAAAAGAGCTTTAATAGAGAAATGGCATAAGGTTGACCTTAACTTTACCGAAGAATTTGTAAAATCAATGCCAAAAAGATTTCGAGTAGTTAAATGTAATCGGGGGAACCTACCAAAGTATTTATTTTTAATTTAAACATAGTTAGAACAATTTTCTACACATTTAGCATCATTTTAGCTACAATTTTAGCTATGATATTTTTTTTTTTAGCCTCAGTTACAGTAATTCCATTTTTTCTATATTTAGAAATATTTTTTTCTTTTTTATATTGCTGTATGAGAAGTATAGATACATTTACAAAATATATTCACCATTTTTCTTCCATTTCATCTCCGACATTTATTACCAAATGAAATATATTTCTATATATGGTGTACGATTTTGACTGACTCACTGTACGTTTATTAATATTTTGTACTAACGCCATTTGTGTAATAATTTCTTTTGCTATAAAAAAAACATAATAATTGATTTCACTTTTTATATATGCACTATTTATAATTCTCAAAAGTATAATAAGAAATTGCACAATTTATTCAAAATAATAATAAGCCAGAAGGAAATTTAAATTACACTTCCTCGGTAACTTTTCCGTTTTCTTTAACAAAACAATAATTACTCGGTAATTCTTGAAGTGCTTTTCTCGACCCGTGCACGAGTAACGTGAAATTTTAATGAAACTAGAAGATAGCGTGATAATCCTATCCAAACTCAATCATTTCTTCTATACATTGTCGTGTTTAGCATTGAACGTGGGGCTTACGATCAAGTTTGCTTGTGTCACGTTGATGTTACATAGTTACATAGGTCATTGCCCTTACCGACGTTTAATAAATTCCTAGAAATGTGAAACTTCCGCGCATCGGTACGATCGTACTTCTTTATTCTACTCTCACAATTAGGTATACTATAATATGAGGTTGGTGCAAAAATAATTGCGATTTTCGTCACTGTAAACTTAGTTGATTATTCTGAAGTAAATTTTTGTGTGATTACGTTCATGTGCCAATATACCATTTTAAAGCGGGAAGTTAGCTCTATCGACTTATGTTTATTCTTTTGTTTCAACTGTTTATTCTTCGTTGTGTTTTGTTATCAAAGTAAAGATGAAGAAAAAGCAAGTTCGAGGGATTTTATTATATGAGTATAAAATGGGACGTAAAACAGCGGAAACTGCTCGCAATATTAATAAAGCAATTGATTAGGGTATCGTTAATGAGCATACAGCTTAACATTGTTTTAAAAAATTTCGTAACGGAGATAAGAGTCTTCTGAGCTTGACAATGATGAATTGGTAGCCATCGGCGAAGCAGACACACGCAAAACATCTCGAGAGATTGCAGAGGAACTAAATGTTGACCATTCGATAGTTGTTTATCTCGAATTAGAAAATCGGAGAAGAATCAAAAATTTCATCGCTTTGAAATTTGCTCAGCTCTTCTTTTACGGAATAGAAACGAGCCATTTCTTAATCGTATCATAATTTGTGAAGAAAAATGGATCTCTTATGACAACCGACGACGCTCTGCTCAATGGCTAAATCGAGATGAAACATCGAAATACTTTCCCAAGTCGAAACTGCACTAGAAAAAAATTATGGTCGTTATTTGATGGTCAAGAAGTGGAATTGTTCATTCGAATTTTTTAAATCCTGGCGAAATTGTAACAGCTGAGATGTATCACCATGATATTAATAAAATGTATCAAACACTGAAACATTTACGTCGAATACTGGTCAATTGAAAAGGAACAATTTTTCTGCATGACAACACTTGACCACACGTCTCGCAAATAACTGTCCAAAAACTAAACGAGCGATGATATGAAACTTTATTTCATCCAGCGTACTCGCTGTACCTTTCTCCGATAGATTATCATTTCTTCAAACATCTGGATAACTTCCTGCGGGAGAAGACATTCAATAGTCAAGCAGCAGCTGAAAACGCATTCGGAGAGTTTATCGGTTCTAAGACTCCAGTATTTTACGCCACTGTAATAAGTAAACTTGTATCACGTTGGCAAAAATGTGTAGAATCAAACAGTCCTTATTTTAATTTAAAAACTTTATTGTAACTCGAGATGTATTGTTTTAAAGTTCAAAATCAAAAACCGCAATTATTTTTGTACTAACCTAATATATATTGTCAATGAAATTATTTAAAAAAAGAACAGTTCTTATACTTTTAAATGCTAATTATATTTGAATTTGCTAAAATGAAATGCATAGATATACAATGAGTGTAAAAAGTATTCATTTAGTGAGTAATTTCAAAAGAGACTGTAACATAAGTGTTACAACTTGCGTAAAGCAAGCCTTTAGTTGTTAACAATTTAACATAATGTGAGCGTGACCTTTTTTTCTTCCGTTTGCGCTCCTTCTTACATATTATTTTACGTGAGCGTAACGCTCTTTCGGGTGTATCTTGTCTCCGTTAAAACTAATTCTACTGATTTTTTTAAAAGCTCCTGGAAGCTCCATCTTCGCAGCTCTTTTGGCAGCAGAGTGGAAAACTTGAGCTTTTCTTACCACGTACTTCTTTTTACCTTAGAAAGGTTTGGTAGCGGGCCACGGTTCATGGCAGTGGTATTTGTGGGGCGCTATACAACCGTCAGCCTCTTACGCGTTGTAAACTAATTTCGACAATTAACCCTCTGCACTCGAAGTCTTTGTGCCGAAGTTGAATACTTCTTAGTTTCTTTTTAACATAATTATTTGCGTTTCACTTGTGGTTTTGTCGATTAAAATTCGATACATATAGTGATTCCGTTACGGATTGCAGATATTTGAGATTCTGCAGCTTTTTTTCATCGTTTCTGAATTTTATTCTTCCTGATAGTTCCTCAGAATCCGTAGCATCTATCCGAATTCTCTTTCTCCCGTGTGCTATTAGAATCAGTTTCATTTTTTATTGTTACAATTACTTAATTCAAATTTCTCACTTATGATATTATTGATTTGACTTCTAAATAATCCAAAATCGAATTTATCTTCACTACTACTAATTCCATCATTCAACTCGATGCTTTACAATCATCAAAGACAGCCTGATATATCAAATAATAAGTTTAATTAAATACAATGCTATACTTTGAATTGCATATACAATCAGTTATAATGTGAAGAAAAAGAATATATGCTTAAAAAAAAGAAAACAGTTATTATTGCCTCTTAATTATCATTCGAGTTGCGATATCGAACCAAGTGGTGACTGATGGTCACCTCTCGAGTGCAAAGGGTTAAGATTTTCAATTTGTAGTAGTCGTAAAATATCGAAGACGAAGTTCTCGACATCTGCAAGCTCATTTTTATTAGCGGCGAGCATAAACCGTGCTTCGCTACAAATTAATTGCCTTCGTCAATCCTTAAAGTACGTCGTCGCTAGGAAATATTATAAATAAAATAACAAATAATTGCAAACAAGGTTTAAGTTATAATTACTATATCTACAAGATATAAATATGAAAAACAATCGGTCGCATAAATTAATGTATCAACTGTTATGAAATATGGTGTACATTTTTTATTTAGTTTAACTTCAATATAATTTATTATCAGTTTGTCGATTTACATATTATATATATATGTCGATTGACATATTAACACTATGTCGTCCGGTGACATTACGTTGGTGCCTCGTAAAAATATTTCTATTGTAATAAAAATGCTTACATTTATTTATACGTATTTTCAGGATTTCGTGTAAATCGGGTGACAGAATCAAGTCATTGAAATTTTCATGTTTTAATACGATGCATTCTAATTACGATATGAATGATCTCGCGAAATACCAACGGTAGACGAAAGATTTTCCACAACACGTGCGGACGTCAAAGTGTTAAATAAAGTTAAAGTTAAATAGAGTTATTTATATGTGTTACGATACATTATACGAAATGAAAAGATTTAGAAATAAAATATTTTTGATTTTAGAGGATGAAATTATTCTAATCGAACATCTGCCAGGACGACGAGTTCATCTTCAGGACTTCTTTTGGTCCGATGTTAAAGATGCGCCAGCATGGGTAGATCCGAATCAAGGATTGACGTTTTATGAAACTAGAACGGTTCATCATACTGTAACGTTGTATTCTCCAGTTGAAGATAAAGACAACGATGAAGCAATATTTCCTCATAGCATTGACCCTAATGGTCCAAAATGTACTACTTGCATTGAACCTACACCTAGGTTAGACGATGACACGGATCAAAATATTGGTGTTCTTATTGGAGAAGATCCTGGACCAAGGTATGTGCAGTTACTCCCGCTCGTATTCATATACCATACGGACATTTAATATAAATAAAAAAAAAACACTTTTCTTGGGGATATTTTTTACTTATACTCAGTAAAATTCATTATTACATCTTCTTATATCTATTTACAATGCAGGTTTATTTTTCGTTACTTAGAAATATAATAAATAGAAAAACAATGTCACTACCCATAAAAACCATTTCTCAGCCGTATTCTTTCGTAAAGGAAAAAACATATTTCGCCATGATTCCATCGATAATGTGCAAATTTCCAACTCTAGTTGCGGAAAAATACCCAGATACTGTTCGACCGTACCCGAGGACTCGAACAGTAGAGCCCTACTTGCTGCAAAAATAATATATTTTATACAACCCGGTCTTAGTCGGCACCATTACTAAATTAGTTTACTACGACGAGAAATTCGAAGACCCTAACATCCGGACATCACATGCGCTACACTCATAAACCACCTTCCGACATTGGTACTTTCCAATCCTTAATATTCCACCAAGCAAACTCTTTTACATACCGAAAAATCAATCAACAGACACTTCCACCAATTCTCACATATTCAAGCCACTAATCACTTTACACACCGAATTTATAAAAGACCAAACACACATAGCGAGAACAGAGTCCAACACAAACCTTCATCAAGAAGAAATACGAAAACAGCACTCACCATTAACTATCACACATTATTTATTCATAGTGTAAAAAAATATATCATCATTTAAACCCACCAAAAAAACTTCATCTTTAAAACTTAAAAAACAGCATTCACGCCATTAATTTGTCGCGAGCGCAGTTCGTGAATCTTTGCACGCTGATCGACTAATTGTAAGCATCGCGTCGCAAAGTCTCGAGCACGAACAGACACCATAATATGCCCACCCCCGTGTATCACTGTAGGCTGAAAATTTGATTTTTCAAGGCCTGTATTTTGTTTACACTGTGCCGTTTGTCGAACACCAGATCGAAAGCCATTGAATTTAGGCTCGTCACAAAGAATTACAAATTGCTAAGCTTCATTCGTCCATTTTACGTATTTATTTGCAAATTTTCGTCGGTTTGATTTATTAACGTATGGCTTCTTCCTGCCAATTCTTCCATGATATCTGTATTATCTTATAACACGACGAACCGTTTCGTTGCTAACTTCTTTCTCTGTTTGATTTTCTAACTTTGATACAATTTTCGGTGCACTAATTTAATTTGTAACTGTAACAAATCAACTAAGAATACGTATATTTGTCAAATCTAGAAAATCAATCTTTAACGTTAAAAAGATATTCAAGCAGCAGTACAATTAATTTGCAGTATATGATAAATAATAAGATAGATCTAAGAAGATCTCTTCTTAACGTTTATATGTTAATATTATACTCATGAAAGGACTCAATTGAGAATCGTAATATTAAACGAAGATATTTTTCAACTCTGGAGAATCAATTTCTGAAGACGAAAACGAACACAAATAGTGGCCCTCTAATATTAAATTAATTCAATTGAATTAATCTATAATATGTCATAAATAATAACACTAAGATCTAATAGAATTTCTTCTCAATATTTATCTTATTCATACAAAATTCAATCTAGAATTGTTGTATCCATATTTTCTTTTAACACGACGAACTCTTTCGTTTCTAACTTTTTTCTCTATTTGATTTTCTAATTTTGTTATCATTTTCGGGGCACTAATTTTAGAATTTATCTTTATTTCTTTTAGAATACTTCGTTCGTCACGATCTGTTCGTGATTTTCTATTAAGATTTCGAATTTCATTTTCTGCTCTATTTTCAGCTTTTTATACTTTTTTATAATACAGTGGTGGACATAAGTATTGGGATAGGATACGATTCCAAATACAAACATTTATACCTACTGAAAAAATGGTTTATACCAATTGCTTTTTGTATGGATCAGTATTTAGAATCTCTTACTTGCCTATATACAAAAACAGAACAAAATTAATAAAGTGGGAAACATGTAACTAATAAAAGTTTGTTTTAAAATCATCTTATATCTGGACAAAAGTATCGACACACATTTGAAAATCTTTATTCACACGTACTATTTTACTAATATACCGTTGCTTACTTGTTGAAATCAGTGAATGATAGTCAGTTCAGTCTGTTGGGGCAACAGATTGTCCTACTTTTACGATACGGTCGACTAGTTTCTATTCCTGAACAGATTAATATTTTAGTTTATAATCAAGGAAAATGGTCAAACGCTTAATCGCTTTTTAAGTACTTGGTCATTTCTGTTCAATAGAAATTGACGTATCGTAATCGTATTTTTTGTGAATAAGGACCGACTAAGGACTGACTAAAGTGTGGACAATAGGACGACCTGGAAATACCAAACGACCATCTACGGACACCCGAACCGACTTGTATACTTGACGTACCGACGGCATCATAGGGCTGTGACGAAGGAACTTCGTTACCCCCGACCTTCCTTACTTATTTTCACTGGACCGAACAATTTTCCCACTTTTCTTGAATTTTTCATAAGACACTCCTCCGAACAGACAGACGTGTATAAAGGGACTGGACAATGAGGGACCGGGGCTTTTTTGCTTTCGTTTGCTTTTTCGACATGAACTTTGACTCACATTATATAAAATTACAAGGACTTTACTACATCTAATGGACTTTATATCTGATACGAACATTTGAATACATTGTAAATCTACACGGACTAGATAATAACGTATGTTATTGTTAGTAATTATTTCGAGACGCTTGTTATTATTTTTAATAATAAAAATTGTGTTTGCAAATAAGTTTTTAATTATTTGCTATATAATCGGCTGTCACGATTTAGTGTGGGAGCCAACACAGTGATTGTTGTGTCAGTCCAGCAGTTGATTTAGTAACGAATGTTCAGAATAATTTTAAAAATGTCAAGAAAAGGAGTAGCAATTACTATCGAACTTGTAGAAACAAGGTCAATCTTATGCAGAAATTGGAGGAATAGTACAAAGAAGCCGATTTATAATTCGAAGCGTTAGTAAAAGATTTACGAACATATCCAATGCCCGTAATCGTTTATGGAGCAGTCGGCTGTCTAAGTTATTGGTAAAAAAGAAAAATTAAACAAAATCCAGGAATAAATTCTTCAGGGATTGCAGCACTGATCACAAAAGATTACAATAAAGAAGTTAGTTCGAAAACGATACGCAGAGTCCTAAAAGATGCTGGATATTCTGCATGTCTCGCTC
Source organism: Anthophora plumipes (assembly GCA_951804975.1). Lineage (NCBI taxonomy): Eukaryota > Metazoa > Arthropoda > Insecta > Hymenoptera > Apidae > Anthophora > Anthophora plumipes. The sequence goes on along the minus strand of OX638123.1, from coordinate 10,242,522 downwards.
GAAAAAAACCGCACATATGTGAAATTAATAAAAAAAACACAACTTTGCGAATGAATTTTCAAATTAAAATAATGACATTTGGGACCAAGTTCTGTTCTCAGACAAAAGCAAATTCGATTGTTGGTATGGAGAAAGCGTAACGCGGAATTTAATTTGAAAAATCTCCAAGCTACAATTAACCCTTTGCGCTCCTATTGCGCCTCTACAAAGACATTCATAACATACACCATAAATCCGTCCAAATTTTATTTATATTTAAACAAAGCACATTGAACAAATAGATAAAAATAAATAAATTCACGAAGGTGTACAATTTTGTTTCTTAAAGTGACACTTTTTCGTTTTCCAAAATTTCGTCGCAGAAGTGTGTTAAAGTTGATAAATCGATCGTATGAGAAAATTTACTTAGAGCGCAATGGGGATGGTGGAGTCTGTATATGGGGGTACATATTTTCATCCGGAATTGGGGACTAGGGTTTATTAATGAATTGGTAGATGTAAAAACTTATTTGAATATTTCCAAAGAAAATTTAAAGAAAAGTGCAGAAAAATTAAATTTACCGCCCAATTTTTATTTTCAGCAAGACAGTGCACCTGCACAATATGTAATATACAGTTCGCCAATGGATTGTGTACAATACAGTGCACACTTTAAAAACACCTCCTCAAAAACATTATATTTCAAGTAATTCGGAATTAAAACAAATAATCTTGGAAGAATGGACTAAAATCAGCAATGAATTAACAAAGAAGTTGGTCCATTCGATGCCAAATAGATTGAAAGAGGCAGTGAAACGGAAAGGATATGTTAGGAAATATTAAATTATAATTTAACATAGCTTTATCCAAAATGAGACAGTACTTTTGTCTGTGCATAAAATGCTTATAAACCACATTTTGATTAGCCATGTGTTCCCTATCTTATTAATTTTGTTCCATTTTTGTATACAGACAAGTCAGACATTCTAAATAAAGATCGATTTAAGAAACAGGTGGTACAAACAATTTTTTAGTAGTTATAAATATTTGTATATAGAATCGCATTCTGTGCCAATACTTATGTCCACCACTATATTATGTAGATTTTCGTGAACCTGATTATTAGATTATAGAAATAAAATAATTTATAGAGATGTATCTACAATTCGAAGTTTTAAGCACAGCTAAATTTTAATTGTTTATGATGCCACCTTTATTTTTCTCTGTTTTTAATTAGCATGTTTTCTGCTTTTATTTTAAACAACGTTTGAAATTTTGACGATATTAACTATCATCCTAGTAATATCAAAATTGTTATTTGTAACATGATAGTATATAATAAACAAAAAGTTATGTTATATATGTTACACAAACGAAATATTGGGTTGTTCGGAAAATTCGTAGCATTTATGACGTATGGTATTAGCAATGCTCTTGGTAATTAACATTTGTCGTTAATATTATTATTTGTCGATATAACTTTAGAATCTATAGTTTAAGACATAATTTAAAGGAAAAGACAATAAATTTCTGAATATTTTGTGCATGTAGGAATAGGAATAAAATGGAGAACCGGACAGTACATTTTCGGCACTTAATATTTTGCTACTATATTAAGGGTAAAAAATGCTGCAATTGAGGCGAACAGAAAGATATGTGTGATTTATGGACATTTACTATTAAAGATAGTATGGTTTAGAAACAATTTTCACATTTCAAAAATCAGTAATTTGTGTTTGGAAGATGCGAAATGATCTGGTCGCCATTCCGTTATTGATAACGACGAAATATCATTGTGGGAGAGTTGAGCGTTCTGCTGTTGCGCTCGCGTCCTTGATTATTGCACTCTAATGTGCCGTCTACAGTAACTCGAAGGACCACCCAGAAAAGATGACTTTTCTGAGACTATATTTGCTTCTATGGGCCTTGCCTACTTGCTGAGCTTGCAGAGTTAAGACCTCGCTCTATGCTTGCTCAGAGATAACTGGTTTTGCAAGTCGATGCCGCTCATCGACACGCCGCTGCTAATCCTAATTTGTCCTGATTGGCTGTTTTCCTGCCTTTGGAAAACACCAATCGGCGTGTCGAAGATGCATCGCGACACCTTTCTCTTGCGCCCTTAACACGCGTTTCCTTAGAGAGGGGGTGGCGATGTCCTTTGTCAAATTGACGAGTGTCTGGCAACAGCACGGGAATTCCTCCGAGTTCGTCACCTAGGTCCCTTGACCGTTACACGCTGTCTCGTGACTCACCCCTTCGGAAGGCCCATTTTTTATGGCAAAACTAAGTTATTGAGGACGAGGGAAAGTGCCTTCGAGGCCAGAGGGTTGTAAACCAAAATTTGTCTCGTTGGGACGTAATTTTTACTAAAATTACATGCTGACAATTATGTACCAAAGTCCCATTCTCAAAAATAACCCTTTCGCCACGTCCGTGCCATAAACCACTACGCAGACAATTATAAAAGCGTTAATTCTAAATAACCCACAGCAGATATTGTTAAGATGTTGAAAATATCAAACAGTGCGATATATGAACATTAGAAACAATTTAGTATATCAGTCTTTTCAACGTGTGGATGCACCATGACTTGACGAATCGGATTTTTGTATGCGATTCTCTGTTAAAAAGTAATAAAAAACAGACGTTTTCGAGGAAAATAATTACAGAAGATAAAAAGTGAATTTTATATAACAATGTTGTATAAAAGTGATCTTACAAAATGGCAGGATAATCAGCATTAGCCACACCAAACAGATGGATTGCACCCAAAGGTTTTAATCGATATATGACGAGACTAGAAGAGAATTATTTACAACGAACTTCCAGGAAGTAAAGAAACTGATAATTTGGATAAATATTGCTCCCAGTTGAATCAATTATATGAAAAACTGAAAGAAAAACTCAGAATTGATCACAACGAAAGGTATCGTTTTCGAGTAGGATAAGGTTAGACCACACGTTTCGATGAAGACACGAATGATTAGACGTTGATTGGGACTTTTTACTTCACCTATCCTACTCACCGGACACAGCACTACTTCGATTATTACTTGTTTCGGTTCACGCAAAATTTTTTTAATGAAAAAATATTTAATACACTAGGAGCTTGCAAAGACTAATTACAGCAATTCAGAAAAGAATCGAAAATTTCTTGAGAAAGGTATTATGAAGCTGCCTGATGGCGAAAAGTAATCGATAGAAATAATGTATATACGAATATTATGGAATAAAATGAGGGGGAAAGGTAGGGTAAGACAAAGGAGCGGTACTCCATACACTTTCGACCTCGTTTTAATTTGACGCGAAAGGGGTGAACATTTAATTCGTAACGAGAGTAACAATAAAGACTATATGACAACAATACAATATCCAGAAATACAATAACATAATGAATGGTGTAGGGCGAACGATCGAGTAGCACGGTGTTCTACCGATCGTCGCTTACCACTCTGGCCGCGCTTTCGCCGGTCTCTTGGTTTATATGCCCCTATCCTTAAACAAGGACAGGGAGTAACCCAAGCTACCAAAAAGCGCGCGAAAGGAAAATGCGCGGGCGAAAAAGCGCGCGTTGGAAAGAGCGCCAACTTTCTAGTTAAGTTGTCTCTTCAGGGAAAACCCTGATCCGTGCGAATCTGGCTACCAGATGCGAGAACTGACCATAGCCAGACTCGCACGGCCTTGGCGGATATAATGCTGAGGGAAAACAAATTTTCATTGGCGTGGCTACAAAAATATTTATCTTTCATAAATGTATTGAGGTTTAATATTACTCAAATTTCGCTATTGTAACAACCAGTAAGTGTCGATAAATTTCTATGTCCGAGAGGAAGCGAGAGGGGCCGATGTCTGTCCTTGACGTAAAATAATATTATTTAATTACGGCGCGTTGGAAAGTTCTAGATCGGTCGAGATCGTGGTCCGGTGGCAACCGTGTAGCAACACGGCTTGTTAATGAGCCATTAGCAACGATCGAACATAAATAGCACGAACGAACCTGCGCAGTGGCATTCCATGTTGCACTCTGAAGGTAGAGGACGAAGGTATCCATCGGTTGCCCTTTAGAGAGGAGAGTTCGAAGCCTAGTTTCCGGACGCCTCCACGTCACAGGAGAGTACGGGGACTACACCTGGGACACCCTTGTAATGGAGAGAACGGCTGGATTATCCACCGGTCGCCTTCCAAAGGTTAGGGTACAGGCGGTCAGCCGGATGCCTGAGGAATCTCCAAGAGGACTGTTCCGTTTCTTCCTTGGGATGGAAAGAACGGCTGGACCATCCGCGGGTCGCCTTCCAGGGGGAGTACTGGTGGACCCTCCAATCATACGTGTACCTTGTAACGCTGTGAAAGGAGAGTTTGGGTGATGTACCTGGGTCGTCCTTGGAATGGAGAGAACGGCTGGAAGATCCGTCGATCGCGTTCCAAAGGATAGAGTACAGGAGGCCACCCGGACTCCTACTCACAATAATTACGATTGAACAAATTCACCGACTCATTAGATTTGTAACGGGAGAGTACGACTAATTGAGGCCGGACGCTCGAAAGCTAGGCATTTTAACGGAATCTTTAATTGTATTCGCTTCAATTTGTACCATTTATCTTAACAGAAATAAAATAAATCTTGTACTTCTGTCCTGCAGAATAAAGAATCCTGTGTTTCCTTTGAAAAAAACGCTAGTTAAGGAAAGGGAAATCCTACACTATGAATTTTCCGAACGACTCAATGCTCGTTTTAAGAGAATAATATCCCAATAAATAAGTTTTTCCCTAAATCCTTAATTGTTATAATCAATGTTTTGTTTTTATTTGTTATATTTTAGGTACTGGTTGCTAACAGTTCTTCGCGCTGGTGAAGCTGTGCCACCTAAAATTGAATTAAAATTAGCTCGCCTGTATCGAACAGCATTTTCAAGACAACAACAACATCATCTTGGGCTTTTACCAACAGATGTACGATTTCAAAGAATTTCAAGGGAACGAGGGCTTGTTAAAAACAAGGTACATTTAGTAGAAAGATATAGTAGTTACAGTGGTACACACTCAAAACCGTCCACTACTCTCACTTACCTATCCCCTTTCATAAAATCCACTAAATACAAGTGCAAGTCGTTTACAATCAACAGAATATTCTTTATTCATTATTATAAAATATAACTAAAAAATAGGGAAGTTTGTGGAATAATAACAAAAGAACAGTAACATGGTAGTATATACAGTAAGAATAGACACATTGAAAGTTGTCCATTTACTTTTATTCAGAAAACTTAAATGTTAACTAAACAAATTTATAAATTAAATTAAATTTGTAAATTAATATTTTGTTCGCTGTCTACTATTTTCTACAGCTTTCAACCTATTACATCGATGTTACTAGATTTCCCACTTGAAATTTTCGTTCATTCTGTCAAGAACGCATTTTTTAAGTCCTGTTTATTGCTCATGTGATGTTATCGAATTCTAATTTCCAATCCGTGGCATACGTTTTCAATTACGTTTAAATTCTGTCTCTGAAGTGAAGTTTCGATGACTTTGAAACAATTATACAGTAGTAACCATTTTCCTGGTAGTATTGAAATGTATTTAACCCTTTGATTACTGTTGGCGCCTATAGGCGTTTTGGAAATTTCGCTCGTACTCTTCTATTACCGCCTTTCCGCCGGAACTTTATTCTTTGCGCACTTCCACTTTAATTTAACGAAACAAATTTTACATTTTTACAAATTTGAAAATTATTCATTTTTAAACTTTCGAAACTAGTTCGACTGAAAATGACACATTTACCTTTCTACTGAAATCTGCCGTAGCGAAAGGGTTAAAATACCCAATTTTTCAACACTTTTTTTTAAATTTCTTTCTAAAGTGTCCAAATGTATGCATTTATCCATAATTCCTTCGATAAAATGTATAATAGTTTACTTACAGCCTCAGCAGGCATGCAGTAACAAAACAATTGCCTCTATTCAGAGTAGGAACGATATTTTTTATTCCCAGTTCAGTATTAGCAGTCTTTCTTTAGATTACGATTCTTACATTGGATCCGTTCATATTAAACTTACTTTCGTCTGCAAAAAGCAAGATTTTGGTTTCCAAAAGGAAAAATCCGTTCGCATATATTTCCGCGCAAATTCTAATCTTGCGGCTTTGTTTCTCACATTAATGTTTCTCACATCGTGCCTACCCGGCTATGAAAATTAAGTTTTCGCAAAATTCCTCTATTTTCTACTGCTTTTATTGTCTACTTTACTGTCTGCAGCGATTCTAGGCGCACTTTTCTTAATCTTCTTTTACTTGTCGTAAAACAGATTTTTCGCCGTAATCGCTCAAGATATTTCGATTACTTTTTTGGTTTATTTGCAATACGGACTTCATTTTTTTATCTGTTCAGAATATATTGTACAGTACAATATGTCCTACTTTTATTTACAATACTCAGAACTCTCAATTACAGTTCTCAATTATCAAAATAATAATGTAATATTACAAGTCTCCGTATTTCTATTGTCTTTTTTTCCTATTTTCCGTTTGATTAAAAACACTTCAAATAAGTACTACGACGTAACCTGAGGTTTAACAAAGACGATAATACTAAAAAACAATGATAGTATGTTTTTTAGTTCAGGGAATCCGCAAATGTTACAGCTGGACACTTTTTAGCGTGACTTAATTTTCCTAACTGTTACTAAAAATATTAATTTTTCATTTATTATGTAACAAATTATCGATTATTTTTTATATATAATAATGAAATAGTGTATATAGAACGTATCTGCAGAAGTTACATTCTGCAAACAAAATTAAAGCAAGAAAAGCATCATAATAGACGATTTTCAGTGTGAGCACTGTATATGTATGTATGTACATACAGAGGCACACCTTGCTAACTTATATGTATAAATAAAGTTACTTAGAACATTAACCTTGACACCATATCCGAAAGTTATCGAAGTCAGAGAGATACATCATTGTTCATATTGTAGGTTTTAAATAATTAAAAAATAAATATAGATTAAAACATTTTCAACAACTGAAATAACCAAATTAAAAGTTTCCACTAAACGGTCATAAATATTCATTTACAATGTATTATACATATATTGTAATATACAGTATACATAGATATACCAAAATAGAATGTTTATTAGTATTGAAATATCAGTATATTGTTAGACGTATAAAATATGATTACTGAATCAACACTGGATGTATTGGTTTCTTAAAATGTACTGTCTAATGGAATTGTACAATAATATTAATTATTTTATTTTAAAAGCAAAAGTAGTATGAATATGTTTATATTTCATGTATTTCGTGAACATTCTTTCAGCCAGAGATCCCCAAGCGAGAAAAAGTGTTTGAGAATTCAGCAATTTCGCCAGCTAAATTAAGGGTTGAAATGAATTCGGAACCCGAAGCCTCTACGATACTAGAACCTATAAAAGGGCTTCAAGGGCTGTCCAAGTTTAAAAGTACTCTTTTTCCGACGCCTGATATTAGCGACATCAGAAATCACAATGAACATGCGATAAGTACCCACACGGATGACTTTCAATTGAAAAAATTGAATGTTGTCAAAGAACAAGAATTATCCGGTACAAATACATCTACTACAACAGCAATAATGGATTTTACGGAAGATACAACAGATTATACGAGCCAACGATACTTGCACGACGATGTATCCGATAATTTACCTTCCGCGGTGCATAATTCTCAGAATCTCTCAGGCAATTATCCAACACCGCAAAAACAAGTATTAAGTAATATCGATAGAGAAAATGTAAATGCGAATGAACGATCAGAATTACGTTTACTGGATCCTTCCAAAGAGGATATTATTCAAGTTAAAATGCAAAATACAAGCGTGATGGAAAACGGTGCTACGAAGTTGATTTATTCTGTACATCTAGGTGGAAAACCTGTGCCCGCTGAAACAGCTGCTAGGGATATGGCTCTCTTGTCGTCTCAGGAAGTCGCATTGGAACTTGGCGCACCAGTTCTTATTCAAAGTGAACGTAAATGTTAAATGTTTCCTTCGATTTGTCAATTTTTCTCTTTCTGTATAAATGAATTGTACTTTCTTCCCATCATTTTTTCCTCTTGGTATTTAAAAAAGTACAGTTGCAATATTTTCTCGGGAAAAATAACCCGAATAGAATTTTCTTTTAAAAATTAAATAATCTCTTGATACGTGGTAGAGTAACAATTGAAGTTCAACTTGTTTTAAATACCGATAATAATGACATTTTTAAGCACACAAACTATCTGCAAAGAAATATATGTATATATGTGTGTGTATATATATAGCTTACTTGAAAGAAACACGACCATTGGCGCTTTCAAGAAAAAGAGACGCGTGGCTACTGATAGGTGCAGCAAGTGCTGGTTTTATTCTATTAGCATTGGTGCTTGCAGGATTAATTCTTGCAGCGAAAAGGAAAAGAGCGCATAGTGCAGTAGCTGCGCCACCAAGTCATAATATTTTACAAAAGAAACGGGAATATATACGGACAACTGCTAGCCTCGATAATGCTTTCTCAACGTCAGAAATGGAAATCAAGGTATATTTTATTCTTATAATAGATAAGTTTATCTATACAATTTATTCCATTTGAATCTATTTAAATAGACACTTATCGTGAAAGGTATAAATTCAAAATATAATTAAAATTGTTACGAATAATTTGACTTCTAGAATGTATATTTCAGTATTTACTACATTTGCACATATCAACATAAGTCTGTCATATATTTTTATTGTCATTGATAATTTAAAATTCTTTAAAGTAAAACCCGTATGAATGAAATAATTTTGAGTTACTTGTAAAAGAATTAGGTGGACAAATAACTTTGATAATCATAATTTTAGTCAATATTTCAATACCACAGTTTCCTGAAAATATGTATTTTTATATTCCCTTTTTACGATATTGCAAATATTTGTTAAATTAAATGTAGATTTAATTTCTCGATCTGCATAATTTCTCTATTTAACTGTTTTTAAGTGAATAAACTGTTACTATCATCTTAACCCATTCGAGATGAAGAATTACTTTGGAAACGATCTCCAGAAGCGAAATAATTTTGTTTGTTTAAGTTAAACATTTTTAACGGGAAAAATGTCTGAGCTCTGAAAAATTAACATTCCACTTTTCGTACAAGTAAGATGGTAAAGCACCGTCTGTGTGATGCATAATAAATGGAGAAGATATAATTAAAGTGGAAGAAAATTATTTCAAAAATAGTAAACAAATGTGAAATCATTATTTTAGGTTCAGTAATAAACATTAGAAGATAATCCATGAATAAATTTTAAGAAAATATTACAGAGATAACAAAGTACTTGTATAATTTTCCTCCAAAGAAACTTATCCTTGTTGCTTGTGAAAATTCTTAAAATATTTTTTACCCAAAGACTCTCGACTTTTTTTCTGTTTCTTCGAAGCGAGAAATCTTCATTTGTATCGTCAATGCTCATTTTTCGGATTATCGACGATGTTGACTGTGGATTACCCATTTTAGGGTCTAACTTGAAACCAATACAAATTTTACGATTACTTTTTCTTACCTTACTTTATTACTTTTTCGTTTACTACTAACTGATAACTAAAGTTCAAACTCATCGCACACGTTCTCATGAAGACGAAGAATTATTTTAAAGACAATCTCCAGAAGCGAAACAATATTTTTCGTTTACGTTAAATATTTTTAACGGGGAAAATTGGAAACACTTTTCATACAAATAAGATGATAGTACATCGTCTATGTAATTGGCTGTTTAGAATATTTTTATTACATCATAATAAAAAAAGAAAGATATAATTAAAGTGGAAGAAAATTTATTTCAAAAATAGTAAACAAATGTGAAATCATTATTTTAGGTTCAAAAATTAGAAAATAATCCATAAATAAATTTTAAGAAAATATTACAGAGGCAATGAAGTATTTGTAAAATTTTCCTTCAAAGAAACTTATTCTTTTTATTTGTGATAATTCTTGAAACATTCTCCTAAACGTTCTTGACTCTTTTTTTTTAGTTTCTTTGAATCGAAAAGTCTTCACTTTTATCATCGCTGCTCATTTTTTTGTACAACAGTGCAAAGTTTACGACTACTTTTTCGTTACTAAGTGATAACTGAAGTTCAAACTCATCGCACACACGGTGTGTAACTTGTTTTTTTAACTAGGAAATACATTACAGACACGGTATAATCTGTCTCGAATGGATTAAGAAGCACATTGAGTAGTAGTGATTACTATTTAAACTATATTTGCAATACTTATTTTAATACAGAAAATATCTAGTAATATATTATACCACTTCAAAATAAAAGTTACATCAGATTGCAAATCTTAGGAAATTTTGATCTTGTTCTTTATACATATTATTTATAAAAGTTTCAAGTAATTTGTCTAACTTGCACACCTTGAATAACATACACATTACGCATTATATGGAAAATTGCTACATACAGAGTTGTGTGGTTCCAAAAAAAGATGTAGCAGGTAGTAGCGTTTTATATTAGGTTGTCCTAAAAGTTCTTTTCGTCATATTTATGCACTCCTTTGCCTGACAGCGTTTCGAGTAAATATGCAGTCCAATATGTTTAAAATCGAACTCATGGTCTTTAGTTGTCTTCCAACTTTCCAACAGTATGTTTCTTTTTTGATAAAGTGTCTCTTAGATTTTTCTGTGCCATCTTGAAAGATGGAAAATCAGGAAATGCATTTGTAACACGTGACGTTGTGTTGCTTTATAAAAAGCAATAGTACTCGGAATATTGCAAATTAGATTTACGCCGTCTATTGGGATCGTACTGTAACTGTTGAAACAGTTCATAATCAACGCAGAAAGTTTAGAGTCGGAAATTTTAAATCAGATGAAATATATACCTTGAACGATATTTTACTAGAAAAACCATAGCAATTTTGGAAAAATCGCATCATAAGTCTTCCGAAGAGCAGGAGAAGAATGAAAAATCGAAATTCTATAGAATTACACCAAAAATAAGCGATTCTACACCTCATGTCTAACGACAAAACGAAAGGAACTTTTGGGACAACCTAATAGTTTCACATAAACTTCATTTTTTTTTTCTTTTTAATAAAACATATTTTTTTATGGCTACATTTGAGAAAATGTTGAATTTTTAATGAAAATGCATTAACGTTTATTAGACGTGAACCGAATTGATTAACTACATATTTTGCTATCGGAACATTTTAACGATTGATTATGAGAAAAATGTAAAAAATGCAGAGAGGATAAGTGAAAAAGGAAAAATGTGTTTCGTTCTGGTCTCGTACTAGTGGACTCGTTATTAAAGTTACATAGAAGATCTGTGCCTTAAATGCGGAGAGAACGGTTAGGCTCAGATTAGAATATGTTTACAGAAAAATAGGAAAAGAAACAATTTTAATGTCTGTAAAAATTACGTTATTTATTATTATATTAGATATATACAGGGTGACTCGTGTTTATATATATTTTTTAATCTATAAATGCTTATATTTGGTAAATTACGGTGAATTAGAAAACTTTATTAAGAGTGATTAAAGGAGATGTACTCACAAAATTGAGCGTACCCACATGTTGGTACCCAAAATTAGCGGAAGAACAGATAAAACATACATATTCGAATGCTAAAATTCAATATATATTTATTTACATAATACAGAGAACAATTAGTAGAAATATTTTTTAAATAACATTAACCATTGTTACTAGTAAGCTAAGTAAACAAAAGACGAGACAAACTGAAAAATAACAGAAAGATATAAAAGACGAGAGCAAGAAGCAGGAGCGATCATTAGTAACCGATTTTTAGTATAGTTCAGATCTTAATTTGTAGATCAGTAGCCTTTAGCATTGTAAATAAAAAATTTTTTAAAAATTAAAACAGAATTTCCGTCTGTGACACCATTTGCTTATATTTAACTGAAAATGTAAAAATACTGGTATTTTACTGACACAAAATTGAGCGTACCCGTGGAAAGTTATCTAAAAAATGTATTTTATAAAAATTATTGTCTAAAGATGTCTAAACAATATGGATCACCTGTTGAATCGACAGATTGTCATTTGTTGAACCACATTTTCTAATTTTTTCCAAAATGATCTCTCCGAGACAAGAAACGAATATTTCCATACGAAAATTGGTAATACACTTGCACCGTAAAGGCAAAAGATACTCAAAATTGGAAATATAATAGATAGAACTCATAATAAATAAATTCAATTCGAAGGCAGACTCCGGAACAAAGCGGGCCGAGGAAGAAAAGAAATCCTGTTTCTAAGCGATAAGCGTTATATTGTAAGGCAAATTAAGATAAATTCCAGGCTTGATATATCAGAATTAACGAAAAGTATTTCGTTAAAGATTAATAAAACAATATCGACTGAAATAGTTCGTCGGGTTTTACGTAAAGAAGGTTTTAATGGAAGAATCGCCGGCAGAAAACTATTTATTTCAAAAGTTGATTGTACAAAGCGTCTTGAATTCGCAAAAGGATATATGAATCGCAACATACATTTCTGGAATAACGTTCTATTCAGTGATGACACCAAAATTAAGTTATTTAATACAAATGATCAGCAAATCGTATGGCGGCAACGAGATACGCAACTTAAAAAAAAAGAATACAGTGCCTACGATTAAATGTGCCGGAGATTTCATAACTTTGTAAGGCTGTATAGCAGCAAAACGAGTCGAAAAAATGGACAAAATGCAACTTTTTAATATTTAAACAAATATTTTAAAAGCTTCTGCGAGAAAATTGCAAATCTCGGCGGTTTGTTACTTTCAAGGACAATGATCCTTGAATGATCAATGAATTATGCAACAAAATATTCATTTTGTATAAATAAATCATTTTAATACCTGTACGCTCAAGTTTCTGTCGGTAAAATGTCAGACTTCTTTTATTTTTAGTTAAATCTAAGCAAATAGTTCATATAATTAAAATTTCTTTTCATCAATTGTTCATTAAATGATACGAATAAATACATATTCAATTTTTAGAAAATGTGTATTTTCTATCTATTCTTCCGCTAAGTTTCGCTACCAACATGAGTGTACGCTCAATTTTATGAGTGACTGTAAGTTCGTTTAGTGAAACCATTCAGATTATTTGGAAGTCAATTGAATATTTTTAAATAAGATGTGGTATATATTTGTTCTTTAAATAATAAAGCGTAATGGGACGAGTTTAATAATTTCACACATGATGTTACTGAAAAGTGTGAAAATATGATGAACCTTATATCTTATATATTCTTGGACTAGCCGCTCAGATCTCCAAATCTATTTCCACTGGATTTTCTTTTGCATGAAAGTATATTGAAGGGAGAACTTCTACTTGCTAGACAATAAGTGTAGAAGAAAACGAAGAAAAGAATTTCTAATACGTTTCAAACAATCACTTTAAAAATTTTTATGACTGTACAAGATAACTTTGTAGATAGTATATTCAAACATCTTGTAATGTTCAGGCGAATGTATTAAATATACAGGGTCGTCGAATTCGTTTAACACTATATGGGTTTACAGGATATGGCATTTTGACGCATTTGGGATTTCACGAACGAAATTGAAGAAATAATTGCTGTTATTTTCCAGCAACCTTTTCTCACCCCTTTTTTAATGAAATGATAAAATGAAAATATATCCGAATTTGTAAGTTTAACAATATACAATTAAGTTGTCTCTAATTGATTTCTTGAAAGAAAAATTCATGTGCCACTAAAAAATGCATCTGACCTTTAAACAATCTTAACATCTCCATTAAATGAATTTACACCTACATGTTTTAGTGTCCCTTTCCATCTACTTCAATCTCTTCAAAGCAAATTCGTCATATTTTCCGAAACATATTTTCACATTTCCAGTAACTGTATTGATGTAACAATAAAAGTATACACTGATCAAAGTGGTTTTAGCCCTTCAATTACAAACAGTAATCCTCCTTATAGTTTGCGTGATGCTAAACATGAGATACCTTGGAAATAAGACAGAAAGGATATATATTACCGAATAATAACATACTAACGATTAGATAGAATTACGAGGAACCTTAACATCGAATTTTCATATTTATCAGCTTCCGCAAAACATTTCTTCTTTTTCTAAAGTGATTTATGACGAAGTAGCTTTATCGATCGTTTTCACATCGATTCTTTGTTTGTAGACTGACGGTACCAGTCAGAGACAGACTCCTGGCAGTTTGTCGAGGACTCAGGTCTCTCTCGAAACTGCCGACAGTCTCGATGCAGGAATTTACGAGGTTTCGAGCAACAATGACGAAGAGCAGGAGAGAAAAGTGCAAGAATCTAATCCATGGGAACATCCTCCAAACAAATCGAGGTACAAAAGAACGTTACAAGGGATTTCGATTGCGTATTTTTTTACATTTTATAATCTTTTCCAATTGTTGATATTTATCTGTAGATTAACGCATGACAGAGTATTTCCGACAAATGCTATTGATACACCTGGAATGTCTGATTCGGCGGATGTAATCGTCGATCATTTAGAAACGTTAAATTCTTTCGAACACAATTATACGAGACACGAGGAAGAAGCTGCAACTTCGCCGCATTCCTATCTTTCTATGCCATCTTGCAAGCAATTTCCTAGTTTGAAAAGTGTTGAACCACTTTCGAAAGTGCTGGAACCAGTTATGGTGACTCGAATTTCTTACTTTTATATAATATTTCTTTTAATAAATACTTGTTACTTTGAAAAAGAAATGTATTGTGAATATAATGCGAGACTGGTAAGATATACTTATTTTATTTAGGTCAAACATTTAGATATAGACTCTCCAGAATTGGTAAGGCGAGATAGTGATCACACTAGTGCCTACAGAGGTGATGAAATGAAAGATCAATTTTTTGCGCGAACTTCCAGTGCTACTAAAGATCCAGGAGTAGTAGGCCCTATAGTTTGGAATCTACGAAACCAAAGCTTATATACCGAAGGTATAACTTTTCTCTTTTAACCTTACAATGTTACTTCTCAAATACATTATGGAAATTCTGATGAAAAACATAGCTTTTACAGTTTTTATTATTTTATTCATTTTATCGTGCACCGTCATATTTGCCACTATAACGTAAAATATAAATCTGACGATTGTTTTCGCTTATAAAAGTTATTGTTGTTTGTTTGACATAATTAAAGGTAACGAAACATCGAGAACAGATGTTGATCCAACTTATGCAGTGGCGTCTGTACCTGTGGGCAGAGCGAGAAGAAGACTTCACGAACTCCTCGAAGATTCGTTTAGTCTCTTCGGAAGTAGAGACTTGAAACCTGAAGTTCAGAGTACAACGCGACAGGCTTCTACAGCGAATGCGCAAGATGTTCTCACAATATTCTCAGAAACTAAAGGAAAATCAGCTTATACTAGGTATTTTCCTTTGTATAAATATATAAATATAATTCCAATATTTTTTGTTAAATAGAAGGGAATTCAAAATAGATATTGTAAATAATTATAAAATTTCGAATAACGTAAGGAAGAATATTTATACGTAACTTATAAGAATATTTAGAAAATTTTTATTTCATACAGAAATGTTTAACGTTTGACCCTTTGTGTTGGCATTTAATCTGCGCTAGGCTGAGACATATTTATTTTATTTCTGACTAATTATTATTATTATTATTTTCCTTCTATTTTATTCTTTCCTGAATACATTCAGATTTATAAGACTGATTACAATACGCCACATTTTATTGCAAATGTCTGAAATGCTAATTTTCTAAAAATCGATATTTTTACATCAGATACCCTATATATTTTTGGATTATTTGTTTCTCGTTTTCATTTTCTTATTTACTTCTTCACAGTCATTTTTCCACTAATCGTATGTCGTATTTATTTGTTTCACTGGGGAAATATACATTACCAGCCAAAAGTTTCGAATCACTACGTAAATTAAGAGAAACAGGATATTTCTAAGAAACATTGAACGCCTACAAAGTAATCGAGGAAATTTTATTTGTCAAAATACTTATAAGTAGAATATTTTACATTTTGTATTATTTTTTGTACAAAGAAATAGATATATTTCTTTAAATTGTCTTTTCATAAAAGAAAAATCGCCCTTCTAACGACAACCTGACATTCTGGGCATCCTGGCAAATAATTTTTCGAATTTTTAGAATATTTCTAACTTTACATTTTTGCATGCTTCTTGTAGTAGTTACAAAAGGTTTCGTTTCGATGTTGGACAGTGCAACCGGATATTTCGATCGAACTCTTCCCACAAAACTTCTATCA
The DNA here is from genome assembly GCA_951804975.1 of Anthophora plumipes. Classification (NCBI taxonomy): domain Eukaryota; kingdom Metazoa; phylum Arthropoda; class Insecta; order Hymenoptera; family Apidae; genus Anthophora; species Anthophora plumipes. The sequence continues at coordinate 10,226,259 of OX638123.1, read as the reverse complement.
AGTTGAAATCCGGTGCTGGCTATGTTATATTCCTCAAGACCCACTTCGTTTCTTTTTTTGCAATAAGAATCCTTTACACAATTTAGATGAGTGATTAGGGTCGTTATCTTGCATAATAAAATTTCAACTTATTAACCGGTAACCTGATGATACGACGTGCTGCTCAAGTATCTGTTTATAGTCTTCTTTTTCATTGTATTTTCTATTTTGATTAGGTTTCCTACTCCAACCGTTGAGAAGCATCTCCAAACCATAACTGAACCATAACTATGTTTGACAGTAGATACAATACATTCTGGCAACATTTTTTCTTGCACAGATCGGCGAACAAATATCCTTCGGTGCGACCCAACTATTTCGAGTTTGGATTCGCCAGTCCAATGAAGCTTACTCCAATTCTGGTGTCCAATTTTTGTGACTTTTTTAATCGCATTTTACAATTTTTTTTACGAAAGCAGTGCTTTCCTGACAGCTATACGGCCATTTAAACCTGCAGTTCTTATTCGCCTTTTCACCGTGGTCAGAGATATTGGATTCGGCTTACTATTGTTACGAATCGCGATATGGTCGTCACGAACCGAAAGGTTGTCCCTCTTTTTGAGTCAATCCACATAAGGAATTTACTCGGGATACGGGACTTAGATAGTGCACGGGAACTTGAATGAGTAAGATACAAAAGGAGTTTTGTTGTTATAAATTTGTGGTTTATTCTACGAGATATGTCTATGTATGAGTGAATATGTTTACTGTTCGAAAATCGGCGTGTTTCTGACGTGTTGCTGGAAGGGCTTGTTTTTTTATTAATTCGTACTATTTTTCTATTGGTGGAAGAGTATGTGGAGGTGGATGTGTGTTTTCGTAGTTGGTGTAGGTGTTTAGCTGTGGGTGTGGTTTGTGAGATGGTGGAGAGAGAAATTTTCCGTTTTCTTTGATTATAAATTATTCTGTTGGTCCTTGTAATTTTTGCCCATGCGGTGACCGGCTGCTCAGGGGTTTTAGGCTTTCCGGTGAAATATTGTTTTATTGCGGGTTGCGCTCGAGTACAAGGCTTTCTTTTATTGCGTTAGAAAGTTACCTGAGCGACATCTGTTACGCATGTGACACTATCATTAAATTCTACACGAATTTCCGAGGCCGTTAGACGTCTGTTTCGTTTGCAAATAATACTTATTGTTACATCTTCAGCTTTCGACGTGATTTTGACTCTTTCTGACCGTGATTTGTCTTTCAAATTCCCACTATCTGCAAAACGTTTTACCGTACTCTATATGCCTTTGTATGAAACTTTCAATTTCTTTGCAATATACCGCAAAGAATAACCTTCCTTGATAATTGCACTCCGAGTTTCAATACTAATTTCTATTCTTTTTGCCGTTTTAAAGTATTAATGTAAAATTTTAGCGGTTGATCACGTTTCAACGCCTTCGTTTACGAGAATGGTGGCAATTTATAACAAATGTCCAATTTATACATTTTTTCGACCCCTGCACCAGCCAGTTGGAATCTGATATTCTAACATTCGACGCTTATTAGTAAACAAACGAATCGCGAATTCCTGTAGAAGGCGAAAAGAGAGTATCTTTCAAGGCAGTAGAAAAGTTCATTCCGAACATTGCCTTAAACTAAGTGTATGAATTATATACTAGTATTATGGACATAAGAAAATGCTGAAATCTCTTAAAATATAATTCAGCTTGTTAACGTTCGATATATCAATGATGGATCATTCCAAAATTTACTGGAATATTCGATATTGATAAAAATCGGCAAGTGATTTCTCAACTTTTGGTCGATAGTGCATTGCTACTTTCATTGTCGCTATTATTATATGAATAATACAGTGAGTGTAAAAAGTATTCGTACAATGAATAATTTCAAACGAAACTTCGTATAACTCGGTTTATTAATCCCTTGCCGTATGAATTCTTAGTTGCCACGTACAGTGAGTCACAAAATTATTCGCTCACTCGCTAATGTGGCAAAGATGAACGAAATAATCAGGAAACGCAGGGTACTTTTCTATTTTTTATTTGAATATACATAGTTCAAAGTTTAATCTAATAGAATAGTAAAAAAAATTGCGAAATTTTCACTTATAATTACAAAAAAAAAAAAACAAGTTTTAAGAAATCTTTACGTTTTTTCACGCCACGACATCCACTGAAAGAAATGCAGTCTACAAACTCTGAGAAGTATTTGTTTCTGAGAGTTGCTGGAAATAATCAGTAAACAGACGCTCAGTAAGGATTTATTTTTATTTATTTCTTTGATTTTCAAGAATTCGTTACAATAGGTAGAAAAAGTAAAGAAACTAGTCTAGATATTAGGGAAATTATAATTTTTCATTGGAAAAGTGGAAAATTCATTAGACAAATTGGAAATATCGTTTGTAAGAGTTATTCAACAGTACGTTATATTATAAAACGGTACGAAGAAGAAGAACGAATAAGAAACAAAGCTGGTAGGAAAAAGATACTGGATTCCTTAGAAGAGCGTTTTGTTGTGAGACAAGTTAAAAAAAATACGAAAATAAGTGCTTCCAGAATCAATACAGGTTTGAAAAATTTTAGTGAAAAAGAAGTTTCTGATGAGTGTTGAAAAGGAACGGGTACAACAGCCACGTAGCAAGAAGAAAGCGATTACGTAAGCGAAATTAATAGGAAGAAAAGAGTAGATTTCGCCAAAAAAATACATCTCAAAGACCCCTGAATTTTGGCAATATTTGGGGTCTGACGATCATTAAAAGGTTTGGTGAAGATCAAACGCGCAGATGGATCCCAAGAACCTGTGTAGCACAGTCAAGCACGGAGGTGGTCATGCGATGGTTTGGGGTTGCATCAGTTATCACGGTGTTGGGAAATTGCAAATGATTGAGGCTACCATGGATAAAGTGATGTACATGGATACTTAAAAAAAAAAATTTGAAGCAAAATGCAGAACTAATGAGAATTTCAGAAGTGTTACTCTTCTATCAAGATAACGACCCCAAACACAAATCGAGATTGGTACAGGAATGGTTATTATACAGTTGTCCCAAAATAATACAAACTCCGCCTCAATTTCCCGACTTAAATCCTATCGAGATGGTTTGGAACATGCTGAATACTAAAATACGTAGACATTCAGTTACCAACAAAAAAGACTTACAAGGCAGATTACAGGAGGAATGGCTAAAAATTGATAATAATTATTTGTAAACATTAGTAGGATCAATGCCAAAAAGACTTGCAGAAGTAATAAGACAAAAAGGGTATCCCACTAAATATTAATATTATCATAATAGTATTTAAAACAAAATGAGCGAATAATTTTGTGACCCACTGTATGTTAGTTTCGAATGTTTACTGTTCCAATACAGTATTAAATAAAAGTGGTTAAGATATTGTTAAGTTACAACGCGCCGGTGCCGAAGGATTCACTTCACTCGTGACAACAGGAAAGGATTTTATTTACAAAAGTTCTAAAGTACGGTTTAGGGTTATCGAAATCAAGCACGTCACCTCTGTCTCAGTTGTTGGCAACTTCTGCTGGGTCGGTCGAAGATGGTCGATAAGAAATATTTTTCTTTTCCAGCGCGAGCACCAGTAGACCTTGCAATTATGCTGGATGCTCGCAACAATATTATATATCACTTTTTATTCAGAAATTCTCAGTTTTAAATTCGGACTGAAGTCAGAACAAAAATACATATTTGATAGACGTATAAATATTTATTTTGTCACACTGTGAGCATAATCTGCACCAGGAGTGTGACTCGTCATTATAAGGCAAGGAGTTAATAAGCTTTCTTAATATAAATAATTTAGAACAAATTTCATAAAAAGGGGAACCTAGATATTCGCATCATATTTTTGAAAATATTCAAGAAAATTCCATAATGGGTAGAAATAGCTGCGTAAAAAGTATTTGTACAGTTGTGGGCTGTCTATAACAATGCCAAAATATTCGAAAATACTGTCACAATCAGCAGCCTTCAAAATCAAACAGTATTAACAACTGTAAGAGGATAACGGGTCGAGAAAGCGTAAAAACTACTGTGGAACAGAGGAAAATAATTAAAAACTTGCATAATCAATGTAAAAGCCTTTCGGAAATTTTTCAAATCGTCCGTAGATCACAGTCTACAAGTCAAGGTATAATTCATCGATATGGATTAGGCAAAACAAGGCAAAACAATTCTAGAAGCGAACGTCCGTGAAAACTTAATCAGTACACAGACAAAGTTTTTGTCTGTATAATTAAAAAAAAAAACCCTAAACTAAGTGCGTGCAATATGTCAATATTTCAAATAGTTCTGTTAGGAATTGTTTACTAAAGCATGGGTACCATGGCAGAGTAGCATGCAGGAAATATTTCATCAATGAACGAAATAGGAAGAAGAGATTAGAATTCGTGAAAATTTACAGATACACAGACATGAATTATTGGAATTGGGTAGTTTTTACAAATGAAAGTAAATTTAACATTTTTGGTTTAGATGGACGTTGTACTTTATGGAGGAAAAGTAAATCAAGAATATAATCAAACTTTACAACCTATCATAAAGCACGACAGTGGTTCTGTGTCTGTTTGGGACTGCATGAGTGCTGCTGGTGTTGAAGAATTACATTTTATAGATGGTTTAATGGACCATTATATGTCCATCAATATTTTGAAAACCTACCTTTGTGCCAGTGCAGAAAAAAATAAGAGTAAAAAAATAATTTTGTCTTCATGCAAGTCAATGCTCCTAAGCACGTTGCTTATAATACTAGAATGTGGATTTTGTAGAATGCCTCATCATATATAAAACCCCTTCCACAGTCACTGGACATTAATGCTATTGAGAACTTGTGACATTATTTAGAAAAACAGTATGAAAACATAATATTTCTTCGAAAGAAACTATAAAAAGTGCAATAAGAGAGGGATTGTACAAAATTACAGCAGACATAATGTCAAAGTTGATTAATTCAATGCTAAGGAGGTGTGAAGTCATAAACCCTACTAAATCCTACAAAATATTAATTTTTTTCTTTAGATATGAAAAAGAACAATTGTACAAATACTTTTTGCATGGCTATTTCTTTGAATTATGGAATTTTCTTGAACATTTTTAAAAATTATTAGGTTCTTTTTCCATGAAATTTATTCTAAACATTTGTAAACATGTGTATAAATTATTTGTATTAAGAAAGTTTATCAACAAAGCGAGTTAAGTTTCCTTTGGAATTATTCACTGTACGAATAGTTTTTACATTCACTGTAGCTGTCTTTGCCTAACATTCAATTGGAATCTCCTACAAGTAAAACTCTTTTTTTCTTATTTAACATTTTAACAGCTAAACATTCTTATGAGACTATTAGGATTAGCAGCTTTTGTATTACAAGTATCATAACTTGCTTATAACGAATGGCTGATAATGTTTGAAAGACATCTGTGACATTATTTGGAAAGAAGCTGTGCATATCATTTTTGGCTCAGAAAAATCTCGACGTCAATATTCCAACACAAAGAGGTTAAAACGAAATTAAGAGAAATAAATAAATGAAATAAAGAAATAATATTTTATGTTAAATATAAATGAAGATAATTTACTTCTAAAAGGTGAAAATTATATTGGAAGGAAATGTACGTGCTTTACTTTTTTAATTATTGTAAATTACTTTATAATTAATACAAATGGAACTTTGTTAGATTAACACAAGTTACTATCATATTCTTATGTTTCCATTCATTAGAAATAATTGAAATATACAGTTTACTTTTAATCTGTATTACTTATTCTTTTCTGAAAAATAAGTTTGGTTCGATTGATTTCTTTCTTATTATTAATGTTCGATCTTCTGTTGCCATGGTTTGCAATAGTTCATTTAGGACATGGAATTATCTTTGTATAAGTTTGTTGCATTATGCATTGGAGATATTGGAAAATTTAATTCTGTTTATATTTTCAGTCCCATATCATCACCATTGACAGAAACAAAAGCACAAGCTCGTACATCATTGCAGGGAAAACATGTAGAGAGAAAAATTTCAGAAAATACACATTCTTTGTTATCTCAACCTTGTAGTGGTTGGAGTTCCAGACCGTTAAGTGCTGGTCCATTTCATAGACCTAATGTGCCAGATGTGAACACAAGACGTATACTTACAGATTGTCAACTTCCACAGGAAGATCCAGCAGTACCCTTAATTGCTTCAATTAAGAAGGAACTTGAAAAATTTTATCCACAATAAACGATAAAATACCACGTTATTAAGTAACAATGGTAAAACCCAAAATATAATTAGTTCTAGATGAAAAATAATCGAGGGAAATCATACAGAAGAATCAATGAATATGTCAATTCTAATTATACTTCCAGTCTGCATTCTACAAAGATTCGTATTATTAAAATAATCGTAATTAAAAATTGGTATAAACATTTTTCTGAAACTATTATCGGTCACTGTACAGTAATGTTGTTGTTGTGTAACAATTAACTGTTGTGTAATTGATAGTTACTAATACGAATGAAATTACAAAAAAAATACCTAACGTTTAGGTTTAAACGGTGACAATGTTTGAGTGAGTAAAAAAGAATACACAAATCAGTATTTAAAATTGCATTTGGTACAATTGTAAATATTTTAGAAACTTTTATACATACACCTTCTATCAATATCTATTCGACATGAAACATTTGATATATTCACACTAAACTCATTTTCATCAACTTACTCATTTAAATAACAAAGACTGTTGGAATTAAGAAACTGCATCTATTACATAGAAATATCAATTCATACTTTGTATACGTATCGATGTTATTATAATTGATAGTCTTAGCAATTTGTTGTCGATACTGCAAAAGACACTGCTTTTTTTTATAGCGACAATAAGAAAGAATTACCAAAGTGATCTGTTAAGAATATTATTTTGTATTGTTTTATATAGACAGCAAGGTTAAGTGACCGAAAAAGTTTGAATGTTACAAAGTTTATAGTTAAATCATTTGTATATTCATTATGTTAATATACAGTTCTGGACAAAAGTATTGGTACAGTATGATTATTACGATACAAATACTTCTAACTGCTAAACAAATTGATTTAAAGACACAATTTTTAATATATTCATTTATTATCTATCCTAGTTTATTACATAACAAGAACCAATAATATAAATAAAGTAATACATAAAATAATAGCAAAAATATATTTCTCGAGCATTTTATAGGTAAACAAAGTTAAAAAGGAGTCCTAATATTTTGTTGGTAGTCCTTTACTCTTAAGGTCTTCTCTTAGTCTTCAGGACATTGAATGGACTAAATTTTTTGTGAATTCAGACTCGATATTGTTCTACTCTTAAGGAAGAACCTTTCTTAATTCAATTTCACTTGTAATATTATATTTCCTGAATCTTTCTTCAAGTTTGTTCCATATGTGCTCAATGGGATTCATATCTAGACTTTGGGGTAATGTGTTTAAAGTATGTGCAATGTTGTACACCATCCATTGGCGAATAATATACACCATAAGAATAAGATCACGATCCTATTGAAAATAAAAATTCCTGAGAAGATTGGATTTTTGGAAAGTTCTTGAAAGATTTCTTTTAATGTATATCTAAATATATATGTTTATACATAATGCCATCGATAAGCACAAATTCTACATCGGATGTTGCCATACATCCCCATACCATTAAATCACCATCTCCATGTTTCACAGTAATATAGAGATTGCACTGATCCATCGCTATGTTGACCTTTCTCCACACTGATACTTCTCCATCTGATTTAAAAATGTTGAATTTGCTTTCATCAGAAAATATAATTTTGTCCCAAAAATCAGCGTCCTTCATAATAAATTCTTTTATGAATTCTTTTTTTTTCCTGGGTTTATGTTGCAGATGTAAGGCTTTTTTCGTGTAATATGTGCAGACTAACCAACACCTTTTAACGTGTTCTGCGTAGATTTTGGTATCGATCAGTTTTTGACTCATCTTTTTATCATAGATGCAATTTCAGACGAATTAAGTCTCGGTTTTTTTTTACTATATTTATAATTTTTCTTTTTCCCCCAATTATCAGTTTGGGAGTACCACCGTTTCTTATTTCATTATCAACGTTTGCTTTATTTCTACGAACAATAAAATAACTTCTATTTACGACTTTTGCAATTTCACCGTAAGACTTATCCATGTTATGTAAATTTAACATCATTTTTCTCTCTTCAATTGTTGTTTCTTTTACTTTTCTAGTCATTATTATAATATTTCAATTCTTTGCTTATCAACAACTGAAATCTCTAATTTAACTGATCTAGCACCATAACAAATGACTGACGGGAGATCCTTTACTGTTATTTACAAATAACGATCGGGAATTATCAAATAAGACAATACATTGTTTATTCTATTCTGTGCTAGTACTTTGTCCCCCTACAAAATGCTCAAGCTACATATTTTTCTTATTATTTTGGGCATAACTTTATTTATATTATTGGTTCTTGTTGTGTAATAAACTAAGATAGGTAATGAATAAATGTGTTCAGAAACTTTTTCTTTAAATCAATTTGTTTAGTAGTTGTAAGTATTTGTATCATAACAATTGTACTGTGCCAATACTTTCGTCCAGTACCGTACTTATGGCATTATTAGTTTCTCATTGTATATAACATACATTAATGTTTCTCGTTTAATTAATACGCATAATGAATTCTTTCTTGCTAGAAACTACATTGAGTGTAACAATGAGAATTGTCTTATTTCGAAAGATACAATTTTGCAACTGATTCCGTCCAATATGAGAATATTTAAATAACGTATTGAAAAGTAAATAAATTATTTTAAACATTGTATTTTAAGTGAAATGTAATATAATACTATTTTAAGCTAAGTTTAAGCTTATAAATTTCTATTGTATTTTAACAATGTTACATAATATTTGTTGAAATATTACACATTAATTAATGTATGGAGAAGAAATGAGCGTAAACTGAGAATTTTAAGTTATGTAAATTTGTAATTGCATTATCGATGTTCCATGTTTTATGTACAGTAACTATGCTGTATGAATGTAAATAAACTTTCGCATTAATTCTTATTACTCCGTTTTATTTGTTTCAAAACTATTCATAAATTGAGCATTTTTACGATATCTTCAATATTTCAACAAATCGATCGTTGTTACAAAAATCTTTATACGTATGTTCGTATTGTAGTTTAAGAACGGAATATTTTTTTGTAAAAAATTTTATATATTCGGGATGAGTTGTGTCAACCTCTAAAAGTAAACGTCCACCCGGTTTTAAGGCTGTAGCAGCATATTTCAACAAAGGTTTAATGATCTTTAAGCCATCTTCCCCTCCGTCGAGTGCTGCTAAATCTTCATAACTATAACGCAAAAATGAAATTATATTACAAATCGGAAGATCATCTTTTCTATTTGAATTATTTAAAATTGTATATGTACAAAAACTGTTTCGATTACATTTTGATTTCCGGAGGTAATGCAGCTATTTGCTTGGTTGGTATGTAAGGTGGATTGCTGACTATGAAGTCAAAAGTTTTTGAATTCAAATCGAGATCTTTAGGTCCACTTAATATGCTCGTAAGTGCGATCGATCCGTTGTCATTAAGAGTTGCATGTACAACTGCGATTTGATCTTTCAAACCTAATTTATCTCGATTTTCTATAGTTAATTCGCATGCATGCAAGTTTGTATCGATCGCTATACATTTCACCTAAAAAATAGTTATGCGTTGTTATATATTGTTCTTTCTTCAAAAACAGTTTCAACATACACTCGCGTCGGTATTTATGTTGACACGTTTCTACTTTTTCGCAACATTGTTTTCTTGCAATGGAGATTTTGTCGATGTTTCGAATACTCTGGTATTATTCCCATTGTTTATGAGTGTTGCTTCAGTTCTCCACAAAGTGTCGAGGTGAAAGCATTGTGTGAAAATAAGTAACGGTAAAGTTTGCAAATTACTGTGAAATTTTGACCAGTTGGAAAGTAAATTGACGCAAAGCAATTTCTATTTTATAAGGAGAGATTTACAGTTATTACTGTACTTCTTTTTATCGTTTTAGTTTATTTGATAGTTTACAATATGTTTCCATCCGTAACATTTGTATGGGTTACTTGCAGTATGCTTAAAACAAAAGAATTACATCAGTCAGAGTGATTAGAAGTATACAAGAGAACAATAGAAGGGAAATCTATGCAACAAATTGCATAAGAGTTTTCTGTATCGAAAGAAGGTGCAAGAAACATATACATACATATATGCGCAAAGATACAGAACACTGGCAAACCCGAACATGCAGTAAGAATGAATAGAAAGAGGAAAACAATTCGTCAAGACCGTAAAATTGTAAAAATAGTTTGAAAAGACCCGCTTATTAGTTCGAAAGAAATTAAAGGAACAGTATCCATAACACAAATTAAATCTCGGATAAACGAAACAAATTTTTAAGGTTGCATATCACGGAAGAAATCGTGCATTTCAAAAATAAATACTCCAAAGCGTTTGAACTTTACTAAGAAGCATTATACCAAATCCAAGTCATTTTGGAAATCGATCATTTAGAGCGACGAATCAAAATTTGGGCTGCGATCAAATAAAAGAAGAAAATACGTCTGAAGAAAGAAAAATGAAGCATTTAAAGAAAAATTAATAACACCTACTGTTAAACACGGCTCTATTACGATATAGGGTTGTTTTAATGACATCCATGTGGGAAATTTAGAGATCACTGAAGGAAAATGGACTGCAGTAAAATATATAGAATTGCTAAAGGATAATTTGTTTCCTTCTATAGAAAAATTCAGAAATAATAGGACGTTTGTGTTTCAATAGGACAATGACCCGAAACACACAACGGAAATTGTTTAGGCAAATATTTAGGCAAAATAGCAACGTATCAGTACTGTCTTGGCCGCTATAAAGTCCCGATTTAAACCTAATAGAAAATTTATGGGATGAATTGGAAAGAAACGTAGAACAAAAAGATCGATACGCAAAATTACAATTTATAAAAGCATTAAAAAAACAGATGGATGGAAATTATTCGAGACATTTAAAAAAAACGAATAAATAGTATATCCAATCGGCTATTAGAAGTAATAAAAGTGAAGAGGTACCACACTTATAACAATAACATTTAATTTTAACCTAGCGTCAACTTAATTTCCTAGATCGACAAATCAACAAACTCTTAATTAATTTTATTACTGTTTCGTATATAAAACTACATTAGTACTATAAGGATTTGATAAACATATTTATATTATCAAATCGTATTGTATTTACTTGTACTATGAATTTCTCTTATCAATTTGTTAAAAATATAAACGTCAATTTAAATACCGACGCGTTTTTTGGTAGTGAAGCATAAACAAAATGGATAGTAGTACTACTATAAATAATTACTGTTTTATTAGTATGTGCAATTGAAAGAGATATTGCTCCAGAACCACATCCAATTTCTAAAATTTCACTTGCTTTATTTTCAGATAAGTTTAACGCTTTTAAAATATAATGAACTAACATTTCAGTTTCCGGTCTCGGAATGAAAATAGGGGGAACTAATTTCAAGGTAATATCCCGAAAGTCCCATTCCTGTATTATGTACTGAACCGGCATTCTGCAAAGATTCAATTGTATGTAACAGAAAAGTTATAATTACAAGAAAAATGTAATTATTTTATGCAAAAATTTTTACCTAGATAATCGACATTCACACAACAATTCCAAGTTATCGAATTGATCTGACGTGAGCCGTTTGTCTCGTACGTTTACGAGATCTAGTATCTGCAAAAAAATTCCTTCTAAAATCCTATTTTAGAATCTGAAAATGAACTTCTGTTGAAACCTTCCTGTCATCTATTTCGTTCGCAACGTTAAAAAGTCATCGTAGAAAAATAATTATATCGTTTTCTATATTTGTTTATATTATAAATTGCTACATAACGACAAACTGCAGTCATCCAGCTCTTTTTTCAATTTGTAAGACTAAAAATCAAAAATACTTAATCGAAGAACGTACAATGACTTCCATTAATATTCGGACACCTTTTAAAACAAAATAACTTTTTCTTGTTAAACTGAACCAAATGAACTGAGTTCTCGTGGTACAAGAATGCACATATTTATTGTTTTTCATAATATGATTTGTTTCTCAAACGTTGCTAAATTGCATCAAATTGGTTCGGTATCAAAAGGGTTAATATTGCAAAAATCATGAACACTTGGTATAAGTGAACATTAAGATATAGTTGTAATTATGCATTCAGAGCGGGTAATTTAATAAATAAATTTCTAAGCATGGTTGGAGATGCCAATATTAATATAATAAATGTACTGTAAATAATAGTGCATAAAGAAATGAAATAAGACGGATTAGAAATAAAGGTATAATTGTATATACAGTGACTCTCATTAATATTTGGGCACCTTTCGAAACAAAATAACTTTTTTCAAATTGAACAAAACAAACTGAGTTCTCGTGATAAGTTAGAAGGACTAGTTTACTAAATGAAAGTGTAAAAAATTCTGTTCAAATTCATAATTAGTCAGAATTGCAAAGGAAATAGTAGAGTTCTTCTTTTACAACTCTTTTATCTGAGCTTATAATGAAAATTTAAAAATTTATGTTCGTTATGTACATGCTAAAAATTTCATCGAAATCGGTTGATGCAGGAACAAGGGACAGGTATTAAAAGAAGTGAAAATCTTCAAATTCAAACCGATTTATCGCATTTGTAAGGTTTTTCCCATTTTTAATCGTTCGTAGCTTATAAAATGTACTTTTAAAATTTTCTTTAATTACTAATTATTATTTTCTTCGCAATTCGGATCAACAGGAATTTTTTCAAAACTTTACGCGTCGTTTAGTGAACTTCTCACGAAAACACACTTCGTTTGGTTCAATTTTAAAAACGTTATTCTGTTTTAAAGATTGTCCGAATATTAATGGGAGCCACTGTATACATGTTACCAGCAACGTATGACATTTAGACGAGTAAGTCGAACAATGTTTAAAGTGTAACGATTTAAAAATATTACTTTACACATTAAACATTAAAATGTAAATATTACCAACACAACTTTAGGCAAAGTTAAGTTCCTCTTTCAGTCATTATATATTTACTAAAAACATAGAAAATAACATTTTAGAAAAAACTTACCTTTGGAAAAATTATTAACATGAAAAAAAAGAGCTAAATTATAGAAATAAGATAAAAAATAGAAATTTCTGTTTTCAAAGTCCGTCATTTGTTGCCAAGTCCATCCATAGTTTGTTGAATTTTATACTTTGTTGGTAACATACTGTGTATGTTACATATTTATATTTTACGAGCATAAATATATGTTTAAACAATATCCGTTTAGTCTTTGATACTTAAATATGACATACACTGCCGTTCCTAAGTATTAGGATACCCGTTATGGTCTAGCAGAAAGTAATATCTAATTTAAATTAGATTTTCTCACCAAAGTTAGTACTAGTAAAAAAAAAAAAAAAAATGTGCAGTGAGTCACAGCCAAAATCGTACACGGCATATAAAAATACGTTTCGTATAGTAAAAAGTGTCAGGGAGGAAATGGGAGGAAAAAATGACGAATTTGGTAAATGCATATTCATTATTATATTATTATATAAAGCTACTATAACTCGGACTGGAAAAAAGCTTGTAGCTAAAATCGTATGGTACGGCATTCCTCGAGCTGAATCTTTCAAAACAAATGAATTTCAAATTCACATTGTTTTAGCCAGATTACATTATTTTAATCTGTCGCTAACATTTGTACAGCGTCTTAAGTTGAAAATTCAAAATAAAAATCGAAAGAGTATTAAAGATGAAGCAAAACACGGTAGAAGAGCGGAAAATTGACTCGAAAGTGGCAGAGCTATCGTGAAATTGCAAAAATTATTAACAGAAGTATTAACCCTTTGGGTACACATTTATTTGAAAGATTTTTTCATTTGCAGCACATTCAATTTTTTGGGCATGTAAAAGCAGTAGATTTTATGCAAGAATTCATTTATTTTATATTATTCGTGATATATACTTCTACATGATAATTAGATAACTTAAGGCAATTAGTATTACGAAATAATTGAAACAAATAAATTCAAGTTATAACAAAAAGCATTTTATTAATAATTTTGAAGCGTGTTGTACTTTGCATTCTTTGCACTGCCAGGCAGTGTCCTTCCTAATTTTATGTTTAACGGATCACTAAAAAATTCTTCATCAGATTGATGAAGTGCTATCCAGTATATTGTTAAACGCAATCAGGAAGAAAACAGAATAACAAACGAAACAAAAATAATCCCAAATAAAAAATTCAATGCTCGCGACGAAAGAAGGATAGTGCGGAAAATTAAAGAGAATCTAATAATGCTCCTAAACTTGCAATTAAGGTGAAAAAATATCTGGACAAAAAAACTGTTCATCTGGAAACAGTAAGAGGAGTTTTACGTAACTGTAATCTTCATGGTTGTATAGCCTGAAACAAACCACTCATTAGCGATAAGAATAGGAGAAGAAGATTAGATTTCACGAGAGCAAATTTAAATAAAAGCTTCAACTTTTGGAAACGAATTTTCATTGCTGATGAAAGTAAATTTTATGTGTTGTCTACAAATGGCAAAATTACAGTATGGCGTCTTCTTTTCTTCATTTGAGCGATTTATTTTATTATTAAGCATGGATGTGCATCAGTAATGGTCTGGGAGAGCATGTATCCTGCTAGAGCAGATAATTTGAAGTTTATCGAAGGTAATATGGATAAACACGACTATTTAAATATTTTGAAAGAAAATTGAAAAAATAACGCCGAAAAATTAGGAATTTTGGACTATCTGAAATTCTATAGAGATAATGAATCGAAACATACGTTGTATGCGGTCAAAAAGTGGCGATTATACAATTGTTCAAAAGTGATTAATACCTTTAATCATCTGAACCAAATGTGATAGAACATATGTATTTCATCAATGATCGACATAGGAAGAAGAGATTAAAGTTCGTGAAAATTTACAGAAACACAGGCATGGATTACTGAAATCGTGTGACTTTTACAAATGAAAGTAAGCTTAACATCTTCGGCTCAGATGGTCGCTGTATTGTATGAAGGAAAATTCGAAATTTACAAGCTACCATAAAAGCATGGCGATGGTTCTAGGTGTGATTGGAGCTGCATGAGTGCTTCTAGTGTTGAAGAATTACATTTTATAAATGGTTTAATAGACCATCATATGTACATCAACATTTTAATAACCCACCTTTGTACCAGTGCAGAAAAAAGGGGAATCAAAAATAGTTTTGTCTTTGTGTAAGACAATGATCATAAACATGTTGCTTATAATACTAAGATGTGGATTCTGTACAATATATCATCGTATATGAAAACCCCGCCACAATCACCAGACGTTAACCCTTTGCCCTATAACAACATGCTAATTGTAATTAATCTATAGTACATTAGCATGTTTTGCATAAAATGGTATTAAAACAGTGAATAGCTGTCGCTTAGATGTATAGTCAGCAAAAGAAATCGTAGGCCAAGGGGTTAAACCTCTTGAGTTCTTGTGGGATTATTTAGAAAAAAAATACGAAAACATAATACGAGAGTCATTTGAAAAGTTCGCGACTTTAGTATGAAAACGTAATATTTTGAGCTTTAAATTTCTTTTATTTTTAACGTAATTTCCTTCTACTTTGCCATTTCCGAAATTCATTTCTTGAAGGTTTTTCAAATAGCCGTTTGATACAGTTATCGCTTCATTATCTTATGAAAATCATCGGTTACTAACAAATTTTTTCAGTTTTGGGAATAGATGGATATCTAAGAGAGCTAAATTTGTTGAATAGGCAGGATGTCGAACATCGAATCAGCGATTTTCACTATTTCTGCCATTTTAACAATTTCAGTGCAAACAGCGCGAAAAGTTTCTTTAAATTAATTTCTCCGAGAAATTATAAGGTAGATTAATGTCAAACTTAAAAATTATGTACAAAATAATTGTAACTTCAAGTTGTATAAATAAAATTCAAACGCTATGACCATCTGATGGATGAGGCCGCCAACTTTTCAAATGACCCTCGTATTTCTTCGAAAGAAACTTTAAAAAGTGTAATAAGAGAAGATTGGTATAAAATTACAGTAGACGTAATGTCAAAGTTGATTAATTCAATGCCAAGGAGGTGAAGCTATTATGCAGGCGAAAGAAAATCCTACGAAAAATTCATTTCTTCTTTATGTTCGAAAAGGAACAACTGTACGAATACCTTTTACGCGGCTATTTCTACCAGTTATGGAATTTTTTTAGTATTTTCAAAGATTATGCGAATGTATAGGTTCCTTTTTTTTTTTTAATTTATTCTAAACATTTATAGAAATGTGTATAAATTATTTGTGTTAAGGAAGTTTATTGATAAACCGAGTTATACGAGGTTTCCTTTGGAATTATTCGCTGTACGAATATTTTTTACACTCACTGTATAATTACTAAACAAATTGATTTAAAGAAAAAGTTTTTGAACATATTTATTTACTATCTATCTTAGTTTATTGCATTACGAGAACCAATGATATAAATAAAGTTATACTAAACATAATAGGAAAAATACAGTTACTCCCACTCGTATTCGTACACCATACGGACATTTAACATAAATAAAAGAAAAAAACTTTTCTTAAAGATACTTTTTATTTACATTCAGCAGAATTCGTTATTACACTATCTTATATCTACAGTGACGAGCAAAAATAAACAGTTACATATTGTTAATTACATTCACCTTGTAATTACAATCACCCAATCCTGATTGATCAGTTCAAAAATTGGCAGTACTATCTTCATTTTTATGAGACAAGCAGTGAGTGCATACACTTTTGCTCGTCACTGTACGTACAAAACAGTTTTATTTTTCACTACTTAGAAATAGAATAAATAGGAAAACAATGTCACTATTCATAAAAGCTATCTCTCAGCTGTAAAGGAAAAAAAACATACTTCGACTCGTGAAAGTATTAAAATTCGGTGAATTAATACTTTGTATTTTATTACTTCAAATAACCTATTTGGCATAGATTGAATTAATTTATTTGTAGTGCCATTACTAATATTTTTCTGTGCTAGGTTTCATTTTTCTGTAAGTTGATCCAAATTACTTATTTCATATTTTCATGTTCTGGGCTTTGTGAAGGCGTTTCCATGACTTTGGGGCAATTGTATAGCAGCCACTCTCGAATTATACGAGCTTTATGGTTGGGATCATTAGGAATTCCCAAGATATTTGTCCCGACCTTTATATTTCCTTTTAAAATATTTATATATTTATATTCTTATTTACGATTCTATCGATAATGTACAGATTATTAATTCCAGCTGCGGAAAAATACACCCACACCATAACGTGCCCACACCCGTGTTTCACTGTAGGCTGGAGATTTAATTTTTCAAGGCTGGTATTTTGTTTACGTCATACAATTTGTCGACCATCAGATTGAAAGACATTAAATTTTGCTCATCACAAAAAATTACACGTTTCCAAGTTTCATACATCCATTTTACGTATTCATTTCCAAATTATAAACGTTTTTGGCCGTTTGATTCATTAACACATGGCTTCTTCCTGCCAATGCTTCCATTATATTCATATTTTAATAACACAACAAACTGTTTCATTACTAATTTTTTTCTCTGTTTGATTTTCTAACTTTGATACAATTTTAGAATTTACCTTTATTTATTTTAAAATTCTTCGATCTGTTAGTAATTTCCTACTAAGATTTCGAATTTTATTTTCAGCTTTATAATATCTTGTAAACTTTTTCTATTTTCACGATGAATTATAATTACTTAATTACTTAATAACTTAATTGATGTTTCTTTACCTTTTCTACTCATTTTGTCTGTTAATATACTCAGTGCTATCAATTACTATTTATTTAGACCAAAGATTACTTGCCGATTGTTTTTTATTTTGTTCAGAATATACGGGAAATCCCCGATATAGTATAAATATTCTCTAGGATGCGTGTTATTGTTTGTTTGTTGGCTGTACGAATACAGCTGAGAGATGGTTTTTATGGATAGCGATATTCTATTTCTGTTTATTATATTTCTAAGTAATGAAAAATAAAACTGCTTTGTAAATAAATGTACGATAGTGTAATAATGTATTCCACTGAACATAAATAACTCATCCCTAAGAAAAGTGGTTTGCTTTTTATTTATGCTAACGTCCGTATGGTATACGAATACGAGTGGGAGTAACTGTAAGTACCAAAACTGTACGTAGAAAATAAAAGATGCTAGTTAGTCTGCATGTGCCGCATGAAAAATGCCTTATATTAGCAAAATAAGTCGAAAAGAAAAAAAATTGCAAAAGAATTTATTATAAATTATTTGTATTAAGAAAGTTTATTGATAAACCGAATTATACGAGATTTCCTATGAAATTATTTTCTGTACGAATACTTGTTACACTCACTGTATTTGAAGTAAATTGGACATTAAAATCCGAAAGTATATCGTTACAAATAAAAATAATTTAAAAACATCTTTAACAGTAGGTTTACGGGACGAATCAATTTGAGCCATTTGGGATTTCACGAGGGAAATTACAGAAGCAATTCGAAAAGCAAAAGCAAAAGCAAGAACAGAAGCAAAAAGCTATTATTTTTCAGCAACTTTCCCTCACTTTTATTAATGGAACGATACCAAAATATATCCGAATTTGTAAGTATGTTAACAATATACAATTAAATTGTCTTTATTGTCTCTAATAAATCGATTTCTTGAAGGAAAAATTCGGTTTCTCGTTTACACAAAAAAAGGCAGTAATCTTAGTGTTAATAGAGGAATGGCATATAGTTGACCCTAACTTGATCGAAAAATTGGTAAAATCAGTACCGAAAAGATTTCGAGCTGTTGAATGTAATCGGAGAAACCCACCAAAGTATTCATTCTTAATTTAAGCAAAGTTTATATCATGTACAATTTTAGCTGCGAGCTGTTTTCCAGCCTGATTTATAGTAACTTTATTTTTTCTGTATCTAGGAATATTTTTTCTTCTTTTATTGCTATATAATAAGTATAGATATATTTACAATATATATTTGTCATTTTTTTTTCTTACATTTCATCTTTGATATTTATTACCACATGAAACATATTTTTGTATATGGTGTACGATTTTGTACTTGGAGATTCTATGTCCGAATATTAATGGGAGTCACTATCTTTATAAGAACGGGGACGGTTTAACGACCTCAATAGTCGATACCGGTCGGTATTATGAAAGAAACAAACAAGAGCAAAGGTTTGAAATCAGAACACTTTCGATATTTATTAATTATAGTACCTTGTTTGTGCCTGTAACGTGTGCGACAATGTGTTCGATTGATTCTACAGGTTCTGGAATACCTTCGCTATTGAAACGATTGGTCCACTGTTCGATAATTTCACTGATAGTAGGATATTGCATGTTCGTCGCGAATAGACGACGCATCGTTAGTTGTTTTGACACGATAACGATATTTTTACTACATTGTATAGACATTTCAGCATTTATTATGCTGAGAAATGCACGAGCACTCGGAAGACATCGACGTAACATTATGTTCAATACGAACGAATTCGTCGTGTCACTTTTCAAACGAATTTACAACTAAGAATTATCTCACGTGTATACAATACGGAATATTGTCTATTCATCGAACTCGCGTTCCTTTACCCCACGAATTCCGTTATGTGCTGCCAGCTGTTGGGAAACACATTTAGTTACATTTATTCACAATGCAACATGGTTTGAGCAGGGAAAGAGTTAATGTTAAAAAGAAGAAACAAGATTAAATATATTTGACGAGGCAAGTAAACGATTGTATTAACATTTAATTCTAGACACTTGTATCGATTAAATAATTTAATAATATATAACTTTTTATATGAACGTATAATTTTCACAAATGACACTCGATAAAACATAGATATTTCGAAATAACTACACTCGTCGACACGTTGTTTCTCTTCGTAACGTTGATTTGTTAAACGACAAATGTTAGAAATTTCAAAGACATTGTTTGCCTGGTATTCCAGTCGATAACGTATCATTGATTAGCGGCGCATGCGCAGCTGCGTGTAACGGAAAGAAGGGTCGGGCCCACGAGCCATGATTCAGTTTAGGACGCCAGCAGTCGCCACTGGTCCTATTTGTAACTTACGACACAGTCTGCCATGACAGTCGTCGGTGTGACACGAGTGCGCCGTTGAACTTTCGTCTATCGTTGACTGTGTCCTTCTGACAAGAGGAACAATTCGATAGGCTAAGTTGTTCCTATACTTCGAGGAACATGTGTACAGTCGTTTACGCAGCGAGTGGATAGTGATATATATCGAATAGCCTACATCTGTAGAGTATATACGAATCATACGCGTCTTTGGTTTAGTGAATGGCGGCGGGTGGTATGGTGGCAGTGTTGTGACGCGTGTCTTGTGTCTGCGCTGACTGTCAGTTTCCTCGCGTATCGGAATCGCGTGGATTGCTCGGTCTTCATAGTGACATCGTCGATAGTTCTCGTTGTTTATTCGATCACACACGAATCTGACAACGAGCACAGCCAGCGTATCGTCGCAACGCCTAAGACTCTCGTATTCCCATGCTCTGGCATTTGTTTATAAGCAGAGGCCTGTCGTTGCTGAAAGTTGAGAGTAAGGTGTGGTGAAAAATGATATGTAGATTCTAATTGCTCTTTCGTTTCTCAAACCTCCCCTCTTCCTCTTTGTTCTAGGCACGCGTATTCCTATCCTTCCCTTTCGCCTTTTCCTCGACGTACACACCGGTCACTTGAAAGTCTCGCGAAGGTAAAAAGTTTGTGCTGTTACGCGCGATTGTCACGATATTGTTTTCACGTGGAACAATGTTTCCCATTGGGCGAAGTTACGGAGAAGTACCTAAAATTGTGTATTCGATCGGTCGTGTTGCGTCGTACAAGAAGGAGCATGTTTTAGAAGCGTTCTCTTAAATAAAAGTGATAGTTTTCTGTTGGTAAGAGAGACGGTAAGAAAATAAGACAAGCGGAAGAATCCAACGAAAATCCTGGTTTCGCATACTTGGTTGGGATCGAATGCCGGAAACGACCGGCCATGAAGAAACAGTTCGCACTGGTAGGTTCACGCCCCTATACGTGTCCAATTTCATCGTATCAATTGTCCACTGAAAATTTATCGAGGCTTTCAGTGTCGTTTCACGATCTGTGCCGCGTGAAAACCTAGTGGCTGTAATAATTTGACAAGTAATACGTATAGTCGGGGCCACGATATAGCGAGGTCGTAAAATCGGTCAGGTGTCCAAGTAAACATGTTTTAGCTGCCTTGACACCCAAATTGACAGAAATGCGAGTAAATAGGAACTTGAAACCATGGTCAGGACCGTACGAAGAATTCTTGTAACCAATGTCAACGTATCTAGTATAATGAATGAAAGAAAAAGTTCATACTCACATAACAATTATATTACATGCAAAGGTCTCACCGAGGTCTTTAACGTCTTGACACATTGCCGACCACGAGTATTTTTCACAAGCTACATTTAAATAGTTGAGGTTGAAACTATAAGATTTGTCAATATACACCGTGTCTAATAATGTTCGAGATATTAACGCAAATATTTTTACTATTCTGAACATGGAGGGGGCAATTTTCATCTTTTGACTGTAAACGATTGCCGAGAAAAAACTTGTTAAATTTTTTTTTTTGTTAACTACTAATATATCAAAATTTCATCAGCTGAAATAATAAAATAATAATTATTTAATATTTTATATCACTTACATAAATCAAAATATTTTGGTTAGTAAAATGGTGAAATGTCGAAATAAAATAAAAGCATGCCAAACAACACAGCATTTTTTTCTTTTTTAAGTGTACTAACGCTCGAAACAGAAAAATTTGTGCAATGGTGCACTAGAAAATGGACAAATATACCAAGTATATATATCTATGCTTTTCGTAATACGGGGAGATCTTGAGCGGTTAGCAAAGCATTTAACCCTTTGCACTCGAGAGGTGATTCTCAGTCGCCACTTGGTTCGATACAGTAACTCGAATGGCAACGAAGGGGTGGCAATAGCTTCTTTTTTTAACAGATGTTTTTTTTTCTTTACATGTTAAATCTTCCGCGTATATGCATTTTATAATACAACTTTATGTTTTATTAAAATTATTGTTACATTAGTCTATCTTTTATGCGTATAAAAATCAAGCCAAATAACGGAATTGGTAACAGCGAAGATAAGTTCGATTTTAGATTATTTAAAGAGCAAATCAATAATTTCATAAATGAGATATTTGAATTGAATAATTGGTTTAAGAGAACGAAACATTAGAATAATAGTAAAACGTGAAACTGATTCTGACAGCACACAGGAAGCTACAGATTCTGAGGAAAGATCGGGAAGAATAAAGTTTAGAAATGATGAAAAAATTGCAGTATCGCAAGTAGTTGTAAATTGTAACCGAACCATTGGATTTGTCGAATTTTAATCGACGAAACCATAGGTGAAACACAAGTAATTATGCTGAAAAGAACCTAAGAAAAATTCAACTTCAGCACAAAAGCTCCGAGTGCAAGGGTTAAATATTCGAGCACCCTTCAAAATAGAATAGCTTTCTTAAAATTGAACCAAACGACGTGAGTTTGTTCGAGAAGTTGAAAGGATTAGTTTACTAGATATGTTCAACAAATTTGGAAGAAATTACACGCGGTCGGAATCATAAAGAAAATAGTGAAAATCGCTTCTTACAACTTCTTTACCTGAGTCTGTAATGATAATTAAAAAAAATACGTGTTGTAGATTTATGTTCATTACATACATGCCGGAACCATAGGCCGAAGCATAAGCAATTATGCTAGAAAGAAAGAAATATCCAGCTTCAATACAAAAGCTTCGAATGCAAAGGGTTAATTTACCTGTATTTACAGGTAAGAAGTGCAAAAAAGTTGCATAGTTGAGGAAAGAAATTCGAAATATTTCAGATAGTAGCTAATATTTACATATTCTCCACTTGTAAATGAAAACTTGATCTAACTCAACGATTTACTAATTGAAATATCAAATCATATACTACCATGCATTTATTGTTGGAACCCTCAGACTACAACATACCGCCCTGAGCGCCGCACCATCAATAGGTGCCGATTCTTTAGAGTTCAGTTTACGACCTCGCTATATCGTGGCCCCGACTATACGTGAGTGTTGTCCGTTGTGTCTAACTGTTGTCAGTTCCGTTTCGAATGGAAACTATGTACATCGAAACGTGTAGAAAGGAACGTGTCTCGTATCGCATCGTGAAATAACGGGGTATCGAAAGTGACGTATCGTTTACTTGGAATTCGCTGGTGACAGAGAATTTCCTGTTACCGATTTCTGCTCGCTTAACGCGTACGCAACGTTGAGCGAGCGTGCACGCCCTCCTCCCTCCTCCTTCTCACTCGTCTTCGAAGCCTGTGTACACGGTGGAGTCGTTCCAGGGGTGATTTCCTCGGTTGTTTAGTGTTTGTACCTATAACGACAGTATGACCGAGCACACATAGTCGTTTCAATGGACAGTGTCTCATTATGCGTGCGAGGCTCACCAAAATACGCGACTGCGCGTAAAACTGTGCACGCGCGAGCAATCGAAAGAGGGGAGATATCTCGCGCTATCTCTTTCTCACCTTCGACTCAAGATCGGTGCTGTGAATGAGAAAATGTTTAACTTTATGAAGAAGGCTACAGAGAAGGATGACAAGGAGAAGCGGAAGCGCGAGAAGAAGGAACGAAAAGATGTCAAGAAACGAGATCGCAGTAGTATGTCTGCCGAGGAATTGTTACGTTTAGATGAAGTACGTATTTATTTTCTCTTTATTTCTTCCATCGTGTTCATTATTATCATTAAATAGTGCATTGTATTCATGGTGTCTGTTTAGGGTGTAACAAGAATAGGTTGACGAACTTGAGAAGCGAATACTTACTGTATTTATCTTCAGAATGATGAAAGTTCATACAAACATGGGTCCGGAAGACTTTTCCTTTCCGAGATATAAACACATTTTGTATATTTACTTTGTTAACACTTTGACGGTCGCCTCTATCATGCAAAAACTTACACGTGGTATTTTTCACAAGTTTGCAACTTTAAAAAGTATTCTAGAAGATCAAAAATCGAACAAATAAAAAAAAAAACAGCTAGAATAAATGTGTCCTTGAACATCTTTGATTTTTAAGTTTGTATTTTATCACTCATTATTTACGTGAAAATTAAAATCTTGACGTCAGTATTTTTCACAAATTTGAGGACAAATGTTGGAAGACAAGAAAACCAAACGAATTAAGAAAAAAAAAAAAATAGATAAGGTAAATATCTCCTTGAACATCTTTGATTTTTAAATTTGCATTTTATCACTCATTATTTACGTGAAAATCAAAATCTTGACGTCAGTATTTTTCACAAATTTGAGGACAAATGTTGGAAAACAAAAACGAATTAAAAAAAAAAAATAAATAGTGTAAATGTGTCCTGGACATTCTTTGATTTTCAAATTTATATTTCATTACTCGTTATTTACACGGGAATCAATTTGTCGTGTATTCATCTGATTGTGTGAATAAAATCACAAATATGTGACGCCGGCTGAAAAATGCTGGTTGAACGAAATTACGCAAACGTGACAGCGGCCGTCAAAGTGTGAAAACACTTTACCGACCGGAAGCCTATTAAGCCGTTCGAGACGAAGAATTATTTCGAAGACGATCTTCACAAGAGAAACAATATTTTTCGATTATGTTGAACATTTTTAACGGGAAAAATTGCAAACACTTTTTGTACAAAAAAGATGGTAGCACATTATCTGTGTCATTACCTCTTTGGAATATTTCTATTACATCATGCGTGTAATGCATAATAAAAAGAGGAAATACAAGTAAAGTGGAAGAAAATTTATTTCAGAAACAGTAAACAAACGTAAAATCATGATTTCGAGTTAAAAATTTAGAAAACAACCTATGCATAAATTTTAAGAAAATATTACAGAGATCATGAAGCACTTGGCAAATTTTCCTCTAGAGAAATTTATTTTGTTTGTTTATAATAATCCTTGAAACATTCTTCCAAACATTCTCGACTCTTTTTGCTGTTTCTTTGAAGCGAGGAATCTTCATTTCTATTGTCATTACTCATTTTTTGGATTATCGACGATTCTGGCTATAGGTTACTCATTTTAGGGTCTAATTTGAAACCTATCGAAATTTTAGGGCTACTTTTTCGCTACTAACTGATAACTGACGTTCAAACTCATCGCATACATGGTGCTTCTCCTTTTTCTGCCTAGGAAATGCATTACACACATGGTATGTAATCTGTCTTGGATGGGTTAATCGGTTTCTTGCCGCCGGCGCGACAAATTAATTAATTACTCTATAATAAGAGGAAGTGTACGATATAGTAAGCTGTAAGAATAGGCGCGGTACTAAAAACCGAGCCAGTATTGAATTGAACAAGGTGGTCGGTAAAGTGTTAAAGAAGTTTCGACTTTTCTCTCGAACACGTTCAAAAATATCTAGAGTATTTGAATACAGTGGGATTCGATTTATCCGAACCGTTCAGGGGGCAAGACGATTTGGATAATGAAAGTTCGCTAACTCTCCCTTCCACTAACGTTTCTTCGTTCATATAATAGGAGCTGATATTCATATAACTGGATTTATATTTACCTACTTGAATACGTAGAAGATGGGGCAATAAAGGGCCTAGTAGGATAAGCATAGGCAAACGACACCTAAATCATTTTTCATTTTTGTTTGGAAACTCATTCTGCAAAATTTCAGATTGTTACGCCTTCATTTAAGAGTGATACGAGGATAAAACAAACTCTTTTATTTATTTTCTCAGTTATTACTTGAGATATTGAAATAAAAAAAAATATCTAAAGGAGCTGCAGAGTAGCTTTGCTTGAGATATTTTTTCAGAATTATAAACTAATTATTAAGGGTAGAAAAGGAAATCACAAATAATGCTCTGTTATCGAGTTATTAAGGGTGATACAAGGGTAAAACCCTTAAACTGCTTTGTTTATTTTCTGAGTTCTGACTTGAGATATTGAAATGAAAAAAATATGTAAAGGAGCTGCAAACTAGCTTTACTTGAGATATTTTTTCAGGATTATAAATCAATTATTAAGGGTAGAAAAAAATAATTAATATTTTTTGGGGGGTGGTTTATAAACAACTCTTAGAGTGACCACTTTAAAGAAATCACAAATAATGCTCTGTTATCGAATTATTATATGTAAAAGTTTCAAGTTAGTCAGCTAAGTG
The DNA here is from genome assembly GCA_951804975.1 of Anthophora plumipes. Taxonomy (NCBI): domain Eukaryota; kingdom Metazoa; phylum Arthropoda; class Insecta; order Hymenoptera; family Apidae; genus Anthophora; species Anthophora plumipes. The sequence continues at coordinate 10,199,908 of OX638123.1, read as the reverse complement.
GAATATTGTTAAACAATTTATAGAATGTTATGAATATGTAGAGCTTTTTTAACGTGTGATTTAAGTGCGACTGGGAAAGAACAATTGCGGTCTGGAAAATCAAAGTGTGAATATTGAAAGTGCAAATGATGAATATTTGGTATGAATTTTTTACGTGAGTCAGTAAGAAAACGAGAAAGATTGATATTTTCTTAGGGTTTTCGTAGGATGGCAAAGGAAAGCTAGTTGAATTAAGAATTCAGCCTTCGACAAACACTAAGTCGAAGATAATGAGCGTAGTGTGGGATACGGAGGTAAACAATACGAATATACGGTTCAAATTATTTAACATTAAGCGTTTTTCACTTAAGGCGTTTCTTTCGCGCCCCAATCTAGACTGTTTCTAAAAACTGTCACGTCACTTCAGCCGTCAGCCAAATCATCGGATGCAATTAACATCCGAAGAAGCAAATGCATCACAATTCGTTAGAAAAATAAGATGGGTGGTTGAAGCAATACATGGTGTTCTAGGTCAAAAATATCCTCCACTACACAATAAGATGGACATCGAACTCTTATCGAGTCCTGGATCACTATGTCGCATAGCTTCTTTTTTGCAAAATATGTTCGGAGAAAGACTAGAATTAAATTCAGAACTTGCAGACTTAATTACCGACTATATAAAAATACGTTGAACTGAAAATAATACATTACAAGAATTAATAAAAGGCCAAAAATTAAGCCGTCCGAAAAAAAACTCTTCAAAACAATGACTATTAACACCAAGATTGATTTTCTTGAATTAATTGAAAAAGATTTAAAAATATTATTTACTGGCACGTATCAATTACCACAGACGGTGTGTCACTTCGCAGAGATAACGAATAATAAAGATTATAAAGAAAATAATAATATTACAAGAATGAAGGTCCACCCGAGTGCAAAGACAGACTTTAGAAGAATTTAATCCTTTGCACTCCAGAGGTGACTCAGTTACCACTTGTTTCGATATAGCAACTCGAATGGCAATTAAGGGGCGATAATAACTGCTCCTTTTTTAAACAGATGTTTTTTCTCTTTACATTTTAAATGCTTCACGTATACGCACTTCATAATACAACATAATGTTTAATTAAAATTATTATTTCATATATTAGTCTGTCTTTAATGTTCAATTTTAGATTATTCAAAGATCAAATCAATAATTTCATAAATGAGAGATTTGAAATAAATAATTGGTCCAACAAAGGAGAAGTATGAGTAAAAGCTGAAACTGATTCTGATAGTACACAGGAAAAACAGAGTTCAGATTGATGCTACAGATTTTGTGGAAAGATCAGGAAGAAACGATAAAGAAAACTACAAAACTGCAAGTACCTATAAATTATAACAAAACCATTGGATTTTTCGAAATTTAGTCAACAAAACGATAGGTGAAACACAATGATTATATACCAAGAGAAATTTAACTTCAGCTCGAAATCTTGGAGTGCAAAGGGTTAAGACGGGCGACTGAGGTGGCCATTAGATTATTCTTACTTCAGAACTCTCTTATAATTGTTGTAAATAATTTTTACATATTCCAGCCGTGTGTTTTGGATCGGTATCATGCATAAACGTAAAATTGTTGTCAATCATATGAAATCCGAATGGAATGGCATTGTCGCGGAAAATCTTTAAATACCCATCTTTCTTTAGAATTCCGTCTATTTTTAATAAACTTCCGGTGGTCTGATTATTGTCAAACCAGCCCCACACTATAACAGACTGCTCTCCATGCTTAACTACACAGTTTTCGTTTAACTTTTCATTTGATTTTCGACGAACACAAACTCTCCGTTTAGATCCAAATACTTGAAACTTGGACTCGTTAGTCCACAATACACTTTCTCATACTTTTACTGTTCAATTTTTATATTTTACATAAAACTGATACCTTTTGATTTTACATCTTCTTTACGTCTTCTTAGCAGTAATTTCTTTGTGGCAATATACCCACCAAGTCCGTATACTACAAATTGCTTCATCAGGGTTGCTATCGAAATCTTTTCATTCCCAACTTTATTTATTTCACCTGTTATTTCTGAGTCTGTATCTCTTCTATTTCTTTTACTATACGTCTGAGTAAATCGGTCTTCTGCTTCCGTAGTTTTTCTGGGCCTTCCTGTTCTTTCTTTCGATGAACAAAAGTACCGAAAGTTTTTATGATGTAATGTACGCACCACTTCGAAACCTTCACTCTTTCCTCAATTTTTTTAACAGAGTATCCTTCTTTTGATATGGTAACTATGTGAAAACGCAATTCAGTACTATTCTTTTTGTTTCGTATTCGTTTCGTTTTCGCAAACGTTGAAACAGAACTGTTCTGAATGGGAAGGCAAACTCATCCGGCACTGTTATCTGAGGTTCCTTCGCGACGGATCATGGTTGTAAATATTTCCATCACTCTAGAGAAGGCACGGAATCACTACAAAGAAATGAAGTCATCATATATACGAGGGTCATCTAACAAGTAAAGAGACAAAAGCTCTAGTTTAACTCGTAACTGGTACGGCGAAGCTATGTTGCATAACTGGTACCGTACGGCTCAAAAATGGCTCTGTTCTCTAATAACACTTTAGGCAGCAAAGAAAATTGTAAATAAGAAAGAAACCAATATATAATTGTTTCTATATACTTAAACTATGTATTTTATAAAATTTAATCCTATATATTTGAATACATTAAATTGTCACTATCCATTTGTCCCATCTATTGCGAACAATGAGACTAAGTCTTCATGACCTGTTTTAAAAATACCATTAAAATATAATAAACCTAAACACGCTATCAATTCTGTAGTACTGGTTTCTGGAACAATATGTTTTCTGTTAGTAGAGAACCTAGAGTATAAACTCAACTTTTTAATATGTATTTACAAGCAGTTCATTTACCATTTTGTCCGAAGAAACAAGCAAGCAAAAGTCAACTTCATCAGCATTTACGTCTTCAGTTCTAACAGGATCAATGATACCTGGAAACTTCCTTTTTATCATATTTGCTGTTGGCGTCTGAACATTCCTGGTTGGGGTCTTAGAAGAACTATTGAATGGGTTGTTACCTTTACCATAACAATAATTTGTACTGCTTGATTTATTTTGTCCATCCTCTAAGTTTTTTCTGCGGACTGCTCACTGTCTGCGTCATGATCACTTTCTTCGCAGTATGTTCAATCGTCGTGACTATCACATGAGTCAGTTTTCTAACTGAGAATAACCTCGCTTAATGATAGTTCTTCAATAGGATTGTCACATAAACTAGCCAGTTAAAAATCTAACTCTAGTCAAAACTTATAAGAATACACTAACACGTTATTGTTTATTTTATTGTTTTTGAAAGTTGAAAGTAAAAAATACGAAAGGTTTTAAATAAAAAACTAGAAAAGAATTACAATCCGTTTTTGTTACGTAACTGGTACCATAAGGGTATAAATGACCAGAATGTTTCACACAGAACGAATAACACCGCATAAGCTTTTGTTCAATGATGGAAGTAAAAGACCATAAGAAGCTAGGAAGATACCGAATGTAACACATATCTAGTAGGAAGAACGTGAAAGGTATCTAGCTTGAAACAAATAAACCGGCATTCTGGCCTAATCCTTAGTTAGCATCCCTGTCATGAACATAAAACGATCGTTTGTCAATTGTTTCAGTACACATAACCTCAATTATTTATTTAGTAATGGAAGGTCTTCTCAAAAAGTGCACTTTGAAAAAGTAGCGTTCTGTCCTAAGATTTTTAGTGTCTGAAGGTATTAAGTTAGCTGAAATTTATTGCTGAATGCTTAAGCCGCATGGCAAAAGCTGTATGAATCGCGGAAATTTTTACAAGTGGGTAGATTAGTTCAAAAATGGCCGACCAGACGTTACCGATACGCTTCGGTAACTTCAGCTCTGGAAACTCGCATTAATGAACCTATTTCAAGCGATAGCTGTTACATTAAATTGCTGAAAATCGTAATGTAAGCATTGGCACTGTCCATTTCATTATTTATAATAAATGAAACTTCCGTAAGATGGGTTCCAAGACAGCTTACCGACAATCACAAAGTAACCAGACTTCGCATATACATGGAAATTAAAAAACGCTATTTGATCGAAGGAGATGAATTTTTGGAGAGGATTGTGACTTGTGACGAAATTTGGATCCATCAATACGAACCAGAATCAAAACGGCAGAGCATGGAGTGGAAGCATCTCAGTTTCCCATGCAGAAAAAAATTTAAGACTCAACAATCGACCGGTAAAGTGATGCTAACGATCTTTTGGGATGCCAGTTGACCAAGTTTTTGTGATGTTTTGGAACAGCAGCGTACTATGAAATGGTCAATACTACAAAACGATACTTGAGATCAATGTGAAGCCTATAATACTGAAAAAACGACGAGGTTTGCGGGGAAAAGGAGTGCTCTTCCTTCGAGATAACGCTCGACCACATACAGTACAATTAACTGGAACTTCTGCCAGCACCATTAACGGGAAATTCTGCCACATCCGCCGTACAGCTCAGACCTTGCCCCGTCAGATTTCTTTCTATTTGGTCCTCTGAAAAAATCATTACGTGGAACGAAGTTTTGTAACAACGAAAAGGTGAAAATCAACGTACAACAGTGGTTCAGATAGTAAGATAAAGAATTTTTTGCTGCCGGTATAGAAAAACTTGTAAAGCGATGAGACAAGTGTGTACTTGTAGCAGGAGATTATGTTGAAAAATAAGATAATTGTAACATTTGTTGAATAAACAATATAAAAACAAAAGTCTGTTTATTTATTGAATATAGTCAGTTAATATAGTCAGTTTATTTATTGAATGATCTTTGTACAAAAGAAAAACTATTCCCAAGCGACAGAGCAGAATACAGCATAAACAGACTACACTAAATTTTTAATAATTTAAAAGATTTTGCCGTTACATTCAATATTATTACATTAAATATGTACATATGTAACAGAATTTAACCAGAAACATTGCTTAACAACGACGATTTCTCTTATATACCACAATTTCAATAAAAATGGCAAGTGTGTAGATACTTTTGAGCGGCAGTGTACATGCAATTATGCGAATGGTAATAGGACAGTGGGCTGTTGTCCGCACGTAGCTGCAATTATTTGTTATTTGTCACACGGACATTTTAAATAAAAAATCATTAAACCGTTAGAAATATTAACGCACGTATTTGATGCAACTGGCGTAATGGCAGTTATCGACGAAGATAGTGATGATTAGATTAAGTATCAGTTTTTCTTGCAGTTATCTTTGATTTCTGAAATCCCGCTAATTATTCTCACGTCACACTCCACGCCTCGATTCCTTACTCAGCCTCACATAAACAATTAATACTAAGTACTGATCATTCCTACTTCGATTTTTCAAATAGACGGCAATTGTTCTTTCCTAGTTACAGTTAAATCACAGGTATTCAGCGTTGCAACAAATAGATATTCTCTTTAAAATGCCCTACATACTCAAAACATTAGTGTTCTCTAAATTATTTAACAATGTTCCACCTAGCTGATTAATTTGGAACTTTTACATATAATAATGCGATATCAGAGAATTATTTGTGATTTTTTAAGGTGGTCACTCTAAGAGTTGTTTATAAACCATCCCCCAAAAAATTAATTATTATTTTTCTACTCTTAATAATTGATTTATAAATCTGAAAAAATATCTCACGTAAAGCTAGTCCGTAGCTCTTTTACATATTTTTTTTCATTTAAATATCTTAAGTAATAACCGAGAAAATAAATAGAACAGTACTTAAACGAAGGGGTAACGATTTGAAATTTTGCAGAATGGCTTTTCAGGTAAAGAGCATTGTTTAGCAGCCAACAAAAAGGAAAGATGATCTGAGGGCTGTTTGCCTATGCTTATTCTACTAGGCCTTTTGATTCTCTGAATTAATCGGTGTTTTTATCGTTCCTTTCACTCTCTTAAAATGCTTTAACGTAGTTTAGGACAGGGTATGTACAGGGTGTAAAAAAAATTTAACATTAATTTTGATTATTATAAAAATTTTGTGAACACTTTTTACAAGTGTCTACCAATCCAGAGGTGTAGGTTTACCCCCTAAAGCAATGACCATGACTTTTCTTACACCCTGTACATATGCACTTCGTAGGAATAGTAATTTGCGAATATTTTGAACAATAAATTTTTTTATAATAGTAACAGTAGCAATAGTAATAGCAGTTTAATGATTAATTGTATTTAACGTAGTGTATTCGAGGATTTAATAATTATAAGTTCTTTCACGTTGTTGAGATGCTGCAAATTTGTTTGAAACTGTTAAACGGTATGCCGCGAGCAGTTAGTTCGCGTAATAGGAGCTCGGCGACGAGTTCGGTAAATTAGACATTCTGACGATGTTGGTTCGGAAAAATGGGAGTTCAAATAAATAGAGACCCACTGTAGCTGTTACGTAAAGCGACAACAACACGATTTCGGAGAATTAGTACCGCAGAAATAAATGAAATAAACGAGAACCTTGAACTGTACGGACGAAAAGAAAACGAAGAAAATTTAAATCAATAGATACACTGTGTATATATTGATTCTAATACTAAGTTTTCTTACTTGATCGTAACCACTCGTAATAAAAAGACAATTATAATTGTTCGTGCAATTCTACATTCCATGGATATTATCATTAAACTCCATAGTAAACAAAAGATATTTATATTTCGGGAAAGAGAAATTTTCGCACCCATGTTCGCGCACGCTTTGAAAGACAGCCTATCTATTTCTGTAACATCTTGTATAAAGTGTGTATAATACGATTTTGGAATGTTTGACTCTGTCGTCTGATACGCAGTTCGATGTATCGAGTGCTGTATGTATGTCGAATGTGTGTAAACTTCTCGTTTTGTATATTGATGACAAAATGAGTGTATATAGATAATTTCTTACGATTTCTCGAATTTCATTCATTGTAAATAATCTTCAGCTTGTATCATTATGTCCTTTTGCTTTTTTGTTTTTTATTCCAAACATTATTGGGAAGAATCGATGTAGGATTGCATTTAATGAATCTTACTACAAATATATTTTATCGTGTACAGCAATTTTTGAACTTCATTTGCCTTGTTAAACGTACACTTCGCGATAACAATATAAGATACTTCATAAAACGATACAAATCTAAGTTATGAAAAATAATTTGCCCCTTCCATATAAGAATATGTATAAGATTATGTACATACCTCTTTATTAGCAGTGACAAAAGTATAAGATAGTTGCTATTATGCAATATACATTTATTCATGTAGTTTAGTGAATAATTAATGAAAACAAATTTTAATTATATGAACTATTTTTTATTTAGAAAATTATATACCACTATTATATATTTATAAAATTGAGCGTACACGTATTAAAATGATTTATTTATGCAAAATGAATATTTTGTTGCGTAACCTTTTGCATCTACAACTGTTTGCAATTATCTTAGCATTAATTCCACTACATCTTTGGTCACTGATTCTGAAATATTTTTCCATACATTATGATTTTACTATAGCGTATGCTTTGTTTATTATTTGATCATTTCTCGATCTGATTTTAAGCTCTCTCCACTAATGCTTTATAATATTGAAATCAGGGAACTGTGGCGGTGTAAAATGAGAGAGGAATGTTTCGGATCATTGTCCTTGAAAGTAACAGACCGCCGAGATTTGCAATTTTCTCGCAGAAGCTGTTAAAACATTTTTTTAAATATTAAAAAATTGCATTTTGTCCATTTTTTCGACTCCTTTTGCTGCTATACAGCCTTACAAAGTTATGAAATCTCCGGCACATTTAATCGTAGGCACTGTATTCTTTTTTTTTAAGTTGCGTATCTCGTTGCCGCCATACGATTTGCTGGTCATTTGTACTAAATAACTTAATTTTGGTGTCATCACTGAATAGAACGTTATTCCAGAAATCTATGTTGCGATTCATATATCCTTTTGCGAATTCAAGACGCTTTGTACAATCAACTTTTGAAATAAATAGTTTTCTGCCGGCGATTCTTCCATTAAAACCTTCTTTACGTAAAACCCGACGAACTATTTCAGTCGATATTGTTTTATTAATCTTTAACGAAATACTTTTCGTTAATTCTGGTATACCAAGCTTGAAATTTATCTTAATTTGCCTTACAACATAACGCTTATCGCTTAGAAACAGGATTTCTTTTCTTCCTCGGCCCACTTTGTTACGGAGCGTACCTTCGTATTGAAATTTATTTATTAGGAGTTCTACCTATTATATTTCCAATTTTGAGTATCTTTTGCCTTTACGGTACAAGTGTATCATCAATTTTCGTATAGAAATATCCGTTTGCTCTCTCGGAGAGATCATTTTGGAAAAAATTAGAAAATGCGACTCAACAAACGACAATCTGTCGATTCAACAGGTGGATCATACTGTTTAGACAACTTTAGACTATAATTTTTATAAAATATATTTGTTAGATAACTTTTCATGTGAACGGTCAATTTGGTGTCAGTAAAATATCAGTAATTTTACATTTTCAGTTAAATGTAAGTAAATAGGTTTTGCTAATTTTTCTCTATATTATGCGAATAAATATATATTGCATTTTTACATTCAAATACGTATTACATTTATATCTATTCTCCCGCTAATTTTCGCTACCAACATGAGAGTACGCTCAGTATTGCGAGTGACTGTACATTATTCTTTATTCGTACAAAATGCCACGGAGGGAAAGATCGAACGAAATCGAGATCAAAGTGATCGGTAATTTAACTCTTTCTGACTTTCTGAAATCTGACTTTCTTCTGTTTTGTAGAAATCGATTGTACTGAACTACGGATAGATGCAGTTCAATTTTAAAATTGTATGTTAATTTACCCCTTTTCCTCCCGGTAATAAGTATTTGGATTAATCTACTAAATTCATACAAATTGTATATTTATGCTATAATATCCTAAATATATTTCAATGAAAGTAATGTTCATTAACCCATTCGAGACGAAGAATTGTTTTGAAGACGATCTTCAGGAGCAGAAATTTTTTTTTTTTCAGTCTCAAACAGTTTAAACAGAAATAATGTTTAGGAGTTGAGAAATTAAAATTGTAAATATTTTTCGTATAAATAGCATGGTAGCACACCGTGTGTATAATTGGCTCTTCAGAATATTTTTATTACGAGGAGCTGATTACATACCATGTGTGTGACGCATAGTAAAAAGAAAAGATATAATTAAGGGGGTAAAGGGGTCTAGAAAGCCCAAAAAAACCTTTCTCCAGTAGTTCTTGGTATTTTGCAACCTTTGATGGAAAGCACATTATCGGAGTTTTACCATTGTATCCAATCGCAGCTCAAATTATTGCGCTGTCTTCTCCATAGTTTCGACTCATTTTTACTTCTTTTTGGTCACGCAGATTGTGCCATTAGTATAAATAGTTATGCTATTAGAAGCCATCTGGGAGATACAAATTAAATTTTTTTTAGTCAGAGAAAATCACTGTTTTTCATTTTTCAGTCCACGCCATATGATTTTCAGCAAAAGGTCTAGCAGGTTAAGAGGGTCAAAAGTGCCCTCCAACCGATTTGGTGGTGCGATGCATCATTCGATAGCTTACTAAAAGAAAACATGTGACACCAAGTTTCAACCCTCTAGCTCGACCGTGGGGGTAGTTACAGGATAAATTCTAATTACCAGTTTTTGGACTATTTCCCCTATTTAGTGATACGCAAAACTTCTGAAAAATCTGACATATGACACACATGAAGGCACATCTTAGAGAATTTTTTCCGATTTTTTCGTTACAAATCCTAGTTGTAAAAAATAAAAAACGCAAAAAAATGCGGATATCTTTTGAAAAAAAGCGCTTTTTTTATATTTAGCTTTTTTTATATTTTTTTAATAGCAGCGTATTAGCATGATCATCATCCTCAATTTTTTTCATATTTTTTGGATTGGTGCGCCGTTGTCAAAAAAATTAAAAACCGATATTTTTAAGGTATTTCGTGTGAAAAAGTAACTTCTACTTCGAATTTTTACATTTTCTGCATACAGTGTATATATCGTGCAACCTTGAACATTTTTACAATCAAAGAAACAGTATACAAATTGAAGAAGTTGAATAAATTGAACTAATAGCAGCAATATGTTCATTATATCTCGAAACATTTAACTTCTTTTAACAGTGTGGTTGGTAGAGTGGTTAAGGGTTCCGATTGTGGAATCTGCAGGTTCTTTTTTAGCCGTGAATTCGAGCCTGCCATACTTACTTTTTTTATTATATATTTTTATCAATTCCAAACTATGTGTTAATGAACAGCATTTACTCCAACACATTTTATAAATATTTTAAGCAACTTTTGTCTTAAAATATACACCGAAATAATTCAAAACTTAGACAATAATAGGGTCGTTCTTACGACTCGAATTATCAATATCGTTTTTTAATATCTGTAAAAGACGGACTTCATTTCATTTTCATTTTCATGAAATTCAGTTAGAGGAGGCTTTTTTGTTCTTTTTCTGTAACGAAGTGTTCTACTCGCTCTTAAAACTTGTTGCACTCGTCGAACACCAATTGGCAAGTTTAATTTTGTCTTTATTTGAGGCGCATTAAGTTTATTTTTTCGAGCCTCTTGAAAAATCTTTCCCTTATTTCTCAAAGCTTTTTTAGACGGCCAGTAGATTTTTTAGTGGAATATTTATTACCTAGTTGTATAAAATAATTGACAACATATAAGGATCGTTGAACTTTTTCTGCAATTTTTCTGTTTGAGAGGCTCAATGTTCTTTAAAGCAACGATCTATTCTTTTTCATTATTATTCAGCGGTTTCCCACGCCCAATTACACTATATAAGCGTTAAATGAAACTAATATTTATCTTAAAATATTGGAAACCATTAAATTTTGTACTTCAAAAAATATATTCAAAATAAGCAACTATCAAAGCTATTTTCTGGAAATATCACATTGAACCTAAGATTATTTCGTTTTACTGACATAAAAATTTTTACAAAATTCTTTAGAAATTATGTCTCTTCACTTACATTGGTGAAACTGAAACGATTGTTGGAGCAATTGTTAAAACAAAAGCTTGCGAAACAATAACACGCGTTGTCATACGTTTTCAAAAATGCAAATGAAGGTAAAATTTAATAAGCGAACTGTTGGAATAGTGAACCTATCGTTATTTCGGTTACTGTAGTCGAAGGAGATGGACCATTCGGCGTATGGTTAACTCTGCATGTCATCGGATATGGAGGTGTTTGGAACTCGCGAGCCATAATTGTCGATATGTTTAGTTAATACGTTACTATGCTAGTCAGAATGGGTAAATTGAATATAGACGAGTATGACTCTACAATACTATATTTTACTATAATTACAAGTTATGATTTGATACACAAGTAACTTGAATCTTGCTACAATGAGATTTAGTTACAATGTTAACACGTTGAGCGCCACGCGTATTTCTAAGGCAATCCCGTTCAGGCCACGCGTGCCACTTCTACGTGCTGGTATTGAAGGGCCGGTGTTTCCGGTCGCTTTAAGATCCAGAAAATCCAGGAAATCGCAAGAAGATCCAGAAAAAAACACAAACTCGAAAGAAAATCGGGAAAAGTCTCTGAAGTTCGAAAGTACTGTAAATTATGTTATGACAAAAATGTAAGAAAAGATGGTAGAGTGATGGCAAAGAGAAAGACCAAGCGTGTTGTAACATTTTGTAATACTTGTAAAGGAAAACCATTTTTATGTTTGCCATGTTACAATGAATCCCATTAATCCTGTAATGATGCCAAATTAAGTAAATTTTAAATAAATTTTCTGTAATTCCGTAAAATAGTGTAAAATTTTATAGTTCTCATGTTACACGCTGTCAGCCACCGATGGCTGACGCGGTCTAAACGGAAAGTCTAGTGTCAGCCATCGATGGCTGACGTGACGCTCAACGTGTTAATAGTCGGTTGATTCTTGACTCGGTAAGAATCTTTCTTTTCGACTTTACACGGTGAGAGCGCGGAGGAGTCGCAGCAATGTTGTCTGATTGACACTTACGACATACACATGCGACGTTATAATGCTCGAAGGGGACTGGTACTCGATCTTGCTCGTCTCAATACTGCGACAGACAGAGTAACGTTTTATTCAGAGACTAAGTTTTAGACTAACCCCTCGAGTATTAACCTTTTAGGTACGACACGCCATTATAGTGGCTTTCGCGGATATCGTTACGAAATTGTATCGTATGTTCAAAAAACGATATAAGACGAAGATCTAGCTATGAGTGTGAAGATTGTGACGTGGGTCTATGTGTCGTACCATGTTTTAAAATACATATATCTATATCCAATTGTATTATTCACTATTAAAGTGAATTGTTAAAGTTAAAGTATGTGCAATATATTTTTAAGAAAAATTATAATTTAATCATCAAATACTTCATTCCAATGTACTCGTGTAGAAAACGGTATTGTCCGTTAGACATTGCAATACTGTATCGTTTCAAAAAAAAAAATCTTTTTTAAACTTAGTTCGCGTCAGACTCTGCCGTCCAGGAAAATAACTAACACTTGTACACCGAAAACTAGGGTTTTTGATGGTCGGGAACGCTAGATTTTCATGAGAGCGGAATGCGCTCGCTTGCCTTATCTCTAGTGGTGTTGTTTAGATGGTGTGCATTAGACTAAACGCTGGGTGTCGTGTGTTTCGAGTAGAAAACCTATACACTCCCGTCCATAAGTATTCGGACACCTATCAAATTCATGTAAATACTGTATTTATGCTACAATACTATACCTATTTTTCTCAATGAAAGTAAGTTTTACTGAACATTTAGTTATAGTAAAGGATATAGAGAGTGTGGGCTGTTATGTTGACGGATGATAGAAGGCGGAGGAATGATAGAGAGGATCGGAGGAAAAGGAAAGGTTGCGTTTCGTCCTGGGCCTTCCTAGTGGACTCGTCAGTAAGGCATTCTAGGAGACCCGTGCCTTAGACGCGGGGGACTGAAGGAGTTAGGTTGGAAGGTATATATATACAAACAGGACCTCTCGGGAGAGCTAGCGAGAATGGTCTCCTGTGTCGTCGTTTGTCCCTCTAGCGGTGGTGGACAGAAGGGTCGCCACAAGAGCATAGTATATACAATTCTTACCACCAAATGACATAAAAACGTTTAAATTTTCTTTTCATCGATATGTCCTCCCCGTTGCAAAATAACTGCTTGTACCAGTCGAGGTAGTCTTGCCACAAGTTTTTCTAGTGTTTTTTTTTTTTCAATTTCTCCCCAAATTGTTTTCAACATTGTCCATAACTGTTTTTCACTTTTTGGGCACTTGTCTCCTACTTGTTTATCCAATTCGTCCCACAACTTCTTAATTGGATTAAAGTCCGGCGACTGTGGGGGCCACTGCACAATTTTCACTTCATTTCTTTCTTCTAGTTCCTTTAAACAGTTTTTACATATTTTTGCACTGTGTTTTGGATCATTATCCTGCATAAACACAAAATTATTTCCAATAAGTCTTTTCCCAGAGGGAATCGCATTTTCTTTTAGAATATGCAAATATTGTTCTTTTCGCATTATTCCTTCCACTTTCATTACATCGCCCACTTTATTAGCCCTAAAACAACCTCAAATCATAACTGCACCCACCACCATGCTTGATTGTAGGCACAACACAGCCTCGAAGGTATTTTTCGTTGACTCTTCGACGAATGAAAGTGCGTTGCTTGTTACCAAATACTTCAAATTTGGATTCGTCTGTCCAAAGAATTTTTTTCCATTGAGAAATCGTCCAGTTGGAATGTTCCTTAGCCCATTCTAGCCTCTTCTTCTTATTTTGTGGCCTTAGAAGAGGTTTTTTTACTGCCACACATCCTCGTAAACTCGCTTTTAATAATCGCCTCTTTATCCTTGTACTGCCAATAGGTTCTACTCTATTTTCATTAACTTTTGCTGCAATTTCTTGTGCAGACATTTGCCTATTTCGTTTGCAGTCCTTTAGGACTTCGATGTATCGATCTTCTGCATCGCGGTGGTCTTTCAAAGCCAGCCTGATCTTTTTTTCGAAGATAAATCCTTCGTATCAAGATACTTTGCTACAGTATCGTAGGCCACAGATCTCTAAATCTTTGTTTTTGCAGCTATTTGTCTAATGGAATAGCCTTCATTAGCTAGAACTATAATAGCAGTACGTTTTTCTCGTGATAGTTCTTTCCCAGAACTTATCGTTGCGATCACTAACACTCTCAAACTTAAACTAAAGTTTTCCGAACGTCAGCATCGCGCTGCTCTCGCGTTTATCAATCTTAAATAGCCGATATTCAATGTATAGTATTGAAATGCATATGAATGTATACAGGTAAACATACTAAATAGATCGCACTGTGAGAAACGAACGGAAGGAAGACAAAATCGTCTAAAACTTGATATCTTCATATCGCTTCTATATGTATGTTTTCGCTTATTCAACTTTATAATAACTTTATCGACACTACTTCTTAATAAATATTGCTTGTATTGTCCAAGAGCAACATCAAGATTAAAGGACAACATAATAAATCCATAAAAGAAACTAAATTTAAGAAATATTTATGCGAATTCTGCAAATACGTAAGTGTCCGGATACTTATGGACGGGTGTGTACGTAACAACATTAATCATTTTTTGCATTCCCGACGCCCCTGGCTGTAGGTTACTCGTTCTAAGGTCTATCTTAAATTGTTCGTTTGTCTATACAGTCGCCGCGGAAAGTAAAGTGACACGCTTTAAAAATCGGTTAGGTTAGGTTAGAATGTATTAGAACTAAAACAGAATGTTAGAAAAGTATTAGAATATTCCACAAATTAGTAGAAGTATGTTGCAAAATATATCAGGAAAAAGCTTGTTAAAAATATTTGTACAACTTCCCAAAAAATGAACTTTTATTTTTGATATATTGCGGAAAGTAAGTTGACATGACAAAAATGTACATAAAATTAACAATATACAATATCTTAATAAGAAGTTTAATAACTTTTGCTGCGAATAAATGTTTCCAGTCTTTTGGGTACACTTTTCATAAGATTATTGATACTAATTTCATCTATTTTTTCCCACGCTTCTAACAATCACTTTTTAAACAATGTCTTATTATTTTTTTAATTTTCCGACATATTCCGGTTTAAATGATCCCATAAATGTTGTATAGGGTTGAGATCTGAACTCTTGGGTGGCCATGGTAGTAATTCAATACCATTTTGCAATAATTCTTTGCTACACTGTGTATGTATGCTCGGAATCGTTATTCTGCTGCAGGATAAATGATCCTTCGAGTACAAGTTTCCTGATAGATGGCTGTAAGTTTTGTTGCAAGATGTTGACATACCTTTGTCCTGTTAGAGTACCTTCGATAAAATGTAAATTGCCCATTTTAGAGTTCGAAAAATAATCCCACGTTAATAAGGATCCACTACCACTACGGCGCTTGACTAAAGGGACAATTAATTTTGGTTTAACCCTTTGTGGACCCTGTGTGACCCTCGACTGGCGAGCGTCACTGTGACTTGCATCATCTTGCATCGTAAGTTTACTACATTATACGGAAGATAAGACTTCATCGTTCAAAAGTCTCTAATTTCATTGAGAGGCAACTTGACTTTTTAGGCTAGTATACCCATGCGTATCTTATCGTTTACGACGACAGACGTACGCCAGTTGCCAGAGTTGGGCGGATATATCCGACACTCGTCCGCAAAGGGTTAAAGGTTTCTCCATATTTTCTTCTGCGGTGAGAACGGAGCTCAAATTTTGATTCGTCGCTAAATAATATTTCGTTCTAAAAATCCAAGAGACGATTGACGTATTCCTTAGCAAAAGCTAAACGTTTAGAAGTGTTAATTTGGTTGATGCAGGGTTTCTTTCCCGAGATCCGACCATGGAATTCGGCTTCTTTAATCCACATCCTCGTTTGTGTTTCTTGAATCGGTACATGTAATTCTGATATTAACTTCTTAGTCGAAATAAAAGGATTAACGGAAACCGATTATGACGATCTTGTTGCACAGTTGTTTTCCTAGGCCTCTATACCCCTGCCATATTTTCTGGCTTCCCTGTATTTTTAATTCGTTTTACAATTTTCCTAATGCCTTTTCCTAAAATTTGAAACGTCGATTGCAATTTTTCTAAGAGTGTCTCCCCTTTGGTTGTAAAAAGTTCGTGAATTTTTGGTATATTTGATACGTTTTAACTGAAATTTTTACAAATCTTTATGGAGAAATATTCTACGCATATAACAAGATAGTTTTACTTTCATATTGTTATTAATTCCTGATTATTAATTAATATTTATTCCTGTCAACTTACTTTCCGCGGCATGAAATTAAAACCTACAGTGGGCCAAAAAGTATTCGTACAGTGCATTAATTACACTTTTAAAAGCATATAAGATACACTTTTTACAAGAAACAGACAAATGCTATGTCACTCGTTTCCGTTCTGAACAATTACTACATCCGTTTAAAACATACATGCATTGTCAACTTTAGATAGGTCGAATAATTTCCAAACAATAGTTCGTTTTGTCAATTCAAGTTACAGCGATCAGCGATTTCCATACTATTTAAGTTCATGGAGCAACGAATATCTGCATTAAATTCTGCGTAAAAAACAAAACCAAAAATGAAATGGATCATAACAGGTAACGAGACATGGGCTTATGGATATGACACCGAAACCAAACGACAATCATCTCAGTGGATGTAAGAAAATGAACCGAAACCAAAAAGATAACGACAAAGTCGATCGAAAATCAAGATTCTCTTTACGGTTTTTTTCGATTATTGCGGTGTGGTACACAAAGAATTTTGATCAAGTGACACAACAGTCAACAAAGAATACTATCTGGATATTATAAAATGGTCGCGTGAATCAGTTCTTACAAAGTGGTCGGAACTATGTAAAGATAACACCTGAATTTTGCATCACGTTGATGCACCGGCTCACACCTCAATGTTTGTTTGCAACTTTTTGGCAAAAAATTTGACAAACCTCATTCTACAGGCACCATACTCACCCAACCAGGCTCCTTGAAACTTTTTACATTTTCTCAATGAAAATAACCACTATAATGACGTTCATTTCAATCGATTGAAGCGATAAAACAAAATTTGCTGAATGAGTTAAACGCTATTACAGAAACTGAATTTTTAGGATATTTTGAAGAATGAAGTAGATGTCGAAAAGAATATGTTGCAAGCAATGGGGATTACTTTAAACAAATAGTTGATGTTTTATTTTACTTGCCCTGGAACTTTTTCAACAGAATAGTAAATACAATTTTCTTGTATTGTCGAGAGTTGTGTGGGTTCGTTGCTTCTCAAACCACACACCAATCGTAAGCGTGCAATTTTGTGTTGAACAAGATTTATTCGCCCGTTACAGAGTTCGCTGGTTTAAATGTTTAGTTAAGTTGAGTACTGAGTTCCCTCAGTTCGCTGTCCTGGATTACCTGTTTTGCCTTTTTTCGGGCGTCCTTATGTACGCCCTTTTCCCGTGCGCGGACCGTGAAGAGTGCCCTTTCGGTACACGCTTCAGGTATCTAATTTACTAATTGCGCTCGCACCCTATTGGTGCGTGCTAATATTATTTGCTATTGGCGCGGGTTTAGGTGTGACTTATTCTCTATTGGTGCGCACTAGCTATACGCTACAGTTGATTGTGTATTTTGTCATATTTGTAACGTAAGGGTTACAATAGAAGCATTTTAGAAAATGACGAGACAGAATAGAAGCAATACTTAACAAGCGAACACACAAGAGCAGTCCAGTCTGGTATTATGCGGTCACCTAGTCTTCGTTTCAAAATTCCTAACAGTACATTGGGTGGTTCTTCGTGTATTTGTTGAAAGTCGACTCACCACGTGCAGATACTACAAAGTTTGTAAAACAATCTCGCACATTAACAGAAATTACACCTTTAATCAAACATAGAATCAAATCTAGAAGGCTAGTTAAACACACGGCAAAGAAAGTGATGGAGTAGATATTATATGTATAATATCCTGAGATAAGTTCGTACTCCCATCACCTGACACTAACGCCATAGAACGCCTATGGAGTGAAATTAAAATATTATTTGAATGGAGCAATGTTCAACCAAGTTTAACTAACAAATTAGTTGGTACAATGCGAAAAAAATCAAAGAAATTATTAAAGTAAAAGAACTGACCATTAATGTAAACAATTATGATTAATAAATTTATATTCACGAAGACTTTTTTCACCTAATTTTTGCTATGTTCGTCTTTTTCTTTATTTTAATCGTTAACAAGCGAATGTAAATTTTTCTTCTTTTTCACTAATAATGAATGTCACGCTCCTGAATATAGTAATGTAAAAATTATTTATTTTTTACTTTCTCTATTAGAAATATACAACGTTAGGTTAATGTAGGTAAATTTTAGTGCGGTGTACGGAAACTTTTAATATGTACCATATTTTGATCGTTTTTTTGAATGGTAAACTTCAAGGAAACAAGTTTATCTTATACAATCACAAATAAACTTTTTACGTCCTCTGAAAGGGGACATTCGAATGGTTGGCTAGACTTACGATGCCTCCTCAAAGGGGTTCATTTAGGATATAAGTTAGCAAATACATTTATGCGCTTTATTGATCAAACTTTTCCACTTTGTTTCCAGGTTCGGAGGTCATTGAAAATTCCTGTTCGTCGGAAAGAGAAAGAAAAATTGCCGAGTGGTATCACCGCTGATTACAGTGCTTCGTTCTTTGCATATTTGGAGCGCGATTTGCTTGAAAACTCGCAGAATTCGTCGGGTTCGGGGCAGAGTGTTCGCGCCGGTAATAATTGGTCGACAAGGATGCCGGATGGTTTGACGCAGAGCGACTCCTCAGAGACTTCCTTGACTTCCTTGACCATTACGACTACCACGTGCTCAGCGATATCGACGAACGCTTCTGGACAGTCGGGTAAGAACCTGCCGCCGTTGCCACCGAAGCCTCCGAAACGAGGAATCCTCAAGGGATCGCGTTTGAGTATTAGCAGCACAGCGAATTCCTTGTCGGAAGAGAGTCAGTTACCGAACGGAAACGAAACGAATTGCCAGGAGGCTAGCAATTTATTGGTCAGGAACACATTGCAGAACGAGGTGATCGCCTACCAGAACGTGTCTTCGCATTTGCCAGGACTCGAGATTGCGGTTAATAAAGAGGAAGCCTGTAGCGAAGAAGAAATGCAGGCTGGCCAGGGTTCCTGGCAGGTGTCGCCCCAGCGAACAGCTCAACAGGCTCAGCAGCAACATCATCACCATCATCAGGGCGACACCAAACTACTGCAGGTTAGACGATATAAATTTATTGTTTCAAATTTTAGCTGATATCACTGGTTATAATGCTTTCGGTACTAACCAAGAAGAGCTTCGATTTTTAATTTAATTCTGTTGTACTTTTCAACTATTACGATTCATCCTATTAAGTGAGTGCAAAAGTTTTGAGGAGTTTTTCTATAAATGGATAGATATATTATTTTACCAAGACTGATTTATTTAATCAGTTATACGTTTGCCATGGTTTTCAATACCTTCTTTCGATCATTTTAATAACATTTGCAACCCTCTATTATTAAATGCACGTTTCTTGCTTTAAAAAATGAGGAAACGTGATTTTTTACTGTCAATTCAGGGCAAACTCGCTTAGTTTAAATTTAGCAAACCATCTTCTCTGGACACATCACAAATATTTTTTACTGTATTTGTCGTGGAACAGATGAGAAAGAGATTTACTATATGTTATAAATATTAACTCTGTTTATTCTATACTAATTACTATTTTACACATTATATTTTTGATTACCTTTGGCAACATCTTGATACTACTTTTTATTTATTATTAAACAATCTGAACTCTACCCATGTTGATAACAGAGCAGACCGATATCAATTAAAAAACCTTCACATTTGTGATACCTGTTTCCCTTCGTAATTTGAGACTGCTTACCAATTTCAATGGTCTTGAAATATGTCGTCAACGTCATTATTTTGAATAAGTTGTTCCTATACAGGGTGGTTCACGCAATTTGTTCACTCCGACTAACTTCTGAAGTATGCTTTGTATGAAAACATTTACTATAGACAAGTTGTACGAATTGGAGGGATACATTATGTAATAAAACCTAAAGTAATAAAATAACCCCTTGCCCATTACCCTTTGGTGCAGATTATGGCGAGGGGTGTGACAAAAGAAGTATTATATTGCTATCAAATTTGTATCTTTGCTCTAACTTCAATTTCAATTTAATACTGGCGTATTCCAAATAAAGACTATATATAATATTTTGAATTCTTTTCATTTAATACTGTATTGGAGTAGTAAATATTCGAGACTAACATACACTCCCGTCCGTAAGTATTAAGATATTTACAAAATTTAGAAAGTTAAGAAAACAATTATTACTACATGATGTAGCCCGTCCTACCAAACAACTTTTGTACGAACGGATTTTTAATAACTACAACTCCTTCCGAGATATCCTGCTGTAATCACTTAACCGGGACACCCTGTATAACCGAATCTAAATTTTGCTCATGATGATAATGTAACTGAATAACGTTAGCTAATCTTTACTAAGGTTAATTGTCGAGGAAATTATGTACAAGAATGATATAAACCAGTTTAAACCAGCTCAGACCACCTCAAATCCGTTCAACCAACCTCAAACCACCTCATACCATCTCAAACGATACAAAGATCTAAGAACAATTTATTTTTTTAGGTGATAACCAGCGCCAGTCCCTCTGCAGACTCCTTAACCGATACGACAAATTCAAGTTTTGCAACGCCACCGTTTAGCCTATCGCCGATAGGAGAATCCCAGGGATTGTCGAGGTGGAGATCTTCGGCTTCCTTCGAAGAACAAGGCATTGATTTACAGTTACCAGAGATCGTTCCTCTACAGTTACCCGAGCCTCGCGAATTGACAATCCAAAGGCAACCACCGCCGCGAAATGATTTCGGCTTTTCGTTACGTCGAGCTGTAATCGTCGAACGAGCCGCTAATGGCGTCACGCAGATGAAGTCGGTGATTTTTGCCGAGCCCGGCTCGTTGATACAACACAACAACGATACCGGCTTGTTACCTGGCGATAGATTGATCGAAGTCAATGGAATTGTTGTCGATGACAAGTCACGGGAGGAAATCATCGATCTCATCAAGGGCTCTGGCAACAGCGTCACCGTCAAGGTGAGTTAGAGAACAATTTTTTTTTCTCCTGGGTTTTAATATTAACAAAAAGAACTCTCTGAGTACTTCTATCACATTCGAACGAAAGTTTATCAGTTTCTAGAACTTGTCCATTTCAGTTTACCGGGTGATCCAAAGTAACTGACTTTTAACTTCATGAATTACCTTATCTTTTTTAATTAACTAATAATACAAATAGAAGACAATTTATTACAACGCGTGTTCGAAATGACCACCTTTACATTTATTACACGCGTAAAGACGTTTTTTCAAGTTTTCGACGATGTTCGCACGCTCTTCCACGGTTATTTCACGACAAAACTCCTCCAAAATCTTTTTAACACATTGTCGTGAAGGCGTTTGAAGCTGTGCTTGACACAGATTGTTATATCCCGACGCTGGTTTTAACGGCGTTGTTGACGAATTAAATTTAAAGACGTAATTCTCAACGATTTATACTTTCGAGAGTTAAAATGCGTGTTAGTTTAATAACGGACCGGGTAGTACAGTATTTAATCTTTTTCTAATTTTCAATGTCAATGGTTACTGGTTACTGCTCAGAAAAAGCTCCCTCACATTCAAAAACTATGATTTTTATGCCCTCGGTCCCACTCCTAAAGGGTCAAATCGTGGACCCTGTGTGGGGGTTGAGTGTTGGGTGGGAGACCGAAGCCTCCAATCAGAATTAGGGTGTTGGCCAACTCCCGTTACCCATTTTCCCCATGGACAGAGTAAGGGGGCATGTTTGCGGACTTGTCACTGGGTTTATGGAAAAATCCAATATGAGGGACCGGTAGCTTGGGCTGACCTGACTGGAGTCAGCGCGGGTTTACGATACGTCAATTGCTATTGAGACGCAGGAAGAAACTCCAAATCCTCTACTTTTGTTAGGGGTTTGAAGTGTTCGTGATAATAAGGAAAATTAAGCGAAAGAAACATTAAGACGTGTATTGAAATCTTAATCTCAAAAATAGCGAAGAATCATGTCCGTATCATAAACCTGGTCGCGTTTAATTAGTAACTCTAACACAGATTACCTCTCAAAAATAGCCGGACACTTACTTGTTCTCTACGAAATGTAATTTATGTTAGTAGGAAAAGTATTTCGAATGATTTTATGATTTATAATTGTTAGAGATTAGGTTTATGACATGGACGCTTATTTATGCTATTTTTGAATACGCCCTTTTTGTAGCTTCGCGTTAATTAAATTAGAGACAAAAAGTTTTGCGGGCCACATGTCTTTCTAGTGCCCAGTTGTGACCATTCAATAGTCATTGATATTTCATAAAACCCTCGGCGCTCAAGTCCCGTTACGAGCGAGCTACTTTTGGGCCTCATTCCTCCGCCATCGCGACATACTACCACCCTGCCAACTTGAAATTTCCAGGGTGGGTGGTACGCTCGCGGGCCATGGGGGACTGTTAAAGGGGTAGTCACGTCCTAATTGGCGTAGATCACATTCATCTCTTACACATTCACCTTTATTGTAAAATAAGAACACCAATGCGGCACAATCATAAGATACAAAAAAATCTCACTTCAGTTTTACACCACATTCACACCACTTTATATAAGTGCTGCTCACACACCACATCAAAAACACTAACTGCTATTAACAAAATATTTATTTGGAATATATTGGAATGTCTGATACATTCGATGTCAATATTGACCGACATTATATCATCAATCAACCTCACCAGCGAACCAGTGATAATTTAGTGTCACCACTTTCGAACATATAGCTTGTTCGAAGTACAAGACGCAACAATAATTATTATTATTATGTATACAGAAGTGTTGCAGCACAGTAAAACTTATTTTTATCAAATTGCAATAACATCATCTCTCTCCGTAACTGCGAAACCTAATGGAACGATCTCGTTGTTTGAAAGGAACTGAAGTTTTAGTTTGTTTATTTTCTATAGCAGAGATCGAAATCAGAGGGTTCTTCGATGTGTATCAAGTGTCCGTAAACTGTTACTGACATGTGTGTGCTCTCTCGATAGAGATAAGAATGGAGTTAAAAAGGATGGAGTTAAAGGAATGGAGTTCGAAACGCGAATTATCGTTAGAGAAACGTGCGAGTATTTTTCTGTTGCGGAAGAAGGATATATTCAATAAGGAAAATTGCTCTAAGGAAGAAAATTCCGAAGTCGACAGTGTATGACAGTGTTGGACGGGCGCATGTCTCACGCGAAGATTCGGTCGTGCCGAATTTGTTTACAACGTTTCGAAATTCTATAAATCTAATAATTGGAAATTGTTTTACAACGTTATATGAATTTATTTTAAGACAGATATGTAAAAATCCGAATAACGTATTTTCGCGTCATTCAGGCCCAAGTCAACAGCCTATATGGCGCAATTGTGTGTCATCCGGTACCCATGTGTTAAGTTGCTCCAATCTAGTAGTGTATCTCGAATGGGAGATATTTTACTCCAGAATTGATCACACAGAAAAATCCATAGCATTATGATCAAGAGAATTTGAAGGTCAAACATCTTTACTTAAAATCTCTGGAAACAATTCTCGACAGAGTCTAATCGATAATTTTGCTCCACGTGCAGGCGCTCAGTCCAGTTGAAGGATCCAATGCCTGTTTCTATAACGTTCGTAAGCCCAGGGTTCCAACACATCTTTTAAAATTTGTTACTGGTACCTGACAGCGTTGATTTTGACGTCACAGTCCATAAAAGCCAGCAGCGTTTTATCCGTGGCACTGATATCAGCCCAAACTATCACGGAAGCTGGAAAATGATGGTTAATATTTTAAAATACACTTGAAAGAGTTCCCTGAACCTTTTGGCAATAGTTGACGATGATTTTGTCGATTTCGAATTGGCTGGGCAGTGAAAATCTTCCGATCGGTGAATAGTACCGAACGATAGCGAGCACGAGCAAGCAGTTTCTTGAATTTTACAACTTTATTATAGTCGTTGTTGTGCCATTTCTTCCACGAGGTTATGACCGCGTTCTAGATTGTAAGAACCAAGTTTCAGCTTATGTTTAACGATACATCCCACAGATTGGTGATTTCTATTAACACATTGCGTACGGCACTCTGCTCGCTCAACACGCTTCCAGGGCCCGCACATTTTTGGGCGCTCCAGAAACACTTTATACGATACATATATGCACTTTTTTAATGGTTTTATATTCACATATTATATTCATTTGGTTTTATATTCACATAAGATATTCTGAAATATTACTATATATTTTTTATGCATCTATTTATTATGTACTATTTCATACAAATAATTCTTATTATAAATTATCGTTAAAAGATTGAAAATATAGAAGATTTTTAAAAAGCTGTTTCCTTAAGAATTAAAACGCGAACTTTGAAATAACAAAATACTGTACAACAATAAAACACTTTATAAGGTACGATACACGATCGACACAGATCTACCGATGCAATGACTATACTGACCGACTGATTTTTACACTCTCGGAATGTCGAAATTCATTTATTCGCTAATCATTTGTTACGAGACTTCATTAACCTGGTAACGTAACAAGAAGATCTATTTTTAATTCCTTAAGTCATCGATTGAGTCGAAAAATCATGAAAACGAGATATCTCGTCGCCCGGCCACAACGTTTGGTTTGCTATAGACGAGATATCTCGTCTCCCGTAGGCAATGTGTTAAGATCCTTGGCGAGCTTCTTCATTGATTGAACGGAATTTCGATAAATTCGACATCTCACCTTCTGAACATTACTTTCGTTTACGTCTAGGTCTGTCCCCGTTGTTGCCAGTTTCTTTGTAACGTTTTATTGCATTGTAAATAGTTCCAAGTGACACTTTTATCATTTGCGATGTCGCCTTAACACCGTAACCATTTTGGTACAAATTTAACGCCGTTACTCGTTCCTCTGTGGCCATCGAAAAATGCGAAATCAAACAAGATGCTACCAAACTTTCTTAGATTAAATGTAAAGCTATAAAGAGTCAAGAAAAAATATTTAACGAGTACGTTTGACAATTTT
Source organism: Anthophora plumipes (assembly GCA_951804975.1). Taxonomy (NCBI): domain Eukaryota; kingdom Metazoa; phylum Arthropoda; class Insecta; order Hymenoptera; family Apidae; genus Anthophora; species Anthophora plumipes. The sequence continues at coordinate 10,174,667 of OX638123.1, read as the reverse complement.
AAATTGTCCATTAGTTTGGACCACATTCTTAAAAGGTGATACGAACTGTGAGGGGGGACAGAGATAGAAAAGAAAGAAACAGCGAGCAGTAAATATTTAGCTAATTAGAATTTGTTATAATAAAATTACTTACACCGATAATTTGCAGGGATAATTATCTTAACCTCTTCTGTTATTACAAATATGAAAACCACGCGTCTGGTTTGTGATATCGATTACAGGCCAAACGTGAAAACCACGAGTGTTCGAAGTGTAAAGTTATCATATACATATACCCAGTTCTTTTAAAAGATACCACACTGTGATTAAATATTAATATTTTTAGTTAAAGATACATTTTTATCGTTTTCATATTTGAAACTATTATTGAATATACAATTAATCATTTAGTTAGACGTTTTATTCGCTTTTAGGTAAATCTTAATAGGATAACCACAAACATTTTATTTTCAATTATATTTTTAACATCAAATAAATAAATAGTTATATTTTTAACATTTATTTTCATTTATATCTCTAACATTAAATACAAACGATTTGGATTTATGTGTAAAAGTTTTTTATTCACCCGTCGTTTACCTTTCCGTGCCCGTTATCTATAAAACTGGCAAGTTTCGCGAGCGAATACGCTGATAGTTTGAACTTGTTTCGCGAGTGTTTGCGCTGTTTGTTTGGGCTCACGTTCTGCACTAGCCTCCAAATTTCTATAATAACATATACGTTAGATAAGTGCTTCTGGCTATATGCACTGATATCTCTCGCCCACTGTGATGCTCGCTCTACAGACAGCTTCGCCTGCAAAGGGTTAACCCCTCTGAATAGTCAACACCACAGGTGCTAAAAGATCGAGCAGCCGTAACTCATGAAGGAGGTTAATTACCCATCATACCTTCAATGTCAATTGGCTTACCTCTCAAATGTTTAATGTATTGATGTAATATCCCCCTTTATTACGTTTCTCCCTCAGATTATCCAAAGGCGGATATAGGCAGTGATGCAAGCATATGTTGAGAACTGGAATGTAGCAATCTTTGATGTTCATTCCTGTCTAGCAATGTTGTAAGTGGATGCTTCACGAGTAGAATCATTGGGTGCTTCTGTTTGTATTAAGTGTACAAATAAGTTCGGTGCTTTTTAGTTTGATTTCTATGTTTATAAAAAGGCGAAGAACATGTTAATTTTTGAAATATTCCCCATTATTTCGTACACATTTTTCCCATCTTTCGGAGAACAAGCAAATCCCATTTCGATAAAATTGTGGTGATCATAATATAATATTCTATTAGGTTGGTGCAAAAATAATTGCAATTTTCGTCATTGTAAACTTAATTGGTTATAAATTTTTGTGTGATTACGTTCATGTGGTATACCATTTTAAAGCGAGAAGTTAGCTCTATCGACTTATGTTTATTCTTTTGTTTCAACTGTTTATTCTTCGTTGTGCTTTGTTATCAAAGTAAAGATGGAAAAAAAGCAAGTTCGAGCAATTTTATTAGACGAGTATAAAATCGAACGTAAAACAACAGGAACTGCTCGCAATATTAACAAAGCAATTGGCTAGGATATCGTTAATGAGCATACAGCTCAACACTGGTTTAAAAAATTTCGTAACGAAGATGAGAGTTTTGAAGATGAAGAAGGTTGCGGTCCGTTCTTCTGTGATTGACAACGACGAATTGCTAGCCATTATCGAACCAGACAGGCACAAAACATCTCGAGAGGCTGCAGAGGAACTAAATGTTGACCATTCGATAATTGTTTGTCGTTTATCTCGAATTGGAAAATCGAACGAAAATCAAAGATTTTGTCACTTTGAAATTTGCTCGGCTCTTCTTTTACGGAATAAAAACAATCTGTTTCTTAATGGTGTAACTTGTGACGAAAAATGAATCTTATATGATAACCAACGACGCTCAATGGCTAAATCGAGATGAGATACCGGAATACTTTCCCAAGTCGAAACTGCATCAGAAAAAGGTTATGGTCGCTATTTGGTGGTCAGGAAGTGGAATTATTCATTACAGTTTCTTTAATCCTGGCGAAATCATAACAACAGAGAAGTATCGCTACGAAATTGATAAAATGTATCACAAACTGAAACATTTGCGTCCAATACTGGTCAATTGAAAAGGAACAATTCTTTTGCATGACAACATTCGACCACACGTCTCGCAAATAACTGTCCAAAAAGAAAATGAGCTAAGATATGAAACTTTACTTCATCCAGCGTACTCGCTGTACCTTTCTTCGATAGATTATCACTTCTTCAAACATCTGAATAATTTTCTGCAGGAGAAGACATTCAATAGTCAAACAGGAGCTGAAAACGCATTCGGAAAGTTCATCGGTTCTACGTCTCCAGTATTTTACGCCACTGGAATAAGTAAACTTGTATTACGTTGGCAAATATGTGTAGAATCAAATGGTCCTTATTTTAATTTAAAAACTTTATTGTAACTCGAGATATGTTGTCTTAAAGTTCAAGATCAAAAACCACAATTATTTTTTGCATCAACCTAATATTTCATATACATATAATGCCATCGAATGTAGTTTAAAATAAAATAGTGAGCACTAGATTATCTTTCGTACTTATTGCTTCATTACAATCCAGTACACTGGATACTGGAGAACGTTCCATTCAAGTTTTAGAAGTGTTTGCTTCGCACTTTTCGCAACATGTGGTCAAGCCTTATCATGCAAAAGAATGACTTTGCGTTGATTGTTGGCTACGCATGATTTTTTTTACATCAACTCGCTACTTAATCGGCATAATTGCTGTTGGTAGTGATCAGTTATAACGGTTTGCTTTGAACTGTAACGCAAGAGCTCATAATACAGCAGATCCTCCTGATCCCACTAAATGCAGAACAATATTTACTAAATCATACTAAATGCCCGTGAGTATTTCTCTTTGGCGTTGAAGTGAATGATTAACCGGGATTGACTAATAACTTCCTCCTCCGCTTGAGATTATCAAAATAAATCCATTTTTCATCTCCTGTTATTATGCGTCACAAAGAACACTTTTTTTCTTTGACGGGCAAGCAAAGAAGTCGCGATAGAATGATTCAAAATGACATTTTCTGACAGTTCATATGGTAGCCATATCCCTTCCTTCTGAATTTTTTCCATGACATGCAAGCGTTTTGAGACGGTCGTTGCTTTAGCTGGATTTTCATCTAGCAATTCTTGCAGCTCAGCATCTTCAAATTGTTTCGGCGGTCTGGAAGGTTCTTTGTCTCCTGTGCCAACATTACCATTTCGAAAGCGTTCAAATCAAACTCTGCATGTTCTCTCCAATGGAGTTTGATCACCGTACACTTTGGATAATAAACAATGCGTTTCAGCTGCAGTTTTCTTTAGGTCGAAGTGGTGAAGAAGTACATGTAGGAAAAACAACTTATCGCGGTTTATTTTCAATAGATAGGAAAATCTCTTTGGTGTCGAGAAATCTAACCTGTGAGGACTGAATCACTTTCAGCAATAATCTAACTTACAAAAGACATGCAATTTCACCATCGGAACTCATCAGCGTTGGAGATCACCTTCTATCAGTGAGCGGCAGGAATGAAGTTTACCACTCAATATTTGCTACGTTTAGAAATCTTATATTATCTCTGAGAAGTTAAAAGGTAGCACGCGTGTATCATCATTTTGTCCAGGAGTGTAATTCAAATACTGATTAAAAATTATTCAGTTTATTAAAAGTATGTATCTTCCACATCACTGCAACACCATACATGATCACATCAACGAATGAATAGTTTTCTGGAGATCTGCTTTGGGAATCGCCTTAAGTACTCTCGTTACGGTTGCGTGTACGGTTGAAATGTTATTGTAAAGAGTCTTAAAAGTACAAAATAACCACGACGAGCCAAATCAGGTGAATATAGCAGATGAGCAAACGTTGGTATTTAGTTTTTTGTCATAAATTCACGTACTACCGAGGTGCCGTGAGCAGATAGATTACGTGGGTTGCTGCGAAAGTTACTTTTAGTGCTGCTACTTTAATGTCAATTCTATTACCAACGATTTATTACGACATTCGGAGTCATTTTACTCAACAGTAGCGTATGAAACAATTCTTTGTGACTTCTAGCGGTGAAGCCATTTACCATCGGTAACCATTTATCGCCGGTTTCAGGAGTTTAAAAGTGAACGTACCGGTTTCAGCGATGATTTTCGTTGTTTCTGCTGTTGTTTCTGAAAACATCGATACTGTGCATGAAATTATAAGGGTGGATCCACATATGACATACCGTGAGATACAGTCACCTTTAAGTATCGATATGAAACAAATATATACGATATTATATGATCGTTTAAACGTAAAGAAGCTTTCTGCTCGATAGGTTCCCCACAATTTGACTGATGCTCAAAGAGAGAACCGTGTGACATGGTACAAAGAAATGATCAAAAGGTACAGGGAAGGACTATAAAATTTGGTTTATAGCAGTATCACAGGTGACGAAACTTGAATTTATTCCTATAAGCCTGAAACTAAACTCCAATTGGCTGTTTGGATCTTCCAAAATGAAGCAAAACCTATAGAAGTTATTTGTTCTCGAAGTGTTCCAAGAAAGATGATCGCTTCATTCTTCGGATTTACCGATCACGTTGCTACTGTAGCTTTAGGAGATCAAAGAACAGTTAATGCTAATTGATGTACAACAGTTTATTTTCCAAAGTCATTGATGAAATTAGAAAATGCAACGTGAGAAGAGCATGAGAAGTGCATCATGACAATGCAAGCTCTCACCTTGCAATGCAAACAGCCAATTATTTGAAGCATTAGAATATCGAATTAATGTCTCGTTACCAATATAGCCCTGACTTATCACCTAATGACTTTTTCCTGTTCCCTTGGGTGCAAAATAAAATACATGGACAGCGTTTTACAACGCCTGAAGAAGCTGTTGAAGCATATAAATCGCATGTTGTGTCTATACCTCGTTTAGAATGGAAAAAGTGTCTAAAACACTAGTTTGAACGCATACAAAAGTGTATAAATCTTGAAGAATATTTTAAAAAATAATAAAATCACTGATACAAATTTTTTTGTCTTTTCTCATACTTTCCCGAAATTTTCGCAGCAACTCTTTGTAGTTAGCCGACAAACCCCTGACGAATTTTAATACCAAGGAGGTTCGCAGAAAAATATGAGCGACTCAGTCGCGAAACAGCCACCAAAGAAAAGAATAATGTTGAAATTCAGCTCAAAGTCTTCTTGTTTTCTCGTTCTAAATCAAAAGCATTGCAAACTAGTCACCACTTTCGAACGCACACGCTACTTGACCACTGTATTAACTTACTCTTGGAACGATTGTAAAGTCGAAAGAGTGCTTTTCTTAAATATATGTATACCAAAAATGTTTATTATTCTAGCAGTCGAAGGAAAAGGTAGGCTCAGGCGATGGAATTTGAAATACAATATTCCAGTTATATTTCATACTTGACTAGCTTATTAGTTCTTACTAATATCGTCAACACAGCCCCCTTGTGTCTCGAATCCTAGAATCTTCTTATAACGGGTCGAAGAATCTTCTGGTTCTGCATTATTATTAACCCTTTACACTTGAAGCTTTTGTGCTGAAGTTGAATTTTTCTTAGTTTCATTTTAGCATTATTACTCGTATTTCACTTATGGTTTCGTCGACTAAACTTCGAAAAATCCAATGGTCCTGTTACAATTTACAGCTACTTGCGATTCTATAGTTTTGTTTTTTTTTGTCGTTTCTGAACGTTATTGTTCTTGATTTTTCCTTAGAATCTGTAGCTTCTATTTAAAGTGTGTTTTTCCTGCATTCTGTCAGAATCAGTTTCACTTTTTACTGTTATCCTGAGCTTCTGTTTTTTTGAACCAATTATTTCATTCAGATCTCTCGTTCGTGAAATCATTGATTTGGTTTTTAAATAATTTAAAATCGAACTTATCTTCGCTGTTACTAATTCGGTCATTTCTCTCGATCTTTATAAACATCAGAGACAGACTAATGTATGAAATAATAATTTTAATTAAACATAATGCTGTATTATGAAGTGCATGTACGTGAACCACTTAAAATCTAGAGGAAAAACATTTGTTAAAAAAAAAAAAAAAATTATTAATTGCTCTGCAAGTGGTCACTGAGAATCACCATTTGAGTGCAAAAGGTTAACTATAGCTTTCTATTGATTAATAAAAACAAAGTGTTCGATATAATAGAAACAGAAGATTGCAGAATGTTCGAGTTCGATTATCAAAAATACTTCAAAATCGTACATTCGATTTCGAAAATAAATTAACGCTCCTGCTAACAATTTATATGTAAGCAAATAGGCGAACGTCTTACTGTTATCACACGTGATATTGTTTTATTTTGTCACATACTAAAGTGTTAGTACAGTCCCTGGCCATCGAATTAGGACCACTACAAATTTTAAGCATTTTTCGCGTTTTCCTTAAAATTAAAAAGCTTGTTGAAATTGTAATGATATAATTTATTAACTTACTAACATAATACACTACTACTGTACATAATATGGTTAACACATGTTAATATCTTGTATTTCCACCCTTTGCTTTGATGACAGCTTGTATGCTCTGTACACATTGCTTGATCATCTGCTTTATATCTTCATTATTTTCCCAAATATCTGTCATTTTTCTTTTCAACTGTGACAATGTGGTGTTTGTAGATTCATAAACTATTTTTTTAAGTAGGCTCCAGATATTTTCTATAGCATTCATGTCGGGAGAATTTGATTATTACCACGATAGTAACAAATCAATTGTTATATATACATCATTATCAACGTATTTAGTAATAATTTGAATGACCTAAGACAATTTTCCATATATGACATACTGTTATAGGTATAAAAGTGAAATTTCTGTACGTGGTCCTAATTCGATGGCCAGGGACTGTAATGTTGGATTCTTTTGAAATCACGTAAGAAATTAGTTTCTTTTGAAAAGGAGCGTACTCAAGAAACAGATATTTAGAAATCTATTCATTCATTGGTTTGATACGGAAGAAGCCTTATTTCAATAAAATGAACAATGTTGGTATATATGATCAGTATTATTATATCAGCAATCCTGCTATTTTTCCAACAGATTGTGTATGTGTGGGTGTCATTTGATGGGGATTTAAAAAATAAATGAGATAAAAAGCATTAGTCGGGAACGAAGTAGGGATGTAGTGGAGATACGAATATTACACCGATCCAGGGAAGACTGTATATAAGTTCAACGAATCCAACGGATTATAAGCTCAACACAAGAGAAAGTATCGATTAGGTTCGCTGTATGGGTGCATGTCCTAGTTCTCCTTTACGGCCGGTGGAATAGTTTTAATCCATTTATTCCTATGGTTGCGTAAACGTAACATCGACAACAAAGGATTTATTCACATAGATCATTTTTTTTTTTTTTTGTGCACAGTAAATGAAATGTATTTAGAAATATTTGAACGTGCCAGGTGTATGGTGTGGAATGGAATGTTGCATTTTTAATATTGGATAAAAGCAAAGGAAGTACTTAATTAAAGTTTTTAATTTGACAGTTCCAAAAAGATTCAACTATTTCTTTTTAGGAAATATATTTGAAATTGTTTCGAAACATAACACTGAGAAAATTGGAATAAATATTGGAATAAACTGTGAACTGAGCTGCTCAGAAGCTAAAGTAACTAAATCCGCTTTTGCAATATATTCGAATTTTCGTACCAAATCACATAATTTCTGCTTAGCTTTTTATAAGTAAAATAAATTTAGTAAATTTTGTTTCGCGTAGTTAGTTACTTTGACTTCTAAGCAGCTCGAGTAGTAGTCATAATTATTCGGTCATAAATAGCCAGTTTTGTGAGAACACAATAACATCGTTTACTTCATGACTTTTTCAAAAATTCGAAGTTGAAGACCCGCATAGCCTACCTGGCGACCAAAGTTTCTGCTACTTTCACCCTAATATAACAAATAATTCTTTCAACAATTTTCCTACTCCTGAAAACACAAGAACACTAATCGACACGCTTCAACCACCTATACAACTCGAAAATGAATCAGAAACACACACCAAGTTTATAAAACAGCATGCACAGACATTCTTAGAATAGACAAGCAGGGTATGCAAACATACAAACACACAGGCGCGTACAAGTAGTAGATACATAGTAGATATAGATACAGTTAGGATATACATATTCAAGGTTCAAACATACTTATACTTGTAAATATACGTAGTTTTAAAGACAAGGTGTATTACAATTATTCAGGAAATATAGACCACTATTATACAATTTGGAAACTACTTCAATGAGTATTTACAACATTCAGAAGTAGGCATCATTTAATCCTTGCGAAAATCAACTGTCAATGCTGTGATGCATTAAACAATAATTCCTATATGAACCTGTTTATTCATGACTAGCGATTTCACTTATTTTTCCGTAGTATGATTCGATGTCAATATTTTTCACGTTACAACATAGAAAGGTTTTAAATTTATATCGATTGTTCATTAGAAAATATTTGGTATTTTGAAGAAGTTTTATAGAAAATTCTGAAGTACGCGTTGTTTTGTAATATTGGTAATTATTGTAAAATAGAGTGAAATAGTTTCGTGGTCTCAAAAAATCTCGGACTGCAAAAAAAAACTGGAGGCAATCGTAAAAAATTTGCATATTAACGAGAAAGTTAATATTTGTTAAATACATCCCGAGGTCGATGACCTGACGATAGATGATTACATCAATGAGAATTGGGTAATTTTCCTTCAAATATGGCGCAAATTTTTAAAGTAATGTCTTTGAATGATGAAACAAAGACAAAGAATGATATACACTGCCAGCAGAAAATTTCCGGTCACCTTCCTTTTTTTCGAATATTACAATTTAACGCAGTTGAAAGTTGTAAAGCACTAGTAATCAAGGGTAGCTATTATTTGAACAATGTAGATTACTTTTTCTTCGAAAAATTAGTATAAATGCCGAGTAATCTGCAACAAAGCTCGGTACAGGAAAGAAATTTGCCAGGAAACCGTTTCTGCGAATAAAACGTGAAAAGACAGGCATATCTAGAGAACTGACTGTTGCAATATGAAGTGTTATGCATATACACTTTGCATTCCGAAAGGAAAATCAGAGCAAATTATTGCAACTCAATTGAACAGTACACAACGATACCATTAGACAGTTTCAAAATACGAGGTCGTACTGTGATGCCCGGTTAGCTCCAGCTCCTCGGATATCGGAGCAGGTAATGGGCTAACACTAAATTTGAATCAATTAAGTCTCGTCGTTGCGTAGAAACAGAACTTTATTAAGTATATGGTATGTGACATGCGCGTGATAGAACAGAGACTGCCTAGAGGATGGAAAAATAGGGCTATTTAAGGGTTTTGGAAAGATGAACTTCGAGATGACTGTGTGGGAGAGTTGAGAGGAGAGTTGGAAGGTGATGAGTTCAGTGTGACTGATAGTGAAAGTTGGTGACTAGTTGTGGAGACAGATAGTAGAAAAGACGAAAATATTTGAGGGTATAACAGTACGAATCCAAGAAGCGATCTGAGACCAAAAATTACCACGAAAGTAGAAGATAAACACATTGTACTCTTAAATAAGAGAAATCGAAAGAAGGCAGGGCCAGAAATTTGCGCAGAATTAAATAGCGCAAGGACTAACGCAGTGTCATTGACTACTGTGAAAACACGTTTGAGAACTGCGGGCTTATTTGGGCGAATTGCAGTAAAAAACTATTACTTCGGCCAATTAATAAAAAGAAACGACATTAATGGGCCTCTACTCGTAAATCGTGGACATCGGAAGAGTGGAGTAAGGTACTCCGAACCAACGGATCAAAATTTCAGGTATTTGGTTCAAGAGGACAAGTTTACTTTCGTCGTACTGTCGGAGAAACAATGTTTGTACAACCAACGATAAAGCAGGACGGTGGTTCGACTCAAGTTTGAGGGTGTTTCTCAAGGGGAGGAACAGGTGACCCTGTTCTTATACATGGCATACCCCGAAAAAGGAAAATTAGAACGTCGCGCGATTCCGTCTGGAGTACGCCTAATTGAGCGAGGATTTGTGCTACAGCAGGATAACAATGCCAAGCACACGTCCAAACTTTGTGAAGGATACATTCAAGAAAAAGAAGTATTACTATTCAGTTACTTTGGGATCATCTGAACAGAAAGGTTAGACTACCCTGCTCAAAATCCAAAAAGGAGCTTTGGGAAGATTTACGAAACGCTTGGAAAGATATTTCCCAAATAACAGTAAACAAATTAGTCAACAGAATCTCGAAATTAATTGGAATATGGAAAAAATACAAAGGCTAGTTCTTTGATGAAAAAGCTGTTTAAATTTGTTTTCGTATTACTGTTATCGATAAAGACATAATAATAATGTTGTAATTCCTTGTATTCTACTATAATACGTCAACCTATGATTAGATGCTAAAGAGTATGCAACATTGTAACCTCATTTTCGTTAATTCACGAATCGTTCATAAATATTGAAGCGATCGGAAACTTTCTGCTGGCAGTGTACAGTCCCGGGGTCTATTATCTAACGATAGATCATCATGGAGAGCTGGGTAATTTTTCTTCAAGCATAGTGGAAATTTTTGAAATAATATCTTTAGATGGCAAAATAAAGACAGAGGATGATATGCGTAAGACTAAACGTGATTTTGTCCCTACCAATTAAAACCACGAAAGTTGTAATTATTATTTTATATAAAACTCCCAGATTATATTAGGTTGGTGCAAAAATAATTATGGTTTTTGATCTTGAACTTTAAGATAATATTCCTCGGCTTACAATAAAGTCTTTAAATCAAAATAGGAACTATTTGATTCTACACATTTTTACCAACGTGATACAAGTTTACTTATTCCATTGGCGTAAAATACTGGAGTCCTCAAACCGATGAACTCTTTGAATGCGATTTCAGTAGCTGCTTGATGATTGAATGTCTTCTGCAAAAAATTATTCAGATGTTTGAAGAAATGCTAACCTATCGGAGAAGGGTACAGCGAGTATGCTGAATGAAGTAAAGTGTTACGTATTCGATGGAAACAGCTGTGTTGCTTCCATCGACTCTGCATTGACGGCGCGCGCGCGCATGCTCGGAAGTGTTGTAATGTAAAAATGTAGTGTGTGTGAGTGTGATTGTGAAGTATATTGTAATCGAGCGGATTGGTATCCTTGCAATAAGCGCACGCGACGTAGGGTATGTCCAAATTGAACAATAAATAAGATAATAATAGTAGAAGAGGTAAACGTTTTGTGGGATCGGAAGTACTCTAGTGTTAGAAAAGTCCAAATCCGAACGCTTTTGTGGGCCATGTGCAGTTTATTGCTGCGTTTCCTCTTTCTAGAGATGGTTCTGCTTCAAGGTTAAGAAGGGCCATATTGTCAAGGGGGTCCTCTTGACTAGGATTTTTCAGGAAAGACAGAATTGTATTAGCACTCGCGAAGTATCATCGAGAATACAAGCTTCCACTCTATTTATCCGCCCACATTTATTTCTGATTCGACCGCTCACTACCGTTATCCTGATTTTCCTTACACTAGTCCCATACAATCCTTACGATTGGTTCTAGGTAAACTTTTTAAATGAATTAAACTATGTGTTGAATATCTATAAACGGTAGTGAACAATTTAATTCAAGATTTTATAAAAGGTCTTATATCACTACGATTGTATTCGATCGGTTCCTTTGACTATTTAAGGAATGTCAGATTTGAAATATTATAGTTTTGCGAAGTCAAGAAATATACACACAAAAATAAAACAGTTCCCAGTGGGACACTGGGAGGTATATTGGAGTAACATAATTTGCGTTCAAACATTTCGTGCGTAGGACCACGTTGATTCTTAGGAACGGAATGTATAATACAAACAACTGAGCCGCGATTCCGTCGGAAAAAGCCGTATGATACGCTGTCAAAGACACTCGCCGTTTCGATTAGGGAGTTTCCACAATGCGATATGCATTATCGAATTGGTTTCAATCGACGAAGAAAAATAAAAGAAAATAAAGAAAATTTTGTTCGGAACGTAACAAAAGTTTCATATCTTAGCTCCTTTAGTATTTGGACAGTTACTTGCAGGACATGTGGTCGAGTGTTGTCACGCAGAAGTATTGGTCCTTTACAATTGATCAATATTGGACATTAAATGTTTCAGTTTTTGGTACATTTTATAAATTTCATGACAATACTTCTCCGTTATTACGATTTCGTAAGGATTCAAAAAATTCTAATGAATAATTCCACTTCCTTACCATCAAATAGCGATCATAACTTTTTTTAATGCAATTTCGACTTGGGAAAGTGTTTCGGTATTTCATCTCGATTTAGCCATTAAGCAGAGCATCGTCGATTATTTATATAAGATCCATTTTTCGTCACAAGTTACGATACGATCAAGAAATGGATCGTTTTTATTCCGTAAAAGAACAGCAGAGCAACTTTCAAAGCGACAAAGTCTTTTGTAGTCGCTGCACCGGAACGAGTTACAAGTATGCTGATGCTTTAACTACGCTGCTGATTACAATATTTATTTGACGATAAGTTGAGATAATCGTGTATCGATCGGTTTGTTAGATGATCACGATTAACACTTGAATCGATGCGACTGGTTCAGATGGAAGTCGCTATTTAATGTTTAGTTTGAAAACTTGGTTAAAAACGCGGTTTAAACTTGGTTGAAAGACTGGAAAAACTTGAACGACTCGAAAGAGTCGTAAACCTTGAGATTGATTTAAAGATTTATTCTTGCACGGAGATATACTTTACACTAATACTCTGATAATCAGACTTTACTTTCATATACTCTTTTATATTCTAATTTTTTAGGAATAGTTGCATTAATTTATATATCTCAGAACGCCAAAGCGAGATAGTAATTGGTGCATAATTCTTGGCGGGAGAAAAGCTCCAAAATGCAATGATTGGTTATTTTGTATCTAAATCAATCTTCTAATAGTTAAGAGAAAAGGAAGGTGCGGTCGTTTGCTGGTAGGAGAAATGGTGGAAGGTGCCAAAAACGGTTACAGGACCTGATTTGATGCAGGTAGGTTGTAACGAGGGTACGCGATGTCTCGTGGTGTTGAAAATTAAAAGCAGAGGTTTATGGTAAGGTGTCAACGGCCACAGTTCTCTGTGGAACGAGAAATCCCCTTCCGGACTGCTCTAATCGAGTGTTTTTTCCATCCATGTCGTGAACAGCCTTATTGTGTCACTAAGCGTTAATGAACTCATTTGTGACAACATTTTCAATATCTTTTACCGTTAAGTGGGCAGATAAAGTCCTCGGTAAATGAAAAGAAAGGCAATCAGGAGAAATAGAAAAATTCTGTACTCCTGAGTTTTCGGTCGGATGGACGGAACATCTTTGATTTTCGTTAAACTCGTGTTGGTATTCATTTGTCAAGCTTTTCCGATTTTCCAATTCGAGATAAATGATGAACAACTATCGAATGGTCAACATTTAGTTCCTCTGCAGTCTCTTGAGATGTTTCACGTGTGTCTGCTTTCACAATGGCTAGCAATTCGTCGTTGTCAATTACAGAAGAACGGCCGCGACTTTCTTCATTTACAAGTCTCTCATCTTCCTTACGAAATTTTTTAAACCAGTATTGAGCTCATTGACAACTCCCTAACCGATTGCTTTGTTAATATTGCGAGCAGTTCCTGTTGTTTTACGTTCCATTTTATACTCGTCTAATAAAATCGCTCGAACTTGCTTTTTCTCCATTTTTACTTTGATAACAAAACATAACGAAGAATAATTAGTTGAAACAAAAGAATAAACATAAGTCGATAGAGCCAATTTCACGTTTTAAAATGGTATACCACATGAACGTAATCACACAAAAATTCACTTTAGAATAACCAATTAAGTTTACAGTAACGAAAATTGCAATTATTTTTGCACCAACCTTATAACATAAAGGCTCTACATGAAAAATCTGTTATTGGTTTATTTTATGCCAATGTTTGATGAAGATATACGGGTTGTTGCGATGTCTGCTATTCGATTTGTGATATTATAGTTTCGCAATGAATATCGAATGCGCTTCCGACAAATTGATGCCAAAAGGTTGAAGTTCTAATCGTTGTTTCGAAGATTAAAGGATTGTTGAATTCTTTGGTATCGTTTTCTATATTTTTTACACAGAATGTTTAGTTATTGAAGGGTTCTTGTTTGTACCGATGGTATTTAGACTAGAATCGCGTCGATGTGTTGGCTGTGTTTTAATTTATATAGTTGGTGTGTGTGCCGATTGGTTGAACGTTGATGGAGGTGGAAATAAGGAATTGGAAAGTGTAAATGCAGGATTGGATAATCGGAGAAATTGGTGGAAGGAGAAAGTAAGGATTGAAGAAGCTTGAAAAATTAGAGGGAAAATCTGGAAAGTAAAGGAGGGCGGTGGAAATGACCAGGATGCGTTGAACTGGTTTATGGTTGTAGAGGGATTCGTAGGTTTAAGAGTTACGGTTGAAAGGAGTATTCTGTTGTTTCTTTATGACGAACAAAGAACTTCTAACATTGGTGGAAGGTTTAATCAAGCTGGAAGCAAGTGGATTTTGCAAGAAGATAGCAATTTTGGAATCCGAAATATGAAATCCGCGTCTATACCAAATGGGAATTTGAGAACGGTATCGCAGTGTTGGACTGACCATTTTAGTCACCTGATTCAAATCCTATAGAAAATGTTTGGTCAATTGAAAGCAGAATGTATTTTAAATTTAAAAACTAGATCGCATTCGGAAAATATGGAGGTCACTACCTATGTCATCCGTCGAAAAATTAGTAGAAAGCATGCCGAAACGTTGCCAAGCTATAGGCTCTATTTATATACAACCATGACGTGTCCATTTCGTGTCCCGGCCGAGCACCGAACCTGTTACCTGAATTGGTTACTATAGTTTTATATGCAATAGTTTGTACATCATTTGTGTTGTATTCGTCATCATTCGTGGTCCGGATATCCTCCGGTCACGTTTAGTTACCTGTGATATGTTTCACGATCTGACCACGAAGTGAGACGGCCACAGCACACTTTGTATAAACGTGCCTGAACATTTTCCGTCCGTGTGTGACTTTATCGATTTTTATAACGAAGAACAGTTCACGGGATGACTGCATACTGTAGAATATCTAGTTTTATTTAATACCTCACCGACCGCCTTGTTCAATGTAATACCAGCCCGGTTCTTAAATGAAAAAATAAATAAATAAAAATTTTCAATGAAAATTCGTAAAATGGTTTACTATATTGTTCACTTTCTCTTATCGTAGAGTAATTAATTAATTTGTCGTGCTGGAAGCAAGAAACCGATTAATAGGCTTCCAGTCGATAAGCGTTGGAAGCAAAAATCCGATTAATAGACTTCCGGTCAGTAAAGTGTTAATATGGATGACAGGAAACTGATTGAATGTGTGAGAGTATAGTTTTCTTTACGATTTATCAGACGAGCAATACAGAGGACGTTGAATACATGCATGCTAGTATTTTAGGAATAAATCTACATGCTAAAACAAGTAAAAAATATCATATGAACATATCTTCAATATACCTTAATTTTCGAGTTATAGTTGTTTACTCTTGTAGCAACTATGTGTAGCTACAAATTTCACTATAGTGACGCATTCATGTAAAGACGGGTTTAATTGATATTTAATTGGTATTTAAGTTGATGTTTCTATTTTTAACAAATTGGTAAGATAAATTCGTAGTAAAAGTAAATACAGTATAATTTAATAATAGAAATATGTTTACAAAGTTCTTATGGTACTAATGTAGTAATCAATATTTTTTATGTACGAAACAATAATAAAATTAATTAAGAGTCTGTTGATTTGTCGGTCTCGGAAATTAAGTTGACGCTGGGTTAACATTAAATATTATCATTATAAAATTCGAAATAAAATTCGAAATATAAATATAATTAACAAGAGATGTGGTGCCCAAAATAGAAAAGCATGATTGCACGAAAATAAACTTTCTCGTTGCTCATTTACAAATCAAAATACACACTAAAGAAATTTAACCACTCGCGATGAATATTTTTTTAAATTACACGCTGGAATCTCAGCTTTTAGATAACATATACGTTTTGTAGGTTATGGATAATCTTTTGTTTTAAAAAAGCAGCGACGCTTCCAAACGGAAAAATCCGACATTACTTATTGGCCAACCCGATATAATGTCCCGAAATAACTGATTACACCACTCCAGTCCCCCGATATTAACTCCATAGAAATTTTATGGCACCTATTAAATATTGAAGTAAAAAGAAGAAAAATATGAAACAAAACAGATTTATAACGAGCCATTTTAGAAGAGTGGCCAAAAATATCTAATGAAATAACAAAAAAATTGGTACAATCTATGCCAAAAAGGCTGCAAGACAAAAGGGATGCATAGAAAATATTAATTACAATCTAAAACTTAAATAATTAGAAGTTTTCTACTGTAACTGTAAGCGTACAAATACTTTTTTGGCCCTCAAATTTTTATATTTGTTGTATTATTCTTTTATAACACGTTATTAAAAATTGTTAATATACACATTATCCTTGTTTATAGGAAGCTATTAATAGAGGTAATTTTCTTTTATATATCACTTATCTACATAAAATTATTGCAAAAACACTAGGTGTACAAATACTTTTAGGACCCACTGTAATTTGTAGTAAATAACGCCCTTCCAGTCTTTAACTCCAGATGTTGCTACCGTTAAAGAAACCTTATTTCTACTCGACCAAGATCATTTACGTCCAGTGTCATTGTGGGTAATCCACCCTCGAAATCGCATATCGATTGCTTTCCGCCAGTTGACGGGAGACCCACACTTTGTAACGATTAACATATCCGAACTTTGTTAAATGTTTAAGAACCGTGGTATGTGAGATTTTTAAAGCATTTGCTATCTCACGAACACTGGATCTTGAGTTTTCATCGACGTAGGCATTGATAAGATCGGTATCAGTAGTGGATGGATCTTCATCTTTAAGATTAAGATATCCGGTTCCAAATCTTCTAAACCAATTACAAACTGTTTGAATGGTTATAGACTGGCTCACACAGACGTCACAAATCTCCTTTGCAGTATCTTCAGGCGTGCTGCCTTTTTTGAAACAAGGAAAAATAGGTGACGCGAATGATTCTTTTGGTTTTCCATCTTTTGCAACGTGAAAAATACACGATACACGTTTTACCGATGTCTAGAACTGTAGTGTTGCACTGCTAGGGGATGACTAGTGATCATTCAATCGACGGTAAAGTGATCTGGTTGTCTGTTTATTAAATGATAAATCCTCGAGCGACAAATGTGAAAAGAACTTTCCGGACAACCTAATACAATATATGATCTCTTGTTGAGATCTTCTATCGATGAGACTTGATTTTCTAGTACCTCTTGCTGAGGACTCAATGTACAATATATGATCACTTGCTGAGATCTTCTCTCGATGAGACTTGTCTAGTTACTATTCCTCTTGCTGAGGTCTCAGCGTACACTGCCGCAAGCTTTCGGGGCCCATCTCCACGAAAGTCGCGGTGCTCGCCGAATTACCTGGATTGGTGATTCCTGCAACGGCTTTCCACCAATCAGTTTTTTTCCAATGCACTGACGCTCTCTTCCCGTTGCGCCCTAGACGGGGTATTTTAGAGAAGGGATGCAAATGACCGAAGAAGTGTTCAGCGAAGGAATGTGCGGGAATCTTGTGGAATCTCTGTGAGGTCTGAACTTTGTCGCGTAAAGTGGACCACTGACCACGAAAATATCGGGGTCCACTTGTCTTTTGACATCTTCGAGACTTCAGGATTTATGGTATCTGGAGTTCTAATGACCGAGTGTTGCAGGCAACGCGAAGAAGGACACTATTATTCACTGGAAACAAAATAGTTGCCTGCGACCTAACCACTTATGATGCTATAAATCTGGCTACAGAACTTCTCTTGAGTATTCTAGTTAGAAGACTAAACAATAAATACATATAGTCGGGGCCAAGATATAGCGAGGTCGTAAAATCGGTCAGGAGTCAAAGTAAACATGTTTTAGCTGCCGAAACATGGAAATTGACAGAAATACGAGCAGTTAAGGGCTTGAAACCATGGTCAGGACCGTACGAAGAATTTTTGTATCCAGCGTCCATATATCTTGTATGATATATCAAAGAAAAAATTCTTAATCACATTACAATTTTTCTTTCTTGTTTTCTAATTTATTGAGTTCCAATAGATGTTCACAGTTTGAAAGTCGAACTGATTCTAATATATTTTCTGAAAACTGCGTACAGCTAGAACAAATTAGGGGTTTTCCGTCTGGGAGAAGCCGCTTTTAGAGGTACGAGTACAGGTAAAGGTTTTATTCAGGTCTTTAATATTTTAAATACCAAATCATATGCTACCATTCATTTATTGTTAGAACCCTCAAGCAGACTGCAACGCACGGCCCTAAGTGTCGCAGCATCAATAGGTGCCGTTTCTTAAGGGCTTAATTTACGACCTCGCTATATCTTGGCCCCCAACTGTAATTAATCTCATTTTGTGATAATCAAAGCGTATCTAATCTAGCAAATAAATACTTCAATTAATAAATATTACTTTTACTGAAACTACCTATGTTGAGAGTTTATCTTGTTCATTTTATTTACTATAAAAAAGAAAATTATCCAACAAATATGGAAGTAACTTGATAGAATATTTTCTTATTTCTAGGTGCAACCGGTTGCGGAATTGTCGGAACTATCGAGACGCAGTGATAAGTACGGACGTCTGTTCGAGCTTACGGACGAGAACATTCGTGCTGGTACACTTTGTCGATCTGGTAGTTTCCGGCTTCATCAAGACATGGTAAGTGTTGTATTTGTTACTTCAATTCTGTAATAAAGTCACTTTGTACAAAGTTTTGGTTCAACGGTAATTTTTAATTTACCGTTGTTTCATATTGTTTGAGTCATTCTACGATATGTGCTACAAGTTTCTTTTGTATTTCAAGAAAAAAGAGGCTACACTCTACATTCTTTGCATCGTAGCGATAACAAACAAACAAAAAAAATCATAAATATAGGTTATCAAATATGTAGATATTATATTATTTCGAGGTTTTGTGCATGTATATAACAAATGCTTCGATTTGTAGTCAGTATTGTTGTCCTTGACATATATACCTTAATGCATTCTGAAATTTGTCATTTGATCTACAAGATAGAAAACCGAAAAGCAATCTCACTACAAATCCGCAAATCAGTGTTTCACGATTGTCGAAAAGGCCTCGGTTATAGAAACATCGTTAAAAAAATACTGTATTTCGAAGAGTGCTGTAGCTAAACTTTGGATCAAGTACAAAAAATGTACTTCTGTAGTGAATTTGAAAGATTATGGTCGTAAGTGGTGTGCTAGAGAAAGACTTGATAATAAGATTGTGAAATATGTAATTGGGACACTCAGTTTGAGCAACTTCAGCCAAAAAAAAAAAAAAAAAAAAAAAAAACGAGACGATATTTCGTATATTGAAAAATGCAAATTTGCATAAACTTGTATCGACAGGGAAAGCATCCATCAGCGATGTCAATAAATGAAAGCGTTTTGGTGTTTGCAAAAATTGTATTAATATGTGTGTTTCGTTTTGGAGAACAGTTGTTTGTAGTGATGGAAGTAAATTTGAATTGTTCGGAAAGAAAAAGACGCAAGACATGAACCAGCCTGGCAAAAATTTCGCCATGTTAAATATTTTTAAACAATTTGCTTCCATCTCCACGTGACACCTCCTAGTTTGCACGGACTGCGCTTAATGCGTACGGAATAGGTTGGTGCTGAAAAACTAATCACCTGATCGACCCACACATGACCCAAGGAAAACTAGCTAACTCTCCGAATTCCTGATGTTCTGGAGATTCTTGGGAGAGTCAGTTCTCAATCAGTCCCAAAGCATTCTTCTTCAGAAGAACTTCTACAGAATTCCGAAGTATACGTATATTATTGCTCAAAAGTATGTGGACCCTTGTCATTTTTAATGAAACTGTGGTATACAACAGAAATCGCCATTATTAACCCTTTGCACTCGAAGTTTTTTTTCATTCATATTACCAGCAACTCGAAGCAATTTTAGTGAAAAGATCATATTTACATGTAAGTTAATGATATACACATTAAAAGAAATGTCATCGTTGTATGTTATTATTTTTTAAATTGTTTATGGATACAAATGTTATGAAGTAAATAAAGAAATAGTCGAAATATCCTATAAATAGTTTTTACGATTTGTTTTTGTCCTTATGTTAAAAACTGACAATTATTTGCATTGTCTCCGTAGCAGAGCCCTCGAGTGCAAAGGGTTAAGCAATGTTTCTTGTTAAATTCTGTTACATATATACACATTTAATGGAATCATATTGAATGTAACAAGAAAATCTTTTAAATTACAAAAAATTTACTGCGGTCTCTTTACGCTGTATTTGGGTCTGTCGCTTGCGAGTGGTTTCTCTTTTGTATATATGCTGACTTCATTTCTTTAGAGTGATTCTGTGTTTTCTCTAAAGTGATGGAAATATTTACAACCATGATTCAGTCGCGAAGGAACCTCAGATAATAGCACCGGATGACTTTGCCTTCCCATTCAGATCAATTCTGTTTCAATACTTGCGAAAGCAAAATGAATATGGAAGGAAAAGAACGAAGTACCGAATTGCGTTCTCAAATAGTTGTCTTATCAAAAGAAGGATATTCTATTAGAGAAATTGGGGAAAAAGTGAAGGTTTCGAAATGGTGAGTGCATTACGCCATAAGAACTTTCGGTGCGAATGCATTTTATTCGTCGAGAAAAAACGGGATGGCCCAGAAAAACTACTGAAACATAAGACCGATTTATTCGGACGTATACACTGCAAAGTATAACTGTATACTACTAATATCGCTAATATTACTAATATTACTAATATCAAGAGGTTAGAAAGAAATGATCTGTAACGAAGAAAGTGCAAAAATAACATTTATTTAGAACAAAATATCTCACTGGTGCATATTTATAGTATCAACGTATTTATTCCAATTTCTGCTCGTATTTTCACGTGCGTATTCAAGACTGACTATATTTTTGCGTTTTTGAAGTGTACGTGCAGAAATCATTTTTTTCTCTTGTAATATTTGGATTACGTTTAAGGGCATGTTGAACGGTCCAATAAGAAATGCTGATGTCACATTCCTTTACAATTTCTTCATAACTTTTTCGATATATTAGTCGCAATTTTAAGAATTTGTCGTTCAGTTCGAGGAGATAACTTCTTTTCAGTTCCTCTTTTTCTTATTTTTTCCATACTTAGTAGAATCGTGTAAAAAGTCCAATACAACGTCCGAGCTTACGTGCTAATTTTCATTGCTTGTGTTCTTCACATGTTAAAATTGCACATTGTTTTTTTTTTTTTTTTTTTTTTTTCATTGAAGAGGTTATCCTGTTACATTTTCTAAATTAAGTAAAAAGCTTTGTGCTCGCTAAAAATATTACGACAGAAATCCTTGACGTTTGTTAAGAATGAAGCTAGTGGTATAGTTTTGCACCGATCTTAAAACAATTTTCGATTACATCTCGACATTATACGTAGAAAAATTCAATGATTTTCATCTATAGTCCATTATTTACAATGCTCTTTTACATCATACAATTGGTTTCTTTTAATTATTTTCGTAAAATCTAAAAATTTTTAGAATATTAGTAGTGCCACAGTTCTGCTCTGCAGCGTAGTAAAAAAAATAGAAGAGATACAGACTCAGAACTAACAGGTGAAATAAATAAAGTTGGGAATGAAAAAATTTGGATGGCAACCGTGATGAGGCAGTGTGTAGAATACGGACTTGATGGGTATATTGCCATAAAGAAACCAGAAATAACAGGAGAAAAAAAGAAAATTAGAAATGAAAAGATTTTGGTGGTAACCGTGAAGAGGCGACTTGTAAAAGGCGGACTTGGTGGGTGTGTTGCCATAAAAAACAAAAAACACGGTTAAGAAGATGAAATAAAATAAAAAGGTATCAGTTTTATGTAAAATATAAAAACTGGGCAGCAAAAGAGTGGGAAAGCGTGTTGTGGACTGAGGAATCCAAGTTTAAAGTATTTGGATCTAAACGGCGAGTTTATGTTCGTCGAAAATTAAATGAAAAATTAAATAAAAACTGTGTAGTGCCTATAGTTAAACACAGAGGGCAGTCTGTCATAGTGTTTTGGCAATAATCAGACTGGAAGTTTGTTAAAAATAGGCGCAATTCTAAAGAAAGAAGGGTATTTGAAGATTTTCCGCGACAATGCCATTGCATCCGGATTTCGCATAATTGGTAACAATTTTACGTTTATGCATGTTACCGACTCAAAACACACGGCTAGAATATGTAAAAGTTATTTACAACAATTATAAGAGAGTTCTAAAGTAAGAATAATGGAATGGCCACCTCAGTCGCTCCGACTTTAAATTCCATAGTGAAACTATGGAATCATTTAGATAGACAAATGAGAAAACAATGTCCAAGATGAAAAAAAAAACATCTGTAGGATCTTTGAGAAACGGAATGGAACAACTTCGATCCAGAAGTAATAACGAAATTAACAGGCAGATTGCCCAGTCTAGTAGAAGCGGTAATAAAAGCACGCGGCGGTTGAGAAAAATATATAATATTTTTTTATAATTATTGGTAAGATATTCAATGAATTATCGAGCAAATATGTTCTTTAAAACAGTACAAAGTAAAACACACAAAATTGTGTAAAATTCGTTAAAGGTTACATACCTCTTTAGGTAGTCATAAATATGCAAGTGTCCACATACTTTTGAGTGGCAGTAGTGTACTTACGAGAGGTGCGAACACTGAATTTTACCCGATACTTCGTTAAAGTACACCCATCCATACAAACACATTCACATATCATTTTCCAATAGTTCATTAGTTACAGTAGTTATTCAAGTGTTAAATGTTTTGTTTTTAAATATATATTTTTTTTTTGCAAAAAGGACCCATTATTCTTCTTATATGGAAAGATAAAAGACCAGTACGTATTATTTGAATGATTCATGATGCATCTATAACTATTGTTGTTGTTAGTGAACGGCACTAACATGCCTCGACCAGAAGGCGATGGGTTTATGACACGGACGCGGGTTAGAGATATGTTTGAGGAAATTCAATTAAAGAACAAGTATTGTTATTGTCAACGATTCAAGATAGAAGTCAGGGTCTAGAAGGTTGTTTATGGTAGTAGAAGAACTTCGCTATTGCTGGCCACATGAACGGCTAGAGTCTGCTTCTGCTCACTCAATAGCAACAGACATGTCGTAAAACCGCGTAACACGGGAGAAACTTTGGGCATCGGACCCGAAGACTTTCTGGGCCTGCTCTTTTCGGTGGCCAACACTCCCATTTACCATAGCTCTCGCGAACTAAGTGGGCGGAGTGTTTAACTTTTTGAGGCATACGATTTTAAAGAAAAAAGGAACCCAAGTTGCACAGAATCACTGATTTACGCATTTACCGTTAGTTCGTAGCATTGCCAAGTGGATGAAAAACTTTAAATAAAGTATTAAACTGTACGGGATTAGGTGAATTAAAATATATCCCACCATACGTAAAAAACTAAGCAAAAGGTGGGACAGTTTTTAACCCACCTAACTCCAAAGAGTTAAGGAAGCAGGAAGAACAGCCCAGGAGAAAAAACAGAAACAGGATTGGCAAACGGCGTCAACGCCTATCAAGGCATTATAGGATTAAACTAGGAAAACCTAACATGTTCGTAGGAATGTTGGTTGAGATCGCTGGAAGAATTCGGCGGCAATACTAAGACGGTAAATCGGAAACAGTTTGATTCGGGAGATTAATCGACAAACGTTTATATTCGGCAAAGAACGGAGACAACGGGTTTCATTTGTACGCAGAGTTTACTGAAATTGGAACGGAAAAATATACAATAGTCTCACAAGCTCAACTTATGTGGTCCTTCGACTCGGACACAGGGTGACACTTTGGTGTGATACGCAGGGTCCCTCGAGATTCACAGGGGAATTGAGGCCTAAACAGTTGTATACCACACTTATCACATTTAGTAGTTTTACGTCATTCGGATTTTCTTTTCCTAAACAATACACATCATCCTTTAATATTACTCACCTCTGAACTTAGATTTCCACATCATCCTTTACTGAACCCTGAGCACAAAGTAACCCCTACTCTCCTACCTATGGAACCTACTATCCTACGGATTGTTTTCCCTCAAAAAAGAGGGAAGATTTGTTGAATAGTCTTCGCGTAACGAACGTCACTGGATTTTGAATAAATAATCGATTATATGACGCTGCTTAGTTCTTTCGTCCAAATTCCGTTAGCTCTTCTACCGTGTAATTATCAAATATAATAAGTCGAACGCTAGGAATTGAATAACCGCTTGTAATCTACGAAGCATCGCCTCTATTGTCTTTTGTAAACTGAGGTAAAGTATGAAATTTATTTTTATATATATGTTGAATATAAATTTAAATGTTATATAAAATTCATTGAAATAAAGTTATTCATTTATAAGTTACAATTTTTCAATTTTCCCACTGTACGAATACTTTTGTCCACCACTGTATTCTAATAGAAATATCGATTATTATACAGAAAATTTTTAATACATTCCAATCGTGGTCAACTATTAATGACAAATTAAAGTTAATTCAAGTGACGTTGAAAATATAATAATTGTTATTATAGAAACATAACCGTACATGGCTTTGTCGCTTAATGAAGACAAATACGATTACGAGCATAATTCGAAAAGTTAAGCAATTTATCTGCATAATGGAATCACGAAGTTATCATAAATAAAGTTAGACTAGTTTAGCTTCTAACAATAAAGGATTCACTTTACAAAATATTTCAGCCATGCAACATGTAGTCTACAACAATCTCGCAACAAAGCTTAGACTTGACGCGAAATATTTGAAATACGTATGTAAGCAAAGACACGTGCCTCAAATTTTCTCTCATACATTCTTAACTTGCGCAAGTTCGAAAACTTTTTTTAAAACCAGGAACTGGTTTGTAGGTACGTGCCTTTCTAGTCTTCTATGAATCGGTATGTCATATAACGACGCCATAGAAATTATTCCTCAGTAATTCGCCTACGAGCCATTCCACCTTCTGGTATACTATGTCACCGATATGTTTCAAACCTAGCGCATTTATTATTGGGTATTGTTGGATTGTTACTAATAACAATCCGTCAGCTAGTAAGCAAAAATGAATTGTGTTATTAATGACAAACACTGCTTGCTAGAATAATAGAACGGACCAGATGTCATCGGGTCCATAGGCCTGTAGCAGTTTATACCTAAGGCCCTGGAAAATAAACAGACGTTTTCCAGGTCTCGTTTTCTTAAGTGGGCAGCGGACTTTCTGCGCGCCCTTATGGGTTTTCACTCACTCGTTCTATAATATTCAAACAGTTAAGACGTCCTTCCACGCCGCTTAATAAAGTTCTATTAAAAGAATCACAGTCTTCGCTTTTGTTTAACAACCCATTTTCAATAGGTATGAAAATCTAACTTGTATAAAATTTTATATTTTTATATTAATCAGTTTGCAAGATTAATGTAAATGTTAAACCATTGAAAAGTCGAGTAAGTAGGCTGCCATACTATCAACACCTACTACGCTAACTATATGTTGCGTACGCACTTATAGACATACACAGTACATGATTTTTTAATTACTTACTCATTAGAAAGGACTATGTTCCTTTATTATATTTCGAACATATTTTTCCGTAAAACTTTTATCTTGTTATTTGTATCGACGTTGTTTACTTTATTATTTTATTATCGCAGCCTATCTTGGCTTAAAAGATAGTTTTTAAATAACTAATATAACAACTTCTTGTAAATATCCCCACCCACCTAAGATGTATGTCTATTATTGGGAAATGGGTTTTTTTTATTAAACACTCTTTTATGTTCTATATATGGATATTTTATTTTACACGCATCGGAAGTGATCTTCTCGTTTTGAAATGCTCGAAAGGACTAACTTTTCTAGGTACGCAGAGCCTGTGACATGAGGCACCGATGACCTCATTAAGAGGGGTGCGTTATCTCCTTTCTCATATAAACAGATGAAGGAGAAACGGCATCTCCGTGTATCAAGGAAGTAAGATTGATTTTGTAAAGGCTTAAAAACTAAGAAGAAAAACTAACATCTATCAATAGAAAAGGGCTCACAAAAGCCTATTATTGTAACTCACGCAGTAGCTAATAAAACTTCCGTCGTCGAGCCGTTGGATGCTGTTAAGACTACGGTTGCTGGTATGGAGGGTTTGTCTAGCATGGTGATAGCTCTGGGAGGAAATGTAGAAGTATATGGTGTTTGGAACCACACTTCTTGCAAGTAGTTGCACGGCATTGGGAAACGCTGTGGTTCTCTCGGAAGTAATTGATACAACGGTTGAGGGATTTAATTTTTCTTAATCTTTCTTATGGTGTTTTGAATTAAAAGCTGATTTAAAGGGACTGGTTGAGTTTGGTTGTGTAGGGGGTACGTTATTGGATTTACATTAATAAGACTATGGGTTCTATGCGTACATCCATCTCTGTTTACATGTTTTGAATGTTATCGTATGAAATTAATTTGACCGATACATCATCCGGTGTAAGTTTATTTAAAAATGCTAGAAGCTCTTTAAATTTCGGTAATGCGTTCTCGTCAATTGTCTGCTTGTTCAATTTACAAGTTATTAGATACGTGAGTTGCTAGAAAGGTTTCGGGAATTTGTCACTTCTATTGCTGTCGCTTTAATGTCAATTCTATTACCGTAATAGTCGACAATTGTAAGGATAGGGGGTGTTCAAAAAGCAAAGAAATGTTAATTGGTTTCCTTTTTTTAACTTCTCAAATCTGGAGGAACGGTGAAAAGATGGATTCATTTGATGAATTTTCGAGCAACGATTTATTATGATTTACCTAACCTAACTTAACTCAACGGCAACGTATGGAACGACTCCTAGTGGCTTTTGGCGATGAAGCACTATCAAGAACAACAATTTATCGGTAGTTTCAGAAGTTTAAAAGTTGATGTAGCAGTCTCGGAGATGATTTTCGCGATGGTCGTCCATCACCTGCTGTTGTTTCTGAAAACATCAAGGCTGTGCACAAAATGATAAGGATGGATCGACGCGTGACATACCGTGAGATGCAGTCATCTCTAGGTATCGATATGAAACAAATACATACGATATTATATGATCGTTTTAATGTAAAGAAGCTTTGCGCTTGATGAGTTCCCCACAATGTGACTGGTGTTCATAAAGAGAATCGTGTGACGTGGAGCAAAGAAATGATCGAAAGATAGAGAGAAGGATTATCAAGTTTAGTTTATAGCATTGTCACAGGTGATGAAACTTAGATTTATTCATATAAGCCTGAAACTAAACTCCAATCGGCGGTTTGGCCCTTCAAAAATGAAGCAAAACCTATAGAAGTTATTCGTTCTCGAAGTGTTCCAAGAAAGATGATCGCTTCATTCTTCGGATTTACCGGTCAAGTTGCTACTATGGCTTTAGGAGATCAAAGAACAATTAATGCTAGTTGGTGTACAATTAGCATTAACTGTTTCTTTACCAAAAGTATGTTTACTAAAAGTCATTGATGAAATTAGAAAACGCAACGTGAGAAGACGAATCATCCTGAATCGTGACAATGCAAGCTCTCACCCTGCAATGCAAACAACCAAATATTTGAAGCATTAGAACATCGAATTAATGTTTCATTGTCCTTATAGCCCTGACTTATCACCTAATGACCTTTTCCTGTTCTCTTGGGTGCAAAATAAAATACATGGACAGCGTTTTACAACGCCTGAAGAAGCTGTTGAAGCATATAAATCGCATGTTGTGTCTATACCTCGTTTAGAATGGAAAAAGTGTCTAAAACACTAGTTTGAACGCATACAAAAGTGTATAAATCTTGAAGAATATTTTGGAAAACAATAAAACCACTTATACAAATTTTGTTGTGTCTTTTCTCATATTTTTTCGAAATTTTCGCAGCAACTCTTTGTAGTTAGCCGACAAACCCCTGACGAATTTTAATACCAAGGAGGTTCGCAGAAAAATATGAGCGACTCAGTCGCGAAACAGCCACCAAAGAAAAGAATAATTTTGAAATTCAGCTCAAAGTCTTCTTGTTTTCTCGTTCTAAATCAAAAGCATTGTGAACCTGTCGACACTTTCGAACACAGACGCGACGCGACGTTATACTACACTCCTGAACAAAATGATAGCACATGTGTGCTATCTTGAATTTCGCAGAGACAACTTAAGATTTCTAAACGTAACAAATATTAAGTTGACCGGAAATTAGTCAGTAGAAATAGGTATATATAAATTGCCGGTAGGTTTAGTGTTAAAGACAGTTTCTTGTGTGATTCAAGCCACATTCGGACTAACGTTGTCATGTTTTTCCTTCAATTTCGTTAGCTGAATGATTTAATTGTACACAGTAGTGGTCAGCATTAAGGAGGGAAATCACTGTGTTGGATTGCAAAACCTCGATATTCATTTGTCCATTTTTATTACTTGCAATTTTTAGAACGAGTCCTTAAAATATTAAAATAAAATTCGCAAGAATGAAGAAGTAACAGAAGTTTCAATGATGTAACGTACTGGTTAAGACTCATCCACAATTTAAATAATTATAATCGCAGATATGCATTACATTAAAACGTAATTGCTGTCATCACACAAGATATTTCAAAAATATTTTATTAATTTCGTACAGTACACATAAGAGAGTAATATTTTCTTCTAATCCACGTATAAATATCAAATTTACGTTTATTTATACTATTCGATATTTTTAGTATTAATAGAATAGCTATTACGCATTCGTAATCTTATTGTTTCTTCCATTTTACCTGAATATTACATTTTGCTTAGCTATCGAAGAACGCGTAACGCCGATGTGTCATCGACATCGATGATTTTAGGTATAAGGCGGAGCGTTGGCGACATATTTTATCTGTTTAAAAATCCAGTCACAAAGGAATTCTTCAGTGTGCTTGAGAACCTGATTTCCCACGTCTTCCTCGGTGTATTCTCATTTATCTGTTACGTGCCGCCTTTCAGTGCACCGTGTAACCACGCGTTCGGTCTTCCACGTTTCTGCTGGCCTCGAACACACACCCTACGCCTCAACGACGTTGATCTGTGAGCAAAATATAACGATAATGCAGGATAAACTGTCTAATGTGATCACCTTAGATTTATTCTATTGTTCGTGGACCTACCAATTTTTTTTAAAGTCAGATAATATGATTCACAACAGCCTTTGAGTTGATTATAGTACATTTTTTTCTAGATTTTCAAATTCACCTTATACAGTAGACTACCGTATAACGCGGTTAATGTTATACCCTATATGAATTCGCATTACAGGAAATCGGGAATTCTTCTCGCATAATGTGTATAATCTAAAGCAGTGATTCCCAAAGTGGGCGCCACCGCCCCCTGGTGGGTGCTGCAGCGATTCAGAGGGACGGTGATTGTATTACATTCTATTCTGAGTTCAATAAATAGTTTCATAATTTCAAAGTTCAATGTTTCTAATTTACACCTTTCTTTACTATATTTTACGAAAAAGGTAGAAACATTAATACATATATATTTCGTATTAATTGCTATTAAAATTTTAAAAAAATTAATTTCCAGGGGGCGCTAAGTAATATTTTTTCTGGAAAGGGGGCGGTAGGACAAAAAAGTTTGGGAACCACTGATTTAAAGTAACATTTTTCAAATAATTCTTGTTATGCCAACTTCTATTTTTTGTGTTTTATCAAATAAGACAGTATTTTAAAAATAAATGGTATATATACGCAGGTGATTAAAAGAATATTATTAATGTATGTAAAAAATGTTTTATTTCATTGAAATTTAATAAAAATGTAATTATCCAAATTTATGTATTATGTTTTTTAAGATTTTAAAACGATGTAATGCTCAACTAAAGCAGATTCAATTCTTAAATGCAGGTAGTTCGTGTGCTTTATTATTTGCCGCGTTGTATGAAAACAGTAGTCGCAATATCTTTGACGCGTTATAGGAATTCGCGTTATACGGGAGTTTACTGTATATTGTACAGGCAAATCTGTAACTTTTCTTATGCCTATCTTTTAGCAGCTGTTGAGTGGAATACAGCGAGTACAATAAGATTGTATAATGCACTTAGATGCATTCCTAAAAAACACGCTAAAAGAAACAGCGTTAAACGAGATAATTGAGAAATCACAGAAATATTCTTCAGCAATGAGGATCACTTTTCAATGTATATCTTTGACAATAAACGCAATTGCCGAATTTGAGGAGAATGCTAATTCTCGATCAGTAATTGAGCGGTCATTGTACCCAAAGAAAGTTACTGTTTGGTGTGGCTTTTCTACTAATTGAGTCATTGACCCTTATTTTTTTGAAGATAAAGAAAGTGGAACTGTAATTGTTACCGTTCGATGATTTTATCTTTTCTTTCGCGTGAATTCGATGGATTTGATTTGCCAGAAATGTGGTTTCAAGAAGATGGTGCCACATATCAGACTTCTGCTGTACCTATTGCTTTATCGAGATCGAAGTTCAACGATAGAATTATGTCAACTGACCACCAAGTTCTTGCGACTTGACGCCATTAGACTTTTTCTTCTGAGGCCATGTTAAGTCTCCTGCTTATTCTAACAATCCACAAACTGTCGTTAATCTCAAAGCAAACGTTATTCGTGTTATCGGTGAGATACGACCTGATTTATATGCCAAAGTCATTGAAAAATGAGTCTGTCGTATTCACTCCATCAAACGCAATCGTCGTAGTCATTTATATGATATTGTATTTCACGTACAATGCTGTCGATTGTACTTTATAATATAGCGGTGGGTACTAGATTATCTTTTATATACTTTCCGTTTTGTTTCAATTCGAAATTCTATCGCTCTCGTTGGAAAACCCTATACATACAGTGGGCCAAAAAAGTATTCATACAGTGCGTTAATTACACTTTCATATGCATTATTTTGGTGTTATGATTGTTTTGTCGTCCTTGTTATATTTATTGCGTTTTCCACACACGGGTCTGGAAATTATTCGGTATGTGCATTGTAGCGTTCATTTAGAAATTCGATGCTTTTCTTCTCGTGGCTATCGTCCACATCTGTTTGCTATATTTCAGCTTCTTGGGTTTTTCGTTTCCACTTCGATATGTTTTGTTAGCAACGAAGCGCTGACCAGATTTATTACCTGCTGCGTTTATTACTTGAGACACGTGAGTTTCCGTGCGGATGACACTTGAGAGTGACCATCGACTTGAGGGCGTCACTTTAATTCCTTCATTATCTAATAGTTTGCCAATCGCGAACAGTCAACCACCTCCCTTGTTGAAGTCGAAATTGTAACGAGGCGATCCGCATGTCTCATCCCCGCCGAATGTATCTTGAGAGAGGAATCTTCGACTTTTTCGTAGATCTCGAAATCAGAATCAATTCGGTTATCGAAATAGAAATAATAGAATCCAATCGGTTATGTTAGAAAAGTCCGAAAAGCGAAGGCTTGAGTGGGCCATGTGCAGTCTTCTGCTGCGTTTCCCCTTCCTAGGGATAGTTCTGCCTCAAGGCTAAGAAAGGCCATATTGTCAAGGGGGTCCTCTTGACTAGATTTTCTCAGGAAAGGAAGAATTGTATCAGCACTCGCGAAGTACAGTTCAGAAATATAAGCTTTCACTCTGTTTTAACCGCCCACGTTTATTTCGTTATTTAACCGCTCACCACCGTTATCCTGATTATTTCCTTACAGTTATCAATAGAGAAGCACTAGCAAAGAGTAATATTGTATCCATTCGCTCGGTAAACACTCAGACTTTATAAAGCATAGATATGCGGAATCCTAGACTTCCGATACATGGAAGTGGTCCTTCGAAGCGGTAATTAGTCAGCGCAAAGGTGCAAATTCAGCAAAGCTAATTACTTCTGATGTAATGTACATGATTCGAAAGAACATAAAATACACATCAAAATGATATACATAATCTTTTATTTACATTAAGATAATACCACTAAATTATTTAGTTTGCACAACCTGGTTACCCTTATTGTCAAATAAGTATCCATACCGTTACAGGTTTAGTAGTTTATTAACTAAATGTCTTTAATTATATGGAATAGATAGTCTTTTGTTATTAATAATGCTTTAAGGTTTTACGACGCTAACATTACATAAATATGTGGAAATGAGTAGAAAGACAAGAGAAACTAGAGTGAAGGAGCGAAATATAATAGGCGAACCATGTATATAAAGAGGGTAATTCTCTGTGAAAAATAGGAAATATAGTAATCAAAAGTTTAGCTACTCTTCGGTATAATATTAATATAAAAATATAAAGAAATTGGGACTGTAGTGAATTCATCACGCCTTCGTAGATTCAAAAAGGTATCTGATCGTGGTGAGAAGTTAGTTTCGGAAAAAATAAAAAAAGATCCGTTTACTACTGCCACAGAAATAGCACAAGATTTGAAAGAAATGTCAAATAGAATTATTCACCCCGAAACAATCAGGATCAGATTAAGATAATATGAATACCATGCGCATACTCCAAAAAGTAAGCCTGAAGATTAGTGTGAGAAATCGGCAGGAAACGATTGAATTTCACAAAGAAATATGTTAACACTTTAATAGCCGCTCACACAACATGTGTGTGATGCTACCGCCGAAGGTTGTTGGCCAGTAACACACTCTCTGTGTGATAATTTATAAATGTAAACAAGTGTGGATATTGCTATTGGCTTCGTGTTTCATTGCCACATCTTTGATTTTAGGTAATTATCGTTTTATTGCCTATTTTTAATTCTAGATTTTATATGAAAGGGGTAGACTGCGCGGACCAGTACTTGAGTTATTACCCCATTTATAGAAAAACAAAAAAGTGGACCAAGAAAGTTTCTTTCTATTTAATAAACTATGCCATATTTCACTCGTTCCATATATATCGACATTTGAACAACGAGCACATTCGGAAATTAAATTACCACGATTGTTTACTTAAATTAGGAACTGCGTGGATTAAAACTAATGATGGTGATCCTATTACATCTCGCGTGGTTCGTCCCGATCCAGTGGAAAGATTAGCTGGAGGAATAAAACATCAGAAAAACTATGCCGAGATGGTGTCAAACTATAGTTGCTAATAGAGGAGATTGGACCCATTACTAAGTAAGAGCATATTGGTGTTTTAGGTGTAGATTCGACTCATATAAAGTTATTTACAAATATATCAATATTTACAGAAATATCGTTGACACGCTCTTGTGAGACAGAGTGTATAAGCATCAATTATACATTACTGCATTTAGACATGCATGTCACTTCGTGGAAATGAATTTCCTATTGAACATTGAATTACAATAAACGTTTAACACTAAACCTACCGACACTTCATATGTACATAGTGCTAGATAAACGTAGTGTCACAGCATGATTGTTATAATACTGTTACGCCGATATGAAGTTGGCGTTTCGATTGAAGGTGCTCCCTCGAGTTATCGCTATCGATATGTAGCTACGCCAATGGAAAATTGTTTGCCCTCAGCAACATATCCGCCAAGGCTGTGCGAGTCTGGCTATGGTCAGTTCTCGCATCTGGTAGCCAGATTCGCACGGATCAGGGTTTTCCCTGAAGAGAAAGTTGGCACCTTTTTTACGCGCGCTTTTTGGTAGCTTGGCTTGCTCCCTGTCCTTGTTTAAGGATAGGGGCATATAAGCCAAGGGACCGGCGAAAGCGCGAACAGAGTGGTAAGCGACGATCGGTAGAACGCCGTACTACTCGGTCGTTCGCCCTACACCACGAATTGTATTATTGTTACCATATAGTTTCATTGTCACTCTCTCTCTTATTAAATAAATGTCCACCCCTTTTGCGTCAAGTTAAAACGAGGTCGAAAGTGTATGGAGTACCGCTCCTTTGTTTTATCCTACCTTTCCCCCTCAGATATATTGATTGTCGGGTCGTTTCGCTAGCGACCGGAAATGTTTAAAAAGAGTGGCTGTTCGATCGCCGAACGGAACGATTGTGTCTGTAGCGTGATTCTTAATGAACTGTTTTTATAAAAATAGTGTTGTCAATTCGATAAGAATGCCGAAACAGTCCGCGTCGATGCGCAACAATACAAATATTTATAACTATTAAACAAATTGATTTAAAGACAAAATTTTTTAACATATTCATTTATTATCTATCCTAGTTTCTTATATAACAAGAACCAATAATAGAAATAAAGTAATATACAAAGTAAAAGCAAAAATATATTTCTCGAGCATTTTATATGTGGACAAAATTGTTGGCACGGGGGAATGATAAGACTTACAATTAATTAAAACAGAGTCTTAATATTGCATTGGTAGTTCGTTCCTTTTAAGGACTTCTTTTAGTTTTCACGACATTGAATGGACTACATTTTTTGCGAATTCAGATTCAATATTGTTTCACTCCTGTGGAAGAACCATTTTTTACTTCAGTTGTAATTGTAATATTGTGTTTCCTGTTTCTTTCTTCAAGTTTCTTTCATACGTGTTATATCGGATTTATATCCAGACTTTAGGGTGGTATGATTAAAGTATGTGCGTGTTGTATACTATTCATTGCCGAACAATATACGCCACATGCTGAGGATCTCGATCTTGTTGGAAATAAAAATTCCTAGTAAGATTGAATTTTTCGGTACTTTTCAAAAGATTTTCTTTTAATATATTTAAATATACGTGTTTGTCCATAATATATGTTAAAAAACTTTTTCTTTAAATCAATTTGATTAGTAGATATGTGTTAAGGCTTCGTTAGAACCAGTTTATGATACGGTCGCCTATAGACGCTATTTTTGAGAAAGCAGAGTTTTACACGTACTTGAATAAGTGGTATGTGATCTTAGCATTAGCGAAATTAATTTTCTCTCTCTCAATAGCAATTACCGTGTCGTAAGCTTTAGGGAACCCAAGAGTCGGACGGCCACGATGACCCGATCAATGGTACCGCGCTGACGTCACCTTGGGCCTTTCCCCGTAGGGGTGAGAAGTCGTTCACCACTCCCGCTACGAATCCTTCGCTCTATCTTTCCACAAATTCCGTCCACCAATTAAACATTCGCATTTTCGTCACCTCGTTTTCCACTTCCCTTCCACTGTCAACCAATCAGCGCATCGCCGATGCTTTAAAAACACGCGTAAACGTGTCTTCGAGAATTGTTAAAAATAGTCAATAGTAAAGGGAACACAGTTGTTAAGAAACAGTCGAAGAAGAGTTATTATAATTTACATAGTCTCTTATATTTCTAAGAGTGGTCCTTCGAGATATAGATAGTGAAATCTAGTCGGCACATCACGTGCAATTTCTACAAAGCTCGATAGGCATCTCATTGAGATCCGACCACGAGCGTTAACAATATGAATATTTGTATCATTGCAATCACGCGGTGAAAATACTTCTGTTCAGCATTGTACATATTCCTACCGTGAGCAGTCAAATAACCGCTTTAAAGAAGACATATTTCTTAACGCGGTATGCAATTCTGGAAGCCTAAAAATATCGGGTGAATCTCACATTTTTTTCGCCTATAAATATTTAGTAAAAAACCAAGATGTTTATAAGGGTCGTTAAGTAACATTTTAGCTCTATTTCAATTTTCATTTGTTTTTGTTTTAGTGTTTAAAAGTACAAAATGGTAGAGTTGCAGAACATTATTTGACTTCATGTCCAGCGAAACCTTGTCCGCTTGCATCCAGCGACAGATGTATCTGAAATATAGAAAGTAAAAATTTGTTGAACCAATTTAAACAAAAACTGATTATTTCCGATGTGGCGTATAATTTTTCAATAATTTTGTAAAATAAGATAATGGCTTGTTAAACATAAAATTTTTTTCGCTGATGAAAATCATCTTTAAATAATCATAAAAATTCAATGAATTAAAATATCAAAAAAATCTTATGCTATATTGTAGATTATTTGGAGAATATTGTTTAGAAATTTCAAACTGAATGGATGAAAAGTTTTGGAGTTCTGCTGAGTTAGGTCGGAGAGCAATTTCGAGAAAAACGCGTTTGAAGGTTTAACTCTTTTTACTCTTTCTCTAAAATAAAAGAATATTTTTGCAAAATTACCCTTAATTTGCAATTCCGGGATCATAAAGTGACTTTTTTATTTCTAAGAATTCGTCAGCTGTTTGTCTTTTAGTTTTCTTTGGCAGTTGTCGAGCTTTTTTCGAATTTACTTCAGCCCGAATCTCTGCAAGTATTAGCCGATGTTAGTCTATTTTCTTATAAATCTTGTACGCATTATTACCAATCTTTAAATCCATAAGTTTCATTATTAATAAAATGTTTTTGTAGCCATCGTTAAAAACACTAGCACCGATAAATGGCGCTATGTCGGCTATTTCTTTGCCACAAAATGATGATCTCTGGAGCATATTGTATTATAGAATTGACTATGTTATTACTATGTTACGTAAAAATATGCACTAAAGTAGTTTTTCTAAATTTTTTTCAATAAGTAAACGTAAAAATTCATGTTTAATGACAAGAAATCAAGTGGTATCTTTCTCCGTCAGAAGTGTTACATTGGCCCTTCTTGCTTGATATGATATGTAGTCGTTTGGAGTCTTATAATTTCGCTATTTTTTTAAATTTCAAAAAATCCTTTTACTATAACATTCTAACAAAATGCTAAAAAAAAAAAATGCAAAGAATTAGAATTTTTGAAGCTTACAAGGTTGCAAACTCCCTTATATACAGTAAAGATTATGGACAATTAGATAGCGAACAAAATATTCTTTTATATTTAAACATAAATAATGTTTAGATTATTCTTTTTCATTGCACTTTTTTTTTTTAATATTAGGATTCTTAATCACACGTTTCCCACATAAGTAATTTTTACATTTTAGAGTCTGAGTTGTTGTCAAGTAGATCATAATTATTTTCCTCTGTATCATCTTTAATACCAGAAATTTCCTGGTCGTCTTCGGAACAATCTTCGTCAATATTATTTATGCTCTCTAATAACTCAATATTCTTCGAATGAATTGACATTTTTGGGGTTAATATACCAATAATAAGTTAAAAACTACAATATAAAAATCTAGATCAAATTGGGTAAAAAGAACAGAAAAAAAAAATGGCAAATGGATCAAATGTAAAACTTACTACAAAGTATTAATTAGTTTACTTTTTTGAAAGTGGCACTTATAACACGTAATATATAAAATAATACTGGAATGATAATCTTAATTGAAATGCAAAATAATAATAGACTCAAATATGCTCTTTGTAACTTTCACGTTTTGATTCTCTTTGTTCGGGTCGATTTGTATTTATTATGGGACTTTACTAAACCTAGCGAGAAGACGGCTAGGCATATTCTTAAGCTACGGTTCTCTTTACATCGTAGATAACATAATAGAAAATAAAAATCGACTAATGTTAAGAATATAAATCGTTCAAGCGGTCAAATGACCGCTTGGTGGTAGGCAAAATAGACTAGAAATTTTTTCCAGAAAATAAACAATAAGAAATAAGGTGAATATTAAAAAATGCGTTGTACGTATAATAGAAGAAAAATCTTAAATGGCAATGCAATAACGTCGAATAAAATAAACGAAATTTTGAAGACAGTCATTTGACCGCGCGTGGTAGGTTTGGTGTTAAATGAGTTGGAGTTCAACTTTTCCCCGCTGTCGCCGATTAGCAATCATGTTTACAGTGATGAATGCTTACAGAAAGAGGACGAGGTCATCGAAGAGACCGAAGACGAATGCACTTCTTTCATATGTATAAATGTATTTTCTTCTCGCCTTTGTGTTAAAATCATGTTTATGCAAATTCGCATCTCAGACGCGGGTTCTGTTCAAGTGAATTGATAAATCTTTGTTGTACAACGGCACTAATAATTTCCATTTGCACAAGATGTCATTCAAAAACTGTAAATGATTGTAAACCAGAAAAGAAGCATATTTCCTGTGTAACATTTAATGTGAAATATTACTTTGTTATTTGTTATACATATAATAACAATAAAAATTAATAATGTAGATGTTTTTAAATAGGACATGTATGCATTAAAGGACAAGAAAGAGAAATAGATGAAAAATTAATAGAATTTTATTAAAATTAAGTATCGCTGCGAATTTACTATATAATATTATTTTTATTTATTCTCCATAATGAGATACAATTATTTGTTTTGTATAGGTCAAACAAGTACAATGTAATTGCGGTTTAGTTTTTCAGTCAATGCTGTAATACATGTGGCTTTGCTTTCAAAATTTCTTGGTTCATCTTTAACACTAGGTTTTTATCGTCAATTTGATGCATTTGGAATTTCACGAGTGAAATTACAGAAACAATTGCTATTACTTTCCAGCTTCATTTTTATTAATGAAATAATACGAAAATATATCCGAATTTGTAAATAAGTGAACAATATACAATTAAGTTTTTTCTAATAAATCGATTTCTTGAAGAAAAAATTCGATTTCTTGTTCACTCAAGGAAAGCCTGTAAATTTAGTGTTAATAAAAGGTTTTTTACTTTGATATAGCTATCGAATTAAGATCAAATACATATACAGTGGACAGCAAAAGTATTTATACATCCATATAAATCATAAATAAGTACATTAGTATAAACTGTTTGTATTCATTCAAACGTAACCTTGTTAAGTTATTTGTGAAACTACATCAACGCTTAATGTATTTATTACAAATAGCCAAGTACAAAAATTACGGTGATACAATATTATGATTTATTTTGTAAATATGATGTATTTACAAGATTAAAATACGAAAACTGATGTACGAT
The DNA here is from genome assembly GCA_951804975.1 of Anthophora plumipes. Taxonomy (NCBI): domain Eukaryota; kingdom Metazoa; phylum Arthropoda; class Insecta; order Hymenoptera; family Apidae; genus Anthophora; species Anthophora plumipes. The sequence goes on along the minus strand of OX638123.1, from coordinate 10,135,765 downwards.
GAATTTTAATATTTTGTAAGTAGATCTTTAGCTTTAACAACTACTTCCAATCTTTTGGACATTGACTTCATTAACTTTGAAGGATATTTTTGGTCGATTTTGCTTCAGTTTTCTTTCAACTTGATTCCGAAGATCTGTTCGCTGCTTATATCACGTTTTCTGCTTTGAAATTCCAGATAATGCCACAAGCTTTCAATAGGTTTAACGTTAGGCAGTAGGGGTAATATCTTAAGCGTTTATATTCAGTCTTTATCTTATAAATCTTAAGTCTTTGGTATATTATACAATAACCATTTTTTCACAGTTTGAGCAGAACGTTAAGGTTCGTTATCCTGGTAGAGAAAGTATTCACCACTGATTCTAAGATTTTCTGCACTTTATTTTATATTTTCTTTCAGAATGTTAAGATAAACGTATTTGTCCACAATTCCGGGAATTATGGTTAAATTTCCTAGCCCATTCGCTGACATACAGCCCTATATCGTTACGAATCCTCTCAGATTTTTTTATTTTAACGATTCCACTTTTCTTTCTTCACACCCGATCACGTCCATAAGATCCAAGTATGCTTTTATTTGCTTTTATTTGTGCAAATAACTTCATTCCAAAAATCTTTGTCAGCATTGATGTACTGTTTAGCGAACTCTATACGTTATTAAGGGCTTCTTTTCAATCCTGCTTCATGTAAAATCCTATGGACCGTGTTCCAAATTTTTCACATTTATTCAATCTTTCTTGTAATTGTGCAGTTAATTTAACTGTACAACATGTAGGTTTTTTCACACTTCGTTGAGCACTATTCTTTGTTTCCGCTCGGACAATCTTTTAGGTTGGCTACTACTTTTTCAATTTGCTATAGTAGCTTCCTTGTTAAATTTGTCGGTGATATATTACACTGTTACAAAACTCTTATTCTCTTGAAGATTTATTTTCTTTATGCAATCTGATTATGATCTCTCTCTGCAATAATAGTTTCTCAAGCTTTATGACTCATTTTAGCAAGTTTCTGCTCCAATGTTTAAATATTACTGATCAGACAATCTGAAGTATGCTCGCATTCAACTGTTTCCATATACAGGTGTTTTCACGTTCAACTATTCTAAGTATAGAAAGAGGTATTTTACTGAAAACGTACACGTATGAATACTTTTGCATTGCGTCACTGTCCCCTTTTTGAAAATAAATCATAAAATTGTACCATTGTAGCATTTATATTTGGATATTTGTAATAAACACATTAAGAGTAGATATACTTTCACAAGTAACGTAACAAGTTTGCGTCTGGATGAACATAAATAGTTTATATTAGCATTTATTTATGATTTATATGGGTGTATGAATACTTTCGCTGTCCACTGTAGATGTAAGGTAGCTTTATCTCCTTTGTTTATACAACGTGTCCATAAAAGAATATACTTATTTCTTTGTCTTTCCCCAAGGTAACCAGTGTGTAGAATGATATGTAACAAGTTACTGGTTGCAACTCAACTTGGAAAGTTTCACTTGATATGACAGACCTTCACGCTTACGTACTGTCTTTGCAAAATGGTGCCGATTAAACAATAAAAGACGTTTTATGTGATAGAACTTGCGCAAACGTTTGTTATTTCACTTCAACGTAATTCTTCTTCTTTTTGTCACGAAGAGTGCACATACCGAGTCTTTGTAACGTATTCTTGAAACCTTAAAGAGATAATCTTTACTTTTGTCACACAAAGCATCCTCGTACTTTGTCACGGAGCCGCGAGTGCATTTTTCAAAAAGATAAAATCTTTTATGTACAGTGACACTTATTAATATTCGGACATCCTTTAGAACAGACTAACTTTTAAAAAATTCGACCAAACAAATTGTGTTCTCGTGAGAAGTTTACTAAATGACATGTATAAACAGTTCTGAATAAATTGCAATTCGTCGAAATTACGAAGAAAATAATAACGGTCGCCTTTTACAACTTTTTTATCTGAACCTGTAATGAAAATTTAAAAAAGTACATTTTGTAGATTTATGTCAATTATACATATGCTGAAAATTTCATTGAAATCGATTAATGGTGCTAGGAGTTACAAACGATTAGAAATGGCAAAAGTCGAAGCCTTATAATTGCTGTAAATCGAAAGATTCTTACATTTTTAAATGCCTGTCTCTCGTTTCTGTATCAACTGATTTCGATGAAATTTTCAGCATGTATATAACAAACATAAATCTACAAAATATATATTTTTTAAATTTTCATTACAAGCTCAGATAAAAAAGCTGTAAAAAGTGAACTTTACTATGTTCTTTGCAATTCCGATTAATTACAATTCTTTCAAAATATTTTTTAAGTATTATCTAGCAAGCTAATTCTTTGAATTCCTCAAAAAGACTCGCGTTGTTTGGCTCAGTTTTAAAGAAGCTATTCTGTTGCATTTGTACCATCTTTTCTTCGTAATGATTATACAGCCTTTATTTTTAATCCGTCTTATTTCTCTTTTACAGTACATTTATATTATTTTATTATATAGATATTGGCATTTCCAACTGTAATATTCAATATTTAGCTTTTCTTTAACACGTTGAACGCCATGGGGGTCACCGGTAACCGGCGAAGCCAAGATTACTGGAAACCCATAATTCGAATAAACTTTAGTATTTTAAAATTTTTCAATATTATCATCGTTACTACAGCAGTGTGAAGAAATCAATGCAACGAATAAAACACATGAAAAAATAGTTTTATTTATATAATATATATAACATGTATGCTTAAAAATTATGGGCTCATATTGCGACGTGCTGTAAATTCATGTTGGCGCTATGGGTAAACCACGTAAAATTAGCGTGGCGTTCAACGTGTTAATAAAATTTTATTCATAGTTCAAATATTTCTATTTATAACAATCGCTGTGACTTTAATGCAATAATTATCAATATTTTAATCGTTTGTATTCGTGAGAAATATACGATCTCAATGAAAACGATGCAAGTATTTATTTAAACTTGAATTTTATCTATATTACAAATTATATTTGTTTACGTTCTTTTGGAAATATTTTTAATAATGTTAAGAAAAAGGCGATTTATGCGAACGAAGTATTATATTATACGTCTTGTTTTGAAAGCACGTTTTCAATTAGAAAGTAAAACTTTTAAGTACGTTTTTTCTTTTTATGGAAAAGAATAAAGATGCATATTCTCGTATCATGAGAACTCCGTTTATTTGGTTCAATTTGAAAAAAGTTATTCTGTTTTAAAAGGTGTTCAAGTATTAATGAGAGTCACGGTATGTTCATTGTAATTTACTAACAAGAAATTCGAAACAGCTCTTCGAATTCCTAACAAGGTTATGGCAAATAATTATTCAGACTTATAAGTACAATCACTTTTTAGATATCTATATTATCTTCTTACATGATTTTCTTCTTTCAACAAAGCAACCTAGTTGTTTCGATATTGTCACGTATATTCCCGCGCCGAATTAATTTTGACCGAAGTAAAAATAAAAACAAATTTCACATCGACAAATTTATTATACGGAAATCAAGTGTCTGTGCTATAGTGAAAGAATGTGCTGTATTACAGGAGAGTGTTGAGTATCACGAGAATGCTTATTGTGTAACGATGGAGAATGCCAGCGAGCGTTCGAAGGATCGGAATTTTATGCAACCTGTGTAGGCGGAACTATTTTGAGTTACATTACAAAAATTCAGTCATTGGTGTGCTCTTTCATCTCCATTTAAGAGATTTGTAAAGGTCACACACCTGAAGGAGCAAATGACAGAGTAGCTTGTAAAATGACCTTGTTTAGTAGTAGACGCACAGATTTTTGCAAATATGTTTTTGCAAAGTGTCTTACATGGTACAATAAAATGATCTTACATATAAATTATCTTACAAAAACGTTATATTTCGATAGTTTATCTATATTTACACCTTTAAGATTATAACTTTACAAAAATGATGATCTGTAGTTTCGTTTCGTATGATAATTTATAAAACATTGACCAAGATGCATTCTTGGCTTATCAGGACATATAGCACAATAATATAATATCTCATGTCTTCCACCTGGTTTGTTTCGATTAGAACAAACTTTGCAATCCTTCTTTGTGCCAGTAAGAACTACATGAAGCTTTCCGTTTAGACGAATTTCGTCAGAGTTGAAGGTCGATATTGAAGTTCGATCTCCTGGTTGTCGAAAATCTCCTCTCAATTTGTCTACCAAACTTTTTCGAAAGTGCAAATGTGTAAGTGGCTGCTCGTTTCTCTGCCTTTTTACTTGTTTATAGAGAATGTACGAATTAACTAAATAAATTTCCAATCCCCAAAAAAGTAATTTGCTCCACCACGTCCTGCCGAGCGAAACGCTGTGGCGACCGAGAGTCGCCTCTCGTCCGCAAAGGGTTAACTCTTTCGTTACTATTGGCGCCTATACGCGCTTTCGAGATTTTCTCCTACTCTTTTGTTACCGCTCTTTTATCGTAATTTAATCCTTTGCGTCCTTCCATTCTGATTACCGAAACAAACTGAAAATTTGGAGAGCTTTGGAAATAATTTAACAAATTTTGCGACTGCGAATTGGACATCCACCTTTCGCTACGTACGTTACGTATTAAAATCTGTCATAGTGGAAGAGTTAATAGAAAAAATTAAGTTTTGGGCGTCTTCCAACAAAAGTTGTTTTAATTAGAATTTTTATTCATATTTGTATGTTTTATTATAAGCTAAAGCAACTTCCAATTATAAGTTTTCTAGGTGTATGTGATTTTACATGTAAAGACAGGGTTTAGGAGGTTGTAGTAGTAGTTTTAGAACTATATTTATAATTTTTCTTTCTTCCCGAATTTGGAAATTTGGGAGAACAACCATTTCTCTATCTGGTTCTGAACATTTGCTTTACTTTTAAATCATTTTGTGACAGAACGAACAGTAAAACAACTTCTTTTTACAGCAACTTGTGCAATTTCACCGTAAGATTTATTCATGTTATGTAAATTTAATATCACTTTCCTTTCTTCTGTTATTGTTTCTTTTAGTTTTCTAGTTGTTGTTGTTCTATTTTAATTTTTTCATTTCTCAACAAATGACTAACGGGGGATCATGTACCGTTATTTCCAAATGACGATTGGGGATTGTGGAAAAAGATGACGATACGTTCTTTGTTCCGTACCGAACATTTTTTTTCTATTTAGTATCGAGCCTTTCTCCTTTTATTTTTTATAGCTGAAAGAAATTGTAAGACGAGCCTGAAGAATCCGCGACCCATAAGATTAGCCGGGGCCGTTATTAAGGGGGAATATACACCTAGAAGCGAGAAAAAATGCTGATTTTCGGGTATTTTTTGTGGGGATACTATTGAAATTATCGGATTGTTTTTTTTTTTGTGGTTTAAGACATACACTTTCGAGTATGTTTTCGTATTTTTTTTATTTAAAAATATTTAAAATTCCCGTAGTAGTCACTTCGTTAATATAGTACTGCAAGAAAAACACCAAAATCGGTGACCAGTGGCGTTTCGTCAAAAATTATCTGTAACAAAAAAAAACACAGAGTATTATAAAATAGATAGTACAATCTTGTCTTTGTCATAGCCGATTTTAAAAATATCTATTTTTGACCAAATGGCGAGCGTCTGAACTTGCAATAGCGATTTTGAGCCAAAAATTCGTTCGTATTTTGTCCAAAAAAAAAAAAAAAAAAAAAAAAAACTACGAATCGCAGGGGAAAAATCCTATGACAAAGACTAGATAATTATGCACACAATAACCACAATAAATTTCAAGTTAATCGATTTACTGGATTTCGAGATATTTTGGTCACCGATTTCAAAAACGTTGTTTCGAGATAAACGCGTTTGAAAGTTTGTCGATGGATAAATCATGAAATTTGTTCAACTTACATAGAGTCATCCATACCAGGTCCATAGTATAAGTTATCTGAAGTGGAAGGTACGCCCATTTCTTCTAAATTTTGTTGACGACGCCGTAATCGCGCTTCCTTTGTTCCTTCTTGCGCACGTAGTTCGGCTTGCGCTATGCGGCGGTTATCTTCAGATGTGGCGTATAAATGTGCGTTCGGTCCGAGCGAAATTCCCATGACATTCATTATTTGTAATAATGTTGTTACACCATTGTTGAAAATGCACGTGGCTATGTACGCAGCAATTTCAACAGTAAGCGCCCCACTGTGCATTTCTTTCGGAGCTATTTTCCAAATTAATTGATTCAGGCTTTCGTTGCTGTTCTGCGTATAGCCACCAACACATCACTCTAATAACGTGTCCTTACTTAAATCTTCGTATATCAGTTTGATGACCTTTAAGACCGATTCCGGTAATGCTGAATAATCCTGACGAAAATTATCCAGTTCTCCTTTAGCTTTTGCTTGTTGCCACTTGCACCACGACTCGGAGCCTTCGGGACAATACTCACGTGTACTCTATCAGCTATAACTTCGCCAATTTTTGGTATTTTTACTTGAAATTTTCACCAGATATTCCTAACATATCAAACTTTCAGAAAATGTGAAAATTGAAAAATCGATTTTTTTGACCCTGCTAGGTGTATATTCCCCCTTAAGCGCGTACCCTCGGTAATTTCACCACCAGAACTCAGTTATTATCCATTGTCCCGATTTTCCAATTACTGAACCAGTGCTTTCGTTCTCTCATGTCCTATTTCCGCTTTTTCCGGAATTCCCCAAAACCCCGACACCTCATCCTTCTACCACCACCTTCTACCACCACACCCTACGACCAATACTCATTTTTCTTATTTCTCCCATTTTCACTTCCAAAAGTAAACTCCGCCCTCAGTAGCTGAGATGCGTGACTTCCTCTGAATTTCGAAACAGTATCATTCTGAACGTTAAACAACCAAGTATCATCAGTCCGAGCACTGAACGTATAATCAAGTTTTTTATATTATAACGTTGGAGAAAGGGTACTCTGGGATCGCTTCAGGTCTCGTTAGAAAACAATCCGATTTTTTCTCTCGTGATCCAAGTTTGAAATATATCTCAAACCGACGCGAGTACACGACATTGTTTATTCTATTCTTAATTACAATTATTTTTCTTTTTCGACCTGTTTAAACCTCTTCGATTGTAATATAATTTCAAAGTAATACAGTACTGGACAAATGTATTGGCACAGCATGATTGCCTTGATACAAAGTGTCATTATTCCCCTGTGTCAATACTTTTGTTTGCCTATAAAATGCCCAAGTAACATACTTTTGCTATTATTTTAGATGTAACTTTATTTATATTATTGTTCCTTGTTATGTAATAAACTAGGATAAATGATAAACGAATATGTTAATAAATTTTGCCTTGAGATCAATTTGTGTAGTAGATATAAGTATCGTGACGCTCGTACTGTGCTAATACTTTTGTCCAGTACTGTATAAAGAAAGGATTCAATCAAAAGGAAAAAAATATCTTTCATATTGGCTGATTCCTTTTCTCGGGATGTGTTCTTAAACTTGATATTAAAGGATCACACCTTCTTCTCTTCACTTATTAAATAACTCTTCCCTACTTATTAAGAAATGATTTTCTAAAACAAAAAATTATCTCACTGTTATATATTAAAATTATCTCACAGTTTATAGCTGCTAGCTGCAGCAATGAAATTTTGGTTTAATCTCAACAGCAACGTTTATCGAACGTAATATTACTAACTAAAAAATAATATAACTAAATAATACTAACAAAATTTTGATATACTCACATACCAAAAAAAGTGACGACATTTCTTAAAAAGTGAAATTAAATAAAAGATGATTAATTAAAGCTTAGAGTCGAACCATCTACCAATTATAAGAAAAGCATTGTCATTGTCGACTGTTTATAATATTCGTCACGGAAACAAGATCAATCGCTTGTAATTTTTATTGGCATCACACAGTTCGCGAAGCCGCGTTATTTAGCAAAGTAAATCTTTATTTATTTGCCAGCACAAAAAATACAATAACAATAATAATCACACTAACAATGACGATGCCCGAATATGATTATCTATTCTATTGAGTCCGCGTAAAATTATATAAAAGTGTTAGTTTCGCAGGAACCACTGTGACGGCTTCCAAAAATCGAAATCTTTTTTTTTCTTCATAATTTTTTGATGTTTATTATTTCGAGAATGGGCTCTTAAAATATTAAAGTGCAGTTAACGAAAATGAAGAAGTTGCAGAAGTTTTAACGATATAGCGTATAATAATGAAAACTCACCCGTAATTTAAATAATTATAATCACAGAAATGCGTTACTAAAAAATGTAATTGCTGTCATCACACTTCTCTGTGGAAATTTGAGCAAAAAAGAATTATTGAGATATTTAAATGGGTTTCCAGTTCAAAAGAAAGTTAAGAAATTTTAACGCTATATCATAGATAACTTGTTGCAAAGCTTTAAACACGTTTTTCGAAATCGAACCTTTTTAATCTGGGCGCATCGATAATTCGGCGAATTTTCGTCCAATTTGCTTCAAATTTAGGGCGTTAGTTCCCAATAACATTCTCTTCTGTTGGATAATTACTTGGATTATCCAACTATTTAATTGGATTTTCGATTGGATAATTAGTTCTCACAAAATGTTAAAAAGGAATGCTGATTTTTGACTAATTCTCCACATTTTCTCTTAAAAGACTCGCTATTTGGTAAGAATGTCCTTTTTCTGACAATCCATACGTGCAACTGAAACTATTATGATATTTCATAGTTTAAGAAAATCATGTAGCACTTCATTTCGGAATTTGCAGTGGAAATTACACGTCCGCCCGTTTTCCATAAACTTTTCGAGGCCTCTTACGCTACTTAGTACTATGTCTACGATAATGAGTATGTTTATATGAAATTTTTAGAGAAAGTGTTTCAAGAAATGCACTTTCTGTAGGTATTAACCGTTTGAGTGCCACGGACCTCGTAAAAATTCAAAATCCTCGAAGAATGCCAAGCGGCGCGATCGCGCTTCTTTCGTCTTTTCTTTCCTTTTCTCGTTTACGTTACTTGGAATTTTTAATAAAGGAAAAAATTCTTTTTAACAACAGCTCGAAACTTACGAAAGCATGGATTTTAATTTAGTTGAACATCCATAAATGATAATAGTAAAGACACGCGTTGACAAAGTTCAGAAGTGTAGTTAGTTCGATTCCACAGACCTATTAGCTGGCACTTTTGAGCACTGAACAGGAGAAGCGCAATCAAGTTTGGCACTCAAACGGTTAAAGATTGGTAAAAAAAAAAAAAACGAATTACTTTCGCTAGAAATAAATTTCTGAAGATAGCCTTACGTTCAGCTTGTTTCTCCAAGAACACCTAGGTTGCTGCGCAAGTTTCGGGAAAATATGAGAAAAAGCACAGAAAAATTGAAACATGTGATTATGCGATTTATATGCTTCGACAGCTTCAGGCATTGTAAAACCCTGTCCACAGACTTCATTTTTCATCCGAGGGAATAGAAGGAAGTCACTAGATGAAAAATCAGGGCTATAAGAACAATGAGACATTACTTCGATATTCTGAAGCTTCAAATAATGGACTATTTGGGTTGCTGTATGAAAGGTTGCGTTGTCACGATGCAGGATGATTCGTCTTCTTGCGTTGTGTTTTCACTGATCACTTTCGGCAAACAAATTGTTGCATACACCAATTAGCATTAAGTGTTCTTTGATCTTCTAAAGCCATAATAGCAACATGATCGGTAAATCCGAAGAATGAAGCGATAATCTTTTTCCAAACACTTTAAGAACGAACTTTGCTGGTTTAGATTCAGTCTGGAAGATCCAAACAGTCGATTGGTGTCTAGTTTTAGGCTTATACGAGTAAATCCTAGTTTATTTATCTGTAACTATGACATAGTCCAAATTCAACAATCCTCCACCGAATCTTTTGATCATATCATTGTTTTGATCATATCAAACGATTCTTTGTTTGAGCATTTGTCAAATTGTGGAGAACCGAACGAGCACAAAGCTTCTTTATATTTAAACGATCATGTAATATCATATGTATTTTTGTCATATCGATACCTAGAGATAATTGAAGCTCACAATATGTCACATGCCGATTCATCTTTATAAATTTGTGCACAACATCGATGTTTTCTGAAACAATGCAGTTAATTAACAACCTTCACGAAAATCACTGCTGAAATCGCTACAGTCGACGCGGATAATAAGTTGACACGACTTCTAATAATCTTTTGCTTCTAAAAATAGCAGATATAAACAATGTGGACTAGAGCTACTACCTCTACACTTCAAGATTGACTTCCAAACTTCAGTTTATAACGAACAAGCATTGAAACAACGCCGTTTTAATAAGCTGAAAAGGGGAATTTTGTATAGATTTTAATTTCATGACGCGGAAAGTGTAAGTTGACAGTAGTAAATGTTAATTAATAACAATATGAAAATAAAATTATCTTATTGTACGTGTAGAATTGTAAATAATTGTAAAAATTTCATTTAAAATATAACAAATATTGTAAAAAATTTGTGAACTTTCTGCAACCGAAGGAGAGAAACTCCTAGAAACATTGCGGCCGATTCTCAAATCTCAGGAGAAGGCGTTAGGAAAATTATAAAACGGATTAAAAATACAGGGAAACCGGAAAATATGGCACGGATAGAAAAGGTCAAGAAAATAATTGTGCGATAAGATCGTCTCCGGAATGTTTCTGTTAATTCTTTTATTTCGGCTAAAAAGTTAATATCAGAAGTATACTTACCGACTCAAGAAACACAAACGAGGATGTGAATTAAAGAAACCAGATTCTATGGTCGGATTTCGAGAAAGAAACCGTACATTAGCAAAATTAACGTTTCTAAACGCTTAGCTTTTGCTAAGGAGTACGTCAATCGTCCCTTGAATTTTTGGAACGAAATATTATTTAGCAACGAATCAAAATTTGAGCTCCGATCTCACCGCAGAAGAAAATATATTCGGAGAATATGTGGAGAAGCTTTTAAATCAAAATCAATTATGCGTTTAATCAAGTTACTTTTCGAACTCTAAAATGGGCAATTTACATTTTATCGAAGGTACTCTAACAGGACGACAAGGGTATGTCAACATCTTGCAACAAAACTTACAGCCATCTATCAGGAAACTTGTACTCGAAGGATCATTTATTCTGCAGCATGACAATCATTCCAAGCATACATCGGGGATAGAAGTATTGCAACAGAAATGGTATTGAATTACTACCATGATCATCCCAGAAACCAGATCTTAATCCTATAGAACATTTATGGGGTCATTTAAACCGGAATGTGCCAGACAATTTTAAAGATAATAAGATATCGTTTAAAGAAGGATTGTTGGAAGCGTGGGAAAAGATAGATCGAATTACTATCAATAATGTTATAAAACGCGCATGCCCAAAAGATTGGAAGCAGTTATTCGCAGTAAAGGTTAGCAAACTTTTTATTAACCCTTTGTACTCGAAGCTAGAAATTGAATTTTTCGACGGCGCTGTTGCCTTTTAATTTCCTTTTAGCATAATTGTTTGTTGCACTTATGGTTTCGTCGATTAACCCGCTGAGTAAAAAGTAATTCGAAAAATCCATTGGTTCAAATTCGAAATCCAAATTGGCTGTAGTTTTTTCATTGCTTCTGAACTTTATTCTTCTTTTGCTATTAGAATCACTTTCACTTTTACTTTCTGTTATTCTAATTTTTCATCTTCTTGAACGAACTACTTAATTCGAATCTTTCATTTGCAACATTATTGATTCGGTCTCTAAACAACTTAAAATCAAACTTATCTTCACTGTTACTAGTTCCATCATAGTTTGGATCGATTTTTTTATGCATTAAAGATAGACTTAATGTGTAAAATAATAATTTTAATGAAACATTTAAAGCGTAAAGAAGGATATTTGTTTAAAAAAAGAAAGAGTTACTGTCGACTCTTAATTGTCGTTCAAGTTGCCTGTATCAAACTCCCGAGTGTAAAGGGTTAAAATATTGTGTAGTGTTAATTTTATGTATTTTTCTCGTGCCAACTTACTTTCCGCAATGTGTCAAAAATATAAGTTTATTTTTTGCAAAGTTGTACAAAGATTTATAAAAAGTGTTTCTCCGCTGTATTTTGCAACACACCTCTGTTTGTTTACGGAAAACCTCAATACTTTTCTAACATTGTTTTACTTTTCGCGGTGATTGTATGCCTACTTTGGAATTTTCAAAACAAGCGATAAATTGTTGTTTTTGATGGTAGGTCGTTATCAACAGCCGCAAGAAGTTGTTCCAAATATTTTTGTCGAGTTAAGTCTCTCCAAGGTCGTAAAGAATTATTGCTTGATAATGTTCTCGATTTACATCCATTTCTTCGCCTTTTCTACAACTTCCGGAGATTATAAAAACAAAACCAATCGATATTTCCTTGTTTTTTTTTTTTCAACGCTCTCTAACCTGAAAGCTGTCATATTTTACAAAAATAACATTACTTATTGATAGGTAGCACCAAAAGTGGTAGATTTCCGAAACTTTTGCAGCAATCCACGTATATCTGTGTACACAGGCTAAAAGTAATAATGTAACGAATAATAATAATGAAATAGTGTTAATCAGTGTGTGTAAAAATCCAAGATACCAATGTTAATATGTGTCGAAGTGTGTGTCTTAATTAAAATACGGAAAAGTGAGAAAATTGTTTTATTCAATGAAAACTGAGGAGTTCGAGGATATCGTGGTTCTAATTTCAAGTTCTGTCGTGTCGTCGGTACGTTAAATAACAATAAGTGTCTATAATTGCGGGAAATTAAAAAGAAGCTACGTCCAGACTATCCTATTGTTATTATTCTTTAGTCTGGAGATTAAGATTACGATGCGTCAAACTGCTATTGAGTAGAGGAGAACAAATACTAATAAACAATTAAGCGTTTGGCATTCCTCCTACTTGTATGGCGATCTTTCATTTTTGAACGCTTTTTAAAAAACAATTCTCCGGATTTTTCACTCATCTGTCGCTATTATCAATATTCTATCGAGACGGCTTGCAGCTCCCTTTCCGCGTTTTTGCGATTTTCTCCTTCTCCCTTTCCTTTTTATCTTCTTGTCACTTGTCCATCCAATCGTAAATAGTATTCGAAATATTTCTACAATCATTATTGAAGTGCAAAAAGAAAAAGGAAATAAGTGTTTACTTTAGAAAAAGTTATAATTTAGATGTTACACCACTAAAATTTCTTGTATATAAACTACAGTTTTCGAACTTTATATTATTTCACACATCAGGTCAATATGACCCGAGGTATATGTATGTAGCAAACAAATTTTTCATAAAACTCGAAATATTTTATACTTAGAAAATATACAGTATCGAAGAAGTAAATGTAAAATTTAAACAGATTAAATATAATGAAGGAATATTCAAAACCACTATATTTATATAAATGTAATTTTTGTTACGAGTCATATTGACCCGAGAAAGACAACAGGAATAAAATAAATTTATAAAGCGTTATAAATGGTTGAATTTCTCTTCAGGAATGTCATCTTAGATGTTCCATGAATTGGAAAAATGATTTATAATTTTAACTTTCTGTTATATTCCGCGATTATTGATACTGAGATAAAGTAGAAATTCGACGCTTGAACTTTGCTTCGGACTGTTATGACAGATTTTAAATAATACTGTTTGTAACAGAATAATATACCTCTTTACGTTTGATAAAATGACCCTGACATTGACATGATGTAATGACATTAGTAACCATAAATGCTAAGTAAATTATTTATGTAAGTAATCGTAAGTAAAAATATTATACATTTTCATTAGCCGAATAACCATAAAAGTTTATAGTAATACTAGAACGTTTTTTTAGTGACTTTCTACTGGCTACATACAATATGTAACAATCATTTGTTTTGCAGCAGGTAATCCTCTTGACGTTTGTTGCGAATCATGAGATTATCATTTAGTTTTCTGTTAGGATATTAGTAATTTTGTTACAAATGATATTTCAGCCCGAAGAAGACTAAATATTAAGGACGACCTCGCCGAAACAATCACTTCACCATCTTACCAGAACACACTAATCACTTTCTGCAAGACTATCGGAAATTTTCGATAAAATATAACAACTCTGCAACTTCCTAAGTATTGATCCACAATGAATATTTAACTTAGTAGACAGTCGCTAATAACCTAAAAAAAAGAAAAAATATTGAAATACAATTGGCATTAATTCATTCTCCATTTATTTTGTAATATGTTAGTGTTTGAATTTGGTAAATATCATTCTTACTTTTATTTTTATAAAACCTCACACCTCGCTAAATTACAAGGGTCATTCAATAAGTGTAAAGAAACAAACGACTTCTATTTTCATATTCTTTATTCAACAAATGTTACAACTTTCTTACTTTTCAACATAATCACAATCTACTAGCTTTTTTATACCGGCAACAAAAAATTCTTTATCTTTCCGTTTGAACCACTGTTGCACGTTCGTTTTCACCTCTTCGTGGCTGCAAAACTTCGTTCCACGTAATGATTCTTTCAGAGGACCAAATAGAAAGAAATCTGATGGGGCAAGGTCTGGGCTATACGGCGGATATAGCAGAATTTCTCAGCCTAACGTTTCAATGGTTTCACGAGTTAATTGTGCTGTATATGGTCGAGCGTTATCTCGAAGGAAGAGCACTCCTTTTCTCTGAAAACCTCGTCATTTTTCAGTATTGTAGACTTCACCTTGTTCTCAAGCATCTGTCTGTAGTATTGACCATTTGCAGTACACTGCTGTTCCAAAAAATCATAAAAAATTGGACCTCTGGCATCTCGAAAGATCGTTAGCATCACTTTACCGGCTGATAGTTAGGTCTTGAATTTCTTTCTGCTTAGGGAACTGGGATGTTACCACTCCATGCTTTGCCGCTTTGATTCTGGCTCATAATGGTGGATCTATGTCTCGTCACAAGTCACAATCCTCTCCAAAAATTCACCTCCTTCGAGCAAATAGACTATCGGTAAGCTGTCTTGGAACCCATCCTGCACACGTCTTACGGAAATTTCATTTATTATGAGTAATGGAATGGACGGTACCAATGCTTACATTACAATTTCCAGCAGTTTTGTTTTACTGTAACTCGGCTATCGCTTGAAATAGGTTCATTAATGCGAGTTTCCAGAGCTGAAGTTGAAACCTCAATTGATCATCTCTCACTTGTTGCATATCGGTAACGTCTGCTCGACCACTTTTGAACTAATCTACTCACTTGTAAAAATTTCCACGATTCATACAGCTTTTGCCATACGGCTTAAGCATTTGCCAGTAAATTTCAGTTAACTTAATACCTTCAGACACCAAAAATCTTAGGACAGAACGCTGCTCTTCTAAACTTTTCGAGAAAACCTTCCATTACTAAATAAATAATTGAGTTTATGCATACTGAAACAATTGGTAAATGACCTTTTTATGTTCATAACACGGATGTCAACTAACGATTCTGAAAGTATTAAACACTTCATTTTGATATTATTGGAACTAGAGCTTTTGTCTCTTTACTTATCAAATGCTTCGACATTTTTCGTTTAGGTACAATTTTTTTAGTTACTACTAGAAGGATGAATAGCATGCCAGAAAATAACATAACTAAATCCTCGGAAATAGGGAATTCATCGACCGTGTCGTAAACTTAGGATAATCCGCTGTCCTACCAATCATTAATGTCGCGCGTTCGCGGAGGGAAATGACGAGGACGATAGGAAAGTGAAAGAGTCTCTACGGCGAAGTAGAGACGGAGAATAAAGGAAAGAGAGAGTGAAACAGCGACAGTAAGGAGCGAGCGAGGACGCGGAGCGGTGAAGGGGCGTCAGTCGTGGGAGCACGCCTCTTTCGTTTCTTTTTGATCTGCTTCGCTCTTGGGATACCACTACTGCTCCTTGCCTCAGTTGAGACTCAGTGAGCTCGAGGTGCTCTTCGTAATGAAACCTTCTCTCCTCGCTGATCGCCCTTGTGTTCCACTCTCGGCTTCTCTCGCCCATTCGAACAGGAAGGATGTCGAAATTTTTACACTTTTTCACTTTAACACTTTCTTTCGGTAAACCCCGATTAATATTTACCATTCCATTTGTGCGTACAAGCAGTACACGTGAGTGATATGTTTGTGTAAAAACAGGTGACACATCTGGATTTCTTTGTTCAGTTTTTACGAAGGTGTGTTGGGATTTAACGATGGGTGTGACAAGTGCTTGCTATGAGTTGTTTCGCGATATTGACACTCTCCTTTCCATAGAGTTATCGCGTTTGTAGGTTAATGAGTAATATGTTGACAATCATTGAGACATTTCTAATTGATTTCTAACTTAATATATTAATTAATAAGAGAGTGTCGGTGCAGTTACAAAATATTTCAAAGTATATGGGGGTTGGAATTTATGAATAATACTTCGTTTAAACTGCGTTATAACTGTAAATACAACGATGATTATATCCCCATTTTGACTTTCCTAATATTCGGCATCAAATGGATGACAGATATGAATAATGACCCTGTAAACATGTAATAAAGGCATGTAAACAGTATCGAATTCTGTAACAAAATTTCATCAAAGCACTGCTTATATTCATCTTAAACTCACGTAATACTTTCAAACGAAGAATAAGAGACACTATAAAGGAAGAGTATAACAGTATATACGCAGTAACAATATATAGGTGTGAAAAGTGTATATGAATTGATAGATACAGTGACTCCCGTTAACCGTTCTTCGAATTTCCACCATTAGTTCAGTGGATTGTGTTATTTCTAATAATAACCTAATCCATTAGTTGCTTGATGATGGTCGCCCCACTGCAACCCTAATGTGTAGAATTATATATTATCACGTTATTCTCGCTAAAAGCACTACGTAAAATAACTTCTTTATTTACTGTGGAGTTCTTTTCATATGCTACTTGTAATAGAACAGAATAAATATAGAAATGATTTTCAAATATCGAAAGTAGAAATTGAAAGGGAGATATGAGATTTACGAATAGCTTAACACATTGTACGCCGGCTCCGCATTATTGCGGGATTTCTAGCCTATCGATTTTGACGGACGTTTAATTTTCGTTAAAGCGTATATAGCAAATATTAAGTAAAAATACAGTAAATTTTTCGGAAAAATATGTCTACTATTTTGTGAGAATACTTGAAGTTTTTAATACATGTTCTCTCGAGTATTTATTCCCCGTAAAAAATCAACGTGACTAAAGACACTTGGGCTTTCAGCTGTCGATATTTCGTTGGCGTACAATGTGTTAAATAATGTAGAAAAATTAACTTTACTATAAATAGGTGTTACATAGTACCCTCGAATGTTCTTTACATACATTGTTATTGTATTTTTCACACGTTTGGAAAATTTTTCGTTTGATTATAGATAAATAGCAGCTGCATCCCTTAATTTTTGTTTCTTTTGATTCAGACGAGCTTGGGATATTCCGTTGTTCCTGAATACTAGATAATGAACGTTTCAGATTTTTGTTGCGCACCTGTTCTGATTTTTAATTAACCCTTTTGCTACGACACATTTCAAGAGAAAGGTAGACGTTCGATTTCTAACCGCAAAATTTGTCGAATTAGTTTCGAAAGTTTAAAAATGAATAATTTTCCAATTCGTAAAAATGTAATATTTGTTTCGTTAAATTACAATAGCAGTACGGAAAGAAGAAAATTCTGGCGAAAGGGAGATAGCAAAAGTGTACGAGCCAAATTTCCAAAACGCTTATAGACGTTATTAGTAATGAAAGGGTTAAATGTGGTTTTATTAGCTCTTCGGTAAATTTTTCAAAAAATATATTTCGACGATTCGTTCGATTTTTATTCCAGTTGGAATAAATTTTAGTAAATATATACGAAGCAATGCCACAGATGTCTAATAAATTCATAAGAAAAGCAAATGGTCGCCTGTTTGTTCTTCATTTTCTGAAATAATTTCGTACTATCTGATTCATCAAATCTCTGCCACCTTTTGTGGTATTATAAAATTCAATAATATACGAATTATTTTGCGAAGCTCGATTAATTTTAACATCATGATGTGCATACTGGATAATAAAATTACAGATTTGGCTTTTTTGGGCACAAATGAAACTATTGTTGTTCTGTGAATCCAAAAATGGATGATCCTTTCGATCCTGAGTGACGAGGGTAAAAAATTAAGTGGTATATAATAGACTCCCGTATAACGTGAGTTATTACAATACGAATTCCTATAATGCGCCAAAGATATGGTGACTACTGTTTTCATAGCGCGATTCTTCTTACAACGCGGCAAATAATAAAACACAAGAATTACCTGCATTTAAGAATTAAATCTGCTTTAGATGAGTATTACCTTGTTTTCTTAAAAAAACGTAATACATAAATTTGTATAATTACATTTTTATTAACTTTCAATGAAATAAAACATTTTTTACATACATTAATCCTTCGCACTCGAAGCTTTTGTGCTGAAGTTAAATTTTTCTTAGTTTTTTTTTTTAAGCTTAATTACTTGTGTTTCACCTATGGTTTCGTCGATTAAAATTCGAAAAATCCAATGGTTCTGTTATAATTTATAGCTACTTGCGATTCTGTAGTTTTTTTTTTTTTAATCATTTATGACATTTATTCTTCCGGATCTTTCCTCAGAATCTGTAGTATCTATTCGAAGTTTGTTTTTCTTGTGTGCTGTCAGAATTAGCATGCTGCGTGTGTATGCCATTTATTTTTAAAATACTGTCCTATTTGATAAAACAGAGAATAAAAGTTGGCATAGCTATATAATCATTTGAAAAATGTTACTTTAGATTATACGCATTATACGAGGAAAATTCGAAATTTCCTATAACGCGAATTCCTCTTTATACGGGAGTCTGTGTGTGGTTTATTTTTTCTTAAAATTCCAACTATTGTCAAACCACTGGTCTTCAAATTTGACGCTATCTGTTTAGTTGAAAAAAAATTATCGCATGCCACGTTTCGTTTTCTTCCGAAATAAGGTGTCCAAAGTTTTTCGACTATGCGTTCTCCTAATTGTGGCGCAAATCTTTGTCGATTTTGTTTACCGACGGTAGGGTAACTTGTTTCTGAATTATTTACCCAAAATGTTTTCATATCGTATTTATTTGGGTTAGATGATATAAGCAGAATTTATTCACCGCCGCAGCGGCCCCTGAAATACAACGACGTCGTTTAACACTAGGTTTACGGGGTTTACGGGGTCAATTTGACGGATTTCAGATTTCACGAGAGAAATTACAAAAACAATTGCTATTATTTCTCAGCAACTTTTTCTCACTTTTATTTATGGAATGATACGAAAATATATCCGAATTTGTAAATACATTAGTAATATACAATTATGTTGTCTCTAACAAATCGATTTCTGGAAGAAAAAATTCGGTTTCTGGTTCACGCAAGAAAAGCCCGTAAACCTAGTGTTAAATACCATTTGTTCTAAATTTGCAAATTAATGTGCTCCACAACGTTTAAAAGTTTGACGAGATAATATAGATTTCATAAATGGATAAAAGAATTATATCAACACATCGTAAAGCTATCTTAGTTTAAACTTGCATGGGGCTGCAGCGGCCCCCATACTCCGAATAAGGGTTAATATTTCGATACCCTTTAAAACAGAATAACCTTTTTTTTTTTAATTGAACCAAATGAACTGAGATTTTATGAGAAACTAAAAGAATTAGTTTACTAGATTATGTGTAAAAAATATTTTGAAGAAATTGTAATTTGTGGAAATAGCGAAGAACATAGTAGAGTTCTCTGTTCACAACTTTTTTATCCGAGCTTGTAATGAAAATTTAAAAAAATATATTTTGTAGATTTATGCTCGTTATATACATGCTGAAAATTTCATCAAAATCGGTTAATGCGGGAAGAAAGGAACAGGCAACGAAGGATGTAAGAATCTTTCGATTTATCGCAAGTATAAGACTTCGATTTTTGTCATTTTTAATCGTTTGCAGCTCACAGCAGCGTTAAGCGATTCCAATGAAATTTTTCTACGAAATGTATTTCTTCAATTTTCATTAGTTATTAGTTACTATTTTCTTCACAATTCGGACCAGTTGGAATTTATTCAAAACAATGTTAGCAAACTTCCCGCAGGAACACAATTCGTTTGATCCAATTTTGAAAAAGTTATTCTCTTTTGAAATGTCCGAATATTAATGGGAGTCACTGTAAATAGTATTTTAATCTCACAAAGTATTTAAGCAATTTTTTGTATTTATTCGAACAGAAGAATGAACGGAAACATATGTTCAGATGAATATTAATTTCGCTACGCAATGTATTGAAAATATTAGACGGAACATAGTCTCGTCGAGAAGAAATATACATTAAATCGTGAACAAAAAGAGTTAGGCCTCTAAAAAGGTACTAAGAAAGCCTGAATATAAAGAAGAAGAAACCATCGAGATGCCTCTGAAGAAGGACAAAGTCGACAAAGAGCCTCTGAGAGCGCATCACCTGCTTCACAGATCTTGCCGTGGCAAGGCGCACGGTAATGGAATAACGAAACAAAGTAATCGTTGTACGACCATCTCCTTCCCTACTACCAGGTTGCCGAAAGACCGTGATTCAGTAGTCTACGATGGAGCTACCACGACGGTAAACCGTATTGCCGTGAAATCGACTAACAGAAGTATCAACAGAAACGGCACGAGCTCTTTGGAATGTAGCGACAGTGACAGTATGCACTCCTCTGAGGCGGGACAAAACGCGTTTGTCAGCATAAACATCAACAACCGTTTTTCTAGTCGATCGAACGAGTTAAACGCAAAGAAGAAATCCAGTCGAAGCGTACAGCCCGTGTCTTCTTGTCTGTCGAAATCTGGCAGCACAAGTATAAAGAAGAAAGAAAGCTGGGCGGATACGCTGCGGGTCGGCTTGATCGATGACCGAATAAAGCGAATGGAGGAAGGTTGGGATGACAGCAGTGTGATTCGAACGTCGAACGAGCGAAAGTGGAGGAGGATCACAGCGGAGATCGAGCAGAAATTGCCGAAGAGGGAAAGCCGTGACTTCAAACTCCTCGAATTGAGGAGCTCTTCTATGAAGGGCTGGGGCAATAGCTCACAGAAACGAAGTCGGAAAAGTCTTGCATCCCCGAAAAACCCGAAATCAATCGACTGGGAGGAGATCGTTGAGATTGCTCTCGCAAAGACGATAAAGTGTACAAACAGGAAAAGGAAGTGCGAAGACAGCGAGGACGTGGTCGACCGTCAATCAAAGGATGATCTTACAAACACCGTGGAAGAATGTATGGAGAACCATGAGATGCCTCTGCAAAACAGACTGCTGCCACAAATGGTCGAGGTAATGAAACTAAAGTTTAAATCAGGAAAGAATATTTGTCGACAATAGTCGAAAAATGCCTCTATACGAACGCTTTTGACGATTCACTACTAAAGTCAACAATCCTACCGGAAGGATGAGGGAAACTCTTTTTGCAAAGTATTGAATGAAAGGGAAATAATGTTTCTGATGATATTTATTTGAAGATATAACGCGACAATGAAAAGAAATTTAACAATGAATATAGTGAACAGAAAAAGAGGTTCGAATAAAAATGTGTAGAAATATACCGAAGACGTGCAAAATAAAATTGTCACATTATCAAGAGAGTAGTATAAAAACCTTCATAAACGCCAAGTTCGAATTGTTCCTGACATACTTATCTAAAATAATTATAGTTACATTGAAAAATTGAAACATATTAAAAGAAGAATCACAACTATTAAATAAAGTATCATATAATATGTATTTGTTTTTTAAAGATGTTTTGTTAGATTATTCTGGGACACATTGAAATACTCCACGTTAGAGTTGAAACAAAAATGATCAAATCTTACGCGTGGTTTTAAATCTTTCTAATCGATTGTACAATATTAATTTAATACGTTTGTTTGCTTCACACAAACAAAAATAATATCAATAACGTAAATGTTCTTCAGTTAAGAATTCATTACGATTATAATTTATAACATGTCATTCTACATAACCTTTTTTTTTCAGTTCATTGCAAACATTGAATATGTAATAATTATTAGAAAACACATTCATAAAGGATCGTGATAACAATTTAACGATATCGATACGTTTGCACAACTACTTTATTAGCTTAGCGGTTACGGTAGGCGTAATGCCTGACCGCATGGCGTACAAAACTCGCAGTTCCGCGTTCGCTTTGTGTTATATCCGGTTTATTCAACAACTAGCTCATTGTTGATATTTATACCACACGTCGTTTTCATAATGAGCGCTACTTTTGATTCAAATATCTTGCAGCAACATTAACATTTTTTCTTCGTTAGGAAAAAGTTAAATTCTTATTTGTGAGACTTACAGACAATCGAAAAGAATTTCCGTACACCGTACCAAAATTTACTTATCATTGTATATTTCTGACGGAAAAAGTAAGAATTAAATAATTTGTACATTATTATATTCAAAAACATAATATTTATTATTAATGAAAAAGAAAAACAAATTTACATTTATACGTTATTCTGTTTGTCTTTTTATAACGTCTACATCATTTCAAAAATAATATATACGGTCTTATTTAAAAAGTAAAATTTATACTTAAAATCTTTGATGTGTTTCTAACTATGCGGAAACTGTATTGCTTGTACGATGGCAGCTGAATGTCTCATTTGAATAATTTTTTTTAATGTCTAGTAATTGTTAGATTCCGGAGTTAACTGTTTATTCTGGTTAACTTTTACACAAAAATCTTACAAAAGACACTTAGTTTCTAGAGCCGTTGCGATTTTTGTAATAATCTCTTTCAAAAATGTCGTACTAGCCCTTTTAAAGGTTCGGTAGTTTGGTTTAGAAGGTGGTGAGGTTGAGGAGAAGGGCTGATAGGAATTTTAGGACTAAGGCGTATGATTCAGGGTTGATGAGTAACGGATCTAAGGGTTGTATGCGTAATTTTTTGCAGAAAATGAAACAGGGTTTGGAGTCAACTTATCTTAACTAAACGCGAAACATTAATTAATTTACTAGCCTAGAGCGATATCCAACATAGTTTTAAAGATGCTCATGTATTTTGATTAAAATAGGATAGTCGATGCATCATTTCTGTGTACATGTAACCAAATAATACATATGTGGGTACATATCACAATTATACAGTAGCAATTTAAAAATATTATTCCTAATACTTTACAGAGTAAATCCCGCACAACGTGATCACATTAAATTATTTTCATTGGTACTGGACTGATCAAAATGTGTTTTTATCACATGAATGATATAGTTTATTTTAAATAATTCATGCACCCTGTACATGCTTAACAATGTTCAGATTTTCATAAATGATACGTAATGAAAGATAAGGTAATGTGTTTCAACTAATATAAACATAATATTTACAGTCAAAAAAGTCTGCATACACCACACTAAAATTTACTTGACATTATATATTTCCAATGGAAAAAGTAAAATATAGATAACCTTTAGATTATTATATTCAAGAACACAACATTTATTATTACTGAAAAAGAGACAAAAATTTACATTCACTTGTTAACAATTAAAACAAAGAAAAAGACGAACATAACAAAAATGAGGTCATAAAAGTCTCCGTATATATAAATTTATTAATCATAATTTTGACACTAATGTTTCCCTTGTACTTTAATAATTTCTTTGATTCTTTTTTTACATCGTACCAACTAATTTGTTAGTTAAACTTGTTTGAATATAGATCCATTTGAACGATATTTTAGATTTCAGCTCGTTTTTATTTTGAATAGGGAGTTTTTTCAATTTTCTTTTAGTTTCACTCCATAGGCGTTCTGTTAGGTTCCTGTCAGGTAATAGGGGTATGAACTTGTTTCAGAACATTATATAATATCCATTCTTTCACTTTTCTTAACGCGTGTTTAGGGTCGTTATCTTGTTGAAAGATAAATGATCTCCCTAGATTTAATTTCGTTGCACCACTGCAAAATTCTCTCTCAAAATGTTAAGGTAGACATTTTAATCCATAATGCACTCATACACTACCAAACTATCACCCTGCTGCCTCCGTGTTTAAACTTCGGACGTAAATTTTTATATTGCATTTATGTATTTACTTTTCTGCAAACTTCAACGTTTTCATCTGAATTAATAATATTAAATTTACATTCGTCGCTGAATGTAACAGTATCCCAATAGTTTTGATTCTTGCTAATATGTGACTTTGCAAATTCTAGACTCTTTCATCTGTTAGCTATACTTATAAAAGGTTTTTTCTTGTCTATTCGTCCATTGTAACCTGCTTTTCTGATTACATTGTGATCTGTTTCAGGTACTATTTGTATATTCCAATCATTTTCAATCATTCCTGCCAATTTTGGAGCACTTGGAGCAATTGTTCGTAGAATAGTGTGGGTCTAATTTCCGAGGTTACCCTGTTCGTTGTCGATTTTGAATTGATCCAGTATCACTGTATCTTTGAAGAATGTACTGCACAGAAGAATGTGATTTCTTTACAATTTGAACAATTTTCCTAAATGTTATATCTCGCTTTCTTAATTTTGCAATTAACTCATGAGTTGCAACTGTTAATTTCCATTTCGGAGAAAATATCACCAGTAAGATCTTTTCTGTTAGCTGGCAGGTACAAAACTAAGTTTTACGTTTTCTTGAACTACTGTCCTAGTCTTAGTTGTAAACATTTTACTGAATTCTTTGAATTAACTCCTTGAATTCTTCTTGGTACAGGGGCTTTTTCGTTATGTTCATCTGTTTCTTTATTTTAATTATTAACAAATGAATGTACATATTTCTTTTCTTTCTCACTAATCATAAATGTTATGTTCCTGAATATAAAAATGTAAAAATTATTTATTTCTTACTTTATTCGTTAAAAATATACAACGTCAAATAAATTTTAGCGCGGTATATGGAAACTTTTTTGATTGACTATATATGTAAATTAAATGAAACTAGTTTTCTGAAAATGTTCATAGAATTGACAGATGTACGTTATTTCCGTTCAGCTTTTTTATTATTTTATGTACGTGGTGTTTGCGCTAATAGGCATAATAACACCGCATTTACCGTAGCTTTTAATGGATAAGATTACGTAACAGGTTCTGCGTAAACAACCTGATTGCTTTTGCGCAGAATTACATTTCTCTGTTCTTTTAACTTGTTTTTTATTTTTATTTTGTGTTAATGTTACATAGGGCCTTGACACATATGTATCTAATATTCTTTTCTAGTAATAAATGTAGTATTATAACATATTCAAAGTGTTTCATACATTCTCGTATTTCGTTGCCCTTGAACACTATTGTGTATAGGTCGTTGAACTTGTTTCGACAACCACTTCTATATAATATCTTATAATGATATAATTTCTATATACAGTCATAGACAAAATTATATTTTCATTTTTATTAAATATTTTTTTAAATAATACTCTACACAGGGTGGGGAAATAACTATTAGCACCTCAGATATCTTCGAAACTATAAGTTTCACAGAAATATTTGCTGAAATAAAACTGCACAGTACGAAGGGGGCCATCCGGTGGCGATAATAGTTTTTTTTTTTGCAGGTGGAGGTACTTTGGACATTTGAAGGTCACCTCCATTTTTTTAAATGGATCGGTATATTTTTGCTTCCGTATCACGATAGAGGATCTTAACACATTAAGGACCGTGAAGAAATCTGTAAGACATAAGCTTGGGACCGCACATTTTTGGAAAAACTTGCACGTTACTAAAATCATCATAATTTTTTTATTTATGAAGCAATTTTTGTAAAACTTACAGAAATTGTAGAATAGGGTGCATTTTAGGTATTATTGAAAAAAAATTGTTTTTTAATAATTATTATAAAATTTTATTTAAAAATCAACTTTACCAAAGTTTCTAGTACTTTTTTAAAGTATGATATTGCGTGAATGATTTTTCTCTATGAAGAGGAGCCATACAAAATTTACATATACATATATGGCCCTAGAACGAGTAACGGGCCGCGTCGGCAATTGGACCAGGTAGTTTACGAAAGCGTGAAGTACCGGTAAATAAGCGAATAAGAATATGGAGGCAATCAAGTTTAATACATTAACTACTGATGTAAACACTTAAATAGACAAAGTAGATACAATGTATCAAAGTAGGTGACATCTAAAGACAGCGTGTAGAAAACACGAGTTATCTCGTATTCGATCCATAACAGATAGGACGCGAAACACGAGAAAACTCGTGAGCGGTTCTTAATGTGTTAAAACGAGTTCAACGACCTATTACATAAGGCCATTGAAGGTCGTAGAAAGTAGAGAAAGGCGATAATACTTACGGTAGTAAATGAAACATACGTTTGTAGTAGGTGTTCGAAATGATGACCATCACTGTCAATGCACTATTGGATTCTTTTTACTATTGATTGACCTGCAAGTCTTACAGCGTCAGAACTTATTGACTATTGAAAAGTACGTTTCAAAAAAAAAATACAGTATGTTTCATTTACTATCAAAACCGTAAGCATTATCGCCTTTCTCTACTTTCTATGACCTTCAATGGCCTTATGTAATAGGTCGTTGAACTCGTTTTAAGATCCTCTATCGTGATACGGAAGCAAAAATATACCGATCCATTTAAAAAAATGGAGGTGACCTTCAAATGTCCGAAGTACTTCCACCTGCAAAAAAACTATTATCGCCACCGGATGGCCCACTTCGTACTGTGCAGTTTTATTTCAGCAAACATTTCTGTGAAACTTATAGTTTCGAAGATATCTGAGGTGCTAATAGTTATTGCCCCACTTTGTATATTGCTCTTGAAATGATGAAGACCTTATAAAAGGACAAATAGAATAATATGTAAATATAAATTTATTTTTATTTTTTACTAATAATAAATGAATATAACAACGTAAAAATGATTTATATTTTAATTTCTCCGTTGGAAGTACATATGCAACGTTAAGTAAATTTCAGCGCAGTGTAAATAGACTTTTTTGACTGACTGTATGCTTTGAACAGATGTTATTCTCTTAATTTTTAATATTTTGCAAAATTAGATGAAATATTATGCAGATATCTTCTTTGAATTTTCATGTTAAGTGATTCTGTACCGAAAATAATCAGGCACTGCAAATCACGACTGTTTTTATGTAGTAGTAGTTTCTTAAAAAGAGGGATTATAAGAAATATTGCATTTTTAAATTTCAGAAATGGGTGAACCCCATTTGTATTCGAGAGTTTTGTTTTATGTCACGTCCTTTCAAAAAACTGTTTTGATATTTTAGTGACAATCTCGCTTCGTCGGAAATTGAATAACAGACAGATCGACAAAGCAAAGATTAGATTACTGACGTCATCGCCTCATCAATAGAGCGGAAAATAGGCGGCACGCCATGCCCACTAATATTCGGTCCTACACTCTTGCCGCTTGAGGCGAAACTACAGTTAGGTAGAAATACTTTAAGTATATGGGGTTTTCAATTAGCTGTCGATACTACAAGATTATATTCAGCAGCTCCAAATCTTTTAAGCATTAATTTTACCTTTTTTTTTGTGTAAAATTAGGGCCAACTTTGTGCCATTCTTCTATTAAAGCTTTTCTTGAACCATTTTTATTTGTAATGGTATGTTTTTAAATTTTTATGTACAGTTCATTCCAAATATGGCTGAGGGTATTAATTAATTTTGAACAATTATATAATTGTCACTTTTTGACCATATGCGACATATGTTTCGGATTATTACCCCTATAGAATTTATGACAGTCCAAACTTCCTGATTTTTTGGCACTATTTTTTAAATTTTCTTTTAAAATATTTAAACAGTCGTGTTTATCCATATTGTCTTCAATAAATTTCAAATGATCTACTCCAGTAGCGTACATGCATATTTCCAGACTATTATTGATGCACCTCTATGCTTAATAGTAGAATTTAAATTCTTCATTAGGGAGACGCCATACTGTAATTTTGCTATGTGAATACAAAACGTAAAATTTACTTTGGTCAGTAAAGAAAATTTGTTTCCAAAAGTTGAAGTCTTTATTTAAATATTTTCTTGCGAAATCTAATCTTCTGCTCCTATTCTTATCACTAACGAGTGGTTTGCTTCGGGCTGTACAACCATGAAGATTATGGTTCCGTAAAATTCTTACTGTTTCCAGATTAACAGTCTTATTCAGATATTTTTTCACCTCAGTTGCAAGTTTAAGGACATTAATTTTTGTACACCATGAACATTGAATTTTTTATTTGGGGCTGTTTTTATTTCGTTTCTTATTCTATTTTCTTCCCGATAGCGTTTAACAATATACTAGATAGCACTAACACTTCTGTTAATAAGTTTTCACGATAGCTTTTGTCACTTTCAACATTTCTTAAGACGATTTACCGTTCTTGTACCGTGTTTTGTTTCACGTTTAATACTTTTCCGGTTTTTATTTTGGATTTCCAACTAAAGACGCTATACAACTCTTACTAACAGACTAAAATAATATAATCTCATTAAAACAATGTGAATTTAAATTCTCCCCTTGAGGAATACCGTACTGTACGATTTTAGCTGTGAACTGCTAGTAGCTTTCTTTTTCCGAACTTAGGAATATTTTCTTCTTCTTTACATTACTGTATAATGAATATTTACAATATATTCATAATTTTTTTCTTCCATTTCATCGCTGACATTTTTTACCACATGAAACGTATTTCTGTATGCTGTGTACGGTTTTGACTCTGACTCACTGTACATGTATTTGATATAATGGAGATCACTTATGACTCTCCCGCGTATCTTAGACACTTGACCGAGCAGGTACAAATTTGCGTAAATGCAATGAAGTCATTTACTCTTCAGTATTGGGGTACAATGTTAGTATACGTTATTACAAAAAAAAAAAAAGAACTTGTCAAAAATACGCGTTGCGTATTGGAACGGACATTAGAAGACAAAGATATTCCTCAGCTAGAGCAGGTACTAATTTTCATGAACCCTTTACCCTCGAAAGGTGATTTTTAGTTACCACTTGGTTCGATATAGCAACTCCAATGATAATTAATAGAGATTAATAACTTTTTTTTTCAAGCAGATATCTTTCCTCTTTATATTTTATGTGCACTTCATAATACAGCACTGTGTGTTTAACTAAAGTTATGATTTCATACATTGGTCTATCTTTGATATTTATAAAAATTGAGCCAAATGAAGGAATTAGTAACAACGAAGATAAGTTCGATTTTAGATTATTTAAAGATCAAACTAATATTTTCATAAATGAGAGATTTGAATTAAATAATTGGTTCAAAAAAATGGAAGATTAGAATATCAGTAAAAAGTGAAACTCATCTTGACAGCATCCAGGAAAGACAGAACTTAAATTGATGCTACACATTCTGCGGAAAGATTCGAAAGAATAAAGGTCAGAAACAATGAAAAGAAAAAAAAAACTGCAGAGTCACAAGTAGTTGTAGATTGTAACAGAATCATTGGATTTTTCGAAATTTAATCGACGAAATCAGGGATGAAACACAAGTAATTATGCTAAAAAGAAACTAAGAGATATTCAACTTCAGCACAAAGGCTTCGAGTGCAAAGCGTTAATAAGCGAGCACGCGGGGATGAGTTAGAGACGGACTTTTTAATTACCTCCGCAAAAAATTTGCCTGGTTTTCCATCGAGTCTGTTTGCTCGACACTAAGAACAGTAAAAACAATCGCGAACGCGTAAAACAAAAAATGTTGAGGGAATAAAACAAATGATATTGTCACTGTATTCGAAATTATCCAGTGTTCTTATTTCCCCCACCATTCCATGTTAACAAGAAACAGTATTTTTGATGATGTTAAAACATTACCAAACTTAAAATGTTAAATGTACTTTTGTAAACTTCTCTTGCATGTTTTCCACGCATTTTTGCTTGTGAAATTGTACCGTTATACCCTGTATACTTGAACGAGTGTGACTAACTTAATTAGTCAATCGATTTTAAGGTCCTACGAAATTTATTAATACAATAGTTCTTTAATGCAAATTTTACATATCACGGTTTCACTCACGGCAGATCGATATTATCGGCTTTGTTGCAAAGTAGATTTGCATTTAGTTTAAGAATTTTATAAATAGTTAACGCTAGATTTGCGGGAAATATCAATTTAACGGGTTTGGGATTTCACGAACAAAATTACAGAAAATATTGCTGCTACTTTTTCAGCAGTTTTTGCTGACTTTTATTAATGGGATTATACGAAAATATAGCCAATTATACAAGTAAGTTAATAGTATATAATTAAGTTCTTTCTAAATTAAACAAAATCATTTGAAAAAAAAAAAATAGGTTAACCCGGGTTTTCGTTCCTTCGACAATTTGAGGGGTGTTCGTAGAAATAAGTACACAAGAAAAGCCTATAAATTTAGTGTTCACACGTTTCGTGCCGTGTGAAAAACAAAGAATTCTTAAAAAATTCATTGTAGAGTCAAATATAGACAAGAAAAAATGTAAGGCATACGTCTTAAACGACTTTTTTTAATCTTTAAAGTGTGGGTCGTATACGCCCCACGCGGCCTGAATGGAAAATCTTCAAAAATTGCCGTGGCACGGAACGTGTTAAACGTCCAGCAGTCATAATTTTATCGCATATGTGCTTTAGTCGTTTTCTTTTATGAAAATGTCCAGTCACGTAGCAAAGTTAAAGTGAAATTTAAACGGATCTTAATCAGTTCATATTGACATGCTAGGAAGTGAATAAATGGCGTATGGTTACAACAAACAGTTCCCCTAATTTCGCGAATCGTGTGGAGAATCGTAGCTAGAGAAACGAGTACACGCATATCGATTTCCGCATCGTATCAACTGCTTTACCAGAAGTCTAACTCGTTCTATTCTACCGTATAAGAACGTCGGGGCTCGTACGACTTCCTGGTAATAAATTAACATGAATCAAGCCTCAGGCACCATGGACAACGCGTACAACAGTCGCATTACTTTATGAAACAAATAGAATGCGCTGTATTATGCCTTTAGGTGCGTGAAATTTTAAATAGAGAAACAACATGTTTACCAGCGTGCTACCTATTTAGCTGCATTTTATGTTGCAACGTCTAGCTTTTATTCTTGTCAGATATGCTCAGTTATAGCCTCCGATAAATATTTAAACTAGAAGAGTAATTAACATTTAAGAGGTTGAACAATTTATCATGACTAGCACTTTTTTCTATCATTTCCTTTTTACGAATTCACCTGCATTAGTTACGGTGTCACGTCCTATCTGAACCCAATCGCTATTGTGATAGCTGAAATATTTGTTTTAAGGTGTAAGAAAACTTGGGGAAAAAGGTTTTTGACAAGTAACAGCAGAAATTAAGATTCTCAGTTGTAAATCTTACCATTAACACGTAAAACGCCATGCCGGTCCCTGCGGACCAACGCTAGACTTTTCGCTTAAAAAATAATTTCTTATCATTCATTAACGGATTTCACTAAAACAGTTTAGACAAAGATATGGCTTTTCCCTGCAGGTGTTACAAACTTACCACTTTTTTCGTTAAATTTATTGTAACATTCTTTGCAAAATTTTCAAAACTGATCAAAGAGTCGATCGAAATCGGCGTGGCTCTTAACGCGTTAAAGGAAGCTCCATTTGATTCCTAATTATTACCATTTCATGACACACACGCAGCCAATAAGACCATAGATATGTATAAACTTCGCCAGACATCTTTTATGTCTTCACTAAGCAGATGCAAAAATAACCAGTTAAAAGTACAGATGAAAATTTTGAGCTTATTTAGAAAACGTACCTTTGAAAAATTTTAACCTTTCCCTTTGAAATCAAGTTTTCAAAAATTATGTATTACAAACAACTTAAATAAAACTCTGTTTATAAAATTTGGCATAAATATTTTCAAATATATACAATCGCGTCGCTATTTATGTTGACGCGTTTCTGCTTTAAGATTTCATGACTTCGCTTCCTTGCAATGAGGTTCTTTTTAACGATGTTTTGAATACTCTGGTATTGTTCACATTCTTTGTGAGCGTTGCTTCAATTCTGCACAAAGTGTCGAGGTAAAAGTGTTGTGTAAAAATAAGTATCGGTAAAGTTTGAAAATTAATGTGCAATTTTGACCAATCGAAAAGTAAGTTGACGCAAAGCAATTTCTATTTTACAAGGAGAGATTTACAGCTATTGCTGTACTTTTTTATCATTTTAGTTTATTTGATAGTTTACAATATGTTTCCATCTGTAATATTTGTATGAGTTACTTGTAGTATGCTTAAAACAAGAGAATTATATCAATTAGAGCGATTAGAAGTATACAAGAGAAGGATAGAGGAGAAATCTTTGCAATAAATTGCATAAGAGTTTTCTATATCGAAAGAAGGTGCAAGAAACATACATATGCGCAAAGATACAGAACAGTGACAAACCCGAAAATGTAGTAAGTACGGGTAAAAAGAGAAAAACAACTCGTCAAGATTGTGAAATTATAAAATAGTAAAGTAATCGAACCTTTTTAATCAATTTGCTTTCGTCAAATTTAGGGCGTTAGTTTCCAATAACATTCTCTTCTGTTGGATAATTACTTGGATTATCCAACTATTTAATTGGATTTTCGATTGGATAATTAGTTCTCACAAAATGTTAAAAAGGAATGCTGATTTTTGATTAATTCTTCACATTTTCTCTTAAAAGACTCGCTATTTGGTAAGAATGTCCTTTTTCTGACAATCCATACGTGCAACTGAAACTATTATGATATTTCATAGTTTAAGAAAATCATGTAGCACTTCATTTCGGAATTTGCAGTGGAAATTACACGTCCGCCCGTTTTCCATAAACTTTTCGAGGCCTCTTACGCTACTTAGTACTATGTCTACGATAATGAGTATGTTTCTATGAAATTTTTAGAGAAAGTATTTCAAGAAATGCACTTTCTGTAGGTATTAACCGTTTGAGTGCCACGGACCTTGTAAAAATTCAGTCGAAGAATGCCAAGCGGCGCGATCGCGCTTCTTTCGTCTTTTCTTTCCTTTACTCGTTTACGTTACTTTGAATTTTTAATAAATGGAAAAATTCTTTTTAACAACAGCTCGAAACTTACGAAAGCATGGATTTTAATTTAGTTAAACATCCATAAATGATAATAGTAAAGACACGCGTTGACAAAGTTCAGAAGTGTAGTTAGTTCGATTCTACAGACCTATTAGCTGGCACTTTTGAGCACTGAACAGGAGAAGCGCGATCGCGCCGCTTGGCATTCAAACGGTTAAGAAAGACTCGCTTATTAATATAAAAGAAATTCAAGAACAGTTTTCGTTACCAATATCAATAACACAAATTAAATCTCAAATAAAGGAAAAGCTTTTGAACTTTACTAAAGAGCATTATACCTAACTCATGTTATTTTATAAATTGATCATTTAGAGCAACGAATTAAAATTTGAATTGCGATCGAATAAAAGAATAAAATACGCCTGGAGAAAGAAGAATGAAGCATTTAAAGAAAAATTAATGGAGTCAAACACCATTCCATCATGATATGGGGTTGTTTTAATGACATTCCTGTGGAAAATTTAGAAATTACTGAAGGAAAACTGACGCAGTAAAATATGTAAAATTATTACAGGATAATTTGTTTTCTTCCATACAAAAATTTAGAAATAATAGAACGTTTGTGTTTCAACAGGATCGACAAGACATGAACCGACATACAAGGAAAATTGTTACAAAATTGATTCAAGATGACAATATATCGGTAACTGTTTTGGCCACCATAAAGTCCCAACTTAAACCCAGTAGAACATTTATGGAATGAGCTAGAAAGAAACATAGAATAGAAAGATCGATAAAAGGATTAAAAAATAGATAGATCGAAATTATTCGAGATGTTTAAAAAAAAGTAATAAATAGTATGTCGAACCGGCTATTAGAATTAAGAAAAGTAAAGAGGTACCACACTTCTTATTAATTATATTTATATTTCAAATTATATTATAGTTTATAATAATAATATTTAACGTTAACCCAGTGTCAACTTAATTTCTGAGAGCAACAAATCAATAAACTCTTAATTAATTTTATTATTGTTTCGTATATAAAACAAATTGTTTACTACACCAGTACCATAAGAACTTTGTAAATATATTTCTATTATCAAATTGTATTGTATCTATTTTTACTACGAATTTATCTTATTAATTTGTTAAAAATATAAACGTCAACTTAAATACCGACGTGTCTGTATGCTATATCGTCCGACGCAGGATCCTTTTAATATTTTCATTTTTCATTCAAGTATAAATAAATATGTGGCCACATTTATATGCGATATTTTTTCTAAGTGTTGCCATTTCGTTATTTTGCAGTTAAAAAGAAAAATCCTGTCTTGGACGATAGACAATTTAGTTTCTACTTAATATTTCATTAATTAAATTTAGTTCCATAAATCCGTCAATCGCAAATGAAGTAGGTAAATACGTATCGATTTATATACATTAGTAATGTAAAATTGTGTATCTATGACACTGTAAATTTTCTTCGTTGAGATGTCGTAGGCTGAGTATCAAGGTCGGAACGTTTATTATTCGTTTAATATGAATTTCCAAGTATGTCCTATGTTCCAATCTGTGCTAATGACTTGTAAATGATCAAGTACGGTACAACTTCGATTATCCATTATGGTATTTGACCAAGGTCTTCTTGGATAATCAGATAATATATTTATAAACATACGTGTTAGTAAATGCAAAAGTTAAGAATTGATATTCAATCACTTTAACTTTAATAGAATGAATGTTCGATTCCTGACTCGGGAAGAATCTTTCTTTATATGGCGAGCGCACAGGAGATTCGTATACCATGTTAATTGACTCTTACGGAGTATGTACATATGCGACGTGAGAATTGTTCGAAAGGAAATGCAAGCCAATCTTGCTTATGTCAGAAATGTGACGGTCAGAGTGACGTTGTATTCAGAGACTGAGCACCTGAGTATTAAGAATGTAATCAAAACTTTAACCCCGGTCAATTATGAGAAAAATACGCGCAAACTTTGAAAAAAATCACATAGTTTGGTATATTTTGGTACTGGAAAGCTCCATTTCACAGCTGGCGCGATGTAGCGGCAAGTATATGAGATTTCGAATTTATGCATTTATCACGAAACTATTTTATTAAGAATAAATAACTATGTAATTTACATTTCTATGATTGAACGCCAGTAACATCGAATGCCATTTTTCTTCTCAAAGAAAACCCTAATGGGTTCAGTGAAATTTATTTGCAAAATCATTTTTGCGGTACGAAAATATTCAAAATTTACATTATTAATAATATTTTGATTTCGTAAATTAAAGAAAAATGCAGAGAGTACTAGATTATCTTCCGTACTTTTCGTTTTATTTTAATTCGAAGTTCTATCGCTCTTATTGGAAGACCCTATACATATATGTACATATATAAATGTGTGTGCGCGCGTGTGCGTGTGCGTGTCTTGTATACAGTAGCATTAACTGCACTTTTCCTTGCCTAACACATTTTTCAAGTAGTACTGATAAAAATTAATTAAATTATTTAATGCCAAAATTCAATTTCAAGTCAAATTGACCCGAAATACAAATATATCTGCAATCTAATTGTAACGCAAAGTGAAGAAACGAATCATACTGTCTAGAAGATCACTGTTAGGACCACGTATTTCGGTTCACATAGTAGTCGACATAGGGCAGTGACGTTTTTGAGCAAGTCAATTTTCTACGGATTATAAATTTTTTAGAGGACTTGGGTCTGGCTGCAAGACGACACCAACTTTCCCTCAAAAGAGTGTCCAGCCATATGACCCGTAACGGCAATTCACTTATTGCAAGACTACACGCACTGAAAAGAGGGACCTAGAATTTACGAACTGCTTTTTGGACAAAGGACCTTTATGTGACGTTCTGCAAATCGTGTTTACTACACGATGGACGCGACCTATAGGCGTTGCATAATCAGGAAACCACCTCAATTTCTAATTGGATAATTCTAGGTCCCACTTTTCTACATTTCCCCCCCAAAAGGTGTATTGGAAGGAAAATTATCCGAGGAATGAGGGAAACGTCTCCAAATCTCGGAGATGACTATGACAGGATAGTTTCGGACATTTAAATATTACATTCTTTTAGACCAGTACATCTGAATGAACTTAGACACTGAATCTTGAACAGTTGGACGTTCATCCACAATTCTTTAAATCCCACACAGGCTAAATCAACATAGTATAAGCTGGACATTATTCTGTTGAATAATGTTACTAATAGACTGTTAACATTATTCTTAGTTAAATATAAAAATTGTGTTTACAAGTAAGGCATTTATTTGCTATATAATCAGCTCCACGAACCGTGTTGGAGCACTAACCACACTTACAAAACTTCTCACGTTATAATTATACTATTCTTTTAATTATGGCTGTTACTCCGTCGTTCAATAAGAGAATCTGTACTTCTTGGACCATCCTCCGTGGACCATCACTATTCCGCCTACCCTACATTTTTTACGTTGGTAAATTCACCCAAGGGGCGAATTGTTCTAACGGGATCTAACTGACTCAGTGTGTTTTGGGACTTTATGACACAGAAAGGCGCATGACCAACAGATACTCGGAGTTCCTGCATCCATAAAACACCTCTTTTGGTCTTCGAAATAGATTTAAAAAGAATTAATTTAGCAATATGTGCTAAATAAAGCACATATGACACTATGAATATGTGCAATATATTCAAAATTCTAATTGTGTCCTAGGGACATAACAGATGGATACATCATTTTTGTTCATCGCCTAACTAAAAAGTGAATTCAGCTAGTATAAGAAATGCAATCATTTATTATTGATTTGTAATAATAACAAAAGTGTTTTCCTTTTTTCTGTTATACAGGGAGTTCCGGCGGAGAATGTGTTGCAAGATATGGCATGGGGGACCCGTGAAAGATATTGGTTACTGCATCGGGGTGGTTTTACTTCTGCGATACAGTGTGGCTCATCATTTCCACAGACTGGGAAATTGAGGATTCGTTTAACCACATCTGGCGAGATACTTTTCGTCGACCCAGAAGATGTTGAAATGGTATTCCTTGGTCGGATTTATTTGATATTGTATTCATTAATTTAAATTAATATTAAAAACAATTTAACATTATATTAATAAAATTCGTCTAATATAATATTAAGCATAAATGTACTGCACTGTGATATTTGTTAGAACTTAATACATAATTAGGCAACATTTTAATTAACTAGGCAACTCGTTAACTTTTCACCTTTTTTTAATTATTAATCAATCATTAAAACTATATTTTTGTTTTTTACAAATTCACAAACATATATAACATCGTTGATTATGTTGAT
The DNA here is from genome assembly GCA_951804975.1 of Anthophora plumipes. NCBI lineage: Eukaryota > Metazoa > Arthropoda > Insecta > Hymenoptera > Apidae > Anthophora > Anthophora plumipes. The sequence goes on along the minus strand of OX638123.1, from coordinate 10,098,426 downwards.
AGTATTTTCTAAACACATACACATGTACCCTCTTCGTTTTCAAAAGGTTAGTATGTATTACTATTAGGAGAAAAATTACCTTACTTTAGGAAAGATTGATTACTGATATAATTTATTCATATCTATAATACATAGATAAACAGACTTTCCAAATGTGTTAGTATATAAATTTACTACATCGTATTCACATTTTATACCGTGTCAATATCAATTAAAAGTGAATTATAAATAGTAGTATCACTATTAGTAGTAATATTCTGCTACTATAAGTATACTATATGTACATTGCTGGTGGAAAGTTTCCGACCACTTCAATATTTGTGAACGATTCGTGAATTAACGAAAATTGGGTTACAATGTTGCATACTCTTTAGCATCTAATCATAGGTTGACGTATTATAGTAGAATACAAGGAATTACAACATTATTATTATGTCTTTATCGGTAACAGTAGTACGAACACAAATTTAAACAGCTTTTTCATCAAAGAACGAGCCTTTGTATTTTTTCAATATTCCAACTAATTTCGAGATTCTGTTGACTAATTTGTTTACTGTTATTTGGGAAATATCTTTCCAAGCGTTTCGTAAATCTTCCCAAAGATCCTTTTTGGATTTTGAACAGGGTAGTCTAACCTTTCTGTTCAGATGATCCCAAAGTAACTGAATAGTAATACTTCTTTTTCTTGAATGTATCCTTCACAAAGTTTGGACGTGTGCTTGGCATTGTTATCCTGCTGTAGCACAAATCCTCGCTCAATTAGGCGTACTCCAGACGGAATCGCGCGACGTTCTAATTTTCCTTTTTCGGGGTATGCCATGTATAAGAACAGGGTCACCTGTTCCTCCCCTTGAGAAACACCCTCAAACTTGAGTCGAACCACCGTCCTGCTTTATCGTTGGTTGTACAAACATTGTTTCTCCGACAGTACGACGAAAGTAAACTTGTCCTCTTGAACCAAATACCTGAAATTTTGATCCGTTGGTTCGGAGTACCTTACTCCACTCTTCCGATGTCCATGATTTACGAGTAGAGGCCCATTAATGTCGTTTCTTTTTATGAATTGGCCGAAGTAATAGTTTTTTACTGCAATTCGCCCAAATAAGCCCGCAGTTCTCAAACGTGTTTTCACAGTAGTCAATGACACTGCGTTAGTCCTTGCGCTATTTAATTCTGCGCAAATTTCTGGCCCTGCCTTCTTTCGATTTCTCTTATTTAAGAGTACAATGTGTTTATCTTCTACTTTCGTGGTAATTTTTGGTCTCAGATCGCTTCTTGGATTCGTACTGTTATACCCTCAAATATTTTCGTCTTTTCTACTATCTGTCTCCACAACTAGTCACCAACTTTCACTATCTGTCACACTGGACTCATCACCTTCCAACTCTCCTCTCAACTCTCCCACACAGTCATCTCGAAGTTCATCTTTCCAAAACCCTTAAATAGCCCTATTTTTCCATTCTCTAGGCAGTCTCTGTTCTATCACGCGCATGTCACATACCACATACTTAATAAAGTTCTGTTTCTACGCAACGACGAGACTTAATTGATTCAAATTTAGTGTTAGCCCATTACCTGCTCCGATATCCGAGGAGCTGGAGCTAACCGGGCATCACAGTACGACCTCGTATTTTGAAACTGTCTAATGGTATCGTTACAAACTACGTATCTAACAAAATGTGATTTATGTTGCTCAGATAATAGTTACCCTTAATTACTTATTCTACAAGGTACCGAAATTTAGATAGCAGCATTCGATAGAGTTTGTTACTTTATCCTCACTTACATAGCTACATAAAAGCTATTACTTTCATAAAATAATTCTAATTGAAGACTATGAAATTTTTAGATGGTACAACAAAGGGAATTATCGTAAACACAAATGAACAAAAAATTGATGGCTGTTTTATAACTTCCAGCTGTGTTAAATTGTAGTATTCAAAGAAAAGGAAGGTGGTCGAAAATTTCCCGTTGGCAGTGTATACATAGTTATCTACTATCAATATTACTATTTATGAAACTCAAATTGTTATTATAATTGATCATAAATACTGTATTTAAGAATTTAAATAACCCTCATAATTTTCTTTCTACACGTTCAGTTTAAGAAGTTGAAAAATTAACGCACCTGAAAAGGAAGCAATTAAGAAGATACACAAATTCGTTGGATAAAAATGACCATTATGTTGAAATCTATTATATTACGTAGTTCTCACACACTGAGCAGCATTAGAGAATAATTTTATATTGTTATAATAATAAATGATATTTTGCTTTGGTATACTTCTTTTAGAACGTCTCGAATTCATAGTGAATTGAACATACGAAATAAAGCCTTTTCACGTGAATTTGATTTTTATTTTCATAAACTTAGCATTACAACAAAGACATTTCTTTACAAGAACTTTTAAGTTTGTCAAAACGATATCATATTGAAGTTTCACTTTAAAATTTTTCGGTCTTAGAGATTTTATAGCTATGCTTACAATTAGAAAAATACTTTTACTAACCTTTACATACGTAATATTTTAATTACACAACCCTTAACAAATTTTCTTCATTTTTTTTTTTTTTTTTGATAAAAGCCAGTCTTTTTTGGAATAAAAACAAATTTCAAAACACACGTGGTAAGCAAACTTATGGGACTGATCTCTTTTTTAAACAAAATCGTGCATATAGGAGTGTTAATTTGGAAATAACAATTTATTTTTATATAAAATGTTCGTCGTAACAATCGCCACTATTCTTTAGACACTTTTGATAATCTTACAAAAACACAGTATATCCAAAAATTAGTTTACCTTAAATCGACAATAAATTGCAATAATAAAAGTGACCAAAACACTTTTCTTCGACAGCAGGTTGGTATCACTTTAAATTTTTTAAAGAGGCATCGGTACAAATTCAGCGATATCAGATAAAGTTGCTTTTCTTTAATAGGTTGTTTGAGAAATCATTCCTAACACGTTGAACGCCACGGGGGTTGCCGGTGATCGGCGAAACCAAGATTACTAAAATCACATACAGTAATTTTTAAAATTAATATTCGGACACGACAAAATTTTTACTTTGCCGCATTGTAATTATGTTCATAACGAAAAAATGTATACATGTTCAGGTATAATATTAAGGTACAATGTCTAGTTAACAATATTATAAATTCTATTTACATAATTTACAAAATTTGATAAATAATATGCAAAAGAAATAATGTCTAATTTTAACGACACTGTTAAAAATTAATAATTTTGTCGTTATTTTTTTATACTTGAAAAATGATTTAATATCTTTTAAAGTAACCTTGACTAACAACTTCCTATAAGCGTCGAGGCATGTTACAAATTATTTTTTTTAAACATTCAATATTAGTATTATTCCGTTGTTCTTTTAATCGTTATTTTAACATTTCTTTTGAAGTTACTGCAGGTTTTCTAATTCGTCGTTCTAATTCCTCCCATAAGTTCTCAATGGGGTTAAGATATGATGATGACTGAGGTGATGGATGTAATAATTTTGGACAGGTATATAGCAAATATTTCTGCGTAATATGAGCCTTATGTGTCGGGCTTTTTTTTTTGGAAATACTTCAAAGTGTCAAAAATTTCCATTTTTAATGGCATCTTTCTGTAATTTATTGTTATGATGTTTGCACTTTCACGCACAATTTGTAATCCCGCGTCGTGGTAGACAGAGACTGAGGGAGGAGGGTCTTTTCCTCCGGAATGGTTCTTCTCAAAAAAAAAAAAAAAAAAAAAAAAAATATCGAAGTTCCCGGCTATCGTAAAGCTAGAGCCTTGCTGGTGGCGGACGCCTTGTCGAGGAGGGGTCACAGGAAAATCAGGACCGAGAACCTGGTCCGCGAAAGTCCGGCTGCTCGACCGAAAGATTTTGGTTTTGCTTGGAAAAATATCAGAATGCCTGGTCTGTACAAGTCCGGCAGTTCCGACGGGTTTCCTCACTCGCCAAAGACTGATTTTTTTTTTTAACCTACTCGGCCCTTATTTATACCGCTTCAGTCTTTGTCTAGAGTCGAACGCGGGTTTTTTTTATGGCTCTACCTGTGGTACTCGGCAGCGAAGAGTTTTCGCCATGTCTACTATTTACAAGAACATACATAATATTTTATTTTATTTTTTTCATCGTGCTACATTGTGTTTTTGTCCATTATACTATCAATAGAAACTAATTCACCCATTCCAAATGTTAGAATATAACGTTGGACAGAAGTATTGACACAGCATGATTGCTATGATACCAATACTTGACTACTAAACAAATTGGTTTGACGAAAAAATTTTCTAACATATTCATTTATTATCTTAGTTTATTACATAGCAAGAACCAATAACATAAATAAAGTTATACCCAAAATAGTAGCAAAAATATGTTACTTCAGTATTTTATAGGCCGACAAAAGTATTGGCACAGAATAGAATAAACAATGTATTGTCGTCTTTTTCGACAATTTCCGATCGTCATTTGGAAATAACAGTAGGGGATTCTCCGTTAGTTATTTATTACAATGCTCGATCATTTAAGCTAGAGATTTCAGTAGTTAACAAGCAAAGAATTAAAATAGAGTAAGAATGAATAGAAAAATGAAAGAAACAGCAATTGAAGATAAGCAAGTGATATTAAATTTACATGTAACATGGATAAATTCTATAGTGAAATTGAAGAAGTCATAAAAAGAAATCGTTTTACTGTTCGTAAAAATCAAACAAATGTTGATAATCAAATAAGAATTGGTCGTCCTCTCAAACTTACAATTCGGGAAAAAAATAAAAATGATAAATATAGCAAAGAAAAATCCAAAACTCAATTCGTCTGAAATTGCATCTATGGTAAAGGATAAGTGTCAAAAACAAATAAATACCAAAACTGTACGTAGAACATTAAAAGATACTCTCTTCGTGTGTTCCACGAGAAAAACCTTACATCGGCAAAACAAACCGAAAAAAAGAAAATAATTCACAAAAGAATGTATTACGAAGGACCCTGATTTTTGGGAAAAAATTATATTTTCTCAATGGCCGGAATAGGCTATGCCTCTTGAAACCAAGGGCTTACTTTTAATATTTTCAAACCCATTGTGGTGTTCAGTTTAAATTTGTAGTACGAAGAGAAAGCATTTCCAAAGTCTAAATTTTCATAAGAGAATTTTTTTCTAAAGAATATGGCTAGACAACAGAGACGACGTATAACGGTGCGTGACAATGAATTTGAAAGTGGTGACAGTGATTGTCTCGAGGACATAGAACAATAATTTCAACGAATGTGTGCATTTGAAATCGAAAGTGGTGAAGAATCAGAGGACATAATTACACTCAGACGAAGTAGACATATAAACAGAATTCTTGATATATCTGAAAGTGGTAATGAAACGAACGGACCAGAATAGTGATTGGCTGAATGTCTCTGAGAACGACAACTATTCTAGTTCCATAGAATTTTTTACGGGAGACAAGCTGCAAGGGCTGTAAGTTCCGAGTGATTGCATTACACCTCTGCAGTTTTTCTCTTTATTTTTTGACGAATGAGCTCGTTAATCAAATAGTGAAAGAAACAAATTTATATGGCCAAAAAATAATTAACAGCCATGAACTTTCCGTGCACTCAATATGGCATAATTGGTATGATCTTACTGTTGTTGAATTACGAGCATTCTTTGGTATAATCATCAACATGGGATTGATGCCTCTCAATGATATCAAAAGTTATTGGAACACACAATTCCATGCAAATATTCCATTTTATAGGAAAATTTGTAAGCGGATAAGCTATTGGCGAAATCTGTGCGGTCCGGCTGGTATGAAATTGCGAATGCAGCGCGGACCGAAAAGGGTTAAATGTACCACCCCAAATTCCGGATATAAATCCGATTGAGCACGTGTGGAACGAACTTGAAAAAAGTATCAGGAAACACAAAATTACAATTACAATTGGATTAAAAATGGTTTTTCCGCAGAAGTGGAACAATATTGAGTCTGAATTCACAAAAAATTTAGTCCATTCAATACCTCGAAGATTAAAAGAAATCCTTAAAAGGAAAGGACTATTAACAAAATATTAAGACTCTGTTTCAATTTGTTATAAATGTCGTTATTCCTCTGTGCCAATACTTTTGTCCACATATAAAATGCTCAAGAAATATATTTTTGCTATTATCTTGTGTATTGCTCTTTACTTATATTAGCAGTTCTTGTTATCTAATAAAATAGTATAAATAATAAATGAATTTGTTAAAAAATATCGTCTTTCGATCAATTTGTTTAGTAGTTATAAATATTTGTATGATAACAATCATGCCGTGCCAATACTTGTGTTCAGTACTGTACATCCCCGTACAAGCACGTTTCCAGCTCCGTGTTTTACGCACGGTTTCGTATTTTGAAATGCAAATTTTTCATTGTTCTTCCGTCCGTCACGCTATTCTTCGTCCCTCTGAACTAAAAATATTAAATTTATTCTCGTCGCTAAAGATAACGTCATTCCAGCATGTATTTTCTTTTTAAACAAATTCTCTTGGAAAATTCAATCTTTTCTTTCTACTTGCTTCGTTTACAAATGCCGCTTTTCGCGCAACTTTTTTACTGTAACCACTTTCTTTTAGTGTTCTACGTATCGTTTGGGAGGCGCACTTTCTTCTCAATCTTTGCGAAGAGTTCGTCAGCTAGTTTTTCTTCATTTTTCTTATAATTTTCCTTCTTTCACGCGTATCCAACTTCTTTGGTTGACCTCTTTGTAGGATCGACTCTATACGATTCTCGTCTTCTAACGATATCTCCCACTGTGCTCTTACTTACATATATTAACCATGCCAGCAATTTGTTTGTACGATTTTTCTTGTGTATTACGAAAATCACAAGTTGGCGTATATTAAAAGAGGTGTTACTTTTACGTGCCATTATGACAAGGGGCTTTCACGAATATCGAAATATAATACAACTGGATGTTACAAGGCTTAACCACTTGCACTGGCAACAAATTCACATAATGCGCGTGCCAAAATGCTACACTGTAACTCGCCGTGAGGCGTTACTTGAAACGAGAAGACTCACAAAATGATTATTTTTAAACTTAAATTATTTAATTTATATAAAGAAGAATAAATTAAAATTATAATAATGAAAAATACTTTTAATTGTTTAATAACTAATAAAAATCCTAAATCAGTAAAAGTATCTATTGTCAGTAGTGTTACGCACAGACTTTTGTACAGATATAAACACTAATATTTTTGGTAATAATATTGTACAGTATGATATATTTCCAGTCTGGAATATGTAGTGCCACAAAGCATTCCTTACATTCCCGCGAAATTTCACTTCGTTTTTTGTGTTTTGCATATAGTTTAAACTTTCTTTTGGATTTCTTTTTAGCTTTTGTGGGTGAAATATTCCTTGGAAAATGTCCCCATTGCTTTGCTTATAAACGACGTGGTGTTTTGCCAGTAGACATTTTTCCACGTTTTTGGTAATCATGAGTACATACATTTTGTAAAATTTGTTCTACTACATTTAACCGAAATTTTGAAAACGAGTATTTGTTACTTCTTACCATATTTATTTTCTTACGAAATAAAACATAAGCATTCAAAAGTGCAATATCCACTAAATAACTGTATATACTTCGACAAACGATTTCAATCGACGTGTCGTGCACATCATTTTTGTTCCCTCAACAACTGCCTACCGTCGTGTACAACACGTCGTTGGCGACTTTGAAACAGAAACATCTCGACGTGCGTGGACATCTTTTCAGCGCAAGTGGTTAACAGTATTCGTACAAACCACTATGTTCATAGGCAAATATTACTTTCGAATTTCGAAGCATAAAAGCTCACGAATGTTCCTACATTTCCAAGTGTCTGAATATTGAAGTAACGTTAAAATCAGACATTATATTATTTGAAAAGTACTATTTAATAAATGTAAATTATATAAATAAAATTTATAACATTGTTAACTAGACATAGTACCTTAATATTATACCTGACCATATATGCTTTCTTTTCGTTACGAACATAATCATAATGTGGCAAAGTAAAAATTTTGTGATATTCGAACATTAAACTGTAACTCGAGTAAACGCCAATGTTTTTAAGCTTTTTAATGCTATCATCGTTAATACAATGGTGGGAAAAAATTAGTATAATATACAACCTGTAAAAATAGTTTTACACACACACACACAATCGGCCATAAGTGTTTACCCACTTCCAAATTTCGTTACTATTCAAATGACAGATATTTTATTGTTATGAAAATGTCCGTATCGTTAAATCCTAATTATAAGGCTAATAAAAACCATACAAAATATTCTGTACATACACAATCAGGTACTGTAAATGAGTTTACAGTTTTTTTGATGAAAAACGACAATTTTAGAGTTCAGGTAAAGCAACCCATTTTTCTGAAATTTTTATATCGGTCAGTAGGGAATACGAACGCAGGTAATACGGGTATCATATTCTTCTCAAATTTCATACTGCATTTCATATTGCATTAAACTTTCATACAGTAAACAGTTGATTTTCAAGTGCCTAAAGAATTTTGCGAAAATTTCAAATAATGTCGGGGAGAAAAGAATTATCGATTAAGACACGCGCTCTAATAGTGTCTCATCATAGCACCGGAAAAAGTAACAGAGAAATAGTAAAGTTATTGAAGTTAAACCGTAGAACCGTGGACTACAATGTTAAAAAATATGAAGGTACTGGCAGTTTATCCAACAAAAAGCGATCAGGGCGGTCAAAAATAACCACATCAGCTGAAGATCGGACAATCACAATAATAAGCAAACTTAATAGAAGAAAAACGGCATCGGAAATTACAACTGAAATAAATGCATCTCGCTCTGAACCAGTAAGTTTGACAACAGTCAAAAGGCGCTTACGGGGAGCAGGTTTACGTGGATGAATTGCCATGCGAAAACTCCAACGCAAACAAAATAAAGCAAAAGGGTTAGTCTGGGCAAAATCGCATAAAGATTGGACATTGAAAGACTGGAAAAAAGTGTTCTGGACCGACGAGTCTACGAGAGTAGTCCCAGAAATACCCGACCTGACGGATAGATGGCGGTTGTTTTTTGAAAAGAATGACTATGGTAGAAAGTACCAACCTTATAAAGCTTAAGTTTGAAGTTTGACGACGCTACGTTGTTCAGTATTTGTTTGGCAGCCATCAATAGTGAATGCTCTCGGTGAATTTGTAAACATGGAAAAAATTGGTCATCGTTATGTGATACAATACTTTCATTTGAAAGGCCTCAGTCCAACCAATATCAAAGAGGAGCTAGATTCTACTCTGGAGGAGTCTGCTCCTTCGTTTACAACAGTAAAATATTGGGTGGCAGAGTTTAAACGAGGCCGTACGAGCTGCCAAGACGAACATCGCAGTGGTCGACCAAATGAGGTGACCACGCCAGAAATGGTGAAGAAAATCCACAAAATGGTATTGGATGACCGTCGACTGAAAGTGCGCGAGCTAGCAGACATGGTAGGCATTTCAAAAAGTGCTATACATCGCATATAGTGCCGCAAGATGGGTGCCGCTGTTTGCTCACAGCCGAACAAAAACAGCGTCGTGAGGATGTTTCAATCGAGTGTTTGGCGAAGTTTCACAGCAATAAAGCAGAGCTTTTGCGTCGATTCATAACCATAGATGAAACATGGGTCCATCACTTGACACCTGAGACAAAGGAACAGTCAAAACAATAGACTGAAAGGGGAGAATCGGCTCCAAAGAAGGCGAAGACAGTTCCATCTGCAGGCAAGATCATGTCGTCAGTTTTTTGGGATGCGCGTGGGATAATTTTCATTGATTATCTTCAGAAAGGAAGAACAATCAACGGCGAGTATTATGCGAACTTATTGCAGCGTTTGAGTGATGAAATCAAGAAAAAACGTCCGCATTCGGCGAAAAAGAAAATTTTGTTTCATCAAGACAATGCACCAATTCACACATCCGTTATCGCGATGGCTAAAATCAATGAGTTAAAGTTCGAATTGACTCTTCACGCACCCTATTCGCCAGATTTAGCCCCCTCGGATTATTTTCTGTTTCCAAACTTGAAAACATGGCTCGGTGGTAAAAGATCTGCTAACAATGAAGAGGTGGAGTCTGTGGTTGATGGCTATTTTGAGGAGCTCGACGGTTCTTACTATAAACAGGGTATTAAAGCTATTGAACATTGCTGGGAAAAGTGTATCGAGCTAAAAGGAGACTATGTAGAGAAATAAAGATACTTTTTCCCAAATTTTTGGTGTTTTCTTTGTTAGGTCGGGTACTTATGGGACTACACTCGTAAGTTTGAGGTATTTATCAAAACGAAGGAAGCTTGTCCGAAAATCGACAGGAGAACGAGTCCTTGAATCCTGCATATCACCCACGGTAAAACACGGAGGAGAATCGGTTGTGGTTAGGAGTTGTTTTGGGAGCATATCTGTGGGCGACTTGGTCAAAATAGATGACACATTGAATAAAGAACGTTACAGAGGAATTTTGGGGACGAATGCCCTTCCATCTGAAACGCGACTAATCGGAGAAAATTTCGTGTTCCAACAAGATAACGATCCCAAACACATCTTCAAATTATGCCGTGGGTATTTAGAACAATTGGAACGAGAAAAAAAAATTGTAATTATGACCTAGCTTCCTCAAAACCCCGACCTGAGTCCCATTGAGCTTTTATAGGAAGAACTAGACCGACAGGCACGAAAAGCGGCCCCAACATCTACACAAACCTTCTGGCAACAATTACAAGATGCATGGTCCAGAATAGAACCACTTACACTCACAAAATTATTGAACAGGATGCCGAAATTATGCGAAGCAATAATAAAAGCTCACGGTGGAAATATCTTTATAATTGTGGTAATTTTTGTAACAAAATTGGAAAGAACATTGTTTTTAGAGATATATGTTGCACTATTAAAAAGTAAATTAAAAAAAATGATTTTTTGATCAATATTTCTCTTGTTTTTGTGTTATTTTCAGAGTGGGTAAATACTTATGGCCGGTAGTGTACATACACACAGTGGCGGCCAGCTACTCAAGACCACTCGATAGTTAAAGAAATAAACAATGCTAATATTTTATTCATTGTATTTGTCGTATACTAAATTCATGTGAAATACATTTTGAAGTACGTTGTGCCGTAATATCGTAATAATTTTATTTAGAGCACTATAAACTACAAATATTTTTAACATTTTCTCAGCTTAGGTCGTTATTGTAACAGTGGACAGGCATGTTTGTTTAATTAATTCTATGCCACAATGTTGTGCCGAAAAGCTTCGAAATATTAGTCTAATAATGTTTAGTATTATTTAAACGTTCCGAAACAGGAATAAACTAATAAAATCTTTGTCGAAAATTCTATTCATAAGTATGTGTCGTCGAAACTTATAACAAAACATGATGTTAGTCTATTTTTTCTTTTGTATTCTCTATTAATTTATAATAAAATACATATATTGCGTATATCCGCAGAAAATAAATTGTGTTATTTATACTCAAAATATAAAATATAAAGATTTACATTCATTGGATTGAAAAATGTAGTGGAAGATTGAAAATAATTATGTTCATAAGTATATGTACGTCACTGTATAACATTATACGCGCATATAGCAATGTGTTGTAAATTCATGTTACTGTTACGGGTTAGTCATGTAAAATTAGCGTGGCATTCAACGTGTTAATTGTTATAAAATCCCTTATTAACGCGTAAGTAGAATATTAACTGTTGATTCGGTGATTCTTGTAATACGTAATTAAATTACATAGATATTGTTGAATACCTAATAGGTCCTGAAACTGCAGGCCACCTTTAACACACAAACTTGTGTTTTTCTGATTACATTTCGATGCATAGAAAGAAATAGAATTAATAAATTCACAGTTCTGTATGCAAGTATTATCGAATTTTATATTTTCTTTTACAGTCGAATCCCCCGTACCGTGACAAGGCCGAGGATCTCTCACAATTATGTTTTCTTAATGAATCTTCTGTTCTACACACGCTGAGGCAACGTTACGCTAGCAATTTAATTCACACTTACGCGGGAGATAGCATGATCATTATCAATCCTGTGGCACCATTAGCGATTTACTCGGAAAAGGTAAGTGATGTCTATAAATTATATTGTTTCTTTCCTCCCGTTTAAAAAAGTTGTTTAACGGTAATAAATAATTATAAAGGAGTAATAAATTCAGAATTCCTATTCTTAGAAGGTACATTACAATCTTATCTTTTGGAACTATAATATTTTCCAAATAAAAAGGTGTTCTCAAATTTATCCCAGGTAATTAGAAATGCTGTAAATGTTTTTATTAATTATGACCAAACAATGGGATTACTTAGTATTTAAATTTTATACACAATTGTTAATTCGATTTCAATTGCGCATAGGATTTTTTCACCACAAGATGGCGTTTAAGGTTTAATTTTTTTGTTTACATACCGTCAGTATGAATCTCATAATGTTAGTTATGTAAATTAAATATGAGAATTAAAAAATTACAGTAGCAGAAGTAAATTAGTATTAATAAAGAAGACATACGTTATTTGTGTAAGTAACTAATTTTATCTACTAAAAATATCAGTATATCATCTAGAAATAGCGTACTTAAAGTAAAATATTGTTGTGATCTGTCTCCGTTTTGTCTCAAAATAATAACGTAAGATACATGGAAAGAATATAGCGTGCTCGTAAATTAAGGCATCAGAACAGACTGGATTGTATATAGTATTCTGTTTGTTTTGAGATCTGTGATATAAAAGGATGACAACTGATAACTAACGGTAATGTCAATTAGCATAAGATTCTACTGGAAATTTAAGTTAAGCTGTGCTATACTATGCTATGTTATTAAATTCGTTAGATTGTGCTATGCTATGTTACGGTTCGGAGTGGATTGAGTAGCGGTTAGTGAAGAAACTACGCTACTAGACAAAAATATAAGTCACCCTATTAAATTCTCACTAACGTATGTACGAGGATCGTTCAATAAGTAAAGAGACAAACGACTTCTGTTTTCATATTGTTTATTCAACAAATGTTACAACTTTCCTATTTTTCAACATAATCTCCTGCCACAAGTATATACAGGGTGGTCCACCTAAATGTAGCCACCTAAATATCTCCTTTATTTGTGATAACATAACAGATATTTTTAATGCAATGTAAATGGTATCACAAAGTGAATGCTTTGCAAATGTTATTTTTTTCTCAAGGTCATTTTTTCTTGAGTTTTCAAGGTCATCGGTATTTTTTCTCTTGTAAATGTATATTTTTTTTCCCTTGCATATTGTAGTTGACATTAAAACGCATTCAGAGATATTAATAACATGACCTTGAAGTGACCTCTGACTTCTAAAATTGAAATGAGATATGAAATTTATTTCCATTGATATAATCGACCTTAGCAGCGACGAACGAGAGCCTGTGGATATGTAAGTAAATACACTGTACCCAATCTTAGCAGCGACCAGCGAGAACTTGTGGATATGTAAATAAATACAATGTTCTCTGAATGCGTTTTAATGTCAACTACAATATGCAAGGGGAAAAAATATACATTTACAAGAGAAAAAATACCGATGACCTTGAGAACTCAAGAAAAAATGACCTTGAGAAAAAAATAACATTTGCAAAGAATTCATTTTGTGATACCATTTACATTGCATTAAAAATATCTGTTATGTCATCACAAATAAAGGAGATATTTAGGTGGCTACATTTAGGTGGACCACCCTGTATACATATTTAGTGAAACAAGTGTAATCGTCTCATCGTTCTACTAGCTTTTTTATGCCGGCAGCAAAAAATTCTTTATCTTGCTGTCTGAGCCACTGTTGCACATTGGTTTTCACCCCTTCGTGGCTGCAAAACTTCATTCCACGTAATGATTCTTTCAAAGGACCAAATAGAAAGAAATCTAACGGGGCAAGGTCTGGGCTATACGGTGGATATAGCAGAATTTCTCAGCCTAACGTTTCGATGGTTTCACGAGTTAATTGTGCTGTGCGTTATCTCGAAGAAAGAGCACTTCTTTTCTCTGAAAACTTCGTCGGTTTTTCAGTATTGTAAGCTTCACATTGTTCTCAAGCATCTGTTTGTAGTATTGACCATTTACAGTACTCTGCTATTTTAAAAATCATAAAAAATTAGACCTCTGGCATCTCGAAAGATCGTTAGCATTAGTTTACCGGCCGATGGTTGGGTCTTGAATTTTTTTCTGCTTAGGGAACTGAGATGCTTCTACTCCATGCTTTGTCATACATAACGAGCAATTTTTTTCCACCGTAACTCGGCTATCGCTTGAAATAGGTTCATTATTGCGAGTTTCCAGGGCTGAAGTTGAAACCCGCAAATCAATTGATTGTCCCGCACGTTGCGTATCGATAATGTCTGTTCGGCCATTTTTGACCTGATCTCTACCCACTTGTAAAATTTTCCACGGTTCAAAGAACTTCTGGCCATGCGGCTTAAGCATTCTGCAGTAAATTTCAGAATTTGATGAATGATTTAATACCTTCAGACACTAAAAATCTTAGGACAGAACGCTGCTCTTCCAAAGCGCACTTTTCGAGAAGACCTTCCATTACTAAATAAATAATTGAGATTATGCATACTGAAACAATTGACAAATGATCGTTTTATGTTCATGACACGGATGTCAACTAACGATTCTGAAAGTATTAAACACTTCATTTTGATATTATTGGAACTAGAGCTTTTGTCTTTTTACTTATTAAATGACACTCGTATAAACGTACGTGTACGATTTTTAGAATTTTAATCAAGGAAACCATAGGTGAAATACAGGTAATTATGCTAAAAAGCATAAATGCAACTTCAGCACAAAAGATTCTTGTGTAAAGGGTTAATAACACAGCATCGTTTAGCTTGCAATTAGCTTCCTGATAGATTCCCAGCTTAAAAGTTTAGGTCTTGTCAATTCCGTTGTTAGAGTCATGTTTACTATAATCTTTTATTAATTTGATGAACTCGCTATATTCGTTCCACGTATCATACATATATACACTTTCGTCCATAAGTATTAGGACACTTACGAAATTTGATATAATCCTAAAGAAGTCACAAATTGTTGGGAACTTTAGAACACACCCTATTCTGCTTTATATTTTAGACCGTCGGGATCATTTGTGTGTAATATTTTATTGCAGTACTCGCCACGAAAATGAAGTAAAAGTTAAATAAAAGTTATACATCATCTTCGTCCGCGGTTCTTAATTTTTTGCATTTTTTCTATTAGTTTTTCCATTGTTTCAGATGAAACATTGTTCCACTGTTGTTTTAAATTATTCCATCGTTGCAATTTTCATTTTGGACACATTTGTTGTATTTTACGACTCAGTTTATCCCATATTTTTGTTTTTAATAGGATTTAGATCAGACGATTGAGGTGGTCAGGGCTTTATTTTTATCTCTTTTCATCCTTGTAATTCGTCTAAATTATTTTTGCAGACCTTTGCTGTATGTTTAGAGACGTTGTCGTGCATAAACACAAAATTTCTTCCAATTAAATGTTTTCCTGACGATATTGCGTGTTCTTTTAAAATGTTCAAATATTGTTCCTTCTTTAAAATTCCTTCTATTTTAACTATTTAACCTGTCCTGTCAGCACCGATACAATCCCAAATTATCACTGAACCACCACTGTATTTCACTTTTGGGACAATACACTCTGGATTCAGGTTTTCGTTGGGTCTCCTACGGACATCAACATGGCATCTACATCTGAACACTTCAAACTTCGATTCGTCAGTATAAAGAAAATTTTTCCAATCTTCTGTGGATCAATTTTCCTACATTCTTGCTCACTAGAGCTGTTTTAATTTATTCCTCGTTTTCAAGAATGATTTTCTTAACGCCACACATTCAAGTCGCCTCTTTACGGTCATTACAGATATTGGTTTCGGTACGATGCAAATTAATTTTTGTAGATAATTCGAATGGACTTTTTCGACGACTACGTTTCCTGATTGTTTGTAAGGAACGATCTTCAGCGTTTCTTGACTGTTTTGGACGTTTTCATAGCTTTTGAGGTGAATATCTACCCGTGACAACAAATTTCTTTAGGATGTAACCGATGGTAGACTCGGAAATTCTTGTCGTTTCAGCAGTCTTTTCAATGGAATATCCTTTGCAACCGATACTTCTTTATTATAGCTAGCCATCGTGATTATTCAAAAATAATATTTTATGTGGAAAGATGCCTACGCATTAAAATATTTAAATAACCCCAACATAAATAGAGAAAAATTCGTTAGCCTCAATGTATTAAAAAATTAGATTAGAGAAAGCTGTTTGTATCTACGCGTCTGGAGTGGGCGAAATGGACAGACTTTGCATCTTCATATTAACACTTTGCATTCGAAGCCGGTGTTGAATTTTTCTTCATCGTTTCTAAACTCTTTTCTTCCTGATTTTTTTTTACAAAATTTTTACTCTTGCCTCCCTACTGTCGGAATCAGTTTCGCTTTTTACTGTTACTCTAATCTTCCGTTTTCTTCGAGCAATTATTTCATTCAAATCATTCGTTTATGAAATTATCGATTTAATCTTTAAATAATCTAAAATGGAACTTACTTTCACTGTCACTAATTCCATTATTTAGCTCGATCTTTACAAGTATCAAAGGCAGACTAATGCACGAAATAATAATATTAATTACGCACAGTGCTGTATTGTGATGTGCATTAAAATGTAAAAAGGAAGGACATCTGTTTAAAACAAAAAAAGAAAAAATACTTATTGTCGACCCTGAATTGCCATTTGAGTTACTGTAAAGAACAAAATGGTGACTGAGAGTCACTCCTCAAGGGTAAAGGGTTAAATAAATTTATTGAACAGTTATTTTTTCCGTTTAATTAAAAGGTAACGAAAATTGTGGTGTACTTGATTTGATATACGAAAGAAGATATATATAAAATTCAGTAATTCGTGTGAATTATCACATAATTGACACTAGATGCAAGTGTCCTAATACTTATGGAGTAGAGTGTACATGTATAAGGCATGTCCACTAACCCGGTCATCTGATTAATTTTACGTTCAAACTTTTCTCTGCAGAACGTTGTGCGGGTCCTCCACTTAATTTATGGTCCGACGACCACAAGCAACAAACCTTAATATGGAAATTTCGCTCTGTGACTCTCGGGGTTAGGAGTGCGCTGCTTTGGGCATGTTGCAAGGGATGTGATATAAGTCATTAATAAAAATTTTATAATAACAGCAAGCTAATCTAGCCTCCACCCACAAGACTCTGCAGTCTCTGATTTACTCACAAAGGGAAGTCACCGTGCTAGGGTTATTTCCATTAAATATCCGTTGGTTCGATTTCAGTTAAACTTTACTCGATAACTAGACTGCGAATTTTTATGCACTTGAAGTATGCAAAAAGCATATGAACCTTAGACTCGTAAAATATCTGAACATATACGGAAAATATGTGTACAGGGTCGTCCACAATAATTGGCAATAAATTTAGAGCTTCGCGAATTACCCACGAATTTTAATAATGTCTTTTTAATTCACTGATAACACAAATAGAAGACAATTTATTACAATGCATGTTCAAAATGATCATCGGTACATTTATTATAATATTAGGTTGTAACATACGAAATGTCCGATTTTTAGCTCTAACTTCAAATGAACATAACTTTTTTAATACTAAATTTTATTAATCGAAATGAGAACCATTACAATCCACACATTCTTTCCAATTAGTTAGAAGTTTCTTATTTCCATTTTTATCAAAATTCGGGGTTCCGGTGACGATAAATTGTTTAAAGGCAATTTCGACAGTTTCTCGACTCATAAATGTTTTCTTGGTGAGTAAATAGGTTAGATGTTTGAAAAAATGGTAATCAGTAGATGACAAGTTAGGTAAATATCATGGATGAGTTTCATAATTTAAGATATTCAGCTTTTGCACCGTTATTTGTGAAACATGCGATAGAGTATTATCGCGAAACAGAATTGGACCCCTTCGGTTGACTAATGCCGGTTGTTTTACTTGCAATTTCTGGTGCATTGCTTCAATTTTGACACCATACTTCTCCGTTGTGACTGATCCCCACCCCGCTTTAAGAAATTATAGTGGCTCACACCAGTCAATGACCACCAAACTGTGATCGTTCTCTTTTTTGGATGTAAGGTTGGTTTTGACATATGTCGCGAGGCTCTGTCTGCATTCAACCATTGGGCAGAACGTCGTCTATTGTCATATAATATCAATCTTTTATCGCAAGTGATAATGCGATCCAAAGACGGTTCTTTATCGTTTCGAATAAACAGTGAATTGCACTGGAGCTTCTGCTATTCGTCAAGTTCATACTGCATCCACTTGACCATTGTTTTCACCTTGCTAATCGATTTCAGATGATGTGAAATCGTCATGGTACTTATACCGAATCCTTCGATCAAATCTCTAACTGTTTGTCATGTATTTGCTTCGATAGAAAGCTGCAACTCATCGTCGTTGATGGAAGGCTCTGGTCTTTCACTTGCTTCAGTAACGAGGCTTTCATCTCCAGTTTCGAATTTTTGGAACCGTCAACACACTATACTTTGGTTAATTATATCTTTGCCGAATGCAGCGTTTATGTTTCGAGCAGCAGCAGCAGTAGCTGCGATTTGACCACTTTTCCACTCGTATAAGAAATGTACGCGAAAATTACGTTGCTTCGTGTTAGAAAGCAAGACGATTAAAAGCAAGGATAGCAACGTAAGGAAAACAAACGGAGACTGAATCTGACAAAAGAACGTCTACTGTTCTGGTTGTATTTAATACATTTCCAAAGATAGAAATATTTACTGAAAGAATAAGGTTTAAAATATTGATACAATAGAATCGGACATTTCGTATGTTACAACTTAATATTCAAAAATAGCTCCAGCTTCAGTGTTAAACCGTTGTCCATCGGATCATTCATTTCCCCATCATCGATATGAAAAGTACACAAAACTGTCAAGCATGCAGAATTTTTCGCAAATTTAACATTAAATACTTTCGTAAATAATTCGCATTAATTGGAATAACTGAAGGAGTTTGGTTGAACAAAAGTGAAAATAAGAAATTAGTAAAGAAGTACACGATTATTAAAAAAATTATCGACTTGTTAATTTCTTAAAGAAATTACTTTCTTCGTGTATTCTTACTAAACTATTTGAAGTTAACGCAAACAAGAAAATAGTTTCTTACCCGAAAAGTTGTTATATTGCTGATCTTTTTCATTTTGTTTCAGGTGGCGCACATGTTCAGAGGATGCAAGAGCGAGGATATGCCACCACATATTTATGCAATGGCGCAAGCAGCTTACAGAGGGATGCTAGCAACTCAAAGAGATCATTCTTTGGTTTTCCTCGGTCGCAGTGGATCAGGCAAAACTACAAATTTCAAACATGCTCTTCATTATCTCGTATTAGCTGCAGGCTCGGTTAATAAGGTAAATGAAGATTACGCTTCTTATACAAAGAAAATTGTTTGTTTGTGTAGAGCTATTATAAAGCTGCTTAACACGTTAAGCACGGCGTCAGTCCCTACGGACTGACAGTGAACTTTTCGTTTGGGCGGCGTCAGTTAGGTCGGTCTATATTCTGCAATCCAACACTCGATGAACGATCACAGCCTGAACGGAAAGCACAGCAAAATCATCGCCGTGCTTAACGTGTTAATATAAATATTCTATATGAATTTATACTTTCATAGCTATGTGTATATTTGATACGTTACGTGCAATTTAATTTACTTTAATTAATTTGTTTTTAAAGGTCCTGACTATTGAGAAACTCAACGCCCTGTTCACAGTCCTGGAGGCTTTTGGTAATAGCAGGACACACATGAATTCCAATGCAACGCGTTTTACGCAACTCTTTAATTTGGACTTCGATCATTCTGGACAAATAGCATCTGCTTCCTTGCAGGTAATATAATGTGCTTGTTGTATCATTTATTTCTTTTATGCAACAGTAACGACTTTAAATACACGGCAAGGAAAGTGAAAAAATGGATATTATATAATATTCTAAGACAAGTTCATACCCCCATCATCCGACATGAACTGCATAGAACGCTTATGGAGTGAAATTAAAAGAAAATTGGAAAAATCCCCTATTCAAAATAAAAAAGAGTTAAAATCTAAAATATTATTTGAATGGAATAATTTTCAGCCAAGTTTAACCAACAAAATAGTTGGTACGATGTAGAAAAGAATCCAAGAAATTATTAAAATAAAAGAAGGACCGACTGACCATTAGTGTAAAAAATTATTTATATGTACTTTTTCGACCTTATATTTGTCATATTCGTCTTTTTCTTTATTTTAATTGTTAACAAATTCTTTTTTACTAATAATAAATGTTACTTTTTTGAATATAATAGTGTAAAAATTATTCATATTTTACTTTTCCCTTTGGAAGTATACAGCGTTAAGTAAATTTTATTGCGAAGAGTCTTCTTGACTCTTCACAGAATGCAGGAAATATTTTGATTTAGCGATACTTTAAAAATTTGTACGTTATGCACAAACTGTAGAAAGCAGCTTAGGTAGAATGCTTCTGGATGCGCAATCAACAGCTCTGTCAGATGTTACACTCGGACGTAAACGATATCAAATAGAATATTATACAAATAATAGAAGAAACAATATTTGTGATACACGTGATAAACGTGTGTATAGTTAATCTACTGTTAAAAAGATCTTTACTTATAAAAGTGTGTTCATACATACATACATGTATACTCCTGTCCATAAATCATCGGATACCTGCGTTTTTTTGGGCAAAATGATTATTAGAATGTAAATACAATTCTTTTGTATTGTCGCGAGTTGAAGCTATTTAACACGTGAGACATGAACTGCTGAAAAAACTGTAATAAAGCAATTCTGTTGGTTATCACCAGGGTGTATTTTAAAGCATGCAAATAACAAACACAAATCCTTAATTCAGAAACAACTTTCCGATGCGATTATACCCCAAATCGGTGCTAAAGAAATCCTAACAACGCCCACGATTGAAACCACAATTGGTCGAAGCCGTACTTAAGAAATGATGTTAACCAGATAATTATATTTTAAAGATTAATAGTTTTCATTTTATAAATTTTTAAAAAGTGAGTGGTACAAAATGAAAAAATTATTCGCTAATTGCAAAACTACTAGAACTACAATTGCTGGCCGCCATCGCTAGCAAGGGTTGAAATATTTAAAATAAAAAAATTTTGTTTTATATATAAATCAAAATATATTATCTATATAATGTACTATATGATTTTTTTTACAAATTATAATTATTATAGAAATAGCGGTGCTTGAAAGAGGAAAAACCTCTTTTTGCCAAAAAAAATCGATTTTAAACGTTTTAAAAAAATTATGTAATTGAGGTAACAAAGAAAAATTGTATTTCAAATTTTTGAATCCTTGCCGACGAAAACAGAAGAGTTTTTGTAACATTTTTACTTTTTAAAAATTGTAGAAGAAAGTTAAAAGTTACGTTTATATCTCACGTAGAAATTGTAACATTTCATTTAGTAGTTTCCCAAGGAAAAGGAATTCCAAACTTCACTTATTTTTAGATACCTTAGGATGGTATTTCATCCACGAACTGTTTAAACAAACCATCTAGGTAATGTTCCAAGTCAACTACTCTGTTATGAAATACAAATGTTTTATAAATATAAATATAAATCAGTAAATAATCTGAAGGTACATAAAAATAATATAAAAAATGAATATTAAAAATGAATATATGAATCTTCATACAATGCTTTCACCTTGACACTTTGTAGAGAATTGAAGCAACACTTATAAACAATGGGAATAATACCATAGTATTCAAAACATCAACAAAAAACCCAATTTCAAGAAAACAATATTGGGAAATTTTAAAGCAGAAACGCGTCAACATAAATACCGACGCGAATGCATATCACCCTGTACAAAATTATTAATAAATGATCTTAGTATAATAAACATAGTTGTGTAAAATGTATGTATACAAAATTCTTCGCGTAAGACTCATTGTAAACAACCGTTCAGATCAAATTGCAGTGTAGCGTTTGGGCACACGCATCTGTAAATTCTTCAGCAGCGCAAGCGGTTAAATATTATAGATAACATTTATAAAATTATCAAGGTATTAATGAAACTGTTTCTCTTTTTTTTTTCACAAGGTACTGCTTTTGGAGAAGTCGAGAATAGGCAGAAGAGCGAACGGAGATCCAACTTTCCATGCAATTTACCGTTTGCTGGCAGGCGCAGAGGGTTCTCTCAGAAAGGAATTGCACCTTACCAATCTAGTCGCTGAGAACAATGCGTTCATTACACCTCTGCAGAAGCACGAAGACAAGCAACGAGCGATGGTCGAGTTCAATCGAATCGTGGCTGCTTTTAGAATCCTCGGCGTTTCCGAGGCTGACGAGAAAGTGATCTGGCTAGTCTTAGCGGGCATATATCATTTAAGTTGTGCCGGCGCGGTTAAGGCTCGTATCAGTTCGCAGAGTCGATGGCAATTTGCTAGAGTAGAATGCGCGGAGAAAGCTGCCACATTGTTAGGTACTACTGTCGAGGAATTGAGTAGAATAGTGTTTTCTTCAAATGGAGGTGGTGCTGGTACACCGAGCACTCCGAGACCTGCCTTACGTACACCCAGTCCTACGGAACAAACTAAAGATATTATGGCTCTAGATGCTCTCGAAGGTCTTCTAATCGGCCTTTATTCTGAAGTGTTCCATTGTGTAGCTGCTCTGATCAATAGGTATGTCCCTTTTTTTCCTTTATAGGTATGTTCCTTTTTGCTCCTAGTGAAATGTATCGGCAATAATTTCGTTCTTTCTGTGTTGACAGATCCATATCGTCTTCTGTGCACACGGTTTCATCTTTGTTACTTTGTGACTCGCCAGGTTTTCAAAATCCAGCATCCTGTGGTCGACAGACTGGAGCTTCTTTCGAAGACCTGTGTCATAATTATTTACAAGAACGATTGCAGCTGCTTTGTCATCATACGACCTTAGTGGCGCCAAAGGACAGGTAGTGTTTAATTAAAGTAAATGAATTCATTAAAATATTTTTCGTAAACTATTCTTCCTTCACCTAATATTTCACTTTTGTTTCAAAATTAGACGATACTTTTTCTAAGTAATCTACACTCACAGAAAGAAAGTCATACCTCTTTTGAAATACTGCAATTTTACTGTGATATATATATTTTTATATTAACAATCATTTTTAGAATATCTGCTCAAGTTAACTCAAGTGTAATATTAACTGTTGATGTAATAACCATAGTATTTCAAATTACGCGAAGATTGGATTTACTTTTACTGTACATACACATACTTACGCATATACACATGTATATAAAACTTCATATATCATGGTTTTATTACACAAACTTTTTTAACCCTTTCATTACTGTTGGCGCCTAAAAGTGCCACTCTCAAGAGCCGCTCTCGTCCTGTAATTTTATCCTTAATTTTGTCCATTGCACACTCCCGTTTTAATTTCATTTATTTAATTTTAAATCAATTTAAAAATTTTGAAACCTTTGGAAACAATTTAAGAAATTTTGTGATTGCAAATTGATCTACGTTTCGTACTAAAATCTGCCGTAGCGAAAGGGTTAATAATAAAATAATTATTTTTAATATTAAAAAATATTTCACGCATTAAATGCAGTTGATTCGATTTTAAGATATCTTTTAATACGAACAGAGGATCATATGTTCATAAATTTCAAAATTTACCAAGTATTGGATTTGTATAAAATGGTTGTGGAACACATACAGTCACTCACAAAATTGAGCGTACACTCGTGTTAGTGGCGAAAACTGGGGAGAGG
Organism: Anthophora plumipes; assembly: GCA_951804975.1. NCBI lineage: Eukaryota > Metazoa > Arthropoda > Insecta > Hymenoptera > Apidae > Anthophora > Anthophora plumipes. The sequence goes on along the minus strand of OX638123.1, from coordinate 10,074,545 downwards.
ATGGATAGAAACATACGCATTTGAATCTAAAAACATCATGTATATTATATTTATTCATATAGTTTAGTGAACAATTAATAAAAATACTTCAATTACATTAGATGTTTGCTTAGAATTAAATAAAATAAAAAAATTCTGATATTTTACTGACACAAAATTGAGCCTACCCATATTAAAATGATTTATTTACACAAAATTAATATTTTGTTATACCTATAACAGACTGCAATCGTCGTGGCACCGATTCTACTAGATTTTTGGTCACTAATTCTGAAATATTTTCCCATATATCTTGTATTTTTACTTTAGTGTCTGCTTTATTTGATATTCGATAATTTTTCAATCTAATTTTAAGCTGTCTCTACAAATGCTCTATAATATTTAGATCAGTGGACTGTGGCAGTGTTTTTATATAATAGGAGAGGAATGTTTCGGATCGTTGTACTGCTGAAAGTAATAAACCGCTGGCATTTGCAATTTTTCCGCAGAAGCTTCTAAATTATTTTTCAGAATATTAAGGAACTGCATTTTGTTCATAGTGGATTCCACAAATACCAGTTTTTAGACTTCTTTTGCTGCCATGCAGTCCCACGAAATTATGGAATCTCTGGCACGTTTAATCATAGCTCTTGTATTATTTTTTTTTAATTTATGTATTTCGTTTGTTACGTACGATTTATTTAAACAAAATTAATATTTGTTTGCATAACCTTTTGCACCTTTACCTGCTTGCAATTGTTGTGTAGCATTGACTGCACTAGATTTTTGGTTACTAATTCTGAAATATTTTCGCATATATCTTGAACTTTTTATTTTAGCGTCTGCTTTTTTTATTATTTGGTAATTTTTCAATCTAATTTTAACCTCTCTCCACAAATTCTCTATTATAACACTCAGAGAAGAGGACTGTGGCGGTGTTTTTAACAACTTGAGTACATTACACAGTAAACTGAGAGAGGAATGTTTCGGAACATTGTCTCTGAAAGTAACAGATCGCCGAGATTTGCAATTTTCTCGCAGAAGCTGTTAAAATATTTTTCAAAATATTAAGGAACTGCATTTGATCCATTTTTTCGACAACTTTTGCTACTATGCACCTCACAAAATTATGGAATCTCCGACACATTTAATCGTAGCTCTTGCATTATTATTATTTTTTTTTTATTTTTTTTAGATTGTGTCTTTCGTTGCCGCCATACGATATTGTTGCTCATTTGTATTAAATAAATGAATGTAGGTTTAATTGTTGAAATTCAGAAATCTATATTACGATTAACATATTTTTTTGCGAATTCAAGACGCTTTGTACGATTGACTTTTAAAATAAATGGTTTCCTACCAGCGATTCTTCCATTGAAACTTTCTTTACTTAAAACCCGACGAACTGTTTCGTTCGATATTATTTTATTAATTCTCAACGATATACTTTTTGTTAATTCTGGTATACCAAACTTAGGATTGATCTTAATTTACCTTAGAATATAACGCTTATCGCTTACGGACAGGATTTCTATTGTTCCTCGGCCCACTTTGTTCCGGCAAGTGCTTTCGTATTTGAATTTATTGCTGGATGCGATCTACCTACTGTACTTCCAATTTCGCGTAATGTTTTGTCTTTACGGTATAAGTTTATTACCAATTTTCGTATAGAAATATCCGTTTGTTTGTTTGTTTGTTTGTTTCGGAGAGATCATCTTGGAAACAATTAGAAAATATGGTCCAACTAATGACAATCTGTCGATTCCATAGGTGGATCATATTGTTTAAACATCCTTAGATAATAATTTTTATAAAATACATTTTTTTGATAACTTTTCACTTGTACGCTCAATTTTGTGTTAGTATTTTTACATTTTCGGTTAAATATAAGCAAACAATTAATGGCATTTAAAAAATGTTTTTACTAATTGTTCTCTATATTATGCGAATAAATATATATTGTATTTTTACATTCAAATGTTTATTTTTCATCTATTCTCTCGCTAATTTTCGCTACCAACATGTGGGTACGCTCAATTTTGTGAGTGACTGTATATAAAACTTCATATATCAGAATTTCATTACACAATTTTTTTTAATAATAAAGTAATTATTTTTTAAATTACAAAATACTCTACGCATCCAATACAGTTGACTTGATTTTAAGACATATTTTAATACGAATAAAGGATCATATATTCATAAATTTCAAAATTTACCAAATTTTTGGATTTATATGAAATGATTGTGCAGCACATCTATAGACTATATGTATGTGTATCACATTATATACAATTCCAGTCAAGAATACAGTGCATGATATATTTTATCATAAAAACGTTTTATTTAAAACTCGTTGATTTATACTGTTCAAAAATTTAGACTTCAGATATTATTGGTTTGCTAGAAATACGAATGATTGTTTAGACAAATAGAATGTCTAAATCATTCTGTTCGAAGTTTCTAGTCTGTCTGACGGCTCGAAAGTGATAATAACTTCTAAAATACTATTTCAAATCAAAAATGCTTTGCGGCAAAATATCGTACAAGAATTTGGCTTTAAAAAGGAGTATAATTGATCAGTATATTTACTTATAAAATGTACGATAAATAGCATAGTAAAGTACAAAAATTAGTGGGAAAAAAGTATTCTCATACAGTTATATTTTTGCGAATAATATGCTATAATAAAAAAACTGATATTCCCTTGAGTATCGGTTTACGTTAATAATTGCTTGCTATCTTTTGGACATCGAGGATACTAAATTATTTACAAACTCTTCCCTCAATTTTAAATCATTCTTCCATCGGTATACTTTCTAATTCGTTTTTGTTTGAAATTTTGTATTTTTTAATCCGTCTCTTTAATTCTGCCCATAAATGTTCTATCAGAATAATATCCGACGATTCGGCTGGTATCTCTAATACATATTAGCGTTAGTATATTAACTAATCGAGATTTGTAAAGGGTCTTCCAAAAAGAGCGATAGAACTTTGAATTGAAATGAAACGGAAAGTACGGAAGATAATCTAGTACTTCCCGCTTTATTCTAAAGTACATTCGATGGCATTATGTATGAAAGACAATATCATATAAATGACCACCACAATTGCGTTTGGTGCAGTGAATACGACAAACCCAATTTTCGATTACTCTGGCACATAGTAACGGCCATATCAGGTCGTATTTTACCGATAACACGAATAACGTTTACTTTGAGATCATCGACAGTTTGTAGGTTGTTGGAATAAACAGGAGACTTAACATGGCCCCATAAGAAAAAGTCTAACGACGTCAAGTCACAAGAACTTGATAGCCAGTTGACATAATTCTATCGTTGAACTTCGATCTCGATAAAGCAATAGGTTCAACAGAAGTCTGATATGTGGCACCATCTTCTTGAAACCACACTTCTGGCAAATCAAATTCATCGAATTTACGCGAAAAGAAAGATAAAATCATCGAATGGTAATACTTACAGTCGCATCTTCTTCATTTTCAAAAGTAAGGGCCAATGACTCCATCAGTAGAAAAACTACAGCAAACAGTAACTTTCTTTGGATACAATGATCGCTCGACTACTGATCGAGGATTTAGCATCTCCTCAAGTTCAGCAATTGTGTTTATTGTCAAAGACATCCATTGAAAAGTGATCCTCATCGCTGCAGATTATTTCTATGGCAAATATTGGGTTTGCCGTGTTCATTCTATCAAACGTAATTGTGGTGATCATTTATGTGATATTGTGTTTCATGCATAATGCCATCGAATGTACTTTAAAATAGGGTAGCGAATACTAAATTATGTTCCGTACTTTTTGTTTTATTTCAATTCAAAGTTTTATAAGGAAAAATAGGTATAAAACATACAGAGTGGTCCAAAATAACTGGCAATAACTTCAGACCTTCTAACTTCACGAATTACCAACGAATTTTAATTATTTCTTTTTAATTAACTAAACTAATAATACAAGTAGAAGGCAATTTATTATAACGCATATTCAAAATGACCACCTTTACATTTAAGATAAGCATCAAAAGGCTTTTTAAAATTTTCGACGATGCTCGCACACTCTTCCACGGTTATTTCACACCAAGCCTTCTCCAAAACCTTTTTAAGTTGCTCCAATGGAGTGCATCTTGAATGGGAGACTTTGTGCTCCAGAACTGACCACACAGAAAGATTCATAGCATTATGATCGGGAGAACTAGAAGGTCAAACATATTTACTTCAAATCTCCAAAAACAATTCTCGATAGAGCCTAATCGATGATTTTGCTCCATGTACAGGCGCCCAGTTCTGCTGAAGGATTCAATCCCTGTTTCCATAATGTTCGCGAACCTAGGATTTCAACACATCTCTTAAAATTTGTTGCTAGTAACTGGTAGCGTTGATTTTGACGACGTCTTACCTGTGGTACTGATATCGGGATCCAAACGTTATTAAAATACGCTTCAAAGAGTTCTCCGAACTTTTTGGTAATAGTTAACGATGATTGTGTCGACTGTAAATTGGCTGAGCAGTGAAGATCTCATCGGTGAAAAGTACCAAACGATAGCGAGCACGAGCAAGCAGCTTCTTAAGTTTTTTTGACTTTGTTCAGTCGTTATTGTGTCTTTTCTTCCGTGAGGTAATGACCATGTCGCAGGTTGTCAGAACGGAGTTTTAGTTTATGTTTAACGATCCTTCCCACAGATTGCTGATTCCTATTAACATCCTTGGCGAGCTTCCTCATTGATTGAACGGAATTTCGATAAATTCGACATCTCACCTTCTGAACATTACTTTCGTTTACGCCTAGGTCTGTCCCCGTTGTTGCTAGTTTCTTTGTAACGTTTTATTGCATTGTAAATAGTTCCAAGTGACACTTTTATCATTTGCGATGTCGCCTTAACACCATAACCATTTTGATACAAATTTAACGCCGTTACTCGCTTCTCTTTGGTCACCGAAAAATGCGAAATCAAACAAGATGCTACCAAACTTTCCTAGGTTAGCTTAGGTAATGCTATGCAAAGAATCAAGAAACAACATTTGACGATATGAAACGCGGCACTTTTAATTTGCCAGTTATTTTGGACCATACTATACTCAATTTCGAAATTAGTGGGCTGAGGAAGAAATACATTTGGATCTATTAAATATTCGTATGATATGATTAATAAAAGTCGGCAAAAATTGCTAAAAGATAATAGTAACAGTTTCCGTAATTTTGCTCGTGGAATTCAAAACCCGTGAAATTGACACTTCCCTTAAATCTAGTGTTAAACTTTCTCATGTCTTCTTTCAAACACGTGCTTAAAAATTCTCGCTGGCCACATTCAGTCTAAATACCTGTCACAAATCATACTGTGATGGGTTTACTTTGATTTTTCGAAACTGAGAACAAGTATCAGGGTAATACAGAACTTCGTTAACTAAAGAAAACTGACAAAACGTGACGTGTACGTGACGAAAACAGAAACTGCTTGAGGATGGAAAAATAGACTGTTTGACGCGTGAAGTGCCATTCTGGTCCCTGCAGATCGACGCTAGACTTTTCCTTTAGGCGACGTTGGTTCTGAAAAAATGAACAGCTCCAAATTTAGAAAATAATTCCTTGTTATTCATTAATGGGTTTCATTAAAACAATTTAAATCAAGATAACCGTCTTCCTTTGTAGGCGTTACAATGTTGCCATTTTCTACATTAAATTTATCGTAACACTCTTTGCAAAATTTTCGAAACAAAACCGTTGAACGAGGTGTCGACCGAAATCAGTGTGGCACTTAACGTGTTAACAGTTTGAGAAGAATGAACTTTTGGATTATGACTGTGTAGGAGAGTTGGAAGATGAAGGGTCCAATTGTGAGTAATGGTGAAAGATAAAGATAAAGCTAAGACTAAGATAAAGAAAACATTTGAAAGTATGACAGCACGAAAACATAATAGTTAATTACCTTCGACGATCCTTAAAAATATGTTGTCCTTAACAGGTTAAACAGCAAGTAATAAAAATGTAGGATATGAAAAGTTATAACAGTAGACAGGAAGACCTAACAGCTAGACGATGATGTCAGATGATATATGTTTATTATTATAGAGATAAAAGGTGCAATATTGTGCTCAATTTATAAAAATCTTTCATTACACAAACTGGGATACTTTCAATTATTTTATTTTTCGATAGTAAGTTGAAAAGAGTTACTGTCGTATTGTGTTTTAAGAGCGACGTACAGTCGTGGACAAAATTAAGTGGACAGGTTTAACGATTAATAAAATGTCGGTGTAACTTGACAAATAATTTTAATAAATCAGAACTTTATCGAATATTTCAATTAACAAAGAGTAATTTAACGAAACAAATAGCAATATTAATTGCAATAACTAATATATTAGATTTTTGATCATTTAATCAAAATTAAATAAAATTGCAGGTGGACACTTTATAAATATTTACAAAATGTGCAATTAGTATTTTGTTTTGTATACCACTGTTAATCGTCGTGGCATACTTTCCATAAGTTTTCGGAGATAATTTTGATCAATTTGTTGAAATTTTAATCGAAATTTGTTTAAAAAACTATTCTACTACGTTTTTCTAGGAGAACTTCTGAATTCAATAAGCTGCATAAATTTTTGAAGGTATTAAGATCTGTATTTTGCAAAGGCCATTCGAGAACTTTTATCCCACAGTCTTGTAAACATTTTTTTATTTTTTATTTTTTTTTTGTAGGGTGCTTAGGATCTTTATCCTGTTGTAGCATAAATTCCTCGTTGAGATCCATTTTTAGAGTCGACTGCTCCATATTTTCATTTAAAATGTCAACATATTGATCTGCAGTCCTTATTCCATGTATGGATGCCAAGTTCCCATCCCATGCCAAGGAAAACAACCCCATACCATTATGGATCCCCCTCTATGTTTAAAATCCTGTTTTTTCGGATCTTCATTTGCTTTCCTCTTCACGCGTTCTCTCTTTTTTTTTTTTTATTTATTTAACAGTACAAATTTTCTCTCCTCAATCCATATAATCCTTTTCCAAAATAATAATGGCTTATCAATATATTTTTTTGCAGAAGCTAACCGTTTCCTTTCATGCGCTTTATCAATGCGTAGTTTGCGTCTAACTAAACAATTCCTTAAACTAGTTTCTTTTAATCTTCGTCTTACAGTTTTCGCAGACTTAATTTTAGAGTTTCAACAATATTTCGCAATGTTATCAATGGGTTACACAGAATTTCTCTCACAATTTGTCTTAACACATTGGAAGTGAAACAGGAAGTGAAACAATCTAAATAAACGTCAATAAACTTTATTTATACATAACTAATTGAAATGAAACTTTGGACGTATTTTTTATATAACTTCTAATATTTTTATTATTATTTTATACGACATCTAATATTTTTATTATTATTTTATATGACTGCTAATATTTTATATATATATATTTTTTTTGTATGATAAACGGTATAGCAGTCACCTACGTGTAATTGTACACAACAGATTTTGCAAATATATCTTGTTTCGTTGAGCTTTTTGTAATACTAGAATTATAATAAAAACCTAAATATCAAGAAACGTATGATTTTTTTTTATAATAAAGCGAACATGACTAAACACGATGAACAAAGCTTTTGCAATATTCTATATTGCTTTGATAAAAGATTGAAATAGCTAATGCAAATGCGAACACGAGTTAACTCGTGACCGGTCAACAATGTGTTAAAATTAAAAATTATTTTATTAAATATATATAAATATTATATATTCATACAATTAATTAAAAATCAATTCAGCATATAATTATTAAATTATCATAACGAATTCGAAGCAATTCTACTCGTATTCATAAAATCATTAATACATGAAAGTTCATAATAGTTGTAAATTTAATGTGGATAAAATAACCATAAAATATAAATATATTATAATAAATCTTATGAAAATCATTCTTAAATGTTGAGATAAAAAAAATCAACATAAGAACTATTATTAATATCTAATATTAAATCCTGAAACTAATTCCGATTCTCCTTCAATTAAATCATATGGTGTTCGATTTAATTCAATTAATATTCTAATAAAAAATATAAAATAAATGTTGAATAATAAAATTATAAATTTAATATTTATTTGGTATTTATTTCATATATTTATTGAATAACATTCAATTAATATTATAGCTAATAAAAATATTAAAAATATACTTCATATGAAATTATTTGAGCAATTGAACGTTTGTAACAAACTTAGTAAATGAAACTAGAATAGTAAATTTACACTCTATCCACTTAATTTTCTCCACTACTGTATGTTCGAAAATAAAGAATACTTTGTCAATATGTTAAATGTCGTGAGAATCATCGGTGAGTGACAAGGTCGATATTAGTAAAAGCACTTCGGTCAAATAAATGATATTTACAAAATAGTACAAAAATGACGTAAGGTAGTAAACGCGTTGCAAAGCATTTGAACAATTTTAATTTTTATAAAATAATTGTTACATGCACATATTGCGATATGTGCTGTTAAAATAAAGCAAATGAAGATGAGTTACATAAATATAATCCTTGCAGAATGTTACCGACTGTTGGCAATTGTTCTATAAAACATTTTAACATTCTTTTATAATGTATTTTAACACTAAACCTATCGATATTTGATAAATACTTATTCCCATCGTGAGCGGTCAAATGACCACTTTAAAAAAGACACATTTCTTAATATAGAGTGAAGATTATGGACAATTAGATAGTGAACAAAATATTCTTTTATATTTAAACATAAATAATGTTTATTTTATTCTTTTTCACCGCATCTTTTTTAAATATTAGGATTCTTAATTGCACATTTTCCACATACGTAATTTTTACATTTCAGAGTTTGAGTTGTTGTCAAGTAGATTATAATTATTTTCCTCTGTATCATCTTTAATATCAGAAATTTCCTGGTCGTCTTCGGAACAATCTTCGTCAATATTATCTATGCTCTCTGGTAACTCAATGTTCTTTGAATGAATTGACATTTTTGGGGTTAATATACCAATAATAAGTTAAAAACTACAATATAAAAATCTAGATCACATTGGGTAAAAAGAACAGAAAAAAAAATGGCAAATGGATCAAATGTAAAACTTACTACAAAGTATTAATTAGTTTATTTTTTTGAAAGTGGCACTTATAACACGTAATATATAAAATAATACTGGAATAATAATAAGATTGAAATGCAAAATAATAATAGACTGAAATATGCTCTTTGTAACTTTCACGTTTTGATTCTCTTTGTTCGGGTCGATTTGTATTTATTATGGGACTTTACTAAACCTAGCGAGAAGACGGCTAGGCATACTCTTAAGCCACGGTTCTCTTTACATCGTAGATAACATAATAGAAAATAAAAATCGACTAATGTTAAGAATATAAATTGTTCAAGCGGTCAAATGACCGCTTGGTGGTAGGCAAAATAGACTAGAAATTTTTTCCAGAAAATAAACAATAAGAAATAAGGTGAATATTAAAAAATGCATTGTACGTATAATAGAAGAAAAGTCGTAAAGTTAAATGGTAATGCAATAACGTCGAATAAAATAAACGAAATTTTTGAAAACGGTCATTTGACCGTGCGTGGTAGATTTAGTGTTAAATCTTTCTAACTTGGTTCACTTTTCCCTAAATTCTGTCTGTTTTATGCCAGCTTTTTTTTATCTCAGTATTGATTTAAGTACGCACCCAATTTTATACAGAAATGGGAAAATATGCATTTTGAAATGCATAAAGTATAATATAACAGAGTTCAATCGAATCATTCAGCATGAATCGAATGAGAAAAATTTCATTCCGACGTGTGATAGATAAGTCGTGTAAAATTTGCCCGGCACTGAACATATTAAAAAGAAAGATTATAATTTCATAATGTTACGAATGGAGAAAAATTCAAAAATTTCTTACACACTGTACACAAACATTGTTATCGAATTAATTCATATAATTGATACATATTTAAATGCAGGTACATCCAAGAAGGATTTCGTGAATACGAGCATGATTATGATGACGATATTGGAACACCTCAGGCTTTAATTTCACTATTAGATCGTGGAAGTTCACAAAGTGCAACGATGTTGCGAACTAGCCAAAGTGACCTTAGCGGAAGTAGGCAAATGGAACGGAAGGGCCTTCTGTGGTTGCTAGATGAAGAAGCAGTATGTCCTGGAGGTAGCGACGAGTCATTTTTGGATCGATTGTTCTCTCATTATGGAGATCGAGGTACTTCAATGTTTTTTCTAAATATTATCAAATAGTAACAGCTTCTAAAAACAGTGTTTAACTATGAAATATTAAATAAACGAACGGACATGCAACGAGATTGAAGATTTTAACGAAAATTGTTTGCCACATAATTATTTGAAATATTTTTTCAAATACTTGTAGTTAAAAAAATTGTAGAAAATTAAATTTATTTAACACGTTAAGCTCCATACTGGTCTCTGCGGACAGATGACTTTTCGTTTAGGGAGCAATAGTTCTTGAAAACCAGCAGTCTAAAATTTAGAAAACAATTCCTTATCGTACATTAATGGGGTTCGTTAAAAGAGTTTGAGCAAACATACAGTTTTCCTCTGTAAGCCTTACAAAGATTACAACTTTCTTCGTTAAATTTATTGTAACACTCTTTGCAAAACTTTCGAAACTGAACAGCTAAACGAGAAGTCGACCGAAATCAATGTGGCGCTTAACGTATTCAGATATTTTATCTTATATCGAGAACTGTATCTTGTTACAGTGGACACTACAATATTTACTATGTAGTTTGAGCATAATTTTATAAATTCGTTGAAAAAAATTTTAAATGCATGTTTAAAATAAAATTTATTGATATATGATTTAAATTTAGAATATATCAGTATTTAAGTAAAGAAAAAAGAAAAAAACTATGTTACATATTACGTTGTAACATATGAAATGTCCGATTTTTAGCGGTAACTTGAAATGAACATAATTTTTTTAATATTACATTTTATTAATGAAAATGAGAATCACTACAATCCACACCTTTTTTCCAATTAGTTACAAGTTTTGTTAATTCCATTTTTATCGAAATTCGGAGTTCCGATGACAATAAACTGTTTAAACGCATTTTCGACAGTTTCTCGATTCGTAAACGTTTTCTCACGGATAAAATGAGTTAGATGTTTGGAAAAAAGATAATTAGTAGGCGACAGGTCAGATGAATATGGACGAGACAGAGTTTCGTATTTCAAGCTATTCAGATTTTGCACCGTTGTTTGTGAAACATGCGATAGAGTACTATCATGTATCAGAAAGAAGTGGGCCTATTCGATTAACCAATGACGGTTGTTTTACTTGCAATTTCTGGTGCGTTGCTTCACTTTCGGCACAATACTTCTCCGCTGTGACTTCTCCACCCAGCTTTAAGAAATTATAGTTGATCACATCAGATAATGACCACCAAATTCTGATCGTTGTCTTCCTTCGTTGTCTGACTTTGGCATATGTCGTGGGCTTCATTTGCATCCAACTATTCGGCAGAAGATCGTCTATTGTCGTATAATATCCATTTTTCGTTGCAATAAACAATGTGATCCAAAAACGGTTCCGTATAATTTCTAATTAACCATGAATTGCATATATTTAGACGTTGGAGCTTCTGCTATTCGTTAAGTTCATGTTGCACCCACTTGTCCAGTTTTTTCACTTTGCTAATCAATTTCAGATGACGTGAAATCGTCATGGCACTTACACTGAATTCTTCGGCCAAATCTCTAACTGTTTGTCGCGCATTTGCTTCGATAGAAAGGTGCAACTGATCTGAAAGGCTCTGGTCTTCCATGTGTTTCAATAACAAGGCTTTCACCTCCGGTTTCAAATTTTTTGAACCGTCAACACACGGTACGTTGATTAACTGGATCATTATCAAATGTAGCATTTATATTTCGAGCAGCTACTGCTGCATTATGATCATTTTTCTATTTGTATAAAAAAAAAGTATACGAAAATCATGTTGATTCATGTTAGAAAGCAAGATAATTAACTCTTTACAGTCAAACCCCGTGATATACCCGGAAAGATTGTCTTACCATTGCGGTTACATATCGGGAATTATAGTTAACTGAATAAAAATAATTCTGGTCATTACGACTACCATTCCTACGGAAAATACGACTGCGAAAAGTCAAAAACAAGGATAGCAATGTAAACAAAACAAATGTCTGACTGACTGAATCTGACAAAAGAAAGTCTACTCTTGGGGTTGTGTTTAAAACATCTTCAAAGACAAATATTTACTGAAAAAGTAATGTTTGAAATACTGATACAACAGAATCGGACATTTCATATGTTACAGCCTAAAAATTACCCTTTTATCAAGTTATGTATAATAATTTTATATGTAGAATATTGGAAGTCAAGTCATTATATAATGGATGTATAATTGCAGTAAAAAGAAATAATATATTGGTTCGTATCACAGTTAAAATATAGTATAAAGATGATTGTCTATATTGTTAAATCTTTTCTTTTACAAAACTATTCTCTTAGAAAACAATTATACCTTGTTATTATTTTTAGAAGCACATTATACAATTTCTTATTAATGTTCGTTTTCCTTTTTTTACTTTTTATACAGATCATCAAATACTCCTAAGAAAGGCACCTGGAAACAACCAGTTTGTCTTGCAACACTTGTTGGGTACTAATCCTGTACTCTACACAGCAACAGGGTGGCTTAAAGCGACACGAGAAAATCCTGTTACTAAAAGTGCCATTAAATTACTCCAAGAAAGTACAAGGTAGATATCTAAAAAGTGAATCTTAAAGTGTTACAAAATTTTGTACATGTTAATATTGCAATGAAAGACAGAAAAAAAGTTAGATTTGTAATATTACACATTTTACAAACAAATAGTTAAGTATTTCTACTTACATAGTCGCAATGTATGTACATACATATATGTATATTCAAAAATTATTTCTATTTAGAATGCATTTCACTGGATTGTATACTTCATATATTCTTATACTTCAGATTGTATACTGTTCACTGTTATAATTATTTATTTACGTCTCTGCATGTTTTCAACTGACACAGCTATCTACTAAAGTTATTTTTTATTAGCATTCTTTTTATCATAATTTATAATTCTTTTGAGACGTTTATATATTTCTTAGCATCTCTTTCTTATAAGGAAAGTGCAAGATCTTTGTAGAGCTGATTTCTATTATTTCGTTTAGAAAAATACCTCATAATAGAGGTAAACACACGATACTCTTCAAGATACACTTACCGACAAAAATTAAGGAACACAGAAGCCAAGGAGTACATTACTGGATTATTTTTTTACTGACTAGCTTAAAAATCCATGGAATGATGAATGAGTCAGCTTAACTTATTAAGCAGTAACATATGACATTCTATTGGTCAATGATTTAACGTTAAATACTTTGAACAAGTAGTAAAGTGTGGTAGAAATATGATGAAATGAGGCTGTTACTCATGTAATGCTCCTGATTCATTGATACAAGTAAAAGAAACTACGTATGGATAATTTACTTGTGTATTGTTACATCTTGCAAATTCATACGCTGCCATTTACTAAAGAAAAAATGTGTACAGAGTGGTTATTTCAACATGGTAATGACTCTTAACATTCTTCTAAATTAGTTAAGAAATTTCTCATGGAAGAAAATGTTAATGTAATTAAATGGCCTAGTCGTTTTCTACATTTGAAACGAATAGAACATTCGTGAAATTATAATAGACATTAATCGAGAGCTCTTTCTTTTACCAATAAAATGAAGTTAATGCAAGAAATCAAGAAATAAAATAATCAGATATATGATTTGAAAGTGGCTGAATTTTTTATTCAGTTAACCGAGTTACTACCTTGCAAGTGCCACGCAGTCGTAAAATCCGAGAATTTTCTAACATTTTACTAGAGTATCACAAAAACTACAGACATTTGTACGCCGTTGTCTTTTTCTTTTTTAAGTAATTTTCTATGTTTTCTAACTTTTGTAATAAACACATTTATTAATAAACAGATTTCTAGGGTTCAATCTTAATTGTAGTCTTGACAAAGGTATATTAAAAAAGAGCATTTGTAGTATGTTTATATAAAAAATATTTTTCTTTCTAACTTATATGTCTCAGAAGATAAAGAACATTTAATAGTTTCTAAACGCCTATTTCGTTTCTTAATTTTTGTTAGTAAGTGTATTTGCAATTAAAATTTTAATACCAGGAAAGGTGTAAGAATTTCGAACATTTCTTTTCAAAATGAATAAATTTATAACAGCTGAAAGTTTCAGGATGATCTAATATTAATAATTAATGGTTTTTATCTGGATATCAGGGAAGATGTCAGCATGCTGTTTGTTAGCGCTCGAGGAGCTGGAGTTTCTGGAACTTTATGCAGTTCCTTGCCTGGCTTGGAAGGTTCACAGTCTTTAAGGAAAGCTTCTAGTATACGACGAACATTTACCGCTGTGAAAAGAAAAAACATCTGTCTTCAGGTGAAATTTACTGTTGTAAGTGGAACATCCCTAATAAGTTGCTATTTATTTATCAATCATAGATATGCAAGATGTTTTATTTTAATCAACACATGTAAAATGAAAAAATGATTCTCAATTACTTTAACCATCCATGTGTTATACGTTATTCTATTTGTCTTTCTATAACGTCTACATCATTTCAAGAATGATCTATACGGTCTTATTTAAAAAACTAAAATTCCTCCTTAAAATCTTTGATGTGTTTCTAACTACAGTCAGTTAAAAAAATTGCGTAGACCGCACTAAAATTCACTTCATGAACAACGAATATGAGATAAAAAAAGTCTCAGTTCAGAGAAGAATTCAACGAGTTAGTACTAAGAATTCACCAGAATGTTTTTAACTAAGTCTGAGGCAGTACTCCAAACACAAGTACAAGTTAGTTCCTTATCTGCCAGCAAACAGAAAAGATCTTATTGGCAATATTTTTCCCAAAATGGAAATACCACTTGCAACTCGTGAGTTAATTGCAAAATTAAAAAAGGAAGGTGTAACATTTAGGAAAATTGCTCAAATTGTAAAGAAATTACATTTTTCGGTGCAGTACATCGTTTAGAGATACAGTGAAACTTGATCAATTCAAAATCGACAACGAATGGGATGACCTCAGAAATTAAACTCACATCATAAGCGTCCTAATCTACAAACAGTTAAATATGATCCGCGAACAGGTGCTCCAAAATTGCCAGGAATGATCGAAACTAATTGTAATATACAAATAGTACCTAAAACAGATCGCATTGTAATCAGAAAGGCAGGTTATAATGGTCGTATATCCAGGAAAAACCTTTTATAAGTGCAGCTAATAGACGAAAGCGAGAATAGAATATAGAATCTGCATAGTCACATGTAAACAAGAATAAAATCTATTGGAATACTGTTATATTCAGCGACAAATGTAAATTTAATATTTTTAATTTAGACGGAAACATTAAAGTTTGGAGAAAACCAATATGCAAATGCAATGTAATAATTTACATACGTTCAATATTTGAGTGCAGAAACAACAGGGTAATGATTTGGGGATGTATGAATGCAGGGGGAGTCGGACAGTTAACATTTATCGATGGTATTATGGATGGACATGTCTTAATATTTTGAGAGAGAATTTGGGCCGTAGTGCAACGAAATTAAGTTTAGAAGTGTTGTTTATCTTTAAATAAGTTAACGACTCTAAACACACGGCAAGAAAAGTGAAGAAATGAATATTATGTAATATTTTGAGACAAGTTTATATCCCCATCATCCGACATGAACCTCATAGAACGCTTATGAAGTGAAATTAAAAGAAAATTGAAAAAATCCCCTATTCAAAATAAAGAAGAGTTAAAATCTAAAATATTATTTGAATGGAATAATATTCAACCAAGTTTAATCAACAAAATAGTTGGTACGATGTAGAAAAGAATCCAAGAAATTGTTAAAGTAAAAGAACCAACTGACCATTAGTGTAAAAATTAGTTATGATTAATAAATATATATATGTATACTTGTTTGATCTTATTTTTATCACATTCGTCTGTTTCTTTATTTTAATTGTTAACAAATGAATGTAAATTTTTTTCTTTTTCACTAATAATGAATGTTGTGTTTCTGAATATAATAATGTAAAAATTATTTATATTTTACTTTCTTCATTGGAAATATACAACGTTAAGTAAATTTTAGTGCTGTGTGTGGAGACTTTTTTGATTGACTGTATGTGAAAACTATATTGCTTATAGGAATGACAGCTTAATGTCTCATTTAAATAATTTTTTTAATGTCTAATAATTTTGAAAATACTCACGTACTTTGATTAAAATGGGATAGTCTGTACATAAGTTCTGTGAACATGTACTCCAATAATACATATGTGGGTACATATCATAATTATACAGTAGTAAATTAAAAATACTATTCCTAATAATTTACGGAGGGAATCTCGCATAACGTGACCACCTTAAATTATTTTCGTTGGTACTGGACCGATCGAAATATGTTTTTATCACATAAGTGACTTCCACTAATATTCGAACACCCTTTAAAACCGTGTAACTTCTTTAAAATTGAACCAAACAACTTGAGTTTTTTTGAAGAGTTGGAAGGATTAGTTTACTGGATAATACGAACAAAAAATTTGGAAAAAATTGCAATTGAAAAAGTCGGTATTGCAATGAAAATAATGAAGGTCACTTTTTGCAACTTTTTTTTTATCTGAGTCTATATTGAAAATTGGAAAAATACATATTGTAGATTTATATTACAGTTATATCGAAGTTTTCCTGTATCGCTCGATTTCGATAAAATATACACGATGATAAATTTATCGAAATTGAGCCATACGAGAAAGTCTTAGAAAATTTCGATTTATACCATGTTTAATCATTTGTAGTTCATAGTAACCAATTAATAACCAATTTCGATGAAATTTTTAAAAATGTATTAAATAATACATAGATAACAAAGGTTGTAAAAAGCGATCGTTACTATTTTCTTTATAATTCCGACCAATTGAAATTTTTCTAAAAATATTTTGATACGCCATTTAGTAAACTAATCTTTCTAACTTCTCACGAGAACTCAATTCATTTGGTCCATTTTTATAAAAGGTATTTTGTTTTAAAAGGTGTCCTAATATTAATGGGAGTCACTGTAATTCATGTGTAAATCATTATGCGAAAATCGTTGTGAATTTAAAAAATCTATTCAAGTCATTGTATTGTGTTCAAAAAATAGTGAAATTTCGTACTCTTCTATTTTTTTTTTCGCAAAGTACAGTATTTACAATAAAAATGCTAGAATCTGATCATGTGAGCACCCTGTATAGTAAAAGGCATTAGGTAAAATTTTCTTCCAAAATCTGATTACAATTTTATGTTTGAAATGCAAATAAAGTAAATTAACATAATGGTTCACAGGATGGTCTGATTGAAACATTACGAAGAACTCGAGTCAGATTCATCCATTGTATATTACCACAACATAATGCTGGGTGTACCGACAATAAAAGTTTATTGTCGGTAAAATCAAATCAAAGCGAAGACAACATTATCAACGTACCTCTTCTGCGGTCACAGGTAAAAATTCTTTCAATTTTACAAGTGTACGACGGAAAGGATTTATCTATTTTATTAATAATAATGTTTCTTTATATTCAATTATAATTGTACTTAAATAATTTTAATAACTAACATAGAAATAGAAAAAATTGCAAGAAATGTTAGTAGGCTAGGTGGTATGATTGGACAGAGATTATACACTGGTGGACAAAATTATGAAACACTCTGTAAATTACTAGTGTTCTTTTATGCGGGGTAATTGATCATTTCTAATCCGGTTAGAAAAATTAATTTGCCCCGCCTTCGCGATGAGTATGCGGTCAGTGCCGACGATAGAAACCGAGGTCGTAAATCCCGGCTTCGACAGGGTCGCACCGCGGTAGTTATTATGTTTCTCCTTGTAACCTGTTACGGAGACAAGGAGTGATTAAGATGTTAGTGGATAGGATATCAGTAAGCTCGATTAAATGACGAAGTATCGGGTGGAATACTGGGTTCACACCTCGCATAAGGACGGATACTCCGGAGTGTGATTAAGGTGTTTCTGATCGTGGAAATGTTAAGACTGTCTATGCTCGATTCTCCAAAGAGTTTTTAAGATGAGGAAAATTTGGGGAGAAAATTCGTTTTCTTGATTGGTGACGATGTCAACCAATCAAGCGGTTCGTACCTTGACATCAACCTATATTGCGCCCTTAACGCAATCCGTGCGGACTAGGAGATGCCGTGTGGAGGTGGTAGCAATGTTTTAAAATATGACAGCGTGGCGGAATTTCCGCCTGACTTGGGTCGCGAGACCTGACCTGGTCGATGGCCATTGGGCCCGGTCTCGAGGCCCTTTGGAAACTCACGTTTATGACACATGCAATTGACTGTTGAGATCGTAGAAGGAAAAAACGAGGAGATTTACAATTTGTAAGATTTATAAGCTTAAAATAAATTAACCCTCAAAAACAGCCGTGCTAACTTGCATGTCACAAACGTGCTAGCAATCTGCACGCCAAATGTTGTCCTTGGTGCAAATTGCCAGCCACCTTCAGGAACGTTGACAAAATTGATTTTATGTTTATTGAAGGGGTTGCCTCCTCGAGCCCACTGCGGAACAACTAGGATAAGGATTTAATATTGCATTTATCTTAAACAGCATTAATTTATTTTTAACTAAAATCTTCATAAATTAAAGGAACATTACAACAAATTTTCAGTTTAAACAAAAATAATACAATTTAACTTGGACAAAATTACAAGACAGAAAATAACATCCATATAATTAAGCAAAATTATAAAATCTTTTTTAATATTAATAATAGGTGGATCATCCTTTCTTTTGAACCACCTCGATCATTTGATTCAGCAGACTTTTTTAAACAACTCTTTTATAGAACATTAATCTATGTTTCTTCACGTACACCATGTACAATAAATATTTAGAAAATATAAACTAAATATTCATAGAATATAAAATAGATATTTAAAAAATATGAAAATAATATTTGAAAAATATGAATTGAATATTTAAATAATATTGAATAAATACTTGAAATCTAAAAAAAAAAGTTAAAAAAGAATTAAAACATTCAAAATTGCACGCGTTGTCTATGAGATACCTATATTCTTGTGCCTTATTGTACTATTACTTTCTTAAACAATTTTTCGACATCAGAAATTTTTATCGGTGTCAATCGGATTCAAACTCAGGACGTATCGATTACAGGATAATGTACTTTCTTAATGAGTCATATAAATTTGTTGTTACGAGTATTACTTTATTACAACAAACATAATGTAATTAATCAGAAGAGATAAAATTTTATTAGAAAAATAATGTTTTAACTAAAAATGAAAATCTTTTTCCCTAATGAAGCATAGTACATTATCAATAAAGAAGAGAATACAAATATATTTTTCTAAATACTTTTATTATACATTAATTTAGAAACATACAGCATATTTGTTAAATAAACAAAAACATTTTATTGTAATGCGTACGTATGCATTTTTTAAATAGATTATTTTATCCTTAACTAGACTGTCGCTAAAAATAAAGATATTGTTTGTTTGATTTCAACCTCTGTAATGAATGCTTGCCTTCTTGTTGCTACTGTGAAATATAAAATAAGTTATGTATTGTATGTGTATTATAACAAAACGAACAAATGATAAGTACTTACCAGTTACAGCATCATATAATTTTAAATTGATAAAAAGTAATTTTTTTTATCCTTCAAACCCTTTAATAAATTACTCAGTTGAGAGTGATTAATTTTATTTTCTACAGACCACGGTTTCATAAAACTAAATAATTTTAAATTGATCAGATCGGTACGTTGATTATTTGCAGTATTATAATCTGTATCTGTACTCTGTTTATTTATAATTTGAAGATCACAGGATTGATTTAGATTAAAATCAGGTAGAGGATTGGCAATTGGTTGAAAATTAGTTGGCATAATTCTAGATTCTTCTATTGTATCTAAACTCCGATTCTGGATAGAAACTATTTGTTTTTTTATGAATTTATCTGTTTCCTAAGATTTTTCAGATATTTTTAAGTTTGGATAACAATAAATTGAGTGTCATACGGGAAACTTTAAGAACATGGAATAAAAATGGGTATTACATAAACATACTTATCTTTTCTGCAAGTGATAAAATCAATGTTTTAACAACTATATTATTTTTTTATATTCTCACTGTCTCTCAGCACGTTGTAAATTGGCGTCGGGAACACTGTACATATAAACACTGTGCATTACTGCCTTGTTGTTAAATAACGCAAATGGTCGATTATCAATTATTATTTCGTCACGCAGTGATTCGTAATCCACACTTTTCAATCAGTATTTCAATCGATATACTGAAAAGAGAGTACAAACAAACATTTCATATCTAATATAAATAAAACATTTTTTGTACATTCGGAAAAAATATTTTTTTCTAATATTAAATGAATATTTATTTTTCACTTAGAAAAAAATATTTTGTTTCCAATATTAAATTATTATTTATTTTATATTAGGAAATAAATATTTTTCTGTTACATAAAATAAATATTTCATAAATATTAAAAAAAATATCTGAATCTAGAATAAGTATTGTATGTATATTTAAATATAAAACAGAGATTCAATCTCTTTTTAATATTGGATAAATATCTATTCAATATTTTGTGCTGCTAGGGATATTTATCACATTTTTCGCAAGTTTGGAAAATGTTTCTTCTTGTTATACATAAATAGCAACTAGTTCTCCTAATTTTTGTTTCATTTGATTCAGACGGGTCTGGGATATTGGGTTGTTCCTAAATACTACATAATGTATGTTTCAGATTTTCGTTATAAACCTGTTCTTATCTTCTACTTAACCCTTTCGCTACGGCAGATTTTAAGAGAAAGATAGACGGTCGATTTTCAACCGCAAAATTTGTCGAATTGGTTTCCAAAGTTTAAAAATGAATAATTTTCAAATTCGTAACAATGTAATATTTGTTTCGTTAAATTAAAATGGCAGTATGGAAAGAATAAAACTCTGGTGAAAGGGAGATAGCAAAAGTAAAACGCCTATAGACGTCAACAGTAATCAAAGGGTTAAATGTGGTTTTATTAGTTCTTCAGTAAATTTTTCTAAAAATATATTTCGACGATACCTTTGGTTTTTATTCCAGTTGGAATAAATTTTAGTAAATTTTATATGCAAAACAATGCCACATATGTCTAATAAATTCATAAGAAAAACAAATGGCCGTCTGTTTGTTCTTCATTTCCTGGAATAATTTCGTACCATCTGACCCATCAAATCTCACCACCTTTTGTCGTATTATAAAATTCGATAATATCCAGTTTATTTTGCGAATCCAGATTAATTTCAGCATGGTGGTGGATAATAAAATTACAAATTTTGCTTATTGGGATACAAATGAAACTGTTGTTAATTATTTTGTAAATCCGAAAATAAATAATCTTTCTGATCTTCAGCGACGAGGTAAAAAATTAAGTGGTATACAGTATAGACTGCCGTATAACGCGAGTTTTTACAAGGCGTCAAAGATATTGCGACTACTGTTTTCATATAACGCGATTCTTCGTACCACGCGGCAAATAATAAAACATAGGAATTACCTGCATTTAGTTAAGAATTAAATCTGCTTTAGTTAAGTATTACCTTGTTTTCTTAAATAAAAAAACGTAATACATAAATTTGTATAATTACATTTTTATCAAATTCTAATGAAATAAAACATTTTTTACGTATATTGATTTTTTTCTTTCTTTTTCTTTTTTCTTTTTACTTCTTTTTTTTTAATCAACTGCGTATATATACTACTTATTTTTAAAATACTATTCTATTTGATAAAATATAAAAAATTAAGGTTGGCATAGCAGTATTCATTTAAAAAATGTTACTTTGGATTGATTATACACGTTATGCGAGAAAAATTCCCGTACAGCACTATTTCCTGTAACGGGAATTCATATAGTGTGTAACATGTTAACCGTGGTACACGAGAGCCTACTGTATATGATTTATTTTTTCGCAAGGTTTCAAACATTGTCAAGCCACTGTTCTTTAAATTTAACGCTAGCTGTTTAATTGTAAAAAAAAATTGACGCATGTCACGTTTCGTTTTCTTCCAAAATAAGGTGTGCAAAGTTTTTCTACCATGCAGTCTCCTAAATACGGCACAGATATTTATCCATTTTGTTTATCGACTTGTTTCTGAATTATTTACCCAAAATGTTTTCATATCGTATTTATTTGGGTTAGATGATATAAGCAGAGTTCATTCACCGCCGCAGCGGCTCCTGAAATCCAACGATGTCGTTATTTTGTTTAATCCTTTCGCTACGGCAGATTTCAGTAGAAAGATAGATGTGTAATTTTTATTCGTACAATTTGTCAAATTGTCTTCGAAAGTTTAGAAATTAAAAGTTTTGAAATTTGTAAAAATGCAGAATTTGTTTCGTTAAATTAAAATAAAAGTGCGCGATAAATAATATTCAGGGGAAAAAGCGATAACGGAAAAGTATGAGTCAAATTTCCAAAATGCCTGTAGACGCCAATAGTAGTCAAAGAGTTAAATACTATTTTCTTCGAATTGGTAAGTGCAAACTAATTTGCTTTGCAATATTTAAAAGCTTGACGAGATAATAAAGGATTGCAAAAATGGTTCAAAGAATTATATCAAGTTTAAACTTGCAGGGAACCCTAACGGATCCTATAATTCTAGTAAGGGTTAAGGTGATTCTAATAAATTGATTAAACTGAGCTGTAGCTTTGTTTTAAAGAATGCTGTATACACAGGAAAATATGATAATATTTGTATTGTTTGCCCAAAAGTATTATGTCGTATACATTCGATAAATGCATATTTCTCAATACAGAGGAACTTACAATACGAACAATCATTAGGTAAAACTTGATGTTCAAAATGTCCTGCAGTACTATTTGTTACATATTTTCTCTCTAAAAAGAAGTACAAAATATTTCACGAAGCACACAATGTTTGGCGATATTAGTTACATCAAATCACATAATGTTTTTGCATAGTTTTGTTTTAAAAAAAAAGTGCAATTGCATAGTTTTTACAAAAGGTACATCGTGCAAATTTATCTTCGGTTGTTCTTTTTTCTTCAATTAGAGAATCGAATTCTATTTTCGTTTAAAAATTCGTATTTTCTTATATTTTGAACACTTAAAACGCATACAAATATGAAATTGACGTAGCTATGAAAGTAAATTAAGAAATAGTATTTTATATCTTAATAACATAAATGGTTTATTTAGAAGGCTTGTTATTGTTTATACAAAACTACCTTCATCATATTTATTTTAATCGCTATAGGCTCTAACAAACAACAGATAATCTAATATTTCTTGTTTTATTTCAAAGTTCATTTGTTGGCATTGTACATGAAATACAATATCACATAAATAACTACTATGATTGCATTTGATGGAGTGAATACGACAAACCCAATATATATAATTAACCAATGAAATCTGAAACACAGTTTCTGCATCCTTGATTTTTGTCTTGTATCAGCTTCTAAAATCACCTCTAGAATTTTCTACCAACAGTTGCAGAACACTCTGTGAAGTGACATCTGCACTCTAAACTGATATAAAATAAATAACACGAAATGAATTCTTGTCTTAAAACTAAGCATTAAAGTTTGAAAATTTAGAAACCCACATTAATTTCTTATCAACTTAATATTATAAATACGTGCTTGTATACATACATTTACACTTGCTCATAAAAATGTTCAAACACTTGTTACTGATACTTTAAACAACAAAAATATGTGTTACACTTGATTGTTCGACGTAATGTTCTAACTACAGTAAGATAGAAATATCAAGATTAAGTACATGAAATTAGAACTGATTGAAATAATTGTAGAAAGCAGAGAACTTTCATTGCAGAGATGTGCAAAAAGAGGCTCACAAAAGCATTTGAATGCATACACTACTTAATATTTTTATGTATATTTTACCTTATATATCGTCTTCAAATAAGAGCGATAGAACTTTGATTTGAAATGAAATGAAAAGTACAAAAGATAATCTAGTATTCTCTGCTTTATTTTAAAGTACATTCGATAGCATTATACATGAAATACAATATGATATAAATGACCATCACGATTGTGTTTTTGTCCATCAGTGTATATGCACCTAAAGCAGCTAATGAGTTAAAATAGGTCATTCTGCATAAGTGCAGCATGGATGCATATTCGTATCAATTTTGAATAATATAATTTGTCATAATAATTAATTAGTAAAATATTTAGAATTTTATATTTGCGCAGAAATATCGAGAAAGAGTTCTAATTTTTATTGCAGATCCGTGGATGTCAAATAATCGATGCTGTTCGGCTGCACAAATACGGATTTCCTAAGCATATGGCCTTAGGTGAATTCAGAAGACGATTCGCCTTACTGGCAAACGATGTAAACGGACGACCACATAGTCCAGTAGATGATGAACATTATGCTGTCATAGATATGATGCTCTCCGTCAATATCGATATACCCAGCTATCGAGTTGGTCAAAGCCAAGTAAGTTGCAACAGCTGCTCTGTATATTTCCTCATCTATTATAGCTTCTGATTTTAAAGAAATATGTAATTGTTCGATAATAATTGCATTTGATGCACATTAGAAATTTGTAAATGTACAGGATATTATTAGAAGTATTACTAAACAAGTGCAGAACTGCATCAAATTGAAATCCTGAAACGAAAGAACATTTTACACAAACTTTAAAAATTTTTTGGTACAGTTAATGAACATTAAAAATTAAACTTTCTGCCTGTGATATTTTACTAATATTGAAAGTTCCACCTTACAGTTAACACATTTCAGATTGAATTTTTAAATTCCATTTAAAAAATTAAGAATCATTGTATAAAACAAATTCAAGTAGGTTACATATAATATTACCTTATATAGCAATTGAAATACAATTTAGTTGTATCATATACAATACCAGTAAGTTGTTTTAGACATTGATATCAATATAAACAAGGAACATTATTAATTCTTTAGAGAATACTATGCAGAGTATTCAGCTGCATGTAGTAGTAAATTTGTGAGGTGATTAAGGAAGGCTTTTTAATCATGATGTTGATGTATACCAAGTTTACTAAAATTTTAATACAACTACAGAATTCGAAAGTATTAATCGAAAGTATAAATACATATTTTTTGTTAGTTGCTAATATTCATATTTAGAGGCTCAAAATCATCCTTCAAACTTGGAGGTTGGGAAACTTTTAATTAGAATATTTTGAAAACCGATTGACGTAGAGAAAGATTACTTCATTATTGTTGGCGCTTGTATGCGTTTTCAAGGTTTTCTCGTGCTCTTCTGTTATCGTCCTTTTATCGTAATTTAATCCTTAATTTTATCTTTCGCACACTTCCACTTTAATTACCGAAATAAGCTTTAAATTTTGAAACTTTTGAAAACAATTTAACAAATTTTGCTAAGAAAAATTGGACATCTACCTTGCACTATGCACGTTTCGTACTGAAATCTGCTGTAGCAAAAAGGTTAAATACGAATTCTGTCTGTCTCGTCGTGAGGAATAATGCGGTATAAACGAAATGTGGGAAAGATGAAAAATTGTGCCATCATAACCGAAAATATCATAATATTTTCTAATACAAATTCGTGAGTACAGATTATAAAATGAATGTCAAGTATATATATTTCCAAAAATTTCGAAAATTGCTGTAAAGTCAGAAAAAATCGATTACTTATGCAGCACGTATATAGCAGCATTTTATTTAATTTTTTTTTTTGGAGTTTGAATAATTATATTGCTATTTTCTAAGTTATTGCAGCTCCATCTATGAAATCGACATTCTAGAATTTGAAAAAGTTAAAATTTCTATTCGTCGGATAAAGGTAATAACTATTTATATTTTTTTACTTTTTGGTAAACCATGTGGGATACTGATATTAGTAAATTTTGTAACATCATTTAGTAACCTCTATTCTATGAAGTGGTGACTGCTGGTTCCTTACAGTACAGGGTGTAAGAAAAGTCATAGTGATGGCTTTAGGGGACAAATCTACACCTCTGGATCAATGGCCATTTGTAAAAGAACTGTTCACAAAATTGTTTATAATAATGAAAATTAATGTTAAATTTTTTTACGTCAACGTTTTCTGTTCGACAAGAAGAGAAAAAGTCTAATAGGAGCCATATGCCATAAACAAATAGTTTTCGAGATATGCGGTGATAAACTTTTGCCAAGATTTGATTGTGTAGAGCTATACGTATAGACTAGGACCTACCACCCCATAGGATCTAGGCACATAGCAGGCACTCGATATGAAGATGTGCGTGCTCGTATGCAAACGACGATTAAAGGGATAGCAAGGACTGACTCCGAAAGCAGGGGCGAATAAAGTGAGTTTCCTCTCATACCTATCCAAATTATACATATACGATACCAGAATTTAAATGAGTTGTTATGAGATAGCTGCTAATGTTATTGAACTTGCAAAACCGATTACTCTACAATATTTAATACATACCGCACTTATATAAGCAACAATTCTTCTGATATTAAAAATAACGATATTTTCACTCACCAATTAGTGACGGCTCTCTCAACCGTTGTCCAAATGACTCTGATTTCATTCAAGTTGTTTCCGAAAAGTCAAGGGAGAACTTTAAAAAAAAAAGGCAAAAATTGTAAAAGCAAAAAGAAGAAAAAAAAAGAAATTGTGGAAATAGGTCCCCTAAAATGCCTATACATAAACGACTTTGCTTAGCTAGACTCTGCCTTCCAATCAGTGGATTTTTTGGGTTCTTTAAACTTTGTTGTCCCTTTAATCGTCATTTGCATACGAGCACGCACATCTTCATATCGAGTGCCTGCTATGTGCCTAGATCCTATGGGGTGGTAGACATAGTCTATACGTATAGCTCTACACAATCAAATCTTGGCAAAAGTTTATCACCGCATATCTCGAAAACTATTTGTTTATGGCATATGGCTCCTATCAAACTTTTTCTGTTTTTGTTGAGAAGAATACGTTAGTGTAAAAAAAAAGTAACATTAATTTTTATTGTTATAAACAATTTTGTGGACACTTTTTTTTTTACAAATATTCACCGATCTAAAGGTGTAGATTCACCTCCTAAAGCCACGATCATGACTTTTTTTACACTTTACATATTTTTTAGCCCCTTTAGCTAAGAGTCACTTTGGTGGCCACGCACTCTTCGTTCATCTTACAATCTCAAGCACTTTATCTCAACACTTTCCTTTCACACTTCTGGCACTTTGAACTAACCTTTTCGTTCCTGTGTCTATTGCTCTGGCTCAAACCATCACTCTATCGCACTTGAAACTGTAGCACACTCTAACGCGTTACAAATATACTTGGTAGAAGAGCAATGGCGAGGTCGTAAATCACGACATTAAGCAAAAACGTCGATTTATCTAACTACACGCAGGGCTGTACGTGCCTTAGAAAAGCCTTCGAAATCTTAAGTCACAACTACCGAGCGAAAGACTTGCACTCTTGGTCACCTGACATTTCTAGCGGCCATGTGACAGTTGTGAATGGATCACTCTGTGAACCCGCATTTGTCTTTTCTCTTTTTATTATTTTTTCTAACACTTTGACTGCGGAATACTCAGAAAGGAAACATGCCAATCGCGCAGCTCTTTATTCGCGACAGTCATCTGTGTGTTTATTCACAACGGGTGAATTATACTAGACTTTATTGGGAAAAAACACTGAACGGGAAACGTATAATCTGCATAGCATACTGCAGAGCATACATATAGCACCATTAATATTTTCAACATTTTTTAACTTTAAGGAAATAATTAAAAGAAGCCAGTTTTATAACCTGAAAGAGCGTTGTAAATAATGGACTTTAGATGAAAATCCTTGAACTTTTGTATGTATAATGCCGAGATGTAATCGAAAATCGTTTTAAGATTTGTGCAAGATAATAGCACCAGTTTCATTCGTAACAAACTGCAAGGGTTTCTGTTGTAATATTTCTAGCGAACACAAAGTTTTTTAGTTAATTTATGCAATGCCATGCGGTAAGAATAAGCAATAGGAATTAACATATAAGTTCGGACGATCTCTAATGTTGTATTGAACTTTTTACATGATCCTACTAACAATAAGTATAGGGAAAATAAGGAAGGGGATCTCCAAAAAAATTACTTCTCCAAACTGAACGACAAATAGTTGTTAAAATTGCAAATAACACGTTGAAAAAGTTGTGAAGGAATTGCGAAGCAATGTCGACTATATGTTTCTCATTGGACCGTTCAACATGTCCTTAATCGTTTGAGTCCCACGTTGCGCGATCGCGCTGTTTTGATTTCATGTCGAAAAGGTTCACTACAACATTTCTTCTTGATGCGTACGAGTAAATATTGATACGTTTGGATTCTGTCGAGGTGGCTTTTTCCAGTATTTTACTGTTTTTCCTTCATCGAGATACATATAAAATATTCGATCAGATTTCGATGTAAATAAAACAAGCGTTATCGCGCTGCTAGGCATTTCTCGATATAAATAAAACAAGCGTCATCGCGCTGCTTGGGATCTTTCGACAAAGTTTTTCAAATATCCCTTAGAACTCAAACGGTTAAACGTAATTCAAATATTACAAAACAAAAAATGGTGTATACACCTACACTTTCAAACCGACAAACAGTCAATCTTGATTACGCACGTGAACACATGAGTAGAAATTGGAATTATTGGAGATGGGTTATGAAACAAAAGTAAGAGACTGTGATTCTTTTATCTGAACTTTATTTTAGCGGCGTGGAAGGACGTCTTAATGGTTTGAGTATTGTAAAACAAGTGAGAGTCAAAACCCGTAAGGGTGCGCAGAAAGTCTGCTGTCCACTTAACCCCTTCCCGTACTTTAACGAGTCTGACTCGTGATAAAGATTTTGGCCTAAACATGAATATGACGAGCCACGCACGTGAACAGAAAGTCGGGCCAAACATAAAAATCACGAGCCAGGCTCGTGAACATAAACATCGTAATATAACGGTCGTAATTTAGAGTTGTAAGTATTTTCTTATTAGATATTGATTCAAGATGAATATTTATTAGAATTGAATGTTTTGTTTATAATATGCTATTTATTTTTAGGCGTGATATTATTACATTCCTTAAGACAAAACCACATTTGAAGACGCTTGGATTTCTATTGAAGTGTTATTTATTCATGAAATATAATTTTGAAACTGTCATCTATTACAAAATATAATATATTTATAATATCTATAAAAGGAAAAAGGATTAGAGTTTACTTCCACAACAGCAGTATCGTGTAAAACTGATTATATCACAGGCACTTGCATTTCGGCTCGTATTGTGACTGTTCTCGAGCATCAGTCTGGCTTCTTTACCACGCGTTGACGCCTACCACTTGGGTCCGGCGTTTCGTCGAGTTAAATGGCACGGGAAGGGGTTAAATAAAAGGAGATCTGGAAAACGTCGGTTTATTTTCCAGGGCCTTAGGTATAAACAGTTATAGGCCTATGGACACGATGACATCTGGTCCGTTCTATTATTCTGACAAGCAGTATTTGTCATTCATAACACAATTCATTTTTGCTTACTAACTGACGCAATGTTATTAGTAACAATCTAACAAGAATAAACACGTTGCTCTAACTGTGCACTATTTAAATATTTTGTTTATTATATTTCGTTGTAAACGAATGTTATTTTTCCACTTTCTTCATTACATATCATTTCTTTCTAATCCATTTCACGTGATATTAATAATATTCCGAAATCATTACTTAGAATTCCAAGACTTTTGAAAATTCTAGTTGTGTTATAGTTATGCTCTGCAGTGTAGCTTGTAAAAGGTAGGCTTCGGACTTTTGTTTAACCCCTCGAATAGCGGATAGTTTTATACTCGCACGCACGGCGAATACGGGGTCACAAATGACCCAATAACAAAATTGTTTTTACATGTATGGAAATCCGCAATTTTTTATTATAATTGGTAGTATATTGCTAAAGTACACTACCGCTCAAAAGTATGTGGACACCTACCGCGTTCATGAAATTTGTGATATATAATGTATATTTCTATTATTAAACCACATTTGTTGCTAAATTATATTATGAATATGTATGTAATGTATTCTAATAGTACTAAATTAACAATTTAGTTATTCAATTTTCTTAAATAAATAAAAGTCTATCCGGTGGGTGGAAGACTGCGTTATACATCGTTGCGTGCGTACAGTTTGTAAGACTTTTCTTTTGCAGTTTACGATGACTGCATCACTTGAGTGAGGTCTGTCGCCTTCTCAAGAGTAACTTAAATATTTAGAAACATGATTCGAAGTGGAAAAATCTTAGATAAGAGCGTAGGGATCACTCTAGTGCTCTGTCTAGATCAGTTCATTTTGAATACTTGTGAGAGCACGATGGGCACGAAAAAAATTGAATTAAGCGTAGAAATGCGTTCGCAAATAATCACTCTATCGAAAGAAGGGTATTCTATAAGGAGTATTGCAGAAAAAGTAGGAGTTTCAAAGTCCTGTGTGAGTTACAGCATCAAAAAGTACGGTGCTACAGGAATTTGTTCCTCTGTGAAAAGGACTGGAAGACCTAGAAAAACAACTCAGGCAGAAGATCGCCATATTATAACAATAAGCAAAAGAAATAGAAGGGATACAGCTACCGAAATAGCTGCAGAAGTTAATAAATCTAGGGAGGAAACAATTTCGGTTTCAACAATAAAAAGGCGTCTTAAGGAGGGCGGTCTTAGAGGCTGTGTTGCAGTGAAAAAACCATTGTTAAGGAAACAAAATAAAAAAAAGAGGCTTCAGTGGGCTAAATGCCATAAAAATTGGACGCTGGAAGACTGGAAAAAAGTATTATGGTCTGATGAATCGAAGTTTGAAGTGTTTGGCTCCAAGCGACGTGTTTTTGTGCGCCGAAAAGTTGCTGAAATATTAAACGACAATTGTGTAGTGCCCACAGTTAAACATGGGGGTCGTTCTGTCATGGTATGGGGATGCTTTGGAAATAATATGACGGGAGATTTAATCAAAATAAATGGAATTTTAAGAAAAGAAGGATATTTGAACATCCTGAGAGAAAATGCAATTCCATCTGGACATCGAGTTATTGGTAATAACTTCACATTTATGCACGACAATGACCCGAAGCACACTTCTGCAATATGTAGAAACTATTTACTACAATTGCAAGAGAATTCTCAAGTGAAAATAATGGAATGGCCACCCCAATCACCCGATTTGAATCCCATAGAAAAACTGTGGGATCAGATAGATAGACAAGTTCGAAAACGATGTCCCAAGTCCGAAAAACATTTATGGGAAATCTTAGAATCTGAGTGGAACTTAACTGATACCGAAATAATGAAAAAATTAATAGCCAGGATGCCACGACTAGTAAACGCAGTCATAAAAGCGCGCGGTGGATATGTAGATGAAAACAAGATATAATTATTTTTTATCATTATGGGTGAGATATTTAATAAATTATTATTAAAATATGTTCTGTAATACTGTACGAACTGGAATATATACAAAGTAATCAAATTTACCAAAGATATCATAACATTTTTCAGGTAGTTATAAGAATTAAGGAAGTGTCCACATACTTTTGAGCGGCAGTGTACGTCAGCATTAAAGTGAAAACATACTTATAGTAAAAATAAATATCTTTTATTCATTTTCTGAACAGTTACTACATAATGTTACTTTTTTTTATAAGTGTTTTTTTTGTTTTATATAAGAAATTAGAACAATGATCGCATTTGCTGCTATATTTATTATCATTCCCAATACAAATATAACATCTGGAACGTTTTGTACATGTTGAGCTTTATCATGCTCCTTTTTCTTAATTTTCTTTCGGTATTTTCGATAGCTCTTGCAACGTGTTTGTGTAACATAAGTTCTCCATTTTTAAAAGCGCTTGCTCTTTCCTCTAAATTTTCTGAATATAGTTCAGCTGCCAACATTTCAAGAAAGATTTTTCTTTTTTATGTATAGATTCCAACTTGTCTTATGTCAGATGTTTGATTAGCTGTATTGCCAGAGCGTTGTAGACTGCCATATCTATGTAATTCAAAAATAAAGACAGTGTCCATCGATTCGTACATCTCCAACATGAATACTCTCGTAACACCTTATCTAATGTGTCGACATCACGTTTTGTCGAATTATAATAGGAAATTATTTTCCACTTATGCTTATTCTCCTATCCAAAGATATTATGCTCTGATGTAAAATCGATAGTAGGTATAGCACTGTATATTTTCTGGGTTTAGAAATATAAGAAATAACTATTCTTAGATCGTTCATAAATAAAAAATTTGAAGAAAATAGCGCTCGGGATTGTGTGTTTGTCAATAGGAAGATCTGCTCTATTTTTGCGCATTGTACCTACAATAAAAAGTTATTGTTTCAATAATTTTTCTGGCAGGGTTATATCAGTGAAAAAACTGTCTATGGTAATGATGCGACCAGAATTATTTCAAAAATCTGTCAATTGTTTTGCGCTACTCTCTACCCTTGTTTTCTCTCTATTATATATCCGACTTTTCTCAAATAATCATTTATGTTGTATCAGTAAAAAGTTTTACTATCACAAAGGCTCCATATTTTTATGCCATATTTGCCTGACTTATTAGACATGTACTAACTGCTCATAGATTATCGCTGTATGGAATGCATCTACGAGCTTTTGCAGTTTTCAGTGAAAATGGTTGTTATTTCTCTTAGTTCTGTCAGTTTTGTTTTCTTTCTGCTCTTGTGGTAGTCGTCGAAACGTATAAAGTTTAGAATATCCCTGAATCTATCACGGGACATCACAGCTACGTGTATATGGACCTCGAATGTGGCAGATTCTTCCTCCATAATAAATTTTTAGTATCTTGTGTTTCTCTAAATCGCCCAATAACCAATACAATTCCGAAGAACGCTTTTTCATTTCGATATGTGATCAACTCATTTCTAAGATTTTCCTGGCATTGTATTGTGGCGGTGATGTTGGAGGAGAAAGAGGAGGAATAATAGAGAGGATAAGCGGAAAAGGAAAGGTTGCGTTTCGTCCGGGGTCTGCTAGTGAACTCGTCAATAAGGTATCATAGGAGACCCGTGTCTTAAACATGGGGACTGAGAGACTCAGGTTAGAACTGATATATAGGATTAGGATCTTTCGCGAGGACTAGCGAGAATGGCTGTGTCCCTCTAGCGGTGGTGCGCAGAAGAGCCGCCACAGTATCTATCACAAATATCTTTTCCTTTTTTGTTTGTGTATGTAGCGATATGATCAATATATAGTCACTTATAAATAATACTGTCTAACAAATTTTGATCTTCAGAAAATTTTGCAATATCCATTGCGTGATTTCTGTAGAG
Organism: Anthophora plumipes; assembly: GCA_951804975.1. NCBI lineage: Eukaryota > Metazoa > Arthropoda > Insecta > Hymenoptera > Apidae > Anthophora > Anthophora plumipes. Next base: position 10,041,034 of record OX638123.1, on the reverse strand, counting down.
TTTCTCGGCCTAAACACAAATCCGAAATCAGAATTTCTCTATCACCCTCGGTTCTTGAAAAATATGAGTTTTTGTGAAAACACTCGATTTTGGGCAAAAATTAGGTATTACGTGAAAACCAAATATGCTAGGAAGTTCAATTTAGTCTTAAAAGATAGAGGAGAAAATCCTGAATACCCTAGCAGTATATACATACAGTGCCCGAAATTTCCATAAGGCCACCTATATTTTGACGTATTTTTTTTTTTTAATATTATTAAGAGTACTACTTTTTCTCATCTACAATTATATTTAGTTGATACTAATCATAAATCTACGAGTATCTGCTCGGAAATGTTTACCTTTTGGCTGTGTTTACATTTTTTGCTGCACGAAGCGCAGTATAAGTGCGAAATTTCTATAAAGCCATTCAGTTTGTGCTTTGATTCTGAGTGAATAAGTCCAGCTAGGTACAATAAAAGAAGTCTAACTGCAATTAAAAAGTAAGTATTTGGGTAAAAATTGATCTGTAAATTTATTGAAATCGTAATATGTTATATTTTAATTTCTTATTAGTAAAATTCCACGAGGACAATTGTTGACTAGTGAAGAAAAGGTATCCATTAATGCTTATAGGGATATGGGATGTTCCAATCGCATAATTGCAAAAAAAATTAATCGATCACGTACCGTTGTAAATAATTACGTCAATTTGGGGAAAGATTATGGCAAAACCCACCCCAAAGGGGGAAATCAAAAACTGACCAAAAGACAACATTCATTGTTAATGAGATCTGCATCAAAAGAATTGAGAAGTGCAGCTCAACTTCGCGTTGAATTAGACTTGTCAGTAGCTACGAGACGCATACAACAAATTTTAAAAAGTTCCAAATGATTTCACTGGACAAAAATGGTGCAGAAACCAGCACTCAAAGCAGAACACAAACAGGCTCGTCTTAATTTTGCAAAAACACACATGTCCCGGTCCAAAAAATGGGAATTTGTTATTTTTTCTGATGAAAAGAAATTGAATTTAGACGGGCCAGATGGTTTCAAATATTACTAGCACGATTTAAGGAAAGAAAAAGACATAACAATGAGTCGCAACTTTGGTGGTGGTACATTAATGATCTGGGCTGTATTTAGAGCTGGAGCCAAGACACCAATCTGTCGCATTACTCCTAAAATGAATTCTGAAAAATATACAGAATTATTAGACACAGTTTTAATACCATTTATTGAAGATATTGTCATCCATACATCAAATTACACGAAGCAGTGGTTAGGTCAAAAAAATATCAAAGTTTTGACATGGCCAGCTTGTTCCCCAGATTTAAACCCAATAGAAAATTTTTGGGAGATACTCACAAGGAATATTTATGGCAATTGTAAGCAATACAGTACTATTAATGAATTATGGAAAGCGGTGAACGAAGCTTGGTCATCTATTTAAGATGACACACTTCAAAGTTTGATTTCATCAATGCCCCATCGTATTTTCGAAGTTATTCGAAGAAATGGCGGTTCTACTAATTATTAATATAAAAATAAAAAAGCACTTATTGTTAATTTTGAACCTACTTGTTTAAAAAATATGTGGCTTTGTAGAAATTTCGCAGCTTGTTTTATATAAAATTATATATTTACGTTTATTTTTTTAAACAAATGTTATTTCTATTATTTCAATCGATATACAATATGTGTTTTTAATATGCCTAAAATGAAATCTTACTCAAATTTATCATAAGTACAGAATAATTATAAGATATTACCAAAAAACGTGGTGGCTTTATGGAAATTTCGGACACTGTAGTTATTAAATTTTGTGGTTTTGAATGGTTGTAAATGACCAAAATTTTCTGCAGGTAAAAATTTGTCGAACAATGTAATCGGAAACACTGTTCCATTGCTGAAATGTTTTCATTCTTCTGTGTCAAATTATATACTTTTCAAATGTACAGCAGGGGCAATATATTTCCAAGTACGTCCACTGACAGCTTCGTTTTTCTCATTTGAATCATTTTCCTCAAAATATAATGCCGAAAACGCCTCATTTTGGTAGTCCTATATTTCAGGTTCCTCGTCACTACTTGATGTGCTATGTCCATCTAATGTTATTTCATCGTTATGATTATTTTCATTCTCCAGAAATTCATAGAAGTGAGAACTTTGACTTGCAAGTTGCGCATTTTGATTGGATATAACGATCTTTCTATGAAACTGAATTTTATAAGACTAAAAATGTAGTATGATCTATAAACTAGTACTAATAATTTATTATATATAATTATAAACTATAAAGCTACTATATATAGAAAATTATATGTACAGAATGTTACAATGATTTATAAAGAAAACTGTATACCGACTATTCTAAAACAGAAGGAAAAACCAATGCACTTATTTCTCGTGATCGCAATTCCATACTGAAACGTCTATATTAAACGCGTCATTCTGATGTTTCGACCTGGTTCTAAAGTAAATGTTAAGTGGAGGGGCAACGCTCTATCTATTTCGTGTCTGGCAACGATTTAAATCTAAACAAACACTGGGTCAGCGATGACCCGGCATCCGCCGTCCGAAGGTTAACTCTTTGAGGCACACGATTTTAAAGGAAAAAAGAACCCAAGTTGCACAGAATCACTCATTTACGCATTTACCATTAGTTCGTAGCATTGCCAAGTGGATGAAAAACTTTAAATAAAGTATTAAATTGTACTACTATGAGTAACTCTTTGGGATTAGGTGGATTAAAATATATCCCATCATACGTAAAAAACTAAGCAAAAGGTGGGACAGTTTTTAACCCACCTAACTCCAAAGAGTTAAACGAATGAACGGGGCCTATAGGCGCTATAGATAAGCATCTCGCATCGGGTGCCAAAAGGCGCAATATGCATCGAGTAAGCAGCTCTCGCTGGACGTCTATAGGCACTGTTCGTAATCAAAGGGTTAAATATACTGTAATCGAAGAATCGGTGTTGAGTTGACTTCGTACAATCCTGAGTGAAGTTCGAGCGCTCTTATATCACCCAAATTGATATTTCAACAGTTAGATTTCATGTTCATTTAAGTCTGTCTAATTTTATGATCTCGTTGTAGCTCTTTCATCAAGTTTATAAGGCTAGCCACGAGAAACTGAATGTCGTAATTTCATTAATCCTTACATTTCTATGGGAATTGAAGATAGAAAAAAGTATAATCTGGACCACGATATAATAGGGTCGTAAAATCGGTCAGGTATTAAAGTGAACATGTTTCAACTAACATATATAAATATAGGCAGATAAGTACTTGAAGATATGGTCAGGCCCGTATAAAGAAATCTTTCGTCCAGGGTCAGTGCATCTTGTATAATGTACGAAAGAAAAATTTATACATTACAATTACATTACAGATAAAGAGGTCTCACTGAGGTTTTTGACATCTTAATTTACTTATTCGAAAATGCGAAAAGGTTGTGTATTTATGTACATAGAAAGAAATTCCAAATATTTTAAGTAACAGCTAATATTTACATGTTTTTCATCTGTAAACAAAAGTTTAACCTAAACACTTACTAATTAAAATATCAAAATATAATTTTCACAAAATTACGCACTTGTTCGACATTTTCTTCGGTCGTCGTTTCAATTGATCAGCCTGAACGTTTATCATCATCCACATCCTCTCTGCCTTCTTTGAATCGTCGATGCTAAAAACTTGTGTTTGCGATAAACAATTATCTCCATAAGCGATTGTAAGCATTTAGAGCGTTTCCGTAGCACTTTTACCGTTGTTAACACAGAACTTAATGTCGATTCTTTGTTTTTCGATTCATTTTTTGACCGATATATACAAACTACTGTCACTTGAATGAGTCGTAACTTGGCTTCCAGTGAACGAAATGCCATGAAATTTTTACAGATTAGTAAGGAAGGTTGACACTTCATAAATAAATCTTCCACCACCATATGACATCATTAATTTCGTTAAACTAGAGCCATTGCGGTTATTTTTGGGACAGAGGGTGTAGATTATCGATAGATGTTAAACTCGGAACGAGTGAGTAGATCAGATGAATCGTCTTGAATGCTAACGATTGCAAGACTAATATGTTAGTGCGTAACAAAGACCTTTCTCCGAATGATGTCGAGACAAGGCTATTTTGTACGTACAGTGACGAGCAAAAGTATACACACACACTGCTTGTCTCATAAAAATGAAGATGGTATTACCAATTCTTGAACTGATCGATTGGACGAAGTATTAGGCGATTGTAATTACAAGGTAAATGTAATTAACAACATGTAACAGTTCCTTTTCATTTATGTTTGTAACATACGGAATATTTTACAAAAATAGAAACTTAACACCATGTTTACAGTTTTGTACTCATTGTTGGCAAACTATACTCTTAAATATTTTCTCCATATTCCTTTACTTCTTTTAATGCTTCTAGTCTGCGTGGCATAGTGGCTATTCAATTTTGTATAATTTCTGGTTCGACATTATACCATTCTTGTTTTCTTCTCTTCCATAGCTCATGAATACCCGTAGATGAAGCATCACATTTTACCAGCCTTCTTCCCAAAGTTGACCACAAGTTCTCTATTGGGTTTATATCTGGGTTTTATGGTGGCTACTTCGTAACAGAAAACTTTTGGTTTCAAGCCAGGCTTTTACTATTTTTGCCGTGTGTTTGGGGTCCCCATCTTGTTGAAAACTGATTTCTTTTTCATTATATCCAATAGAACTAACAACTAACGGTAAATTAGTTAGTAAAATGTTTAATGTACCTTGCACGTGATACTTTCAATTCCAGCTAAGGGACTAACACTTTTGTGGGTGAAACAACCCCCACACATTGTAGAACCTCCTCCGAACTTCATAGTCTGTTTTACACCTCTTATTTGACAATTTGCAGTGTCGGATATCCAGTACCAGGACCTTCCATCAGATTCAAATCTGTTTATCTTTGTTTCATCAGACCAAATGACTTTTTCAATCCTCCAGTATCTATTCTTTGTATGGGGTTACTGCACAAATTTCAGGAAAATGTGAGAAAAGACAGAAAAATTTGAATAAGTAGTTTTATTGTTTTTCAAAATATTCTCTTTTAAAATTTTTCGAGACACTTTTTTTCATTTCTGAATCATGAATTCATTTTTGAATATAATCAAAATATGCGATTCATATACTTCAACAGCTTCTTCAAGCGTTGCAAAATGCTGTCAACGGATTCTAAGAAGTTACAAGATCATAAATCAGGTGTATATGAACAATGAGACATTAATTCGATGTTTTGATGCTTCAAATAATTGACTGTTTGCATTGCAAGGTGAGAACTTGCATTATCATGATTCTGTGCACGAAATGATAAAGATGTGAAATGATACCGTGAAATGCAGTCGTCCTTTAGGTATCTAGGTATCTAAAGAAGCTTTGTGCTCGATGAATTCTCCACAGTTTGACTGGTTCTCAAAAAGAAAATTGCGTGACGTGGTAAAAAGAAACGATCCAAAGATACGGAGGAGGATTATCAAATTTGGTTTATAATATTGTGACAGGTGATGAAACTTGGATTTATTCCTATGAGCTTAAAACTAAACTCCAATCGGCTGTTTAGGCCTTTCAAAATAAAGCAAAACCAACAAAAATTGTTTGTTCTCGAAGTGTTTCAAAAAAGATGATCGCTTCATTCTTCGAATTCATTGGTCATGTTGCTACTGTGGCTTTAGATGATCAAAGAACAATCAGTGCTAATTGGTATATGACAATTTATTTACCAAAAGTCATTGCTGAAATTATAAAACACAGCGTGAGGAGACGAATCATCCTGCATCCTGACAATGCAAGCTCTCACCCTGCAGTGCAAACAGTCGATTATTTGAAGCATCAAAACATAGAATTAATCTCTCATTGTCCATATAGCCCTGGCTTATCCCCTAATAACTTCTTCCGATTCCCTCGAGTGAAAAATGAAATGCTGTGACAGCGTTTCGCAATGCCTGAAGAAGTTCTTGAAGTATAAGAATCGTATGTTTTGGCTATACCTCGTGCAAAATGGGAAAAGTGTTTTAAAAGCTGGTTTGAACACATACAAAAGTGTATAAATCTTGAGGGAGAATATTTTGAGAAACAATAGAATGTACAATGAAGTTAGTTTATTATGTGTACCGATAAATGTGCTGAGTTTGAAAAAAATCAGTGACATACCGTATATAGGAAAAAGTGGAATGGTACATATGCACTAGCAATCTCATGTCCTCGTAATAGGCTACGATTTCGAGTGAAAATGAGTATTTAATGCTTTTTTTATAGTGGTAAATTAATATATCATTATTTCGTAACGCGTGAGTGTGATGTTCAAACTGCAGATACGGTTTGTGCTTAATGTATTTTTTATCAATTTTACAGATTTTTCATATTGTATTTTATGTACCATTTTCGAAAGAAAGTTAATTATCTTTTAAAATATCGAAGTTAGCGTATATTTTTTTATCTCTTAGACGTTGTTAGGTTTTATTTTAAAGCGCAAGCGTATTGTAAATCTACACGTACAATAACAACTTTTCTGTAAAAGATTGAATTGCACTGTACAGTAATATCAACACATTTCTATATTTATTTTTGGTTTAAATAAAATACAAATAAATAGAAAGAAGTGTGGAGAAAACGAAACTCATGATGTTAGTTGCGTATTTGAATTATGGGGAAGAGGAAATGTCAGAGGAGCTATAAAGTAGATCTATTTGGCTTGTATTCTGAATACAATTCTCTAGATTAGATAAACATAAGCGCATGTGTAGTCCAAGTGTATGCAATTATCATTTACTTAAACTACTGAGAATACGAGAAAGTTACTTGCATAAATCGTAGCCGACGGTTAAATTCGAAATTGCAAAATCGTTACTTGCAAATATTTTATAGTATTCTACACACTAGAATTGATTCGCATTCTTTATTAGGTATGTATTATAGATATTGTTAACAATTTTGAAATCAATTACTAAATTAAAATATACCTGTGAGATTAATTATGGAAACGTACAGCATTAATGAACGTATCAAAATTATTAAGTTTTATTTTGAAAATCATTGCTTAGTGATACTGACTTAACAAAGAATTAACATAAGAATTTATCGCTGTCATTGTAATGTGCGAAATCCTCCAAAGGTCAATGGTTTTACATTTAATGCAATGTTTTTAATAAAAACGCGAGGTGTATGTGATCTCTCGAGATTCGGTAGGCCATATTCTGCCTGAAATAATGAGAATATTGAAGGCGTTCAGACGAGTATTCAGGAAAATCTCAAGACATCGATACTAAGGCGTTCTGCTGAATTATAGGACTCTCTAGGAGATCATTGAGAAGGATATTAAGTATTTATCGATGTTTCCGTACAAAATGCAATTAGTACAAGAATTGAAACCAATAGATCACGATCATTGATTTGTTCATGATGTTTAATTGTAAGAAGTGGTTAGAAACTATAACGATTTTATTCATCGATATTACGGTAATAATAGTACCATTAGAGTGGCAGTACTAGAAGTGCCAGATCCCCAAAACTTTTGCACCAACCCACGTATCTTGAATTTTTACTTCAGCGTGTGCTCTGTTTATTATTTGATCATTTTTCAATCTAATTTTAAGCTCTCTCCACAAATGCTTTATAACATCTAGATCAGTGGACTATGACAGTGTTTTTGTATAACAGGAGAGGAATGTTTCGGATCATTGTATTGCTGAAAATAATAAACCGCTGATATTTGAAATTTTTTCGTAAAAGCTTCTAAATTATTTTTCAAAATATTAAGGAACTGCATTTTGTTCATAGTGGATTCCACAAATACCAGTTTTGAAACTTCTTTTGCTGCCATGCAGTCCCACGAAATTATGGAATCTCTGGCACGTTTAATCATAGCTCTTGTATTATTTTTTTTTTTAATTTATGTATTTCGTTTGTTACGTATGATTTATTTAAACAAAATTAATATTTGTTTGCATAACCTTTTGCACCTATACCTGCTTGCAATTGTCGTGTAGCATTGACTGCACTAGATTTTTGATTACTAATTCTGAAATATTTTCGCATATATCTTGAATTTTTTATTATTTGGTAATTTTTCAATCTAATTTTAACCTCTCTCCACAAATTCTCTATTATAACATTCAGAGAAGAGGACTGTGGCGGTGTTTTTAACAACTTGAGTACATTACTGTATCAGTAAACTGAGAGAGGAATGTTTCGGATCATTGTCTCTGAAAGTAACAGATCGCCGAGATTTGCAATTTTCTCGCAGAAGCTGTTAAAATATTTTTCAAAATATTAAGGAACTGCATTTGATCCATTTTTTCGACAACTTTTGCTACTATGCACCTCACAAAATTATGGAATCTCCGACACATTTAATCGTAGCTCTTGCATTATTTTTCTTTTTTTTTTTTTAGATTGTGTCTTTCGTTGCCGCCATACGATTTTGTTGCTCATTTGTATTAAATAAATTAATTGTCCATTTTCCCGACTTCTTTTGCTGCTACGCAGCCCCACAAAATCATGGAATTTCCAGCACTTTTCATCACTGCTATTGTATTATTGTTTTTTTAAATTGTGTATTTCGTTGCCATAGTACGATTTGCTGGTTATTTGTATTAAATAAATTAACTTCGGTGTTATCGCTGAATACGACGTTATTCCAGAAATCTATGTTGGAATTAACATATTTTTTTGCGAATTCAAGACGCTTTGTACGATCGACTTTTGAAATAAATGATTTCCCGCGGACGATTCTTTCATTGAAACCTTCTGTACGTACAACCCGACGAACTGTTTCAGTCGATATTGTTTTATTAATTCTCAACGAAATGCTTTTTGTTAATTCTGGTATACCAAACTTAGGATTGATCTTAATTTATCTTACAACATAACGCTTATCACTTACAAACAGGATTTCTTTTCTTCCTTGACCCGCTTTGTTCCGGAGTGTGCCTTCGTATTTGAATTTATTGTTGAATCAGATCTACCTACTGTACTTCCAATTTCGCGTAATCTTTTGTCTTTACGGTATAAGTTTATTACCAATTTTCGTATAGAAATATCCGTTTGTTTGTTCGTTTGTTTCGGAGAGATCATCTTGGAAACAATCAGAAAATGGTAGTCCTACAAATAACAATCTGTCAATGCAACAATTGAATCATATTGTTTAGACGTTTTTAGACAGTAATTTTTATAAGATACATTTTTTAGGGAACTTTTCACGTTTACGGTCAATTTTGTGTCAGTAAAATACCAGTACTTTTAGATTTCCACTTAAATATAAGCAAATAGTTAATATTTTTACCAATTGTTCTCTATATGATGCGATTAAATATATATTAGATTTTTATATTTAAATATGTATTTTTTTATCTATTCTTCCGCTAATTTTCGCTACCAACATGACTGTACGCTCAATTTTGTGAGTGACTGTATATACATATGTATATGTATTCTGTACACGCACTCCCAATAATTTTGTTCGTAGTTCAAGTATTGAACAAAAGCATTATTTAGGAAAGTTGCCAGGAAGACATAACACAATCGTAAGAGTACTTTTTAAGAGTAGGAGAAATTCAATTTTTTATATCTAATTTCGATAGAATGGTCAATTTTGAGTATAAAAGTACTAAAGTACATTTGTCCCAAAACTTGTCACGTTCTACTTTCTCCATCCTATTTTACTTCCATTACGAAATATGTTGTTTTGACATTATTTTATTCTTTACAGTATCAAAAGTTTCCAAAGTAGTCTACTTTAGCCTTATTACTAAAATGTGCATTTGATGTAAAATGTAAATGCGAGTATGAAAAAAAAATCATCCGATCTGTATTTGATAAATTGATAGGACATTTTCTAATTATAATGTATAATTCATCTTAAGAAACAATGGCCAACTTATTTTACATATAATTAATTAATACACAAAATAAATTTAACCATATTCTAACGTCCGGAGATTTTCTTTGCTCGTTGCAATGAAATTTTTTAAACGTTTAGTTTTATCATTTACTGTAATCTCTAACTCCAAATTGTATCAATTTATTCCAACTGTTTGCGATCGAATTCTCGATTATCGTTGCAAAGTTAATTCTTAAAGCAGAGGAGAGTTGACCGCGAAAGTGCAAAAGGGTCCAATATCCGTGGAAAAAAAGGCGACACGCGCTAGTGACTTTCTCGTGGCCCACATAGAAATCATTGCACTCTTCAGAACCTCTGCCTGTTCGCAGAACTCGTGTTGCCCGAGGCCTTTTCATCGCGAAAGTGTTCCACCTTGCACGTATGTCTGTTTTTTCTTTTTATTAACCCATCTGTTTTACTTTGAGACCGTGCGCAGTCTAATTTGTTCTGCGGAACAGAGTCGAGCCGATGAATTAACACGTTCAATGCGGGTAATTTTCTTTTCTTTTTTTTTTTTTTTAGAACTTTCCTATGTGGCGGTATGAAATAAATACACTAGTGTGCAAAATTATGAAACACTATGGAAATTACCAGGATAAGGATTTAATATTGCATTTATCTTAAACAGCGTTAATTTATTCTGAACTAACATCTCCATAAATTAAAGGAACATTACAACCAAATTTTCAATTTAAGCAAAAATAATATAATTTAACTTGGACAAACTTATAAGACACAAAAGAATATCTACATAATTAAACAAAATCATAAAACCTTTTTTAATATTAACAATGGGTGGATTCTCCCTTTTTTTAACCACCTCGATCATTCGATTAGGCAAACTTTTGTATAATTTTTTTATAAAACTTTGATCCATGCTCCTCAGTGTCCACGAAATCGCCTTTTTTGCTCCTTTATATTATTGCCACTTTCGTATAGCATTCTGATAAGTTTCCCCCATACATTTTTTATGATATTAACATCTGGAGACCGTGCTAGCCAATCTGAAATTGGTATGTTTTCAATATTGAAAAAATCTTTTATAAATTTAGCTGCGTGGACAGGTGCATTGTCTTACTGAAACGTGAAATATTCTATCGGCACAGTTTTGAATTTGTTTTCTGATTAAGTTTAAACAACCAGTACTTTTCGTTCGACCGTCAACAAACTTGATTTCCGTCTTTTCATTGTAACCAACACTGCCCGTAACATTACAGAACCTTTACCACACTGACAATCGCTTGAAATTCTCTTATCTTTTCGAAGGTTATGGAAATTGTATTGTAAAACATCAGGCTCATCCGAATCCATTTTTCTCATCGGTTAAAAGTATTTCCCGCCACTTCTTTTTCCACTTACCATGTCTAACAGCGATTATAACTGGCGCACAGTGGGCCATTTCGATAAAGAATGAAGTTTTGGATGTTTCCCAATAAAAATTATTTTAATTAACGTTTTATTATACGCTAAAGCAACTTCCGATTACAATCTTTAGAAAGAAAGGATTTAGTAGGTTAGTTGGAAATTATATTACAATCGAAGAGGTTTAAACAGGTTTAAAAAGAAAAATAATTGCAAGGAAGTAAATTTGTCAATTAAATTTTCGTAAATACTATTATTTATTTTATTCAGAATCCATATCACTCCTATCGGTGTAACTATTTTCTTTGTCTGCAGATAATGTTTGATCAGAAGTATTATTCAGAAGGAAAGAAATATCTTTCAGATTGGCTGATCTTTTTCTCGGGTTGTGTTTTTAAACTTGATATTAAAGGATCACACAGGATCGCAGCTGCTGCAGCTAACTTTTAGTTTAATCTCAATGGTAATGTTTATCGAACGTAATACTTGCAAAATTTTGATATACCCACACATACCAAAAAAGTTACAACATTCTCATCCTGGTCCAATAAAAAAATATCTAATATTTTCGTGTGGCAGTATAATAGAGAATTACGATTTCAATAAGAGGTAAAGAATCCAAATGTTTTTAAGAAAAATAAAAACAAATAACTACCTATACTATGAGAATCCATGGTTAATTTGAAAAAAAAAAAAAAAAGAAATATTCGGTTATAAACACAACGTGGCATTGACAACAGAGACGTGAAGAAGGCTGACTGATACTTTGTTTTAGAAGAGTATCAACTCTCTGTTGTTTGTTTGTCAATGTCCTCAGATATAGCGTCGTCGAGATCTGTGTCCCATTTAGTTCACCTAAAACGAGCATAAGCTTATTTTGAGTTATTTCATGACATGACAATTTTCGGATTAATTCCACCTACACAGTCTGTCCAAGGTCTGGTGCGACCTGTACCGAAAAAAAAGTGAGAATACAATTATTTAGTGTTTTTATATTTCTTTATTCAAAGTATACTCCTTCTGAATCGATACAACGCTGGAAGCGGTTTAAAAATTGTTGGACGCAGTCATTATATTCCTTTTTTGGGATCGCCTGTAAAACCGCAGTTGAAGCTCTTTGTATGTTCTGAACAGTGTCGTAACGGTTTCCCTTTATTGCCAATTTTAGTTTTGGGAATAGCCAAAAATCGTACGGAGCTAAATCAGGCGAATACGAGGGGTGTTCGAACAAACACAGCGATCCGATTGAAGGATTTCAACCACCTTTTGCACGTTTTCAGGGGTACGACTCGTTTTTAGCGATGATGCTCGAGGAGTATTTGCAATATTTTCCTTACCGTCACGAAATCGAACATACCATCTAAAAACGTTGACACGATCCATGCAATCACTACCGTACACGCTTTTTATCATTCCGTACATTTCGCTTGCTGTTTCGCCTAACTTAACCCTTTGCCGTACGAATTTTTAGTTACTACGTATGTTAGTCTCCAACGTTCACTGTTCCAATACAATTTTAAATAAAAAAAGTCAAAATATTACATATCAATTTTTATTTGAAAGTCCTCTATCTTGAATTCAAACTAAAGTTAGAATAAAAATAGAAATTTGATAGACGTATAAATAATTCTCTTGTCATACCTTCACCATAATTTGCAGCACGAGTGAGACTCGTTATTATACGGCAAGAGGTTAAAGCAAAATTTAATATTGTGCCTTTGGTCCATATTGTTTTTTCGACGAGCGTTAAGAAAGCTTTGTCACATGTAACCTCAAAAACTAATGACGTAAATATGCTAGCGATTTGAAATTGTACATGGTTTTTGTTGAAATGTCAAACTTCTTAATGCATTTATTCATTACGAGGTGGCGTTACAGGAAAAAATTTTGTGGCGATTTGGCCACTCGTTGAAGAAAAATTCCCTTGGGTCTTGATGGTAAAAATAAATGCGACGTCGTAGACCGTAAACTCAATTAATTATTTCATATTTACATTTATACTATATAATACACAAAAGTTAAGAAACGTTAAATGTATGTACATGAATTAAAGTAACTATTTAAAACTATATTTAGATTTTAATGATTGCGCGTATCGTGTGTATCGCGTGACGGTTCAACAGGGAATAATTCGTTTTTACTCGCAACCGTAAAGAAAACAACCGCGCCGGAAATCAAGGCGTCTGAATTTTTAAATTTTCGCGGGTTTTCTTTACGGTTGAAAATGAACCTTTCTACAGAGCGGCTGAATAGAACTAGAGGTTGCCACAATTTAAAGGCTCTGTCACACCCCAGGGTCTGAACAGACTGCGTATTTTCTGGAAATGGGCCACTGTGCAGGGTTGTTTGTACCTTGCTGCTAATGGCGCTTTAAAATGGCGGCAAATCTTTTTCTTTTCAAGCGGTTTGATAACTGTATCATCCCTCTTTTTATCGTCTTCACTGATACATTTAAATTGCATTCAGCTAAAATTTGTCTCGATACAAGGGTTGAATTCGATGTAGTTTTCAAAACTACTATCTTGTTTTTGGAAGACAAAGCTGATGCTCTTCCGGATCTCTTCTTTCCTCTGTAATTTTTTTGGATCACGTAAGAAATTCCGTATTACACTTCTTCGTTTCAAATCAAATTTGTTTAAAACTTTTTCCTTTTGCTTTTAGTTGCAAGATTTCAATTTTTCGTCCGCGTTCAATAATTTCCTTTTCGCCATGTTTTTAGTTTTATTATTTTTATAATGTTTAATTGTAAAATCATTTCAAGAAAGAATTTAGAAGTCGGCACACGTGAATACAGTTGATTCATCGACTTTCTGTAAGAGACTAATCCTTTCTGTCTTATAATTTTGTCCTACCAGAGTTTTGAAACATCCTTCTACAAAGAAATGTTGCGACACTTTCTTTCTTTTCATCGCGGTGATATTCTATTCTCTTCCTGTTTATGTACATACATTTATACATACGTTAGGGAGAATTTAGTGGAGTGTCTTACACTTTTGTCCACTGCTCGTGAATTTTATTCCTTGATAATTCTCTAATTTTACACTTCGATGCTTATTCACGAACTTTTAGCTAGAAACTCGGCTAACATTGTCCCGCAAGCACCGTATTCATCTGATCCAAACATCGTGCGACTTTTTCCCGTTTCTCAGACTGAAACTTCCACTGCGGAGACGTTTTTTTAGTTAATCGAGGCGATGAAATAAAATTCACCGAATGAGCTAAAAAGCCATCCAAGGAATCGAGTTCTAGCGGTGCTATGAATATTGGAAAATTACTTGGCATTCGTTTATTGTAAAAAAATGTGAATTATTTCGAAGGCAAGTAAAGAGATATTGTTTTTGAACTTTTTTTATTTAAATATTTAGAACGGCATGCACAAAAGTAATCTCAGCTGATTAATTAATAAATCGCTGTTGCACATTACGATTTTAAATTAATATTGTAGAATAATGTTGATTTTATTTCGCCAGTCGATTCTATTTGCATTTTTATTATTAGTCAAGGACTAAAATCGAAATATTAACTAAAACACCTCTTGTGTGATATTATTCTGTAATGTGTTAGGTTTATGCAAAAGTTTTCTTTTATATGTACATATTATATGCATTAAAAATTAGTGTTCGAAATATTTTCCCTTGTTTTGTATGAATTTTTTGCACTTCTCTGCCATATTTCGGATTCCGTTGTGAAAAAATGACGTTGATTTCGAAGCGATGAAATCGTCAGGCCATTTTCTTATTTCTGCAACATTTCGAAAGTACTGTCCGACTAAAGAGCGCTGCTCCATCGACCTGAATAAGTGATAATCTGTCGGTGCCAAATCTGGAGAGTATGCCGTACACGGAAGAACTTCCCAGTCCAAGTTAAAGACAGTTTCCTGAGTGATTCGAGCCACATTCGGACTTTCCTACTTCCATCACCAGTAAATAACCTTTTTTCTTCAATTCTGTTAGCTAAATGATTTAATTGTATACAGTAGTGGTCGGCATTAAGCCTTACACTTTAGTCCGCTAGTATACATAAAAAATACCACTTTGATGAT
The DNA here is from genome assembly GCA_951804975.1 of Anthophora plumipes. NCBI lineage: Eukaryota > Metazoa > Arthropoda > Insecta > Hymenoptera > Apidae > Anthophora > Anthophora plumipes. The sequence goes on along the minus strand of OX638123.1, from coordinate 10,025,726 downwards.
AATATTACGCATAAAACGAAGTAAAATGGTACATGATAGATTTGATCATAATATATACAATTCCATGCATATGGTAATAACGAATTTGCAATGCATATTAAATTTTATTATTGAAGATAAAAATTTTGTGAGTATATTGTCATGCTGTGACACGATTATTGTTCTTTTTATTTTAGTGATACTTACATACATTTTGAGATTTTTAACTTTTCTAGTAGAGGATATGCCTGCCTATACCTTGAATTAAACATATGTTCAGTATGTATTATACAACATTTACGAGCCTTGAAAATAATTTAAAGAAGGTAGTGGAATGAAATGAAACTGCTAAACATTGTGTACTATGTATAACACCTTAATATATTCAATTGTATGGTACAACGTGTGTAACATTGAAATTTTGATTTTAATAATAAAAAAAACTGTTAACCATTTGATGAACGGAAATGTACAGCAATAAAAAAGCAAAATATAGAATGTCGCAAATTTTTTGTAAGCAAGTATTATAATATCTGAATTATATTAAATAAAAAACAATAACGTTGAGAACTGGAAACAAATCATTCTACTTATAGTTCTAGTGCTAATTTTATCTACATTTTTAATTATACATTTGAACTAGATAATTTCATTTTTGATATCGGTTTTCAAGCATTGCGTTTGTTGAAGAATTTTCCACAGACAAAGTTACTTCAATTTTTATATTTCAGTCATCCTAATCAATTCGATTTCTTACATTATGTTTTCCAGTTGCACAGTACATTTCATTCAGATTTGTAGAGAATTAATAGAAGTAAATAGCTTTGAATTAGTACGAATACCATTACGAGTGAATATGTGGCGTAGGTAGAACTAATAGTGCAACATGGATTGTAAATATTGATAAAGAAATAAAATATTCGTCAAGTATGTTCTGCACATGTGTATCTCACATTTCAAATAAACTTCCTTCTTTAAGATTATCGTATAATCATATGATTCAAGATATGTTCCAGTTGAAAAGTTGAGGCTAATGGTAAATTTTTACATTCTTATGGATCTGTAACATGTACACTTACTCATAAAATGCAGCGTATCCTCAGATTGATAGCGAAAATTAACGGTAGAATAAATAAAAAATACATATTTGAATGTAAAAATGCAATATATATTTATTCGCATAATATGAAGAACAATTAGTAAAAACATTTTTTAAATAACACTAACTGTTTGCTTAAATATAACTGAAAATCTAAAAGTACTGGTATTTTACTGACACAAAATTGACCGTAAATGTGAAAAGTTCCCTAAAAAATGTATCTTATAAAAATTATTGTCTAAAGACGTCTAAACAGTATGATGCAATTGTTGCATTTACAGATTGTCATTTGTAGGACCACCATTTTCTGATTGTTTCCAAGATGATCTCTCCGAAACAAACGAACAAACAACCGGATATTTCTATACGAAAATTGGTAATAAACTTATAACCGTAAAGACAAAAGATTACGCGAAATTGGAAGTACAGTAGGTAGATCTGATTCAACAATAAATTCAAATACGAAGGCACACTCCGGAACAAAGCGGCTCAAGGAAGAAAAGAAATCCTGTTTGTAAATGATAAGCGTTATGTTGTAAGATAAATTAAGATCAATCCTAAGTTTGATATACCAGAATTAACAAAAAGCATTTCGTTGAGAATTAATAAAACAATATCGACTGAAACAGTTTGTCGGGTTGTACGTACAGAAGGTTCCAATGAAAGAATCGTCCGCGGGAAACCGTTTATTTCAAAAGTCGATCGTACAAAGCGTCTTGAATTCGCAAAAAAATATGTTAATTCCAACATAGATTTCTGGAATAACGTCGTATTCAGCGATAACACCGAAGTTAATTTATTTAATACAAATAACCAGCAAATCGTACTATGGCAACGAAATACACAATTTAAAAAAACAATAATACAATAGCAGTGATGAAAAGTGCTGGAAATTCCATGATTTTGTGGTGCTGCGTAGCAGCAAATGGAGTCGGAAAAATGGACAAAATGTGGTTCCTTAATATTTTGAAAAATAATTTAGAAGCTTTTACGAAAAAATTGCAAATACCAGCGGTTTATTATTTTCAGCAATACAATGATCCGAAACATTCCTCTCCTGTTATACAAAGCACTGTCATAGTCCACTGATCTCAATGTTATAAAGCATTTGTGGAGAGAGCTTGAAATTAGATTGAAAAATGATCAAATAATAAACAGAGCACACGCTGAAGTGAATATTCATGATACATAGGAAACTATTTCAGAATCGGTAAATAAAAATCTAGGGGAATCTGCCACGACGATTGCAAGCAACTGTGAATGCAAATGTTATGTAACAAAATATCAATTTTCTTTAAATGAATCATTTTAATATGTGTGCACTCATTTCTGTGTCGGTGGAATATCAGAATTTTTTTATTTTTAGTTCAATTTAAACAAATGGTTATCGTAATTAAAATTTTATTATCAATTGTTCATTAAACTATACGATATATTGCGTGTATATTTTTATCCATTCTCTCGCCAGTGTTCGCCACTAACATGAGTGTACGCTGAATTTTGTGAGTGACTGTACTTACATCAACTATGATTTACAGTGTTGTACTTATTCATAGATTACTATGTCGAAGAAAGGTAACAGAAGAATTATAAAATACATTATTAAATTTTTCACCCTTTTTAAACGTAAAACAAATATGTATAGTTATAAGACAGTGATTAGGAAGTAAATTCATAGTGTTTGAATATGTAATTAAACTCGCCAATAGTTACATATGTTACTTTTTACGTTTCTAAAAATGCATTACAAATAATACATACTATGGAAAAAGTAAATACTAACAAACTTACGATGGTGTTACAAAATTAAATCCCAACGGATTAGAAAGCATTTCTCCTAATATTTTTAATTCAATTTGTAACAAATTTTAAAATGAAATCTTAGTTCATTCGTTACTATTAGGTAAGTACAAAAGTTTGGATGGGTTTTTCTAGCAGATTGTGCGACCGTCACTACATTATGAAAACAATAGATTATCGCGTTCGAGTGTCATATGTCTTTGATGACACAGATAATTAGCTGTTATTTGCCACAAAAATTAACTGCATTGAACGAAGTACTGTATTTTGAAAGAAACATTGAAAATGAACATGGAAAAATACAATTTACGTGTCATTATGATATACTAGTTTCGATGGGGAAAGGATGTTAGAAATACTGTAAAAAATATTTGTGATGTGTTTGGAAAATCTATTGTGTCAATTCCAACCTACGAAAGATGGTTTGATAGGTTTAAACATGATGAGTTTAACCTGAATAAGTGAAACTTCGCTCTGGGTGCTCCAACGGTGAAAAATCATGTTTCCTTATTTTTTAAAGAAAAAACACGTTCATTTTATAATAGAGGATTGCATATATTACCAGAACAGTAGAAAGAAGGCATTAAAAACTATGTAAAATAATATCATATCTGTTCATTTATAATATATAGAAAAGCCCATCAGAACTTTTGCACTCACCCAATAAAAGTGAAATTCTACTTATTACACCATTAACCCCTATTCGGATTATGGGGGTCGCTACGACCCCATGCAAGTTTAAACTAAGCTAGCTTTAATGCGTCTTGATTTAATTTTTTTGACCATTTATGTAATCCTCTATTATCTCGTTAAGCTTTTAAATATTGCAAAGCAAATTAATCTGCAGTTACCAATTCGGAAAAAATGGTATTTAAACGAAATAACAACGTCGTTGGGTTTTTGGGGCTCCATGATATACTCTCTGCTTATACCATCTAATTCAAATAAATACAGCATGAAAATATTTTGGGTAAATGATCCAGAAATAGATTATCTTAACGTTGATAAACAAAATGGACAGAAATCTGCGCCACACTTAGGAGAATGCATAATCGAAAAACTTTGCACACCTCATTTCAGAACAAAACGAAACGTGACATGCGAAAATTTTTTTATATCTAAATAGTTAGTGTTAGGTTTAAAGAACCGTGGTTTGACAATAGTTCGAATTTTAAGGAAGAATAAACCATATACAGTAGATTTCCATAGGCCCCGTTAATACGTTACAGGCTATATGAATTCGTGTTACAGAAAATCGTGCTTTACGGGAATTTTTCTTGCATAACGTATACTTATAATTTAAAGTAACATTTTTCAAATCTTTATTGCTGTGTCAACCTTTATTTTCTATGTTTTATCAAATAGGATAGTATTTTAAAAATAAATGGCATATATACGCAGTTGATTATTAAAAAAAAAAAAATAAACAATATTATTAACCCTTTGTATTCGAAAGGGGACTGTCAGTCACCATTTGATTCGATACAACAGCTCGAATGACAATTAAAGTCGTGATTAATTGGAGTTGTTCCTTTTTTACACAGATTCTCTTTGCATCATGAATGGTTCACGTATATGCACTTCATAATACAGCATTGTGTTTAATTAAAATTATTATTTCATACAATAGTCTGTCTCTGATGTTTATAAAGATTAAACCAAATATAGAATTAGTAACAGTGAAAATAAGTTCGATTTTAGATTATTTAAAGACCAAATCGATAATTTCATAAATGAGAAATATGAACAATGTAATTGGTTCAAAAAACGGAAGATTACATTAACAGTATAAAGTGAAACTGATTCTGACAGCACCCAGGAAAGACAAAGTTTAGATAGATGCTACAGATTCTGAGGAAAAATCCGAAAGAATGAAGTTCAAAACCGATGAAAAGAACTACAGAATTGCAAGTAACAGAATCATTGGATTTTTCGAATTTTTATCGACTAAACCATAGGTGAAACATAAGTAATTAAGCTAAAAAGAAACTAAGAAAAGTACAACTTCAGCACGAAATCTTTGAGAGCAAAAGGTTAATGTACATATGTAAAAAATTTTTTACTTCAGTAAAATTTAATAAAAATGTAATTATATAAATTTATGTATTACATTTTTTAAGAAAACAAGGTAATACTCAACTAAAGCAGATTTAATTCTTAAATGTAGGTAATTCTTACTATTTGTCTTATTATTTGCCGCGTAGTACGAAAAATCGCGTTATATGAAAACAATAGCCGCAATATCTTTGACGCCTCGTTAAACCTCGCGTTATATGGCAGTCTATACTGTATACCACTTAATTTTTTACCTCATTTTTATTGGATTTACAAAACAATTAACAACAGTTTCATTTGTATCCACAAAAGCAAAATCTGTAATTTTATTATCCACCACAATGCTGAAATTAATCTGGATTCGCAAAATAAACTGGATATTATCGAATTTTATAATACGACAAAAGGTGGCGAGATTTGATGGATCAGATGGTACGAAATTATTCCAGGAAATGAAGAACAAACAGACGGCCATTTGTTTTTCTTACTAATTTATTAGACGTATGTGGCATTGCTTTGCATATAAAATTTACTAAAATTTATTCCAACTGGAATAAAAACCAAAGGTATCGTCGAAATATATTTTTAGAAAAATTTACTGAAGAACTAATAAAACCACATTTAACCCTTTGATTACTATTCACGTCTATAGGCGTTTTACTTTTGCTATCTCCCTTTCACCAGAGTTTTATTCTTTCCGTACTGCCATTTTAATTTAACGAAACAAATATTACATTTTTACGAATTTGAAAATTATTCATTTTTAAACTTTCGAAACCGATTCGACAAATTTTGCGTTTGGAAATCGAACGTTTACCTTTCTCTTAAAATTTGCTGTAGCGAAAGGGTTAATTAAAAAATCAGAACAGGTGCATAACAAAAATCTGAAACGTTCATTATCTACTATTTAGGAAGAACGGAATATTCCAGGCCCGTCTGAATAAAAAAAAAAAAACAAATTAAGAAATGCATTTGCTAGTTATCTATAATCAAAAGAAAAATTTTCCAAACGTGTGAAAAATACAATAACAACGTATGTAAAGAACATTCGAGGGTACTATGTAACAGCTGTTTATAGTAAAGCTAATCTTTGTACATTATTTTATACTATTCTTGAATTTTGTATCTTCGATTCAACTTCTGCTTTGAATATTTTCAAATTTTTTCTATATTTATTTTGGTATACTACAAGTAGCATTTGAACCAAATTCCATAGTAAATAAAGAAGTGATTTTACATAGAGTTTTTAGGGAGAATAACGTGATAATGTATAATTCTGTGCACTGAGACCGCAGCAGAACTAATGTTGGCAAATCCGGAGAACGGTTAAGAAAGAAAAGTTGAAACATGACGTACACATGACAATTCGTAACAAATTAAACGACGTGTAACCTCTTAATGTGTGATAGATTTTTAACCTTAAAAATGTTGAAAAGTTATGTTAGTCAACTCGAATGTATGTTATATAAAAGTGGTAATATATTATTTTGAATAGCATGACCATTACAGGCTTTCCTGTACGTTCACGGATAACCTCTATATAGGTTGAACTTAAATATATACATATATATGTAAATGTTTACATCATTGTTTGAATGCGTATAGAGAGTGTGTGCCTGAGTACCAGTCGGAGTCACATAAACTGCTATTGAATACCTAAGTAGAAACGGTTCTCAATGGAATAAATATAGAAAGTATGATATATGATAAATGTCGCATAATATTACGGAAGTACAGTTGAAGCGGCTTTTTTATCTTTTTCAAGCGAGCTCTATGGTGGAAAGTTGCAATGGAAGTAGAAAATCAAAGGTTCTGAATCTAGCAAGTTTATTTTCAATGATATTCTATATATACATTTTATTATTTTCTACTTCACTGCAGGTATTATTTCGCGTTTTCCTTTACATAAAAAACTGAATACAGAGAACAGTTTACAAAAACTTAAAAAATGCGTGTATTTGATAGGTGCTTGATAGTGTGATGGCCTTATACATATATCGTCTGTGCATCGAATCAGAGAAATAAAATTCTGTTAACGTTCGCGTATTATCAAGCCTATAATAATCATCAGAATATGTAATCATACGAGTGTAGAGTTCACTTTCGCATGCGGAATGAAAAGTATATTAATTTGTTGAAAAGTAGCGCGTTTTAAATAAAACAAGAAAATTATTTTGTAATTATGTTTTCCATATTTTCTGTTGAAATATAACTATTTATTATAGATATTTACGATAGATATTATTAAATAACGATAGATATTTACTCTGAGAATAAGTCGAAAACATTAGAAATTAATTCGTCGAATGTTGTCTTTGCTAGTTGTAAGATCAGTGCCAAAAATGTTCTGAGAAAAATACATTTAAAGCTTCAATTTGTTTGTGTATGTTAACGAATCATTGTATGTCACCTATTTACAATCTATCGTCGATCTCAGAGTTTTTCAATTTAAAAAAGAAAACCATATGTTATTATTTTTAAAAGCACGATTTTTGAGAAAGTGACTGTTATGTATGTACCTATGGTGATGAACAAAAGTGTATACACATCCTGCTTGTCTCATAAAAATAAAGATAATACTACCAATTCCTGAACTGGTCAATCGGGATCGAGTAACAATATATAACAGTTTATTTTTATTTACGTTTACAGTATACGGAATATTTTACAAAAATAGGAATGTAACGCAATGTTTACAGTTTTGCACGTTTTATCAGGTACAGATTAAAAATGAAATAGGCTGTGGGGCAATGAAACTGTCAACGAATACTGATTGTTCACTGAGCAGTTTTAAAAAAGTGCTTCCATTCTTTCAATAATAAAAAGCACATGTCGTTGTATAGTTAAGAGAAACTGTACTATTTACTTATTTCTAAATGAGAAAGGCGGATAGCTCTGGTCACTTAAATGAAATACATATACTTATATAAGTATATATATTTGATTTCAGAATATACACTTAAGAACTTCTTAATTTGTAATAGTTATAAATGAAATATAGATTTTAAATAATTTTATAAAAAACATAAGAATATAATAAACACTTTACTTTTGCTTTATCGAAAATTGGCGGATAGCCCCGGATGAGACTTTTATTGCTCCTTTATTTTATTTTTCACCTTACAAACGTCAGAATAATAATATGAACATGATCTTTGCATTCAGTATATTGTATCCAATCTTCTTGGAAGTTTTCCCTGCAAAGAATGCATCTTGTTTTTGTATTAAACAGATTTTCAATTCCTTTTCTTTTTTATTTTGATCTGTTTACTTTTAGATATAGTTTTAGCCAGTTCCATATTGCATTTTAGTTATTGGCATTAGAGGCGGTCATCCAACCCTTTAATATAATTATATAATTCATGGGAAAATTTTTCATCAAAAGTATGTTCGTATCCACCTAATTTCGCTTTGAAAATTGTTTCTTTTCCGCTGTTCAAAGCTTTTATTTTATCGTGTAAGGTACTGCCCGGTACATTATATTTTTCAGCAGCACATTTTACTGTTACTTTGCCATTCAAAACATACATAACTGTCTGCTTCATTTGAATTGCATTTCATTTAACTCTGTTGGTCGTTGCTGTCTTAAACTTTGGCATTTTTTAAATTGTATGCTAAAACAAATAGGAATATTCATATTTTCTAATACCTTAAATATGGACTAAAGAGGAGTCGTAATAATAAAATGCATTATTTTCAAAATTTAAAGGTCGTAAGAGTGTCCGGGGGGTACACGATTGACATTATTTAATACTTTTCTATATATCGAATGATATTCAACAAAATTCAACAAAATTTATATTAAATTCGTGAACTGTATCAAATTGTTGATACTAGAATTAAAAAAATATAAAATAATACGTACGTTTAACATAAAATAAGTTTCGATGAACTTTGATGATCACAGTAATAGAACTTTCACAGAGGAGAAAAGTGAATATAATGATTATGTTGCTTGGCATGCGTGCTGCTACTAACGTGAATTTGTTTTTGATACAGCAAGACGTATTATCGACTGTAATTTGTTTTCTATTTTAGTAAAAGAACAAAGATATTGAAAAGCCTGGGGCTACCCGCCTTTCTCCCACTGTTCTTAAATATTTATTCTTTTTGAATTATGCAATAAAAAATTATATATTTAGTAAATATAATTACAAAATACTTTATTATTTAAAGTATTTTGGAAAATTCTAGTTTAATAACTAAAGTAATTTAACTGAATACTATTTTAAAGTTCTACTAATACAAATTATCCATACATTTTGTTTATTATACATACGTTAGGCTATATTAGTATCAGCAATACGTAATCGCTAATTATAGTACCTCGTACAAAGTTTTTATGAAAAACAAAATTTGTATATATTTGTGTTCCATTTATATATTCATTTTACAGCTGTCGAATTTTTTTTTCATTAAAAATTTGTATTTATATATATAAGCAAATATTCTTAGGAACAAGTATAATTAAAATAATTTAATAACATAATTAATAACTTGTTTAAGACAATTAAAATCTCTAATCCACACGTAAAATAGAAATTGGATGAAATGAATCGTAGGTATCTAATATTGAAACTGTAATCGATAACAAGCACACAGAACTGTTTGAATAGGATTACTTATGTTTAAATGGACAGCTAGGAGTCTCGACTCCCGAAATATCCGGAGTAAGATTTCTGCGGCGGAAATGTGACCGTTGATCGTGCCTGCGATTCGTACATGTCTAGCAATACAAATGATTTGCTTACTCAATTCTACTAATCGATGCCTGGATGCCTATGAATAGACGCCTGCGTTAATTTATTTCCAACTAATATTAGTATTAATATTCAAAGAATTCATTTCTTTTCCTACCTTGCATTTCTTTTTCGATTATTTGTTTACTTAATTAATCATTCGAAACAAGGATAAATATATAACGATTTCGTTATTTCTGAGTTCTGTTATTAAATTAATATGCACAATAATGGGCAAAAGTACAAAACACCTCGTTAGTTTCTCAATGACGTGTATATAAACGTACGTACATGAACAGGAACAGAAATGTACGTAAGTAGTGCATTCTTAGAATATTACCGCGCGATGAAAACGAACAAAAAATGTTTTGTTGTAGAAGAAATATGTTGCGGGTAATGATCTTCAAATTTTCCGAACATGTTAGATTAACGTCTTCAGCTTTAAAACACGTTTTCCTTTCGTCTGGAGATTGAGATGGCCAATCCAATGTAACGATGCCGTGTTTCGATAACCATTTTTTACAAATACGACTGCGATGTTTAGGGTCGTTATCTTATTGTAGGATCCAATTGTCTATGGATTTGTTAAACCAATGCTTAAAAAATGTTAATAGTCCCCTTTGATACAATTTTGGTATATCTTTTGTGCGTTTAAACTGTAAATATACATAAAATATACGTAAATTTATGTTAGATCAATATATGAAAAATTGATGCAATGGTACACTAGAAAATTAACTAATATATCAGGTATATCCATTTTTTTCGTAACATTTATCTGTAATACAGTACATTTATCTTTAATTTATCTGTGTATGCAGGTAGAAAGTGTAAAAAGGTTGCGTAGTTGTGTAAAGAAATTAGAAATATGTCAGATAGTAGCTAATATTTACATATTTTCCATTTGTAAATGAAAACTTGACCTAACTGAACGATTTACTAATTGAAACATCAAACCATATGCTACCGTGCATTTATTGTTGGAACCCTCTGACTGCAACATGCAACCCTGAGTGCCGCAGCATCAATAGCTGTGGATTCTTGAGAGTTTCTTTACAACTTCGCTATATCGTTGCCCCGACTATGATATTCATTTATAAAAATGCAAGAAAATAACTAGAGAAAGAAATAGAAGTAGCAGTTGACGATAGAGGTATGTTGTTCGTTTGGCAGAGTTACCGGCTACGGTACAAGTTGGCCTTCCGCGTGGTGTTGATGCTTGTCGCGCGCTCAGAAATCCATCGCAGCCTGGTAATGGAGAAACGCGACGAGTTTTAATTTAACTGGCTAACGCGCTAGGTCAGGTTCGCACGACAAATGCGGTAACTTGCCAGACCGTGATCGGGATCCCGGAACCTCTAGCGTTGCTCTCTGTTAATCTCACTCAGTTATCCTATCCACGACGAACAACCGTAAAATGTACACGCATTTCATGCAATCTACATATTAGGTTGTAACATATGAAATGCCCGATTTTTAGCGGTAACTTTAAATGAACATAATCCTTTTAATATTAAATTTGATTAATCAAAATAAAAACTATTACAATTCGTACATTTTTTTCCAATTAGTTAGAAATTTCTTAATCCCATTTTTATAAAAACTCAGAGTTTCGGTGACAATAAATTGCTTGGTGTATCTATGTCTAGCCCTAATATCCCTTTAATATATTTTCTTTCCACTGTCTAATCTATCTAATCTGTTCTCCTCCATCCATTCCCAGATCTCTGTTCCGTATAGTGCCACGCTTTCCATCAGTGCCTCGAGCATCTTCATTCTTCTCTCAAACGGCTCTTTAAATAATCTCGCTCCTATGCTCCATCGTTGTTCTCCTCGCTCTAGCTTTTATATGTCCCATCGCTTTTCCATTCTTCCTTAGTACAAATCCGAGATATTTCATGGAGGAAAAAGTATTATTCGCTTTAAATCATATTTCCTCACCGAATTTAGTACCATAGATTAGTAAAAATATACAGTAGAATGAATAATTTTTTTTTCGGGATAATTTTACGTTAATTTTAGGTTCACTTTGGAATCATTCTTTTTTAGAATAGTTTTGTAATATCTCTTATGCGTTAGATAATACTATATTTGAACTTGTGACGACAACGAGGCTTGCTTCACATTCATTAAGTAGATTTTAAGTGATTTCAGTAGATGTCTGTAGAATTCAGAAGATTTTAGTCAAATTTTCCAAACGTCAATAGATTTAAATTGAGATCGATAGGCTTTAAGAGATTTCAATAGATATTATTAGAATACAGTAGGTTTAAATATTATGTTGTAACATATGAAATGTCCGACTTTTAGCGGTAACTTGAAATGAACATAATTTTTTTAATATTACATTTTATTAATGAAAATGAGAATCACTACAATCCACACACTTTTTCCAATTAGTTACAAGTTTTGTTAATTCCATTTTTATCGAAATTCGGAGTTCCGATGACAATAAATTGTTTAAACGCATTTTCGACAGTTTCTCGATTCGTAAACGTTTTCTCACCGATAGAATGAATTTGATATTTGGAAAAAAGATAATCAGTAGGTGACAGGTCAGGTGAATATAGACGAGACAGAGCTTCGTATTTCAAGCTATTCAGATTTTGCACCGTTGTTTGTGAAACGTGCGATAGAGTACTATCATGTATCAGAAAGAAGTAGGCCTATTCGATTAACCAATGCGGGTTGTTTTATTCGCAATTTCTGGTGCGTTGCTTCAATTTCGGCACAATACTTCTCCACTGTGACTTTTCCACCCCGCTTTAAGAAATTATAGTTGATCACATCAGATAATGACCACCCAATTCTGATCGTTGTCTTCCTTGGATGCAAGGCTGACTTTGGCATATGTCGTGGGCTTCATTTGCATCCAACTATTGGGCAGAAGATCGTCTATCGTCGTACAATATCCATTTTTCGTCGCAATGGACAATGCGATCCAAAAACGATTCCCGATCATTTCGAATTAACCATGAATTGCATGTCTTGATGTTGGGGCTTCTGTCGTTCGTTCTGTACATGTGGCACCTACTTGTCCAGTTTTTTCACCTTGCCAATCGATTTCAGGTGACGCGAAATCGTCATGGCACTTGCACCGAATTCTTGGGCCAAATCTCCAACTGTGTGCCGCGTATTTGCCTCAATAGAAAGGTGCAACTGATAATCATTCATGGAAGGCTCTGTGATCTTCCACTTGCTTCAATAACGAGACTTTCATTTCCGGTTTCGAATTTTTGGAAACGTCGACACACTGTACTTTGGTTAACTGTGTCATTAACGAATGTAGCATTTATATTTCGATCTGCTGTTGCTGCATTATGACCACTTTTCCACTCCTATGAAAAAAGTACGCAAAAATCGCGTTGATTTATGTTAGAAAGCAAGACGATTAAGTGCAACGTTAACAACGTAAATAAGATTGAATCTGATGAAAGAAAGTCTCCTCACCTTGAGGTTGTATTTAAAACATCTCCAAAGACGTAAGTATGTACTGGAAAAATGTGGTTTGAAATATTGATACAACAGAATCGGACATTTTATATGTTACAACCTTACGCATCAATACTTACGCTAAATTTTATTTCGTAATCATATTACTTGCCAAATCATCTCTGCTTTGTTAGATCATGCATAATGTAAACAAAAAAAATGGGCTGAGATGTTTTTCCGAAACTTTAGTATTATAATAGTCCCCACTATAATAGTCTTCCTTTTTAGGTGAATTTATGTATGAGATTTCGCTATTGAAATTCATTGAGCGTGTTATGTAGAAGCGCTTTATAATGCTTTGTAAGTAGTACAGTTTAAAAATCTACTATAATTTATTCCATCTATAACTTAACCATCGAGATTTATATATTTTTTAAATTATTATTATTGGTTTAAGTAATCTTTCATTGCAAATATTTTGAATAGAAATACAGAAGTTAAATATTGGAAACAAGTAAAACGATATTCTGTGGTATTGTTAACCCATTCGAGACGAAGAATCATTTTAAAGATAATCTTCAGAAGCGAAACAATATTTTTCATTTACGTCAAATATTTTTAACGGGAAAAATTGGAAACACTTTTCATACAAATAAGACGATAGCGCATCGTCTGTGTAATTGGCTTTTTAGAATATTTTTATTACATCTTAATAAAAGAAAAAGATATAATTAAAGCGGAAGAAAATTTATTTCAAAAATAGTAAACAAATGTGAAATCATTATTTTAGATTCAAATATTAGAAAATAACCCATAAATAAATTTTAAGAAAACATTACAGAGGTAATATGAAGTATTTGTAAAATTTTCCTCCAAAGAAACTTTTCTTTTTGTTTGTGATAATCCTTGAAACATTCTCCTAAACGTTCTCGACTCTTTCTTTTTTCAGTTTCTTTGAATCGAAAAGTCTTCACTTTTATCATCGTGACGCATTTTTTGGATTACCGATGATTCTGACTGTGGGTTACTCATTTTAGGGTCTAACTTGAAACTAATCCCAATTTTACGGCTACTTTTTCGCTACTAAATGATAATTGAAGTTTAAACTCATCGCGCACACGGTATACAACTCGTTTTTCTGGCTGGAAAATGCATTTACACATACGGTGTGTAATCTATCTGGAATGAGTTGAAAGATACGTAAATTATCTTTAGTCAAATATCTCCAAAAGTATATCCGATTTTTGGTTACTTTCGTCTACGCCTCACGCTATTACGATTAATAGTTTTGCTTCTGATGTATGCCTTGCAATTTTTGGAATAGTGCAAACATCATAATTATCAAGAAACGGGTGCATAGTTTAAGATGTATTAGGCAACAAAGCAATAAATTTAATTTTTAAGGAATTATTTTAACAAACACATGGTTTAACATTTACTCTACCAGGCGAGTCGCATGCTTCTACATATTTTTTAACAATATCAAAATTAATTTAAAGTAAAACATTTCATTTCAACAAGTATTGTTATTATTGTTTACGTTACATATTTGCTTACAGTCGCAAAGACAAATTACGGTGAACTTTGTTAAAATATGACAAACATAAATGCGGTTTATCCAAACAACTATCACAGAATGTTGTAACTTTTATGGTAAAATTTTTTGCCGATTGTGAACCAAACATTTTAACTTTATTTCAGTAACAAATTTTACAGCACCTTCTTACTGAATTGAAGTTGCCCACCTTCTTTTTTTTTTTAATTTCATGGCGATTTCTTGTTGGTGTTATGGGTAGAGAATCACTATTATTGCAGGATACTAATTTTTTCCTAATTTCGAGATTTGTTATTTTATTGTGTGTAAGACTATTAGGAGGGTTGTTCGATAAGTTCGTACAAAGTCTGAGAGATCGCATCATTGATGCATATCGAGGTTATTTTTAATGTATGGTATCCCTTGAAGGCACACACCAAGTTATATCCAAATCGATCTATTATTTTGTGTTTGACGTTTGTTTGAATCGATTACCTCAAGCGACTTCCGAAAAATGTATGAAAGAGAATTTTGTGTGGTTATATATTAAATATTATTTTTTGAAAAACAAAACGCCCCAGGAAACTGAAAGTAATCTTAATAAACATTACAGTGAATCTGTACCTCCGATTAGAACAATTTATAAGTGGTTTGGTCATCTTCGAAGTGGCCATATGAGTACAAATGACACTGAACGTCCTGGGTGCCCTGTTGAAGTTGCAACTCCAGAAATCGTTGAACAAATCCACGATATGGTAATGAATGTTAAAATAATGAAGGGCCGTGATATTGCTCAAGCTATGAGCATCTCGAATGACCAGGTACGTAATATTTTGTATGAATATTTGCCAATTGAAAAGCTGTCTGCAAGATGGGTACCGCGATTGTTTACAATTGACCAAAAACATGATCGAGTGCAGCGTTGCAAGGACAGTTTGAAGCTGTTTCAAAGGAATCTACAGGAATTTTTGCATTGTTTCATAATAGTGGATAAAACGTGGATCCGCCACTACCAATTTGAGATCAAGGAACAATCAAAACAATGGGTTTCAGTCGGGGAATCTGCACCGAAGAAGGCGAAGACTGTTCCTTCAGCAGGAAGGGTTATGCCCACCATCTTGTGGGATGCTCGTGGCATAATCTGCATAGATTTCTTAGAGAAGGGTAAAACTGGGATCACTGGAGTGTATTATATGTCTTTTCTGGACCGTTTAAATAATAAAATTAAGGAAAAACGACCACACTTAGTGAAACAAAATTCTTTTTCACCATGATAATGCACCAGAGCTCATACCTCTGTAGTTGTGACCGCAAAATTGTTGGTGTTAAGGTACCAAATCCTTCCGTATCCTCCTTATTCTCCATTTTTGTCACCTTCAGACTACCATCTGTTCCCAAATATGAAAAAATAATTGGCAGGAAAGAAATTTTTGTCAAACGAGGAGGTGATTTACGAAACAACCGCCTATTTTGCAGAGTTAGACAAATCCTACTATATGAAAGATATTACCAAATTAAGATTATTACCAAAAATCGTTGGACTAAGTGTATAAACCTCAAAGGAGACTATGTTGAAAAATAAAAAGCCTTTGTCCCGGAAAAATTACGTTTTCTTTATTTTTGCACAGACTTATCGAACAGCCCTCTATATATAATCCATGCACTTTCAGTAACTATATTTAAGCAAAGTTCAGATACAATTTTTTTGTATCACTTAATCGATTTGCGTAAAAGACTGCAGTACGACGTCGTTTGGTCGGAGATATTTACTTTAGACTTTTCTTCGTTGCAATCTGTAACAATTGTTGGTTTCATGCGATTATTTCTCCTTATTCCATACGACAGTTGCATGTGAGTGCTTTGTTGACAATAGAAGAACATCACACTTGTCTTTCAGTTTTCATTGTACAATGCCATATCTGATTATAAGGAGTAAAAATTGTATAATTATTTTTTGGCAAGTCTGAAAAGACAGGAGGAGGGAAAAGTTTGAAGCAATTTTTAAAGATAAAAGTATGCAAATCTATAACACTCAAATAAGTATATACAAACCGTATATTTTCCGTTTTATTTTACTTTAGAAACACATTGAATTAAGTAAACACCGCTGTAATTGTTGTCACAATGTCTCCGGAACTCGATATGTGCAGTTTAAAACAAAAGGCTGTCAAAAAAATTAATTGCCACGTACAATCTGCCCCTCGATACGATTAACGCGCTATCATTTCGTCCTTGGTATACAACACTGTTTCTATTTTGTAAACAAAACGCCGTGATGTCGCGACCTCTTTCCAACGATCCGCATGTTCTGAGCTCGTAAGCTTACTATATTATCTGTTAAAAACCCAAAATTGTACGTGTGTCAGTGAGAAATTAAAGATAGCACACATGTGCTATCTTTTTTCCTGGGAGTGTACATGATATTAAGATGTCGATACGTGCATTACAACCAATTTTTAAAAAATTCTTCGTTTTACAATGAAAATTCCAAATAGTTTGAACAGAAAGTTCAGCGCGGCTCGGAACGTTTTAACGGATAATATTAATAATTTAGTATATCATGAATGTTAACGAATATTTAAAAATTGAGGAATATTTATTATTTTGTGTATGTAAACAAAATTTAACGAATCATTGTCTGGAGCAAGCAAGAAAAATAAAACAAAAGGTATATAAAAGTAGAGGTTCTTTAACATGTTAAGTGTGGCTTCAGTCCCTAGGGAATGACAGTGAACTTTTCGTTTGGGCGGCGTCTGTCCGTGATTAGGTCTGTCTATACTCTGTAATTCAACACTCGATGAGTGATCGTCGCCTGAACGGAAAGCTCAGAAAGATCAGCTCCGCGCTTAACACTAGAACCCTGGGAATTTGGTCCTACTCAAAACCCTAGTAGCGGTTATTGTGACCGTATGCTATTTTCCTGATTTTATTATATCGTTCTTGGTTATTTGTCCATTGCAGTTCGAATTTCTCGCTTCTACATGCTGGTAAAATAATTGCTGCGTAAAGCGAAAAAACGTGAGTGGTATGGTTTCCTTCTCTTCCTGCGTGTCACGTGTAACGAAACCACGGTAATTAATTAAACGACCACACAGCTTCGGCCATCCGGCTTTGTAATTTATTGCCCGTTTAGGAATTAACTACCGTGTTTCTTTTGCCTTTAAAGAACACCAGGCAGGTAAACAGAACCGAGTAGATTCACCATTACAGATACTAAAAGAAGATTTATGGGATACATTACAAAATGTATATCCTTCTTATCTAAACAAAGAGATTGTTGCAATCCTGTAGAATCCACTTGTAAAAATTTCCACGATTCGTAAAACTTCTGTCATACTGCTTAAGTATACAACAGCAAATTTCAGCTAACTTACTATCTTCAGATACTAAACATCTGATGACAGAACGCTGCTCTTTCAAAATGCACGTTTCGAGAGGACCTTCCATTACTAAAAATATAATTGAGGTTAATTTATACTGAAACAATTGACAAATGATCGTTTTATGTTCATGACATGGATGTCAGCTAACGATTCTGAAAGTTCATATTAAATATTTGATTTTGATAGTATTTAACCCGTAACGGGTACAGTATGGGCCAAAATGCCGGTTTATTTGTTTTGAGATAAATAACTTCCATGTTTTTCCCCCTAGAGATGTGTTATATTCAATACCCTCCTAGCTTCTTATTATTCCCCATTTCCAGCATTAAACAAAAACTTGTGCGGTGTTATTCGTTCTGTGTGAAACATTGTGGTCATTCGGACACTTACGGTACCAGTTACGTAACAAAAGCGGATTGTGACTTCTTTTTAATTGTTTATTTTCAACTTTCAAGAACAACGAAACAAACAATAACGTGTTAGTGTATTTTTATAAGTTTTGATTAGAGTTAGATTTTTAACTGAAGTGTCTTAAAATGACTGGTTTATGTGACACTCCTATTAAAGGACTATTGTCAAGTAAGGATTTTTCAAACTGACTTACGTGATAGTAACGACAATTCTGACCATCCTAATCAAGTGATTATGTACTGTTATCCTGGGAATGATAATGGCATCCACTATCTCGCGCACACTATATCGCGGATTTTCAGCGAGAATGGCCTTGATAAGGTCCGTATCCGTCAAATCCAAATTTGAAGTATTTGGATCTAAACGGCGAGTTTGTGTTCGTCGAAAATCAAATGAAAAGTTAAACGAAAACTGTGTAGTTAAGCATGGAGGGCAGTCTGTCATAGTGTAGGGCTGGTTTGACAATAATCAGACCACCGGAAGTTTATTAAAAATAGACGGAATTCTAAAGAAAGAAGGGTATTTGAAGATTTTCTGCGACAATGCCGTTCCATCCGGTTTCCGCATGATTGGCAACGATTTTACGTTTATGCATGATACCGATCCAAAACACACGGCTGGAAAATGTAAAAATTATTTACAACAATTATAAGAGAGTTCTGAAGTAAGAATAATCTAATGGCCACCTCAGTCGCCCGTCTTAACCCTTTGCACTCCAAGATTTTGTGCTAAGGTTAAATTTCTCTTGGTATATAATCATTGTGTTTCACCTATGGTTTCGTTGACTAAAATTCGAAAAATCCAATGGTTCTGTTACAATTTACACCAACTTGCGGTTCTGTAGTTTTCTTCCTCGTTTCTAAACTTTAGTGTTCCTGACCTTTCTGCAGAATCTGTAGCACCAATTTGAACTCTGTCTTTCCTGTGTGCTATCAGAATGAGTTTCACCTTTTACTGATATTCTTCTTTTCTTGGGCCAATTATTTATTTCAAATTTCTCATTTATGAACTGATTGACTTGATCTTTAAGATATCCGTAAAAAAGAAAACAGTTATTGTCGCCCTTTAATTGTCATACGAGTTGCTATATCGAAACAAGTGTTAACTGGGGGGTCACCTCTCGAGTACAAGGGATTAAATCTCATAGAGAAACTATGGGATCATTTAGATAAACAAATCAGAAAATAATGTTTACAATCGGAAAAACAAGATCTATGGGATCTTTTAGAAATGGAATGGAAGAGTATCCAAGCAGAAGTAATGAATAAATTAACAGGCAGAATGCCAGGACTGGTGAAAGCGATAATAAAAGCACACAGTGGATACGTGGATGAGAGGAATATATAATTTTTTGTATAATAATTGGTAAAATATTCAATGAATTGTTGAACAACTGTGTTCTTTAAAACAGTACAAAGTGTAACGCATAAAACTGTGTAAAATTCGTTAAAAGTTTCACACCTCTTTTTAGTATTTACATACTTTTGAGCGATAGTATACGTTGTGTTTCGAGTTAGTGATACACTTATCACTATTGAGGATACAAAAGCAAGGCCCATATGTGCGCAGAGATTCTATGACTATAAAGTAATTTCTAGGACTTGATTTCCGGCTCAAGTAATCACTCGCGACGTAAAAATGTTTAATCCTCCGAATATTCGAACAGCGACGTCGAGTCCGAATGCTGGGTCATTTTGACCTATAGAGAAAATTTACATTTACACGCACAAATATGATTTCCAACTTTGGTTCATGTACAACCCACCGCATCAATTTCTTCGGTTTCCTTGATTGCTTTCATATTAGTGTGAACCAGTCTTTCCTGTCACAATTGAAGCGGATTTTTATGAGGTACATTGCACTCCAACAGTCTCTTCGCGTTAAAAAGTATGTGAAATTGGTTACGTGAGTTCCTCCGTGGATAGAGTGCTGTTACACTCTCGGATGTCTCAACGAGAAGTTTTTATCTCTTATTGTTCCCGCTGTAAATAAATATCAACTGCCGATCTACTGGTTTATTATTTACACGCGCTTGAATGAGACCTGTAATTAGAAACACGCTTTCACCTTTACAAAATCTATCAATTTCTGTGGTCCAAGTTCCCAGAAAAATTGGAAAGGAAAGTCATATGGGTACTGGCACCTGTGTCTTTTCCGAAAAATAGGCTGAAATGCCGCGTACTTTTCCTACATTCATGATATCAATAGTTTGTTTCGTTGCAATAATTACACGAACTTCTTCCCTTACGTTCTTCAATTTTTTTCGAATTCGACCTGTTTTTCTTTATTTGCTTTCTCGCTTTTATGGGTTCACTTCCTCGGAAATTTCATGTAGTTTAAAACTGTGTTTCATATTTTGTTTAAAAATTATGGTGGAATTGGTAAATGTTCCATCGTTCAGCGAGAATTTTTCGAACACACACCTACCGAAAATGGCACAGGTACTCATAGTATTTTAATAAGAAAAGAATTATTATAACTTTTTATATCTTCAAAAGATATGTAACAATATATCGAAAACCACGGATTGTTATCTGGTGTAGTTTGTTTAAAAAAAAAAGTCACCATTTTATGCACTCCTAGACAGGCGGAACTACCTTTTAACACGTTAAGTGCAAGTTTATAATTGCGCGTAGCAACAATTACAAAATGTGGTCTGCACAATCTGTCGATTCAACAGGTGAATCATATTGTTCAGTCATCTTCAACCTGTTTCTCAATAGTACCACCGTTACATATTTTTTTATAAAATACATTTTTTTAGATAACTTCTCACGTGTACGCTCAATTTTGTCAGTAAAATACCAGTATTTTTACACTTTCAGTGAAAAAAATGTTTTTACCAATTGTTCTCTAAATTATGCGAATAAATGTATATTGCACTTTTACAAATTTGTATTTTTTTTTTATCAGATAATTTTCGCTATTAACACATTCGACGCCGGTCCCGTATTATTGCGGGATTTCCAACTTATTGGCTTTCACGGATGTTCGATTTTTATTGAAACGTATCTGACGAATATTCAACAAAAACATACTATATATTCTTTCGTGAAAATGTATAAAATTTGTAATATACTTTTTTCGAGTGTCCATTCCCCATAAATAAGCAATGTGACTACCAGCACCCAGGTTTTCTCAGCTGCCGATACTTAGCTAGCGTACAATGTGTTAATATGCATGTACGTTTAATTTTATAAGTGACTGTATTTGCTAGGTATCCAATACAAGCGAAATAGAAAAAAGCAAACAAACGGAAAACGCAAACATACATGGAGATACCATAAGCGAACAATTGTGTATACTTACTTTCAACACACAGACATACAATACTGAATATATAAATGTATAATATGTAATATACATTTATACATTCCATATTTATGCTTGAAATTTTACTACTAACGTGAAACCTCAGACTTATTTTGTAGTTGCCATAAATAATTACGCAATACATTATTAGACTGAATGGCACAATATTTCTAAACGTTTTTTAAAAAGAAGGCGAAGGAAAGAATAGAAAATAAATCTAAACATGCAATGTATGTATAACTGAACCTCGTTAAAGCTGTCTCATAAATGTTCACCAGTTAAAATAGCGCGGATGTGTTTAATTCGCATGAAATGAATTTTGTGATTTCATAACGCGGCCAAGGCTCTTTTCTCTTGCGATACTCTCCCGTATCTTCTCCTTCCATGTCGTCTCCTTTCTCCGGTTTGTCAGTAGGCCAACGAACATTCCCGTCAACAGCTTTCCAACGCGTTCTCGACATGGCTTCCAATTTCTCGATGCAGCTGCCATCTGCGGAGATCTATCGATCGAACTAAACACAACCGGCCTTTTTTCTATGCGTACGGGAGGAACGGCCCCGCGACCTCGCTTTCGCGAGACCCGCAAAATTTCTGTTGCAACTTATGTGTATACATATGTACACTACCGGCCAAAAGTTTGAAATCGCTACTTAAATTAAGAAAAACAGCATACTTCTAGGGAAACATTAAACGTCTACAAAGTAATTGAGTAATTTGTCAAAATACTTAGAATACTAAAGTAGAATGTTTCACATTTTGTATTTTTTTCCCCCCTCGAAGAAGTATTAATTATTAAATATCTTACATTTTGTACTTTTCTTTCTTTCTTTCTTTAAATTGAACATTTCTATTAACATATTCTGGGCCTCCTGACAATTAGTTTTTCGAGTATTTTTAACTTTACATTTTTCCATGCTTCTTGTAGTAGTTGCCAAAGGTGGTGTCCTTTCGATGTTGGTCAGTGCAACCGGATATTTCGATCGAGTTCCTCCCACAGAAATTCTGTTGAGTTTAAACCTGGTGATTGTGTTGGCTATGTCGTATTCCTCAAGACTCACTCCATTTCTTTCTGCAATCCCTTTACACAATTTAGATGAGTGATTAAGGTCATCATCTTGCTGCTTAATAAAATTTCTACCTATTAACCAGTGACCTCATCAGATTAAGTACCATCGTACGGCGTACTGCTGGAGTATCTGTTTATAGCCTTTTTTTTTTTTTTCATAGTATTTTCCATTTCGATTAGGTCTCCTACTCCAACCGTTGAAAAACATCCCCAGACCTGAATCACCACCATGTTTGACAATAGGTACAATACACTGTGGCAATATTCTTCCTTGTACGGATCGGCGAATGAATATCTTTCGTTGCGACCTAGATATTTCGAATTTGGATTCGCCAGTCCAAAGAACCGTACCTCAGTTTGTAAGTGTTCAGTTTTCGTGACATTTTACCGAATCCAATCGTGTGTTACAATTTCTTGACGAAAGCAATGGTTTTCTGGTAGCTATAAATTAGCAATAGACAGCATACTATTTACATCACGCCCAATAAATAGTCATTTTACTAGTTCTGTACAATCGACGTTGTTCTCGTTAAATGCAAGTGGAAGAGAAAGAGTTGTATGATGTCACATGTGTCAGGCAGATCCTGCTAAAAAACGCAGGATAACAAGAAAAAGCTATCAAAAATGTTTACTACCAATTTGCGATGAACACGCAAACACAGTTACTACCTGTAAACATTGTCCTATAGTAAATTAATCGTTATAATTTACATTTTTATTTTAATAAATAAGTAACATTAAAAAGTTTGTATTCTGTATAATTTCGTCTCAAAATTTCCATTTATAATTCCTCTAATTATAATTTTATACATTTCATATATTTAAGATCAGTTAACTAATTTCTAGTAGAAATACAAAAGTAATCTGCATGCTTATTGTTGCGAGCTTCGCAACGCAAAGAGGTCTTGGCCTGGCGGATTATAGCCATAAAAAATGAAATTTTCGTTAGTTGGTGTAATACGGCCATTTAAACCTGCAGCTCCTACTCACCTTTTCACTTTCACCGTGGTTAAAAATATTGGATTCGTCTACTATCGTCACTACTATCACTAAGTCTGTTTCGTTTGCATATAATATTTATTCTTACACGTTCAGCTCTCGACGTGATTTTTGCTCTTCCTGACTGTGGTAGTTTGTCTTTCAAACTACCAGTATCCGTAAAACATTTTACTTTTCTTAGTGTGATAATTGCACTTCGTAGTAGCAATACTAATTTCTGTTCTTTTGGGATTTTTAAGTATTAATGTAAAATTTTAGCTGCTAATCACGCTTCAATTCCTTCGTTCACGAGAATAAATTTCCGATTTATACATTTTCTCGGCAATCGGACCAGCCAATTGGAATCTAACATTGTAACATTCGACGTTTATTGGTAAACAAAAGAACCGCAAATTCCTATACAGGGCGAAAATAGAGTATCTTTCCCGGTAGTAGAAAAGTTCTTTCGGAGCATTGTCTTAAACTGAGTGTATGAATTATATAATACTATTATGGACACAAGAAAATGCTGAAATTTCTTAAACTATAATTCAACTTGTTAACATCTGATATTTTAACGATTTTGATAGAAATCGACAAGTGATTCGAAACTTTTGGCCGGTAGTGTATATACAGTGACTCCCATTAATATTCGGACACCATTTAAAACAGAATAACTTTTTCGAAAGTGAACTAAACGAATTCAGTTCTCGTGAGAAGTTACAAGTTAGTAGTTTTACTATTTGTGAAAAAATTTCAATTGGTCGGAATTACGAAGAAAATAGTGACGGACGTTTTTTGCAACTGTTTTATCTGAACCTGTAACAAAAATTTAAAAAATACATTTTGTAGATGTATGTCGGTTATATATATGCTGAAAATTTCATAGGAATTGGTTAACGTTGCTATGAGCTACAAACGATTAGAAATTGTGGAAATTGAAGTCTTTCGTGACTTTCGACCTACATCTACGATAACTTGAAAAATTCTTAAATCGCTTGTTCCCGCATCGACCGATTTCCATGAAATTTTCAGCATGTGTACAACTAACATAAATCTACACCACGCATTTTTTAAATTTTCAACACAGACTCAGGTAAAAAAGTTGTAAAAGTGATCTTCACTATAGTTTTTGCGATTCCGATCACGTCAAATTTTTTCCGAATTTGTTGTGCACGTCATCCAGTAAATTAACCCTTATAACTCGTGAAAAAAGCTCATGTCTTTTGGTTCAATTTTAAAAAAGTTATTTTGTTTTAAAGTTAAGGAGTTAGGTGTATGTATGAATGACCTTAATATTTCCACTAATAATAAATAAATATACGCGCACGCTTCAGTACTCTCTTTCATTTCCTTTAATCTTGCAAATGTGTATGTAAATGCATTTCTGTAAATATAAATTTGTATAGATTTAAAATTTACCCTTCTGTATAGAGCACTGTCGAAAAACAGAGTAACGATGTAAAGAAGTGTTATTAAAGAGCAGATTTGGAGAAGATTGAAAATAATTGTAATGTAAAGTCAAATATTTGTTATCATAATCCTTAATGGTCGTTCTACGCTTACTGTTGGCGTTAAAAATCGTGATAATAATAAATTATTTGCTTAATATCGAAGTTCAGAAAATATAACAATACTAATATAATAACGAGTACATAATAAAATGCACAAAGTGGTGATTTTTTTATTAAGCAGAATCATTTTATAATAATCAAATGGAAAGTTTAATAGAACCATATTCTGATTGTAATATACTTTGTCGCAGGCGAAGACGACAGATTTTGTTAAAAAAAAAAAAAAAAAAAAAAACTTTTATTCACACCACTTAAACACTATGCTTACTATATAGTAAGCATTACAAACTTACAAACAATGTTAACTATTCGGTTATGAATCCATTATGAATCTGAATCGGTAATGATTCCTTTGTTTGTCGCGTGCCTCTTTTATACTCTGGCTTATCTCATGTTTTGTCTTTTACATTGCTTTCCTTATCTTGTTTAGTCTAGCTACTGGTCACAACTTATTTCAAACAAAGCGAAGAAAAAGTTGCAGAATATATGTATGTCTTTAATGAAATCAGAATAAACTCACAGAAAATGTGATAAAAGTATTACAGTGGAATTATTATTGCGAACAAAATTTGTTTCGTTCATTTTCATAAACTGAAACAAGTGGAGTGGATACAGTGAAGTGGAGTATACATGATTCATAGTGTAACTACAAATCTATTGGGCATCCTTCTTTTAGTTTTTAATACTTTCGTATCGAAAAATTGTAGTACAATATTCTAATAATCATAAAGTTATTATATATTTTCATATATATAAAAAAGTAAAAAATTATTTGCTAAAAGTAAAATTATTTATAATTTTATGTTAATTTTACGTTAAACCAAGCCTGTGATGTTTGAAATTTCAAATTTAACATGAATTATAGGAGTTAAAGGCTACTTCAAGATCATATCATTATACGCGAGAGAAAAAAGAAATATGAATTTATATGCAAAGAAATGTCAATGAACTTGAAAGCTAAAACAAAAAAAATGACTTTAGGATAAAAATACTCTTTGTGGCGTATTTATCCTTAGATAGCATTAAAATTGCATCGAAAGTACTTTCTACATCGTTATAATTCAAGGAAATATTTAGGTAGCTTCGTTTAGGCAAAACATCTTGCACACACTTTGAAAAAATAGCCAAAGGAGAGTATGTATGTCCTCACACTTTCACTAACATATACGGTAGGTGTATGCACGGTGTTTGGTCGCTATTGAGAGAAATTTTTAACGTTATTCTAGAAGCCGACATAAGACGAAAATCAAGAATAAAAAGTTAACGTTTAAAGCTTCACTTTATACTAAGCTGTGACTGAAGCTTGCACTTTTCACGGGCTACTCTAAGCTAAATAGTGGCGTAATAAACGAAAACAAATATGTTTACCTGGTAAATAGAATTTGTCAGAAGGGTTATACAACTTTGCGAACATATTACAATGAAAATCGAACTTGAAATAACTACAAAACAGAATTAAATCTGTCTGTTCAGAAAAATCCTGAGGGCACAATCGAAACCTGCCAGATGAAATTGTCAAGTAGAAAGTACGATTGTTTTCTTACGCGTCTGAACAGCAAAAACACGTATAGCATACACTATGAGTGGCCATACATATACGCACGTAATGCGATTGCTCAGCCATAGTGTCTACAAACATATGGTGGACAAAATTATAAGACATCCTGAAAATTACTAAGATTAAGATTTAATATTGCACTTATTTTAAACAGCGTTACATATAAATCAAAATAATTTATTTTCAACTAACATCTTCATAAATTAAGGGAATATTACAACAAATTTTCAATTTAAACAAAAATGATACAATTTAACTTGGACAAAATTATAAGACATTAACATTATAAATAAGAAAAATATCTACATAATTAAACAAAATTATAAAATCTTTCTTAATATTAATAACGTGTGGATTCTTCTTTCTTTTGAACCACCTCGATCATTCGATTCGGCAAACTTTTGTATAATTCTTTTATAAAAGAATTTCCTTTGTGTTACAACTAACATCTTCATAAATTAAGGGAATATTACAACAAATTTTCAATTTAAACAAAACTGATTCAATTTAAGTTGGACAAATTGGTGATACGAACGTTATCGATAAAAAAATATCTATATAATTCGACAAAATTATAAAATCTTTCTTAACCGTTTGAGTCTCACGGGGTATTGAAAAAACACTGTCGAAGAATCCCAAATAGCGCAACCGCGCTTTCTCTAAATGAGTACGGAAGGACCCAAGCAGCGCGACAGCGCTTGTTTTAGTTTATTCTACCTATTGTAAAATGTACTATTTACATTAAAAGGAGCTGTGTGATGTACTTGCGTTAGTAAATCTGAGCGCGCGACTTCGACAATCTGTAACGCACCGTCAGTTGTCCACAATGTTCGAAATACGGTATTCTCGACATAAAATCTCAACAGCGCGATCGCGCTGCTTGGGACTCAAACGGTTAATGTTCATAATGGGTGGATTCTACTCAATCATTCCAATCGACAGATTTTTGTATAATACTTTTATAGAATTTTGATTCACGTTTCTCTGTGCACGTTTTTTTTAACTCTTTCGTATTATTGCATTGCCTGTCACCTTCGTATACCTTACCTCCATACATTTTCTGTGATGTTAACACATTGTTGACTGGTAATTTTACGCAGAAGGCTATTATTCCGTAATTAAATGTGGAAGTGAAATAATCTAAATAAATGTCAATAAATTTTATTTATGCATAACGAATTGAAATGAAACTTTGGACATATTTTTTACATAACTTCTAATATTTTTATTATTATTTTATATGACTTCTAATATTTTTATTATTATTTTGTATGACTTCTAATATTTTATATTTTTTTGTTTTTGCAGTCACCTACGTGTAATGGTACAGAACAGATTTTGCAAATATATCTTGTTTCGCTGCGCTTTTTGTAATACTAGAATTATAATAAAAACCTAAATATCAAGAAACGTATGATTTTTTTAATAATAAAGCGAACATGACTAAGCACGATGAACAAAGTTTTTGCAATATTCTATATTACTCTGATAAAAAATTGAAATAGCTAATGCAAATGCGAACACGAGTTAACTCGTGACCGGTGAACAATGTGTTAAGGTCCAGAGATTTAAAATTTGTTTTGAATATTGAAAAATTATAAAAGCTTTCATAATTTTAGATGTGTGGACAGATGTATTATCATGCTGGAAAATGAAATTTTCTTCAGCTATTCTACTCGCACAGTTTTGTATTTGTTCTCTGATTAAGTTTAAGTATCCAATACTTTTCATTCGATCGTTGACAAACTTGATTTTTGTCTTTTTATTATAATGAATAACATTACGGAACCTCCACAGCACCGACGACTTCAAATTTTATCTTTTCGAAGGTCGTGGGAATTGCATTTCTAACCATCAGGCCCATCGAAATTCATTTCTTCTTATCGGTGAAAAGTATTTTTCGCCATTTCTTTTTCTACTGAAGATGTCTAAGAGCGAGTTCTAACCGGCGTTAAATCGTATTTTCTTCTTTGGTTTCAAACTACTTAGGAATCTACCCTAGTATTTCAGTAGGCGAGCAATTATGCGAGATAGAAAAGAACGAAAGCTTCAAGCGTCGAAATCATTTCCATTATTGTTGATAATCTTTTGCTCTTTTTCTACCAGCTTACAAATACCATCGTGCACATTTCGATTTGATAGGCTACAGAAAGATCTTCATTTTTGCACCTAATATATTTGATGTGCGTATTGAATCGTTAAGAGTAATTTAATGTTGACTTTTAAAATCAGTAAACATTAAATCGTAAAGTATGATTAAGCTATAAAGCCACTTATATGTTATCTAAAATTACAAAATTTTCCAACAATGACTAGTTTTATTTCTTAACTTCTTAACAAGTGCTGAAAAAGTGGTATAACTTAATTTAAATTAATATATGTATGTAAAATATGTTTTTATTATAGTATTACTTAATGTATTATATTAAATGAATTATATTAAAATCAGTAAATGTATTTAAGGATTGAGATTCCACATGTCAATACGCAATGAAAGCAATTCTGCATGAAAGTAATATCACCATTCCCAACGGAGTTTCGTCAATTACATTTGACATTTCAATATTATTAAAAGTTTGATAATTACATTTAATGTCCTTAAATTCTACCTCATATGCATAAAATATTGTTTCATGGCAAAAATGAATATTGGTGAAGAATCTTGATATTTGTTTGAATAATAATAATTATTATTAATTTAATGAAAATGTAAAAGAATGTTTTTGGTTGAAATTCAATTTTGAAACGATGTTCAATGTGCCATTTTGATAAAATAGGTGAAATTAATTATGAAAAATGAAGTTTTGGACGTTTTCCAACAAAAATTGTTTTAATTACCATTTTTATTCATGTTTACATATTTCATTGTAGGCTAAAGCAACTTCCGATTACAATCTTTAGAAAAAAAGGATTTAGTAGGTTAGTTGGAAATTATATTACAATCGAAGAGGTTTAAACAGGTTTAAAAAGAAAAATAATTGCAAGGAAGTAAATTTGTCAATTAAATTTTCGTAAATACTATTATTTATTTTATTCAGAATCCATATCACTCCTATCGGTGTAACTATTTTCTTTGTCTGCAGATAATGTTTGATCAGAAGTATTATTCAGAAGGAAAGAAATATCTTTCAGATTGGCTGATCTTTTTCTCGGGTTGTGTTCTTAAACTTGATATTAAAGGATCACACAGGATCGCAGCTGCTGCAGCTAACTTTTAGTTTAATCTGAACGGTAATGTCTACCCAACGTAACACTGACAAAATTTGGATGTACCCACACATACAAAAAAGGTTACGATATTCTTATCTTAATCCAATAAAAAAATATCTAATATTTTCGTATGACAGTAATAGAAAATTACGATTTCAATAGGTGGTAAAGAATCCACAAGTTTTTAAGAAAAACAAAAGCAAATAAATACCTATACTGTGAGAATTCATGGTTAATTTGAAAACAAAAAATGTTCGGTTATAAACACAACGTGGCATTAACAGAGACGTGAGGAAGGCTGGCTGATACTTTGTCTTAGAAAAGTATTGACTACTGTTTACTTATCGAATGTTGTATCTGTCCCTTTGAGTTTACCCCAAACGAGCATAAACTTACCAATAATCCTAATTTTAAGTTATTTCATGACATGACAATTTTCGAATTAATTCCATCTATTTTGTGGGAATGGCCCACTATGCGATAGTACGAAATCTATTTCTGAACGATCATTGGGTAACGGAAAAATAATGTTTAAAAAAACAGTTACAGATATCGACGAATTCTAGTCGTTTATCGTCAAATAATTAAATTCCAACTCTAACCGAATAATAAAAATATAAAGTAATTGTAAGGCTGTGCAAATGCTCAAAAGAATCGTGTTTAGATTAACGTATTAGTTTAGCATACATTTGCATTCTCTGTATCTGTAACGAAAGTTAAACAGTTCCAAGTGCATTTTCTCTCTATCGCGTCCTTCAAATTCCGCAAATTGAAATTAAAGAAAGAGAAAGATCCGAACGAAGCAAATCATTGTAATTCGTTTTCCTTCGTATCCCTGCTAATGAGAATACTAATACCATCATTATGTAACAATCACACGCCCCGTTACCCTTAACGTAATTCTCCTTCGTTTTCAGAAACAACTTTACATATTTAAATCGCATTCCTGGAACGGCAGGTGTTTTTTTCTTTTTCTTATTCTTTTTTTTTTCCTTTAGCCTGCTCGAGATTCGTGCAATAGACTGTGCATTTACAATTTACTGGAAGATTCGTTACAGGTGACGTTCCGGAAATCTATTTATAATATAAATTTATGTAAAATTATAACGAAATATAGAGAAGACCTGCAACAAAAAATATAATTAAGTTTTACGCGCTGATAGTTTTTTTAATAACTAGAATTAAAATAAAACTAATAACGTGAATATATTGATGTTAAAAATAATATTTTACATTTGAATTTTGCGGACGCGCATATGTGAATCTTAAAAATTCAACTAAACTAATTTTATAATAGAAAAGTTAAAAAATTTTGTACGATTTAGTTGAACTGTTAACAGTTATTAAGTTACCGTTAACGATGCGTGACAAATCACATCGACGACCTACAGTGGCTTGCATTAATATTTGAACTCGTTTTGAAACAAAATTACTTCTTCAAAATTGCGCCAAATGAACTGAGTTCTCGGGAGAATTTAGGATTATTGTACTAGATGATGTGTAAAAAATATTTTGAAAAAATTCTAATTAGTTGGAATTGCGAAGAACGTATAAAGT
This sequence comes from Anthophora plumipes, assembly GCA_951804975.1. Lineage (NCBI taxonomy): Eukaryota > Metazoa > Arthropoda > Insecta > Hymenoptera > Apidae > Anthophora > Anthophora plumipes. Next base: position 9,994,039 of record OX638123.1, on the reverse strand, counting down.
TCTCCTTTTACAGCTCTTTTATCTGAACTTGTAATGAAAATTTCAGAAATATATTTTATAGATTTATGTTCGTTGTATACAAGCTGAAAATTTCATCGAAATCAGTTGATGGAGGAACGAGGGGTAGGCACTGAAAGACATAAGAATTATAGGTGAAAAGCCGTAAAAAAACTTCGATTTTTGCCATTTTATATCATTTGTAGCTCACAGCTATTGAAAAAGTACAGAAAATTGGAAAAGTACATTTTGTAGATTTATGCTCATTATACGCATGTTGAAAATTTAATTCAAATCAGCTAACGCTGAAATTGCAAAAATCGAAGGCTTATAATTGCGATAAATCGAAAGATTCTTACATCTTTCAACGCCTGTCCTTTGTTCCTGCATCGACCGATTTCAATGAAACTTTCAGCATGTGTATAATTGACATAAATCTACAAAAGCTATTTTTTACATTTTCATTACAAATTCAGATAAAAAAGTTGCAATAAAGGGACCGTATACTATTATCTTCATAATTTGGACCAATTGGAATTTTTTCAAAATTGTCTGTGCACATCATTTAGTAAACTAATCCTTCCAACTTCTCACGAGAATACAATTTATTTGGACGAATTTTAAAAATGTTATTCTGTTTTAAAAGGTGTTCGTATATTAATCACAGTCATTGTAGGTCGAGTGTCCATTATGAAAAATTAACAGGCATAACTTTGTAATGTTTTATAATGCCATTATAAATAGCTCTTTATGTTACAAAATTAATGCAGGTAGACGTATACCTGCCGTCGCCTGTTACCAAGTACTAAAACATTATAATTACTTGAATATTTGCAATTTCTTTACCTGGATAACATGTGGTCGTTTATGAAATTCTTTATACTATGCCATAATCAAACTTTACTGCTACGAATACACAGGTATTATACTAGAGAGAACAAATTGAAAACAGGGATTAGTTTAGGAAACATAATACTTCCACCGGTATGTACTTTGTACGTTTATGATGGATTAGATTGAAAAAGTGATAGAATGCTGAATTCTTTAAATTGTCATATCTGCTGACTGGTAATTATTTAGTTTATTTAATTATTATATAATTGATTAAAATTTCTGAAACTATGTCTATATTTTACGTAAAGAAAATCATGATAGTAAGTAACGACTATTAAAGATATATATCTTACTTACAGTTAAAAAGTATATTAGTATTTAACATACGAATTTGGTACACTTTCTAAAAGAGAAAAATGTTCAAATTAAATGTTACTAGCGTAAATACTGTTACAAGCAAATCGAATATTTAAAACTTTTCCAACATAAACTTACACCCCCGTTCATAAGTATTAGGACACTTATTAAGTGCAAAGTAAACCCAGTCATTACAATCACTAAAACATAGTTTGAAAAATTCGTAGTACAGCAGGTACACACGATAAAACTTCTAAATACTTATTTTCATATATGACATTTTCATAAAAACTGCAAAATTTTGTAATAGTGTGTCATTTGAATATATCACACCAAGCATTGTTACAAGTCGTCGAACTTGCCTGGGTAAACCACTTTTATGTATTCTAAAAAGAAATTATAGCTATCAATTTACAAAACTTCGCGATATCTTAATTACGAACAGACTATTGAAAATTTAGAAAATCTGTACGTAGTCATCGTATTGTGTATAAAAAATAATTTAATCTTGTCCTCTTCCATTCTTCTCACGAATATATCACTTACGAGGAAAATGCGGCAGACTAATGTCATGAACGTGTTGTATATTTTTACTGACATAATACTTTCTCTGCGAACCTAATACATACTATATCATAATACAGGAACGGGAGTGTATGTCTTCTAACAATGATACTGATAAAAAACATGTATCGAACTTTTCAACTTCTAAAGAAACAAGTTCCACCGAAAATATTTGGCATTAATGAAAGACTACGCTTATTATTTAAATTACATGAAAGATCATTAAAATTAATTGTTATTTGCAAGTTTCAGAATTACTGTTATTTCTAATTATCCTTATCGCGTCGTTTTTATGAATTTTATTGACAGATGTTAATCCAATACCTGAGGATTTCTTTTTTTGCTAAAAATAGCACCACCTCAATTCTTCTTTCTAATATGGCCACCTTAGGTTATTCTGCTGCTAATGGTCATGGTTAAGATAATTGTAGTACATTTTCTATCAGTCCATTTTGTTTTTCAAAGTTATCAAAGTCACTTCAGGTTTTTTTACGTATAACCGTACAGCCTTTTTTTATGGCAAGTAGTGGACATTTGGGGCGTATTGAACGAGTATAACAAACATTTCTTATTATCTGAAGAGATGATAAAAAGAATATACAACGAAAAAACAATTTTGTGACTGATTTTGTATGAAAATTTTATGAAATTCTCAATTCTCAATTTATAGAAATTCAGCGTGTGTTCAGAATAGTGTCCAACAGCTACAATAGACTGTTACAAACGACAAATAAAAGGCTGCTTATTTCTTTTCACGTTGTTGTTGTTGTTGTTGGGATATTCTTTTACCAGCATACTTTTTTCTACTCTTTGCCTAGTTCACATGGAGAGAAAGAAATTTTATGATACTTTGAACTCATCTCAGCATTCGCTAAGAAAATAGGCGTAAAAATATTGTAGGTTTACCTATAAAAAAAGGAAGATGAGCTTGAAAACTTCGACAAAGATGTAGAGACCTCTTTGAACTAAATTTTTCCGACAGAAAAATATCTCAGTCCATCTACTAATAACACAATTATCTACTAATAAGTTGATCACGTGTTAGGAGGTTCGCTCTGTATACAGGGTAATCTATTTTAGTTTTTATATATATATCATGCATAATGTTAACAATTTACACTTTGATCGATTTAAAAGCTTCATTATATCTACACACAGTACAGTATTGCCAATTTTTAGCTAAACGAAGCTTAAATAAATAGAATATATTTAAAACAGATTTATATGATTTGTAATAAATCAAAAATCTCATGCAGTTGTGATAAATTGTAAGTAAAATTAGATTTAATTTATTCTTTTGAGGATAGAACTGGTATTATTAAAAAAAGAAAACGCTTTATACACGGTGAAGAAGGAGCTTTCCAATCGATTCTTATTGTTGATCCGTTGACTTAGTTAATTATAGACAATAACCAGAAGGAACTCTCATGAATATACTTTTCCATAATTTAAACACATTAATTTCTTATTTAAAGTGTCTCCTCTTAATTGGTTCATATTCAGTGGAGTACTTTCAAATATACTTCGTTTTATTGTATTTGCGCATCTAGGAACACATATCCATATTGTTCTACTTACATCAAATAACATTCTGATACAAACGAATACTATTTTGTACGTTCAATCTGAAAAGTAAAAGAGTAAAACGATGAGTTGAATTTAACTTAACGTAGAGAACCGTCCATGATTAAAATTGGATCATACGTATTGTGTTCTAGTGAGAAATTGGAAGGATTAGTTTACTAAATGACGCGCACAGACAGTTTTGAAAAAAATCCAAGTGGTCCAAATTATGAAGATAGCTAGTAACCGAAGCTTTTTACAACTTTTTCATCTGAAAGCGTAACGAAAATTGGAAAAGTACATTTTGTAAATTTATGTCGATTACACGCATGCTGAAAATCTCATTGAAATCGGCTAACGTTAAAATTGCAAAAATTGAAGGCTTATAATTGCGATAAATCGAAAGATTCTTACATCTTTCAACGTCTGTCTCTTGTTCCAGCGTATTCGACGGATTTCGATGGAACTTTCAGCATGTTTGAACGAATATAAATCTACAAAATATATTTTTCAAATTTTCATTAGAAGCTTAACTAAAATAGTTGTAAAAAGAGAACTCTACTATGTTCTTTGCAATTCCGACTAGGTTAAATTTTTTCCAAAATATTTGTTACACGTTTTCTAGTAAAGTAATCCTTCTAACTTCTCGCGAGAACTCAGTTCGTTTGATTCAATTTAAAAACAGTTATTGTGCTTTAAAAGGTGTCTGAATATTAATGGGAGACACTGTATAGTTAAATGCGTACGTATTCAACGAATTTTTAGTAGAATTATTTGGTGCCCGATTGTACCTCTCGTGCTGAAACACCCTGTATATTATGGATATGCACTTGTATAATTAGTTAGACGTTACTAAATATGTCAATGATTGCTTTATTAAAAATTAAACAAGTCACAGAGAATGATTATTTCATTTTTCTTGAATTTACTGGTTGATTTTTATTGAAAATAATGCAAAATCTTTTTAATCTATAAATACAGATCTCTTATGAAAGTTTTCTTCTGTTTACAAATTTCGAATAAAGCTTCGTAATGTTGAGTTAATTAACATTTAATTGATACGTATTGGATATAATATATTTTCTAATAATTTATCGAAAACAGCGAAAACTAAGTTACAGTTTCTTTTATTTCTTATTTTTCTTTTGTAATCAGTTCCATTCTATATGCGAACTTAAGTCTTCTTTTTCTAAATCTAATTTCTTAGTATTACAATTATAATTATTGTAATTGTGATTTATTAAATAATTAAAATACTCAAGTAACATATTTTTGCTATTATTTTGGGTAGAACTTTATTTATATTATTGGTTCTTGTTATGCAATAAACTTAGGTAGATATTAAATGAATATATTAAACAACTTTTTCTTTAAATCAGTTTGTTTAGTAGTTATAAATGTTTGTATCAGAGCAATCATGTTGCTCCAATACTTCTGTTCAATACTGTATTTTATTTATTTATACTGTATTTTGAATTTTCGGGCCTTCTTGTTGCTCTACGAGCATAGTATGCATGTTGTCTTAATCTGATTCTTATTATTTTCGAGTGAATAGTTCTATTTGATATTTCTTTCAAATCTTGTGCTATTTCTGTGGCACTAGTAACCGGATCCTTTTTTAGTTTTTCCAATACTAACTTCTCATCACGGTCAGATAGTTTTTTTGGGTCTACCAGAGCCAAATTGATGATGAATTGACTACAGTTTCAGCTTCTTTATACTTTTATATTAATAATGTACCGAAAAGTGGCTAAACTTTTACATACTTCCTACTTTTCCCTCTTTATGTATATACATAGCTTGACTATTATATTTCGCTCCTTCACTGTAATTTCTATTGTCTTTCTACTCATTTTCCTGTATTTATATAATGTTAGCGTCTTAAAACCTTAAAGCATTATTAATAACAAAAGATTATCTATTCAATATAACTAAAGATATATAGTTAATAAATTACTAAATCTGCAACTGTATGCATACTTTTTTGACCATAATGGAAACTATGTTGTGAAAACCAAATAATTTACTGGTAGTGTCTTAATGTAAGTAAAAGATTATGTATATCATTTTAAAGTGTATTTGATGTACTTTCCATTCATGTATATTGCATTAGAAGTAATTATGACACCAATATAATGGAGATGAAAGCGTAAATTAATGCACTGTATAGCCGAATTTGTATGTTAAAAGAAAAGAGAAAGAGTAGTAGAATATTTTGTAATATAATTTCAGTATCGATAGTTTGTACGATTGAATGCATCGTTCTAAATTCAAGAAGTTCAAAGATTAGCCGCGTTTCCTCGTTAGATCGTTTTCTCGAAACGCGGAGACATTAAGACGGTGCGTGTAAAAGGGAATAAACTGTTTAAATCAGCACTACGAGGAATCTGGCTGATGGGAAGGGGTTCGACTGGTTCAGCAGGAGGGGGACAGGAACTTGCACCTGACTCGTACAAAGTTTTCTGCACTCAGTCAGTTTGCGATTGGTCTCGATTCCGATCAGGGATATCAGGAAGTCACCCTCGATTCCATTAGCTTCTCGGCTTCGAAACGCTTCGCCTCTTCACTTTCGTTTCGTTCCATTTCTATCACGTTGTGTCACGCGTGCACGTCGACACACGCACCGTTTTACTTTCCAAGTGATTCCGTTTTGGTGCGAGAAATTTGTGTTTCTAAGAAATTGTGTCTCTTCGTTCAATTCAATCGAGTATCGTCGACGCGACAGATAATCGCGACAGAAGGTTCCTAACGAGTGATTTACGACGAAACACGTCGATGTAAGTGGGAGCACCGGAAGCTCTCGATGGTGATTCGTGTCATTTTCCAAAGCAAGTGTGTTTTAGAGTACGGTTTCACTGTCAAGTAGGTATGTAACAAGCGGAACGTTCGCCTGTCGAGGAGGACGAGCCACTTTGTACCGATCAACGCAATCGTCGTTCCTTCTTTTGCACGAAAACAGTAGCAGAGAGGCGATTAATTTATGAGAGAACGAAAGGAGAAGAGAGAGAGAGAGAGAGAGAGAGAGAGAGAGAGAGAGAGAGAGTCTGTGGTGTAGTATCTTCGATAACGGTAAATATGGATCGAGCTGGAAGTAGCGGATCGCAATGCACGGCGCGCCGCTGCTCTCTCGATAATCTCCGCTTGAATTCTCCTGCCGAAACCATTTGTTAAATCCATTTGATCCTTCGATCATGAAGATCTACTCCTTTGCTTAACGTTTTCTCTCAACGTCCGCGAGCAACAATTCGAACGGCATTTCAGCTTAACGATAGAAAGTCGCCGGCCGTAACGGGATTCTTTTCGGGTCGAACAGGAAGGATGTGTTCAAAGACAACATTTTCTCGGGAATTTCATTCAACGTGTACAACATTTGCGAATCTTCGAAACGTGATTATGTGGATTTCGTTTAGAAATTCGTGACGTTCGTCTCGTTCGAGTTACACAAGTTATCGGGCCGTTCGAAACGCTTCGGAGCTTTTATAGTGTTCTAAACGAAGTGGTGTACCTATACACCAAATTCTGATCTATTAGTAATTCTTACTTTCTCATTCTTCGGGGAATCAGTTTTTCATGAACCTGCAGTGTACATATACACTGCTGCTCATAAATATTAGGACACTGATTTAAATCATATTTTCTCGCCAAAGATAGTGGCATATATTATTAATAAAAATGTACATATTCACTTGTACTTCGAGATTCTAGAACGAATAATTTTCCTTTTCCATTTTAAGGATAATTTTAAGTTTGTTTTAGATTCATTCTTTTTCAGGATAATTGTCTAATGTCCTTTATGCGTCGAATAATTTTATATTAAACTTGTAACAACAATAAAGCTTACTTTATATTCAGTAAGTAACTTTTAATAGAATTCAGAAAATTTTAGTAAAATTTAGTAAACGTCGGTAGATTTAAATCGAGATCGATAGGCTTCGAGAGATTTCGATAGATATTAGTAGAATATAGTTGATTCAATTATAATTCGACAGATCTCGGTAGGTTTTAGTAGATTTTAGTATGTTTCACATTCAAGTGTCCTAATACTTATGAACAAGAGTGCATATGGTAAAAATATTAAAATATTGACAATTGTAGTATATATAATAAGAATAACGAATTCTAATAATGCAATTAGATTTAATTAGTCTTTTTGTTGCATATAGGTATACCTGTTCGCTTTAATATGTTAAACCGAAATTAACAGATTTAAATTGTTTTATTGACTTGGAAACGTTTTGATTACTATCATTCGTTCACAGATATACAAATATATATGCTTCTTGAATTTATTCTAGAGGTAGCAATATCATATACAGCGATTTCCATTAATATTCGGACCTCGTTTAAAACAAAATAACTTTTTCAAAATTGAACCAAATGAACTGAGTTCCCGTGAAAAGTTAGAAGGTTAAAGTTATTAGTTTACTAGATGACGTGTAAAAAGTATCTTGAAAACATTGTAATTAGTCGGAATTGCAGAGAAGAAGAGTTCTTTTTTTACAACTCTTTTATCTGAGCTTGTAATGAAAATTTAAAAAATGTATTTTATAGATTTATGCTCGTTATATACATGCTGAAAGTTCCATCGAAATCGGTCGATGCAGGAGCAAAGTACAGGCGTTGAAAGATGTAAGAATCTTTCGATTTATCGGAATTATAAGCCTTCGATTTTTGCAATTTCAGCGTTAGCTGATTTGAATTAAATTTTCAACATGCGTATAATGAGCATAAATCTACAAAATGTACTTTTCCAATTTTCATTATGGGTTCAAATAAAAAAGTTGTAAAAAGCGACCGTTACTATTTTCTTCATAATCTGGACCGATTGAAATTTAATCAAAATTGTTGGTGCACGCCATTTAGTAAACTAAAACCTCCAACTTTTTGTGAGAACAGAATTTGTTTGATACAATTTTAAAAAAGTTATTCTGTTTTAACCTTCATAACGATGCTGTAACTGATATGCATGCAGCGTTATCGGGCAGCTCTATTATTTATATTTTTATTAACAATTACATTAACTGTACAGATTGATGAAAATTGATTTGAATAATTAAATAGTAATATTAAAAATTATTTCATTATTTATTCGCTTTGATACCGTAACGCATGTTTATGTATCTAAAGTATACTAATGAAAAAAATAAATAATCATTACATCATCCTTGTGAAATCAGAACTTTATAAAGTGCCGATATGAACTGTATTCAGACACACCATGTTGTACAGTTAGCTGTCTATCGTTACTTTTAAAACACAAGTCGTTCAAAATAATCATTTTTACTTCCTTCAAAATCACGGCAACCGTGTTATTAAGCTCAGTAGTAAATTTTTCTTTTACCGTGCGTCTATTGTCCTCTAGTAGTTTTCATTACTTCGTAAATTTTCGTTTCTGATTAATATTTAATTTTGTATAAACATATTATACATACATTATAACCCGTGAATACTTCAATTTTTGTAGAATTTTAACCTATTAAAAAATGGATCTTGCGAAAATTGTAAAATTCATCAGATGAATTTATAATAATATCTTATCTTCGTCTATTTTATAACCTGTTATACTTTGATTAGCTTCATTTGAACCACCGATGGTACAAGCTGCCCGATGGGACAGCCATGTTTGTATAATACATGTCGGCGTGAACGTGTTAAAGTATATCCGAATATTAATCGATGTCACTGTACGTTCTTATTCTTATTAAACTTCAGTATTAATAGCACTGTAATAAACACATGAAATTCAATTTGTTATTAATAAATTTTTCATAATTATGAGAGCAAATAGGATTAGGAACTGTTTTTCTCCACTTCCGTATATTGTGCTCCATTTAAGTAGTTTTCCATCAGTTTTTATAAAACTTGAGATATATCTGTCAAAAAAATATAAGAATATTTAAAATATAATTCCATTGGAACAGCAATCAGCTCCATCTCCCGATGCACAGTGGGCCATTTCGATAAAATAGTGGAATGATAAGAATTAACTATAAAGAATGAAGTTTTGGGCGTTTTTCAACAAAAATTCTTTTAATTAGCATTTTTATTCATGCTTATATATCTTATTAATAATTATTTTATTATAAGCTAAAGCAACTTCCGATAGCAAGCTTTATGTGTATAGGAGATTTTACACACAGTGATGGACAAAAGTATTGGCACAACATAATTGCTGTGATACAAACACTTATAATTACTAAACAAATTGATTTAAAGAAAAATTTTTTAACATATTTATTCATTTATTATCTGTGTTAGTAGAACGAATAATATAAATAAAGTAATAGACAAAATAGCAAAAATAGATTTCTTGAGCATTTTATAGGCGGACAAAAGTATTTTCCTCTATAGGAATAATGACATTTTATATCATAGCAATCATGCTGTGGCAATACATTTGCCCAGCACTGTATAAAGAAAAGATTTAATAGGTTAGTTGGAAATTATATTATAATCTAAGAGGTTTAAACAGATCGAAAAGGAAAAATAATTGTAGCAAAGAATATTTATCAATTAAATTTTCATAAATATTATTTATTTTATTCAGAATCTATATCACTGCTATCGGTATAATTGCTTGTTTTACCTGCGGTTGAATTCGAATCGGAAGTATTGTTCAGAAGGAAAGAAATATCTTTCAGATTGGCTGATCTTTTTCTCGGGTTGTGTTCTTAAACTTGATAATAAAAGATCACACCCTCTTTTCTTAACTTATTAGAATAACTCTCTCGTACTTATTACGAAATGATTTCCTAAAACAAAAAACTATCTCACGGTTATAGTTGCAAGCTGCTGCAGCTAAATTTTGGTTTAATCTCAACGGTAATGTCTACCCAACGTTACACTGACAAAATTTTGACGTACCCGCACATACAAAAAAAGTTACGACATTCTTATCCTAATCCAATAAAAAAATATACAATATTTTCGCATGACAGTAATAGAGAATTACGATTTCAATAGGTGGTAAAGAATCCACAAGTTTTTAAGAAAAACAAAAACAAATAAATACCTATACTGTGAGAATTCATGGTTAATTTGGAAAAAAATATTCGGTTAAAAACACACGTGGCATTAAGACTTGAAACGTGAAAAGGACTGACTGTTACTTCGTCTTAGGAGAGTATCGACTCTTTACTGTTTGTTTATTAAATATTCTTAGATATAACGTCGTCGAGATCTGTGTCCCATTGTTATTTCATGACATGAACATTTTCAGATTAATTCCACCTATTTTGTGGAAATGGCCCACTGTGCGACGTTTCAAAATCGCCCAATCTTGCCTTTTATACCATGCTTAATATTCAATAAAAGCGTTCTTTTACATTTTCATTCAGTTAACAATAACTATTGTTATTCAAAGAAATATAAAGTTCCAAAGCAATTTTTAAACATTCTCGTTAAAGATTTCATCGATATTCATTTTTTCCGTGTAACAATGTTTTATGCATATGAGGTAGAATTTCAGAACATTGAATGTAATTATCAAACTTTTAATAATATTGAAATGTAAAGTGTAATTGCTGAAACTCCGTTGAAAATGTTGATATTATTTTCATACAGAAACGAAGCGTCACGTATTGTGCGAGGTTTCAATTCTAACTCGTACGGTAAATTTGAAAAATTATCTGTGGTCTGGTGTACCAGAATTCAGCGCGTGTCGCCTATTACGATAATCGTCTTGGTTTCATTCCGTGTCGACCAAGAGAAACGGTTGGCTTCAATAAGGATGATCAATTACCGGCGAAGCAGTAAGCGGTCCCATCTTACTTCCCGCGGAGTTTATCGTAAAGATGTAAGAAGCGGTACAAAGTTCCTTCCTCCGCTTCTCTCTCTCTCTCTCTCTCTCTCTCTCTCTCTCTCTCTCTCTCTTCGCCACATTGCCGACACATTCCCCTCCTTCGATTCTCTCTCGGCTTGTTCGTCCTTTTTCTCTTTTCTTCAATCTCTCTCATGGCCATAAAACGCACGACCACCTTTACGCGGCTTTTACGGTACTTAGACACGGCTCGTTCTCCACGCAAGAGGAACCTTCTCTGTGGTTCATTCCCGTGCGTATTCGAGTGCAGGAAGCGTACGAGTCGGCTGTTGATCAGGAGTGGTGCTTGCCAATAACGGCTGGCTAATTCAAGAAAAATGTTGGTACGGATCGACGCGGAAGACGAAGGCGACTCTCGGAGCTCTGACTGCTGAAACGAGCGGACGAAAAATCAATTGCACAAGTGTGCCTTCGAACCGGAAGAATCAAATTATTCATTGCTCGAGAAAATTTCGTTCCAATGAGCTGCAATTGAAGAACGAGGACATACTTGACTGACTTAACGAGGAATTTGGCTTGAATCGTATATTTGAAAGGATCGACGAATTTCTTTCATCAATCTGAAGAAATTGCGAATTGACCGGCCTCACGATGTTGGACAACGTCACTAAATGGTCGCGCAATGCAAGCTCACGGCTCGTCAAAGCTAAAAGTAATCCGAACGTATCGAATCCGTCCCTGTCTGTTCCGAAGAAGCAAATTCTATCCGATCAGAATAGAGCACCCTCCACGAGCAGCAAGTCGCTGCGACTTGCAAAAACAACGACCGCACCTTCTAGAACGGCCAGTAGGATCGCCTCTAACGATCCTTTAAGGCGAGCGTCTAACGAAGCTTCTAAGCCTTTTTCTGCGGATGCAGCCAAGTCGCGCACTTCCTGTCCAAACAAAACCCGCCGCTCAACGGCAGACGGTCGATCGGATACGGCGAAATGCGTGCCAGCTACAATGTGGAACGAGAAGAAGCAAGTAACGAGGTCGATAAGTTCCACGGCGTCCTGCACGATCCTCGAAGATCGAACTTTGCTGAAAAAAGGGTTGTCCTATGTCCCCGCAAAAGTCCCGAAGAAACCCGAAGCTTTAAGGAAGAAGGCTTCCTTGGATCGTTCGGCTAGTTTAGGCTGCGTTTCCACGGGAGACTCGTTCAGAATGACCAACTCGTTCTCCTTCGAGTCGAGTAAACAGCAGACTATCGTAGGGAAGGAACGGAAGCAGGAAATCCCGAAAAGGAAACCGATGAACAGGTCTACCAGCCTGTGGAACGTGCAGACTACTTCTAGGAACGACGCTTCAGCCAGGAGGACGAGTGTCGCGGGATTGTCTTCGAGGCCGAGCAAGATCCCGCTTCTGACACATCGGAATACTCGTATAGGTCGATCTCTGGCCGATCTATCGCAGGTAGATCGAGCCGTGGAGCCGACGATGCAACCGGTACTGTTCAACGACGTGGACCTCGACCGTTCGATGGACGAGCGTATCTACGAGAACTGTCGCGAGGCGTTTGGCTGCACGTTGACAGAGAACCGTCAGCCTACTCGAGCGTACACGAGCAACCTTGAAGAACGAGTAGCTCGATTGATGGCGCAGCTCGACGATGACGTTGACATCGACGAGCAACAAGCTCGGACGTCGTCGGTCGACTACGTGGATGCTGCTGCTGCTCCTCCTCCTCACAGAACGACCTCTCTCTACGAGATTCGAGACGTCGATATGAAGGAAAGTCACGAATTGAGCAGGAAATGTCTTCGGACAGAGCAACACACCGCCACGGTAATCAGAATCCAGGACAGCTCGGAGAAGATGGAAGAAAAGAAGATGGAGGATAACGGGAAGCAGGATAATTTAGATGAAGTAAAGAATGCGGCGAGCGTTGTTAAAGGGTTCAGATGTCGATTGGAGTACGATCAAATCGATAAACAGAATACTACGAAGAATTCGAAGAAGAAGGAGACGTCGAGTATTCAAGAGTTGCGAAAAAATTGGGAGAAACAGGCTAACAGCTTGTCGATGAAGGAGTCCGAGCAGAAGAAAGATCACGCGTCTCCTCCGGTGTCTAATGTAGAAACGCCCAAGTCTACCTGCCAAAGAAACGACGAGATCAGAGAGGAAACGAAGCGGAAACAGTCTGTAGGCAAGAGAGCCAAAGACATTGAGCATTTGGTGAACTTTTTCAACTGCAAGAATGCAGAAGGGTCGAAAGAGGTGAAGGATCCATGGATCAAAGCTCGATCTACGTCAGATACGTCAACCATTGAACCGGTAACCACGTTGAAAAAGGTCGTGGACGTTAAGAACATAAGCTACTACAACGGATACACCTCTGATGGAAATTGTTCGGAGGACAGTGGTCACATGAGCAATGAGAACGAGGTTGAGTGGAAGGAGAGCGTTATGCAAAGTGAGACTCGAGAATTTGAAAAGGAACAATTTTTCGAACAGAATGAACTCCGTCAAATCGGTGTATACGATGCTCCGTCGATCGTAAGCAGCTTGGAACCAGAGAAGAAAACGGTTATCGTTCGAAGCAGCGTGTCAACTTCAAGCGGAGCTAGTAGCATCGAGAGCTGTAAGGGGGAAAACGTGAAAGTTGCAGAGCACACCGGTAAAGACCAGTGGAAAGCTTGCAAATCCTACAACGATGGACGACAGGTCCGTCGCGTAATCATCGGTCTTGTAAATTCATTAGATACTTATTGCGAATAACCGCTAATTTGATTAAATATTGCTAAGTAATTGAGTTGGCAAGAAATCTACCTGGTATTTCTAAATTAAGCAATTGAAATACTTTGCTATGTTCTATAAATAGATACAAAAACAAAATTTATATTAAAATGTGTTCGAAAATTAGATGGTTTCGTACGAAAAGTGTTTTTTTTCGAATATACATAAGCTGGTAAACAATTCTTTATGCCATTGTTTTTGTATGGATATGTATTCAGAATATCTTACTTGCCTATATACAAAAGCAAAACGAAATTAATAAGATAGGGAGCATATAACTGATAAAAATGTGTTTACGGACGAAAGTATCGGCACATTTTGGATAACATTATCTTAAATTATAATTTAACCCTTATCGGTCGCTAGCTTTTCATACGTGATTCTCGCTAGGTTGTAGCTAGTTTCAGTAAATATGCGAAAAATCTTCAGTATTATAAGATCATCATCATCACTCTCGATTTCAATCCAACATCGTCTAAGTTATCAACATTTTCTATTTCTACATCATTTTCTTCGTCACTTGAATATTTTATGGGCATAACTTTTCTTATGGCGCAATAAGATCGGACTGCTAGTCTCATCACTAGAATGAACATCATTTTTAGAACTGTTTTCGAAACTTTCACTGCTATCATCACTATCGAAATTTCTACAATTTTCTTTATTCATTTTTGGACTCAATATATTAAAAATTGAATACAAAAGGCAGTGATATATCAGTGGAGATGTCAGTTACTCCGTTGCTGATGCTTAACTCCCAAGTTAATCGTGCCCGCATTTCACAGAGCGCGAATTTTGACAGGTTCACTCGTTGTCACCTCCCACGTGACGTGCGACCGCAACGACAAAGTACTGTTGTCACGTGAGAAGTGACCTACGACCGGTAAGGGTTAATATTTCGTAGCATGTCCTCCCGTATACAGACTCCACCATCCCCATGCTCAACTGTAGCTTAGAGGTGTTTCAAGTCCAACTCGACGTTACGCTTTCTCTATACCGATATCCGGCTATCCAACATAAATATATTGAACCTGTTTTCTTTGAAAACAAAACTTGATCCTAAAAGTCATTATTTTTATTTGAAAAACTCTGGTCATGTTTTTTTGTTAACTTCGCTTATGTACGGGTTTCTTCAAGCGACACATGCAGAGTATCCAGCATCTTTTAGGACTCTGCGTACCGTTTTTGAGCTGATTCCTTTATTGTAATCTTCTGTAACCAGTGCTGCAATCTCGCAAAAATTTGTTTGTAGATTTTGTTTAATTTTTCTTTTCGACAACTCAGACGTCCGACCACGCTTCGTAAGCAATCCTTTTCATAACGCTCCGAATTGTAAATCGGTTCTTTGTACTATTCCTCCAATTTTTGCATCAGATTTACCTTATTTATACAAGTTCAAGATAATTTTTCTTTTTTCCAGTGTAGTTTCTGCTCCTTTCCTTGACATTTTTCAAATTATTCGGAATATTCCTTACTAAATCAACTGCTGGAATGACATGACAATGATTGAGTGGACCATCGGGACATCGTTCACTTGTTTCAACAAATGAACAACGGTATATTAGTAAAACAGTAGACTCCTGTATAACACAGTTAATATGTTACTCGCTATATGAATTCGCGTTGTAGGAAATCGTGTTGTACGAGAATTTTGTTCGCATAACACGTATAATCTAAAGTAACATTTTTAAAATGATTACTGCTATGCCAACTTTTATTTTCTATATTTTATCAAATAGGATAGCATTTAACGGCATACATATGCATTTGATTGAAAACAATGAGATGGCTCTCAGTCACTATTTGGTTCGATACAACTCGAGTGACAATTGAAGGGTGATTAATAACCGTTGTTTACGTTTTAAATGGTTCATGTATATGCACTTCATAATACAGCATTGCGTTTAAGTGAAATTGTTATTTCATACAGTAGTTTGCCATTGATGTTTATAAAGATTGAACCAAATGACGGAATTAGTAACAGTGAAAAAAAGTTCGATTTAAAATTATTTACAGACCAAATGAATAATTTCATAAATGAGAAATTTGAATGAAATAATTGGTTCCAGAAAACCGAAGATTAAAATAACAGTAGAAAGTGAAACTGATTATGACAGCACACAGGAAAGACAAAGTTCAGATAGATGCTACAGATTTTAAGGAAAGATCTGAAAGAACAAAGTTCAAAACGATAAAAAAAAACTGTAGAATCGCAAGTAGGTGTAAATTATAACAGAATCGTTGGATTTTTCGAATTTTAATCGACAGGTGAAAACCCATTCGTAGGTGAAACATAAGTATTTATGCTAAAAAGAAACTAAGGAAAATGCAACTACAGCATAAAAGCTTCAAGTGCAAAGGGTTAATGTATGTAAAAAAAGTTTTATTTCATTAAAATTTAGTAAAAATATAATCATATAAATGTATGTATTATATTTTTTAAGAAAACAAGGTAATACTCAAATAAAGCAAATTTAATTGTTAAATGCAGGTAATTGCTGTGTTGTATTATTTGCCGTGTTGTACGAAGAATCGCGTTATAACAAAACAATAGTTGCGATATCTTTGACGCATTATAGGAATTCACATTATAAGAACTCGCGTTATACGGGAGCCTACTACACGTGAATAAAGATTTTCAAGTTTCTACCAATACTTCTGTCCAGGTTAGGTTAGGTAAAGAAACACATTTTTAGTAGTCAGATGTTCCCTACTTTGTTAATTTCGTTTTGTTTTTATATATAGACAAGTAAGACATTCTAAATACAGATTCATACAAAAAACAAGTAGTATAAACAATTTTTTCAGAAGTTAGAAATGTTTGTATATGGACCAGCATTGTACTAAGGTGATTCTAATAAATGGATTAAATCGGGCTGTAGCTTTGTTTTAAAGAATAGTGGGTACACAAAGAAATATAACATTTGTATCGTTTGGTAAAAAGTATTATATTCGTATTCATTCAACAAATTTGTCTTTACATAGAAACTTATGATACTAACAATCATATTAGATAATACTTGGTATTCAGAATATTCAATCCTCCAGTACTATTTGTTATACGTATCCACTTTCTAAAGAAAAGTACAAAATATTTCATAAACCATGCAGCTTTTGATGATATTATTTACATCAAATTGCACAATATTGTTGTGTAGCTTTGTTTAAAAAAAAAAAAGTACAATTGCATGGTTTTTGCAAAAGGTATATCGTGCAAAGGGTTTTAGCAGACTAAGGGGGTCAAAAGTACCCCTCCGAACGATTTGATGGTGCGATGCACCGTTCGATAGCTTACCAAAAGAAAACATGTGACACCAAGTTTCAACCCTCAAACTCGATCGTGGGGGTAGTTACAGGGTAAATTCGAATTATCAGTTTTTCGACTATTTTCTTTATTTAATGATACGCAAAACTTCTGAAAAAAATCTGACATATTATACATACGATAAGCACATCTTAGGGAATTTTTGATGATTTTTTCGTTGCAGATACTAGTTGTAAAAAATAAAAAATGCAAAAAAGCGCTATTTTTGTTTCAAAAGATATCCACATCTTTTGGCGTTTTTTATTTTTTACAACTAGGATTTGCAACGAAAAAATTGGAAAAAATTCCGTAAGATGTGCCTTCATGTGTGTAACATGCCAGAATTTTTTCAGAAGTTTTATGTATCACTAAATAAGGAAAATAGACGAAAAACTGATAATTCGAATTTACCCTGTAACTACCCGCGCGATCGAGCTAGAGAGTTGAAACTTGGTGTGACAGGTTTTCTTTTGGTAAGCTATCGAATAGTACGTCGCATCATCAAATCGGTTGGAAGGTACTCGTGACCCCCTTAGCCTGTTGCTAGATCCTTTGTTTTCGGTCGTTCTCTTCTTTCTTCAATTAGAGAATCGAATTCTATCTTCGTTTAGAAATTTATATTTTTTTATAGCTTGAACACTCAAAATGCATAACAATATGAAATTGACGTAGCTATGAAGGTAAATTACGAAATAGTATTTTATATCTTAATAACGTAAATGGTTTATTTAGAAAGCGTATTATCGTTTATACAGAACTATCTTCATCCTATTTATTTTAATTGCTATAGGGTCTTCCAATAAAAGCAATAGAGATTTGAATTGAAATGAAACGAAAAGTACGAAAGATAATCTAGTATATTCCCTGCTTTGTTTTAGAGTACTTTCAATTAGTATTTAAATGATCACCAAGATTGCGTTTGGTGGAGTGAATATAGCAAACCCAATATATATAACTAATCAATGATGCCTAAAACACAGTTTCTACATTCTGAATTTTCGTCTTGTATCAGCTTCTAAAATCATTCCTCGAATTTTCTACCAACTGTTGCCGAACACACTGTGGACTGATATCTGCACTGTAAAATGATATAAAATAAATAACATGAAATGAATTCTTATCTTAAAACTAAGCGTCAAAGTTTGAAAATTTGAAAACCGATATTAATTTCTTACCAACTTAACACTATGCCGTATGACATCACGTTGGTGTCGCATGCAAAGCTATCGAAGAATTGCCGGTGACACCACCTTGGTGTCGCGTAGAAATATTTATTAATTATTGTAATAAAAAAGCTTACATCTATTTATACAGATCCTCGGAATTTCGTGTAAATCGGGTGACAGGATCAAGTAAGAGTTATTAAACTTTTCATGCCTTGATACGGTACATTCTAATTACGATATGAACGATCATGCAAAAAAGGCCGGTAACAGATATCAGAATCTACGCGAGACATACCGGCGGCAAACGAAAGATTTTCTATCACACGTGTGTACGTCAAACTGTTAATACTATAAATAATACGTGCTTCCATACATGCATTTACACTTGCTCACGAAAATGTTCGAATGCTCGTTACTGAAACTATAAACAACCGAAATATGTGTGTTACACTCAATTGTTCGAGGTAATGTTCTAACTGCAGTAAAATAGAAATATCAAGATCAAGTATAGGAAATTGGAACTGATTGAAATAATGTTTGTAGAAAGTAGAGAACATTCATTGCAGACATGTGCAAAAAGGGGGTTACAAAAGTATTTGAACGCATACATTGTTTCTTAATATTTCTATATTTTATCTTATATACGGTCCTCCAATAAGAGTGATAGAACTTTGAATTGAAATGGAACGAAAAGTACGGAAGATAATCTAGCATTCATTGCTTTATTTTAAAGTACATTCGATGGCATTGTACATTAAATATAATACGACATAAATTACCACCACGATTGTGTTTGGTGAAATGAATACAACAAACCCACTTTTCGATGACACTGATCGTATCTTACCGACAACACGAATAACGTTTCATTTGAGATCATCGACGGTTTGTGAGGTGTTGGAATAAACAAGAGACTTAATATGGTCCTGCAGAAAAAATCTAATGGCATCAAGTCGTAAGATCTTTGTGGCCAATTGACATAATCCTATCGTTGAACTACGATCTCGATAAAGCGGTAGATGCAACAGGAGAGTGGCATATGGCATCATTTTGTTGAAACCATATTTCAGATAAATCAAATCCCTTTGAATCGAATTCACGCGGAAGAAAAGATAAAATCATCGAATGGTAATACTTACAGTCGCATCTTCTTCATCTTCAAAAAAATAAGGGCCAATGACTGAAGTAGTAGAAAAGCCACATCAAACAGTAACTTTCTTTGAGTACAATGATCGCTCGATTATACTGATCGAGGATTAGCATCTCCCCAAATTCGGTAATTGTGTTTGTTGTCAAAGACATCCATTAAAAAGTGATCCTCATCGCTGAAGATTATTTCTATAGCAAATATTGGGTTTGCAGTATTCATTGTGGTGGTCATTTATGTGATATTGTGTTCATGCATAATGCCATCGAATGTACTTTAAAATAGGGTAACGAATACTAGATTATCTTCCGTACCTTTCGTTTCGTTTCAATTTAAAGTTCTATCGCTCTTATTGGAAGAGACTATATCGGATGTATTTTTCCCGTTCGTATACAATAAATACTTCAATTTCAGTTATTAACGAATGCTTATTTTGAAATATACCATTTAGTACACAATTGCAAAGATAGTGTTTCGGTTGAGAAGAGTAAAATTTTTAATCTCTAGCGTCGATCGAATAATTTTCATATTTAAAACTTCCACACTTTCTCCCTCGCAATCATTAATATTCAATTATTTTTTAACTCTTTTTGTTTATTTCATTAGTTAGTCTCTGTCAATTTCCAAAATTGATAAATATTTTCACCGATTCTTAATGTTTCTGCGAGAATTTAGCGTGACCTGATATTCGATAATTAGAACCCAACCTAACCAGACCTGTTTTAAAAAGATGTAGGTTATTCATTAGTCAAAAATAAGAAAAGGCTCTGATGAACATTTATCGTAGTTATTAATTCCATATTAACGTCAGGTCGTGATTTTATTGTTAACAAATTGGTCAACTTTCTTGATGGAAAGTGCTGTTGCAACTTTCGACATACGCTAGTCTTTCTCAGCCAGGGAACGGCCTGAAATGATTCAAGCGACGTGAGAATGTTTACAAACAATCGTCAAGATAATATACAAGATAATGAACGTTCGCTGCAACCGGCTAACAATTAGGAAATGAAGTCACACCGGCTTGAAACTGTAAACACATGTGTTACCATAGAACGAGGTGAAAGAAATTCCGCGAAATGTTTGACGGGAAAAAATGACTACCATAATTTTGTATTATCAAGTTGTTTGAACTTGAGAGTTACATCTTGTGAACAGTTCTAATTTTGAAAAGGTTTACATAAAATATAAAGTTCGTTTCTATGCTTGATAAATTACGAAGTGCATATATATATAACAAATAACACATTGTCGTTTTTATAACATATTTTGCAACTGCAAAGAATCACTGGCAGAAGGTATATTGCTCGTTTTATATCAATACAAGAAATTCATTTCCTTAGTTTGTTAAACAATTTTTGACTACAGCAGATTTTAGTAAATAACGTGCATGGCGAAAGGTACACAAAAGTTTAAAAATCTGAAGCTTTCAAATTTGTAAAAATTCTAAATTTGTTCCGTTAAATTAAAGCGGAAGTACGTAAGAAAAAATTAAGGATTAAAAAGTATAGGAGCAAATTTCGAAAACGCTTATATGCGCCAATAGTAGTGAAAGATTGTTTCATTTACCTAAACGATTAAATCAATTTTCAATTAATAATATTGATTTTAGACATAAAAATTAATAGATTTATGCGAAGCGAGGTTGAAAATTGTTAATTTTGTTAATATATCCGTTTGGTTGAAATCGTATAAAAAGACTCACCTTGAATGTATTAAACCGTCTCATTTCTCGAATTTATTTTCTACTCGCAATCCATTCCATTAGCACTTTTTTACTTTCATTCTTTAATATAGTAACATTATATTTCTCCTGACTTTCGTGTGTTTAATACTCGGAATACTCTCTTGGAAATAATAAAGAAATTAATGTTTACTTTCTACGGGGAGAAAATATACCAAGATTAAGTAAATTACAGGTATCTATTATTGTTAAAAGTAATACAAGATGATGTCATTTCAATCAGCATAAACTACTTTTTTAAAACTATCGTGGGCTAGGAAAACAGTCTCTTTTTTGGTCCTTTCTTTTTTGATCAGCTACATGTTTAGATTCCCTTGATTTTTATTTTTAAGTAATTAATTTAATTAGCAAAGAAAGGCAACAATAAACTTTATTTTATCTTCTTAATATTTGCTTAAAATATATTTATAAAACATGTTATTATAAATTTGTAGTTTTGCAACTACAAAGAGTCATTGGAGCAATATTTTTTAAAAACTATCTAAATTTCCTATGTTTACAATTACTTGCCTACACCAAACGCATAAATAATAAAATGCAGTGAATAAAAAATAATTTCATTGTATAATTAGTAGTAAGAGGAAAATAGTATATTTTTCATATGACTTTTTGCGCGGAATGCAGTCACGCAGAATTGTGCCAAGAATAATGTATTCGACCGTTGTATCAGCCACTGATTTCACTATTCTATTCATGTCCCGTAACTTTCTGCTACATATCACCACTACATTAGCATCATTTTAATTAATTCGAACGAAATGTAATACTCGATTCTAGGATTGAATCGTAGCTAAAGGATAAATTATAAAAATAATGTTCTATTCAAACAATATTTTAAATATCAACTATTCTTTATATTGAATATTGTATGTTTTCAATTTTCTTTTAATTTCATTCCATAGATGTTCAATGGGATTCGTGTCAGGCGGTGGGGGTATGAAGTTGTCTTGAGATATCATACACTGCCAGTCGAATGTTTGCGACCACTTCAATATTTGTAAATGATTCGTGAATTAATGAAAATGAAGTTACAACGTTGCATACTCTTTAACATCTACTTGTAGATTGATGTATTACAGTATAATACAAGGAATTAGAACATTATTATTGATAACAGTGATACAAAAATAATTTTAAACCCCTTTTTTGTCAAAGAACGACCCTTTGTATCTTTTCAATGTTCCAATTAATCTCGGGATTCTATCGACTAATTTGTTTATTGTTACTTGGGGAAGTATTGTCAAGCATGTCGTAAAACTTCCCAGAGATCCTTTTTGGATTTTCAACAGGGTAGTCTAATCTTTCTGTCCAAGTGATCCCAAAATAACTCAATAGGGTTTAAATCCTTGTGATTGAGATGGCCATTTAATGTTTTTTAATACTCCTTCTTCTTCTTTTTCTCGAAGGTATCATTTACAAAGTTTGGACGTGTGCTTGGCATTGTTATTCTGCTGCAGCACAAATAGGCATAGTCCAGACGGAATCACGTGACATTCTAATGTTCTTTCTTCGATATGCCGTCTATAAGAACAAGATCACCTGTTTCTTCGCTTGAGAAACACCCCTAAACTTGAATCGAACCACCATGCTTTATCGTTGATTGTACACACAATGGCAGCATCATTTCGCCAACAGTACGACGAATGTAAACTCGTCTTGAACTAAATACCTGAAGTGTTTATTCCTCGGTTCAGAGTACTTCGTTCTTCTGCTGATGTCTATGATTCACAAGTTGAGGACCATCGATATCGTTTCTGTTTATTAATTGACCGAAATAATGGTCTTTTTACAGCAGTTCACCGAAATAAGCCCGCAGTTCTCAGACGTGTTTTTACAGTAATCAATGACACCCGCGTTAGTTCTTGTGCTGTTTAATTCTACAAAAATTTCTGGCCCTGCCTTCTTTCAATTTTTCTTACATCAGAGTACAGTGTGTTTATCTTCTGCTTTCGTGGTAACCTTTGGTCTCTCAGATCGTTTCTTGCATTTGTACAACCCTGTATTATCGTGTCCTTTTATTTTTGGTAATTTCAATTGAGCAGCTACATTCGCTCCAATTTTCCTTCGAAATGCAAAGCGCATATAGCACTTCGTACTGCAATACAGTAGACTCCTATATAACGCGGTTAATATGTTACACGCTATATGACTTCTCCTTATTGGAAATCGTGTTTTACAGGAGTTTTTCTCGTATAACGCGTATAATCTAAAGCAACATTTTTGAAATGATTATTGCTATGCCAACTTCTATTTTCTGTTTTATCAAATGGGACTGTATTTTAAAAACAAATGGCATATATACGCAGTTGTTAAAAAAAAAAAAAAAAGCTATTATTAATGTATGTAAAAAAAAAGTCGTTTATTTCATTGAAATTTAATAAAAATGTAATATGTATAAATTTTATTATGTTTGCTCAACTAAACCAGATGTAATTCTTAAATGCATGTAATTCCTATGTTTAATTATTTGGCGCGTTGTACGAAGAATCGCGTTACACGAAAACAGTGGCCGCAATATCTTCGACGCGTTATAGAAATTCGCGTTGTAAGAACTCGTGTCGTTATACGGGAATCTACTGCAATTAGTTCTCCAAATTTGACTATTTTTTCGTGTTTTAATCACAGAAACAGTTTTCTCACAAGTTTCTCTGCTTTATCGAGCTTTGTTGCTGATTACTTGATATTTATATTCATTTTTCGAACAAAATGTGATTTATATTGCTCTGATAATAGCTACCCTTAATTACTTACTCTACACGATATCGGAATTTAGATGGCAGCATTCGATAGAGCTTATTATTTTATCCCCATTTGTATAGCTGAAAGGTATTTGTTCCGTAAAATCTTTCTAATTGAAAACTGGAATTTTGAGATGGTATAACAAGTACAGAAACAAAACAAATGAACGAAGAACAAGTAGCTGCTTTATATCTTTGAGCTGCGTTAAATTATAGTATTCGGAAAAACAGGAAGATGGTCGGAAACTTTTTGCGCCGGCAGTGTACATTCTAAGTTTAAATCGCATATCGATAAATTTTATTTTGCACATGCATTTACGAATTTTTTAAATACATATTATAATATAGAAAAAGAATATAAATATGCTGTTATTTTAACACATATTTATTAATTAATTGTTGCGCAACAAGATACTGTTGCAAAATAATTATATTCAAACTACATAATAAATAAATAAATAAATAAACATATTTAGTGAGAATATTAAATATTGACAATTAATAAGAATAACGAATGAATACAGTTAAATTTAATTAGTCTGTTTGTTGCATATTCCCGTTCGCTTTAATATGTTAAACCGAAATTAACAGATTTAAATTGCACAATTTTTAATGCTTCATGCTTTATCTATCTTACGCGTGATAGAATTTTCTGTTGATTTGAAAATGTTTTGATTTCTATCATTCGTTTACAGGTGGACAAATATATAAAGTGACTCCCATTCATGTTTGGACATCTTTTAAAACAGAAACTTTTTTTTTTTAGTTGAACCAAACGGCGCAAGTTTCTTTCGAGGAGCTAAAAGGATTAGTTTACTACAAAATTTTTGGAAAAAATTGCACGTGGTCGAAAACGCGAAGATCACTTATTACAACTTTTTTACCTGAGTCAGTACTGAAAATGTAAAAAATGCGTGGTATAGATTTATGTTAGTTATATACATGCTGAAAATTTCACCGAAATAGGTTGATGCGATTAATCGTAGGTGTAGATCGAAAGTCGTGAAAAACTTCGATTTACACAGTTTGTAGCTTATAGCAACGTTAACCGATTTCTGTGAAATTTTCTGCAATAAATCTACCAAACAGATTTCTTAAATTTTTGTTACATGCTCAGATAAAAAAAAGTTGCAAAAGGCGTCCGTCGCTATTTTCTTCGTAATTCCGACTAATTGATATTTTTTCAAAAATCTTTCCACACGTCATTTAGTAAACTAATCCTTCTAACTTCTCGCGAGAGCTCAATTCGTTTGGTCCACTATTAAAAGAATGATTGTTTTAAAGGATGTCCGAATTATTTAAAGGATGGGCGCAATAAAATAATGCTTGCATAAAATAATTTCAAATTCGTTTAGAAATCGAATTTAAATATTTTTTTAAACATGAGGAATTGAAAACAAAAACGAGGATATCGTTTTTTAAACATTTCATCGGTAGTTATACTTCGGAAAGTATTATAATTAGAAATTGTACCATATAGTAAGAAATATCGAATGCAATTAATTAATCTTCTGGTTTTCTTTTGCTAGATATTTTTCAGACCTGGTATCCTGGAGGCACTAGAAGATCAAAGAGATGAGAAGCTAACTGGACACATCACTCTTCTTCAGGCAAGGTGTAGGGGTTATCTGGCACGTCGTAAACTGAACACTCTGAAAGTATGTCATGACATCTTCTTGAGTTTGTAAAAGTGTACCTTCACTTGCGAGCCTGTACAGTAGTTTTCACTCATCCAGAGAAATTTCGAAGTATATAACTTCTTTGTTCATTTTCTAACTAATTACTTCTACATTTTTCTCATTAATCTTTCAATTTTCGTAATTATCATTTTATGATTTCGTTCATGTATACACGTGTTTTTAATGTTTTTATCATTTTAAGGAATTTTTTCGATTTAGACAATGATTTAAAATTTTCAAATCTTTCAGTTAGAAAACTGAATTACAAATTTACGAAAACACGTCGTTTCATAGTGATAAAAATCCTTTCTAATAAATTATTCATTGCAAATCAGTAACTTACTTTCATTGACTCATAAAATTTGCAGTGTTTCACTTTCATTTACAAATTAAGATCGTAAAGTGGAAAATTATTATTCTTTATTTGATATTGCCTCAAATTTGTGTCTCCACATTTAAAAATGATTGAATTTGTTTGCGATAGAATGCAGGGTGCAGTATAATCGTATTTTAAATTGCAATAGCTACATTGATATTTATGTAGAATTAAAATATGAAGAAATAATAACTATTTCGTAATCAGTATCTTATATAATTAGAGAAACTTTCTATCTCATATTTCATTCGGTGAATAGATATAAAAAGTATTGTAAATTTGACACCTTTTGCGAATTAAAAGTTTCTATTATTTACGCGTGTCAACGTGTTATACAATACTGTCTCATAGGCATTCAAACAACCTTATATTTGTCTGTTACTATTTCCGATATAATTTTATTTACATTTACACTATTGACATGGGAAATTTATAATATCGAGTGGAAATTGATAGAAGAATGTAGTAAAAGAAATAAGTATATTCGTGGATAATGAATACTAATTCGAAATTTTTCATTTTCAAGCACCACATATGTGCAATTTTCACTCATTCATATACACTACTGCTCAAAAGAATTTGGACACTTGCTTGTTTATAATGATCACCTAAAAGGAGATATGAAACCTTTAACGAATTTTACACAATTTTATGTGTTTTACTTTCTACTGCTTTAAAGAACATATTTGATCGATATTCATTTATTATCTTACCAATAATAACAGAAAAAAAATTATATATTTTTCTCATCCATTAGTCTTGGCAGTCTGTCTATTAATTTCTTCATTACTTCTGGATGGATATTGTTCCATTACATTTCTAAAAGATCCCACAGATCTTGTTTGTTTCACTTTGGACACTATTTTCTGATTCATCTGTCTCTAAATGATCCGATAGTTTCTCTATAGGATTTACGTCGGCTGACTGAGATGGCCGTTTTATTATTTTTACTTCTGAACTGTCTTGTAATTCTTGTAAACAATTTCTATATATTCTAGCTGTGTATTTGGGATCGTTATCATGCATAAACGTGAAATTGTTGCCAATACCCTTGCCAATACAAATACCCTTCTTTCTTTAGAATTCCGTCTACTTTTAGTAAACTTCCGCTCTGATTATTGCCAAAACAGCCCCACACTAGGACAGACTGTCTTCCGTGCTTAGCTGTAAGCACAAGCACAGTTTCCGTTTAACTTTTTATTTGATTTTCGACGAACATAAACTCGTCGCTTGTATCCAAACACTTGAAACTTAAACTCGTCAGTCCACAACACATTTTCCCACTTTTTTACTGTCCAATTTTTATATTTTACGTAAAACTGATACCTTTTTGTTTTATTTCGTCTTCTTAACAGTGGTTCCTTCGTGACAATCCAGCCACCAAATCCGTTTTTTACAAATCCGCCTCATCGCGTTTGCCACCGAAATCTTTTCATTTCTAATTTTGTTGTTTTTCTCCTGTTATTTCTGAGGCTGTATTTCTTCTATTTCTTTTACTATACGTCCGAATAAATCGGTCTTTTGTTTCGGTAGTTTTGTTTGGGCTTTCCCGTTCTTTTCTTCGATGAACAAAATGCATTGGTACCGAAAGTCGTTTTGGTGTAATGCTCGCACCACTTCGAAACCTTCACTTTTTCCCCAATTTCTCTAATAGAATACCCTTTTTTTGACAAGGTAATTATCTGAGAATGCAATTCAGTACTTCGTTCTTTTTCTTTCGTATTCATTTTGCTTTCGCGAGTGTCGAAACAGAACTGATCTGAATGGGAAGGCAAAGCCATCCGGCACTGTTATCTGAGGTTCCTTCGTGACGGATCATGGTTCTAGATATTTCCATCACTCTAAAGAAATGAAGTCATCATATGTACAAAAGAGAAACCATTAGAAACCATTCGCAAGCGTCAGACCAGAATGCAGCGTAAACAGACCGTACTAAATTTTTAATAATTTAACAGATTTTCTTGTTACATTCGATATTATTACATTAAATATCGAATACATGTAATATATACATGAAATTTAACAAGAAACATTGCCTAACGATGACGATTTCTGTCATACACTACAGTTTCATTAAAAATGACAAGTGTCCACATACTTTTAAGCGGCAGTATACGTAATTGCAACTGCTAAAACGATTATAACGTATACTGTACATATTGACAGTTTTGTTGTTCATTTTTTTTCCTTTTTCTGTGTTCCTATAGTTATACCGAAAATTAATATACTATTTGAACGACTGAAAAAGTCAATACAAATTTTTTTTTTTCGCTTTTTCAGTTGCAAGATCTTGCAGTTAGGTGCATCCAGAGGAACGTTAGGAAGTGGATGTCCGTAAGAGAATGGCCATGGTGGAGATTATACGTGAAAGTTGCACCTTTATTGAACATTCATCGGACCGAGGATCAGTTAAAGGCGAAGACGGTGAGAATACACCTCCTATTTTTACATACTGACGTTTTTCCACTGTAAGGCACGCGAAAGGAAACGGCATTTAACATTCCACAGCTTCGATCATGCAAACACTGAGAAGAATTAATAGCTTTTTCTAAGAAGCAAAATTCTTCGAACCTTTTCAACTGAAAAAACTAATAGTTATAGTTTTTCACGGATCTTTTTATGATAATTATCACCAAATAAAATATTTCCTTGTGTTAACTTTATTTTTTATATGATAATGTACATATGATTTTATATGTAATTATATTATATATACAATCATGGACAGGTTCAGTGATTAATAAAATGTCAATGTAACTTAAAAGATAAGTTTAATAAATCGGAACTTTGTTGAATATTTAAAGTAACAAAGAGTAATTTAAGGAAACACATAGCCATATCAATTGCAATAACTGATACATTAGATTTTATTGTCTATAATTAACTAAGTCAATAGATCAACAATAAGAATCGGTTGGGAAGTTCCTCCACCGTGTATAAAACGTCTTCTCCTTTTAATAATGCCAGTTCTATCCTTAAAAGAATGAATTAACACTAATAAATTTCTATCTATCAAATAATACTAAACCTATCAACGATTTATGTATACCTATGTATTTCTACGATGACCGGTCTTTAAAGAAAATTACATTTTTTTCACTATTTAATACAGATAATAGTCAATTTGACACTGACTTAAATAATGAATGAAAGAACGTTTACATAATGACAAATTGAATTAAATTTTTTCATTTCCTTTATAGACATGAAAGATATAGTTTCTTTTATTTATAAATAAGGATTGCGTATCTTATTCTTTCCCATTGCAGTTTTTTTAAATTATCGAGTTCTCAAATGCACATTTTCCACACATAAGCTTTTTTGCACTTTAAACAGATAATGTTAGTTTTATTACGTTTACAATATCTTATTTGACAAACTTTCCGCGCGTATGAAAGTATACTTATATTTTACGTTGTTTTCTGTATATCTTCTTTGTCTTGCTGTTGCGATGTTTGAAATTCAGTAGCAAGTTCTCTTCTCTTTAACTGAAACAAAAATTCTTCCCTTGACATTTTTTCTTTTGTGGTTTTTTTTTTTCAATATAAAATCCACGCATTTATTCCGGCTAAGTCAAAAGTATTGAAAAGCACCTACAGAGTCCATCTCCGAGATTTGGAGTACTTTTTTGCCAAGAGTTTTATCGCTAATGATACATTTGTAAAAAAAAAAAAAAAATTATCCATCGTTATATTCCTTTCACAATCTGTAAATGGTTTTATCAGTTTGAGAGCAACAAATTCCCCAATCGGGACTAAAGATTCTTTTCTTTCATCTTTTCGCAAATATGGGAATCTGTTTATAACTTGTTCACTGCTTACAGCGGAAGTTAACCAGAGTTTATTTGCCAAACTTATCTGGTTTGTTTGGCATATATTGTGTAAATCTACACCTAGCCTTGGATGGAAATAACTGTTCATTGACAGGAAAATATCTTCCTAGTTTGTAACAATTTTGACTATTCTAAATTTCAATTCTGCAAGTTTATCAATTTGTAAACTGACTTCGTTGACTTTTGTATCCGGATAAGAATAGTCTTCCGGGAAAATAATGTCACAAGAGAACATAAATTATTCAACCAGTCAAATGACCGGTCGCGGTAAATAAAATAGGCTACATATTTTTCTCACATAAAAAAATAATAAAAAGAAGAAGTAAATATTAAAAAATTCACTGTATGTATATTATTAAAAAAGTCGTAAAGTTAAATGGCGATGCAATAACATTACATGTAGGAAATTTTTAAAATAAAATTGAAAACGGTTATTCGATCAGCTGTGGTAGGTTTAATGTTAAGCCTAGGTTTACTTACAGTTTAACATTTAATTATTAAGCAGTATTGCATGACATTTTTGTTTTATTACGAATGATATGTAGTCGTGGACGAAATTAAGCGAACACTATATAAATATTTACAAAATGTGCAAT
Source organism: Anthophora plumipes (assembly GCA_951804975.1). NCBI lineage: Eukaryota > Metazoa > Arthropoda > Insecta > Hymenoptera > Apidae > Anthophora > Anthophora plumipes. The sequence continues at coordinate 9,963,608 of OX638123.1, read as the reverse complement.
TAGTATATCGTACTGCAGCCTCCTGCTTTAATTATCGCTTCTAATCGTCGTGGCATACTTTCCACAAGTTTCTCGAGATAATGTTGATCAATTCGTTGAAATTATAATTGAAATTCGGTTTAAAGAAAAAACTATTTTATTACGATTTTCTAAGAGCATTTCTGAATCCAATAAGCTCCATAAATCTTTGATGGGATTAAGATCTGTATTTTATGGAGGCCATTATAGAAATTATATCCCAGAGTCTTGTAAACATTTGTTAATTATCTTTGCAGGATGCTTAGGGTCGTTATCCTGTTGTAGCATTCGTTCCTCGTTGAGATCCATTTCTAGAGTTGACTGTTCCATATTTTCATTTAAAATGCCAACATATCGACGTACAGTCCGTTATTCCATGTATGGGTGTCAAGTTTCCAACCCTATGCCAAGAAATACTACCCCGTAATATATTCATTTGTTTTCCTCCACATGTGTGTTCTCTTTTTTTTTTTATTTAACAGCACAAATTTGCTCTCGTCGTTCCATGTAATCCTTTTCCAAAATAATAGTAGCTTGTTAACATATTTTTTGCAAAAGCTAACCGTTTTCTTTCATGCGAACTTCTTTTAATCTTCGTCTTACAGTTCTTGAAGACACATTGAACAATATTTTGCGATGTTATCGATGGGTTACGTTGCATTTGTATAACATTTTCGCCCTCGAGCTATTCAATTTTCGACCATATTGCATTCTAAATACTTTTTGTAATTTTCATACCCCGCAGTTTTATATATTTCAGTTATTTTGCGATAACTCTATCTGTTTTTCCAGTCCGAAACGATGAAGTTTCGCAGATGAATGTTTTCGTTTCTTAGACATGTTATCATTTAACATTTATAGTTTTACTTGTACGAAAGCTCAATGTCTACTGAAAATGTAGCGATAGTGTACATTGTGAAAGTTCAATGTTGTTTTACATTTTTCTCTCCTGATATAATAAATGTCCTCTCTGTCTGTTTAACCCTTTCATTACTATTGGCGCCTATAAGCGTTTTAGAAAGAATTTAGCAGGTTAAGGGGGCCAAAAGTGCCCTCCAATCGATTTGGCAGTGCGATACACCATTCGATAGCTTACCAAAAGAAAACCTGTCACACCAAGCTTCAACTTTCTAGCTCGACCGTGGGGGTAGTTACAGGGTAAATTCTAATTATCAATTTGTCGACTATTTTCCCTATTTAGTGATACGCAAAACTTCTGAAAAAAATCTGACAAATTATACATACGATAAGCACATCTTAGGGAATTTTTGATGATTTTTTCGTTGCAGATACTAGTTGTAAAAAATAAAAAATGCAAAAAAGCGCTATTTTTGTTTCAAAAGATATCCACATCTTTTGGCGTTTTTTATTTTTTACAACTAGGATTTGCAACGAAAAAATTAGAAAAAATTCCGTAAGATGTGCCTTCATGTGTGTAACATGCCAGAATTTTTTCAGAAGTTTTACATATCACTAAATAAGGAAAATAGTCGAAAAACTGATAATTCGAATTTACCCTGTAACTACCCCCACGATCGAGTTTGAGGGTTGAAACTTGGTGTCACATATTTTCTTTTGATAAGCTATCGAATGCTGTATCGCACTACCAAATCGGTTGGCGGGCACTTTTGACCACCTTAACCTGCTAGACCCTTTGGCTCACACTCTTTTGTCTTCTGTTACCGCCTTTCCGCTTGAATTTTATCCTTTGTGCACTCCCATTTTCATTTAATGAAACACATTTCACACTTCTACAAACTTTCGAAGACAATTTGGCAAATTTTACAAAAATGAGCATAACGGTTATGAAAAATATACGTAAAGTTATCGAGTTTCGTAACAGCAGCTTCTTTTAAGGAAGACATTTTAGTATCAATGTAAAATGTTGTTATTCTTCTTTTGTATGAAAATATTTTCATCCTTTTGAGATACTTTTGTACTGAAAAATATTATAATACCCGGCGTGCGTTTTTATTCAATGTTACAATATCTGAAAGGTACACTAGATGTGATAAAATTTCTGAAATATTTTATTTAATAATTCTGCTTTTCAATATATTTTGTATAACTATTATATTTAAAACAGTTCAATCCTGAGATTGAAGAGAAGTTGTAATAATTGCAATATCTTTCCATTTTGTATTTAGACGTGATTACATACTGAAAACTCAATGAACTTGACATAGTACTGATTATTATTATATTATCAACACTAGAATCCGGTGATAAAAAGCATGCAACAAAAATTAAGATATCCTATCTTTGAAAACGTGACCAAAAGCGTTGCTACACTTGGGAAAGTCTAATTTTATTATTTATCAATGAAAAGTATATATTTAATTGTTTGAAAAATTAATAGAATGTTTTCTACAACTACGGAAGATAAAAAAATAAATAAAGTATGAAAAATAATAAATGGTCCCTTTCGGTGTAATGAAAATTGTTGTTAATATCGATACCGAAATTATTCATTGAAAATCGTAGATTAACAAATCTGTAGCACACGAAACGCATTTGTCTGTCATAATATTGTAATTCTATTTGTAAGCAAACGTAAAGAATATAGGGACAAAGAAACTCCGAAGAAATGGAACGATTAAAAAGAAGTTTTTAAAATCTGATAATGCAAAATGTAATATTTCCTTTTGGCATACTACTTGTATTTTATGGTACGCGTCATATTTACATATTAGTTTTCATTCTATTAATCATAGGTCACATGCAATTGTCATTGTTTATCAATATCTTCCGTATTCGTTCAGTTGATTAAATTATAAACTTTTATTGAACTTGAATTCGAATAATGACTTAACCCTCTATGGGCCGAATTTTTGTTTTAAATCCAAGAAATTGGGGGAACGAAAAATCAGCAATTATAAACCTATACAATATGCGAATGAAAAAAAATTTTTCCAGTTAAACAATTTTATTGCAATATATTCATTATGTGACTTTGAGGTAACAACGGCCTATAATGTTTGCACTTCTATGTAGAATATCGATAAACTAAAATGTGACCTGAAAGTTACACGGGCCCATAGATGGTTAATTAAGAATTATTTTTTTAAAAATTCATACAAAATTTTTCAGATATTTATACAGTGTTTAGATTTTCATAGGTTGGTTTTCATCATTTTCTCTATAATCTGATTTGGAGAAATTTTAATAAAAATAAGTAAACAAATTATTTGTTTAAAAAAATAATTCACCAATTATGACATACGCGTACATAAAAAATCTATTTAAAATTTATATTTCATCGAAAGATAAAGCTTCCTATCTTTTTTGAAAGTTTTTCATTATCCATGAAGGCGTATTTTAGCTTATTTTTATTTTTCAATTACCGTACTATATATTACAGAATGTTATTAAAATTTTTTCGTTAAATTTTACGGATAATTATATTTTTGTATTTAGGAGGAACTCGAGATTCTCAGGACAAAGGTTGAAAGGTTGGAGCAGGAGCGCAATCACCTGAAACATGACAACGATAAATTGGAAGCTAAGGTATGATGACAAATTTTTACTCAGAAAAATAATCGTTCGCGGTTTATCGTATAACTTTTTCACCAGTATAAACAAAGATCTTGTCGGACGGATAGTACAATCGGGCAGGAGATCATTTCTCGTGCAAATGTCAGATGAAAATATAGAATAAACCTTTTTAATAAGACGCTCAATTTTCAATAAAATAACATTTAGAGATTCGCTATAAACTGTCACTTCTGCTCACACTTTTATGTTACGTGGGTTGCTGCAAAAGTTTCGGAAAAATATGAGAAAAGATAGAAAAATTTTAAGTGGTTTTATTGTTTCTCAATATATTTTTCAAGATTTATACATGCGTTCAAATCAGCTTTCGAAAAATTTTTTCTATTCTGAACGAGGTATAGTTAAAACATGCGACTTATATGCTTCAACAGCATCTTCAGGCATAGTAAAACGCTGTTTTCACATTTTATTTTTCACCTGAGGGAATCGGAACAAGTCATTAGATGATAAGTCAGGCTGTAAGGATAATAAGACATTAATGTGGTGAGGGCTTGCATTGTCAGGATGCAGGATGATTCGTCTTCTCATGTTGTGTTTTCTAATTTCATCGACGACTTTTGGTAAACAAATTATTGTACACCCTCTGTCCCAAAAATAACCGGGATGGCTATACAGAAACAAAAATAGTTAAAAAATCTTGAAAAAATCATTTTATTTATTCGAAATATTCTCCTTCAGCAGAAATACAGCGATTCGCGCGTTCAAGATGTGCATTAAACGACTTTTTTATATCGCCGATTGGAATGGTGTTAAGATTGCTCGTCGTTGACTGTTGAATGTCTTCAATTGATGCAAAACGATTTCCTTTCATCGCCACCAAATGCAGCTTCAAGAATAGAAAATAGTCGCAGGGAGCCAAATCGGGTGAATACGGGGGATGTTGAAGCAAAAAAATGTGATGTTTGATCAAAATATCAGTGACAATTAATGAACGATGAGCAGGTGCATTATCATGCAACAATCGTCAATTGCCCGGTTCTCGATATTCAGGACGAATACGACGAATTATTGTCTTGGGTATTCCAAGTTCCATTTCCATGAATCTCACTGAAGATCTTTTCGTAATTTTTACGAAATCACGCACTGTTTCGATATTCTCTGCGGTCATCGTCTCAATTGATCGGCCTGCAAGTTTATCGTCATTCACATCCTCTCTACCCTTTCTAAATCGTCGATGTCACTCAAAAACTTGTATTTGTGATAAACAATTATCTCCACAAGCGATATTAAGCATCTGAAGCGATATCGTAGCACTTATACCGTTCTTAACACAGAACTTAATGTTGATTCTTTGTTCTTTATTCATTTTTCGACCGATGTACACACTAACTACTATCACTGAAATGCGTCTTATCTCGGCTTCTAATGAACGAAATGTCATGAAATTTGTACAGGTTAGTAAGAACAGTTGATGATTCATAAATCAATCTCCGACTAACAGATGGCACAACTACTTTCGCTAAACTAGAGCCATTCCGGTTATTTTTGGGACAGAGGGTGTATACCAATTAACATTAACTGTTCTTTGATCTTCTAAAGCCACAGTAGCAACATGATCAATGAATTCGAAGAACAAAGCAATCATCTTTTTTTAAACACTTCGAGAATGAACAACTTTTGTTGGTTTTGCTTCATTTTTGAAGGTCAAAACAGCCAATTGGAATTTAGTTTCAAGCTCATATGAATAAATCCAAATTTCATCACCTGTGATAATGCTATAAACTAAACTTGATAATACTTCTCTCTATCTTTCGATCATTTCTTTGCTCCACGTCACACGATTTTCTTTTTGGGAGCACCAGTCAAATTGTGGAGAATCCATCGAGCACAAAGCTTCTTTGTATTTAAACGATCACGTAATATCGTATAAATTTGTTTCATATCGATACTTAGAGATGACTGCATCTCATGGTATATCACATGTCGATCCATCCTTATCGTTTCGAGTCCAGCATCGATGTTTTCAGAAATAACAGCAAGCAATGGACGATCATAATGGAAATCATCCCCAAGACTGCTACATCCACTTTCCAACTCCTGAAACCAGCGATAAATTGTTGTTCTTGATGGTGTTTCATCGCCATCAGTGCCGCTAAGCGTCGTTCTATACACTGTTGTTGAGCGAAGTTTCTCTGAAAGTCACGATAAATCGTTGCTCTTCAAGTTTGAGAGGTTAGAAAAAGGAAACCAATTAATATTTCTTCGTTTTTTCAACGCCCTCTGTCGTTACAGTTGTCGACTATTACGATAATAACATTAACATTAGAATGACAGCACTAGAAGTAACATATTCCCGAAACTTTTGCAGCAATCCACGTACTAGTACAGCGATAATGTCACGTTTTACAAAGAAGTAGTTTACGCAAAAGCAGCTGAAGAAATGAATCTTACAAGCTTTCACGCAATTAAAGCATCGAAATACTGTATAATGATACAAATGCTTGCTCTTTGAATAGGATAGTGGAATATTATTATAGCATTTGTAATGATCAATAATGATATCACTTTCCAACAATTCGTTCAACAATGTAAACTTAAATTAAAGAAATCATTAGTAAATGCATTCAGTAGTAATGTAATCAATATTTTAATCATGATATTGGCATTGTTTATTATTCTAGCGAAAACACAAAATCGATTGTATAATGAATTAATATTCGGATGCGCATAAACAGTTTTGAAAAAATTCCACTTGGTCCAAATTATGAAGATAATAGTAACGATCCCTTGTTTGTACCTTTTTATCTGGATCCGTAATGAAACTTTGAAAAGTATATTTTGTAGATTAATGTCAATTATACGCATGTTGAAGATTTCATTGAAATCGGTTAAAGTTGCTGTGAGCTACAAACGATTAGAAATGGCAAAAATCGAAGTTTTTCACGACTTTTCACCTATAATTATTGTCTTTCAACGCCTGTCCCTTGTTCCTGCGTATTTGACCGATTTCGATGAAATTTTCAGCGTGTATGTAACAAACATAAATCTGCAAAATATATTTTTTTATATTTTCATTAGAAGCTTAACTAAAATAGTTGTAAAAAGAGAACTCTACTATGTTCTTTGCAATTCCGACTAGGTTAAATTTTTTCCACAATATTTGTTACACGTTTTCTAGTAAAGTAATCCTTCTAACTTCTCGCGAGAACTCAGTTCGTTTGATTCAATTTAAAAACAGTTATTGTGCTTTAAAAGGTGTCTGAATATTAATGGGAATTACTGCATAATTAAATGTGTATGGATTCAACGAATTTTTAATTTCGATTCTTTGAAGAATTAGGTGTGCTATGAAAAAATTTCATTTCATATTTTAGACATATGTTTGCATGTAAAATTATTTGCTGCCCGATTGTACCACTCGTGCTGAAACACCCTGTATATTATAGATACGCACTTGTGTAATTAGTGAAATGTAGTAACGTTTATTTAGTAAAGCATGTTAATGATTGCTTTGTTAAAAGTTAAACAAAGTCACAAAAAACGATCCTTCATTTTTCTTAAATTTACTGGTTGATTTTTATTGAAAATAATGCAAAATCTTTTTAATCTATAAATACAGATCTTCTACGAAAGTTTTCTTCTGTTTATAAATTTCGAATAAAGCCTCGCAATGTTGAGTTAATTATCGTCTAATTGATATGTATTTGATATAATATATTTTCTAACAATTTATCTAAAACAGCGGAAACAAAGTTCCGGTTACTTTTATTTTTTATTTTTCTTGCGTAACCAGTTCCGTTTTATATGCAAACCTAAGTCTTCTTTTTCTAAATCTAATTTCTCAGTATTACATTTCGTATTCGATACACTTGTACCAAATTTCTAAAGTCTAAAATTATCTCTTCTAACTGAAATTCTTAGTGTCTAATTCTAGTCATCGTATTTAACTCTACTCATCCCCTCTTAGTTTAATACAGTACCATTTAATCAATATTAACATATGTAGCGCGTCTACTTTGTCGAACTCCGATTAGTAAACGCGCGCTTCTTACTCGATTCCTTAGCAGCGAAATGTCGCTATCCGCCTGGCGCGCGAACGAAGGATTCTTGTAGCAGCTGGGTGGAGTGTGAATGTTTGACTCGATGCGCTTGGGTCGGGATAACTGAAATCCGTCTACCGAGGTTTGTCGAAGTCAAAAGGTAGGCAAGGAAGAGTTCAGATTTGCGACTGGGGTCAGGACGGCGTGGATCATTCTGCCCAGATTTATCGCAGTCAGTGGCGAAGTCGTAGGATTTGCTCGCTTGGCGATGGATTAGGATAACTACGATCCGTCTGCCAAGGGTAGTCGAGTGAAAAAGACTGATTTTGCTTTTTTCCCCCCTTTCTTCATCTAGAAGTAATAGAGTTCCACCTGGAATAAATTCTCCTAATACGCTAAGAGAAAAAAGACGTTAGTTATAATTAATTGAATAAGTTGGTGTTAAACCATGCAGGACGATAAGACTCATGCAGGAAAAGTTGAAAAAAACCTGCGAAAACAAAAGAAACGAGTGATATGCAAGGGAGGGGTTGTGGGAGAACGCCACGTTCATTTCCCTAGTGGTCGGACGCTGTGTGAGTCAGAGTCAGGATCGACAGGCACTCGTTGTTAGAGAGGTGACGTTTGTCGATTCATGCAGACAGGTCCAGGTAGGGAGGGTGGAGTTACGCCACGGTCTGTCACAATAAACTGAATGAGGGTATTGAAGCCGGCCATGCGACCACGCCTGGAGTATTCGCATGCAACAGAACAGGGAAAGCAAAGTAGATAAAGAATAAGGAATCAGAGATCTCTAGTATTTAGATCAAAAGTTTCGTGCGGGTTGCGTCAAGTCGCTCTCTCTTCTGCAAGCACCAGTGGCATTCGTACCTTTAACCCGTACGGCACCAGATGAGGTCTGAATGTGGTCGTGCCCCTGACCAATCTATTAGGGTGTTCATCCACCTTATATTCTGAAACTATACGATTGATTGGTGTACTGAGTCAATTGACTCCAGTTCTGTTATGCAAATCCTCAGTGGAGTGGTCTCTAGGTAGGTTAAAGATGATTTTGAGAGCGAGGTTTTGGAGTCGCTGAAGGGAAAAGAGATGAGTGCGGGCAGCTGCCGGACCAGATCTGCGCTCCATACAGCATTACAGGTCGAATGCAAGTGCTGTAGATTAAAATTTTGAGTCCAAGTGAAAGCTTGAATTTATGTCCAGTTAGGACTTTAGATGGCTGAAGGGCTTTGAATACCTTAACGCGCCTGTCAGCCACGGCAGGACCCCACGTTAGTTTTCTATCGTTGGATAGCACCAGTCCGAGGTGTTTCACGGTGTTATTCCAGACTATGTCTGAATTTTTAATTTGAGGGGGGAGGGAGGTTCTGGCTGTTGCCCACCCTACGCTTCCTGGTGAAAAGGACCGCGTTTGTTTTACTACTATTAATTGAGAGTTTCCAGCCCTCAAATGGCTGTATGGAACCAGTAGGTCTAGTTGACTCTGAAGTATTTTAATGAGGTTTTGTAATTGCCAAGAGGAGGTTAAAACGGTCGTGCCGTTTGCGTAGAACGCGAGTGAGGTATCGGTTGTCCGTGGGATATCATTTATGTATAGTAGAAATAGCAAGAGGCCCAGGACGGATCCCTGTGAGACTCCTGCTTAAATGTGGACAAGCGAGGATTTTTCGTTTGCAATTTGGACATAAAAGAACTGATCAACCGAGTGAAAAAAACTGCGTTTGCCAAAAAAGCTCGCTCTTTTATACCTAAACGGCGAGGCAAGAGTTTTATGGCTCTTCATACCTGCCTCGCCGCGCGTACATCCTCGAGTCGCACGAAAAAGTATATTTCGTTGGTAACTTACAACCTAAGCGCGCTAGACATATTATTAATTGTGATAGTTACATTTAATAGAGCATTTTTAAAACAATCTTCTAAAAGTATTTATACAGAATTGATAAAGATGTTCTAGCAGCATCACTAGGATGGTGCTATGAGATTCGTTATCTTAACTCAAGGTTAAAAAAAAAAAAGAAAAAGAAAAAAAGAAAAAAAATCGTGAATTTAACAGATTTGGAATTTCACGAATAAAATTACAGAAACAATTGCTATTATTTTCCAGCAACATTTCCTTGCTTTTATTAATGAAATGATACGAAAATATACGTGAATTTGTAAGTAAGTTATCCATATGTAATTGAGTTGTCTCTAACAAATCGATTTCTTGAAGGAAAAATTCGGGTTTTCGCTCATTCAAGTAAAGCCCGTAAACCTAGCATTAAGATTGTTTACGTGAGAATAATAATACAAGTTTTCCTTCAATTTTATCTAGTCAGTTAAAAAAGTCTTCGTACACGGCACTAAACTTTATTTAACGTTGCTATACTTGCAACAGAGAAAGTAAAATATAAATAATTTTTACATTATTATTTTCAAAAACATAACATTTATTATTAGTGAAATGGAAAATAATTACATTCACTTGTTACAATTAAAATAAAGAAAAGGACGAACATGTCAAAAAAGTCTCCATACATATAAATTTATTAATCATAATTTTTTACACTAATAAGTCGGTCCTTTTTTTTACTTTAATAATTTCTTCGATTCTTTTTTGTTGCATCGCAATTAATAGTGTTCTATCCCAACAATATTTTAGATTTCAACTCTTCTTTATTTTTAATAGCGTATATCGTCTCTATTTTCTTTTAATTTCACTCTATAGGCATTCAATGTGGTTTGTGTCGGGTGTTGGGGGTGTTAGCGACGATGTCTTTCCAAAGGTCGTCGAAGGCAATTAGCCCGACGCTATTTTGCTTTCGTACGATTTATGGCAGGGACTTAGTCTGTGTGTGGCCAGTGTGAATGAAAATATGCAGACATCCGGCGATGGCTAGTGATGTAGCTATCGGGTGTCGTAGGTATGTTTGTTTAAAAGAATGCAAGAGAAAGTTTGGGGGTGGCAAGCAGCCCGACGTTGCTGGGTGTGATTGTCGTTCCTAAAGGAGCTGGCCACGGAGTGGGGAGGGCAAGGATGCCTTCTGGTAAGAGGACTGTGAGAAACAACACGGCACTTACCCCAGAACTTCGGAACAGAGTAAATCTAATAGAATAATTAACCACCGCATCCTAGTTTCCCATAGAAAACTGCTAACAGGGATGTGAACTTGTCTCGGAATATTATATAATATCTATTCCTTCAATTTCCTTGCTGTGTGTTTAGAGTTGTTAACTTATTCAAAAATAAACGACCCTTTTAGATTTAATTTCGTTGCACTACGGCCCAAATTCTTAGTTAATTCTTCAGTTAAGGTAGACATTTTCATTCATGATGCACATCGATAAATGTTAAATGTCCGACTTCCGCTGCACTCGTACACCCCGAAATCATTACCCTGCCGCCTCCGTGCTTAACACGTTCTCTGTCAAGGTGCATTTGACGAAATGTCATTCCAACGCTATGGGTACCTAAAACGGTACACGCTATAAGGTTTAATATATTTGCGAAATTTGCTTATGTTTTTGTTTTAGTACTATAAATTTATTTTTGGTATTTTTAAATGTTTAAAAAATAATGGGCATGGTATAACTAACAAATAAGTTTATTTGGCAATGAAAACATACAAGATTTATAAAAAAAAATAAAGTAGCCAAACAAAATCCATGCAAGTGTCTGTATGTAAGAAATTGATCAAGTTTAACTGCATCTCTGAAAAATGTACTGTACCCGAAGAATGTGATTTCTTTATCTAACCCATACCTCTTTTTAGGTAGCCATTATAAACAAACAAGTGTCCACATAATTTTGAGCGGCAGTGTATTTCTATGATACGATCGAAATATAGGAAAGAATGTCTTCCAAATAATAGAGTATTATAGAGCATTGACAATAAGATTTCACCGTATGCCAAATATCAGTACCGTGAAAAACAATCCTTTGAAATGTTCTATGAATAATAAAGTGTTATTTACATCGAATAGCATGATAGAAAGATCAATTAGGACAATCGGAATTTTCTGGAATGTAAGAATGCTCGCGGAAGTGATTAATTTTGTCGTACTTGAACAACATAGTCATTCACCCAGCAAATCGTACCTGAGGATCGATTTGCGAAATAGCATACCCAGAAAGCAAAGGAAAGTTAGTTAAAGAGCATCGTTGATCCAAGCTCTCGCGATCTTCGTGTCGTGCAATTGGGTTAACTGCGTCGGATGAAATGTGGTATGAGTAGCGGCCGTTTATCGCGTTACGAATCTAATCAACGAAGCATCACGAAAACCAGCGACCTCAACGTGTATTGCCTTGCGCTTGGACAAAAGTTCCAGTGACCGACATTTCTCGCTCAACGGTCAGTATCGTGTGAAAATTCTCTGGCGTGACGACGTTAACTACGTTCGTCCTGTGCTACACTATACCCGTAGAGTACTATAGGTAGAGTATCTATTAGGTTGTAACATATGAAATGACCGATTTTTAGCGGTAACTTTAAATGAACATAATCCTTTTAATATTAAATTTGATTAATCAAAATAAAAACTATTACAATTCGTACATTTTTTTCCAATTAGTTAGAAATTTCTTAATCCCATTTTTATAAAAACTCAGAGTTTCGGTGACAATAAATTGCTTGGTGTATCTATGTCTAGCCCTAATATCCCTTTAATATATTTTCTTTTCACTGTATCTAATCTGTTCTCCTCCATCCATTCCCAGATCTCTGTTCCGTATAGTGCCACGCTTTCCATCAGTGCCTCGAGCATCTTCATTCTTCTCTCAAACGGCTCTTTAAATAATCTCGCTCCTATGCTCCATCGTTGTTCTCCTCGCTCTAGCTTTTATATGTCCCATCGCTTTTCCATTCTTCCTTAGTACAAATCCGAGATATTTCATGGAGGAAAAAGTATTATTCGCTTTAAATCATATTTCCTCACCGAATTTAGTACCATATATTAGTAAAAATATACAGTAGAATGAATAATTTTTTTTTCGGGATAATTTTACGTTAATTTTAGGTTCACTTTGGAATCATTCTTTTTTAGAATAATTTTGTAATATCTCTTATGCGTTGAATAATACTATATTAAACTTGTGACGACAACGACGCTTGCTTCACATTCATTAAGTAGATTTTAAATGATTTCAGTAGATGTCTGTAGAATTCAGAAGATTTTAGTCAAATTTTCCGAACGTTAATAGATTTAAATTGAGATTGATAGGCTTTAAGAGATTTTAATAGATATTATTAGAATACAGTAGATTTAAATACTAGGTTGTAACATATGAAATATCCGATTTTGAGCGGTAACTTTAAATGAACCTAACTTTTTTAATATTAAATTTGATTAATCAAAGTAGGAACCATTACAATCCACACATTTTTTTCTAATTAATCAAAAGTTTATGAATTCCATTTTTATAAAAGTTCGAAATCCTGGTGGCAATAAATTATTTAAAGGTATTTTCGACAATTTCTCGTTTCATAAACGTTTTCTTGCCGAGGAAATGAGTTAGATCGGCAGAGTTCCAGATTTTATATTGTTTAACTTTTGCACCGTTATTTGTGAAACATGCGATAGAGCACCATCGCAAAGCAGAAGTGGGCCTCTTTGGTTAACCAATGTCGATTGTTTTACTCGCAATTCTTGGTGCGTTTCTTCAATTTCGGCGCAATACTTCTCCGCTGTGACTGTTTCACCCGGCCTTAAGAAACTATAGTGGATCACACTAGTCAATGATCACCAAACTGTGATCGTTATCTTCCTTGAGTGCAAAGCTGGCTTTGGCATATGTTGTGAGGCAGAACGTCGTTTATTGTCATACAATATCCATTTTTCATCGCAAGGAACAATGTGATCCAAAAACGATTTCCTATCATTTCGAATTAACCCCTTGAACTATGATTTCTTCTGCAGATTATACATTTAAGCATCAGCTATCTACCGTTTTCGTACCATTTCACGCAAAAAACGCTAATGTATTACAGTTTAATCACAATTGGCTATCCTCAGTGTTATAAATTATAAAAGAAGTTAGAATTAAAATTGATGTTTATTACTAATATAATTGTTTTTCTTGAATCTTAACCAGAATCTGTGCCACGAGTCTGACTCGTTATAGGGCAAGGGGTTAACAGTGAATTGTGCATGTGTTGATATTAAATTCTATCGTTCAGTTATGTTCATTATGTTCGTTTGTCCAGTATTTTTACGTTGCCAATCGATTTCAGGTGACGTGAAATCGTCGTGGCACGTACACCGAAATCTTCGGTCAAATCTCTAACTGTTCGTCGCGTATTTGCTTCGATAGAAAGGTGCAACTGATAATCATTCATGGAAGGCTCTGTGATCTTCCATGTACATCAATAACGAGGCTTTCATCTCCGGTTTCGAATTTTTGGAATCGTCGACGCACTATACTTTGGTTAACTGTGTCATTAACGAATGCAGCATTTGTGCTTCGAGTAGCTGTTGCTGCGTTATGATCACTCTTCCACTTGTATAAAAAACGGTACGCGAAAATCGCGTTCATTCATGTTAGGAAACAATACGATTAAAAGCAAGGTTAGAAACGAAAACGGAACAAACGAAGATTGAATCTGACAAAAGAAAGTTTACTATTGAGGTTGTATTTAAAACATCTGCAAAGACGTAAATACTTACTGAAAAAATAAGGTTTGAAATATCGGTACAACAGAATCGGATATTTTACATGTTACAACCTAATACAGTGCTGGACAAAAGTATTGGCACGGTATGATTGCTATGATATAAATACTGATAACTGCTAAACAAATTGATCTGAAGATCAAATTTTTTAGTATATTCATTTGTTATCTATCCTAGTTTATTGCATAACAAGAACCAATAATACAGATAAAGTAATACACAAAATAGTAGCAAAAGTATGTTACTTTTTGTAGGTAGATAAAAGTATTGGCACAGAAGAATAACGACACTTATAACTAATTGAAACAGAGTCTTAACATTCTGTTGGTAGTCCTTTTCTTTTAAAGACTTCTTTCAGTCTTCGGGGTATTGACTGGACGAAATTTTTTATAAATTCAGATTCAATATTGTTCCACTCCTGCGGAAGAACTTTTTTAAATTCAATTTCACTTGTAATATTGTGTTTCCTGAGTCTTTTTTCAAGTTCGTTCCACGCGTGCTCAGTTTGATTTATATCTGGACTTTGGAGTGATATGTTTAAAATATGTACAATGTTGTATACTATCAATTGGCGAACAATATATGCCACATGCTTGGGATCTCGATCCTGTTGAAAATAAACACATTCTTGGGAAGATTTAATTTTTCGGCGCTTTTCAAAAGGTTTCTTTTAACGTATATATAAATATACATGTTTATCCATAATGGCATCGATAAATACAAGTTCTCCTACACCTGATGTCGCCAACACCTCCATACCATTAAACCACCATTTCCATGTTTTACAGTAGAATGTAGATTACATTGATCCATTCTTGTATTGACCTTCCTCCACACTAGTACTCTTCCGTCTGATTTAAAAATGTCGTATTTACTTTCGTCAGAAGATATAATTTTGTTCCAAAAATCAGCGCCCTTCATGATAAATTTTTTTACAAATTATTTTCTTTTTCCTCGATTTATTTTGCCGATGTAAGATCTTGTACAACACATGCTGAATAACCAGCATCTTTTAACGTTCTACGTAGTTTTGATACTTATTTGTTTTTGGCATTCACCTTTTATCATAGATGTAATTTCAGACGAATTAAGTTTTGCATTTATCTTTACTACATTTATCATTTTTCTTCTTTTCCGAATTGTCAGGTTTGGAGGACGACCGTTTCTTATCTGATTCTCAACGTTTGCTTTATTTTTAAACCGTTTTATGACAGGCCGAATAGTAAAACGATTTTCTTTCGTAACTTCACTATAAAATTTATCCATGTTATGTAAATTTAATATCACTTTCCTTTCTTCAATTGTTATTTCTTTTACTTTTCTAGTCATTGTAATTCTATTTTAATTCTTTACTGGTTAACAACTGAAATCTCTTGCTTAAATAATCGAGCATTGTAACAAATAACTAGCGGGGGATCCCCTACCGTTATTTCTAAATGATAATCGGGAATTATCGAAAAAGGCAACGATACATTGTCTATTCTATTCTGTGCCAATACTTTTGTCCGCCTATGAAATGCTCAAGTAACATATTTTCGCTATTATTTTCGGTATAACTTTATTTACATTATTGGTCCTTAATTATGTAATAAACCGAGGTAGAGAATAAATTTATGTTAAAAAAGTTTTTTCTTCAAATTAATTTGAATAGTAGATATGAGTATTTATATCATAGCAATCATGCTATGCCAATACTTTTGTCCAGCACTGTATACTCTTTCATGATTTCTAACTAGGTCTGTTTCGTACATTCGACCTTTCGATTAACCTAACCGAAAACTATTTCAACCGGCCGATCGAACGTTTATCTACTTCCTATCCGGTTCTATTCTCAGCTTCTTTTTGCTCTGCTCCTTGCCTCTGGTCGTTATGGTCATCGCCGTGCCTCTCTGTTCTCTGAATCTTTTCTCGCGGGAACTCGTCGACAGATTTGGCGTCACTCCAAAATCGTGGCCCGTATTCCATCCCGTACAGCTCCCCGTTCACGTTTCCATCTCGCTCGCTCCTCATTTCCCTTAGAATAACTCGGAGGTGACCGCCTCCACCAACAGACGGCCGCCACCGGCCCGTCTATCGGTTGACCCAGGAAGAACAGCCAGTTGCACCGCGACTCCCTCTCGATACGGGCGTCATCGTCGTTCGACAAGTTACGCAATTAAATGCTCGCGTATCACCCGATCCGATCGAATCGAACCTCTACCCTTCTCGATAAGCCTCGTGCTAATGCGACTATGCGATTCGATCGCTGGACGATTCGATATCGTACGATTCTTTTCTCTGTTTACTAAAGATCGCTTAGAGTACCGTTGTTGCATGGTGGACAAACAATCTTAAACTATCGAAATTGTTAGAAAAGATCACTATCCATGATATTATCAGTCTTTTATTCGAACGAAGAATGGAAAACAGATTGCGAGCAACTACGCAATTGTGTATCCAAAATGCGCTTACCAGAGATCATTCTATCCAGAAAAATGTGTCCACGTTGTTACTGTAACAGAGTATAGTGCTACACCGAGTGCCCACCGAGAAAGTTATGTTAGCTGTAGAAAATCGAAATTGTATCCATAGAAAGAGAACGAATCGCCAAGATGCCTTCTGTACCGACCACATACCCGAGCGCAATGTCGCCAGACTCGAACGATAACTCCCAGTCCTTCGAGGAATCGCCGATTACCAAAGTGTTGATCAAAAGACCCGCCATCTCAAATGAGACGATAATCGAGAATTCGCGAAAGTCCGCTGAACCGATCCTGTTAGCGAAGAGACCGCCGTTGCCACCTTTGAAGAGACCAGCCAGCAAACTGCACACGTTCAGCTCCACCAGGAGTCCATCACCTTGTAGCCTCTCCTCTAGCCTCTCCTATCATTCAAGATCTGCATCTGCTTTGTCCTTCAGACCTCGGACAAGCCTAGATTCCCCAACGAGCTTCTCAACTCCTCCGAGAAGAATGTTTCCCATGGAGAGCAGCAGAACCAGTTTCGATTCGATACAGGATGCTCGCATAAAGGAGCAGGCTCCGGTCGTATTCGACGCTAGCCTGAATTTCGTATTGGGATGCGACAAACAAAGGGTTAGGCAATTCTTCAAACCCTTAGCCTCCCATATGGAACCATCGACCGCCTCTTCTTACTTGTCTTCGAAGATCTCGCAGTTCCTCAAAAGAACCGATCATATAATGGATGAATGGCGAAATTTGGGTCACAAGGACTATGTAGATGACGATTTAAACCTGCATTCGTCATGCAGGGTGAACGAAAGAGGAACGATCGGGAGAAGTCAGAGCGCCACGAACATCATGATCCGCGGTTATCAGTATTACAGCAGGTCGAATAGCGTCGCGAAAAGTTCCGGTTCTAGGTGTTCCTTGTCGCGTGCTTCGGAGGACAGGACAATTTCCGACAGTGTTGCCCAGGAGGTATATTGCTCGTTTTATGTCGATACAACAAATTCATTTCCCTCGTTTGTTAACCCCTTAACACCTATGCTTGCTTTTCCTGACTATACATCCAAGTATCAACTGCTTATTGCTTTAGTATTATTTCACATACGAAACACTGGTGTATTATAGATTAATTACAATTGACACTTCTCGGTTTTATGAATTAAAATAAACGTTTGTTACTAATATAACTGTTTTTGTCGAATCTCAACTAGAATCTGTGTCCCGAATCTAACCTGTTGTTATAGGGCAAGGGGTTAAACATCTTCTTTTTCTTTAATTTCGTTTACTTAAACTATTCAATCAGTTTTTAATTAATAATGTTGATTTCAGAAATAAAACTTAATAGATTTATGTAAGTGAAACGGGGTTAAAAATTATTAATTTGCTTAATATATTCATTTGGTTGAAATCGTGTAAAAAGACTCACCTTGAATGTATTAAATCGTCCCATTTCTCGAATTTATTTTATACTCGCAAAGTTCCCACTTTTATTTCATTAACACTTTATTACTTTTATTCTTTAGTATTGTAACGTTATATTTCTTCTCACTTTCGTGTATTTAATACTCGAAATACTCTCTTGGAAATGATAAAGAAATTGACGTTTACTTTCTACGCGGAAAAAGTATACTAGGATTAAGTAAATTACAGTGAACTATTATTGTGAAAAGTAAGACAAGAGGATGCAGTTTGAACCAACATAAACTACTTTTTTAAAACTACCGTGAGTTAGGAGCACAATCTTCTTTTTTCTTTTCGTTTTTGAATAGCTACATGTTTAGAACTCTCTGATTTTCATTTATAAGTAACATTAATTTAATTACCAAAGAAATACAATAACAAACTATATTTTGTCTTCTTAATATTTACTTAATATGTGGTTGTACTGAATGATATTAAATAATTTGAATAGTTGTACAATCACAGAAATGAAAAGTTTATGGTGGTTATGTACACTCGCCGCGGAAAATAAGTTGACACGCTTTAATAATCGGTTTTCGATGTTTTAATATAAAACAGAATGCTAGAAAAGTATTAAAATTTTCCACAAACAAACGGAGGTATGTTTGCAAAATATATCAGCGAAAAACTGGTTAAAAATACATTTACAACCTTCCAAAAAATAAAGATTCATTTTTAACACATTGCGGAAAGTAAGTTGACACTGAATCACAAAACTGAACATACAATTAACAGTATACAATATTTTAATAAAAAGTTTACTAACCTTTACTGCGAATAACTGCTTCCAGTCTTTTGGACATGATTTTTATAAGCTTGTTAATAGTAATTCGATTTATCCTTTCCTACGCTTCCAACAATTTTTCTTTAAACGACTTTGTCTTACTACCTTTAAATTTTTCCGGCACATTCCGATCTAAATGAATCCCATAAATGCTGTATATGAGGTTAAGATCTGGTTTCTGGGATGATCATTGATAGTAATTCAATACCATTTTCGTTAAAATATCGTTCTTTGCTATCCTCGATGTATACTTGGGATCATTGTCCTGCTGCATGATAAACGATCCTTTGAATCCAACTTTCCTGACAGATCGTTGTAAATTTTGCTGCAAGATGTTGACACATACCCTTGTTCTGTTAGACTACCTTCCATAAAATGTAAATTGCCTACCCCAGAATTCTAAAAACAATCCCCACGCTAATAAGGATCCACCACTGTGCTTGCCTGAAGGGACAATTAATTCTGGTTTGAAGGCTTCTTCACATTTTCTCCAAACATATTTTCTTCTGCAGTGAGACCAGAGCTAAAATTTTGATTCGTCAAAAATCCAAGGGACGATTGACGCACTCTTTAGCAAAAGCTAAGCGTCTAGAAGCGTTAATTTCACTAATGGACGGTTTCTTTCTCGAGATACGACCATGAAATCCGGCTTCTTTCGTTTGTGTTTCTTGAATCGGTAAATGTAATTCTAACGTTCATATTTTAGTCGAAAATATAACGATCCTGTCGCACAACTGTTTTCCTGGGATTTCCTATCCGTGCTATATTTTCCGGTTTCCCTGTATTTTTAATCCGTTTTACAATTTTCCTAGCGCCTTTTGCTGAGATTTGAAACGTCGTCCACAAATTTTCTAAAAGTTTCTTCTCTTTCCCATCTATTGAATATTCGCCACCTTTCGGTGGCAGAAAATTTACGAATGTTTGGCATATTTGCTACGTTTCAACTGAAAACATACTACGCATGTAACAACGTAGATTTACTTTCATATTGTTATTAATTAATATTTCCTACTGTAAACCTGCTTTTCGCGTCTCGAAATTAAAATCTATGCAAAGTTTTCCTCCTCAGCTTATGAAACAGTGTTGTTTTGATGCCTGGTCGTTATAAACTAAAGTTTAAGAGTTATTTTTGTAGAGTAGGAACACTAGTCTTACTTGCACATTCTTTGCATCTTTTCTTTTTTAAGCGAAAAATCCTTTTTTTTTTTTGTTTTTTTGTAAATACACCAATGTACTCCTTTTCCACATGCAATTAAATGTCTTTTTTCTTTTTTTCTTTTTGCTGTAGATCAGCAGTTTGCGTGAAAAAGTATTGGGTACAGTTAAAAAAACAAAAAATCAACGATTCATGAGATATTTCAAATCATTTTATTCAATTTAGGTTTTAAAAACTATTCCTATAAATTTCGTTCAAGTTTATGAAAATACGTTCGTAAAGGTTGTGCACGTTCAGAATACATATTATTGTACATTGTTGGATCACGTCCATTCCATATTGCACATTCACTTTCTTTTACCATTAGTCTACGTTAATGTTTTTCAATACTCTTTATGTATTATACAATACAACTTGATATCATAGAAAATGTATGAAGTAAATTTAGTAGACTGATATACGAAGGTGGCAAGCAATAAATACAGCATGCGATGCCGAAAATAAGTTTCGTTAACACTCATTGTTTGAATTTTTTTTTAATGGAAAATATCGTTCTGAATACTTCGAATGTACGTTTTAGATTGACTAAAGGATACCTTTTGAAAGGCCCAGGGAGAAGTTTTCATAAACATTTCGTCGAAACAAGATACGGTCATTTAAATATATAAAGTGCAATAAAAGGCGACTTATGGGATGACCTGATAGTAGCCAATTTGACATACAATTTATTAGCTTTTTTAAAATATCTCGAGTAATTTTCATCCATCTATTTTTTAATGCTTTTATAAATAATAATTTTGTGTATCAATCTTTTTGTTCTATATTCCTTTCCGTTCATCCTATAAATGTTCTATTGGGTTTAAATCGGGACTTTATGGTGGCCAACTACGGCTACAGTACCGATATGTAGTTACCTTGCATTAATTTTGTAACAATTTCCGTTTCGGATCGTTGTCCTGTTGAAACACAAACGTCCTATTATTTCTAAATCTTTCTGTGAAAGAAAACAAATTGTCCTTTAACAATTCCTTATATTTGACTGTAGTCAATTTTCCTAAATTTCTCATATGGGTGTCATTAAAACCCCATATCATAATGAAGCCATGTGTGACTGTAGATGTTATTAATTCTTCGTTTTTCAGGCGTATTTTCTTCTTTATTTGATCGCAGTTCAAATTTTGATTTATTACTCAAAATGATCGATTTCCAAAATGGAAAGGAATTGTTATTAATGCTCTTTAGTAAAGTTCCAACGCTTTCGAGCATTCACTTTTGAAATGCACGGTTTCTTCCGCGATATGCGTCCATGAAAATCTTTTTCGTTTTGTGTTATGAATATTAGTAATGAAACTTGTTTTTTAATTTCTTTTATATTAATAAGCAGGTCTTTTTTAACTAATTTTGTAATTTCACGATGTTGACGAGGAGTTGTTTTTTCCTTTCTACCCTTTCTTACTGCATTTTCGGGTTTACCAGTGTTCTGTATCTTTGCACATATTTTTCTTACACCTTCTTTAGATATAGAAAGCTCTACTGCAATTTGGTACAAACATTTCCCTTCTGCTCTTCTCTTGTATCCTTCTAATCGCTCTGACCGATGTAATTCTATACTTTTAGGCATACTGCAAGTAACCCAAATAAATATTACGTATGGACACATATTATAAACTATCAAGTAACCTAAAACAATAAAAAAAAATACAGTAATAACTGTAAATCTCTCCTTATAAAATAGAAATTGCTTTACGTCAACTTACTTTCCGACTGGTGAGAATTTCACATTAATTTTCAAACTTTACCGATACTTATTTTCACACAATACTTTCACCTCGATACTTTTTGGAAAACTGAAGAAACAGTCACAGATAATGTAAACAATACCAGAGCATTCGAAACATCGACAAAAAGTCCCATTTCAAGAAAACAATGTTATGGAATCTTAAAGCAGGAACGTGTCAACATAAATACGGACGCGAGTGTATATCCCGTCCTAATTGCGAGAATCACCCCGTATACTATAAAGATCTAGCAGGATAAGTATAGATAAACAGCCCCCAGACCATTTTTCATTTTTGTTGGCTGCTAAACAATGCCTTTTACTTGAAAAATCATTCTGCAAAATTTCAAATCGCTACCCCTTCGTTTAAGGATGACACGAGGGTAAAACCCCTAAACTGTTTCATTTATTTTCTCAGTTATTACTTAAGATATTTAAATGAACAAAATGTGCAAAAGAGTGACAAACCAGCTTTACTTGAGGTGGTTTTTTTTTCAGAATTATAAATCAATTATTAAGGGTAGAAAAAAAATATTTAATTCTTTGAGGGTGATTTTTACAAACAAACCGTAGAGTGACCACCTTAAAAAGGAAATAACAAATAATGCTCTGTTATCGAGTTATTACATGTAAAAGTTTCAAGTTAGTCAGCTAGGTAGAACATCGTTAAATAATTTCAAGAGTATTATGAATGTTCCGTACCGAACATTTTTTTTTTCCTATTTCGCATCGAGCCTTTCTCCTTTTATTTTTTATAGCTCAAAGTAATTGTAAGACGGGCCTGAAGAATCCGCGGCCCATAAGATTAGCCGGGGCCATTATTAAGCGCATACCCTCGGTAATTTCACCACCAGAACTCAGTTTATTATCCATTGTCCCGATTTTCCAATTACTGAACCAGTGCTTCCGTTCTCTCGTGTCCTATTTCCGCTTTTTCCGGAATTTCCCAAAACCCCGACACCTCACCTTCTACCACCACCTTCTACCTCCATACCCTACGACCAATACTCATTTTTCTTATTTCTCCCATTTTCACTTCCAAAATTAAACTCCGCCCTCAGTAGCTGAGATGCGGGACTTCCTCTGAATTTCGAAACAGTGTCATTCTGAACGTTAAACAACCAAGTATTGAATCAGTCCGAGCACTGAACGTATAATCAAGTTTTTTATATTATAACGTTGGAGAAAGGGTACTCCGGGATCGCTTCAGGTCTCGTTAGAAAACAGTCCGATTTTTTCTCTCGTGATCCAAGTTTGAAATATATCTGAAACCGACGCGAGTACACGACAATGAATATATAAGGCTTTTTTAAGAGCAAGAGTACTTGTCACACGGGTAAAAACATGTTATTTAAGTGCGACTAGAAAAGAACAATTGCGGTTTATTTGGGAAATTTGGATATATTGTTCAGACGAATGTAATATCTTTGTGATACTTTAATTAACAATAGCCATGTTTTGTAGTAATAATAGCAGTACAACAACGGATCATGTTTCTGATTAACCGCGTAATTTAATCACATGGTATGTCATTCTATTCTTCTATTAAAACTTGTAATCATTTTTATATTTTTTATACTCGGAAATTCGACACTTTACTTCTCCTTGAAGGTGCTCCATTGAATTGAAATTCGAAGATTCGGAAGGCCATTTTAAAGCGTTTATTTTATATTTAACCTTTTCACTGCATCAGAGTTTGGTACGTGACGCACGTGGTAGATGATAGACGTTTAACCACGACCGCAAAATCTTCTGTTTTCATCTACATCGTTTACCAAAATTTTTTTTTATTCAATTAAGATAATAACAGAACACAAAGGATAAAATTAAGGGTTAAATTAAAGTGGAATATATTCGACACTTTTCTTGCAATATGTAACAAATGGGTTTTTAAGTCATCTCTGTATATAACACTGTTCATAGTACAGCGGGACTTGATTTATCCGAACTCCATTTTTCCAAACCAACAGCCTCAGAATGCCTGATTTATCGAATTCGTTACCGAGAGCTCCTATTATCCGAACTGCCCGCCGCATACCGTTTAACAGTTGCAAACAAATTTACAATGTCTGAACAACGTGAAAGAACTTATAATTATGAAATCCTCGAATACACTACGTTAAATACAGTTAACTATTAAACTACCATTACTACTATTATTACTGTTACTATTACGAAGAAATTTATTTTTCAAAATATTTGTGAATGACTACTTCTATGAAGTGCGTATTCAGAAGTCAATTAGTGTAAGTTTATTAACATCGAAACCGAGATTAACAAGGGTTTTGTTAATTGTCTATAAAATAATTATAACGCTAGTAAAGATGCAGAAAACGATGTTTATTATAGTAGAACATACAAATGAACTTACTGGCTACAGAAACAAAAGAAAATCATTAGATTAAATTAAAAAATTGTAACTTATGTATGTCAAATGTCTACTAAAAAATTGGAATAAGTCAATCTATCTACATGTCCAAATTATCGCTCTCACAGTCGTTCCCTGGATCCAGGTTTATTTGAGTTACTTTTGAGGTTGATGTTCGTATGCTTTTATTTATTATACAGCGAGTAACTTTAATATTCGGACACCACAATATTTTGATTTTACTTCATTATAATTTTGTTCAGAACGAAAAAAAAAACATACACGATAAGGTACAATATTAAGGCACTGTGTTTAGTTAACAATAGTACAAATTTTATTTACATAATTTACAATGCTTGTTAAATAATATCTTGTGAATGAAATAATGTCTGATTTTAACGTTACTTTAATATTCGGACACTTAAAAATTAATAATTTTTTGTTCCTTTTTATGTATATTTAAGAAGTAACTTTGTAGAGTAACCTTGTTGACTAATAACTTCCTTTAAGCGTTTAGGCATATTGCAAATTATTTTTTTCAAATATTCGGTATTTATATTGTTCCATTGTTCTTTTAATCGTTGTTTCAATATTTCTTTTGAAGTTATTGCAGTTGTTCTAATTCGTCATTCTAATTCGTCCCATAAGTTCTCAATAGGACTGAGATCCGGTGACTGAGGTGGTGGATGTAATACTTTTGGACAGTTATACAGTAAATATTCTTGCACAATACGTGCCTTGTGCTTCGGATCGTTGTCTTGGTAATATTTAAAAGTGTCAAGAATTCCCATTTTTATTGCGCTTTTGCATAAATTATTTTTTTAAATATTTAGATATGTTTTTGTCCATTATGCTATTGATAAAAATTAATTCGCCCATTCCAAATGTCGAAATACATCCCCTATACAAGCACATTTCCACCTCCGTGTTTTACGTGTTTTACCGTGTTTTCGTATTTTTAAATTTAATTCTTCATTTTTCTTCCGCCACGCCATTCTTCGTCCATCGGAAACAAAAATATTAAATTTACTCTCGTCACTAAAGGTAACGTCGTTCCTTACCTAACCATGTATCTTCTTTCAAAACAAATTCTCTTGCAAAATTCAATCTTTTCTTCCTATTCATTTCATTTATAAAAGGTTTTTTTCGAGCAACTCTTCCATGGTAACTACTTTCTTTCAATGTTCTACGTATCGTTTGGGGGTGCTCTTTCTTCCCAGTCTCTATGAAGAGTTCGTCGGCTAGTGTTGGTGCACTTATTGTAGGATCTTTCTTTACTTTTCTGATCATTTTCCTGTTGTCACGCGTATCTAACTTCTTTGGTTGACCTTTTTATGGTATCGATCGACTCTATGCGATCCTCGTATTTAAATCTTCTAATGATATCTCCCACAATACTCTTACTTATATGTATTGAACATGACAGCAATTTGTCTATACGATTTTCCTTTGGTATTATGAAAAATCACAAGTTTGCGTATATTAAAGCTAGTATTACTTTTGCATGCCATTGTGACAAGTGTATTTCACGAATATCGAAACACAACTAATCTTACAGGGCTTAATATTGCCCGTATTTAGATTTTGCCTGTGTTTAGAAACAAACACTACCTTGGAATTCCGAAGCATAAAGCTCATGAATATTGCTATATCTCTAAGTGTCCGAGTATTAAAGTAACGTTAAAATCAGACATTATTTCATTCAAAAGATATTATTTAACAAGTATTGTAAATTATGTAAATAAAATTTGTACTATTGTTAACTGAACATAGTGCCTTAATATTGTACCTTATCGTGTATGTTTTTTTTTTTCGTTCTGAACAAAATTATAATGAAGTAAAATCAAAATATTGTGGTGTCCGAATATTAAAGTTACTCACTGTATACAAATTTCGGTAAAATGAATGGTAATGCAGCGGAATATAACGTAGTAGATCATGTGCTTCTTCTTTATTTCTTTCCACTTCTATTTACATAAGCTTTTCCAGCACATCTTTTAACAGAATTTGCTACTTTTTTCCATGTATTTTGATTCCTCTTTTGCTTTCTTCTGTTCACTTGACCTTCCATATTATACTTGTAGCGTACAGTCAGCGGAGAGCTGTACGGGGTGTGGTGGTTCGGCAAATCGTCACCCAAAACGGTATATCACTGAACGGATCTCGCAGAAATCGTTCCAGTGCACAGGGTGCAATAGTGGCCCCGGAAGCAATCCTGGTGATCGAGGGTGTCGCCGTTAATTCGGAATTTAGAAGGAAAAACGTCCCGGAGCGCAGGGTGGCCCTGGAAGTAGATTCCGCTTCGTAGATATGCCGAAAATCGACTGACTTCCTGGTTGTTTGCAGCCCCTTTTATATCGTTTTGGGTAACGAGGCCGAACCAATAAGCGTGACTGGGTACTGAGAGTCATTTTTTGATTCTCTGTACCTGAGAGCGGACTTATAGTCTATAGTCGCGATAGTGCACTGTGTTACACACTACTATTTTCATTTTCGTTTACATTATGTTCTAACTTGTCTTCGCTATTTCCAGCAAACTCTGTAGTGTCTCAAATACAGTGCGTAACAAAAAGATAGATCCATTTGCATTTTCGTTCTTAACTTCGAAACTACCTACTTTATTTGGCTGAAACTTATCTTGGTATTTAGTAAAAACGCTGGGAAACATTAGTGTAAAATTTGTTTTTGCTACAACTTTTCATTCTTGTATAGTAAACATTTTTGTATCAATACTATCACAAATTTAACATTTATATCCAAAATACACGTTAATAAACATGATAAAGTGATATAACCTTTCTTGTTAAAGTTTTCATTTCACTTACTACAATCAGAATCGGATATGTTTTCATTATCAGATAAATACTTAAATTTGCTATTAGCTGAAGGGTGATTTTCTGATAACAAAGGAAGGATATTTTCATTTCTTTTACTCATCGTGTAAATAAGACAGCATTAAATTGTTTATTAAATAAACAACTCTGTGGTATAAACTTGACACGACTTTAATGTGACACACCGATTGTCCACTGAATACTTTTATCTAGTGATTTCTTGATCAACATAAGTCCTGCCTTCTATCGTGTGTATATGAAAAGTAGTGACTTAATTTATTTATCAACTCAAAGTTTTCACTATAAAGAGGTTCTTCAATCACATAAGTCATTTTCGGGCAAAATTAGACTTACATTAATTGGCTTCTGAACCCTCCATATGCATATGAGCCGTTTATTTTGAAAGTGGCCTAACTCCATTTATACTTAAATCAAGATATTTACTATTGATAATGTCTGAAAATAATTTACTGTTCGTTCCCCAAGATTATTACAAGATTATTAAAAAGTGTCGGAAAGGTAATAACTTTATTGTAAATGAAATGAGACAAGAAGATTTTGTATCAACAAAATTATTAGAAGACGCAATTTTTAAAAGGGTAAAGAATTCTGATGGAGAATCAATAAACTGGTTAAAAATATGTTGAATGCGTTTTGTCAGAAATAAACCATATAAAATTTTCTATAAGTCATAAATGAATGAGAATGAAAATTTTAAAGTCCTGAATTTATTACCACGTCGGGGTAGACCAAGAAAGTTCGAAAATATTGTATTGACACCACTGTATAAAAATATTAGACAAATTACAACAGCAAAATTCAAGGACATAATTGACCTATTACGATATATACCACCGGAACATCATGATTTCTTCAAATCCCTTTCACACACACAAAATGTAGATGAGTAGTAAGTTGTTTTGTAATAAATTTATGTTTGTAATTTTGTACGTTATGTAGTTAAAAAATGTTTTAAATCGCATAAATTATGTTTCCGAAGTGTTTTAAAGATATGTAAAATAAATTGAGTATTGTTTTTTTCAATTTGAAGCATCTTAAATTATGTTGAATGGACTTGGGCATCTTCAAATTTTATAATGAATCTGGTTGTTAATTTTGAAAGTGGCCTAACTCCATTCTTGATAATAAAACGCATATTATTCACTTAATAATTGCCACTATTTTAATAGGAACTATAAATTTAACACCCTTAGATGCACTTAAGCAGTACGACTCATTAGTATCCTATACGTATATTTTTAAATTCATTGAAACGCAAACCCTTAAATATCTCGATTTGAAGATAAATGGACTTAGGCCACTTTCAAAATAAACGGCTCATATATCCTACACCTTAACTACATTTGTGGGGGAGTTGAGCGCTCTGTCGTTGCGCTCGCATCCTTGATTATTGCACTCTAATGTGCCGTCTACAATAGCTTGAAGGACCACCCAGAAAAGATGACTTTTCTGAGACTATATTTGCTTCTATGGGCCTTGCCTACTTGCTGAGCTTGCAGAGTTAAGACCTCGCTCTATGCTTGCTCAGAGATAACTGGTTTTGCAAGTCGATGCCGCTCATCGACACGCCGCTGCTAATCCTAATTTGTCCTGATTGGCTGTTTTCCTGCCTTTGTAAAACACCAATCGGCGTGTCGAAGATACATCGCGACACCCTTCTCTTGCGCCCTTAAACCCGCGTTTCCTTAGAGAGGGGGTGGCGATGTCCTTTGTCAAATTGACGAGTGTCTGGCAACAGCACGGGAATTCCTCCGAGTTCGTCACCTAGGTCCCTTGACCGTTACACGCTGTCTCGTGACTCACCCCTTCGGAAGGCCCATTTTTAATGGTAGGTTTAGGTTATTGAGGACGAGGGAAAGCGCTTTCGAAGTTAGAGGGTTGTAAACCCAACTTTCTCTCGTCGAGACGTAATTTTTACTAAAATTACACGCTGACAATTACCAAAGTCCCATTCTCAAAAATAACCGTTTCGGCACGTCCGTGCCATAAACCGCTGCGCAGACAACGTTAAAGCATTTTAACACATTGCTGGTCGTTTTTCACGAGCAATCCTTACAAATTTGACATTGAAAAATATAAAATTCGATATTATATAAAATTTGTTACTATATAAAACTTGATATTAGCTCAAATGTGTATACATTTTTAAGTTGAGGGCGATGTAAAAAGAAAAATACGTGTAATAAATTTTTTTCAGATCTACTGAGTACAAAGTTTCATTTACTTTTACATTTTACATTTGAGTACCCATAAACCGTGCAAGTAACTTGACGTAACGAAACAATAATTATCTAATGTTTCATATCACTTAATACAAGTCACAATTTTCCAAACGTGTTTGATAAAATGTTGATATAAAGTAAAAACACGCTAAATAACATAGCATCTTTTTAAAGTGTACTAACGTTCGAAACAGACAAATTTATGCAATGGTACACCAGAAAGTTTACAAATATATCAAGCATATCCATTTTCTTTGTAATATAAAAAGATCTCCCCGATGGGTCGGTAAAGTGTTAAGAGAGTGAAAAAACCAAATAATTCAGATGATAAAATTTATTGTTCTACTGTCTGTTATTCAAATAGATAAATATAAAGCCAGTTTGTTTATATGAACGAAGAAACGTTAACGGAGGGAAAAGTCAGTGAACTCTTATTATCCGAATGATCCAGTTATCCGAATCGTCTTGTCTCTCAAACGGTTCGGATAAATCGAGTACCGCTGTAGGTTAGGTTAGGTTAGACGATTTAACGTCTATCGTCATTACCGATGTACAGTCTGTCACAAAAGATATTCCACCACACTTTAAAACACAATAACTTTTTTAAGATTGAACCAAACGACTTGAATCTTTTTGTGTGGGCTCTTCTATATACAGATAACTTTATTTTTGTTGTCAGGCACGGCGTGTCGTACGGGCGCGGCTCTTTCTATATCCTTCAATGGTCGTGTTTACGCTAACACTACCCTTCCCCCAAAAAACAAGCGACGCAGCGCTCCTTCGTACTTTCACTTTTTGGGGTTTTTCCAGGGTTCGTAGTGACCTGGCTCGGGCACTTTTTCCTTTTCCGTACAAAATATTAAAGCGGGGCCTGGACGAGCCCTCCCGGCCACGTTCGGCCCGAGGTCCCTTCCTGGTCTCGCGCCTCGAGGACCGAGACTCCGCTCGCATCCGCCAATTTATCGTTAAAGGTCTACATTTGAAAAGTTAGATTTAGTTTACTAGATGTGTACAAACAATTTTGAAAACATTATAACTATTCGGTATCATGAAGAAAATAGCGAAGGTCACTTTTCTAACTTTTTTATTTAAACTTGTAATGAAAATTTTTTAAAAATACCTTTAGTACATATATTTGTACAATACATGTTGACAAATTTGATCAAAATTGGTTAACGTTGCTATGAGCTACTAACGGTTAAAGATGATGAAAATCGCAATTTTTCACGACTTTCGGTCTACAACTGCAATAAATTGAAAGACTTACATCTTCCAGTACCTGTCGCTTGTTTCTGCACCGACCCAATTTGATAATATTTTCGAAAAACAAAAAAACTCTTCGAAAACCGCGCTAAAATTACTTAATGTTGTATATTTTTAACGGAGAAAGTAAGAATTAAATACTTTTTACATTGTTATATTCAGAAACATAACATTTATTATTAGTGAAAAACTAAAAGAATTTATAATATATTCACTTGTCAATAACTAAAATAAAGAAAAAGATGAAGATGACAAAATGAGGTCAAAAAAAGTCTCCGTACATGTAAATTTATTAATCATACTTTTTTACACTAATGATCAGTATTCTTTTTCTTTACTTTATTATACTTCTTTTACTTTGATAATTTACTTTGGATTCTTTTTTACACGATACCAACTAATTTGTCAGTTAAACGTGGTTAAATATTCTTTAAATATTTAAATATTTAAATTTATTATTTAAATATTCTTGCTTCCATTCGAACAATATTTTAGATTTCAGTACTTCTTTATTTTGAATAAAGTATTTTTTCAATTATCTTTTAATTTCACTTCATAGGCGTTCTATGGTGTTCTCGCCGGGTGATGGGGGTATCAACTTGTCACGAGATATTGCATACTGCCAAAATGAGGTTACTGTGTTGCATACTCTTTAATATCTAATGGTAGGTTGATGTATTACAGTATAATACAAGGAATTACAACATTATTATTATTGAGAACAGTGATACAAAAACAATTTTAAACCGCTTTTTCGTCAAAGAACGACCCGTTGTATCTTTTCAACGTTCCAATTAATCTCGAGATTCTGTCGACTAATTTGTTTATTGTTACTTGGGGAAGTATTTCCAAGCATGTCATAAAACTTCCCAGAGATCCTTTTTGGATTTTCAACAGGGTAGTCTAACCTTCCTATCCAAATGATCCCAAAATAGCTCAATAAGGTTTAAAGTCTGGCGATTAAGCTGGCCATTTCGTGGTTTTCAATACTCCTTCCTCTTTTTTTTCTCAAAGGTATCTTTTACAAAGTTTGGATGTGCGCTTGGGATCGTTATCGTTATATATTAATATGTTAGGCGCTATATGAATTCGCCTTATAGGAAATTGTGTTGTACGGGAATTTTTCTCACGTAATGTGTATAATCTAAAGCAACATTTATGAAATGATTACTGCTATGCCAACTTTTATTTTCTATGTTTTATCCAATAAGACAGTATTTTAAGAATAAATGGCAAATATGCACAGTTGATTAAAAAGAATGTTATTAATGTATGTAAACAATTTTTTATTCCATTGAAATTTAATAAAAATGTAATTGTACAAATTATTATATTTGCTCAACTAAAACAGATGTAATTCATAAATGCATGTAATTCCAGTTTTATTATTTGGCGCGTTGTACGAAGAATAACGTTACATGAAAACAGTAATCGCAATATTCTCGTTGTTATACAAGAGTCTACTGTAATCAGTTCTCCAGGTTTGCCCATTTTTTCACGCTTTATTCGTAGAAAAGTTTTCTCACAAGTTTCTCTGCTGTACCAAGCTTTGCCGCTAATTATTACTTGGAATTTATATTAATGTTTCGAAGAGAATGCGGTCGACATTGCTCCGGTAATAGCTATCCTTAACCCATTTGCATCGAAGCGCGGAATAATCCGCGAGCCGCGACTGTCTGCTATCACCGAGCGCGGAAAATTCCGCGAGCCGCGACTCTCAGCACATACGATCGACCGCGCGCGGTGATACGAGTCAGTCCTCAGTTGAACGTCGCTGATGTTTCAACGCGGCAGCTTAAGTAGAGCGATGATGCAAATGGGTTAATTACTTATTCTACAAGGTACCGAAATTTAGATGGCAGCATTCGATAGATCTTATTACTTTATCCCCACTTATATAGCTGAAAGGTATAATAATTATTCGATAAAATAATTCTAATTGAAGACTATGGAATTTCGAGATGGCACAACGGATATAGAAACAAAGGGAACTATCGTAAAAATAAATGAACAACGAATAAGTGGCTGCTTTATAACTTTCAGCTGTGTTAAACTGGAGTATTTGAAAAAAAAAGGGGGAAGGTAATCGTAAACTTTCCGTCGGTGGTTAGGTCATTATATTCCTTCACTTTCCTTGTCGTGTGTTTAGAGTCATTATCTTATTGAAAAATAAACGACCTTTCTAGATTTCATTTCGTTGTACTACGGCCCAAATTCTCTCTCAAAATATTAAGGTAGACATTTTCATCCATAATGCCATCGATAAATGTTAAATTCCGCTTCACTTCCGCTGCACTCATACACCCCGAAATCATTACCCTGCCGCCTCCGTGCTTAACACGTTCTCTGTCAAGGTGCATTTGACGAAATGTCATTCCAACGCCATGTGTACCTAAAACGGTACACGCTATAAGGTTTAATGTATTTCCGAAATTTGCTTATGTTTTGTGTTTTAGTACTATAAATTTATTTTTGGTATTTTTAAATGTTTAAAAAATAATGGGCGTGGTATAACTAACAAATAAATTTATTTGGCAATGAAAACATACGAGATGTATAAAAAAAATAAAGTAGCCAAACAAAATCCAAGCAAAGGTGTGTATGTAAGAAATTACACAGTAAATAATATGTATTTTTGATGTTAAAAATCATAAGATGTAAAAATTAAGAAATTATTCAGTCAATTATATTTAACATTTAATTTAGCATAAACGTATAATTTTATTTTACCAATTGAGTTATTTTAACATTGAAAATAAGTATTAAATACGTTAAAAATTAAATGTTAAAATAAATATTATTTAATGTGTAATTTCTTACATACACACTCTTGCATGGGTTTTGTTTCGCTACTTTATTTTTTTTATAATTCTTGTATGTTTTCATTATCAAATAAATTTATTTGTTTGTTATACCGCGCAAATTATTTTTTAAACATTTAAAAATATCAGAAATAAATTTACAAAAGAACAAAAGAACTGCCATGAAAATAAAAAAACTGACTGACAACCTATTACCGATATCGGCCCATGGCTTAAAAGGTGTTCCAAATATCATAGACCATACAAAAGTGATAACAACAATCAGTGTTTACCTGTTTATCTTCGTGAGAAAAATATCATTTATAAAACAGTACACATGGTAAGAAACGTTAAATGTTAGACGTAAATTTTCACATTGCATTTGCATATTTAGTTTTCTCCAAAATTTTGTGTTTCTGTCTGAATTAAAAATATTAAATTTGCATTCATCATAAAATGTAACAGTATTTCAATAATTTTGGTCCTCCTTAACCCTCTATGGACCGAATTTTTGCTTTAAATCGAAGAAATTGGGGGAACGAAAAATCAGCAATTATAAACCTATACAATATGCAAATGAAAAAAAATTTTTCCAGTTAATCAATTTTATTGCAATATATTCACTACGTGACTTTGAGGTAACAACGGCCTATAATGTTTGCACTTCTGTGTAAAATGTCGATAAATTAAAATGTGACCTGAAAGTTACACGGGCCCATAGAGGGTTAACATGTGACTGCAAATTCCAGACGTTTTCGTTTGTTAACTATACTTATAAGAGGTTTTCTCTGGTTATTCAACCATTGTAACCTGCTTTTCCGATTACGTTGCTAATTGTTTCAGATATTATTTGTATATTATAGTCAGTTCCGATCATTCTTACCAATTCCGGAACACTTGTTCGCGAATCAGATCTAATGGTTCGCTTATAGAATAGCATGCTTATGACGTCAGTCTAATTTCTGAGGTTGCCCTGTTCATTGTCGATTTTAAATTGATCCAGTTTCACTGTATCCCTGAAAAATGTACTGTACCCGAAGAATGTGATTTCTTTACAATTTGAGCAATTTTCCTAAATGTTATACTTTCCTTCCTTAATTTTGCAATTAACTCACGAGTTGCAAGTGGTATTTCCATTTTGGAGAAAATATTGCCAATAAGATCTTTTCTATTTGCTGGCAGGCAAGAAGCTAACATGTACGTATGTATCTTCAGAGTATTGTGCAAGCTTAGTTGTAAACATTCTACTAAATTCTTAGGTCGAAGCCATTGAATTCTCCTCTGTACAGAGACTTTTTGACCTTATTTTCGGTATGTTTATCACTGTTTTTATTTTAATCATATTAATAAATAAATGTACTTTTTTTTCTTTGCCAGTAATAATAAATGTTATATTCCTGAATATAATAATGTAAAATTATTTATTTTTTATTTTCTGCGTTAGAAATATGCAACGTTGAGTAAATTTTAGTGCGGTGCACGGAGACTTTTGACTGACTGGCTATAGAAGAATAAATAGCGTTCATTTTTCATCATATTTTTTACAGATAGCATACCCTGTTGCGGCACAAATTTCTTTGTTTTAATTCGCGTCGCGCCTTCCCGATAAATCACTATCCGGAAGGTTCACTAACTTCTAGTACTCTATGGAAGTACTTTATTTGTACAAAGATTGCTGAGTTTATGCGAGTTCTAAATGTTGTTCGAGTTCTAAAAGCTGAACGAATTCTGGTCTTCCCTCTGCTGTCTTGTTTTACATCGAGTTCGTTTGTGTTTTGATTGGTTAGTGTCTATTTCCTGTCACTTACCCACTGGTGTGTGTTGTACTATTGGTCGTTTTTGGTGGTCGGAGTATTTGAGTGTTGATGGGGATGAGTTTGGCCTGAGAAATTGGCTGGAGTTTCCATGGGAGGTGCGAACGCTGGACGTTGTCCCCCAGGTGGTTGCCTCATGTCCAAGGTGCGCATCCGGTGGTGTCACGAAACTAGAAATCTGCGTGCCAGATTTCTAGCCGTTTGCACGCTGGTTTATGACGGTTGAGCGCTCGCAGGCCGAATTGGTACGAACACTCAACATACCCTTATACCTGATATTAGCAGCAGCTTTACGGGATACGTAAATCTGACGCATTTCAGATTTCACGATCGAAATTACACAAACAATTACTATTATTTTCCAACAACTTTTCCTCACTTTTATTGATGGAATGAGAGAAATATAGAATGGGCCAAAAGAGTATTCATACAGTGTATTAATTACATTTTAATCTTCATTATTTTGGTGTTATGATAACTACTTCTAACGTAATATAGATTAACGGAAAGCACATCATATACGCTTTAAAATGATATACACATAATCTTTTATTTTCATTGAGATAATACCACTAAATTATTTGGTTTCTACAAACTGCTTACCATTATTAATTAGATGTCTTCAGTTATATCGAGTAGATAGTCTTTTGTTATTATTAAGAGGCTATTACAGTGTGACGGGACAAAAAAATCGAAATTTTGTTTTTGCATTTTTCAACTCTATTCCATCATAGAATTGATATCTAATCGCTGGTAAAGTCGATTTTCACTTTGTCGAGTCAGTAGAGCGCTTCAAAGTAGGAGCGTTTCGCTCTAGCACGGTCATGTACAAAAACTTTAAACGTGCATTTCGTGATTTCGGAAAAACGGCTCAACCAATCGAGCTAAAATTTTTCCTGCATATTCAGCATATGTATGGCTATCGCCGGAACTAGAATTATTAAAAAATATTAACATTAACTTATATTTTTACCCGAATTATAGCGAAAAAAAACGTGTTTTTCGAAAACTTTTGCAAAAAACGATGCCATTTTGTTAATTTGCAATATAAAATAATAATTCTAGTTTAGGCGATAGGGACACTCATACAGATTAAAAATCTTTTTAAATTTTTTGTTTCTGGTCACCTGGAGAACTCAAATCACTTCCGCCAGCAACATACTTTTTTTTTTCATGGCTTTACATAATAATGAATTGTTAAATAAATATACACATATATGCAACAAAAAAAATTGTTTTCTATTCTCTAAGAATGTTCCTTTCAGCGAAATAAATGCTTGTACAAATACATGCAATAGCTTTCAAACAAAAAAATTATTAAAGGTAGCTTATTTTTTGAGCCGTCAGACTGTAATAACCCGTTAAGTTGTAACATATGAAATGTCCCATTTTTAAAATTAACTTTAAATGAACACAACTTTTTTCCTAGTTTTTAATTCCATTTTGATAAAAATCTAGCGTTCTGGTGTTAATAAATTCTTGAACTGTGTCTTCTAGGTTCGATTGACTCCTAAAGGTTTTTTCGTTGAGGAAATGACTTAAATGTTAAAAAAAATGAAAATCTGTCGGTAATAGATCCGAGGAGTAAGATGGACGAGATAATGTTTCATAATTTAAAGCATTCAACTTTTGCACCGTGATCTGTGACACATGCGGTCGAGCATTATCATGGAGCAAAATTGGACCCTTTTAATTGACCAATATCGCCGATTTTTCTTTCCGAATTTCGATGCAGTACTTCACGGCTCTGATGGTTTCTCCCGGGTTTAAGAAATTGTAATGGATCACACCGGCCATTCATCACACGAAACTGTGAACATTGTCTTTTTCGGATGTAAAGCTGGCTTCGGCATGTGTCCTGGCTGTTCATTTGCATCTAACCATTAAGCAGAACGTCGTTTGTTGTCGTATAAAATCCATTTTTTGTCACATGCGACAATGCGATCCAAAACCGGATCATTTTGATTTCGAATCAGTAACAAATTGCATATTTCGTAACGATGAAGCTTTTGTCTATCGTTCAATTCGTGTGGTACCCACTTATCCAACTTACTTTTCTTACCAATCAAATTCAAGTGGCATAAAATCGTCATGGCACTTATGTACATACGTCGATTTCTTAGCCAAGTTCTCTTACCGTTGTTCGAGGATTTTCTTCAACTGCGAGCTTCAAATGATCGTCGTTAATGCTCAGCTCTGGCCTTCCACGAGATTCACTTTCAATGCTTTCATCTCCGGCTACGAATTGTTGGTACCATCGACGAACTATACGTTCATTGACTGCATCATTGCCAAATACAGTGTTGATGTTTCGAGCAGCTGCTGATGCGTATAAAAAAAATACGCGAAAATCACGTTGATTCATGTTGGAAATCAAAGTGTAAAATTGCTAGGTTAGATGCATTAGAAAAACAAGTGAAGATCGGATCCCACAAAGGAAACTCTGCTCTTAAAGCTAAATGTAAAATATCCCTAAAAATTTTAGTATTTTTTGTTAGAACAGAATTTAAAATACCGATCAACCAAAATCGGACATTTCATATGTTACAACCTAATAATAATACTTTAAAGTTTTAAGACGCTGACATTATATAAACACATGAAAATGAGTAGAAAGACAATAGAAACTACAGTGAAGGAGCGAAATATAATAGTCAAGCTACATATGTACATACATAAAGAAAGAAAAGTAGGAAGTATAGTAAGTAAAAATTTAGCCGCTGTTCGGTATATTGTTAATATAAAAGTATAAAGAAACTGAAACTGTAGTCAATTCATCACGCACTGGTAGACCTAAAAAACTATCTGAAACTGTAGCCGTCGCACCGGTTCGAAATTACAAATACGTAGATGCTCTTGCTTCGCTGCACGTCAACTTAATGTACAGTCCCTGGCCATCGAATTAGGACCACTACAAATTTTAAGCATTTGTCGCGTTTTCCGTAAAATTAAAAGGCTTGTTGAAATTGTAATGATATAATTTATTAACTACTAACATCATACACTATTACTGTACATAATATTGTTAACACATGTTAATATCTTGTATTTCCACCCTTTGCTTTGATGACAGCTTGTATCCTTTCTAGCATGCTCCGTATACATTGCTTGATCATATGCTTTATATCTTCATTATTTTCCCAAATATCTGTCATTTTTGTTTTCAACTGTGACAATGTGGTGTTTGAAGATTCATAAACTATTTTTTTAAGTAGGCTCCAGACATTTTCTATAGCATTCATGTCGGGAGAATTTGATTATTACCACGATAGTAACAAATCAATTGTTATATATACATCATTATCAACGTATTTAGTAATAATTTGAATGATCTAAGACAATTTTCCATATATGACATACTGTTATAGGCATAAAAGTGAAATTTCCGTACGTGGTCCTAATTCGATGGCCAGGGACTGTAGAGCAGCTGATTAGATGTTTAAATGACGATAAGCTGAGATAACCGTGTATCGATCGGTTCGTCACTTGTCGAATGTTGTTTCGATACGTTATTCAAATGTTTAGTTGAAATACGTTTTACGGATCGAAAGACTTGAACGACTTGAAAAAGTCGTAAGCCTTGAATTGAATCAAAGATTGCTCTTGCACGAAGAGACAATCAAATAGAGTCTGGTATACTCTTGTACGAAGAGATACCTTGAACTTCGTCGAAAGCTGAAGAGCTTGACTTGTTCTTGACTGTACTTAGACTGATCTGAGACTGTTACTTAGATTGTTACTTTACGCGAAAAGTATTACGCGTTAATTTATACATCTCAGAATGCCAAAGCGAGGATATGATTGGTTGAGAATAATTGGTGGGAGAAAGGCTCGAAAATAAGATGATTGGTTAAATTTTGCGCCCAGACCGATCTTCTAAAATTAGGAGAAAGGGAAGGCGCGGTGGCACGCTGGTGGGGTTACTGGGCCTCATATGAGGCAGGTAGGCCGTGACCGGGGTACACGGTGTCCCGTGGCGAGGAAAATTAAAAAGTGAAATTACTAGTAAGGTGCTAACGATCATAGAACGGGACTGCTCTAATCGAGTGTTTT
This sequence comes from Anthophora plumipes, assembly GCA_951804975.1. Lineage (NCBI taxonomy): Eukaryota > Metazoa > Arthropoda > Insecta > Hymenoptera > Apidae > Anthophora > Anthophora plumipes. The sequence goes on along the minus strand of OX638123.1, from coordinate 9,924,409 downwards.
TCCGTCTATTTCGTGAACAGCCTTTTGTGGCACTGAGCGTTAATCAACTCATTTGTGACAATGCTTTTAATATGCTTTACCCTTAAGCGGTTGAACAAATCCTCGTTATTGAAGAGAAAGACTTTGGCAATCTTGAGAAACAGAAAAACCTAATGGGCTGGGCTTTCCGACGGATGGACGGAACAGAAACAATAAAAAAAAGATCCGTTTACTATTGCCACAGATATAGCACAAGATTCGAAAGAAATGTCAAATAGAATTATTCACTCTGAAATAATAAGGATCAGATTAAGCAACATGGATACCATGTAGGAACTGCAAGAAAGAAAGCCTGAAGATTAGTGTGAGAAATAGGCAAAAACGATTAAATTTCCCAAAGAAATATATTAGTATGCCCTTAGACTTTTCAAAATGCGTCATCTTTCCCAAAGGAAGTAAATATAACGTGTTTGGATATGACGGTAAAAAATTACTCTGGAGAAAGAAAGGTAAGGCACTTAACCCGATAAATTTGAAAATTTACTGTTAAAGGGAACGATTTTAACCCTTTTCACTCAAACCTTTTGTTCTAAAGTTGAATTCTTCTTTGTTAGTTTCTTTTTAGCATATACAGTGCCGGACAAAATGATAGGACGTTTGATGTATTTGTATATTTCATATAACACAATAGGACATATATACATATTACTCACCCTATATATTGGATATGTTCTTCGAAGTATCCATATAGAATTGCAAGTTTGTATTTTGTACACGAAAGAAGTTAGAAGAAAAAGTGTAAACATGGGCTGACTTCACTCGGTCAAAATGATAGGACGCATATAATATTTTCCGTTATTATGTTCTCTGGCAGTAATCTATTAGCAGTGACTAGAAGCAGACAAGTATATTTCTTATTTATCTACAAAATTTGTGGCATTCAATTTAAAATGGGTCGAGGAAAACAATTAAACAAAAGTGAAATCGACTGAATTTTGTTATTGTGGTCACAAAATGAAACTATCACGAAAATTGCGAAAGTTATTAAATAGAAGCCGTCACGTTGTGTATAACTTCTTAAAAAATCCGAAAATCTACGGGAAGAGGAAAAGTACTGGCAGACCTCGTGCTACAACAGAACGCGACAGACGGGCCATATTACGCGTAGCTTCTAATTGTAAGGGAACTGCAAGAAAAATCGCTGAAGAAGGAGGTATTTCAGCTAACGTAAGAACTGTGCGACATATTCTCCAAAGCAGTAAACATATTGAACGAGAAAAACTAAAAGCAAAACCTCCTCTAAGTGAGCAACATAAGGAAGCTCGTTTAAAGTTTGCTCGCGATCATGTTTGGTGGAGAAAGAAGTGGAGAAATGTGATATTTAATGATGAAAAGAAATTTAATTTGGACGGTCCTGATGGCTGGAATTGCTATTTCCACGATCTAAGGAAAGAAGAACAATATTTAAGCCGTCGAGAAATGGGTGGTGGTAGTGTCATGGTGTGGGCCGGTATTGGATATCACGGAAAAACTGACATAAATTTTTTATCAGGTCGTATAAACAGCGAAAAGTATATTAAATTAATAGACGATCAGTTAAATAAGCACGCGACTCGTATTGCAGGCTGTACATTTCTTTTTCAACAAGATAATGCTGCAATACATACCGCAAGATGTGTTAAAGCTTATTTTAATTCTAAAAATCTGACCTGCCTCGAGTGGCCGCCTTAATATTGTTCACCTGACCTTAATATTGTTGAAAACATATGGGCAGAGCTTTCAAGAAAGGTTTATGAGGATGGAAAACAATACAAAAATGTAATGGAATTAAAACAAAGTATTGTTACAAATTGGAGTCTTTTAAGACAAAAACATATTAAAAAATTGTTTAAATCAATTCCTAATCGCTTAGTAGATGTTATACAACGAAAAGGTGGTTTCACTAAATATTAATTTTGAATTAAAAAAATATATTTCTGTTCAAACCATTGTATTTATTAATAATATTCTATCATTTTGTCCGACTAAAATCAATACATGTCCATATTATTACCTCTAATTTCTTTCGTGTACAAGATACAAACTTGCAATTCTATATGGATACTTCGAAGTACATATCCAATATATAGGGTGAGTAATGTGTACATATGTATATCCTATTGTGTTATATGAAATATACAAATACATCAAACGTCCTATCATTTTGTCCGGCACTGTATACTTGTTTTACCTATGGCTTCTTCGATAAAAATTCCACTAAAGAACCTATGGGAAGAATTGTATAGAAATGTCCATAAACGTAATATATACACACTAAGGAAGAATTAAAACAGGTTCTGTGTGAAGAATGGGTTAAAATTTATTGAAGCAAGACAAAATTCAATAGCATCTATGCCAAAGAGATTACAGACCGTTATTCGGGCAAATCGATACCCCAGAAAATATTAAACCTGTTCTTTATATTGTAGTTCAGCTATGCAGTGTACTGTATGAATACTTTTTTCATCATAATCTACATTTGTTCACAAAAAGCAATAATTTAGTAATAATATCTTAATGTAAATAAAGGATTATGTATGTCGCTTTAAAATGTATTTTATATACTTTCCATTCATGTATATTACATTAGAAATAATTATTATAACACCAAAATAATGAAAATGAAAGTGTAATTAATGCACTGTATGAATACTTTTTTGGCCCGCTGTATGGTATATCCGAATTTGTAAGTTAACAAAATTTGTAATTAAATTGTCTCTGATAAATCGATTTCTTGAAGGAAAAATTCGGTTTCTCCGTTACTGTAACTTCAAATTGTGTATTCTTCGAAGCAACAAAGCTACATTACGTCTCGTGAAACATCATAAAAAAGTATTTCGAGAATACATTTCCGAATGCGGTTGTCAGTGTTGCGTTCATACGAATGTTAGTACAAATTCTTTGGATAAATGTGACGCAATACGAACTCGTTATTCGACGTGATATCTTTTTCTGACAGTTTTAAAATACTTAAAACTCTGAAACTTTAATCATTTTCCACTTTGTTTGCTGTTTCAGTTGAGCGAAATGACTGCCGATTTCGCAGAGGAGCACTCAACGTCAACCCTGGCTGCGGAAAGAATCGACGCTGAAACGTCCGAACGGTTGCGACTCGAACGGGAACTCCAAGATGTGACCGAAAAGAACAAAAACCTCCAGCAGACCACTGAACGTCTGGAGATGGAACTTTTGTACGCCAGAGCAGCGGATTTGAACAGCGTTGTATCTGACGTCGAAGATGGTGAAGACGGTGGTGTCTACAAACAAAGATACGAGCATGCCGTCAGGGAACTCGAGTTCACGAAAAGAAAGATGGCACAACAGCACGAGGATGACCTCGAGCAACTGGTGGGACTTAAGAAGCAATTGGAGAAGAAGGTAAAATTTTAAATGTAAAGCATAAGCTACCTGAAAAGTTCATTCGAACAATGTACTCGTTATATTCTATACCTGGAAGTACAAAAACACATTGTAAACACGAATCCGTCAACGTTAATTTTTTAAACCCTTAACGCTTCGGTTATTTTTTCAATACCGTCACTTTCTTACAGTAATGCGCTTGAAAATGGAAATTTCAGTTAAAAAAAAAAAAAAAAGCAGCAGCTGCTTCTAATTTTTTTTCTTTTCTTATTTATTTTATAAATATGCTTTATTTTAGTGTAAATGGAACTTAAATTTTACGTTTTGTAATTCACTCTAATGCGATGCCTTTCGAAACATTCTCCATTGTGCATTCTTGGGATATTCGGACAAGTATAGCAATATTCCCTCGTCTGCGGTCTCACATCTTTTTCTTGTTCTTTTAGAACGTACTGTGCAATCCCTTTTTGACTTTTTCTCACAATCACTTACAATGTTTTCAGATGATAAAATACTTCAATTATTTTGGAATACTTCGAAATTAAATACGTTTTCACTTTCATTTAGCTTTAAATCCTCGTCATAACCTTCTTCTTTCTCTATATTTTTATCGGCAACAAAAATGATTAAAACATAATTTAACCTCGAAATTACAAAAGTAGTACGTTATAAGTAAAGAAATAAATAGCTAACGTCCATGATAACCCAGCATTTCAAGGATAATTATATTAATTACAAATGTCTCCGAACCAACGGAGCGTTAAGGGTTAATAATACATGATTTCTTCTAATCGCACTATTCGTATATTAATACATTCGTATGTTCTTTTCCTTTATGTTTTCTTTAAATAGATATTAGGTATGAAATATTTGGCGTTCTATGTACTATATTTGAACAATGTATGATCCTTTCTGTTCTATCACCTTTTGTTATCTTTCCGCAAGCCTCATGATGCCACTTTTTCAAAATTCTCTTGGTTTACTGCTAAAATATTCTTCCTTCCTTTTTTAAGCTGAGTGCAATATGTCTCACTGTCAACCGTTCGCCATTCTGGAAGTAACTCGTAGGAAATAACGCCCTTCCAGTCCCACCAAACTAAAAGCAACATCTCCTTCGGGTGAAGTCCAGCTCTTCCTACCGTTAAAGAATCCTTATTTCTACTCGATCAAGATCGTTTACGTGCAGTATTGTTGTCGTAGAGAATCCAACTTTCATCCCCCGTAATCGATCTTCATCGATGTTTTCGAAAACGGATCTCTTCTGTTACGTTGAATAAGCAAATCGCATATCGAAATTCGGTTCAGAAGATTACTTCCGTCAATTGACGAGGGACTCACACTTTCTAACGATTAACATATCCAAGCTTTGTTAAATGTTCATGAACCGTGGTACGTAACATCTTTAAAGCGTTTGCTATCTTACGAACACTGGATCTTAGATTTTCATCGATGTAGGCCTTGATAAGATCGGTATCAGTAGTGGATGGATCTGCATCTTTAAGATTAAAATTTCCAGTTCCAAATCTTCTAAACCAATTACGGACTGTTTGAATGGTTATAGACTGGTCCCCGTAGATGTCACAAATCTCCTTTGCAGTATCTTTAGGCGTGCTGCATTGTTTGAAACAGTGAAACATAATATGACGCAAATGCATCTTTTGGTTTTCCATCTTTCACAATACGAAACACACACGATACACGTTTTACTAATGACGAGAACTGTACTCTTGTACTGCTAGAAGATGACTGCTGACCATGCAGTTGACGGTAAAGTGATCTGGTTGCTTCTTTATTTAAGCATAGCGAAATAAGGCTAACCTCGAGCGACGAGTGCGAAAAGAACTTTCCGGATAACCTTAAATTATTCGTAGCTCGAGTAAGTGTGCATTATGCATGTAATACACCAGTCAATATTTATGCATAATTATTAGGTGTACAAATGAATAATCCAAATTTTTCTGTGAAACTTACATTTCGTTCGAAAAAAAGTGCAGCAAGTTGTTCAATAATAATTGTATACCTTTAAGCTACCTATCAGGTAACAAAATAATTCCATTATGGAAAAATTGAATGTCTTTAGACAAAATCGAATTGTCGAGCTGTTTTTGGATCTCATCCACTGATTGGAAGTGGGTACCGAATAAGATATGTTGCATCGATCGGAACAGGCAGAAATCTGAAGGAGCAATGTCTGGTGAATACGCCGGATGCTGCAAAACGTGTCCCAACCAATACTCGTTATAACGTCTTTTAATCGCGCAGAAGCAATATGTGACTTAGCATTGTCATGCAGCAATTTCACAGGATGTTCTCCTCTGACGCTTTCGTTCCAATTCTTGAATCGAGCGGATTAATTGTCGTTGGTAGCAATCCCCAGTAACCGTTTCACCAGGTTTTAACAATTCATAATAAATTATACCTTTAATATCCCACGAAATGCAGAGTAGAATCTACGCCGTCGCTAAGAATAGATCAAATCGATTCAGACGCTTTTTTAGCATTTTTTCCTTATTGAAATTCGCAGAGAATACAATGTCGAATATGCACCTTATTTGCCTCCGTCGTGGACTTTATTGAATAGAATATTTGTCGAGGTTGTTTTGTTCTACGCAAAGCTGATTATCGTTTGTAACAGCTGTTTGTCAGCACTAATAAATTGACAAAAGATCGGTGCAATTACCTGATTTTAAAATCAATCTTTTAACTGCTATGCAAAATTTGAATTATTCATTTGTACACTTAATAATTTCAAAAGCATTTTGCAATTTTTTTTTTAAAGAATATAATAGAATAGAATTTCGGTATCCGCTATATTGTATTAATGAGCAAATAAGAGATTATAATAGAAGGTGTAATTAAATGTTCAGTGACTTTTGTCATAAATTGTTTATTTCCAGACGTAATAGAACTTGTAATGAATCTCCCTCAAAATAGCCTCCATCTGCAAGTATATACTGCTAGAAGCGTTTGGCCCCCAGGCCATTTTTCATTTTTATTCGCTGCTGAACAATGTTTTTTGCTGGAAAACCATTCTGCAAAATTTCATGTTTCTCCTCGTTTAAGGGTAATACGAGGGTAAAACACCTAAACTGTTTTATTTATTTTCTGAATTATTACTTAAGATACTTATATAAAAAAATATATATAAAAGAGCTGCAGGCTAGCTTTACTGGAGATATTTTTTCGGAATTATAAATCAATTATTAAGGGTAGAAAAAAGATATTTAATTCTTTGGGGGTGGTTTTTGTAAACATCGCTTAGAGTGACGACCTTGAAAAAAAAAAAATAACAAATAAGGTTCTGTTATTGAATTATTATACGCAAACTTTTCAAGTTAGTCAGCTAGGTGGAACATTTGAAAAAAATTTAAAGAATATTACGAATATGTGTACAGTTTTTTTTTTTTTGCACAAAACGAGTACTTGTCGCAAGATCGAATATGTGTCATTTAAGTGCGACTAGGAAAGAACACGCGCAGTCTATTTGGGAAATTTAAGTGTGAACGAATACCTGATATTAATTGTTTATTTGCGGCCGGGCAAGAAAGCGAGTCGTGAATCGCGACACAAGGGTAATCAGCGGGATTTCGGAAGTTGTCGGACATACAGCTTGTCGGACAATGTTGTCCTGTGCGCATAAAGCTTTGTCTAAAGATTTACGAACGTGTTAATAACTGTTATGCTTACTCTGATCTGTGCCGAGCACATTTTCTAACAGTTCATAATACTATAATATTCTTTCAATTATTTAACTATATTCTACCTATTTCACCATATTGAAACATCTGCATACAATAACTCGATAACAGAGTATTATTTGTCATTTTTTTTTTTTTTTTTTTTAAAGGTGATCGCTCTAAGAATTGTTTGCAAAAACCACCCCCAAAATTCATTATTTTTTTCTACCCTTAATAATTGATTTATAGTTCTGAAAAAATAGCTCAAGTAAAGCTGGTATCTAACACCTTTGCATATTTTTTTCATTAAAATATCTGAAATAATAACTCGGAAAATAAATAAAACGGTTTAGAAGTTTTACCCTCATATATCACTCTTTAAACGAAGGGGTAGTGATTTGAAATTTTTCAGAATGGTTTTTCAGGTAAAGGGCAAAATTTAGTAGGCAACAAAAATGAAAAATGGTTTGAGGGCCGGTTACTCATGCTTATCCTGCTAGATCAGCCATACTTAACCTTTATTCTTCCCGGGCCACATGCAAAAGTTTGTTGCGTAACGGGGGCTGTAACTTAATACACTATACTATACAATAGAAAAACAAGAAAAAAACGCCTAAATGTGTCCAAACATTTGTTTAAAAATTAGTGTGATTTTTGACGTTGAGATACATTTTTACCCATTTCAGACATATCGGTTTATAATTGCTTATAAATCAATTTTTTCTAATGCAAGAAAGCGTTATAATAAAGCGTTTGCGGATCTATATGTATACAGTAACATTCTTTCGTTTTGCCTACTCATACCGATGAAGTTGGGATCGTTTAACTTTGAGACATCTCGTGTATAAATTTCTTTTTAAATTTCTTATCGAAATAAGCAATTGACTACAATGAAATGTTTAAATGAAGGAGTACGCTTGGAGCAATAATATTAGATATAATATTTTATAACGTTTCCAGTTAGCTGATGCTTACGAAGAGGTCGAAGAACAACGTCAAGTTGTCGGGCAATGGAAACGACGGGTGCAGAAACTAAATGGTGAAATGCACGATCTGAGATTATTGTTAGAAGAACAAACGGCTAGAAACAATCTTCTGGAAAAAAAGCAGCGCAAGTATGTACTTCTTGAAAATACTATATGTTATTTTATCTAACATGTCGATAACCTTTTCATTTGCTTTTTCGCGGTCCTGTAAAAGTCACCTCTGAAAAATTTCACATAAAGGATACACTGAATTACCGCGATTGAGCAACATTACACAAATGTTGAATATACGTATGTACATATATACATACACTCCCGTCCATAAATCATCGAATACTTGCACATCTTCAGCAAAATGATCATGAGAACGTAAATACAACTTTCTGCCTCAGATTTATTCTGTATTTTATTATATTTATCTATTGTACGGTTAGATCAGAATGCAAAGTTAAAATTATACCTGTATAATGTGAATAAATGTTAAGAAAAAAAAGTATTTATAATAATAAATATAGCTCCAATCCTACACGATATTATTCTCAATACACGTGTGGTTTACACAGTTCAAAATTAATTGAAGAACATGTCTATAGCATCACTAACTGTTTATAAACAACTTAAGAAAAGTTTTGCATTAAATAGAAACAAACATTCAATCTTCTTGATTTCAGTTCGACAGCTCCTATGAATAGGTCACAATGAATAGTTTTAGAAAAGAATCATCTATAGAATATTGATTACAAATATTGATTACTGTTACAAAAGAAAAGTATACTATTCGAGACATTGCGATAAAGACTGAATTTTTGAAGACCGAATCCTAATTTTATCAAGTGTCCGATGACTTATGGACGGGAGTACACATGTAGGAAATAATCTAATTTTCTTGTATGAAGTGGTAGGATGTGTTATTAGCGTGTTCAGTAAATGACACGAATGTGCTTAAAAAGGAATTTATTACAGTTCTATACAATGTGACTTAATGGTTAACTCTTAGCGCGACTCCTGCAGCAGACTGGTCCCCGTTGCTTCGCCGGGCCACCAGCTAGCTTCTCTAGGCCCGTTCGATGGAATTACTTTTTTCTAATTGGCTAAACGGGAAATTCGTTTAAGCCAATTAGCCTTTTTTGTGGAAATTCCACCGCCCACTCTTTTACGCCCTTAGCGTGTTTTTCCGAGAATGGGGAAGCAACTTGGTGGGAGTGATATTCCCTGCGTAGATTCGGCAAAGCAGCGGGGTGCCCCGCGGGCCCGGCCGATACGTGCGACATGTAGGTTTACGAACCTCAATCGGCAGGCCCTTGAGGGACCCTCGGTTTAGGATTCCTACGAACGCTATTGAGATTGTCGAGGGAGTTTACGTAAGGGACGGGTAAATTTCCCACGTCCTTATTACCGATTGACAAACGACTTCTCAAAAATAGCTTCGCTGGCGTGAGAGTCCTAAACAGTGCTAGCTTGTTCTTCAGATTTCCAAGTGTTTTTCCTGCTAGCCGTCTGCCCGTCGAATGTTTATTACGCAGGTATATGTAGCGTGTCGCTACAAAGTAAACGAACAATTACGAAGAATAATGAATTGAACATTTTTTTTCAAATTTCAGTTTGATTACACTTTCTTATTGCAAATTCGTTCCTTTTCTTTGTTTATTCATTTTAAATGATAATCAGAAAATGTTATATACACGGTGTGTTCCATCTACACTAGTGGACAAAAATATAAGAAACCTAATTCAATTCTCCCTAATGTACAATCAACCAAAAAAGTCTCTGTACACCACACTAAAATTGACTTAACGTTGTATATTTCTAACGGAGAAAGTAAGAAATAAATCATTTTTACATTAGTATATTCAGGAACATAGCATTTATTATTAATGGCAAAGAAAAGAAATGTAAATTCATTTATTAACAATTAAAATAAAGACAGTTGAAAATAACGAAAATGAGGTATGATTGGAATTGGAATTTTTGATTTATTCATTGCAGAAACAAATTTTTCATTTGACATTTCTTAGCATTACGCTCCGTACAAAGTACCAGATCGCATATAATCAAACTAGTACTATGTTTTAGCGATTTTTTATGCAATTTGGTAATGATTTTAAAATATCGACATTAATTTTTCTGCTAGAAACAACATAATTAAAAAATAAATCAAAATTCCAATTTATCCGCATTTTGTATATTGTGATATGTAGTTGTTTCGTCCAAAGACAGAAGAAAAAATATTAATATTTAACGAGAAAAATCAATAAAAACCCACTATTTTTTAATATATTGTTTAAACAAATGGACATTTCGCAAATCTTTCTACGCAGTTAAATCCGTAGTTCGAAAAGACAAATTTCATCAATTCATGGCACACCCTATCTACAATAGTTCCTGAGATATTCAACAAAATATGCCCCGCACCCCGAGCTTTGGGAGCTGATTTCACCCCTTCAAAGTGAATATTAGCAACTACAAAATAAAATAAAAAAATACCTATCTAATATATTTATGAGAACTACATTTTTGCTAAGTTTCATCAAAATTGACGATTCTCACTTCGGTATGGTCCCTTGTAAGACTGGGACTGTACTCCAAAGATATGTTAGTTTCTTGCTTGCCAGCAAACATAAAAGATCTTCTTGGCAATCTTTTCTCCGAAGTGGAAATACCACTTGCAACTCTTGAGTTAATTGTAAAATTAAGAAAAGAAGGTTTACCATTTAGGAAAATTACTCAAATTGTAAAGAAATCATATTCTTCTGTGCAGCACATTTTTCAAAAATATAGTGAAACTGGATCAATCCAAAATCGACAAGGAACAGGGTGTCCTCAGAAATTAGACTAGTATCATAAGCGTCCTATTCGACGAACAATTAAACGTGATTCGCGAACAAGTGCTGCAAAATTGGCAAGGATGAATTGGCAACTGATTATAATATACAAATAGTGGCTGAAACAGTTTGCAATGGAATCAAAAAAGCAGGTTACAATGGTCGTATAGCCAGTACATAAACTTTTATAAGTGTAGCTAATAAACGAAAACGAATTTGCAAAGTCACACGTGAACAAGGATTTAAATTACTGGAATACTATTATACAGGGTCTTCCAATAAAAGCGATAGAACTTTGAATGGAAATGAAACGAAAAGTATGGAAGATAATCTAGTATTCGCTGCTGTATTTTAAAGTACATTCGATGACATTATACGTGAAATGCAATATCGTATAAAAATGACCGGTACAACTGCGTTTGGTGGACTGAATGTATAGGTGAAATATTGATAGTTTTTATTCCTACCACTTTATCGATGAGAAATACCAGCTCATTTACAATTTTACAAATATTGGATTCTTGCAAAATATTAACCATTCTTATGGATATATTCCCGTAAAAATAAAATGGCTCTAAACGAACAATCAATTTTACCCGAACGAAATCTTAATTACGATCATAAAGTGACCGCGCTTCGCATAATCATAATCGTCCTTAGGTCTTTCGAACAACGAATACTACCGTACCGAACATTTTTACCTGCTGTGTTAACCTGTGCCATCCAAGTGATCATAAAAAATGTGTAGTATAATACAATTGTCAGAATATTATGTATAAATATCAGTCGTGCACCCGAAGGGAATCGACAGGTATGAAATGTGGGTATAATTCCAACCGCAACAATATCTTTTGCACGAATGAAATTAAAAATTCCGCTCTATTCGTATTCTTTGATTGGAACTGGAGCTTACATATGTGAAATTTAATAAAAATTAGCAAAAAATGTTAATTGTTAACATTTTTTAAATAAACTAATTTTTCAAAAATCATTACTGGCAAAAACATTATTGGCCTTCTAAAATAGCAACATTTGCATTTCGAATTTCTTACCTACGGCTAATAATTTCCGATATTTGTGAAAATAACTTTTTCAATCCAAAACTTAACCCCTTGACATACAAATAAAATGGAATTTAATGCGTCCGAAAAATACTATTTAATTTGGTTCAACTGAACAGTTATGTGCAAGCTTAGAAATAGAACATTTTATTTTGAAATTTGCATTGCTATATAACATTTAATCAGGATGATATATAATGTTAATGACCGTTCGAACAGTATTTGTGTCATTTTCATTCAAAATTTGGAATTTTGATTGTCCGCGAATTTTGAGACAGTTCTTGACGTCTCGGAGACATCGAAGTTTATATACAATGGCACATGAAATGGATGACGTCTCCGAGACGTCATTGTATGTCAAGGGGTTAAGGGCTGTTTCACCTCTTTAGAGTGGATATTCGCACATAAAAAAAAAAAATACGTGTCAAATATTTTTTCAAGTTCTACAACATATAAAAGTTTCATCAAAATCGGCGTGTAACCTTTGGGTGATGACTCGTGTTAGTAACTTTCAAGGTGTCTTATAATTGTGTTCACCAGTGTATGTCTCTTCAAAAAGTGCTTCACGGTATACATTCTGACTGCTTAAAATGTTGATTTTATTTCTCAAAGACAAAGTATAAACAATTCTGTACAAATTTTGGATCATATTTTTGTAATTTTCGATTATTTAAACGTAATTCAATTGTGCGTATCTTTCCTTGAAAGCAGCCTAGCCTTGTTTTTTGGGCAGTGCGAGAGCCTATATTTGAAACAGTCAATCACAGTTCACGCATTGAACAAGGCCCGAACCAGGGGCTAAGCCTTTCGACGTACAAATTTACATACCTACCATCTGGCCAATTGCCAGAAACACTTGTTGTCATGAACGAAATCAAAATAGAGATCTTATGAAAATTCGACAAATTTAATGAACGTCAAAGAATCGTGTCAGTTGCTTTAATCTGTTCAACCTTTTCGTTCAACTAAATATTTGAAATGTTTAGTAAGTATGGCATTTTATTTAATCTATTCGTGTGGCCAAAATAATAAATTTTTGAAAAAAGAAAATATATCCAACACTACTAAAAAGTTCCTATGAGCACTAATGGAAGATATACAGTGCGTAAGTTTCAGAAGAAAAAAAAATGATTAACTAGTGATTTTGACTACTTTAGTCATTTTTGTGTTTCGACAACCATTCCAAAATTAAGAAGCACGTCGATTTGTGTTAAGCATGTTGATATTAAATTGATACTTACTAAGTTTTGTATTAGTCAATATAGTCCATAAGTATTAGGCAATTTTTATAATTCGTGGAATAAAGTTTCAGCGAATAAACATTACAGAACTTTTGAGTTCATAATTAAATCTTAAAAGTAATTGAAAATCGTAGAAAATAGTTAATGAACATTATTCTGACACTTTAAACTTATTATTTCAATAATAATACAATTTTTTTGCCACTAGGTAATAAAATTTTTGTTTCAATTCCCATAATGTTTATATAAATATTAGTACTACGGAGGTTTCATTTTATTATTATTAGCAACGTTATTCAAATCATTCTGAATTAATACTGCATACAATTTTACTATTTTGCTTTTCTTAAAATACAATCAAAACGTCGTTACTTGGTAAATAAAAAAGTAAAATTATAATAATTGTAAGAATGAACAAGTCTCTTGCTACTATTTTATATAAAATATTGAAACTAATATACAAGGTGCTTCACTTAGCTCGAAAGAAATGTTCAGAGAGAAAATGAATGGTACAGTGGGACAAATATTTTAATTGACAAACCTCCTTGTTTAAAGAGTCTAGCAGGTTAAGGGGGTCAAAAGTGCACTCTAACCGATTTGGTAGTGCGATACACCATTCGATAGCTTACCAAAAGAAAACCTGTGACACCAAGTTTCAACTTTCTAGCTCGACCGTGGGGGTAGTTACAGGGTAAATTCGAATTATCAGTTTTTCGACTATTTTCCCTATTTAATGATACGCAAAACTTCTGAAAAAAATCTGACATATTATACATACGATAAGCACATCTTAGGGAATTTTTGATGATTTTTTCGTTGCAGATACTAGTTGTAAAAAATAAAAAATGCAAAAAAGCGCTATTTTTGTTTCAAAAGATATCCACATCTTTTAGCGTTTTTTTATTTTTTACAACTAGGATTTGCAACGAGAAAATTGGAAAAAATTCCGTAAGATGTGCCTTCATGTGTGTAATATGTCAGATTTTTTTTCAGAAGTTTTACGTATCACTAAATAGGGAAAATAGTCGAAAAACCGATAATTCGAATTTACCCTGTAACTACCCCCACGGTCGAGCTAGAAAGTTGAAACTTGGTGTCACATATTTTCTTTTAGTAAGCTGTCGAATGATGTATCCACCAAATCGGTTAGTGGGCACTTTTGACCCCCTTAACCTGCTAGACCCTTTCAAAGTCTCCGATATTCTTTAAGTGGATCGATATATTTTCCTTACTTTACTTTTGTTGCTTATAAGAATTCAACGGTATATAACTGTATATCATAACCTTCACATGTCTTTAAAGGAAAAAAAAACGTGAGATCTTCAGCATTAATTTCAATACTTGTTTGAAAAGAAGTATATAAGAATATTTATATTATTGCATATATTAACCAGAATATTTGTAAAAAACATTTTTGAAAATTTTAATAATTTTAATACTTAATATTACATTAATAATATAAAATTAATACTTAAAAATGATGAAAAGCAGCTGAGCTATTTTAATTTTACTACAGTTAACACTGGTGGACAAAATTATAAGACACCATGAAAATTACTAAGATAGAGATTTAATATTGTACTTGTGTTAAACAGCGTTACATATAAATCAAAATAATTTACTTTTAACTAACATCTTCATCAATCAAAGTAATATTACAACAAATTTTCAATTTAAACAAAAATGATTATATATATAATTTAACTTGGACAAAATTATAAGACACTAACATTATAAATAAGAAAAACATCTACATAATTAAACAAAATTATAAAATCTTTCTTAATATTAATAACGTGTGGATTCTTCTTTCTTTTGAACCACCTCGATCATTCGATTCGGCAATCTTTTGTATAATTCTTTTATAAAACTTTGATTCACTTTTCTCCATGCACACCAAATCGCTTTTGTAAGTTCCTTTGTGTTATTATATTGCTTACAACCTTCGTATACCATTTTGCTAAGTTTCCCTCATACATTTTCTGTGATATTAAGGTCCGGCCACTGTGCTGGCCAATTTAAAATTTGTTTTAAATATTGAAAAAGTCTTTTATAATTTTAGCTGTGTGGACAGGTGCATTCTCATGCTGGAAAATGAAATTTTCTCCAGCTATTCTACTCGCACAGTTCTATACAACATCTGATAAAAAAGTAATGAGAATTTATGAATTGCGTACGCTGTATTTTGACAATTGAGTTGCTTTTTGTTTCGTAAGTTCGTAGTATATTGTCAGCGACGTACATGTCTATTTTGAGCTGGCCGCTTAATTTATGTTTGGCGAGTGAATAAAGGAAACGTATTTTAGTGTGTTCGGTGATTTTGTTGTGTGATGAAATGTCGGATCAGAGAGTTTGTCCGGAATTTTGCGTTAAAAACGGAATTAAGTACAGTGAGGCGTTCAAAATGTTGGTAGAAGGTCGTTGGCAACGATACAATGTCACAAGCACGAGTTTATGAATGGTACAAACGCTTTCAGGAAGGCCGAGAAAACATTGAAGATGAAGCAAGATCCGGACGTCCTAACACATCAATCAGTGGTGGAAATATAGAAAAAGTTACAATTGTGCTTACTAATCGCAGAATTACCATTAGAAAGGTTGCTGAAGAAGTAGGAATCTCATACGGCTCGTGTAAAACGATTTTTATTAATGTTCTGAACATGAAACGAGTGACAGCCGAATTTGTTTCGAGACTGCTGAATTTTCAATACAAATAGCATCGCATAACCATTGCTAAACATATGCTTGCTGACATTACTGATGACCCAGACTTGCTCAGATGCGTCATAACTGGTGACAAAACGTGGAAGTGTATGGCTACGACATCGAAACGAAGGTTCAACCGTCCCAGTAGAAATTTTCTGAGAAGCCAAGACCAAAAAAAGCATGTCAAACCCTTCTAACAGTTTAAAGTAACTACAATGGAATTGTTCATTACAAATTCCTATCGCCAAGTCGTACAGTTAACAAGGAGTACTACTCAGAAGTTTTACGCAATTTGCGTGAAGTTACTCAGAGAAGACGACCCGAACTGTGGAGAGACAACTCCTGGATTTTTGACCACGACAACGCATCGGTGCATACCGCTTTACTTATCCAGCAGTTCTTAGCGAATCACAACATTCTTGTAATGGTACACCCACCTTATTCTCCATACCTAGTCCCTTGTGACTTTTTTTATTTCCCAAACTCAAAAGGACACTCAAAGGACAACGTTTTTCAACAATAGATGAGATACAAGCAAAATCGCAGGCGGAACTCAAGGCGATACCCAAAGAGGCGTTCTACCAGTGCTTCTCAAATTGGAAGCTGCGATTGTATAAGTGTTTAATATTACCGGTCGAGGGGGGGGGGGGGGGGCTACTTTGAAGGGGGTGAGATAAACATTGAGAATTTGATAAATACTTTCCGCGAAAATTAAAAATTTTCGTTACTTTTTGATCACACCTCGTATTTGTTCTCTAATTAAGTTTAAGCAACCAGTACTTTTCATTTGACCGTCGACACACTTAATTTCCGTCTTTTCGTTGTAATCAACACCTGCTCATAACAGGCGACCCTATCGCCAGCATCGTGAGCAAGCGTCGACGTCGGTCACCGATGAACCCCGACTAAACGGAAAGCTCCATATTATGCTAAAAGAGGCAAAAAGGGACTGCAAGGTTTGCTCTGACCGTAAAAAGCCTGGCGGTAGACGAGAAATCTCGTATTATTGTGATACGTGTCCTGACAAACCGAGGATGCATCTTGGGGATTGTTTCACTAAATATCATACGAAAACTAATTACAGGGTGTAATATTTAACAGATTTTGTTGTATTCAATGTAAAAATAAATAAATTGGTGAAATTTTATTATTTGTATACATTTGGTTGAGTATAAAATGATTTTAAAATACCTGTAAAACACTTCCCGAGCGAAAAAGGCCTCGAGTGCAAAGGGTTAATAGGTAGAAATTTTATTATGCAGCAAGATAACGACCCTCTAACCACCTTAACCAAATTGCGTAACGGGTTCTTATTGCAAAAAGAAACGGAGTGAAGATGTAAAGTTAGAAATACTCGGAAAAACTAATTGCCAGGATACCCAGAATATGTCAGGCTTCCGTTAGAAGTAAGGGCGGTTTTTGTTTTCTATGAAGGGGCAATTTAAAGAAAAATATCTATTTCTTCGTACAAAAAATAATACAAAATGTAAAATATTCTACTTATAAGTATTTTGACAGATAAAACTTCCTTAATTATTCTGTAGGCGTTTAATGTTTCATAGAAATATCCTGTTTCTCTTAATTTATATACGTAGTGATTCCAAACTTTTGGCCGGTAGTGTATGTTTATATTAGGGTGTTCCATAAGTTTCTTTCACACTACGCTAGGAATGACTCTAACTGGCTATGTTTATATAAACATGCAGGCTTATCTATTAGCCGTCTATGGCATCGGTTTCAGTCATCCCAAAGCTCTTTTAAAGTATATCCATACGTTTTGTTGGTGACATAGTCTCTTTCAAAACTTCTTTCTGCACCGTTCAATATGGATAGCCAAAGGAAGCATTTGCGGCATGTTATGCTTCGATGCTTCAAAAAAGGTAATAGTGCAAAGGATACTGCAGACGAGATTTGTACCGTTTACGGGAGTGGTGTTACGACTATTACGACCATTCGCAATTGGTTTAAGAGATTTAAAGCTGGTAATTTTGAATTGAAAGATGAAGACTGCAGCGGCCACCTAGCAACGATGGATACGGACCTTATCAAGGCAATTCTCGCTGAAAATCCGCGATATAGTGTGCGCGAGATAGTGGATGCCATTATCATTCCCAGGATAAAAAGTACATAATCACTTGATCAAGATGGGATACGTCAATCGATGTGAAGTTTAGGTTTCACACCTTATTGGCGAAGATCGATCTTATGAATCGCGTCTCTACGTGCGATTTGCTTTACCAGCGACATGAAAGAAATCCTTTCTTAAAGAGGCTTGTCACTGGAGACGAGAGTTGGATTTTATATCAAAAGGTGCATTGAAAACGCACTTGGTCTAAGGACAATAGACCTTCAACTGTTGCAAAGCCTGGACTGCACCCGAAGAAAGTTCTTTTGTCCATTTGGTGGGACTGGAAAGGTGTAGTCTACTACGAGCTCATTCCTCAAGGTGAAATCATCAATTCTGCCAAATCAGCTTGATCAATTGAAAGCCGCCATAGCAGAAAAACGGACAGAATTGTCGAACCGACGAGGCGTCGTTTTTCATCACGACAATGCAAGACCGCATGTTGCATTGGATGTAAGACAAAAGCTGTTACAGTTTGATTGGGACGTTCTACCGCATCCTCCGTACTCCCCAGATCTTGCACTATCTGGTTATTATTTACTCTTATCATTAAAAAATCCTCTTCGTGATAAACGATTCTAATCCGTAAACGAAATAAAAACGCACCTCGAGGAATATTTTGCAAGTAAGCCCCAACAATTTTGGAAAGAGGGAATAATGAGGCTTCCTGAGAGATGGGAAAAGGTGACAGAGCAGAACGGTTCATATTTAACGCAATAAATCAACCTTAAACAACAAATATTGTGTATTCATATCGTATAAAAAAAAAAAAAAAAAAAAAACTTATGGGACACCTTAATAGATACATTAGTAAGCATTTAATGGGGTGTCTTATACATTTCTCCACTAGTGTATGTCTTCTATACTTTACTTTTCGGGTTATGGACAATAAAAGAAAGTATTCGATTAGACTAACCTTGGGAATTACGTAGTCTTTTCGACCGATTTTCAGAAGCAACCGTACGTGGCGTAATATACTGACAATTGCATCAATAGGTTTCTACATCATTCGTGAGATACCACATGGGAGAAATAGGGCGGTGCTTCTGAAAATCGATCGAAAGAGCATTTAATTCTCAAGCCTGTCCTACGTACACTCTAACAAGGAGCTACCAATTCTAAATTCAAAAATAATGTTTTGTCCGTAGCAGAAGCCACCACGCTAACAATTATTATTTGGATACTATGATAATCTACATATATATTATTTCCATTTATTTAACTAATTTTTTGATTTGTTTATTTAGATTCGACTCGGAAACTCACAATCTGATGAATGATCTACGACAAGAAAAAGCACAGCGTGAAAGGTTGGCCAGAGAAAAAGAAATTGCAATTGCAGAGAAATTTACCATAGAACAAAACCTCAGCGTAAGTACATCTGTGATCTTTTTTCTTTTCTTTCTATTACAGTAAATTAATATTCATCGTTTTCAAGTTAATAGAAAATGTAATAAACATTAAGTATGTATCTTAACGAACAAGTAATTAAGACTATTTTCATATTAGAGCAAGTGTCTTGATAAAATATTGAAATTTCAAGTTGTCTATTTGGATATTTATGGGTGCGCGGGCAAATGAATAACACGTAGGTGCTACGTACAGTGAGTCACAAAATTATTGGCACACGCAGGTTATTAACGGAAATATGAAAAACAAGATAATAAAAGAATTTTTAATACTTTTTAATGAAAAAACATAATATTTAGACTTTGACCTAATAAAACTATTTAAAAAAACAACAATATTATGATTTATAGTTACGAAAAAACGAAGTGTAACAATTTCGTGCATTAAACTAGATTACAAAATTATTGGCACACGTAACGTATTCTTCGAAAAACCATTGAAAAACTTAAGAATTTTATTGTGATTAATATTTTATGGGATATCCTTTTTGTTTTATTACTTTTGCAAGTCTTTTCGGCATCGATTCTATTAATTTTTTTAAATAATCTTCTTCAATGTTGTACCATTCTTCTACAAGCTTATTTTGCAGATCTGTTTTATTAGTAATCGAATGTTTTCTTATTTTATCGTCAAGTCTATTCCACATCATCTCAATCGGGTTTAAGTCCGGTGACTGAGGTGGTGTATTCATAACTTTTGGGCAATTATACAGTAACCATTCTTGAACAGTTTTGATTTGTGTTTTGGGTCGTTGTCTTGATAAAACTGAAACGTGTTCAAGATGCCCATTTTTTCAGCACTCTCTTTTAAATTACATTTTAAAACGTTTAAGTATATCATCTTGTTCATTGTTTCAGTAATAAATTCTAATTTTCCTATACCATAATAGCTAATGCAACCCCACACCATAACATTGCCGCCACCGTGCTTAATCGTTGAACGAAGATTCTTGGGATGCATTTCTTTGTTTGGTTTTCTCCACACTTTTTGATTACCATCTGATCCCCAAACATTGAATTTGCTTTCGTCGCAAAATATTACGTTTCTCCAAAATTCAGTAGGCTCAGAAATATATTTTTTGGCGAATTCTAAGCGTTTTTTTCGGTTTATGGTATTCACATATGGTTTTTTTTCTGGCTACGCGACCATTATATGAATTTTCTCGTAGCACTCTTCGGACTGTTTCATTCGAAACAGTTTTGTCAGAAAAATTTCGAAGAAGAGCATTAATTTTCGGTGCACTTATTTTCGGATCATCTTTGATTATTCGAACAACAAATCGTTCTTCACGTGAATTTAACAACTTCTTTCTTCCTCTACCGGTCTTATTCTCTATTCTGCCTTCGTTTACAAGTCGGTTAATAATATTTCTTACAGTTGTAAAGCTTTTATTTACGATGCTTCCAATCTCTCTATATGATTTTCCATTTTTCCAATGAAAAATTACTACGTTTCTTATCTCTAAAGTAGTTTCTTTTCCTTTTCCAACCATAATAGCACTCTGTTATGTATATTCTTTTATTAAATTCTACAAACTGTTTATTCCGATGTTAATTAAACGCTATAATGTCTTATACTGCGTCTCTGGATAGTAAAGAAAAACATAAAACGATCGGAACTGGGTAGTTCAATTGTTTTTCACAGAATATGTTACGTGTGCCAATAATTTTGTGATCTAGTTTAATGTACGAAATTGTTACACTTCGTTTTTTCGTAACTATAAATCATAATACTGTTGTTTTTTTTAAATACTTTTATTAATTCAAAGTCTGAATATTATGTGTTTTCATTAAAAAGTATTAAAAGTTCTTTTATTATCTTCTTGTTTTTCATATTTCCATTAACTCCCTGCGTGTGCCAATAATTTTGTGACTCACTGTATCTCTTTATTCGTTCGCGCATGATAGTCGCACGCTCGATACCGAGGGTCGTCGTCGACTGGGCCTCGTGCCGGGACGACTGCTCTCGGAATCGGTTTTCCGATCGACCTCTGTTTCCGAGGGCCGTCGACCCGTTAGGCCGTTGTACTTCGCTGGCGACGGTTGCCACGTCGGCCGCGAATTTCGAGATACAATGTTGCGGCGGTCCGGCGGTGTGCGCGTGCACAGGCCGTCACATATTCATATCTATTTGAAATAATATTTTGGTCCGTTATTTTCAAAATTGTTATTTAAAAATATATAAATCTTTATTTATTTTAAATAATAATAGTAATCGTCAAAACAATGCAACTAAAAGATTTTATTCCAAGAAATTTTTATAACAGTTTGCTTTGAGCGAAACTCTCTCTTAACACGTTGAATGCCGCGATAATTTTACATCGCTTACCTGTAGCGTGAATTTTTTATTATACGTTACATATTGCGTTGAAATATTATTTGCAACAGGTAAGTTAAAGTGTATAATTATATGTAACGGATTTATCTTACTGGGGGTCATCGGTGACTCTCGCGGCGCTGAAATACATTCCTTTGATTTTGCACATTTTTTTAATTCTTTTGCAACATTACGTTCTCTTCCATTCTCAGTTGTTATTTCGCTTGTTTATTCTTTTCGAGTGCGGCCAACAATCCTGTAACATTTATTATACTTTTACATCATATATTAACACAATACTGACCGTGCGTACTTTTCGCGAGCTACGCCTTGAGAGTGGGCCCTGAAAAAATATAAAATTTATCGATATACACTGTTCCTACATACTGCCTCTAATAATGTTCGAGATATTAGCTCAAATATGTTTACTACATAGAGGACAATTTTCATCCTTTGATTGTGGACAATTGCCAATAAAAAATAAAATATGTGTAAAATATATACAATATATGAAATACTAATATATCAAAATTTCATCAATTGAAATAATAAAAGAATAATTATCTAATATTTCATATCACTTGCACAAATCAAAGTATTTTGTTTGGTGAAATGTTGGAATAAAGTAAAAAGAACGCAGTTCTTTTTTTTTTGTACTAATGTTCGAAATAGAAAAAATTTATGCACTGATACACTAGAAAATATACAAATATATCAAGCATATCCATTCTTTTCGTAATATGGGGAGATCTCGCCGAACTGTTAGCAAAGTGTTAATTTTTGACATATTGTGGAAACTGTACTGATTCACCTTTTCTTTATTTACAGTGTTTTAATACGACACATCCCAATATGCGCACATAATATTTCAACATACATATTATGCATATATTACACACACACATACACACACACATTGGCATACGCCGGGATTACATTGGCAGTTATACATATAAACATATGAATTCGCACGCGAGGTTGAGATTATAGGTATATTCAATTGTTTAAACGTTTGAGGTTAGGTGTTGTCCAATAATCGAGAATTAAATAGGTAACCTAGTTACGTTATATATTATATTATTTATTTACATTAGCTTGCAATTGTGCCTAAAACTTATAGAAAGAGTACTGAAAAGAGGAAATATAAATACATATGTAGATTTTGATCTTAATAAAGCTTTAGTAGATATTAGAAATAAGTAAGTAGTTAGAAATGTAAAAAAATAAGTAGGAACACCATTTACATTCAGAATCATTTGAAAGGTTTATGTACCAAGCATGTGGCGCATTTGACTATAAGCTCTGACGAAGAAGTAACTATTGTGAAAACAGTGTTAACGGTAGCTACATGGAGTTATTCTTTAACCCCATTTGACATGAAAATAACGATTAAAAAGTATCTTGATAAAAAAGGTGTAAAAATCAGTTACTTCAGCAGCAATATACCAGAAGAAGATTTTACATACTCTTTCTTGCAACGACATGATGCTGTTTCACATATAGCTAGTAATATTAAACGTTCAAGAGTATCAATTACTAAAAAGCCAATTCATGAGTATTTTGTTACAATTAAGGATGTCATAGAAAAGGTGAAACCTTCTTCAGTATACAAATATGGCAAAACAAATATAACTGCTGATCCAAAAAGTAAAAGGTATATAAAAAGTATGTCCAAAATATAAATATAAATATAAATATAAATATAAATATATATATATATATATATATATATATATATATATATATATATATATATATATATATATATATGTATGTATGTATATATGTATGTATATATATTTCTATTGTAATAAAAAAGCTTACATCTTTTTATACAGATCCTCGAAATTTTGTGCAAATCGGGTGACAGGATTAAGTAAGAGTTATTAGAATTTTCATGCCCTGATACGGTACATTGTAATTACAATATGGACGATCGTGCGAAAAAGGCTGGTAACAGATAGTAGAATCTACGCGAGACATACCGGTGGCAGACGAGATTTTCTATCACACGTGCAGACGTTAAAGTGTTAAAAAAGAACATTTTTTCATAAATAATAAAACGTTTTATTTCTTTCGGATAATGAATAAAAGTATCGAACGCAGTTATTAAACGACTTACTAATTTATTTGTAATTCATGAATAACGAATAATTTCACATTATTCTTAATTTAAAATGACAACATTTTCCGCGATACCTATGCTGTGCCAGTACGTGTGCCGGGAGCCCGACCGAGCGGGCGCTGTATAAGAGCCATGCATACGTGGTTGAGCGCGCGGTCTCTAGGCGCTGTGATTGGTCAGTGTTTTTCGTTAATAACTCAAAAACGAAGCTTCAAACAAGATTTTGGTAAAGGAAAAGGTTGTTCAGAATCACCTCAGCTACCCCCATTTCCAGATGTTACACTACTTCGGGGACACTCTGTATATCTTGCAACTTTCGAAAGGTTTCACTGTACTTTATGGAAAATAGATCGAAGCCCGCGTTACCCTATCATCGCGGAAAATACTCGTTGACGCTGTGACGCGATAACAGAGGAAAATAATTATAAACTTGCATAATCAATGTAAAATCCTTTCGAAAATTTCTTGAATCGTTGATAGATCCTGATCTACAATTCAAGGCATAATTGATCGACATGAATCACGTAAAACAGTGTAAAATAATAGTAGAAGCGGACGTCTGCGGAAATTTAATTCATACACCGAACGAGTTGTTGCCTCTATAATTAAAAAAAAAAAAAAAAAAAAAAAAACTTAAACGAAATGCGTGCAGAATCATAGATAAGTTCGACATTTTAAATAGTTCTGTTAGGAATTGTTTACGAAAACATGACTACCATGGCAGAGTAGCACGCGGGAAATATTTCATCAATAAACGAAATAGAAAGGACAGATTAGAATTCGTGAAAATTTATAGAAACATAGGCATGGATTACTGGAATGGTGTGATTTTTACAGATAAAAGTAAATTTAGTATCTTTGGTGCAAATGGACGGCTATACTGTATAGAGGAAAAAGAATCAAGAATATAGTGTTCGAAACTTACAGTCTACCATAAAGCATGGCGATGTTTCTGCGTGTGTTCGAGGCTGCATGAGTGGTGCTGGTGTTGTAGAATTACATTTTGTAGATTGGGTAATAATAGATCACCATATGTATATTAATATTTAAAAAAAAAAAATGTACTTCATGCCAGTACAGAAAAAAATGGGAATCAAAAATAATGTTATCTACGTACAAGACAACGATCCTAAGCACATTGCTTATAATACTAGGATGTCGATTCTGTGCAATACACCGTCGTGTGAAAAGTTCTCAACAGTCAGCGAACATTCATCCTATTGAGCTCTTCTGGGATTATTTAGAATAAGAAAAAAAGAAAATACGAAAGCATAATATTTCTTTGAAAGGAACTTTAAATAGTGCAATAAGAGAAGAATGATACAAAATTACAAGAGGCATAACGTCAAAGTTGATTCATTTAATGCCAAGGTGTGAAGCCATTATACAGTCAAAAGGAAATCCTACAAAATATTAATTTCTTCTTTATGTTTGAAAAAAGCAACTGTATGAATACTTTTTATGCGGCTATTTCTACCGGTTATGGAATTTTCTTGAATATTTTCAAAAATGACGCGAATATCTAGGTTCTTCTTGTATGAAATTTGTTCTAACATTTATAGAAATAGGTATAAATTGTTTGTATTAAGAATGTTTATTAACACGTTGAACGCCATGGGGGTCACCGGTGACTGGCGCTGAGTTTGTTCGTAGCGCCATGGGGGTCACCGGTGACCGACGAAGCCAAAATTACTGGAAACCCATAATTCGAATAAACTTCAGTATTTTTAAATTTTTCAATATTATCATCGTTACTACAACAGTGTGACGAAATTAATGCAACGATAGAACACATAAAAATAGTTTTATATATATATATATATATATATATATATATATATATATATATATATAACATGTATGCTTAAAAATTATGGGCTCGTATTGCGACGTGCCGTAAATTCGTGTTGGCGCTATAGACAAACCACGTAAAATTAGCGTGGCGTTCAACGTGTTAATAAACTGAGTTATATGAAGTTTCCTTTGGAATTATTCGCTGTACGAATACTTTTTACACTCACTGCAGTTATTAAAGCCATTAAATTTATTTGCTTGCACTCTATAAAAACATTGAAAAATAAATCAGGGATTCCATTTAAAAGAAATCTTGAAATGACCTTGAAATCACGCAAGAAAATGACCATGAGGAAAATTGTTTCCACCATTACGTATGCCCTTTGAAGTAATACAACTTTCTACTGAAAAGCTTTTCATACAACAACAAATAAGACAAATACTTAGCTGTTTTTCATTTAGCTGAGCTACTTTGGTAAGCATCCTATTAAATTAGAAGCATTTTCTAGCTGTTTGTTATCGAACTATAAATAATATTTTTATCACGACATAGAAAAGATATCTATTTTACCCTTGGCATATATACATAACTGCGTTGTAGTATGATGTTAATAATTAATAATTCTGATACTAATTGTAACTAATCAGTTTACTTAGAGAAGAACAAGATGTTTCAAACGATAAATGCCTTTATCGGTTAAAAAGTTGAAGAATAAAAAGTTAAAACGTTCTTCGCTAATTTTTAATTTCGGTATCGTAGCTGTTCTCATAGTTAATTTTTCAATGTAGGACGCAAGACTGGAAATCGATTTGAAAGAAGAAAGGCTGCGAACTCTGAGCCAAGAACTCGAGGAATTGACATTCAGCGGTAAAACCGAGGAAGAAGTGGCACAGTTAAAGAAGGCAAAGCACGAGCTGGAAAAGAGAACGAAGGACCAAGAAGAGGAGCTGGACGATCTCGCTGGTCAGGTGCAGCTACTCGAGCAGGCGAAACTTCGGCTTGAAATGAGCATAGAACAGCAGCGCAAAGAAATGCGTAAAGAGATGCAACAGCGAGATGAGGAATTAGAAGAAATGCGTGGTAACGCTTTGAAAAAGATAAAAGCTTTGGAATCACAACTGGAAAACGAGCATGAAGAGAGAACAATACTGCTTCGGGAGAAACACGAGTTGGAACGTCGTTTAGTGGCCATCGAGGAACAGGATCGAACTGAACGCGCAGTAGAAGCTGAAACTATGCACAGGTATGTTATATATATATATATATATATATATATGTGTTGTTTCATACCACGCTTTCAGATGTAAAATGGTAACAAACTTTGGATTATTGTTTAATGACTCTAATTCGTGAATATCCCATAATCGGACATACGTTGAAAACATGTAATATAAAGTTACGCTCTATGTGTTTGAAGGTTTCATTTAATAATGTTACATGCCGAGGACCGAGGTTATGCAGCACTGTATGCGAAACATGTGTTTTACGAGAGTTATCCCAAAATGTAATACACAGTTGGCTCTAACTCGAAAAATATTTATTGAAGATACAAGTGATTACAGGCCTTCAATATAATCCCCTTCCTTATGCGTTGCTTTTTGTTCGGCTGACAAGAAGTGCGGTACCCACTGCGCCGCCACCTTTCGTTTGCCTAGCACCTGTGTTAAAATACGATGCGCGCTCGTGTTCGAGATTCCTGTCTCCGCCTCAATTTCTCTCACCGTAATTCTCCGGTCTTCATCGAGCAACGTTGCAATGATTGAAGCGTTTGTGTTGTCAGCTGTTACAGTAGACGGCCGCCCTGCGCACGGATCGTCTTCGATGCTTGTTCGACCTTCTCGAAACTTCGTGTGCCACCTCTGTACTGTGCTACGATTCACAGTAAATCTTCCACACGCTTCTTTTAACGCGGCATGAATTTCGGGCACTTTTTTACCGCGCACTGTTTCGATGCGAATATACGCACGTTGCTCTAGTGCTGAAATCCGACCTGACGGACTGTTCTCGTTGTCTTTTCGAATTTTTGGCATTTTCCCTTTAAACGAATCCTACTACCATATGATACCAACGTGTTCTTAAGACTTCAATCTACATACTGACGCTTCGATCAGTTGTCTACGTTGCCTACAATGCCCGCTAGAGCAAGCTGTCCATTACTTTTGGGACAATCCTCGTATGTTTAAGAGAGGGACATACAGGGTGTTATCTCTAACGCGACCCACAATTTTTCACCTATTTGCAGCCATCTCCTAAACTAGCTGCTTTTTTAGAACCGTTAAATGTTCAACAAACATCTGCCGTGTTTTATTAGGGAGCTCTTTATTGGAAGCTCCTGTAAAATCGTTGAATGTTGGAAAAGACGCAAACACACAGTTGTTAATACGTTTCGACCACAAGTCAATTTTTTTTTTATAATCACTTCTACTTTATCTTCAGCTTTAAATATATTTGCAACTGCATCTCGGAAGCTCAAATTCAATTCATCCAAATAAGTAAAAATATTAGTCAAGTAAGCAATCTCAGTTAACCAGGAGAAATTGTTAAAACAAGGTCTTGGTCATATAGGATTTTTGTTAAATGAACTGTTTGAATAAAAGCGAAAAGTTGGGGGGATGTAAAGTGAATGTCAACATTATTTCGCGGATCCTAGTTCAAGAACCGCTGCCTTATAGAATTATATGATCCTGTTAAATGTAAAAAAGAAAATATGAAGAATTATTAAAACAAAAATTACCAATGGTAAGATAAGATGAATAGAAAAATGTCGAGTTAATGTAACATCATTAATTGAATAACCTCCTCAAATTCATTCTACCAATAGTTGACCTGCATAAGGAATAGTTGATAATAAATTTGTAATAACTATAGCTCTTCAGAAAGATATTTGTTCTTATGATAAAACATAACGTATAAATGCAGTAGTTATTGATAAAAATAAAATTGTTACACCAATTATTCAAACAGGAAGGAACTACCATTTATGTTCAAACGATGGAAAGTTTTACATACCCCTAATACAATTTACACAGTCCGTTGGTAAAACAAATGTTGTATACCACACTTAACTTTTCTATTAGTTTTAAGTCATCTGGCCTTTTCTTTCCTGAACAGTAAACAATTCACATCATCCTTTAACATTACTCACCCTTGAACCTAGACCTCATTACCTCATCCTACATTGACCTCTGAGCCTAAAATAACCCTTACTCTCCTACCTACCGGACCTATATCTACGAACTGTTTTCCATCGGAAAACAGATTTTATGGAGCCGTCTTCGCGTAAAGAACGTTACTAAACTGTTGAATAAAAATCGATTATACGATACGCTGCCTAGTACTTTCGCCTAAGTTCTGTCAGCTTTCCTATTGAGTAATTATTAAACAAATAAGTCGAACGCTAAGAAACGCGAGCCGCGGAATGCAACACCAGATAAATATTTTGCAATAATACGATTTGCTTTCACACAGGCTCAAGAGAGACCTAAAGAGAACGAAAGCTCTTCTGAGAGATGCTCAAACGATGTTGGAAAGATCGAAGGGCGATTCGACGGGCAAGGCAGCATTAAGGCAATTGAAGAACCAGTTAGAGGATGCAGAATGCGCAAGAGCGGCCGCTGTTAAGGCAAAGCAAGCACTGGAACAGGAACTAAACGAGACGCAAGCTTCGCTGGATGAAGCTATGCGACAACGTTCCGAAGCTGAAGATCGTGCTAACGTGGCCACTCGCGAACGAACCGAGCTACTCTCACAGTTGGAAGAAAACGAAGAAGAATTAGCAGAAGTAAGTTTCTTAGTCAATTATTAGATCTATCGTGTAACTGATGATACAACCTAGAAAGAGGTGATTCTACTTAGAAAAAGAAATAGAAAGAGAATGAAAAATAAGATGCTTTCCTTTGTGATCTTATTTCACATATCGTTACGTATACAATGTACTCTATTATATCATTTTAGTATTGATAATTTTTACTCATATTAATTGTACATAGAAGCGGATGAAACGCATTTGAGGGAACCAGCCGGGGAGAATCGAAAGCAAGCGATCTCCGGTCGGCAAGCCGGGACTCTACGCCCATAGCCGAAGCGTCCTCTTGATTTCCTTGCTGATATTGCTCCTTTTCATGGGTATGAAGGCCCCAATCCCACATTAATGTTTATAGACAGTAATAATGCCGTTCAAATCTATTTTACAACTAATACAACAAGTTTGAGAAACGAAAATTTCTTGAAACGTGTCCACATTTCTTCGACCCGTTCAGCCAAATTGCAAACAACAAACATAAAGAACATTGTAATAATATTTACAGCATAACAGAAAACGAGTACAATCGTTTGTTTTATTACTTGAGTTGCAGTGACTCCCGTTAATATTCGGACAGCCTTTCGAACAGAATAACTTTTTTCAAATTGGATCAAACGAATCGAATTCTCTCGAGAAGTTTTCTATCTTTCTAGATTAGTTTACTAGATGATATGTGCAAACAATTTTTAAAAAGTTCCACCTGGTCGAAATTGCGAAGAAAATAATGAAAGTTTTGTCTGTGCTTGTAATGAAAATCTGGAAAATATATTTTGTAGATTTATGTCAGTTGTATAGATGATGAAAATTTTCATCAAATTATTTTATCATTTGAAATTATGATACTTGCATGTTTGATGAGTGCTTAAGTATAAAAATGTTATTACAATAAGGGAACATTTCTAAATGATAAAAATGATACAAAATTCAAAACCATTTCGATACATTTTCTGGATGATTTCTTCAAAAAAAATGTTTATGGAATCTGATACCATGTAGCAAATTTGCACTAGATAGAGAACTTTTCGTAAAAATGCAAAAGTATTGCAAAGAAGGTACGCATATCGGCTCTTTTGTAAACTCTGATGGCCATTTATACCCATGCAAAACCACAAAATTTAATGTGTGTATATTAATATATTTAAGACACTCTCCTCTATCTTTTAAGACTAAATTAAACTTCCTAGCGTTTTAAGTTTTCACGTGATACTTCATTCTTGTCCAGAACCGTGTATTTTTCAAAAACCCATATTTTTCAAAAACTGAGAGTGTTAGAGCAATTCTGCTTGCGGATTCGTGCTTGAGACAAGAAACTCTACAAGAATCGCCCAATCGATATTACAGATTTTTCTGCAGGTCAAAATTTGTTGAACAGTGATATTAATACGAGTCACTGTATATCGCTAACGATGCTGATAAACACTGATATCGATGAAAATAGTCAATAGTAAAATAATGCGATAGCAGTTGTACGCCTATGCAATTTACAAAAAAAAAAAAAAAGATGTTCTCAAAAAGTAAGCCTTGGCTGAGAAAATTTTCTCTTACACTTTCAGTTTGTCTTTTTACGTAGAGTTGCCTCCATCTTGGTTGTATCACCGGACATCCTCTATGTTACTAAAAATATTTATCTGTTCTGGCATTCATTGACAAACACTAAAATTCAAGATGTGGAATATTTCGTAACCGAAATGCTCGAATTACTAATTAAAATACAATTTTCAGAACTTATAATTGTTTGTATTGTTATAATATACTTGTAGATACAGAGAAAAGGCAAAGATTGGTTACAATTACCCACATACTCGCTACAATATAGAGTGTCACTTTCATACTTACAAAGAACGATTCAAAAGTGACAATTACCGATGTTCTATAAGAGAGTTGGTATAAAGATAAAAAAAAAAAATTCAATTCGTATTTTTTTTAGCGAAAAAGAGATTCTACGCTGTTACCAAATTTTTAACCATCTTCTGGTCCCTACAGATTAAGAGATTCGATAGATGGAAGCTTTACATCTCAATAGTCGTCTGATTGTATAGATTCTCCCAATAAGAGCGATAGAATTTTGAATTGAAATGAAACATAAAGTACGAAAGATAATCTAGCACTCGCTACTTTATCTTAAAGTACATTCAATGGCATTATAATGAAATACAGTATCACATAAATGACCACCACAATTGCGTTTAGTAGAGCGAATACGACAAACCTAATTTTTCATCACAAAAATCAGCTTCAACGAAGAAGCTCAGTTTTGGATGACTTCGGCAATAAACAGAATTACCGAATTTGGGAAGATGCTAATCCTCAATCAGTAGTCAAAGAACGTTGTTGTTTGGTGTGGCTTTTCTGCTGGTACAGTTACTGACCCTTATTTTTTTTTTTAAGATAAAGAAAGTGCGACTGTAATTATTATCGTTCGATGATTTCATCTTTCCTTTCGCGTGAATTCGATGGATTTGATTTACTTAAAATGCAGTTTCAACAAAATGGTGATACATGCTACTCTTCTGCTGCACCTATCGCTTTATCGAGATCGAAGTTCAACGATAGCATTATGTCAACTTGCCACCGAAGATCTCGTGATTTGACGCCATTAGACTTTTTCTTGCGGGACTATGTTAAGTCTCTTATTTGTTTGAACACCTCACAAACCGTCGATGATCACAAATCAAACGTTATTCATGTTATCGGTAAGATACGATCTGATGTTCTAGAGTCATCGAAAAGTGGATTTGTCGTATTCACTCCACCAAACGCAGTCGTGGTAGTTATTTATATTATATTGTATCTCGTGTATAATGCCAACAAATGTACTTTAAAATAAAGCAGCGAGTACTAGATTGACTTCCGTACTTTTCGTTCCATTTCTATTCAAAGTTCGCTCTTATTAAGACCCTATATCTCAATGTGCACGGGTCTTTAAGGTTAATGTTTCCATAAGAAGGTTTGTCAGAAATTTAATGACTAAATGTTTATCGTACTTTTTGGAATACAAATACACTGATTGAGATTACTGGAATTGTGCCATCTTCGGAAGCTAGAAGTAATTACTAGGTGCTAAGAAAAGTTTTCCGAAATGTATTCGTGACAACTATTTTCGAGCTTTGAAAATAATTCATCTATAATTCTTTGGTCTTTTTTATGATTGAAACAAATAGTTTTGTTCTTGTATCACACTGTATACTGTAACATTTAATATTTTGCTTGAAAGGTCTTGAAGAAATATCGGGCGGCGGTGCAGCAAGTGTCGACGGAACAGGGACAGTTGCAGGAAGCACAGGTGCAAATTGCTATGCTGGAAGCGGAAAAAACCTCATTGAAAGATCAACTTTCAGAACTAACGCAACGGCTCGAGTCTGTCGAGCAACTCGGCGATCCTACTGCAAATAGCCTCGCTACACGGCGACTTGAATTTCGCGCCAAGGAACTCGAAAGTAAACTCGAATTGGAACAAACTACGAGAGCACGTTTGGAGGTACATGACTTTTTATTTATATTGATAAGAAAAAAAAAGATTAACTTGTTATGTTAGAACTTTGACGGACGCCGAGCTTTTCTTCTTAGTCATGCGATATTTACTCGCCGGTGTCGTCTGATTTTCCCTCACGAAAAATCACGCGAAGTCTGAAACTTTGGGAAACTAATTTTCACTTTTTACGTCTTTATATCGATTTATTCCTATAAACTGAACAGTATCTTAACAAACTATTTTGTCCTAAAGAAACCTGAGCACTTCTCTGCTTGAATGTTTCTCGAGTTGGCATATGTTCCAACTAGGCTAGCTTAATTGCTGTTTTTCGTTCACCGATACCTAGCCTAAGTCCTTGACATTCTCTCAAACTCAATGTTTATAAACCGTTCCTAATTGAACGTGTTATATATTATTAAGTACTCGTTTTTGGCGCTGTTCATAGAAATTTTTTCTATCCCATTTTATACCCTCATACACTCCTGAACAAAATGATATCACATGCGTACTATCTTTAATTTTTCAGAGACAACTTAGGATTTCTAAATGTAGCAAATAGTACCTAAATACCACGACGCAGACAGAAGGAATCTGCTATTAAATAAGGTCATTCTCACTAACATTCACTGTATACAAAAGGAAATACGTAAATTCTGGAGGCGAAATAATAGTACAATTACAAAATCTACACGTATATTTAAGTCAAGAAAAAAATAACATCATATTTAAAATGGAATTTAATAATGGAGACCGGACTGTTCGAATAACAATATTATTTCGATACATACATCTCATTCGAACTTATCTCCTTCAAAATAGTGTCCTAGTCTAGCCACATACCGCTCCCAACGTTTCTTTCAGTTCTCGAACGCCTCCTGGAACGCTGTTCTCGAGATCCTCTTGAGGTCCGTTGTACAATTTTTCTCGATGTCCGGAATAGAGGCAAATCGGCGTCCTTTCAGGGTGGATTTTAATTTGGGGAAAAGGAAAAAGTCTGTTGGAGACAAATCTGGAGAGTAGGGGGGCTGCGGGATCAGCAGGGTTCTTTTTTTGGCGAAAAACTCCCTCACAATCAGCGCCGTGTAAACGGGCGCGTTATCGTGGTGAAACTTCCACGTTTTGTTCTGCCACATTTCCGGCCTTTTCCGCAATACTTCGTGACTCATCCTCTTCATGATTCCAAGATAGTACCCCTTTAATAACGATTTGTCCTTTAGGAACGTACTCATAACAGATCAAGCTTTGACAGTCAAAAAAAGACACCAGCATGACCTTCACGTTAGACCGAGACATCTGTGCCTTTTTGAAGCGGTTATACCACTCAAAACATTCGGTACAACTCATGGAATCATCCCTGAAGGCTTCTTAACCCTTTGCGGACGGAACGATTTGAAGCTGGGCACGCTATAGAGCTTCAATACTTACCTTTAAACAATTATTGTTTATGCTACATATATGTGTGTGTTTCGGATTTGTCAGTTATGTTCACGGACAACATATTTGTGTCTCCTGGCTCTCTCAGTTGTTTTCTCCAAACGCATAGAGGCATTCATCGTCTACATTTATGGTTTACGTTGAACGCATATATGCGTCGATCGTCCGCAAAGGGTTAAATTAATCTGAAAGTCTTCGTAGCATTTTTCCCAAGTTTAAAACAAAATTTCACACATACGCGCTGCTCTTCCAACTCCTTCATTTTCGCGATGGCAACAATTGTACAGCAGGCAGGTGCAAGTTTTAACAAGAACGTCTGTTGCACAGCAACGAGGCAACGTAGAGGAGCGACTGGCAAGGGGGTGTTTTAATCGTCACGGACGGCGCTACATGACGCAACCTGTCTCGTTCCGATCCGTCAAGCAGTTCGCGCGTAGTGAGCTCCATCCGGTTTTTTTTTTATCACACCTTGTATGTACTATTTGCTACGATTAGAAATCCGAAATTGTCGCTGAGAAATTAAAGATAGCACGTATATACTGTAATTTTGTCCAGAAGTGCATGTCGTCGTTGGCACTTTTCACAAGTGTTGCTAACAACCACATACCATTGTTCGGCACTATAAGAGGTAAAACCACGGCTGGTATCTTTCAACGGTATCATATCTAATAGTTCTTCTCTCAGATTTGCATCCTCAAAAACAAAATGAATAAAAATTATTAATTGTGAAAAGTTCAAAATATTAGTACATTTGTGAAGTAACTTTTAATGTCATTTTCTGCTTTTGTGTCAATATTCTTCTTATTTATGTCTGAAATGCGACGTTCAATTGTACGTCGTGAAGTAGGAATTTCATTAATAAGTTTCAGAAATTTTGATTTATCGGGATCTAACGTCTTAACAGTATCTTGGATATTTTGCTTAATAAATTCACTTTCAGTGTAGGAATATTCCATGGTACCTTGTAACTAGCTCCCACTACATCAGCTTCCTTTCTAAACATCGACAAAGTAGTAATTTGATTAACTTTTGAGTTTAATGATTTAAACTTATTATCGCGTATCTGAAATTTAGATGGAAATTAAAATGAAAAGTGAGGATGAATTGTTTCGTAATGACGTTTTAAATTGTGTATCTTAAAATTAATAATTGTTACGCTACATACGAGACAAACAGTTTTTTCATTCTTGTCAATAAAAGCGTAATCTTTCTCTCATTTTTACTTCAAACTTCTATTTTCGTCTTCGTACTTGCATTTCAAACTATTAATAATCATGATGAAACGTATTTACGTTCATTTTAAGAAATCTAAAATAATTTAAAAATTAAATATAATTTTTATATATTCCTTATTTAAAACATTATCTTTGACATAATTGCAACCTTCTTCTACTATTAATTATATGTAATTTGGCTGATCAATAAAGCTAAATTTAATTTAATAATACACAATGAACAAAGAGGAAAATTTGCTTTTTCATGGTGAGTTTAGTAATATGACTGACATTATGCTTTCGATCCGCTTTTCATTTGTTTGTGCGTTTCATCTGTTCGTTTGTTTTTGCTATATCAGAACGGTGTCGCGTCGCTCCAAATTACATATAGAGGGTTCAGAAGCCAATCAGTGTACGTTTATTAACATCGAAACCGAGATCAATAACGGTTTTGTTAATTATCTATAAAAAAAAATGATGACGCTAGTAAAGATACGAAAAACGATATTTATTATAGTAGAACATACAAATGGACTTACTGGCAACAGAAACAAAAGAAAATCTTCATGGTTTTTAAAAGAAATAAAAGCAAATTAAAAAATTGTGACTTATGTATGTCAAATGTCTACTGAAAAATTTGAATAAGTCAATCTATGTACATATCCAAATTATCGCTTTCATTGTTGTTCCCTGGATTCAAGTTTATTTGAGTCGCTTTTGAGATTGATGTTCGTATATTTTTATTTATTTTATACAAAGGGTCTAGCAAGTTAAGGGAGTCAAGCGTGCCCTCCAACTGATTTGATAGTGTCGATAGCTGTCCATTCGATAGCTTACCAAAAGAAAACATGTGACACCAAGTTTCAACCCTCTAGCTCGACCGTGGGGGTAATTACAGGGTAAATTCGAATTACCAGTTTTTGGACTATTTTCCCTATTTAGTGATACGCAAAACTTCTGAAAAAAATCTGACAAATTATACATACGATAAGCACATCTTAGGGAATTTTTGATGATTTTTTCTTTGCAGATACTAGTTGTAAAGTCTATCACTTTCAGGTGAAAAAGAAAATATTTAACAAAACAGAAAAGAAAAAAGGAAAAGGCAGTCGATATTTAGCACACATCTCGCAAACACTGACACCTAGCAAAGCAGACGACTCTTTCGCAGTTCGGCTCTCTCTAGTGCAGTGTGAAGCGGGTTGAAAAGCCTAACGGAAACGGCATCCCTTTCCGATCACTCCAACACGGAGGAAACCGAGATTCCACGGATGACCGGTATCTCACTGCTCCTTATCCAGTAAAGGAAGACGTTCCTGATGGCACCTTTACTGTTCCTATCATCCCTCTTGAAGAAGCAGACGTACCCCACGCGATTCATGACACTTCGATCGAGACTCCCACCGAGCCAACCACCTCCGGCACCCTTCTCCCCTCACCCTTATCACCGTACCGTTCCACCGTGCCTACCTGAGGGAGAGCTTTACCTCGATCGCGTTACCAGGCGCTGTTCGCCTTGTGCCGAAACTCACGCTCGTGACGTAGGTCACAACCTGAATCCGCGATCGCGAAAATTGTAAAACAAGTGACTACCACCAGTGAGTGACAGTTACACTACTCTTTTCCATGTGTTTTGATTCCTCTTTCGCTTTCTTCCATTCACTTGACCTTCCATATTATATTAGCATTTTCATTTTCGTCTCCATTATTTCCAACTTATCTTCGCTATTTCCAGCAAATTCTGTAGTATCTCAAATATGTGCATCAATACTATCATAAATTTAACATTTATATTTAAAATACACATTAATAAACATGATTAAGAAATTATAACCTCTCTTGTTAAAGTTTTCATTTCACTTACTACAATCAGAATCAGATAAATTGCTTTTCATTGTCAGGTAATTAAATATTCA
Source organism: Anthophora plumipes (assembly GCA_951804975.1). NCBI lineage: Eukaryota > Metazoa > Arthropoda > Insecta > Hymenoptera > Apidae > Anthophora > Anthophora plumipes. The sequence continues at coordinate 9,886,929 of OX638123.1, read as the reverse complement.
AATTCTCTTGGCTTCTGAACCCTCCGTATAGCGAGTTATATGTTATAAAGTATGTGGAAGCCGCAGTACAAGCCTCGAAGAGCCGCATGCAGCTCGCGAACCATAGTTTGCCCACCACTGTTATATAATCCGGTGAAAAAAACAGCTCTTATAAGTTTATCCTTTGCCTAGGTTATATATTATTGATAATTTTTTAAAAATGTGTTTAAAAAGTATAAAAAGTATGATTTAACGAATTTTCTGTTCAATCACTGTTTTCTTATAGACTCAGATAGCGAGACTGAAAGAAAATGTGGAGAAGCTGCAAACTGAGACGGCATTGCTACGGACGAAGGAGCAGACTGCACAGGACGCCGCGAGAAGATTGCAGAGATCGTTGCGCGAGGCAAAAGAAGAAGCAACCGCGGCGCAGGCACGTGAACAAGAGGCTACACGAGCTCGCCGTGAATTAGAAAAGTCCCTTGAAGCTACCGAAGCGGAGACAAAAGTCGCCAGAGATGATCTTAGGTTGGCGCTTCAAAGAATCGACGACCTGCAAAGCGCCATTCAGGGGGAATTAGATTTGGATTGCAGCGAGGAGGCAACAACAGAAAACAGTGATAGGTATTGACTAATTCTTTTTTGACTATTTAGTCATTTATTGTATTACATCATCTGTATGGTTATTGAGTTACGGATACTGTATTGAAATACGCAAAAATATTTTTTAAATATACTAAAATATGTACAATCACTCGGAAAATTGAGCGTACACTCATGTTAGTGACGAAAATTGGCGAAAGAATGAAAAAACACGATATATATTTATTCGTATAGTTTAGTGAACAATTAATAAAAAAATTTAATTACATTAACTATTTGCTTTAGATTTAACTAAAAATAAAGATCTCCTAATATTTTACTCACACAAAATTCAGCATACACATATTAAAATGATTTATTTATACAAAATGAATATTTTGTTACGTAACCTTTTGCAACTATAACTGCTTGCAATCGTCGTGGCATTGATTCCACTAGATTTTTGATTACTGATTCTGAAATACTTTCCCATTTATCTTGAATATTTACTTTAGCGTCTATTCATTATTTAATAATTTTTCAATCTAATTTTAAGCTCTCCACAAATGCTCTGCAACATTTAGATCAGGGGAATGTGGCAGTATTTTTAACAACTTGAGCACGCTATTTTTGTACAACACAGGAGAAATGCTTTGGCTCGTTGTCCTGCTGAAAGTAATAGACCGCCAGCATTTGCAATTTTTCCGCAGAAATTTTTAACTTATTTTTTACAATATTAAAGAACTGCATTCTGTCCATTTTTCTGACTCCTTTTGCTGCCATGCAGCCCCACAAAATTATGGAATCTCCGGCACACTTCATCGTAGCTCTTGTATTATTTTTTTTTTTTTTTTTTTAAATTGAGTATTTCGTTGCCACCATACGATTTCCTTGACATTTGTATCAAATCAATTAATTTTGACGTCATCACTGAATAGAACGTTATTCCAGCAATCTATGTTACGATTCACATATTTTGTTTGGGAATTCAAGACGCTTTACACGATTGACTTTTAAAATAAATGGTTTCCTACCAGCGATTCTTCCATTGAAATCTTCTTTACTTAAAACCCGACGAACTGTTTCGTTCGATATTGTTTTATTAATTCCCAACGAAATACTTTTTGTTAATTCTGGTATACCAAACTTAGGATTGATCTTAATTTGCCTTACAATATAACGTTTATCGCTTACGGACAGGATTTCTATTCTTCCTCGGCCCGCTTTGTTCCGGAAAGTGCCTTCGTATTTGAATTTATCGTTGAATGAGTTCAATCTATAATACTTTCAACTTCGTGTAAATTTTTGCCTCTACGGTATGAGTTCATTACCGATTTTCGCATAGAAATGTCATCATTTGTTGTCTCGGAGAGTTCATCTTGGAAATAATTGTGGGATTGAAAGGTTTGCGAGATCGGAATCGCAAACAGGTACAAATAAAATATATTTAATGGAACAAAAAAGGAAAAGAATACAATAAACTACAAAACTACACGTAAACTACACTAAATAAACTACACGTTCTCGACGGTTCTACACTATTCCACGCTGTCCCCCGTTAGACTGTCCTCGTCTCCGCTCACTTCTTTTTCCGCTCCCGAAATCACACACACCTGAACTTAACTCACACACACCTAAATTTAGCGGCTCGCTGATAGCCTCCGAAAAACATAATACGGTGGTTTTCCGGGCTACCGTCGTTTACAGCCCGGGAAAACACACACGGCCTCGCGGGCCACGTTGCTCGCTCGCCGAGCATCCGCGTCTCAAGCGACTCTACCACACGCACATACACACATCCACACATCCACACCCATGTCTCAGCACAACATTATAATATACATTCATTCTTTCACACTCCCACACAATTAACCCATTTGCATCCGTAAACGGAATATTCCGCAAGCCACGACTGTCTTATATCACCGAGCGCGGAATATTCCGCAAGCTACGATTGTCGTTTATCGCCGAAAGTTAAAAAGTCTGCGAACTTCTCGTGAATAATATATAATAAAATTCGGCACTTTTAGTGCATTATCAGCAACAAGATTTTTCTCTTTAATTTATTACTATACGTAATTTCTAAGCAAAGCTGAAGGTAAAACACTGGTTGATGCGCGGTGATACGGACCGATTGGCTGTTGAACGTCTCTGATGCAAATGGGTTAAAATGTGGTCCGATAAATGACAATCTGTCGATTCAACAGTTGAATCATATTGTTTAAACATCTTCAAGCTATTTCTCGGCGGTACCACCATTACATAATTGTTATAAAATACATTTTTTAGATCATTTTTCACGTGTACGGTTAATTTTCTGTCAGTGAAATACCAGTATTTTTAGATTTTCAGTTAAATATAAGCAAATAGTGAATGTTATTAAAAAAATATTTTTACTAATTATTCTCCAAATTGTACAAGTAAATGTATATTGCATTTGTACATTTAAGTATGTACTTTTTATCTATACCCCTGTTAATTTTTGCGATCAACGTGAGTGTACGCTCAATTTTGTGAATGACTATACATATACTATACCAAACTTCTACATATTCTAATATTATATATTTTTGTACATGTTTTATATATTTAAAAAGCAAACTCAATCTAGACAGGATTCTTACTTATCTTCACATCTGCATTACTTTTGGCAGTACAAAGAATATACAGTGGGGCTTGATTTATGTGAACTCCATTTTTGCGAACGAGCATCGTCAGAATGCCTGATTTACCAAACTCGTTGCCGAGCTCTTATTATATGAGCTAACTACTCGCGGCATACCGTTTAACAGTTGCAAACAAATTTACAGTACCCTAACAACGTGAAAGAATTTATAATTATGAAATCCCGGAATAACGACTGTAGGAAACAGAGTTATTATTATAAAAAAGATTCACTTTTCAACATATTTCCAAATTATTATCCCTATGAATTGTATGTATCCTATCCTTTAACTATGTTAAAGCATGTTATTAAGTTGGTAGGAAATTAATGTCAATTTTCAAGCTTTACCTTTAAAACCACTGATTTTGACTTAGAATAAACATTTTTAATCAAAATAGGATTCATTATAATTTAGAGATTTTTGTCAATGAGAAATAAGTTTTTCAATTCCAATTGCGTAAAATTTCAGCGTTCTGGAGTTGATACTTTGTACGCATCTTCAGCTGCAGTTTAGTTATTAAAAAGCTTGCAGCTTGGTAAATAATGGCCAAGGTGTTTAAACAAGTGGTAGTCTGTTGGCGATAGGTCCGGGGAATACGTTGGATGAGATAGAGTTTCATACCCAAACGTGTGGTCGAGTGTTGTCGTGTAAGAGAATTGGACCCTTCCAATTGACCAATGCCGAATTTAATTGTTGTAATTTTTCATGCATTTTTTCAATTTCTTGACAATACTTTTCTGCTGTAATGGTTTCACCCGGTTTCAAGAAATTGTAGTGCATAATTTCCTCTGCCGACCTCCAAACAGTCACCATAACCTGTTTTGGTGTAGTTTCAACTTGGGAAAGTGTTTCGGCTATTCATCCAACCACTGTGCAGAACGCCGATGGTTATCATACATAATCCATTTTTCGTTACATGTCACAATGCGATAAAGGAACGGATCACGTTTATTGCGTAGAATAAACGCAGAACACATTTCACAACAACGATTTTTTCTTATTCTCGCTTAATTCATGATGCACCCATTTGTCAAGCTTCTTTGATTTTCCCAGCTGTCTTAAGTGGTCAATAACAGTTGGATGACTTACACCTACCTCCTATTACAAGTTGTTGAACCGTTATGCATGGATTAAACTCAATCAATGCCTTCAATTGGTCATTGTTAACGACAGAAGGTTGTCCTCGCGGAGGTTGTCCTCCTTCCTTCTTCATCTTAGAGGCTCTCTTCACCGTTTAGAAATTTTTTGAACCAACATTGCACTGTGCGCTCATTCGCGGTATCTTGTCCAAACGCCTTGTTAATTTTACGAAACGTTTCTGCAGCTTTACAACACATTTTGTACTTGTATAAGAACATTATACGAATTGACTTCCCGTCCATCTTTTAGTCAATAGTCTGAAGTGAGCACAAATTAATAGTGTAGGGATAGGTTTGGCTTATCGGTTAAGATAATTATCCCAACGTGCTATCGGTGTGGGTGATTAGTTTATTATAGAATAATAGGCTATTCGAATTCGCCGACTCTCTCTCTCTCTCTCTCTCTCTCTCTCTCTCTCTCTCTCTCTCTCTCTCCCCCCCCCCCCCGTCTTTCTCACTGAGTTGCTCGCTGTTTCTCGCATCTTTTATATGTTAATCCTAATACACATTCACTTGCACACCTATCCTCGCGGTTATCGCACTTTACATTCTTTCTTTCTCACACGCACATTCTCTCTCTCTCACACTCACTTTCCGTGGTCATTCTCCTGTTTCCCGTGTTTTCGATTTTTATTTACACCCAGGTCGCTGACACCGTTGGGCGACCTACCTACGGATCAGCTGACACGTTTTTGTATGGGATTCAATCGTCAGATTTTTGCCAACGGTTCTGTTTCCCACAATAGGAAAAACAAAAACATACTTACCAGAACGTAGAGAGACATCTACACTGTAAAATAGTATTAAAAATAAATAAAATGAATTTAAATGTTAATTCAAAACTAAGCGACAAAGTTTGAAATCTCGAAAACCGACATTAATTTCTTAGCAACCTAATAAAAGAGTGAAAGAAACGATAAAAAAACTTGAATAATTGAAATGATCAAATTTGTAACCCCACCGTCTCTATATACTCAAATAGGTGAATATAAATCCAGGTGTATGAACGAAGAAACGTTAGTGGAGGAAAGAGTTAGCAGACTCTTATCCGAACGATTCAGTTATCCGAATCTCCTTGTCCCCCGAACGGTTCGGCTATATCTAGTCCCACTGTATTAGAAAAATATTATTCAATTTAATTCATGACTAACAATTTAATTTCTCAACATCACTCTTTTGAGTTTCCGATATATTAAAATCTCGATTATGTATTGGATTTAAGTTAAATTATTTTCATTTGATCATGTGTAAAATGTTTACCAGAAATTCTTTATTATTAACCTAATAACTGCGTTCGTCTCTTAAAGAGAAATTGAAACTCTTTGGTGTATACTTAGAAATATATAAAAATTATAACTAATTACTCCATTTTGCTTCTTGTAAATGCAAATACGACGGATTTTATGTTCCACATAGGAAAAGTGGTGCAATTAAAAATAAACGATTCCTCGGTAAATAAATAATGATCGTGTTCCGAGCATTGAACAACGAGTGACGAATTAACTTGTCTTTCCCAATTAACAGGTTAATATATGGGAGATGTGTAAAAATGGTAGAAGAATATTTAAATAACGCTAACATTTACAAAAAGAACATTTTCCTTGGTTACTACATTACCAGAGAAAACAAATTCAATATTTGCACACATATTGTATATTCATTTTTTAATTTTGTTTTGGTTTTCCTAAATATTTTCTTGATAAAAAACGAATAATGTTTTATGGGAATAAAACCTAGATTCGTTCAAATGATACTTCATTTACAGATTTAATTACATTTTGTTTGTAGTGATTGATGCGAACAGTTGTCGGACATGGAGTCCGACGAAAGCAAAGACAAGGTATCGACTGATCAACGCATAGCTGATGAACTCATTAAATCACCAATCGACACTTGATCGACGAACCTGAAAAGTAACTAACACGCAAGGAATAGCAGAACAACAAACATGATCAGTCAGAAATGAAACAAAGGAAACAAAGGATGTACTAATTCAAAGTACCTAGATTTAGTTTTTCTCTATGAATGTCGTCACAACTGTCGGTCACATCGAACTTTTGCTACAGCGAATCAAAATTGAAGGCTGAAAATCAAACCAATAAGTACATTATATATCTACGATCTATAGAGTAAAATTTGTAAACGGAAGTGATGAAAGAGCGACGAGTAAAATCCATCGATTTCTACTACTATCGCACTTACCATAATTTTACTTGTGGCTCTTTCCTTCGACATATTCGAAACGATAATAAGTTTGTAGGTGGTGCTAATTCCGATTCCCAAGAAACATGTTAATGTCGTGGCTAATTTGTATTCTGCTTCTTGCTACGCGTTTTGGTGCTACACATTATCCGACAGTAGTTTTTTGTCGACGGATTATATCGTTGTTCCAGTCTTCCAAGGGGGAAATCGAACTTTTCAATGCGATTACATCAAAGCGTGAAGGTATTAAAGTTCAAATGTTCAATGTATCACGAAGGTAAAAGATACCAGAGCCTTACTTCTGCAAAAACAAAAAGCATTTTACGCTTTCTTAACACTTCGCTACTATAAGCCAACATCCATTGGCTATATAGTTTGTATTATAAAACGCGAGCCGCGACTCATGTTTGGTTTCTTATACAAGGATTCATATATGTAACTTATTGCTTTGTAAAATGCAGATATCTTATTTAATTAATTTGTGTGTTTGTTCCTTCCTTCCTTCCCCAAGTCCTTACGGCCGTAGATAGTACATAAGTACTAAGCATATAAAATACTGAATAAAATTATTACTACGTGGATTGCTGCAAAAATTTCAGAAAAATATGAGGAAAAATAGAAAAAAAATTGGATAAATGGTTTTATCTAAAGTCATTTTTCTAAATATTTTCCTTCAGAAGTAGCACACTCTTGCATGCGTTCAAACTAGTTTTCAAAACAGTTTTTCCATTCTGAACGAGGTACAGACAAAACATACAAGTTATATGCTTCAGCAGCTTCTTCAGGCGTTGTAAAACGCTATCTACGCATTTTATTTTTCAGTGCATTAATTACACTTTCATCTTCATTTTTTGGTGTTATGATAATTCTAATGTAATATACTTGAATTGTAATAAAATACACTTTTAAACGATATACATAACCTTTTATTTACATTAAGATAATACCACTCAATTATTGTTCTTTGCAAAGAAATGTAAGATTATGATGATAAAAGTATTCATGCAGTGTACTGCATAGCTAAACTACAATATAAAGAACAAGTTTAATATTTTCTGGGGTATCCATTTGCCTGAATAACAGTGTGTAATCTTCTTGATATAGATGCCATTCAATTTTCTGTCTGGCTTTAATCAATTTTAACCCATTCTTCACACAGAGCTTGCTTTAATTCTTCTGTTAATTCTTCAGATTTAGTTTAACATGAGGTGGGAGTGTTCAATGGTTTCACTGATTCCCAAATCAAAATAAAGTGAAACGCACAATTACATACATATACAAGTACTACATTTAACCAACGTATAGGACAAAATGTGCTGTACGAGATGTGACGGTTCGGAGAATGTTTATAAATTTTTCGGAGCTTGTCCGTTCAATATGATAATTGTTCTTATTCTAACTTTTCTGTCCCCGTGGAATGTTCCACAACACCTCGGAAACAAGACGCTTTGCGAGGGTGAGGCACTCAGATAGGTTAATGTGCATTTTCCGATTGTGGTGGGAAAGGTGGCTGTCAAATACCATTGGATAAAACATCTCATACGAGGATTCGCGAAAAGTGCCACCTCCCAGACCATGGGTCACTCTCAGGAACCAAGCGTGTCCTTGAGTGACGCACGCGGAAATTCCGAAGGCCTCGAAACAATGAGGGTAGCAGACAATAACTTTAAGTAACGCTTCGGCTCTGGTGACCATATGCGCACACAATCGAACACTAGACAAAGGTGAAACTTCAGGCTCGAAGGCCAGACAATAAGACAAAAACTACAAATTCTTCCATGAAAGTCGCGATTGCCGTGGTGTCATAAACTTACTGTTGCTACGAAACTAATTAATACTATACAAAGCTTGAGCTAATAAAAGAGCAAAAAATATATACTGAATTGCCTCGTAGAATTCTAAGACTCGAGGGGCAGGTATACCCCGCGAAGTCTTAACATCTTCATTACTGTGGATATTACGTTTATGAACTTTTCTAAACAATTCTATCTATAAGTTCTCTATTAGGTTCAAGTCTGGAGGTTGCGGGAGAGTTTTTAGTAAATGAGGCAACAGCCATTCTTGAACAATAAGAGGCGTGTTTCGGATCTATTTCATCCTCACAATATTTATGTTATCATCCTGTTGCAAATAATAATTTTTGTAAATTACTTAAATATACAAATCGACCTATAATACCTTCAATAATTTTCAAACTGTCCACACCACTTGCTGCAAAACATCCCCATACCACGATACTACCATATTTAACACGGTTCCCTTTTAATAATAGGCTGCAAATTTTTCGAGCTAAGTGCCTTACTTTTTTTTTTCTCCAGACTAATTTTTTACCGTCAGATCCGAACATGTTATATTTACTTTCGTCGGAAAAGGTGGGTTTCCAAAGGTCTGAGGACATACTAACATATTTCTTTACAGATTTCTCATACTAATTTGCTTTCTTCTTGGACTTTCTTCTTGCAGTACGTGCATGGTACCCATATTATCTTAATCTGATCCTTATTGTTTCGGGATGAATAATTCTGAAGGGTGATGTGGTTATATGGCGTATTCAGTTAATGACGCGAATGTGCTTGAAAAGGAATTTATTCTGCTTTGTACAAGGTTGCTTAATATTTAACGCTTTATTCGATTCCCGCAACAGACTGCTCCTCGTTGCTTCGCCGGGCCACCAGCTAGCTTCTCTAGGCCCGTTCGATGGAATTACTTTTTTCTAATTGGCTAAACGGGAAATCCGTTTAAACCAATTAGACTTTTTGTGGAAATTCCACCGCCCACTCTTTTACGCCCTTAGCGTGTTTTTCCGAGAATGGGGAAGCAACTTGGTGGGAGTGATATTCCCTGCGTAGATTCGGCAAAGCAGCGGGGTGCCCCGCGGGCCCGGCCGATACGTGCGACATGTAGGTTTACGAACCTCAATCGGCAGGCCCTTGAGGGACCCTCGGTTTAGGATTCCTACGAACGCTATTGAGATTGTCGAGAGAGTTTACGTAAGGGACGGGTAAAATTCCAACGTCCTTATTACTGATAGACAAACGACTTCTCAAAAATAGCTTCGCTGGCGTGAGAGTCCTAAACAGTGCTAGCTTGTTCTTCAGATTTCCAAGTGTTTTTCCTGCTAGCCGTCTGCCCGCCGAATGTTTATTATATACGCAGGTATGTAGCGTGCCGCTACAATTCTATTTGACATTTCTTTCAAATCTTGTGCTCTTTCTGTGGCAGTAGTAAACTGATCTTTCTTTTTTTTTTATTTTTTCCGATACTAACTTCTCAAATAGGTCAAATAGTTTTTTGGGTATACCAGAGCGCGATGAATTGACTACAGTTTCAAGTTCTTTATACTTTTATATTAATAATACACCGAACAGTGGCGAAATTTTTACTTACTATACTTCCTACTTTTTCCTTTTTATATACATAGCTTGACTATTATGTTTAGCTCCTTCACTGTAATTTCTATTGTCTTTCTACTCATTTTCATGTATTTATATAATGTTGACGTCTTAAAACCCAATAAATTATAACCTTAAAGCATTATTAATAACAAAAGACTATCTATTCGATATAATTAAAGACATCTAGTTAATAAATTACTAAACCTGTAACTGTATGGATACTTTATTGACCATAATATAGTAACCAGGTTGTGGAAATCAAATAATTTAGTAGTATTATCTTAATGTAAATAAAAGATTATGTATATCATTTTAAAGTGTATTTTATATGCTTTCCATTCATGTATATTACATTAGAGGTAATTATCAGAACACCAACATAATGAGGATGAAAGTGTAATTAATGCACTGTATGAATAATTTTTTAGCCTACCGTATATGCTTCAACAGCTTCTTCAGGCGTTCTAAAACGTTGTCGCCGTATTTTATTTTTCACCCGAAGGAATAGGAAGAAGTCGTTGGGCAATACATCAGGGCTACAAGGACAATAAGACATTAATTTGATATGTTGATTCTTCAAATAATCGACTATTTGCATTGCAGGGTGAGAGGTTGCATTGTCACGATATAAGATAATTCGTCTTCTCACATTGCGTTTTCTAATTTTATCGATGACTTTTGGTAAACAAATTGGTATACACCAATTAGCATTGACTGTTCTTTGATCTTCTAAAGCCGCAATAGCAACATGACTAGTAAAACCGAAGAATGAAGCGATCATCTTTCTCGAAACACTTCGAGAACGAATAACTTCTATAGGTTTTGCTTCATTTTTGAAGGGCCAAACCGCCGATTGGAGTTTAGTTTCAGGCTTATATGAATAAATCTAAGTTTCATTACCTGTGACAATGCTATAAACCAAATTTGATAATCCTCCTCCGTATCTTCCGATCCTTTGCACCATGCCACACGATTCTCTTTTTGGGAGCACCAGTCAAATTGTGGGCAACCCATCGGGTTAAGCGCAAAGCTTCTTTGCATTTAAACGATCATGTAATATCGTATGTTTTATATCGATATCTAGAGATGACTGAATCTCACGGTATGTCACGTGTCGATCCATCCTTATCATTTCGAGTCCAGCATTGATGTTTTCAGAAACAACAGCAGGTGATGGACCACCGTCGTGAAAATCATCACTGAGACTGCTACGTCGACTTTTGAACTCTTAAAACTAGCGATAAATTATTGATCTTAATGGTACTCCATCAGCAAATGCTGCAAAGATTCGTTCTATACACTGTTGTCGAGTAAAGTTACTCCGAAAGTCACAATAAATCATTGCTCGAAAATGCTTCCGATGTAAATCCATCTTTTCATCTTCCCTCCAAGTTTGAAAGGTTAGAAAAACAAAACTAATTGCCATTCTTCGTTTTTTCAATGACTTGTATCCTTACAATTGTCGATTATTGCGGTAATAACATTAACCTTAGAGTGGCAGCACTACAAGTGACAGATTCTCGAAACTTTTGCAGCAACCCACGTATAAGGTTTTCTAATAAAAGCGAAACAACTTTGAATAGAAATGGAACGAAAAGTACGGAAGTCAATCTAATACTCACTGCTTTATTCTAAAGTACATTTGATGGCATTATACACGAGATACAATATAATATTGTTACGCCGGCTGACCCGCCTGGTGCGCGGGGGTGCCGACGCTTCTTCTCCGTTCATAGCTTTGTTGTAACACGTTTATTTACAAACCAACTTATATACAACGTTTAACAATTTTAAATGACAAGAAGTTATATCCGTTCCCTTATCACAGTTTCGCGGCTCGGTCACTTCTGACTGATCGATATCCCCGGTCGGTAAGGACCGACCGTCTTCTCTTCATTCCGGCGCGAGCATCAGCAGGCCTTGGAGATATACGGGGTGCTCGAAACAATATAAATAACTATCACGATTGCGTTTGATGGAGTGAATACAACAAACTCACTTTTCAATTGCTCTAGAACATCAGATCGTATCTTACCGATAACACGAATAACGTTTGACTGGAAATCATCGATGGTTTGTGAGGTGTTCAAATAAATAAGAGACTTAACATAGTCCCGCAAGAAAAAGTCTAATGGCGTCAAGTCACGAGATCTTCGGTGGCAAGTTGACATAACGCTATCGTTGAACTTCGATTTCAATAAAGCAATAGGTGCAGCAGAAGAGTAGCATGTATCACCATTTTGTTGAAACTACATTTTAAGTAAATCAAATTCATCGAATTCACGCGAAAGGAAAGATGAAATCATCGAACGGTAACAATTACAGTCGCACTTTCTTCATCTTCAAAAAAATAAGGGCTAATCACTTCACCAGTAGAAAATCCATATCAAACAGTAACTTTCTTTGGGTTGACGAAGCCATTCAAAACTGAGCTTCTTCGCTAAAGATGATTTTTGTAGCGAAAAATTAGGTTTGTCGTATTCACTCTACCAAACGCAATCGTGGTGATTATTTATGTGATATTGTATTTCATGTATAATGCCATCGAATGTACTTTAAAATAAAGCAACGAGTACCAGATTATCTTCCGTACTGTTTCTTTCACTTCAATTCAAATTTCTATTGCTCTTATTGGAAGACCCTATAGTATTTGGAAGTACATTGTACTTGATTAAAAATAGTTTTTCAGTTAGTTAATTGATATAAATTGAAAATCAATCTTTACAAATTAAATTACTTTTCTTGATGCTGATAAAATAGATTATTATTTAATTATATTCATTACGATCATGAAAATCAGGATTGATAAAAGTTGCATAAAATTATTTTGCATTCTTGTACCACTGAATTGTAAAGAAAGGAAAAATAATAAAGGTGTAGGGCGATGAAAAAAAAAATATTATGTATGTTCTTGTAAATAGTAGACATGGCGAAAACTCTTCGCTGCCGAGTACCACAGGTAGAGCCATAAAAAAACCCCGCGTTCGACTCTAGACAAAGACTGAAGCGGTATAAATAAGAGCCGAGTAGGTTAAAAAAAAAAATCAGTCTTTGGCGAGTAAGGAAACCCGTCGGAACTGCCGGACTTGTACAGACCAAGCATTCTGATATTTTTCCAAGCAAAACCAAAACCTTACGGTCGAGCAGCTGGACTTTCGCGGACCAGGCTCTCGGTCCTGATTTTCCTGTGACCCCTCCTCGACAAGGCGTCCGCCACCAGCAAGGCTCTAGCCTTACGATCGCCGGGAACTGCGATATTTTTTTTTGGAGAGGAACCATTCTGGAGGAAAAGACCCTCCACCCTCAGTCTCTGTCTACCTCGACGTGGGATTACAAATTGTGCGTGAAAATGTAAACGTTATAAAGGGAATATGTAGCGTGGATGATGGTTACTACTTGTTTTATGGATTCGCGGTATAAATCACAGGAAAAAAAGATATTACACAAGAACAAGCGCAATGCTATTGGCAATAGTTTTACACGTCGACTCGGCCAGATTTCCAAGAGTGGGAGGGGGAGGGGGGAGAGAGGTTTAGAAAGCAAAAAAAATTGTCGTCTATGACCCACGTAGATGTCTGTTTTCTCTTGGAGGGGGTAGTTGGAGAATTGCAATTTAATCTGGAGGTGTCGCTATGACCCACGAAGGAGCGTCTGCCTCTAGGAGGTGGATAGGTACAGATGATGATGATAAAAACAGGGCAGGAAAATCTGGCCCTGGAGTTTCCGTTCCGATAACTTTCACGAAGACAAAGATTGTCGTCTATAACCTAAGTCGACGTCTGCTCGATGTATGTTTTACTTGTCTTACTTAGATTCCCGAGAAGATTGATTTTCTATGGAAAAAAACCTTTTTTATATACAGTTTAGGAAAGATAGTCCCGACTAATCAGGATGGGTCAAGGGTTTTTCGCATGTTTGGGGCGCGCAGGCCGTTGTCCTCACTACCTGAGGTCACAGAGGGTCGTGTTGCACGTAGCACGTAGGGTGTTAACGAACTTATTCTAAAATCAATTATGTTACAAATATGAATATTTATTATGATAATATGGTAATATAAATTCTTCACTAAAAATTTGTGTGAATTACATTCTGCAAAGTATTTCTTATGAAAATATTTGTAATGCTGTTAGTTGATTTTATGAGAAGAAATGATTAATCCATTCATTTTAAATCATGAATGTACTTACAAATAGAACTATAATATTAAATAGACAGTTATAATAACAAACCACTACAATATTATTGTATAATATGTAAAATACTTCTTTTTATTTAAATATCCTTCAGAAAAATGTTTTTATTTTACTTTATAAAAAGGATGAATAAATTCAGTGATGCTACATAATTCGTTTATTTTGATATTTTATAATATGTATATTAAATACACATTGTAACGACGTTTCCCACAAACACGCGTCGAGCGTACCGGTGTTGTGAACGCTCGGTGGACGTCGCGATTTTACAAATTAACTCCGGCCGATGGGTGCTGAAAAGAGTGAGGTCCGTCACGGTCTCACAAGGTAGGATGGGGTAAGGGTTGTAGGCGGAACTCGAGGTTTCCTTCGGGAAGGAGCGTAGGATGCTGGAGTACCGTGTCCGCGGGGGAACGATTTCTCCAGCTAGGAGGTAGGTATGGAAGAAGGTACCGTGTCCGCTGAGGAACGATTTCCTTCTGGAAAGAGAGTGTGGACGATATGAGCATCGTGTCTGCAAAGGAACGATTTCTCTGGCTGTCCGGGGATGCTCTAGGAGTTGCTCCCTTGCGAGAGCGAACTTTTAACTGACTTTTCTATGTTTTTTCTGCTGTACTTATACCTACTAGCGAAGCTGCGCCCGCCCAATCGGAGGGCGTGCTTGACCGAGCGCGAGGATTTTATGACTCTAACTACCTGGTACGCGACAAGCGTTACCAGTGCGTTCCTTAATACTAACAACGTTCTTTTTACATATATATACATGGGCATTCTGTTACAACATATATTAAATTTATATATGTATTTACTACACACAAGGTGACTCATGTAAAATGTTACGATTTGTTTTCTCCAAAACTAGTAGCGATATCGACTTGAAATTTAGACACGTTAAATAGTTCAAAGACGCTAATACAGAGTGATCCAAAATTCAAGCGAGATTTGAATTCTGCGCTATTCGTTCGGTAAAGTGTTGCCAACGAAAAAAAAAACAACGTAACAGCTGACAGTTGAGGGTTATTAAAAATGGAGTGCTACACGAAAGAACAACGCGTTGAATGGATTATGGAACAACAACAAGTGGATGTTGATTTTCGAACAAAATCGTTTTCAACGACGAGGCTCATTTTCATCTTGATGGCTTCGTTAATCGTCAAAATTGTCTCATTTGGGGTTCAGAAAATCCACGACAGATTGTTGAGAAACAAACGCATTTACAACGTGTCACTGTTTGGTGCGGATTTTGGGCTGGAGGCATCATCGGACCATTCTTCTTCGAAAATGCGGCTGATCAGGAAATAACAGTTGAGGGGGAAAGGTAGGGTAAACAAAGGAGCGGTACTCCATACACTTTCGACCTCGTTTTACCTTGACGCAAAAGGGGTGAACATTTATTTAATAAGAGAGAGAGTGACAATGAAACTATATGGTAACAATAATACAATTCGTGGTGTAGGGCGAACGACCGAGTAGTACGGCGTTCTACCGATCGTCGCTTACCACTCTGTTCGCGCTTTCGCCGGTCCCTTGGCTTATATGCCCCTATCCTTAAACAAGGACAGGGAGCAAGCCAAGCTACCAAAAAGCGCGCGAAAAGTAAATGCGCGGGTGAAAAAGCGCGCGTAAAAAAGGCGCCAACTTTCTCTTCAGGGAAAACCCTGATCCGTGCGAATCTGGCTACCAGATGCGAGAACTGACCATAGCCAGACTCGCACGGCCTTGGCGGAAATGTTGCTGAGGGCAAACAATTTTCCATTGGCGTAGCTACACAGTTAATGGTGCTCGCTATCGCGACATGATAATCCAGTTTTTTTTTGTGCCTAAATTGCAAGATATGGATGTGGACAACATGTGGTTTCAGCAAGACGGTGCCACATGCCATACAGCCCGAGAAACAATTCAATTACTGCATGAATCATTTCCCGGTCGTGTAATTTCCCGTTTTGGTGATCATAATTGGCCGCTCAGATCATGCGATTTAACGTCATTGGACTGTTTTCTTTGGGGCTTTTTGAAGTCTAGGGTTTATTCCAACAAACCCACGACCACCCACGCCTTGAAGGAGGAAATCGAGTGCTGTATCAACGAAATGCAGCCACATTTATGCAAAACGGTCATGGAAAATTTGGACAAAATAGTGCGTATGTGCCAGCAAAGCCGTGAAGGCCATTTACCCGATATGTTATTCCATACATAACTCGATACTCTATACTTTATGAATCAACAAAAAATTCACAATTTTTAATTAAAACCCTGTGTTTTCTATCAAAATTACTTCTTGCGTGACATTTGGAACACCCTATATTTTGGAGTATAAAAATTTGTAGCGGTGAATTTCCTAGATGTGGAAAAGGTACAATTCTAAATCTTTTTAATACTATTAATTTTTCATCATTCTGATAAATGTTGCCAAGATTAACAACTTTTATCTGAACTTTAATAGTCATTTACTGCAATTCAAGACCACAAAATTTAATAACTGTATACATTAATATACTCAAGATACTCTTTTCTATCTTTTAAGCCTAAATTGAACTTCATAACGTTTGGAGTTTTCACGTAATATCTCATTCTTCCGCAAAATCGTGTGTTTTTACAAGAACCCATGTTTTTCCAAAAGTGAGAATGATAGAGCAATTCTGCTTTCGGATTTGTGTTTTGGACAAGAAACTTTATAAGGATCGCCCAATGGATATTGCACTGTTTTCTGAAGCTTAAAATTTATTTGACAGTGTAATCGTAAATGTCTTAAAAATATTGGCTAATCTCGTAGGATGCACCCTATATTATACAATTTGTTAATGGTTGATTAAGAGATTACTTAATACTGATACGACCCACTATTAATTTTCCTCACCGTTCTCGGGCAATAGTGACAAATAGAACGAGAACGTAAACACTTTGCTTAGCCTTATTTTCATGGACGAACAGGATATACACATATAATATTTAAGTTTTTTGTTTTCTTTTTTTTTGTTACTTTACAATTTGTTCATTGGACATTAGGTATATTCTTAAGTAAGTTATGGATTACATAGTAGGTACATGGGTGACACTTTCCAGTGAAATGCCTAGGCAGGATGATTATTTTATTTTTACGGTTTTATGAACATACACTCCCAGCCAAAAAGATAGCACATGTGTGCTATCTTTAATTTCTCGAAAGTGATTTAGAATTTTCCAAAGGTGGTAAATGTAACATGAACGTGATGACGCACGAAGAAGGAATCTATTAGTAAACAGGATTATACTCGGTAGTATTCGTAGTATACAGAAGAAATGTACATATACAGGAGAAGCTACATCTGTTTGGCGAAATAGCCGATACCGCCCCAAATCATCACTCCACCATCACCCATTTGCCGCCGCTTTTTTACAAGTTTTTTTTTTTCGGAGATCATGATAGTAATAGGCAAAAACCATCAGGGCCATCTAAATTAAACCTCTTCTCGTCAGTAAAGATGACTCTTTTCCATTTGCTTCTCCAATAAATCCGGTCTTTTGCAAACGTTATAAATGCTTCTTGTGCTCAGCCGTCAGTGGTGGTTTTTGTTTCGATTTCAGTCTCTGCTGACGGTTCGATCCTTGGAGAACACGGCGAACACTCCGAACATTTGCTGTAACTCCTGCTCTATGAGCTATTTCGCGTGCAGTCAGTGTCGAATTCGACGAGATTCGTATTATGGCCCGTTTGTCCTGTTCCGATAACACTGGCGGCCGCCCACAACTCTTCTTTCTGCCATAATTTGACGAGTCTTTCAGTAAATTATATATAACTTTTCGACTTCGTTTCACTATTTTCGAAATTTTACTAATAGTAAAATTTTGATTGTTTAACTCCAGGATCCGAGAAATTTCTGATTCACTTAATTTCTTCCCACGGCCCATATTGAGACAAATATACAGAAGGAGAATTTCGATATTAACTGGTTGGAAGATTATACGGTACTGAATACTACCAATATAAACTCTAAGTGTGCTATCATTTCGCCTCCTGTATATGTACATTTCTTCTGTATACTACGAATACTACCTAGTATAATCCTGTTTACTAATAGATTCCTTCTTCGTGCGTCATCACATTCATGTTACATTTACCACCTTTGGAAAATTCTAAATCACTTTCGAGAAATTAAAGATAGCACACATGTGCTATCTTTTTGGCTGGGAGTGTAGGTCAGCAGAATGTATCCTTCTTAGTCTTCGTGCGATACGGTTTGTGTGTATCTCCGCAGCCAGCTAGTTCGGATGTGTTGTGATTCTCTCATTATGTTTCTTTGCATATGTGTTTATTTCCTCCTTAACATTCGGGATTTTTAAGTTCTTGCATATGTCGTCGTTTCTACAGTACCACGGTGCATTAACTACTGTTCTCAGTATTTTTAATTGTTGTAACTCTAGTTTTACTATATGACTCATTGCGGCAGTTCCCCATAGTGGTATTCTATAGGTCCATATTGGTTTTATAATTCTTTTGTAAATTTTTAATTTATTTTCTATGCAGAGTTTAGATTTCTGACTAGTTAACCAACACATTTGTCATCTTTTAGTTCGTATGTTATCTGTTATTGCCTTAATGTGATGCTTCCATGTAAGTCTTCAGTCCAAGTGAAGTCCTAAATATTTTGCTGTTTTTGTTTGGGGGACAATCATATTATTTAATTTGATATCCGATGGTTTTTTCTTACAGAGTGTAAATGTGATGTGGTTGCATTTGTTGGGATTTGCTTTTATTCTTTTTCCTGCAAGCCATTTTTCGATTTTTACAATATGCTCTTGTAGTAACGTGACCGCTACTTCTAGATCGCTACGTATGGCTAGTACAGCTGTATCATCAGCAAACGTTAGTATTTCACTTTTGTCGGTGGTTCGAATATCAGCTATATGGATTGTATACAATATAGGTCCTAAAACGCTTCCTTGAGGTACTCCTGCTTTAATGACCTTGATCTCGGAATATGTATCTTTGATTTTTACGACAAAGATTCGGTCCCTTAAGTATGATGCGAGTAAGTTGTGAATTTGTCTGGGAAAATGAATTCTTATTGCATGTAGGA
Source organism: Anthophora plumipes (assembly GCA_951804975.1). NCBI lineage: Eukaryota > Metazoa > Arthropoda > Insecta > Hymenoptera > Apidae > Anthophora > Anthophora plumipes. The sequence goes on along the minus strand of OX638123.1, from coordinate 9,867,716 downwards.
ACCCTTCGTGCCACACTTTATCAAATGCTTTTTCGATGTCCATGAACAGTGCTGTGCAATACTGTTTTTTCTCTAATGCTACAAGTATTTCATTGACAAGCCTGTGCAATTGTTCGATGGTAGAATGTTTATTTCTAAACTTGAATTGATGGTCTGGTATTAGCTCCTCTTTTTCTTATCATGAGTTTAAGGCGACTGTATATCAGTTTCTCTAGTATTTTGGAAAGTATTAGAAGAAGCGATATTTGGTCTGTAGGATGAAGTTTGGTGCGGATCTTTACCGGGTTTGAGCAGCATTGTAATTTGTGCTAGTTTCCACATAGATGGAAGGTACTGTACTCTTAAGATTGCATTGTATATTACTGTAGTAAAATATATTTTATTTATTGAACAGAAAGAAAAAAACTATGTCTAATTAACTAAAACTATTCTATTAATGCTAAAACAACTAAATCAATCAACTCGTAACAACTAAATACGACTAACGACTCTCTCTAGTTAACAACGAACTCCCCTTTCTTTTCCAGAACATCCCTTTTTAAGGACTTCTCGTCCTCCCACCACGCGAACGCGTTTTCACTCGCATATGACCAAATATGGTCATGCTTCGATTTCCGTAGGGCCTCGAACGCGTCGCCGGGCCCGATGACTCGTGGGGATTTCCCACCGGTCAAAAGTTTTCGCCCCTTCTGGCCGGCGGTTGCCTTTACTCGGATAGTTCCTACTCCTCACAAGTTCCTTTTTCGCGATACTACATTACTGTAATTAGTCGTATTGCTTTTGATGATAATTGCTTTAAGATTTTCCCATTAATGAAGTCAATACTTGGTGACTTGCTGTTTTTGATATTTTTTATGATGTCATGAACCTCTTTGGCGATTGCGGCGGGTATAGAATAGTGTTCCTCCATTGGGTTACTATTAGTGTCTGGGTTCCTTGCAGTTACATCTATGTATGTACATGATTATCTGAGTTACTATTGCTATCGTTGTGTGGTGTGAACGAATTGTGGAGATAGTTGGCAAATTCCTCAGCCTGTTCTTTCTTGCTTCTTGCCCATGTTCCGAAAGTTTTCCTAATTGCTAGAGTTGCTTTTACTGTCTTTTTAATTTTATTTGTGATCTTCCAGAAGGAATAATTAGTATTTTTGTGTGCGGAGAGTGATTCGAAGAATTTTGTGAATTCATTGTTGTGATTTTTTATGCTGTCTTTAACTTCTTTTGTTATTTTATTTAGGTACTTCCTATTTCCTGTGGTTCTTTGTTTCTGCCATTTTGCGTTTTCTTTCCTTTTTTCTTTAATTTTATCAAGGATATCTGCTGGGACTGTTTTATTTTGTCTGTACGCTGGTTTAAAGGTGGTAGTTGCATAAGCTGATTCTTGTATAATTCTTATTATCGACGTTACTGCATGTTCGGCATCTTCAGGTGTTTTGAGCGGGATATTGCAGTTAACGTTATTTTCAACTAGTACTTTGAATGTCTCCCAGTCGATAGTTTTGTTGCAGAGTCACACTAGGTCGCTGTAGCATATTTGTTTACTAGTGTGTTGTATTATTAGTGGCGTATAGTCGGAGCTGAGATCAAAACTGGACGTTATATTCAATTTGTTCGTGCTAAGCCCTTTTACGACTGCGAAATCAAGTACATCCGGGATTTTGTTTATATCTGATGGCCAGTGTATTGGTCTTCCTGCTGTTAATATACTACAATTGTTATTTCTGATACTTGCTTCGAGTGTTTTACCTCTGGCCGTGGTGTATAATGCTTGGCATTATAGTCGCCCGTTACAATAAATTTGTCGTCTAGTGATTCAAAATATTCTTGCCATTTTTATGGAATCACTCCGTGTCTCGGTGGTGCGTATATAGCTGAAATTTGAAATAAATTGCTAGCAGTTTGCACTGTAATTGTAGTTGTTTGGATGTGTTCTTGGCTGATTTGACTGTGTAGATGATGCTTGATATCGTTTTTTATTATAATCGCTGTACCTCCGTGTGCTTTCCTTGATGGGTGTTTGGTGTCGTATATGGTGCAGTATGGGATCTTTATATAATTTTTTGTAGTAAGGTGTGTCTCAGAGATAAGAGATAAGGAATGTTGTTATTGTATAAAAATGTTCTTGTTTCCATGTTTCTTTGTTGCAGACCGTTGGAATTCCAGACTGCTATTTTTAAAGTTGCCATTTTTACTTGTGAGCTAACGTGTTTGTAAGTAGTTGTAACATTGTTGTTATTTGCTGTGTTTGTTGGCTGAGTATCGCGTTTTGTTCCATTATCATTTTCATTAATATTTCTGAGTTTTTGCTAGATTGTTTAATGAGTTCTCTTATTTCTGTAGGATCGTTGTTGTTATTTTGATCTGGTTCATTTGATGTTACTGTGTTGGTGGTCGCTTGTGCATAGCTTCGAGTTGGGTTTGGTGTTTTTGCGATTAGTATTTAACGTAAGGTATGCATTACGTTCTAGGTTAGCTTCTGTGGTTTTTAATTGTAAGTCTTGTTGTGAGTATGTCCTGCGTCGTAGCGGTGGAAAAAGCTTTTTTTTGTATTTGTTTCCTAATCTCACAACCTTTGTAACTGGCTGGGTGATTTCCATTGCAATTGCAACATTTTATCGTATCTATTTTATCTATAAGCGGACAATTGGATGATAGACGATTTTGTGCGCATTTCACACATGCTGGCGTTTTATTGCAATAATTTTGTGTGTCTGTATTGCTGGCATTGAATACACTGTGGAATATCTTTTTTGTGATGAGGTGGTTCAATGTTCACTATAGTGTTTAGTATTTTATTGATGTTGGACATATCGTTGTTATTATTTCTGGGTTCGAGTTCTATCAAAAATAACGGCAATGGTTGCTTTGTATCATATTTAATCATGTTACTTGCTGTTCTTACCTCGTGTCCTAGTTTAGCAAGTTCAGCTTTGATGCAGACCTCTGACGACTGCTTTGTAGCTTTTCTCTGTTTTCAACTGATATGTGTGGTAGGCTGCATTTGTTTTCGTCGAAGTGCTTGTGTTACTTTGCGAAAAACTTCGAGAGCATTAGTTTGTATTTTTACCTGATCCAGTTTTATTTGCTTCATGGTGTAGTTTTCTGTACCTGCGGTGTGATTTAGTAAGTCGATGAGGGGATCTATTATTTGTGCATCTACGTAGATTGGAGGAGGTTTAATGACACAAGATATAATTTCGTTACTTGCGTTCATGTCCACTTCTTCTCGAACGAACTAAAGGTATTGCTATCTACAGATATCTGGGGATTGGGAAGGTCCTGGACATTGCAAAAATTTGTCGTCCTAGGGCCAACATTGTTGTTACTTGAAAATGTATTATGATAGGGGATGAGTAACGGTAGCGGCAACGGTCAAGGAACGGTTGTGACTAAGGAAAGGATACGAAGTACAGGCTGAGTGAGGAACTAGAAACCGAGATTAGGGTGTTTGATTGAGGATAAGTCTATGGTATTAATTGCGCGGTGACTAATCGTGTTGGTCATCCAACAATTATTTTGTTTGTTGCCATCTCTTTGTTTATCGTTTTCTAAGGGGTTCCGTGAACTATTCCACACACTTGCGCTTGGGTTTTCCGGATCTTGATTTACCTGTTGTTGGTTTAGCTTATTTAAGGTTTTCTTTATCATGTATGTTTCGCCGTTGGCGGTTATTTTAATTGGCTCAATTATACGAGCCATAATATTGTTGGTTCGTATTGGCGATTGACCGCCTTATACTCACTAATCGTACGGACACCTGTATTGTTTACTTCGGGTGCACTCTTATACATGTTTGTTCTATTCGACTGCTTGAATGGCAATGATGAATATTTTAGTTGTATTAATATTTCAAACCTTATTTTTTGAGTAAATATTTATGTCTTTGGAGATGTTTTAAATACAACCCCAAAATTAGACTCTTTTTTTTTATCAGATTCAATTCTCATTTGTTTTGTTTATGTTATCATCCCTGCTTTTAATAGTCTTACTTCTGTAGGAATGACTTACGGTCGCACCGAGAAGGATTCAATAAAAAAAATAATAATAATTGATAGTAGTTACATTTATTTACTTCGAACTGCTTCGTGCTATGTGCTGGTTAACACTAAAAACTTTTTTCCGTTTTCCCAAGAAGTGCCTCGGGAAAAAAAGGGGGCGCAACCTAAGTGGACGCACTTAGATGGTCCGCTATGCATACCTTTTCACAAAAATATACAAAAGATGGACGTATCCGAACGTCTCGTCAAGCGGCTGGGCGTAGGAACAGCGGCGCCAGTTTTATTGCTTACACTTCCTAACACGAATCAACGTGATTTTCCCGTACTTTTTCTTATACAAGTGGAAAGTGGAAAAGTGGTCGTAACGCAGTAGCAGCAGCTGCTGCTTGAAACATATTAGGTTGTCCGAAAAGTTCTTTTCGCATTCGCCGTTCGAGGCCTTATCTCTCTGTGTTTAAATAAAGAAGCAACCAGCTCACTTTACCGTCGACTGTATAGTCAGCAGTCATCTTCTAGAAATGCAAAGTTACAATATTCGACATTAGTAAAACGTACATCGCGTGTTTTTCGCATTGTGAAAGATGTAAAACCAAAAGATGCATTTATGTCATATTATGTTTCACTGTTTCAAACAAGGCAGCATGCCTAAAAATACTGCAAAGGAGATTTGTGACGTATATGAGAATCAGCCCTAACCATTCAAATAGTCCGTAATTGATTTAGAAGATTTGGATCCGGAAATTTTAATTATTAAAGATGAAGATAGCAGCGTCGGTCCATCCACTACTAATACCGATCTAATCAAGGCCTAAGTCGATAAAAACCGAAGATCCAGTATTCGTGAGATAGCAAATACTTTAAAGATCTCATATATCTCGATACATGAATATTTCACAAAGCTCGGATATCGATCTCGGAAATCGCTACGAAGTGTGGGTCCTCTCTCAACTGACGAAAAGCAATCTTCTGAACGGAATTTCGATATGCGATTTGCTTATTCAACGTAACAGAAGAGATTCGTTTTTAAAAAGTTTTATTACGGGGGACAGAAGCTGGATCTTTTACGATGACACCGGTCACAAACGGTTTTGGTCAAGTAGAAATGAGGATCCTTTAACGATAGCAATAGCTGGACCTCACCCGAAGGAAATGTTGCTTTGAATTTGATGGGACTGGAAAGCCGTTATTTCCTACGAGTTACTTCCGGAAGAGCAAACGATTAACATTGAGAGACATTGTACTTAATTTGAAAAACTGAAGGAAGCGATCGTGATAAAACGTCCAGAATTGGTGAACAGACATGACGTCGTGTTCTACCAAGACAACGCGAAGCCATACGTTTCTTTATCCATCCAAACGAAATTTTTAGAGTTTGATTGGGATGTTCTACCACATCCTCCATACTCTCTAGACCTTGCTTCATCAGACTGTCATTTGTTCCTTTCCTTAAAAAATTGTCTTCGCCATAAAAAGTTATCAATTAATGAAATAAAAACCGGTCTTGAAGAATATTTTAACAGAAAACCGAGGGAATTTTAGAAAAGTGGCATTGCAAGGCTTCCGGAGAGATGGAAAAAGATGGTAAAACAGAACGAATCATATATTGTTCAAATATTGTAAGGGAAACCGGTGGTGAGCGGTTGAATAAGAAATAAACATGGGCGGTTAAAAAGAGTGAAAGCTTGTATTTTGAACTGTACTTCGCGAGTGCTGATACAATTCTGTCTTTCCTGAAAAATCCTAGTTGAGAGGACTCCCTTGACAATATGGCCTTTCTTAGCCTTTAGGCAGAACTATCCCCGGGGGAGGGGGGGGGGGGGGGGGGCGCAGCAGAAGACTGCACATGGCCCACTCAAGCCTTTGCTTTTTGGACTTTTCTAACAATATAGTACACAGAACGCAAAATATTTTATACCTAATATCTATTTAAATTAATTATAACAAATATTATAATATTATAATATTATATATAATAAATATTATCTTGCCCTTGACACGCACACACACGACACTCATCCATGTACAGACCTCCTCGCTTGCATCTTATCTCTAGGTGTCAAAACTTGGCGATGTCGGTTTACTTGACGTCTGTCCGAACGACTCAGGTTTCTACACTCTTTCGTGGCAGGGGCGTAGCGTCAGCTTATTGCTGCCACGTACTTAACGTAGTGTATTCGAGGATTTCATAATTATAAATTCCTTTACGTTGTTAAGATACTGTAAATTTGTTTGCAACTGTTACGAGTTTGGATAAATGTGTAAGGAAAATCAGGATAACGGTAATGAGCGGTCGTCTCAGAAATGAATGTAGGCGGTTAAATTAAGCGAAAGCTATATTTTGTCTATTCTTAGCGAGTGCTAGTACAACTCTGTCTTTCCTGAAAAATCCTAGTCAAGAGGACCCCCTTGACAACATGGCCCTTCTTAACCTTGAGGCAGAACCATCTCTAGAAAGAGGAAACGCGGCAAAAGACTGCAGACGGCTCACTCAAGCGTTCGCTTCTTTCGACTTTTTTAACAAACGGTATCGGTAACGAATTCAGCAAAGCAGGCATTTTGACCGCGCTGGTTCAGAAAAATGGAGTGAGTTCAGATAAATCGAGTCTCGCTGTACATCTTTTTTAAATAAAAATCTAAGTAATGGGTATTATTCTCAAGGAAGGTATAAAAACAGGTGTAAATAAATAAGAATTCCTACTTTTTTTAAATATATTTGACAGAGTTGATTCATATTATTTTCTATAAATTACATTCTTAATATATTTAGTAGAAAAATCCAATAATTTCAGTACATAAAAAATATTAAATTTCAATTCGTTCCACTTTCATATCCGTTAAATTTAAGACTGCAAATATCCCCTGAAAAAATATATAATTTTGTTAACACAAATAACATTGTACACTGCTTTGTTATACCTTAATATTATAATACATTTTCTCAAGCACGTCTTGATTTTAAGTCTATGAATTTTTACTGGTTTATCTTACGAGATAAACGAGACGGCGCGTTGTCTTATATTTTATGTGTAAAAGGTATGATGACAACATTTCTTATCTTCATATTTATATACAGTCGTGAACAAAATTAAGCGGACAAAGCGTAAATTTTGAAGAATCTCCAGTTTTATTTACTATGTTATAAATCAATTTGAAATACGTTTATAGATATCGAAAATATATATGTATATAGTTGACGGCGAAAGTATTCATACACTCATATAAATCATAAATACGTACTAGTACAAACTGTTTATGTTCATCCAAACGTAAACTTGTTAAGTAAGAGAAAAAAAAAATTGTTCTTTGTAAGTAACACAATGGCATATATACCTTGTGTTTGCGCTATTTTTTTAAAAGTAGAAGTGTTTTTGAATGCAACATTACATACTTTTTTATATCATATCGAAGCTTGTATCAAAACATTTTCAACAATGTATTATATCATAGAATGACCCTCAGAGTCATAAAATATCAGAAAACATGAAAAAAGTATTTTTATTATTATGTAAAAAGGTATTGCTTATAACAAATAGTACTACTTTTTCCTCGTGTTTATTGTTTATGAAAAAAATGTAGGCTAATTGAGGCGTAAATATCCTGTATACATTTTTCGATGGATTATATTAGGTGTACAAATGAATAATTCAAATTGTTTATAGCAGCTAAAAGATTGGTTTTAAGTTCAGTTGATTGTTCTGCTCTTTTGCTATTTACGAGGGTCGTTTGATAAGTTCGGTAAAAAAGCAAGTAATACACATTTTTTTGGAAAAAATCTGCTTTATTTCTCAACACAGTCTCCATCAAGGATGTTACGTACGCGTCTTACCCGAAACGTGTAGCGCCTAATGTTTAGTCTAGCACGCACCCCCCGACAGTCGTCTAGCCAGGGGATGGAAGAACATTCCATTCCCACGGAAATCAAACGTTCCCCACCACCAAAAATCTTAGTTTTTCGGTGTATAAAAGGGCATGATTTTCGACGTTCGGGGGCAGTCTCAAATCCAGTTTTCTAAGCATAACGTTACTCTGTCCGTCAGAGTATAGATACGAGCAAGATCGGGTTCCAGTCCCATTCGAGCATACTAACGTCGCGAACGTACTTCGTAAGTGTCTATCAGATAATACTGTACTGACTCCTCCGCGCTCTCACCGCGTTAAAGTCGAGAAGGAAGATTCTTGCCGAGTCAAGAATCGACTAACTATAAATTTGTATCAATTAGTCCTTGTAATTATATTAGAATATAGTGACATAGAATCCATTTCGTGTCTATATTCAATTAAACCTATCCTGACTAATTTAGTAACGTACTAGCTAACCCCACGACAGATATACCTTTACCGCTCGAGGTATATCAACGACTACGACTCGCGAATACTAAAATACCTTGATATCCGGTGGAACACGGCGTTAACCATACGCTAGTGATCCATCTCCTTCGGCTCCCTCCGTTAGCCATACGGAGGTTCGTCTGAGACTTCCTATCTCACCAAAGACACACTGTCTGGTGGCACGCAGCGTTAATCATACGCTACTGGTCCACTTCCTTCGGCTCCCTCCGTTAGCCATACGGAGGTTCGTCCGAACCCTCCTATAATACACCGACACATCCTCGTGTGTCACGCGTCGTTATCCATTCCCGAATAGACCATCTCCTTCGGCTCCCTCCGTTAGCCATACGGAGGTTCGTCCGAACCCTCCCGTCTTACACCTAGACACCTTCACATCCGGGATCACGCGGCGTTGACTATATGCTAGTGGTCCACCTCTTTCGGCTCCCTCCGTTAGCCATACGGAGGTTCGTCCGAACCCTCCTGTCTATACCTCTATCTACCGCGAATCGGGCAACGCGCGTTTGTATTAGGACCAAAACCCCGAACGACGTCACGAGGCTGGTGATAACGGACAAATTCCGCAAGCACCTAACAGTCAGACTGACGACCGTTCGGAACGCGAACCGTAACCCTTAACAAAAGGCGAAACCGGGGCGATCAGCCGCCTACGCCTTAACAAGGACTATACACTTAGTCCAGCGAGTTTTCAATTTTTTAATACCATCGGAAAAGCAGGCGGTCTTAAAGTCTGCAAAATACTCATTGACGGCGACAATGACTTCCTCATTCGACGAGAATTTCTTCCCAGCGAAACAAATTTTTAAGTTTGGAAATAAAAAGAAGTCGCACGAGGCTAAATCCGGAAAACAGGGTGGATGCGGAATCAATTCAAAGCCCAGTTCGTGTAGTTTTACCATTGCAACGATCAACTTGTAGAACGTCTTGATGGAAGAGCACTAGTCTTGACCGTTCTTTTTTCAGCTCTTCTTTCAAACGGTCCAATAACGTTGCATAATATTCTCCTGTTATTGTCTTAACCTTCTGCAGGTAGTCTATTAGGATAATTCCTTGAGATTCCCAAAACATAGTGGCCATGACCTTTCCAGCCAACAAAATGGTCTTTGCCTTTTTCGGTGCACTTTCACCAGACATTATCCACTGCTTCGACTGCTGCTTCGTCTTAGGGGTGTAATGGTGGATCCTTGTTTCGTCAATACTCACAAATCAACGCCAAAAGTCCTGCGGATTGCGCTTAAACATCGCCAAACATTGCGCTGAAACGTCCTTTCGCGTGCGTTTTTGATCGAGGGTGAGCAATCGCGGCACCCATCGTGCACACAGCTTTTTTACATGCAATTTTTCATACAGGATGTGATGCACTCGTTCTATGGAGATGCCTACGGTCTCAGCAATCTCACGTACCTTCATTCGACGATTTTCCGTAATCATACCATGGATTTTTTCCACGATATCCGATGTGGTGATCTCAACTGGTCGTCCGAAGCGTGCTTTGTCTTCTGTGCAGGTTGGGCCATGTTTAAATTCGTTTATCCAAAAATAAATGGTTTTCAATGAAGGAGCAAAGACCCCATGAACCTCGTCTAACTCAGCTTTTGTCTGCGCTGCTGTCCACTTCTTTAAATAAGAGTGTTTTATCACTGCACGGAATTCGTTTTTATCCATTTTTGCGGAAACTGCTAAACCACTCGCTTCAAACGACTACCGAACGTAAACTACGCATCACTTATGGCTGAAAATTGGTATGAGGGGGTTCGAAGAGTAGATCTTTTGAGATGTCACGTCACCGAATGCATTGTTGCGCCATCTCATCAAAATTTACCATACTTATCAAACGACCCTCGTATTAGCGCTTACATACAGTTGTTACAAATGATAATCAACTTGGTGTAAAGCATAACCTTAACAAATATTCAATTCAATAAAGTTCATGATGGCGACACATAAGGTGCATATTTGACATTATGTCTCTACAAATTTTACCAAGGAAAAAATGCTAGAAAAGCATGTGAGTCGATTTGTTCTATTCTTGACGAAGGCGTAGTATCATAAGATGTGTATAAATTTTGGTTGAAACGGTTTAAAACCGGTGATTGCAATCTGATTGATAAATCACCACCTGAAGTCCCTCGGAAGACAACGACAATTTGGAGCAACTGCTCGTTGAAAATTCAACAAGAACACAAAAGGAGCATACAGAACAATTGAAAGTAATGCAGCCAACCATTTCAAAACGGCTAAACGAGATGAGAAAGATTGAAAAAGAAGGAAAATGGGTTCCACATAAACTCATCAAAGCCAAGCAAAATCAGCGCAAGACAACGTGTTTTTCACTACTCGATAAGCAGTGTAGAAAATCTTTCTTATGGAAAATCGTTCCTGGCGATGAAAGGTGGATATACTATAGCAATCCAAGACGCAGAACTGGTTCGAAAAGATGGTTCTCCTCTGAATTTCGTGGGATATTAAAGATATACACAGCTGGACAAAAGTATTGTCATAGCATGATTCTTACGATATAAATACTTATAACTACTAAACAAATTGATCGAAAGACAATATTTCTTAACATATACATTTATTATCTATCCTAGTTTATTGCATAACAAGAAATAATAATATAATTAAAGCAGTATGCAAACTAATAGCAAAAATATGTTAGTTGAACATTTTACAGACAGATAAAAGTATTGGCACAGAGGAATAATAACATTTATAACTAATTAAAATAAAATCTTAATATTTTTTTGGTAGTTCCTTTCTTTTAAAGACTTTTAGTATTTAGGGTATTGAGTGGACTACATTGTTTGTGAATTCAGACTCGATATTGTTCCACTCCTGCGGAAGGACCTTTTTTAATTCAATTTTACTTGAAAAAAGAGTTAGGAAACACAATATTACAAGTTTGTTCCACACGTGCTTAATCGGACTCATACCCAGACTTTGGGGTGGTGTGTTTAAAGTATGTGCAGTGTTATATATTATTCATTGGTCAACAATATACGCCATATGCTTAGGATCTCGATTCTGTTGGAAATAAAAATTCCTGGAAAAATTTAATTTTTGTACACTTTTCAAATGATTTTCTTTTAATATATTTAAATATACATGTTTATCTATAATTCCATCGATAAACACTTCTCCTACGCCCGATGTTGCCATACACCTCCATACCACTAACCCACCACCTCCATGTTTCACAGTAGCATGCAGATTGCATTGATGCATCTCTGTATTGAACTTTCTCCACACCGATACTCCATCTGATTTAAAAATGTTGAATTTACTTTTGTCAAAAAATATAATTTTTTCCAAAAATCAGTGTCCTTCGTAATAAATTCTTTTGCTAGTCCTTTTTTCGGTTTATTTTGCTGATTTAAGGTTTTTCTCGTGCAACACATGCAGAATAACCAGCACCTTTTAATGTTCTACATACAGTTTTGCTACTTATTTGTGTTTGACACTCATCCTTTATCATAGATACAATTTCAGACGAATTAAATTTTTGATTGTTCCTTACTACATTTATCATTTTTCTTTTTTCCCGAATTGTCAGCTTGGGAAGACGATTATTTCTTATCTGATTCTGAACGTTTACTTTATTTTTAAACCGTTTTATGAAAGAACGAACAGTAAAATGATTCTTTTTTTGCAATTGCACTGTAAGATTTATCCACGTTATGTAAATTTAATATCATTTTCCTTTCTTCAATTGTTGTTTCTTTTACTGTTCTAGGTATTGTTATTCTACTTTAATTTTTTGCTCGTTAACAACTGATATCTCTATTAGAATCTAGCATCATAACAAATGACTAACAGGAGATCCCTTACTGTTATTTCCAAACGACAATCGGGAATTGTCGAAAAAGGTGACGATACATTGTTTATTCTATTCTGTGCCAACACTTTTGTCCGTTTATAAAATTCTCAAGTAACATATTTTTAATAAATAGATAATAAATTAATATGTTAAAAACTTTTTCTTTAAATCAATTTGTGTAGTAATAAGTATTTGTATCATAGCAATCATGCTTTTGTCCAACACTGTAATTTATTACGAACTGTTAGAACCTGGTGAAACAATTCCTGGGAATTGCTATAAAGACAATCAATCCGCTTGAATCAAGAATTGGAACGAAAACATCCATATACCAACAAAGGAAAATGTTCTATGAAACTGCTGCATGGCAACGCTAAGTCACATATTGCTTCTACGCCAAAAGACGTTGTAATAAGTATCAGCTGAGATATTTTGCAGCATCACCAGACATTACTCCTTCAGATTCCCCCTTTTTCCAACCCATGTAACATACCTTATCCGATACCCACTTCCAATCAGTGGATGAAATTCAAAAATGGCTTAAAGTTATGCAAAATAATGGTGTATACCTTTATCGAACAACTTGCTGCACTTTTTTTAAATGAACTTTAAACAGAAAAAAATGGATTATTCATTTGTACACCTAATAGTGTATGAAATTTATACGAAATCAATAGAAATCTTACGGTAATTTCATCCTCATGAAAATCCAGCACGTAATGAAAGATACAATAACACTAATAAATCCAACACATATTAAAAGAATCCTATTCAACTTTGGAGTAGACGGACTATGCGTTTGGTCCAGTACTATGAAACCAATTCCACCTAATGTAAAAAGGAAACTAGATGCTAATCCTTCCATGATGTATTGACCATTTACACGATACGGCATAAATGCAACCTATAAAAAAGAAATATATAATTATTAGAAAAGTATTAAATGTAAAAGTAACTACAGTCTTAATATTTCTTCTTTCACTTACAGGTCTTGTATGACCATGTTCGTCTGTTGTTGAGCCTACACTAGGTGGTTCCACAATTACATCATATATTATGCCTTTAAAAGAAATATTATTCAAATAATTTTTCTCTGTATTTCATTGCAAATATACATATAATATTTTGATATTTTGAACGATTCTAACCTCCAGTTACTAAAAAATATGATAAAAGTATAAACGAGAAAACTACCATCGCATTTGGTTTCACAAACCATGATGGCCTTTTTAACTTCAAATTAGGTACTTCTAATGCTAAAAATGGTAAACGATATATACACTCCATATTCAACAGGAAACTGAAATACTATCGTACACAACACACTGCACTTCCACGTTGTTCATAGAAAACAATAATTTTCCATTTACTATAACGTTTGACAGATAGTAATCATACTGTCTTCAATGGCACTTTTCATGTAACATCGTGAGTAAAGATGGCGCGCGAACTGCTACGTATGTGTGGCGGTTATTTTAAATGGAAAGCCGCGTGATCAAGAAGAACACCAATACAGCTAGCTTAGTTTTCTTTAGTAATATATTTTCATTTAATGTACAGTGGTGGACATAAGTATTAGCACAGGATACGATTCCGAAAACAAATATTTATAATTACTGAAAAAATTGTTTATACCAGTTGTTTTTGTACGAATCTGTATTTAGAATGTCTTACTTGCATATATACAAAAACAGAACAAAATGAATAAAGTAGGGAACATATAACTAATAAAAATGCGTTCTACAACCATGTTATATCTATTGGTTATGGACAAAAGTATTGGCACACATTTGAAAATCTTTATTCACATACAGTAAGCTCCCGTATAACGCGAGTTCTTACAACACGCCAAAGATATTGCGATTACTGTTTTCATATAACGCGATTTTTCGGACAACACGGCAAATAATAAAACACAGGAATTACCTGCACTTAAGAATTAAATCTGCTTCAATTGAGCATTACCTTATTTTCTTAAAAAAACATAATACATAAATTTGTATAATTACATTTTTATTAAATTCCAATGAAGTAACAGATTTTTTACATACATTAACCCTTTGCACTCGAAGCTTTTGTGCTGAAGTTGCATTTTCCTTAGTTTCTTTTTAGCTTAATTACTTGTGTGTTAGGAATTTTCTGTAGAAATTAGGATGCGATGGTCAATTACTCTATCAGATTTATTCTGTTCTGAGGCTTTGGGGTAAGTTCCGTGCTGTTTCTTACAGTCCTCTTACCAGAAGGCATCCTTGCCCTCCCTACTCCGTGGCCAGCTCCTTTAGAAACAACAGTCACACCCTTAAGGCAACGAAATGTCGGGCTGCTTGTCACCCCCAAACTTTCTCTTGCGTTCTTCTAAATAAGCACACCTACAACACTCAATAGCTACATGACTTCGAGTCACTAGCTGCCGCCGAATATCTGCGTATTCTTATTCTTACTGGCCACGCACAGAGTAAGTCCCTGCCATAAATCGTACGAAAGCAAAATAGCGTCGGGCTAGTTGTCTTCGACGACTCTTGGAAAGGTATCGTCGCTAACAAATATACATTGCAGTTTTACATTTAAATATGTATTTGTTTATTCAAATATTACAGTATTTTTTACATTCAAATATGTATTACTCTAACAGTTCTAAATAAATCAGAGGAAAACTAATACTGGACTGTATGGTACAGTGGCTTTAGATGGAAGGTTTTCCTAACGATGCTGGAAATTCCTTCTCAACATCGAAACACGAGACCGCTGTATTTTTTTATTTTTTCAGCAAATGGAATTCTAACGGAATTGAAGTTTTTGGCGAGACAAGTGGACGGAATAGAGAAGAGGTCACCATACACCGCCTTCCCATAGCAAATGTGTATGTGACAACGTCATTCACGAAGTTCCAATGGATTATAGGTCTATCTTTATACTTCGTCTGTGGTGGTACATCAAAATCTAATGCTTTGAATATTTTTCTTCCATGATTTCTCCGGTTGTAATGAAAAACAAATAAACATGCGGTGTGTTACGTGCAACGCTTAGTGTTTAGTCTAGCGTGCATCTCCTACAGGTTGTCTTATAACTCCTGTAAGTCTCAGAAATGGGGAATTGCTAAGGTGACTCTGAACAACTTTTTCCTTTACCAGAATGTTGGTTGAAGCTTCGTTTTTGAATTATTAACGAAAAACACTGACCAATCAGAGCGCGCGCTGAACCACGACAGCGTAGCTCTCAGTTGCCTCGCTCGGTCGTGAGCATACGCATTGACACAGCGTGGGTATCGCGGCAAATGTTACATCGTCTTAAATTAAAAATAATTTGGAATTATTCGTTATCCGAAAGGAATAAAGTGTTCTATTTGTAGCGTGTAGCTAGGTGTGCGCCAATAAGAATTAATACTAAACACAGTTAGGCACGCACCAATAAGAACTATTTATCAAGTATTGGGTTGGAAAGAAAGTTCATAGCGTTTTCAAGTAGGTGGCGGCGAATGCGTGTGTCTTGTAGTGGTTTTAAATGTTTATTTCCCCGGAGGAATAATAAGAAGGACACTCTCTTTTACTTTTTATGCTTGGCTTTATTATACGCTTCGTTATGCTCACTAGTCTCGAGGAGAACTGGCGCGTCCTTTCTTTATTCGTTTTAGCGCCTCTTAAGAAATAGGGTTACCAACTACTTAACCCTAAACATCTTAACCTAGTGACTAGTTACTAGTAGTTACTTAGCCTACTTAACCTAGCTAATACCAGATGGCGTGTCGAGCGCTAACAGTGTGGCGATCGTGCCACGTGTTACGATAGAAATCCCCACGCGTCAATAGTGTGGAAGAATAAAACGTCGTTGTATTGAATAGTTCGATAAATAATTTAATGTTTAACACTTATTCTATATAGATGTATAAAAAGATTTACGAGAATACGAATGAATATATAAAGGTATACAAAATTGGACGTTAATAACTGTATCAGAACGCTATTACTACACTGTATGGACGCTACTATATTTTACACGGTGTTTATCGCACAAAGGCTCAACGAGGAAGAAGCTTTTCCTCCTAACGGTAGGGAAGCCATCCACGCCGGAAGTGGTGGCTTTTAGTTTTTCATGTTTTCGCCTTTTTCCCTACCGTTGGAAACGAACCTTTCTACGGAGCGGCTGAACGGAACTAGAGGTCGCCACAACAGCGCCGATCGCTAGTCCCTACAGTCTGTTTGATGTGTGAATAAAACAAAAGACTTATGCACATATTATGAAAGGTTATGTTTCAACGCGTCTCTTTGTGCAAGTCTTTTTTGAATCAGTCAATTTTACAGCTACCTAATAGAAGTGTAAAGATGGAAGAAAATAAGGTGCATTTTCTTCATCTGTTTGTTTTTTATTTTCGAAAGGGAAAGAACGCTGCAGAAACAGTACGGAAGATTTCTGCCGTTTATGGGGAATGTTCTGTAGCTGAAAGTACCGTACGGATGCTCGGTTTGCTCGCTTTAATAGGGGCAAGTTCGATTTGGAAGGCCGAGAATGTTCTGGTAGGCCTTTAGTTGCTGATAACGATCTCATCAGCACTCTAATTAAAAATAATCCACGGCAAACAACACGGCACATCGCAGAAATAGTCCACATATCTCACATGACCGTTGTGACATGTTTGAAGGCCCTGGGGTTCGTAAGTCGTTACGACGTCTAGTCGCACGACTTGACGGAGAAGAACCTAATGGATCGCATATCTATAAGCGATTCACTCCTGAGGCGGAATGAAAATGATCCATTTTTAAAACGGCTAATCACAGGTGATGAGAAGTGAGTCCTCTATAACAATGTGCAGCGAAAGAGGTCATGGGGAAAACAAAATGAGTCACCATTAACCACGGCGAAAGACGGTTTTCACCCGAAAAAAGTCATGCTATGCATTTGGTGGGATTGGTAAGGTGTTCTGTATCACGAACTCCTACCGCATAACAGAACGATAAATTCCGATGTATATTGTAACCAACTGGACCGATTGAAGGCAGCCATCGACGAAAAACAACCGGAATTAGCTAATCGAAGAGGCGTCGCGTTCCAGCACGACAACGCCAGACCCCACGTTTCCACATAATCCAGGAAGAAGTTATTGCAGCTTGGGTGGGATGTCCTTCCTCACACCATATTCACCTGACCTGGCACCATCATATTTTCACCTATTTCGATCCCTACAAATATTTCTGAATGGAAAAAAGTTCGATTCCATGGAAGCTTGCAAAGACTACGTGGATCAGTTCATTGCCCAGAAAGACGCCATTTTCTGGAAGAATGGTATCCACAAGCTACCATATAGATAGAAAAAAGTGATAGAAAAAAGTGGCAAATACATTGTAGAACAAAATTATGTACAAAAATATAAATTTTGTCTTAAAGTTTTGCTTAGAAAACGCTACGAACTTTCTTTTCAACCCAATACACCTATACAGGGTGTCCCAGAACTAGTGTAACATCCGGAAATGGGGGGTAGCTGAGGTGATTCTGAACAACCTTTTCCTTTACCAAAATGTTGTTTGAAGCTTCGTTTTTGAATTATTAACGAAAAACACTGGCCAATCACAGCGCTCAACTACGTATGCACGGCTCTTATACACGGGCGCTCGGTCGGGCTCCCGGCACACGTACTGGCACAGCATAGGTATCGCGGAAAACGTTATATCATTTTAAATTAAGAATAATGTGAAATTATTCGTTATTCATAAATTACAAATAAATTAGTAAGTCGTTTAATAACTACGTTCGATACTTTTATTTGTTATCCGAAAGGAATAAAACGTTTTATTAATTATGAAAAAATGTTCTTTTTTTAACACTCTGACGTCTGCACGTGTGATAGAAAACATTTCGTCTGTCGCCGGTATGTCTCGCGTACATTCTACTATCTGTTACCAGCCTTTTTCGCACGATCGTTCATATTGTAATTACAATGTACCGTATCAGGGCATGAAAATTTTAATAATTCTTACTTGATCCTGTCACCCGATTTACACGAAATTTCGAGGATCTGTACAAATAGAAGTAAGCTTTTTTATTACAATAGAAATATTTCTACGCCTTTTTGTTCTGGTCTGCCAAACCAGAGACTGCCGATTTTGTTTTATTCTCCGTGCTTTCGGTCCGCTTCTCTGGCGGAAGGCTGCCGTGCTTGGTGCATACTGTTAATAGCACATTTTCAGGTGAATAAATTGTTTTAAGAAATCGGCAGTCTTTAAGAAGTCACCAAAAATTATCGATCGTGCAGTGAAGTGAGTTCACCGACTCGGCCGTAACATCAGCTGTTGAGGATTGCCTGGATAGGTCAGGATCGACACCGAGGATCCAGTGTTAACGATCCATTTCCATCGAAACAGGTTATTTCGTGGACGAATGGGTAAGTTTAATTATTTTTTTCTAACAGTTATACAGATCGGTTTTCTCAAACTTAGATCACGAGAAAAAAAATCAGATAATTTTTAACGAGGCCTGAAGCGGTTATGGAGTATTTTATCTCGAACGTTAGAGTATAAAAGACTTGATAGTTCGTTCCATGCTCGGACTGATTGAATGCTAGGTTATTCTTTGGGTGACGTTCGGAATAAGACTGACTCGAAATTCGGAGGACATGCATCTCAGTTATTGAGGGCGGAGTTAAATTTAGGAAGTGAAAAAATGGGAGAATAAGAAAATCGATTATTAGTCATTGGGTGTTTCTTAGGTAGATGAAGAGAAGGTAAAAAAGAAAAAGGTATGGTAGATGGTGGTCGTAGAAGGATGAGTTGTCTGGGTTTTAGGAAATTCCGGAAAAAAGGGAGACCGGACATGAAAGAAGGAAAGTATAATACATGCAACATATAATGTATATATTTTTAATATACAGGGTGTTTAGTCATCCTTATTATATTTATTGCATTTTCAGACCCGGGTCTGGAAATTGTTCGGTCCTTCGCAGCAGTTGTAAATTTGGGAGGCCATCGAACACTGTAACGTTCATTTAGAAGTTCCATGCTCTTCATCTCGTGGCTATCGTCCTCATCTATTTGCTATATTATAGTTTCTCAGGTTTTTTGGTCTCCACTTGGATATGTTTTGTTAGTGACGAAACGCTACCCAGACTTGTTACCTGCTGCGTTTATTGCTTCGAGACACGCGAGTTGCCGCGTCCATAACTCAAGGATGCAGATGATACTTAAGAGTGGCCGTTGACCTGGGAGCATTACTTTAGTTCCTTCTTTGGCTAATATTTTGCGAATCGCGTACAGTGAATATCCAATCTATGTATCTCACCCCTTACGAATGTATCCTGATCGAGGAATCTTCGAACTCTCCGTAAATCTCAAACATCAAAATCCATTCGTCTATCGAAATAGAAATAGTAGAATTCATTTGACTAGCAACCTAGGAACACTAGAAAAGAGTAATATTGTATCCATTCGATTGGTAAATACTTAAACCTTGTAAAGTATAGACATTTGGAAATCGTAATCACAGTCTTCCGATATACGGAAGTGGTCCTTCGAAGCGGTAATTGGTACAAACGTGCAAATTCAGCAAAACTTCAAAGATTGTAAGGTCAACGATGAGTACACTTCAACAGAATCTCTAACATGACGACTTCAAATAACTCCTAAGTTATTCGATATACGAAAAAATGTTTCAAACAAAAGTTGCATAGTATCTAGGGAGGCATATAGTGCTCTAATCTGTTTTTTATTACCTTACCTTTTTATTGAGATATTAGGGGCACCTTCACCTTTTTAAACGTAATGTTTAATACTTTTTCTCGAATTGGGGTAAATCATCAAATTTTGCGTAAAAAAGTATTATACAAAGTGGGATTTAAAAGGAATAATTACTGAGATTACTGAGGTACTTGTAGCGACCAGCTACAAGCCCACACTTGGCGCACAGATGACCAGCGCGGTTTATGACATGCATCCTGGCAAAACTATTTTTGAGGAAAACGTTTTATGTTATTTAGCTTTTCGTAAATATTACAATGCATGTTTTTCGTAGAAACTTTCACCGACGGCTCAATAGTAAATTGCCTCGTCATAAACGAAGATTTCCGAAAGGTTCGCCGTACAAGGCCACGAGGCCGAACATGTACATATCCCAGGTACCGAACCTAGAGGAAATTCCGTTGCGTTGCCAAGATTCGCACGGCGAACTCATCCCCCCCCCCCCCCCCATTAGTAAGCCTCGCCATCCTGGAAAAAACGCGCCAAGGGCGTAAAGGACGAGTGTAGGCTAAGGAGAGAATTTCCTAATTGGTTAACACCGACGCATCGGGTTAACCAATCAGGAAGAACGTCGAAAAACCTCAAAACAACTTGAGGAAAGCTCGAGGAGACAGTCAGTCTTCGACGGATCTCGAGAATAGACACTTCAAATAGAAAGAGACTTTATCGTAACTGGGGGGTGTATTCTACCTGAAACACGATCCCTTCCTATAGACACTTAAAATCCTACATACTCACCAAAGCAACCGCGCCAGGTGAATACCTGCGCCACTCGGTAGGTAAGCCCGCGCAAGTCCCACCCACCCATCTATTTGGACTGGACAAGACTGCCTCAACGGCGCGCTTGCGGGTGCTCGCAAGCTCCAAGAGCTGCGGACGCCATTTAGGTCTGACGCTTCGAGATTCGTGACCACATTGTGAGCTCTGACGGGGGGATTCTGGAGGAGGGCCTATCTTAACCCTATCATACACGACCGCGTCGCCCTCTACAACTCGAGTGCAATCAGCCCCGTCAGGTCCATCACCGTTACATAAGAGGTGGTGCGGTAACCTCTAATACACCTGATGACCAGCCGCCTCTCGATTCATCGAAGTCAATCTCTACTTTGACGACTGCCCATTAGGCCCCCGATCAAATTAGCGCCATCGGACCCGTAAAGAATCATCGACCGCACCCCCTCCATAAAAAGGCGGTGAACCTGTATCCCTGGACCTCCGAGATTAGTTAGCAACAGCCTAAAAGCGGACGTAGTGCGCTCAACTCGGAGAACCAGGTGTTCAAAATGATCATCGAATCGCCAGTTAAGGATGAGGCTTAGGTATTTCATTCGGTACCCGACGACTCACCTAACTGTACCCAGGACCTGGGCGGCTTCACCCGCCGAGACCCTATAAACCACAGGGCCTTGGACTTATAAAAGGCAATCTCCACGTCCAAGCCTCGGATGCTGGCCACGGCACAGGCCACGCCCATCTCCGCCAGGCAGATGGTCCTCCTCCAACCACACCCCAAGGCCAGCAGTAACGTATCGTCCGTGTAACACACGGGGAGGGGGCGACCGCAGGACCGCGTCATAGGCGAGGTCTCATAGGATCGTGCCTAAAACTAAGCCCTGCGGAACCCCGTCGTGGACCTGTTTCTCCCTCCAAACTCCATACTGGTCAATAAATTCCACTCACCTGTTCATCAGGTAGGCCCCGAGCACCGTCCTCAAATACGGAGGCACTTCATGGTAGTGGAGTACCACCCTGGCCGCCCTCAGGGTAGGATATTGAATGTGTTAACAATATCTAAAGATATTGCAATAGCTATCCCACCCTCGGAGACGGTTGTCCGCGCAACGGCACGGACATGACGAATAGCGTTCACCGCAGAACGCCCCCTGCGGAAGCCATACTATTTCTCGCTTAGGTCGGAACCCACCTCGGACAGGTGGGAGACGAGGCGGAAAGGCAAAACTCTTGAAGAACTTCCTCGCCTCATCCAGCAAATACAAGGGACGATACGCGAAGGGAGAATCCACGGACCGGCTCCCCTCTTTCCGGAGGATCATCCTACCTCGCCGCCACTACGGGGGGAAATTATTTCAGCTCTAGGCAGCACTCAAAATACCGCCGCAGTGCCCGAGGACACCTAAAGCCAAGGCCCAGACTCGTCTCTCTCTCTGTCTCTCTCTTTCTCCCCTCCGCCCCTCTCTCTCTCTCTCTCTCTCTCTCTCAAGAAAGAACGACTTATAAAAGGAAGAATGGTCTCCTTTTATAAGATATCAAGTAATGAACAACTTAAAAAAAGGACGGATGGTCTCCACCCTACAATATTAAAAGCGTCAAACGTCACAATATAATAAAACAAGGACAGTGCTCTCCAAAGAGACAACTTATACCAAACGCGGACACACTGATTTATCTTTGTGTTGGTCTTTCTCCACCCCAATACTATATATTTAACATCTAATTTAAAAACGTTAAATTTGCTTTTGTCAGAAAATATAGTGTTGTACCAAAACTCAGCGTTTCTTATCGGTTTATTTTACTGATTTAAGGATTTTCTCGTGCAATATATGCAGAGTAATCAGCATCTTTTAATGTTCTACATACAGTTTTAGTACTTATTTGTTTTTGACACTCATCCTTTATCATAGATGCAATCTATGATTTATTTCAGATGAATCAAATTTTTAATTTTCCTTTATTACATTTATAATTTTTCTTTTTTCTAATTCTCAACGTTTACTTTATTTTTAAACCGTTTTATGGCAGAACGAATAGTAAAATAATTTTTTTTTGTAATTTCACTATAAGATTTGTCCATGTTAAGTTAATTCCAAACGACGATCGGGAATTGTCGAAAAAGATGACGATGCATTGTTTATCCTATTCTGTGCCAACAGAATTTTGTCCGTCTATAAAATTCTCAAGTAACATATTTTTGCTATTATTTTCGGTATACCTTTATTTACATTATTGGTTCTTAGTTATGTAATAAACTAAGATAGAGAATAAATCGATATGTTAAAGAACATTTTTCTTAAATTAATTTGTTTAGTAGTTATAAGTATTTGTGTCATAGCAATCGTGCTGTCAGTACTTTTATCCAGGATTGTACATGTTTCTTTTGACATGTATATAAAACCCAAATTTATGAATCCTGTCATTGATTGTTTTTGAATGGACACTTTTCCCTGTAGCCCTATCTATCTCTGATGCAATTGTAACAGTGCTCTTGAAAAGAGTAATTTTTATTTTTCTTAAAATAAATCGTTCGTCCCTTTCTTCAAGTTTCAACGGTCTGTTAGAACAATGTTTATTGTTTACTGTTTGCGTTGTTTAAAATTTTGTAACAATATATTGCACTGTGCCATGACTTTTCCTTATAATCTTGTCTATTTTTTGTAAGGATTTCCCTTCTTTATACAGCTTAATCACAATTTCTCTCTCTTCTACGGTAGTTTCTTTTGACTTTGAATACATTTTGCATAGAATAAAATACTACTTGCAAAATAAAGAGTGTCTCAATAAGAACCGGAATTTTTATGAAGAGAGAAAACGCACTTCTTAGTTAGCAATGTTTAATATTTTTATTGTAATATGAAGTACAATGTAGGAAGTTAAACATAAAATAATATATCAGCTAAATGACCGCCAAGACTCCGGCGGCAAGCGTCTACTCTTGTAATAAAATTTTCGATTACATATTTATATTTCTGTATGTCAATTTGTTCAATGCAGCGTCAAATTTCATTCTTCAGCTCTAGGAGTGTCTGTGGATTATTAATATATACATTACTCTTCAAGTAACTCCACAAAAAGAAGTCGCAAGGTGTTAAATCGCACAACCGTGCTGGCCAGTTCTGATCTCCATACCGAGAGATTACACGACCTGGAAATTTGGTCTGCAATAACTGCATTGTTTCGCATAAGTCGCACAGTCCTGTTGGAACCATATGTCCTCCACGTCCACATCTTCAACTTGACGCAAAAAAAATTCTTGAGCATTGCACAATAACGAATTGCATTCACTGTTACAGTAAAGGTGCCCTTATTTTGTCGTTCTCGAAGAAATAAGGCCCAATCACACCTCCAGCCCAAAATGTGCACTACACTGTCACTCTTTGTGGATGTATGGACTGCGTATGAATTACCTTTGAGTTTTTACTTCCCCAAATACGACAATTTTGTTTGTTCACAAAGCCATTGATGTGAAAATGAGCCTCGTCGCTAAAGATTATTTTCGATTGAAACTCGTTACCTACTTCCTGATGTTCCAACACCCAATTGACGAAGTCTCTTGGTTATTGGAGGTCTCCAGCAAGCAGCTCTTGCGTCAATTGAATTTTGTATGCATGGAGGTGAAGGTCTTTCATCAAAATTTGTTGTACTGTAGCCCGTGAAATGTTTAATTGTTGTGCTCGGTGGCATATTGATGTTTTAGGATTAATTGTTACACTCTCACTCACTGCAGCGATATTCTGTACAGAACGCCTGGAACGTTGACGCACACACGGTGTATTATCTTTGAGTGAATACGTATGCTCAAATTTTTTAATCAATTCTTTAACAGTTGACCGAGGTGGAACATTGTGTCTACCGAAATGAGTGCGTAATTTCCTCATTGTTTCCGCGAAACACTCCCCAGTTTTGTAATGAGTTTTTAGAATAAATAAACGTTGCTCTAATGTGTGACGTGGCATTTTTAAACATCTCTACGTCTCACTGTGACAAATATCAAATATGGCGGCTCAGAACTTCATAGTTAGCAAATTTAAATTCTGGTTCTTATTGAGACACCCTTTACTACATATGTCGGATATAAACAAATGAATGCAAGAAACATCGTTCATCAAATGTCTGGGGCTTCTCACAAGCTTTCACTTGTTTTAATAGCGATTCTCTATAGTATATGAATACTTTTTTCCCAATATTTTTTGTAACACCTACAAATTTTAATTGTTACCTTGTAAATATGTCTTTATTGCTGAATAAAATATATATTATTCGAGAGCTGTGATCATTTAGTATATTTTGCCAAAAAGTTTTGATTTTGTTTTGCCATTGTAAAATAATTCCGGATTGATGCCGAATATGTTATAGTGTATGAATACCTTTTTCGGTTACTGCACATCAAAATCTAATGTTTTGAATATTTTTCTTTCACCATTTCTCCCGTTCCAATGAAAAACAAACGAATATGTTACGGTGCTTGTCACATTTGTTTGTCATTTGGTCTATTAGATGGGCGAAAAAGATTATAGTATTTCATTAAAAAAATTAAAGGCAACTTCGATAACTTTGTCCACTGTGTATATACATTCAGATTAAAATACAAGATTTTATACCGAGATGACAATGTTTTATTGTATATACAGTTGAACGTTGAGTTTGTCATCAATATAAACAAGATAAAAAAGATATCTCAATATACTTGTGATTGTAATATTGCTTTTTGCAGTAGCATACAAAAAGTCTCGTTGACTTCTTGACATAAAATATCCGCAGATTTATCACCCAATGCTGCTTGTGCAGAATTTACTCTACCAAGTTGCAACAATAATCCTGTAGTATCTTCAGCTAATGGTGGAAAAGCTAAACATATGCGCGTCAATGCTGGTAGTACAGGCATAAACAAAATCACTCGATCTTTAGCAGATAATACTCCTAAAAGTGTTATCAGAGTATTAATAGTTAAACGAGAAACACTTAGAGCCTTTGGTAAAGCATATTGAATTGCTAGATGCGAAGCTAAATCTACAGCGAATATTTGTTTCTCTGATTCTGGCTGTGATAATAGTTCAGGAATCCAGTCGAGGCAAATATGCATCGATGGAATGCCAGTTACTGTAATGGGTAACAATTCTCTTGGATAACCCTGAAAATGAAAATAATAATAAATTATTAGATATAATTCGTGTAATTTATACATGTGTTTGCAATTTTCAAAATATATTATTAACTATATAATATATACTATATAATTTTATTATTGAAAATATACTAATTTAAACATACTTGAAAATGGACTAATTTCGCCAACGATGGGTCTGCTATAAATACTTGATGTAAATATGAACAAATAATACTTTGTATTTCCCTTAATGACCACATTTGTCCAGGTGTTTCTCTATCTTCTTCTGTCTCTAAACATGCCTCCAATAATATTTGAACAGCAGCACTTTCTTGGCCTGCTACTAACGCTGTTCTCAAATCTTCTCTTTCAGTTTCACTGGATAATTGACCAATTTTTTCCGTTAACGGTTTATCTTGTATATGTCTGGATAATTGAGATCGAGAGGCTGCTAATGCTGCTTGCAAAATCCTAAAAATAAAAAATGTATAATATTTATTACAAAATAGCAGCTTAATACCAACTAAATAAATAATGTTAAATACATAGAAACTTCATCTTCTTCTTTTTCCTTTTTTCTTTACCTTAAAATTACAGATAATATTGGAGCACATCTAAAAATTCTTGTATCGCATCTTAATACTTGTAATGGATCTAATACGATATTTTCTTGCGTTAAGAAAACATTTTTTACAAGTGAATTTTCTATTAACAGAGCATTTATTGACAAAACCCACAAACATCTCGGTAGAACTGTATTAAGCCTAAGCCATACCTGTTTATACAATTCTGAAAAATTAAACGAATAACAGTTATTATTATGAATAGACACAAAGGGTTTAGCAGGATAAGCATAGAAGAACGATCCCCAGACCATTTTTTTATTTTTTATTTATTTTCTCAGTTATCATTTAAGCTATTTAAACGAAAAAAATATGTAAAAGAGCTACAGACTGGCTTAAGTTGAGATATTTTTTACAGAATTATAAATCACTTATTAAGGGTAGCAAAAAAATGGTAATATGGAGGTAAGATCCTTAAACAATTTTATTTATTTCCTCAGTTATTACTTCAGATATTCAAATGGAAAAAAATTGCGAAAGAGTTAGAGGCCAGCTTTACTTGATATATATTTTTTAGAATTATAAATCAATTATTAAGAGTGGAACAAAAATTATTTTTAACCAGATTTCATTTCTGAAATCTCGCTGATTACTTGTACGTCTCGCTCCACGACTCGTTTTAAAAAAAAAACTCTACACATTCATAGTATTCTCTAAATTATTTAATATCGTTCCACTTACCTAAGCAACTTGAAACTTTTACATATAATAATTCGATAACAGAGCATAATTTGTGACTTTTTGTAAGGTAGTCACTCCAAGGGTTGTTTATAAAAACCAACCTCAAGGAATTAATTATTTTTCTTCTAACCTTAATAATTGATTTATATCTTTGAAAAAAATATCTCAAGTAAAATTGGTCTGTAACTCCTTTGTATATATATTTTTTTTCATTTAAATATCCTAACACTTTATCGACCGGCTCATTCTATTCAATACTGATTCGGTTTTTGATATGGCGCGTATTATTATAATTCTAAAAATTCGTGAGAGAGCTTGCTATATATTGTTCACTTTCTGTTATTATAGGGTAACTCGTTCATTTATCGCAGCAAGAAACGGACTAACCCTTTGCACTCAAAGCTTCTCCGCTAAAGTTGCATTTTTCTTAGTGTCTTTTCAGCATAATTACTTGTCTCACCTGCGGTTTCGTCGATTAAAATTCGAAAAATCCAATAGTCCTATTAGAATCTACAGCTGCTTGCGATTTCGTAGTTTTCTTCGACGTTTCTGAATATTATTCTTTCTGATCTTCCCTCAGAATCTATAGCATCTATCTGAATTCAGTCTTTCCTGCGTGCTGTCAAAATCAGTTTCACCTTTTTACTGTTATTCCAATCTTGAACCAATTATTTTATTCAAATCTCTCATTTATGAAATTATTGGTTTGATTTTTAAATAATTTAAAATTGAACTTATTTTCGCTGTTACTAATTCATTTGACTCGATCTTTATAAGCATCAAAGACAGACTAATATATGAAATAATAATTTTAATTAAACATAATGCTGCATTATAGTGTATATATGTTAACCATTT
Organism: Anthophora plumipes; assembly: GCA_951804975.1. NCBI lineage: Eukaryota > Metazoa > Arthropoda > Insecta > Hymenoptera > Apidae > Anthophora > Anthophora plumipes. The sequence continues at coordinate 9,839,824 of OX638123.1, read as the reverse complement.
AAAATGTAAGGGGAAAAAACACCTGTTAAACAAATAATCAGTCACTACTAATCGCTTTTTAATTTTCATTCGAGTTGCTGTATCGAACAGAGTAATGATTGAGTCACCTCTCAAGTGCAAAGAGTTAATTCGTTTAATTAATTTAAAAAGTTTTGAACAATTTGTATATGTAAGAAAAGATATTCCTGTTTATTATCATCTGATTTATTTATGAATTGACTATTGCAAGTTTTATATTAAAAAGAAAAGGAAAAACCTAATGTAAATATTATTTAAAAGATTTTTACAGATCCTTTGTGAAAGCAAATTATTACCTTGAATATACCTAGGAACTCTTGAACTTAGAGTTGCTTTGAAGTAATGAATTATAACTTCAGCGTGTGGCCAAATATCAGTTGGTTTCATCGACATTAATTGTCTCAGAAGTCTTCCTGTCCTCGAAGGACATTTTTGAATATGTGAAAATGTATCGATAATCATGATATCGGTAATTTTTATATCCTCATAATTCGCAATGGTAGAATCTATGTTAATCATCTCGTTATCAAGCCAATCGTCGACCAACGAGAGATGAGGAAAATGTGTAGCCAATAGTCTGAGAAGAGGTGAAAATAAACCAGCATAATTCATCTGATCTCTCTGAACTAGCTGAAGTAAATACTTTATCGGCAATTCTGATAAGAATTCAGTTGAATACGATTTAACTTTCCTGTCCTGCGATATGAAAGTATGCATATTAGATAATCTCACATCTTCGTATAGCAATAGATAATACAACAATAGCAACTGCGACGTAAGAGAAGGTTTCGGAATATCAATGTCCATATAATCCGTTTCATTTTGGATAACGCTGATGACATTTTTCTTGAAATCGAAATTTGCACCAAAAACACTATTTTGGAATACTCTTCTAATTTCATCTTCGGTAATTGGTTTGTTCGTATGTTCCGATGTTTTATTATTTGTTACTAGAATTGAATTGACATATACTTCTACTAAAGCAGGAAGAACAGGATGTAACGGTGGCACACTGTTGCATATTTGTTTGTAAATCCAATTTTTAATCGGTACCCTGTGTTTAGCAAACGCTCTTGATTTTAGCAATTGATGAATACAGTGTACAGGTAAAAATCCTGGAATGTTCGCATTCAAATTGGCTGTTACCGGTACCTTTACAGCATGAGAAGTGACTACTTGCTCGGTGAATATTTCTTGCATAAAAATTTGCTTCATTCGTGTTAGATTGTTTGGTCTAATTGGTATTTTCATGCCCAAAGTTGCGCATACGAGTTCGCAAATAGCTGACAACTGATTGCTATGAAAATGTATCGCCATTAGAAGCAACATTTCTCCGAAACTTGCTGTCACGCCGCTGGCACTTTCGAAATAAGCTTCTTCGCGAACGAGCCACTGCACCCATTCTATACTCCGTTTTTCAAGATTGTGATGACCAATTAACGAAGAACAAGCAATAAGCATACAAAGACCTAAAGAAACAAATCTTACACCAGCTGGCGATGGAGGAGGGTGAGATGTTAACAATTGAACTATCATCGCTACTTCGTCGTCTTGAAATTTAATACCACCGATGCCTCTTAATGCACAATAAAGGCGCAATAATGCACTGGCTTGAACAACTTGACTTTCCGCTAATTGACCTGCATTCTGAAATGTTATAGCTTGCAATCGTTTAAGCAATTCTTCTCTCAAAGATTGCAATGCTGTATGCGATTCCCATTTACGTTTCTGACCATTTCTAATGAACATTGCAATCCACGTTCGTACTTGCTGATCGCTACCAAGTAATAATCCTGAGACAAAAGCAACTATATCACTTTCTGACAGAGTGTTATTTATATTTTCATGTTCCAGGCTTAACGTGATTGCTAAAGCAGGCATTCTACAAAGTTCTACACATTTGGCTCTTACTGCTAATGCTTGACTTGGATTCATTTGACATAACATCGTTAAAGCCATTGTCCTAATTCTGCCTAAAGCAGATTCTTCTTGTCTTTCCCCATTAGCAATTAAATATGCACAAAGTTCGGAAAAACTATCGGGAATATTAGCGACGATCCAACAAATTATTTCTGGCCCATGTTTGACGTGTAACAATGTTTCTGCAATATCTAATATCGATAGAACTGTTGGTAGCTCCGATAGAGCAACACAAATCACGTAACTAATTTCTTCCATGTATACAGCGTTATCAAATAAATCGGATTGCTTAATCTGGAATTCTTGATTCTTTTGTTGTTCTTGTATCTGCGAAGCAATGTATAACAACTCGCTCAATACTAGTCTTATTCTTCTAGTAGACTCGCTGCGTTCAAATTCTAAAGCAAGGCCACTTTGCAATGATTGAGTGAGTATACTATCCCTTTGCAAACTTCCCATCTTCTGTCTAAAACAGAGTTATGTAAAGTTTATCTAATTTAAAATGTATCAAACAATTTTAAGCACTGAAATATTGTCAACGATACAACTAACCTCAATTGTTGTTCTTTCCGAACATCAGTTTCCAATGCATGAAAATCAATCGAAAGTAATGCAATTATTGAATTCACCGATTCGATTCCAGATAAAATTGTTAAAACCTGTTTTCTTTGTTCTACGCATTCTTTTGTTACATCTAACGGTGATATGAGACTCATCCGTACTAAACATGGTAAAATTGGTCGAATTTCTTTGTGAGTACACGCAGCTAATATTGGTATATCTACATTTTGTATCGCGGCAAAAACTCGCGGTGATACACGTGTACTTTCTTGCATAACTATTTTGTATTTCTTATCACCGCTTTAAATTAATTAAACACTAACATTTTGCACTGGAAGATTGTAAACTAATACATCGTATACTTTTTTACTCGTCACAGCATATATGGATGTGTTAAAGTTGACTTCGTATATTTTCTGAACATATTCTTCAATTTATCAAATCTATTAAACGGATATTCTAAGATAGTAAACATTATAACGTTTGTAGGTTAGGAAGAATAAATCTATCATTAATTCTTAGCTTAACACGTGCACATATATAGAATGAAATAGAAAACCTCTTAACGATTTTAACTAAATCCCTAGAACTTATAAAAACATGGCGGCGGTCGTCCTACTTAGTAATGCCAACTTAGATTTTTGAAAATCCATAAAAAAAGTTATGGGGTTAACACCAACTTTCTCTTTCTCTAGGGATTGTCCCTAAGGGCACCAGTCCAATGTTTCTAGTATCCCTTAAAAGCTGTAGTGGTGTGAACCGCTACAACTAGTAATATTTTGATTGCGCGAAATATTAATTATACAGGGTGTCTCATAACTCCTATAACTTCCGGAAATGGGAGGTTGCTGAGATGACTCTGAACAACTTTTTCCTTTATCAAAATGTTGGTTGAAGCTTTCTTTTTAAATTATTAACGAAAAACACTGGCCAACCACCGCGCTCGGTCGTGATCATAAACAAATGCATTGGCACAGCGTGGATATCGCAGTAAATGCTACGTCGTTTTAAATTAAAAATAATGCGAAATTATTCGTTATTCATGAATAACAAATAAACTAATAAGTTGTTTAATAACTGCATTCGATTCAATACCGCAAAGACTAAAAGAAGTTCTTAAAAGGAAGGGACTACCACCAAAATATTGACTCAGTTTTAATAAGTGTCATTACTCCTCTGTGTCAATACTTTTGTCCGCTTACAAAATGCTCAAGTAACATATTTTTGCTATTATTTTGAATATAATTTTATTTATATTATTGGTTTCTGTTATGTAATAAACTAGGATAGATAATAAATGAATATGTAAAAAAATTTTTTCTTTCAATCAATTTATTTAGTAATTATAATTGTTTGTATTGTTGCAGATCTTCTAGTTATTTTAAGGGAACAAAACGTGGGTTGCTTCCTGTAGAGAGCTGAACCGCTCTGCTCGTTTGTGTGCGAAATTATTTGTAACTGATCTTAAGAACTTTAAGATAAATTAAACTAATTGAACTTTGTAAAAACTTTTAATTAAACTCAATTAAAATGAACTTGAACAAAAACTTAGGGTTTATGAAATCTGTTTCCCAACGATGTAGAACGCAAGGGAAAAGAAAAGAACGATTATAATTACAAGGTCCACCGGCATATGTACACGGGCGCTCGGTCGGGCTCCCGGCACACGTACTGGCACAGCATAGGTATCACGGAAAATGTTATGTCATTTTAAATTAAGAATAATGTGAAATTATTCGTTATTCATGAATTACAAATAAATTAGTAAGTCGTTTAATAACTGCGTTCGATACTTTTATTCGTTATCTGAAAGGAATAAAACGTTTTATTAATTATGAAAAAATTTTCTTTTTTTTAACATTTTGACGTCTGCACGTGTGATAGAAAACATTTCGTCTGTCGCCGGTATGTCTCGCGTAGATTCTACTATCTGTTACCAGCCTTTTTCGCACGATCGTTCATATTGTAATTACAATGTACCGTATCAGGGCATGAAAATTTTAATAATTCTTACTTGATCCTGTCACCCGATTTACACGAAATTTCGAGGATCTGTATAAATAGATGTAAGCTTTTTTATTACAATAGAAATATTTCTAGGCGACACCAACGTTTTAAGAAAAACAATTTATATTACTAGTGTTAGAAAAAAATAATTAAACTTACCCATTCGTCCACGAAATAACCTGCTTCGATGGAAATGGATCGTTAACACTGGATCCTCGGTGTCGATCCTGACCTATCCAGGCAATCCTCAACAGCTGATGTTACGGCCGGGTCGGTGAACTCACTTCACTGCACGATCGATAATTTTCGGTGACTTCTTAGAGACTGCCGATTTTGTTTATTCTCCGTGCCTTCGGCGCGCTTCTCTGGCGGAAGGCTGCCCCGTGCTTGGTGCTTGTTCGCCGGAATGATTTTTACAACACATTCAGACTATTACTTGTCTTTACGGCGACTTGCCTCGCTTACTTTGTAGGCCCTTACACGCAACATACACACACACACACGCTTGCTCACGCCCGGTCCCGGTAGGCCTCCGAGGTTTCTGACGTAGTGGTTTCGATTCTTGGCCGTCGGTTTATTTGATCTTTATTTGAAACTGTTTCGAATTTCTCATGGTAGTACAATAAACATTTCTTTTCCGTTGTATTGTAACTATTCCCCTTCCTTACCAAACGTCCACCTAGGATCCATAAAACGCTTAAGCTCTCAGATTTATTTTGCTAACTGAACGAACAACATGCCGCGTACGAACGCAGAGTACTACGAAATGTTTTTTATTTTTTTAAAATAATGTAAGGAAAATCAGGATAACGGTGATGAACGGTTGAATAAGAAATGAACGTGGGTGGTTAAAAAGAGTGAAAGCTTGTATTTTGAACTATACTTCGCGAGTGCTGATACAATTCTGTCTTCCCTGAAAAATCCTAGTCAGAAGGAGCCCCTTGACAATATGGTCTTTCTTAGCCTTGAGGCAGAACCATCCCTAGGAGGTGGAAACGCAGCGAAAGACTGCACATGGCCCACTCAAGCCTTCGCTTTTTGGACTTTTCTAACAATAATAAAACATTTTATTCCTTTCGAATAACGAATAAAAGTATCGAACAGAGTTATTATCACGTTCGTGAATGTGGATGATATACCATTCAAATTTATAAGCCACATTATCGTGTATTCAATTCTAAATTTTTTGAAATTAATAGTTATAAAACTGTGGATGTTACAATTAGTTTAATAATAAATCATTCCGGCGAACAAGCACCAAGCACGGCAGCCTTTCGCCAGAGAACCGCGCCGAAGGCACGGAGAAAAATCAAAATCGACAGTTTCTAAGAAGTCACCGAAAAATATCGATCGTGCGACGAAGTGAGTTCATCGACTCGGCCAGAACATCGGCTGTTGAAAATTGTTGGATAGGTCAGGATCGACACGAGGATCCAGCCTTACCGACCTACTTTCGTCGAAGCAAGCTATTTCGTGGACGATATTTCAATTATTTTTTTCTAGCATTAGTTATACAAATCGTTTTTTTTTAAACAATTTATTCACCTGAAAATGTGCTGTTAAAAAAAACTTTTTTTCATAAATAATAAAACGCTTTATTTCTTTCGGATAACGACTAAAAATATCGAACGCAGTTATTAAACGACTTATTAGTTTATTTGTTATTCATGAATAACGAATAATTTCACATTATTCTTAATTTAAAATAACCTAACATTTTCCGCGATACCTATGCTGTGCCAGTACGTGAGCCGGGAGCCTGACCGAGCGCCCGTGTATAAGAGCCGTGCATACGTGGTTGAGTGCGAGGTCTCTGGGCGCTGTGATTGGTCAGTGTTTTTTGTTAATAACTCGAAAACGAAGCTTCAAACAACATTTTGGTAAAGGAAAAGGTTGTTCAGAATCACCTCAGTTACCCCCCATTTCCGGATGTTACACTAGTTCTGGGACACCCTGTATATTGCTTCAGGTTGCTTCCATCAACGATGTCATGAAATCGATTTCATTATAGTTTCAAATAAACAAAAATGACACAATCAGAATTGAAGTAGGTGATTAACGAACTCGTTATCGTGAAAGTGTTCTTTATATCACATCTAATTCTTTGCCGGTTGTTAATTAGACTCTATTTGTTGACCGTGAGTACCATCATTATTTGTAATTAAATTATTAAACTTTAATGTAATTGAAATCTAGCTGAAACCCAATTCAAACTTAACACATGCAAATAAATACATTTGACTTATCCCACTAAAATGGCTGCCATTCATGTGCATTTGTTTACAGCCTTGTTTACTCCACTCGTTGAAAGAATTTTGTATAGAAGTCAAAAAGTCAACATGGTGTTAAAGTAATGTGTAAAATCCGCTAAACATGTTTGGTTTTACATACGCATAACTTTTGAACTAATGGATTCCTAATCTTAAAATTTGTATTTTTGAATGCAACTTGCTGGAAACTACCAGATGACAAAAAATCAATAATTTTTAGTCTTCCGAAGTAAAGTTTAGCCATAATGTGAATGGATAAAAATTGAATTATATATATGTAATTTTGTATACTATTGTTTGTTATCATAATATGGCATATTATAATTAATATGGTATTTCTATTCTAGTTCAACAAGAAGTATGTGCCAAATACACTGATGGACATAAATATTGGCACAGGATGCGATTCCAAAACAAACATTTATAACTACTGAAAAAATTGTTTATACCAGTTGTTTTTTATATGGGTCTGCATTCTGAATGTCTTACTTGCTTATATACAAAAACAACAAAATTAATAAAATAGGGAACGTGTACCTAACCAAATGCATTTTACACCATCTTATACCTGGACAAAAGTATTGGCACACACTTGAAAATCTTTATTCACACATATTATTTTACTAATATACTGTTGTCTATTTTTTGAAACAAAGGAATGATGTTCTGATAGTCAATTCAGTCATTGTGTCAGTCCAACTGTTGATTTAGTAAGGAATATTTGGAATAATTTGAAAAATGTCAAGGAAAGGAAAAGAAACTACACCGGAAGAAAGAAAAATTACATCGAACTTGTATAAACAAGATAAATCTTATACATAAATTGGAGGAATAGTACAAAGAAGTTGATTTACAATTCGGAGCATTATTAAAACATTTGCGAACATACCAAATACCTGTAATTGCTTACAGAGCAGTTGTCCGTCTATGTTATTGAAAACAAAGAAAAATTAAACAAAATTCATGAACGAATTCTTTGGAAATTTCAGTACTAGTTGCAGAAAATTGCAATAAAGAAGTTCGCTTGAAAACGGTATGTAGAGTCCTAAAAGATGCTAGATATGTTGCACGTGTTGTTAAAATAAAACCGTACATAAGCGAAGTTAATAAAAGAACACAACTTTGTGAAAGAATTTTCAAATCAAAATAATGACTTTTGGGATCTAGTTTTGTTCTCAAATGAAAGCAAATTTGATATATTTAAGTTGGATAGTCGGATATTGGTATAGAGAAAATGCAACGGCGAAATGGATTTGAAAAACTTTTTAGCTATGGTTAAACATGTGGGTGGCAGAGTCTGTTATGTCTTCATCTGAGCTTGGGAATCTAGAATTCATTAATGAATCGGTAGATGCGAAAACTTATTTGAATATTTTCAAAGAAAATTTAAAGAAAAGTGCAAAAAAATTAAATTTACTACAAAACTTTTATTTCTAATAAGATAATGTACCTGCACATATGGTGTATACACTTTATCAATGAATTATGTACAATACTTGTCTGTACACACTTTAAAAACACCTCCTCAAAGTTTGAATTTAAATCCAATTGAAAATATTTGGTACCAATTGGAGAAAAACATCCGAAAACATCATATTTTGAGTAAATCGGAATTAAAACGAATGATCTTGGAAGGGTGGTCTAAAATCGGCAATGTATTAACAAAGAAGTTGGTTCATTTGATGCCAAATAGATTGAATGAGGTAACGAAACGGAAAGGACATGTTACGAAATATTAAATTGTAATTGAACATAGCGTTATTCAAAATGTGCCAATACTTTTATTCGTGCATAAAATGGTTGTAAAACACATGTTTATTAGCCATATGTTCCCTGCTTTATTAATTTTTTTCTGTTTTTGTATATAGACAAGTAAGACATTCTATCAGGTTGTCCGGAAAGTTTATGCCGATTTTCAATAGGTAGTATTTGAATATATTACAATATATAAAGTTATATGAAAACAAGAAGTTCGTATATATTACGAAAGATTATTGTTTTATGTGTCTTTTGAAAATCTATTCGTTACAATTACTAGTTCGATCTCAGTCTTACACTGTTTTGAAGATGGAAAGAAATAGAGTATACTTGTGATATTGAATACTTTTCTTTTAACGAAAATGGAAAAGTACTGGTAAAACATCAAATGAAACATGCAATATTTAAAAAGGCGATCGTCTGACAGAAAGAATTATTAGCAAACGGTTGATGAAATCTGGAAATCGGAATTTCGATCTTAAAGAATATGAAGAGACGAAGTTTTTGGTAAGATGAAATTTTTCAATTTCTAGAAAAACGACGAAGAATTCTAGAACTAGAAAATACATACTTGATAGTACAAAAACAAAATGAAGTATACTAAGTTTTGAAGTATGAAATAGGCTTATTTACTTAAAAATCGGCATGAATTTTCCGGACGACCCAATAAAGATTGATTCAAAAAACAAGTGGTAAAAACAATTTTTTCAGCAGGTATAAATGTTTATACATGGAATCACATACTGTGCCAATACTTTTATCCAGCACTGCATATCAAGACAAATATTGTACATTTTTCCATAAAAAGACGATAATGTAAGATATTATACGAATCATATTAATTTAAAGTTGAAAACACAAAACCAAATTAAAGGTAAATAGTTATTGAATAAAATATTACGCGGTAAAACATTATTTAAATTATCTAAGTTGTTCACACATTATTTTTAGAAATATGGGAATAAAACTTATTTTTGTGATACTTTGCGTTAGTGCAGTATTCATCTTGTTTTTAGCTATATTAAAAACTGATGGTACAAACGATACAAGACTAGAATTTAAATATTTACATAAAACAAATTCCACAGATGTAAATATTTCCTCAGTTACAAGATTTATCACAGAGCCAAAGTGTGAATCTGACTTTGTAGTTTGGATTGTTACGTCTTCTGCGAACAATCCTTTACAGCGATCAGCATTAAGACATGCATATTCCAATGAAATGTTAAGAAGTTTGAGTATCACAAGAGTTTTTTTATTGGGAATGGGTAAAGAGAATATGTGGAAATATATTTTAAGAGAATCGCAGATGTACAATGACTTGGTACAGGGAGAGTTTTTAGAAGATTACCGTAATCTTACAATAAAACACTTGATGGGTCTAAGATGGGCATCGGAAAACTGCAAAGCTACTTTTTTAATAAAAAGTGATGACGACATTGTGTTAGATATTTATAAGATATTACAATTTTTACGTAAAGATATATTAAAGAAAAATGCTGTAGCTGGATATATTTTAAGAAGGATGGAACCAGTGCGAATATCAAATAATAAATGGTTTGTTACTAGAGAAGATTTTCCAGATAATATATATCCAGATTTTCTATCTGGATGGTTTTATATAACTAGTCTACAAGTTGTACAGCTATTAGTTTCCACGAGTAAACAATTTAAGAATTTTTTCTGGATCGACGATGTATTTATAACTGGAATTTTAAGGCAAGAGTGTGGTTTGAAGCTTGAAGGGCTGAATAGTTTTTATGCAACGGATTATAGGTAATTATGTACAATTATTAATGAGAAATTATTTTGCCAGTCTTTATTGAAGTTCGAATGAGGTCAAGGGAGAATATATTTGCAAATAACAAGTAATTATTACAACGTGTAATCGAACGGCAATGCAGCAATTTATTGTAATTTTATAAATAAAAAAATTGTATTCTTTGGAGAATTCGAATAAAATTTTCCAATTCGTTAATTTGTTAAATTATTTGGTACTTGATAAAATTCTTTTGATAGTTTAGTCTGAAGAAGTCACTGGTAAAAGGGTCTAGCAGACTAAAAGGGTCAAAAGTGTCCAACCGATTTGGTGGTGCGAGGGTTGAAACTTGTTGTCACATATATTCTTTTAGTAAGCTATTGAATGGTCCATCGCACCATCGCTAGACCCTTTAAAAAGTAGGAAAAATAAAGAAATTTAAAGAACAGATTTGTGGATAATATTACAACAGATTACGATCAAAAATTTTTTTACCGGATACGTAAATTGCTAATTGTCGATGTAGTAATATGTTTAATTATTTGAAAGGTTGCTAAATGGTTAAAATTAAGTTAATGAGAATTTATATTTACAATTTGAATTGGCTTGTGGTTTTTAATATATATACTTTTTTAAATAATTACATGTTTTCCAAATTACAACAATAAATTGATTGATATACGTAGGTATTTGGAGTGTTGTATACGAGGTAAAAAGGAACAAGTACAATGTGAGTTTATTGCTGGACCTGACGGAGGAAAAAAAGAATTGCATATCAAATTCAGAGAATTTTCTGAATTTTGTCAACAGAATTGTTCTAAACGGATGAGGAAACAGTCGGTCTTAAAAACTTGTGTTGCTCCATATGAAGAGAAGATAAATATTGTGAATTCTAAAGCTCAAGTTCATTATATATAAGTAGACTGTAGATATTTTTGCAAATGTATATTTCTAATATTACACATGTTTCACATATTTCACATGAATGGCTGATGAATAAATATATTACATATTTCTTGCATATTTCATACAGTTTTCTTCTAATATTAATTTCATTTACAACAATTTATGAATCATGATACTTCCATATTAAAGTTGTAAGTTAATTAATTTGTTAATGGTTCTCTATGTGTCAGAGTTCCAGCCAAGACGAATTTACGATGGGGTAATTAGTAGAATATTTTCGTTGCTTCTACGTCACGCTCAGAACCTTTAACCGATGAGCACGGTCATATTTTTATAGCTTTTAATTTTACAAGTAAGGCCCGTCGTAGCTCGTAGTGGTACCAAGGGGCCTTGAAACCTAACGGTTTCAGCAGCAGCGAGTCACCACTTGGCAAATTTGGGAAATACCACGGTAGCCGTCCACCCTCAAGCCCATAGTGTAGGAGACTCTGCTCCCCTTCCTCAAGGTACCACGCCAAGAGCGTAATGGAAGGGAGAACCCGAAGTATTAAAATCAGTGAGCAGGGCAAAATGACGAGAGAGAAAAAACAAACAGATAGAACACTCAAGAGTTAAAAACACAGTATAGATAGAACATAGATTTATAGTACAACACAAGTTATAGAACATAGATTTATAGAACAACACAAGTTATTTCACCGAAATACACACATACATTAAAAACACTTAACCAACATTTGTAAAACAATTTTTAGTGTTACATAACACATGGCTACCAATAACACCATCACTTTGGTCCCAAGCCGTTTGATCTTGGATGGTTCTTCGAGATAACACATAGGCGGCACATCGTGCATATACCAAAGGGTCTTCGCACCTTAACATTGTTGATAAGATTACGGACAACGTTAGTTATTATATTGCAAATTTAACTGTTAGAAAAATGGGAAGAGTGAAAAGCAATTTAAAAAAATAAACTATGCTATCGCTCAATTTGCCGATTCGGCAATGTAAATGTATATTGTCCTAGGTTTCAAATGAGGTCCCAAGACTCACAATCAGAAAAGAGAATTGTATCAAGAAGAAAAATTTTATTTCATTTTAAAGGGTCTAGCAGGATAAGCATGGGTAAATGGACCCCCAGATCATTTTCCATTTTTATTGTCTGCTAAACAATGATTTTTGCCTGAAGAACTATTCTGTAAACTTTCAGATATCTTCTTTTAAGGGGTTTTAACTTCTTCGTTTAAGGGGTAACACCACTGTAAATGTTTCGGAAAATTGATTTTCTTTTTATTAGCTTAAAAGATGCTTTGAACCTTTTAGAATATGTGGCAAAAACTTTATTACTTGAAAGAAATTTGTTTCCTTGAAATTTCGAGCTCTTCCCCAAGCGCATCGGACTGCTTCGAAACGACTACCGGCGTCAAATTAATCCCTACGGAGAAGGTACAACCTAATGTCTTACCTTTTGATTTCTAACTTCTCTAATACACAACGTTGTCTTTACGACAAATTAATAAATATGATTTCGGTCGCAACGGCAACAGTACGAGACGTTAGTATGAAGAAAGCAGCGCAAGAAGAGAAAAAGAAAATTGAAGAAAATGGAAAACGTGAAGGGATAACTATTTCCAGTGATGGTTCGTGGAGGAAACGCTGATTTTCGTCGCTTTTCGGAATCACCTCATTTATTGGATGATTTACAGGCAAAATCGTCGATGCTGAAGTTAAGTCAAAGTACTCTAAGTCTTGTGAGCTTGAACTGGAAAAACTGGAAGAAGGCGCAAGCAGCGGATTCCTTGGACACCTTCCATCATAAGCCGCCGCTTTCTAAGGAAGTTTTTGAAGCCATCAAACCAATTTATGAGAAGCTGAGTCGAGACGAGTTGTTAAACCGTTGTTTGGGTGGCTACACCCAAAATAGCAACGAAAGCTTTAATGCTACCGTTTGGAATTTGGCTCCAAAATCTTATTCAAGCGGCAAAAAAGTCTTGAACATAGCGACTGATATTGCTGTGTGCAATTTTAATGATGGCCTGACTAATATTCTGCAAATCATGAAAGCTTTGGAGATGGATATTGGTGTCTAATCATACAATTTTTGTCTTGAAGCCGATGCTAAACGGATCAAGCACTCCGAGCTCTCTTTGATAGAGGCGGCAAAAGAAGCACGCTCTAGCTTAAGATCTTCGAGGAAAGAGAATGAGGAAGAATATTTGAACATGGAAGAGCAGCTTTATGGTCCTGGGATAGCAGATTAATGGTAAAAATGTTTAAACAGTAGAATTTTTCATTTTTTCATGTCGTTAACACATTTCAAAACTTTAAACGCGTTTTTCTGGAAACACGATTTTTTAAAACGGTACGCAGTATAACTCCAACAATTTTCATTCTTTTCATTCAAATTTTTAACAATATCTTCAAAATAACATTTTGAAGTGAAATACGTACGGGATTTTCGATAAGTTAATTTAAACATTATTTATTAACCAACGATTGTCCTCTCTTTATAGAAAATTGACCGCCTTTTAATTCAAATGCTCACCAATCACACAAAACTCAATATTTTAAAAATCCCCTACGTACTTCACTAGCTATAAACATGTAGATTAAGTGATATTTTTTTCATTTTTCCAGATTCAAATTTGTACCAGCTATACTGCGTGCCGCAGAGCGCCTTAAAAATGCCATATGCCTTGCGAGAATGGTTTCGGTGCCGCCATTTTTTAATATTTGTTAATTTTATTTTTTTGTTTAATACCTAAATGTATGCTTAATAACATCTTCCAATATTATTACTCTATTACCCTTCCTTCCATCCAAGAAAAAATTGTCAGGAAAACGCTTTTTTCAAGCTGTTACAGTGGTGTTACCCCTTAAGGGTGATACGAGGGTAAAACCACAAAACTATTTATTTTTCCAGTTATTACTTAAGATATTTAAATGAACAAATATGTAAAAAAGCTACAGACTAGTTTTACTTGAGATATTTTTTCAAAGAATAAATCAATTAAGGATAGACAAAAAATAATTAATATTTTAGGGGGTGGTTTTTGCAAACAACCCTTAGAGTGACGTGTTATTTAAGTGCGATTAGGGAAGAACAATTGCGATTTGCTTGAGAAATCGAAGTGTGAATGATGAGTATTTGATATTAATTGTTTATGTGGGTACGTGTAAGAATATACGGGGTGTCCCAGAAAGAGTGTAACATCCGGAAATGGAGGGTAGCTGAGGTGATTCTGAACAACCTTTTCCTTTACCAAAATGTTTTTTGAAGCTTTATTTTTGAGTTATTAATGAAAAACAGTGGCCAGTCAGAGCAATCGGAGACCGTGCTCTCAACCACGAGAATGTCACGTAATCTGGACTTTTTAAGAATTAATAACAAGGTACTGGTTACAAAGTTTTAATCACAAGTTATCACCTATACAGTCGTTTGACGATAAGGCTGCCGCGCCTCAGTGTTTGGAGTTTTTATACGGTAACAATAACAAGAGTGGGGAGCTTGAAGTTCGGTTTCCCATCGGTCTAGCGGTGTCGTGTATTATCAGGTGGTATCATGTGTATCTTGAGGTAAGGTAGATCGTTATAGTGTCGTATATTGTCAGGTGATGCCATGTGAATTTTGAAGTGAGGAATGTCGTTACAAGAGCGTGGCTCTTGTCACGTGGATGGTTAGATTTGAAATAAATTGAATTATCTCAGAAGGTGGTTCGAGATTTTATGACGTATGGTAAAGCTCGCATAATCTTGTTAGAGATATTTGGAATAGTTTTGGATGTTCTTTATTTTTGAAACTGTTCAAGACTGACGGCTCTATAATGTTTTGGTATATATGTACATATTCGGGTTTTAAAGGGAGGGGTTTGGGCCTTGACTGTGGGTCATGGTCCAGTCTTAGTCATGGTGTGGCAGATGAGGTGCCCTTATCGGGTGCGTCATGTAGACCTAGATGAAGTGTTATTATCGGGTGCGTCACACTCTCAATCGCCGCGCTTGGTCGTGGTCATGAACAAACGCATTGGCACAGTTTGGGTATCGCGACAAATGTTTCATCGTCTTAAATTAAGAATAATGTGAAATTATTCATTATTTATGAATAACAAATAAACTAATAAGTTGTTTAATAATTGGGTTCGATATTTTTATTCGTTATCGGAAAGGAATAAAGTATTTTATTACTTATGAAAAAAATATTCTTTTTAACAGCTCATTTTTAGGTGGACAAATTATGTTTTAAGAAAAACGAGATGGATAGATAATCTTAGAAAAAGTTAATTGAACTTACCCAACTTGTCCACGAGTTGACCTGCTTCGATGGAAGTGGGTCGTTGACACTGAGTTATTGTGTCGCTCCTGACCTTTCAGGCAATCCCCAACAGCTCACGCTACAGCCTGGTCGGTCAACACACTTCACTACTGTACAAAGAAGCCTTAAAAACAGGTAAATCCGAGTTTACTCGATCAACATTTGACGAAAATGAGGATGTCTGCTTAAAACCGTAGAAGCCCTGAAATTTCGGAAAGACGTGCTTTCTCGCTTGAACTCGCACAAAAACGGCGATTACGACGATTCAGCATATTTTAAACCGAAGAAGACGCTTTAAAATCACGCGAATCCTCATTTTTTGGCTAGATATTACAGGAAACCGATGACATTAGCGATTCTGAATTCCTAAAACGTTTGAACAATATCTAAAATCACGTCAACTCAAGTTTTCTTCTTTGACGTCGCACGCAAATGGGGACGACGGCGATTCCACGTGCTTAAAGCGGAGGAAGGCCTAAACTTTCTGGAAAACGTGCTTTTTCGTATGAAATCGCGATTCCGATGATTCAGCATACATTAAACGGAAGAAGAAGCACTAAAGTCACCTGAATCCGTGTTTTTCAGCTAGATATCTTAGGAAACCGATGATATCAGCGATTTTGAATGCTTAAAACGTTTGAAGAATTTCTAAAATAACGTCAATTTGAGTTTTTTTCCTCGACATAAGACGCAAATGGGGATGGCGGCGATTCTGCATGCTTAAAGCGGTACAAGGCTTACAGTCTCGGCGAAACGAGTTTGTTCTCTTGAAATGGCACGAAAACAGCGATTTCGACGTTACGAATTACGTTAAACGTAAAAAGCAGCATTAAAATCGCGTGAATCCACGTTTAGAGGCTAGATATCACAGGATACCGGCAACATCAACTATTCTGGATACTTATGTTACGTCTCGGGTGCTAGTCAAAGAACCGATAGCGATCTTCGTCGCTATTCTTCCGGTCGTAATTAATAGAATGCAATTTTTTGGCTCACGTTGCACTTTCATCAGTCATCTAGCCGGGAATCCGTAGATGTAGGAACTTTATGATACGCGACGATTTCTGTTTATAATTCACGGTTTTTATTCATAATTCATGATGCTTCGTTATTCCGTAGATTGTTACATATAATTTTTCTCTTCTCGTAGATTCTTTCGTAGATAGTTGATCGTGCGTAGATTTTTGCGTTAAGGTTTAATAATGAAAGTAGAGATTCGATACTTACAATTAAAATAGCGCCTTTTATTATAAAATCGTAGACAGTATGTGTGGAATCACGGTGCTATCGTAGCTACTGAATGTGAGTGTCCTGGAGCACGACGAACAAAGCCTCGGTTTCGTGAACGAACTGCTTTGGATGGCTTAGTTTATCTAAACGGCAATGGTCTCACACTTATAGTATTAAAGTGTGGAGTTGTGCGGAGCGTGGTGGAATAAAGGTTATGGACCGTGGGATTGTTCGTCAGATCGGAATTACTGAGGAGTCGACAGATGTTTACTAGATAAGGAGAAATGAGAATTAGTTAAGATGTTTGTGAGATAAGAGCTCAGTGGAATTCGGCGGCAGTTAGAATTCGATCAGAGGATGTTTACAAGAGAAGCGGGTCAGCGGAAGTCGGAGTAGGTTGAAATTTTGTCGGAGATAATGCGTTGGCATGCGTGGCTTATCGCTAGGCATATGACTAATGGTTATAAAGTCCTTAGATTCTACGTCGTATAATTAAGGCGTATGGCTATGGCTATGGCACATGGCGATCATAATATTCTTATAACTAATGGTTATGATAGGCTTACATATGGTTAGTACGAAGTCTTATGTCCATTGTTAATAGCGAGGAGTAGTTAGATCTAACGTCGGTTCGGTCGACATAACAATATCTTCGGTCTCCTGTAACATCTAGCCTAAAAACGCGGTTTCACGCGATTTTAATGCTTCCTTCTCTGTTTAACGTAGTTCAAAACGACGAAATCCTCGTTTTCGCGCAATTTCAACCGAAAAGGCGTGTCTTTCGTTGATTTTCGTCCTTGCACTGCTATATGCTGCCGGAACTGCCGTCATTCCTCCCCATTTGCGTGCATCGCCACTGAAAAAAACTAAAGTTGCAGTGATTTTAGGAATTCTTCAAACATTTTATCTATCCAGAATAGTTAATGTTGTGGATCTCCACAGATATCAGGCCAAAAAATCGCCGAATGTATCGATTTAAAGACTCTTTGTTCCGTTTTGCACCCTTCGAAACGCCGATATCCGGGTTTCGTGCGATTTCGACGCCGAGGCAGGAAACTGATGTTGTACTGATTTTAGGTATCCTTCGTAGGTTTCGTATATCCAGAATAGTTGAGGTTGAGCTCTCCACCGGTATCAGGCCATAAACTAGTCGAATGTAGCAATTTTAAGACTGTTGTTTCCGTTTTGTCGCCTTCGAAACGCCCACATCCGTGTGTTTTTGTGCGATTCCAGCTGCAAACACGCTCTTATACTTGATTGTAGGCGTTATTCTGCTATATGTAGTCCAAAACGCCTTCATTTGCATGTGCGTATAAGTATAGTTGTTGGGATTTTGAAAATCCTTCAATGATTTCATCTATCCAGAATCGTTGATGTGGGTTTCCACTGATATCAGCCCAAGAACCGCCGTATGTGTTAATTTAAAGGCTGCTTTTAGCGTTTTGCGCCTTTCGAAACACCGAAATCCGCGTTTTCGAGAGATTTCAGTTGCAAACACGCGTTTTTCTTTGATTGTACGTATTGTACTTCTACGTGCAGTGAGAATTGCCATCATCCGCTTGTGCGTGCGACACAGAGGGAGGAAAGTGAAGTTGAAGGGGTTTTAGCACTTCTTCAAAGGCTTCGTGTATCCAGAATAGTTCATGTTGTCTCCACAGATATCAGGCCAAGATATTGTCGAATGTAGCGATTCAAAGACTGTTGCTTTCGTTTTACAGCCTTTGAAATGCCGACATCCGCGTTTTCGTGCGATTTCAGCTGCAAACACGCGCTGTCCCATGGATGCACGCCTTGCGCTGTGACGTCGACCGATCGACGTGGAGTTAGAGACGCACGCTGATCCACGGTGACTTTCCGAACCGACTTTTTCGAAGCCTCCCGTCTTCGGTCAGGGTTGGGCGGGAGGGCGTTTGCGTTTCTCTGATTCTGTTTGTTGTTAAACTCCCGCTTACGGCATTCGTGAATATCATGCCCTGGGTTTTTGCGATAATTGCGGGTCTTGGTGACTCTGCTTGGGCTCGCGTTTCTACGCGGGGATTCTACCACGTCGCGATACGAACGATTATCGCGGTAGGTCTCGCGCGGCGGTGCGCGCTGATTGCGATATGTTTCGCGAGGCGCTGTACGCTGCTCGCGATACGGTTCGCGATATGGTTCGCGATATGGCTCGCGATATAGTTCACGATATTGACTGTACGCTGGACTCGGCGGCGTTTCTCGCCAATTTGGATACCGCTGATATGCTGAATAATAAGGCTTTCGTTCCGGTGTCGAATCCCTAAAATGGACATGCTTCGGCTCTGGCGTGCGCTCATATGGAAGATTATCCCGTTCAAGCTCTTTATGAATCTCTATCGATTCATTGAATATCGCGGACAGTGGGCTGTTACGCATATGGCGTAACTCTGATCGTATCTCCGGTGTGACTCCGCGAATAAAGCAATCCGTGGTGAGGTTGCCTACCTCCAATATAGAATTGACGTCGAAATCGATGATTGCGTTTCTAATGTCTTTCACGCGTGTGATGAAATCTAAGACATGCTCATCCTTACGCATGAAAATATTTGCTAAGTCGCCCCTGTAGTGATCTACAGTTTTCTGTGGGCCGAAAACGCGTTTTAGTCTGTTACATAAATCCGCAATGCTAACGTATCGCTCATCCTCAATGGCGGTTGCCGCGCGTCCGCTTAATCGCGTGGAAATAAGACGCGTAAGTGTGCCTTCTGCACTTGGAGATAGAAGATCACGAGCGCGAGTGCACGCGCGTGTGAATGTAAGTACGGATGGTTGAGAGGCATTGAACGTTGGGACTAACGCTAACGCTTCTTTAAGCGTAAAGGAATCAGTGGGTGTGTCGTCTGACATACGACGAGTTTTGCGATCTCTTCTAAGAGCGTCGATCTCCGCTAGCGCAGCGTCGCGCTCCTGTCGCAATGTGGTACAGTCGTGTTCTGTACGCGCTGCATCGCTATTATCCGCGGGCTTTTTGGATCTTGTGTCCATTTTGGAAGGATTTAGAGAGATTTTAAATGAATTAGAAGATTTAGGAATAGGAGTTTTTATTGCGTGTCAAACATAAATTTACACCATTCTGTTATTTCCTGCAGCATATATTCTGGAAGCTTATCCCCCGAAAAATTTCGTACATATAAGAGGGGTACTTCCCCTGGAACATCTCTATGATTCTGTACCATAAGAGCTAGATCTGTATCGAGAATTTCGATTGGTGGTGGAGGTATTAGAATGTCGATTGTCTCGTCGTCTGAATCATCGATGATGATAATTTCTGGTGCACGTCCGGCTCCTGCGCTATTAAGTGATTTCGGGATTTCTGGCGCAAGCTGCTGCGCTTGAATCTTCTTCAATTCTCTTTGTATAGCAGCAATCATCCGCAATTGCACCTTCTTACCACCGCGACGACTACGTCGACGATTCTAATCAATATGAATTTAGGAATAGTGGAATTAGAAAAATAATATATCGATAAAAAAACTTTGGAAAACGGTCTATACAATTACCTTCTTAACTCCGCGCAAGTTGTCTGGCGCAATTGCAATGTCACTGCGTGCATCCATTCAGACTCGGTTGGGGACACTAGTGTGAGCGCTTGCGTTAATTAGCAAATGCAAGAACCTAGAAATGTGGAAAGGAGATGGTAAGGATCACCAATGTTTGATCTAACAAAAATAATTCACGAAAGTGAACAGCTATCCCACCGCTGTCACCAATTGTTACATCCCGGATCGCGCTGTTATAGCGAACGCGAGACAGAGCACAATAAAATACCGTTCTTTACGTTCACGCAGCACGTACGTCTGCGTCTAACGGGGACTTTCGCTAATTTGATAGATCTTAAATTGTTACTTCCCGAATGCTCCTTGTTGGTTGATGACGACGTTGTGGTTGGTCGTCGTATGAACACGCACTTCCAATGATACGAATGAATGAATATAATATGTCTGAATACTCTGTACGATTATAGGAATAGGAATATAGAACACTGAATTTATGGTTAAATATAATATTAAATATTATATGATATAGAAATAATATCATACTAGAACTAGAAGACTTAGAATTAGAAACGCTGGATATAAAATAACTTGAAATAGAAACACTTGAGATAGTAACGCGATGTGTACTTCGGGAGCTCCGGAGCGGAACTGGCATCCGCACTCTGGGAAGTCCAGAGTGGAACTGGCATCCGCATTCTGGGAAGTCCAGAGTGGAACTGACATGATGAATCTGGGCGCTTGCTTGTTTTATACAGATTGAATATGGAGTCGCGGGGAGTGGAAAGATAACTTTAGCGTGAGACCGGAGTAGATTAGATAGGCGGATGTTTAGGGGTGTTACGTCTGCGACGTTGGAGTTAGCTGATAGACACTGAGTGATAGTGACGGTGAAACACAACGAACGTTCTAGAATAGCTACTCGAATAAGTACGTAGATATAAGATATAATGTTACACTAGAATAAGCCAACCGAAACTTCCAGACTAAACCACCAGCCAAAACACATTCCATTCCCATACCCGTATTACATTCCAATCCCTTATCTCACAAACATCCGCCGATCGACAGACCTAATCATCTCCAGACACAACCAAATTCCTTCCAGTATCCGATTCCGCCCTCCTCAATCTCCAACTACACCACATACCATCCTTATCGCATTCCACCGTTATCGCATAAACATTCTGACTCCCACGATCCGAGCCACACGTGTCCTAATCTCCTCCAGACGAATCCCACCGTTATCGTATCTGCACCGCTCCCCGCAACCTACATCCTAATAGTATAACTAAAGCCATTCCTCCAGCCAGTCAGTCAGTCCCAGTCCGGAGCTCGAGGAGCTCACATCACCGCGTTTCTATATCTAGCGATTCTATATCTTGTGTTTCTATATCTTGTATTTCTATATCTTGTATTCTTCTATCTTGTATTCTTTAACTTGTACTGCTACTTATTTCTAAGTCATAAGTCCATTGTATTCCATAATCATTAAGTGTATTAAAGTTTATATAGTAGTATAATTGCAATTCCAATTATTCCGATTTCCAACCGAGTGCGCGCTACGGAAATATACCGATCACATTCAACTTCAAGTCTGCCGAGCAACCAGGAGTTGAGGTGAGTAAACACGACATTCCAGTTGAATAAGCGAGAGACCCCGTCAGACGCAGACGTACGCGCTGCGTGGACGTTTAAAAGAACAGCAAATTGTTGTGCTCGATCTTGGTTTGCCTATTAACGCGATCCGGGACGTAACAGCATATCAAATGCACTGCAGAGTGACCAAAACACCAGAAAACGTGTATTTCGCATTAAATGGCACTAAACCAGCGATTTCGGCGATTCTGCATACTTCTCACTGCAGAATTACCAAGATTATCGCAGAAAATGCATATCTCAGCTGGAAACGCCATGAAAACGAAGATATCGCCGGTTCTGCATATCAAACGCACCGTGGATAGCAGAAAACACCAGAAAATGTGATTTATCGCATTAATTAGCACTAAAACAGCGATTTCGGTGATTCTGCATACTTCTCACAGAAGAATCACCAAGATTATCGTAGAAAATGCGTATGTTACGTCTAGCGACGTTTGACATAGACACTCGCCTGCGACAGTGAGAGTGAGAAGGAACGGACGCTATTAGCATGTAAGATAGCGTAGAACCTTCTAGTATATTAAGATAGCAAGTAAGCACGTAACCAATAATCTTAAGACCGAATTAACCACAACATAGATATTAAGCCACTACCATATCCTATTACCGACATCCGCTCTCACGACCAACTCTTATCTATAAACACATTCGTTCAATATCTCCAGACTAAACCTCGATTATCGACATTCGTTCTCACGACCAACTCTTATCTATAAACACATTCCTACGACATCACATCACACCTCTCCTATATCTCATCTTATAAACATCCTCCTCGACTCCACTTCCCTATCTTATCTCATAAACACCAGATCCAGTAACATACGAATTCCTCTCCTATCTCCCAAACATCCGCCTACCTAATCTACCCCGGTCTCACGCTCCTCATATCTAATCTCCATTCACCAACACACACCACTCTACACGCCACTGGTATAAAACAAGCAAGCACCCAGCCTCAGCGACCAGTTCCACTCCGGAACTCCCGGAGTACACATCGCATTACTATCTCAAGTGTTTCTATTTCAAGTTATTCTATATCCAGCGTTACTATTTCTAAGTCTTCTAGTTCTAGTGTTAGCGTATTTGTATATCTTATAATATATTATATTTAACCATAAATTCAGTGTTCTATATTCCTATTCCTATAAATCGTAAAGAGTATTAAGACGTTACATTATATTCATTTATCATTGAAAGTGCGTGTTCATACGACGACCAACTACAACGTCGTCGTCAACCAACAAGGAGCATTCGGTAAGTAACAATTTACGATCTATCAAATAAGCGAAAGTCCCCGTTAGACGCAGACGTACGTGCTGCGTGGACGTAAAGAACGGTATTTTATTGTGCTCTGTCTCGCGTTCGCCATAACAGCGTGATCCGGGACGTAACACCCGCGAAAACGAAGATATCGCCGGTTCTGCATATCATACGCACTGTGGAGTGCCGAAAACACCAGAAAACGTGTTTTTTTTGCATTAAATAGCACTAAACCAGCGGTTTCGGTGATTCTGTATACTTGTCACAGGAGAATCACCAAGATTATCTCAGAAAATGCATATCAGAGCTGGAAACCCCATGAAAACGAAGATATCGCCGGTTCTGCATATCAAACGCACTGTGGAGTGCTGAAAACACCAGAAGACGTGTTATTTCGCATTAAATAGCACTAAAGCAGCGATTTCGGTGAGTCTGCGTACTTGTCATCGAAGAATCACGAAGATTATCACAGAAAATGCATATCTGAGCTGGTGTCACGTCCCGGTTTCCGTCGAGGTTACCGAAAGGGGGAACTTGACACCACTTCAATCCTTTTGAGTTATGCAGCGCTTACGTCTGCGTCTACTCGGGATTAACTGCGCGCACTTTACTTTCCGTGGTACTTACCGAGTACAACGTTGACACGTTGTGGCACTGCAACAGGTCGAATTGGAATCGCGCACTCAACTCCTGGTTGATCGGCAGACTTGAAGTTGAACGTGGTTGGTATATTTCCGTAGCGCGCACTCGGTTGGTAATCGGAATAATTAGAATTGCAATTATACTACTATGTGAACTTTAATACAATTAATGATATTGGAATACAATGGACCGATGACTTAGAATTAAGTAACAATACGAGTTAAAGAATACAAGATATAAGAATACGAGGTATAGAAATACAAGATACAAGATATAGAATCTCTAGATATAGAAACGCGGTGATGTGAGCTCCTCGAGCTCCGGACTGAGACTGACGCGGTGATGTGAGCTGCTCGAGCTCCGTACTGAGAGTGACTGAGAGTGGCTGGGCAATGGCTTAGTTATACTGTTGGGATATAGGAGCGGGGAGTGGTGCAGATATGATAATGGTGGAATTTGTCTGGAGGAGATTAGGACACGTGTGGCTTGGATCGTGGGAGTCAGGATGTTTATTAGATAACAGAGGAATGTTATAAGGAATCGGGACACGTGCGTGATGACGTCATAGGATTGGTATGCGGCGGGAGATTAGGTCTGGCAGATGTTTATGAGATAAGGAGTTGAGTTGAAATGTGAGTATGGGAGTGGAATGTGTTTGGCTGGTGGTTTAGTCTGGAAGGTTCGGTGGATGTTTTATGTGATAACGAACTTTGGGAAAGGAATTGGGTTATCGGGGATTGCTTCTACAATGATCTGGATTGTTCCAGAAGCTTCTGGAAGGATGACGTAAGGACTGGTAGTGTGACGTAGCAGGAGTAAAGGCGCGCTTATGACTATGCTTATCGTATGTTCTAGAGGGTTCGGTTATAGTGTGTATGTATGTGTGTATATACATATATATGCTTATAACTAACTCCAACGTCGCTCGCCGACGTAACATCATTCAACCGTCGACATCACCGTATAACTCGCCTCTGTGGGTGGTCCCAAAGAAGCCCGACTCACAGGGTAACAAGCGTTGGAGGATGGTCATTGACTACCGAGCGCTCAATGAAACATCTGTCGTGGATGCCTACCCACTTCCGAATATAACCGAAATTCTAGATCAGCTGGGTAGCGCCAAATATTTTAGTACTTTTGACTTGGCGAACGGTTTCCACTAAATTGGTCTGTCCGAACAAGATGCTGCGAAAACAGCATTCTCCACGCCCTACGGGCATTATCAATTTAAGCGAATGCCTTTCGGACTTCGAAACGCACCGTCTACCTTCCAACGGTTGATGGACTCGGTGTTGTCCGGACTGCAGGGAAACGAAATGTTCGTTTACCTTGATGACGTTGTTATATATGCCAGCTCGCTAACCGAGCATAATATTAAATTTAACAGACTAGCGGAGCGCCTACGAAAGGCCAATTTATCACTGCAGCCGGACAAGTGTGAGTTCCTCAGGAAGGAGGTGGCATATTTGGGACATGTAATCGGCCGCGACGGCGTCAAACCGGACCCGCGTAATGTAAAGGCTGTCAGGGACTTTCCTGTTCCAAAGAATGCTAAAAATATCAAACAATTTCTCGGCCTGGCCAGTTTCCTATCGCCGTTTCATCCCTAAATTCTCGCACATTACAAAGCCACTAACGACTCTCTTAAAGAAGGACCCGAAATTTCAATGGAACAAGGAGCAGGAAAGGGCCTTTACAGCTCTTAGGGATATGCTGTGCACGGAGCCGATCCTGCAATACCCAGACTTTTCGAAACAATTTATTGTCACTACCGATGCGTCCGGTTACGCCATAGGCGCGGTACTCAGTCAGGGCAAAGTCGGCAGAGACTTGTCCATTGCGTATGCGTCCCGTCTCCTAAACTCCGCAGAACAAAATTATTCTACCATCGAAAAAGAGTGTTTGGCAATCATGTACGCGGTACAATACTTTCGCCCATATTTGTACGGTCGGGAATTCCTGTTAGTAACTGACCACAGACCATTGGTATGGATGCACAGTGTAAAAGATCCTTCATCCCGCTTAGTAAGGTGGCGTCTGAAACTGGCTGAATTTGAATACCAAATTATATATAAAGAGGGAAAAACCAATATGAACGCTGACGCTCTAAGTCGAAACCCGATACAAATCCTTCCTCTCACAGTAGAAGAAGACACCACGGACGATGACGCATTATTCGTTTCGCCACCCACTCGCCTTGCAAAGCAGAGACCGACTGAAACGCAGACGTCCCCCACCACGCAACTTCTCCCACCACGACTCGATCCAACCAGCTCCCCACCCGCTGGAACCTCTGACAATCTGTCGGACCAACTGCAATCCTTGGAAGATTCCAGACCTACCAGCCCAGACATGTTACCGACCGCTTCACCACATACCGACAGCGACCACACCTCTGACGAAGAAACCTTTATTGCCGACAATCAACCTTTCACTCAACGACACCGACTGATAACCGAGACTCGTGACAGGTTAGAAATGAGAAAAGACAACTCTGTATATTTCATCACGATGAATGGAGAACCGATCGGCGACTCGATAATTGAATTCTTGAACGCATATCACATAAAGAGACAGCCGGGAATAATACTGAATCGCGCTAGAATAGAACGATTTAATAATACGAAATACGCCATAGCACTACCGGTTAAATACGAAACACGGGAATCCGCGACAAAGGAAAACTTAATAGAAGCATTAAAATCGTTGTCAGACGTTGTGTCGGAATTAGAATTGAAAACGATCAACATTGCCAAAACTTCTATCGACGATATTCCTTGGCCCGTAATAAGAGATCTAATTATTGAAATTTTCTACGACAAACACGTAAAGTTCGTGGTTTGTCAAGGCCTGACACGAGTTCCACTCCCGGAAGAGCAGGAAGGAATTATCACGGAATACCACGCATCCGCGTTTGCTGGCCACAAGGGCATAAACAAGACCTATTCTAGAATCCGCGAGAAATATTACTGGAACACCATGAAAAATGACATACAGAAATTCGTCCAAAACTGCCAGAGTTGCCAGCTGTAAAAGCTAACACGACAAAAGACGAGACAGCCCATGGTTCTGACGGACACTCCGGGTACAGCTTTTGACAAAATTTCCATGGACATAGTAGGACCACTCCCCACCACTGCTAACAACTTTTCGTACATCTTAACTATCCAGGACCTGTTAACAAAATATTCTATCGCTGCACCCCTCCGCCAAGCCTCCGCGATCGATGTAGCCGACGCGTTCATTACGAACTTTATTTGCAAATACGGCGCTCCCAAAGCGCTTATAACGGATCAAGGATCGCTCTTCCTGAATGGCCTTTTCAGAACCATTGCAAAATTATTCAAAATCTCTCATTATAAAACGACAGCATTCCATCCGCAATCCAATGGGTCGATAGAAAGATCTCACCATGTATTAGCAGAGTATTTAAAACACTTCGTGAATAAAAGTCAGGAATGGGACACATGGCTCCCTATGGCGATGTTTTCGTATAACACCAGCGTACATGAAGGCACACAATACACACCACACGAATTAGTTTACGGAAAATTGGCGAGAACCCCGTCCAGCGACGCGTCGCCGCTGGATCTGGCAGACGAATCTTATTCGAATTACCTCCGAAGGCTCAACCTAAAAATACACGAAGTACAGACCCAAGCGAAAGGAAATCTGGACCAAGCCAAATAAAAGTACAAGCGCTATTATGATCGTAAACTGAAAACCCTAAAGTTGAACACGGGTGACAAAGTATTCCTCTTGAAAGAACCGCGTAGAGGCAAATTCGACGCCCAATATACAGGGCCGTACGAAATCTCCGAAATCCTGGAAAACAACAATGTTAGAATTAAGTTTAAGAATAAGTATAGGGTAGTACATGCGAACAAACTAAAACTATGTAAATACTCTAAATGACGGTGCGCCACGCAGAGTGGGGAGGCGCGTCATACCCTCTCCCGAGTGAGATACCCCCATTCAAGAACCACCGGAACCCCTTCCACTGTGTTACTACTTCAGTGCTGCGACGGACACCAGTTCTTCATGTGCCACCGAGTGACAATGATCTTACCAATTATACTGATATCCGCGAGTGCGGTTTGTAATGCCTCAGTCGCGTACGACTGTGCGGGTAGTTCACTAAGTATTACGACTCTTTCACTCACGAGTGTCGAAGAATGTGAGATCCCGCGGAGTGAACCAAAAACCGAAAAACAATACATACAACTCTTGCAATTGGCAGAATATGCCAGCACGCGCGTGACACAGTGCAAGGTTAAAATAGACAGGACAATCTATTATTGTGGGATGTACTCCCACGTATCTGTGGTGCATGGAGGACAACGGGAGTACTTAATGGATGTTACAGCCGACTTGTGCTATCAGTTGCACAAAACGGGACGGCTACAATTCTCGGCCACCGATCTACTAACTGGTCTCCGTGTGAATACTACTTCAAGCCGCAGCATCACGATGGCAGGAACCATCACATTGGACGGCCGCTGCACCGGGGCTCAGTACAGCGATCCCTTCGGAACCTGGGACAACGTCGTTGTACATACCTCAGTCACAATCACCTTGAAGAATTTCCAAGCTCCTGTTCGACTGAATACAGGACGGCTGATACTACCGTCCGGACGCCAATGCGTCGTAACGGAGGAATCATGCCAGGACGCGGAAGGAGAAGCCACATTCTGGAACGCAGTCCCTGACGACAGTTGTCACTTCAACCGCTACGATGTGCTGTATGAAGGGATGGCCACTAAGATCAGTCCTCCGGACGACAAACCAGGTCCTACAATCTACACGCTTATGCCACAGGAGACAACGTTCGCTCTCACAACCACATCGCCTCTGCAGCTCTGTGGATACTATATCTTGAAAACCGAACATCCTAAATTATTCATCCTAATAACAACCAAAGAAACAGCATTCAAATCCCGTACGACGGTAGAGGTCCACAACCTTGATCTCTTAACCTATGTCAATAGCAAGTTCGTCTACGTAGAAAAGCACATCAGAACACAGTTAACGCAGTTATACACAGACATTGTATACCAGAAGTGTATTGTGGAACGCCAGGTGTTGCGGAACGCGCTGGCCCTAGCGAACATTCAACCAGACGAGCTTGCATTCGCCATAATGAGAAAACCAGGATACATGGCGGTCACTTCAGGAGAAGTGGTTCACCTCATCAAATGCATCCCAGTCGAGTGCAGCCTGAGACGCACCGAATCCTGTTATAACGAACTACCAGTCACTGTCAGAAACGCATCGCTGTTTATGAAGCCGAAGAACCACATACTCGTCCGTACAGCATCTCCGAAGCAATGCAACGAGCTTCTTCCGGTCATGTATCGAATCTTTGACAACTGGTACAAAATGGACCCTAATCCAATAGAAGCATTACCACCGCCGAACATCAAGCCACCAACAACACCAACGTGGCACTACAGAAATCCGGAAAACCTAGCAACAAGCGGAATTTATACGCAGAATCAAATAAACGAATTACGGGATCACATACTATTTCCAATAGAAAAACCGGCGGCCTTGAATACTATGGCCCACGGAGCAATGGGAGGAGTCATTCCTCCAGGTACTATCCATCTGGAAAACTTACTCGATACACAGTCACTGGAGAAAATAACAGAATCAGCAGCGAGAAAGGTCTGGACGGCCTTTATGTCTTTCGGCTCCATCAGCGCTGGCCTCATGGGACTGTATCTTATTGCGAGGCTGATCAAACTCGTCTTGGACACAATAATAAATGGATACGCACTTCATACCATATACGGCTGGAGCATACATCTGCTCAGTGCCGTGTGGAGCTCGTTGGCAAACCTGCTAATCATCAAGGGCAGATCATCCGATGGCAATTACACAGCAGACGTCGAGGGACAACCCACGGGCAACGCACCTTCAGTGCAGTCGTCACCCAGGACCTCACCACTACCCCTTCGCCGAGTACTATACCCTACCCTCAACGGAGATCTCGGCATGGCCGAGATTCCTCCTAAAAGGGGGGAGGTGTAACGTCGGCACACCGACCTCCGACCCTACCGACCCTCACTCTGCGTACCCGTAGTCAATAAGTATGTATTACCTACACTATATGTATACCACTAGTCGATAAGCCTATATTATCCGCCGTAGACATTAAGCATTAGTCGGTAAGTTCGCATCCGATACTATCAACTATAGTTATACTCCGCATAGGATAAGTCGATACACTGTATTACCGACCATTGCCATAATGTACCATAGGCATCCACGAGGATGCGCTAGCACCGAACCCCCACCACTCCCCGACTACAGCGCGACCTCCCGCTCT
The DNA here is from genome assembly GCA_951804975.1 of Anthophora plumipes. Classification (NCBI taxonomy): domain Eukaryota; kingdom Metazoa; phylum Arthropoda; class Insecta; order Hymenoptera; family Apidae; genus Anthophora; species Anthophora plumipes. The sequence continues at coordinate 9,809,670 of OX638123.1, read as the reverse complement.
CGGCAGCGGGAAGTCAGTTCTCGTCCAGTCGTCTCCGCGTCTACACGTATTCGACTCCGCGTACTCATGGCATACAATCGTGTCACTTCTAATTCAATACTATTCTTCTAATTCAATACTGTTACCTTCAAGTTCTACGTTAAGTCTTTTATCCTTAATTATTAGTTTAGTGCATAGTGTGTAGTTTATGTATTTTAGTGTTAAGTGCTATATTGAATAAACATATTGTTAAACTGGAATCTGTCTGGTCCATTGATGCCAACACCGTATCCATCCACTTGCGCTCGACATCTTCAAGCCTGCGAAAGCTAAAGAATATCGACATTTGAGCAAGAGCAACAGGTTCCCAGACCAGTCGTGGACGGTATGAGCCACGAGGGCTAACAGTAAGTAATTATATTTTTATTTTTGAACGTCACGCTGCTGAGACGTGACACGAGGGATTTACAATGTCGCTGCTCAACAACTCTTTCATCTGGTTGTTGATTTCCTCCTTGTGAATTGGTGGATATCGATACTGCTTGACATGGATTGGCTTATCGTCTGTTGTGGGAATTGAGTGTTCTACGGTGTTTGTTTTGCATAATTTTTCACCCGGGAGATGAAAGATATCGCCATTCTCTTCGATTATCTTTTTCACATGATCGCGTTCCTCCCGGTTTAAAGGATCGAGGTTTATAATACTCTCGATTTGGATTTCGCGCTCCTGATGTGAGCGGGGATTTTGAATTTGAAATACGTGATTTGAGTTTTTCCCTTTCGGTCTATCACTGAGATTGGCGATTTCTTGGACCTTTACAGTAGGAACGTCGAAGGAAATAGAACTATCTGTCGTATTTACGACGCGTATGTATGCTTCGCCGTTGACTGATTTTACTAGGGCGTCGAACACAAGCACGCCCGGTGCTATATCCTGCCGAGAGAGGTAACCGATTTCTGGCCCGGTGATCATTATCTGAATAACCCTGGCTGTTCGGCCCTCGATGGTGCGCCTCTTGTGTTCGCGTCCCTCGGGTGCGACGGCAGATTCAGTGGATACAGAGATGTCTGTTCTCCCGGACGATTTCGTCATCGTCGATTTGGGAGAACTACGAGAATTAGAAGAATTAGAAGAACTGGAAGTTGGGGACGATCGCGTCGTCGCCGATTTAGTAGGTTTTGAGCTTGCTTTGCTCGAATTAGTAGGATTTGGGGAGTTAGTAGGTATGCTTTGTTTCGAGGATTTAGGGTTTCCGATGCGATTCCGCTTATTATGCGGGGAGTTCGCGAAAGGAATCTCTATCCCTTTCCAAAGAATTCTCTTTTGCAGAAAAGAGATCTCCGCTCCTTCTTCGAGGAAGTGGGCACCCAGGATTCCATCTGTAAGGATGGGGAAGTCGGAGGGGAACTACATGGAACCTTATTATGGTACCATATAGCGGGATTCCGACAGAACCCAAGGTGGAGACCGCTTCCGCTGTAATATCGTACAGCTGGAGCACTTCGTCGTTGGCTATACGATATCGTGGATGTAACGCAGATTTCTTGATCAAATTCGGCTCCGATCCCGTATCGATCATTAGCGTAGTTTTATTGAGGAGTGTTGCTGACTCCACTTCGATGTGTGGGGCTCTTCCCTTCTGATCTAGTTCGCATTTGGCGATGCGGCCTTTTCCTGCTGATCCACGCTGATTTTCCGAACCGACCTTGGCGAAGCCTCCCGCCTTCGGTCCGGGTTGGGCGGGAGGGCGTTTGCGTTTCCCTGATTCTGGTTGTTGTTAAACTCCCGTTTACGGCATTCGTGAATGTCGTGCCCTGGGTTTTTGCAGTAATTGCAAGTCTTTGTGACTCTGCTTGGGCTTGCGGTTCTACACGGGGGTTCTACCACGTCGCGATACGAACGATTATCGCGGTAGGTCTCTCGCGGTGGTGCGCGCTGATCTCGATATGTTTTGCGAGGCGGTGTACGCTGATCGCGATACGATTCGCGATATGGTTCGCGATAGCGATTGTACGCTGGGATCGGCGACGGTTCTCGCCAATCTGAACGCGGTTGGAAATTTTGGTAATAGGGTTTCCGCTCCGGTGTCGGATCCCGAAATTGTACGTGTTTGGACTCCGGTACGCGACCGTAACGAAGGTTGTCGCGCTCCAATTCTTTGTGTATCTCTATGGACTCGTTGAATATCGTAGGCAACGGGCTTCTGTGCAACTGGCGAAGTTCTGTTCGGATTTGAGGAGTAACACCGCGTATAAAACATTCGGCTGTGAGATCATCGACTTCCCCGATTGAGCTAGCATTACAGTCGATAATCGCGTTCCTAATATCTTTGACTCGCGTTATAAAATCTGGTATGTGTTCGTCTTTGCGCATGAATATGTTTGCCATATCACCTCGGTAGTGATCTACGGTCTTTTGTGGTCCAAATACTCTCTTTAGTCGGTTACAGAGATCTGTGATGCTGACGTAACGTTCGTCTTCGGTAGCGGTTGCCGCGCGTCCGCTCAGACGTGTGGAGATGAGGCGTGTAAGCGTGCCTTCAGCACTAGGAGGTAGTAGGTCACGAGCGCGGGTGCACGCGCGTGTAAAAGTAAGAACTGACGCTTGAGAACCGTTGAATGAAGGGATCAATGCCAACGCTTCTTTAAGCGTAAAGGAATCAGTGGGTGTGTCGTCTGACATACGACGTGTTTTTCGATCTCTTCTAAGAGCGTCGATCTTCGCCAGCACAGCGTCGCGCTCCTGCCGTAAAGTGGTACAGTCGTACTCTGTACCCGCTGCATCGCTATTATCCGCGAACTTTTTGGATCTCGTGTCCATTTTGGAAATGAAATTGAAACAATGTATGTGGCTGAATTATGATTTATTGGTGTTGAAATTGGAAGATACGCCAATCGGCAATTGCTTTTGGCAAGTTCGGTAGATCTTCCCTCGAAAAGTCTCGTATGAAGGAGAGTAACACTTTTCCGGGAATTACACGGTGGTACCGCACCTTAAGTGCTGTACGAGTGTCGATGATCTCTATTGGCGGTGGGGGAATGGGAATATCGACCGTTTCGTCGTCAGAGTCGCCGATGGTGATCGTCTCGATGTTTCGCTCGGCTCCTGCGCTTTCTCAAGGTTTCAGGATTTCCGGCGCAGGTTGCTGCGCAAGGATTTCCTTCAACTCCCGCTGAATAGCTGCAAGCCTCCTCACTTGCACCTTTCTACCACCACGGTGTCCTCGTTTCCGATTCTGGTCGGGTTGAGATTCAGTAATGATATGTGTGAATAATAAAAAAAAATTTTTTTTTTTTTTTTAAAGTAGCTCTGAACACTCACCTTCTTGTCTCTGTGCAAGACATCCGGATCAGTCGCAAGGTAACTGCGAGATTCCATCTAATCAAGAACAGTAGCACTAGCGTCAGCGCTTGCGTCAATTAGCAAATGCAAGAACTAGAAATGTGGAAAGGAGATGGTAAGGACCACCAATGTTTGATCTAACAAAATAATTCACGAACGTGAACAGCTATCCCACCGCTGTCACCAATTGTTACGTCCCGGATCGCGCTGTTATGGCGAACACGAGACAGAGCACAATAAAATACCGTTCTTTACGTCCACGCAGCACGTACGTCTACGTCTAACGGGGACTTTCGCTAATTTGATAGATCGTAAATTGTTACTTACCGAATGCTCCTTGTTGGTTGACGACGACGTTGTAGTTGGTCGTCGTATGAACACGCACTTTCAATGATAAATGAATATAATGTAACGTCTTAATACTCTTTACGATTTATAGGAATAGGAATATAGAACACTGAATTTATGGTTAAATATAATATATTATAAGATATACAAATACGCTAACACTAGAACTAGAAGACTTAGAAATAGTAACGCTGGATATAGAATAACTTGAAATAGAAACACTTGAGATAGTAACGCGATGTGTACTCCGGGAGTTCCGGAGTGGAACTGGTCGCTGAGGCTGGGCGCTTGCTTGTTTTATACCAGTGGCGTGTAGAGTGGTGTGTGTTGGTGAATGGAGATTAGATATGAGGAGCGTGAGACCGGGGTAGATTAGGTAGGCGGATGTTTGGGAGATAGGAGAGGAATTCGTATGTTACTGGATCTGGTGTTTATGAGATAAGATAGGGAAGTGGAGTCGAGGAGGATGTTTATAAGATAAGATATAGGAGAGGTGTGATGTGATGTCGTAGGAATGTGTTTATAGATAAGAGTTGGTCGTGAGAACGAATGTCGATAATCGAGGTTTAGTCTGGAGATATTGAACGAATGTGTTTATAGATAAGAGTTGGTCGTGAGAGCGGATGTCGGTAATAGGATATGGTAGTGGCTTAATATCTATGTTGTGGTTAATTCGGTCTTAAGATTATTGGTTACGTGCTTACTTGCTATCTTAATATACTAGAAGGTTCTACGCTATCTTACATGCTAATAGCGTCCGTTCCTTCTCACTCTCACTGTCGCAGGCGAGTGTCTATGTCAAACGTCGCTAGACGTAACATACGCATTTTCTACGATAATCTTGGTGATTCTTCTGTGAGAAGTATGCAGAACCACCGAAATCGCTGTATTAGTGCTATTTAATGCGAAAAACACGTTTTTTGTTGTTTTCAGCACTCCACAGTGTGTTTGATATTCAGAACCGGCGATATCTTAACTTTCGCCGGGTTTCCAGCTGAGATACGCATTTTCTGCGATAATCTTCGTGATTCGTCTGGGAGAGGGAAGCAGAATCACCGTGATCGCAATTTTCGTGCTATTTAATGCGAAAAAAACACGTATTCTGGTGTTTTCAGCACTCCACAGTGTCTTTGATATTCAGAACCGGCGAGATCTTCGTATTCGAGCTGTTTCCAGCTGAGACATGCATTTTCTACAGTAATCCTGGTGATTCTTCTGTGAAAAGTATGCAGAATCACAGAAGTCGATGGTTTACTGCTATTTAATGCGAAATAAAACGTTTTCTGATGTTTCAGCACTCCACTGTGCGTTTGATGTTCAGAACCGGCGAGATCTTCGTTTTCGAGGGGTTTCCAGCTGAGACATGCATTTTCTACGATAATCCTGGTGATTCTTCTGTGAGAAGTATGCGGAATCACCGAAATCGATGGTTTACTGCTATTTAATGCGAAATAACACGTATTCTATTGTTTTGAGCACTCCACAGTGTGTTTGATATTCAGAACCGGCGATATCTTCACTTTCGCCGGGTTTCCAGCTGAGATACGCATTTTCTGCGATAATCTTCGTGATTCGTCTGGGAGAGGGATGCAGAATCACCGTGATCGGAGTTTTCGTGCTATTTAATGCGAAAAAACATGTATTCGAGAGTTTTCAGCACTCCACAGTGCCTATGATATGCAGAACAGGCGATATCTTCGTTTTCGTTTGGTTTCCAGCTGAGATATGCATTTTCTACGATAATCTTCGTGATTCTTCCCTGACAAGTATGTAGAACCACCGAATTTGCTGTTTTTGTGCTATTTCATGTGAGGAACACGTTTTCTGCAACTTTCAGCACTCCACAGTGCGTTTGATATAGCAGAACCAGCGATATCTACGTTCTAGTGGGGTTGCCAGCTGAGATATGCATTTTCTACGATAATCTTCGTGATTCTTCCCTGACCAGTATGCAGAACCTCCGAAATCGCAGTATGAGTGCTATTTAATGCGAAAAACGCGTTTTCTGGCGTTTCCAGCACTCCACGGTGCGCGTGATATTGCAGAACCAGCGATATACACGATCTCGTGGGGTTGCCAGCTGAGATTTGGATTATTAATGTCTTCGTGATTCTTCTATGAGAAGTATGCAGAATTACCAAAATAACTGTTTTAGTGCTTTTTAATGCGAAAAACACGTTTTCTGGAGTTTTCAGCACTCCACAGTGCGTTTGATATAGCAGAACCAGCGATATCTACGTTCTCGTGGGGTTGCCAGCTGAGATTTGGATTTTCAACGACGGTCTTCGTGATTCTTCTATGAGAAGTATGCAGAATCACCGAAATCGCTGTTTTGGGGCTATTGAATGCGAAAATCACGTTTTCTGGTTTTTTGTCAGGTCTCAGCAGCGTGACGTTCAAGAATAAAAATATAATTACTTACTTTTAGCCCTCGTGGCTCGTACCGTCCACGACTGGCCTGGGAAGCTGTTGCTCTTGCTCAAATGTCGATACTCTTTAGCTTTCGCAGGCTTGAAGATGTCGAGCGCAAGTGGATGGATACGGTGTTGGCATCAATGGACCAGACAGGTTCCAGTTTAACAATATGTTTATTCAATATAGCACTTAACACTAAAATACATAAACTACACACTATGCACTAAACTAATAATTAAGGATAAAAGACTTAACGTAGAACTTGAAGGTAACAGTATTGAATTAGAAGAATAGTATTGAATTAGAAGTGGCACGATTGTATGCCATGAGTACGCGGAGTCGAATACGTGTAGACGCGGAGACGACTGGACGAGAACTGACTTCCCGCTGCCGAGAGCGGGAGGTCGCGCTGTAGTCGGGGAGTGGTGGGGCTTCGGTGCTAGCGCATCCTCGTGGATGCCTATGGTACATTATGGCAATGGTCGGTAATACTGTGTATCGACTTATCCTATGCGGAGTATAACTATAGTTGATAATATAGGATGCGAACTTACCGACTAATGCTTAATGTCTACGGTGGATAATACAGGCTTATCGACTAGTGGTATATATATAGTGTAGGTAGTATATACTTATTGACTACGGATACGCAGAGTGAGGGTCAGTAGGATCGGAGGTCGGTGTGCCGATGTTACACTCGACATCTCCCTACAACTCCCCCTTGTGGATTGTTCCCAAAAAGCCGGACGAGGCCGGGAACAAAAGGTGGAGAATGGTAATAGACTTCCGACAGCTCAACGAAAAGACCGAGCCTGATGCGTACCCGTTGCCGAGCATCGTGGAGATTTTGGTACCAGCTAGGGTCAGCCAAATACTTCTCCACCTTCGACTTGGCGTCCGGCTTCCATCAGATCGGGTTGAGCAGCGAGGACGCTAGCGTTTTCCACCCCGTATGGTCATTACGAATACAACCGCATGCCATTCGGGTTGAGAAACGCGCCGGCAACCTTCCAGCGGCTCATGGATTCAGTACTGTCTTGCTTGCAGGGAACAGAGATGTTTGTCTACCTGGATGACATCGTCATCTATGCATCGTCACTATCAGAGCATTTGTCAAAATTTAACAAATTAGCAAAACGCCTCCGTAAAGCAAACCTAAAATTGCAACCATCGAAATGTACGTTTTTGCGACGAGAAGTCGCGTACTTGGGTCACGTTATCAGCGACGAGGGTGTCAAGCCTTGTCCAAACAAAATTGCAGCCGTCAAGGAGTTTCCCAGACCCAAAAATACAAAGCATGTCCGAGAATTCCTCGGTTTCGCAGGTTACTATCGTCGATTTATCGAAAAATTTTCCCACATCTCAAAACCCTTAACACTATTATTACGCAAGGATGCAAAATTCGAGTGGAATCCACCACAGGATAAATCATTCGAAACACTACGCATGGCGTTGTGCACTGAGCCAGTTCTCAGTTATCCAGACTTCAGCAAACCTTTCCATATCACAACCGACGCGTCCAATTACGCGGTCGGAGCTATATAAAGTCAGGGCGAGATTGGTAAAGACCGACCAATAGCCTACGCGTCACGTCTGTTGCATGGAGCAGAGCTAAATTACGCGACAATAGAGAAAGAATGTTTAGCAATTATTTACGCGGTACAACACTTTCGATCTTATACTTACGGGAAACAATTTAACCTTATCACGGATCATCAGCCGCTAGTATGGATGAACTCTGTGAAAGATCCATCTTCGCGACTCCTCCGCTGGCGACTGAAACTAGCAGAGTATGAGTACAAAATCTTATACAAAGCAGGTAAGTCCAATACCAATGCCGACGCTCTATCTCGCAATCCTGTGCAAACAGCCATATCCCCACTCACCTCCGATTCCACTGCATCCCCACAACTCTTCTATTCCCAGCAACCGTCAACATTGTCTCCTACATCGGTCGACGTCGAGGAAGAGATCGACTTATCTAGCCCACCGATATCCCCAGCCCATGTGCGGTATACTCGGGACAGACTAGTGATGAGAAACGACAACTTAGCTTGTTTCATGTCCCTCGCTAGCGAACCGCTAGATAAAGGCGCGATCGACCTCCCTAATAACAACCAACTACCGAGACTGACGAACGCGACAATCGGTAGAGCCAAAGTGCAAACAGGCAAATTCACTCTCATTCAACTTGTAGTAAAACAAACTCAGAATCATACTGCAACTCTAGAAGACATAATCGAATCGTTGTGAGCATTACGCGACGTGGTAATCGAACTTAATCTACCGACTATTACTATTTCAAAAACTTCAATCGATGATAAACCTTGGACAGTAATACGCGACGCGATATTTGAACTACTCGACGAGACAAACGTAAGACTAACTATTTGTTCGAATGAAATTATAATTCCTTCAGAAGACATCAGACAGAATATCATTTTAGAAAACCATACATCAGCTTACGCCGGACACAAGGGTGTCACTAAAACGTACCGTAGAATCCGAGAAAAATACTTTTGGCCGCATATGAAAGCGGATATCACAACTTTCGTTACGACATGCGCAGAGTGTCAAACCAAAAAGCTAACGCGAGTAAAAACTAGGAATCCGATGGTATTAACCGACACACCGGAATGGGCATTCGATAAGGTCGCATTCGACGTCGTCGGTCCTCTCCCTACTACTCCCACAGGTTACCAGTATATTCTCACGATGCAGGATCTCCTCACTAAATACTCCATCGCAGTCCCCCTCAAAACCGCCCCGGCAGTAGAAACAGCCGACGCATTGGTGGACCATCTCATCTGCAGATTCGGCTCACCCAAAGCCATACTCACAGACCAAGACACAAATTTCATGAACGCTCTTATGCGAGCTGTGACCCGGAGATTCCGAATTCAACATACTAAAACCACTGCTTTCCATCCACAGACGAACGGTTCGTTGGAACGGTCACATCACGTTCTGACAGAGTATCTGAAACAATATATTAATAGTAAAAACGACTGGAACAATTGGCTTCAATGCGCAATGTTCAGCTACAATACCAGCATTCACGAGGGTACTCTTTACACTCCACATGAATTAATCTTCGGCACAAAAGCCAGAGTACCGTCAGCATTCCCTTACGATCATCCTGAGGAGGATGAAACTTACTCAGCATATTACAAACAACTTGAAAATAAACTCACCGAATCCAGAGCGATAGCAGCCGCTAATCTAAACCTTGCAAAGCAGAAGTCAAAACGGTATTACGACTGTAAACTGCACACCCAGGAATTCTCGGAAGGCGATCTGGTATGCCTCCTCCGAGAACCCATCAAGGGCAAGTTCGACATCCAATACTCTGGCCCGCACAGAGTATCGCGTATATTAGATAACAATAACGTCCGTCTGACACTTGATACTGGACGAGAACGAACGGTCCACAAAAATAAACTAAAGATAGCCAAAACACCGACTCCCTCAATGTCACCCTCACCCCATTCATGATTAGTATATAAGGGCGTGAGAAGAGCCGAAGAACACAGTCTTCGACGAACCACCAACATGTACTTCGCAACAACTGTGCTACTCATCTCAGCATCCTCAGCCGCAGGTCTCATAGGATACGACTGCAGCGGCCCGACACTCAACCTCACCACCTACTCAATCACCGATCCGATACGATGCGGAACAAACTCACAAAAACCAACGCTCACAAACAAGCAGATCCAACTTCTCCAGCTATCGGAATTCCACACGACACCAGTTATACAGTGCCAAGTGGAAATCGATAGGACAATCTACCACTGCGGCATGCACTCTCATGTCTCAGCAGTAGAGAACGGTAGACAAATATATCTCCTGAACACACCTAGGGATATGTGCCAGATGCTCCACAACACGGGCACCCTGTTCATCACGCCAGCTTCGCAACTCACCGGAATCTTACCAAATTCAACAGCAACGCGGAGCCTAACACTATCAGGCAAGTTAACCAACGACGGGACGTGTCATGGATCCACTTACAGCGACCCATTCGGCACTTGGTCCGATGTCGTCGTCCAAGCTGTAATCAGAATAAAGATTACGGACTACGCCGCTTCAATCCAACTGTCATCCAACGAGATCTTGTTACACTCTGGACAACGATGCCCCGTACAACGAGGATCCTGCCTAGACTCTGAAAACGGATACTCCTTCTGGCAGTCTTCCCCGGTAGATAGCTGTAACTTCGAACAGTACGACGTGTTATACTCAGGGCAAGCCACTATCCTCCGTCAAGACAAAGGACTCACACTGTACTCGGTGACGTCACGCGACACCACATTCGCGCTAGCACGCACCACAGAATCCAAAATCTGCGGTTACGCGCTAATTCACACTGAGCATCCCAAGCTGTTCAGTAAATTCGAAATTCATTTACGTAGAAAAGCATTTCAAGACACAACTGACGCAACTCTACGAGGACGTCGTGACACAACGGTGCGCCCTAGAGAAGCAAATTCTCCATAATGCGCTCACCCTTATCCACATCGCACCCGCAGAGGTTGCTTCCATGATCACCAGAGAGCAAGGCTACATGGGTATTCCAACTGGCGAGACCATACATATCATCAAATCTATCCCCGTCATATGCCAACTGCGCCAAACCACGCGATGCTATGACGAGATTCCTGTAACGTATAAGAACACTTCGTTATTTCTGACGCCAATCCATAGGATACTTACCACCACTGGAACCAGCAGAGAATGCAGCGACATCCTGCCCACCATGTATGAGATCCATGGACAATGGTATAAGCTGTCTCCTAAACCTATAAGCTGTCTCCTTACCACCAACACAGTTAAAGCCACTAGCTCAGTCATCGTGGAAATATATCGATCCACACAACCTAGCAGATGGAGGCATCTATTCGCATGACGACATCCAAAAACTCAAGGATAGGATCATGTTTCCGATAGAGCGGCCGACCATCATCAACACGCTAGCTCAAGGAGCTACAGGACGAGATTACAACGCCCAGGGAGTTAACCTCTATAACCTTCTGGATGACAAAGCCTTGGACCACATAGCCGCTTCCATAGCCAAGCGGATCTGGTCAGGACTCGTCACCTTCGGGTCCTTCACCGCAGGACTCATCGGAGTATATCTCGCTTTCCGCGCAGTCAAGGCGGCCATCAGCGTGGTGATAAATGGCATTGCGCTGCACTCCATATACGGCTGGAGCATTCAGCTACTCGGCGCCATATGGAGCCCCGCCACCCACTTCCTCTTGTTCCTGGACCAGCGAAGGACGAAGGAAGCGAACCCCGTGGAAGGCCAGGAATACGGCAGTGTCCCGACTGAGGACACTGCACCCCTGGATCCCAAACTCAACACCGGCAAGGACGAAGATACGACCCTTGCGACCCACAGAGCTAACAAACTCTATCCACAGTGTCACCTCTCGAAATCCTACAAACATTAAGAAAATTCTCTACAAGAATTTTCTCCCCAGGGGGGGAGGTGTTACGTCTAGCGACGTTTGACATAGACACTTAACTGCAACAGTGAGAGTGAGAAGGAACAAACGCTATTAGCATGTAAGATAGCGTAGAACCTTCTAGAATATTAAGATAGCAAGTAAGCCCGTAACCAATAATCTGAAGACCGAATTAACCACAGCATAGATATTAAGCCACTGCCATATACTATTACCGACATCCGCTCTCACGACCAACTCTTATCTATAAACACATTCCTCCGACATCACATCACACCTCTCCTATATCCTATCTTATAAACATCCTCCTCGACTCCACTTCCCTATCTTATCTCATAAACACCAGATCCAGTAACATACGAATTCCTCTCCTATCTCCCAAACATCCGCCTACCTAATCTACCCCGGTCTCACACTCCTCATATCTAATCTCCATTCACCAACACCCACCACTCTACACGCAACTGGTATAAAACAAGCAAGCGCCCAGCCTCAGCGACAAGTTCCACTCCGGAACACCCGGAGTACACATCGCGTTACTATCTCAAGTGTTTCTATTTCAAGTTATTCTATATCCAGCGTTACTATTTCTAAGTCTTCTAGTTCTAGTGTTAGCATATTTGTATATCTTATAATATATTATACTTAATCATAAATTCAGTGTTATATATTCCTATTCCCATAAATCGTAAAGATTATTAAGACGTGATATTATATTCATTTTAGATTGAAAGTGCGTGTTCATACGACGACCAACTACAACGTCGTCGTCTACCAACAAGGAGCATTCAGTAAGTAACAATTTACGATCTATCAAATTAGCGAAACTCCCCGTTAGACGCAAACGTACGTGCTGCATGGACGTAAAGAACGGTATTTTATTGTGCTCTGCCTGGCGTTCGCCATAACAGCGCGATCCGGTACGTAACACGTATCTCAGCTGGAAATACCCACAAAACCGAAGGTATCACCTGTTCTGCATATCAAACGCACTGCGGAGAGCTGAAAACTCCAGAAAACGTGTTTCTCGCATTAAATAGCTCCAAAAGAGAGATGTTGGTAATTCTGCATACCTCTTACAGAAGAACCACGAAGAATATTTCAGAACATGCGTATCTCAGATGGAAATACCCACAAAACCGAAGGTATGGCCGGTTCTGCATATCAAACGCACTGAAGAGTGCTGAAGACACCAGAAAACGTGTTTCTCGCATTAAATAGCAGTAAATCATCGATTTCGGTGATTCCGCATACTTCCCACAGAAGAATCACGATGTTTATCGTAGAAAATGCATATCTCAGCTGGAAATCCCAGGAAAACGAAGATATCGCCGGTTCTGCATACCATACGCACTGTGGAGTGCTGAACACACCATAATTCGTGTATTTTCGCATTACATAGATCCAAAACAGCGATTTCGGTAATTCTGCACACTTGACACCGAAGAATGTTGAAGATTATCATGGAAATTGCATATCTCAGGTGGAAACACCACGAAAACGAAGATATCGCCGGTTCTGCATATCAAACGCTCTGTGGAGTCCCGAAATCACCAGAAAAAGTGTTTCTCGCACTACACAGATCCAAAAGAGCGTTTCCGGTACTTCTGCATACTTCTCACAGAAGAATCACCAGGATTATCGTAGAAAATGCAGGTGTCAGCTGGAAATCCCTCGAAAACGAATATCTCGCCGGTTCTGAATATCAAACACACTGTGAAGTGCTCAAAACATCAGAATACGTGTTATTTCGCATTAAATAGCAGTAAACCATCGATTTCGGTGATTCCGCATACTTCTCACAGAAGAATCACCAGGATTATCGTAGAAAATGCATGTCTCAGCTGGAAACCCCTCGAAAACGAAGATCTCGACGGTTCTGAATATCAAAAACACTGTGGAGAGCCGCAAAACACCAGAATACGTGTTATTTCGCATTAAATAGCAGTAAACCATCGATTTCGGTGATTCTACATCCCTCTCCCAGAAGAATCACGAAGATTATCGCAGAAAATGCGTATCCCAGCTGGAAACCCGACGGAAATGAAGATATCGCCGGTTCTGAATATCAAACACACTGTGAAGTGCTCAAAACATCAGAATACGTGTTATTTCGTATTAAATAGCAGTAAACCATCGATTTCGGTGATTCCGCATACTTCCCACAGAAGAATCACCAGGATCATCGTGGAAAATGCATGTCTCAGCTGGAAACCCCTCGAAAACGAAGATCTCGACGGTTCTGAATATCAAAAACACTGTGGAGAGCCGAAAACACCAGAATACGTGTTATTTCGCATTAAATAGCAGTAAACCATCGATTTCGGTGATTCAGCATACTTCTCACAGAAGAATCACCAGGATTATCGTAGAAAATGCAGGTCTCAGCTGGAAACCCCTCGAAATCGAATATCTCGCCGGTTCTGAATATCAAACACACTGTGAAGTGCTCAAAACATCAGAATACGTGTTATTTCGCATTAAATAGCAGTAAACCATCGATTTCGGTGATTCCGCATACTTCTCACAGAAGAATCACCAGGATTATCGTAGAAAATGCATGTCTCAGCTGGAAACCCCTCGAAAACGAAAATCTCGACGGTTCTGAATATCAAAAACACTGTGGAGAGCCGCAAACACCAGAATACGTGTTATTTCGCATTAAATAGCAGTAAACCATCGATTTCGGTGATTCTACATCCCTCTCCCAGAAGAATCACGAAGATTATCGCAGAAAATGCGTATCCCAGCTGGAAACCCGACGGAAATGAAGATATCGCCGGTTCTGAATATCAAACACACTGTGAAGTGCTCAAAACATCAGAATACGTGTTATTTCGTATTAAATAGCAGTAAACCATCGATTTCGGTGATTCAGCATACTTCCCACAGAAGAATCACCAGGATCATCGTGGAAAATGCATGTCTCAGCTGGAAACCCGACGAAAATGAAGATATCGCCGGTTCTGAATATCAAACACACTGTGAAGTGCTCAAAACATCAGAATACGTGTTATTTCGTATTAAATAGCAGTAAACCATCGATTTCGGTGATTCCGCATACTTCCCACAGAAGAATCACCAGGATCATCGTGGAAAATGCATGTCACAGCTGGAAACCCCTCGAAAACGAAGATCTCGACGGTTCTGAATATCAAAAACACTGTGGAGAGACGAAAACACCAGAATACGTGTTATTTCGCATTAAATAGCAGTAAACCATCGATTTCGGTGATTCAACATACTTCTCACAGAAGAATCACCAGGATTATCGTAGAAAATGCAGGTCTCACCTGGAAACCCCTCGAAAACGAAGATCTTGACGGTTCTGAATATCAAAAACACTGTGGAGAGCCGAAAACCCCAGAATACGTGTTATTTCGCATTAAATAGCAGTAAACCATCGATTTCGGTGATTCTGCATACTTCTCACAGAAGAATCACCATGATTATCGCAGAAAATGCATGTCTCAGATGGAAACATCACCAAAGCGAAGATATCGCCGGTTATGCACATAATACGCCCTGCGGAGTGCTCAAAACACGAGCATACGTGTTTTTTCGCATTAAATAGCACGGAAACTGCGATTTCGGTGATTCTGCATCCCTCTCCCAGAAGAATCACGAAGATTATCGCAGAAAATGCGTATCTCAGCTGGAAACCCGGCGAAAATGAAGATATCGCCGGTTCTGAATATCAAACGCACTGTGGAGTGCTCAAAACATCAGAATACGTGTTTCTTCGCATTAAATAGCAGAAAATCATCGATTTCGGTGATTCCGCATACTTCTCACAGAAGAATCACCAGGATTATCGCAGAATATGCATGTCTCAGATGGAAACATCACCAAAGCGAATGTATCGCCGGTTATGCATATAATACGCCCTGTGGAGTGCTCAAAACACGAGCATACGTGTTTTTTCGCATTAAATAGCACGGAAACTGCGATTTCGGTGATTCTGCATCCCTCTCCCAGAAGAATCACGAAGATTTTCGCAGAAAATGCGTATCTCAGCTGGAAACCCGGCGAAAATGAAGATATCGCCTGTTCTGAATATCAAACACACTGTGGAGTGCTCAAAACAATAGAATACGTGTTATTTCGCATTAAATAGCAGAAAATCATCGATTTCAGTGATTCCGCATACTTCTCACAGAAGAATCACCAGGATTATCGCAGAAAATGCATGTCTCAGATGGAAACAACACCAAAGCGAAGATATCGCCGGTTATGCATATAATACGCCCTGTAGAGTGCTCAAAACACGAGCATACGTGTTTCTTCGCATTAAAAAGCACGCAAACTGCGATTTCGGTGATTCTGCATCCCTCTCCCAGAAGAATCACGAAGATTATCGCAGAAAATGCGTTTCTCAGCTGGAAACCCGACGAAAATGAACATATCGCCGGTTCTGAATATCAAACACACTGTGAAGTGCTCAAAACATCAGAATACGTGTTATTTCGTATTAAATAGCAGTAAACCATCGATTTCGGTGATTCAGCATACTTCTCACAGAATAATCAGCAGGATTATCGTGGAAAATGCAGGTCTCAGCTGGAAACCCCTCGATAACGAAGATCTCGACGGTTCTGAATATCAAAAACACTGTGGAGAGCCGAAAACACAAGAATACGTGTTATTTCGCATTAAATAGCAGTAAACCATCGATTTCGGTGATTCTGCATACTTCTCACAGAAGAATCACCAGGATTATCGTAGAAAATGCATGTCAAATCTGGAAAACCCTCGAAAACGAAGATCTCGACGTTTCTGAATATCAAAAACACTGTGGAGAGCTGAAAACACCAGAATACGCGTGATTTCGCATTAAATAGCAGTAACCCATCGATTTCGGTGATTCAGCATACTTCCCATAGAAGAATCACCAGGATTATGGTAGAAAATGCAGGTCTCAGCTGGAAACCCCTCGTAAACGCAGATCTCGACGGTTCTGAATATCAAAAACACTGTGGAGAGCCGAAAACACCAGAATACGTGTTATTTCGCGTTAAATAGCAGTAAACCATCGATTTCGGTGATTCAGCATACTTCTCACAGAAGAATCACCAGGATTATCGTAGAAAATGTAGGTCTCAGCTGGAAACCCCTCGAAAACGAAGATCTCGACGGTTCTGAATATCAAAAACACTGTGGTGAGCCGAAAACACCAGAATACGTGTTATTTCGCATTAGACAGCAGTAAACCATCGACTTCTGTGATTCTGCATACTTCTCGCAGAAGAATCACCAGGATTATCGTAGAAAATGCACGTTTTAGCTGGAAAACCCACGAAACCGAAGATATCGCCGGTTATGCATATAATACGCACTGTGGAGTGCTCAAAACACGAGCATACGTGTTTTTTCGCATTAAACAGCACGGAAACTGCGATTTCGGTGATTCTGCATCCCTCTCCCAGAAGAATCACGAAGATTATCGCAGAAAATGCGTATCTCTGCTGGAAACCCGACGAAAATGAAGATATCGCCGGTTCTGAATATCAAACACATTGTGAAGTGCTCAAAACATCAGAATACGTGTTATTTCGTATTAAATAGCAGTAAACCATCGATTTCGGTGATTCCGCTAACTTCTCACACAAGAATCACCAGGATCATCGTAGAAAATGCATGTCTCAGCTGGAAACCCCTCGAAAACGAAGATCTCGACGGTTCTGAATATCAAAAACACTGTGGGGAGCCGAAAACACCAGAATACGTGTTATTTCGCATTATATAGCAGTAAACCATCGATTTCGGTGATTCAGCATACTTCTCACAGAAGAATCACGAATATTATCGCAGCAAATGCGTATCTCAGCTGGAAACCCGACGAAAATGAAGATATCGCCGATTCTGAATATCAAACACACTGTGGAGTGCTCAAAACATCAGAATACGTGTTATTTCGTATTAAATAGCAGTAAACCATCGATTTCGGTGATTCCGCTAACTTCTCACAGAAGAATCACCAGGATTATCGTAGAAAATGCAGGTCTCAGCTGGAAACCCCTCGAAAACGAAGATCTCGACGGTTCTGAATATCAAAAACACTGTGGAGAGCCGAATACACAGGAATACGTGTTATTTCGCATTAAATAGCAGTAAACCGTCGATTTCGGTGATTCTGCATACTTCTCACAGAAGAATCACCAGGATTATCGTAGAAAATGCAGGTCTCAGCTGGAAACCCCTCGAAAACGAAGATCTCGACGGTTCTGAATATCAAAAACACTGTGGTGAGCCGAAAACACCCGAATACGTGTTATTTCGCATTAGATAGCAGTAAACCATCGACTTCTGTGATTCTGCATACTTCTCGCAGAAGAATCACCAGGATTATCGCAGAAAATGCGTATCTCAGCTGGAAACCCGGCGAAAATGAAGATATCGCCTGTTCTGAATATCAAACACACTGTGGAGTGCTCAAAACAATAGAATACGTGTTATTTCGCATTAAATAGCAGAAAACCATCGATTTCGGTGATTCCGCATACTTCTCACAGAAGAATCACCAGGATTATCGCAGAAAATGCATGTCTCAGATGGAAACAACACCAAAGCGAAGATATCGCCGGTTATGCATATAATACGCCCTGTAGAGTGCTCAAAACACGAGCATACGTGTTTCTTCGCATTAAATAGCACGGAAACTGCGATTTCGGTGATTCTGCATCCCTCTCCCAGAAGAATCACGAAGATTTTCGCAGAAAATGCGTATCTCAGCTGGAAACCCGACGAAAATGAACATATCGCCGGTTCTGAATATCAAACACACTGTGAAGTGCTCAAAACATCAGAATACGTGTTATTTCGTATTAAATAGCAGTAAACCATCGATTTCGGTGATTCAGCATACTTCTCACAGAATAATCAGCAGGATTATCGTGGAAAATGCAGGTCTCAGCTGGAAACCCCTCGATAACGAAGATCTCGACGGTTCTGAATATCAAAAACACTGTGGAGAGCCGAAAACACAAGAATACGTGTTATTTCGCATTAAATAGAAGTAAACCATCGATTTCGGTGATTCTGCATACTTCTCACAGAAGAATCACCAGGATTATCGTAGAAAATGCATGTCAAATCTGGAAAACCCTCGAAAACGAAGATGTCGACGTTTCTGAATATCAAAAACACTGTGGAGAGCTGAAAACCCCAGAATACGCGTGATTTCGCATTAAATAGCAGTAACCCATCGATTTCGGTGATTCAGCATACTTCCCACAGAAGAATCACCAGGATTATCGTAGAAAATGCAGGTCTCAGCTGGAAACCCGTCGAAAACGCAGATCTCGACGGTTCTGAATATCAAAAACACTGTGGAGAGCAGAAAACACCAGAATACGTGTTATTTCGCGTTAAATAGCAGTAAACCATCGATTTCGGTGATTCAGCATACTTCCCACAGAAGAATCACCAGGATCATCGTGGAAAATGCATGTCTCAGCTGGAAACCCCTCGAAAACGAAGATCTCGACGGTTCTGAATATCAAAAACACTGTGGAGAGCCGAAAACACCAGAATACGTGTTATTTCGCATTAAATAGCAGTAAACCATCGATTTCGGTGATTCAGCATACTTCTCACAGAAGAATCACCAGGATTATCGTAGAAAATGCAGGTCTCAGCTGGAAACCCCTCGAAATCGAATATCTCGCCGGTTCTGAATATCAAACACACTGTGAAGTGCTCAAAACATCAGAATACGTGTTATTTCGCATTAAATAGCAGTAAACCATCGATTTCGGTGATTCCGCATACTTCTCACAGAAGAATCACCAGGATTATCGTAGAAAATGCATGTCTCAGCTGGAAACCCCTCGAAAACGAAAATCTCGACGGTTCTGAATATCAAAAACACTGTGGAGAGCCGAATACACAGGAATACGTGTTATTTCGCATTAAATAGCAGTAAACCGTCGATTTCGGTGATTCTGCATACTTCTCACAGAAGAATCACCAGGATTATCGTAGAAAATGCAGGTCTCAGCTGGAAACCCCTCGAAAACGAAGATCTCGACGGTTCTGAATATCAAAAACACTGTGGTGAGCCGAAAACACCCGAATACGTGTTATTTCGCATTAGATAGCAGTAAACCATCGACTTCTGTGATGCTGCATACTTCTCGCAGAAGAATCACCAGGATTATCGTAGAAAATGCAGGTCTCAGCTGGAAACCCCTCGTAAACGCAGATCTCGACGGTTCTGAATATCAAAAACACTGTGGAGAGCCGAAAACACCAGAATACGTGTTATTTCGCGTTAAATAGCAGTAAACCATCGATTTCGGTGATTCAGCATGCTTCTCACAGAAGAATCACCAGGATTATCGTAGAAAATGTAGGTCTCAGCTGGAAACCCCTCGAAAACGAAGATCTCGACGGTTCTGAATATCAAAAACACTGTGGTGAGCCGAAAACCCCAGAATACGTGTTATTTCGCATTAGACAGCAGTAAACCATCGACTTCTGTGATTCTGCATACTTCTCGCAGAAGAATCACCAGGATTATCGTAGAAAATGCACGTTTTAGCTGGAAAACCCACGAAACCGAAGATATCGCCGGTTATGCATATAATACGCACTGTGGAGTGCTCAAAACACGAGCATACGTGTTTTTTCGCATTAAATAGCACGGAAACTGCGATTTCGGTGATTCTGCATCCCTCTCCCAGAAGAATCACGAAGATTATCGCAGAAAATCCGTTTCTCTGCTGGAAACCCGACGAAAATGAAGATATCGCCGGTTCTGAATATCAAACACATTGTGAAGTGCTCAAAACATCAGAATACGTGTTATTTCGTATTAAATAGCAGTAAACCATCGATTTCGGTGATTCCGCTAACTTCTCACACAAGAATCACCAGGATCATCGTAGAAAATGCATGTCTCAGCTGGAAACCCCTCGAAAACGAAGATCTCGACGGTTCTGAATATCAAAAACACTGTGGGGAGCCGAAAACACCAGAATACGTGTTATTTCGCATTATATAGCAGTAAACCATCGATTTCGGTGATTCAGCATACTTCTCACAGAAGAATCACGAATATTATCGCAGCAAATGCGTATCTCAGCTGGAAACCCGACGAAAATGAAGATATCGCCGATTCTGAATATCAAACACACTGTGGAGTGCTCAAAACATCAGAATACGTGTTATTTCGTATTAAATAGCAGTAAACCATCGATTTCGGTGATTCCGCTAACTTCACACAGAAGAATCACCAGGATTATCGTAGAAAATGCAGGTCTCAGCTGGAAACCCCTCGAAAACGAAGATCTCGACGGTTCTGAATATCAAAAACACTGTGGAGAGCCGAATACACAGGAATACGTGTTATTTCGCATTAAATAGCAGTAAACCGTCGATTTCGGTGATTCTGCATACTTCTCACAGAAGAATCACCAGGATTATCGTAGAAAATGCAGGTCTGAGCTGGAAACCCCTCGAAAACGAAGATCTCGACGGTTCTGAATATCAAAAACACTGTGGTGAGCCGAAAACACCCGAATACGTGTTATTTCGCATTAGATAGCAGTAAACCATCGACTTCTGTGATTCTGCATACTTCTCGCAGAAGAATCACCAGGATTATGGTAGAAAATGCACGTTTTAGCTGGAATACCCACGAAACCGAAGATATCGCCGGTTATGCATATAATACGCACTGTGGAGTGCTCAAAACACGAGCATACGTGTTTTTTCGCATTAAATAGCACGGAAACTGCGATTTCGGTGATTCTGCATCCCTCTCCCAGAGGAATCACGAAGATTATCGCAGAAAATGCGTATCTCTGCTGGAAACCCGACGAAAATGAAGATATCGCCGGTTCTGAATATCAAACACACTGTGAAGTGCTCAAAACATCAGAATACGTGTTATTTCGTATTAAATAGCAGTAAACCATCGATTTCGGTGATTCCGCTAACTTCTCACAGAAGAATCACCAGGATCATGGTAGAAAATGCATGTCTCAGCTGGAAACCCCTCGAAAACGAAGATCTCGACGGTTCTGAATATCAAAAACACTGTGGGGAGCCGAAAACACCAGAATACGTGTTATTTCGCATTATATAGCAGTAAACCATCGATTTCGGTGATTCAGCATACTTCTCACAGAAGAATCACGAATATTATCGCAGCAAATGCGTATCTCAGCTGGAAACACGACGAAAATGAAGATATCGCCGATTCTGAATATCAAACACACTGTGGAGTGCTCAAAACATCAGAATACGTGTTATTTTGTATTAAATAGCAGTGAACCATCGATTTCGGTGATTCCGCTAACTTCTCACAGAAGAATCACCAGGATTATCGTAGAAAATGCAGGTCTCAGCTGGAAACCCCCCGAAAACGAAGATCTCGACGGTTCTGAATATCAAAAACACTGTGGAGAGCCGAATACACAGGAATACGTGTTATTTCGCATTAAATAGCAGTAAACCATCGATTTCGGTGATTCTGCATACTTCTCACAGAAGAATCACCAGGATTATCGTAGAAAATGCATGTCTCATCTCGAAACCAGTCGAAAACGAAGATCTCGACGGTTCTGAATATAAAACACACTGTGGAGAGCCGAAAACACTAGAATACGTGTTATTTCGTATTAAGTAGCAGTAAACCATCGATTTCGGTGATTCCGCTAACTTCTCACAGAAGAATCACCAGGATTATCGCAGAAAATGCATGTCTCAGATGGAAACAACACCAAAGCGAAGATATCGCCGGTTATGCATATAATACGCCCTGTGGAGTGCTCAAAACACGAGCATACGTGTTTTTTCGCATTAAATAGCACGGAAACTGCGATTTCGGTGATTCTGCATCACTCTCGCAGAAGAATCACGACGATTATCGCAGAAAATGCGTATCTCAGCTTGAAACCCGACGAAAATGAAGATATCGCCGGTTCTGAATATCAAACACACTGTGAAGTGCTCAAAACATCAGAATACGTGTTATTTCGTATTAAAAAGCAGTAAACCATCGATTTCGGTGATTCAGCATACTTCTCACAGAAGAATCACCAGGATTATCGCAGAAAATGCATGTCTCAGATGGAAACAACACCAAAGCGAAGATATCGCCGGTTATGCATATAATACGCCCTGTGGAGTGCTCAAAACACGAGCATACGTGTTTTTTCGCATTAAATAGCACGGAAACTGCGATTTCGGTGATTCTGCATCACTCTCGCAGAAGAATCACGACGATTATCGCAGAAAATGCGTATCTCAGCTTGAAACCCGACGAAAATGAAGATATCGCCGGTTCTGAATATCAAAAACACTGTGGGGAGCCGAAAACACCAGAATACGTGTTATTTCGCATTATATAGCAGTAAACCATCGATTTCGGTGATTCAGCATACTTCTCACAGAAGAATCACGAATATTATCGCAGCAAATGCGTATCTCAGCTGGAAACCCGACGAAAATGAAGATATCGCCGATTCTGAATATCAAACACACTGTGGAGTGCTCAAAACATCAGAATACGTGTTATTTCGTATTAAATAGCAGTAAACCATCGATTTCGGTGATTCCGCTAACTTCTCACAGAAGAATCACCAGGATTATCGTAGAAAATGCTGGTCTCAGCTGGAAACCCCTCGAAAACGAAGATCTCGACGGTTCTGAATATCAAAAACACTGTGGAGAGCCGAATACACAGGAATACGTGTTATTTCGCATTAAATAGCAGTAAACCGTCGATTTCGGTGATTCTGCATACTTCTCACAGAAGAATCACCAGGATTATCGTAGAAAATGCAGGTCTCAGCTGGAAACCCCTCGAAAACGAAGATCTCGACGGTTCTGAATATCAAAAACACTGTGGTGAGCCGAAAACACCCGAATACGTGTTATTTCGCATTAGATAGCAGTAAACCATCGATTTCGGTGATTCCGCTAACTTCACACAGATGAATCACCAGGATTATCGTAGAAAATGCAGGTCTCAGCTGGAAACCCCTCGAAAACGAAGATCTCGACGGTTCTGAATATCAAAAACACTGTGGAGAGCCGAATACACAGGAATACGTGTTATTTCGCATTAAATAGCTGTAAACCGTCGATTTCGGTGATTCTGCATACTTCTCACAGAAGAATCACCAGGATTATCGTAGAAAATGCAGGTCTCAGCTGGAAACCCCTCGAAAACGAAGATCTCGACGGTTCTGAATATCAAAAACACTGTGGTGAGCCGAAAACACCCGAATACGTGTTATTTCGCATTAGATAGCAGTAAACCATCGACTTCTGTGATTCTGCATACTTCTCGCAGAAGAATCACCAGGATTATGGTAGAAAATGCACGTTTTAGCTGGAAAACCCACGAAACCGAAGATATCGCCGGTTATGCATATAATACGCACTGTGGAGTGCTCAAAACACGAGCATACGTGTTTTTTCGCATTAAATAGCACGGAAACTGCGATTTCGGTGATTCTGCATCCCTCTCCCAGAGGAATCACGAAGATTATCGCAGAAAATGCGTATCTCTGCTGGAAACCCGACGAAAATGAAGATATCGCCGGTTCTGAATATCAAACACACTGTGAAGTGCTCAAAACATCAGAATACGTGTTATTTCGTATTAACTAGCAGTAAACCATCGATTTCGGTGATTCCGCTAACTTCTCACAGAAGAATCACCAGGATCATGGTAGAAAATGCATGTCTCAGCTGGAAACCCCTCGAAAACGAAGATCTCGACGGTTCTGAATATCAAAAACACTGTGGGGAGCCGAAAACACCAGAATACGTGTTATTTCGCATTATATAGCAGTAAACCATCGATTTCGGTGATTCAGCATACTTCTCACAGAAGAATCACGAATATTATCGCAGCAAATGCGTATCTCAGCTGGAAACACGACGAAAATGAAGATATCGCCGATTCTGAATATCAAACACACTGTGGAGTGCTCAAAACATCAGAATACGTGTTATTTTGTATTAAATAGCAGTGAACCATCGATTTCGGTGATTCCGCTAACTTCTCACAGAAGAATCACCAGGATTATCGTAGAAAATGCAGGTCTCAGCTGGAAACCCCCCGAAAACGAAGATCTCGACGGTTCTGAATATCAAAAACACTGTGGAGAGCCGAATACACAGGAATACGTGTTATTTCGCATTAAATAGCAGTAAACCATCGATTTCGGTGATTCTGCATACTTCTCACAGAAGAATCACCAGGATTATCGTAGAAAATGCATGTCTCATCTCGAAACCAGTCGAAAACGAAGATCTCGACGGTTCTGAATATAAAACACACTGTGGAGAGCCGAAAACACTAGAATACGTGTTATTTCGTATTAAGTAGCAGTAAACCATCGATTTCGGTGATTCCGCTAACTTCTCACAGAAGAATCACCAGGATTATCGCAGAAAATGCATGTCTCAGATGGAAACAACACCAAAGCGAAGATATCGCCGGTTATGCATATAATACGCCCTGTGGAGTGCTCAAAGCACGAGCATACGTGTTTTTTCGCATTAAATAGCACGGAAACTGCGATTTCGGTGATTCTGCATCACTCTCGCAGAAGAATCACGACGATTATCGCAGAAAATGCGTATCTCAGCTTGAAACCCGACGAAAATGAAGATATCGCCGGTTCTGAATATCAAACACACTGTGAAGTGCTCAAAACATCAGAATACGTGTTATTTCGTATTAAAAAGCAGTAAACCATCGATTTCGGTGATTCAGCATACTTCTCACAGAAGAATCACCAGGATTATCGCAGAAAATGCATGTCTCAGATGGAAACAACACCAAAGCGAAGATATCGCCGGTTATGCATATAATACGCCCTGTGGAGTGCTCAAAACACGAGCATACGTGTTTTTTCGCATTAAATAGCACGGAAACTGCGATTTCGGTGATTCTGCATCACTCTCGCAGAAGAATCACGACGATTATCGCAGAAAATGCGTATCTCAGTTTGAAACCCGACGAAAATGAAGATATCGCCGGTTCTGAATATCAAAAACACTGTGGGGAGCCGAAAACACCAGAATACGTGTTATTTCGCATTATATAGCAGTAAACCATCGATTTCGGTGATTCAGCATACTTCTCACAGAAGAATCACGAATATTATCGCAGCAAATGCGTATCTCAGCTGGAAACCCGACGAAAATGAAGATATCGCCGATTCTGAATATCAAACACACTGTGGAGTGCTCAAAACATCAGAATACGTGTTATTTCGTATTAAATAGCAGTAAACCATCGATTTCGGTGATTCCGCTAACTTCTCACAGAAGAATCACCAGGATTATCGTAGAAAATGCAGGTCTCAGCTGGAAACCCCTCGAAAACGAAGATCTCGACGGTTCTGAATATCAAAAACACTGTGGAGAGCCGAATACACAGGAATACGTGTTATTTCGCATTAAATAGCAGTAAACCATCGATTTCGGTGATTCTGCATACTTCTCACAGAAGAATCACCAGGATTATCGTAGAAAATGCATGTCTCATCTCGAAACCAGTCGAAAACGAAGATCTCGACGGTTCTGAATATCAAAAACACTGTGGAGAGCCGAAAACACCAGAATACGTGTTATTTCGCATTAAATAGCAGTAAACCATCGATTTCGGTGATTCAGCATACTTCTCACAGAAGAATCACCAGGATTATCGTAGAAAATGCAGGTCTCAGCTGGAAACCCCTCGAAAACGAAGATCTCGACGGTTCTGAATATTAAAAACACTGTGGTGAGCCGAAAACACAAGAATACGTGTTATTTCGCATTAAATAGCAGTAAACCATCGATTTCGGTGATTCAGCATACTTCTCACAGAAGAATCACGAAGATTATCGCAGAAAATGCGTATCTCAGCTGGAAACCCGACGAAAATGAAGATATCGCCGGTTCTGAATATCAAACACACTGTGGAGATCCGAAAACACTAGAATACGTGTTATTTCGCATTAAATAGCAGTAAACCATCGATTTCGGTGATTCCGCTAACTTCTCACAGAAGAATCACCAGGATCATCGTAGAAAATGCATGTCTCAGCTGGAAACCCGACGAAAACGAAGATCGCGACGTATCTGAATATCAAAAACACTGTGGAGAGCCGAAAACACCAGAATACGTGTTATTTCGCATTAAATAGCAGTAAAGCATCGATTTCGGTGATTCAGCATACTTCTCACAGAAGAATCACGAAGATTATCGCAGAAAATGCGTATCTCAGCTGGAAACCCCTCGAAAACGAATATCTCGACGGTTCTGAATATCAAACACACTGTGGAGTGCCGAAAACACTAGAATACGTGTTATTTCGCATTAAATAGCAGTAAACCATCGATTTCGGTGATTCAGCATACTTCTCACAGAAGAATCACGAAGATTATCGCAGAAAATGCGTATCTCAGCTGGAAACCCCTCGAAAACGAAGATCTCGACGGTTCTGAATATCAAAAAT
The DNA here is from genome assembly GCA_951804975.1 of Anthophora plumipes. Lineage (NCBI taxonomy): Eukaryota > Metazoa > Arthropoda > Insecta > Hymenoptera > Apidae > Anthophora > Anthophora plumipes. Next base: position 9,782,644 of record OX638123.1, on the reverse strand, counting down.
ACTGTGGAGAGCCGAATACACCAGAATACGTGTTATTTCGCATTAAATAGCAGAAAACCATCGATTTCGGTGAGTCCGCATACTTCTCACAGAAGAATCACCAGGATTATCGCAGAAAATGCATGTCTCAGATGGAAACAACACCAAAGCGAAGATATCGCCGGTTATGCATATAATACGCCCTGTGGAGTGCTCAAATCACGAGCATACGTGTTTTTTCGCATTAAATAGCACGGAAACTGCGATTTCGGTGATTCTGCATCACTCTCGCAGAAGAATCACGAAGATTATCGCAGAAAATGCGTATCTCAGCTGGAAACCCGACGAAAATGAAGATATCGCCGGTTCTGAATATCAAACACACTGTGAAGTGCTCAAAACATCAGAATACGTGTTATTTCGCATTAAATAGCAGTAAACCATCGATTTCGGTGATTCCGCTAACTTCTCACAGAAGAATCACCAGGATCATCGTAGAAAATGCATGTGTCAGCTGGAAACCCCTCGAAAACGAAGATCTCGACGGTTCTGAATATCAAAAATACTGTGGAGAGCCGAATACACCAGAATACGTGTTATTTCGCATTAAATAGCAGTAAAGCATCGATTTCGGTGATTCAGCATACTTCTCACAGAAGAATCACGAAGATTATCGCAGAAAATGCGTATCTCAGCTGGAAACCCGCCGAAATTGAAGATATCGCCGGTTCTGAATATCAAACACACTGTGGAGTGCTCAAAACATCAGAATACGTGTTATTTCGCATTAAATAGCAGAAAACCATCGATTTCGGTGATTCCGCATACTTCTCACAGAGGAATCACCAGGATTATCGCAGAAAATGCATGTCTCAGATGGAAACAACACCAAAGCGAAGATATCGCCGGTTATGCATATAATACGCCCTGTGGAGTGCTCAAAACACGAGCATACGTGTTTTTTCGCATTAAATAGCACGGAAGCTGCGATTTCGGTGATTCTGCATCCCTCTCCCAGAAGAATCACGAAGATTATCGCAGAAAATGCGTATCTCAGCTGGAAACCCGGCGAAAATGAAGATATCGCCTGTTCTGAATATCAAACACACTGTGGAGTGCTCAAAACAATAGAATACGTGTTATTTCGCATTAAATAGCAGAAAACCATCGATTTCGGTGATTCCGCATACTTCTCACAGAAGAATCACCAGGATTATCGCAGAAAATGCATGTCTCAGATGGAAACAACACCAAAGCGAAGATATCGCCGGTTATGCATATAATACGCCCTGCAGAGTGCTCAAAACACGAGCATACGTGTTTCTTCGCATTAAATAGCACGGAAACTGCGATTTCGGTGATTCTGCATCCCTCTCCCAGAAGAATCACGAAGATTATCGCAGAAAATGCGTATCTCAGCTGGAAACCCGACGAAAATGAACATATCGCCGGTTCTGAATATCAAACACACTGTGAAGTGCTCAAAACATCAGAATACGTGTTATTTCGTATTAAATAGCAGTAAACCGTCGATTTCGGTGATTCAGCATACTTCTCACAGAATAATCAGCAGGATTATCGTGGAAAATGCAGGTCCCAGCTGGAAACCCCTCGATAACGAAGATCTCGACGGTTCTGAATATCAAAAACACTGTGGAGAGCCGAAAACACAAGAATACGTGTTATTTCGCATTAAATAGCAGTAAACCATCGATTTCGGTGATTCTGCATACTTCTCACAGAAGAATCACCAGGATTATCGTAGAAAATGCATGTCAAATCTGGAAAACCCTCGAAAACGAAGATCTCGACGTTTCTGAATATCAAAAACACTGTGGAGAGCTGAAAACACCAGAATACGCGTGATTTCGCATTAAATAGCAGTAACCCATCGATTTCGGTGATTCAGCATACTTCCCACAGAAGAATCACCAGGATTATCGTAGAAAATGCAGGTCTCAGCTGGAAAACCCTCGAAAACGCAGATCTCGACGGTTCTGAATATCAAAAACACTGTGGAGAGCCGAAAGCACAAGAATACGTGTTATTTCGCGTTAAATAGCAGTAAACCATCGATTTCGGTGATTCAGCATACTTCTCACAGAAGAATCACCAGGATTATCGTAGAAAATGCAGGTCTCAGCTGGAAACCCCTAGAAAACGAAGATCTCGACGGTTCTGAATATCAAAAACACTGTGGTGAGCCGAAAACACCAGAATACGTGTTATTTCGCATTATATAGCAGTAAACCATCGATTTCGGTGATTCAACATACTTCTCACAGAAGAATCACGAATATTATCGCAGCAAATGCGTATCTCAGCTGGAAACCCGACGAAAATGAAGATATCGCCGATTCTGAATATCAAACACACTGTGGAGTGCTCAATACATCAGAATACGTGTTATTTCGTATTAAATAGCAGTAAACCATCGATTTCGGTGATTCCGCTAACTTCTCACAGAAGAATCACCAGGATTATCGTAGAAAATGCAGGTCTCAGCTGGAAACCCCTCGAAAACGAAGATCTCGACGGTTCTGAATATCAAAAACACTGTGGAGAGCCGAATACACAGGAATACGTGTTATTTCGCATTAGATAGCAGTAAACCATCGACTTCTGTGATTCTGCATACTTCTCGCAGAAGAATCACCAGGATTATCGTAGAAAATGCACGTTTTAGCTGGAAAACCCACGAAACCGAAGATATCGCCGGTTATGCATGTAATACGCACTGTGGAGTGCTCAAAACACGAGCATACGTGTTTTTTCGCATTAAATAGCACGGAAACTGCGATTTCGGTGATTCTGCATCCCTCTCCCAGAAGAATCACGAATATTATCGCAGCAAATGCGTATCTCAGCTGGAAACCCGACGAAAATGAAGATATCGCCGATTCTGAATATCAAACACACTGTGGAGTGCTCAAAACATCAGAATACGTGTTATTTCGTATTAAATAGCAGTAAACCATCGATTTCGGTGATTCCGCTAACTTCTCACAGAAGAATCACCAGGATCATCGTAGAAAATGCATGTCTCAGCTGGAAACCCGACGAAAACGAAGATCGCGACGTATCTGAATATCAAAAACACTGTGGAGAGCCGAAAACACCAGAATACGTGTTATTTCGCATTAAATAGCAGTAAAGCATCGATTTCGGTGATTCAGCATACTTCTCACAGAATAATCAGCAGGATTATCGTGGAAAATGCAGGTCTCAGCTGGAAACCCCTCGATAACGCAGATCTCGACGGTTCTGAATATCAAAACCACTGTGGAGAGCCGAAAACACAAGAATACGTGTTATTTCGCATTAAATAGAAGTAAACCATCGATTTCGGTGATTCTGCATACTTCTCACAGAAGAATCACCAGGATTATCGTAGAAAATGCATGTCAAATCTGGAAAACCCTCGAAAACGAAGATGTCGACGTTTCTGAATATCAAAAACACTGTGGAGAGCTGAAAACCCCAGAATACGCGTGATTTCGCATTAAATAGCAGTAACCCATCGATTTCGGTGATTCAGCATACTTCCCACAGAAGAATCACCAGGATTATCGTAGAAAATGCAGGTCTCAGCTGGAAACCCGTCGAAAACGCAGATCTCGACGGTTCTGAATATCAAAAACACTGTGGAGAGCAGAAAACACCAGAATACGTGTTATTTCGCGTTAAATAGCAGTAAACCATCGATTTCGGTGATTCAGCATACTTCTCACAGAAGAATCACCAGGATTATCGTAGAAAATGCAGGTCTCAGCTGGAAACCCCTCGAAAACGAAGATCTCGACGGTTCTGAATATCAAAAACACTGTGGTGAGCCGAAAACACCAGAATACGTGTTATTTCGCATTAGATAGCAGTAAACCATCGACTTCTGTGATTCTGCATACTTCTCGCAGAAGAATCACCAGGATTATCGTAGAAAATGCACGTTTTAGCTGGAAAACCCACGAAACCGAAGATATCGCCGGTTATGCATATAATACGCACTGTGGAGTGCTCAAAACACGAGCATACGTGTTTTTTCGCATTAAATAGCACGGAAACTGCGATTTCGGTGATTCTGCATCCCTCTCCCAGAAGAATCACGAAGATTATCGCAGAAAATGCGTATCTCTGCTGGAAACCCGACGAAAATGAAGATATCGCCGGTTCTGAATATCAAACACACTGTGAAGTGCTCAAAACATCAGAATACGTGTTATTTCGTATTAAATAGCAGTAAACCATCGATTTCGGTGATTCCGCTAACTTCTCACAGAAGAATCACCAGGATCATCGTAGAAAATGCATGTCTCAGCAGGAAACCCCTCGAAAACGAAGATCTCGACGGTTCTGAATATCAAAAACACTGTGGGGAGCCGAAAACACCAGAATACGTGTTATTTCGCATTATGTAGCAGTAAACCATCGATTTCGGTGATTCAGCATACTTCTCACAGAAGAATCACGAATATTATCGCAGCAAATGCGTATCTCAGCTGGAAACCCGACGAAAATGAAGATATCGCCGGTTCTGTATATCAAACACACTGTGAAGTGCTCAGAACATCAGAATACGTGTTATTTCGTATTAAATAGCAGTAAACCAACGATTTCGGTGATTCCGCTAACTTCTCACAGAAGAATCACCAGGATCATCGTAGAAAATGCATGTCTCAGCTGGAAACCCGACGAAAACGAAGATCGCGACGTATCTGAATATCAAAAACACTGTGGAGAGCCGAAAACACCAGAATACGTGTTATTTCGCATTAAATAGCAGTATTGCATCGATTTCGGTGATTCAGCATACTTCTCACAGAAGAATCACGAAGATTATCGCAGAAAATGCGTATCTCAGCTGGAAACCCCTCGAAAACGAAGATCTCGACGGTTCTGAATATCAAACACACTGTGGAGTGCCGAAAACACTAGAATACGTGTTATTTCGCATTAAATAGCAGTAAACCATCGATTTCGGTGATTCAGCATACTTCTCACAGAAGAATCACGAAGATTATCGCAGAAAATGCGTATCTCAGCTGGAAACCCGACGAAAATGAAGATATCGCCGGTTCTGAATATCAAACACACTCTGAAGTGCTCAAAACATCAGAATACGTGTTATTTCGTATTAAATAGCAGTAAATCATCGATTTCGGTGATTCCGCTAACTTCTCACAGAAGAATCACCAGGATCATCGTAGAAGATGCATGTCTCAGCAGGAAACCCCTCGAAAACGAAGATCTCGACGGTTCTGAATATCAAAAACACTGTGGGGAGCCGAAAACACCAGAATACGTGTTATTTCGCATTATGTAGCAGTAAACCATCGATTTCGGTGATTCAGCATACTTCTCACAGAAGAATCACGAATATTATCGCAGCAAATGCGTATCTCAGCTGGAAACCCGACGAAAATGAAGATATCGCCGGTTCTGTATATCAAACACACTGTGAAGTGCTCAGAACATCAGAATACGTGTTATTTCGTATTAAATAGCAGTAAACCAACGATTTCGGTGATTCCGCTAACTTCTCACAGAAGAATCACCAGGATCATCGTAGAAAATGCATGTCTCAGCTGGAAACCCGACGAAAACGAAGATCGCGACGTATCTGAATATCAAAAACACTGTGGAGAGCCGAAAACACCAGAATACGTGTTATTTCGCATTAAATAGCAGTATTGCATCGATTTCGGTGATTCAGCATACTTCTCACAGAAGAATCACGAAGATTATCGCAGAAAATGCGTATCTCAGCTGGAAACCCCTCGAAAACGAAGATCTCGACGGTTCTGAATATCAAACACACTGTGGAGTGCCGAAAACACTAGAATACGTGTTATTTCGCATTAAATAGCAGTAAACCATCGATTTCGGTGATTCAGCATACTTCTCACAGAAGAATCACGAAGATTATCGCAGAAAATGCGTATCTCAGCTGGAAACCCGACGAAAATGAAGATATCGCCGGTTCTGAATATCAAACACACTCTGAAGTGCTCAAAACATCAGAATACGTGTTATTTCGTATTAAATAGCAGTAAATCATCGATTTCGGTGATTCCGCTAACTTCTCACAGAAGAATCACCAGGATCATCGTAGAAAATGCATGTCTCAGCTGGAAACCCCTCGAAAACGAAGATCTCGACGGTTCTGAATATCAAAAATACTGTGGAGAGCCGAATACACCAGAATACGTGTTATTTCGCATTAAATAGCAGAAAACCATCGATTTCGGTGATTCCGCATACTTCTCACAGAAGAATCACCAGGATTATCGCAGAAAATGCATGTCTGAGATGGAAACAACACCAAAGCGAAGATATCGCCGGTTATGCATATAATACGCCCTGTGGAGTGCTCAAAACACGAGCATACGTGTTTTTTCGCATTAAATAGCACGGAAACTGCGATTTCGGTGATTCTGCATCACTCTCGCAGAAGAATCACGAAGATTATCGCAGAAAATGCGTATCTCAGCTGGAAACCCGACGAAAATGAAGATATCGCCGGTTCTGAATATCAAACACACTGTGAAGTGCTCAAAACATCAGAATACGTGTTATTTCGCATTAAATAGCAGTAAACCATCGATTTCGGTGATTCCGCTAACTTCTCACAGAAGAATCACCAGGATCATCGTAGAAAATGCACGTGTCAGCTGGAAACCCCTCGAAAACGAAGATCTCGACGGTTCTGAATATCAAAAATACTGTGGAGAGCCGAATACACCAGAATACGTGTTATTTCGCATTAAATAGCAGTAAAGCATCGATTTCGGTGATTCAGCATACTTCTCACAGAAGAATCACGAAGATTATCGCAGAAAATGCGTATCTCAGCTGGAAACCCGCCGAAATTGAAGATATCGCCGGTTCTGAATATCAAACACACTGTGGAGTGCTCAAAACATCGGAATACGTGTTATTTCGCATTAAATAGCAGAAAACCATCGATTTCGGTGATTCCGCATACTTCTCACAGAAGAATCACCAGGATTATCGCAGAAAATGCATGTCTCAGATGGAAACAACACCAAAGCGAAGATATCGCCGGTTATGCATATAATACGCCCTGTGGAGTGCTCAAAACACGAGCATACGTGTTTTTTCGCATTAAATAGCACGGAAACTGCGATTTCGGTGATTCTGCATCCCTCTCCCAGAAGAATCACGAAGATTATCGCAGAAAATGCGTATCTCAGCTGGAAACCCGGCGAAAATGAAGATATCGCCTGTTCTGAATATCAAACACACTGTGGAGTGCTCAAAACAATAGAATACGTGTTATTTCGCATTAAATAGCAGAAAACCATCGATTTCGGTGATTCCGCATACTTCTCACAGAAGAATCACCAGGATTATCGCAGAAAATGCATGTCTCAGATGGAAACAACACCAAAGCGAAGATATCGCCGGTTATGCATATAATACGCCCTGCAGAGTGCTCAAAACACGAGCATACGTGTTTCTTCGCATTAAATAGCACGGAAACTGCGATTTCGGTGATTCTGCTTCCCTCTCCCAGAAGAATCACGAAGATTATCGCAGAAAATGCGTATCTCAGCTGGAAACCCGACGAAAATGAACATATCGCCGGTTCTGAATATCAAACACACTGTGGAGTGCTCAAAACAATAGAATACGTGTTATTTCGTATTAAATAGCAGTAAACCGTCGATTTCGGTGATTCAGCATACTTCTCACAGAATAATCAGCAGGATTATCGTGGAAAATGCAGGTCCCAGCTGGAAACCCCTCGATAACGAAGATCTCGACGGTTCTGAATATCAAAAACACTGTGGAGAGCCGAAAACACAAGAATACGTGTTATTTCGCATTAAATAGCAGTAAACCATCGATTTCGGTGATTCTGCATACTTCTCACAGAAGAATCACCAGGATTATCGTAGAAAATGCATGTCAAATCTGGAAAACCCTCGAAAACGAAGATCTCGACGTTTCTGAATATCAAAAACACTGTGGAGAGCTGAAAACACCAGAATACGCGTGATTTCGCATTAAATAGCAGTAACCCATCGATTTCGGTGATTCAGCATACTTCCCACAGAAGAATCACCAGGATTATCGTAGAAAATGCAGGTCTCAGCTGGAAACCCCTCGAAAACGCAGATCTCGACGGTTCTGAATATCAAAAACACTGTGGAGAGCCGAAAGCACAAGAATACGTGTTATTTCGCGTTAAATAGCAGTAAACCATCGATTTCGGTGATTCAGCATACTTCTCACAGAAGAATCACCAGGATTATCGTAGAAAATGCAGGTCTCAGCTGGAAACCCCTCGAAAACGAAGATCTCGACGGTTCTGAATATCAAAAACACTGTGGTGAGCCGAAAACACCAGAATACGTGTTATTTCGCATTATATAGCAGTAAACCATCGATTTCGGTGATTCAGCATACTTCTCACAGAAGAATCACGAATATTATCGCAGCAAATGCGTATCTCAGCTGGAAACCCGACGAAAATGAAGATATCGCCGATTCTGAATATCAAACACACTGTGGAGTGCTCAATACATCAGAATACGTGTTATTTCGTATTAAATAGCAGTAAACCATCGATTTCGGTGATTCCGCTAACTTCTCACAGAAGAATCACCAGGATTATCGTAGAAAATGCAGGTCTCAGCTGGAAACCCCTCGAAAACGAAGATCTCGACGGTTCTGAATATCAAAAACACTGTGGAGAGCCGAATACACAGGAATACGTGTTATTTCGCATTAAATAGCAGTAAACCGTCGATTTCGGTGATTCTGCATACTTCTCACAGAAGAATCACCAGGATTATCGTAGAAAATGCAGGTCTCAGCTGGAAACCCCTCGACAACGAAGATCTCGACGGTTCTGAATATCAAAAACACTGTGGTGAGCCGAAAACACCAGAATACGTGTTATTTCGCATTAGATAGCAGTAAACCATCGACTTCTGTGATTCTGCATACTTCTCGCAGAAGAATCACCAGGATTATCGTAGAAAATGCACGTTTTAGCTGGAAAACCCACGAAACCGAAGATATCGCCGGTTATGCATTTAATACGCCCTGCAGAGTGCTCAAAACACGAGCATACGTGTTTCTTCGCATTAAATAGCACGGAAACTGCGATTTCGGTGATTCTGCATCCCTCTCCCAGAAGAATCACGAAGATTATCGCAGAAAATGCGTATCTCAGCTGGAAACCCGACGAAAATGAACATATCGCCGGTTCTGAATATCAAACACACTGTGAAGTGCTCAAAACATCAGAATACGTGTTATTTCGTATTAAATAGCAGTAAACCGTCGATTTCGGTGATTCAGCATACTTCTCACAGAATAATCAGCAGGATTATCGTGGAAAATGCAGGTCCCAGCTGGAAACCCCTCGATAACGAAGATCTCGACGGTTCTGAATATCAAAAACACTGTGGAGAGCCGAAAACACAAGAATACGTGTTATTTCGCATTAAATAGCAGTAAACCATCGATTTCGGTGATTCTGCATACTTCTCACAGAAGAATCACCAGGATTATCGTAGAAAATGCATGTCAAATCTGGAAAACCCTCGAAAACGAAGATCTCGACGTTTCTGAATATCAAAAACACTGTGGAGAGCTGAAAACACCAGAATACGCGTGATTTCGCATTAAATAGCAGTAACCCATCGATTTCGGTGATTCAGCATACTTCCCACAGAAGAATCACCAGGATTATCGTAGAAAATGCAGGTCTCAGCTGGAAACCCCTCGAAAACGCAGATCTCGACGGTTCTGAATATCAAAAACACTGTGGAGAGCCGAAAGCACAAGAATACGTGTTATTTCGCGTTAAATAGCAGTAAACCATCGATTTCGGCGATTCAGCATACTTCTCACAGAAGAATCACCAGGATTATCGTAGAAAATGCAGGTCTCAGCTGGAAACCCCTCGAAAACGAAGATCTCGACGGTTCTGAATATCAAAAACACTGTGGTGAGCCGAAAACACCAGAATACGTGTTATTTCGCATTATATAGCAGTAAACCATCGATTTCGGTGATTCAGCATACTTCTCACAGAAGAATCACGAATATTATCGCAGCAAATGCGTATCTCAGCTGGAAACCCGACGAAAATGAAGATATCGCCGATTCTGAATATCAAACACACTGTGGAGTGCTCAATACATCAGAATACGTGTTATTTCGTATTAAATAGCAGTAAACCATCGATTTCGGTGATTCCGCTAACTTCTCACAGAAGAATCACCAGGATTATCGTAGAAAATGCAGGTCTCAGCTGGAAACCCCTCGAAAACGAAGATCTCGACGGTTCTGAATATCAAAAACACTGTGGAGAGCCGAATACACAGGAATACGTGTTATTTCGCATTAAATAGCAGTAAACCGTCGATTTCGGTGATTCTGCATACTTCTCACAGAAGAATCACCAGGATTATCGTAGAAAATGCAGGTCTCAGCTGGAAACCCCTCGACAACGAAGATCTCGACGGTTCTGAATATCAAAAACACTGTGGTGAGCCGAAAACACCAGAATACGTGTTATTTCGCATTAGATAGCAGTAAACCATCGACTTCTGTGATTCTGCATACTTCTCGCAGAAGAATCACCAGGATTATCGTAGAAAATGCACGTTTTAGCTGGAAAACCCACGAAACCGAAGATATCGCCGGTTATGCATGTAATACGCACTGTGGAGTGCTCAAAACACGAGCATACGTGTTTTTTCGCATTAAATAGCACGGAAACTGCGATTTCGGTGATTCTGCATCCCTCTCCCAGAAGAATCACGAAGATTATCGCAGAAAATGCGTATCTCTGCTGGAAACCCGACGAAAATGAAGATATCGCCGGTTCTGAATATCAAACACACTGTGAAGTGCTCAAAACATCGGAATACGTGTTATTTCGTATTAAATAGCAGTAAACCATCGATTTCGGTGATTCCGCTAACTTCTCACAGAAGAATCACCAGGATCATCGTAGAAAATGCATGTCTCAGCTGGAAACCCCTCGAAAACGAAGATCTCGACGGTTCTGAATATCAAAAACACTGTGGGGAGCCGAAAACACCAGAATACGTGTTATTTCGCATTATATAGCAGTAAACCATCGATTTCGGTGATTCAGCATACTTCTCACAGAAGAATCACGAATATTATCGCAGCAAATGCGTATCTCAGCTGGAAACACGACGAAAATGAAGATATCGCCGATTCTGAATATCAAACACACTGTGGAGTGCTCAAAACATCAGAATACGTGTTATTTCGTATTAAATAGCAGTAAACCATCGATTTCGGTGATTCCGCTAACTTCTCACAGAAGAATCACCAGGATTATCGTAGAAAATGCAGGTCTCAGCTGGAAACCCCTCGAAAACGAAGATCTCGACGGTTCTGAATATCAAAAACACTGTGGAGAGCCGAATACACAGGAATACGTGTTATTTCGCATTAAATAGCAGTAAACCGTCGATTTCGGTGATTCTGCATACTTCTCACAGAAGAATCACCAGGATTATCGTAGAAAATGCAGGTCTCAGCTGGAAACCCCTCGAAAACGAAGATCTCGACGGTTCTGAATATCAAAAACACTGTGGAGAGCCGAAAACACCAGAATACGTGTTATTTCGCGTTAAATAGCAGTAAACCATCGATTTCGGTGATTCAGCATACTTCTCACAGAAGAATCACCAGGATTATCGTAGAAAATGTAGGTCTCAGCTGGAAACCCCTCGAAAACGAAGATCTCGACGGTTCTGAATATCAAAAACACTGTGGTGAGCCGAAAACCCCAGAATACGTGTTATTTCGCATTAGACAGCAGTAAACCATCGACTTCTGTGATTCTGCATACTTCTCGCAGAAGAATCACCAGGATTATCGTAGAAAATGCACGTTTTAGCTGGAAAACCCACGAAACCGAAGATATCGCCGGTTATGCATATAATACGCACTGTGGAGTGCTCAAAACACGAGCATACGTGTTTTTTCGCATTAAATAGCACGGAAACTGCGATTTCGGTGATTCTGCATCCCTCTCCCAGAAGAATCACGAAGATTATCGCAGAAAATGCGTATCTCTGCTGGAAACCCGACGAAAATGAAGATATCGCCGGTTCTGAATATCAAACACATTGTGAAGTGCTCAAAACATCAGAATACGTGTTATTTCGTATTAAATAGCAGTAAACCATCGATTTCGGTGATTCCGCTAACTTCTCACACAAGAATCACCAGGATCATCGTAGAAAATGCATGTCTCAGCTGGAAACCCCTCGAAAACGAAGATCTCGACGGTTCTGAATATCAAAAACACTGTGGGGAGCCGAAAACACCAGAATACGTGTTATTTCGCATTATATAGCAGTAAACCATCGATTTCGGTGATTCAGCATACTTCTCACAGAAGAATCACGAATATTATCGCAGCAAATGCGTATCTCAGCTGGAAACCCGACGAAAATGAAGATATCGCCGATTCTGAATATCAAACACACTGTGGAGTGCTCAAAACATCAGAATACGTGTTATTTCGTATTAAATAGCAGTAAACCATCGATTTCGGTGATTCCGCTAACTTCACACAGATGAATCACCAGGATTATCGTAGAAAATGCAGGTCTCAGCTGGAAACCCCTCGAAAACGAAGATCTCGACGGTTCTGAATATCAAAAACACTGTGGAGAGCCGAATACACAGGAATACGTGTTATTTCGCATTAAATAGCTGTAAACCGTCGATTTCGGTGATTCTGCATACTTCTCACAGAAGAATCACCAGGATTATCGTAGAAAATGCAGGTCTCAGCTGGAAACCCCTCGAAAACGAAGATCTCGACGGTTCTGAATATCAAAAACACTGTGGTGAGCCGAAAACACCCGAATACGTGTTATTTCGCATTAGATAGCAGTAAACCATCGACTTCTGTGATTCTGCATACTTCTCGCAGAAGAATCACCAGGATTATGGTAGAAAATGCACGTTTTAGCTGGAAAACCCACGAAACCGAAGATATCGCCGGTTATGCATATAATACGCACTGTGGAGTGCTCAAAACACGAGCATACGTGTTTTTTCGCATTAAATAGCACGGAAACTGCGATTTCGGTGATTCTGCATCCCTCTCCCAGAGGAATCACGAAGATTATCGCAGAAAATGCGTATCTCTGCTGGAAACCCGACGAAAATGAAGATATCGCCGGTTCTGAATATCAAACACACTGTGAAGTGCTCAAAACATCAGAATACGTGTTATTTCGTATTAACTAGCAGTAAACCATCGATTTCGGTGATTCCGCTAACTTCTCACAGAAGAATCACCAGGATCATGGTAGAAAATGCATGTCTCAGCTGGAAACCCCTCGAAAACGAAGATCTCGACGGTTCTGAATATCAAAAACACTGTGGGGAGCCGAAAACACCAGAATACGTGTTATTTCGCATTATATAGCAGTAAACCATCGATTTCGGTGATTCAGCATACTTCTCACAGAAGAATCACGAATATTATCGCAGCAAATGCGTATCTCAGCTGGAAACACGACGAAAATGAAGATATCGCCGATTCTGAATATCAAACACACTGTGGAGTGCTCAAAACATCAGAATACGTGTTATTTTGTATTAAATAGCAGTGAACCATCGATTTCGGTGATTCCGCTAACTTCTCACAGAAGAATCACCAGGATTATCGTAGAAAATGCAGGTCTCAGCTGGAAACCCCCCGAAAACGAAGATCTCGACGGTTCTGAATATCAAAAACACTGTGGAGAGCCGAATACACAGGAATACGTGTTATTTCGCATTAAATAGCAGTAAACCATCGATTTCGGTGATTCTGCATACTTCTCACAGAAGAATCACCAGGATTATCGTAGAAAATGCAGGTCTCAGCTGGAAACCCCTCGAAAACGAAGATCTCGACGGTTCTGAATATCAAAAACACTGTGGTGAGCCGAAAACACCAGAATACGTGTTATTTCGCATTATATAGCAGTAAACCATCGATTTCGGTGATTCAGCATACTTCTCACAGAAGAATCACGAATATTATCGCAGCAAATGCGTATCTCAGCTGGAAACCCCTCGAAAACGAAGATCTCGACGGTTCTGAATATCAAAAACACTGTGGAGAGCCGAATACACAGGAATACGTGTTATTTCGCATTAAATAGCTGTAAACCATCGATTTCGGTGATTCCGCTAACTTCTCACAGAAGAATCACCAGGATTATCGTAGAAAATGCAGGTCTCAGCTGGAAACCCCCCGAAAACGAAGATCTCGACGGTTCTGAATATCAAAAACACTGTGGAGAGCCGAATACACAGGAATACGTGTTATTTCGCATTAAATAGCAGTAAACCATCGATTTCGGTGATTCTGCATACTTCTCACAGAAGAATCACCAGGATTATCGCAGAAAATGCATGTCTCAGATGGAAACAACACCAAAGCGAAGATATCGCCGGTTATGCATATAATACGCCCTGCAGAGTGCTCAAAACACGAGCATACGTGTTTCTTCGCATTAAATAGCACGGAAACTGCGATTTCGGTGATTCTGCTTCCCTCTCCCAGAAGAATCACGAAGATTATCGCAGAAAATGCGTATCTCAGCTGGAAACCCGACGAAAATGAACATATCGCCGGTTCTGAATATCAAACACACTGTGGAGTGCTCAAAACAATAGAATACGTGTTATTTCGTATTAAATAGCAGTAAACCGTCGATTTCGGTGATTCAGCATACTTCTCACAGAATAATCAGCAGGATTATCGTGGAAAATGCAGGTCCCAGCTGGAAACCCCTCGATAACGAAGATCTCGACGGTTCTGAATATCAAAAACACTGTGGAGAGCCGAAAACACAAGAATACGTGTTATTTCGCATTAAATAGCAGTAAACCATCGATTTCGGTGATTCTGCATACTTCTCACAGAAGAATCACCAGGATTATCGTAGAAAATGCATGTCAAATCTGGAAAACCCTCGAAAACGAAGATCTCGACGTTTCTGAATATCAAAAACACTGTGGAGAGCTGAAAACACCAGAATACGCGTGATTTCGCATTAAATAGCAGTAACCCATCGATTTCGGTGATTCAGCATACTTCCCACAGAAGAATCACCAGGATTATCGTAGAAAATGCAGGTCTCAGCTGGAAACCCCTCGAAAACGCAGATCTCGACGGTTCTGAATATCAAAAACACTGTGGAGAGCCGAAAGCACAAGAATACGTGTTATTTCGCGTTAAATAGCAGTAAACCATCGATTTCGGTGATTCAGCATACTTCTCACAGAAGAATCACCAGGATTATCGTAGAAAATGCAGGTCTCAGCTGGAAACCCCTCGAAAACGAAGATCTCGACGGTTCTGAATATCAAAAACACTGTGGTGAGCCGAAAACACCAGAATACGTGTTATTTCGCATTATATAGCAGTAAACCATCGATTTCGGTGATTCAGCATACTTCTCACAGAAGAATCACGAATATTATCGCAGCAAATGCGTATCTCAGCTGGAAACCCGACGAAAATGAAGATATCGCCGATTCTGAATATCAAACACACTGTGGAGTGCTCAATACATCAGAATACGTGTTATTTCGTATTAAATAGCAGTAAACCATCGATTTCGGTGATTCCGCTAACTTCTCACAGAAGAATCACCAGGATTATCGTAGAAAATGCAGGTCTCAGCTGGAAACCCCTCGAAAACGAAGATCTCGACGGTTCTGAATATCAAAAACACTGTGGAGAGCCGAATACACAGGAATACGTGTTATTTCGCATTAAATAGCAGTAAACCGTCGATTTCGGTGATTCTGCATACTTCTCACAGAAGAATCACCAGGATTATCGTAGAAAATGCAGGTCTCAGCTGGAAACCCCTCGACAACGAAGATCTCGACGGTTCTGAATATCAAAAACACTGTGGTGAGCCGAAAACACCAGAATACGTGTTATTTCGCATTAGATAGCAGTAAACCATCGACTTCTGTGATTCTGCATACTTCTCGCAGAAGAATCACCAGGATTATCGTAGAAAATGCACGTTTTAGCTGGAAAACCCACGAAACCGAAGATATCGCCGGTTATGCATTTAATACGCCCTGCAGAGTGCTCAAAACACGAGCATACGTGTTTCTTCGCATTAAATAGCACGGAAACTGCGATTTCGGTGATTCTGCATCCCTCTCCCAGAAGAATCACGAAGATTATCGCAGAAAATGCGTATCTCAGCTGGAAACCCGACGAAAATGAACATATCGCCGGTTCTGAATATCAAACACACTGTGAAGTGCTCAAAACATCAGAATACGTGTTATTTCGTATTAAATAGCAGTAAACCGTCGATTTCGGTGATTCAGCATACTTCTCACAGAATAATCAGCAGGATTATCGTGGAAAATGCAGGTCCCAGCTGGAAACCCCTCGATAACGAAGATCTCGACGGTTCTGAATATCAAAAACACTGTGGAGAGCCGAAAACACAAGAATACGTGTTATTTCGCATTAAATAGCAGTAAACCATCGATTTCGGTGATTCTGCATACTTCTCACAGAAGAATCACCAGGATTATCGTAGAAAATGCATGTCAAATCTGGAAAACCCTCGAAAACGAAGATCTCGACGTTTCTGAATATCAAAAACACTGTGGAGAGCTGAAAACACCAGAATACGCGTGATTTCGCATTAAATAGCAGTAACCCATCGATTTCGGTGATTCAGCATACTTCCCACAGAAGAATCACCAGGATTATCGTAGAAAATGCAGGTCTCAGCTGGAAACCCCTCGAAAACGCAGATCTCGACGGTTCTGAATATCAAAAACACTGTGGAGAGCCGAAAGCACAAGAATACGTGTTATTTCGCGTTAAATAGCAGTAAACCATCGATTTCGGCGATTCAGCATACTTCTCACAGAAGAATCACCAGGATTATCGCAGAAAATGCAGGTCTCAGCTGGAAACCCCTCGAAAACGAAGATCTCGACGGTTCTGAATATCAAAAACACTGTGGTGAGCCGAAAACACCAGAATACGTGTTATTTCGCATTATATAGCAGTAAACCATCGATTTCGGTGATTCAGCATACTTCTCACAGAAGAATCACGAATATTATCGCAGCAAATGCGTATCTCAGCTGGAAACCCGACGAAAATGAAGATATCGCCGATTCTGAATATCAAACACACTGTGGAGTGCTCAATACATCAGAATACGTGTTATTTCGTATTAAATAGCAGTAAACCATCGATTTCGGTGATTCCGCTAACTTCTCACAGAAGAATCACCAGGATTATCGTAGAAAATGCAGGTCTCAGCTGGAAACCCCTCGAAAACGAAGATCTCGACGGTTCTGAATATCAAAAACACTGTGGAGAGCCGAATACACAGGAATACGTGTTATTTCGCATTAAATAGCAGTAAACCGTCGATTTCGGTGATTCTGCATACTTCTCACAGAAGAATCACCAGGATTATCGTAGAAAATGCAGGTCTCAGCTGGAAACCCCTCGACAACGAAGATCTCGACGGTTCTGAATATCAAAAACACTGTGGTGAGCCGAAAACACCAGAATACGTGTTATTTCGCATTAGATAGCAGTAAACCATCGACTTCTGTGATTCTGCATACTTCTCGCAGAAGAATCACCAGGATTATCGTAGAAAATGCACGTTTTAGCTGGAAAACCCACGAAACCGAAGATATCGCCGGTTATGCATGTAATACGCACTGTGGAGTGCTCAAAACACGAGCATACGTGTTTTTTCGCATTAAATAGCACGGAAACTGCGATTTCGGTGATTCTGCATCCCTCTCCCAGAAGAATCACGAAGATTATCGCAGAAAATGCGTATCTCTGCTGGAAACCCGACGAAAATGAAGATATCGCCGGTTCTGAATATCAAACACACTGTGAAGTGCTCAAAACATCGGAATACGTGTTATTTCGTATTAAATAGCAGTAAACCATCGATTTCGGTGATTCCGCTAACTTCTCACAGAAGAATCACCAGGATCATCGTAGAAAATGCATGTCTCAGCTGGAAACCCCTCGAAAACGAAGATCTCGACGGTTCTGAATATCAAAAACACTGTGGGGAGCCGAAAACACCAGAATACGTGTTATTTCGCATTATATAGCAGTAAACCATCGATTTCGGTGATTCAGCATACTTCTCACAGAAGAATCACGAATATTATCGCAGCAAATGCGTATCTCAGCTGGAAACACGACGAAAATGAAGATATCGCCGATTCTGAATATCAAACACACTGTGGAGTGCTCAAAACATCAGAATACGTGTTATTTCGTATTAAATAGCAGTAAACCATCGATTTCGGTGATTCCGCTAACTTCTCACAGAAGAATCACCAGGATTATCGTAGAAAATGCAGGTCTCAGCTGGAAACCCCTCGAAAACGAAGATCTCGACGGTTCTGAATATCAAAAACACTGTGGAGAGCCGAATACACAGGAATACGTGTTATTTCGCATTAAATAGCAGTAAACCGTCGATTTCGGTGATTCTGCATACTTCTCACAGAAGAATCACCAGGATTATCGTAGAAAATGCAGGTCTCAGCTGGAAACCCCTCGAAAACGAAGATCTCGACGGTTCTGAATATCAAAAACACTGTGGAGAGCCGAAAACACCAGAATACGTGTTATTTCGCGTTAAATAGCAGTAAACCATCGATTTCGGTGATTCAGCATACTTCCCACAGAAGAATCACCAGGATTATCGTAGAAAATGCACGTTTTAGCTGGAAAACCCACGAAACCGAAGATATCGCCGGTTATGCATATAATACGCACTGTGGAGTGCTCAAAACACGAGCATACGTGTTTTTTCGCATTAAATAGCACGGAAACTGCGATTTCGGTGATTCTGCATCCCTCTCCCAGAAGAATCACGAAGATTATCGCAGAAAATGCGTATCTCTGCTGGAAACCCGACGAAAATGAAGATATCGCCGGTTCTGAATATCAAACACATTGTGAAGTGCTCAAAACATCAGAATACGTGTTATTTCGTATTAAATAGCAGTAAACCATCGATTTCGGTGATTCCGCTAACTTCTCACACAAGAATCACCAGGATCATCGTAGAAAATGCATGTCTCAGCTGGAAACCCCTCGAAAACGAAGATCTCGACGGTTCTGAATATCAAAAACACTGTGGGGAGCCGAAAACACCAGAATACGTGTTATTTCGCATTATATAGCAGTAAACCATCGATTTCGGTGATTCAGCATACTTCTCACAGAAGAATCACGAATATTATCGCAGCAAATGCGTATCTCAGCTGGAAACCCGACGAAAATGAAGATATCGCCGATTCTGAATATCAAACACACTGTGGAGTGCTCAAAACATCAGAATACGTGTTATTTCGTATTAAATAGCAGTAAACCATCGATTTCGGTGATTCCGCTAACTTCACACAGATGAATCACCAGGATTATCGTAGAAAATGCAGGTCTCAGCTGGAAACCCCTCGAAAACGAAGATCTCGACGGTTCTGAATATCAAAAACACTGTGGTGAGCCGAAAACACCAGAATACGTGTTATTTCGCATTAGATAGCAGTAAACCATCGACTTCTGTGATTCTGCATACTTCTCGCAGAAGAATCACCAGGATTATCGTAGAAAATGCACGTTTTAGCTGGAAAACCCACGAAACCGAAGATATCGCCGGTTATGCATTTAATACGCCCTGCAGAGTGCTCAAAACACGAGCATACGTGTTTCTTCGCATTAAATAGCACGGAAACTGCGATTTCGGTGATTCTGCATCCCTCTCCCAGAAGAATCACGAAGATTATCGCAGAAAATGCGTATCTCAGCTGGAAACCCGACGAAAATGAACATATCGCCGGTTCTGAATATCAAACACACTGTGAAGTGCTCAAAACATCAGAATACGTGTTATTTCGTATTAAATAGCAGTAAACCGTCGATTTCGGTGATTCAGCATACTTCTCACAGAATAATCAGCAGGATTATCGTGGAAAATGCAGGTCCCAGCTGGAAACCCCTCGATAACGAAGATCTCGACGGTTCTGAATATCAAAAACACTGTGGAGAGCCGAAAACACAAGAATACGTGTTATTTCGCATTAAATAGCAGTAAACCGTCGATTTCGGTGATTCTGCATACTTCTCACAGAAGAATCACCAGGATTATCGTAGAAAATGCATGTCAAATCTGGAAAACCCTCGAAAACGAAGATCTCGACGTTTCTGAATATCAAAAACACTGTGGAGAGCTGAAAACACCAGAATACGCGTGATTTCGCATTAAATAGCAGTAACCCATCGATTTCGGTGATTCAGCATACTTCCCACAGAAGAATCACCAGGATTATCGTAGAAAATGCAGGTCTCAGCTGGAAACCCCTCGAAAACGCAGATCTCGACGGTTCTGAATATCAAAAACACTGTGGAGAGCCGAAAGCACAAGAATACGTGTTATTTCGCGTTAAATAGCAGTAAACCATCGATTTCGGCGATTCAGCATACTTCTCACAGAATAATCAGCAGGATTATCGTGGAAAATGCAGGTCTCAGCTGGAAACCCCTCGAAAACGAAGATCTCGACGGTTCTGAATATCAAAAACACTGTGGAGAGCCGAATACACAGGAATACGTGTTATTTCGCATTAAATAGCAGTAAACCGTCGATTTCGGTGATTCTGCATACTTCTCACAGAAGAATCACCAGGATTATCGTAGAAAATGCAGGTCTCAGCTGGAAACCCCTCGACAACGAAGATCTCGACGGTTCTGAATATCAAAAACACTGTGGTGAGCCGAAAACACCAGAATACGTGTTATTTCGCATTAGATAGCAGTAAACCATCGACTTCTGTGATTCTGCATACTTCTCGCAGAAGAATCACCAGGATTATCGTAGAAAATGCACGTTTTAGCTGGAAAACCCACGAAACCGAAGATATCGCCGGTTATGCATTTAATACGCCCTGCAGAGTGCTCAAAACACGAGCATACGTGTTTCTTCGCATTAAATAGCACGGAAACTGCGATTTCGGTGATTCTGCATCCCTCTCCCAGAAGAATCACGAAGATTATCGCAGAAAATGCGTATCTCAGCTGGAAACCCGACGAAAATGAACATATCGCCGGTTCTGAATATCAAACACACTGTGAAGTGCTCAAAACATCAGAATACGTGTTATTTCGTATTAAATAGCAGTAAACCGTCGATTTCGGTGATTCAGCATACTTCTCACAGAATAATCAGCAGGATTATCGTGGAAAATGCAGGTCCCAGCTGGAAACCCCTCGATAACGAAGATCTCGACGGTTCTGAATATCAAAAACACTGTGGAGAGCCGAAAACACAAGAATACGTGTTATTTCGCATTAAATAGCAGTAAACCATCGATTTCGGTGATTCTGCATACTTCTCACAGAAGAATCACCAGGATTATCGTAGAAAATGCATGTCAAATCTGGAAAACCCTCGAAAACGAAGATCTCGACGTTTCTGAATATCAAAAACACTGTGGAGAGCTGAAAACACCAGAATACGCGTGATTTCGCATTAAATAGCAGTAACCCATCGATTTCGGTGATTCAGCATACTTCCCACAGAAGAATCACCAGGATTATCGTAGAAAATGCAGGTCTCAGCTGGAAACCCCTCGAAAACGCAGATCTCGACGGTTCTGAATATCAAAAACACTGTGGAGAGCCGAAAGCACAAGAATACGTGTTATTTCGCGTTAAATAGCAGTAAACCATCGATTTCGGCGATTCAGCATACTTCTCACAGAAGAATCACCAGGATTATCGTAGAAAATGCAGGTCTCAGCTGGAAACCCCTCGAAAACGAAGATCTCGACGGTTCTGAATATCAAAAACACTGTGGTGAGCCGAAAACACCAGAATACGTGTTATTTCGCATTATATAGCAGTAAACCATCGATTTCGGTGATTCAGCATACTTCTCACAGAAGAATCACGAATATTATCGCAGCAAATGCGTATCTCAGCTGGAAACCCGACGAAAATGAAGATATCGCCGATTCTGAATATCAAACACACTGTGGAGTGCTCAATACATCAGAATACGTGTTATTTCGTATTAAATAGCAGTAAACCATCGATTTCGGTGATTCCGCTAACTTCTCACAGAAGAATCACCAGGATTATCGTAGAAAATGCAGGTCTCAGCTGGAAACCCCTCGAAAACGAAGATCTCGACGGTTCTGAATATCAAAAACACTGTGGAGAGCCGAATACACAGGAATACGTGTTATTTCGCATTAAATAGCAGTAAACCGTCGATTTCGGTGATTCTGCATACTTCTCACAGAAGAATCACCAGGATTATCGTAGAAAATGCAGGTCTCAGCTGGAAACCCCTCGACAACGAAGATCTCGACGGTTCTGAATATCAAAAACACTGTGGTGAGCCGAAAACACCAGAATACGTGTTATTTCGCATTAGATAGCAGTAAACCATCGACTTCTGTGATTCTGCATACTTCTCGCAGAAGAATCACCAGGATTATCGTAGAAAATGCACGTTTTAGCTGGAAAACCCACGAAACCGAAGATATCGCCGGTTATGCATGTAATACGCACTGTGGAGTGCTCAAAACACGAGCATACGTGTTTTTTCGCATTAAATAGCACGGAAACTGCGATTTCGGTGATTCTGCATCCCTCTCCCAGAAGAATCACGAAGATTATCGCAGAAAATGCGTATCTCTGCTGGAAACCCGACGAAAATGAAGATATCGCCGGTTCTGAATATCAAACACACTGTGAAGTGCTCAAAACATCGGAATACGTGTTATTTCGTATTAAATAGCAGTAAACCATCGATTTCGGTGATTCCGCTAACTTCTCACAGAAGAATCACCAGGATCATCGTAGAAAATGCATGTCTCAGCTGGAAACCCCTCGAAAACGAAGATCTCGACGGTTCTGAATATCAAAAACACTGTGGGGAGCCGAAAACACCAGAATACGTGTTATTTCGCATTATATAGCAGTAAACCATCGATTTCGGTGATTCAGCATACTTCTCACAGAAGAATCACGAATATTATCGCAGCAAATGCGTATCTCAGCTGGAAACACGACGAAAATGAAGATATCGCCGATTCTGAATATCAAACACACTGTGGAGTGCTCAAAACATCAGAATACGTGTTATTTCGTATTAAATAGCAGTAAACCATCGATTTCGGTGATTCCGCTAACTTCTCACAGAAGAATCACCAGGATTATCGTAGAAAATGCAGGTCTCAGCTGGAAACCCCTCGAAAACGAAGATCTCGACGGTTCTGAATATCAAAAACACTGTGGAGAGCCGAATACACAGGAATACGTGTTATTTCGCATTAAATAGCAGTAAACCGTCGATTTCGGTGATTCTGCATACTTCTCACAGAAGAATCACCAGGATTATCGTAGAAAATGCAGGTCTCAGCTGGAAACCCCTCGAAAACGAAGATCTCGACGGTTCTGAATATCAAAAACACTGTGGAGAGCCGAAAACACCAGAATACGTGTTATTTCGCGTTAAATAGCAGTAAACCATCGATTTCGGTGATTCAGCATACTTCTCACAGAAGAATCACCAGGATTATCGTAGAAAATGTAGGTCTCAGCTGGAAACCCCTCGAAAACGAAGATCTCGACGGTTCTGAATATCAAAAACACTGTGGTGAGCCGAAAACCCCAGAATACGTGTTATTTCGCATTAGACAGCAGTAAACCATCGACTTCTGTGATTCTGCATACTTCTCGCAGAAGAATCACCAGGATTATCGTAGAAAATGCACGTTTTAGCTGGAAAACCCACGAAACCGAAGATATCGCCGGTTATGCATATAATACGCACTGTGGAGTGCTCAAAACACGAGCATACGTGTTTTTTCGCATTAAATAGCACGGAAACTGCGATTTCGGTGATTCTGCATCCCTCTCCCAGAAGAATCACGAAGATTATCGCAGAAAATGCGTATCTCTGCTGGAAACCCGACGAAAATGAAGATATCGCCGGTTCTGAATATCAAACACATTGTGAAGTGCTCAAAACATCAGAATACGTGTTATTTCGTATTAAATAGCAGTAAACCATCGATTTCGGTGATTCCGCTAACTTCTCACACAAGAATCACCAGGATCATCGTAGAAAATGCATGTCTCAGCTGGAAACCCCTCGAAAACGAAGATCTCGACGGTTCTGAATATCAAAAACACTGTGGGGAGCCGAAAACACCAGAATACGTGTTATTTCGCATTATATAGCAGTAAACCATCGATTTCGGTGATTCAGCATACTTCTCACAGAAGAATCACGAATATTATCGCAGCAAATGCGTATCTCAGCTGGAAACCCGACGAAAATGAAGATATCGCCGATTCTGAATATCAAACACACTGTGGAGTGCTCAAAACATCAGAATACGTGTTATTTCGTATTAAATAGCAGTAAACCATCGATTTCGGTGATTCCGCTAACTTCACACAGATGAATCACCAGGATTATCGTAGAAAATGCAGGTCTCAGCTGGAAACCCCTCGAAAACGAAGATCTCGACGGTTCTGAATATCAAAAACACTGTGGAGAGCCGAATACACAGGAATACGTGTTATTTCGCATTAAATAGCTGTAAACCGTCGATTTCGGTGATTCTGCATACTTCTCACAGAAGAATCACCAGGATTATCGTAGAAAATGCAGGTCTCAGCTGGAAACCCCTCGAAAACGAAGATCTCGACGGTTCTGAATATCAAAAACACTGTGGTGAGCCGAAAACACCCGAATACGTGTTATTTCGCATTAGATAGCAGTAAACCATCGACTTCTGTGATTCTGCATACTTCTCGCAGAAGAATCACCAGGATTATGGTAGAAAATGCACGTTTTAGCTGGAAAACCCACGAAACCGAAGATATCGCCGGTTATGCATATAATACGCACTGTGGAGTGCTCAAAACACGAGCATACGTGTTTTTTCGCATTAAATAGCACGGAAACTGCGATTTCGGTGATTCTGCATCCCTCTCCCAGAGGAATCACGAAGATTATCGCAGAAAATGCGTATCTCTGCTGGAAACCCGACGAAAATGAAGATATCGCCGGTTCTGAATATCAAACACACTGTGAAGTGCTCAAAACATCAGAATACGTGTTATTTCGTATTAACTAGCAGTAAACCATCGATTTCGGTGATTCCGCTAACTTCTCACAGAAGAATCACCAGGATCATGGTAGAAAATGCATGTCTCAGCTGGAAACCCCTCGAAAACGAAGATCTCGACGGTTCTGAATATCAAAAACACTGTGGGGAGCCGAAAACACCAGAATACGTGTTATTTCGCATTATATAGCAGTAAACCATCGATTTCGGTGATTCAGCATACTTCTCACAGAAGAATCACGAATATTATCGCAGCAAATGCGTATCTCAGCTGGAAACACGACGAAAATGAAGATATCGCCGATTCTGAATATCAAACACACTGTGGAGTGCTCAAAACATCAGAATACGTGTTATTTTGTATTAAATAGCAGTGAACCATCGATTTCGGTGATTCCGCTAACTTCTCACAGAAGAATCACCAGGATTATCGTAGAAAATGCAGGTCTCAGCTGGAAACCCCCCGAAAACGAAGATCTCGACGGTTCTGAATATCAAAAACACTGTGGAGAGCCGAATACACAGGAATACGTGTTATTTCGCATTAAATAGCAGTAAACCATCGATTTCGGTGATTCTGCATACTTCTCACAGAAGAATCACCAGGATTATCGTAGAAAATGCATGTCTCATCTCGAAACCAGTCGAAAACGAAGATCTCGACGGTTCTGAATATAAAACACACTGTGGAGAGCCGAAAACACTAGAATACGTGTTATTTCGTATTAAGTAGCAGTAAACCATCGATTTCGGTGATTCCGCTAACTTCTCACAGAAGAATCACCAGGATTATCGCAGAAAATGCATGTCTCAGATGGAAACAACACCAAAGCGAAGATATCGCCGGTTATGCATATAATACGCCCTGTGGAGTGCTCAAAACACGAGCATACGTGTTTTTTCGCATTAAATAGCACGGAAACTGCGATTTCGGTGATTCTGCATCACTCTCGCAGAAGAATCACGACGATTATCGCAGAAAATGCGTATCTCAGCTTGAAACCCGACGAAAATGAAGATATCGCCGGTTCTGAATATCAAACACACTGTGAAGTGCTCAAAACATCAGAATACGTGTTATTTCGTATTAAAAAGCAGTAAACCATCGATTTCGGTGATTCAGCATACTTCTCACAGACGAATCACCAGGATTATCGCAGAAAATGCATGTCTCAGATGGAAACAACACCAAAGCGAAGATATCGCCGGTTATGCATATAATACGCCCTGTGGAGTGCTCAAAACACGAGCATACGTGTTTTTTCGCATTAAATAGCACGGAAACTGCGATTTCGGTGATTCTGCATCACTCTCGCAGAAGAATCACGACGATTATCGCAGAAAATGCGTATCTCAGCTTGAAACCCGACGAAAATGAAGATATCGCCGGTTCTGAATATCAAAAACACTGTGGGGAGCCGAAAACACCAGAATACGTGTTATTTCGCATTATATAGCAGTAAACCATCGATTTCGGTGATTCAGCATACTTCTCACAGAAGAATCACGAATATTATCGCAGCAAATGCGTATCTCAGCTGGAAACCCGACGAAAATGAAGATATCGCCGATTCTGAATATCAAACACACTGTGGAGTGCTCAAAACATCAGAATACGTGTTATTTCGTATTAAATAGCAGTAAACCATCGATTTCGGTGATTCCGCTAACTTCTCACAGAAGAATCACCAGGATTATCGTAGAAAATGCAGGTCTCAGCTGGAAACCCCTCGAAAACGAAGATCTCGACGGTTCTGAATATCAAAAACACTGTGGAGAGCCGAATACACAGGAATACGTGTTATTTCGCATTAAATAGCAGTAAACCATCGATTTCGGTGATTCTGCATACTTCTCACAGAAGAATCACCAGGATTATCGTAGAAAATGCATGTCTCATCTCGAAACCAGTCGAAAACGAAGATCTCGACGGTTCTGAATATCAAAAACACTGTGGAGAGCCGAAAACACCAGAATACGTGTTATTTCGCATTAAATAGCAGTAAACCATCGATTTCGGTGATTCAGCATACTTCTCACAGAAGAATCACCAGGATTATCGTAGAAAATGCAGGTCTCAGCTGGAAACCCCTCGAAAACGAAGATCTCGACGGTTCTGAATATTAAAAACACTGTGGTGAGCCGAAAACACAAGAATACGTGTTATTTCGCATTACATAGCAGTAAACCATCGATTTCGGTGATTCAGCATACTTCTCACAGAAGAATCACGAAGATTATCGCAGAAAATGCGTATCTCAGCTGGAAACCCGACGAAAATGAAGATATCGCCGGTTCTGAATATCAAACACACTGTGGAGATCCGAAAACACTAGAATACGTGTTATTTCGCATTAAATAGCAGTAAACCATCGATTTCGGTGATTCCGCTAACTTCTCACAGAAGAATCACCAGGATCATCGTAGAAAATGCATGTCTCAGCTGGAAACCCGACGAAAACGAAGATCGCGACGTATCTGAATATCAAAAACACTGTGGAGAGCCGAAAACACCAGAATACGTGTTATTTCGCATTAAATAGCAGTAAAGCATCGATTTCGGTGATTCAGCATACTTCTCACAGAAGAATCACGAAGATTATCGCAGAAAATGCGTATCTCAGCTGGAAACCCCTCGAAAACGAATATCTCGACGGTTCTGAATATCAAACACACTGTGGAGTGCCGAAAACACTAGAATACGTGTTATTTCGCATTAAATAGCAGTAAACCATCGATTTCGGTGATTCAGCATACTTCTCACAGAAGAATCACGAAGATTATCGCAGAAAATGCGTATCTCAGCTGGAAACCCCTCGAAAACGAAGATCTAGACGGTTCTGAATATCAAACACACTGTGGAGAGCCGAAAACACCAGAATACGTGTTATTTCGCATTAAATAGCAGTAAAGCATCGATTTCGGTGATTCCGCTAACTTCTCACAGAAGAATCACCAGGATCATCGTAGAAAATGCATGTCTCAGCTGGAAACCCCTCGAAAACGAAGATCTCGACGGTTCTGAATATCAAAAATACTGTGGAGAGCCGAATACACCAGAATACGTGTTATTTCGCATTAAATAGCAGAAAACCATCGATTTCGGTGAGTCCGCATACTTCTCACAGAAGAATCACCAGGATTATCGCAGAAAATGCATGTCTCAGATGGAAACAACACCAAAGCGAAGATATCGCCGGTTATGCATATAATACGCCCTGTGGAGTGCTCAAATCACGAGCATACGTGTTTTTTCGCATTAAATAGCACGGAAACTGCGATTTCGGTGATTCTGCATCACTCTCGCAGAAGAATCACGAAGATTATCGCAGAAAATGCGTATCTCAGCTGGAAACCCGACGAAAATGAAGATATCGCCGGTTCTGAATATCAAACACACTGTGAAGTGCTCAAAACATCAGAATACGTGTTATTTCGCATTAAATAGCAGTAAACCATCGATTTCGGTGATTCCGCTAACTTCTCACAGAAGAATCACCAGGATCATCGTAGAAAATGCATGTGTCAGCTGGAAACCCCTCGAAAACGAAGATCTCGACGGTTCTGAATATCAAAAATACTGTGGAGAGCCGAATACACCAGAATACGTGTTATTTCGCATTAAATAGCAGTAAAGCATCGATTTCGGTGATTCAGCATACTTCTCACAGAAGAATCACGAAGATTATCGCAGAAAATGCGTATCTCAGCTGGAAACCCGCCGAAATTGAAGATATCGCCGGTTCTGAATATCAAACACACTGTGGAGTGCTCAAAACATCAGAATACGTGTTATTTCGCATTAAATAGCAGAAAACCATCGATTTCGGTGATTCCGCATACTTCTCACAGAGGAATCACCAGGATTATCGCAGAAAATGCATGTCTCAGATGGAAACAACACCAAAGCGAAGATATCGCCGGTTATGCATATAATACGCCCTGTGGAGTGCTCAAAACACGAGCATACGTGTTTTTTCGCATTAAATAGCACGGAAGCTGCGATTTCGGTGATTCTGCATCCCTCTCCCAGAAGAATCACGAAGATTATCGCAGAAAATGCGTATCTCAGCTGGAAACCCGGCGAAAATGAAGATATCGCCTGTCCTGAATATCAAACACACTGTGGAGTGCTCAAAACAATAGAATACGTGTTATTTCGCATTAAATAGCAGAAAACCATCGATTTCGGTGATTCCGCATACTTCTCACAGAAGAATCACCAGGATTATCGCAGAAAATGCATGTCTCAGATGGAAACAACACCAAAGCGAAGATATCGCCGGTTATGCATATAATACGCCCTGCAGAGTGCTCAAAACACGAGCATACGTGTTTCTTCGCATTAAATAGCACGGAAACTGCGATTTCGGTGATTCTGCATCCCTCTCCCAGAAGAATCACGAAGATTATCGCAGAAAATGCGTATCTCAGCTGGAAACCCGACGAAAATGAACATATCGCCGGTTCTGAATATCAAACACACTGTGAAGTGCTCAAAACATCAGAATACGTGTTATTTCGTATTAAATAGCAGTAAACCGTCGATTTCGGTGATTCAGCATACTTCTCACAGAATAATCAGCAGGATTATCGTGGAAAATGCAGGTCCCAGCTGGAAACCCCTCGATAACGAAGATCTCGACGGTTCTGAATATCAAAAACACTGTGGAGAGCCGAAAACACAAGAATACGTGTTATTTCGCATTAAATAGCAGTAAACCATCGATTTCGGTGATTCTGCATACTTCTCACAGAAGAATCACCAGGATTATCGTAGAAAATGCATGTCAAATCTGGAAAACCCTCGAAAACGAAGATCTCGACGTTTCTGAATATCAAAAACACTGTGGAGAGCTGAAAACACCAGAATACGCGTGATTTCGCATTAAATAGCAGTAACCCATCGATTTCGGTGATTCAGCATACTTCCCACAGAAGAATCACCAGGATTATCGTAGAAAATGCAGGTCTCAGCTGGAAAACCCTCGAAAACGCAGATCTCGACGGTTCTGAATATCAAAAACACTGTGGAGAGCCGAAAGCACAAGAATACGTGTTATTTCGCGTTAAATAGCAGTAAACCATCGATTTCGGTGATTCAGCATACTTCTCACAGAAGAATCACCAGGATTATCGTAGAAAATGCAGGTCTCAGCTGGAAACCCCTAGAAAACGAAGATCTCGACGGTTCTGAATATCAAAAACACTGTGGTGAGCCGAAAACACCAGAATACGTGTTATTTCGCATTATATAGCAGTAAACCATCGATTTCGGTGATTCAGCATACTTCTCACAGAAGAATCACGAATATTATCGCAGCAAATGCGTATCTCAGCTGGAAACCCGACGAAAATGAAGATATCGCCGATTCTGAATATCAAACACACTGTGGAGTGCTCAATACATCAGAATACGTGTTATTTCGTATTAAATAGCAGTAAACCATCGATTTCGGTGATTCCGCTAACTTCTCACAGAAGAATCACCAGGATTATCGTAGAAAATGCAGGTCTCAGCTGGAAACCCCTCGAAAACGAAGATCTCGACGGTTCTGAATATCAAAAACACTGTGGAGAGCCGAATACACAGGAATACGTGTTATTTCGCATTAGATAGCAGTAAACCATCGACTTCTGTGATTCTGCATACTTCTCGCAGAAGAATCACCAGGATTATCGTAGAAAATGCACGTTTTAGCTGGAAAACCCACGAAATCGAAGATATCGCCGGTTATGCATGTAATACGCACTGTGGAGTGCTCAAAACACGAGCATACGTGTTTTTTCGCATTAAATAGCACGGAAACTGCGATTTCGGTGATTCTGCATCCCTCTCCCAGAAGAATCACGAATATTATCGCAGCAAATGCGTATCTCAGCTGGAAACCCGACGAAAATGAAGATATCGCCGATTCTGAATATCAAACACACTGTGGAGTGCTCAAAACATCAGAATACGTGTTATTTCGTATTAAATAGCAGTAAACCATCGATTTCGGTGATTCCGCTAACTTCTCACAGAAGAATCACCAGGATCATCGTAGAAAATGCATGTCTCAGCTGGAAACCCGACGAAAACGAAGATCGCGACGTATCTGAATATCAAAAACACTGTGGAGAGCCGAAAACACCAGAATACGTGTTATTTCGCATTAAATAGCAGTAAAGCATCGATTTCGGTGATTCAGCATACTTCTCACAGAATAATCAGCAGGATTATCGTGGAAAATGCAGGTCTCAGCTGGAAACCCCTCGATAACGCAGATCTCGACGGTTCTGAATATCAAAACCACTGTGGAGAGCCGAAAACACAAGAATACGTGTTATTTCGCATTAAATAGAAGTAAACCATCGATTTCGGTGATTCTGCATACTTCTCACAGAAGAATCACCAGGATTATCGTAGAAAATGCATGTCAAATCTGGAAAACCCTCGAAAACGAAGATGTCGACGTTTCTGAATATCAAAAACACTGTGGAGAGCTGAAAACCCCAGAATACGCGTGATTTCGCATTAAATAGCAGTAACCCATCGATTTCGGTGATTCAGCATACTTCCCACAGAAGAATCACCAGGATTATCGTAGAAAATGCAGGTCTCAGCTGGAAACCCGTCGAAAACGCAGATCTCGACGGTTCTGAATATCAAAAACACTGTGGAGAGCAGAAAACACCAGAATACGTGTTATTTCGCGTTAAATAGCAGTAAACCATCGATTTCGGTGATTCAGCATACTTCTCACAGAAGAATCACCAGGATTATCGTAGAAAATGCAGGTCTCAGCTGGAAACCCCTCGAAAACGAAGATCTCGACGGTTCTGAATATCAAAAACACTGTGGTGAGCCGAAAACACCAGAATACGTGTTATTTCGCATTAGATAGCAGTAAACCATCGACTTCTGTGATTCTGCATACTTCTCGCAGAAGAATCACCAGGATTATCGTAGAAAATGCACGTTTTAGCTGGAAAACCCACGAAACCGAAGATATCGCCGGTTATGCATATAATACGCACTGTGGAGTGCTCAAAACACGAGCATACGTGTTTTTTCGCATTAAATAGCACGGAAACTGCGATTTCGGTGATTCTGCATCCCTCTCCCAGAAGAATCACGAAGATTATCGCAGAAAATGCGTATCTCTGCTGGAAACCCGACGAAAATGAAGATATCGCCGGTTCTGAATATCAAACACACTGTGAAGTGCTCAAAACATCAGAATACGTGTTATTTCGTATTAAATAGCAGTAAACCATCGATTTCGGTGATTCCGCTAACTTCTCACAGAAGAATCACCAGGATCATCGTAGAAAATGCATGTCTCAGCAGGAAACCCCTCGAAAACGAAGATCTCGACGGTTCTGAATATCAAAAACACTGTGGGGAGCCGAAAACACCAGAATACGTGTTATTTCGCATTATGTAGCAGTAAACCATCGATTTCGGTGATTCAGCATACTTCTCACAGAAGAATCACGAATATTATCGCAGCAAATGCGTATCTCAGCTGGAAACCCGACGAAAATGAAGATATCGCCGGTTCTGTATATCAAACACACTGTGAAGTGCTCAGAACATCAGAATACGTGTTATTTCGTATTAAATAGCAGTAAACCAACGATTTCGGTGATTCCGCTAACTTCTCACAGAAGAATCACCAGGATCATCGTAGAAAATGCATGTCTCAGCTGGAAACCCGACGAAAACGAAGATCGCGACGTATCTGAATATCAAAAACACTGTGGAGAGCCGAAAGCACAAGAATACGTGTTATTTCGCGTTAAATAGCAGTAAACCATCGATTTCGGTGATTCAGCATACTTCTCACAGAAGAATCACCAGGATTATCGTAGAAAATGCAGGTCTCAGCTGGAAACCCCTAGAAAACGAAGATCTCGACGGTTCTGAATATCAAAAACACTGTGGTGAGCCGAAAACACCAGAATACGTGTTATTTCGCATTATATAGCAGTAAACCATCGATTTCGGTGATTCAGCATACTTCTCACAGAAGAATCACGAATATTATCGCAGCAAATGCGTATCTCAGCTGGAAACCCGACGAAAATGAAGATATCGCCGATTCTGAATATCAAACACACTGTGGAGTGCTCAATACATCAGAATACGTGTTATTTCGTATTAAATAGCAGTAAACCATCGATTTCGGTGATTCCGCTAACTTCTCACAGAAGAATCACCAGGATTATCGTAGAAAATGCAGGTCTCAGCTGGAAACCCCTCGAAAACGAAGATCTCGACGGTTCTGAATATCAAAAACACTGTGGAGAGCCGAATACACAGGAATACGTGTTATTTCGCATTAGATAGCAGTAAACCATCGACTTCTGTGATTCTGCATACTTCTCGCAGAAGAATCACCAGGATTATCGTAGAAAATGCACGTTTTAGCTGGAAAACCCACGAAACCGAAGATATCGCCGGTTATGCATGTAATACGCACTGTGGAGTGCTCAAAACACGAGCATACGTGTTTTTTCGCATTAAATAGCACGGAAACTGCGATTTCGGTGATTCTGCATCCCTCTCCCAGAAGAATCACGAATATTATCGCAGCAAATGCGTATCTCAGCTGGAAACCCGACGAAAATGAAGATATCGCCGATTCTGAATATCAAACACACTGTGGAGTGCTCAAAACATCAGAATACGTGTTATTTCGTATTAAATAGCAGTAAACCATCGATTTCGGTGATTCCGCTAACTTCTCACAGAAGAATCACCAGGATCATCGTAGAAAATGCATGTCTCAGCTGGAAACCCGACGAAAACGAAGATCGCGACGTATCTGAATATCAAAAACACTGTGGAGAGCCGAAAACACCAGAATACGTGTTATTTCGCATTAAATAGCAGTAAAGCATCGATTTCGGTGATTCAGCATACTTCTCACAGAATAATCAGCAGGATTATCGTGGAAAATGCAGGTCTCAGCTGGAAACCCCTCGATAACGCAGATCTCGACGGTTCTGAATATCAAAACCACTGTGGAGAGCCGAAAACACAAGAATACGTGTTATTTCGCATTAAATAGAAGTAAACCATCGATTTCGGTGATTCTGCATACTTCTCACAGAAGAATCACCAGGATTATCGTAGAAAATGCATGTCAAATCTGGAAAACCCTCGAAAACGAAGATGTCGACGTTTCTGAATATCAAAAACACTGTGGAGAGCTGAAAACCCCAGAATACGCGTGATTTCGCATTAAATAGCAGTAACCCATCGATTTCGGTGATTCAGCATACTTCCCACAGAAGAATCACCAGGATTATCGTAGAAAATGCAGGTCTCAGTTGGAAACCCGTCGAAAACGCAGATCTCGACGGTTCTGAATATCAAAAACACTGTGGAGAGCAGAAAACACCAGAATACGTGTTATTTCGCGTTAAATAGCAGTAAACCATCGATTTCGGTGATTCAGCATACTTCTCACAGAAGAATCACCAGGATTATCGTAGAAAATGCAGGTCTCAGCTGGAAACCCCTCGAAAACGAAGATCTCGACGGTTCTGAATATCAAAAACACTGTGGTGAGCCGAAAACACCAGAATACGTGTTATTTCGCATTAGATAGCAGTAAACCATCGACTTCTGTGATTCTGCATACTTCTCGCAGAAGAATCACCAGGATTATCGTAGAAAATGCACGTTTTAGCTGGAAAACCCACGAAACCGAAGATATCGCCGGTTATGCATATAATACGCACTGTGGAGTGCTCAAAACACGAGCATACGTGTTTTTTCGCATTAAATAGCACGGAAACTGCGATTTCGGTGATTCTGCATCCCTCTCCCAGAAGAATCACGAAGATTATCGCAGAAAATGCGTATCTCTGCTGGAAACCCGACGAAAATGAAGATATCGCCGGTTCTGAATATCAAACACACTGTGAAGTGCTCAAAACATCAGAATACGTGTTATTTCGTATTAAATAGCAGTAAACCATCGATTTCGGTGATTCCGCTAACTTCTCACAGAAGAATCACCAGGATCATCGTAGAAAATGCATGTCTCAGCAGGAAACCCCTCGAAAACGAAGATCTCGACGGTTCTGAATATCAAAAACACTGTGGGGAGCCGAAAACACCAGAATACGTGTTATTTCGCATTATGTAGCAGTAAACCATCGATTTCGGTGATTCAGCATACTTCTCACAGAAGAATCACGAATATTATCGCAGCAAATGCGTATCTCAGCTGGAAACCCGACGAAAATGAAGATATCGCCGGTTCTGTATATCAAACACACTGTGAAGTGCTCAGAACATCAGAATACGTGTTATTTCGTATTAAATAGCAGTAAACCAACGATTTCGGTGATTCCGCTAACTTCTCACAGAAGAATCACCAGGATCATCGTAGAAAATGCATGTCTCAGCTGGAAACCCGACGAAAACGAAGATCGCGACGTATCTGAATATCAAAAACACTGTGGAGAGCCGAAAACACCAGAATACGTGTTATTTCGCATTAAATAGCAGTATTGCATCGATTTCGGTGATTCAGCATACTTCTCACAGAAGAATCACGAAGATTATCGCAGAAAATGCGTATCTCAGCTGGAAACCCCTCGAAAACGAAGATCTCGACGGTTCTGAATATCAAACACACTGTGGAGTGCCGAAAACACTAGAATACGTGTTATTTCGCATTAAATAGCAGTAAACCATCGATTTCGGTGATTCAGCATACTTCTCACAGAAGAATCACGAATATTATCGCAGCAAATGCGTATCTCAGCTGGAAACCCGACGAAAATGAAGATATCGCCGATTCTGAATATCAAACACACTGTGGAGTGCTCAAAACATCAGAATACGTGTTATTTCGTATTAAATAGCAGTAAATCATCGATTTCGGTGATTCCGCTAACTTCTCACAGAAGAATCACCAGGATCATCGTAGAAAATGCATGTCTCAGCTGGAAACCCCTCGAAAACGAAGATCTCGACGGTTCTGAATATCAAAAATACTGTGGAGAGCCGAATACACCAGAATACGTGTTATTTCGCATTAAATAGCAGAAAACCATCGATTTCGGTGATTCCGCATACTTCTCACAGAAGAATCACCAGGATTATCGCAGAAAATGCATGTCTCAGATGGAAACAACACCAAAGCGAAGATATCGCCGGTTATGCATATAATACGCCCTGTGGAGTGCTCAAAACACGAGCATACGTGTTTTTTCGCATTAAATAGCACGGAAACTGCGATTTCGGTGATTCTGCATCACTCTCGCAGAAGAATCACGAAGATTATCGCAGAAAATGCGTATCTCAGCTGGAAACCCGACGAAAATGAAGATATCGCCGGTTCTGAATATCAAACACACTGTGAAGTGCTCAAAACATCAGAATACGTGTTATTTCGCATTAAATAGCAGTAAACCATCGATTTCGGTGATTCCGCTAACTTCTCACAGAAGAATCACCAGGATCATCGTAGAAAATGCACGTGTCAGCTGGAAACCCCTCGAAAACGAAGATCTCGACGGTTCTGAATATCAAAAATACTGTGGAGAGCCGAATACACCAGAATACGTGTTATTTCGCATTAAATAGCAGTAAAGCATCGATTTCGGTGATTCAGCATACTTCTCACAGAAGAATCACGAAGATTATCGCAGAAAATGCGTATCTCAGCTGGAAACCCGCCGAAATTGAAGATATCGCCGGTTCTGAATATCAAACACACTGTGGAGTGCTCAAAACATCGGAATACGTGTTATTTCGCATTAAATAGCAGAAAACCATCGATTTCGGTGATTCCGCATACTTCTCACAGAAGAATCACCAGGATTATCGCAGAAAATGCATGTCTCAGATGGAAACAACACCAAAGCGAAGATATCGCCGGTTATGCATATAATACGCCCTGTGGAGTGCTCAAAACACGAGCATACGTGTTTTTTCGCATTAAATAGCACGGAAACTGCGATTTCGGTGATTCTGCATCCCTCTCCCAGAAGAATCACGAAGATTATCGCAGAAAATGCGTATCTCAGCTGGAAACCCGGCGAAAATGAAGATATCGCCTGTTCTGAATATCAAACACACTGTGGAGTGCTCAAAACAATAGAATACGTGTTATTTCGCATTAAATAGCAGAAAACCATCGATTTCGGTGATTCCGCATACTTCTCACAGAAGAATCACCAGGATTATCGCAGAAAATGCATGTCTCAGATGGAAACAACACCAAAGCGAAGATATCGCCGGTTATGCATATAATACGCCCTGCAGAGTGCTCAAAACACGAGCATACGTGTTTCTTCGCATTAAATAGCACGGAAACTGCGATTTCGGTGATTCTGCTTCCCTCTCCCAGAAGAATCACGAAGATTATCGCAGAAAATGCGTATCTCAGCTGGAAACCCGACGAAAATGAACATATCGCCGGTTCTGAATATCAAACACACTGTGGAGTGCTCAAAACAATAGAATACGTGTTATTTCGTATTAAATAGCAGTAAACCGTCGATTTCGGTGATTCAGCATACTTCTCACAGAATAATCAGCAGGATTATCGTGGAAAATGCAGGTCCCAGCTGGAAACCCCTCGATAACGAAGATCTCGACGGTTCTGAATATCAAAAACACTGTGGAGAGCCGAAAACACAAGAATACGTGTTATTTCGCATTAAATAGCAGTAAACCATCGATTTCGGTGATTCTGCATACTTCTCACAGAAGAATCACCAGGATTATCGTAGAAAATGCATGTCAAATCTGGAAAACCCT
This sequence comes from Anthophora plumipes, assembly GCA_951804975.1. Classification (NCBI taxonomy): domain Eukaryota; kingdom Metazoa; phylum Arthropoda; class Insecta; order Hymenoptera; family Apidae; genus Anthophora; species Anthophora plumipes. The sequence goes on along the minus strand of OX638123.1, from coordinate 9,744,672 downwards.
CGAAAACGAAGATCTCGACGTTTCTGAATATCAAAAACACTGTGGAGAGCTGAAAACACCAGAATACGCGTGATTTCGCATTAAATAGCAGTAACCCATCGATTTCGGTGATTCAGCATACTTCCCACAGAAGAATCACCAGGATTATCGTAGAAAATGCAGGTCTCAGCTGGAAACCCCTCGAAAACGCAGATCTCGACGGTTCTGAATATCAAAAACACTGTGGAGAGCCGAAAGCACAAGAATACGTGTTATTTCGCGTTAAATAGCAGTAAACCATCGATTTCGGTGATTCAGCATACTTCTCACAGAAGAATCACCAGGATTATCGTAGAAAATGCAGGTCTCAGCTGGAAACCCCTCGAAAACGAAGATCTCGACGGTTCTGAATATCAAAAACACTGTGGTGAGCCGAAAACACCAGAATACGTGTTATTTCGCATTATATAGCAGTAAACCATCGATTTCGGTGATTCAGCATACTTCTCACAGAAGAATCACGAATATTATCGCAGCAAATGCGTATCTCAGCTGGAAACCCGACGAAAATGAAGATATCGCCGATTCTGAATATCAAACACACTGTGGAGTGCTCAATACATCAGAATACGTGTTATTTCGTATTAAATAGCAGTAAACCATCGATTTCGGTGATTCCGCTAACTTCTCACAGAAGAATCACCAGGATTATCGTAGAAAATGCAGGTCTCAGCTGGAAACCCCTCGAAAACGAAGATCTCGACGGTTCTGAATATCAAAAACACTGTGGAGAGCCGAATACACAGGAATACGTGTTATTTCGCATTAAATAGCAGTAAACCGTCGATTTCGGTGATTCTGCATACTTCTCACAGAAGAATCACCAGGATTATCGTAGAAAATGCAGGTCTCAGCTGGAAACCCCTCGACAACGAAGATCTCGACGGTTCTGAATATCAAAAACACTGTGGTGAGCCGAAAACACCAGAATACGTGTTATTTCGCATTAGATAGCAGTAAACCATCGACTTCTGTGATTCTGCATACTTCTCGCAGAAGAATCACCAGGATTATCGTAGAAAATGCACGTTTTAGCTGGAAAACCCACGAAACCGAAGATATCGCCGGTTATGCATTTAATACGCCCTGCAGAGTGCTCAAAACACGAGCATACGTGTTTCTTCGCATTAAATAGCACGGAAACTGCGATTTCGGTGATTCTGCATCCCTCTCCCAGAAGAATCACGAAGATTATCGCAGAAAATGCGTATCTCAGCTGGAAACCCGACGAAAATGAACATATCGCCGGTTCTGAATATCAAACACACTGTGAAGTGCTCAAAACATCAGAATACGTGTTATTTCGTATTAAATAGCAGTAAACCGTCGATTTCGGTGATTCAGCATACTTCTCACAGAATAATCAGCAGGATTATCGTGGAAAATGCAGGTCCCAGCTGGAAACCCCTCGATAACGAAGATCTCGACGGTTCTGAATATCAAAAACACTGTGGAGAGCCGAAAACACAAGAATACGTGTTATTTCGCATTAAATAGCAGTAAACCATCGATTTCGGTGATTCTGCATACTTCTCACAGAAGAATCACCAGGATTATCGTAGAAAATGCATGTCAAATCTGGAAAACCCTCGAAAACGAAGATCTCGACGTTTCTGAATATCAAAAACACTGTGGAGAGCTGAAAACACCAGAATACGCGTGATTTCGCATTAAATAGCAGTAACCCATCGATTTCGGTGATTCAGCATACTTCCCACAGAAGAATCACCAGGATTATCGTAGAAAATGCAGGTCTCAGCTGGAAACCCCTCGAAAACGCAGATCTCGACGGTTCTGAATATCAAAAACACTGTGGAGAGCCGAAAGCACAAGAATACGTGTTATTTCGCGTTAAATAGCAGTAAACCATCGATTTCGGCGATTCAGCATACTTCTCACAGAAGAATCACCAGGATTATCGTAGAAAATGCAGGTCTCAGCTGGAAACCCCTCGAAAACGAAGATCTCGACGGTTCTGAATATCAAAAACACTGTGGTGAGCCGAAAACACCAGAATACGTGTTATTTCGCATTATATAGCAGTAAACCATCGATTTCGGTGATTCAGCATACTTCTCACAGAAGAATCACGAATATTATCGCAGCAAATGCGTATCTCAGCTGGAAACCCGACGAAAATGAAGATATCGCCGATTCTGAATATCAAACACACTGTGGAGTGCTCAATACATCAGAATACGTGTTATTTCGTATTAAATAGCAGTAAACCATCGATTTCGGTGATTCCGCTAACTTCTCACAGAAGAATCACCAGGATTATCGTAGAAAATGCAGGTCTCAGCTGGAAACCCCTCGAAAACGAAGATCTCGACGGTTCTGAATATCAAAAACACTGTGGAGAGCCGAATACACAGGAATACGTGTTATTTCGCATTAAATAGCAGTAAACCGTCGATTTCGGTGATTCTGCATACTTCTCACAGAAGAATCACCAGGATTATCGTAGAAAATGCAGGTCTCAGCTGGAAACCCCTCGACAACGAAGATCTCGACGGTTCTGAATATCAAAAACACTGTGGTGAGCCGAAAACACCAGGATACGTGTTATTTCGCATTAGATAGCAGTAAACCATCGACTTCTGTGATTCTGCATACTTCTCGCAGAAGAATCACCAGGATTATCGTAGAAAATGCACGTTTTAGCTGGAAAACCCACGAAACCGAAGATATCGCCGGTTATGCATGTAATACGCACTGTGGAGTGCTCAAAACACGAGCATACGTGTTTTTTCGCATTAAATAGCACGGAAACTGCGATTTCGGTGATTCTGCATCCCTCTCCCAGAAGAATCACGAAGATTATCGCAGAAAATGCGTATCTCTGCTGGAAACCCGACGAAAATGAAGATATCGCCGGTTCTGAATATCAAACACACTGTGAAGTGCTCAAAACATCGGAATACGTGTTATTTCGTATTAAATAGCAGTAAACCATCGATTTCGGTGATTCCGCTAACTTCTCACAGAAGAATCACCAGGATCATCGTAGAAAATGCATGTCTCAGCTGGAAACCCCTCGAAAACGAAGATCTCGACGGTTCTGAATATCAAAAACACTGTGGGGAGCCGAAAACACCAGAATACGTGTTATTTCGCATTATATAGCAGTAAACCATCGATTTCGGTGATTCAGCATACTTCTCACAGAAGAATCACGAATATTATCGCAGCAAATGCGTATCTCAGCTGGAAACACGACGAAAATGAAGATATCGCCGATTCTGAATATCAAACACACTGTGGAGTGCTCAAAACATCAGAATACGTGTTATTTCGTATTAAATAGCAGTAAACTATCGATTTCGGTGATTCCGCTAACTTCTCACAGAAGAATCACCAGGATTATCGTAGAAAATGCAGGTCTCAGCTGGAAACCCCTCGAAAACGAAGATCTCGACGGTTCTGAATATCAAAAACACTGTGGAGAGCCGAAAACACAAGAATACGTGTTATTTCGCATTAAATAGCAGTAAACCATCGATTTCGGTGATTCAGCATACTTCTCACAGAAGAATCACGAAGATTATCGCAGAAAATGCGTATCTCAGCTGGAAACCCGACGAAAATGAAGATATCGCCGGTTCTGAATATTAAAAACACTGTGTTGAGCCGAAAACACAAGAATACGTGTTATTTCGCATTAAATAGCAGTAAACCATCGATTTCGGTGATTCAGCATACTTCTCACAGAAGAATCACGAAGATTATCGCAGAAAATGCGTATCTCAGCTGGAAACCCGACGAAAATGAAGATATCGCCGGTTCTGAATATCAAACACACTGTGGAGAGCCGAAAACACTAGAATACGTGTTATTTCGTATTACATAGCAGTAAACCATCGATTTCGGTGATTCAGCATACTTCTCACAGAAGAATCACGAAGATTATCGCAGAAAATGCGTATCTCAGCTGGAAACCCGACGAAAATGAAGATATCGCCGGTTCTGTATATCAAACACACTGTGAAGTGCTCAAAACATCAGAATACGTGTTATTTCGTATTAAATAGCAGTAAACCATCCATTTCGGTGATTCCGCTAACTTCTCACAGAAGAATCACCAGGATTATCGCAGAAAATGCATGTCTCAGCTGGTAAACCCTCGAAAACGAAGACCTCGCCGGTTCTGAACATCAAACACACTGTGGAGTGCTGAAAACACTCGAATACTTGTTTTTTTGCATTAAATAGCAGCAAACCATCGATTTCGGTGATTCTGCATACTTCTCACAGAAGAATCACCAGGATTATCGTAGAAAATGCATGTCTCAGCTGGAAACCCCTCGAAAACGAAGATCTCGACGGTTCTGAATATCAAACACACTGTGGAGAGCCGAAAACACCAGAATACGTGTTATTTCGCATTATATAGCAGTAACCCATCGATTTCGGTGATTCAGCATACTTCCCACAGAAGAATCACCAGGATTATCGTAGAAAATGCAGGTCTCAGCTGGAAACCCCTCGAAAACGCAGATCTCGACGGTTCTGAATATCAAAAACACTGTGGAGAGCCGAAAGCACAAGAATACGTGTTATTTCGCGTTAAATAGCAGTAAACCATCGATTTCGGTGATTCAGCATACTTCTCACAGAAGAATCACCAGGATTATCGTAGAAAATGCAGGTCTCAGCTGGAAACCCCTCGAAAACGAAGATCTCGACGGTTCTGAATATCAAAAACACTGTGGAGAGCCGAAAACACAAGAATACGTGTTATTTCGCATTAAATAGCAGTAAACCATCGATTTCGGTGATTCTGCATACTTCTCACAGAAGAATCACCAGGATTATCGTAGAAAATGCATGTCAAATCTGGAAAACCCTCGAAAACGAAGATCTCGACGTTTCTGAATATCAAAAACACTGTGGAGAGCTGAAAACACCAGAATACGCGTGATTTCGCATTAAATAGCAGTAACCCATCGATTTCGGTGATTCAGCATACTTCCCACAGAAGAATCACCAGGATTATCGTAGAAAATGCAGGTCTCAGCTGGAAACCCCTCGAAAACGCAGATCTCGACGGTTCTGAATATCAAAAACACTGTGGAGAGCCGAAAGCACAAGAATACGTGTTATTTCGCGTTAAATAGCAGTAAACCATCGATTTCGGTGATTCAGCATACTTCTCACAGAAGAATCACCAGGATTATCGTAGAAAATGCAGGTCTCAGCTGGAAACCCCTCGAAAACGAAGATCTCGACGGTTCTGAATATCAAAAACACTGTGGTGAGCCGAAAACACCAGAATACGTGTTATTTCGCATTATATAGCAGTAAACCATCGATTTCGGTGATTCAGCATACTTCTCACAGAAGAATCACGAATATTATCGCAGCAAATGCGTATCTCAGCTGGAAACCCGACGAAAATGAAGATATCGCCGATTCTGAATATCAAACACACTGTGGAGTGCTCAATACATCAGAATACGTGTTATTTCGTATTAAATAGCAGTAAACCATCGATTTCGGTGATTCCGCTAACTTCTCACAGAAGAATCACCAGGATTATCGTAGAAAATGCAGGTCTCAGCTGGAAACCCCTCGAAAACGAAGATCTCGACGGTTCTGAATATCAAAAACACTGTGGAGAGCCGAATACACAGGAATACGTGTTATTTCGCATTAAATAGCAGTAAACCGTCGATTTCGGTGATTCTGCATACTTCTCACAGAAGAATCACCAGGATTATCGTAGAAAATGCAGGTCTCAGCTGGAAACCCCTCGACAACGAAGATCTCGACGGTTCTGAATATCAAAAACACTGTGGTGAGCCGAAAACACCAGAATACGTGTTATTTCGCATTAGATAGCAGTAAACCATCGACTTCTGTGATTCTGCATACTTCTCGCAGAAGAATCACCAGGATTATCGTAGAAAATGCACGTTTTAGCTGGAAAACCCACGAAACCGAAGATATCGCCGGTTATGCATGTAATACGCACTGTGGAGTGCTCAAAACACGAGCATACGTGTTTTTTCGCATTAAATAGCACGGAAACTGCGATTTCGGTGATTCTGCATCCCTCTCCCAGAAGAATCACGAAGATTATCGCAGAAAATGCGTATCTCTGCTGGAAACCCGACGAAAATGAAGATATCGCCGGTTCTGAATATCAAACACACTGTGAAGTGCTCAAAACATCGGAATACGTGTTATTTCGTATTAAATAGCAGTAAACCATCGATTTCGATGATTCCGCTAACTTCTCACAGAAGAATCACCAGGATCATCGTAGAAAATGCATGTCTCAGCTGGAAACCCCTCGAAAACGAAGATCTCGACGGTTCTGAATATCAAAAACACTGTGGGGAGCCGAAAACACCAGAATACGTGTTATTTCGCATTATATAGCAGTAAACCATCGATTTCGGTGATTCAGCATACTTCTCACAGAAGAATCACGAATATTATCGCAGCAAATGCGTATCTCAGCTGGAAACACGACGAAAATGAAGATATCGCCGATTCTGAATATCAAACACACTGTGGAGTGCTCAAAACATCAGAATACGTGTTATTTCGTATTAAATAGCAGTAAACCATCGATTTCGGTGATTCCGCTAACTTCTCACAGAAGAATCACCAGGATTATCGTAGAAAATGCAGGTCTCAGCTGGAAACCCCTCGAAAACGAAGATTTCGACGGTTCTGAATATCAAAAACACTGTGGAGAGCCGAAAACACAAGAATACGTGTTATTTCGCATTAAATAGCAGTAAACCATCGATTTCGGTGATTCAGCATACTTCTCACAGAAGAATCACGAAGATTATCGCAGAAAATGCGTATCTCAGCTGGAAACCCGACGAAAATGAAGATATCGCCGGTTCTGAATATTAAAAACACTGTGTTTAGCCGAAAACACAAGAATACGTGTTATTTCGCATTAAATAGCAGTAAACCATCGATTTCGGTGATTCAGCATACTTCTCACAGAAGAATCACGAAGATTATCGCAGAAAATGCGTATCTCAGCTGGAAACCCGACGAAAATGAAGATATCGCCGGTTCTGAATATCAAACACACTGTGGAGAGCCGAAAACACTAGAATACGTGTTATTTCGTATTACATAGCAGTAAACCATCGATTTCGGTGATTCAGCATACTTCTCACAGAAGAATCACGAAGATTATCGCAGAAAAAGCGTATCTCAGCTGGAAACCCGACGAAAATGAAGATATCGCCGGTTCTGAATATCAAACACACTGTGGAGAGCCGAAAACACTAGAATACGTGTTATTTCGTATTACATAGCAGTAAACCATCGATTTCGGTGATTCAGCATACTTCTCACAGAAGAATCACGAAGATTATCGCAGAAAATGCGTATCTCAGCTGGAAACCCGACGAAAATGAAGATATCGCCGGTTCTGTATATCAAACACACTGTGAAGTGCTCAAAACATCAGAATACGTGTTATTTCGTATTAAATAGCAGTAAACCATCCATTTCGGTGATTCCGCTAACTTCTCACAGAAGAATCACCAGGATTATCGCAGAAAATGCATGTCTCAGCTGGTAAACCCTCGAAAACGAAGACCTCGCCGGTTCTGAACATCAAACACACTGTGGAGTGCTGAAAACACTCGAATACGTGTTATTTCGCATTAAATAGCAGTAAACCATCGATTTCGGTGATTCCGCATACTTCTCACAGAAGAATCACCAGGATTTTCGCAGAAAACGCATGTCTCAGCTGGAAACTCCTCGAAAACGAAGATCTCGCCGGTTCTGAACATCAAACACACTGTGGAGAGCCGAAAACACCAGAATACGTGTAATTTCGCATTAAATAGTAGTAAACCATCGATTTCGGTGATTCAGCATACTTCTCACAGAAGAATCACCAGGATTTTCGCAGAAAACGCATGTCTCAGCTGGAAACCCCACGAAAACGAAGATATCGCCGGGGCTGCATATCATACGCACTGTGGGGTTCTGAAAACAGCTGAAAACGTGTTTCTCGCATTATATATCTCCAAATGAGCGAGTTTGGCGATTCTGCATACCTCTCACAGAATAATCACCAAGACCTCAGTACAAAATGCATATCTCTGCTGGAAACCCCATGAAAACGACGATATCGCCGGTTCTGCATATCAAACGCACTGCGGAGTGCTGAAAACACCGGGAAACGTGTTTCTCGCATTACATAGCTCCAAAAGAGCGTTGTCGGTGATTGAGAATACTTTTCGCAGAAGAATCACGAATATTATCGTGGAAAATACATATCTCAGCTGGAAACCCCACGAAATCGAAGATGTCGTCGGATCTGGATATCAAACGCACTGCGGAGTGCTGAAAACACTGGAAAACGTGTTTCTCGCATTATATTGCTCCAAAAGAGCGATTTCGGTGATTCTGCATACTTCTCACAGAAGCCTCACCGAGATTATCCCAGAAAATGCATATCTCAGCTTGAAACCCCACGAAAACCAAGATTTCTCCGGTTCTGCATATCAAACGCACTGTGCAGTGGTGAAAACACCAGAAAACGTGTTTTTTTCGCATTAAATATCTCCCAAAGAGCGATTTCAATGATTCTGCATACTTCTCACAGAAGCCTCACTAAGATTATCGCAGAAAATTCGTATCTCTGCTTGAAACCCAGCGAAATTGAAGAGATCGCCGGTTCTGCATATCATACGCCGTGTGGACACAGCTCAAAACACCGGAATACGTGTTTTTTCGCAATAAATAGCACGAAAACTGCGATCTCGGTGATGCTGCATCCCTCTTCAAGAAGAATCACAAAAATTATCGCAGAAAATGCGTACCTCAGCTGGAAACCCTACGAAAACGAAGATCTCGCCGGTTCTGAAGATCATACGCCCTGTGGTGTGCACAAAACACCAGAATACGTGTTATTTCGCATTAAATAGCAGTAAACCATCGATTTCGGTGATTCTGCATACTTCTCACAGAAGAATCACCAGGATTTTCGCAGAAAACGCATGTCTCAGCTGGAAACCCCACGAAAAAGAAGATATCGCTGGTTTTGCATATCAAGTGCACTGCGGAGTGCTGAAAGTAGCAGAAAAGGTGTTTCTCGGATTATATAGCACCAAAAGAGCGATTTCGGTAATTCTACATACTTCTCACAGAAGAATCACGATGATTATTGCAGAAAATGCATATCTCAGGTGGAAACCCCACGAAAAAGAAGATTCCGCGGGTTCTGCATATCAAGCGCACTATGGAGAGGTGAAAACTCCGGAAATCGTATTTCTCGAATTCAATAGCTCCAAAAGAGCGATTTCCGTGATTCTGCATACTTCTCACTGAAGAATCACGATGATTATTGCAGAAAATGTATATCTCAGCTGGAATCCCCACGGTAAGAAGATCCCGCTGGTTCTGCATATCAAGCGCACTGCGCAGTACTGAATACACCAGAAGACGTGTTTCTGGCATTATATAGCTCCAAAATGCGAGTTCGATGATTCTGCATACTTCTCACAGAAGCCTCACCAAGATTATCGCAGAAAATGCATATCTCAGCTTGACACCCCACGCAAATCAAGATATCGGCGGTTCTGCATATTATACGCACTGTGGAGTGGTGAAAACACCAGATAACGTGTTTCTCGCATTAAATAGCTCCAAAAGAGCGATTTCGGTGATTCTGCATACTTCTCACAGAAGAAACACCAAGATTATCGCTGAAAATGCATATCTCACCTGGAAACCCCACGAAACCGAAGATATCACTGGTTCTGCATATTAAACGCTATGTGGAGTGCTGAAAACACCAGAATACGTGTTTCTCGCATTGTATAGGCTACAAAACAGCGATGTCGGTGATTCTGCATACTTCTCACAGAAGAATCACAAAGATTATCACAGAAAATATAACTATCAGCTGGTAAACCTACGAAAACGAAGATATCGCAGGTTCTGCATATCATGCGCACTTTGGAAAGCTGAAATCACCATAAATCGTTTTTTTTTCGCATTAAATAGCACGAAAACCGCGATTTCTGTGATTCTGCATACTTCTTACCGAAGTCTCACCAAGAAATGCATATGTTGGCTGGAAACTACATATAACGAAGAAATCGCCGGTTTTGCGTATCAAACGCACTGTGGAGTACTGAAAACGTCAGTAAATGTGTTTCTCGCACTAAATAGGTCCAAAAGAGCGATTTCGCTGATTCTGCATACTACTCACAGAGGTATCACCAAGATTATTGCAGAAAATGCATATCTCAGTTTGAAACCCCACGAAAACTAAAATATCTCAGGTTCTGCATATCAAACGCATTGCGCAGGGGTGAATACACCAGAAAAAGCGTTTTTTCGAATTAAATAGCTCCAAAACAGCGATTTCGATGAATCGGCGTACTTCTCACAGAAGAAACACCGAGATTATCGCAGAAAATGCATATCTCAGCTTGAAACCCCACGAAAACCAAGATATCGCCGGTTCTGAATATCAAACGCACTGTGGAGTGGTGAAAACACCAGATAACGTGCTTCTCGCATTAAATAGCTCCAAAAGAGCGATTTCGATGGTTCTGCATACTTCTCACAGAAGCCTCACCAAGATTATCGCAGAAAATGCATATCTCAGCTTGACACCCCACGCAAATCAAGATATCGGCGGTTCTGCATATTATACGCACTGTGGAGTGGTGAAAACACCAGATAACGTGTTTCTCGCAATAAATAGCTCCAAAAGAGCGATTTCGATGATTCTGCATACTTCTCACAGAAGCCTCACCATGGTTATCGCAGAAAATGCATATCTCAGCTTGACACCCCACGAAAATCAAGATATCGGCGGTTCTGCATATCAAACGTACTGTGGAATGGTGAAAACACTAGATAACGTGTTTCTCGCATTAAATAGCTCCAAAAGAGCGATTTCGATGATTCTGCATACTTCTCACAGAAGCCTCACCATGATTATCGCAGAAAATGCATATCTCTGCTTGAAACCCTACGAAAACCAACATACGGCCGTTTCTGTATATCAAACGCACTGGGAGTGCTGAAAACAACAGAAAACGTGCTTTTCGCATTATATAGCACCACAAGAACGATTTCCGTGATTCTGCATACTTCTCACAGAAGAATCACGAATATTACCGTAGAAAATGCATATCTCAGCTGGAAACCCCACGGAAATGAAGATATCGCTGGTTCTGCATATCAAACGCACTATGGAGTGCTGACAACACCAGAATACGTGTTTCTCGCATTATATAGCTACAAAAGAGCGGTTCCGGTAATTCTGCATATTTCTCACAGAAGAATCACGATGATTATTGCAGAAAATGCATATCTCACCTGGAAACCCCACGAAAAAGAAGATATCGCTGGTTTTGCATATCAAGTGCACTGCGGAGTGCTGAAAGTAGCAGAAAAGGTGTTTCTCGGATTATATAGCACCAAAAGAGCGATTTCGGTAATTCTACATACTTCTCACAGAAGAATCACGATGATTATTGCAGAAAATGCATATCTCACCTGGAAACCCCACGAAAAAGAAGATATCGCTGGTTTTGCATATCAAGTGCACTGCGGAGTGCTGAAAGTAGCAGAAAAGGTGTTTCTCGGATTATATAGCACCAAAAGAGCGATTTCGGTAATTCTACATACTTCTCACAGAAGAATCACGATGATTATTGCAGAAAATGCATATCTCAGGTGGAAACCCCACGAAAAAGAAGATTCCGCGGGTTCTGCATATCAAGCGCACTATGGAGAGGTGAAAACTCCGGAAATCGTATTTCTCGAATTCAATAGCTCCAAAAGAGCGATTTCCGTGATTCTGCATACTTCTCACTGAAGAATCACGATGATTATTGCAGAAAATGCATATCTCAGCTGGAATCCCCACGGTAAGAAGATCCCGCTGGTTCTGCATATCAAGCGCACTGCGCAGTGCTGAATACACGAGAAGACGTGTTTCTGGCATTATATAGCTCCAAAATGCGATTTCGGTGATTCTGCATACATGTCACAGAAGAATCAAAAAGATTATTGCAGAAAATGCATATCTCAGCTGGAAACTCCTCGAAAACGATGATCTCGCCGGTTCTGAACATCAAACACACTTTGGAGAGCCGAAAACACCAGAATACGTGTTATTTCGCATTAAATAGCAGTAAACCGTCGACTTCGGTGATTCCGCATACTTCTCACAGAAGAATCACCAGGATTATCGCAGAAAATGCATGTCTCAGCTGGAAACTCCTCGAAAACGATGATCTCGCCGGTTCTGAACATCAAACACACTGTGGAGAGCCGAAAACACCAGAATACGTGTTATATCGCATTAAATAGCAGTAATCCATCGATTTCGGCGATTCTGCATACTTCTCACAGAAGAACCACCAAGATTATCCCAGAAAATGCATATCTCAGTTTGAAACCCCTCGAAAACCAAGATATCTCCGGTTCTGCATATCAAACGCACTGTACAGTGGTGAAAACACCAGAAAACGTGTTTTTTCGCATTAAATAGCTTCAAAAGAGCGATTTCGGTGATTCTGCATACGTCTCACAGAAGCCTCAACATGATTATCGCAGAAAATGCATATCCAGCTGGAAACCCCACGAAAATCCAGATATCGCCGTTTCTGCATATCAAACGTACTGTGGAGTGGTGAAAACACCAGATAACGTGCTTCTCGCATTAAATTGCTCCAAAAGAGCGATTTCGAAGATTCGGCATACTTCTCACAGAAGAAACACCAACATTATCGCAGAAAATGCATATCTCAGCTTGACACCCCACGCAAATCAAGATATCGGCGGTTCTGCATATTATACGCACTGTGGAGTGGTGAAAACACCAGATAACGTGTTTCTCGCATTAAATAGCTCCAAAAGAGCGATTTCGATGATTCTGCATACTTCTCACAGAAGCCTCACCATGATTATCGCAGAAAATGCATATCTCAGCTTGACACCCCACGAAAATCAAGATATAGGCGGTTCTGCATATCAAACGTACTGTGGAATGGTGAAAACACCAGATAACGTGTTTCTCGCATTAAATAGCTCCAAAATAGCGATTTCGATGATTCTGCATACTTCTCACAGAAGCCTCACCATGATTATCGCAGAAAATGCATATCTCTGCTTGAAACCCTACGAAAACCAACATACGGCCGTTTCTGTATATCAAACGCACTGCAGCGTGCTGAAAACAACAGAAAACGTGCTTTTCGCATTATATAGCACCACAAGAACGATTTCCGTGATTCTGCATACTTCTCACAGAAGAATCACGAATATTACCGTAGAAAATGCATATCTTATCTGGAAACCCCACGAAAAAGAAGATCCCGCTGGTTCTGTATATCAAACGCACTGCGCAGTGCTGAAAACACCAGAATACGTGTTTCTCGCATTATATAGCTACAAAAGAGCGGTTCCGGTAATTCTGCATACTTCTCACAGAATTACCGCGATAATTACTACAGAAAATGCAAATCTCAGCTGGAAACCCCACGGAAAAGAAGATATCGCTGGTTCTGCATATCAAACGCACTATGGAGTGCTGACAACACCAGAATACGTGTTTCTCGAATTATGTAGCTCCAAAAAAGCGATTTCCGTGATTCTGCATACTTCTCACAGAACAATCACGATGATTATTGCAGAAAATGCATATCTCACCTGGAAACCCCACGAAAAAGAAGATTCCGCGGGTTCTGCATATCAAGCGCACTATGGAGAGGTGAAAACTCCGGAAATCGTATTTCTCGAATTCAATAGCTCCAAAATGCGATTTCGGTGATTCTGCATACATGTCACAGAAGAATCAAAAAGATTATTGCAGAAAATGCATATCTCAGCTGGAAACTCCTCGAAAACGATGATCTCGCCGGTTCTGAACATCAAACACACTGTGGAGAGCCGAAAACACCAGAATACGTGTTATTTCGCATTAAATAGCAGTAAACCGTCGACTTCGGTGATTCCGCATACTTCTCACAGAAGAATCACCAGGATTATCGCAGAAAATGCATGTCTCAGCTGGAAACTCCTCGAAAACGATGATCTCGCCGGTTCTGAACATCAAACACACTGTGGAGAGCCGAAAACACCAGAATACGTGTTATATCGCATTAAATAGCAGTAATCCGTCGATTTCGGCGATTCTGCATACTTCTCACAGAAGAACCACCAAGATTATCCCAGAAAATGCATATCTCAGTTTGAAACCCCTCGAAAACCAAGATATCTCCGGTTCTGCATATCAAACGCACTGTACAGTGGTGAAAACACCAGAAAACGCGTTTTTCGCATTAAATAGCTCCAAAAGAGCGATTTCGATGATTCTGCTTACTTCTCACAGAAGGCTCACCATGATTATCGCAGAAAATGCATATCCAGCTGGAAACCCCACGAAAATCCAGATATCGCCGTTTCTGCATATCAAACGTACCGTGGAGTGGTGAAAACACCAGATAACGTGCTTCTCGCATAAAATAGCTCCAAAAGAGCGATTTCGATGAATCGGCGTACTTCTCACAGAAGAAACACCGAGATTATCGCAGAAAATGCATATCTCAGCTTGAAACCCCACGAAAACCAAGATATCGCCGGTTCTGCATATCAGACGCATTGTGGAGTGGTGAAAACACCAGATACCGTGTTTCTCGCATTAAATAGCTCCAAAAGAGCGATTTCGATGATTCTGCATACTTCTCACAGAAGGCTCACCATGATTATCGCAGAAAATGCATATCCAGCTGGAAACCCCACGAAAATCCAGATATCGCCGTTTCTGCATATCAAACGTACCGTGGAGTGGTGAAAACACCAGATAACGTGCTTCTCGCATAAAATAGCTCCAAAAGAGCGATTTCGAAGATTCGGCATACTTCTCACAGAAGAAACACCATGATTATCCCAGAACATGCATATCTCATCTTGAAAGCCTACGAAAACCAACATATCGCCGTTTCTGCATATCAAACGCACTGTGCAGTTGTGAAAACACCAGAAAACTTGTTTTTTCGCATTAAATACCTCCAAAGGAGCGATTTCGATGATTCCGCACACTTCTCACAGAAGCCTCTCCAACATTATCGCAGAAAATACATATCTCTGCTTAAAATCCCACGAAAACCAAGATATCTCCGGTTCTGCATATCAAACGCACTGTGGAGTGGTGAAAACACCAGATAACGTGCTTCTCGCATTAAATAGCTCCAGAAGAGCGATTTCGATGATTCGGCATACTTCTCACAGAAGAACCACCATGATTATCGCAGAAAATGCATATCCAGCTGGAAACCCCAGGAAAATCCAGATATCGCCGTTTCTGCATATCAAACGTACTGTGGAGTGGTGAAAACACCAGATAACGCGCTTCTCGCATTAAATAGCTCCAGAAGAGCGATTTCGATGATTCGGCATACTTCTCACAGAAGAAACACCAAGATTATCCCAGAAAATGCATATCTCAGCTTGAAATCCCACGAAAACCAAGATATCTCCGGTTCTGCGTATCAAACGCACTGTGCAGTGGTGAAAACACCAGAAAACGTGTTTTTTCGCATTAAATAGCTTCAAAAGAGCGATTTCGGTGATTCTGCATACGTCTCACAGAAGCCTCAACATGATTATCGCAGAAAATGCATATCCAGCTGGAAACCCCACGAAAATCCAGATATCGCCGTTTCTGCATATCAAACGTACTGTGGAGTGGTGAAAACACCAGATAACGTGCTTCTCGCATTAAATAGCTTCCAAAGAGTGATTTCGATGATTCTGCATACTTCTTGCAGAAGAAACACCAACATTATCGCAGAAAACGCATATCTCAGCTTGAAACCCTACGAATACCAACATATTGCCGTTTCTGCCTATCAAACGCACTGTGGAGTGGTGAAAACACCAGCTAACGTGTTTGTCGCATTAAATAGCTTCCAAAGAGCGATTTCGATGATTCTGCATACTTCTCGCAGAAGCCTCACCAACATTATCGCAGAAAATGCATATCTCTGCTTGAAATCCCACGAAAACCAAGATATCTCCGGTTCTGCATATCAAACGCACTGTGGAGTGGTGAAAACTCCAGATAACGTGCTTCTCGCATTAAATAGCTCCAAAAGAGCGATTACGATGATTCGGCATACTTCTCACAGATGAAATACCAACATTATCGCGGAAAACGCATATCTCAGCTTGAAACCCTACGAAAACCAACATATTGCCGTTTCTGCATATCAAACGCACTGTGGAGTGGTGAAAACACCAGATAACGTGTTTCTCGCATTAAATAGCTTCCAAAGAGCGATTTCGATGATTCTGCATACTTCTCACAGAAGCCCCACCAAGCTTATCGCAGAAAATGCATATCTCAGCTTGACACCCCACGCAAATCAAGATATCGACGGTTCTGCATATTATACGCACTGTGGAGTGGTGAAAACACCAGATAACGTGTTTCTCGCATTAAATAGCTCCAAAAGAGCGATTTCGATGAATCGGCGTACTTCTCACAGAAGAAACACTGAGATTATCGCAGAAAATGCATATCTCAGCTTGAAACCCCACGAAAACCAAGATATCGCCGGTTCTGAATATCAAACGCACTGTGGAGTGGTGAAAACACCAGATAACGTGCTTCTCGGATTAAATAGCTCCAGAAGAGCGATTTTGATGATTCGGCATACTTCTCACAGAAGAAACACCAAGATTATAGCAGAAAACGCATATCTCAGATTGATACACTTCGAAAAACAACATATCGCCGGTTATGCACATCAAACGCACTGTGGAGAGGCGAAAACACCAGATTACGTGCTTCTCGCATCAAATAGCTCCAAAAGAGCGATTTCGATGATTTGGCATACTTCTCACAGAAGAAACACCAAGATTATCGCTGAAAATGCATATCTCAGCTGGAAACCCCACGAAACCGAAGATATCACTGGTTCTGCATATTAAACGCTATGTGGTGTGCTGAAAACACCAGAATACGTGTTTCTTGCATTGTATAGGCTACAAAACAGCGATGTCGGCGATTCTGCATACTTCTCACAGAGGAATCACCAAGATTATCGCAGAAAATGCATATCTCAGATTGAAACCCCACGAAAACTAAGATATCTCAGGTTCTGCATATCAAACGCACTGCGCAGGGGTGAAAACACCAGATAACGCGTTTTTTCGAATTATATAGCTTCAAAAGAGCGATTACGATGATTCTGCACACTTCTCACAGAAGCCTCACAAAGATTATCGCAGAAAATGCATATCTCAGCTTGACACCCCACGAAAATCAAGATATCGGCGGTTCTGCATATCATACGCACTGTGCAGTGGTGAAAACACCAGATATCGTGCTTCTCGCATTAAATCGCTCCAAAACAGCGATTTCGATGAATCGGCGTACTTCTCACAGTAGAAACACCGAGATTATCGCAGAAAATGCATATCTCAGCTTGAAACCCCACGAAAACCAAGATATCGCCGGTTCTGAATATCAAACGCACTGTGGAGTGGTGAAAACACCAGATAACGTGCTTCTCGCATTAAATAGCTCCAAAAGAGCGATTTCGATGGTTCTGCATACTTCTCACAGAAGCCTCACCATGATTATCGCAGAAAATGCATATCTCAGCTTGACACCCCACGAAAATCGAGATATCGGCGGTTCTGCATATAAAACGTACTGTGGAATGGTGAAAACACCAGATAACGTGCTTCTCGCATTAGATTGCTCCAAATGAGCGATTTCGATGATTCTGCATACTTCTCACAAAAGTCTCACCATGATTATCGCAGAAAATGCATATCTCAGCTTGACACCCCACGAAAATCAAGATATCGGTGGTTCTGCATATCAAACGTACTGTGGAATGGTGAAAACACCAGACAACGTGTTTCTCGCATTAAATAGCTTCCAAAGAGCGAGTTCGATGATTCTGCATACTTCTCACAGAAGCCTCACCAAGATTATCGCCGAAAATGCATATCTCAGCTTGACACCCCACGCAAATCAAGATATCGGCGGTTCTGCATATTATACGCACTGTGGAGTGGTGAAAACACCAGATAACGTGTTTCTCGCATTAAATAGCTCCAAAAGAGCGATTTCGATGATTCTGCATACTTCTCACAGAAGCCTCACCATGGTTATCGCAGAAAATGCATATCTCAGCTTGACACCCCACGAAAATCAAGATATCGGCGGTTCTGAATATCAAACGCACTGTGGAGTGGTGAAAACACCAGATGACGTGCTTCTCGCATTAAATAGCTCCAAAAGAGCGATTTCGATGGTTCTGCATACTTCTCACAGAAGCCTCACCATGATTATCGCAGAAAATGCATATCTCAGCTTGACACCCCACGAAAATCGAGATATCGGCGGTTCTGCATATAAAACGTACTGTGGAATGGTGAAAACACCAGATAACGTGCTTCTCGCATTAGATTGCTCCAAATGAGCGATTTCGATGATTCTGCATACTTCTCACAAAAGTCTCACCATGATTATCGCAGAAAATGCATATCTCAGCTTGACACCCCACGAAAATCAAGATATCGGTGGTTCTGCATATCAAACGTACTGTGGAATGGTGAAAACACCAGATAACGTGTTTATCGCATTAAATAGCTTCCAAAGAGCGAGTTCGATGATTCTGCATACTTCTCACAGAAGCCTCACCAAGATTATCGCCGAAAATGCATATCTCAGCTTGACACCCCACGCAAATCAAGATATCGGCGGTTCTGCATATTATACGCACTGTGGAGTGGTGAAAACACCTGATAACGTGTTTCTGGCATTAAATAGCTCCAAAAGAGCGACTTCGAAGATTCTGCATACTTCTCACAAAAGCCTCACCATGGTTATCGCAGAAAATGCATATCTCAGCTTGACACCCCACGAAAATCAAGATATCGGCGGTTCTGCATATTATACGCACTGTGGAATGGTGAAAACACCAGATAACGTGTTTGTCGCATTAAATAGCTTCCAAAGAGCGAGTTCGATGATTCTGCATACTTCTCACAGAAGCCTCACCAAGATTATCCCCGAAAATGCATATCTCAGCTTGACACCCCACGCAAATCAAGATATCGGCGGTTCTGCATATTATACGCACTGTGGAGTGGTGAAAACACCAGATAACGTGTTTCTCGCATTAAATAGCTCCAAAAGAGCGATTTCGATGATTCTGCATACTTGTCACAAAAGCCTCACCATGGTTATCGCAGAAAATGCATATCTCAGCTTGACACCCCACGAAAATCAAGATATCGGCGGTTCTGAATATCAAACGCACTGTGGAGTGGTGAAAACACCAGATAACGTGCTTCTCGCATTAAATAGCTCCAAAAGAGCGATTTCGATGGTTCTGCATACTTCTCACAGAAGCCTCACCATGATTATCGCAGAAAATGCATATCTCAGCTTGACACCCCACGAAAATCGAGATATCGGCGGTTCTGCATATAAAACGTACTGTGGAATGGTGAAAACACCAGATAACGTGCATCTCGCATTAGATTGCTCCAATTGAGCGATTTCGATGATTCTGCATACTTCTCACAAAAGTCTCACCATGATTATCGCAGAAAATGCATATCTCAGCTTGACACCCCACGAAAATCAAGATATCGGCGGTTCTGCATATCAAACGTACTGTGGAATGGTGAAAACACCAGATAACGTGTTTCTCGCATTAAATAGCTCCAAAAGAGCGATTTCGATGATTCTGCATACTTCTCACAAAAGCCTCACCATGGTTATCGCAGAAAATGCATATCTCAGCTTGACACCCCACGAAAATCAAGATATCGGCGGTTCTGAATATCAAACGCACTGTGGAGTGGTGAAAACACCAGATAACGTGCTTCTCGCATTAAATAGCTCCAAAAGAGCGATTTCGATGGTTCTGCATACTTCTCACAGAAGCCTCACCAAGATTATCGCCGAAAATGCATATCTCAGCTTGACACCCCACGGAAAAGAAGATATCGCTGGTTCTGCATATCAAACGCACTGTGGAGTGGTGAAAACACCAGATAACGTGGCTCCCGCATTAAATAGCTTCCAAAGAGTGATTTCGATGATTCTGCATACTTCTTGCAGAAGAAACACCAACATTATCGCAGAAAACGCATATCTCAGCTTGAAACCCTACGAATACCAACATATTGCCGTTTCTGCATATCAAACGCACTGTTGAGTGGTGAAAACACCAGCTAACGTGTTTCTCGCATTAAATATCTTCTAAAGAGCGATTTCGATGATTCTGCATACTTCTCGCAGAAGCCTCACCAACATTATCGCAGAAAATGCATATCTCTGCTTGAAATCCCACGAAAACCAAGATATCTCCGGTTCTGCATATCAAACGCACTGTGGGGTGGTGAAAACTCCAGATAACGTGCTTCTCGCATTAAATAGCTCCAAAAGAGCGATTACGATGATTCGGCATACTTCTCACAAAAGAAATACCAACATTATCGCAGAAAACGCATATCTCAGCTTGAAACCCTACGAAAACCAACATATTGCCGTTTCTGCATATCAAACGCACTGTGGAGTGGTGAAAACACCAGATAACGTGCTTCTCGCATTAAATAGCTCCAAAAGAGCGATTACGATGATTCGGCATACTTCTCACAGTAGAAATACCAACATTATCGCAGAAAACGCATATCTCAGCTTGAAACCCTACGAAAACCAACATATTGCCGTTTCTGCATATCAAACGTACTGTGGAATGGTGAAAACACCAGATAACGTGCTTCTCGCATTAGATAGCTCCAAATGAGCGATTTCGATGAGTCTGCATACTTCTCCCAGAAGCAACACCGAGATTACCGCAGAAAATGCATATCTCAGCTTGAAACCCCACGAAAACCAACATATCGCCGGTTCTGAATATCAATCGCATTGTGGAGTGGAGAAAACACCAGATATCGTGCTTCTCGCATTAAATAGCTCCAAAACTGCGATTTCGATGAATCGGCGTACTTCTCACAGAAGAAACACCGAGATTATCGCAGAAAATGCATATCTCAGCTTGAAACCCCACGAAAACCAAGATATCGGCGGTTCTGAATATCAATCGCACTGTGGAGTGGTGAAAACACCAGATATCGTGCTTCTCGCATTAAATAGCTCCAAAACAGCGATTTCGATGAATCGGCGTACTTCTCACAGAAGAAACACCGAGATTATCGCAGAAAATGCATATCTCAGCTGGAAACCCCACGAAACCGAAGATATCACTGGTTCTGCATATTAAACGCTATGTGGAGTGCTGAAAACACCAGAATACGTGTTTCTCGCATAGTATAGGCTACAAAACAGCGATGTCGGTGATTCTGCATACTTCTCACAGAAGCCTCACAAAGATTACCGCAGTAAATGCATATCTCAGCTTGACACCCCACGAAGATCAAGATATCGGCGGTTCTGCATATCAAACGCACTGTGCAGTGGTGAAAACACCAGATATCGTGCTTCTCGCATTAAATAGCTCCAAAACAGCGATTTCGATGAATCGGCGTACTTCTCACAGAAGAAACACCGAGATTATCGCAGAAAATGCATATCTCAGCTTGACACCCCACGAAGATCAAGATATCGGCGGTTCTGCATATCAAACGCACTGTGGAGTGGTGAAAACACCAGATAACGTGTTTCTCGCATTAAATAGCTTCCAAAGAGCGATTTCGATGATTCTGCATACTTCTCACAGAAGCCTCACAAAGATTATCGCAGTAAATGCATATCTCAGCTTGACACCCCACGAAGATCAAGATATCGGCGGTTCTGCATATCAAACGCACTGTGCAGTGGTGAAAACACCAGATATCGTGCTTCTCGCATTAAATAGCTCCAAAACAGCGATTTCGATGAATCGGCGTACTTCTCACAGAAGAAACACCGAGATTATCGCAGAAAATGCATATCTCAGGTGGAAACCCCACGAAAAAGAAGATTCCGCGGGTTCTGCATATCAAGCGTACTATGGAGAGGTGAAAACTCCGGAAATCGTATTTGTCGAATTCAATAGCTCCAAAAGAGCGATATCCGTGATTCTGCATACTTCTCACTGAAGAATCACGATGATTATTGCAGCAAATGCATATCTCAGCTAGAATCCCCACGGTAAGAAGATCCCGCTGGTTCTGCATATCAAGCGCACTGCGCAGTGCTGAATACACCAGAAGACGTGTTTCTGGCATTATATATCTCCAAAATTCGATTTCGGTGATTCTGCATACATGTCACAGAAGAATCAAAAAGATTATTGCAGAAAATGCATTCTCAGCTGGAAACTCCTCGAAAACGATGATCTCGCCGGTTCTGAACATCAAACACACTGTGGAGAGCCGAAAACACCAGAATACGTGTTATTTCGCATTAAATAACAGTAATCCATCGATTTCGGCGATTCTGCATACTTCTCACAGAAGAACCACCAAGATTATCCCAGAAAATGCATATCTCAGTTTGAAACCCCTCGAAAACCAAGATATCTCCGGTTCTGCATATCAAACGCACTGTGGAGTGGTAAATACGCCAGATAACGTGTTTCCCGCATCAAATAGCTTCCAAAGAGCGATTTCGATGATTCTGCATACTTCTCACAGAAGCCTCACCAAGATTATCGCAGAAAATGCATATCTCAGCTTGACAACCCACTGAAATCAAGATATCGGCGGTTCTGCATATTATACGCACTGTGGAGTGGTGAAAACACCAGATAACGTGTTTCTCGCATTAAATAGCTCCAACAGAGCGATTTCGATGATTCTGCATACTTCTCACAGAAGCCTCACCATAATTATCGCTGAAAATGCATATCTCAGCTTGACACCCCACGAAAATCAAGATATCGGCGGTTCTGCATATCAAACGCACTGTGCAGTGGTGAAAACACCAG
This sequence comes from Anthophora plumipes, assembly GCA_951804975.1. NCBI lineage: Eukaryota > Metazoa > Arthropoda > Insecta > Hymenoptera > Apidae > Anthophora > Anthophora plumipes. The sequence goes on along the minus strand of OX638123.1, from coordinate 9,721,711 downwards.
ACAACGTGTTTCTCGCATTAAATAGCTCCAAAAGAGCGATTTCGATGATTCTGCATACGTCTCACAGAAGCCTCACCATGATTATCGCTGAAAATGCATATCCAGCTCGAAACCCCACGAATATCCAGATATCGCCGTTTCTGCATATCGAACGTACTGTGGAGTGGTGAAAACACCAGATAACGTGCTTCTCCCATTAAATGGCTCCAAAAGAGCGATTTCGATGATTCTGCAAACTTCTCACAGAAGAACCACCAAGATTATCCCAGAAAATGCATATCTCAGCTTGAAATCCCACGAAAACCAAGATATCTCCGGTTCTGCATGTCGAACGCACTGTGCAGTGGTGAAAACACCAGAAAACGCGTTTTTTCGCATTAAGTAGCTCCAAAAGAGCGATTTCGATGATTCTGCATACTTCTCACAGAAGCCTCACCATGCTAATCGCAGAAAATGCATATCTCAGCTTGACACCCAACGAAAATCAAGATATCGGCGGTTCTGCATATCAAACGCACTGTGGAGTGGTAAATACGCCAGATAACGTGTTTCTCGCATTAAATAGCTTCCAAAGAGCGATTTCGATGATTCTGCATACTTCTCACAGAAGCCTCACAAAGATTATCGCAGTAAATGCATATCTCAGCTTGACACCCCACGAAGATCAAGATATCGGCGGTTCTGCATATCAAACGCACTGTGCAGTGGTGAAAACACCAGATATCGTGCTTCTCGCATTAAATAGCTCCAAAACAGCGATTTCGATGAATCGGCGTACTTCTCACAGAAGAAACACCGAGATTATCGCAGAAAATGCATATCTCAGCTTGAAACCCCACGAAAACCAAGATATCGCCGGTTCTGAATATCAAACGCACTGTGGGGTGGTGAAAACACCAGATAACTTGCTTCTCGCATTAAATAGCTTCAGAAGAGCGATTTTGATGATTTGGCATACTTCTCACAGAAGGAACACCAAGATTATAGCAGAAAACGCATATCTCAGATTGATACACTTCGAAAAACAACATATCGCCGGTTATGCACATCAAACGCACTGTGGAGAGGCGAAAACACCAGATTACGTGCTTCTCGCATCAAATAGCTCCAAAAGAGCGATTTCGATGATTTGGCATACTTCTCACAGAAGAACCACCAAGATTATACCAGAAAATGCATATCTCACCTGGAAACCCCACGAAAAAGAAGATATCGCTGGTTTTGCATATCAAGTGCACTGCGGAGTGCTGAAAGTAGCAGAAAAGGTGTTTCTCGGAATATATAGCACAAAAAGAGTGATTTCGGTAATTCTACATACTTCTCACAGAAGAATCACGATGATTATTGCAGAAAATGCATATCTCAGGTGGAAACCCCACGAAAAAGAAGATTCCGCGGGTTCTGCATATCAAGCGTACTATGGAGAGGTGAAAACTCCGGAAATCGTATTTGTCGAATTCAATAGCTCCAAAAGAGCGATATCCGTGATTCTGCATACTTCTCACTGAAGAATCACGATGATTATTGCAGCAAATGCATATCTCAGCTAGAATCCCCACGGTAAGAAGATCCCGCTGGTTCTGCATATCAAGCGCACTGCGCAGTGCTGAATACACCAGAAGACGTGTTTCTGGCATTATATATCTCCAAAATTCGATTTCGGTGATTCTGCATACATGTCACAGAAGAATCAAAAAGATTATTGCAGAAAATGCATTCTCAGCTGGAAACTCCTCGAAAACGATGATCTCGCCGGTTCTGAACATCAAACACACTGTGGAGAGCCGAAAACACCAGAATACGTGTTATTTCGCATTAAATAACAGTAATCCATCGATTTCGGCGATTCTGCATACTTCTCACAGAAGAACCACCAAGATTATCCCAGAAAATGCATATCTCAGTTTGAAACCCCTCGAAAACCAAGATATCTCCGGTTCTGCATATCAAACGCACTGTGGAGTGGTAAATACGCCAGATAACGTGTTTCCCGCATCAAATAGCTTCCAAAGAGCGATTTCGATGATTCTGCATACTTCTCACAGAAGCCTCACCAAGATTATCGCAGAAAATGCATATCTCAGCTTGACAACCCACTGAAATCAAGATATCGGCGGTTCTGCATATTATACGCACTGTGGAGTGGTGAAAACACCAGATAACGTGTTTCTCGCATTAAATAGCTCCAACAGAGCGATTTCGATGATTCTGCATACTTCTCACAGAAGCCTCACCATGATTATCGCTGAAAATGCATATCTCAGCTTGACACCCCACGAAAATCAAGATATCGGCGGTTCTGCATTTCAAACGTACTGTGGAATGGTGAAAACTCCAGATAACATGCTTCTCGCATTAAATAGCTCCGAATGAGCGATTTCGATGATTCTGCATACTTCTCACAGAAGCCTCACCATGATTATCGCAGAAAATGCATACCTCAGCTTGACACCCCAAGAAAATCAAGATATCGGCGGTTCTGCATATCAAACGCACTGTGCAGTGGTGAAAACACCAGACAACGTGTTTCTCGCATTAAATAGCTCCAAAAGAGCGATTTCGATGATTCTGCATACGTCTCACAGAAGCCTCACCATGATTATCGCTGAAAATGCATATCCAGCTCGAAACCCCACGAATATCCAGATATCGCCGTTTCTGCATATCGAACGTACTGTGGAGTGGTGAAAACACCAGATAACGTGCTTCTCCCATTAAATGGCTCCAAAAGAGCGATTTCGATGATTCTGCAAACATCTCACAGAAGAACCACCAAGATTATCCCAGAAAATGCATATCTCAGCTTGAAATCCCACGAAAACCAAGATATCTCCGGTTCTGCATGTCGAACGCACTGTGCAGTGGTGAAAACACCAGAAAACGCGTTTTTTCGCATTAAGTAGCTCCAAAAGAGCGATTTCGATGATTCTGCATACTTCTCACAGAAGCCTCACCATGCTAATCGCAGAAAATGCATATCTCAGCTTGACACCCAACGAAAATCAAGATATCGGCGGTTCTGCATATCAAACGCACTGTGGAGTGGTAAATACGCCAGATAACGTGTTTCCCGCATCAAATAGCTTCCAAAGAGCGATTTCGATGATTCTGCATACTTCTCACAGAAGCCTCACCAAGATTATCGCAGAAAATGCATATCTCAGCTTGACAACCCACTGAAATCAAGATATCGGCGGTTCTGCATATTATACGCACTGTGGAGTGGTGAAAACACCAGATAACGTGTTTCTCGCATTAAATAGCTCCAACAGAGCGATTTCGATGATTCTGCATACTTCTCACAGAAGCCTCACCATGATTATCGCTGAAAATGCATATCTCAGCTTGACACCCCACGAAAATCAAGATATCGGCGGTTCTGCATATCAAACGTACTGTGGAATGGTGAAAACTCCAGAAAACATGCTTCTCCCATTAAATAGCTCCGAATGAGCGATTTCGATGATTCTGCATACTTCTCACAGAAGCCTCACCATGATTATCGCAGAAAATGCATACCTCTGCTTGACACCCCAAGAAAATCAAGATATCGGCGGTTCTGCATATCAAACGTACTGTGGAATGGTGAAAACACCAGATAACGTGTTTCTCGCATTAAATAGCTCCAAAAGAGCGATTTCGATGATTCTGCATACTTCTCACAGAACCCTCACCAAGATTATCGCAGAAAATGCATATCTCACCTTGACACCCCACGCAAATCAAGATATCGGCGGTTCTGCATATTATACGCACTGTGGAGTGGTGAAAACACCAGATAACGTGCTTCTCCCATTAAATAGCTCCAAAAGAGCGATTTCGATGATTCTGCAAACTTCTCACAGAAGAACCACCAAGATTATCCCAGAAAATGCATATCTCAGCTTGAAATCCCACGAAAACCAAGATATCTCCGGTTCAGCATATCGAACGCACTGTGCGGTGGTGAAAACACCAGAAAACGCGTTTTTTCGCATTAAATAGCTCCAAAAGAGCGACTTCGATGATTCTGCACACTTCTCACGGAAGCCTCACCAACATGATCGCAGAAAATGCATATCTCTGCTTGAAACCCCACGAAAACCAACATATCGCCGGTTCTGCATATCAAACGTACTGTGGAATGGTGAAAACACCAGAAAACGCGTTTTTTCGCATTAAATATCTCCAAAAGAGCGATTTCGATGATTCTGCATACTTCTCACAGAAGCCTCACCATGCTAATCGCAGAAAATGCATATCTCAGCTTGACACCCAACGAAAATCAAGATATCGGCGGTTCTGCATATCAAACGCACTGTGGAGTGGTGAATACGCCAGATAACGTGTTTCCCGCATCAAATAGCTTCCAAAGAGCGATTTCGATGATTCTGCATACTTCTCACAGAAGCCTCACCAACATTATCGCAGAAAATGCATATCTCAGCTTGAAATCCCACGAAAACCAAGATATCTCCGGTTCTGCATATCAAACGCACTGTGCAGTGGTGAAAACACCAGAAAACGCGTTTTTTCGACTTAAATAGCTCCAAAGGAGCGATTTCGATGATTCTGCACACTTCGCACAGAAGCCTCACCAACATTATCGCAGAAAATGCATATCTCTGCTTGAAACCCCACGAAAACCAACATATCGCCGGTTCTGCATATCAAACGCACTGTGCAGTGGTGAAAACACCAGAAAACGCGTTTTTTCGACTTAAATAGCTCCAAAGGAGCGATTTCGATGATTCTGCACACTTCGCACAGAAGCCTCACCAACATTATCGCAGAAAATGCATATCTCTGCTTGAAACCCCACGAAAACCAACATATCGCCGGTTCTGCATATCAAACGCACTGTGCAGTGGTGAAAACACCAGAAAACGCGTTTTTTCGCATTAAATAGCTCCAAAAGAGCGATTTCGATGATTCTGCATACTTCTCACAGAAGCCTCACCATGCTAATCGCAGAAAATGCATATCTCAGCTTGACACCCAAGGAAAATCAAGATATCGGCGGTTCTGCATATCAAACGCACTGTGGAGTGGTGAAAACACCAGAAAACGCGTTTCCCGCATTAAATAGCTTCCAAAGACTGATTTCGATGATTCTGCATACTTCTCACAGAAGTACCATCAAGATTATCCCACAAAATGCATATCTCAGCTTGACACCCCACGAAAATCAAGATATCGGCGGTTCTGCATATCAAACGTACTGTGGAATGGTGAAAACACCAGATAACATGCTTCTCGCATTAAATAGCTCCGAATGAGCGATTTCGATGATTCTGCATACTTCTCACAGAAGCCTCACCATGATTATCGCAGAAAATGCATATCTCAGCTTGAAATCCCACGAAAACCAAGATGTCTGCGGTTCTGCATATCAAACGCACTGTGCAGTGGTGAAAACACCAGATAACGTGTTTCTCGCATTAAATAGCTTCCAAAGAGCGATTTCGATGATTCTGCATACTTCTCACAGAAGCCTCACAAAGATTATCGCAGAAAATGCATATCTCAGCTTGACAGCCCACGAAAATCAAGATATCGGCGGTTCTGCATATCGAACGTACTGTGGAGTGGAGAAAACACCAGATAACGTGCTTCTCGCATTAAATAGCTCCAAAAGAGCGATTTCGATGATTCTGCAAACTTCTCACAGAAGAACCACCAAGATTATCCCAGAAAATGCATATCTCAGCTTGAAATCCCACGAAAACCAAGATATCTCCGGTTCTGCATATCGAACGCACTGTGCAGTGGTGAAAACACCAGAAAACGCGTTTTTTCGCATTAAATAGCTCCAAAAGAGCGACCTCGATGATTCTGCACACTTCTCACAGAAGCCTCACAAAGATTATCGCAGAAAATGCATATCTCTGCTTGAAACCCCACGAAAACCAACATATCGCCGGTTCTGCATATCAAACGCTCTGTGCAGTGGTGAAAACACCAGAAAACGCGTTTTTTCGCATTAAATAGCTCCAAAAGAGCGATTTCGATGATTCTGCATACTTCTCACAGAAGCCTCACCAACATTATCGCAGAAAATGCATATCTCAGCTTGAAATCCCACGAAAACCAAGATATCTCCGGTTCTGCATATCAAACGCACTGTGCAGTGGTGAAAACATCAGAAAACGCGTTTTTTCGACTTAAATAGCTCCAAAGGAGCGATTTCGATGATTCTGCACACTTCGCACAGAAGAAACATCAACATTATCGCCGAAAACGCATATCTCAGCTTGAAACCCCACGCAAATCAAGATATCGGCGGTTCTGCATATTATACGCACTGTGGAGTGGTGAAAACACCAGATAACGTGTTTCTCGCATTAAATAGCTCCAAAATAGCGATTTCGATGATTCTGCATACTTCTCACAGAAGCCTCACCATGATTATCGCAGAAAATGCATATCTCAGCTTGACACCCCACGAAAATCAAGATATCGGCGGTTCTGCATATCAAACGTAATGTGGAATGGTGAAAACACCAGATAACGTGTTTCTCGCATTAAATAGCTCCAAAAGAGCGATTTCGATGATTCTGCATACTTCTCACAGAAGAAACACCAACATTATCGCAGAAAACGCATATCTCAGCTTGAAACCCTACGAAAACCAACTGATTGCCGTTTCTGTATATCAAACGCACTGCGGAGTGCTGAAAACAACAGAAAACGTGCTTTTCGCATTATATAGCTCCACAAGAACGATTTCCGTGATTCTGCATACTTCTCACAGAAGAATCAGGAATATTATCGTAGAAAATGCATATCTTATCTGGAAACCCCACGAAAAAGAAGATCCCGCTGGTTCTGCATATCAAACGCACTGCGCAGTGCTGAAAACACCAGAATACGTGTTTCTCGCATTATATAGCTACAAAAGAGCGGTTCCGGTAATTCTGCATACCTCTCACAGAATTACCGCGATAATTACTGCAGAAAATGCATATCTCAGCTGGAAACACCACGGAAAAGAAGATTCCGCGGGTTCTGCATATCAAGCGCACTATGGAGAGGTGAAAACTCCGGAAATCGGATTTGTCGAATTCAATAGCTCCAAAAGAGCGATTTCCGTGATTCTGCATACTTCTCACTGAAGAATCACGATGATTATTGCAGCAAATGCATATCTCAGCTGGAATCCCCACGGTAAGAAGATCCCGCTGGTTCTGCATATCAAGCGCACTGCGCAGTGCTGAATACACCAGAAGACGTGTTTCTGGCATTATATAGCTCCAAAATGCGATTTCGGTGATTCTGCATACATGTCACAGAAGAATCAAAAAGATTATTGCAGAAAATGCATACCTCAGCTGGAAACTCCTCGAAAACGATGATCTCGCCGGTTCTGAACATCAAACAAACTGTGGAGAGCCGAAAACACCAGAATACGTGTTATTTCGTATTAAATAGCAGTAAACCGTCGACTTCGGTGAATCCGCATACTTCTCACAGAAGAATCACAAGGATTATCGCTGAAAATGCATGCCTCAGCTGGAAACTCCTCGAGAACGATGATCTCGCCGGTTCTGAACATCAAACACACTGTGGAGAGCCGAAAACACCAGAATACGTGTTATTTCGCATTAAATAGCAGTAATCCATCGATTTCGGCGATTCTGCATACTTCTCACAGAAGAACCACCAAGATTATCCCAGAAAATGCATATCTCAGTTTGAAACCCCTCGAAAACCAAGATATCGCCGGTTCTGAATATCAAACGCACTGTCGAGTGGTGATAACACCAGATAACGTGCTTCTCGCATTAAATAGCTCCATAAGAGCAATTTTGATGATTCGGCATACTTCTCACAGAAGAAACACCAAGATTATAGCAGAAAACGCATATCTCAGATTGATACACTACGAAAAACAACATATCGCCGGTTATGCACATCAAACGCACTGTGGAGAGACGAAAACACCAGATTACGTGCTTCTCGCATCAAATAGCTCCAAAAGAGCGATTTTGAGGATTTGGCATACTTCTCACAGAAGAAACACCAAGATTATGGCTGAAAATGCATATCTCAGCTGGAAACCCCACGAAACCGAAGATATCACTGGTTCTGCATATTAAACGCTATGTGGAGTGCTGAAAACACCAGAATACGTGTTTCTCGCATTAAATAGCTTCCAAAGAGCGATTTCGATCATTCTGCATACTTCTCACAGAAGCCTCACAAAGATTATCGCAGAAAATGCATATCTCAGCTCGAAACCCCACGAATATCCAGATATCGCCGTTTCTGCATATTGAACGTACTGTGGAGTGGTGAAAACACCAGATAACGTGCTTCTCCCATTAAATGGCTCCAAAAGAGCGATTTCGATGATTCTGCAAACTTCTCACAGAAGAACCACCAAGATTATCCCAGAAAATGCATATCTCAGCTTGAAATCCCACGAAAACCAAGATATCTCCGGTTCTGCATGTCGAACGCACTGTGCAGTGGTGAAAACACCAGAAAACGCGTTTTTTCGCATTAAGTAGCTCCAAAAGAGCGATTTCGATGATTCTGCATACTTCTCACAGAAGCCTCACCATGCTAATCGCAGAAAATGCATATCTCAGCTTGACAACCAACGAAAATCAAGATATCGGCGGTTCTGCATATCAAACGCACTGTGGAGTGGTAAATACGCCAGATAACGTGTTTCCCGCATCAAATAGCTTCCAAAGAGCGATTTCGATGATTCTGCATACTTCTCACAGAAGCCTCACCAAGATTATCGCAGAAAAAGCATATCTCAGCTTGACAACCCACTGAAATCAAGATATCGGCGGTTCTGCATATTATACGCACTGTGGAGTGGTGAAAACACCAGATAACGTGTTTCTCGCATTAAATAGCTCCAACAGAGCGATTTCGATGATTCTGCATACTTCTCACAGAAGCCTCACCATGATTATCGCTGAAAATGCATATCTCAGCTTGACACCCCACGAAAATCAAGATATCGGCGGTTCTGCATATCAAACGTACTGTGGAATGGTGAAAACTCCAGATAACATGCTTCTCGCATTAAATAGCTCCGAATGAGCGATTTCGATGATTCTGCATACTTCTCACAGAAGCCTCACCATGATTATCGCAGAAAATGCATACCTCAGCTTGACACCCCAAGAAAATCAAGATATCGGCGGTTCTGCATATCAAACGTACTGTGGAATGGTGAAAACACCAGATAACGTGTTTCTCGCATTAAATAGCTTCCAAAGAGCGATTTCGATGATTCTGCATACTTTTCACAGAAGCCTCACCAAGATTATCGCAGAAAATGCATATCTCACATTGACACCCCACGCAAATCAAGATATCGGCGGTTCTGCATATTATACGCACTGTGGAGTGGTGAAAACACCAGATAACGTGCTTCTCCCATTAAATAGCTCCAAAAGAGCGATTTCGATGATTCTGCAAACTTCTCACAGAAGAACCACCAAGATTATCCCAGAAAATGCATATCTCAGCTTGAAATCCCACGAAAACCAAGATATCTCCGGTTCAGCATACAGAACGCACTGTGCAGTGGTGAAAACACCAGAAAACGCGTTTTTTCGCATTAAATAGCTCCAAAAGAGCGACTTCGATGATTCTGCACACTTCTCACGGAAGCCTCACCAACATGATCGCAGAAAATGCATATCTCTGCTTGAAACCCCACGAAAACCAACATATCGCCGGTTCTGCATATCAAACGTACTGTGGAATGGTGAAAACACCAGAAAACGCGTTTTTTCGCATTAAATATCTCCAAAAGAGCGATTTCGATGATTCTGCATACTTCTCACAGAAGCCTCACCATGCTAATCGCAGAAAATGCATATCTCAGCTTGACACCCAACGAAAATCAAGATATCGGCGGTTCTGCATATCAAACGCACTGTGGAGTGGTGAATACGCCAGATAACGTGTTTCCCGCATCAAATAGCTTCCAAAGAGCGATTTCGATGATTCTGCATACTTCTCACAGAAGCCTCACCAACATTATCGCAGAAAATGCATATCTCTGCTTGAAACCCCACGAAAACCAACATATCGCCGGTTCTGCATATCAAACGCACTGTGCAGTGGTGAAAACACCAGAAAACGCGTTTTTTCGACTTAAATAGCTCCAAAGGAGCGATTTCGATGATTCTGCACACTTCGCACAGAAGCCTCACCAACATTATCGCAGAAAATGCATATCTCTGCTTGAAACCCCACGAAAACCAACATATCGCCGGTTCTGCATATCAAACGCACTGTGCAGTGGTGAAAACACCAGAAAACGCGTTTTTTCGCATTAAATAGCTCCAAAAGAGCGACTTCGATGATTCTGCACACTTCTCACGGAAGCCTCACCAACATGATCGCAGAAAATGCATATCTCTGCTTGAAACCCCACGAAAACCAACATATCGCCGGTTCTGCATATCAAACGTACTGTGGAATGGTGAAAACACCAGAAAACGCGTTTTTTCGCATTAAATATCTCCAAAAGAGCGATTTCGATGATTCTGCATACTTCTCACAGAAGCCTCACAATGCTAATCGCAGAAAATGCATATCTCAGCTTGACACCCAACGAAAATCAAGATATCGGCGGTTCTGCATATCAAACGCACTGTGGAGTGGTGAATACGCCAGATAACGTGTTTCCCGCATCAAATAGCTTCCAAAGAGCGATTTCGATGATTCTGCATACTTCTCACAGAAGCCTCACCAACATTATCGCAGAAAATGCATATCTCAGCTTGAAATCCCACGAAAACCAAGATATCTCCGGTTCTGCATATCAAACGCACTGTGCAGTGGTGAAAACACCAGAAAACGCGTTTTTTCGACTTAAATAGCTCCAAAGGAGCGATTTCGATGATTCTGCACACTTCGCACAGAAGCCTCACCAACATTATCGCAGAAAATGCATATCTCTGCTTGAAACCCCACGAAAACCAACATATCGCCGGTTCTGCATATCAAACGCACTGTGCAGTGGTGAAAACACCAGAAAACGCGTTTTTTCGCATTAAATAGCTCCAAAAGAGCGATTTCGATGATTCTGCATACTTCTCACAGAAGCCTCACCATGCTAATCGCAGAAAATGCATATCTCAGCTTGACACCCAAGGAAAATCAAGATATCGGCGGTTCTGCATATCAAACGCACTGTGGAGTGGTGAAAACACCAGAAAACGCGTTTCCCGCATTAAATAGCTTCCAAAGACTGATTTCGATGATTCTGCATACTTCTCACAGAAGTACCATCAAGATTATCCCACAAAATGCATATCTCAGCTTGACACCCCACGAAAATCAAGATATCGGCGGTTCTGCATATCAAACGTACTGTGGAATGGTGAAAACACCAGATAACATGCTTCTCGCATTAAATAGCTCCGAATGAGCGATTTCGATGATTCTGCATACTTCTCACAGAAGCCTCACCATGATTATCGCAGAAAATGCATATCTCAGCTTGAAATCCCACGAAAACCAAGATGTCTGCGGTTCTGCATATCAAACGCACTGTGCAGTGGTGAAAACACCAGATAACGTGTTTCTCGCATTAAATAGCTTCCAAAGAGCGATTTCGATGATTCTGCATACTTCTCACAGAAGCCTCACAAAGATTATCGCAGAAAATGCATATCTCAGCTTGACAGCCCACGAAAATCAAGATATCGGCGGTTCTGCATATCGAACGTACTGTGGAGTGGAGAAAACACCAGATAACGTGCTTCTCGCATTAAATAGCTCCAAAAGAGCGATTTCGATGATTCTGCAAACTTCTCACAGAAGAACCACCAAGATTATCCCAGAAAATGCATATCTCAGCTTGAAATCCCACGAAAACCAAGATATCTCCGGTTCTGCATATCGAACGCACTGTGCAGTGGTGAAAACACCAGAAAACGCGTTTTTTCGCATTAAATAGCTCCAAAAGAGCGACCTCGATGATTCTGCACACTTCTCACAGAAGCCTCACAAAGATTATCGCAGAAAATGCATATCTCTGCTTGAAACCCCACGAAAACCAACATATCGCCGGTTCTGCATATCAAACGCTCTGTGCAGTGGTGAAAACACCAGAAAACGCGTTTTTTCGCATTAAATAGCTCCAAAAGAGCGATTTCGATGATTCTGCATACTTCTCACAGAAGCCTCACCAACATTATCGCAGAAAATGCATATCTCAGCTTGAAATCCCACGAAAACCAAGATATCTCCGGTTCTGCATATCAAACGCACTGTGCAGTGGTGAAAACCTCAGAAAACGCGTTTTTTCGACTTAAATAGCTCCAAAGGAGCGATTTCGATGATTCTGCACACTTCGCACAGAAGAAACACCAACATTATCGCCGAAAACGCATATCTCAGCTTGAAACCCCACGCAAATCAAGATATCGGCGGTTCTGCATATTATACGCACTGTGGAGTGGTGAAAACACCAGATAACGTGTTTCTCGCATTAAATAGCTCCAAAATAGCGATTTCGATGATTCTGCATACTTCTCACAGAAGCCTCACCATGATTATCGCAGAAAATGCATATCTCAGCTTGACACCCCACGAAAATCAAGATATCGGCGGTTCTGCATATCAAACGTAATGTGGAATGGTGAAAACACCAGATAACGTGTTTCTCGCATTAAATAGCTCCAAAAGAGCGATTTCGATGATTCTGCATACTTCTCACAGAAGAAACACCAACATTATCGCAGAAAACGCATATCTCAGCTTGAAACCCTACGAAAACCAACTGATTGCCGTTTCTGTATATCAAACGCACTGCGGAGTGCTGAAAACAACAGAAAACGTGCTTTTCGCATTATATAGCTCCACAAGAACGATTTCCGTGATTCTGCATACTTCTCACAGAAGAATCAGGAATATTATCGTAGAAAATGCATATCTTATCTGGAAACCCCACGAAAAAGAAGATCCCGCTGGTTCTGCATATCAAACGCACTGCGCAGTGCTGAAAACACCAGAATACGTGTTTCTCGCATTATATAGCTACAAAAGAGCGGTTCCGGTAATTCTGCATACCTCTCACAGAATTACCGCGATAATTACTGCAGAAAATGCATATCTCAGCTGGAAACACCACGGAAAAGAAGATTCCGCGGGTTCTGCATATCAAGCGCACTATGGAGAGGTGAAAACTCCGGAAATCGGATTTGTCGAATTCAATAGCTCCAAAAGAGCGATTTCCGTGATTCTGCATACTTCTCACTGAAGAATCACGATGATTATTGCAGCAAATGCATATCTCAGCTGGAATCCCCACGGTAAGAAGATCCCGCTGGTTCTGCATATCAAGCGCACTGCGCAGTGCTGAATACACCAGAAGACGTGTTTCTGGCATTATATAGCTCCAAAATGCGATTTCGGTGATTCTGCATACATGTCACAGAAGAATCAAAAAGATTATTGCAGAAAATGCATACCTCAGCTGGAAACTCCTCGAAAACGATGATCTCGCCGGTTCTGAACATCAAACAAACTGTGGAGAGCCGAAAACACCAGAATACGTGTTATTTCGTATTAAATAGCAGTAAACCGTCGACTTCGGTGATTCCGCATACTTCTCACAGAAGAATCACAAGGATTATCGCTGAAAATGCATGCCTCAGCTGGAAACTCCTCGAGAACGATGATCTCGCCGGTTCTGAACATCAAACACACTGTGGAGAGCCGAAAACACCAGAATACGTGTTATTTCGCATTAAATAGCAGTAATCCATCGATTTCGGCGATTCTGCATACTTCTCACAGAAGAACCACCAAGATTATCCCAGAAAATGCATATCTCAGTTTGAAACCCCTCGAAAACCAAGATATCGCCGGTTCTGAATATCAAACGCACTGTCGAGTGGTGATAACACCAGATAACGTGCTTCTCGCATTAAATAGCTCCAGAAGAGCAATTTTGATGATTCGGCATACTTCTCACAGAAGAAACACCAAGATTATAGCAGAAAACGCATATCTCAGATTGATACACTACGAAAAACAACATATCGCCGGTTATGCACATCAAACGCACTGTGGAGAGACGAAAACACCAGATTACGTGCTTCTCGCATCAAATAGCTCCAAAAGAGCGATTTTGAGGATTTGGCATACTTCTCACAGAAGAAACACCAAGATTATGGCTGAAAATGCATATCTCAGCTGGAAACCCCACGAAACCGAAGATATCACTGGTTCTGCATATTAAACGCTATGTGGAGTGCTGAAAACACCAGAATACGTGTTTCTCGCATTAAATAGCTTCCAAAGAGCGATTTCGATCATTCTGCATACTTCTCACAGAAGCCTCACAAAGATTATCGCAGAAAATGCATATCTCAGCTCGAAACCCCACGAATATCCAGATATCGCCGTTTCTGCATATTGAACGTACTGTGGAGTGGTGAAAACACCAGATAACGTGCTTCTCCCATTAAATGGCTCCAAAAGAGCGATTTCGATGATTCTGCAAACTTCTCACAGAAGAACCACCAAGATTATCCCAGAAAATGCATATCTCAGCTTGAAATCCCACGAAAACCAAGATATCTCCGGTTCTGCATGTCGAACGCACTGTGCAGTGGTGAAAACACCAGAAAACGCGTTTTTTCGCATTAAGTAGCTCCAAAAGAGCGATTTCGATGATTCTGCATACTTCTCACAGAAGCCTCACCATGATTATCGCTGAAAATGCATATCTCAGCTTGACACCCCACGAAAATCAAGATATCGGCGGTTCTGCATATCAAACGCACTGTGGAGTGGTAAATACGCCAGATAACGTGTTTCCCGCATCAAATAGCTTCCAAAGAGCGATTTCGATGATTCTGCATACTTCTCACAGAAGCCTCACCAAGATTATCGCAGAAAAAGCATATCTCAGCTTGACAACCCACTGAAATCAAGATATCGGCGGTTCTGCATATTATACGCACTGTGGAGTGGTGAAAACACCAGATAACGTGTTTCTCGCATTAAATAGCTCCAACAGAGCGATTTCGATGATTCTGCATACTTCTCACAGAAGCCTCACCATGATTATCGCTGAAAATGCATATCTCAGCTTGACACCCCACGAAAATCAAGATATCGGCGGTTCTGCATATCAAACGTACTGTGGAATGGTGAAAACTCCAGATAACATGCTTCTCGCATTAAATAGCTCCGAATGAGCGATTTCGATGATTCTGCATACTTCTCACAGAAGCCTCACCATGATTATCGCAGAAAATGCATACCTCAGCTTGACACCCCAAGAAAATCAAGATATCGGCGGTTCTGCATATCAAACGTACTGTGGAATGGTGAAAACACCAGATAACGTGTTTCTCGCATTAAATAGCTTCCAAAGAGCGATTTCGATGATTCTGCATACTTTTCACAGAAGCCTCACCAAGATTATCGCAGAAAATGCATATCTCACATTGACACCCCACGCAAATCAAGATATCGGCGGTTCTGCATATTATACGCACTGTGGAGTGGTGAAAACACCAGATAACGTGTTTCTCGCATTAAATAGCTCCAAAAGAGCGATTTCGATGATTCTGCATACTTCTCACAGAACCCTCACCAAGATTATCGCAGAAAATGCATATCTCACCTTGACACCCCACGCAAATCAAGATATCGGCGGTTCTGCATATTATACGCACTGTGGAGTGGTGAAAACACCAGATAACGTGCTTCTCCCATTAAATAGCTCCAAAAGAGCGATTTCGATGATTCTGCAAACTTCTCACAGAAGAACCACCAAGATTATCCCAGAAAATGCATATCTCAGCTTGAAATCCCACGAAAACCAAGATATCTCCGGTTCAGCATATCGAACGCACTGTGCAGTGGTGAAAACACCAGAAAACGCGTTTTTTCGCATTAAATAGCTCCAAAAGAGCGACTTCGATGATTCTGCACACTTCTCACGGAAGCCTCACCAACATGATCGCAGAAAATGCATATCTCTGCTTGAAACCCCACGAAAACCAACATATCGCCGGTTCTGCATATCAAACGTACTGTGGAATGGTGAAAACACCAGAAAACGCGTTTTTTCGCATTAAATATCTCCAAAAGAGCGATTTCGATGATTCTGCATACTTCTCACAGAAGCCTCACCATGCTAATCGCAGAAAATGCATATCTCAGCTTGACACCCAACGAAAATCAAGATATCGGCGGTTCTGCATATCAAACGCACTGTGGAGTGGTGAATACGCCAGATAACGTGTTTCCCGCATCAAATAGCTTCCAAAGAGCGATTTCGATGATTCTGCATACTTCTCACAGAAGCCTCACCAACATTATCGCAGAAAATGCATATCTCAGCTTGAAATCCCACGAAAACCAGGATATCTCCGGTTCTGCATATCAAACGCACTGTGCAGTGGTGAAAACACCAGAAAACGCGTTTTTTCGACTTAAATAGCTCCAAAGGAGCGATTTCGATGATTCTGCACACTTCGCACAGAAGCCTCACCAACATTATCGCAGAAAATGCATATCTCTGCTTGAAACCCCACGAAAACCAACATATCGCCGGTTCTGCATATCAAACGCACTGTGCAGTGGTGAAAACACCAGAAAACGCGTTTTTTCGACTTAAATAGCTCCAAAGGAGCGATTTCGATGATTCTGCACACTTCGCACAGAAGCCTCACCAACATTATCGCAGAAAATGCATATCTCTGCTTGAAACCCCACGAAAACCAACATATCGCCGGTTCTGCATATCAAACGCACTGTGCAGTGGTGAAAGCACCAGAAAACGCGTTTTTTCGCATTAAATAGCTCCAAAAGAGCGATTTCGATGATTCTGCATACTTCTCACAGAAGCCTCACCATGCTAATCGCAGAAAATGCATATCTCAGCTTGACACCCAAGGAAAATCAAGATATCGGCGGTTCTGCATATCAAACGCACTGTGGAGTGGTGAAAACACCAGAAAACGCGTTTCCCGCATTAAATAGCTTCCAAAGACTGATTTCGATGATTCTGCATACTTCTCACAGAAGTACCATCAAGATTATCCCACAAAATGCATATCTCAGCTTGACACCCCACGAAAATCAAGATATCGGCGGTTGTGCATATCAAACGTACTGTGGAATGGTGAAAACACCAGATAACATGCTTCTCGCATTAAATAGCTCCGAATGAGCGATTTCGATGATTCTGCATACTTCTCACAGAAGCCTCACCATGATTATCGCAGAAAATGCATATCTCAGCTTGAAATCCCACGAAAACCAAGATGTCTGCGGTTCTGCATATCAAACGCACTGTGCAGTGGTGAAAACACCAGATAACGTGTTTCTCGCATTAAATAGCTTCCAAAGAGCGATTTCGATGATTCTGCATACTTCTCACAGAAGCCTCACAAAGATTATCGCAGAAAATGCATATCTCAGCTTGACAGCCCACGAAAATCAAGATATCGGCGGTTCTGCATATCGAACGTACTGTGGAGTGGAGAAAACACCAGATAACGTGCTTCTCGCATTAAATAGCTCCAAAAGAGCGATTTCCATGATTCTGCAAACTTCTCACAGAAGAACCACCAAGATTATCCCAGAAAATGCATATCTCAGCTTGAAATCCCACGAAAACCAAGATATCTCCGGTTCTGCATATCGAACGCACTGTGCAGTGGTGAAAACACCAGAAAACGCGTTTTTTCGCATTAAATAGCTCCAAAAGAGCGACCTCGATGATTCTGCACACTTCTCACAGAAGCCTCACAAAGATTATCGCAGAAAATGCATATCTCTGCTTGAAACCCCACGAAAACCAACATATCGCCGGTTCTGCATATCAAACGCTCTGTGCAGTGTTGAAAACACCAGAAAACGCGTTTTTTCGCATTAAATAGCTCCAAAAGAGCGATTTCGATGATTCTGCATACTTCTCACAGAAGCCTCACCAACATTATCGCAGAAAATGCATATCTCAGCTTGAAATCCCACGAAAACCAAGATATCACCGGTTCTGCATATCAAACGCACTGTGCAGTGGTGAAAACATCAGAAAACGCGTTTTTTCGACTTAAATAGCTCCAAAGGAGCGATTTCGATGATTCTGCACACTTCGCACAGAAGAAACACCAACATTATCGCCGAAAACGCATATCTCAGCTTGAAACCCCACGCAAATCAAGATATCGGCGGTTCTGCATATTATACGCACTGTGGAGTGGTGAAAACACCAGATAACGTGTTTCTCGCATTAAATAGCTCCAAAATAGCGATTTCGATGATTCTGCATACTTCTCACAGAAGCCTCACCATGATTATCGCAGAAAATGCATATCTCAGCTTGACACCCCACGAAAATCAAGATATCGGCGGTTCTGCATATTATACGCACTCTGGAGTGGTGAAAACACCAGATAACGTGTTTCTCCCATTAAATAGCTCCAAAATAGCGATTTCGATGATTCTGCATACTTCTCACAGAAGCCTCACCATGATTATCGCAGAAAATGCATATCTCAGCTTGACACCCCACGAAAATCAAGATATCGGCGGTTCTGCATATCAAACGTAATGTGGAATGGTGAAAACACCAGATAACGTGTTTCTCGCATTAAATAGCTCCAAAAGAGCGATTTCGATGATTCTGCATACTTCTCACAGAAGAAACACCAACATTATCGCAGAAAACGCATATCTCAGCTTGAAACCCTACGAAAACCAACTGATTGCCGTTTCTGTATATCAAACGCACTGCGGAGTGCTGAAAACAACAGAAAACGTGCTTTTCGCATTATATAGCTCCACAAGAACGATTTCCGTGATTCTGCATACTTCTCACAGAAGAATCAGGAATATTATCGTAGAAAATGCATATCTTATCTGGAAACCCCACGAAAAAGAAGATCCCGCTGGTTCTGCATATCAAACGCACTGCGCAGTGCTGAAAACACCAGAATACGTGTTTCTCGCATTATATAGCTACAAAAGAGCGGTTCCGGTAATTCTGCATACTTCTCACAGAATTACCGCGATAATTACTGCAGAAAATGCATATCTCAGCTGGAAACACCACGGAAAAGAAGATTCCGCGGGATCTGCATATCAAGCGCACTATGGAGAGGTGAAAACTCCGGAAATCGGATTTGTCGAATTCAATAGCTCCAAAAGAGCGATTTCCGTGATTCTGCATACTTCTCACTGAAGAATCACGATGATTATTGCAGCAAATGCATATCTCAGCTGGAATCCCCACGGTAAGAAGATCCCGCTGGTTCTGCATATCAAGCGCACTGCGCAGTGCTGAATACACCAGATGACGTGTTTCTGGCATTATATAGCTCCAAAATGCGATTTCGGTGATTCTGCATACATGTCACAGAAGAATCAAAAAGATTATTGCAGAAAATGCATACCTCAGCTGGAAACTCCTCGAAAACGATGATCTCGCCGGTTCTGAACATCAAACAAACTGTGGAGAGCCGAAAACACCAGAATACGTGTTATTTCGTATTAAATAGCAGTAAACCGTCGACTTCGGTGATTCCGCATACTTCTCACAGAAGAATCACAAGGATTATCGCTGAAAATGCATGCCTCAGCTGGAAACTCCTCGAGAACGATGATCTCGCCGGTTCTGAACATCAAACACACTGTGGAGAGCCGAAAACACCAGAAAACGTGTTATTTCGCATTAAATAGCAGTAATCCATCGATTTCGGCGATTCTGCATACTTCTCACAGAAGAACCACCAAGATTATCCCAGAAAATGCATATCTCAGTTTGAAACCCCTCGAAAACCAAGATATCGCCGGTTCTGAATATCAAACGCACTGTCGAGTGGTGATAACACCAGATAACGTGCTTCTCGCATTAAATAGCTCCAGAAGAGCAATTTTGATGATTCGGCATACTTCTCACAGAAGAAACACCAAGATTATAGCAGAAAACGCATATCTCAGATTGATACACTACGAAAAACAACATATCGCCGGTTATGCACATCAAACGCACTGTGGAGAGGCGAAAACACCAGATTACGTGCTTCTCGCATCAAATAGCTCCAAAAGAGCGATTTTGAGGATTTGGCATACTTCTCACAGAAGAAACACCAAGAGTATGGCTGAAAATGCATATCTCAGCTGGAAACCCCACGAAACCGAAGATATCACTGGTTCTGCATATTAAACGCTATGTGGAGTGCTGAAAACACCAGAATACGTGTTTCTCGCATTAAATAGCTTCCAAAGAGCGATTTCGATCATTCTGCATACTTCTCACAGAAGCCTCACAAAGATTATCGCAGAAAATGCATATCTCAGCTTGACACCCCACGAAAATCAAGATATCGGCGGTTCTGCATATCAAACGCACTGTGCAGTGGTGAAAACACCAGACAATGTGTTTCACGCATTAAATAGCTCCAAAAGAGCGATTTCGATTATTCTGCATACTTCTCACAGAAGAAACACCAACATTATCGCAGAAAACGCATATCTCATCTTGAAACCCTACGAAAACCAACATATCGCCGGTTCTGCATATGTTGAAACGCACTGTGCAGTGGTGAACACACCAGAAAACGCGTTTCTTCGCATTAAATAGCTCCAAAAGAGCGATTTCGATGATTCTGGATACTTCTCACAGAAGCCTCACCATGCTAATCGCAGAAAATGCATATCTCAGCTTGACACCCAACGAAAATCAAGATATCGGCGGTTCTGCATATCAAACGCACTGTGGAGTGGTGAATACACCAGATAACGTGTTTCCCGCATTAAATAGCTTCCAAAGACTTATTTCGATGATTCTGCATACTTCTCACAGAAGTACCATCAAGATTATCCCACAAAATGCATATCTCAGCTTGAAATCCCACGAAAACCAAGATGTCTCCGGTTCTGCATATCAAACGCACCGTGGAGTGGTGAAAACACCAGATAACGTGTTTCTCGCATTAAATAGCTTCCAAAGTGCGATTTGGATGATTCTGCATACTTCTCACAGAAGCCTCACCAACATTATCGCAGAAAATGCATATCTCAGCTTGAAATCCCACGAAAACCAAGATATCTCCGGTTCTGCATATCAAACGCACTGTGGAGTGGTGAAAACACCAGAAAACGCGTTTCTCGCATTAAATAGCGTCCAAAGACTGATTTCGATGATTCTGCACCCTACTCACAGAAGCCTCACCAACATTTTCGCAGAAAATGCATATCTCAGCTTGACACCCAACGAAAATCAAGATATCGGCGGTTCTGCATATCAAACGCACTGTGGAGTGGTAAATACGCCAGATAACGTGTTTCCCGCATCAAATAGCTTCCAAAGAGCGATTTCGATTATTCTGCATACTTCTCACAGAAGCCTCACCAAGATTATCGCAGAAAATGCATATCTCAGCTTGACAACCCACTGAAATCAAGATATCGGCGGTTCTGCATATTATACGCACTGTGGAGTGGTGAAAACACCAGATAACGTGTTTCTCGCATTAAATAGCTCCAACAGAGCGATTTCGATGATTCTGCATACTTCTCACAGAAGCCTCACCATGATTATCGCTGAAAATGCATATCTCAGCTTGACACCCCACGAAAATCAAGATATCGGCGGTTCTGCATATCAAACGTACTGTGGAATGGTGAAAACACCAGATAACATGCTTCTCGCATTAAATAGCTCCGAATGAGCGATTTCGATGATTCTGCATACTTCTCACAGAAACCTCACCATGATTATCGCAGAAAATGCATACCTCAGCTTGACACCCCAAGAAAATCAAGATATCGGCGGTTCTGCATATCAAACGTACTGTGGAATGGTGAAAACACCAGATAACGTGTTTCTCGCATTAAATAGCTTCCAAAGAGCGATTTCGATGATTCTGCATATTTTTCACAGAAGCCTCACCAAGATTATCGCAGAAAATGCATATCTCACATTGACACCCCACGCAAATCAAGATATCGGCGGTTCTGCATATTATACGCACTGTGGAGTGGTGAAAACACCAGATAACGTGTTTCTCGCATTAAATAGCTCCAAAAGAGCGATTTCGATGATTCTGCATACTTCTCACAGAACCCTCACCAAGATTATCGCAGAAAATGCATATCTCACCTTGACACCCCACGCAAATCAAGATATCGGCGGTTCTGCATATTATACGCACTGTGGAGTGGTGAAAACACCAGATAACGTGCTTCTCCCATTAAATAGCTCCAAAAGAGCGATTTCGATGATTCTGCAAACTTCTCACAGAAGAACCACCAAGATTATCCCAGAAAATGCATATCTCAGCTTGAAATCCCACGAAAACCAAGATATCTCCGGTTCAGCATATCGAACGCACTGTGCAGTGGTGAAAACACCAGAAAACGCGTTTTTTCGCATTAAATAGCTCCAAAAGAGCGACTTCGATGATTCTGCACACTTCTCACGGAAGCCTCACCAACATGATCGCAGAAAATGCATATCTCTGCTTGAAACCCCACGAAAACCAACATATCGCCGGTTCTGCATATCAAACGTACTGTGGAATGGTGAAAACACCAGAAAACGCGTTTTTTCGCATTAAATATCTCCAAAAGAGCGATTTCGATGATTCTGCATACTTCTCACAGAAGCCTCACCATGCTAATCGCAGAAAATGCATATCTCAGCTTGACACCCAACGAAAATCAAGATATCGGCGGTTCTGCATATCAAACGCACTGTGGAGTGGTGAATACGCCAGATAACGTGTTTCCCGCATCAAATAGCTTCCAAAGAGCGATTTCGATGATTCTGCATACTTCTCACAGAAGCCTCACCAACATTATCGCAGAGAATGCATATCTCAGCTTGAAATCCCACGAAAATCAAGATATCGGCGGTTCTGCATATCGAACGTACTGTGGAGTGGAGAAAACACCAGATAACGTGCTTCTCGCATTAAATAGCTCCAAAAGAGCGATTTCGATGATTCTGCAAACTTCTCACAGAAGAACCACCAAGATTATCCCAGAAAATGCATATCTCAGCTTGAAATCCCACGAAAACCAAGATATCTCCGGTTCTGCATATCGAACGCACTGTGCAGTGGTGAAAACACCAGAAAACGCGTTTTTTCGCATTAAATAGCTCCAAAAGAGCGACCTCGATGATTCTGCACACTTCTCACAGAAGCCTCACAAAGATTATCGCAGAAAATGCATATCTCTGCTTGAAACCCCACGAAAACCAACATATCGCCGGTTCTGCATATCAAACGCTCTGTGCAGTGGTGAAAACACCAGAAAACGCGTTTTTTCGCATTAAATAGCTCCAAAAGAGCGATTTCGATGATTCTGCATACTTCTCACAGAAGCCTCACGAACATTATCGCAGAAAATGCATATCTCAGCTTGAAATCCCACGAAAACCAAGATATCTCCGGTTCTGCATATCAAACGCACTGTGCAGTGGTGAAAACATCAGAAAACGCGTTTTTTCGACTTAAATAGCTCCAAAGGAGCGATTTCGATGATTCTGCACACTTCGCACAGAAGAAACACCAACATTATCGCCGAAAACGCATATCTCAGCTTGAAACCCCACGCAAATCAAGATATCGGCGGTTCTGCATATTATACGCACTGTGGAGTGGTGAAAACACCAGATAACGTGTTTCTCGCATTAAATAGCTCCAAAATAGCGATTTCGATGATTCTGCATACTTCTCACAGAAGCCTCACCATGATTATCGCAGAAAATGCATATCTCAGCTTGACACCCCACGAAAATCAAGATATCGGCGGTTCTGCATATTATACGCACTCTGGAGTGGTGAAAACACCAGATAACGTGTTTCTCGCATTAAATAGCTCCAAAATAGCGATTTCGATGATTCTGCATACTTCTCACAGAAGCCTCACCATGATTATCGCAGAAAATGCATATCTCAGCTTGACACCCCACGAAAATCAAGATATCGGCGGTTCTGCATATCAAACGTAATGTGGAATGGTGAAAACACCAGATAACGTGTTTCTCGCATTAAATAGCTCCAAAAGAGCGATTTCGATGATTCTGCATACTTCTCACAGAAGAAACACCAACATTATCGCAGAAAACGCATATCTCAGCTTGAAACCCTACGAAAACCAACTGATTGCCGTTTCTGTATATCAAACGCACTGCGCAGTGCTGAAAACACCAGAATACGTGTTTCTCGCATTATATAGCTACAAAAGAGCGGTTCCGGTAATTCTGCATACTTCTCACAGAATTACCGCGATAATTACTGCAGAAAATGCATATCTCAGCTGGAAACACCACGGAAAAGAAGATATCGCTGGTTCTGCATATCAAACGCACTATGGAGTGCTGACAACACCAGAATACGTGTTTCTCGAATTATGTAGCTCCAAAAAAGCGATTTCCGTGATTCTGCATACTTCTCACAGAACAATCACGATGATTATTGCAGAAAATGCATATCTCACCTGGAAACCCCACGAAAAAGAAGATATCGCTGGTTTTGCATATCAAGTGCACTGCGGAGTGCTGAAAGTAGCAGAAAAGGTGTTTCTCGCATTATATAGCTACAAAAGAGCGATTTCGGTGATTCTGCATACTTCTCACAGAAGAATCACAATGATTATTGCAGAAAATGCATACCTCACCTGGAAACCCCACGAAAAAGAAGATATCGCTGGTTATGCATATCAAGTGCACTGCGGAGTGCTGAAAGTAGCAGAAAAGGTGTTTCTCGGAATATATAGCACCAAAAGAGCGATTTCGGTAATTCTACATACTTCTCACAGAAGAATCACGATGATTATTGCAGAAAATGCATATCTCAGGTGGAAACCCCACGAAAAAGAAGATTCCGCGGGTTCTGCATATCAAGCGCACTATGGAGAGGTGAAAACTCCGGAAATCGGATTTGTCGAATTCAATAGCTCCAAAAGAGCGATTTCCGTGATTCTGCATACTTCTCACTGAAGAATCACGATGATTATTGCAGCAAATGCATATCTCAGCTGGAATCCCCACGGTAAGAAGATCCCGCTGGTTCTGCATATCAAGCGCACTGCGCAGTGCTGAATACACCAGAAGACGTGTTTCTGGCATTATATAGCTCCAAAATGCGATTTCGGTGATTCTGCATACATGTCACAGAAGAATCAAAAAGATTATTGCAGAAAAGGCATACCTCAGCTGGAAACTCCTCGAAAACGATGATCTCGCCGGTTCTGAACATCAAACAAACTGTGGAGAGCCGAAAACACCAGAATACGTGTTATTTCGTATTAAATAGCAGTAAACCGTCGACTTCGGTGATTCCGCATACTTCTCACAGAAGAATCACAAGGATTATCGCTGAAAATGCATGCCTCAGCTGGAAACTCCTCGAGAACGATGATCTCGCCGGTTCTGAACATCAAACACACTGTGGAGAGCCGAAAACACCAGAATACGTGTTATTTCGCATTAAATAGCAGTAATCCATCGATTTCGGCGATTCTGCATACTTCTCACAGAAGAACCACCAAGATTATCCCAGAAAATGCATATCTCAGTTTGAAACCCCTCGAAAACCAAGACATCGCCGGTTCTGAATATCAAACGCACTGTCGAGTGGTGATAACACCAGATAACGTGCTTCTCGCATTAAATAGCTCCAGAAGAGCAATTTTGATGATTCGGCATACTTCTCACAGAAGAAACACCAAGATTATAGCAGAAAACGCATATCTCAGATTGATACACTACGAAAAACAACATATCGCCGGTTATGCACATCAAACGCACTGTGGAGAGGCGAAAACACCAGATTACGTGCTTCTCGCATCAAATAGCTCCAAAAGAGCGATTTTGAGGATTTGGCATACTTCTCACAGAAGAAACACCAAGATTATGGCTGAAAATGCATATCTCAGCTGGAAACCCCACGAAACCGAAGATATCACTGGTTCTGCATATTAAACGCTATGTGGAGTGCTGAAAACACCAGAATACGTGTTTCTCGCATTAAATAGCTTCCAAAGAGCGATTTCGATCATTCTGCATACTTCTCACAGAAGCCTCACAAAGATTATCGCAGAAAATGCATATCTCAGCTTGACACCCCACGAAAATCAAGATATCGGCGGTTCTGCATATCAAACGCACTGTGCAGTGGTGAAAACACCAGAAAACGCGTTTTTTCGCATTTAATAGCTCCAAAAGAGCGATTTCGATGATTCTGCATACTTCTCACAGAAGCCTCACCATGCTAATCGCAGAAAATGCATATCTCAGCTTGACACCCAAGGAAAATCAAGATATCGGCGGTTCTGCATATCAAACGCACGGTGGAGTGGTGAAAACACCAGAAAACGCGTTTCCCGCATTAAATAGCTTCCAAAGACTGATTTCGATGATTCTGCATACTTCTCACAGAAGTACCATCAAGATTATCCCACAAAATGCATATCTCAGCTTGACACCCCACGAAAATCAAGATATCGGCGGTTCTGCATATCAAACGTACTGTGGAATGGTGAAAACACCAGATAACATGCTTCTCGCATTAAATAGCTCCGAATGAGCGATTTCGATGATTCTGCATACTTCTCACAGAAGCCTCACCATGATTATCGCAGAAAATGCATATCTCAGCTTGAAATCCCACGAAAACCAAGATGTCTGCGGTTCTGCATATCAAACGCACTGTGCAGTGGTGAAAACACCAGATAACGTGTTTCTCGCATTAAATAGCTTCCAAAGAGCGATTTCGATGATTCTGCATACTTCTCACAGAAGCCTCACAAAGATTATCGCAGAAAATGCATATCTCAGCTTGACAGCCCACGAAAATCAAGATATCGGCGGTTCTGCATATCGAACGTACTGTGGAGTGGAGAAAACACCAGATAACGTGCTTCTCGCATTAAATAGCTCCAAAAGAGCGATTTCGATGATTCTGCAAACTTCTCACAGAAGAACCACCAAGATTATCCCAGAAAATGCATATCTCAGCTTGAAATCCCACGAAAACCAAGATATCTCCGGTTCTGCATATCGAACGCACTGTGCAGTGGTGAAAACACCAGAAAACGCGTTTTTTCGCAGTAAATAGCTCCAAAAGAGCGACCTCGATGATTCTGCATACTTCTCACAGAAGCCTCACCAACATTATCGCAGAAAATGCATATCTCAGCTTGAAATCCCACGAAAACCAAGATATCTCCGGTTCTGCATATCAAACGCACTGTGCAGTGGTGAAAACATCAGAAAACGCGTTTTTTCGACTTAAATAGCTCCAAAGGAGCGATTTCGATGATTCTGCACACTTCGCACAGAAGAAACACCAACATTATCGCCGAAAACGCATATCTCAGCTTGAAACCCCACGCAAATCAAGATATCGGCGGTTCTGCATATTATACGCACTGTGGAGTGGTGAAAACACCAGATAACGTGTTTCTCGCATTAAATAGCTCCAAAATAGCGATTTCGATGATTCTGCATACTTCTCACAGAAGCCTCACCATGATTATCGCAGAAAATGCATATCTCAGCTTGACACCCCACGAAAATCAAGATATCGGCGGTTCTGCATATTATACGCACTCTGGAGTGGTGAAAACACCAGATAACGTGTTTCTCGCATTAAATAGCTCCAAAATAGCGATTTCGATGATTCTGCATACTTCTCACAGAAGCCTCACCATGATTATCGCAGAAAATGCATATCTCAGCTTGACACCCCACGAAAATCAAGATATCGGCGGTTCTGCATATCAAACGTAATGTGGAATGGTGAAAACACCAGATAACGTGTTTCTCGCATTAAATAGCTCCAAAAGAGCGATTTCGATGATTCTGCATACTTCTCACAGAAGAAACACCAACATTATCGCAGAAAACGCATATCTCAGCTTGAAACCCTACGAAAACCAACTGATTGCCGTTTCTGTATATCAAACGCACTGCGGAGTGCTGAAAACTACAGAAAACGTGCTTTGCGCATTATATAGCTCCACAAGAACGATTTCCGTGATTCTGCATACTTCTCACAGAAGAATCAGGAATATTATCGTAGAAAATGCATATCTTATCTGGAAACCCCACGAAAAAGAAGATCCCGCTGGTTCTGCATATCAAACGCACTGCGCAGTGCTGAAAACACCAGAATACGTGTTTCTCGCATTATATAGCTACAAAAGAGCGGTTCCGGTAATTCTGCATACTTCTCACAGAATTACCGCGATAATTACTGCAGAAAATGCATATCTCAGCTGGAAACACCACGGAAAAGAAGATATCGCTGGTTCTGCATATCAAACGCACTATGGAGTGCTGACAACACCAGAATACGTGTTTCTCGAATTATGTAGCTCCAAAAAAGCGATTTCCGTGATTCTGCATACTTCTCACAGAACAATCACGATGATTATTGCAGAAAATGCATATCTCACCTGGAAACCCCACGAAAAAGAAGATATCGCTGGTTTTGCATATCAAGTGCACTGCGGAGTGCTGAAAGTAGCAGAAAAGGTGTTTCTCGCATTATATAGCTACAAAAGAGCGATTTCGGTGATTCTGCATACTTCTCACAGAAGAATCACAATGATTATTGCAGAAAATGCATATCTCACCTGGAAACCCCACGAAAAAGAAGATATCGCTGGTTATGCATATCAAGTGCACTGCGGAGTGCTGAAAGTAGCAGAAAAGGTGTTTCTCGGAATATATAGCACCAAAAGAGCGATTTCGGTAATTCTACATACTTCTCACAGAAGAATCACGATGATTATTGCAGAAAATGCATATCTCAGGTGGAAACCCCACGAAAAAGAAGATTCCGCGGGTTCTGCATATCAAGCGCACTATGGAGAGGTGAAAACTCCGGAAATCGGATTTGTCGAATTCAATAGCTCCAAAAGAGCGATTTCCGTGATTCTGCATACTTCTCACTGAAGAATCACGATGATTATTGCAGCAAATGCATATCTCAGCTGGAATCCCCACGGTAAGAAGATCCCGCTGGTTCTGCATATCAAGCGCACTGCGCAGTGCTGAATACACCAGAAGACGTGTTTCTGGCATTATATAGCTCCAAAATGCGATTTCGGTGATTCTGCATACATGTCACAGAAGAATCAAAAAGATTATTGCAGAAAATGCATACCTCAGCTGGAAACTCCTCGAAAACGATGATCTCGCCGGTTCTGAACATCAAACAAACTGTGGAGAGCCGAAAACACCAGAATACGTGTTATTTCGTATTAAATAGCAGTAAACCGTCGACTTCGGTGATTCCGCATACTTCTCACAGAAGAATCACAAGGATTATCGCTGAAAATGCATGCCTCAGCTGGAAACTCCTCGAGAACGATGATCTCGCCGGTTCTGAACATCAAACACACTGTGGAGAGCCGAAAACACCAGAATACGTGTTATTTCGCATTAGATAGCAGTAATCCATCGATTTCGGCGATTCTGCATACTTCTCACAGAAGAACCACCAAGATTATCCCAGAAAATGCATATCTCAGTTTGAAACCCCTCGAAAACCAAGATATCGCCGGTTCTGCATATCAATCGCACTGTACAGTGGTGAAAACACCAGAAAACGCGTTTTTTCTAATTAAATAGCTCCAAAAGAGCGATTTCGATGATTCTGCATACTTCTCACAGAAGCCTCACCATGCTAATCGCAGAGAATGCATATCCAGCTGGAAACCCAACGAAAATCCAGATATCGGCGGTTCTGCATATCAATCGCACTGTACAGTGGTGAAAACACCAGAAAACGCGTTTTTTCTAATTAAATAGCTCCAAAAGAGCGATTTCGATGATTCTGCATACTTCTCACAGAAGCCTCACCATGCTAATCGCAGAGAATGCATATCCAGCTGGAAACCCAACGAAAATCCAGATATCGCCGTTTCTGCATATCAAACGTACTGTGGAGTGGTGAAAACACCAGAAAACGCGTATTTCGCATTAAATAGCTCCAAAAGAGCGACTTCGATGATTCTGCACACTTCTCACAGAAGCCTCACCAACATTATCGCAGAAAATGCATATCTCTGCTTGAAACCCCACGAAAACCAACATATCGCCGGTTCTGCATATCAATCGCACTGTACAGTGGTGAAAACACCAGAAAACGCGTTTTTTCGACTTAAATAGCTCCAAAGGAGCGATTTCGATGATTCTGCAAACTTCTCACAGAAGAACCACCAAGATTATCCCAGAAAATGCATATCTCAGCTTGAAATCCCACGAAAACCAAGATATCTCCGGTTCTGCATATCGAACGCACTGTGTAGTGGTGAAAACACCAGAAAACGCGTTTTTTCGCATTAAATAGCTCCAAAAGAGCGACTTCGATGATTCTGCACACTTCTCACAGAAGCCTCACCAACATTATCGCAGAAAATGCATATCTCTGCTTGAAACCCCACGAAAACCAACATATCGCCGGTTCTGCATATCAATCGCACTGTACAGTGGTGAAAACACCAGAAAACGCGTTTTTTCTAATTAAATAGCTCCAAAAGAGCGATTTCGATGATTCTGCATACTTCTCACAGAAGCCTCACCATGCTAATCGCAGAGAATGCATATCCAGCTGGAAACCCAACGAAAATCCAGATATCGCCGTTTCTGCATATCAAACGTACTGTGGAGTGGTGAAAACACCAGATAACGTGTTTCTCGCATTAAGCAGCTCCAAAAGAGCGATTTCGATGATTCCGCATACTTCTCACAGAAGAAACACCAACATTATCGCAGAAAATGCATATTTCAGCTTGAAATCCCACGAAAACCAAGATATCGCCGTTTCTGCATATCGAACGTACTGTGGAGTGGTGAAAACACCAGAAAACGCGTATTTCGACTTAAATAGCTCCAAAGGAGCGATTTCGATGATTCTGCACACTTCGCACAGAAGCCTCACCAACATTATCGCAGAAAATGCATATCTCTGCTTGAAACCCCACGAAAACCAACATATCGCCGGTTCTGCATATCAAACGCGCTGTGCAGTGGTGAAAACACCAGAAAACGCGTTTTTTCGCATTAAATAGCTCCAAAGGAGCGATTTCGATGATTCTGCAAACTTCTCACAGAAGAACCACCAAGATTATCCCAGAAAATGCATATCTCAGCTTGAAATCCCACGAAAACCAAGATATCTCCGGTTCTGCATATCGAACGCACTGTGTAGTGGTGAAAACACCAGAAAACGCGTTTTTTCGCATTAAATAGCTCCAAAAGAGCGACTTCGATGATTCTGCACACTTCTCACAGAAGCCTCACCAACATTATCGCAGAAAATGCATATCTCTGCTTGAAACCCCACGAAAACCAACATATCGCCGGTTCTGCATATCAATCGCACTGTACAGTGGTGAAAACACCAGAAAACGCGTTTTTTCTAATTAAATAGCTCCAAAAGAGCGATTTCGATGATTCTGCATACTTCTCACAGAAGCCTCACCATGCTAATCGCAGAGAATGCATATCCAGCTGGAAACCCAACGAAAATCCAGATATCGCCGTTTCTGCATATCAAACGTACTGTGGAGTGGTGAAAACACCAGATAACGTGTTTCTCGCATTAAGCAGCTCCAAAAGAGCGATTTCGATGATTCCGCATACTTCTCACAGAAGAAACACCAACATTATCGCAGAAAATGCATATTTCAGCTTGAAATCCCACGAAAACCAAGATATCGCCGTTTCTGCATATCGAACGTACTGTGGAGTGGTGAAAACACCAGATAACGTGCTTCTCCCATTAAATAGCTCCAAAAGAGCGATTTCGATGATTCTGCATACTTCTCACAGAAGAAACACCAACATTATCGCAGAAAACGCATATCTCAGCTTGAAACCCTACGAAAACCAACTGATTGCCGTTTCTGTATATCAAACGCACTGCGGAGTGCTGAAAACAACAGAAAACGTGCTTTGCGCATTATATAGCTCCACAAGAACGATTTCCGTGATTCTGCATACTTCTCACAGAAGAATCAGGAATATTATCGTAGAAAATGCATATCTTATCTGGAAACCCCACGAAAAAGAAGATCCCGCTGGTTCTGCATATCAAACGCACTGCGCAGTGCTGAAAACACCAGAATACGTGTTTCTCGCATTATATAGCTACAAAAGAGCGGTTCCGGTAATTCTGCATACTTCTCACAGAATTACCGCGATAATTACTGCAGAAAATGCATATCTCAGCTGGAAACACCACGGAAAAGAAGATATCGCTGGTTCTGCATATCAAACGCACTATGGAGTGCTGACAACACCAGAATACGTGTTTCTCGAATTATGTAGCTCCAAAAAAGCGATTTCCGTGATTCTGCATACTTCTCACAGAACAATCACGATGATTATTGCAGAAAATGCATATCTCACCTGGAAACCCCACGAAAAAGAAGATATCGCTGGTTTTGCATATCAAGTGCACTGCGGAGTGCTGAAAGTAGCAGAAAAGGTGTTTCTCGCATTATATAGCTACAAAAGAGCGATTTCGGTGATTCTGCATACTTCTCACAGAAGAATCACAATGATTATTGCAGAAAATGCATATCTCACCTGGAAACCCCACGAAAAAGAAGATATCGCTGGTTATGCATATCAAGTGCACTGCGGAGTGCTGAAAGTAGCAGAAAAGGTGTTTCTCGGAATATATAGCACCAAAAGAGCGATTTCGGTAATTCTACATACTTCTCACAGAAGAATCACGATGATTATTGCAGAAAATGCATATCTCAGGTGGAAACCCCACGAAAAAGAAGATTCCGCGGGTTCTGCATATCAAGCGCACTATGGAGAGGTGAAAACTCCGGAAATCGGATTTGTCGAATTCAATAGCTCCAAAAGAGCGATTTCCGTGATTCTGCATACTTCTCACTGAAGAATCACGATGATTATTGCAGCAAATGCATATCTCAGCTGGAATCCCCACGGTAAGAAGATCCCGCTGGTTCTGCATATCAAGCGCACTGCGCAGTGCTGAATACACCAGAAGACGTGTTTCTGGCATTATATAGCTCCAAAATGCGATTTCGGTGATTCTGCATACATGTCACAGAAGAATCAAAAAGATTATTGCAGAAAATGCATACCTCAGCTGGAAACTCCTCGAAAACGATGATCTCGCCGGTTCTGAACATCAAACAAACTGTGGAGAGCCGAAAACACCAGAATACGTGTTATTTCGTATTAAATAGCAGTAAACCGTCGACTTCGGTGATTCCGCATACTTCTCACAGAAGAATCACAA
Source organism: Anthophora plumipes (assembly GCA_951804975.1). Classification (NCBI taxonomy): domain Eukaryota; kingdom Metazoa; phylum Arthropoda; class Insecta; order Hymenoptera; family Apidae; genus Anthophora; species Anthophora plumipes. The sequence goes on along the minus strand of OX638123.1, from coordinate 9,688,472 downwards.
GGATTATCGCTGAAAATGCATGCCTCAGCTGGAAACTCCTCGAGAACGATGATCTCGCCGGTTCTGAACATCAAACACACTGTGGAGAGCCGAAAACACCAGAATACGTGTTATTTCGCATTAAATAGCAGTAATCCATCGATTTCGGCGATTCTGCATACTTCTCACAGAAGAACCACCAAGATTATCCCAGAAAATGCATATCTCAGTTTGAAACCCCTCGAAAACCAAGATATCGCCGGTTCTGAATATCAAACGCACTGTCGAGTGGTGATAACACCAGATAACGTGCTTCTCGCATTAAATAGCTCCAGAAGAGCAATTTTGATGATTCGGCATACTTCTCACAGAAGAAACACCAAGATTATAGCAGAAAACGCATATCTCAGATTGATACACTACGAAAAACAACATATCGCCGGTTATGCACATCAAACGCACTGTGGAGAGGCGAAAACACCAGATTACGTGCTTCTCGCATCAAATAGCTCCAAAAGAGCGATTTTGAGGATTTGGCATACTTCTCACAGAAGAAACACCAAGATTATGGCTGAAAATGCATATCTCAGCTGGAAACCCCACGAAACCGAAGATATCACTGGTTCTGCATATTAAACGCTATGTGGAGTGCTGAAAACACCAGAATACGTGTTTCTCGCATTAAATAGCTTCCAAAGAGCGATTTCGATCATTCTGCATACTTCTCACAGAAGCCTCACAAAGATTATCGCAGAAAATGCATATCTCAGCTTGACACCCCACGAAAATCAAGATATCGGCGGTTCTGCATATCAAACGCACTGTGCAGTGGTGAAAACACCAGACAATGTGTTTCACGCATTAAATAGCTCCAAAAGAGCGATTTCGATGATTCTGCATACTTCTCACAGAAGAAACACCAACATTATCGCAGAAAACGCATATCTCATCTTGAAACCCTACGAAAACCAACATATCGCCGGTTCTGCATATGTTGAAACGCACTGTGCAGTGGTGAACACACCAGAAAACGCGTTTCTTCGCATTAAATAGCTCCAAAAGAGCGATTTCGATGATTCTGGATACTTCTCACAGAAGCCTCACCATGCTAATCGCAGAAAATGCATATCTCAGCTTGACACCCAACGAAAATCAAGATATCGGCGGTTCTGCATATCAAACGCACTGTGGAGTGGTGAATACACCAGATAACGTGTTTCCCGCATTAAATAGCTTCCAAAGACTTGTTTCGATGATTCTGCATACTTCTCACAGAAGTACCATCAAGATTATCCCACAAAATGCATATCTCAGCTTGAAATCCCACGAAAACCAAGATGTCTCCGGTTCTGCATATCACACGTACCGTGGAGTGGTGAAAACACCAGATAACGTGTTTCTCGCATTAAATAGCTTCCAAAGAGCGATTTGGATGATTCTGCATACTTCTCACAGACGCCTCACCAACATTATCGCAGAAAATGCATATCTCAGCTTGAAATCCCACGAAAACCAAGATATCTCCGGTTCTGCATATCAAACGCACTGTGGAGTGGTGAAAACACCAGAAAACGCGTTTCTCGCATTAAATAGCGTCCAAAGACTGATTTCGATGATTCTGCACCCTACTCACAGAAGCCTCACCAACATTATAGCAGAAAATGCATATCTCAGCTTGAAATCCCACGAAAACCAAGATATCTCCGGTTCTGCATATCAAACGCACTGTGCAGTGGTGAAAACACCAGAAAACGCGTTTTTTCGACTTAAATAGCTCCAAAGGAGCGATTTCGATGATGCTGCACACTTCCCACAGAAGCCTCACCAACATTATCGCAGAAAATGCATATCTCTGCTTGAAACCCCACGAAAACCAAGATATCTCCGGTTCTGCATATCAAACGCACTGTGGAGTGGTGAAAACACCAGATAACGTGTTTCTCTCATTAAATAGCTTCCAAAGAGCGATTTCGATGATTCTCTATACTTCTCCAGAAGCCTCAAAAAGATTATCGCAGAAAATGCATATTTCAGCTTGACACCCCACGAAAATCAAGATATCGGCGGTTCTGCATATCAAACGCACTGTGCAGTGGTGAAAACACCAGACAACGTGTTTCTCGCATTAAATAGCTCCAAAAGAGCGATTTCGATGAGTCTGCATACTTCTCACAGAAGAAACACCGAGATAACGGCAGAAAATGCATATCTCAGCTTGAAACCCCACGAAAACCAAGATATCGCCGGTTCTGAATATCAAACGCACTGTCGAGTGGTGATAACACCAGATAACGTGCTTCTCGCATTAAATAGCTCCAGAAGAGCGATTTTGATGATTCGGCATACTTCTCACAGAAGAAACACCAAGATTATAGCAGAAAACGCATATCTCAGATTGATACACTACGAAAAACAACATATCGCCGGTTATGCACATCAAACGCACTGTGGAGAGGCGAAAACACCAGATTACGTGCTTCTCCCATCAAATAGCTCCAAAAGAGCGATTTTGATGATTTGGCATACTTCTCACAGAAGAAACACCAAGATTATCGCTGAAAATGCATATCTCAGCTGGAAACCCCACGAAACCGAAGATATCACTGGTTCTGCATATTAAACGCTATGTGGAGTGCTGAAAACACCAGAAAACGCGTTTTTTAGACTTAAATAGCTCCAAAGGAGCGATTTCGATGATTCTGCACACTTCGCACAGAAGCCTCACCAACATTATCGCAGAAAATGCATATCTCTGCTTGAAACCCCACGAAAACCAACATATCGCCGGTTCTGCATATCAAACGCACTGTGCAGTGGTGAAAACACCAGAAAACGCGTTTTTTTGACTTAAATAGCTCCAAAGGAGCGATTTCGATGATTCTGCACACTTCGCACAGAAGCCTCACCAACATTATCGCAGAAAATGCATATTTCTGCTTGAAACCCCACGAAAACCAACATATCGCCGGTTCTGCATATCAAACGCACTGTGCAGTGGTGAAAACACCAGAAAACGCGTTTTTTCGCATTAAATAGCTCCAAAAGAGCGATTTCGATGATTCTGCATACTTCTCACAGAAGTACCATCAAGATTATCCCACAAAATGCATATCTCAGCTTGACATCCCACGAAAATCAAGATCTCGGCGGTTCTGCATATCAAACGTACTGTGGAATGGTGAAAACACCAGATAACATGCTTCTCGCATTAAATAGCTCCGAATGAGCGATTTCGATGATTCTGCATACTTCTCACAGAAGCCTCACCATGATCATCGCAGAAAATGCATATCTCAGCATGAAATCCCACGAAAACCAAGATGTCTCCGGTTCTGCATTTCAAACACACTGTGCAGTGGTGAAAACACCAGATAACGTGTTTCTCGCATTAAATACCTTCCAAACAGCGATTTCGATGATTCTGCATACTTCTCACAGAAGCCTCACAAAGATTATCGCAGAAAATGCATATCTCAGCTTGACAGCCCACGAAAATCAAGATATCGGCGGTTCTGCATATCGAACGTACTGTGGAGTGGAGAAAACACCAGATAACGTGCTTCTCGCATTAAATAGCTCCAAAAGAGCGATTTCGATGATTCTGCAAACTTCTCACAGAAGAACCACCAAGATTATCCCAGAAAATGCATATCTCAGCTTGAAATCCCACGAAAACCAAGATATCTCCGGTTCTGCATATCGAACGCACTGTGCAGTGGCGAAAACACCAGAAAACGCGTTATTTCGCATTAAATAGCTCCAAAAGAGCGACTTCGATGATTCTGCACACTTCTCACAGAAGCCTCACCAACATTATCGCAGAAAATGCATATCTCAGCTTGAAACCCCACGAAAACCAACATATCGCCGGTTCTGCATATCAATCGCACTGTACAGTGGTGAAAACACCAGAAAACGCGTATTTCGACTTAAATAGCTCCAAAGGAGCGATTTCGATGATTCTGCACACTTCGCACAGAAGCCTCACCAACATTATCGCAGAAAATGCATATCTCTGCTTGAAACCCCACGAAAACCAACATATCGCCGGTTCTGCATATCAAACGCGCTGTGCAGTGGTGAAAACACCAGAAAACGCGTTTTTTCGCATTAAATAGCTCCAAAAGAGCGATTTCGATGATTCTGCATACTTCTCACAGAAGCCTCACCATGCTAATCGCAGAGAATGCATATCCAGCTGGAAACCCAACGAAAATCCAGATATCGCCGTTTCTGCATATCAAACGTACTGTGGAGTGGTGAAAACACCAGATAACGTGCTTCTCGCACTAAGCAGCTCCAAAAGAGCGATTTCGATGATTCCGCATACTTCTCACAGAAGAACCACCAAGATTATCCCAGAAAATGCATATCTCAGCTTGAAATCCCACGAAAACCAAGATATCTCCGGTTCTGCATATCGAACGCATTGTGCAGTGGTGAAAACACCAGAAAACGCGTTTTTTCGAATTAAATAGCTCCAAAAGAGCGACTTCGATGATTCTGCATACTTCTCACAGAAGCCTCACCATGCTAATCGCAGAAAATGCATATCTCAGCTTGACACCCAACGAAAATCAAGATATCGGCGGTTCTGCATATCAATCGCACTGTACAGTGGTGAAAACACCAGAAAACGCGTTTTTTCGCATTAAATAGCTCCAAAAGAGCGACTTCGATGATTCTGCACACTTCTCACAGAAGCCTCACCAACATTATCGCAGAAAATGCATATCTCTGCTTGAAACCCCACGAAAACCAACATATCGCCGGTTCTGCATATCAATCGCACTGTACAGTGGTGAAAACACCAGAAAACGCGTTTTTTCGACTTAAATAGCTCCAAAGGAGCGATTTCGATGATTCTGCAAACTTCTCACATAAGAACCACCAAGATTATCCCAGAAAATGCATATCTCAGCTTGAAATCCCACGAAAACCAAGATATCTCCGGTTCTGCATATCGAACGCACTGTGTAGTGGTGAAAACACCAGAAAACGCGTTTTTTCGCATTAAATAGCTCCAAAAGAGCGACTTCGATGATTCTGCACACTTCTCACAGAAGCCTCACCAACATTATCGCAGAAAATGCATATCTCTGCTTGAAACCCCACGAAAACCAACATATCGCCGGTTCTGCATATCAATCGCACTGTACAGTGGTGAAAACACCAGAAAACGCGTTTTTTCTAATTAAATAGCTCCAAAAGAGCGATTTCGATGATTCTGCATACTTCTCACAGAAGCCTCACCATGCTAATCGCAGAGAATGCATATCCAGCTGGAAACCCAACGAAAATCCAGATATCGCCGTTTCTGCATATCAAACGTACTGTGGAGTGGTGAAAACACCAGATAACGTGTTTCTCGCATTAAGCAGCTCCAAAAGAGCGATTTCGATGATTCCGCATACTTCTCACAGAAGAAACACCAACATTATCGCAGAAAATGCATATTTCAGCTTGAAATCCCACGAAAACCAAGATATCGCCGTTTCTGCATATCGAACGTACTGTGGAGTGGTGAAAACACCAGATAACGTGCTTCTCCCATTAAATAGCTCCAAAAGAGCGACTTCGATGATTCTGCACACTTCTCACAGAAGCCTCACCAACATTATCGCAGAAAATGCATATCTCTGCTTGAAACCCCACGAAAACCAACATATCGCCGGTTCTGCATATCAAACGTACTGTGGAATGGTGAAAACACCAGATAACATGCTTCTCGCATTAAATAGCTTGCAAAGAGCGATTTCGATGATTCTGCATACTTCTCACAGAAGCCTCACAAAGATTATCGCAGAAAATGCATATCTCAGCTTGACACCCCACGAAAATCAAGATATCGGCGGTTCTGCATATCAAACGCACTGTGCAGTTGTGAAAACACCAGAAAACGCGTTTTTTCGCATTAAATAGCTCCAAAAGAGCGATTTCGATGATTCTGCATACTTCTCACAGAAGCCTCACCATGCTAATCGCAGAAAATGCATATCTCAGCTTGACACCCAACGAAAATCAAGATATCGGCGGTTCTGCATATCAAACGCACTGTGGAGTGGTGAATACGCCAGATAACGTGTTTCCCGCATTAAATAGCTTCCAAAGAGCGATTTCGATGATTCTGCATACTTCTCACAGAAGCCTCACCAAGATTATCGCAGAAACTGCATATCTCAGCTTGACACCCCACTGAAATCAAGATATCGGCGGTTCTGCATATTATACGCACTGTGGAGTGGTGAAAACACCAGATAACGTGTTTCACGCATTAAATAGCTCCAACAGAGCGATTTCGATGATTCTGCATACTTCTCACAGAAGCCTCACCATGATTATCGCTGAAAATGCATATCTCAGCTTGACACCCCACGAAAATCAAGATATCGGCGGTTCTGCATATCAAACGTACTGTGGAATGGTGAAAACACCAGATAACATGCTTCTCGCATTAAATAGCTCCGAATGAGCGATTTCGATGATTCTGCATCCTTCTCACAGAAGCCTCACCATGATTATCGCAGAAAATGCATATCTCAGCTTGACACCCCAAGAAAATCAAGATATCGGGGGTTCTGCATATCAAACGTACTGCGGAATGGTGAAAACACCAGATAACGTGTTTCTCGCATTAAATAGCTTCCAAAGAGCGATTTCGATGATTCTGCATACTTTTCACAGAAGCCTCACCAAGATTATCGCAGAAAATGCATATCTCACCTTGACACCCCACGCAAATCAAGAAAATCGGCGGTTCCGCATATTATACGCACTGTGGAGTGGTGAAAACACTAGATAACGTGTTTCTCGCATTAAATAGCTCCAAAAGAGCGATTTCGATGATTCTGCATACTTCTCACAGAAGCCTCACCAAGATTATCGCAGAAAATGCATATCTCACCTTGACACCCCACGCAAATCAAGATATCGGCGGTTCTGCATATTATACGCACTGTGGAGTGGTGAAAACACCAGATAACGTGCTTCTCCCATTAAATAGCTCCAAAAGAGCGATTTCGATGATTCTGCAAACTTCTCACAGAAGAACCACCAAGATTATCCCAGAAAATGCATATCTCAGCTTGAAATCCCACGAAAACCAAGATATCTCCGGTTCTGCATATCGAACGCACTGTGCAGTGGTGAAAACACCAGAAAACGCGTTTTTCGCATTAAATAGCTCCAAAAGAGCGATTTCGATGATTCTGCATACTTCTCACAGAAGGCTCACCATGCTAATCGCAGAAAATGCATATCTCAGCTTGACACCCAACGAAAATCAAGATATCGGCGGTTCTGCATATCAAACGCACTGTGAAGTGGTGAATACGCCAGATAACGTGTTTCCCGCATCAAATAGCTTCAAAAGAGCGACTTCGATGATTCTGCATACTTCTCACAGAAGCCTCACAAAGATTATCGCAGAAAATGCATATCTCAGCTTGACACCCCCGAAAATCAAGATATCGGCGGTTCTGCATATGAAACGCACTGTGCAGTGGTGAAAACACCAGAAAACGCGTTTTTTCGCATTAAATAGCTCCAAAAGAGCGATTTCGATGATTCTGCATACTTCTCACAGAAGCCTCACCATGCTAATCGCAGAAAATGCGTATCTCAGCTTGACACCCAACGAAAATCAAGATATCGGCGGTTCTGCATATCAAACGCACTGTGAAGTGGTGAATACGCCAGATAACGTGTTTCCCGCATCAAATAGCTTCAAAAGAGCGATTTCGATGATTCTGCATACTTCTCACAGAAGCCTCACCAAGATTATCGCAGAAAATGCATATCTCAGCTTGACTCCCCATTGAAATCAAGATATCGGCGGTTCTGCATATTATACGCTCTGTGGAGTGGTGAAAACACCAGATAACATGCTTCTCGCATTAAATAGCTCCGAATGAGCGATTTCGATGATTCTGCATACTTCTCACAGAAGCCTCACCATGATTATCGCAGAAAATGCATATCTCAGCTTGACACCCCAAGAATATCAAGATATCGGCGGTTCTGCATATTATACGCACTGTGGAGTGGTGAAAACACCAGATACGGTATTTCTCGCATTAAATAGCTCCAAAAGAGCGATTTCGATGATTCTGCATACTTCTCACAGAAGCCTCACCATGATTATCGCAGAAAATGCATATCTCAGCTTGACACCCCACGAAAATCAAGATATCGGCGGTTCTGCATATCAAACGTACTGTGGATTGGTGAAAACACCAGATAACGTGTTTCTCGCATTAAATAGCTCCAAAAGAGCGATTTCGATGATTCTGCATACTTCTCACAGAAGCCTCACCATGATTATCGCAGAAAATGCATATCTCAGCTTGACACCCCACGAAAATCAAGATATCGGCGGTTCTGCATATTATACGCACTGTGGAGTGGTGAAAACATCAGATAACGTGTTTCCGCATTAAATAGCTTCCAAAGGGTGATTTCGATGATTCGGCATACTTCTCACAGAAGAAACACCAACATTATCGCAGAAAATGCATATCTCTGCTTGAAACCCCACGAAAACCAAGATATCTCCGGTTTTGCATATCAAACGCACTGTGGAGTGGTGAATACACCAGATAACGTGTTTCTCGCATTAAATACCTCCGAATGAGCGATTTCGATGATTCTGCATACTTCTCACAGAAGCCTCACCATGATTATCGCAGAAAATGCATATCTCAGCTTGAAATCCCACGAAAACCAAGATGTCTCCGGTTCTGCATATCAAACGCACTGTGCAGTGGTGAAAACACCAGATAACGTGTTTCTCGCATTAAATAGCTTCCAAAGAGCGATTTCGATGATTCTGCATACTTCTCACAGAAGTCTCACAAAGATTATCGCAGAAAATGCATATCTCAGCTTGACAGCCCACGAAAATCAAGATATCGGCGGTTCTGCAAATCGAACGTACTGTGGAGTGGAGAAAACACCAGATAACGTGCTTCTCGCATTAAATAGCTCCAAAAGAGCGATTTCGATGATTCTGCAAACTTCTCACAGAGGAACCACCAAGATTATCCCAGAAAATGCATATCTCTGCTTGAAACCCCACGAAAACCAACATATCGCCGGTTCTGCATATCAATCGCACTGTGCAGTGGTGAAAACACCAGAAAACGCGTTTTTTCGCATTAAGTAGCTCCAAAAGAGCGATTTCGGTGATTCTGCATACTTCTCACAGAAGCCTCACCATGCTAATCGCAGAAAATGCATATCTCAGCTTGACACCCAACGAAAATCAAGATATCGGCGGTTCTGCATTTCAAACGCACTGTGGAGTGGTGAATACACCAGATAACGTGTTTCCCGCATTAAATAGCTTCCAAAGAGCGATTTCGATGATTCTGCATACTTCTCACAGAAGCCTCACCAAGATTATCGCAGAAAATGCATATCTCAGCTTGACACCCCACTGAAATCAAGATATCGGCGGTTCTGCATATTATTCGCACTGTGGAGTGGTGAAAACATCAGATAACGTGTTTCCCGCATTAAATAGCTTCCAAAGGGTGATTTCGATGATTCCGCATACTTCTCACAGAAGAAACACCAACATTACCGCAGAAAACGCATATCAAAGCTTGAAACCCTACGAAAACCAACAAATTGCAGTTTCTGCATATCAAACGTACTGTGGAGTGGTGAAAACACCAGATAACGTGCTTCTCGCATTAAGCAGCTCCAAAAGAGCGATTTCGATGATTCCGCATACTTGTCACTGAAGAAACACCAACATTATCGCAGAAAACGCATATCTCAGCTTGAAACCCCACGCAAATCAAGATATCGGCGGTTCTGCATATTATACGCACTGTGGAGTGGTGAAAACACCAGATAACATGCTTCTCGCATTAAATAGCTCCGAATGAGCGATTTCGATGATTCTGCATACTTCTCACAGAAGCCTCACCATGATTATCGCAGAAAATGCATATCTCAGCTTGACACCCCAAGAATATCAAGATATCGGCGGTTCTGCATATTATACGCACTGTGGAGTGGTGAAAACACCAGATAACGTATTTCTCGCATTAAATAGCTCCAAAAGAGCGATTTCGATGATTCTGCATACTTCTCACAGAAGCCTCAGCATGATTATCGCAGAAAATGCATATCTCAGCTTGACACCCCACGAAAATCAAGATATCGGCGGTGCTGCATATCAAACGTACTGTGGATTGGTGAAAACACCAGATAACGTGTTTCTCGCATTAAATAGCTCCAAAAGAGCGATTTCGATGATTCTGCATACTTCTCACAGAAGAAACACCAACATTATCGCAGAAAATGCATATCTCTGCTTGAAACCCCACGAAAACCAAGATATCTCCGGTTTTGCATATCAAACGCACTGTGGAGTGGTGAATACACCAGATAACGTGTTTCTCGCATTAAATAGCTTCCAAAGAGCGATTTCGATGATTCTGCATACTTCTCACAGAAGCCTCACCATGCTAATCGCAGAAAATGCATATCTCAGCTTGACACCCAACGAAAATCAAGATATCGGCGGTTCTGCATATCAAACGCACTGTGGAGTAGTGAAAACACCAGAAAACGCGTTTCCCGCATTAAATAGCTTCCAAAGACTGATTTCGATGATTCTGCATACTTCTCACAGAAGTACCATCAAGATTATCCCACAAAATGCATATCTCAGCTTGACACCCAACGAAAATCAAGATATCGGCGGTTCTGCATATCAAACGTACTGTGGAATGGTGAAAACACCAGATAACATGCTTCTCGCATTAAATAGCTCCGAATGAGCGATTTCGATGATTCTGCATACTTCTCACAGAAGCCTCACCATGATTATCGCAGAAAATGCATATCTCAGCTTGAAATCCCACGAAAACCAAGATGTCTCCGGTTCTGCATATCAAACGCACTGTGCAGTGGTGAAAACACCAGATAACGTGTTTCTCGCATTAAATAGCTTCCAAAGAGCGATTTCGATGATTCTGCATACTTCTCACAGAAGTCTCACAAAGATTATCGCAGAAAATGCATATCTCAGCTTGACAGCCCACGAAAATCAAGATATCGGCGGTTCTGCAAATCGAACGTACTGTGGAGTGGAGAAAACACCAGATAACGTGCTTCTCGCATTAAATAGCTCCAAAAGAGCGATTTCGATGATTCTGCAAACTTCTCACAGAAGAACCACCAAGATTATCCCAGAAAATGCATATCTCAGCTTGAAATGCCACGAAAACCAAGATATCTCCGGTTCTGCATATCGAACGCACTGTGCAGTGGTGAAAACACCAGAAAACGCGTTTTTTCGCATTAAATAGCTCCAAAAGAGCGACTTCGATGATTCTGCACACTTCTCACAGAAGCCTCACCAACATTATCGCAGAAAATGCATATCTCTGCTTGAAACCCCACGAAAACCAACATATCGCCGGTTCTGCATATCAAACGTACTGTGGAATGGTAAAAACACCAGATAACATGCTTCTCGCATTAAATAGCTTGCAAAGAGCGACTTCGATGATTCTGCATACTTCTCACAGAAGCCTCACAAAGATTATCGCAGAAAATGCATATCTCAGCTTGACACCCCCGAAAATCAAGATATCGGCGGTTCTGCATATGAAACGCACTGTGCAGTGGTGAAAACACCAGAAAACGCGTTTTTTCGCATTAAATAGCTCCAAAAGAGCGATTTCGATGATTCTGCATACTTCTCACAGAAGCCTCACCATGCTAATCGCAGAAAATGCATATCTCAGCTTGACACCCAACGAAAATCAAGATATCGGCGGTTCTGCATATCAAACGCACTGTGAAGTGGTGAATACGCCAGATAACGTGTTTCCCGCATCAAATAGCTTCAAAAGAGCGATTTCGATGATTCTGCATACTTCTCACAGAAGCCTCACCAAGATTATCGCAGAAAATGCATATCTCAGCTTGACACCCCATTGAAATCAAGATATCGGCGGTTCTGCATATTATACGCACTGTGGAGTGGTGAAAACACCAGATAACATGCTTCTCGCATTAAATAGCTCCGAATGAGCGATTTCGATGATTCTGCATACTTCTCACAGAAGCCTCACCATGATTATCGCAGAAAATGCATATCTCAGCTTGACACCCCAAGAATATCAAGATATCGGCGGTTCTGCATATTATACGCACTGTGGAGTGGTGAAATCACCAGATACGGTATTTCTCGCATTAAATAGCTCCAAAAGAGCGATTTCGATGATTCTGCATACTTCTCACAGAAGCCTCACCATGATTATCGCAGAAAATGCATATCTCAGCTTGACACCCCACGAAAATCAAGATATCGGCGGTTCTGCATATCAAACGTACTGTGGATTGGTGAAAACAACAGATAACGTGTTTCTCGCATTAAATAGCTCCAAAAGAGCGATTTCGATGATTCTGCATACTTCTCACAGAAGCCTCACCATGATTATCGCAGAAAATGCATATCTCAGCTTGACACCCCACGAAAATCAAGATATCGGCGGTTCTGCATATTATACGCACTGTGGAGTGGTGAAAACATCAGATAACGTGTTTCCGCATTAAATAGCTTCCAAAGGGTGATTTCGATGATTCGGCATACTTCTCACAGAAGAAACACCAACATTATCGCAGAAAATGCATATCTCTGCTTGAAACCCCACGAAAACCAAGATATCTCCGGTTTTGCATATCAAACGCACTGTGGAGTGGTGAATACACCAGATAACGTGTTTCTCGCATTAAATAGCTTCCAAAGAGCGATTTCGATGATTCTGCATACTTCTCACAGAAGCCTCACCATGCTAATCGCAGAAAATGCATATCTCAGCTTGACACCCAACGAAAATCAAGATATCAGCGGTTCTGCATATCAAACGAACTGTGGAGTAGTGAAAACACCAGAAAACGCGTTTCCCGCATTAAATAGCTTCCAAAGACTGATTTCGATGATTCTGCATACTTCTCACAGAAGTACCATCAAGATTATCCCACAAAATGCATATCTCAGCTTGACACCCAACGAAAATCAAGATATCGGCGGTTCTGCATATCAAACGTACTGTGGAATGGTGAAAACACCAGATAACATGCTTCTCGCATTAAATAGCTCCGAATGAGCGATTTCGATGATTCTGCATACTTCTCACAGAAGCCTCACCATGATTATCGCAGAAAATGCATATCTCAGCTTGAAATCCCACGAAAACCAAGATGTCTCCGGTTCTGCATATCAAACGCACTGTGCAGTGGTGAAAACACCAGATAACGTGTTTCTCGCATTAAATAGCTTCCAAAGAGCGATTTCGATGATTCTGCATACTTCTCACAGAAGTCTCACAAAGATTATCGCAGAAAATGCATATCTCAGCTTGACAGCCCACGAAAATCAAGATATCGGCGGTTCTGCAAATCGAACGTACTGTGGAGTGGAGAAAACACCAGATAACGTGCTTCTCGCATTAAATAGCTCCAAAAGAGCGATTTCGATGATTCTGCAAACTTCTCACAGAGGAACCACCAAGATTATCCCAGAAAATGCATATCTCTGCTTGAAACCCCACGAAAACCAACATATCGCCGGTTCTGCATATCAATCGCACTGTGCAGTGGTGAAAACACCAGAAAACGCGTTTTTTCGCATTAAGTAGCTCCAAAAGAGCGATTTCGGTGATTCTGCATACTTCTCACAGAAGCCTCACCATGCTAATCGCAGAAAATGCATATCTCAGCTTGACACCCAACGAAAATCAAGATATCGGCGGTTCTGCATTTCAAACGCACTGTGGAGTGGTGAATACACCAGATAACGTGTTTCCCGCATTAAATAGCTTCCAAAGAGCGATTTCGATGATTCTGCATACTTCTCACAGAAGCCTCACCAAGATTATCGCAGAAAATGCATATCTCAGCTTGACACCCCACTGAAATCAAGATATCGGCGGTTCTGCATATTATTCGCACTGTGGAGTGGTGAAAACATCAGATAACGTGTTTCCCGCATTAAATAGCTTCCAAAGGGTGATTTCGATGATTCCGCATACTTCTCACAGAAGAAACACCAACATTACCGCAGAAAACGCATATCAAAGCTTGAAACCCTACGAAAACCAACAAATTGCAGTTTCTGCATATCAAACGTACTGTGGAGTGGTGAAAACACCAGATAACGTGCTTCTCGCATTAAGCAGCTCCAAAAGAGCGATTTCGATGATTCCGCATACTTCTCACTGAAGAAACACCAACATTATCGCAGAAAACGCATATCTCAGCTTGAAACCCCACGCAAATCAAGATATCGGCGGTTCTGCATATTATACGCACTGTGGAGTGGTGAAAACACCAGATAACATGCTTCTCGCATTAAATAGCTCCGAATGAGCGATTTCGATGATTCTGCATACTTCTCACAGAAGCCTCACCATGATTATCGCAGAAAATGCATATCTCAGCTTGACACCCCAAGAATATCAAGATATCGGCGGTTCTGCATATTATACGCACTGTGGAGTGGTGAAAACATCAGATAACGTGTTTCCGCATTAAATAGCTTCCAAAGGGTGATTTCGATGATTCGGCATACTTCTCACAGAAGAAACACCAACATTATCGCAGAAAATGCATATCTCTGCTTGAAACCCCACGAAAACCAAGATATCTCCGGTTTTGCATATCAAACGCACTGTGGAGTGGTGAATACACCAGATAACGTGTTTCTCGCATTAAATAGCTTCCAAAGAGCGATTTCGATGATTCTGCATACTTCTCACAGAAGCCTCACCATGCTAATCGCAGAAAATGCATATCTCAGCTTGACACCCAACGAAAATCAAGATATCGGCGGTTCTGCATATCAAACGCACTGTGGAGTAGTGAAAACACCAGAAAACGCGTTTCCCGCATTAAATAGCTTCCAAAGACTGATTTCGATGATTCTGCATACTTCTCACAGAAGTACCATCAAGATTATCCCACAAAATGCATATCTCAGCTTGACACCCAACGAAAATCAAGATATCGGCGGTTCTGCATATCAAACGTACTGTGGAATGGTGAAAACACCAGATAACATGCTTCTCGCATTAAATAGCTCCGAATGAGCGATTTCGATGATTCTGCATACTTCTCACAGAAGCCTCACCATGATTATCGCAGAAAATGCATATCTCAGCTTGAAATCCCACGAAAACCAAGATGTCTCCGGTTCTGCATATCAAACGCACTGTGCAGTGGTGAAAACACCAGATAACGTGTTTCTCGCATTAAATAGCTTCCAAAGAGCGATTTCGATGATTCTGCATACTTCTCACAGAAGTCTCACAAAGATTATCGCAGAAAATGCATATCTCAGCTTGACAGCCCACGAAAATCAAGATATCGGCGGTTCTGCAAATCGAACGTACTGTGGAGTGGAGAAAACACCAGATAACGTGCTTCTCGCATTAAATAGCTCCAAAAGAGCGATTTCGATGATTCTGCAAACTTCTCACAGAGGAACCACCAAGATTATCCCAGAAAATGCATATCTCTGCTTGAAACCCCACGAAAACCAACATATCGCCGGTTCTGCATATCAATCGCACTGTGCAGTGGTGAAAACACCAGAAAACGCGTTTTTTCGCATTAAGTAGCTCCAAAAGAGCGATTTCGGTGATTCTGCATACTTCTCACAGAAGCCTCACCATGCTAATCGCAGAAAATGCATATCTCAGCTTGACACCCAACGAAAATCAAGATATCGGCGGTTCTGCATTTCAAACGCACTGTGGAGTGGTGAATACACCAGATAACGTGTTTCTCGCATTAAATAGCTCCAAAATAGCGATTTTGATGATTCTGCATACTTCTCACAGAAGCCTCACCATGATTATCGCAGAAAATGCATATCTCAGCTTGACACCCCACGAAAATCAAGATATCGGCGGTTCTGCATATCAAACGTACTGTGGAATGGTGAAAACACCAGATAACGTGTTTCTCGCATTAAATAGCTCCAAAAGAGCGATTTCGATGATGTTGCATACTTCTCACAGAAGCGTCACCATGATTATCGCAGAAAATGCATATCTCAGCTTGACACCCCACGAAAATCAAGATATCGGCGGTTCTGCATATTACACGCACTGTGGAGTGGTGAAAACACCAGAAAACGCGTTTTTTCGCATTAAATAGCTCCAAAAGAGCGACTTCGATGATTCTGCACACTTCTCACAGAAGCCTCACCAACATTATCGCAGAAAATGCATATCTCTGCTTGAAACCCCACGAAAACCAACATATCGCCGGTTCTGCATATCAAACGTACTGTGGAATGGTAAAAACACCAGATAACATGCTTCTCGCATTAAATAGCTTGCAAAGAGCGACTTCGATGATTCTGCATACTTCTCACAGAAGCCTCACAAAGATTATCGCAGAAAATGCATATCTCAGCTTGACACCCCCGAAAATCAAGATATCGGCGGTTCTGCATATGAAACGCACTGTGCAGTGGTGAAAACACCAGAAAACGCGTTTTTTCGCATTAAATAGCTCCAAAAGAGCGATTTCGATGATTCTGCATACTTCTCACAGAAGCCTCACCATGCTAATCGCAGAAAATGCATATCTCAGCTTGACACCCAACGAAAATCAAGATATCGGCGGTTCTGCATATCAAACGCACTGTGAAGTGGTGAATACGCCAGATAACGTGTTTCCCGCATCAAATAGCTTCAAAAGAGCGATTTCGATGATTCTGCATACTTCTCACAGAAGCCTCACCAAGATTATCGCAGAAAATGCATATCTCAGCTTGACACCCCATTGAAATCAAGATATCGGCGGTTCTGCATATTATACGCACTGTGGAGTGGTGAAAACACCAGATAACATGCTTCTCGCATTAAATAGCTCCGAATGAGCGATTTCGATGATTCTGCATACTTCTCACAGAAGCCTCACCATGATTATCGCAGAAAATGCATATCTCAGCTTGACACCCCAAGAATATCAAGATATCGGCGGTTTTGCATATTATACGCACTGTGGAGTGGTGAAATCACCAGATACGGTATTTCTCGCATTAAATAGCTCCAAAAGAGCGATTTCGATGATTCTGCATACTTCTCACAGAAGCCTCACCATGATTATCGCAGAAAATGCATATCTCAGCTTGACACCCCACGAAAATCAAGATATCGGCGGTTCTGCATATCAAACGTACTGTGGATTGGTGAAAACACCAGATAACGTGTTTCTCGCATTAAATAGCTCCAAAAGAGCGATTTCGATGATTCTGCATACTTCTCACAGAAGCCTCACCATGATTATCGCAGAAAATGCATATCTCAGCTTGACACCCCACGAAAATCAAGATATCGGCGGTTCTGCATATTATACGCACTGTGGAGTGGTGAAAACATCAGATAACGTGTTTCCGCATTAAATAGCTTCCAAAGGGTGATTTCGATGATTCGGCATACTTCTCACAGAAGAAACACCAACATTATCGCAGAAAATGCATATCTCTGCTTGAAACCCCACGAAAACCAAGATATCTCCGGTTTTGCATATCAAACGCACTGTGGAGTGGTGAATACACCAGATAACGTGTTTCTCGCATTAAATAGCTTCCAAAGAGCGATTTCGATGATTCTGCATACTTCTCACAGAAGCCTCACCATGCTAATCGCAGAAAATGCATATCTCAGCTTGACACCCAACGAAAATCAAGATATCGGCGGTTCTGCATATCAAACGAACTGTGGAGTAGTGAAAACACCAGAAAACGCGTTTCCCGCATTAAATAGCTTCCAAAGACTGATTTCGATGATTCTGCATACTTCTCACAGAAGTACCATCAAGATTATCCCACAAAATGCATATCTCAGCTTGACACCCAACGAAAATCAAGATATCGGCGGTTCTGCATATCAAACGTACTGTGGAATGGTGAAAACACCAGATAACATGCTTCTCGCATTAAATAGCTCCGAATGAGCGATTTCGATGATTCTGCATACTTCTCACAGAAGCCTCACCATGATTATCGCAGAAAATGCATATCTCAGCTTGAAATCCCACGAAAACCAAGATGTCTCCGGTTCTGCATATCAAACGCACTGTGCAGTGGTGAAAACACCAGATAACGTGTTTCTCGCATTAAATAGCTTCCAAAGAGCGATTTCGATGATTCTGCATACTTCTCACAGAAGTCTCACAAAGATTATCGCAGAAAATGCATATCTCAGCTTGACAGCCCACGAAAATCAAGATATCGGCGGTTCTGCAAATCGAACGTACTGTGGAGTGGAGAAAACACCAGATAACGTGCTTCTCGCATTAAATAGCTCCAAAAGAGCGATTTCGATGATTCTGCAAACTTCTCACAGAGGAACCACCAAGATTATCCCAGAAAATGCATATCTCTGCTTGAAACCCCACGAAAACCAACATATCGCCGGTTCTGCATATCAATCGCACTGTGCAGTGGTGAAAACACCAGAAAACGCGTTTTTTCGCATTAAGTAGCTCCAAAAGAGCGATTTCGGTGATTCTGCATACTTCTCACAGAAGCCTCACCATGCTAATCGCAGAAAATGCATATCTCAGCTTGACACCCAACGAAAATCAAGATATCGGCGGTTCTGCATTTCAAACGCACTGTGGAGTGGTGAATACACCAGATAACGTGTTTCCCGCATTAAATAGCTTCCAAAGAGCGATTTCGATGATTCTGCATACTTCTCACAGAAGCCTCACCAAGATTATCGCAGAAAATGCATATCTCAGCTTGACACCCCACTGAAATCAAGATATCGGCGGTTCTGCATATTATTCGCACTGTGGAGTGGTGAAAACATCAGATAACGTGTTTCCCGCATTAAATAGCTTCCAAAGGGTGATTTCGATGATTCCGCATACTTCTCACAGAAGAAACACCAACATTACCGCAGAAAACGCATATCAAAGCTTGAAACCCTACGAAAACCAACAAATTGCAGTTTCTGCATATCAAACGTACTGTGGAGTGGTGAAAACACCAGATAACGTGCTTCTCGCATTAAGCAGCTCCAAAAGAGCGATTTCGATGATTCCGCATACTTCTCACTGAAGAAACACCAACATTATCGCAGAAAACGCATATCTCAGCTTGAAACCCCACGCAAATCAAGATATCGGCGGTTCTGCATATTATACGCACTGTGGAGTGGTGAAAACACCAGATAACATGCTTCTCGCATTAAATAGCTCCGAATGAGCGATTTCGATGATTCTGCATACTTCTCACAGAAGCCTCACCATGATTATCGCAGAAAATGCATATCTCAGCTTGACACCCCAAGAATATCAAGATATCGGCGGTTCTGCATATTATACGCACTGTGGAGTGGTGTAAACACCAGATAACGTATTTCTCGCATTAAATAGCTCCAAAAGAGCGATTTCGATGATTCTGCATACTTCTCACAGAAGCCTCACCATGATTATCGCAGAAAATGCATATCTCAGCTTGACACCCCACGAAAATCAAGATATCGGCGGTTCTGCATATCAAACGTACTGTGGATTGGTGAAAACACCAGATAACGTGTTTCTCGCATTAAATAGCTCCAAAAGAGCGATTTCGATGATTCTGCATACTTCTCACAGAAGCCTCACCATGATTATCGCAGAAAATGCATATCTCAGCTTGACACCCCACGAAAATCAAGATATCGGCGGTTCTGCATATTATACGCACTGTGGAGTGGTGAAAACATCAGATAACGTGTTTCCGCATTAAATAGCTTCCAAAGGGTGATTTCGATGATTCGGCATACTTCTCACAGAAGAAACACCAACATTATCGCAGAAAATGCATATCTCTGCTTGAAACCCCACGAAAACCAAGATATCTCCGGTTTTGCATATCAAACGCACTGTGGAGTGGTGAATACACCAGATAACGTGTTTCTCGCATTAAATAGCTTCCAAAGAGCGATTTCGATGATTCTGCATACTTCTCACAGAAGCCTCACCATGCTAATCGCAGAAAATGCATATCTCAGCTTGACACCCAACGAAAATCAAGATATCGGCGGTTCTGCATATCAAACGCACTGTGGAGTAGTGAAAACACCAGAAAACGCGTTTCCCGCATTAAATAGCTTCCAAAGACTGATTTCGATGATTCTGCATACTTCTCACAGAAGTACCATCAAGATTATCCCACAAAATGCATATCTCAGCTTGACACCCAACGAAAATCAAGATATCGGCGGTTCTGCATATCAAACGTACTGTGGAATGGTGAAAACACCAGATAACATGCTTCTCGCATTAAATAGCTCCGAATGAGCGATTTCGATGATTCTGCATACTTCTCACAGAAGCCTCACCATGATTATCGCAGAAAATGCATATCTCAGCTTGAAATCCCACGAAAACCAAGATGTCTCCGGTTCTGCATATCAAACGCACTGTGCAGTGGTGAAAACACCAGATAACGTGTTTCTCGCATTAAATAGCTTCCAAAGAGCGATTTCGATGATTCTGCATACTTCTCACAGAAGTCTCACAAAGATTATCGCAGAAAATGCATATCTCAGCTTGACAGCCCACGAAAATCAAGATATCGGCGGTTCTGCAAATCGAACGTACTGTGGAGTGGAGAAAACACCAGATAACGTGCTTCTCGCATTAAATAGCTCCAAAAGAGCGATTTCGATGATTCTGCAAACTTCTCACAGAGGAACCACCAAGATTATCCCAGAAAATGCATATCTCTGCTTGAAACCCCACGAAAACCAACATATCGCCGGTTCTGCATATCAATCGCACTGTGCAGTGGTGAAAACACCAGAAAACGCGTTTTTTCGCATTAAGTAGCTCCAAAAGAGCGATTTCGGTGATTCTGCATACTTCTCACAGAAGCCTCACCATGCTAATCGCAGAAAATGCATATCTCAGCTTGACACCCAACGAAAATCAAGATATCGGCGGTTCTGCATTTCAAACGCACTGTGGAGTGGTGAATACACCAGATAACGTGTTTCCCGCATTAAATAGCTTCCAAAGAGCGATTTCGATGATTCTGCATACTTCTCACAGAAGCCTCACCAAGATTATCGCAGAAAATGCATATCTCAGCTTGACACCCCACTGAAATCAAGATATCGGCGGTTCTGCATATTATTCGCACTGTGGAGTGGTGAAAACATCAGATAACGTGTTTCCCGCATTAAATAGCTTCCAAAGGGTGATTTCGATGATTCCGCATACTTCTCACAGAAGAAACACCAACATTACCGCAGAAAACGCATATCAAAGCTTGAAACCCTACGAAAACCAACAAATTGCAGTTTCTGCATATCAAACGTACTGTGGAGTGGTGAAAACACCAGATAACGTGCTTCTCGCATTAAGCAGCTCCAAAAGAGCGATTTCGATGATTCCGCATACTTCTCACTGAAGAAACACCAACATTATCGCAGAAAACGCATATCTCAGCTTGAAACCCCACGCAAATCAAGATATCGGCGGTTCTGCATATTATACGCACTGTGGAGTGGTGAAAACACCAGATAACGTGTTTCTCGCATTAAATAGCTCCAAAATAGCGATTTTGATGATTCTGCATACTTCTCACAGAAGCCTCACCATGATTATCGCAGAAAATGCATATCTCAGCTTGACACCCCACGAAAATCAAGATATCGGCGGTTCTGCATATTACACGCACTGTGGAGTGGTGAAAACATCAGATAACGTGTTTCCCGCATTAAATAGCTTCCAAAGGGTCGATTTCGATGATTCCGCATACTTCTCACAGAGGAAACACCAACATTATCGCAGAAAACGCATATCTCAGCTTGAAACCCTACGAAAACCAACATATTGCCGTTTCTGCATATCAAACGTACTGTGGAGTGGTGAAAACACCAGATAACGTGTTTCTCGCATTAAATAGCCTCCAAAGAGCGGTTTCGATGATTCTGCATACTTCTCACAGAAGCCTCACCAAGATTATCGCAGAAATTGCATATCTCGTCTTGCCACCCAACGAAAATCAAGATATCGGCGGTTCTGCATATTATACGGACTGTGGAGTGGTGAAAACACCAGATAACGTGTCTCTCGCTTTAAATAGCTCCGAAAGAGCGATTTCGATGATTCTGCATACTTCTCACAGAAGCCTCACCATGATTATCGCAGAAAATGCATATCCCGCTGGAAACCCAACGAAAATCCAGATATCGCCGTTTCTGCATATCAAACGTACTGTGGAGTGGTGAAAACACCAGATAACGCGCTTCTCGCATTAAATAGCGCCAAAAGAGCGATTTCGCTGATTCGGCATACTTCTCACTGAAGCCTCACCAAGATTATCGCAGAAAATGCATATCTCAGCTTGAAATACTACGGAAACCAAGATATCGGCGGTTCTGCATATTATACGCACTGTGGAGTGGTGAAAACACCAGATAACGAGTTTCCCGGATTAAATAGCTCCAAAAGAGCGATTTCAATGATTCTGCATACTTCTCACAGAAGCCTCACCATGATTATCGCAGAAAATGCATATCCAGCTGGAAACCCAACGAAAATCCAGATATCGCCGTTTCTGCATATCAAACGTACTGTGGAGTGGTGAAAACACCAGATAACGTGTTTCCCGCATTAAATAGCTTCCAAAGAGTGATTTCGATGATTCTGCATACTTCTCACAGAAGTACCATCAAGATTATCCCACAAAATGCATATCTCAGCTTGAAACCCCACGAAAACCAAGAGGTCTCCGGTTCTGCATATCAAACGCACTGTGGAGTGGTGAAAACACCAGAAAACGCGTTTTTTCGACTTAAATAGCTCCAAAGGAGCGATTTCGATGATTCTGCACACTTCCCACAGATGCCTCACCAACATTATCGCAGAAAATGCATATCTCTGCTTGAAACCCCACGAAAACCAAGATATCTCCGGTTTTGCATATCAAACGCACTGTGGAGTGGTGAATACACCAGATAACGTGTTTCTCGCATTAAACAGCTTCCAAAGAGCGATTTCGATGATTCTGCATACTTCTCACAGAAGCCTCACCATGCTAATCGCAGAAAATGCATATCTCAGCTTGACACCCCACGAAAATCAAGATATCGGCGGTTCTGCATATCAAACGTACTGTGGAATGGTGAAAACACCAGATAACATGCTTCTCGCATTAAATAGCTCCGAATGAGCGATTTCGATGATTCTGCATACTTCTCACAGAAGCCTCACCATGATTATCGCAGAAAATGCATATCTCAGCTTGACACCCCACGAAAATCAAGATATCGGCGGTTCTGCATATCAAACGTACTGTGGATTGGTGAAAACACCAGATAACGTGTTTCTCGCATTAAATAGCTCCAAAAGAGCGATTTCGATGATTCTGCATACTTCTCACAGAAGCCTCACCATGATTATCGCAGAAAATGCATATCTCAGCTTGACACCCCACGAAAATCAAGATATCGGCGGTTCTGCATATTATACGCACTGTGGAGTGGTGAAAACATCAGATAACGTGTTTCCGCATTAAATAGCTTCCAAAGGGTGATTTCGATGATTCGGCATACTTCTCACAGAAGAAACACCAACATTATCGCAGAAAATGCATATCTCTGCTTGAAACCCCACGAAAATCAATATATCGGCGGTTCTGCATATCAAACGTACTGTGGAATGGTGAAAACACCAGATAACATGCTTCTCGCATTAAATAGCTCCGAATGAGCGATTTCGATGATTCTGCATACTTCTCACAGAAGCCTCACCATGATTATCGCAGAAAATGCATATCTCAGCTTGACACCCCACGAAAATCAAGATATCGGCGGTTCTGCATATCAAACGCACTGTGAAGTGGTGAATACGCCAGATAACGTGTTTCCCGCATCAAATAGCTTCCAAAGAGCGATTTCGATGATTCTGCATACTTCTCACAGAAGCCTCACCAAGATTATCGCAGAAAATGCATATCTCAGCTTGACACCCCATTGAAATCAAGATATCGGCGGTTCTGCATATTATACGCACTGTGGAGTGGTGAAAACACCAGATAACGTGTTTCTCGCATTAAATAGCTCCAACAGAGCGATTTCGATGATTCTGCATCCTTCTCACAGAAGCCTCACCATGATTATCGCAGAAAATGCATATCTCAGCTTGACAGCCCACGAAAATCAAGATATCGGCGGTTCTGCAAATCGAACGTACTGTGGAATGGTGAAAACACCAGATAACATGCTTCTCGCATTAAATAGCTCCGAATGAGCGATTTCGATGATTCTGCATACTTCTCACAGAAGCCTCACCATGATTATCGCAGAAAATGCATATCTCAGCTTGACACCCCACTGAAATCAAGATATCGGCGGTTCTGCATATTATTCGCACTGTGGAGTGGTGAAAACATCAGATAACGTGTTTCCCGCATTAAATAGCTTCCAAAGGGTGATTTCGATGATTCCGCATACTTCTCACAGAAGAAACACCAACATTACCGCAGAAAACGCATATCTCAGCTTGAAACCCTACGAAAACCAACATATTGCCGTTTCTGCATATCAAACGTACTGTGGAATGGTGAAAACACCAGATAACGTGTTTCTCGCATTAAATAGCTTCCAAAGAGCGATTTCGATGATTCTGCATCCTTCTCACAGAAGCCTCACCAAGATTATCGCAGAAAATGCATATCTCAGCTTGACACCCCACGCAAATCAAGATATCGGCGGTTCTGCATATTATACGCACTGTGGAGTGGTGAAAACAGCAGATAACGTGTTTCTCGCATTAAATAGCTCCAAAATAGCGATTTCGATGATTCTGCATAGTTCTCACAGAAGCCTCACCATGATTATCGCAGAAAATGCATATCTCAGCTTGACACCCCACGAAAATCAAGATATCGGCGGTTCTGCATATCAAACGTACTGTGGAATGGTGAAAACACCAGATAACGTGTTTCTCGTATTAAATAGCTCCAAAAGAGCGATTTCGATGATTCTGCATACTTCTCACAGAAGCCTCACCATGATTATCGCAGAAAATGCATATCTCAGCTTGACACCCCACGAAAATCAAGATATCGGCGGTTCTGCATATTACACGCACTGTGGAGTGGTGAAAACATCAGATAACGTGTTTCCCGCATTAAATAGCTTCCAAAGGGTGATTTCGATGATTCCGCATACTTCTCACAGAAGAAACACCAACATTATCGCAGAAATCGCATATCTCAGCTTGAAACCCCACGCAAATCAAGATATCGGCGGTTCTGCATATTATACGCACTGTGGAGTGGTGAAAACACCAGATAACGTGTTTCTCGCATTAAATAGCTCCAAAATAGCGATTTTGATGATTCTGCATACTTCTCACAGAAGCCTCACCATGATAATCGCAGAAAATGCATACCTCAGCTTGACACCCCACGAAAATCAAGATATCGGCGGTTCTGCATATCAAACGTACTGTGGAATGGTGAAAACACCAGATAACGTGTTTCTCGCATTAAATAGCTCCAAAAGAGCGATTTCGATGATTCTGCATACTTCTCACAGAAGCGTCACCATGATTATCGCAGAAAATGCATAACTCAGCTTGACACCCCACGAAAATCAAGATATCGGCGGTTCTGCATATTACACGCACTGTGGAGTGGTGAAAACATCAGATAACGTGTTTCCCGCATTAAATAGCTTCCAAAGGGTGATTTCGATGATTCCGCATACTTCTCACAGAAGAAACACCAACATTATCGCAGAAAACGCATATCTCAGCTTGAAACCCTACGAAAACCAACATATTGCCGTTTCTGCATATCAAACGTACTGTGGAGTGGTGAAAACACCAGATAACGTGTTTCTCGCATTAAATTGCTTCCAAAGAGCGATTTCGATGATTCTGCATACTTCTCACAGAAGCCTCACCAAGATTATCGCAGAAAATGCATATCTCGTCTTGCCACCCAACGAAAATCAAGATATCGGCGGTTCTGCATATTATACGGACTGTGGAGTGGTGAAAACACCAGATAACGTGTTTCTCGCTTTAAATAGCTCCGAAAGAGCGATTTCGATGATTCTGCATACTTCTCACAGAAGCCTCACCAAGATTATCGCAGAAAATGCATATCTCAGCTTGACACCCCATTGAAATCAAGATATCGGCGGTTCTGCATATTATACGCACTGTGGAGTGGTGAAAACACCAGATAACATGCTTCTCGCATTAAATAGCTCCGAATGAGCGATTTCGATGATTCTGCATACTTCTCACAGAAGCCTCACCATGATTATCGCAGAAAATGCATATCTCAGCTTGACACCCCAAGAATATCAAGATATCGGCGGTTCTGCATATTATACGCACTGTGGAGTGGTGAAAACACCAGATACGGTATTTCTCGCATTAAATAGCTCCAAAAGAGCGATTTCGATGATTCTGCATACTTCTCACAGAAGCCTCACCATGATTATCGCAGAAAATGCATATCTCAGCTTGACACCCCACGAAAATCAAGATATCGGCGGTTCTGCATATCAAACGTACTGTGGATTGGTGAAAACACCAGATAACGTGTTTCTCGCATTAAATAGCTCCAAAAGAGCGATTTCGATGATTCTGCATACTTCTCACAGAAGCCTCACCATGATTATCGCAGAAAATGCATATCTCAGCTTGACACCCCACGAAAATCAAGATATCGGCGGTTCTGCATATCAAACGTACTGTGGATTGGTGAAAACACCAGATAACGTGTTTCTCGCATTAAATAGCTCCAAAAGAGCGATTTCGATGATTCTGCATACTTCTCACAGCAGCCTCACCATGATTATCGCAGAAAATGCATATCTCAGCTTGACACCCCACGAAAATCAAGATATCGGCGGTTCTGCATATCAAACGTACTGTGGATTGGTGAAAACACCAGATAACGTGTTTCTCGCATTAAATAGCTCCAAAAGAGCGATTTCGATGATTCTGCATACTTCTCACAGAAGCCTCACCATGATTATCGCAGAAAATGCATATCTCAGCTTGAAATCCCACGAAAACCAAGATGTCTCCGGTTCTGCATATCAAACGCACTGTGCAGTGGTGAAAACACCAGATAACGTGTTTCTCGCATTAAATAGCTTCCAAAGAGCGATTTCGATGATTCTGCATACTTCTCACAGAAGTCTCACAAAGATTATCGCAGAAAATGCATATCTCAGCTTGACAGCCCACGAAAATCAAGATATCGGCGGTTCTGCAAATCGAACGTACTGTGGAGTGGAGAAAACACCAGATAACGTGCTTCTCGCATTAAATAGCTCCAAAAGAGCGATTTCGATGATTCTGCAAACTTCTCACAGAGGAACCACCAAGATTATCCCAGAAAATGCATATCTCTGCTTGAAACCCCACGAAAACCAACATATCGCCGGTTCTGCATATCACTCGCACTGTGCAGTGGTGAAAACACCAGAAAACGCGTTTTTTCGCATTAAGTAGCTCCAAAAGAGCGATTTCGGTGATTCTGCATACTTCTCACAGAAGCCTCACCATGCTAATCGCAGAAAATGCATATCTCAGCTTGACACCCAACGAAAATCAAGATATCGGCGGTTCTGCATTTCAAACGCACTGTGGAGTGGTGAATACACCAGATAACGTGTTTCCCGCATTAAATAGCTTCCAAAGAGCGATTTCGATGATTCTGCATACTTCTCACAGAAGCCTCACCAAGATTATCGCAGAAAATGCATATCTCAGCTTGACACCCCACTGAAATCAAGATATCGGCGGTTCTGCATATTATTCGCACTGTGGAGTGGTGAAAACATCAGATAACGTGTTTCCCGCATTAAATAGCTTCCAAAGGGTGATTTCGATGATTCCGCATACTTCTCACAGAAGAAACACCAACATTACCGCAGAAAACGCATATCAAATCTTGAAACCCTACGAAAACCAACAAATTGCAGTTTCTGCATATCAAACGTACTGTGGAGTGGTGAAAACACCAGATAACGTGCTTCTCGCATTAAGCAGCTCCAAAAGAGCGATTTCGATGATTCCGCATACTTCTCACTGAAGAAACACCAACATTATCGCAGAAAACGCATATCTCAGCTTGAAACCCCACGCAAATCAAGATATCGGCGGTTCTGCATATTATACGCACTGTGGAGTGGTGAAAACACCAGATAACATGCTTCTCGCATTAAATAGCTCCGAATGAGCGATTTCGATGATTCTGCATACTTCTCACAGAAGCCTCACCATGATTATCGCAGAAAATGCATATCTCAGCTTGACACCCCAAGAATATCAAGATATCGGCGGTTCTGCATATTATACGCACTGTGGAGTGGTGAAAACACCAGATAACGTATTTCTCGCATTAAATAGCTCCAAAAGAGCGATTTCGATGATTCTGCATACTTCTCACAGAAGCCTCACCATGATTATCGCAGAAAATGCATATCTCAGCTTGACACCCCACGAAAATCAAGATATCGGCGGTTCTGCATATCAAACGTACTGTGGATTGGTGAAAACACCAGATAACGTGTTTCTCGCATTAAATAGCTCCAAAAGAGCGATTTCGATGATTCTGCATACTTCTCACAGAAGCCTCACCATGATTATCGCAGAAAATGCATATCTCAGCTTGACACCCCACGAAAATCAAGATATCGGCGGTTCTGCATATTATACGCACTGTGGAGTGGTGAAAACATCAGATAACGTGTTTCCGCATTAAATAGCTTCCAAAGGGTGATTTCGATGATTCGGCATACTTCTCACAGAAGAAACACCAACATTATCGCAGAAAATGCATATCTCTGCTTGAAACCCCACGAAAACCAAGATATCTCCGGTTTTGCATATCAAACGCACTGTGGAGTGGTGAATACACCAGATAACGTGTTTCTCGCATTAAATAGCTTCCAAAGAGCGATTTCGATGATTCTGCATACTTCTCACAGAAGCCTCACCATGCTAATCGCAGAAAATGCATATCTCAGCTTGACACCCAACGAAAATCAAGATATCGGCGGTTCTGCATATCAAACGCACTGTGGAGTAGTGAAAACACCAGAAAACGCGTTTCCCGCATTAAATAGCTTCCAAAGACTGATTTCGATGATTCTGCATACTTCTCACAGAAGTACCATCAAGATTATCCCACAAAATGCATATCTCAGCTTGACACCCAACGAAAATCAAGATATCGGCGGTTCTGCATATCAAACGTACTGTGGAATGGTGAAAACACCAGATAACATGCTTCTCGCATTAAATAGCTCCGAATGAGCGATTTCGATGATTCTGCATACTTCTCACAGAAGCCTCACCATGATTATCGCAGAAAATGCATATCTCAGCTTGAAATCCCACGAAAACCAAGATGTCTCCGGTTCTGCATATCAAACGCACTGTGCAGTGGTGAAAACACCAGATAACGTGCTTCTCGCATTAAGCAGCTCCAAAAGAGCGATTTCGATGATTCCGCATACTTCTCACTGAAGAAACACCAACATTATCGCAGAAAACGCATATCTCAGCTTGAAACCCCACGCAAATCAAGATATCGGCGGTTCTGCATATTATACGCACTGTGGAGTGGTGAAAACACCAGATAACGTGTTTCTCGCATTAAATAGCTCCAAAATAGCGATTTTGATGATTCTGCATACTTCTCACAGAAGCCTCACCATGATTATCGCAGAAAATGCATATCTCAGCTTGACACCCCACGAAAATCAAGATATCGGCGGTTCTGCATATCAAACGTACTGTGGAATGGTGAAAACACCAGATAACGTGTTTCTCGCATTAAATAGCTCCAAAAGAGCGATTTCGATGATGCTGCATACTTCTCACAGAAGCGTCACCATGATTATCGCAGAAAATGCATATCTCAGCTTGACACCCCACGAAAATCAAGATATCGGCGGTTCTGCATATTACACGCACTGTGGAGTGGTGAAAACATCAGATAACGTGTTTCCCGCATTAAATAGCTTCCAAAGGGTCGATTTCGATGATTCCGCATACTTCTCACAGAGGAAACACCAACATTATCGCAGAAAACGCATATCTCAGCTTGAAACCCTACGAAAACCAACATATTGCCGTTTCTGCATATCAAACGTACTGTGGAGTGGTGAAAACACCAGATAACGTGTTTCTCGCATTAAATAGCCTCCAAAGAGCGGTTTCGATGATTCTGCATACTTCTCACAGAAGCCTCACCAAGATTATCGCAGAAATTGCATATCTCGTCTTGCCACCCAACGAAAATCAAGATATCGGCGGTTCTGCATATTATACGGACTGTGGAGTGGTGAAAACACCAGATAACGTGTCTCTCGCTTTAAATAGCTCCGAAAGAGCGATTTCGATGATTCTGCATACTTCTCACAGAAGCCTCACCATGATTATCGCAGAAAATGCATATCCCGCTGGAAACCCAACGAAAATCCAGATATCGCCGTTTCTGCATATCAAACGTACTGTGGAGTGGTGAAAACACCAGATAACGCGCTTCTCGCATTAAATAGCGCCAAAAGAGCGATTTCGCTGATTCGGCATACTTCTCACTGAAGCCTCACCAAGATTATCGCAGAAAATGCATATCTCAGCTTGAAATACTACGGAAACCAAGATATCGGCGGTTCTGCATATTATACGCACTGTGGAGTGGTGAAAACACCAGATAACGAGTTTCCCGGATTAAATAGCTCCAAAAGAGCGATTTCAATGATTCTGCATACTTCTCACAGAAGCCTCACCATGATTATCGCAGAAAATGCATATCCAGCTGGAAACGCAACGAAAATCCAGATATCGCCGTTTCTGCATATCAAACGTACTGTGGAGTGGTGAAAACACCAGATAACGTGTTTCCCGCATTAAATAGCTTCCAAAGAGTGATTTCGATGATTCTGCATACTTCTCACAGAAGTACCATCAAGATTATCCCACAAAATGCATATCTCAGCTTGAAACCCCACGAAAACCAAGAGGTCTCCGGTTCTGCATATCAAACGCACTGTGGAGTGGTGAAAACACCAGAAAACGCGTTTTTTCGACTTAAATAGCTCCAAAGGAGCGATTTCGATGATTCTGCACACTTCCCACAGATGCCTCACCAACATTATCGCAGAAAATGCATATCTCTGCTTGAAACCCCACGAAAACCAAGATATCTCCGGTTTTGCATATCAAACGCACTGTGGAGTGGTGAATACACCAGATAACGTGTTTCTCGCATTAAACAGCTTCCAAAGAGCGATTTCGATGATTCTGCATACTTCTCACAGAAGCCTCACCATGCTAATCGCAGAAAATGCATATCTCAGCTTGACACCCCACGAAAATCAAGATATCGGCGGTTCTGCATATCAAACGTACTGTGGAATGGTGAAAACACCAGATAACATGCTTCTCGCATTAAATAGCTCCGAATGAGCGATTTCGATGATTCTGCATACTTCTCACAGAAGCCTCACCATGATTATCGCAGAAAATGCATATCTCAGCTTGACACCCCACGAAAATCAAGATATCGGCGGTTCTGCATATCAAACGTACTGTGGATTGGTGAAAACACCAGATAACGTGTTTCTCGCATTAAATAGCTCCAAAAGAGCGATTTCGATGATTCTGCATACTTCTCACAGAAGCCTCACCATGATTATCGCAGAAAATGCATATCTCAGCTTGACACCCCACGAAAATCAAGATATCGGCGGTTCTGCATATTATACGCACTGTGGAGTGGTGAAAACATCAGATAACGTGTTTCCGCATTAAATAGCTTCCAAAGGGTGATTTCGATGATTCGGCATACTTCTCACAGAAGAAACACCAACATTATCGCAGAAAATGCATATCTCTGCTTGAAACCCCACGAAAATCAAGATATCGGCGGTTCTGCATATCAAACGTACTGTGGAATGGTGAAAACACCAGATAACATGCTTCTCGCATTAAATAGCTCCGAATGAGCGATTTCGATGATTCTGCATACTTCTCACAGAAGCCTCACCATGATTATCGCAGAAAATGCATATCTCAGCTTGACACCCCACGAAAATCAAGATATCGGCGGTTCTGCATATCAAACGCACTGTGAAGTGGTGAATACGCCAGATAACGTGTTTCCCGCATCAAATAGCTTCCAAAGAGCGATTTCGATGATTCTGCATACTTCTCACAGAAGCCTCACCAAGATTATCGCAGAAAATGCATATCTCAGCTTGACACCCCATTGAAATCAAGATATCGGCGGTTCTGCATATTATACGCACTGTGGAGTGGTGAAAACACCAGATAACGTGTTTCTCGCATTAAATAGCTCCAACAGAGCGATTTCGATGATTCTGCATCCTTCTCACAGAAGCCTCACCATGATTATCGCAGAAAATGCATATCTCAGCTTGACAGCCCACGAAAATCAAGATATCGGCGGTTCTGCAAATCGAACGTACTGTGGAATGGTGAAAACACCAGATAACATGCTTCTCGCATTAAATAGCTCCGAATGAGCGATTTCGATGATTCTGCATACTTCTCACAGAAGCCTCACCATGATTATCGCAGAAAATGCATATCTCAGCTTGACACCCCACTGAAATCAAGATATCGGCGGTTCTGCATATTATTCGCACTGTGGAGTGGTGAAAACATCAGATAACGTGTTTCCCGCATTAAATAGCTTCCAAAGGGTGATTTCGATGATTCCGCATACTTCTCACAGAAGAAACACCAACATTACCGCAGAAAACGCATATCTCAGCTTGAAACCCTACGAAAACCAACATATTGCCGTTTCTGCATATCAAACGTACTGTGGAATGGTGAAAACACCAGATAACGTGTTTCTCGCATTAAATAGCTTCCAAAGAGCGATTTCGATGATTCTGCATCCTTCTCACAGAAGCCTCACCAAGATTATCGCAGAAAATGC
This sequence comes from Anthophora plumipes, assembly GCA_951804975.1. NCBI lineage: Eukaryota > Metazoa > Arthropoda > Insecta > Hymenoptera > Apidae > Anthophora > Anthophora plumipes. The sequence continues at coordinate 9,655,498 of OX638123.1, read as the reverse complement.
ATATCTCAGCTTGACACCCCACGCAAATCAAGATATCGGCGGTTCTGCATATTATACGCACTGTGGAGTGGTGAAAACAGCAGATAACGTGTTTCTCGCATTAAATAGCTCCAAAATAGCGATTTCGATGATTCTGCATAGTTCTCACAGAAGCCTCACCATGATTATCGCAGAAAATGCATATCTCAGCTTGACACCCCACGAAAATCAAGATATCGGCGGTTCTGCATATCAAACGTACTGTGGAATGGTGAAAACACCAGATAACGTGTTTCTCGTATTAAATAGCTCCAAAAGAGCGATTTCGATGATTCTGCATACTTCTCACAGAAGCCTCACCATGATTATCGCAGAAAATGCATATCTCAGCTTGACACCCCACGAAAATCAAGATATCGGCGGTTCTGCATATTACACGCACTGTGGAGTGGTGAAAACATCAGATAACGTGTTTCCCGCATTAAATAGCTTCCAAAGGGTGATTTCGATGATTCCGCATACTTCTCACAGAAGAAACACCAACATTATCGCAGAAATCGCATATCTCAGCTTGAAACCCCACGCAAATCAAGATATCGGCGGTTCTGCATATTATACGCACTGTGGAGTGGTGAAAACACCAGATAACGTGTTTCTCGCATTAAATAGCTCCAAAATAGCGATTTTGATGATTCTGCATACTTCTCACAGAAGCCTCACCATGATAATCGCAGAAAATGCATACCTCAGCTTGACACCCCACGAAAATCAAGATATCGGCGGTTCTGCATATTAAACGTACTGTGGATTGGTGAAAACACCAGATAACGTGTTTCTCGCATTAAATAGCTCCAAAATAGCGATTTTGATGATTCTGCATACTTCTCACAGAAGCCTCACCATGATTATCGCAGAAAATGCATATCTCAGCTTGACACCCCACGCAAATCAAGATATCGGCGGTTCTGCATATTATACGCACTGTGGAGTGGTGAAAACACCAGATAACGTGTTTCTCGCATTAAATAGCTCCAAAAGAGCGATTTCGATGATTCTACATACTTCTCACAGAAGCCTCACCAAGATTATCGCAGAAAATGCATATCTCACCTTGACACCCCACGCAAATCAAGATATCGGCGGTTCTGCATATCGAACGCACTGTGCAGTGGTGAAAACACCAGAAAACGCGTTTTTTCGCATTAAATAGCTCCAAAAGAGCGATTTCGATGATTCTGCATACTTCTCACAGAAGCCTCACCATGATTATCGCAGAAAATGCATATCTCAGCTTGACACCCCACGAAAATCAAGATATCGGCGGTTCTGCATATTATACGCACTGTGGAGTGGTGAAAACATCAGATAACGTGTTTCCGCATTAAATAGCTTCCAAAGGGTGATTTCGATGATTCGGCATACTTCTCACAGAAGAAACACCAACATTATCCCACAAAATGCATATCTCAGCTTGACACCCAACGAAAATCAAGATATCGGCGGTTCTGCATATCAAACGTACTGTGGAATGGTGAAAACACCAGATAACATGCTTCTCGCATTAAATAGCTCCGAATGAGCGATTTCGATGATTCTGCATACTTCTCACAGAAGCCTCACCATGATTATCGCAGAAAATGCATATCTCAGCTTGAAATCCCACGAAAACCAAGATGTCTCCGGTTCTGCATATCAAACGCACTGTGCAGTGGTGAAAACACCAGATAACGTGTTTCTCGCATTAAATAGCTTCCAAAGAGCGATTTCGATGATTCTGCATACTTCTCACAGAAGTCTCACAAAGATTATCGCAGAAAATGCATATCTCAGCTTGACAGCCCACGAAAATCAAGATATCGGCGGTTCTGCAAATCGAACGTACTGTGGAGTGGAGAAAACACCAGATAACGTGCTTCTCGCATTAAATAGCTCCAAAAGAGCGATTTCGATGATTCTGCAAACTTCTCACAGAGGAACCACCAAGATTATCCCAGAAAATGCATATCTCTGCTTGAAACCCCACGAAAACCAACATATCGCCGGTTCTGCATATCAATCGCACTGTGCAGTGGTGAAAACACCAGAAAACGCGTTTTTTCGCATTAAGTAGCTCCAAAAGAGCGATTTCGGTGATTCTGCATACTTCTCACAGAAGCCTCACCATGCTAATCGCAGAAAATGCATATCTCAGCTTGACACCCAACGAAAATCAAGATATCGGCGGTTCTGCATTTCAAACGCACTGTGGAGTGGTGAATACACCAGATAACGTGTTTCCCGCATTAAATAGCTTCCAAAGAGCGATTTCGATGATTCTGCATACTTCTCACAGAAGCCTCACCAAGATTATCGCAGAAAATGCATATCTCAGCTTGACACCCCACTGAAATCAAGATATCGGCGGTTCTGCATATTATTCGCACTGTGGAGTGGTGAAAACATCAGATAACGTGTTTCCCGCATTAAATAGCTTCCAAAGGGTGATTTCGATGATTCCGCATACTTCTCACAGAAGAAACACCAACATTACCGCAGAAAACGCATATCAAAGCTTGAAACCCTACGAAAACCAACAAATTGCAGTTTCTGCATATCAAACGTACTGTGGAGTGGTGAAAACACCAGATAACGTGCTTCTCGCATTAAGCAGCTCCAAAAGAGCGATTTCGATGATTCCGCATACTTCTCACTGAAGAAACACCAACATTATCGCAGAAAACGCATATCTCAGCTTGAAACCCCACGCAAATCAAGATATCGGCGGTTCTGCATATTATACGCACTGTGGAGTGGTGAAAACACCAGATAACATGCTTCTCGCATTAAATAGCTCCGAATGAGCGATTTCGATGATTCTGCATACTTCTCACAGAAGCCTCACCATGATTATCGCAGAAAATGCATATCTCAGCTTGACACCCCAAGAATATCAAGATATCGGCGGTTCTGCATATTATACGCACTGTGGAGTGGTGTAAACACCAGATAACGTATTTCTCGCATTAAATAGCTCCAAAAGAGCGATTTCGATGATTCTGCATACTTCTCACAGAAGCCTCACCATGATTATCGCAGAAAATGCATATCTCAGCTTGACACCCCACGAAAATCAAGATATCGGCGGTTCTGCATATCAAACGTACTGTGGATTGGTGAAAACACCAGATAACGTGTTTCTCGCATTAAATAGCTCCAAAAGAGCGATTTCGATGATTCTGCATACTTCTCACAGAAGCCTCACCATGATTATCGCAGAAAATGCATATCTCAGCTTGACACCCCACGAAAATCAAGATATCGGCGGTTCTGCATATTATACGCACTGTGGAGTGGTGAAAACATCAGATAACGTGTTTCCGCATTAAATAGCTTCCAAAGGGTGATTTCGATGATTCGGCATACTTCTCACAGAAGAAACACCAACATTATCGCAGAAAATGCATATCTCTGCTTGAAACCCCACGAAAACCAAGATATCTCCGGTTTTGCATATCAAACGCACTGTGGAGTGGTGAATACACCAGATAACGTGTTTCTCGCATTAAATAGCTTCCAAAGAGCGATTTCGATGATTCTGCATACTTCTCACAGAAGCCTCACCATGCTAATCGCAGAAAATGCATATCTCAGCTTGACACCCAACGAAAATCAAGATATCGGCGGTTCTGCATATCAAACGCACTGTGGAGTAGTGAAAACACCAGAAAACGCGTTTCCCGCATTAAATAGCTTCCAAAGACTGATTTCGATGATTCTGCATACTTCTCACAGAAGTACCATCAAGATTATCCCACAAAATGCATATCTCAGCTTGACACCCAACGAAAATCAAGATATCGGCGGTTCTGCATATCAAACGTACTGTGGAATGGTGAAAACACCAGATAACATGCTTCTCGCATTAAATAGCTCCGAATGAGCGATTTCGATGATTCTGCATACTTCTCACAGAAGCCTCACCATGATTATCGCAGAAAATGCATATCTCAGCTTGAAATCCCACGAAAACCAAGATGTCTCCGGTTCTGCATATCAAACGCACTGTGCAGTGGTGAAAACACCAGATAACGTGTTTCTCGCATTAAATAGCTTCCAAAGAGCGATTTCGATGATTCTGCATACTTCTCACAGAAGTCTCACAAAGATTATCGCAGAAAATGCATATCTCAGCTTGACAGCCCACGAAAATCAAGATATCGGCGGTTCTGCAAATCGAACGTACTGTGGAGTGGAGAAAACACCAGATAACGTGCTTCTCGCATTAAATAGCTCCAAAAGAGCGATTTCGATGATTCTGCAAACTTCTCACAGAGGAACCACCAAGATTATCCCAGAAAATGCATATCTCTGCTTGAAACCCCACGAAAACCAACATATCGCCGGTTCTGCATATCAATCGCACTGTGCAGTGGTGAAAACACCAGAAAACGCGTTTTTTCGCATTAAGTAGCTCCAAAAGAGCGATTTCGGTGATTCTGCATACTTCTCACAGAAGCCTCACCATGCTAATCGCAGAAAATGCATATCTCAGCTTGACACCCAACGAAAATCAAGATATCGGCGGTTCTGCATTTCAAACGCACTGTGGAGTGGTGAATACACCAGATAACGTGTTTCCCGCATTAAATAGCTTCCAAAGAGCGATTTCGATGATTCTGCATACTTCTCACAGAAGCCTCACCAAGATTATCGCAGAAAATGCATATCTCAGCTTGACACCCCACTGAAATCAAGATATCGGCGGTTCTGCATATTATTCGCACTGTGGAGTGGTGAAAACATCAGATAACGTGTTTCCCGCATTAAATAGCTTCCAAAGGGTGATTTCGATGATTCCGCATACTTCTCACAGAAGAAACACCAACATTACCGCAGAAAACGCATATCAAAGCTTGAAACCCTACGAAAACCAACAAATTGCAGTTTCTGCATATCAAACGTACTGTGGAGTGGTGAAAACACCAGATAACGTGCTTCTCGCATTAAGCAGCTCCAAAAGAGCGATTTCGATGATTCCGCATACTTCTCACTGAAGAAACACCAACATTATCGCAGAAAACGCATATCTCAGCTTGAAACCCCACGCAAATCAAGATATCGGCGGTTCTGCATATTATACGCACTGTGGAGTGGTGAAAACACCAGATAACGTGTTTCTCGCATTAAATAGCTCCAAAATAGCGATTTTGATGATTCTGCATACTTCTCACAGAAGCCTCACCATGATTATCGCAGAAAATGCATATCTCAGCTTGACACCCCACGAAAATCAAGATATCGGCGGTTCTGCATATTACACGCACTGTGGAGTGGTGAAAACATCAGATAACGTGTTTCCCGCATTAAATAGCTTCCAAAGGGTCGATTTCGATGATTCCGCATACTTCTCACAGAGGAAACACCAACATTATCGCAGAAAACGCATATCTCAGCTTGAAACCCTACGAAAACCAACATATTGCCGTTTCTGCATATCAAACGTACTGTGGAGTGGTGAAAACACCAGATAACGTGTTTCTCGCATTAAATAGCCTCCAAAGAGCGGTTTCGATGATTCTGCATACTTCTCACAGAAGCCTCACCAAGATTATCGCAGAAATTGCATATCTCGTCTTGCCACCCAACGAAAATCAAGATATCGGCGGTTCTGCATATTATACGGACTGTGGAGTGGTGAAAACACCAGATAACGTGTCTCTCGCTTTAAATAGCTCCGAAAGAGCGATTTCGATGATTCTGCATACTTCTCACAGAAGCCTCACCATGATTATCGCAGAAAATGCATATCCCGCTGGAAACCCAACGAAAATCCAGATATCGCCGTTTCTGCATATCAAACGTACTGTGGAGTGGTGAAAACACCAGATAACGCGCTTCTCGCATTAAATAGCGCCAAAAGAGCGATTTCGCTGATTCGGCATACTTCTCACTGAAGCCTCACCAAGATTATCGCAGAAAATGCATATCTCAGCTTGAAATACTACGGAAACCAAGATATCGGCGGTTCTGCATATTATACGCACTGTGGAGTGGTGAAAACACCAGATAACGAGTTTCCCGGATTAAATAGCTCCAAAAGAGCGATTTCAATGATTCTGCATACTTCTCACAGAAGCCTCACCATGATTATCGCAGAAAATGCATATCCAGCTGGAAACCCAACGAAAATCCAGATATCGCCGTTTCTGCATATCAAACGTACTGTGGAGTGGTGAAAACACCAGATAACGTGTTTCCCGCATTAAATAGCTTCCAAAGAGTGATTTCGATGATTCTGCATACTTCTCACAGAAGTACCATCAAGATTATCCCACAAAATGCATATCTCAGCTTGAAACCCCACGAAAACCAAGAGGTCTCCGGTTCTGCATATCAAACGCACTGTGGAGTGGTGAAAACACCAGAAAACGCGTTTTTTCGACTTAAATAGCTCCAAAGGAGCGATTTCGATGATTCTGCACACTTCCCACAGATGCCTCACCAACATTATCGCAGAAAATGCATATCTCTGCTTGAAACCCCACGAAAACCAAGATATCTCCGGTTTTGCATATCAAACGCACTGTGGAGTGGTGAATACACCAGATAACGTGTTTCTCGCATTAAACAGCTTCCAAAGAATGATTTCGATGATTCTGCATACTTCTCACAGAAGCCTCACCATGCTAATCGCAGAAAATGCATATCTCAGCTTGACACCCCACGAAAATCAAGATATCGGCGGTTCTGCATATCAAACGTACTGTGGAATGGTGAAAACACCAGATAACATGCTTCTCGCATTAAATAGCTCCGAATGAGCGATTTCGATGATTCTGCATACTTCTCACAGAAGCCTCACCATGATTATCGCAGAAAATGCATATCTCAGCTTGACACCCCACGAAAATCAAGATATCGGCGGTTCTGCATATCAAACGTACTGTGGATTGGTGAAAACACCAGATAACGTGTTTCTCGCATTAAATAGCTCCAAAAGAGCGATTTCGATGATTCTGCATACTTCTCACAGAAGCCTCACCATGATTATCGCAGAAAATGCATATCTCAGCTTGACACCCCACGAAAATCAAGATATCGGCGGTTCTGCATATTATACGCACTGTGGAGTGGTGAAAACATCAGATAACGTGTTTCCGCATTAAATAGCTTCCAAAGGGTGATTTCGATGATTCGGCATACTTCTCACAGAAGAAACACCAACATTATCGCAGAAAATGCATATCTCTGCTTGAAACCCCACGAAAATCAATATATCGGCGGTTCTGCATATCAAACGTACTGTGGAATGGTGAAAACACCAGATAACATGCTTCTCGCATTAAATAGCTCCGAATGAGCGATTTCGATGATTCTGCATACTTCTCACAGAAGCCTCACCATGATTATCGCAGAAAATGCATATCTCAGCTTGACACCCCACGAAAATCAAGATATCGGCGGTTCTGCATATCAAACGCACTGTGAAGTGGTGAATACGCCAGATAACGTGTTTCCCGCATCAAATAGCTTCCAAAGAGCGATTTCGATGATTCTGCATACTTCTCACAGAAGCCTCACCAAGATTATCGCAGAAAATGCATATCTCAGCTTGACACCCCATTGAAATCAAGATATCGGCGGTTCTGCATATTATACGCACTGTGGAGTGGTGAAAACACCAGATAACGTGTTTCTCGCATTAAATAGCTCCAACAGAGCGATTTCGATGATTCTGCATCCTTCTCACAGAAGCCTCACCATGATTATCGCAGAAAATGCATATCTCAGCTTGACAGCCCACGAAAATCAAGATATCGGCGGTTCTGCAAATCGAACGTACTGTGGAATGGTGAAAACACCAGATAACATGCTTCTCGCATTAAATAGCTCCGAATGAGCGATTTCGATGATTCTGCATACTTCTCACAGAAGCCTCACCATGATTATCGCAGAAAATGCATATCTCAGCTTGACACCCCACTGAAATCAAGATATCGGCGGTTCTGCATATTATTCGCACTGTGGAGTGGTGAAAACATCAGATAACGTGTTTCCCGCATTAAATAGCTTCCAAAGGGTGATTTCGATGATTCCGCATACTTCTCACAGAAGAAACACCAACATTACCGCAGAAAACGCATATCTCAGCTTGAAACCCTACGAAAACCAACATATTGCCGTTTCTGCATATCAAACGTACTGTGGAATGGTGAAAACACCAGATAACGTGTTTCTCGCATTAAATAGCTTCCAAAGAGCGATTTCGATGATTCTGCATCCTTCTCACAGAAGCCTCACCAAGATTATCGCAGAAAATGCATATCTCAGCTTGACACCCCACGCAAATCAAGATATCGGCGGTTCTGCATATTATACGCACTGTGGAGTGGTGAAAACAGCAGATAACGTGTTTCTCGCATTAAATAGCTCCAAAATAGCGATTTCGATGATTCTGCATAGTTCTCACAGAAGCCTCACCATGATTATCGCAGAAAATGCATATCTCAGCTTGACACCCCACGAAAATCAAGATATCGGCGGTTCTGCATATCAAACGTACTGTGGAATGGTGAAAACACCAGATAACGTGTTTCTCGTATTAAATAGCTCCAAAAGAGCGATTTCGATGATTCTGCATACTTCTCACAGAAGCCTCACCATGATTATCGCAGAAAATGCATATCTCAGCTTGACACCCCACGAAAATCAAGATATCGGCGGTTCTGCATATTACACGCACTGTGGAGTGGTGAAAACATCAGATAACGTGTTTCCCGCATTAAATAGCTTCCAAAGGGTGATTTCGATGATTCCGCATATTTCTCACAGAAGAAACACCAACATTATCGCAGAAATCGCATATCTCAGCTTGAAACCCCACGCAAATCAAGATATCGGCGGTTCTGCATATTATACGCACTGTGGAGTGGTGAAAACACCAGATAACGTGTTTCTCGCATTAAATAGCTCCAAAATAGCGATTTTGATGATTCTGCATACTTCTCACAGAAGCCTCACCATGATAATCGCAGAAAATGCATACCTCAGCTTGACACCCCACGAAAATCAAGATATCGGCGGTTCTGCATATCAAACGTACTGTGGAATGGTGAAAACACCAGATAACGTGTTTCTCGCATTAAATAGCTCCAAAAGAGCGATTTCGATGATTCTGCATACTTCTGACAGAAGCGTCACCATGATTATCGCAGAAAATGCATAACTCAGCTTGACACCCCACGAAAATCAAGATATCGGCGGTTCTGCATATTACACGCACTGTGGAGTGGTGAAAACATCAGATAACGTGTTTCCCGCATTAAATAGCTTCCAAAGGGTGATTTCGATGATTCCGCATACTTCTCACAGAAGAAACACCAACATTATCGCAGAAAACGCATATCTCAGCTTGAAACCCTACGAAAACCAACATATTGCCGTTTCTGCATATCAAACGTACTGTGGAGTGGTGAAAACACCAGATAACGTGTTTCTCGCATTAAATTGCTTCCAAAGAGCGATTTCGATGATTCTGCATACTTCTCACAGAAGCCTCACCAAGATTATCGCAGAAAATGCATATCTCGTCTTGCCACCCAACGAAAATCAAGATATCGGCGGTTCTGCATATTATACGGACTGTGGAGTGGTGAAAACACCAGATAACGTGTTTCTCGCTTTAAATAGCTCCGAAAGAGCGATTTCGATGATTCTGCATACTTCTCACAGAAGCCTCACCAAGATTATCGCAGAAAATGCATATCTCAGCTTGACACCCCATTGAAATCAAGATATCGGCGGTTCTGCATATTATACGCACTGTGGAGTGGTGAAAACACCAGATAACATGCTTCTCGCATTAAATAGCTCCGAATGAGCGATTTCGATGATTCTGCATACTTCTCACAGAAGCCTCACCATGATTATCGCAGAAAATGCATATCTCAGCTTGACACCCCAAGAATATCAAGATATCGGCGGTTCTGCATATTATACGCACTGTGGAGTGGTGAAAACACCAGATACGGTATTTCTCGCATTAAATAGCTCCAAAAGAGCGATTTCGATGATTCTGCATACTTCTCACAGAAGCCTCACCATGATTATCGCAGAAAATGCATATCTCAGCTTGACACCCCACGAAAATCAAGATATCGGCGGTTCTGCATATCAAACGTACTGTGGATTGGTGAAAACACCAGATAACGTGTTTCTCGCATTAAATAGCTCCAAAAGAGCGATTTCGATGATTCTGCATACTTCTCACAGAAGCCTCACCATGATTATCGCAGAAAATGCATATCTCAGCTTGACACCCCACGAAAATCAAGATATCGGCGGTTCTGCATATCAAACGTACTGTGGATTGGTGAAAACACCAGATAACGTGTTTCTCGCATTAAATAGCTCCAAAAGAGCGATTTCGATGATTCTGCATACTTCTCACAGCAGCCTCACCATGATTATCGCAGAAAATGCATATCTCAGCTTGACACCCCACGAAAATCAAGATATCGGCGGTTCTGCATATCAAACGTACTGTGGATTGGTGAAAACACCAGATAACGTGTTTCTCGCATTAAATAGCTCCAAAAGAGCGATTTCGATGATTCTGCATACTTCTCACAGAAGCCTCACCATGATTATCGCAGAAAATGCATATCTCAGCTTGAAATCCCACGAAAACCAAGATGTCTCCGGTTCTGCATATCAAACGCACTGTGCAGTGGTGAAAACACCAGATAACGTGTTTCTCGCATTAAATAGCTTCCAAAGAGCGATTTCGATGATTCTGCATACTTCTCACAGAAGTCTCACAAAGATTATCGCAGAAAATGCATATCTCAGCTTGACAGCCCACGAAAATCAAGATATCGGCGGTTCTGCAAATCGAACGTACTGTGGAGTGGAGAAAACACCAGATAACGTGCTTCTCGCATTAAATAGCTCCAAAAGAGCGATTTCGATGATTCTGCAAACTTCTCACAGAGGAACCACCAAGATTATCCCAGAAAATGCATATCTCTGCTTGAAACCCCACGAAAACCAACATATCGCCGGTTCTGCATATCACTCGCACTGTGCAGTGGTGAAAACACCAGAAAACGCGTTTTTTCGCATTAAGTAGCTCCAAAAGAGCGATTTCGGTGATTCTGCATACTTCTCACAGAAGCCTCACCATGCTAATCGCAGAAAATGCATATCTCAGCTTGACACCCAACGAAAATCAAGATATCGGCGGTTCTGCATTTCAAACGCACTGTGGAGTGGTGAATACACCAGATAACGTGTTTCCCGCATTAAATAGCTTCCAAAGAGCGATTTCGATGATTCTGCATACTTCTCACAGAAGCCTCACCAAGATTATCGCAGAAAATGCATATCTCAGCTTGACACCCCACTGAAATCAAGATATCGGCGGTTCTGCATATTATTCGCACTGTGGAGTGGTGAAAACATCAGATAACGTGTTTCCCGCATTAAATAGCTTCCAAAGGGTGATTTCGATGATTCCGCATACTTCTCACAGAAGAAACACCAACATTACCGCAGAAAACGCATATCAAATCTTGAAACCCTACGAAAACCAACAAATTGCAGTTTCTGCATATCAAACGTACTGTGGAGTGGTGAAAACACCAGATAACGTGCTTCTCGCATTAAGCAGCTCCAAAAGAGCGATTTCGATGATTCCGCATACTTCTCACTGAAGAAACACCAACATTATCGCAGAAAACGCATATCTCAGCTTGAAACCCCACGCAAATCAAGATATCGGCGGTTCTGCATATTATACGCACTGTGGAGTGGTGAAAACACCAGATAACATGCTTCTCGCATTAAATAGCTCCGAATGAGCGATTTCGATGATTCTGCATACTTCTCACAGAAGCCTCACCATGATTATCGCAGAAAATGCATATCTCAGCTTGACACCCCAAGAATATCAAGATATCGGCGGTTCTGCATATTATACGCACTGTGGAGTGGTGAAAACACCAGATAACGTATTTCTCGCATTAAATAGCTCCAAAAGAGCGATTTCGATGATTCTGCATACTTCTCACAGAAGCCTCACCATGATTATCGCAGAAAATGCATATCTCAGCTTGACACCCCACGAAAATCAAGATATCGGCGGTTCTGCATATCAAACGTACTGTGGATTGGTGAAAACACCAGATAACGTGTTTCTCGCATTAAATAGCTCCAAAAGAGCGATTTCGATGATTCTGCATACTTCTCACAGAAGCCTCACCATGATTATCGCAGAAAATGCATATCTCAGCTTGACACCCCACGAAAATCAAGATATCGGCGGTTCTGCATATTATACGCACTGTGGAGTGGTGAAAACATCAGATAACGTGTTTCCGCATTAAATAGCTTCCAAAGGGTGATTTCGATGATTCGGCATACTTCTCACAGAAGAAACACCAACATTATCGCAGAAAATGCATATCTCTGCTTGAAACCCCACGAAAACCAAGATATCTCCGGTTTTGCATATCAAACGCACTGTGGAGTGGTGAATACACCAGATAACGTGTTTCTCGCATTAAATAGCTTCCAAAGAGCGATTTCGATGATTCTGCATACTTCTCACAGAAGCCTCACCATGCTAATCGCAGAAAATGCATATCTCAGCTTGACACCCAACGAAAATCAAGATATCGGCGGTTCTGCATATCAAACGCACTGTGGAGTAGTGAAAACACCAGAAAACGCGTTTCCCGCATTAAATAGCTTCCAAAGACTGATTTCGATGATTCTGCATACTTCTCACAGAAGTACCATCAAGATTATCCCACAAAATGCATATCTCAGCTTGACACCCAACGAAAATCAAGATATCGGCGGTTCTGCATATCAAACGTACTGTGGAATGGTGAAAACACCAGATAACATGCTTCTCGCATTAAATAGCTCCGAATGAGCGATTTCGATGATTCTGCATACTTCTCACAGAAGCCTCACCATGATTATCGCAGAAAATGCATATCTCAGCTTGAAATCCCACGAAAACCAAGATGTCTCCGGTTCTGCATATCAAACGCACTGTGCAGTGGTGAAAACACCAGATAACGTGCTTCTCGCATTAAGCAGCTCCAAAAGAGCGATTTCGATGATTCCGCATACTTCTCACTGAAGAAACACCAACATTATCGCAGAAAACGCATATCTCAGCTTGAAACCCCACGCAAATCAAGATATCGGCGGTTCTGCATATTATACGCACTGTGGAGTGGTGAAAACACCAGATAACGTGTTTCTCGCATTAAATAGCTCCAAAATAGCGATTTTGATGATTCTGCATACTTCTCACAGAAGCCTCACCATGATTATCGCAGAAAATGCATATCTCAGCTTGACACCCCACGAAAATCAAGATATCGGCGGTTCTGCATATCAAACGTACTGTGGAATGGTGAAAACACCAGATAACGTGTTTCTCGCATTAAATAGCTCCAAAAGAGCGATTTCGATGATGCTGCATACTTCTCACAGAAGCGTCACCATGATTATCGCAGAAAATGCATATCTCAGCTTGACACCCCACGAAAATCAAGATATCGGCGGTTCTGCATATTACACGCACTGTGGAGTGGTGAAAACATCAGATAACGTGTTTCCCGCATTAAATAGCTTCCAAAGGGTCGATTTCGATGATTCCGCATACTTCTCACAGAGGAAACACCAACATTATCGCAGAAAACGCATATCTCAGCTTGAAACCCTACGAAAACCAACATATTGCCGTTTCTGCATATCAAACGTACTGTGGAGTGGTGAAAACACCAGATAACGTGTTTCTCGCATTAAATAGCCTCCAAAGAGCGGTTTCGATGATTCTGCATACTTCTCACAGAAGCCTCACCAAGATTATCGCAGAAATTGCATATCTCGTCTTGCCACCCAACGAAAATCAAGATATCGGCGGTTCTGCATATTATACGGACTGTGGAGTGGTGAAAACACCAGATAACGTGTCTCTCGCTTTAAATAGCTCCGAAAGAGCGATTTCGATGATTCTGCATACTTCTCACAGAAGCCTCACCATGATTATCGCAGAAAATGCATATCCCGCTGGAAACCCAACGAAAATCCAGATATCGCCGTTTCTGCATATCAAACGTACTGTGGAGTGGTGAAAACACCAGATAACGCGCTTCTCGCATTAAATAGCGCCAAAAGAGCGATTTCGCTGATTCGGCATACTTCTCACTGAAGCCTCACCAAGATTATCGCAGAAAATGCATATCTCAGCTTGAAATACTACGGAAACCAAGATATCGGCGGTTCTGCATATTATACGCACTGTGGAGTGGTGAAAACACCAGATAACGAGTTTCCCGGATTAAATAGCTCCAAAAGAGCGATTTCAATGATTCTGCATACTTCTCACAGAAGCCTCACCATGATTATCGCAGAAAATGCATATCCAGCTGGAAACCCAACGAAAATCCAGATATCGCCGTTTCTGCATATCAAACGTACTGTGGAGTGGTGAAAACACCAGATAACGTGTTTCCCGCATTAAATAGCTTCCAAAGAGTGATTTCGATGATTCTGCATACTTCTCACAGAAGTACCATCAAGATTATCCCACAAAATGCATATCTCAGCTTGAAACCCCACGAAAACCAAGAGGTCTCCGGTTCTGCATATCAAACGCACTGTGGAGTGGTGAAAACACCAGAAAACGCGTTTTTTCGACTTAAATAGCTCCAAAGGAGCGATTTCGATGATTCTGCACACTTCCCACAGATGCCTCACCAACATTATCGCAGAAAATGCATATCTCTGCTTGAAACCCCACGAAAACCAAGATATCTCCGGTTTTGCATATCAAACGCACTGTGGAGTGGTGAATACACCAGATAACGTGTTTCTCGCATTAAACAGCTTCCAAAGAGCGATTTCGATGATTCTGCATACTTCTCACAGAAGCCTCACCATGCTAATCGCAGAAAATGCATATCTCAGCTTGACACCCCACGAAAATCAAGATATCGGCGGTTCTGCATATCAAACGTACTGTGGATTGGTGAAAACACCAGATAACGTGTTTCTCGCATTAAATAGCTCCAAAAGAGCGATTTCGATGATTCTGCATACTTCTCACAGAAGCCTCACCATGATTATCGCAGAAAATGCATATCTCAGCTTGACACCCCACGAAAATCAAGATATCGGCGGTTCTGCATATTATACGCACTGTGGAGTGGTGAAAACATCAGATAACGTGTTTCCGCATTAAATAGCTTCCAAAGGGTGATTTCGATGATTCGGCATACTTCTCACAGAAGAAACACCAACATTATCGCAGAAAATGCATATCTCTGCTTGAAACCCCACGAAAATCAAGATATCGGCGGTTCTGCATATCAAACGTACTGTGGAATGGTGAAAACACCAGATAACATGCTTCTCGCATTAAATAGCTCCGAATGAGCGATTTCGATGATTCTGCATACTTCTCACAGAAGCCTCACCATGATTATCGCAGAAAATGCATATCTCAGCTTGACACCCCACGAAAATCAAGATATCGGCGGTTCTGCATATCAAACGCACTGTGAAGTGGTGAATACGCCAGATAACGTGTTTCCCGCATCAAATAGCTTCCAAAGAGCGATTTCGATGATTCTGCATACTTCTCACAGAAGCCTCACCAAGATTATCGCAGAAAATGCATATCTCAGCTTGACACCCCATTGAAATCAAGATATCGGCGGTTCTGCATATTATACGCACTGTGGAGTGGTGAAAACACCAGATAACGTGTTTCTCGCATTAAATAGCTCCAACAGAGCGATTTCGATGATTCTGCATCCTTCTCACAGAAGCCTCACCATGATTATCGCAGAAAATGCATATCTCAGCTTGACAGCCCACGAAAATCAAGATATCGGCGGTTCTGCAAATCGAACGTACTGTGGAATGGTGAAAACACCAGATAACATGCTTCTCGCATTAAATAGCTCCGAATGAGCGATTTCGATGATTCTGCATACTTCTCACAGAAGCCTCACCATGATTATCGCAGAAAATGCATATCTCAGCTTGACACCCCACTGAAATCAAGATATCGGCGGTTCTGCATATTATTCGCACTGTGGAGTGGTGAAAACATCAGATAACGTGTTTCCCGCATTAAATAGCTTCCAAAGGGTGATTTCGATGATTCCGCATACTTCTCACAGAAGAAACACCAACATTACCGCAGAAAACGCATATCTCAGCTTGAAACCCTACGAAAACCAACATATTGCCGTTTCTGCATATCAAACGTACTGTGGAATGGTGAAAACACCAGATAACGTGTTTCTCGCATTAAATAGCTTCCAAAGAGCGATTTCGATGATTCTGCATCCTTCTCACAGAAGCCTCACCAAGATTATCGCAGAAAATGCATATCTCAGCTTGACACCCCACGCAAATCAAGATATCGGCGGTTCTGCATATTATACGCACTGTGGAGTGGTGAAAACAGCAGATAACGTGTTTCTCGCATTAAATAGCTCCAAAATAGCGATTTCGATGATTCTGCATAGTTCTCACAGAAGCCTCACCATGATTATCGCAGAAAATGCATATCTCAGCTTGACACCCCACGAAAATCAAGATATCGGCGGTTCTGCATATCAAACGTACTGTGGAATGGTGAAAACACCAGATAACGTGTTTCTCGTATTAAATAGCTCCAAAAGAGCGATTTCGATGATTCTGCATACTTCTCACAGAAGCCTTACCATGATTATCGCAGAAAATGCATATCTCAGCTTGACACCCCACGAAAATCAAGATATCGGCGGTTCTGCATATTACACGCACTGTGGAGTGGTGAAAACATCAGATAACGTGTTTCCCGCATTAAATAGCTTCCAAAGGGTGATTTCGATGATTCCGCATACTTCTCACAGAAGAAACACCAACATTATCGCAGAAATCGCATATCTCAGCTTGAAACCCCACGCAAATCAAGATATCGGCGGTTCTGCATATTATACGCACTGTGGAGTGGTGAAAACACCAGATAACGTGTTTCTCGCATTAAATAGCTCCAAAATAGCGATTTTGATGATTCTGCATACTTCTCACAGAAGCCTCACCATGATAATCGCAGAAAATGCATACCTCAGCTTGACACCCCACGAAAATCAAGATATCGGCGGTTCTGCATATCAAACGTACTGTGGATTGGTGAAAACACCAGATAACGTGTTTCTCGCATTAAATAGCTCCAAAATAGCGATTTTGATGATTCTGCATACTTCTCACAGAAGCCTCACCATGATTATCGCAGAAAATGCATATCTCAGCTTGACACCCCACGCAAATCAAGATATCGGCGGTTCTGCATATTATACGCACTGTGGAGTGGTGAAAACACCAGATAACGTGTTTCTCGCATTAAATAGCTCCAAAAGAGCGATTTCGATGATTCTACATACTTCTCACAGAAGCCTCACCAAGATTATCGCAGAAAATGCATATCTCACCTTGACACCCCACGCAAATCAAGATATCGGCGGTTCTGCATATCGAACGCACTGTGCAGTGGTGAAAACACCAGAAAACGCGTTTTTTCGCATTAAATAGCTCCAAAAGAGCGATTTCGATGATTCTGCACACTTCTCACAGAAGCCTCACCAACATTATCGCAGAAAATGCATATCTCTGCTTGAAACCCCACGAAAACCAAGATATCTCCGGTACTGCATATCAAACGCACTGAGGAGTGGTGAAAACACCAGATAACGTGTTTCTCGCAATAAAAAGCTTCCAAAGAGCGATTTCGATGATTCAGCGTACTTCTCACAGAAGAACCACCAAGATTATCCCAGAAAATGCATATCTCTGCTTAAAACCCTACGAAAACCAACATATTGCCGTTTCTGCATATCAAACATACTGTGGAGTGGTGAAAACACCAGATAACGTGCTTCTCGCATTAAATAGCTCCAAAAGAGCGATTACGATGATTCGGCATACTTCTCACAGAAGAAACACCAACATTATCGCAGAAAACGCATATCTCAGCTTGACACCCCACCAAAATCAAGATATCGGCGGTTCTGCATATTATACGCACTGTGGAGTGGTGAAAACACCAGATAACGTGTTTCCCGCATTAATTAGCTTCCAAAGAGCGATTTCGATGATTCTGCACACTTCTCACAGAAGCCTCACCAACATTATCGCAGAAAATGCATATCTGTGCTTGAAACCCTACGAAAACCAACATATTGCAGTTTCTGCATATCAAACGTACTGTGGAGTGGTGAAAACACCAGAAAAAGCGTTTCCCGCATTAAATAGCTTCCAAAGACTGATTTCGATGATTCTGCACACTTCTCACAGAAGCCTCACCAACATTATCGCAGAAAATGCATACCTCTGCTTGAAACCCCACGAAAACCAAGATATCTCCGGTTCTGCATATCAAACGCACTGTGGAGTGGTGAAAACACCAGATAACGTGTTTCTCGCATTTAATAGCTTCCAAAGAGCGATTTCTATGATTCTGCACACTTCTCACAGAAGCCTCACCAACATTATCGCAGAAAATGCATATCTCAGCTTGAAATCCCACGAAAACCAAGATATCTTCGGTTCTGCATATCAAACGCACTGTGCAGTGGTGAAAACACCTGAAAACGCGTTTTTTCGCATTAAATAGCTCCAAAGGCGCGATTTCGATGATTCTGCACACTTCTCACAGACGCCTCACAAACATTATCGCAGAAAATGCATATCTCTGCTTGAAACCCCACGAAAACCAAGATATCTCCGGTACTGCATATCAAACGCACTGTGGAGTGGTGAAAACACCAGATAACGTGTTTCTCGCATTAAATAGCTTCCAAAGAGCGATTTCGATGATTCTGCATACTTCTCACAGTAGCCGCACCATGATTATCGCAGAAAACGCATATCTCAGCTTGAAACCCTACGAAAACCAACATATTCGCGTTTCTTCATATCAAACGCACTGCGGAGTGGTGAAAACACCAGAAAACGCGTTTCCCGCATTAAATAGCATCCAAAGAGCGATTTCGATGATTCTGCATACTTCTCACAGAAGCCTCACCATGATTATCGCAGAAAATGCATATCTCAGCTTGACACCCCACGAAAATCAAGGTATCGGCGGTTCTGCATATCAAACGTACTGTGGAGTGGTGAAGACACCAGATAACGTGCTTCTATCATTAAATAGCTCCAAATGTGCGATTTCGATGATTCTGCATACTTCTCACAGAAGGCTCACCATAATTACCGCAGAAAATGTATATCTCAGCTTGACACCCAACGAAAACCAACATATTGCCGTTTCTGCATATCAAACGTACTGTGGAGTGGTGAAGACACCAGATAATGTGCTTCTCGCATTAAATAGCTCCAAAAGAGCGATTTCGATGATTCTGCATACTACTCACAGAAGCCTCACCGAGATTATCGCAGAAAATGCATATCTCATCTTGATACCCCACGAAAATCAAGATATCGGCGGTTCTGCATATTATACGCACTGTGGAGTGATGATAACACCAGATAACGTGTTTCCAGCATTAAATAGCCTCCAAAGAGCGATTTCGATGATTCTGCACACTTCTCACAGAAGCCTCACCAACATTATCCCAGAAAATGCATATCTCTGCTTGAAATCCCACTAAAACCAACATATCGCCGGTTCTGCATACCAAACGCACTGTCTAGTGGTGAAAACACAAAACAACGTGTTTCTCGTATTAAATAGATCCAAAGGAGCGATTTCGATGATTCTGCACACTTCTCACAGAAGCCTCACCAACATTATCGCAGAAAATGCATACCTCTGCTTGAAACCCCACGAAAACCAAGATATCTCCGGTTCTGCATATCAAACGCACTGTGGAGTGGTGAAAACACCAGATAACGTGTTTCTCGCATTTAATAGCTTCTTAAGAGCGATTTCTATGATTCTGCACACTTCTCACAGAAGCCTCACCAACATTATCGCAGAAAATGCATATCTCAGCTTGAAAGCCCACGAAAACCAAGATATCTTCGGTTCTGCATATCAAACGCACTGTGCAGTGGTGAAAACACCTGAAAACGCGTTTTTTCGCATTAAATAGCTCCAAAGGCGCGATTTCGATGATTCTGCACACGTCTCACAGACGCCTCACAAACATTATCGCAGAAAATGCATATCTCTGCTTGAAACCCCACGAAAACCAAGATATCTCCGGTTCTGCATATCAAACGCACTGTGGAGTGGTGAAAACACCAGATAACGTGTTTCTCGCATTAAATAGCTTCCAAAGAGCGATTTCGATGATTCTGCATACTTCTCACAGTAGCCGCACCATGATTATCGCAGAAAACGCATATCTCAGCTTGAAACCCTACGAAAACCAACATATTCGCGTTTCTTCATATCAAACGCACTGCGGAGTGGTGAAAACACCAGAAAACGCGTTTCCCGCATTAAATAGCATCCAAAGAGCGATTTCGATGATTCTGCATACTTCTCACAGAAGCCTCACCATGATTATCGCAGAAAATGCATATCTCAGCTTGACACCCCACGAAAATCAAGGTATCGGCGGTTCTGCATATCAAACGTACTGTGGAGTGGTGAAGACACCAGATAACGTGCTTCTATCATTAAATAGCTCCAAATGTGCGATTTCGATGATTCTGCATACTTCTCACAGAAGGCTCACCATAATTACCGCAGAAAATGTATATCTCAGCTTGATACCCCACGAAAATCAAGATATCGGCGGTTCTGCATATTATACGCACTGTGGAGTGATGATAACACCAGATAACGTGTTTCCAGCATTAAATAGCCTCCAAAGAGCGATTTCGATGATTCTGCACACTTCTCACAGAAGCCTCACCAACATTATCCCAGAAAATGCATATCTCTGCTTGAAATCCCACTAAAACCAACATATCGCCGGTTCTGCATACCAAACGCACTGTCTAGTGGTGAAAACACAAAACAACGTGTTTCTCGTATTAAATAGATCCAAAGGAGCGATTTCGATGATTCTGCACACTTCTCACAGAAGCCTCACCAACATTATCGCAGAAAATGCATATCTCTGCTTGAAACCCCACGGAAACCAAGATATCACCGGTACTGCATATCAAACGCACTGTGGAGTGGTGAAAACACCAGATAACGTGTTTCCCGCATTAAATAGCGTCCAAACAGCGATTTCGATGATTCTCCATACCTCTCACAGAAGAACCACCAAGATTATCCCAGAAACTACATATCTCAGCTTGAAATCCCACGACAACCAAGATATCTCCGGTTCTGCATATTATACGCACTGTGGAGTGGTGAAAACACCAGATAACGTGTTTCCCGCATTAAATAGCTCCCAAAGAGTGATTTCGATGATTCTGCATACTTCTCACAGAAGCCTCACCGAGATTATCGCAGAAAATGCATATCTCATCTTGATACCCCACGAAAACCAAGATATCTCCGGTACTTCATATCAAACGCACTGTGGAGTGGTGAAAACACCAGATAACGTGTTTCTCGCATTAAATAGCTTCCAAAGAGCGATTTCGATGATTCTGCATCCTTCTCACAGAAGCCTCACCAAGATTATCGCAGAAAATGCATATCTCATCTTGATACCCCACGAAAATCAAGATATCGGCGGTTCTGCATATTATACGCACTGTGGAGTGATGATAACACCAGATAACGTGTTTCCCGCATTAAATAGCCTCCAAAGAGCGATTTCGATGATTCTGCACACTTCTCACAGAAGCCTCACCAACATTATCCCAGAAAATGCATTTGTCTGCTTGAAACCCCACGAAAACCAAGATATCTCCGGTTCTGCATATCAAACGCACTGTGGAGTGGTGATAACACCAGATAACGTGTTTCCCGCATTAAATAGCTTCTAAAGACTGATTTAGATGATTCTGCACACTTCTCACAGAAGCCTCACCAACATTATCGCTGAAAATGCATATCTCTGCTTGAAACCCCACGAAAACCAAGATATCACCGGTACTGCATATCAAACGCACTGTGCAGTGCTGAAAACACCAGATAACGTGTTTCTCGCATTAAATAGCTTCCAAAGAGCGATTTCGATGATTCTGCATCCTTCTCACAGAAGCCTCACCAAGATTATCGCAGAAAATGCATATCTCATCTTGATACCCCACGAAAATCAAGATATCGGCGGTTCTGCATATTATACGCACTGTGGAGTGATGATAACACCAGATAACGTGGTTCCCGCATTAAATAGCCTCCAAAGAGCGATTTCGATGATTCTGCACACTTCTCACAGAAGCCTCACCAACATTATCCCAGAAAATGCATATCTCTGCTTGAAACCCCACGAAAACCAAGATATCTCCGGTTCTGCATATCAAACGCACTGTGCAGTGGTGAAAACACCAGAAAACGCGTTTTTTCGCATTAAATAGCTCCAATGGAGCGATTTCGATGATTCTGCACACTTCTCACAGAAGCCTCACCAACATTATCGCAGAAAATGCATATCTCTGCTTGAAACCCCACGAAAACCAAGATATCACCGGTACTGCATATCAAACGCACTGTGGAGTGGTGAAAACACCAGATAACGTGTTTCTCGCATTAAATAGCTTCCAAAGAGCGATTTCGATGATTCTGCATACTTCTCACAGAAGCCTCACCAAGATTATCGCAGAAAATGCATATCTCATCTTGATACCCCACGAAAATCAAGATATCGGCGGTTCTGCATATTATACGCACTGTGGAGTGGTGATAACACCAGATAACGTGTTTCCCGCATTAAATAGCTTCTAAAGACTGATTTAGATGATTCTGCACACTTCTCACAGAAGCCTCACCAACATTATCGCTGAAAATGCATATCTCTGCTTGAAACCCCACGAAAACCAAGATATCACCGGTACTGCATATCAAACGCACTGTGGAGTGGTGAAAACACCAGATAACGTGTTTCTCGCATTAAATAGCCTCCAAAGAGCGATTTCGATGATTCTGCACACTTCTCACAGAAGCCTCACCAACATTATCGCAGAAAATGCATATCTCTGCTTGAAACCCTACGAAAACCAACATATTGCCGTTTCTGCATATCAAACGTACTGTGGAGTGGTGAAGACACCAGATAACGCGTTTCCCGCATTAAATAGCTTCCAAAGACTGATTTCGATGATTCTGCACACTTCTCACAGAAGCCTCACCAGCATTATCGCAGAAAATGCATACCTCAGCTTGAAACACTACGCAAACCAACATATTGCCGTTTCCGCATATCAAACGTACTGTGGAGTGGTGAAAACACCAGAAAACGCGTTTCCCGCATTAAATAGCTTCTAAAGACTGATTTAGATGATTCTGCACACTTCTCACAGAAGCCTCACCAACATTATCGCTGAAAATGCATATCTCTGCTTGAAACCCCACGAAAACCAAGATATCACCGGTACTGCATATCAAACGCACTGTGGAGTGGTGAAAACACCAGATAACGTGTTTCTCGCATTAAATAGCTTCCAAAGAGCGATTTCGATGATTCTGCATACTTCTCACAGAAGCCTCACCAAGATTATCGCAGAAAATGCATATCTCATCTTCATACCCCACGAAAATCAAGATATCGGCGGTTCTGCATATTATACGCACTGTGGAGTGGTGATAACACCAGATAACGTGTTTCCCGCATTAAATAGCCTCCAAAGAGCGATTTCGATGATTCTGCACACTTCTCACAGAAGCCTCACCAACATTATCCGAGAAAATGCATATCTCTGCTTGAAACCCCACGAAAACCAAGATATCTCCGGTTCTGCATATCAAACGCACTGTGGAGTGGTGAAAACACCAGAAAACCCGTTTTTCGCATTAAATAGCTCCAAAGGAGCGATTTCGATGATTCTGCACACTTCTCACAGAAGCCTCGCTAACATTATCGCAGAAAATGCATATCTCTGCTTGAAACCCCACGAAAACCAAGATATCTCCGGTTCTGCATATCAAACGCACTGTGCAGTGGTGAAAACACCAGAAAACGCGTTTTTTCGCATTAAATAGCTCCAAAGGAGCGATTTCGATGATTCTGCACACTTCTCACAGAAGCCTCACCAACATTATCGCAGAAAATGCATATCTCTGCTTGAAACCCCACGAAAACCAAGATATCTCCGGTACTGCATATCAAACGCACTGTGGAGTGGTGAAAACACCAGATAACGTGTTTCTCGCATTAAATAGCTTCCAAAGAGCGATTTCGATGATTCTGCATACTTCTCACAGTAGCCGCACCATGATTATCGCAGAAAACGCATATCTCAGCTTGAAATCCCACGAAAACAAAGATATCTCCGGTTCTGCATATTATAAGCACTGTGGAGTGGTGAAAACACCAGATAACGTGTTTCCCGCATTAAATAGCCTCCAAAGAGCGATTTCGATGATTCTGCACACTTCTCACATAAGCCTCACCAACATTATCCGAGAAAATGCATATCTCTGCTTGAAACCCCACGAAAACCAAGATATCTCCGGTTCTGCATATCAAACGCACTGTGGAGTGGTGAAAACACCAGAAAACCCGTTTTTTCGCATTAAATAGCTCCAAAGGAGCGATTTCGATGATTCTGCACACTTCTCACAGAAGCCTCGCCAACATTATCGCAGAAAATGCATATCTCTATTTGAAACCCTACGAAAACCAACATATTGCCGTTTCTGCATATCAAACGTACTGTGGAGTGGTGAAGACACCAGATAACGCGTTTCCCGCATTAAATAGCTTCCAAAGACTGATTTCGATGATTCTGCACACTTCTCACAGAAGCCTCACCATGATTATCGCAGAAAATGCATATCTCAGCTTGACACCCCACGAAAATCAAGGTATCGGCGGTTCTGCATATCAAACGTACTGTGGAGTGGTGAAGACACCAGATAACGTGCTTCTATCATTAAATAGCTCCAAATGTGCGATTTCGATGATTCTGCATACTTCTCACAGAAGGCTCACCATAATTACCGCAGAAAATGTATATCTCAGCTTGACACCCAACGAAAACCAACATATTGCCGTTTCTGCATATCAAACGTACTGTGGAGTGGTGAAGACACCAGATAATGTGCTTCTCGCATTAAATAGCTCCAAAAGAGCGATTTCGATGATTCTGCATACTACTCACAGAAGCCTCACCGAGATTATCGCAGAAAATGCATATCTCATCTTGATACCCCACGAAAATCAAGATATCGGCGGTTCTGCATATTATACGCACTGTGGAGTGATGATAACACCAGATAACGGGTTTCCAGCATTAAATAGCCTCCAAAGAGCGATTTCGATGATTCTGCACACTTCTCACAGAAGCCTCACCAACATTATCCCAGAAAATGCATATCTCTGCTTGAAATCCCACTAAAACCAACATATCGCCGGTTCTGCATACCAAACGCACTGTCTAGTGGTGAAAACACAAAACAACGTGTTTCTCGTATTAAATAGATCCAAAGGAGCGATTTCGATGATTCTGCACACTTCTCACAGAAGCCTCACCAACATTATCGCAGAAAATGCATACCTCTGCTTGAAACCCCACGAAAACCAAGATATCTCCGGTTCTGCATATCAAACGCACTGTGGAGTGGTGAAAACACCAGATAACGTGTTTCTCGCATTTAATAGCTTCTTAAGAGCGATTTCTATGATTCTGCACACTTCTCACAGAAGCCTCACCAACATTATCGCAGAAAATGCATATCTCAGCTTGAAAGCCCACGAAAACCAAGATATCTTCGGTTCTGCATATCAAACGCACTGTGCAGTGGTGAAAACACCTGAAAACGCGTTTTTTCGCATTAAATAGCTCCAAAGGCGCGATTTCGATGATTCTGCACACGTCTCACAGACGCCTCACAAACATTATCGCAGAAAATGCATATCTCTGCTTGAAACCCCACGAAAACCAAGATATCTCCGGTTCTGCATATCAAACGCACTGTGGAGTGGTGAAAACACCAGATAACGTGTTTCTCGCATTAAATAGCTTCCAAAGAGCGATTTCGATGATTCTGCATACTTCTCACAGTAGCCGCACCATGATTATCGCAGAAAACGCATATCTCAGCTTGAAACCCTACGAAAACCAACATATTCGCGTTTCTTCATATCAAACGCACTGCGGAGTGGTGAAAACACCAGAAAACGCGTTTCCCGCATTAAATAGCATCCAAAGAGCGATTTCGATGATTCTGCATACTTCTCACAGAAGCCTCACCATGATTATCGCAGAAAATGCATATCTCAGCTTGACACCCCACGAAAATCAAGGTATCGGCGGTTCTGCATATCAAACGTACTGTGGAGTGGTGAAGACACCAGATAACGTGCTTCTATCATTAAATAGCTCCAAATGTGCGATTTCGATGATTCTGCATACTTCTCACAGAAGGCTCACCATAATTACCGCAGAAAATGTATATCTCAGCTTGATACCCCACGAAAATCAAGATATCGGCGGTTCTGCATATTATACGCACTGTGGAGTGATGATAACACCAGATAACGTGTTTCCAGCATTAAATAGCCTCCAAAGAGCGATTTCGATGATTCTGCACACTTCTCACAGAAGCCTCACCAACATTATCCCAGAAAATGCATATCTCTGCTTGAAATCCCACTAAAACCAACATATCGCCGGTTC
The DNA here is from genome assembly GCA_951804975.1 of Anthophora plumipes. Taxonomy (NCBI): domain Eukaryota; kingdom Metazoa; phylum Arthropoda; class Insecta; order Hymenoptera; family Apidae; genus Anthophora; species Anthophora plumipes. The sequence goes on along the minus strand of OX638123.1, from coordinate 9,628,807 downwards.
TGCATACCAAACGCACTGTCTAGTGGTGAAAACACAAAACAACGTGTTTCTCGTATTAAATAGATCCAAAGGAGCGATTTCGATGATTCTGCACACTTCTCACAGAAGCCTCACCAACATTATCGCAGAAAATGCATATCTCTGCTTGAAACCCCACGGAAACCAAGATATCACCGGTACTGCATATCAAACGCACTGTGGAGTGGTGAAAACACCAGATAACGTGTTTCCCGCATTAAATAGCGTCCAAACAGCGATTTCGATGATTCTCCATACCTCTCACAGAAGAACCACCAAGATTATCCCAGAAACTACATATCTCAGCTTGAAATCCCACGACAACCAAGATATCTCCGGTTCTGCATATTATACGCACTGTGGAGTGGTGAAAACACCAGATAACGTGTTTCCCGCATTAAATAGCTCCCAAAGAGTGATTTCGATGATTCTGCATACTTCTCACAGAAGCCTCACCGAGATTATCGCAGAAAATGCATATCTCATCTTGATACCCCACGAAAACCAAGATATCTCCGGTACTTCATATCAAACGCACTGTGGAGTGGTGAAAACACCAGATAACGTGTTTCTCGCATTAAATAGCTTCCAAAGAGCGATTTCGATGATTCTGCATCCTTCTCACAGAAGCCTCACCAAGATTATCGCAGAAAATGCATATCTCATCTTGATACCCCACGAAAATCAAGATATCGGCGGTTCTGCATATTATACGCACTGTGGAGTGATGATAACACCAGATAACGTGTTTCCCGCATTAAATAGCCTCCAAAGAGCGATTTCGATGATTCTGCACACTTCTCACAGAAGCCTCACCAACATTATCCCAGAAAATGCATTTGTCTGCTTGAAACCCCACGAAAACCAAGATATCTCCGGTTCTGCATATCAAACGCACTGTGGAGTGGTGATAACACCAGATAACGTGTTTCCCGCATTAAATAGCTTCTAAAGACTGATTTAGATGATTCTGCACACTTCTCACAGAAGCCTCACCAACATTATCGCTGAAAATGCATATCTCTGCTTGAAACCCCACGAAAACCAAGATATCACCGGTACTGCATATCAAACGCACTGTGCAGTGCTGAAAACACCAGATAACGTGTTTCTCGCATTAAATAGCTTCCAAAGAGCGATTTCGATGATTCTGCATCCTTCTCACAGAAGCCTCACCAAGATTATCGCAGAAAATGCATATCTCATCTTGATACCCCACGAAAATCAAGATATCGGCGGTTCTGCATATTATACGCACTGTGGAGTGATGATAACACCAGATAACGTGGTTCCCGCATTAAATAGCCTCCAAAGAGCGATTTCGATGATTCTGCACACTTCTCACAGAAGCCTCACCAACATTATCCCAGAAAATGCATATCTCTGCTTGAAACCCCACGAAAACCAAGATATCTCCGGTTCTGCATATCAAACGCACTGTGCAGTGGTGAAAACACCAGAAAACGCGTTTTTTCGCATTAAATAGCTCCAATGGAGCGATTTCGATGATTCTGCACACTTCTCACAGAAGCCTCACCAACATTATCGCAGAAAATGCATATCTCTGCTTGAAACCCCACGAAAACCAAGATATCACCGGTACTGCATATCAAACGCACTGTGGAGTGGTGAAAACACCAGATAACGTGTTTCTCGCATTAAATAGCTTCCAAAGAGCGATTTCGATGATTCTGCATACTTCTCACAGAAGCCTCACCAAGATTATCGCAGAAAATGCATATCTCATCTTGATACCCCACGAAAATCAAGATATCGGCGGTTCTGCATATTATACGCACTGTGGAGTGGTGATAACACCAGATAACGTGTTTCCCGCATTAAATAGCTTCTAAAGACTGATTTAGATGATTCTGCACACTTCTCACAGAAGCCTCACCAACATTATCGCTGAAAATGCATATCTCTGCTTGAAACCCCACGAAAACCAAGATATCACCGGTACTGCATATCAAACGCACTGTGGAGTGGTGAAAACACCAGATAACGTGTTTCTCGCATTAAATAGCCTCCAAAGAGCGATTTCGATGATTCTGCACACTTCTCACAGAAGCCTCACCAACATTATCGCAGAAAATGCATATCTCTGCTTGAAACCCTACGAAAACCAACATATTGCCGTTTCTGCATATCAAACGTACTGTGGAGTGGTGAAGACACCAGATAACGCGTTTCCCGCATTAAATAGCTTCCAAAGACTGATTTCGATGATTCTGCACACTTCTCACAGAAGCCTCACCAGCATTATCGCAGAAAATGCATACCTCAGCTTGAAACACTACGCAAACCAACATATTGCCGTTTCCGCATATCAAACGTACTGTGGAGTGGTGAAAACACCAGAAAACGCGTTTCCCGCATTAAATAGCTTCTAAAGACTGATTTAGATGATTCTGCACACTTCTCACAGAAGCCTCACCAACATTATCGCTGAAAATGCATATCTCTGCTTGAAACCCCACGAAAACCAAGATATCACCGGTACTGCATATCAAACGCACTGTGGAGTGGTGAAAACACCAGATAACGTGTTTCTCGCATTAAATAGCTTCCAAAGAGCGATTTCGATGATTCTGCATACTTCTCACAGAAGCCTCACCAAGATTATCGCAGAAAATGCATATCTCATCTTCATACCCCACGAAAATCAAGATATCGGCGGTTCTGCATATTATACGCACTGTGGAGTGGTGATAACACCAGATAACGTGTTTCCCGCATTAAATAGCCTCCAAAGAGCGATTTCGATGATTCTGCACACTTCTCACAGAAGCCTCACCAACATTATCCGAGAAAATGCATATCTCTGCTTGAAACCCCACGAAAACCAAGATATCTCCGGTTCTGCATATCAAACGCACTGTGGAGTGGTGAAAACACCAGAAAACCCGTTTTTCGCATTAAATAGCTCCAAAGGAGCGATTTCGATGATTCTGCACACTTCTCACAGAAGCCTCGCTAACATTATCGCAGAAAATGCATATCTCTGCTTGAAACCCCACGAAAACCAAGATATCTCCGGTTCTGCATATCAAACGCACTGTGCAGTGGTGAAAACACCAGAAAACGCGTTTTTTCGCATTAAATAGCTCCAAAGGAGCGATTTCGATGATTCTGCACACTTCTCACAGAAGCCTCACCAACATTATCGCAGAAAATGCATATCTCTGCTTGAAACCCCACGAAAACCAAGATATCTCCGGTACTGCATATCAAACGCACTGTGGAGTGGTGAAAACACCAGATAACGTGTTTCTCGCATTAAATAGCTTCCAAAGAGCGATTTCGATGATTCTGCATACTTCTCACAGTAGCCGCACCATGATTATCGCAGAAAACGCATATCTCAGCTTGAAATCCCACGAAAACAAAGATATCTCCGGTTCTGCATATTATAAGCACTGTGGAGTGGTGAAAACACCAGATAACGTGTTTCCCGCATTAAATAGCCTCCAAAGAGCGATTTCGATGATTCTGCACACTTCTCACATAAGCCTCACCAACATTATCCGAGAAAATGCATATCTCTGCTTGAAACCCCACGAAAACCAAGATATCTCCGGTTCTGCATATCAAACGCACTGTGGAGTGGTGAAAACACCAGAAAACCCGTTTTTTCGCATTAAATAGCTCCAAAGGAGCGATTTCGATGATTCTGCACACTTCTCACAGAAGCCTCGCCAACATTATCGCAGAAAATGCATATCTCTATTTGAAACCCTACGAAAACCAACATATTGCCGTTTCTGCATATCAAACGTACTGTGGAGTGGTGAAGACACCAGATAACGCGTTTCCCGCAATAAATAGCTTCCAAAGACTGATTTCGATGATTCTGCACACTTCTCATAGAAGCCTCACCAGCATTATCGCAGAAAATGCATACCTCAGCTTGAAACACTACGCAAACCAACATATTGCCGTTTCTGCATATCAAACGTACTGTGGAGTGGTGAAGACACCAGACAACGCGTTTCCCGCATTAAATAGCTTCCACAGACTGATTTCGATGATTCTGCACACTTCTCACAGAAGCCTCACCAGCATTATCGCAGAAAATGCATACCTCAGCTTGAAACACTACGCAAACCAACATATTGCCGTTTCCGCATATCAAACGTACTGTGGAGTGGTGAAAACACCAGAAAACGCGTTTCCCGCATTAAATAGCTTCTAAAGACTGATTTAGATGATTCTGCACACTTCTCACAGAAGCCTCACCAACATTATCGCTGAAAATGCATATCTCTGCTTTTGAAACCCCACGAAAACCAAGATATCACCGGTACTGCATATCAAACGCACTGTGGAGTGGTGAAAACACCAGATAACGTGTTTCTCGCATTAAATAGCTTCCAAAGAGCGATTTCGATGATTCTGCATACTTCTCACAGAAGCCTCACCAAGATTATCGCAGAAAATGCATATCTCATCTTCATACCCCACGAAAATCAAGATATCGGCGGTTCTGCATATTATACGCACTGTGGAGTGGTGATAACACCAGATAACGTGTTTCCCGCATTAAATAGCCTCCAAAGAGCGATTTCGATGATTCTGCACACTTCTCACAGAAGCCTCGCCAACATTATCGCAGAAAATGCATATCTCTGCTTGAAACCCCACGAAAACCAAGATATCTCCGGTTCTGCATATCAAACGCACTGTGGAGTGGTGAAAACACCAGAAAACCCGTTTTTCGCATTAAATAGCTCCAAAGGAGCGATTTCGATGATTCTGCACACTTCTCACAGAAGCCTCGCCAACATTATCGCAGAAAATGCATATCTCTGCTTGAAACCCCACGAAAACCAAGATATCTCCGGTACTGCATATCAAACGCACTGTGGAGTGGTGAAAACACCAGATAACGTGTTTCTCGCATTAAATAGCTTCCAAAGAGCGATTTCGATGATTCTGCATACTTCTCACAGTAGCCGCACCATGATTATCGCAGAAAACGCATATCTCAGCTTGAAACCCTACGAAAACCAACATATTGCCGTTTCTGCATATCAAACGCACTGTGGAGTGGTGAAAACACCAGAAAACGCGTTTCCCGCATTAAATAGCATCCAAAGAGCGATTTCGATGATTCTGCATACTTCTCACAGAAGAACCACCAAGATTATCCCAGAAAATACATATCTCAGCTTGAAATCCCACGAAAACAAAGATATCTCCGGTTCTGCATATTATAAGCACTGTGGAGTGGTGAAAACACCAGATAACGTGTATCCCGCATTAAATAGCTCCAAAAGAGCGATTTCGATGATTCTGCATACTTCTCACAGAAGCCTCACCATGATTATCGCAGAAAATGCATATCTCATCTTGACACCCCACGAAAATCAAGGTATCGGCGGTTCTGCATATCAAACGTACTGTGGAGTGGTGAAGACACCAGATAACGTGCTTCTATCATTAAATAGCTCCAAATGTGCGATTTCGATGATTCTGCATAGTTCTCACAGAAGGCTCACCATAATTACCGCAGAAAATGTATATCTCAGCTTGACACCCAACGAAAACCAACATATTGCCGTTTCTGCATATCAAACGTACTGTGGAGTGGTGAAGACACCAGATAATGTGCTTCTCGCATTAAATAGCTCCAAAAGAGCGATTTCGATGATTCTGCATACTACTCACAGAAGCCTCACCGAGATTATCGCAGAAAATGCATATCTCATCTTGATACCCCACGAAAACCAAGATATCTCCGGTACTGCATATCAAACGCACTGTGGAGTGGTGAAAACACCAGATAATGTGTTTCTCGCATTAAATAGCTTCCAAAGAGCGATTTCGATGATTCTGCATCCTTCTCACAAAAGCCTCACCAAGATTATCGCAGAAAATGCATATCTCATCTTGATACCCCACGAAAATCAAGATATCGGCGGTTCTGCATATTATACGCACTGTGGAGTGATGATAACACCAGATAACGTGTTTCCCGCATTAAATAGACTCCAAAGAGCGATTTCGATGATTCTGCACACTTCTCACAGAAGCCTCACCAACATTATCCCAGAAAATGCATATCTCTGCTTGAAATCCCACGAAAATCAAGATATCGGCGGTTCTGCATATTATTCGCACTGTGGAGTGATGATAACACCAGATAACGTGTTTCCCGCATTAAATAGCCTCCAAAGAGCGATTTCGATGATTCTGCACACTTCTCACAGAAGCCTCACCAGCATTATCGCAGAAAATGCATACCTCAGCTTGAAACACTACGCAAACCAACATATTGCCGTTTCTGCATATCAAACGTACTGTGGAGTGGTGAAAACACCAGAAAACGCGTTTCCGGCATTAAATAGCTTCCAAAGACTGATTTAGATGATTCTGCACACTTCTCACAGAAGCCTCACCAACATTATCGCTGAAAATGCATATCTCAGCTTGAAATCCCACGAAAACCAAGATATCTCCGGTTCTGCATATCAAACGCACTGTGCAGTGCTGAAAACACCAGATAACGTGTTTCTCGCATTAAATAGCTTCCAAAGAGCGATTTCGAAGATTCTGCATCCTTCTCACAGAAGCCTCACCAAGATTATCGCAGAAAATGCATATCTCATCTTGATACCCCACGAAAATCAAGATATCGGCGGTTCTGCATATTATACGCACTGTGGAGTGATGAAAACACCAGATAACGTGTTTCCCGCATTAAATAGCCTCCAAAGAGCGATTTCGATGATTCTGCACACTTCTCACAGAAGCCTCACCAACATTATCCCAGAAAATGCATATCTCTGCTTGAAATCCCACAAAAACCAACATATCGCCGGTTCTGCATACCAAACGCACTGTCTAGTGGTGAAAACACAAGATAACGTGTTTCTCGTATTAAATAGCTCCAAAGGAGCGATTTCAATGATTCTGCACACTTCTCACAGAAGCCTCACCAACATTATCGCAGAAAATGCATATCTCTGCTTGAAATCCCACGAAAACCAAGATATCTTCGGTTCTGCATATCAAACGCACTGTGCAGTGGTGAAAACACCAGATAACGTGTTTCTCGCATTAAATAGCTTCCAAAGAGTGATTTCGATGATTCTGCATACTTCTCACAGTAGCCGCACCATGATTATCGCAGAAAACGCATATCACAGCTTGAAACCCTACGAAAACCAACATATTGCCGTTTCTGCATATCAAACGCACTGTGGAGTGGTGAAAACACCAGAAAACGCGTTTCCCGCATTAAATAGCATCCAAAGAGCGATTTCGATGATTCTGCATACTTCTCACAGAAGAACCACCAAGATTTTCCCAGAAAATGCATATCTCAGCTTGAAATCCCACGAAAACCAAGATATCTCCGGTTCTACATATCAAACGCACTGTGGAGTGGTGAAAACACCAGATAACGTGCTTCTCGCCTTAAATAGCTCCAAAAGAGCGATTTCGATGATTCTGCATACTTCTCACAGAAGCCTCACCATGATTATCGCAGAAAATGCATATCTCAGCTTGACACCCAACGAAAATCAAGATATCGGCGATTCTGCATATCAAACGCACTGTGCAGTGGTGAAATCGCCAGCTAACGTGTTTCTCGCATTAAATAGCTGCAAAAGAGCGATTTCGATGATTCTGCAACCTTCTCACAGAAGCCTCACCATGATTACCGCAGAAAATGCATATCTCAGCTTGACACCCTACGAAAATCAAGGTATCGGCGGTTCTGCATATCAAACGTACTGTGGAATGGTGAAAACAGCACATAACGTGCATCTCGCATTAAATAGCTCCAAATGAGCGATTTCGATGATTCTGCATACTTCTCACAGAAGCCTCACCATGATTATCGCAGAAAATGCATATCTCAGCTTGACACCCAACGAAAATCAAGATATCGGCGGTTCTGCATATTATACGCACTGTGGAGTGGTGAAAACACCAGATAACGTGTTTCCCGCATTAAATAGCTTAAAAAGACTGATTTCGATGATTCTGCATACTTCTCACAGAAGCCTCACCATGATTATCGCAGAAAATGCATATCTCAGCTTGACACCCAACGAAAATCAAGATATCGGCGGTTCTGCATATTATACGCACTGTGGAGTGGTGAAAACACCAGATAACGTGTTTCCCGCATTAAATAGCTTAAAAAGACTGATTTCGATGATTCTGCATACTTCTCACAGTAGCCTCACCATGATTACCGCAGAAAATGCATATCTCAGCTTGACACCCTACGAAAATCAAGGTATCGGCGGTTCTGCATATCAAACGTACTGTGGAATGGTGAAAACAGCAGATAACGTGCATCTCGCATTAAATAGCTCCCAAAGAGTGATTTCGATGATTCTGCATACTTCTCACAGAAGTACCACCAAGATTATCCCAGAAAATGCATATCTCAGCTTGAAATCCCACGAAAACCAAGATATCTCCGGTTCTGCATATCAAACGCACTGTGGAGTGGTGAAAACACCAGAAAACGCGTTTCCCGCATTAAATAGCTTCCAAAGACTGATTTCGATGATTCTGCATACTTCCCACAGAAGCCTCACCAACATTATCGCAGAAAATGCATATCTCTGCTTGAAACCCCACGAAAACCAAGATATCTCCGGTTCTGCATATCAAACGCACTGTGGAGTGGTGAAAACACCAGAAAACGCGTTTCCCGCATTAAATAGCATCCAAAGAGCGATTTCGATGATTCTGCATACTTCTCACAGAAGAACCACCAAGATTATCCCAGAAAATGCATATCTCAGCTTGAAATCCCACGAAAACCAAGATATCTCCGGTTCTGCATATCAAACGCACTGTGGAGTGGTGAAAACACCAGATATCGTGCTTCTCGCCTTAAATAGCTCCAAAAGAGCGATTTCGATGATTCTGCATACTTCTCACAGTAGCCTCACCATGATTATCGCAGAAAACGCATATCACAGCTTGACACCCAACGAAAATCAAGATATCGGCGGTTCTGCATATTATACGCACTGTGGAGTGGTGAAAACACCAGATAACGTGTTTCCCGCATTAAATAGCTTCCAAAGAGCGATTTCGATGATTCTGCATACTTCTCACAGAAGAACCACCAAGATTATCCAAGAAAATGCATATCTCAGCTTGAAATCCCACGAAAACCAAGATATCTCCGGTTCTGCATATCAAACGCACTGTGGAGTGGTGAAAACACCAGAAAACGCGTTTCCCGCATTAAATAGCTTCCAAAGAGTGATTTCGATGATTCTGCACACTTCTCACAGAAGCCTCACCAACATTATCGCAGAAAATGCATATCTCTGCTTGAAACCATACGAAAACCAACATATTGCCGTTTCTGCATATCAAACGTACTGTGGAGTGGTGAAGACACCAGATAACGTGCTTCTCGCATTAAATAGCTCCAAAAGAGCTATTTTGATGATTCTGCATACTTCTCACAGTAGCCTCACCATGATTATCGCAGAAAATGCATATCTCAGCTTGACACCCAACGAAAATCAAGATATCGGCGGTTCTGCATATTATACGCACTGTGGAGTGGTGAAAACACCAGATAACGTGTTTCCCGCATTAAATAGCTTCCAAAGAGCGATTTCGATGATTCTGCATACTTCTCACAGAAGAACCACCAAGATTATCCCAGAAAATACATATCTGAGCTTGAAATCCCACGAAAACCAAGATATCTGCGGATCTGCATATTATACGTACTGTGGGGCGGTGAAACCACCAGATAACGTGTTTCCCGCATTAAATATCTCCCAGAGAGTGATTTCGATGATTCTGCACACTTCTCACAGAAGCCTCACCAACATTATCGCAGAAAATGCATATCTCTGCTTGAAACCCTACGAAAACCAACATATTGCCGTTTCTGCATATCAAACGTACTGTGGAGTGGTGAAGACACCAGATAACGTGCTTCTCGCATTAAATAGCTCCAAAAGAGCGATTTCGATGATTCTGCATACTTCTCACAGTAGCCTCACCATGATTATCGCAGAAAATGCATATCTCAGCTTGACACCAAACGAAAATCAAGATATCGGCGGTTCTGCATATTATACGTACTGTGGAGTGGTGAAAACACCAGATAACGTGTTTCCCGCATTAAACAGCTTCCAAAGAGCGATTTCGATGATTCTGCATACTTCTCACAGAAGAACCACCAAGATTATCCCAGAAAATACATATCTCAGCTTGAAATCCCACGAAAAGCCAAGATATCTCCGGTTCTGCATATTATACGCACTGTGGAGTGGTGAAAACACCAGATAACGTGTTTCCCGCATTAAATAGCTCCCAAAGAGTGATTTCGATGATTCTGCACACTTCTCACAGAAGCCTCACCAACATTATCGCAGAAAATGCATATCTCTGCTTGAAACCCCACAAAAATTAAGATATCGGCGGTTCTGCATATCAAAAGCACTGTGGAGTGGTGAAAACACCAGAAAACGTGTTTCTCGCATTAAATAGCTTCCAAAGAGCGATTTCGATGATTCTGCATACTTCTCACAGTAGCCTCACCATGATTATCGCAGAAAACGCATATCTCAGCTTGAAACCTTACGAAAACCAACATATTGCCGTTTCAGCATATCAAACGTACTGTGGAGTGATGAAAACACCAGATAACGTGCTTCTCGCATTAAATAGCTCCAAAAGAGCGATTTCGATGATTCTGCATACTTCTCACAGAAGCCTCACCATGATTACCGCAGAAAATGCAAATCTCAGCTTGACACCCTACGAAAATCAAGGTATCGGCGGTTCTGCATATCAAACGTACTGTGGAATGGTGAAAACAGCAGATAACGTGCATCTCGCATTAAATAGCTCCAAATGAGCGATTTCGATGATTCTGCATACTTCTCACAGAAGCCTCACCATGATTATCGCAGAAAATGCATATCTCAGCTTGACACCCAACGAAAATCAAGATATCGGCGATTCTGCATATCAAACGCACTGTGCAGTGGTGAAATCGCCAGCTAACGTGTTTCTCGCATTAAATAGCTGCAAAAGAGCGATTTCGATGATTCTGCATACTTCTCACAGAAGCCTCACCATGATTACCGCAGAAAATGCATATCTCAGCTTGACACCCTACGAAAATCAAGGTATCGGCGGTTCTGCATATCAAACGTACTGTGGAATGGTGAAAACAGCAGATAACGTGCATCTCGCATTAAATAGCTCCAAATGAGCGATTTCGATGATTCTGCATACTTCTCACAGAAGCCTCACCATGATTATCGCAGAAAATGCATATCTCAGCTTGACACCCAACGAAAATCAAGATATCGGCGGTTCTGCATATTATACGCACTGTGGAGTGGTGAAAACACCAGATAACGTGTTTCCCGCATTAAATAGCTTAAAAAGACTGATTTCGATGATTCTGCATACTTCTCACAGTAGCCTCACCATGATTACCGCAGAAAATGCATATCTCAGCTTGACTCCCTACGAAAATCAAGGTATCGGCGGTTCTGCATATCAAACGTACTGTGGAATGGTGAAAACAGCAGATAACGTGCATCTCGCATTAAATAGCTCCCAAAGAGTGATTTCGATGATTCTGCATACTTCCCACAGAAGCCTCACCAACATTATCGCAGAAAATGCATATCTCTGCTTGAAACCCCACGAAAACCAAGATATCTCCGGTTCTGCATATCAAACGCACTGTGGAGTGGTGAAAACACCAGAAAACGCGTTTCCCGCATTAAATAGCATCCAAAGAGCGATTTCGATGATTCTGCATACTTCTCACAGAAGAACCACCAAGATTATCCCAGAAAATGCATATCTCAGCTTGAAATCCCACGAAAACCAAGATATCTCCGGTTCTGCATATCAAACGCACTGTGGAGTGGTGAAAACACCAGATATCGTGCTTCTCGCCTTAAATAGCTCCAAAAGAGCGATTTCGATGATTCTGCATACTTCTCACAGTAGCCTCACCATGATTATCGCAGAAAACGCATATCACAGCTTGACACCCAACGAAAATCAAGATATCGGCGGTTCTGCATATTATACGCACTGTGGAGTGGTGAAAACACCAGATAACGTGTTTCCCGCATTAAATAGCTTCCAAAGAGCGATTTCGATGATTCTGCATACTTCTCACAGAAGAACCACCAAGATTATCCAAGAAAATGCATATCTCAGCTTGAAATCCCACGAAAACCAAGATATCTCCGGTTCTGCATATCAAACGCACTGTGGAGTGGTGAAAACACCAGAAAACGCGTTTCCCGCATTAAATAGCTTCCAAAGAGTGATTTCGATGATTCTGCACACTTCTCACAGAAGCCTCACCAACATTATCGCAGAAAATGCATATCTCTGCTTGAAACCATACGAAAACCAACATATTGCCGTTTCTGCATATCAAACGTACTGTGGAGTGGTGAAGACACCAGATAACGTGCTTCTCGCATTAAATAGCTCCAAAAGAGCTATTTTGATGATTCTGCATACTTCTCACAGTAGCCTCACCATGATTATCGCAGAAAATGCATATCTCAGCTTGACACCCAACGAAAATCAAGATATCGGCGGTTCTGCATATTATACGCACTGTGGAGTGGTGAAAACACCAGATAACGTGTTTCCCGCATTAAATAGCTTCCAAAGAGCGATTTCGATGATTCTGCATACTTCTCACAGAAGAACCACCAAGATTATCCCAGAAAATACATATCTCAGCTTGAAATCCCACGAAAACCAAGATATCTCCGGATCTGCATATTATACGTACTGTGGGGTGGTGAAACCACCAGATAACGTGTTTCCCGCATTAAATATCTCCCAGAGAGTGATTTCGATGATTCTGCACACTTCTCACAGAAGCCTCACCAACATTATCGCAGAAAATGCATATCTCTGCTTGAAACCCTACGAAAACCAACATATTGCCGTTTCTGCATATCAAACGTACTGTGGAGTGGTGAAGACACCAGATAACGTGCTTCTCGCATTAAATAGCTCCAAAAGAGCGATTTCGATGATTCTGCATACTTCTCACAGTAGCCTCACCATGATTATCGCAGAAAATGCATATCTCAGCTTGACACCAAACGAAAATCAAGATATCGGCGGTTCTGCATATTATACGTACTGTGGAGTGGTGAAAACACCAGATAACGTGTTTCCCGCATTAAACAGCTTCCAAAGAGCGATTTCGATGATTCTGCATACTTCTCACAGAAGAACCACCAAGATTATCCCAGAAAATACATATCTCAGCTTGAAATCCCACGAAAAGCCAAGATATCTCCGGTTCTGCATATTATACGCACTGTGGAGTGGTGAAAACACCAGATAACGTGTTTCCCGCATTAAATAGCTCCCAAAGAGTGATTTCGATGATTCTGCACACTTCTCACAGAAGCCTCACCAACATTATCGCAGAAAATGCATATCTCTGCTTGAAACCCCACGAAAACCAAGACATCTCCGGTTCTGCATATCAAAAGCACTGTGGAGTGGTGAAAACACCAGAAAACGCGTTTCCCGCATTAAATAGAATCCATAGAGCGATTTCGATGATTCTGCATACTTCTCTCAGAAGAACCACCAAGATTATCCCAGAAAATGCATATCTCAGCTTGAAATCCCACGAAAACCAAGATATCTCCGGTTCTGCATATCAAACGCACTGTGGAGTGGTGAAAACACCAGATAACGTGCTTCTCACCTTAAATAGCTCCAAAAGAGCGATTTCGATGATTCTGCATACTTCTCACAGTAGCCTCACCATGATTATCGCAGAAAATGCATATCTCAGCTTGACACCCAACGAAAATCAATATATCGGCGGTTCTGCATATTATACGCACTGTGGAGTGGTGAAAACACCAGATAACGTGTTTCCCGCATTAAATAGCTTCCAAAGAGCGATTTCGATGATTCTGCATACTTCTCACAGAAGAACCACCAAGATTATCCAAGAAAATGCATATCTCAGCTTAAAATCCCACGAAAACCAAGATATCTCCGGTTCTGCATATCAAACGCACTGTGGAGTGGTGAAAACACCAGAAAACGCGTTTCCCGCATTAAATAGCTCCCAAAGAGTGATTTCGATGATTCTGCATACTTCTCACAGAAGTACCACCAAGATTATCCCAGAAAATGCATATATCAGCTTGAAATCCCACGAAAACCAAGATATCTCCGGTTCTGCATATCAAACGCACTGTGGAGTGGTGAAAACACCAGAAATCGCGTTTCCCGCATTAAATAGCTTCCAAAGACTGATTTCGATGATTCTGCACACTTCTCACAGAAGCCTCACCAACATTATCGCAAAAAATGCATATCTCTGCTTGAAACCCTACGAAAACCAACATATCTCCGGTTCTGCATATCATACGCACTGTGGAGTGGTGAAAACACCAGAAAACGCGTTTTTTCGCATTATATAGCTCCAAAAGCGCGATTTCGATCATTCTGCACACTTCTCACAGAAGCCTCACCAACATTATCGCAGAAAATGCATATCTCTGCTTGAAACCCCACGAAATCCAAGATATCTCCGGTTCTGCATATCAAACGCACTGTGGAGTGGTGAAAACACCAGATAACGTGTTTCCCGCATTAAATAGCTCCCAAAGAGTGATATCGATGATTGTGCACACTTCTCACAGAAGCCTCACCAACATTATCGCAGAAAATGCATATCTCTGCTTGAAACCCCACGAAAACCAAGATATCTCCGGTTCTGCATATCAAACGCACTGTGGAGTGGTGAAAACACCTGAAAACGCGTTTCCCGCATTAAATAGCATCCAAAGAGCGATTTCGATGATTCTGCATACTTCTCACAGAAGAAACACCAAGATTATCCCAGAAAATGCATATCTCAGCTTGAAATCCCACGAAAAGCCAAGATATCTCCGGTTCTGCATATTATACGCACTGTGGAGTGGTGAAAACACCTGAAAACGCGTTTCCCGCATTAAATAGCATCCAAAGAGCGATTTCGATGATTCTGCATACTTCTCACAGAAGAAACACCAACATTATCCCAGAAAATGCATATCTCAGCTTGAAATCCCACGAAAACCAAGATATCTCCGGTTCTGCATATCAAACGCACTGTGGAGTGGTGAAAACACCAGATAACGTGTTTCCCGCATTAAACAGCTCCCAAAGAGTGATTTCGATGATTCTGCACACTTCTCACAGAAGCCTCACCAATATTATCGCAGAAAATGCATATCTCTGCTTGAAACCCCACGAAATCCAAGATATCTCCGGTTCTGCATATCAAACGCACTGTGGAGTGGTGAAAACACCAGATAACGTGTTTCCCGCATTAAATAGCTCCCAAAGAGTGATTTCGATGATTCTGCATACTTCTCACAGAAGCCTCACCATGATTATCGCAGAAAATGCATATCTCAGCTTGACACCCAACGAAAATCAAGATATCGGCGGTTCTGCATATTATACGCACTGTGGAGTGGTGAAAACACCAGATAACGTGTTTCCCGCATTAAACAGCTTCCAAAGAGCGATTTCGATGATTCTGCATACTTCTCACAGAAGCCTCACCAACATTATCGCAGAAAATGCATATCTCTGCTTGAAACCCCACGAAAACCAAGATATCTCCGGTTCTGCATATCAAACGCACTGTGGAGTGGTGAAAACACCTGAAAACGCGTTTCCCGCATTAAACAGCTCCCAAAGAGTGATTTCGATGATTCTGCACACTTCTCACAGAAGCCTCACCAACATTATCGCAGAAAATGCATATCTCTGCTTGAAACCCTACGAAAACCAACATATTGCCGGTTCTGCATATCAAACGTACTGTGGAGTGGTGAAGACACCAGATAACGTGCATCTCGCATAAAATAGCTCCAAAAGAGCGATTTCGATGATTCTGCATACTTCTCACAGAAGCCTCACCATGATTATCGCAGAAAATGCATATCTCAGCTTGACACCCAACGAAAATCAAGATATCGGCGGTTCTGCATATTATACGCACTGTGGAGTGGTGAAAACACCAGATAACGTGTTTCCCGCATTAAACAGCTTCCAAAGAGCGATTTCGATGATTCTGCATACTTCTCACAGAAGAACCACCAAGATTATCCCAGAAAATACATATCTCAGCTTGAAATCCCACGAAAAGCCAAGATATCTCCGGTTCTGCATATTATACGCACTGTGGAGTGGTGAAAACACCAGATAACGTGTTTCCCGCATTAAATAGCTCCCAAAGAGTGATTTCGATGATTCTGCACACTTCTCACAGAAGCCTCACCAACATTATCGCAGAAAATGCATATCTCTGCTTGAAACCCCACGAAAACCAAGACATCTCCGGTTCTGCATATCAAAAGCACTGTGGAGTGGTGAAAACACCAGAAAACGCGTTTCCCGCATTAAATAGCTCCCAAAGAGTGATTTCGATGATTCTGCACACTTCTCACAGAAGCCTCACCAACATTATCGCAGAAAATGCATATCTCTGCTTGAAACCCCACGAAAACCAAGACATCTCCGGTTCTGCATATCAAAAGCACTGTGGAGTGGTGAAAACACCAGAAAACGCGTTTCCCGCATTAAATAGCATCCAAAGAGCGATTTCGATGATTCTGCATACTTCTCTCAGAAGAACCACCAAGATTACCCAGAAAATGCATATCTCAGCTTGAAATCCCACGAAAACCAAGATATCTCCGGTTCTGCATATCAAACGCACTGTGGAGTGGTGAAAACACCAGATAACGTGCTTCTCGCCTTAAATAGCTCCAAAAGAGCGATTTCGATGATTCTGCATACTTCTCACAGTAGCCTCACCATGATTATCGCAGAAAATGCATATCTCAGATTGACACCCAACGAAAATCAATATATCGGCGGTTCTGCATATTATACGCACTGTGGAGTGGTGAAAACACCAGATAACGTGTTTCCCGCATTAAATAGCTTCCAAAGAGCGATTTCGATGATTCTGCTTCCTTCTCACAGAAGAACCACCAAGATTATCCCAGAAAATACATATCTCAGCTTGAAATCCCACGAAAAGCCAAGATATCTCCGGTACTGCATATCAAACGTACTGTGGAGTGGTGAAGACACCAGATAACGTGCTTCTCGCATTAAATAGCTCCAAAAGAGCGATTTCGATGATTCTGCATACTTCTCACAGAAGCCTCACCAACATTATCGCAGAAAATGCATATCTCTGCTTGAAACCCCACGAAAACCAAGATATCTGCGGTTCTGCGTATCAAACGCACTGTGGAGTGGTGAAAACACCAGAAAACGCGTTTCCCGCATTAAATAGCATCCAAAGAGCGATTTCGATGATTGTGCATACTTCTCACAGAAGAACCACCAAGATTATCCCAGAAAATGCATATCTCAGCTTGAAATCCCACGAAAACCAAGATATCTCCGGTTCTGCATATCAAACGCACTGTGGAGTGGTGAAAACACCAGATATCGTGTTTCTCGCCTTAAATAGCTCCAAAAGAGCGATTTCGATGATTCTGCATACTTCTCACAGTAGCCTCACCATGATTATCGCAGAAAATGCATATCTCAGCTTGACACCCAACGAAAATCAAGATATCGGCGGTTCTGCATATTATACGCACTGTGGAGTGGTGAAAACACCAGATAACGTGTTTCCCGCATTAAATAGCTTCCAAAGAGCGATTTCGATGATTCTGCATACTTCTCACAGAAGAACCACCAAGATTATCCAAGAAAATGCATATCTCAGCTTGAAATCCCACGAAAACCAAGATATCTCCGGTTCTGCATATCAAACGCACTGTGGAGTGGTGAAGACACCAGATAACGTGCTTCTCGCATTAAATAGCTCCAAAAGAGCGATTTCGATGATTCTGCATACTTCTCACAGAAGCCTCACCAACATTATCGCAGAAAATGCATATCTCTGCTTGAAACCCCACGAAAACCAAGATATCTCCGGTTCTGCGTATCAAACGCACTGTGGAGTGGTGAAAACACCAGAAAACGCGTTTCCCGCATTAAATAGCATCCAAAGAGCGATTTCGATGATTGTGCATACTTCTCACAGAAGAACCACCAAGATTATCCCAGAAAATGCATATCTCAGCTTGAAATCCCACGAAAACCAAGATATCTCCGGTTCTGCATATCAAACGCACTGTGGAGTGGTGAAAACACCAGATATCGTGTTTCTCGCCTTAAATAGCTCCAAAAGAGCGATTTCGATGATTCTGCATACTTCTCACAGTAGCCTCACCATGATTATCGCAGAAAATGCATATCTCAGCTTGACACCCAACGAAAATCAAGATATCGGCGGTTCTGCATATTATACGCACTGTGGAGTGGTGAAAACACCAGATAACGTGTTTCCCGCATTAAATAGCTTCCAAAGAGTGATTTCGATGATTCTGCATACTTCTCACACAAGTACCACCAAGACTATCCCAGAAAATGCATATCTCAGCTTGAAATCCCACGAAAACCAAGATATCTCCGGTTCTGCATATCAAACGCACTGTGGAGTGGTGAAGACACCAGATAACGTGCTTCTCGCATTAAATAGCTCCAAAAGAGCGATTTCGATGATTCTGCATACTTCTCACAGAAGCCTCACCAACATTATCGCAGAAAATGCATATCTCTGCTTGAAACCCCACGAAAACCAAGATATCTCCGGTTCTGCGTATCAAACGCACTGTGGGGTGGTGAAAACACCAGAAAACGCGTTTCCCGCATTAAATAGC
This sequence comes from Anthophora plumipes, assembly GCA_951804975.1. Taxonomy (NCBI): domain Eukaryota; kingdom Metazoa; phylum Arthropoda; class Insecta; order Hymenoptera; family Apidae; genus Anthophora; species Anthophora plumipes. Next base: position 9,610,013 of record OX638123.1, on the reverse strand, counting down.
ATCCAAAGAGCGATTTCGATGATTGTGCATACTTCTCACAGAAGAACCACCAAGATTATCCCAGAAAATACATATCTCAGCTTGAAATCCCACGAAAAGCCAAGATATCTCCGGTACTGCATATCAAACGTACTGTGGAGTGGTGAAGACACCAGATAACGTGCTTCTCGCATTAAATAGCTCCAAAAGAGCGATTTCGATGATTCTGCATACTTCTCACAGAAGCCTCACCAACATTATCGCAGAAAATGCATATCTCTGCTTGAAACCCCACGAAAACCAAGATATCTCCGGTTCTGCGTATCAAACGCACTGTGGAGTGGTGAAAACACCAGAAAACGCGTTTCCCGCATTAAATAGCATCCAAAGAGCGATTTCGATGATTGTGCATACTTCTCACAGAAGAACCACCAAGATTATCCCAGAAAATGCATATCTCAGCTTGAAATCCCACGAAAACCAAGATATCTCCGGTTCTGCATATCAAACGCACTGTGGAGTGGTGAAAACACCAGATATCGTGTTTCTCGCCTTAAATAGCTCCAAAAGAGCGATTTCGATGATTCTGCATACTTCTCACAGTAGCCTCACCATGATTATCGCAGAAAATGCATATCTCAGCTTGACACCCAACGAAAATCAAGATATCGGCGGTTCTGCATATTATACGCACTGTGGAGTGGTGAAAACACCAGATAACGTGTTTCCCGCATTAAATAGCTTCCAAAGAGCGATTTCGATGATTCTGCATACTTCTCACAGAAGAACCACCAAGATTATCCAAGAAAATGCATATCTCAGCTTAAAATCCCACGAAAACCAAGATATCTCCGGTTCTGCATATCAAACGCACTGTGGAGTGGTGAAAACACCAGAAAACGCGTTTCCCGCATTAAATAGCTCCCAAAGAGTGATTTCGATGATTCTGCATACTTCTCACAGAAGTACCACCAAGATTATCCCAGAAAATGCTTATCTCAGCTTGAAATCCCACGAAAACCAAGATATCTCCGGTTCTGCATATCAAACGCACTGTGGAGTGGTGAAAACACCAGAAAACGCGTTTCCCGCATTAAATAGCTTCCAAAGACTGATTTCGATGATTCTGCACACTTCTCACAGAAGTACCACCAAGATTATCCCAGAAAATGCATATCTCAGCTTGAAATCCCACGAAAACCAAGATATCTCCGGTTCTGCATATCAAACGTACTGCGGAATGGTGAAACCAGCAGATAACGTGCATCTCGCATTAAATAGCTCCAAATGAGCGATTTCGATGATTCTGCATACTTCTCACAGAAGCCTCACCATGATTATCGCAGAAAATGCATATCTCAGCTTGACACCCAACGAAAATCAAGATATCTCCGGTTCTGCATATCAAACGTACTGCGGAATGGTGAAACCAGCAGATAACGTGCATCTCGCATTAAATAGCTCCAAAAGAGCGATTTCGATGATTCTGCATACTTCTCACAGAAGCCTCACCAACATTATCGCAGAAAATGCATATCTCTGCTTGAAACCCCACGAAAACCAAGATATCTCCGGTTCTGCGTATCAAACGCACTGTGGAGTGGTGAAAACACCAGAAAACGCGTTTCCCGCATTAAATAGCATCCAAAGAGCGATTTCGATGATTGTGCATACTTCTCACAGAAGAACCACCAAGATTATCCCAGAAAATGCATATCTCAGCTTGAAATCCCACGAAAACCAAGATATCTCCGGTTCTGCATATCAAACGCACTGTGGAGTGGTGAAAACACCAGATATCGTGTTTCTCGCCTTAAATAGCTCCAAAAGAGCGATTTCGATGATTCTGCATACTTCTCACAGTAGCCTCACCATGATTATCGCAGAAAATGCATATCTCAGCTTGACACCCAACGAAAATCAAGATATCGGCGGTTCTGCATATTATACGCACTGTGGAGTGGTGAAAACACCAGATAACGTGTTTCCCGCATTAAATAGCTTCCAAAGAGTGATTTCGATGATTCTGCATACTTCTCACACAAGTACCACCAAGACTATCCCAGAAAATGCATATCTCAGCTTGAAATCCCACGAAAACCAAGATATCTCCGGTTCTGCATATCAAACGCACTGTGGAGTGGTGAAGACACCAGATAACGTGCTTCTCGCATTAAATAGCTCCAAAAGAGCGATTTCGATGATTCTGCATACTTCTCACAGAAGCCTCACCAACATTATCGCAGAAAATGCATATCTCTGCTTGAAACCCCACGAAAACCAAGATATCTCCGGTTCTGCGTATCAAACGCACTGTGGGGTGGTGAAAACACCAGAAAACGCGTTTCCCGCATTAAATAGCATCCAAAGAGCGATTTCGATGATTGTGCATACTTCTCACAGAAGAACCACCAAGATTATCCCAGAAAATACATATCTCAGCTTGAAATCCCACGAAAAGCCAAGATATCTCCGGTACTGCATATCAAACGTACTGTGGAGTGGTGAAGACACCAGATAACGTGCTTCTCGCATTAAATAGCTCCAAAAGAGCGATTTCGATGATTCTGCATACTTCTCACAGAAGCCTCACCAACATTATCGCAGAAAATGCATATCTCTGCTTGAAACCCCACGAAAACCAAGATATCTCCGGTTCTGCGTATCAAACGCACTGTGGAGTGGTGAAAACACCAGAAAACGCGTTTCCCGCATTAAATAGCATCCAAAGAGCGATTTCGATGATTGTGCATACTTCTCACAGAAGAACCACCAAGATTATCCCAGAAAATGCATATCTCAGCTTGAAATCCCACGAAAACCAAGATATCTCCGGTTCTGCATATCAAACGCACTGTGGAGTGGTGAAAACACCAGATATCGTGTTTCTCGCCTTAAATAGCTCCAAAAGAGCGATTTCGATGATTCTGCATACTTCTCACAGTAGCCTCACCATGATTATCGCAGAAAATGCATATCTCAGCTTGACACCCAACGAAAATCAAGATATCGGCGGTTCTGCATATTATACGCACTGTGGAGTGGTGAAAACACCAGATAACGTGTTTCCCGCATTAAATAGCTTCCAAAGAGCGATTTCGATGATTCTGCATACTTCTCACAGAAGAACCACCAAGATTATCCAAGAAAATGCATATCTCAGCTTAAAATCCCACGAAAACCAAGATATCTCCGGTTCTGCATATCAAACGCACTGTGGAGTGGTGAAAACACCAGAAAACGCGTTTCCCGCATTAAATAGCTCCCAAAGAGTGATTTCGATGATTCTGCATACTTCTCACAGAAGTACCACCAAGATTATCCCAGAAAATGCTTATCTCAGCTTGAAATCCCACGAAAACCAAGATATCTCCGGTTCTGCATATCAAACGCACTGTGGAGTGGTGAAAACACCAGAAAACGCGTTTCCCGCATTAAATAGCTTCCAAAGACTGATTTCGATGATTCTGCACACTTCTCACAGAAGTACCACCAAGATTATCCCAGAAAATGCATATCTCAGCTTGAAATCCCACGAAAACCAAGATATCTCCGGTTCTGCATATCAAACGTACTGCGGAATGGTGAAACCAGCAGATAACGTGCATCTCGCATTAAATAGCTCCAAATGAGCGATTTCGATGATTCTGCATACTTCTCACAGAAGCCTCACCATGATTATCGCAGAAAATGCATATCTCAGCTTGACACCCAACGAAAATCAAGATATCTCCGGTTCTGCATATCAAACGTACTGCGGAATGGTGAAACCAGCAGATAACGTGCATCTCGCATTAAATAGCTCCAAATGAGCGATTTCGATGATTCTGCATACTTCTCACAGAAGCCTCACCATGATTATCGCAGAAAATGCATATCTCAGCTTGACACCCAACGAAAATCAAGATATCGGCGGTTCTGCATATTATACGCACTGTGGAGTGGTGAAAACACCAGATAACGTGTTTCCCGCATTAAATAGCTTCCAAAGAGTGATTTCGATGATTCTGCATACTTCTCACACAAGTACCACCAAGACTATCCCAGAAAATGCATATCTCAGCTTGAAATCCCACGAAAACCAAGATATCTCCGGTTCTGCATATCAAACGCACTGTGGAGTGGTGAAGACACCAGATAACGTGCTTCTCGCATTAAATAGCTCCAAAAGAGCGATTTCGATGATTCTGCATACTTCTCACAGAAGCCTCACCAACATTATCGCAGAAAATGCATATCTCTGCTTGAAACCCCACGAAAACCAAGATATCTCCGGTTCTGCGTATCAAACGCACTGTGGAGTGGTGAAAACACCAGAAAACGCGTTTCCCGCATTAAATAGCATCCAAAGAGCGATTTCGATGATTGTGCATACTTCTCACAGAAGAACCACCAAGATTATCCCAGAAAATGCATATCTCAGCTTGAAATCCCACGAAAACCAAGATATCTCCGGTTCTGCATATCAAACGCACTGTGGAGTGGTGAAAACACCAGATATCGTGTTTCTCGCCTTAAATAGCTCCAAAAGAGCGATTTCGATGATTCTGCATACTTCTCACAGTAGCCTCACCATGATTATCGCAGAAAATGCATATCTCAGCTTGACACCCAACGAAAATCAAGATATCGGCGGTTCTGCATATTATACGCACTGTGGAGTGGTGAAAACACCAGATAACGTGTTTCCCGCATTAAATAGCTTCCAAAGAGTGATTTCGATGATTCTGCATACTTCTCACACAAGTACCACCAAGACTATCCCAGAAAATGCATATCTCAGCTTGAAATCCCACGAAAACCAAGATATCTCCGGTTCTGCATATCAAACGCACTGTGGAGTGGTGAAGACACCAGATAACGTGCTTCTCGCATTAAATAGCTCCAAAAGAGCGATTTCGATGATTCTGCATACTTCTCACAGAAGCCTCACCAACATTATCGCAGAAAATGCATATCTCTGCTTGAAACCCCACGAAAACCAAGATATCTCCGGTTCTGCGTATCAAACGCACTGTGGGGTGGTGAAAACACCAGAAAACGCGTTTCCCGCATTAAATAGCATCCAAAGAGCGATTTCGATGATTGTGCATACTTCTCACAGAAGAACCACCAAGATTATCCCAGAAAATACATATCTCAGCTTGAAATCCCACGAAAAGCCAAGATATCTCCGGTACTGCATATCAAACGTACTGTGGAGTGGTGAAGACACCAGATAACGTGCTTCTCGCATTAAATAGCTCCAAAAGAGCGATTTCGATGATTCTGCATACTTCTCACAGAAGCCTCACCAACATTATCGCAGAAAATGCATATCTCTGCTTGAAACCCCACGAAAACCAAGATATCTCCGGTTCTGCGTATCAAACGCACTGTGGAGTGGTGAAAACACCAGAAAACGCGTTTCCCGCATTAAATAGCATCCAAAGAGCGATTTCGATGATTGTGCATACTTCTCACAGAAGAACCACCAAGATTATCCCAGAAAATGCATATCTCAGCTTGAAATCCCACGAAAACCAAGATATCTCCGGTTCTGCATATCAAACGCACTGTGGAGTGGTGAAAACACCAGATATCGTGTTTCTCGCCTTAAATAGCTCCAAAAGAGCGATTTCGATGATTCTGCATACTTCTCACAGTAGCCTCACCATGATTATCGCAGAAAATGCATATCTCAGCTTGACACCCAACGAAAATCAAGATATCGGCGGTTCTGCATATTATACGCACTGTGGAGTGGTGAAAACACCAGATAACGTGTTTCCCGCATTAAATAGCTTCCAAAGAGCGATTTCGATGATTCTGCATACTTCTCACAGAAGAACCACCAAGATTATCCAAGAAAATGCATATCTCAGCTTAAAATCCCACGAAAACCAAGATATCTCCGGTTCTGCATATCAAACGCACTGTGGAGTGGTGAAAACACCAGAAAACGCGTTTCCCGCATTAAATAGCTCCCAAAGAGTGATTTCGATGATTCTGCATACTTCTCACAGAAGTACCACCAAGATTATCCCAGAAAATGCTTATCTCAGCTTGAAATCCCACGAAAACCAAGATATCTCCGGTTCTGCATATCAAACGCACTGTGGAGTGGTGAAAACACCAGAAAACGCGTTTCCCGCATTAAATAGCTTCCAAAGACTGATTTCGATGATTCTGCACACTTCTCACGGAAGTACCACCAAGATTATCCCAGAAAATGCATATCTCAGCTTGAAATCCCACGAAAACCAAGATATCTCCGGTTCTGCATATCAAACGTACTGCGGAATGGTGAAACCAGCAGATAACGTGCATCTCGCATTAAATAGCTCCAAATGAGCGATTTCGATGATTCTGCATACTTCTCACAGAAGCCTCACCATGATTATCGCAGAAAATGCATATCTCAGCTTGACACCCAACGAAAATCAAGATATCGGCGGTTCTGCATATTATACGCACTGTGGAGTGGTGAAAACACCAGATAACGTGTTTCCCGCATTAAATAGCTTCCAAAGAGTGATTTCGATGATTCTGCATACTTCTCACACAAGTACCACCAAGACTATCCCAGAAAATGCATATCTCAGCTTGAAATCCCACGAAAACCAAGATATCTCCGGTTCTGCATATCAAACGCACTGTGGAGTGGTGAAAACACCAGAAAACGCGTTTTTTCGCATTATATAGCTCCAAAGGCGCGATTTCGATCATTCTGCACACTTCTCACAGAAGCCTCACCAACATTATCGCAGAAAATGCATATCTCTGCCTGAAACCCCACGAAATCCAAGATATCTCCGGTTCTGCATATCAAACGCACTGTGGAGTGGTGAAAACACCAGATAACGTGTTTCCCGCATTAAATAGCTCCCAAAGAGTGATTTCGATGATTCTGCATACTTCTCACAGAAGTACCACCAAGATTATCCCAGAAAATGCATATCTCAGCTTGAAATCCCACGAAAACCAAGATATCTCCGGTTCTGCATATCAAACGCACTGTGGAGTGGTGAAAACACCAGATAACGTGTTTCCCGCATTAAATAGCTCCCAAAGAGTGATATCGATGATTCTGCACACTTCTCACAGAAGCCTCACCAACATTATCGCAGAAAATGCATATCTCTGCTTGAAACCCTACGAAAACCAACATATTGCCGGTTCTGCATATCAAACGTACTGTGGAGTGGTGAAGACACCAGATAACGTGCATCTCGCATTAAATAGCTCCAGAAGAGCGTTTTCGATGATTCTGCATACTTCTCACAGAAGCCTCACCATGATTATCGCAGAAAATGCATATCTCAGCTTGACACCCCACGAAAATCAAGGTATCGGCGGTTCTGCATATCAAACGTACTGTGGAATGGTGAAAACACCAGATAACGTGCATCTCGCATTAAATAGCTCCAAATGAGCGATTTCGATGATTCTGCATACTTCTCACAGAAGCCACACCATGATTATCGCAGAAAATGCATATCTCAGCTTTGACACCCAACGAAAACCAAGATATCTCCGGTTCTGCATATCAAACGCACTGTGGAGTGGTGAAAACACCAGAAAACGCGTTTTTTCGCATTAGATAGCATCCAAAGAGCGATTTCGATGATTCTGCATACTTCTCACAGAAGTACCACCAAGATTATACCAGAAAATGCATATCTTAGCTTGAAATCCCACGAAAACCAAGATATCTCCGGTTCTGTATATCAAACGCACTGTGGAGTGGTGAAAACGCCAGATAACGTGTTTCCCGCATTAAATAGCTCCCAAAGAGTGATTTCGATGATTCTGCATACTTCTCACAGAAGTACCACCAAGATTATCCCAGAAAATGCATATCTCAGCTTGAAATCCCACGAAAACCAAGATATCTCCGGTTCTGCATATCAAACGCACTGTGGAGTGGTGAAAACACCAGATAACGTGTTTCCCGCATTAAATAGCTCCCAAAGAGTGATATCGATGATTGTGCACACTTCTCACAGAAGCCTCACCAACATTATCGCAGAAAATGCATATCTCTGCTTGAAACCCTACGAAAACCAAGATATCTCCGGTTCTGCATACCAAACGCACTGTGCAATGGTGAAAACACCAGAAAACGCGTTTTTTCGCATTAAATAGCTCTAAAGGAGCGATTTCGATGATTCTGCATACTTCTCACAGAAGCCTCACCATGATTATCGCAGAAAATGCATATCTCAGCTTGACACCCCACGAAAATCAAGGTATCGGCGGTTCTGCATATCAAACGTACTGTGGAATGGTGAAAACACCAGATAACGTGCATCTCGCATTAAATAGCTCCAAATGAGCGATTTCGATGATTCTGCATACTTCTCACAGAAGCCACACCATGATTATCGCAGAAAATGCATATCTAAGCTTGAAATCCCACGAAAACCAAGATATCTCCGGTTCTGCATATCAAACGCACTGTGGAGTGGTGAAAACACCAGATAACGTGTTTCTCGCATTAAATAGCTTCCAAAGAGCGATTTCGATGATTCTGCATACTTATCACAGAATCCTCACCAACATTATCGCAGAAAATGCATATCTCTGCTTGAAACCCTACGAAAACAAACATATTGCCGTTTCTGCATATCAAACGTACTGTGGAGTGGTGAAAACACCAGAAAACGCGTTTCCCGCAGTAAATAGCTTCCAAAGACTGATTTCGATGATTCTGCACACTTCTCACAGAAGCCTCACCAACATTATCGCAGAAAATGCATATCTCTGCTTGAAACCCTACGAAAACCAAGATATCTCCGGTTCTGCATATCAAACGCACTGTGGAGTGGTGAAAACACCAGATAACGTGTTTGTTGCAATAAATAGCTTCCAAAGAGCGATTTCGATGATTCTGCATACTTCTCACAGAATCCTCACCAAGATTATCGCAGAAAATGCATATCTCAGCTTGATACCCCACGAAAATCAAGATATCGGCGGTCCTGCATATTATACGCACTGTGGAGTGGTGAAAACACCAGATAACGTGTTTCCCGCATTAATTAGCTTCCAAAGAGTGATTTCGATGATTCTGCATACTTCTCACAGAAGAACCACCAAGATTATCCCTGAGAATGCATATCTCAGCTTGAAATCCCACGAAAACCAAGATATCTCCGGTTCTGCAAATCAAACACACTGTGGAGTGGTGAAAACACCCGAAAACGCGTTTCCAGCATTAAATAGCTTCCAAAGACTGATTTCGATGATTCTTCACACTTCTCACAGAAGCCTCACCAACATTATCGCAGAAAATGCATATCTCTGCTTGAAACCCCACGAAAACCAAGATATCTCTGGTTCTGCATACCAAACGCACTGTGCAGTGGTGACAACACCAGAAAACGCGTTTTTTCGGATTAAATAGCTCTAAAGGAGCGATTGCGATGATTCTGCACACTTCTCACAGAAGCCTCACCAACATTATCGCAGAAAATGCATATCTCTGCTTGAAACCCCACGAAAATCAAGATATCGGCGGTTCTGCATATTATACGCACTGTGGAGTGGTGAAAACACCGGATAACGTGTTTCCCGCATTAAATAGCTTCCAAAGAGTGATTTCGATGATTCTGCATACTTCTCACACAAGTACCACCAAGACTATCCCAGAAAATGCATATCTCAGCTTGAAATCCCACGAAAACCAAGATATCTCCGGTTCTGCATATCAAACGCACTGTGGAGTGGTGAAAACACCAGAAAACGCGTTTTTTCGCATTAAATAGCATCCAAAGAGCGATTTCGATGATTCTGCATACTTCTCACAGAAGAACCACCAAGATTATACCAGAAAATGCATATCTTAGCTTGAAATCGAACGAAAACCAAGATATCTCCGGTTCTGTATATCAAACGCACTGTGCAGTGGTGAAAACACCAGATAACGTGCTTCTCGCATTAAATGGCTCCAAAAGAGCGATTTCGATGATTCAGCAAACTTCTCACAGTAGCCTCACCATGATTATCGCAGAAAACGCATATCTCAGCTTGAAACCCTACGAAAACCAACATATTGCAGTTTCTGCATATCAAACGTACTGTGGAGTGGTGTAAACACCAGATAACGTGCTTCTCGCATTTAATAGCTCCAAAAGAGCGATTTCGATGATTCTGCATTCTTCTCACAGAAGCCTCACCATGATTATAGCAGAAAATGCATATCTCAGCTTGACACCCCACGAAAATCAAGATATCGGCGGTTCTGCATATTATACGCACTGTGGAGTGGTGAAAACACCAGATAACGTGTTTCCCGCATTAAATAGCTCCCAAAGAGTGATATCGATGATTGTGCACACTTCTCACAGAAGCCTCACCAAGATTATCGCAGAAAATGCATATCTCAGCTTGATACCCCACGAAAATCAAGATATCGGCGGTCCTGCATATTATACGCACTGTGGAGTGGTGAAAACACCAGCAAACGCGTTTTTTCGGATTAAATAGCTCTAAAGGAGCGATTGCGAGGATTCTGCACACTTCTCACAGAAGCCTCACCAACATTATCGCAGAAAATGCATATATCTGCTTGAAACCCCACGAAAACCAAGATATCTCCGGTTCTGCATATCAAACGCACTGTGGAGTGGTGAAAACACCAGATAACGTGTTTCTCGCATTAAATAGCTACCAAAGACCGATTTCGATGATTCTGCATACTTCTCACAGAATCCTCACCAAGATTATCGCAGAAAATGCATATCTCAGCTTGACACCCCACGAAAATCAAGATATCGGCGGTTCTGCATATTATACGCACTGTGGAGTGGTGAAAACACCAGATAACGTGTTTCCCGCATTAATTAGCTTCCAAAGAGTGATTTCGATGATTCTGCATACTTCTCACAGAAGAACCACCAAGATTATCCCTGAGAATGCATATCTCAGCTTGAAATCCCACGAAAACCGAGATATCTCCGGTTCTGCATACCAAACGCACTGTGCAGTGGTGAAAACACCAGAAAACGCGTTTTTTCGCATTAAATAGCTCTAAAGGAGCGATTTCGATGATTCTGCACACTTCTCACAGAAGCCTCACCAACATTATCGCAGAAAATGCATATCTCTGCTTGAAACCCCACGAAAACCAAGATATCTCCGGTTCTGCATACCAAACGCACTGTCTAATGATGAAAACACCAGAAAACGCGTTTTTTCGCATTAAATAGCTCTAAAGGAGCGATTTCGATGATTCTGCACACTTCTCACAGAAGCCTCACCAACATTATCGCAGAAAATGCATATCTCTGCTTGAAACCCCACGAAAACCAAGATATCTCCGGTTCTGCATATCAAACGCACTGTGGAGTGGTGAAAACACCAGATAACGTGTTTCTCGCATTAAATAGCTTCCAAAGAGCGATTTCGATGATTCTGCATACTTCTCACAGAATCCTCACCAAGATTATCGCAGAAAATGCATATCTCAGCTTGACACCCCACGAAAATCAAGATATCTCCGGTTCTGCATATCAAACGCACTGTGGAGTGGTGAAAACACCAGATAACGTGTTTCCCGCATTAAATAGCTCCAAAAGAGTGATTTCGATGATTCTGCATACTTCTAACAGAAGCCTCACCATGATTATCGCAGAAAATGCATATCTCAGCTTGACACCCCACGAAAGTCAAGATATCTCCGGTTCTGCATATCAAACGCACTGTGGAGTGGTGAAAACACCAGATAACGTGTTTCCCGCATTAAATTCCCTCCAAAGAGCGATTTCGATGTTTCTGCATACTTCTCACAGAAGAACCACCATGATTATCGCAGAGAATGCATATCCAGCTGGAAACCCAAAGAAAATCCAGATATCGCCGTTTCTGCATATCAAACGTACTGTGGAGTGGTGAAAACACCAGATAACGTGCTTCTCGCATTAAAAAGCTTTCAAAGAGTGATTTCGATGATTCTGCATACTTCTCACACAAATACCACCAAGACTACCCCAAAAATGCATATCTCAGTTTGAAATCCCACGAAAACCAAGATATCTCCGGTTCTGCATATCAAACGCACTGTGAAGTGGTGAAAACACCAGATAACGTGCTTCTCGCATTAAATAGCTCCAAAAGAGCGATTACGATGATTCGGCATACTTCTCACAGAAGAAACACCAACATTATCGCAGAAAACGCATATCTCAGCTTGAAACCCTACGAAAACCAACGTATTGCAGTTTCTGCATATCAAACGTACTGTGGAGTGGTGAAAACACCAGAAAACGCGTTTCCCGCATTAAATCGCTTCCAAAGACAGATTTCGATGATTCTGCATACTTCTCACAGTATCCTCACCATGATTATCGCAGAATAGGCATATCTCAGCTTGAAACCCTACGAAAACCAAGATATCGGCGGTTCTGCATATTATACGCTCTGTGGAGTGGTGAAAACACCAGATAACGTGTTTCTCGCATTAAATAGCTTCCAAAGAGCGATTTCGATGATACTGCATACTTCTCACCGAAGCCTCACCATGATTATCGCAGAAAATGCATATCTCAGCTTGACACCCCACGAAAATCAAGATATCGGCGGTTCTGCATATTATACGCACTGTGGAGTGGTGAAAACACCAGATAACGTGTTTCTCGCATTAAATAGCTTCCAAAGAGCGATTTCGATGATACTGCATACTTCTCACAGAAGAAACACCATGATTATCGCAGAAAATGCATATCTCAGCTTGACACCCCACGAAAATCAAGATATCGGCGGTTCTGCATATTATACGCACTGTGGAGTGGTGAAAACACCAGATAACGTGCTTCTCGCATTAAATAGCTTTCAAAGAGTGATTTCGATGATTCTACATACTTCTCACACAAATACCACCAAGACTACCCCAGAAAATGCATATCTCAGTTTGAAATCCCACGAAAACCAAGATATCTCCGGTTCTGCATATCAAACGCATTGTGGAGTGGTGAAAACACCAGATAACGTGTTTCTCGCATTAAATAGCTTCCAAAGAGCGATTTCGATGATTCTGCATACTTCTCACAGAAGAAACACCACGATTATCGCAGAAAATGCAAATCTCAGCTTGAAATCCCACGAAAACCAAGATATCTCCGGTTCTGCAATATCAAACGCACTGTGGAGTGGTGAAAACACCAGATAACGTGTTTCTCGCATTAAATAGCTTCCAAAGAGCGATTTCGATGATTCTGCATACTTCTCACCGAAGCCTCACCATGATTATCGCAGAAAATGCATATCTCAGCTTGACACCCCACGAAAATCAAGATATCGGCGGTTCTGCATATTATACGCACTGTGGAGTGGTGAAAACACCAGATAACGTGTTTCTCGCATTAAATAGCTTCCAAAGAGCGATTTCGATGATTCTGCATACTTCTCACAGTAGCCTCACCAAGATTATCCCAGAAAATGCATATCTCAGCGTGACACCACACGAAAATCAAGATATCGGCGGTTCTGCATATTATACGCACTGTGGAGTGGTGATAACACCAGATAACGTGTTTCCCGCATTAAATAGCATCCAAAGAGCGATTTCGATGATTCTGCATACTTCTCACAGAAGAACCACCAAGATTATCCCAGAAAATGCATATCTCAGCTTGAAATCCCACGAAAACCAAGATATCTCCGGATCTGCATATCAAACGCACTGTGCAGTGGTGAAAACACCAGAAAACGCGTTCCTTCGCATTAACTAGCTCCAAAGGCGCGATTTCGATGATTCTGCACACTTCCCACAGAACCCTCACCAACATTATCGCAGAAAATGCATATCTCAGCTTGAAACCCTACGCAAACCAACATATTGCCGTTTCTGCATATCAAACGTACTGTGGAGTGGTGAAAACACCAGAAAACGCGTTTCCCGCATTAAATAGCTTCCAAAGACTGATTTCGATGATTCTACACACTTCTCACAGAAGCCTCACCAACATTATCGCAGAAAATGCATATCTCTGCTTGAAATCCCACGAAAACCAAGATATCTCCGGTTCTGCATACCAAACGCACTGTGCAGTGGTGAAAACACCAGAAAACGCGTTTTTTCGCATTAAATAGCTCTAAAGGAGCGATTTCGATGATTCTGCACACTTCTCACAGAAGCCTCACCAACATTATCGCAGAAAATGCATATCTCAGCTTGAAACCCTACGCAAACCAACATATTGCCGTTTCTGCATATCAAACGTACTGTGGAGTGGTGAAAACACCAGAAAACGCGTTTCCCGCATTAAATAGCTTCCAAAGACTGATTTCGATTATTCTGCACACTTCTCACAGAAGCCTCACCAACATTATCGCAGAAAATGCATATCTCTGCTTGAAATCCCACGAAAACCAAGATATCTCCGGTTCTGCATACCAAACGCACTGTGCAATGGTGAAAACACCAGAAAACGCGTTTTTTCGCATTAAATAGCTCTAAAGGAGCGATTTCGATGATTCTGCACACTTCTCACAGAAGCCTCACCAACATTATCGCAGAAAATGCATATCTCTGCTTGAAACCCCACGAAAACCAAGATATCTCCGGTTCTGCATACCAAACGCACTGTGCAATGGTGAAAACACCAGAAAACGCGTTTTTTCGCATTAAATAGCTCTAAAGGAGCGATTTCGATGATTCTGCACACTTCTCACAGAAGCCTCACCAACATTATCGCAGAAAATGCATATCTCAGTTTGAAATCCCACGAAAACCAAGATATCTCCGGTTCTGCATATCAAACGCACTGTGGAGTGGTGAAAACACCAGATAACGTGCTTCTCGCATTAAATAGCTCCAAAAGAGCGATTACGATGATTCGGCATACTTCTCACAGAAGAAACACCAACATTATCGCAGAAAACGCATATCTCAGCTTGAAACCCTACGAAAACCAACGTATTGCCGTTTCTGCATATCAAACGTACTGTGGACTGGTGAAAACACCAGAAAACGCGTTTTCGGCATTAAATCGCTTCCAAAGACAGATTTCGATGATTCTGCATACTTCTCACAGTATCCTCACCATGATTATCGCAGAATAGGCATATCTCAGCTTGAAACCCTACGAAAACCAAGATATCGGCGGTTCTGCATATTATACGCACTGTGGAGTGGTGAAAACACCAGATAACGTGTTTCTCGCATTAAATAGCTTCCATAGAGCGATTTCGATGATACTGCATACTTCTCACCGAAGCCTCACCATGATTATCGCAGAAAATGCATATCTCAGCTTGACACCCCACGAAAATCAAGATATCGGCGGTTCTGCATATTATACGCACTGTGGAGTGGTGAAAACACCAGATAACGTGTTTCTCGCATTAAATAGCTTCCAAAGAGCGATTTCGATGATACTGCATACTTCTCACAGAAGAAACACCATGATTATCGCAGAAAATGCATATCTCAGCTTGACACCCCACGAAAATCAAGATATCGGCGGTTCTGCATATTATACGCACTGTGGAGTGGTGAAAACACCAGATAACGTGCTTCTCGCATTAAATAGCTTTCAAAGAGTGATTTCGATGATTCTACATACTTCTCACACAAATACCACCAAGACTACCCCAGAAAATGCATATCTCAGTTTGAAATCCCACGAAAACCAAGATATCTCCGGTTCTGCATATCAAACGCATTGTGGAGTGGTGAAAACACCAGATAACGTGTTTCTCGCATTAAATAGCTTCCAAAGAGCGATTTCGATGATTCTGCATACTTCTCACAGAAGAAACACCACGATTATCGCAGAAAATGCAAATCTCAGCTTGAAATCCCACGAAAACCAAGATATCTCCGGTTCTGCAATATCAAACGCACTGTGGAGTGGTGAAAACACCAGATAACGTGTTTCTCGCATTAAATAGCTTCCAAAGAGCGATTTCGATGATTCTGCATACTTCTCACCGAAGCCTCACCATGATTATCGCAGAAAATGCATATCTCAGCTTGACACCCCACGAAAATCAAGATATCGGCGGTTCTGCATATTATACGCACTGTGGAGTGGTGAAAACACCAGATAACGTGTTTCTCGCATTAAATAGCTTCCAAAGAGCGATTTCGATGATACTGCATACTTCTCACAGAAGAAACACCATGATTATCGCAGAAAATGCATATCTCAGCTTGACACCCCACGAAAATCAAGATATCGGCGGTTCTGCATATTATACGCACTGTGGAGTGGTGAAAACACCAGATAACGTGTTTCCCGCATTAAATAGCTTCCAAAGAGTGATTTCGATGATTCTGCATACTTCTCACACAAATACCACCAAGACTACCCCAGAAAATGCATATCACAGCTTGAAATCCCACGAAAACCAAGATATCTCCGGTTCTGCATATCAAACGCACTGTGGAGTGGTGAAAACTCCAGATAACGTGCTTCTCGCATTAAATAGCTCCAAAAGAGCGATTACGATGATGCGGCATACTTCTCACAGAAGAAACACCAACATTATCGCAGAAAACGCATATCTCAGCTTGAAACCCTACGAAAACCAACGTATTGCCGTTTCTGAATATCAAACGTACTGTGGAGTGGTGAAAACACCAGAAAACGCGTTTCCCGCATTAAATAGCTTCCAAAGACTGATTTCGATGATTCTGCATACTTCTCACAGTATCCTCACCATGATTATCGCAGAATAGGCATATCTCAGCTTGAAACCCTACGAAAACCAAGATATCTCCGGTTCTGCATATCAAACGCACTGTGGAGTGGTGAAAACACCAGATGACGTGTTTCTCGCATTAAATAGCTTCCAAAGAGCGATTTCGATGATTCTGCATACTTCTCACCGAAGCCTCACCATGATTATCGCAGAAAATGCATATCTCAGCTTGACACCCCACGAAAATCAAGATATCGGCGGTTCTGCATAGTATACGCACTGTGGAGCGGTGAAAACACCAGATAACGTGTTTCCCGCATTAAATAGCTTCCAAAGAGTGATTTCGATGATCCTGCATACTTCTCACAAAAGTACCACCAAGATTATCCCAGAAAATGCATATCTCAGCTTGAAATCCCACGAAAACCAAGATATCTCCGGTTCTGCATATCAAACGCACTGTGGAGTGGTGAAAACACCAGATAACGTGTTTCTCGCATTAAATAGCTTCCAAAGAGCGATTTCGATGATTCTGCATACTTCTCACAGAAGTACCACCAAGATTATCCCAGAAAATGCATATCTCACCTTGAAATCCCACGAAAACCAAAATATCTCCGGTTCTGCATATCAAACGCACTGTGGAGTGGTGAAAACACCAGATAACGTGTTTCTCGCATCAAATAGCTTCCAAAGAGCGATTCCGATGATTCTGCATACTTCTCACCGAAGCCTCACCATGATTATCGCAGAAAATGCAAATCTCAGCCTGAAATCCCACGAAAACCAAGATATCTCCGGTTCTGCATATCAAACGCACTGTGGAGTGGTGAAAACACCAGATAACGTGTTTCTCGCATTAAATAGCTCCAAAAGAGCGATTTCGATGATTCGGCATACTTCTCACAGGAGAAACACCACGATTATCGCTGAAAATGCAAATCTCAGCTTGAAATCCCACGAAAACGAAGATATCTCCGGTTCTGCATATCAAACGCACTGTGGAGTGGTGAAAACACCAGATAACGTGTTTCTCGCATTAAATAGCTCCAAAAGAGCTGTTTCGATGATTCTGCATACTTCTCACAGAAGTCTCACCATGATTATCGCAGAAAATGCATATCTCAGCTTGACACCCCAGGAAAATCAAGATATCGGCGGTTCTGCATATTATACGCACTGTGGAGTGGTGAAAACACCAGATAACGTGTTTCCCGCATTAAATAGCTTCCAAAGAGTGATTTCAATGATTCTGCATACTTCTCACAGAAGAACCACCCAGATTATCCCAGAAAATGCATATCTCTGCTTGAAACCCCACGAAAACCAAGATATCTCCGGTTCTGCATATCAAACGCACTGTGGAGTGGTGAAAACACCAGATAACGTGTTTTTCGAATTAAATAGCTTCCAAAGAGCGATTTCGATGATTCTGCATACTTCTCACAGAAGAAACACCACGATTATCGCTGAAAATGCAAATCTCAGCTTGAAATCCCACGAAAACGAAGATATCTCCGGTTCTGCATATCAAACGCACTGTGGAGTGGTGAAAACACCAGATAACGTGTTTTTCGCATTAAATAGCTTCCAAAGAGCGATTTCGATGATTCTGCATACTTCTCACAGAAGAAACACCACGATTATCGCAGAAAATGCAAATCTCAGCCTGAAATCCCACGAAAACCAAGATATCTCCGGTTCTGCATATCAAACGCACTGTGGAGTGGTGAAAACACCAGATAACGTGTTTCTCGCATTAAATAGCTCCAAAAGAGCGATTTCGATGATTCCGCATACTTCTCACAGAAGAACCACCATGATTATCGCAGAGAATGCATATCCAGCTGGAAACCCAACGAAAATCCAGATATCGCCGTTTCTGCATATCAAACGTACTGTGGAGTGGTGAAAACACCAGATAACGCGTTTCTCGCATTAAATAGCTTCCAAAGAGCGATTTCGATGATTCTGCATACTTCTCAAGAAGCCTCACCATGATTATCGCAGAAAATGCATATCTCAGCTTGACACCCCAGGAAAATCAAGATATCGGCGGTTCTGCATATTATACGCACTGTGGAGTGGTGAAAACACCAGATAACGTGTTTCCCGCATTAAATAGCTTCCAAAGAGTGATTTCAATGATTCTGCATACTTCTCACAGAAGAACCACCCAGATTATCCCAGAAAATGCATATCTCTGCTTGAAACCCCACGAAAACCAAGATATCTCCGGTTCTGCATATCAAACGCACTGTGGAGTGGTGAAAACACCAGATAACGTGTTTCTCGCATTAAATAGCTTCCAAAGAGCGATTTCGATGATTCTGCATACTTCTCACAGAAGAAACACCACGATTATCGCAGAAAATGCAAATCTCAGCTTGAAATCCCACGAAAACCAAGATATCTCCGGTTCTGCATATCAAACGCACTGTGGAGTGGTGAAAACACCAGATAACGTGTTTCTCGCATTAAATAGCTTCCAAAGAGCGATTTCGATGATTCTGCATACTTCTCACCGAAGCCTCACCATGATTATCGCAGAAAATGCATATCTCAGCTTGACACCCCACGAAAATCAAGATATCGGCGGTTCTGCATATTATACGCACTGTGGAGTGGTGAAAACACCAGATAACGTGTTTCTCGCATTAAATAGCTTCCAAAGAGCGATTTCGATGATACTGCATACTTCTCACAGAAGAAACACCATGATTATCGCAGAAAATGCATATCTCAGCTTGACACCCCACGAAAATCAAGATATCGGCGGTTCTGCATATTATACGCACTGTGGAGTGGTGAAAACACCAGATAACGTGTTTCCCGCATTAAATAGCTTCCAAAGAGTGATTTCGATGATTCTGCATACTTCTCACACAAATACCACCAAGACTACCCCAGAAAATGCATATCTCAGCTTGAAATCCCACGAAAACCAAGATATCTCCGGTTATGCATATCAAACGCACTGTGGAGTGGTGAAAACACCAGATAACGTGCTTCTCGCATTAAATAGCTCCGAAAGAGCGATTACGATGATTCGGCATACTTCTCACAGAAGAAACACCAACATTATCGCAGAAAACGCATATCTCAGCTTGAAACCCTACGAAAACCAACGTATTGCCGTTTCTGCATATCAAACGTACTGTGGAGTGGTGAAAACACCAGATGACGTGTTTCTCGCATTAAATAGCTTCCAAAGAGCGATTTCGATGATTCTGCATACTTCTCACCGAAGCCTCACCATGATTATCGCAGAAAATGCATATCTCAGCTTGACACCCCACGAAAATCAAGATATCGGCGGTTCTGCATAGTATACGCACTGTGGAGCGGTGAAAACACCAGATGACGTGTTTCTCGCATTAAATAGCTTCCAAAGAGCGATTTCGATGATTCTGCATACTTCTCACCGAAGCCTCACCATGATTATCGCAGAAAATGCATATCTCAGCTTGACACCCCACGAAAATCAAGATATCGGCGGTTCTGCATAGTATACGCACTGTGGAGCGGTGAAAACACCAGATAACGTGTTTCCCGCATTAAATAGCTTCCAAAGAGTGATTTCGATGATTCTGCATACTTCTCACACAAATACCACCAAGACTACCCCAGAAAATGCATATCTCAGCTTGAAATCCCACGAAAACCAAGATATCTCCGGTTATGCATATCAAACGCACTGTGGAGTGGTGAAAACACCAGATAACGTGCTTCTCGCATTAAATAGCTCCGAAAGAGCGATTACGATGATTCGGCATACTTCTCACAGAAGAAACACCAACATTATCGCAGAAAACGCATATCTCAGCTTGAAACCCTACGAAAACCAACGTATTGCCGTTTCTGCATATCAAACGTACTGTGGAGTGGTGAAAACACCAGAAAACGCGTTTCCCGCATTAAATAGCTTCCAAAGACTGATTTCGATGATTCTGCATACTTCTCACAGTATCCTCACCATGATTATCGCAGAATAGGCATATCTCAGCTTGAAACCCTACGAAAACCAAGATATCTCCGGTTCTGCATATCAAACGCACTGTGGAGTGGTGAAAACACCAGATGACGTGTTTCTCGCATTAAATAGCTTCCAAAGAGCGATTTCGATGATTCTGCATACTTCTCACCGAAGCCTCACCATGATTATCGCAGAAAATGCATATCTCAGCTTGACACCCCACGAAAATCAAGATATCGGCGGTTCTGCATAGTATACGCACTGTGGAGCGGTGAAAACACCAGATAACGTGTTTCCCGCATTAAATAGCTTCCAAAGAGTGATTTCGATGATTCTGCATACTTCTCACAGAAGTACCACCAAGATTATCCCAGAAAATGCATATCTCAGCTTGAAATCCCACGAAAACCAAGATATCTCCGGTTCTGCATATCAAACGCACTGTGGAGTGGTGAAAACACCAGATAACGTGTTTCTCGCATTAAATAGCTTCGAAAGAGCGATTTCGATGATTCTGCATACTTCTCACAGAAGTACCCACCAAGATTATCCCAGAAAATGCATATCTCACCTTGAAATCCCACGAAAACCAAAATATCTCCGGTTCTGCATATCAAACGCACTGTGGAGTGGTGAAAACACCAGATAACGTGTTTCCCGCATTAAATAGCTTCCAAAGTGTGATTTCGACGATTCTGCATACTTCTCACACAAATACCACCAAGACTACCCCAGAAAATGCATATCTCAGCTTGAAATCCCACGAAAACCAAGATATCTCCGGTTCTGCATATCAAACGCACTGTGGAGTGGTGAAAACACCAGATAACGTGTTTCTCGCATTAAGTAGCTCAAAAAGAGCGATTTCGATGATTCGGCATACTTCTCACAGAAGAAACACCACGATTATCGCAGAAAATGCAAATCTCAGCTTGAAATCCCACGAAAACCAAGATATCTCCGGTTCTGCATATCAAACGCACTGTGGAGTGGTGAAAACACCAGATAACGTGTTTCTCGCATTAAATAGCTCTAAAGGAGCGATTTCGATGATTCTGCACACTTCTCACAGAAGCCTCACCAACATTATCGCAGAAAATGCATATCTCAGTTTGAAATCCCACGAAAACCAAGATATCTCCGGTTCTGCATATCAAACGCACTGTGGAGTGGTGAAAACACCAGATAACGTGCTTCTCGCATTAAATAGCTCCAAAAGAGCGATTACGATGATTCGGCATACTTCTCACAGAAGAAACACCAACATTATCGCAGAAAACGCATATCTCAGCTTGAAACCCTACGAAAACCAACGTATTGCCGTTTCTGCATATCAAACGTACTGTGGACTGGTGAAAACACCAGAAAACGCGTTTTCGGCATTAAATCGCTTCCAAAGACAGATTTCGATGATTCTGCATACTTCTCACAGTATCCTCACCATGATTATCGCAGAATAGGCATATCTCAGCTTGAAACCCTACGAAAACCAAGATATCGGCGGTTCTGCATATTATACGCACTGTGGAGTGGTGAAAACACCAGATAACGTGTTTCTCGCATTAAATAGCTTCCATAGAGCGATTTCGATGATACTGCATACTTCTCACCGAAGCCTCACCATGATTATCGCAGAAAATGCATATCTCAGCTTGACACCCCACGAAAATCAAGATATCGGCGGTTCTGCATATTATACGCACTGTGGAGTGGTGAAAACACCAGATAACGTGTTTCTCGCATTAAATAGCTTCCAAAGAGCGATTTCGATGATACTGCATACTTCTCACAGAAGAAACACCATGATTATCGCAGAAAATGCATATCTCAGCTTGACACCCCACGAAAATCAAGATATCGGCGGTTCTGCATATTATACGCACTGTGGAGTGGTGAAAACACCAGATAACGTGCTTCTCGCATTAAATAGCTTTCAAAGAGTGATTTCGATGATTCTACATACTTCTCACACAAATACCACCAAGACTACCCCAGAAAATGCATATCTCAGTTTGAAATCCCACGAAAACCAAGATATCTCCGGTTCTGCATATCAAACGCATTGTGGAGTGGTGAAAACACCAGATAACGTGTTTCTCGCATTAAATAGCTTCCAAAGAGCGATTTCGATGATTCTGCATACTTCTCACAGAAGAAACACCACGATTATCGCAGAAAATGCAAATCTCAGCTTGAAATCCCACGAAAACCAAGATATCTCCGGTTCTGCAATATCAAACGCACTGTGGAGTGGTGAAAACACCAGATAACGTGTTTCTCGCATTAAATAGCTTCCAAAGAGCGATTTCGATGATTCTGCATACTTCTCACCGAAGCCTCACCATGATTATCGCAGAAAATGCATATCTCAGCTTGACACCCCACGAAAATCAAGATATCGGCGGTTCTGCATATTATACGCACTGTGGAGTGGTGAAAACACCAGATAACGTGTTTCTCGCATTAAATAGCTTCCAAAGAGCGATTTCGATGATACTGCATACTTCTCACAGAAGAAACACCATGATTATCGCAGAAAATGCATATCTCAGCTTGACACCCCACGAAAATCAAGATATCGGCGGTTCTGCATATTATACGCACTGTGGAGTGGTGAAAACACCAGATAACGTGTTTCCCGCATTAAATAGCTTCCAAAGAGTGATTTCGATGATTCTGCATACTTCTCACACAAATACCACCAAGACTACCCCAGAAAATGCATATCACAGCTTGAAATCCCACGAAAACCAAGATATCTCCGGTTCTGCATATCAAACGCACTGTGGAGTGGTGAAAACTCCAGATAACGTGCTTCTCGCATTAAATAGCTCCAAAAGAGCGATTACGATGATGCGGCATACTTCTCACAGAAGAAACACCAACATTATCGCAGAAAACGCATATCTCAGCTTGAAACCCTACGAAAACCAACGTATTGCCGTTTCTGAATATCAAACGTACTGTGGAGTGGTGAAAACACCAGAAAACGCGTTTCCCGCATTAAATAGCTTCCAAAGACTGATTTCGATGATTCTGCATACTTCTCACAGTATCCTCACCATGATTATCGCAGAATAGGCATATCTCAGCTTGAAACCCTACGAAAACCAAGATATCTCCGGTTCTGCATATCAAACGCACTGTGGAGTGGTGAAAACACCAGATGACGTGTTTCTCGCATTAAATAGCTTCCAAAGAGCGATTTCGATGATTCTGCATACTTCTCACCGAAGCCTCACCATGATTATCGCAGAAAATGCATATCTCAGCTTGACACCCCACGAAAATCAAGATATCGGCGGTTCTGCATAGTATACGCACTGTGGAGCGGTGAAAACACCAGATAACGTGTTTCCCGCATTAAATAGCTTCCAAAGAGTGATTTCGATGATCCTGCATACTTCTCACAAAAGTACCACCAAGATTATCCCAGAAAATGCATATCTCAGCTTGAAATCCCACGAAAACCAAGATATCTCCGGTTCTGCATATCAAACGCACTGTGGAGTGGTGAAAACACCAGATAACGTGTTTCTCGCATTAAATAGCTTCCAAAGAGCGATTTCGATGATTCTGCATACTTCTCACAGAAGTACCACCAAGATTATCCCAGAAAATGCATATCTCACCTTGAAATCCCACGAAAACCAAAATATCTCCGGTTCTGCATATCAAACGCACTGTGAAGTGGTGAAAACACCAGATAACGTGTTTCTCGCATTAAGTAGCTCAAGAAGAGCGATTTCGATGATTCGGCATACTTCTCACAGAAGAAACTCCACGATTATCGCAGAAAATGCAAATCTCAGCTTGAAATCCCACGAAAACCAAGATATCTCCGGTTCTGCATATCAAACGCACTGTGGAGTGGTGAAAACACCAGATAACGTGTTTCTCGCATCAAATAGCTTCCAAAGAGCGATTCCGATGATTCTGCATACTTCTCACCGAAGCCTCACCATGATTATCGCAGAAAATGCAAATCTCAGCCTGAAATCCCACGAAAACCAAGATATCTCCGGTTCTGCATATCAAACGCACTGTGGAGTGGTGAAAACACCAGATAACGTGTTTCTCGCATTAAATAGCTCCAAAAGAGCGATTTCGATGATTCGGCATACTTCTCACAGGAGAAACACCACGATTATCGCTGAAAATGCAAATCTCAGCTTGAAATCCCACGAAAACGAAGATATCTCCGGTTCTGCATATCAAACGCACTGTGGAGTGGTGAAAACACCAGATAACGTGTTTCTCGCATTAAATAGCTCCAAAAGAGCTGTTTCGATGATTCTGCATACTTCTCACAGAAGTCTCACCATGATTATCGCAGAAAATGCATATCTCAGCTTGACACCCCAGGAAAATCAAGATATCGGCGGTTCTGCATATTATACGCACTGTGGAGTGGTGAAAACACCAGATAACGTGTTTCCCGCATTAAATAGCTTCCAAAGAGTGATTTCAATGATTCTGCATACTTCTCACAGAAGAACCACCCAGATTATCCCAGAAAATGCATATCTCTGCTTGAAACCCCACGAAAACCAAGATATCTCCGGTTCTGCATATCAAACGCACTGTGGAGTGGTGAAAACACCAGATAACGTGTTTTTCGCATTAAATAGCTTCCAAAGAGCGATTTCGATGATTCTGCATACTTCTCACAGAAGAAACACCACGATTATCGCAGAAAATGCAAATCTCAGCCTGAAATCCCACGAAAACCAAGATATCTCCGGTTCTGCATATCAAACGCACTGTGGAGTGGTGAAAACACCAGATAACGTGTTTCTCGCATTAAATAGCTCCAAAAGAGCGATTTCGATGATTCCGCATACTTCTCACAGAAGAACCACCATGATTATCGCAGAGAATGCATATCCAGCTGGAAACCCAACGAAAATCCAGATATCGCCGTTTCTGCATATCAAACGTACTGTGGAGTGGTGAAAACACCAGATAACGCGTTTCTCGCATTAAATAGCTTCCAAAGAGCGATTTCGATGATTCTGCATACTTCTCAAGAAGCCTCACCATGATTATCGCAGAAAATGCATATCTCAGCTTGACACCCCAGGAAAATCAAGATATCGGCGGTTCTGCATATTATACGCACTGTGGAGTGGTGAAAACACCAGATAACGTGTTTCCCGCATTAAATAGCTTCCAAAGAGTGATTTCAATGATTCTGCATACTTCTCACAGAAGAACCACCCAGATTATCCCAGAAAATGCATATCTCTGCTTGAAACCCCACGAAAACCAAGATATCTCCGGTTCTGCATATCAAACGCACTGTGGAAAGGTGAAAACACCAGATAACGTGTTTTTCGAATTAAATAGCTTCCAAAGAGCGATTTCGATGATTCTGCATACTTCTCACAGAAGAAACACCACGATTATCGCAGAAAATGCAAATCTCAGCTTGAAATCCCACGAAAACCAAGATATCTCCGGTTCTGCATATCAAACGCACTGTGGAGTGGTGAAAACACCAGATAACGTGTTTCTCGCATTAAATAGCTTCCAAAGAGCGATTTCGATGATTCTGCATACTTCTCACCGAAGCCTCACCATGATTATCGCAGAAAATGCATATCTCAGCTTGACACCCCACGAAAATCAAGATATCGGCGGTTCTGCATATTATACGCACTGTGGAGTGGTGAAAACACCAGATAACGTGTTTCTCGCATTAAATAGCTTCCAAAGAGCGATTTCGATGATACTGCATACTTCTCACAGAAGAAACACCATGATTATCGCAGAAAATGCATATCTCAGCTTGACACCCCACGAAAATCAAGATATCGGCGGTTCTGCATATTATACGCACTGTGGAGTGGTGAAAACACCAGATAACGTGTTTCCCGCATTAAATAGCTTCCAAAGAGTGATTTCGATGATTCTGCATACTTCTCACACAAATACCACCAAGACTACCCCAGAAAATGCATATCTCAGCTTGAAATCCCACGAAAACCAAGATATCTCCGGTTATGCATATCAAACGCACTGTGGAGTGGTGAAAACACCAGATAACGTGCTTCTCGCATTAAATAGCTCCGAAAGAGCGATTACGATGATTCGGCATACTTCTCACAGAAGAAACACCAACATTATCGCAGAAAACGCATATCTCAGCTTGAAACCCTACGAAAACCAACGTATTGCCGTTTCTGCATATCAAACGTACTGTGGAGTGGTGAAAACACCAGAAAACGCGTTTCCTGCATTAAATAGCTTCCAAAGACTGATTTCGATGATTCTGCATACTTCTCACAGTATCCTCACCATGATTATCGCAGAATAGGCATATCTCAGCTTGAAACCCTACGAAAACCAAGATATCTCCGGTTCTGCATATCAAACGCACTGTGGAGTGGTGAAAACACCAGATGACGTGTTTCTCGCATTAAATAGCTTCCAAAGAGCGATTTCGATGATTCTGCATACTTCTCACCGAAGCCTCACCATGATTATCGCAGAAAATGCATATCTCAGCTTGACACCCCACGAAAATCAAGATATCGGCGGTTCTGCATAGTATACGCACTGTGGAGCGGTGAAAACACCAGATAACGTGTTTCCCGCATTAAATAGCTTCCAAAGAGTGATTTCGATGATTCTGCATACTTCTCACAGAAGTACCACCAAGATTATCCCAGAAAATGCATATCTCAGCTTGAAATCCCACGAAAACCAAGATATCTCCGGTTCTGCATATCAAACGCACTGTGGAGTGGTGAAAACACCAGATAACGTGTTTCTCGCATTAAATAGCTTCGAAAGAGCGATTTCGATGATTCTGCATACTTCTCACAGAAGTACCCACCAAGATTATCCCAGAAAATGCATATCTCACCTTGAAATCCCACGAAAACCAAAATATCTCCGGTTCTGCATATCAAACGCACTGTGGAGTGGTGAAAACACCAGATAACGTGTTTCCCGCATTAAATAGCTTCCAAAGAGTGATTTCGACGATTCTGCATACTTCTCACACAAATACCACCAAGACTACCCCAGAAAATGCATATCTCAGCTTGAAATCCCACGAAAACCAAGATATCTCCGGTTCTGCATATCAAACGCACTGTGGAGTGGTGAAAACACCAGATAACGTGTTTCTCGCATTAAGTAGCTCAAAAAGAGCGATTTCGATGATTCGGCATACTTCTCACAGAAGAAACACCACGATTATCGCAGAAAATGCAAATCTCAGCTTGAAATCCCACGAAAACCAAGATATCTCCGGTTCTGCATATCAAACGCACTGTGGAGTGGTGAAAACACCAGATAACGTGTTTCTCGCATCAAATAGCTTCCAAAGAGCGATTTCGATGATTCTGCATACTTCTCACCGAAGCCTCACCATGATTATCGCAGAAAATGCAAATCTCAGCTTGAAATCCCACGAAAACCAAGATATCTCCGGTTCTGCATATCAAACGCACTGTGGAGTGGTGAAAACACCAGATAACGTGTTTCTCGCATTAAATAGCTTCCAAAGAGCGATTTCGATGATTCTGCATACTTCTCACAGAAGTACCACCTAGATTATCCCAGAAAATGCATATCTCACCTTGAAATCCCCCGAAAACCAAAATATCTCCGGTTCTGCATATCAAACGCACTGTGAAGTGGTGAAAACACCAGGTAACGCGTTTCCCGCATTAAATAGCTTCCAAAGACTGATTTCGATGATTCTGCACACTTCTCACAGAAGCCTCACCATGATTATCGCAGAAAATGCATATCTCAGCTTGACACCCCACGAAAATCAAGATATTGGCGGTTCTGCATATTATACGCACTGTGGAGTGGTGAAAACACCAGATAACGTGTTTCTCGCATTAAATAGCTCCAAAAGAGCGATTTCAATGATTCGGCATACTTCTCACAGAAGAAACACCAACATTATCGCAGCAAACGCATATCTCAGCTTGTAACCCTACGAAAATCAAGATATCGGCGGTTCTGCATATCAAACGCACTGTGGAGTGGTGAAAACACCAGATAACGTGTTTCTCGCATTAAATAGCTTCCAAAGAGCGATTTCGATGATTCTGCATACTTCTCACAGAAGTACCACCAGGATTACCCCAGAAAATGCATATTTCACCTTGAAATCCCACGAAAACCAAAATATCTCCGGTTCTGCATATCAAACGCACTGTGAAGTGGTGAAAACACCAGATAACGTGTTTCTCGCATTAAATAGCTCCAAAAGAGCGATTTCGATGATTCGGCATACTTCTCACAGAAGAAACACCACGATTATCGCAGAAAATGCATATCCAGCTGGAAACCCAACGAAAATCCAGATATCGCCTGTTTCTGCATATCAAACGTACTGTGGAGTGGTGAAAACACCAGATAACGTGCTGCTCGCATTAAATAGCTCCAAAAGAGCGATTTCGATGATTCGGCATACTTCTCACAGAAGAAACACCACGATTATAGCAGAAAATGCAAATCTCAGCTTGAAATCCCACGAAAACCAAGATATCTCCGGTTCTGCATATCAAACGCACTGTGGAGTGGTGAAAACACCAGATAACGTGTTTCTCGCATTAAATAGCTTCCAAAGAGCGATTTCGATGATTCTGCATACTTCACACAGAAGCCTCACCATGATTATCGCAGAAAATCTATATCTCAGCTTGACACCCCACGAAAACCAAGATATCGGCGGTTCTGCATATTATACGCACTGTGATGTGGTGAAAACACCAGATAACGTGTTTCCCGCATTAAATAGTTTCCAAAGCGTGATTTCGATGATTCTGCATCCTTCTCACAGAAGTACCACCAAGATTATCCCAGAAAATGCATATCTCAGCTTGAAGTTCCACGAAAACCAAGATATCTCCGGTTCTGCATATCAAACGCACTGTGGAGTGGTGAAAACACCAGAAAACGCATTTCCCGCATTAAATAGCTTCCAAAGACTAACTTCGATGATTCTGCATACTTCTCACAGTATCCTCACCATGATTATCGCAGAATAGGCATATCTCAGCTTGAAACCCTACGAAAACCATGATATCTCCGGTTCTGCATATCAAACGCACTGTGGAGTGGTGAAAACACCAGATGACGTGTTTCTCGCATTAAATAGCTTCCAAAGAGCGATTTCGATGATTCTGCATACTTCTCACCGAAGCCTCACCATGATTATTGCAGAAAATGCATATCTCAGCTTGACACTCCACGAAAATCAAGATATCGGCGGTTCTGCATAGTATTCGCACTGTGGAGCGGTGAAAACACCAGATAACGTGTTTCCCGCATTAAATAGCTTCCAAAGAGTGATTTCGATGATTCTGCATACTTCTCACAGAAGTACCACCAAGATTATCCCAGAAAATGCATATCTCAGCTTGAAATCCCACGAAAACCAAGATATCTCCGGTTCTGCATATCAAACGCACTGTGGAGTGGTGAAAACACCAGATAACGTGTTTCTCGCATTAAATAGCTTCCAAAGAGCGATTTCGATGATTCTGCATACTTCTTACAGAAGTACCACCAAGATTATCCCAGAAAATGCATATCTCACCTTGAAATCCCACGAAAACCAAAATATCTCCGGTTCTGCATATCAAACGCACTGTGGAGTGGTGAAAACACCAGATAACGTGTTTCCCGCATTAAATAGCTTCCAAAGAGTGATTTCGATGATTCTGCATACTTCTCACACAAATACCACCAAGACTACCCCAGAAAATGCATATCTCAGCTTGAAATCCCACGAAAACCAAGATATCTCCGGTTCTGCATATCAAACGCACTGTGGAGTGGTGAAAACACCAGATAACGTGTTTCTCGCATTAATTAGCTCCAAAAGAGCTGTTTCGATGATTCTGCATACTTCTCACAGAAGTCTCACCATGATTATCGCAGAAAATGCATATCTCAGCTCGACACTCCACCAAAATCAAGATATCGGCGGTTCTGCATATTATACGCACTGTGGAGTGGTGAAAACACCAGATAACGTGTTTCTCGCATTAAATAGCTCCAAAAGAGCTATTTCGATAATTCTGCATACTTCTCACAGAAGAACCACCATGATAATCGCAGAGAATGCATATCCAGCTGAAACCCAACGAAAATCCAGATATCGCCGTTTCTGCATATCAAACGTACTGTGGAGTGGTGAAAACACCAGATAACGCGTTTCTCGCATTAAATAGATTCCAAAGAGCGATTTCGATGATTCTGCATACTTCTCAAGAAGCCTCACCATGATTATCGCAGAAAATGCATATCTCAGCTTGACACCCCAGGAAAATCAAGATATCGGCGGTTCTGCATATCAAACGCACTGTGGAGTGGTGAAAACCCCAGATAACGTGTTTCTCGCATTAAATAGCTTCCAAAGAGCGATTTCGATGATTCTGCATACTTCTCACAGAAGTACCACCAAGATTATCCCAGAAAATGCATATTTCACCTTGAAATCCCACGAAAACCAAAATATCTCCGGTTCTGCATATCAAACGCACTGTGAAGTGGTGAAAACACCAGATAACGTGTTTCTCGCATTAAATAGCTCCAAAAGAGCGATTTCGATGATTCGGCATACTTCTCACAGAAGAAACACCACTATTATCGCAGAAAATGCATATCCAGCTGGAAACCCAACGAAAATCCAGATATCGCCGTTTCTGCATATCAAACGTACTGTGGAGTGGTGAAAACACCAGATAACGAGCTTCTCGCATTAAGCAGCTCGAAAAGAGCGATTTCGATGATTCGGCATACTTCTCACAGAAGAAACACCACGATTATCGCAGAAAATTCAAAACTCAGCTTGAAATCCCACGAAAACCAAGATATCTCCGGTTCTGCATATCAAACGCACTGTGGAGAGGTGAAAACACCAGATAACGTGTTTCTCGCATTAAATAGCTCCAAAAGAGCGATTTCGATGATTCTGCATACTTCTCACAGTAGCCTCACCATGATTATCGCAGAAAACGCATATCTCAGCTTGAAACCCTACGAAAACCAACATATTGCCGTTTCTGCATATCAAACGTACTGTGGAGTGGTGAAAACACCAGATAACGTGCTTCTCGCATTAAATAGCTCCAACAGATCGATTACGATGATTCGGCATACTTCACACAGAAGCCTCACTATGATTATCGCAGAAAATGCATATCTCAGCTTGAAATCCCACGAAAACCAAGATATCTCCGGTTCTGCTTATCAAACGCACTGTGGAGTGGTGAAAACACCAGATAACGTGTTTCTCGCATTAAATAGCTTCCAAAGAGCGATTTCGATGATTCTGCATACTTCTCACAGAAGTACCACCAAGATTATCCCAGAAAATGCATATCTCACCTTGAAATCCCACGAAAACCAAAATATCTCCGGTTCTGCTTATCAAACGCACTGTGGAGTGGTGAAAACACCAGATAACGTGTTTCTCGCATTAAATAGCTTCCAAAGAGCGATTTCGATGATTCTGCATACTTCTCACAGAAGCCTCACCATGATTATCGCAGAAAATGCATATCTGAGCTTGACACCCCACGAAAATCAAGATATCGGCGGTTCTGCATATTATACGCAATGTGGAGTGGAGAAAACACCAGATAACGTGCTTCCCGCATTAAATAGCTTCCAAAGAGTGATTTCGATGATTCTGCATACTTCTCACCGAAGTACCACCACGATTATCGCACAAAATGCATATCTCAGCTTGAAATTCCACGAAAACCAAGATATCTCCGGTTCTGCATATCAGACGCACTGTGGAGTGGTGAAAACACCAGATAACGTGTTTCTCGCATTAAATAACTCCAAAAGAGCGGTTTCAATGATTCTGCATACTTCTCACAGTAGCCTCACCATGATTATCGCAGAAAACGCATATCTCAGCTTGAAACACTACGAAAACCAACATATTGCCGTTTCTGCATATAAAACGCACTGTGGAGTGGTGAAAACACCAGAAAACGTGATTCCCGCATTAAATAGCTTCCAAAGACTGATTTCGATGATTCTGCACACTTCTCACAGAAGCCACACCAGCATTATCCCAGAAAATGCATATCTCAGCTTGAAGTCCCACGAAAACCAAGATATCTCCGGTTCTGCATATCAAACGCACTGTGGAGTGGTGAAAACACCAGATAACGTGTTTCTCGCATTAAATAGCTCCAAAAGAGCGATTTCGATGATTCGGCATATTTCTCACAGAAGAAACACCAACATTATCGCAGCAAACGCATATCTCAGCTTGAAACCCTACGAAAACCAACATATTGCAGTTTCTGCATATCAAACGTACTGTGGAGTGGTGAAAACACCAGAAAACGCATTTCCCGCATTAAATAGCTTCCAAAGACTGACTTCGATGATTCTGCATACTTCTCACAGAAGAACCACCAAGATTATCCCAGAAAATGCATATCTCAGCTTGAAATCCCACGAAAACCATGATATCTTCGGTTCTGCATATCAAACGCACTGTGGAGTGGTGAAAACACCAGATAACGTATTTCTCGCAATAAATAGCTCCAAAAGAGCGATTTCGATGATTCTGCATACTTCTCACAGTAGCCTCACAATGATTATCGCAGAAAACGCATATCTCAGCTTGAAACCCTACGAAAACCAACATATTGCCGTTTCTGCATATCAAACGTACTGTGGAGTGGTGAAAACACCAGATAACGTGCTTCTCGCATTAAATAGCTCCAAAAGAGCGATTTCGATGATTCTGCATACTTCTCACAGAAGCCTCACCATGATTATCGCAGAAAATGCATATCTCAGCTTGACACCCCACGAAAATCAAGATATCGGCGGTTCTGCATATTATACGCACTGTGGAGTGGTGAAAACACCAGATAACGTGTTTCCCGCATTAAATAGCTTCCAAAGAGTGATTTCGATGATTCTGCATACTTCTCACAGAAGTACCACCAAGATTATCCCAGAAAATTCATATCTCAGCTTGAATTCCCACGAAAACCATGATATCTCCGGTTCTGCATATCAAACGCACTG
This sequence comes from Anthophora plumipes, assembly GCA_951804975.1. NCBI lineage: Eukaryota > Metazoa > Arthropoda > Insecta > Hymenoptera > Apidae > Anthophora > Anthophora plumipes. The sequence goes on along the minus strand of OX638123.1, from coordinate 9,576,388 downwards.
TGGAGTGGTGAAAACACCAGATAACGTATTTCTCGCAATAAATAGCTCCAAAAGAGCGATTTCGATGATTCTGCATACTTCTCACAGTAGCCTCACAATGATTATCGCAGAAAACGCATATCTCAGCTTGAAACCATACGAAAACCAACATATTGCCGTTTCTGCATATCAAACGTACTGTGGAGTGGTGAAAACACCAGATAACGGGCTTCTCGCATTAAATAGCTCCAAAAGAGCGATTTCGATGATTCTGCATACTTCTCACAGAAGCCTCACCATGATTATCGCAGAAAATGCATATCTGAGCTTGACACCACACGAAAATCAAGATATCGGCGGTTCTGCATATTATACGCAATGTGGAGTGGAGAAAACACCAGATAACGTGCTTCCCGCATTAAATAGCTTCCAAAGAGTGATTTCGATGATTCTGCATACTTCTCACCGAAGTACCACCACGATTATCGCAGAAAATGCATATCCAGCTGGAAACCCAACGAAAATCCAGATATCGCCGTTTCTGCATATCAAACGTACTGTGGAGTGGTGAAAACACCAGATAACGTGCTTCTCGCATTAAGCAGCTCCAAAAGAGCGATTTCGATGATTCGGCATACTTCTCACAGAAGAAGCACCACGATTATCGCAGAAAATGCAAATCTCAGCTTGAAGTCCCACGAAAACCAAGATATCTCCGGTTCTGCATATCAAACGCACTGTGGAGTGGTGAAAACACCAGATAACGTGTTTCTCGCATTAAATAGCTTCCAAAGAGCGATTTCGATGATTCTGCATACTTCACACAGAAGCCTCACCATGATTATCGCAGAAAATGCATATCTCAGCTTGACACCCCACGAAAACCAAGATATCGGCGGTTCTGCATATTATACGCACTGTGATGTGGTGAAAACACCAGATAACGTGTTTCCCGCATTAAATAGCTTCCAAAGCGTGATTTCGATGATTCTGCATACTTCTCACAGAAGTACCACCAAGATTATCCCAGAAAATGCATATCTCAGCTTGAAGTCCCACGAAAACCAAGATATCTCCGGTTCTGCATATCAAACGCACTGTGGAGTGGTGAAAACACCAGATAAACGTGTTTCTCGCATTAAATAGCTTCCAAAGAGCGATTTCGATGATTCTGCATACTTCTCACAGATGTACCACCAAGATTATCCCAGAAAATGCATATCTCACCTTGAAATCCCACGAAAACCAAAATATCTCCGGTTCTGCATATCAAACGCACTGTGAAGTGGTGAAAACACCAGATAACGTGTTTCTCGCATGAAATAGCTTCCAAAGAGCGATTTCGATGATTCTGCATACTTCTCACAGATGTACCACCAAGATTATCCCAGAAAATGCATATCTCACCTTGAAACCCTACGAAAACCAACATATTGCAGTTTCTGCATATCAAACGTACTGTGGAGTGGTGAAAACACCAGGAAACGCATTTCCCGCATTAAACAGCTTCCAAAGACTAACTTCGATGATTCTGCATACTTCTCACAGAAGAACCACCAAGATTATCCCAGAAAATGCATATCTCAGCTTGAAATCCCACGAAAACCAAGATATCTCCGGTTCTGCATATCAAACGCACTGTGGAGTGGTGAAAACACCAGATAACGTATTTCTCGCATTATATAGCTACAAAAGAGCGATTTCGATGATTCTGCATACTTATCACAGTAGCCTCACCATGATTATCGCAGAAAACGCATATCTCAGCTTGAAACCCTACGAAAACCAACCTATTGCCGTTTCTGCATATCAAACGTACTGTGGAGTGGTGAAAACACCAGATAACGTGCTTCTCGCATTAAATAGCTCCAAAAGAGCGATTTCGATGATTCTGCATACTTCTCACAGAAGCCTCACCATGATTATCGCAGAAAATGCATATCTCAGCTTGACACCCCACGAAAATCAAGATATCGGCGGTTCTGCAAATCAAACGTACTGTGGAATGGTGAAAACACCAGATATCGTGTTTCTCGCATTAAATAGCTCCATAAGAGCGATTTCGATGATTCGGCATACTTCACACAGAAGCCTCACTATGATTATCGCAGAAAATGCATATCTCAGCTTGAAATCCCACGAAAACCAAGATATCTCCGGTTCTGCTTATCAAACGCACTGTGGAGTGGTGAAAACACCAGATATCGTGTTTCTCGCATTAAATAGCTTCCAAAGAGCGATTTCGATGATTCTGCATACTTCTCACAGAAGCCTCACCATGATTATCGCAGAAAATGCATATCTGAGCTTGACACCCCACGAAAATCAAGATATCGGCGGTTCTGCATATTATACGCAATGTGGAGTGGAGAAAACACCAGATAACGTGCTTCCCGCATTAAATAGCTTCCAAAGAGTGATTTCGATGATTCTGCATACTTCTCACCGAAGTACCACCACGATTATCGCAGAAAATGCATATCCAGCTGGAAACCCAACGAAAATCCAGATATCGCCGTTTCTGCATATCAAACGTACTGTGGAGTGGTGAAAACACCAGATAACGTGCTTCTCGCATTAAGCAGCTCCAAAAGAGCGATTTCGATGATTCGGCATACTTCTCACAGAAGAAGCACCACGATTATCGCAGAAAATGCAAATCTCAGCTTGAAGTCCCACGAAAACCAAGATATCTCCGGTTCTGCATATCAAACGCACTGTGGATTGGTGAAAACACCAGATAACGTGTTTCTCGCATTAAATAGCTTCCAAAGAGCGATTTCGATGATTCTGCATACTTCACACAGAAGCCTCACCATGATTATCGCAGAAAATGCATATCTCAGCTTGACACCCCACGAAAACCAAGATATCGGCGGTTCTGCATATTATACGCACTGTGATGTGGTGAAAACACCAGATAACGTGTTTCCCGCATTAAATAGCTTCCAAAGCGTGATTTCGATGATTCTGCATACTTCTCACAGAAGTACCACCAAGATTATCCCAGAAAATGCATATCTCAGCTTGAAGTCCCACGAAAACCAAGATATCTCCGGTTCTGCATATCAAACGCACTGTGGAGTGGTGAAAACACCAGATAAACGTGTTTCTCGCATTAAATAGCTTCCAAAGAGCGATTTCGATGATTCTGCATACTTCTCACAGATGTACCACCAAGATTATCCCAGAAAATGCATATCTCACCTTGAAATCCCACGAAAACCAAAATATCTCCGGTTCTGCATATCAAACGCACTGTGAAGTGGTGAAAACACCAGATAACGTGTTTCTCGCATGAAATAGCTTCCAAAGAGCGATTTCGATGATTCTGCATACTTCTCACAGATGTACCACCAAGATTATCCCAGAAAATGCATATCTCACCTTGAAACCCTACGAAAACCAACATATTGCAGTTTCTGCATATCAAACGTACTGTGGAGTGGTGAAAACACCAGGAAACGCATTTCCCGCATTAAACAGCTTCCAAAGACTAACTTCGATGATTCTGCATACTTCTCACAGAAGAACCACCAAGATTATCCCAGAAAATGCATATCTCAGCTTGAAATCCCACGAAAACCAAGATATCTCCGGTTCTGCATATCAAACGCACTGTGGAGTGGTGAAAACACCAGATAACGTATTTCTCGCATTATATAGCTACAAAAGAGCGATTTCGATGATTCTGCATACTTATCACAGTAGCCTCACCATGATTATCGCAGAAAACGCATATCTCAGCTTGAAACCCTACGAAAACCAACCTGTTGCCGTTTCTGCATATCAAACGTACTGTGGAGTGGTGAAAACACCAGATAACGTGCTTGTCGCATTAAATAGCTCCAAAAGAGCGATTTCGATGATTCTGCATACTTCTCACAGAAGCCTCACCATGATTATCGCAGAAAATGCATATCTCAGCTTGACACCCCACGAAAATCAAGATATCGGCGGTTCTGCAAATCAAACGTACTGTGGAATGGTGAAAACACCAGATATCGTGTTTCTCGCATTAAATAGCTCCAAAAGAGCGATTTCGATGATTCGGCATACTTCACACAGAAGCCTCACTATGATTATCGCAGAAAATGCATATCTCAGCTTGAAATCCCACGAAAACCAAGATATCTCCGGTTCTGCTTATCAAACGCACTGTGGAGTGGTGAAAACACCAGATAACGTGTTTCTCGCATTAAATAGCTTCCAAAGAGCGATTTCGATGATTCTGCATACTTCTCACAGAAGTACCACCAAGATTATCCCAGAAAATGCATATCTCACCTTGAAATCCCACGAAAACCAAAATATCTCCGGTTCTGCATATCAAACGCACTGTGAAGTGGTGAAAACACCAGATATCGTGTTTCTCGCATTAAATAGCTCCAAAATAGCGATTTCGATGATTCGGCATACTTCTCACAGAAGAACCACCAAGATTATCCCTGAGAATGCATATCTCAGCTTGAAATCCCACGAAAACAAAGATATCTCCGGTTCTGCATATCAAACGCACTGTGGAGTGGTGAAAACACCAGAAAACGCGTTTCCCGCATTAAATAGCTTCCAAAGACTGATTTCGATGATTCTGCACACTTCTCACAGAAGCCACACCAGCATTATCCCAGAAAATGCATATCTCAGCTTGAAATCCAACGAAAACCAACATATCTCCGGTTCTGCATATCAAACGCACTGTGAAGTGGCAAAAACACCAGAAAACGCGTTTCCCGCATTAAATAGCTTCCAAAGACTGATTTCGATGATTCTGCACACTTCTCACAGAAGCCTCACCAGCATTATCGCAGAAAATGCATATCTCAGCTTGAAACCCTACGCAAACTAACATATAGCCGTTTCTGCATATCAAACGTACTGTGGTGTGGTGAAAACACCAGAAAACGCGTTTCCCGCATTAAATAGCTTCCAAAGACTGATTTCGATGATTCTGCACACTTCTCACAGAAGTACCACCAAGATTATCCCAGAAAATGCATATCTCAGCTTGAAATCCCACGAAAACCAAGATATCTCCGGTTCTGCATATCAAACGCACTGTGGAGTGGTGAAAACCCCAGATAACGTGTTTCTCGCATTAAATAGCTCCAAAAGAGCGATTTCGATGATTCGGCATATTTCTCACAGAAGAAACACCAACATTATCGCAGCAAACGCATATCTCAGCTTGAAACCCTACGAAAACCAACATATTGCAGTTTCTGCATATCAAACGTACTGTGGAGTGGTGAAAACACCAGAAAACGCATTTCCCGCATTAAATAGCTTCCAAAGACTGACTTCGATGATTCTGCATACTTCTCACAGAAGAACCACCAAGATTATCCCAGAAAATGCATATCTCAGCTTGAAATCCCACGAAAACCATGATATCTCCGGTTCTGCATATCAAACGCACTGTGGAGTGGTGAAAACACCAGATAACGTATTTCTCGCAATAAATAGCTCCAAAAGAGCGATTTCGATGATTCTGCTTACTTCTCACAGTAGCCTCACAATGATTATCGCAGAAAACGCATATCTCAGCTTGAAACCCTACGAAAACCAACATATTGCCGTTTCTGCATATCAAACGTACTGTGGAGTGGTGAAAACACCAGATAACGTGCTTCTCGCATTAAATAGCTCCAAAAGAGCGATTTCGATGATTCTGCATACTTCTCACAGAAGTACCACCAAGATTATCCCAGAAAATGCATATCTGAGCTTGAAATCCCACGAAAACCAAGATATCTCCGGTTCTGCATATCAAACGCACTGTGGAGTGGTGAAAACCCCAGATAACGTGTTTCTCGCATTAAATAGCTCCAAAAGAGCGATTTCGATGATTCGGCATATTTCTCACAGAAGAAACACCAACATTATCGCAGCAAACGCATATCTCAGCTTGAAACCCTACGAAAACCAACATATTGCAGTTTCTGCATATCAAACGTACTGTGGAGTGGTGAAAACACCAGAAAACGCATTTCCCGCATTAAATAGCTTCCAAAGACTGACTTCGATGATTCTGCATACTTCTCACAGAAGAACCACCAAGATTATCCCAGAAAATGCATATCTCAGCTTGAAATCCCACGAAAACCATGATATCTCCGGTTCTGCATATCAAACGCACTGTGGAGTGGTGAAAACACCAGATAACGTATTTCTCGCAATAAATAGCTCCAAAAGAGCGATTTCGATGATTCTGCTTACTTCTCACAGTAGCCTCACAATGATTATCGCAGAAAACGCATATCTCAGCTTGAAACCCTACGAAAACCAACATATTGCCGTTTCTGCATATCAAACGTACTGTGGAGTGGAGAAAACACCAGATAACGTGCTTCCCGCATTAAATAGCTTCCAAAGAGTGATTTCGATGATTCTGCATACTTCTCACCGATGTACCACCAAGATTATCCCAGAAAATGCATATCTCAGCTTGAAATCCCCCGAAAACCAAGATATCTCCGGTTCTGCAAATCAAACGCACTGTGGAGTGGTGAAAACACCAGATAACGTGTTTCTCGCATTAAATAACTCCAAAAGAGCGATTTCAATGATTCTGCATACTTCTCACAGTAGCCTCACCATGATTATCGCAGCAAACGCATATCTCAGCTTGAAACACTACGAAAACCAACATATTGCCGTTTCTGCATATCAAACGCACTGTGGAGTGGTGAAAACACCAGAAAACGTGTTTCCCGCATTAAATAGCTTCCGAAGACTGATTTCGATGATTCTGCACACTTCTCACAGAAGCCACACCAGCATTATCCCAGAAAATGCATATCTCAGCTTGAAATCCCACGAAAACCAACATATCTCCGGTTCTGCATATCAAACGCACTGTGAAGTGGTAAAAACACCAGAAAACGCGTTTCCCGCATTAAATAGCTTCCAAAGACTGATTTCGATGATTCTGCACACTTCTCACAGAAGCCTCACCAGCATTATCGCAGAAAATGCATATCTCAGCTTGAAACCCTACGCAAACCAACATATAGCCGTTTCTGCATATCAAATGTACTGAGGTGTGGTGAAAACACCAGAAAACGCGTTTCCCGCATTAAATAGCTTCCAAAGAGTGATTTCGATGATTCTGCATACTTCTCACCGAAGTACCACCAAGATTATCCCAGAAAATGCATATCTCAGCTTGAAATCCCACGAAAACCAAGATATCTCCGGTTCTGCAAATCAAACGCACTGTGGAGTGGTGAAAACACCAGAAAACGTGTTTCCCGCATTAAATAGCTTCCAAAGACTGATTTCGATGATTCTGCACACTTCTCACAGAAGCCACACCAGCATTATCCCAGAAAATGCATATCTCAGCTTGAAATCCCACGAAAACCAAGATATCTCCGGTTCTGCAAATCAAACGCACTGTGGAGTGGAGAAAACACCAGATAACGTGTTTCTCGCATTAAATAACTCCAAAAGAGCGATTTCAATGATTCTGCATACTTCTCACAGTAGCCTCACCATGATTATCGCAGCAAACGCATATCTCAGCTTGAAACACTACGAAAACCAACATATTGCCGTTTCTGCATATCAAACGCACTGTGGAGTGGTGAAAACACCAGAAAACGTGTTTCCCGCATTAAATAGCTTCCAAAGACTGATTTCGATGATTCTGCACACTTCTCACAGAAGCCACACCAGCATTATCCCAGAAAATGCATATCTCAGCTCGAAATCCCACGAAATCCAACATATCTCCGGTTCTGCATATCAAACGCACTGTGAAGTGGTAAAAACACCAGAAAACGCGTTTCCCGCATTAAATAGCTTCCAAAGACTGATTTCGATGATTCTGCACACTTCTCACCGAAGCCTCACCAGCATTATCGCAGAAAATGCATATCTCAGCTTGAAACCCTACGCAAACCAACATATAGCCGTTTCTGCATATCAAACGTACTGAGGTGTGGTGAAAACACCAGAAAACGCGTTTCCCGCATTAAATAGCTTCCAAAGACTGATTTCGATGATTCTGCACACTTCTCACAGAAGCCTCACCATGATTATCGCAGAAAATGCATATCTCAGCTTGACACCCCACGAAAATCAAGATATCGGCGGTTCTGCATATTATACGCACTGTGGAGTGGTGAAAACACCAGATAACGTGTTTCCCGCATTAAATAGCTTCCAAAGAGTGATTTCGATGATTCTGCATACTTCTCACAGAAGTACCACCAAGATTATCCCAGAAAATGCATATCTCAGCTTGAAATCCCACGAAAACCAAGATATCTCCGGTTCTGCATATCAAACGCACTGTGGAGTGGTGAAAACACCAGATTACGTGTTTCTCGCATTAAATAGCTCCAAAAGAGCGATTTCGATGATTCGGCATATTTCTCACAGAAGAAACACCAACATTATCGCAGCAAACGCATATCTCAGCTTGAAACCCTACGAAAACCAACATATTGCAGTTTCTGCATATCAAACGTACTGTGGAGTGGTGAAAACACCAGAAAACGCATTTCCCGCATTAAATAGCTTCCAAAGACTGACATCGATGATTCTGCATACTTCTCACAGAAGAACCATCAAGATTATCCCAGAAAATGCACATCTCAGCTTGAAATCCCACGAAAACCAAGACATCTCCGGTTCTGCATATCAAACGCACAGTGGAGTGGTGAAAACACCAGATAACGTATTTCTCGCAATAAATAGCTCCAAAAGAGCGATTTCGATGATTCTGCATACTTCTCACAGTAGCCTCACCATGATTATCGCAGAAAACGCATATCTCAGCTTGAAACCCTACGAAAACCAACATATTGCCGTTTCTGCATATCAAACGTACTGTGGAGTGGTGAAAACACCAGATAACGTGCTTCTCGCATTAAATAGCTCCAAAAGAGCGATTTCAATGATTCTGCATACTTCTCACAGAAGCCTCACCATGATTATCGCAGAAAATGCATATCAGAGCTTGACACCCCACGAAAATCAAGATATCGGCGGTTCTGCATATTATACGCAATGTGGAGTGGAGAAAACACCAGATAACGTGCTTCCCGCATTAAATAGCTTCCAAAGAGTGATTTCGATGATTCTGCATACTTCTCACCGAAGTACCACCAAGATTATCCCAGAAAATGCATATCTCAGCTTGAAATCCCACGAAAACCAAGATATCTCCGGTTCTGCAAATCAAACGCACTGTGGAGTGGAGAAAACACCAGATAACGTGCTTCCCGCATTAAATAGCTTCCAAAGAGTGATTTCGATGATTCTGCATACTTCTCACCGAAGTACCACCAAGATTATCCCAGAAAATGCATATCTCAGCTTGAAATCCCACGAAAACCAAGATATCTCCGGTTCTGCAAATCAAACGCACTGTGGAGTGGTGAAAACACCAGATAACGTGTTTCTCGCATTAAATAACTCCAAAAGAGCGATTTCAATGATTCTGCATACTTCTCACAGTAGCCTCACCATGATTATCGCAGAAAACGCATATCTCAGCTTGAAACATTACGAAAACCAACATATTGCCGTTTCTGCATATCAAACGCACTGTGGAGTGGTGAAAACACCAGAAAACGTGTTTCCCGCATTAAATAGCTTCCAAAGACTGACTTCGATGATTCTGCATACTTCTCACAGAAGAACCATCAAGATTATCCCAGAAAATGCGTATCTCAGCTTGAAATCCCACGAAAACCAAGACATCTCCGGTTCTGCATATCAAACGCACAGTGGAGTGGTGAAAACACCAGATAACGTATTTCTCGCAATAAATAGCTCCAAAAGAGCGATTTCGATGATTCTGCATACTTCTCACAGTAGCCTCACCATGATTATCGCAGAAAACGCATATCTCAGCTTGAAACCCTACGAAAACCAACATATTGCCGTTTCTGCATATCAAACGTACTGTGGAGTGGTGAAAACACCAGATAACGTGCTTCTCGCATTAAATAGCTCCAAAAGAGCGATTTCAATGATTCTGCATACTTCTCACAGAAGCCTCACCATGATTATCGCAGAAAATGCATATCTGAGCTTGACACCCCACGAAAATCAAGATATCGGCGGTTCTGCATATTATACGCAATGTGGAGTGGAGAAAACACCAGATAACGTGCTTCCCGCATTAAATAGCTTCCAAAGAGTGATTTCGATGATTCTGCATACTTCTCACAGAAGCCACACCAGCATTATCCCAGAAAATGCATATGTCAGCTTGAAATCCCACGAAAACCAACCTATCCCCGGTTCTGCATATCAAACGCACTGTGGAGTGGTGAAAACACCAGATAACGTGTTTCTCGCATTAAATAGCTCCAAAAGAGCGATTTCGATGATTCGGCATACTTCTCACAGAAGAAACACCAACATTATCGCAGCAAACGCATATCTCAGCTTGAAACCCTACGAAAACCAACATATAGCCGTTTCAGCATATCAAACGTAGTGTGGTGTGGTGAAAACACCAGAAAACGCGTTTCCCGCATTAAATAGCTTCCAAAGACTGATTTCGATGATTCTGCACACTTCTCACAGAAGCCTCACCATGATTATCGCAGAAAATGCATATCTCAGCTTGACACCCCACGAAAATCAAGATATCGGCGGTTCTGCATATTATACGCACTGTGGAGTGGTGAAAACACCAGAAAACGCGTTTCCCGCATTAAATAGCTTCCAAAGACTGATTTCGATGATTCTGCACACTTCTCACAGAAGCCTCCCCATGATTATCGCAGAAAATGCATATCTCAGCTTGACACCCCACGAAAATCAAGATATCGGCGGTTCTGCATATTATACGCACTGTGGAGTGGTGAAAACACCAGATAACGTGTTTCTCGCATTAAATAGCTTCCAAAGAGCGATTTCGATGATTCTGCATACTTCTCACAGTAGCCTCACCATGATTATCGCAGAAAACGCATATCTCAGCTTGAAACCCTACGAAAACCAACATATTGCCGTTTCTGCATATCAAACGTACTGTGGAGTGGTGAAAACACCAGATAACGTGCTTCTCGCATTAAATAGCTCCAAAAGAGCGATTTCAATGATTCTGCATACTTCTCACAGAAGCCTCACCATGATTATCGCAGAAAATGCATATCTGAGCTTGACACCCCACGAAAATCAAGATATCGGCGGTTCTGCATATTATACGCAATGTGGAGTGGAGAAAACACCAGATAACGTGCTTCCCGCATTAAATAGCTTCCAAAGAGTGATTTCGATGATTCTGCCTACTTCTCACCGAAGTACCACCAAGATTATCCCAGAAAATGCATATCTCAGCTTGAAATCCCACGAAAACCAGGATATCTCCGGTTCTGCAAATCAAACGCACTGTGGAGTGGTGAAAACACCAGATAACGTGTTTCTCGCATTAAATAGCTTCCAAAGAGCGATTTCGATGATTCTGCACACTTCTCACAGAAGCCACACCAGCATTATCCCAGAAAATGCATATCTCAGCTTGAAATCCCACGAAAACCAACATATCCCCGGTTCTGCATATCAAACGCACTGTGGAGTGGTGAAAACACCAGATAACGTGTTTCTCGCATTAAATAGCTCCAAAAGAGCGATTTCGATGATTCGGCATACTTCTCACAGAAGAACCACCAAGATTATCCCTGAGAATGCATATCTCAGCTTGAAATCCCACGAAAACCAAGATATCTCCGGTTCTGCATATCAAACGCACTGTGGAGTAGTGAAAACACCAGAAAACGCGTTTCCCGCATTAAATAGCTTTCAAAGACTGATTTCGATGATTCTGCACACTTCTCACAGAAGCCACACCAGCATTATCCCAGAAAATGCATATCTCAGCTTGAAATCCCACGAAAACCAACATATCTCCGGTTCTGCATATCAAACGCACTGTGAAGTGGTAAAAACACCAGAAAACGCGTTTCCCGCATTAAATAGCTTCCAAAGACTGATTTCGATGATTTTGCACACTTCTCACAGAAGCCTCACCAGTATTATCGCAGAAAATGCATATCTCAGCTTGAAACCCTACGCAAACCAACATATAGCCGTTTCTGCATATCAAACGCACTGTGAAGTGGTAAAAACACCAGAAAACGCGTTTCCCGCATTAAATAGCTTCCAAAGACTGATTTCGATGATTCTGCACGCTTCTCACAGAAGCCACACCAGCATTATCGCAGAAAATGCATATCTCAGCTTGAAACCCTACGCAAACCAACATATAGCCGTTTCTGCATATCAAACGTACTGTGGTGTGGAGAAAACACCAGAAAACGCGTTTCCCGCATTAAATAGCTTCCAAAGACTGATTTCGATGATTCTGCACACTTCTCACAGAAGCCTCACCATGATAATCGCAGAAAATGCATATCTCAGCTTGAAACCCTACGCAAACCAACATATAGCCGTTTCTGCATATCAAACGTACTGAGGTGTGGTGAAAACACCAGAAAACGCGTTTCCCGCATTAAATAGCTTCCAAAGACTGATTTCGATGATTCTGCACACTTCTCACAGAAGCCTCACCATGATTATCGCAGAAAATGCATATCTCAGCTTGACACCCCACGAAAATCAAGATATCGGCGGTTCTGCATATTATACGCACTGTGGAGTGGTGAAAACACCAGATAACGTGTTTCCCGCATTAAATAGCTTCCAAAGAGTGATTTCGATGATTCTGCATACTTCTCACAGAAGTACCACCAAGATTATCCCAGAAAATGCATATCTCAGCTTGAAATCCCACGAAAACCAAGATATCTCCGGTTCTGCATATCAAACGCACTGTGGAGTGGTGAAAACACCAGATTACGTGTTTCTCGCATTAAATAGCTCCAAAGAGCGATTTCGATGATTCGGCATATTTCTCACAGAAGAAACACCAACATTATCGCAGCAAACGCATATCTCAGCTTGAAACCCTACGAAAACCAACATATTGCAGTTTCTGCAAATCAAACGTACTGTGGTGTGGTGAAAACACCAGAAAACGCGTTTCCCGCATTAAATAGCTTCCAAAGACTGATTTCGATGATTCTGCACACTTCTCACAGAAGCCTCACCATGATTATCGCAGAAAATGCATATCTCAGCTTGACACCCCACGAAAATCAAGATATCGGCGGTTCTGCATATTATACGCACTGTGGAGTGGTGAAAACACCAGAAAACGCGTTTCCCGCATTAAATAGCTTCCAAAGACTGATTTCGATGATTCTGCACACTTCTCACAGAAGCCTCACCATGATTATCGCAGAAAATGCATATCTCAGCTTGACACCCCACGAAAATCAAGATATTGGCGGTTCTGCATATTATACGCACTGTGGAGTGGTGAAAACACCAGATAACGTGTTTCTCGCATTAAATAGGTCCAAAAGAGCGATTTCGATGATTCGGCATACTTCTCACAGAAGAAACACCAACATTATCGCAGCAAACGCATATCTCAGCTTGTAACCCTACGAAAACCAACATATTGCAGTTTCTGCATATCAAACGTACTGTGGAGTGGTGAAAACACCACAAAACGCATTTCCCGCATTAAATAGCTTCCAAAGACTGACTTTGATGATTCTGCATACTTCTCACAGAAGAACCACCAAGATTATCCCAGAAAATGCTTATCTCACCTTGAAATCCCAAGAAAACCAAAATATCTCCGGTTCTGCATATCAAACGCACTGTGAAGTGGTGAAAACACCAGATAACGTGTTTCTCGCATTCAATAGCTCCAAAAGAGCGATTTCGATGATTCGGCATCCTTCTCACAGAAGAACCACCAAGATTATCCCTGAGAATGCATATCTCAGCTTGAAATCCCACGAAAACCAAGATATCTCCGGTTCTGCATATCAAACGCACTGTGGAGTGGTGAAAACACCAGAAAACGCGTTTCCCGCATTAAATAGCTTCCAAAGACTGATTTCGATGGTTCTGCACACTTCTCACAGAAGCCACACCAGCATTATCCCAGAAAATGCATATCTCAGCTTGAAATCCCACGAAAACCAACATATCTCCGGTTCTGCATATCAAACGCACTGTGAAGTGGTAAAAACACCAGAAAACGCGTTTCCCGCATTAAATAGCTTCCAAAGACTGATTTCGATGATTCTGCACACTTCTCACAGAAGCCTCACCAGCATTATCGCAGAAAATGCATATCTCAGCTTGAAACCCTACGCAAACCAACATATAGCCGTTTCTGCATATCAAACGCACTGTGAAGTGGTAAAAACACCAGAAAACGCGTTTCCCGCATTAAATAGTTTCCAAAGACTGATTTCGATGATTCTGCACGCTTCTCACAGAAGCCACACCAGCATTATCGCAGAAAATGCATATCTCAGCTTGAAACCCTACGCAAACCAACATATAGCCGTTTCTGCATATCAAACGTACTGTGGTGTGGTGAAAACACCAGAAAACGCGTTTCCCGCATTAAATAGCTCCAAAAGAGCGATTTCGATGATTCGGCATATTTCTCACAGAAGAAACACCAACATTATCGCAGCAAACGCATATCTCAGCTTGAAACCCTACGAAAACCAACATATTGCAGTTTCTGCATATCAAACGTACTGTGGAGTGGTGAAAACACCAGAAAACGCATTTCCCGCATTCAATAGCTTCCAAAGACTGACTTCGATGATTCTGTATACTTCTCACAGAAGAACCATCAAGATTATCCCAGAAAATGCACATCTCAGCTTGAAATCCCACGAAAACCAAGACATCTCCGGTTCTGCATATCAAACGCACAGTGGAGTGGTGAAAACACCAGATAACGTATTTCTCGCAATAAATAGCTCCAAAAGAGCGATTTCGATGATTCTGCATACTTCTCACAGTAGCCTCACCATGATTATCGCAGAAAACGCATTTCTCAGCTTGAAACCCTACGAAAACCAATATATTGCCGTTTCTGCATATCAAACGTACTGTGGAGTGGTGAAAACACCAGATAACGTGCTTCTCGCATTAAATAGCTCCAAAAGAGCGATTTCAATGATTCTGCATACTTCTCACAGAAGCCTCACCATGATTATCGCAGAAAATGCATATCAGAGCTTGACACCCCACGAAAATCAAGGTATCGGCGGTTCTGCATATTATACGCAATGTGGAGTGGAGAAAACACCAGATAACGTGCTTCCCGCATTAAATAGCTTCCAAAGAGTGATTTCGATGATTCTGCATACTTCTCACCGAAGTACCACCAAGATTATCCCAGAAAATGCATATCTCAGCTTAAAATCCCACGAAAACCAAGATATCTCCGGTTCTGCATATCAAACGCACTGTGGAGTGGTGAAAACACCAGATTACGTGTTTCTCGCATTAAATAGCTCCAAAAGAGCGATTTCGATGATTCGGCATATTTCTCACAGAAGAAACACCAACATTATCGCAGCAAACGCATATCTCAGCTTGAAACCCTACGAAAACCAACATATTGCAGTTTCTGCATATCAAACGTACTGTGGAGTGGTGAAAACACCAGAAAACGCATTTCCCGCATTAAATAGCTTCCAAAGACTGACTTCGATGATTCTGCATACTTCTCACAGAAGAACCATCAAGATTATCCCAGAAAATGCACATCTCAGCTTGAAATCCCACGAAAACCAAGACATCTCCGGTTCTGCATATCAAACGCACAGTGGAGTGGTGAAAACACCAGATAACGTATTTCTCGCAATAAATAGCTCCAAAAGAGCGATTTCGATGATTCTGCATACTTCTCACAGTAGCCTCACCATGATTATCGCAGAAAACGCATATCTCAGCTTGAAACCCTACGAAAACCAACATATTGCCGTTTCTGCATATCAAACGTACTGTGGAGTGGTGAAAACACCAGATAACGTGCTTCTCGCATTAAATAGCTCCAAAAGAGCGATTTCAATGATTCTGCATACTTCTCACAGAAGCCTCACCATGATTATCGCAGAAAATGCATATCAGAGCTTGACACCCCACGAAAATCAAGGTATCGGCGGTTCTGCATATTATACGCAATGTGGAGTGGAGAAAACACCAGATAACGTGCTTCCCGCATTAAATAGCTTCCAAAGAGTGATTTCGATGATTCTGCATACTTCTCACCGAAGTACCACCAAGATTATCCCAGAAAATGCATATCTCAGCTTGAAATCCCACGAAAACCAGGATATCTCCGGTTCTGCAAATCAAACGCACTGTGGAGTGGTGAAAACACCAGATAACGTGTTTCTCGCATTAAATAGCTTCCAAAGAGCGATTTCGATGATTCTGCGCACTTCTCACAGAAGCCACACCAGCATTATCCCAGAAAATGCATATCTCAGCTTGAAATCCCACGAAAACCAACATATCCCCGGTTCTGCATATCAAACGCACTGTGGAGTGGTGAAAACACCAGATAACGTGTTTCTCGCATTAAATAGCTCCAAAAGAGCGATTTCGATGATTCGGCATACTTCTCACAGAAGAAACACCAACATTATCGCAGCAAACGCATATCTCAGCTTGAAACCCTACGAAAACCAACATATAGCCGTTTCTGCATATCAAACGTACTGTGGTGTGGTGAAAACACCAGAAAACGCGTTTCCCGCATTAAATAGCTTCCAAAGACTGATTTCGATGATTCTGCACACTTCTCACAGAAGCCTCACCATGATTATCGCAGAAAATGCATATCTCAGCTTGACACCCCACGAAAATCAAGATATCGGCGGTTCTGCATATTATACGCACTGTGGAGTGGTGAAAACACCAGAAAACGCGTTTCCCGCATTAAATAGCTTCCAAAGACTGATTTCGATGATTCTGCACACTTCTCACAGAAGCCTCACCATGATTATCGCAGAAAATGCATATCTCAGCTTGACACCCCACGAAAACCAAGACATCTCCGGTTCTGCATATCAAACGCACAGTGGAGTGGTGAAAACACCAGATAACGTATTTCTCGCAATAAATAGCTCCAAAAGAGCGATTTCGATGATTCTGCATACTTCTCACAGTAGCCTCACCATGATTATCGCAGAAAACGCATATCTCAGCTTGAAACCCTACGAAAACCAACATATTGCCGTTTCTGCATATCAAACGTACTGTGGAGTGGTGAAAACACCAGAAAACGCATTTCCCGCATTAAATAGCTTCCAAAGTCTGACTTTGATGATTCTGCATACTTCTCACAGAAGAACCACCTAGATTATCCCAGAAAATGCTTATCTCACCTTGAAATCCCAAGAAAACCAAAATATCTCCGGTTCTGCATATCAAACGCACTGTGAAGTGGTGAAAACACCAGATAACGTGTTTCTGGCATTAAATAGCTCCAAAAGAGCGATTTCGATGATTCGGCATACTTCTCACAGAAGAACCACCAAGATTATCCCTGAGAATGCATATCTCAGCTTGAAATCCCACGAAAACCAAGATATCTCCGGTTCTGCATATCAAACGCACTGTGGAGTGGTGAAAACACCAGAAAACGCGTTTCCCGCATTAAATAGCTTCCAAAGACTGATTTCGATGATTCTGCACACTTCTCACAGAAGCCACACCAGCATTATCCCTGAAAATGCATATCTCAGCTTGAAATCCCACGAAAACCAACATATCTCCGGTTCTGCATATCAAACGCACTGTGAAGTGGTAAAAACACCAGAAAACGCGTTTCCCGCATTAAATAGCTTCCAAAGACTGATTTCGATGATTCTGCACACTTCTCACAGAAGCCTCACCAGCATTATCGCAGAAAATGCATATCTCAGCTTGAAACCCTACGCAAACCAACATATAGCCGTTTCTGCATATCAAACGCACTGTGAAGTGGTAAAAACACCAGAAAACGCGTTTCCCGCATTAAATAGCTTCCAAAGACTGATTTCGATGATTCTGCACGCTTCTCACAGAAGCCACACCAGCATTATCGCAGAAAATGCATATCTCAGCTTGAAACCCTACGCAAACCAACATATAGCCGTTTCTGCATATCAAACGTACTGTGGTGTGGTGAAAACACCAGAAAACGCGTTTCCCGCATTAAATAGCTTCCAAAGACTGATTTCGATGATTCTGCACACTTCTCACAGAAGCCTCACCATGATTATCGCAGAAAATGCATATCTCAGCTTGAAACCCTGCGCAAACCAACATATAGCCGTTTCTGCATATCAAACGTACTGAGATGTGGTGAAAACACCAGAAAACGCGTTTCCCGCATTAAATAGCTTCCAAAGACTGATTTCGATGATTCTGCACACTTCTCACAGAAGCCTCACCATGATTATCGCAGAAAATGCATATCTCAGCTTGACACCCCACGAAAATCAAGATATCGGCGGTTCTGCATATTATACGCACTGTGGAGTGGTGAAAACACCAGATAACGTGTTTCCCGCATTAAATAGCTTCCAAAGAGTGATTTCGATGATTCTGCATACTTCTCACAGAAGTACCACCAAGATTATCCCAGAAAATGCATATCTCAGCTTGAAATCCCACGAAAACCAAGACATCTCCGGTTCTGCATATCAAACGCACAGTGGAGTGGTGAAAACACCAGATAACGTATTTCTCGCAATAAATAGCTCCAAAGGAGCGATTTCGATGATTCTGCATACTTCTCACAGTAGCCTCACCATGATTATCGCAGAAAACGCATTTCTCAGCTTGAAACCCTACGAAAACCAATATATTGCCGTTTCTGCATATCAAACGTACTGTGGAGTGGTGAAAACACCAGATAACGTGCTTCTCGCATTAAATAGCTCCAAAAGAGCGATTTCAATGATTCTGCATACTTCTCACAGAAGCCTCACCATGATTATCGCAGAAAATGCATATCAGAGCTTGACACCCCACGAAAATCAAGGTATCGGCGGTTCTGCATATTATACGCAATGTGGAGTGGAGAAAACACCAGATAACGTGCTTCCCGCATTAAATAGCTTCCAAAGAGTGATTTCGATGATTCTGCATACTTCTCACCGAAGTACCACCAAGATTATCCCAGAAAATGCATATCTCAGCTTAAAATCCCACGAAAACCAAGATATCTCCGGTTCTGCATATCAAACGCACTGTGGAGTGGTGAAAACACCAGATTACGTGTTTCTCGCATTAAATAGCTCCAAAAGAGCGATTTCGATGATTCGGCATATTTCTCACAGAAGAAACACCAACATTATCGCAGCAAACGCATATCTCAGCTTGAAACCCTACGAAAACCAACATATTGCAGTTTCTGCATATCAAACGTACTGTGGAGTGGTGAAAACACCAGAAAACGCATTTCCCGCATTAAATAGCTTCCAAAGACTGACTTCGATGATTCTGCATACTTCTCACAGAAGAACCATCAAGATTATCCCAGAAAATGCACATCTCAGCTTGAAATCCCACGAAAACCAAGACATCTCCGGTTCTGCATATCAAACGCACAGTGGAGTGGTGAAAACACCAGATAACGTATTTCTCGCAATAAATAGCTCCAAAAGAGCGATTTCGATGATTCTGCATACTTCTCACAGTAGCCTCACCATGATTATCGCAGAAAACGCATATCTCAGCTTGAAACCCTACGAAAACCAACATATTGCCGTTTCTGCATATCAAACGTACTGTGGAGTGGTGAAAACACCAGATAACGTGCTTCTCGCATTAAATAGCTCCAAAAGAGCGATTTCAATGATTCTGCATACTTCTCACAGAAGCCTCACCATGATTATCGCAGAAAATGCATATCAGAGCTTGACACCCCACGAAAATCAAGGTATCGGCGGTTCTGCATATTATACGCAATGTGGAGTGGAGAAAACACCAGATAACGTGCTTCCCGCATTAAATAGCTTCCAAAGAGTGATTTCGATGATTCTGCATACTTCTCACCGAAGTACCACCAAGATTATCCCAGAAAATGCATATCTCAGCTTGAAATCCCACGAAAACCAGGATATCTCCGGTTCTGCAAATCAAACGCACTGTGGAGTGGTGAAAACACCAGATAACGTGTTTCTCGCATTAAATAGCTTCCAAAGAGCGATTTCGATGATTCTGCGCACTTCTCACAGAAGCCACACCAGCATTATCCCAGAAAATGCATATCTCAGCTTGAAATCCCACGAAAACCAACATATCCCCGGTTCTGCATATCAAACGCACTGTGGAGTGGTGAAAACACCAGATAACGTGTTTCTCGCATTAAATAGCTCCAAAAGAGCGATTTCGATGATTCGGCATACTTCTCACAGAAGAAACACCAACATTATCGCAGCAAACGCATATCTCAGCTTGAAACCCTACGAAAACCAACATATAGCCGTTTCTGCATATCAAACGTACTGTGGTGTGGTGAAAACACCAGAAAACGCGTTTCCCGCATTAAATAGCTTCCAAAGACTGATTTCGATGATTCTGCACACTTCTCACAGAAGCCTCACCATGATTATCGCAGAAAATGCATATCTCAGCTTGACACCCCACGAAAATCAAGATATCGGCGGTTCTGCATATTATACGCACTGTGGAGTGGTGAAAACACCAGAAAACGCGTTTCCCGCATTAAATAGCTTCCAAAGACTGATTTCGATGATTCTGCACACTTCTCACAGAAGCCTCACCATGATTATCGCAGAAAATGCATATCTCAGCTTGACACCCCACGAAAACCAAGACATCTCCGGTTCTGCATATCAAACGCACAGTGGAGTGGTGAAAACACCAGATAACGTATTTCTCGCAATAAATAGCTCCAAAAGAGCGATTTCGATGATTCTGCATACTTCTCACAGTAGCCTCACCATGATTATCGCAGAAAACGCATATCTCAGCTTGAAACCCTACGAAAACCAACATATTGCCGTTTCTGCATATCAAACGTACTGTGGAGTGGTGAAAACACCAGAAAACGCATTTCCCGCATTAAATAGCTTCCAAAGTCTGACTTTGATGATTCTGCATACTTCTCACAGAAGAACCACCTAGATTATCCCAGAAAATGCTTATCTCACCTTGAAATCCCAAGAAAACCAAAATATCTCCGGTTCTGCATATCAAACGCACTGTGAAGTGGTGAAAACACCAGATAACGTGTTTCTGGCATTAAATAGCTCCAAAAGAGCGATTTCGATGATTCGGCATACTTCTCACAGAAGAACCACCAAGATTATCCCTGAGAATGCATATCTCAGCTTGAAATCCCACGAAAACCAAGATATCTCCGGTTCTGCATATCAAACGCACTGTGGAGTGGTGAAAACACCAGAAAACGCGTTTCCCGCATTAAATAGCTTCCAAAGACTGATTTCGATGATTCTGCACACTTCTCACAGAAGCCACACCAGCATTATCCCTGAAAATGCATATCTCAGCTTGAAATCCCACGAAAACCAACATATCTCCGGTTCTGCATATCAAACGCACTGTGAAGTGGTAAAAACACCAGAAAACGCGTTTCCCGCATTAAATAGCTTCCAAAGACTGATTTCGATGATTCTGCACACTTCTCACAGAAGCCTCACCAGCATTATCGCAGAAAATGCATATCTCAGCTTGAAACCCTACGCAAACCAACATATAGCCGTTTCTGCATATCAAACGCACTGTGAAGTGGTAAAAACACCAGAAAACGCGTTTCCCGCATTAAATAGCTTCCAAAGACTGATTTCGATGATTCTGCACGCTTCTCACAGAAGCCACACCAGCATTATCGCAGAAAATGCATATCTCAGCTTGAAACCCTACGCAAACCAACATATAGCCGTTTCTGCATATCAAACGTACTGTGGTGTGGTGAAAACACCAGAAAACGCGTTTCCCGCATTAAATAGCTTCCAAAGACTGATTTCGATGATTCTGCACACTTCTCACAGAAGCCTCACCATGATTATCGCAGAAAATGCATATCTCAGCTTGAAACCCTGCGCAAACCAACATATAGCCGTTTCTGCATATCAAACGTACTGAGATGTGGTGAAAACACCAGAAAACGCGTTTCCCGCATTAAATAGCTTCCAAAGACTGATTTCGATGATTCTGCACACTTCTCACAGAAGCCTCACCATGATTATCGCAGAAAATGCATATCTCAGCTTGACACCCCACGAAAATCAAGATATCGGCGGTTCTGCATATTATACGCACTGTGGAGTGGTGAAAACACCAGATAACGTGTTTCCCGCATTAAGTAGCTTCCAAAGAGTGATTTCGATGATTCTGCATACTTCTCACAGAAGTACCACCAAGATTATCCCAGAAAATGCATATCTCAGCTTGAAATCCCACGAAAACCAAGACATCTCCGGTTCTGCATATCAAACGCACAGTGGAGTGGTGAAAACACCAGATAACGTATTTCTCGCAATAAATAGCTCCAAAGGAGCGATTTCGATGATTCTGCATACTTCTCACAGTAGCCTCACCATGATTATCGCAGAAAACGCATATCTCAGCTTGAAACCCTACGAAAACCAACATATTGCAGTTTCTGCATATCAAACGTACTGTGGAGTGGTGAAAACACCAGAAAACGCATTTCCCGCATTAAATAGCTTCCAAAGACTGACTTCGATGATTCTGCATACTTCTCACAGAAGAACCATCAAGATTATCCCAGAAAATGCACATCTCAGCTTGAAATCCCACGAAAACCAAGACATCTCCGGTTCTGCATATCAAACGCACAGTGGAGTGGTGAAAACACCAGATAACGTATTTCTCGCAATAAATAGCTCCAAAAGAGCGATTTCGATGATTCTGCATACTTCTCACAGTAGCCTCACCATGATTATCGCAGAAAACGCATATCTCAGCTTGAAACCCTACGAAAACCAACATATTGCCGTTTCTGCATATCAAACGTACTGTGGAGTGGTGAAAACACCAGATAACGTGCTTCTCGCATTAAATAGCTCCAAAAGAGCGATTTCAATGATTCTGCATACTTCTCACAGAAGCCTCACCATGATTATCGCAGAAAATGCATATCAGAGCTTGACACCCCACGAAAATCAAGATATCGGCGGTTCTGCATATTATACGCAATGTGGAGTGGAGAAAACACCAGATAACGTGCTTCCCGCATTAAATAGCTTCCAAAGAGTGATTTCGATGATTCTGCATACTTCTCACAGTAGCCTCACCATGATTATCGCAGAAAACGCATATCTCAGCTTGAAACCCTACGAAAACCAACATATTGCCGTTTCTGCATATCAAACGTACTGTGGAGTGGTGAAAACACCAGATAACGTGCTTCTCGCATTAAATAGCTCCAAAAGAGCGATTTCAATGATTCTGCATACTTCTCACAGAAGCCTCACCATGATTATCGCAGAAAATGCATATCAGAGCTTGACACCCCACGAAAATCAAGATATCGGCGGTTCTGCATATTATACGCAATGTGGAGTGGAGAAAACACCAGATAACGTGCTTCCCGCATTAAATAGCTTCCAAAGAGTGATTTCGATGATTCTGCATACTTCTCACCGAAGTACCACCAAGATTATCCCAGAAAATGCATATCTCAGCTTGAAATCCCACGAAAACCAGGATATCTCCGGTTCTGCAAATCAAACGCACTGTGGAGTGGTGAAAACACCAGATAACGTGTTTCTCGCATTAAATAGCTTCCAAAGAGCGATTTCGATGATTCTGCACACTTCTCACAGAAGCCACACCAGCATTATCCCAGAAAATGCATATCTCAGCTTGAAATCCCACGAAAACCAACATATCCCCGGTGCTGCATATCAAACGCACTGTGGAGTGGTGAAAACACCAGATAACGTGTTTCTCGCATTAAATAGCTCCAAAAGAGCGATTTCGATGATTCGGCATACTTCTCACAGAAGAAACACCAACATTATCGCAGCAAACGCATATCTCAGCTTGAAACCCTACGAAAACCAACATATAGCCGTTTCTGCATATCAAACGTACTGTGGTGTGGTGAAAACACCAGAAAACGCGTTTCCCGCATTAAATAGCTTCCAAAGACTGATTTCGATGATTCTGCACACTTCTCACAGAAGCCTCACCATGATTATCGCAGAAAATGCATATCTCAGCTTGACACCCCACGAAAATCAAGATGTCGGCGGTTCTGCATATTATACGCACTGTGGAGTGGTGAAAACACCAGAAAACGCGTTTCCCGCATTAAATAGCTTCCAAAGACTGATTTCGATGATTCTGCACACTTCTCACAGAAGCCTCACCATGATTATCGCAGAAAATGCATATCTCAGCTTGACACCCCACGACAATCAAGATATTGGCGGTTCTGCATATTATACGCACTGTGGAGTGGTGAAAACACCAGATAACGTGTTTCTCGCATTAAATAGCTCCAAAAGAGCGATTTCGATGATTCGGCATACTTCTCACAGAAGAAACACCAACATTATCGCAGCAAACGCATATCTCAGCTTGTAACCCTACGAAAACCAACATATTGCAGTTTCTGCATATCAAACGTACTGTGGAGTGGTGAAAACACCAGAAAACGCATTTCCCGCATTAAATAGCTTCCAAAGACTGACTTTGATGATTCTGCATACTTCTCACAGAAGAACCACCAAGATTATCCCAGAAAATGCTTATCTCACCTTGAAATCCCAAGAAAACCAAAATATCTCCGGTTCTGCATATCAAACGCACTGTGAAGTGGTGAAAACACCAGATAACGTGTTTCTCGCATTAAATAGCTCCAAAAGAGCGATTTCGATGATTCGGCATACTTCTCACAGAAGAAACACCAACATTATCGCAGCAAACGCATATCTCAGCTTGTAACCCTACGAAAACCAACATATTGCAGTTTCTGCATATCAAACGTACTGTGGAGTGGTGAAAACACCAGAAAACGCGTTTCCCGCATTAAATAGCTTCCAAAGACTGATTTCGATGATTCTGCACACTTCTCACAGAAGCCTCACCATGATTATCGCAGAAAATGCATATCTCAGCTTGACACCCCACGAAAATCAAGATATTGGCGGTTCTGCATATTATACGCACTGTGGAGTGGTGAAAACACCAGATAACGTGTTTCTCGCATTAAATAGCTCCAAAAGAGCGATTTCGATGATTCGGCATACTTCTCACAGAAGAACCACCAAGATTATCCCTGAGAATGCATATCTCAGCTTGAAATCCCACGAAAACCAAGATATCTCCGGTTCTGCATATCAAACGCACTGTGGAGTGGTGAAAACACCAGAAAACGCGTTTCCCGCATTAAATAGCTTCCAAAGACTGATTTCGATGATTCTGCACACTTCTCACAGAAGCCACACCAGCATTATCCCAGAAAATGCATATCTCAGCTTGAAATCCCACGAAAACCAACATATCTCCGGTTCTGCATATCAAACGCACTGTGAAGTGGTAAAAACACCAGAAAACGCGTTTCCCGCATTAAATAGCTTCCAAAGACTGATTTCGATGATTCTGCACGCTTCTCACAGAAGCCACACCAGCATTATCGCAGAAAATGCATATCTCAGCTTGAAACCCTACGCAAACCAACATATAGCCGTTTCTGCATATCAAACGTACTGTGGTGTGGTGAAAACACCAGAAAACGCGTTTCCCGCATTAAATAGCTTCCAAAGACTGATTTCGATGATTCTGCACACTTCTCACAGAAGCCTCACCATGATTATCGCAGAAAATGCATATCTCAGCTTGAAACCCTGCGCAAACCAACATATAGCCGTTTCTGCATATCAAACGTACTGAGATGTGGTGAAAACACCAGAAAACGCGTTTCCCGCATTAAATAGCTTCCAAAGACTGATTTCGATGATTCTGCACACTTCTCACAGAAGCCTCACCATGATTATCGCAGAAAATGCATATCTCAGCTTGACACCCCACGAAAATCAAGATATCGGCGGTTCTGCATATTATACGCACTGTGGAGTGGTGAAAACACCAGATAACGTGTTTCCCGCATTAAATAGCTTCCAAAGAGTGATTTCGATGATTCTGCATACTTCTCACAGAAGTACCACCAAGATTATCCCAGAAAATGCATATCTCAGCTTGAAATCCCACGAAAACCAAGACATCTCCGGTTCTGCATATCAAACGCACAGTGGAGTGGTGAAAACACCAGATAACGTATTTCTCGCAATAAATAGCTCCAAAGGAGCGATTTCGATGATTCTGCATACTTCTCACAGTAGCCTCACCATGATTATCGCAGAAAACGCATATCTCAGCTTGAAACCCTACGAAAACCAACATATTGCAGTTTCTGCATATCAAACGTACTGTGGAGTGGTGAAAACACCAGAAAACGCATTTCCCGCATTAAATAGCTTCCAAAGACTGACTTCGATGATTCTGCATACTTCTCACAGAAGAACCCACAAGATTATCCCAGAAAATGCACATCTCAGCTTGAAATCCCACGAAAACCAAGACATCTCCGGTTCTGCATATCAAACGCACAGTGGAGTGGTGAAAACACCAGATAACGTATTTCTCGCAATAAATAGCTCCAAAAGAGCGATTTCGATGATTCTGCATACTTCTCACAGTAGCCTCACCATGATTATCGCAGAAAACGCATATCTCAGCTTGAAACCCTACGAAAACCAACATATTGCCGTTTCTGCATATCAAACGTACTGTGGAGTGGTGAAAACACCAGATAACGTGCTTCTCGCATTAAATAGCTCCAAAAGAGCGATTTCAATGATTCTGCATACTTCTCACAGAAGCCTCACCATGATTATCGCAGAAAATGCATATCAGAGCTTGACACCCCACGAAAATCAAGATATCGGCGGTTCTGCATATTATACGCAATGTGGAGTGGAGAAAACACCAGATAACGTGCTTCCCGCATTAAATAGCTTCCAAAGAGTGATTTCGATGATTCTGCATACTTCTCACAGTAGCCTCACCATGATTATCGCAGAAAACGCATATCTCAGCTTGAAACCCTACGAAAACCAACATATTGCCGTTTCTGCATATCAAACGTACTGTGGAGTGGTGAAAACACCAGATAACGTGCTTCTCGCATTAAATAGCTCCAAAAGAGCGATTTCAATGATTCTGCATACTTCTCACAGAAGCCTCACCATGATTATCGCAGAAAATGCATATCAGAGCTTGACACCCCACGAAAATCAAGATATCGGCGGTTCTGCATATTATACGCAATGTGGAGTGGAGAAAACACCAGATAACGTGCTTCCCGCATTAAATAGCTTCCAAAGAGTGATTTCGATGATTCTGCATACTTCTCACCGAAGTACCACCAAGATTATCCCAGAAAATGCATATCTCAGCTTGAAATCCCACGAAAACCAGGATATCTCCGGTTCTGCAAATCAAACGCACTGTGGAGTGGTGAAAACACCAGATAACGTGTTTCTCGCATTAAATAGCTTCCAAAGAGCGATTTCGATGATTCTGCACACTTCTCACAGAAGCCACACCAGCATTATCCCAGAAAATGCATATCTCAGCTTGAAATCCCACGAAAACCAACATATCCCCGGTGCTGCATATCAAACGCACTGTGGAGTGGTGAAAACACCAGATAACGTGTTTCTCGCATTAAATAGCTCCAAAAGAGCGATTTCGATGATTCGGCATACTTCTCACAGAAGAAACACCAACATTATCGCAGCAAACGCATATCTCAGCTTGAAACCCTACGAAAACCAACATATAGCCGTTTCTGCATATCAAACGTACTGTGGTGTGGTGAAAACACCAGAAAACGCGTTTCCCGCATTAAATAGCTTCCAAAGACTGATTTCGATGATTCTGCACACTTCTCACAGAAGCCTCACCATGATTATCGCAGAAAATGCATATCTCAGCTTGACACCCCACGAAAATCAAGATGTCGGCGGTTCTGCATATTATACGCACTGTGGAGTGGTGAAAACACCAGAAAACGCGTTTCCCGCATTAAATAGCTTCCAAAGACTGATTTCGATGATTCTGCACACTTCTCACAGAAGCCTCACCATGATTATCGCAGAAAATGCATATCTCAGCTTGACACCCCACGACAATCAAGATATTGGCGGTTCTGCATATTATACGCACTGTGGAGTGGTGAAAACACCAGATAACGTGTTTCTCGCATTAAATAGCTCCAAAAGAGCGATTTCGATGATTCGGCATACTTCTCACAGAAGAAACACCAACATTATCGCAGCAAACGCATATCTCAGCTTGTAACCCTACGAAAACCAACATATTGCAGTTTCTGCATATCAAACGTACTGTGGAGTGGTGAAAACACCAGAAAACGCATTTCCCGCATTAAATAGCTTCCAAAGACTGACTTTGATGATTCTGCATACTTCTCACAGAAGAACCACCAAGATTATCCCAGAAAATGCTTATCTCACCTTGAAATCCCAAGAAAACCAAAATATCTCCGGTTCTGCATATCAAACGCACTGTGAAGTGGTGAAAACACCAGATAACGTGTTTCTCGCATTAAATAGCTCCAAAAGAGCGATTTCGATGATTCGGCATACTTCTCACAGAAGAAACACCAACATTATCGCAGCAAACGCATATCTCAGCTTGTAACCCTACGAAAACCAACATATTGCAGTTTCTGCATATCAAACGTACTGTGGAGTGGTGAAAACACCAGAAAACGCGTTTCCCGCATTAAATAGCTTCCAAAGACTGATTTCGATGATTCTGCACACTTCTCACAGAAGCCTCACCATGATTATCGCAGAAAATGCATATCTCAGCTTGACACCCCACGAAAATCAAGATATTGGCGGTTCTGCATATTATACGCACTGTGGAGTGGTGAAAACACCAGATAACGTGTTTCTCGCATTAAATAGCTCCAAAAGAGCGATTTCGATGATTCGGCATACTTCTCACAGAAGAACCACCAAGATTATCCCTGAGAATGCATATCTCAGCTTGAAATCCCACGAAAACCAAGATATCTCCGGTTCTGCATATCAAACGCACTGTGGAGTGGTGAAAACACCAGAAAACGCGTTTCCCGCATTAAATAGCTTCCAAAGACTGATTTCGATGATTCTGCACACTTCTCACAGAAGCCACACCAGCATTATCCCAGAAAATGCATATCTCAGCTTGAAATCCCACGAAAACCAACATATCTCCGGTTCTGCATATCAAACGCACTGTGAAGTGGTAAAAACACCAGAAAACGCGTTTCCCGCATTAAATAGCTTCCAAAGACTGATTTCGATGATTCTGCACACTTCTCACAGAAGCCTCACCAGCATTATCGCAGAAAATGCATATCTCAGCTTGAAACCCTACGCAAACCAACATATAGCCGTTTCTGCATATCAAACGCACTGTGAAGTGGTAAAAACACCAGAAAACGCGTGTCCCGCATTAAATAGCTTCCAAAGACTGATTTCGATGATTCTGCACGCTTCTCACAGAAGCCACACCAGCATTATCGCAGAAAATGCATATCTCAGCTTGAAACCCTACGCAAACCAACATATAGCCGTTTCTGCATATCAAACGTACTGTGGTGTGGTGAAAACACCAGAAAACGCGTTTCCCGCATTAAATAGCTTCCAAAGACTGATTTCGATGATTCTGCACACTTCTCACAGAAGCCTCACCATGATTATCGCAGAAAATGCATATCTCAGCTTGAAACCCTACGCAAACCAACATATAGCCGTTTCTGTATATCAAACGCACTGTGAAGTGGTAAAAACACCAGAAAACGCGTTTCCCGCATTAAATAGCTTCCAAAGACTGATTTCGATGATTCTGCACGCTTCTCACAGAAGCCACACCAGCATTATCGCAGAAAATGCATATCTCAGCTTGAAACCCTACGCAAACCAACATATAGCCGTTTCTGCATATCAAACGTACTGTGGTGTGGTGAAAACACCAGAAAACGCGTTTCCCGCATTAAATAGCTTCCAAAGACTGATTTCGATGATTCTGCACACTTCTCACAGAAGCCTCACCATGATTATCGCAGAAAATGCATATCTCAGCTTGAAATCCCACGAAAACCAAGATATCTCCGGTTCTGCATATCAAACGCACTGTGGAGTGGTGAAAACACCAGAAAACGCGTTTCCCGCATTAAATAGCTTCCAAAGACTGATTTCGATGATTCTGCACATTTCTCACAGAAGCCACACCAGCATTATCCCAGAAAATGCATATCTCAGCTTGAAATCCCACGAAAACCAACATATCTCCGGTTCTGCATATCAAACGCACTGTGAAGTGGTAAAAACACCAGAAAACGCGTTTCCCGCATTAAATAGCTTCCAAAGACTGATTTCGATGATTCTGCACACTTCTCACAGAAGCCTCACCAGCATTATCGCAGAAAATGCATATCTCAGCTTGAAACCCTACGCAAACCAACATATAGCCGTTTCTGCATATCAAACGCACTGTGAAGTGGTAAAAACACCAGAAAACGCGTTTCCCGCATTAAATAGCTTCCAAAGACTGATTTCGATGATTCTGCACGCTTCTCACAGAAGCCACACCAGCATTATCGCAGAAAATGCATATCTCAGCTTGAAACCCTACGCAAACCAACATATAGCCGTTTCTGCATATCAAACGTACTGTGGTGTGGTGAAAACACCAGATAACGTGTTTCTCGCATTAAATAGCTTCCAAAGAGCGATTTCGATGATTCTGCACACTTCTCACAGAAGCCACACCAGCATTATCCCAGAAAATGCATATCTCAGCTTGAAATCCCACGAAAACCAAAATATCTCCGGTTCTGCATATCAAACGCACTGTGAAGTGGTGAAAACACCAGATAACGTGTTTCTCGCATTAAATAGCACCAAAAGAGCGATTTCGATGATTCGGCATTCTTCTAACAGAAGCCTCACCATGATTATCGCAAAAAATGCATATCTCAGCTTGAAACCCTACGCAAACCAACATATAGCCGTTTCTGCATATCAAACGTACTGTGGTGTGGTGAAAACACCAGATAACGTGTTTCTCGCATTAAATAGCTTCCAAAGAGCGATTTCGATGATTCTGCACACTTCTCACAGAAGCCACACCAGCATTATCCCAGAAAATGCATATCTCAGTTTGAAATCCCACGAAAACCAAGATATCTCCGGTTCTGCATATCAAACGCACTGTGGAGTGGTGAAAACACCAGATAACGTGTTTCTCGCATTAAATAGCTTCCAAAGAGCGATTTCGATGATTCTGCACACTTCTCACAGAAGCCTCACCAGCATTATCCCAGAAAATGCATATCTCAGCTTGAAACCCCACGAAAACCAAGATATCTCCGGTTCTGCATATCAAACGCACTGTGGAGTGGTGAAAACACCAGATAACGTGTTTCTCGCATTAAATAGCTTCCAAAGAGCGATTTCGATGATTCTGCATATATCTCACAGAAGAAACATCAACATTATCGCAGCAAACGCATATCTCAGCTTGAAACCCTACGAAAACCAACATATTGCAGTTTCTGCATATCAAACGTACTGTGGAGTGGTGAAAACACCAGAAAACGCATTTCCCGCATTAAATAGCTTCCAAAGACTGACTTCGATGATTCTGCATACTTCTCACAGAAGAACCATCAAGATTATCCCAGAAAATGCACATCTCAGCTTGAAATCCCACGAAAACCAAGACATCTCCGGTTCTGCATATCAAACGCACAGTGGAGTGGTGAAAACACCAGATAACGTATTTCTCGCATTAAATAGCTCCAAAAGAGCGATTTCGATGATTCTGCATACTTCTCACAGTAGCCTCACCATGATTATCGCAGAAAACGCATATTTCAGCTTGAAACCCTACGAAAACCAACATATTGCCGTTTCTGCATATCAAACGTACTGTGGAGTGGTGAAAACACCAGATAACGTGCTTCTCGCATTAAATAGCTCCAAAAGAGCGATTTCAATGATTCTGCATACTTCTCACAGAAGCCTCACCATGATTATCGCAGAAAATGCATATCAGAGCTTGACACCCCACGAAAATCAAGATATCGGCGGTTCTGCATATTATACGCAATGTGGAGTGGAGAAAACACCAGATAACGTGCTTCCCGCATTAAATAGCTTCCAAAGAGTGATTTCGATGATTCTGCATACTTCTCACCGAAGTACCACCAAGATTATCCCAGAAAATGCATATCTCAGCTTGAAATCCCACGAAAACCAGGATATCTCCGGTTCTGCAAATCAAACGCACTGTGGAGTGGTGAAAACACCAGATAACGTGTTTCTCGCATTAAATAGCTTCCAAAGAGCGATTTCGATGATTCTGCACACTTCTCACAGAAGCCACACCAGCATTATCCCAGAAAATGCATATCTCAGCTTGAAATCCCACGAAAACCAACATATCCCCGGTTCTGCATATCAAACGCACTGTGGAGTGGTGAAAACACCAGATAACGTGTTTCTCGCATTAAACAGCTCCAAAAGAGCGATTTCGATGATTCGGCATACTTCTCACAGAAGAAACACCAACATTATCGCAGCAAACGCATATCTCAGCTTGAAACCCTACGAAAACCAACATATAGCCGTTTCTGCATATCAAACGTACTGTGGTGTGGTGAAAACACCAGAAAACCCGTTTCCCGCATTAAATAGCTTCCAAAGACTGATTTCGATGATTCTGCACACTTCTCACAGAAGCCTCACCATGATTATCGCAGAAAATGCATATCTCAGCTTGACACCCCACGAAAATCAAGATATCGGCGGTTCTGCATATTATACGCACTGTGGAGTGGTGAAAACACCAGAAAACGCGTTTCCCGCATTAAATAGCTTCCAAAGACTGATTTCGATGATTCTGCACACTTCTCACAGAAGCCTCACCATGATTATCGCAGAAAATGCATATCTCAGCTTGACACCCCACGAAAACCAAAATATCTCCGGTTCTGCATATCAAACGCACTGTGAAGTGGTGAAAACACCAGATAACGTGTTTCTCGCATTAAATAGCTCCAAAAGAGCGATTTCGATGATTCGGCATACTTCTCACAGAAGAACCACCAAGATTATCCCTGAGAATGCATATCTCAGCTTGAAATCCCACGAAAACCAAGATATCTCCGGTTCTGCATATCAAACGCACTGTGGAGTGGTGAAAACACCAGAAAACGCGTTTCCCGCATTAAATAGCTTCCAAAGACTGATTTCGATGATTCTGCACACTTCTCACCGAAGCCACACCAGCATTAACCCAGAAAATGCATATCTCAGCCTGAAATCCCACGAAAACCAACATATCTCCGGTTCTGCATATCAAACGCACTGTGAAGTGGTAAAAACACCAGAAAACGCGTTTCCCGCATTAAATAGCTTCCAAAGACTGATTTCGATGATTCTGCACACTTCTCACAGCAGCCTCACCAGCATTATCGCAGAAAATGCATATCTCAGCTTGAAACCCTACGCAAACCAACATATAGCCGTTTCTGCATATCAAACGCACTGTGAAGTGGTAAAAACACCAGAAAACGCGTTTCCCGCATTAAATAGCTTCCAAAGACTGATATCGATGATTCTGCACGCTTCTCACAGAAGCCACACCAGCATTATCGCAGAAAATGCATATCTCAGCTTGAAACCCTACGCAAACCAACATATAGCCGTTTCTGCATATCAAACGTACTGTGGTGTGGTGAAAACACCAGAAAACGCGTTTCCCGCATTAAATAGCTTCCAAAGACTGATTTCGATGATTCTGCACACTTCTCACAGAAGCCTCACCAGCATTATCGCAGAAAATGCATATCTCAGCTTGAAACCCTACGCAAACCAACATATAGCCGTTTCTGCATATCAAACGCACTGTGAAGTGGTAAAAACACCAGAAAACGCGTTTCCCGCATTAAATAGCTTCCAAAGACTGATTTCGATGATTCTGCACGCTTCTCACAGAAGCCACACCAGCATTATCGCAGAAAATGCATATCTCAGCTTGAAACCCTACGCAAACCAACATATAGCCGTTTCTGCATATCAAACGTACTGTGGTGTGGTGAAAACACCAGATAACGTGTTTCTCGCATTAAATAGCTTCCAAAGAGCGATTTCGATGATTCTGCACACTTCTCACAGAAGCCACACCAGCATTATCCCAGAAAATGCATATCTCAGCTTGAAATCCCACGAAAACCAAAATATCTCCGGTTCTGCATATCAAACGCACTGTGAAGTGGTGAAAACACCAGATAACGTGTTTCTCGCATTAAATAGCACCAAAAGAGCGATTTCGATGATTCGGCATTCTTCTAACAGAAGCCTCACCATGATTATCGCAAAAAATGCATATCTCAGCTTGAAACCCTACGCAAACCAACATATAGCCGTTTCTGCATATCAAACGTACTGTGGTGTGGTGAAAACACCAGATAACGTGTTTCTCGCATTAAATAGCTTCCAAAGAGCGATTTCGATGATTCTGCACACTTCTCACAGAAGCCACACCAGCATTATCCCAGAAAATGCATATCTCAGTTTGAAATCCCACGAAAACCAAGATATCTCCGGTTCTGCATATCAAACGCACTGTGGAGTGGTGAAAACACCAGATAACGTGTTTCTCGCATTAAATAGCTTCCAAAGAGCGATTTCGATGATTCTGCACACTTCTCACAGAAGCCTCACCAGCATTATCCCAGAAAATGCATATCTCAGCTTGAAACCTCACGAAAACCAAGATATCTCCGGTTCTGCATATCAAACGCACTGTGGAGTGGTGAAAACACCAGATAACGTGTTTCTCGCATTAAATAGCTCCAAAAGAGCGATTTCGATGATTCGGCATACTTCTCACAGAAGAACCACCAAGATTATCCCTGAGAATGCATATCTCAGCTTGAAATCCCACGAAAACCAAGATATCTCCGGTTCTGCATATCAAACGCACTGTGGAGTGGTGAAAACACCAGAAAACGCGTTTCCCGTATTAAATAGCTTCCAAAGACTGATTTCGATGATTCTGCACACTTCTCACCGAAGCCACACCAGCATTATCCCAGAAAATGCATATCTCAGCTTGAAATCCCACGAAAACCAACATATCTCCGGTTCTGCATATCAAACGCACTGTGAAGTGGTAAAAACACCAGAAAACGCGTTTCCCGCATTAAATAGCTTCCAAAGACTGATTTCGATGATTCTGCACACTTCTCACAGCAGCCTCACCAGCATTATCGCAGAAAATGCATATCTCAGCTTGAAACCCTACGCAAACCAACATATAGCCGTTTCTGCATATCAAACGCACTGTGAAGTGGTAAAAACACCAGAAAACGCGTTTCCCGCATTAAATAGCTTCCAAAGACTGATATCGATGATTCTGCACGCTTCTCACAGAAGCCACACCAGCATTATCGCAGAAAATGCATATCTCAGCTTGAAACCCTACGCAAACCAACATATAGCCGTTTCTGCATATCAAACGTACTGTGGTGTGGTGAAAACACCAGAAAACGCGTTTCCCGCATTAAATAGCTTCCAAAGACTGATTTCGATGATTCTGCACACTTCTCACAGAAGCCTCACCATGATTATCGCAGAAAATGCATATCTCAGCTTGAAATCCCACGAAAACCAAGATATCTCCGGTTCTGCATATCAAACGCACTGTGGAGTGGTGAAAACACCAGAAAACGCGTTTCCCGCATTAAATAGCTTCCAAAGACTGATTTCGATGATTCTGCACATTTCTCACAGAAGCCACACCAGCATTATCCCAGAAAATGCATATCTCAGCTTGAAATCCCACGAAAACCAACATATCTCCGGTTCTGCATATCAAACGCACTGTGAAGTGGTAAAAACACCAGAAAACGCGTTTCCCGCATTAAATAGCTTCCAAAGACTGATTTCGATGATTCTGCACACTTCTCACAGAAGCCTCACCAGCATTATCGCAGAAAATGCATATCTCAGCTTGAAACCCTACGCAAACCAACATATAGCCGTTTCTGCATATCAAACGCACTGTGAAGTGGTAAAAACACCAGAAAACGCGTTTCCCGCATTAAATAGCTTCCAAAGACTGATTTCGATGATTCTGCACGCTTCTCACAGAAGCCACACCAGCATTATCGCAGAAAATGCATATCTCAGCTTGAAACCCTACGCAAACCAACATATAGCCGTTTCTGCATATCAAACGTACTGTGGTGTGGTGAAAACACCAGATAACGTGTTTCTCGCATTAAATAGCTTCCAAAGAGCGATTTCGATGATTCTGCACACTTCTCACAGAAGCCACACCAGCATTATCCCAGAAAATGCATATCTCATCTTGAAATCCCACGAAAACCAAAATATCTCCGGTTCTGCATATCAAACGCACTGTGAAGTGGTGAAAACACCAGATAACGTGTTTCTCGCATTAAATAGCACCAAAAGAGCGATTTCGATGATTCGGCATTCTTCTAACAGAAGCCTCACCATGATTATCGCAAAAAATGCATATCTCAGCTTGAAACCCTACGCAAACCAACATATAGTCGTTTCTGCATATCAAACGTACTGTGGTGTGGTGAAAACACCAGATAACGTGTTTCTCGCATTAAATAGCTTCCAAAGAGCGATTTCGATGATTCTGCACACTTCTCACAGAAGCCACACCAGCATTATCCCAGAAAATGCATATCTCAGTTTGAAATCCCACGAAAACCAAGATATCTCCGGTTCTGCATATCAAACGCACTGTGGAGTGGTGAAAACACCAGATAACGTGTTTCTCGCATTAAATAGCTTCCAGAGAGCGATTTCGATGATTCTGCACACTTCTCACAGAAGCCTCACCAGCATTATCCCAGAAAATGCATATCTCAGCTTGAAACCCCACGAAAACCAAGATATCTCCGGTTCTGCATATCAAACGCACTGTGGAGTGGTGAAAACACCAGATAACGTGTTTCTCGCATTAAATAGCTTCCAAAGAGCGATTTCGATGATTCTGCATACTTCTCACAGAAGAAACGCCAAGATTATCCCACAAAATGCATATCTCACCTTGAAATCCCACGAAAACCAAAATATCTCCGGTTCTGCATATCAAACGCACTGTGAAGTGGTGAAAATACCAGATAACGTGTTTCTCGCATTAAATAGCTCCAAAAGAGCGATTTC
Organism: Anthophora plumipes; assembly: GCA_951804975.1. Taxonomy (NCBI): domain Eukaryota; kingdom Metazoa; phylum Arthropoda; class Insecta; order Hymenoptera; family Apidae; genus Anthophora; species Anthophora plumipes. The sequence continues at coordinate 9,539,246 of OX638123.1, read as the reverse complement.
GATGATTCGGCATACTTCTCACAGAAGAACCACCAAGATTATCCCTGAGAATGCATATCTCAGCTTGAAATCCCACGAAAACCAAGATATCTCCGGTTCTGCATATCAAACGCACTGTGGAGTGGTGAAAACACAAGATAACGTGCTTCTCGCATTAAATAGCTCCAAAAGAGCGATTACGATGATTCGGCATACTTCTCACAGAAGAAACACCAACATGATCGCAGAAAACGCATATCTCAGCTTGAAACCCTACGAAAACCAACGTATTGCCGTTTCTGCATATCAAACGTACTGTGGAGTGGTGAAAACACCAGAAAACGCGTTTCCCGCATTAAATAGCTTCCAATGACTGATTTCGATGATTCTGCATACTTCTCACAGTATCCTCACCATGATTATCGCAGAATAGGCATATCTCATCTTGAAATCCCACGAAAACCAACATATCTCCGGTTCTGCATATCAAACGCACTGTGGAGTGGTGAAAACACCAGATAACGTGTTTCTCGCATTAAATAGCTTCCAAAGAGCGATTTCGATGATTCTGCACACTTCTCACAGAAGCCTCACCAGCATTATCCCAGAAAAAGCATATCTCAGCTTGAAACCCCACGAAAACCAAGATATCTCCGGTTCTGCATATCAAACGCACTGTGGAGTGGTGAAAACACCAGATAACGTGTTTCTCGCATTAAATAGCTTCCAAAGAGCGATTTCGATGATTCTGCATACTTCTCACAGAAGAAACGCCAAGATTATCCCACAAAATGCATATCTCACCTTGAAATCCCACGAAAACCAAAATATCTCCGGTTCTGCATATCAAACGCACTGTGAAGTGGTGAAAATACCAGATAACGTGTTTCTCGCATTAAATAGCTCCAAAAGAGCGATTTCGATGATTCGGCATACTTCTCACAGAAGAACTACCAAGATTATCCCTGAGAATGCATATCTCAGCTTGAAATCCCACGAAAACCAAGATATCTCCGGTTCTGCATATCAAACGCACTGTGGAGTGGTGAAAACACCAGATAACGTGCTTCTCGCATTAAATAGCTCCAAAAGAGCGATTACGATGATTCGGCATACTTCTCACAGAAGAAACACCAACATGATCGCAGAAAACGCATATCTCAGCTTGAAACCCTACGAAAACCAACGTATTGCCGTTTCTGCATATCAAACGTACTGTGGAGTGGTGAAATCACCTGAAAACGCGTTTCCCGCATTAAATAGCTTCCAATGACTGATTTCGATGATTCTGCATACTTCTCACAGTATCCTCACCAAGAATATCGCAGAATAGGCATATCTCATCTTGAAATCCCACGAAAACCAACATATCTCCGGTTCTGCATATCAAACGCACTGTGAAGTGGTAAAAACACCAGAAAACGCGTTTCCCGCATTAATTAGCTTCCAAAGAGTGATTTCGATGATTCTGCATACTTCTCACAGAAGATACACCAACATTATCGCTGAAAACGCATATCTCAGCTTGAAACCCTACGAAAACCAACGTATTGCCGTTTCTGCATATCAAACGTACTGTGGAGTGGTGAAAACACCAGAAAACGCGTTTCCCGCATTAAATAGCTTCCAATGACTGATTTCGATGATTCTGCACGCTTCTCACAGAAGCCACACCAGCATTATCGCAGAAAATGCATATCTCAGCTTGAAACCCTACGCAAACCAACATATAGCCGTTTCTGCATATCAAACGTACTGTGGTGTGGTGAAAACACCAGATAACGTGTTTCTCGCATTAAATAGCTTCCAAAGAGCGATTTCGATGATTCTGCACACTTCTCACAGAAGCCACACCAGCATTATCCCAGAAAATGCATATCTCAGCTTGAAATCCCACGAAAACCAAAATATCTCCGGTTCTGCATATCAAACGCACTGTGAAGTGGTGAAAACACCAGATAACGTGTTTCTCGCATTAAATAGCTCCAAAAGAGCGATTTCGATGATTCGGCATTCTTCTAACAGAAGCCTCACCATGATTATCGCAAAAAATGCATATCTCAGCTTGACTCCCCACGAAAATCATGGTATCGGCGTTTCTGCATATTATACGCACTGTGGAGTGGTGAAAACACCAGATACCGTGTTTCCCGCATTAAATAGCTTCCAAAGAGTGATTTCGATGATTCTGCATACTTCTCACACAAGTACCACCAAGACTATCCCAGAAAATGCATATCTCAGTTTGAAATCCCTCGAAAACCAAGATATCTCCGGTTCTGCATATCAAACGCACTGTGGAGTGGTGAAAACACCAGATAACGTGTTTCTCGCATTAAATAGCTTCCAAAGAGCGATTTCGATGATTCTGCACACTTCTCACAGAAGCCTCACCAGCATTATCCCAGAAAATGCTTATCTCAGCTTGAAACCCCACGAAAACCAAGATATCTCCGGTTCTGCATATCAAACGCACTGTGGAGTGGTGAAAACACCAGATAACGTGTTTCTCGCATTAAATAGCTTCCAAAGAGCGATTTCGATGATTCTGCATACTTCTCACAGAAGAAACGCCAAGATTATCCCACAAAATGCATATCTCACCTTGAAATCCCACGAAAACCAAAATATCTCTGGTTCTGCATATCAAACGCACTGTGAAGTGGTGAAAATACCAGATAACGTGTTTCTCGCATTAAATAGCTCCAAAAGAGCGATTTCGATGATTCGGCATACTTCTCACAGAAGAACCACCAAGATTATCCCTGAGAATGCATATCTCAGCTTGAAATCCCACGAAAACCAAGATATCTCCGGTTCTGCATATCAAACGCACTGTGGAGTGGTGAAAACACCAGATAACGTGCTTCTCGCATTAAATAGCTCCAAAAGAGCGATTACGATGATTCGGCATACTTCTCACAGAAGAAACACCAACATGATCGCAGAAAACGCATATCTCAGCTTGAAACCCTACGAAAACCAACGTATTGCCGTTTCTGCATATCAAACGTACTGTGGAGTGGTGAAAACACCAGAAAACGCGTTTCCCGCATTAAATAGCTTCCAATGACTGATTTCGATGATTCTGCATACTTCTCACAGTATCCTCACCATGATTATCGCAGAATAGGCATATCTCATCTTGAAATCCCACGAAAACCAACATATCTCCGGTTCTGCATATCAAACGCACTGTGGAGTGGTGAAAACACCAGATAACGTGTTTCTCGCATTAAATAGCTTCCAAAGAGCGATTTCGATGATTCTGCACACTTCTCACAGAAGCCTCACCAGCATTATCCCAGAAAATGCATATCTCAGCTTGAAACCCCACGAAAACCAAGATATCTCCGGTTCTGCATATCAAACACACTGTGGAGTGGTGAAAACACCAGATAACGTGTTTCTCGCATTAAATAGCTTCCAAAGAGCGATTTCGATGATTCTGCATACTTCTCACAGAAGAAACGCCAAGATTATCCCACAAAATGCATATCTCACCTTGAAATCCCACGAAAACCAAAATATCTCCGGTTCTGCATATCAAACGCACTGTGAAGTGGTGAAAATACCAGATAACGTGTTTCTCGCATTAAATAGCTCCAAAAGAGCGATTTCGATGATTCGGCATCCTTCTCACAGAAGAACCACCAAGATTATCCCTGAGAATGCATATCTCAGCTTGAAATCCCACGAAAACCAAGGTATCTCCGGTTCTGCATATCAAACGCACTGTGGAGTGGTGAAAACACCAGATAACGTGCTTCTCGCATTAAATAGCTCCAAAAGAGCGATTACGATGATTCGGCATACTTCTCACAGAAGAAACACCAACATGATCGCAGAAAACGCATATCTCAGCTTGAAACCCTACGAAAACCAACGTATTGCCGTTTCTGCATATCAAACGTACTGTGGAGTGGTGAAAACACCAGAAAACGCGTTTCCCGCATTAAATAGCTTCCAATGACTGATTTCGATGATTCTGCATACTTCTCACAGTATCCTCACCATGATTATCGCAGAATAGGCATATCTCATCTTGAAATCCCACGAAAACCAACATATCTCCGGTTCTGCATATCAAACGCACTGTGGAGTGGTGAAAACACCAGATAACGTGTTTCTCGCATTAAATAGCTTCCAAAGAGCGATTTCGATGATTCTGCACACTTCTCACAGAAGCCTCACCAGCATTATCCCAGAAAATGCATATCTCAGCTTGAAACCCCACGAAAACCAAGATATCTCCGGTTCTGCATATCAAACGCACTGTGGAGTGGTGAAAACACCAGATAACGTGTTTCTCGCATTAAATAGCTTCCAAAGAGCGATTTCGATGATTCTGCATACTTCTCACAGAAGAAACGCCAAGATTATCCCACAAAATGCATATCTCAGCTTGAAACCCCACGAAAACCAAGATATCTCCGGTTCTGCATATCAAACGCACTGTGGAGTGGTGAAAACACCAGGTAACGTGTTTCTCGCATTAAATAGCTTCCAAAGAGCGATTTCGATGATTCTGCATACTTCTCACAGAAGAAACGCCAAGATTATCCCACAAAATGCATATCTCACCTTGAAATCCCACGAAAACCAAAATATCTCCGGTTCTGCATATCAAACGCACTGTGAAGTGGTGAAAATACCAGATAACGTGTTTCTCGCATTAAATAGCTCCAAAAGAGCGATTTCGATGATTCGGCATACTTCTCACAGAAGAACCACCAAGATTATCCCTGAGAATGCATATCTCAGCTTGAAATCCCACGAAAACCAAGATATCTCCGGTTCTGCATATCAAACGCACTGTGGAGTGGTGAAAACACAAGATAACGTGCTTCTCGCATTAAATAGCTCCAAAAGAGCGATTACGATGATTCGGCATACTTCTCACAGAAGAAACACCAACATGATCGCAGAAAACGCATATCTCAGCTTGAAACCCTACGAAAACCAACGTATTGCCGTTTCTGCATATCAAACGTACTGTGGAGTGGTGAAAACACCAGAAAACGCGTTTCCCGCATTAAATAGCTTCCAATGACTGATTTCGATGATTCTGCATACTTCTCACAGTATCCTCACCATGATTATCGCAGAATAGGCATATCTCATCTTGAAATCCCACGAAAACCAACATATCTCCGGTTCTGCATATCAAACGCACTGTGGAGTGGTGAAAACACCAGATAACGTGTTTCTCGCATTAAATAGCTTCCAAAGAGCGATTTCGATGATTCTGCACACTTCTCACAGAAGCCTCACCAGCATTATCCCAGAAAATGCATATCTCAGCTTGAAACCCCACGAAAACCAAGATATCTCCGGTTCTGCATATCAAACGCACTGTGGAGTGGTGAAAACACTAGATAACGTGTTTCTCGCATTAAATAGCTTCCAAAGAGCGATTTCGATGATTCTGCATACTTCTCACAGAAGAAACGCCAAGATTATCCCACAAAATGCATATCTCACCTTGAAATCCCACGAAAACCAAAATATCTCCGGTTCTGCATATCAAACGCACTGTGAAGTGGTGAAAATACCAGATAACGTGTTTCTCGCATTAAATAGCTCCAAAAGAGCGATTTCGATGATTCGGCATACTTCTCACAGAAGAACTACCAAGATTATCCCTGAGAATGCATATCTCAGCTTGAAATCCCACGAAAACCAAGATATCTCCGGTTCTGCATATCAAACGCACTGTGGAGTGGTGAAAACACCAGATAACGTGCTTCTCGCATTAAATAGCTCCAAAAGAGCGATTACGATGATTCGGCATACTTCTCACAGAAGAAACACCAACATGATCGCAGAAAACGCATATCTCAGCTTGAAACCCTACGAAAACCAACGTATTGCCGTTTCTGCATATCAAACGTACTGTGGAGTGGTGAAATCACCTGAAAACGCGTTTCCCGCATTAAATAGCTTCCAATGACTGATTTCGATGATTCTGCATACTTCTCACAGTATCCTCACCAAGATTATCGCAGAATAGGCATATCTCATCTTGAAATCCCACGAAAACCAACATATCTCCGGTTCTGCATATCAAACACACTGTGAAGTGGTAAAAACACCAGAAAACGCGTTTCCCGCATTAATTAGCTTCCAAAGAGTGATTTCGATGATTCTGCATACTTCTCACAGAAGATACACCAACATTATCGCTGAAAACGCATATCTCAGCTTGAAACCCTACGAAAACCAACGTATTGCCGTTTCTGCATATCAAACGTACTGTGGAGTGGTGAAAACACCAGAAAACGCGTTTCCCGCATTAAATAGCTTCCAATGACTGATTTCGATGATTCTGCACGCTTCTCACAGAAGCCACACCAGCATTATCGCAGAAAATGCATATCTCAGCTTGAAACCCTACGCAAACCAACATATAGCCGTTTCTGCATATCCAACGTACTGTGGTGTATTGAAAACACCAGATAACGTGTTTCTCGCATTAAATAGCTTCCAAAGAGCGATTTCGATGATTCTGCACACTTCTCACAGAAGCCACACCAGCATTATCCCAGAAAATGCATATCTCAGCTTGAAATCCCACGAAAACCAAAATATCTCCGGTTCTGCATATCAAACGCACTGTGAAGTGGTGAAAACACCAGATAACGTGTTTCTCGCATTAAATAGCTCCAAAAGAGCGATTTCGATGATTCGGCATTCTTCTAACAGAAGCCTCACCATGATTATCGCAAAAAATGCATATCTCAGCTTGACTCCCCACGAAAATCATGGTATCGGCGTTTCTGCATATTATACGCACTGTGGAGTGGTGAAAACACCAGATACCGTGTTTCCCGCATTAAATAGCTTCCAAAGAGTGATTTCGATGATTCTGCATACTTCTCACACAAGTACCACCAAGACTATCCCAGAAAATGCATATCTCAGTTTGAAATCCCACGAAAACCAAGATATCTCCGGTTCTGCATATCAAACGCACTGTGGAGTGGTGAAAACACCAGATAACGTGTTTCTCGCATTAAATAGCTTCCAAAGAGCGATTTCGATGATTCTGCACACTTCTCACAGAAGCCTCACCAGCATTATCCCAGAAAATGCTTATCTCAGCTTGAAACCCCACGAAAACCAAGATATCTCCGGTTCTGCATATCAAACGCACTGTGGAGTGGTGAAAACACCAGATAACGTGTTTCTCGCATTAAATAGCTTCCAAAGAGCGATTTCGATGATTCTGCATACTTCTCACAGAAGAAACGCCAAGATTATCCCACAAAATGCATATCTCACCTTGAAATCCCACGAAAACCAAAATATCTCCGGTTCTGCATATCAAACGCACTGTGAAGTGGTGAAAATACCAGATAACGTGTTTCTCGCATTAAATAGCTCCAAAAGAGCGATTTCGATGATTCGGCATACTTCTCACAGAAGAACCACCAAGATTATCCCTGAGAATGCATATCTCTGCTTGAAATCCCACGAAAACCAAGATATCTCCGGTTCTGCATATCAAACGCACTGTGGAGTGGTGAAAACACCAGATAACGTGCTTCTCGCATTAAATAGCTCCAAAAGAGCGATTACGATGATTCGGCATACTTCTCACAGAAGAAACACCAACATGATCGCAGAAAACGCATATCTCAGCTTGAAACCCTACGAAAACCAACGTATTGCCGTTTCTGCATATCAAACGTACTGTGGAGTGGTGAAAACACCAGAAAACGCGTTTCCCGCATTAAATAGCTTCCAATGACTGATTTCGATGATTCTGCATACTTCTCACAGTATCCTCACCATGATTATCGCAGAATAGGCATATCTCATCTTGAAATCCCACGAAAACCAACATATCTCCGGTTCTGCATATCAAACGCACTGTGGAGTGGTGAAAACACCAGATAACGTGTTTCTCGCATTAAATAGCTTCCAAAGAGCGATTTCGATGATTCTGCACACTTCTCACAGAAGCCTCACCAGCATTATCCCAGAAAATGCATATCTCAGCTTGAAACCCCACGAAAACCAAGATATCTCCGGTTCTGCATATCAAACACACTGTGGAGTGGTGAAAACACCAGATAACGTGTTTCTCGCATTAAATAGCTTCCAAAGAGCGATTTCGATGATTCTGCATACTTCTCACAGAAGAAACGCCAAGATTATCCCACAAAATGCATATCTCACCTTGAAATCCCACGAAAACCAAAATATCTCCGGTTCTGCATATCAAACGCACTGTGAAGTGGTGAAAATACCAGATAACGTGTTTCTCGCATTAAATAGCTCCAAAAGAGCGATTTCGATGATTCGGCATACTTCTCACAGAAGAACCACCAAGATTATCCCTGAGAATGCATATCTCAGCTTGAAATCCCACGAAAACCAAGATATCTCCGGTTCTGCATATCAAACGCACTGTGGAGTGGTGAAAACACAAGATAACGTGCTTCTCGCATTAAATAGCTCCAAAAGAGCGATTACGATGATTCGGCATACTTCTCACAGAAGAAACACCAACATGATCGCAGAAAACGCATATCTCAGCTTGAAACCCTACGAAAACCAACGTATTGCCGTTTCTGCATATCAAACGTACTGTGGAGTGGTGAAAACACCAGAAAACGCGTTTCCCGCATTAAATAGCTTCCAATGACTGATTTCGATGATTCTGCATACTTCTCACAGAAGAAACGCCAAGATTATCCCACAAAATGCATATCTCACCTTGAAATCCCACGAAAACCAAAATATCTCCGGTTCTGCATATCAAACGCACTGTGAAGTGGTGAAAATACCAGATAACGTGTTTCTCGCATTAAATAGCTCCAAAAGAGCGATTTCGATGATTCGGCATACTTCTCACAGAAGAACCACCAAGATTATCCCTGAGAATGCATATCTCAGCTTGAAATCCCACGAAAACCAAGATATCTCCGGTTCTGCATATCAAACGCACTGTGGAGTGGTGAAAACACCAGATAACGTGCTTCTCGCATTAAATAGCTCCAAAAGAGCGATTACGATGATTCGGCATACTTCTCACAGAAGAAACACCAACATGATCGCAGAAAACGCATATCTCAGCTTGAAACCCTACGAAAACCAACGTATTGCCGTTTCTGCATATCAAACGTACTGTGGAGTGGTGAAATCACCAGAAAACGCGTTTCCCGCATTAAATAGCTTCCAATGACTGATTTCGATGATTCTGCATACTTCTCACAGTATCCTCACCATGATTATCGCAGAATAGGCATATCTCATCTTGAAATCCCACGAAAACCAACATATCTCCGGTTCTGCTTATCAAACGCACTGTGAAGTGGTAAAAACACCAGAAAACGCGTTTCCCGCATTAATTAGCTTCCAAAGAGTGATTTCGATGATTCTGCATACTTCTCACAGAAGATACACCAACATTATCGCTGAAAACGCATATCTCAGCTTGAAACCCTACGAAAACCAACGTATTGCCGTTTCTGCATATCAAACGTACTGTGGAGTGGTGAAAACACCAGAAAACGCGTTTCCCGCATTAAATAGCTTCCAATGACTGATTTCGATGATTCTGCACACTTCTCACAGAAGCCTCACCAGCATTATCGCAGAAAATGCATATCTCAGCTTGAAACCCTACGCAAACCAACATATAGCCGTTTCTGCATATCAAACGCACTGTGAAGTGGTAAAAACACCAGAAAACGCGTTTCCCGCATTAAACAGCTTCCAAAGACTGATTTCGATGATTCTGCACGCTTCTCACAGAAGCCACACCAGCATTATCGCAGAAAATGCATATCTCAGCTTGAAACCCTACGCAAACCAACATATAGCCGTTTCTGCATATCAAACGTACTGTGGTGTGGTGAAAACACCAGATAACGTGTTTCTCGCATTAAATAGCTTCCAAAGAGCGATTTCGATGATTCTGCACACTTCTCACAGAAGCCACACCAGCATTATCCCAGAAAATGCATATCTCAGCTTGAAATCCCACGAAAACCAAAATATCTCCGGTTCTGCATATCAAACGCACTGTGAAGTGGTGAAAACACCAGATAACGTGTTTCTCGCATTAAATAGCTCCAAAAGAGCGATTTCGATGATTCGGCATTCTTCTAACAGAAGCCTCACCATGATTATCGCAAAAAATGCATATCTCAGCTTGACTCCCCACGAAAATCAAGGTATCGGCGTTTCTGCATATTATACGCACTGTGGAGTGGTGAAAACACCAGATACCGTGTTTCCCGCATTAAATAGCTTCCAAAGAGTGATTTCGATGATTCTGCATACTTCTCACACAAGTACCACCAAGACTATCCCAGAAAATGCATATCTCAGTTTGAAATCCCACGAAAACCAAGATATCTCCGGTTCTGCATATCAAACGCACTGTGGAGTGGTGAAAACACCAGAAAACGCGTTTCCCGCATTAAATAGCTTCCAATGACTGATTTCGATGATTCTGCACACTTCTCACAGAAGCCTCACCAGCATTATCGCAGAAAATGCATATCTCAGCTTGAAACCCTACGCAAACCAACATATAGCCGTTTCTGCATATCAAACGCACTGTGAAGTGGTAAAAACACCAGAAAACGCGTTTCCCGCATTAAACAGCTTCCAAAGACTGATTTCGATGATTCTGCACGCTTCTCACAGAAGCCACACCAGCATTATCGCAGAAAATGCATATCTCAGCTTGAAACCCTACGCAAACCAACATATAGCCGTTTCTGCATATCAAACGTACTGTGGTGTGGTGAAAACACCAGATAACGTGTTTCTCGCATTAAATAGCTTCCAAAGAGCGATTTCGATGATTCTGCACACTTCTCACAGAAGCCACACCAGCATTATCCCAGAAAATGCATATCTCAGCTTGAAATCCCACGAAAACCAAAATATCTCCGGTTCTGCATATCAAACGCACTGTGGAGTGGTGAAAACACCAGATAACGTGTTTCTCGCATTAAATAGCTTCCAAAGAGCGATTTCGATGATTCTGCATACTTCTCACAGAAGAAACGCCAAGATTATCCCACAAAATGCATATCTCACCTTGAAATCCCACGAAAACCAAAATATCTCCGGTTCTGCATATCAAACGCACTGTGAAGTGGTGAAAATACCAGATAACGTGTTTCTCGCATTAAATAGCTCCAAAAGAGCGATTTCGATGATTCGGCATACTTCTCACAGAAGAACCACCAAGATTATCCCTGAGAATGCATATCTCAGCTTGAAATCCCACGAAAACCAAGATATCTCCGGTTCTGCATATCAAACGCACTGTGGAGTGGTGAAAACACCAGATAACGTGTTTCTCGCATTAAATAGCTTCCAAAGAGCGATTTCGATGATTCTGCACACTTCTCACAGAAGCCTCACCAGCATTATCCCAGAAAATGCATATCTCAGCTTGAAACCCCACGAAAACCAAGATATCTCCGGTTCTGCATATCAAACGCACTGTGGAGTGGTGAAAACACCAGATAACGTGTTTCTCGCATTAAATAGCTTCCAAAGAGCGATTTCGATGATTCTGCATACTTCTCACAGAAGAAACGCCAAGATTATCCCACAAAATGCATATCTCAGCTTGAAACCCCACGAAAACCAAGATATCTCCGGTTCTGCATATCAAACGCACTGTGGAGTGGTGAAAACACCAGGTAACGTGTTTCTCGCATTAAATAGCTTCCAAAGAGCGATTTCGATGATTCTGCATACTTCTCACAGAAGAAACGCCAAGATTATCCCACAAAATGCATATCTCACCTTGAAATCCCACGAAAACCAAAATATCTCCGGTTCTGCATATCAAACGCACTGTGAAGTGGTGAAAATACCAGATAACGTGTTTCTCGCATTAAATAGCTCCAAAAGAGCGATTTCGATGATTCTGCATACTTCTCACCGTATCCTCACCATGATTATCGCAGAATAGGCATATCTCAGCTTGAAACCCCACGAAAACCAAGATATCTCCGGTTCTGCATATCAAACGTACTGTGGAGTGGTGAAAACACCAGAAAACGCGTTTCCCGCATTAAATAGCTTCCAATGACTGATTTCGATGATTCTGCATACTTCTCACAGTATCCTCACCATGATTATCGCAGAATAGGCATATCTCAGCATGAAACCCTACGAATACCAAGATATCTCCGGTTCTGCATATCAAACGCACTGTGGAGTGGTGAAAACACCAGATAACGTGTTTCTCGCATTAAATAGCTCCAAAAGTGCGATTTCGATGATTCTGCATACTTCTAACAGAAGCCTCACCATGATTATCGCAGAAAATGCATATCTCAGCTTGACACCCCACGAAAATCAAGGTATCAGCGGTTCTGCATATTATACGCACCGTGGTGTGGTGAAAACACCAGAAAACGCGTTTCCCGCATTAAATAGCTTCCAAAGACTGATTTCGATGATTCTGCACACTTCTCACAGAAGCCTCACCAGCATTATCCCAGAAAATGCATATCTCATCTTGAAATCCCACGAAAACCAACATATCTCCGGTTCTGCATATCAAACGCACTGTGAAGTGGTAAAAACACCAGAAAACGCGTTTCCCGCATTAATTAGCTTCCAAAGAGTGATTTCGATGATTCTGCATACTTCTCACAGAAGATACACCAACATTATCGCTGAAAACGCATATCTCAGCTTGAAACCCTACGAAAACCAACGTATTGCCGTTTCTGCATATCAAACGTACTGTGGAGTGGTGAAAACACCAGAAAACGCGTTTCCCGCATTAAATAGCTTCCAATGACTGATTTCGATGATTCTGCATACTTCTCACAGTATCCTCACCATTATTATCGCAGAATAGGCATATCTCAGCTTGAAACCCTACGAAAACCAAAATATCTCCGGTTCTGCATATCAAACGCACTGTGGAGTGGTGAAAACACCAGATAACGTGTTTCTCGCATTAAATAGCTCCAAAAGAGCGATTTCGATGATTCTGCATACTTCTGACAGAAGCCTCACCATGATTATCGCAGAAAATGCATATCTCAGCTTGACACCCCACGAAAATCAAGGTATCGGCGGTTCTGAATATTATACGCACTGTGGAGTGGTGATAACACCAGATAACGTGTTTCCCGCATTAAATAGCCTCCAAAGAGCGATTTCGATGATTCTGCATACTTCTCACAGAAGAACCACCATGATTATCGCAGAGAATGCATATCCAGCTTGAAACCCTACGAAAACCAACATATTGCCGTTTCTGCATATCAAACGTACTGTGGAGTGGTGAAAACACCAGATAACGTGCTTCTCGCATTAAATAGCTCCAAAAGAGCGATTACGATGATTCGGCATACTTCACACAGAAGCCTCACCAGCATTATCCCAGAAAATGCATATCTCAGCTTGAAACCCCACGAAAACCAAGATATCTCCGGTTCTGCATATCAAACGCACTGTGGAGTGGTGAAAACACCAGGTAACGTGTTTCTCGCATTAAATAGCTTCCAAAGAGCGATTTCGATGATTCTGCATACTTCTCACAGAAGAAACGCCAAGATTATCCCACAAAATGCATATCTCACCTTGAAATCCCACGAAAACCAAAATATCTCCGGTTCTGCATATCAAACGCACTGTGAAGTGGTGAAAATACCAGATAACGTGTTTCTCGCATTAAATAGCTCCAAAAGAGCGATTTCGATGATTCGGCATACTTCTCACAGAAGAACCACCAAGATTATCCCTGAGAATGCATATCTCAGCTTGAAATCCCACGAAAAGCAAGATATCTCCGGTTCTGCATATCAAACGCACTGTGGAGTGGTGAAAACACCAGATAACGTGCTTCTCGCATTAAATAGCTCCAAAAGAGCGATTACGATGATTCGGCATACTTCTCACAGAAGAAACACCAACATGATCGCAGAAAACGCATATCTCAGCTTGAAACCCTACGAAAACCAACGTATTGCCGTTTCTGCATATCAAACGTACTGTGGAGTGGTGAAATCACCAGAAAACGCGTTTCCCGCATTAAATAGCTTACAATGACTGATTTCGATGATTCTGCATACTTCTCACAGTATCCTCACCATGATTATCGCAGAATAGGCATATCTCATCTTGAAATCCCACGAAAACCAACATATCTCCGGTTCTGCATATCAAACGCACTGTGAAGTGGTAAAAACACCAGAAAACGCGTTTCCCGCATTAATTAGCTTCCAACGAGTGATTTCGATGATTCTGCATACTTCTCACAGAAGATACACCAACATTATCGCTGAAAACGCATATCTCAGCTTGAAACCCTACGAAAACCAACGTATTGCCGTTTCTGCATATCAAACGTACTGTGGAGTGGTGAAAACACCAGAAAACGCGTTTCCCGCATTAAATAGCTTCCAATGACTGATTTCGATGATTCTGCGTACTTCTCACAGTATCCTCACCATGATTATCGCAGAATAGGCATATCTCAGCATGAAACCCTACGAAAACCAAGATATCTCCGGTTCTGCATATCAAACGCACTGTGGAGTTGTGAAAACACCAGATAACGTGTTTCTCGCATTAAATAGCTCCAAAAGAGCGATTTCGATGATTCTGCATACTTCTAACAGAAGCCTCACCATGATTATCGCAGAAAATGCATATCTCAGCTTGACACCCCACGAAAATTAAGGTATCAGCGGTTCTGCATATTATACGCACTGTGGTGTGGTGAAAACACCAGAAAACGCGTTTCCCGCATTAAATAGCTTCCAAAGACTGATTTCGATGATTCTGCATACTTCTCACACAAGTACCACCAAGACTATCCCAGAAAATGCATATCTCAGTTTGAAATCCCACGAAAACCAAGATATCTCCGGTTCTGCATATCAAACGCACTGTGGAGTGGTGAAAACACCAGAAAACGCGTTTCCCGCATTAAATAGCTTCCAATGACTGATTTCGATGATTCTGCACACTTCTCACAGAAGCCTCACCAGCATTATCGCAGAAAATGCATATCTCAGCTTGAAACCCTACGCAAACCAACATATAGCCGTTTCTGCATATCAAACGCACTGTGAAGTGGTAAAAACACCAGAAAACGCGTTTCCCGCATTAAACAGCTTCCAAAGACTGATTTCGATGATTCTGCACGCTTCTCACAGAAGCCACACCAGCATTATCGCAGAAAATGCATATCTCAGCTTGAAACCCTACGCAAACCAACATATAGCCGTTTCTGCATATCAAACGTACTGTGGTGTGGTGAAAACACCAGATAACGTGTTTCTCGCATTAAATAGCTTCCAAAGAGCGATTTCGATGATTCTGCACACTTCTCACAGAAGCCACACCAGCATTATCCCAGAAAATGCATATCTCAGCTTGAAATCCCACGAAAACCAAAATATCTCCGGTTCTGCATATCAAACGCACTGTGGAGTGGTGAAAACACCAGATAACGTGTTTCTCGCATTAAATAGCTTCCAAAGAGCGATTTCGATGATTCTGCATACTTCTCACAGAAGAAACGCCAAGATTATCCCACAAAATGCATATCTCACCTTGAAATCCCACGAAAACCAAAATATCTCCGGTTCTGCATATCAAACGCACTGTGAAGTGGTGAAAATACCAGATAACGTGTTTCTCGCATTAAATAGCTCCAAAAGAGCGATTTCGATGATTCGGCATACTTCTCACAGAAGAACCACCAAGATTATCCCTGAGAATGCATATCTCAGCTTGAAATCCCACGAAAACCAAGATATCTCCGGTTCTGCATATCAAACGCACTGTGGAGTGGTGAAAACACCAGATAACGTGTTTCTCGCATTAAATAGCTTCCAAAGAGCGATTTCGATGATTCTGCACACTTCTCACAGAAGCCTCACCAGCATTATCCCAGAAAATGCATATCTCAGCTTGAAACCCCACGAAAACCAAGATATCTCCGGTTCTGCATATCAAACGCACTGTGGAGTGGTGAAAACACCAGATAACGTGTTTCTCGCATTAAATAGCTTCCAAAGAGCGATTTCGATAATTCTGCATACTTCTCACAGAAGAAACGCCAAGATTATCCCACAAAATGCATATCTCAGCTTGAAACCCCACGAAAACCAAGATATCTCCGGTTCTGCATATCAAACGCACTGTGGAGTGGTGAAAACACCAGGTAACGTGTTTCTCGCATTAAATAGCTTCCAAAGAGCGATTTCGATGATTCTGCATACTTCTCACAGAAGAAACGCCAAGATTATCCCACAAAATGCATATCTCACCTTGAAATCCCACGAAAACCAAAATATCTCCGGTTCTGCATATCAAACGCACTGTGAAGTGGTGAAAATACCAGATAACGTGTTTCTCGCATTAAATAGCTCCAAAAGAGCGATTTCGATGATTCTGCATACTTCTCACCGTATCCTCACCATGATTATCGCAGAATAGGCATATCTCAGCTTGAAACCCCACGAAAACCAAGATATCTCCGGTTCTGCATATCAAACGTACTGTGGAGTGGTGAAAACACCAGAAAACGCGTTTCCCGCATTAAATAGCTTCCAATGACTGATTTCGATGATTCTGCATACTTCTCACAGTATCCTCACCATGATTATCGCAGAATAGGCATATCTCAGCATGAAACCCTACGAATACCAAGATATCTCCGGTTCTGCATATCAAACGCACTGTGGAGTGGTGAAAACACCAGATAACGTGTTTCTCGCATTAAATAGCTCCAAAAGTGCGATTTCGATGATTCTGCATACTTCTAACAGAAGCCTCACCATGATTATCGCAGAAAATGCATATCTCAGCTTGACACCCCACGAAAATCAAGGTATCAGCGGTTCTGCATATTATACGCACCGTGGTGTGGTGAAAACACCAGAAAACGCGTTTCCCGCATTAAATAGCTTCCAAAGACTGATTTCGATGATTCTGCACACTTCTCACAGAAGCCTCACCAGCATTATCCCAGAAAATGCATATCTCATCTTGAAATCCCACGAAAACCAACATATCTCCGGTTCTGCATATCAAACGCACTGTGAAGTGGTAAAAACACCAGAAAACGCGTTTCCCGCATTAATTAGCTTCCAAAGAGTGATTTCGATGATTCTGCATACTTCTCACAGAAGATACACCAACATTATCGCTGAAAACGCATATCTCAGCTTGAAACCCTACGAAAACCAACGTATTGCCGTTTCTGCATATCAAACGTACTGTGGAGTGGTGAAAACACCAGAAAACGCGTTTCCCGCATTAAATAGCTTCCAATGACTGATTTCGATGATTCTGCATACTTCTCACAGTATCCTCACCATTATTATCGCAGAATAGGCATATCTCAGCTTGAAACCCTACGAAAACCAAAATATCTCCGGTTCTGCATATCAAACGCACTGTGGAGTGGTGAAAACACCAGATAACGTGTTTCTCGCATTAAATAGCTCCAAAAGAGCGATTTCGATGATTCTGCATACTTCTGACAGAAGCCTCACCATGATTATCGCAGAAAATGCATATCTCAGCTTGACACCCCACGAAAATCAAGGTATCGGCGGTTCTGAATATTATACGCACTGTGGAGTGGTGATAACACCAGATAACGTGTTTCCCGCATTAAATAGCCTCCAAAGAGCGATTTCGATGATTCTGCATACTTCTCACAGAAGAACCACCATGATTATCGCAGAGAATGCATATCCAGCTTGAAACCCTACGAAAACCAACATATTGCCGTTTCTGCATATCAAACGTACTGTGGAGTGGTGAAAACACCAGATAACGTGCTTCTCGCATTAAATAGCTCCAAAAGAGCGATTACGATGATTCGGCATACTTCACACAGAAGCCTCACCAGCATTATCCCAGAAAATGCATATCTCAGCTTGAAACCCCACGAAAACCAAGATATCTCCGGTTCTGCATATCAAACGCACTGTGGAGTGGTGAAAACACCAGGTAACGTGTTTCTCGCATTAAATAGCTTCCAAAGAGCGATTTCGATGATTCTGCATACTTCTCACAGAAGAAACGCCAAGATTATCCCACAAAATGCATATCTCACCTTGAAATCCCACGAAAACCAAAATATCTCCGGTTCTGCATATCAAACGCACTGTGAAGTGGTGAAAATACCAGATAACGTGTTTCTCGCATTAAATAGCTCCAAAAGAGCGATTTCGATGATTCGGCATACTTCTCACAGAAGAACCACCAAGATTATCCCTGAGAATGCATATCTCAGCTTGAAATCCCACGAAAAGCAAGATATCTCCGGTTCTGCATATCAAACGCACTGTGGAGTGGTGAAAACACCAGATAACGTGCTTCTCGCATTAAATAGCTCCAAAAGAGCGATTACGATGATTCGGCATACTTCTCACAGAAGAAACACCAACATGATCGCAGAAAACGCATATCTCAGCTTGAAACCCTACGAAAACCAACGTATTGCCGTTTCTGCATATCAAACGTACTGTGGAGTGGTGAAATCACCAGAAAACGCGTTTCCCGCATTAAATAGCTTACAATGACTGATTTCGATGATTCTGCATACTTCTCACAGTATCCTCACCATGATTATCGCAGAATAGGCATATCTCATCTTGAAATCCCACGAAAACCAACATATCTCCGGTTCTGCATATCAAACGCACTGTGAAGTGGTAAAAACACCAGAAAACGCGTTTCCCGCATTAATTAGCTTCCAACGAGTGATTTCGATGATTCTGCATACTTCTCACAGAAGATACACCAACATTATCGCTGAAAACGCATATCTCAGCTTGAAACCCTACGAAAACCAACGTATTGCCGTTTCTGCATATCAAACGTACTGTGGAGTGGTGAAAACACCAGAAAACGCGTTTCCCGCATTAAATAGCTTCCAATGACTGATTTCGATGATTCTGCGTACTTCTCACAGTATCCTCACCATGATTATCGCAGAATAGGCATATCTCAGCATGAAACCCTACGAAAACCAAGATATCTCCGGTTCTGCATATCAAACGCACTGTGGAGTTGTGAAAACACCAGATAACGTGTTTCTCGCATTAAATAGCTCCAAAAGAGCGATTTCGATGATTCTGCATACTTCTAACAGAAGCCTCACCATGATTATCGCAGAAAATGCATATCTCAGCTTGACACCCCACGAAAATTAAGGTATCAGCGGTTCTGCATATTATACGCACTGTGGTGTGGTGAAAACACCAGAAAACGCGTTTCCCGCATTAAATAGCTTCCAAAGACTGATTTCGATGATTCTGCACACTTCTCACAGAAGCCTCACCAGCATTATCCCAGAAAATGCATATCTCATCTTGAAATCCCACGAAAACCAACATATCTCCGGTTCTGCATATCAAACGCACTGTGAAGTGGTAAAAACACCAGAAAACGCGTTTCCCGCATTAATTAGCTTCCAAAGAGTGATTTCGATGATTCTGCATACTTCTCACAGAAGATACACCAACATTATCGCTGAAAACGCATATCTCAGCTTGAAACCCTACGAAAACCAACGTATTGCCGTTTCTGCATATCAAACGTACTGTGGAGTGGTGAAAACACCAGAAAACGCGTTTCCCGCATTAAATAGCTTCCAATGACTGATTTCGATGATTCTGCATACTTCTCACAGAAGTACCACCAAGATTGTCCCAGAAAATGCATATCTCACCTTGAAATCCCACGAAAACCAAAATATCTCCGGTTCTGCATATCAAACGCACTGTGAAGTGGTAAAAACACCAGAAAACGCGTTTCCCGCATTAATTAGCTTCCAAAGAGTGATTTCGATGATTCTGCATACTTCTCACCGTATCCTCACCATGATTATCGCAGAATAGGCATATCTCAGCTTGAAACCCCACGAATACCAAGATATCTCCGGTTCTGCATATCAAACGTACTGTGGAGTGGTGAAAACACCAGAAAACGCGTTTCCCGCATTAAATAGCTTCCAATGACTGATTTCGATGATTCTGCATACTTCTCACAGTATCCTCACCATGATTATCGCAGAATAGGCATATCTCAGCATGAAACCCTACGAATACCAAGATATCTCCGGTTCTGCATATCAAACGCACTGTGGAGTGGTGAAAACACCAGATAACGTGTTTCTCGCATTAAATAGCTCCAAAAGTGCGATTTCGATGATTCTGCATACTTCTAACAGAAGCCTCACCATGATTATCGCAGAAAATGCATATCTCAGCTTGACACCCCACGAAAATCAAGGTATCAGCGGTTCTGCATATTATACGCACTGTGGTGTGGTGAAAACACCAGAAAACGCGTTTCCCGCATTAAATAGCTTCCAAAGACTGATTTCGATGATTCTGCACACTTCTCACAGAAGCCTCACAAGCATTATCCCAGAAAATGCATATCTCAGCTTGAAATCCCACGAAAACCAACATATCTCCGGTTCTGCATATCAAACGCACTGTGAAGTGGTAAAAACACCAGAAAACGCGTTTCCCGCATTAATTAGCTTCCAAAGAGTGATTTCGATGATTCTGCATACTTCTCACAGAAGATACACCAACATTATCGCTGAAAACGCATATCTCAGCTTGAAACCCTACGAAAACCAACGTATTGCCGTTTCTGCATATCAAACGTACTGTGGAGTGGTGAAAACACCAGAAAACGCGTTTCCCGCATTAAATAGCTTCCAATGACTGATTTCGATGATTCTGCATACTTCTCACAGTATCCTCACCATTATTATCGCAGAATAGGCATATCTCAGCTTGAAACCCTACGAAAACCAAAATATCTCCGGTTCTGCATATCAAACGCACTGTGGAGTGGTGAAAACACCAGATAACGTGTTTCTCGCATTAAATAGCTCCAAAAGAGCGATTTCGATGATTCTGCATACTTCTGACAGAAGCCTCACCATGATTATCGCAGAAAATGCATATCTCAGCTTGACACCCCACGAAAATCAAGGTATCGGCGGTTCTGAATATTATACGCACTGTGGAGTGGTGATAACACCAGATAACGTGTTTCCCGCATTAAATAGCCTCCAAAGAGCGATTTCGATGATTCTGCATACTTCTCACAGAAGAACCACCATGATTATCGCAGAGAATGCATATCCAGCTTGAAACCCTACGAAAACCAACATATTGCCGTTTCTGCATATCAAACGTACTGTGGAGTGGTGAAAACACCAGATAACGTGCTTCTCGCATTAAATAGCTCCAAAAGAGCGATTACGATGATTCGGTATACTTCACACAGAAGCCTCACCATGATTATCGCAGAAAATGCATATCTCAGCTTGAAATCCCACGAAAACCAAGATATCTCCGGTTCTGCATATCAAACGCACTGTGGAGTGGTGAAAACACCAGATAACGTGTTTCTCGCATTAAATAGCTTCCATAGAGCGATTTCGATGATTCTGCATACTTCTCACAGAAGTACCACCAAGATTGTCCCAGAAAATGCATATCTCACCTTGAAATCCCACGAAAACCAAAATATCTCCGGTTCTGCATATCAAACGCACTGTGAAGTGGTGAAAACACCAGATAACGTGTTTCTCGCATTAAATAGCTCCAAAAGAGCGATTTCGATGATTCGGCATACTTCTCACAGAAGAACCACCAAGATTATCGCAGAAAATGCATATCTCAGCTTGACACCCCACGAAAATCAAGGTATCGGCGGTTCTGCATATTATACGCACTGTGGAGTGGTGATAACACCAGATAACGTGTTTCCCGCATTAAATAGCCTCCAAAGAGCGATTTCGATGATACTGCATACTTCTCACAGAAGAACCACCATGATTATCGCAGAGAATGCATATCCAGCTTGAAACCCTACGAAAACCAACATATTGCCGTTTCTGCATATCAAACGCACTGTGGAGTGGTGAAAACACCAGATAACGTGTTTCTCGCATTAAATAGCTTCCAAAGAGCGATTTCGATGATTCGGCATCCTTCTCACAGAAGAACCACCAAGATTATCGCAGAAAATGCACATCTCAGCTTGACACCCCACGAAAATCAAGGTATCGGCGGTTCTGCATATTATACGCACTGTGGAGTGGTGATAACACCAGATAACGTGTTTCCCGCATTAAATAGCCTCCAAAGAGCGATTTCGATGATTCTGCATACTTCTCACAGAAGCCTCACCAGCATTATCCCAGAAAATGCATATCTCAGCTTGAAATCCCACGAAAACCAACATATCTCCGGTTCTGCATATCAAACGCACTGTGAAGTGGTAAAAACACCAGAAAACGCGTTTCCCGCATTAAATAGCTTCCAAAGACTGATTTCGATGATTCTGCACACTTCTCACAGAAGCCTCACCAGCATTATCGCAGTAAATGCATATCTCAGCTTGAAACCCTACGCAAACCAACATATAGCCGTTTCTGCATATCAAACGTACTGTGGTGTGGTGAAAACACCAGAAAACGCGTTTCCCGCATTAAATAGCTTCCAAAGACTGATTTCGATGATTCTGCACACTTCTCACAGAAGCCTCACCAACATTATCGCAGAAAATGCATATCTCTGCTTGAAATCCCACGAAAACCAAGATATCTCCGGTTCTGCGTACCAAACGCACTGTGCAGTGGTGAAAACACCAGAAAACGCGTTTTTTCGCATTGAATAGCTCTAAAGGAGCGATTTCGATGATTCTGCACACTTTTCACAGAAGCCTCACCAACATTATCGCAGAAAATGCATATCTATGCTTGACACCCCACGAAAATCAAGATATCGGCGGTTCTGCATATTATACGCACTGTAGAGTGGTGAAAACACCAGATAACGTGTTTCCCGCATTAAATAGCTTCCAAAGAGTGATTTCGATGATTCTGCATACTTCTCACAGAAGTACCACCAAGATTATCCCAGAAAATGCATATCTCAGCTTGAAATCCCACGAAAACCAAGATATCTCCGGTTCTGCATATCCAACGCACTGTGGAGTGGTGAAAACACCAGATAACGTGTTTCCCGCATTAATTAGCTTCCAAAGAGTGATTTCGATGATTCTGCATACTTCTCACAGAAGCCTCACCATGATTATCGCAGAAAATGCATATCTCAGCTTGACACTCCACCAAAATCAAGATATCGGCGGTTCTGCATATTATACGCACTGTGGAGTGGTGAAAACACCAGATAACGTGTTTCTCGCATTAAATAGCTCCAAAAGAGCTATTTCGATGATTCTGCATACTTCTCAAGAAGCCTCACAATGATTATCGCAGAAAATGAATATCTCAGCTTGGCACCCCACGAAAATTAAGATATCGGCGGTTCTGCATATTATACGCACTGTGGAGTGGTGAAAACACCAGATAACGTGTTTCCCGCATTAATTAGCTTCCAAAGAGTGATTTCGATGATTCTGCATACTTCTCACAGAAGTCTCACCATGATTATCGCAGAAAATGCATATCCAGCTGGAAACCCCACGAAGATCCAGATTTCGCCGTTTCTGCATATCAAACGCACTGTGGAGTGGTGAAAACACCAGATAACGCGTTTCTCGCATTAAATAGCTTCCAAAGAGCGATTTCGATGATTCTGCATACTTCTCAAGAAGCCTCACCATGATTATCGCAGAAAATGCATATCTCAGCTTGACACCCCACGAAAATTAAGATATCGGCGGTTCTGCATATTATACGCACTGTGGAGTGGTGAAAACACCAGATAACGTGTTTCCCGCATTAATTAGCTTCCTAAGAGTGATTTCGATGATTCTGCATACTTGTCACAGAAGTACCACCAAGATTATCCCAGAAAATGCGTATCTCAGCTTGACACCCCACGAAAATCAAGATATCGGCGGTTCTGCATATTATACGCACTGTGGAGTGGTGAAAACTCCAGATAACGTGTTTCCCGCATTAAATAGCTTCCAAAGGGTGATTTCAATGATTCTGCATACTTCTCACAGAAGTACCACCAAGATTATCCCAGAAAATGCGTATCTCAGCTTGAAATCCCACGAAAACCAAGATATCTCCGGTTCTGCATATCAAACGCACTGTGCAGTGGTGAAAACACCAGAAAACGCGTTTTTTCGCATTAAATAGCTCCAAAGGCGCGATTTCGATGATTCTGCACACTTCTCACAGAAGCCTCACCAACATTATCGCAGAAAATGCATATCTCAGCTTGAAACCGTACGCAAACCAACATATTGCCGTTTCTGCATATCAAACTAACTGTGTACTGGTGAAAACACCAGAAAACGCGTTTCTCGCATTAAATAGCTTCCAAAGAGTGATTTCGATGATTCTGCATACTTCTCACAGAAGTACCACCAAGATAATCCCAGAAAATGCGTATCTCAGCTTGAAATCCCACGAAAACCAAGATATCTCCGGTTCTGCATATCAAACGCACTGTGCAGTGGTGAAAACACCAGAAAACGCGTTTTTTCGCATTAAATAGCGCCAAAGGAGCGATTTCGATGATTTTGCACACTTCTCACAGAAGCCTCACCAGCATTATCGCAGAAAATGCATATCTCAGCTTGAAACCGTACGCAAACCAACATATTGCCGTTTCTGCATTTCAAACGTACTGTGGAGTGGTGAAAACACCAGAAAACGTGTTTCTCGCATTAAATAGCTTCCAAAGAGTGATTTCGATGATTCTGCATACTTCTCACAGAAGTACCACCAAGATTATCCCAGAAAATGCATATCTCAGCTTGAAATCCCACGAAAACCAAGATATCTCCGGTTCTGCATATCAAACGCACTGTGGAGTGGTGAAAACACCAGATAACGTGCTTCTCGCATTAAATAGCTCCAAAAGAGCGATTACGATGATTCGACATACTTCTCACAGAAGAAACACCAACATTATCGCAGCAAACGCATATCTCAGCTTGAAACCCTACGAAAACCAACATATTGCAGTTTCTGCATATCAAACGTACTGTGGAGTGGTGAAAACACCAGAAAACGCGTTTCTCGCATTAAATAGCTTCCAAAGACTGATTTCGATGATTCTGCATACTTCTCACAGTAGCCTCACCATGAATATCGCAGAATAGGCATATCTCTGCTTGAAACCCTACGAAAACCAACATATTGCCGTTTCTGCAAATCAATCGTTCTGTGGAGTGGTGAAAACACCAGATAACGTGCTTCTCGCATTAAATAGCTCCATTGGAGCGATTTCGATGATTCTGCATACTTCTCACAGAAGAATCACCAAGATTATCCCAGAAAATGCATATCTCAGCTTGAAATCCCACGAAAACCAAGATATCTCGGGTTCTGCATATCAAACGCACTGTGGAGTGGTGAAAACACCAGAAAACGCGTTTTTTCGCATTAAATAGCTCCAAAGGAGCGATTTCGATGATTTTGCACACTTCTCACAGAAGCCTCACCAGCATTATCGCAGAAAATGCATATCTCAGCTTGAAACCGTACGCAAACCAACATATTGCCGTTTCTGCATATCAAACGTACTGTGAGGTGGTGAAAACACCAGAAAACGTGTTTCTCGCATTAAATAGCTTCCAAAGACTGATTTCGATGATTCTGCATACTTCTCACAGTAGCCTCACCAAGATTATCGCAGAAAATGCATATCTCAGCTTGACACCCCACGAAACTCAAGATATCGGCGGTTCTGCATATTATACGCACTGTGGAGTGGTGATAACACCAGATAACGTGTTTCCCGCATTAAATAGCATCCAAACAGCGATTTCGATGATTCTGCATACTTCTCACAGAAGAACCACCAAGATTATACCAGAAAATGCATATCTCAGCTTGAAATCCCACGAAAACCAAGCTATCTCCGGTTCTGCATATCAAACGCACTGTGCAGTGGTGAAAACACCAGAAAACGCGTTTTTCGCATTAAATAGCGCCAAAGGAGCGATTTCGATGATTCTGCATACTTCTCACAGTAGCCTCACCATGATTATCGCAGAAAACGCATATCTCAGCTTGAAACCCTACGAAAACCAACATATTGCCGTTTCTGCATATCAAACGAACTGTGGAGTGGTGAAAACACCAGATAAGGTGCTTCTCGCATTAAATAGCTCCAAAAGAGCGATTACGATGATTCGGCATACTTCTCACAGAAGAAACACCAACATTATCGCAGCAAACGCATATCTTAGCTTGAAACCCCACAAAACCAACATATTGCAGTTTCTGCATATCAAACGTACTGTGGAGTGGTGAAAACACCAGAAAACGCATTTCCCACATTAAATAGCTTCCAAAGACTGATTTCGATGATTCTGTATACTTCTCACAGAAGATCCACCAAGATTATCCCAGCAAATGCATATCTCAGCTTGAAATCCCACGAAAACCGAGATATCTCCGGTTCTGCATATCAAACGCACTGTGGAGTGGTGATAACACCAGATAACGTGTTTCCCGCATTAAATAGCATCCAAACAGCGATTTCGATGATTCTGCATACTTCTCACAGAAGCCTCACCAGCATTATCGCAGAAAATGCATATCTCAGCTTGAAACCGTACGCAAACCAACATATTGCCGTTTCTGCATATCAAACGTACTGTGGAGTGGTGAAAACACCAGAAAACGTGTTTCTCGCATTAAATTACTTCCAAAGAGCGATTTCGTTGATTCTGCATACTTCTCACAGTAGCCTCACCATGATTATCGCAGAAAACGCATATCTCAGCTTGAAACCCTACGAAAACCAACATATTGCCGTTTCTGCATATCAAACGTACTGTGGAGTGGTGAAAACACCAGATAAGGTGCTTCTCGCATTAAATAGCTCCAAAAGAGCGATTACGATGATTCGGCATACTTCTCACAGAAGAAACACCAACATTATCGCAGCAAACGCATATCTTAGCTTGAAACCCCACAAAACCAACATATTGCAGTTTCTGCATATCAAACGTACTGTGGAGTGGTGAAAACACCAGAAAACGCATTTCCCACATTAAATAGCTTCCAAAGACTGATTTCGATGATTCTGCATACTTCTCACAGAAGATCCACCAAGATTATCCCAGCAAATGCATATCTCAGCTTGAAATCCCACGAAAACCGAGATATCTCCGGTTCTGCATATCAAACGCACTGTGCAGTGGTGAAAACACCAGAAAACCCGTTTTTTCGCATTAAATAGATCCAAAGGAGCGATTTCGATGATTCTGCACACTTCTCACAGAAGAAACACCAACATTATCGCAGCAAACGCATATCTCAGCTTGAAATCCCACGAAAACCAAGATATCTCCGGTTCTGCATATCAAACGCACTGTGGAGTGGTGAAAACACCAGATAACGTATTTCTCGCATTAAATAGCTCCAAAAGAGCGATTTCGATGATTTTGCACACTTCTCACAGAAGCATCACCAGCATTATCGCAGAAAATGCTTATCTCAGCTTGAAACCGTACGCAAACCAACATATTGCCGTTTCTGCATATCAGACGTACTGTGGAGTGGTGAAAACACCAGAAAACGTGTTTCTCGCATTAAATAGCTTCCAAAGAGTGATTTCGATGATTCTGCATACTTCTCACAGAAGTACCACCAAGATTATCCCAGAAAATGCATATCTCAGCTTGAAATCCCACGAAAACCAAAATATCTCCGGTTCTGCATATCAAACGCACTGTGGAGTGGTGAAAACACCAGATAACGTGTTTCTCGCATTAAATAGCTCCAAAAGAGCGATTTCGATGATTCTGCATACTTCTCACAGTAGCCTCACCATGATTATCGCAGAAAACGCATATCTCAGCTTGAAACCCTACGAAAACCAACATATTGCCGTTTCTGCATATCAAACGTACTGTTGAGTGGTGAAAACACCAGATAACGAGCTTCTCGCATTAAATAGCTCCAAAAGAGCGATTACGATGATTCGGCATACTTCTCACAGAAGAAACACCAACATTATCGCAGCAAACGCATATCTCAGCTTGAAATCCCACGAAAACCAAGATATCTCCGGTTCTGCATATCAAACGCACTGTGGAGTGGTGAAAACACCAGATAACGTATTTCTCGCATTAAATAGCTCCAAAAGAGCGATTTCGATGATCCTGCATACTTCTCACAGTAGCCTCACCATGATTATCGCAGAAAACGCATATCTCAGCTTGAAACCCTACGAAAACCAACATATTGCCGTTTCTGCATATCAAACGTACTGTGGAGTGGTGAAAACACCAGATAACGTGCTTCTCGCATTAAATAGCTACAAAAGAGCGATTTCGATGATTCTGCATACTTCTCACAGAAGCCTCACCATGATTATCGCAGAAAATGCATATCTCAGCTTGACACCCCACGAAAATCAAGATATCGGCGGTTCTGCACATTATACGCACTGTGGAGTTGTGAAAACACCAGATAACGTGCTTCTCGCATTAAATAGCTCCAAAAGAGCGATTACGATGATTCGGCATACTTCACACAGAAGCCTCACCATGATTATCGCAGAAAATGCATATCTCAGCTTGAAATCCCACGAAAACAAAGATATCTCCGTTTCTGCATACCAAACGCACTGTGCAGTGGTGAAAACACCAGAAAACGCGTTTTTTCGCATTAAATAGCTCCAAAGGAGCGATTTCGATGATTCTGCACACTTCTCACACAAACCTCACCAACATTATCGCAGAAAATGCATATCTCTGCTTGAAACCCCACGAAAACCAAGATATCTCCGGTTCTGCATATCAAACGCACTGTGGAGTGGTAAAATCACCAGATAACGTGTTTCTCGCATTAAATAGCTTCCAAAGAGCGACTTCGATGATTCTGCATACTTCTCACAGAATCCTCACCTAGATTATCGCAGAAAATGCATATCTCTGCTTGAAACCCCACGAAAACCAAGATATCTCCGGTTCTGCATATCAAACGCACTGTGCAGTGGTGAAAACACCAGAAAACGCGTTTTTTCGCATTAAATAGCTCCAAAGGAGCGATTTCGATGATTCTGCACACTTCTCACAGAAGCCTGACCATCATTATCGCAGAAAATGCATATCTCAGCTTGACACCCCACGAAAATCAAGATATCGGGGGTTCTGCATATCAAACGCACTGTGGAGTGGTGAAAACACCAGATAACGTGTTTCTCGCATTAAATAGCTTCCAAAGAGCGATTTCGATGATTCTGCATACTTCTCACAGAAGTACCACCAAGATTATCCCAGAAAATGCATATCTCCGCTTGAAATCCCACGAAAACCAAGATATCTCCGGTTCAGCATATCAAACGCACTGTGAAGTGGTGAAAACACCAGATAACGTGTTTCTCGCATTAAATAGCTTCCAAAGAGCGATTTCGATGATTCTGCATACTTCTCACAGAAGCCTCACCATGATTATCGCAGAAAATGCATATCTCAGCTTGACACCCCACGAAAATCAAGATATCGGTGGTTCTGCACATCAAACCCACTGTGTAGTGGCGAAAACACCAGAAAACGCGTTTTTTCGCATTAAATAGCTCCAAAGGCGCGATTTCGATGATTCTGCACACTTCTCACAGAAGCCTCCCCAACATTATCGCAGAAAATGCATATCTCTGCTTGAAACCCCACGAAAACCAAGATATCTCCGGTTCAGCATATCAAACGCACTGTGCAGTGGTGAAAACACCAGAAAACGCGTTTCGCGCATTAAATAGCTTCCAAAGAGTGATTTCGATGATTCTGCATACTTCTCACAGTAGAAACACCAACATTATCGCAGAAAACGCATATCTCAGCTTGAAACCCTACGAAAACCAACGTATTGCCGTTTCTGCAAATCAAACGTACTGTGGAGTGGTGAAAACACCAGAAAACGCGTTTCCCGCATTAAATAGCTTCCAAAGACTGATTTCGATGATTCTGCATACTTCTCACAGCAGCCTCACCATGATTATCGCAGAATAGGCATATCTCAGCTTGACACCTCACGAAACTCAAGGTATCGGCGGTTCTGCATATTATACGCACTGTGGAGTGGTGATAACACCAGATAACGTGTTTCCCGCTTTAAATAGCCTCCAAAGAGCGATTTCGATGATTCTGCATACTTCTCACAGAAGAACCACCATGATTATCGCAGAGAATGCATATCTCAGCTTGAAATCCCACGAAAACCAAGATATCTCCAGTTCAGCATATCAAACGCACTGTGAAGTGGTGAAAACACCAGATAACGTGTTTCTCGCATTAAATAGATTCCAAAGAGCGATTCCGATGATTCTGCATACTTCTCACAGAAGCCTCACCATGATTATCGCAGAAAATGCATATCTCAGCTTGACACCCCACGAAAATCAAGATATCGGGGGTTCTGCATATCAAACGCACTGTGGAGTGGTGAAAACACCAGATAACGTGTTTCTCGCATTAAATAGCTTCCAAAGAGCGATTTCGATGATTCTGCATACTTCTCACAGAAGTACCACCAAGATTATCCCAGAAAATGCATATCTCAGCTTGAAATCCCACGAAAACCAAGATATCTCCGGTTCAGCATATCAAACGCACTGTGAAGTGGTGAAAACACCAGATAACGTGTTTCTCGCATTAAATAGCTTCCAAAGAGCGATCTCGATGATTCTGCATACTTCTCACAGAAGCCTCACCATGATTATCGCAGAAAATGCATATCTCAGCTTGACACCCCACGAAAATCAAGATATCGGGGGTTCTGCATATCAAACCCACTGTGCAGTGGTGAAAACACCAGAAAACGCGTTTTTTCGCATTAAATAGCTACAAAGGCGCGATTTCGATGATTCTGCACACTTCTCACAGAAGCCTCCCCAACATTATCGCAGAAATGCATATCTCTGCTTGAAACCCCACGAAAACCAAGATATCTCCGGTTCTGCATATCAAACGCACTGTGGAGTGGTGAAAACACCAGATAACGGGTTTCTCGCTTTAAATAGCTTCCAACGAGTGATTTCGATGATTCTGCATACTTCTCGCACAAGTACCACCAAGACTATCCCAGAAAATGCATATCTCAGCTTGAAATCCCACGAAAACCAAGATATCTCCGGTTCTGCATATCAAACGCACTGTGGAGTGGTGAAAACACCAGATAACGTGCTTCTCGCATTAAATAGCTCCAAAAGAGCGATTACGATGATTCGGCATACTTCTCACAGAAGAAACACCAACATCATCGCAGAAAACGCATATCTCAGCCTGAAACCCTGCGAAAACCAAGATATCTCCGGTTCTGCATATCAAACGCACTGTGGAGTGGTGAAAACACCAGATAACGTGTTTCTCGCATTAAATAGCTCCAAAAGAGCTATTTCGATGATTCTGCATACTTCTCACAGAAGCCTCACCATGATTATCGCAGAAAATGCATATCTCTGCTTGACACCCCAGGAAAATCAAGATATCGGGGGTTCTGCGTATCAAACCCACTGTGCAGTGGTGAAAACACCAGAAAACGCGTTTTTCGCATTAAATAGCTCCAAAGGCGCGATTTCGATGATTCTGCACACTTCTCACAGAAGCCTCCCCAACATTATCGCAGAAAATGCATATCTCTGCTTGAAACCACACGAAAACCAAGATATCTCCGGTTCTGCATATCAAACGCACTGTGGAGTGGTGAAAACACCAGATAACGTGTTTCTCGCATTAAATAGCTCCAAAAGAGCTATTTCGATGATTCTGCATACTTCTCACAGAAGCCTCACCATGATTATCGCAGAGAATGCTTATCCAGCTGGAAACCCAACGAAAATCCAGATATCGCCGTTTCTGCATAACAAACGTACTGTGGAGTGGGGAAAACACCAGATAACGTGCTTCTCGCATTAAGCAGCTCAAAAAGAGCGATTTCGATGATTCGGCATACTTCTCACAGAAGAAACACCAACATCATCGCAGAAAACGCATATCTCAGCTTGAAACCCTACGAAAACCAACATATTGCCTTTTCTGCATATCAAACGTACTGTGGAGTGGTGAAAACACCAGATACCGTGTTTCCCGCATTAAATAGCTTCCAAAGAGTGATTTCGATGATTCTGCATACTTCTAACAGAAGCCTCACCATGATTATCGCAGAAAATTCATATCTCAGCTTGACACCCCACGAAAATCAAGGTATCGGCGGTTCTGCATATTATACGCACTGTGGAGTGGTGATAACACCAGATAACGTGTTTCCCGCATTAGATAGCCTCCAAAGAGCGATTTCGATGATTCTGCATACTTCTCACAGAAGAACCACCATGATTGTCGCAGAGAATGCATATCCAGCTGGAAACCCACGAAAACCAAGATATCTCCGGTTCAGCATATCAAACGCACTGTGAAGTTGTGAAAACACCAGATAACGTGTTTCTCGCATTAAATAGCTTCCAAAGAGCGATTTCGATGATTCGGCATACTTCTCACAGAAGCCTCACCATGATTATCGCAGAAAATGCATATCTCAGCTTGACACCCCACGAAAATCAAGATATCTGAGGTTCTGCATATCAAACCCACTGTGCAGTGGTGAAAACACCAGAAAACGCGTTTTTTCGCATTAAATAGCTCCAAAGGCGCAATTTCGATGATTCTGCACACTTCTCACAGAAGCCTCCCCAACATTATCGCAGAAAATGCATATCTCTGCTTGAAACCCCACTAAAACCAAGATATCTCCTGTTCTGCATATCAAACGCACTGTGGAGTGGTGAAAACACCAGATAACGTGTTTCTCGCATTAAATAGCTCCAAAAGAGCTATTTCGATGATTCTGCATACTTCTCACAGAAGTCTCACCATGATTATCGCAGAAAATGCATATCTCCGCTTGACACTCCACGAAAATCAAGATATCGGCGGTTCAGCATATTATACGCACTGTGGAGTGGTGAAAACACCAGATAACGTGTTTCTCGCATTAAATAGCTCCAAAAGAGCTATTTCGATGATTCTGCATACTTCTCACAGAAGTCTCACCATGATTATCGCAGAAAATGCATATCCAGCTGGAAACCCAACGAAAATTCAGATATCGTCGTTTCTGCATATCAAACGTACTGTGGAGTGGTGAAAACACCAGATAACGTACTGCTCGCATTAAATAGCTCCAAAAGAGCGATTTCGATGATTCGGCTTACTTCTCACAGAAGAAACACCACGATTATCCCAGAAAATGCATATCTCAGCTAGAAATCCCACGAAAACCAAGATATCTCCGGTTCTGCATATCAAACGCACTGTGCAGTGGTGAAAACACCAGAAAACGCGTTTCCCGCATTAAATAGCTTCCAAGGAGTGATTTCGATGATTCTGCATACTTCTCACAGAAGAACCACCAAGATTATCCCAGAGAATGCATATCTCAGCTTGAAATCCCATGTAAACCTAGATATCTCCGGATCAGCATATCAAACGCACTGTGCAGTGGTGAAAAAACCAGAAAACGCGTTTTTTCGCATTAAATAGCTCCAAAGGCGCGATTTCGATGATTCTGCATACTTCTCACAGAAGTCTCACCATGATTATCGCAGAAAATGCATATCCAGCTGGAAACCCCACGAAGATCCAGATTTCGCCGTTTCTGCATATCAAAAGCACTATGGAGTGGTGAAAACACCAGATAACGTGTTTCTCGCATTAAATAGCTTCCAAAGAGCGATTTCGATGATTCTGCATACTTCTCAAGAAGCCTCACCATGAATATCGCATAATAGGCATATCTCCGCTTGAAACACTACGAAAACCAACATATTGCCGTTTCTGCAAATCAAACGTTCTGTGGAGTGGTGAAAACACCAGATAACGTGCTTCTCGCAT
This sequence comes from Anthophora plumipes, assembly GCA_951804975.1. Classification (NCBI taxonomy): domain Eukaryota; kingdom Metazoa; phylum Arthropoda; class Insecta; order Hymenoptera; family Apidae; genus Anthophora; species Anthophora plumipes. Next base: position 9,505,436 of record OX638123.1, on the reverse strand, counting down.
TAAATAGCTCCAAAAGAGCGATTTCGATGATTCTGCATACTTCTCACAGTAGCCTCACCAAGATTATCGCAGAAAATGCATATCTTAGCTTGACACCCCACGAAAATCAAGGTATCGGCGGTTCTGCATATTATACGCACTGTGAAGTGGTGAAAACACCAGATAACGTGTTGCCCGCATTAAATAGATTCCAAAGAGCGATTCCGATGATTCTGCATACTTCTCACAGAAGCCTCACCATGATTATCGCAGAAAATGCATATCTCGGCTTGACACCCCACGAAATTCAAGATATCGGGGGTTCTGCATATCAAACGCACTGTGGAGTGGTGAAAACACCAGATAACGTGTTTCTCGCATTAAATAGCTTCCAAAGAGCGATTTCGATGATTCTGCATACTTCTCACAGAAGTACCACCAAGATTATCCCAGAAAATGCATATCTCAGCTTGAAATCCCACGAAAACCAAGATATCTCCGGTTCAGCATATCAAACGCACTGTGAAGTGGTGAAAACACCAGATAACGTGTTTCTCGCATTAAATAGCTTCCAAAGAGCGATTTCGATGATTCTGCATACTTCTCACAGAAGCCTCACCATGATTATCGCAGAAAATGCATATCTCAGCTTGACACCCCAGGAAAATCAAGATATCGGGGGTTCTGCATATCAAACCCACTGTGCAGTGGTGAAAACACCAGAAAACGCGTTTTTTCGCATTAAATAGCTCCAAAGGCGCGATTTCGATGATTCTGCACACTTCTCACAGAAGCCTCCCCAACATTATCGCAGATAATGCATATCTCTGCTTGAAACCACACGAAAACCAAGATATCTCCGGTTCTGCATATCAAACGCACTGTGGAGTTGTGAAAACACCAGATAACGTGTTTCTCGCATTAAATAGCTCCAAAAGAGCTATTTCGATGATTCTGCATACTTCTCACAGAAGCCTCACCATGATTATCGCAGAAAATGCATATCTCAGCTTGACACCCCAGGAAAATCAAGGTATCGGCGGTTCTGCATATCAAACGTACTGTGGGATGGTGAAAACACCAGATAACGTGCTTCTCGCATTAAATACCTCCAAATGAGCGATTTCGATGATTCTGCATAGTTCTCACAGAAGCCTCACCATGATTATCGCAGAAAATGTATATCTCAGCTTGACACCCCACGAAAATCAAGATATCGGCGGTTCTGCATATTATACGCACTGTGGAGTGGTGAAAACACCAGATAACGTGTTTCCCGCATTAAATAGCTTCCAAAGAGTGATTTCGATGATTCTGCATACTTCTCACACAAGTACCACCAAGACTATCCCAGAAAATGTATATCTCAGCTTGAAATCCCACGAAAACCAAGATATCTGCGGTTCTGCATATCAAACGCACTGTGGAGTGGTGAAAACACCAGATAACGTGCTTTTCGCATTAAATAGCTCCAAAAGGGCGATTACGATGATTCGGCATACTTCTCACAGAAGAAACACCAACATCATCGCAGAAAACGCATATCTCAGCTTGAAACCCTACGAAAACCAACATATTGCCTTTTCTGCATATCAAACGTACTGTGGAGTGGTGAAAACACCAGAAAACGCGTTTCCCGCATTAAATAGCTTCCAAAGACTGATTTCGATGATTCTGCATACTTCTCACAGTAGCCTCACCATGATTATCGCAGAATAGGCATATCTCAGCTTGAAACCCTACGAAAACCAAGATATCTCCGGTTCTGCATATCAAACGCACTGTGGAGTGGTGAAAACACCAGATAACGTGTATCTCGCATTAAATTGCTCCAAAAGAGCGATTTCGATGATTCTGCATACTTCTCACAGAAGCCTCACCATGATTATCTCAGAGAATGCTTATCCAGCTGGAAACCCAACGAAAATCCAGATATCGCCGTTTCTGCATAACAAACGTACTGTGGAGTGGTGAAAACACCAGATAACGTGCTTCTCGCATTAAGCAGCTCAAAAAGAGCGATTTCGATGATTCGGCATACTTCTCACAGAAGAAACACCAACATCATCGCAGAAAACGCATATCTCAGCTTGAAACCCTACGAAAACCAACATATTGCCTTTTCTGCATATCAAACGTACTGTGGAGTGGTGAAAACACCAGATAACGTGCTTCTCGCATTAAATAGCTCCAAAAGAGCGATTACGATGATTCGGCATACTTCTCACAGAAGAAACACCAACATCATCGCAGAAAACGCATATCTCAGCTTGAAACCCTACGAAAACCAACATATTGCCTTTTCTGCATATCAAACGTACTGTGGAGTGGTGAAAACACCAGATAACGTGTTTCCCGCATTAAATAGCTTCCAAAGAGTGATTTCGATGATTCTGCATACTTCTAACAGAAGCCTCACCATGATTATCGCAGAAAATGCATATCCAGCTGGAAACCCCACGAAAATCAAGGTATCGGCGGTTCTGCATATTATACGCACTGTGGAGTGGTGATAACACCAGATAACGTGTTTCCCGCATTAAATAGCCTCCAAAGAGCGATTTCGATGATTCTGCATACTTCTCACAGAAGCCTCACCATGATTATCGCAGAAAATGCATATCTCTGCTTGACACCCCAGGAAAATCAAGATATCGGGGGTTCTGCATATCAAACCCACTGTGCAGTGGTGAAAACACCAGAAAACGCGTTTTTCGCATTAAATAGCTCCAAAGGCGCGATTTCGATGATTCTGCACACTTCTCACAGAAGCCTCCCCAACATTATCGCAGATAATGCATATCTCTGCTTGAAACCACACGAAAACCAAGATATCTCCGGTTCTGCATATCAAACGCACTGTGGAGTGGTGAAAACACCAGATAACGTGTTTCTCGCATTAAATAGCTCCAAAAGAGCTATTTCGATGATTCTGCATACTTCTCACAGAAGCCTCACCATGATTATCGCAGAAAATGCATATCTCAGCTTGACACCCCAGGAAAATCAAGGTATCGGCGGTTCTGCATATCAAACGTACTGTGGGATGGTGAAAACACCAGATAACGTGTTTCTCGCATTAAATACCTCCAAATGAGCGATTTCGATGATTCTGCATACTTCTCACAGAAGCCTCACCATGATTATCGCAGAAAATGCATATCTCAGCTTGACACCCCACGAAAATCAAGATATCGGCGGTTCTGCATATCAAACGCACTGTGGAGTGGTGAAAACACCAGATAACGTGCTTCTCGCATTAAATAGCTCCAAAAGGGCGATTACGATGATTCGGCATACTTCTCACAGAAGAAACACCAACATCATCGCAGAAAACGCATATCTCAGCTTGAAACCCTACGAAAACCAACATATTGCCTTTTCTGCATATCAAACATACTGTGGAGTGGTGAAAACACCAGAAAACGCGTTTCCCGCATTAAATAGCTTCCAAAGACTGATTTCGATGATTCTGCATACTTCTCACAGTAGCCTCACCATGATTATCGCAGAATACGCATATCTCAGCTTGAAACCCTACGAAAACCAAGATATCTCCGGTTCTGCATATCAAACGCACTGTGGAGTGGTGAAAACACCAGATAACGTGTTTCTCGCATTAAATAGCTCCAAAAGAGCTATTTCGATGATTCTGCATACTTCTCACAGAAGCCTCACCATGATTATCGCAGAAAATGCATATCTCAGCTTGACACCCCAGGAAAATCAAGATATCGGGGGTTCTGCATATCAAACCCACTGTGCAGTGGTGAAAACACCAGAAAACGCGTTTTTCGCATTAAATAGCTCCAAAAGAGCTATTTCGATGATTCTGCATACTTCTCACAGAAGTCTCACCATGATTATCGCAGAAAATGCATATCTCAGCTTGACACTCCACGAAAATCAAGATATCGGCGGTTCTGCATATTATACGCACTGTGGAGTGGTGAAAACACCAGATAACGTGTTTCTCGCATTAAATAGCTCCAAAAGAGCTATTTCGATGATGCTGCATACTTCTCACAGAAGTCTCACCATGATTATCGCAGAAAATGCATATCCAGCTGGAAACCCCACGAAGATCCAGATTTCGCCGTTTCTGCATATCAAAAGCACTATGGAGTGGTGAAAACACCAGATAACGTGTTTCTCGCATTAAAACGCTTCCAAAGAGCGACTTCGATGATTCTGCATACTTCTCAAGAAGCCTCACCAAGATTATCGCAGAAAATGCATATCTCAGCTTGACACTCCACGAAAATCAAGATATCGGCGGTTCTGCATATTATACGCACTGTGGAGTGGTGAAAACACCAGATAACGTGTTTCTCGCATTAAATAGCTCCAAAAGAGCTATTTCGATGATGCTGCATACTTCTCACAGAAGTCTCACCATGATTATCGCAGAAAATGCATATCCAGCTGGAAACCCCACGAAGATCCAGATTTCGCCGTTTCTGCATATCAAAAGCACTATGGAGTGGTGAAAACACCAGATAACGTGTTTCTCGCATTAAATAGCTTCCTAAGAGCGACTTCGATGATTCTGCATACTTCTCACAGAAGAACCACCAAGATTATCCCAGAGAATGCATATCTCAGCTTGAAATCCCATGTAAACCTAGATATCTCCGGATCAGCATATCAAACGCACTGTGCAGTGGTGAAAACACCAGAAAACGCGTTTTTTCGCATTAAATAGCTCCAAAGGCGCGATTTCGATGATTCTGCATACTTCTCAAGAAGCCTCACCATGAATATCGCAGAATAGGCATATCTCCGCTTGAAACACTACGAAAACCAACATATTGCCGTTTCTGCAAATCAAACGTTCTGTGGAGTGGTGAAAACACCAGATAACGTGCTTCTCGCATTAAATAGCTCCAAAAGATCTATTTCGATGATTCTGCATACTTCTCACAGAAGCCTCACCATGATTATCGCAGAAAATGCATATCTCAGCTTGACACCCCACGAAAATCAAGATATCGGCGGTTCTGCATATTATACGCACTGTGGAGTGGTGAAAACACCAGATAACGTGTTTCCCTCATTAAATAGCTTCCAAAGAGTGATTTCGATGATTCTGCATACTTCTCACACAAGTACCACCAAGACTATCCCAGAAAATGTATATCTCAGCTTGAAATCCCACGAAAACCAAGATATCTCCGGTTCTGCATATCAAACGCACTGTGGAGTGGTGAAAACACCAGATAACGTGCTTCTCGCGTTAAATAGCTCCAAAAGGGCGATTACGATGATTCGGCATACTTCTCACAGAAGAAACACCAACATCATCGCAGAAAACGCATATCTCAGCTTGAAACCCTACGAAAACCAACATATTGCCTTTTCTGCATATCAAACGTACTGTGGAGTGGTGAAAACACCAGAAAACGCGTTTCCCGAATTAAATAGCTTCCAAAGACTGATTTCGATGATTCTGCATACTTCTCACAGTAGCCTCACCATGATTATCGCAGAATAGGCATATCTCAGCTTGAAACCCTACGAAAACCAAGATATCTCCGGTTCTGCATATCAAACGCACTGTGGAGTGGTGAAAACACCAGATAACGTGTTTCTCGCATTAAATTGCTCCAAAAGAGCGATTTCGATGATTCTGCATACTTCTCACAGAAGCCTCACCATGATTATCGCAGAGAATGCTTATCCAGCTGGAAACCCTACGAAAATCCAGATATCGCCGTTTCTGCATAACAAACGTACTGTGGAGTGGTGAAAACACCAGATAACGTGTTTCTCGCATTAAATAGCTCCAAAAGAGCTATTTCGATGATGCTGCATACTTCTCACAGAAGTCTCACCATGATTATCGCAGAAAATGCATACCCAGCTGGAAACCCCACGAAGATCCAGATTTCGCCGTTTCTGCATATCAAAAGCACTATGGAGTGGTGAAAACACCAGATAACGTGTTTCTCGCATTAAATAGCTTCCAAAGAGCGACTTCGATGATTCTGCATACTTCTCAAGAAGCCTCACCAAGATTATCGCAGAAAAAGCATATCTCAGCTTGACACTCCACGAAAATCAAGATATCGGCGGTTCTGCATATTATACGCACTGTGGAGTGGTGAAAACACCAGATAACGTGTTTCTCGCATTAAATAGCTTCAAAAGAGCTATTTCGATGATGCTGCATACTTCTCACAGAAGTCTCACCATGATTATCGCAGAAAATGCATATCCAGCTGGAAACCCCACGAAGATCCAGATTTCGCCGTTTCTGCATATCAAAAGCACTATGGAGTGGTGAAAACACCAGATAACGTGTTTCTCGCATTAAATAGCTTCCAAAGAGCGACTTCGATGATTCTGCATACTTCTCACAGAAGAACCACCAAGATTATCCCAGAGAATGCATATCTCAGCTTGAAATCCCATGTAAACCTAGATATCTCCGGATCAGCATATCAAACGCACTGTGCAGTGGTGAAAACACCAGAAAACGCGTTTTTTTGCATTAAATAGCTCCAAGGGCGCGATTTCGATGATTCTGCATACTTCTCAAGAAGCCTCACCATGAATATCGCAGAATAGGCATATCTCCGCTTGAAACACTACGAAAACCAACATATTGCCGTTTCTGCAAATCAAACGTTCTGTGGAGTGGTGAAAACACCAGATAACGTGCTTCTCGCATTAAATAGCTCCAAAAGATCTATTTCGATGATTCTGCATACTTCTCACAGAAGCCTCACCATGATTATCGCAGAGAATGCATATCTCAGCTTGACACCCCACGAAAATCAAGATATCGGCGGTTCTGCATATTATACGCACTGTGGAGTGGTGAAAACACCAGATAACGTGTTTCCCTCATTAAATAGCTTCCAAAGAGTGATTTCGATGATTCTGCATACTTCTCACACAAGTACCACCAAGACTATCCCAGAAAATGTATATCTCAGCTTGAAATCCCACGAAAACCAAGATATCTCCGGTTCTGCATATCAAACGCACTGTGGAGTGGTGAAAACACCAGATAACGTGCTTCTCGCATTAAATAGCTCCAAAAGGGCGATTACGATGATTCGGCATACTTCTCACAGAAGAAACACCAACATCATCGCAGAAAACGCATATCTCAGCATGAAACCCTACGAAAACCAACATATTGCCTTTTCTGCATATCAAACGTACTGTGGAGTGGTGAAAACACCAGAAAACGCGTTTCCCGAATTAAATAGCTTCCAAAGACTGATTTCGATGATTCTGCATACTTCTCACAGTAGCCTCACCATGATTATCGCAGAATAGGCATATCTCAGCTTGAAACCCTACGAAAACCAAGATATCTCCGGTTCTGCATATCAAACGCACTGTGGAGTGGTGAAAACACCAGATAACGTGTTTCTCGCATTAAATTGCTCCAAAAGAGCGATTTCGATGATTCTGCATACTTCTCACAGAAGCCTCACCATGATTATCGCAGAGAATGCTTATCCAGCTGGAAACCCTACGAAAATCCAGATATCGCCGTTTCTGCATAACAAACGTACTGTGGAGTGGTGAAAACACCAGATAACGTGCTTCTCGCATTAAGCAGCTCAAAAAGAGCGATTTCGATGATTCGGCATACTTCTCACAGAAGAAACACCAACATCATCGCAGAAAACGCATATCTCAGCTTGAAACCCTACGAAAACCAACATATTGCCTTTTCTGCATATCAAACGTACTGTGGAGTGGTGAAAACACCAGATAACGTGCTTCTCGCATTAAGCAGCTCAAAAAGAGCGATTTCGATGATTCGGCATACTTCTCACAGAAGAAACACCAACATCATCGCAGAAAACGCATATCTCAGCTTGAAACCCTACGAAAACCAACATATTGCCTTTTCTGCATATCAAACGTACTGTGGAGTGGTGAAAACACCAGATAACGTACTGCTCGCATTAAATAGCTCCAAAAGAGTGATATCGATGATTCTGCATACTTCTCACAGAAGAACCACCAAGATTATCCCAGAAAATGCATATCTCAGCTAGAAATCCCACGAAAACCAAGATATCTCCGGTTCTGCATATCAAACGCACTGTGCAGTGGTGAAAACACCAGAAAAAGCGTTTCCCGCATTAAATAGCTTCCAAAGAGTGATTTCGATGATTCTGCATACTTCTCACAGTAGCCTCACCATGATAATCCCAGAGAATGCATATCTCAGCTTGAAATCCCATGTAAACCTAGATATCTCCGGATCAGCATATCAAACGCACTGTGCAGTGGTGAAAACACCAGAAAACGCGTTTTTTCGCATTAAATAGCTCCAAAGGCGCGATTTCGATGATTCTGCATACTTCTCAAGAAGCCTCACCATGAATATCGCAGAATAGGCATATCTCCGCTTGAAACACTACGAAAACCAACATATTGCCGTTTCTGCAAATCAAACGTTCTGTGGAGTGGTGAAAACACCAGATAACGTGCTTCTCGCATTAAATAGCTCCAAAAGAGCGATTTCGATGATTCTGCATACTTCTCACAGTAGCCTCGCCATGAATATCGCAGAATAGGCATATCTCCGCTTGAAACACTACGAAAACCAACATATTGCCGTTTCTGCAAATCAAACGTTCTGTGGAGTGGTGAAAACACCAGATAACGTGCTTCTCGCATTAAATAGCTCCAAAAGAGCGATTTCGATGATTCTGCATACTTCTCACAGTAGCCTCACCATGAATATCGCAGAATAGGCATATCTCCGCTTGAAACACTACGAAAACCAACATATTGCCGTTTCTGCAAATCAAACGTTCTGTGGAGTGGTGAAAACACCAGATAACGTGCTTCTCGCATTAAATAGCTCCAAAAGAGCGATTTCGATGATTCTGCATACTTCTCACAGTAGCCTCACCAAGATTATCGCAGAAAATGCATATCTTAGCTTGACACCCCACGAAAATCAAGGTATCGGCGGTTCTGCATATTATACGCACTGTGAAGTGGTGAAAACACCAGATAACGTGTTGCCCGCATTAAATAGCTTCCAAAGAGCGATTTCGATGATTCTGCATACTTCTCAAGAAGCCTCACCATGAATATCGCAGAATAGGCATATCTCCGCTTGAAACACTACGAAAACCAACATATTGCCGTTTCTGCAAATCAAACGTTCTGTGGAGTGGTGAAAACACCAGATAACGTGCTTCTCGCATTAAATAGCTCCAAAAGAGCGATTTCGATGATTCTGCATACTTCTCACAGTAGCCTCACCAAGATTATCGCAGAAAATGCATATCATAGCTTGACACCCCACGAAAATCAAGGTTTCGGCGGTTCTGCATATTATACGCACTGTGAAATGGTGAAAACACCAGATAACGTGTTGCCCGCATTAAATAGCTCCAAAAGAGCTATTTCGGTGATTCTGCATACTTCTCACAGAAGTCTCACCATGATTATCGCAGAAAATGCATATCTCAGCTTGACACTCCACGAAAATCAAGATATCGGCGGTTCTGCATATTATACGCTCTGTGGAGTGGTGAAAACACCAGATAACGTGTTTCTCGCATTAAATAGCTCCAAAAGAGCTATTTCGATGATTCTGCATACTTCTCACAGAAGTCTCACCATGATTATCGCAGAAAATGCATATCCAGCTGGAAACCCCACGAAGATCCAGATTTTGCCGTTTCTGCATATCAAAAGCACTATGGAGTGGTGAAAACACCAGATAACGTGTTTCTCGCATTAAATAGCTTCCAAAGAGCGATTTCGATGATTCTGCATACTTCTCACAGAAGAACCACCAAGATTATCCCAGAGAATGCATATCTCAGCTTGAAATCCCATGTAAACCTAGATATCTCCGGATCAGCATATCATACGCACTGTGCAGTGGTGAAAACACCAGAAAACGCGTTTTTTCGCATTAAATAGCTCCAAAGGCGCGATTTCGATGATTCTGCATACTTCTCAAGAAGCCTCACCATGAATATCGCAGAATAGGCATATCTCCGCTTGAAACACTACGAAAACCAACATATTGCCGTTTCTGCAAATCAAACGTTCTGTGGAGTGGTGAAAACACCAGATAACGTGCTTCTCGCATTAAATAGCTCCAAAAGAGCGATTTCGATGATTCTGCATACTTCTCACAGTAGCCTCACCAAGATTATCGCAGAAAATGCATATCTTAGCTTGACACCCCACGAAAATCAAGGTATCGGCGGTTCTGCATATTATACGCACTGTGAAGTGGTGAAAACACCAGATAACGTGGTGCCCGCATTAAATAGCTTCCAAAGAGCGATTTCGATGATTCTGCATACTTCTCAAGAAGCCTCACCATGAATATCGCAGAATAGGCATATCTCCGCTTGAAACACTACGAAAACCAACATATTGCCGTTTCTGCAAATCAAACGTTCTGTGGAGTGGTGAAAACACCAGATAACGCGTTTCTCGCATTAAATAGCTCCAAAAGAGCTATTTCGTTGATTCTGCATACTTCTCACAGAAGTCTCACCATGATTATCGCAGAAAATGCATATCCAGCTGGAAACCCCACGAAGATCCAGATTTCGCCGTTTCTGCATATCAAAAGCACTATGGAGTGGTGAAAACACCAGATAACGTGTTTCTCGCATTAAATAGCTTCCAAAGAGCGATTTCGATGATTCTGCATACTTCTCACAGAAGAACCACCAAGATTATCCCAGAGAATGCATATCTCAGCTTGAAATCCCATGTAAAGCTAGATATCTCCGGATCAGCATATCAAACGCACTGTGCAGTGGTGAAAACACCAGAAAACGCGTTTTTTCGCATTAAATAGCTCCAAAGGCGCAATTTCGATGATTCTGCACACTTCTCACAGAAGCCTCCCCAACATTATCGCAGAAAATGCATATCTCTGCTTGAAACCCCACGAAAACCAAGATATCTCCGGTTCTGCATATCAAACGCACTGTGGAGTGGTGAAAACACCAGATAACGTGTTTCTCGCATTAAATAGCTCCAAAAGATCTATTTCGATGATTCTGCATACTTCTCACAGAAGTCTCACCATGATTATCGCAGAAAATGCATATCTCAGCTTGACACTCCACGAAAATCAAGATATCGGCGGTGCTGCATATTATACGCACTGTGGAGTGGTGAAAACACCAGATAACGTGTTTCTCGCATTAAATATCTCCAAAAGAGCTATTTCGATGATTCTGCATACTTCTCACAGAAGTCTCACCATGATTATCGCAGAAAATGCATATCCAGCTGGAAACCCAACGAAAATTCAGATATCGCCGTTTCTGCATATCAAACGTACTGTGGAGTGGTGAAATCACCAGATATCGTACTGCTCGCATTAAATAGCTCCAAAAGAGCGATTTCGTTGATTCGGCTTACTTCTCACAGAAGAAACACCACGATTGCCGCAGAAAATGCATATCCAGCTGGAAACCCCACGAAGATCCAGATTTCGCCGTTTCTGCATATCAAAAGCACTATGGAGTGGTGAAAACACCAGATAACGTGTTTCTCGCATTAAATAGCTTCCAAAGAGCGATTTCGATGATTCTGCATACTTCTCAAGAAGCCTCACCAAGATTATCGCAGAAAATGCATATCTCAGCTTGACACTCCACGAAAATCAAGATATCGGCGGTTCAGCATATTATACGCCCTGTGGAGTGGTAAAAACACCAGATAACGTGTTTCCCGCATTAATTAGCTTCCAAAGAGTGATTTCGATGATTCTGCATACTTCTCACAGAAGAACCACCAAGATTATCCCAGAAAATGCATATCTCAGCTAGAAATCCCACGAAAACCAAGATATCTCCGGTTCTGCATATCAAACGCACTGTGCAGTGGTGAAAACACCAGAAAACGAGTTTCCCGCATTAAATAGCTTCCAAAGAGTGATTTCGATGATTCTGCATACTTCTCACAGAAGAACCACCAGGATTATCCCAGAGAATGCATATCTCAGCTTGAAATCCCACGAAAACCGTGATATCTCCGGTTGTGCATATCAAACGCACTGTGCAGTGGTGAAAACACCAGAAAACGTGTTGCCCGCATTAAATAGCTCCAAAAGAGCTATTTCGGTGATTCTGCATACTTCTCACAGAAGTCTCACCATGATTATCGCAGAAAATGCATATCTCAGCTTGACACTCCACGAAAATCAAGATATCGGCGGTTCTGCATATTATACGCTCTGTGGAGTGGTGAAAACACCAGATAACGTGTTTCTCGCATTAAATAGCTCCAAAAGAGCTATTACGATGATTCTGCATACTTCTCACAGAAGTCTCACCATGATTATCGCAGAAAATGCATATCCAGCTGGAAACCCCACGAAGAATCAGATTTTGCCGTTTCTGCATATCAAAAGCACTATGGAGTGGTGAAAACACCAGATAACGTGTTTCTCGCATTAAATAGCTTCCAAAGAGCGATTTCGATGATTGTGCATACTTCTCACAGAAGAACCACCAAGATTATCCCAGAGAATGCATATCTCAGCTTGAAATCCCATGTAAACCTAGATATCTCCGGATCAGCATATCATACGCACTGTGGAGTGGTGAAAACACCAGATAACGTGCTTCTCGCGTTAAATAGCTCCAAAAGGGCGATTACGATGATTCGGCATACTTCTCACAGAAGAAACACCAACATCATCGCAGAAAACGCATATCTCAGCTTGAAACCCTACGAAAACCAACATATTGCCTTTTCTGCATATCAAACGTACTGTGGAGTGGTGAAAACACCAGAAAACGCGTTTCCCGAATTAAATAGCTTCCAAAGACTGATTTCGATGATTCTGCATACTTCTCACAGTAGCCTCACCATGATTATCGCAGAATAGGCATATCTCAGCTTGAAACCCTACGAAAACCAAGATATCTCCGGTTCTGCATATCAAACGCACTGTGGAGTGGTGAAAACACCAGATAACGTGTTTCTCGCATTAAATTGCTCCAAAAGAGCGATTTCGATGATTCTGCATACTTCTCACAGAAGCCTCACCATGATTATCGCAGAGAATGCTTATCCAGCTGGAAACCCTACGAAAATGCAGATATCGCCGTTTCTGCATAACAAACGTACTGTGGAGTGGTGAAAACACCAGATAACGTGTTTCTCGCATTAAATAGCTCCAAAAGAGCTATTTCGATGATGCTGCATACTTCTCACAGAAGTCTCACCATGATTATCGCAGAAAATGCATACCCAGCTGGAAACCCCACGAAGATCCAGATTTCGCCGTTTCTGCATATCAAAAGCACTATGGAGTGGTGAAAACACCAGATAACGTGTTTCTCGCATTAAATAGCTTCCAAAGAGCGACTTCGATGATTCTGCATACTTCTCAAGAAGCCTCACCAAGATTATCGCAGAAAAAGCATATCTCAGCTTGACACTCCACGAAAATCAAGATATCGGCGGTTCTGCATATTATACGCACTGTGGAGTGGTGAAAACACCAGATAACGTGTTTCTCGCATTAAATAGCTTCAAAAGAGCTATTTCGATGATGCTGCATACTTCTCACAGAAGTCTCACCATGATTATCGCAGAAAATGCATATCCAGCTGGAAACCCCACGAAGATCCAGATTTCGCCGTTTCTGCATATCAAAAGCACTATGGAGTGGTGAAAACACCAGATAACGTGTTTCTCGCATTAAATAGCTTCCAAAGAGCGACTTCGATGATTCTGCATACTTCTCACAGAAGAACCACCAAGATTATCCCAGAGAATGCATATCTCAGCTTGAAATCCCATGTAAACCTAGATATCTCCGGATCAGCATATCAAACGCACTGTGCAGTGGTGAAAACACCAGAAAACGCGTTTTGTTGCATTAAATAGCTCCAAGGGCGCGATTTCGATGATTCTGCATACTTCTCAAGAAGCCTCACCATGAATATCGCAGAATAGGCATATCTCCGCTTGAAACACTACGAAAACCAACATATTGCCGTTTCTGCAAATCAAACGTTCTGTGGAGTGGTGAAAACACCAGATAACGTGCTTCTCGCATTAAATAGCTCCAAAAGATCTATTTCGATGATTCTGCATACTTCTCACAGAAGCCTCACCATGATTATCGCAGAGAATGCATATCTCAGCTTGACACCCCACGAAAATCAAGATATCGGCGGTTCTGCATATTATACGCACTGTGGAGTGGTGAAAACACCAGATAACGTGTTTCCCTCATTAAATAGCTTCCAAAGAGTGATTTCGATGATTCTGCATACTTCTCACACAAGTACCACCAAGACTATCCCAGAAAATGTATATCTCAGCTTGAAATCCCACGAAAACCAAGATATCTCCGGTTCTGCATATCAAACGCACTGTGGAGTGGTGAAAACACCAGATAACGTGCTTCTCGCATTAAATAGCTCCAAAAGGGCGATTACGATGATTCGGCATACTTCTCACAGAAGAAACACCAACATCATCGCAGAAAACGCATATCTCAGCATGAAACCCTACGAAAACCAACATATTGCCTTTTCTGCATATCAAACGTACTGTGGAGTGGTGAAAACACCAGAAAACGCGTTTCCCGAATTAAATAGCTTCCAAAGACTGATTTCGATGATTCTGCATACTTCTCACAGTAGCCTCACCATGATTATCGCAGAATAGGCATATCTCAGCTTGAAACCCTACGAAAACCAAGATATCTCCGGTTCTGCATATCAAACGCACTGTGGAGTGGTGAAAACACCAGATAACGTGTTTCTCGCATTAAATTGCTCCAAAAGAGCGATTTCGATGATTCTGCATACTTCTCACAGAAGCCTCACCATGATTATCGCAGAGAATGCTTATCCAGCTGGAAACCCTACGAAAATCCAGATATCGCCGTTTCTGCATAACAAACGTACTGTGGAGTGGTGAAAACACCAGATAACGTGCTTCTCGCATTAAGCAGCTCAAAAAGAGCGATTTCGATGATTCGGCATACTTCTCACAGAAGAAACACCAACATCATCGCAGAAAACGCATATCTCAGCTTGAAACCCTACGAAAACCAACATATTGCCTTTTCTGCATATCAAACGTACTGTGGAGTGGTGAAAACACCAGATAACGTGCTTCTCGCATTAAGCAGCTCAAAAAGAGCGATTTCGATGATTCGGCATACTTCTCACAGAAGAAACACCAACATCATCGCAGAAAACGCATATCTCAGCTTGAAACCCTACGAAAACCAACATATTGCCTTTTCTGCATATCAAACGTACTGTGGAGTGGTGAAAACACCAGATAACGTACTGCTCGCATTAAATAGCTCCAAAAGAGTGATATCGATGATTCTGCATACTTCTCACAGAAGAACCACCAAGATTATCCCAGAAAATGCATATCTCAGCTAGAAATCCCACGAAAACCAAGATATCTCCGGTTCTGCATATCAAACGCACTGTGCAGTGGTGAAAACACCAGAAAAAGCGTTTCCCGCATTAAATAGCTTCCAAAGAGTGATTTCGATGATTCTGCATACTTCTCACAGTAGCCTCACCATGATAATCCCAGAGAATGCATATCTCAGCTTGAAATCCCATGTAAACCTAGATATCTCCGGATCAGCATATCAAACGCACTGTGCAGTGGTGAAAACACCAGAAAACGCGTTTTTTCGCATTAAATAGCTCCAAAGGCGCGATTTCGATGATTCTGCATACTTCTCAAGAAGCCTCACCATGAATATCGCAGAATAGGCATATCTCCGCTTGAAACACTACGAAAACCAACATATTGCCGTTTCTGCAAATCAAACGTTCTGTGGAGTGGTGAAAACACCAGATAACGTGCTTCTCGCATTAAATAGCTCCAAAAGAGCGATTTCGATGATTCTGCATACTTCTCACAGTAGCCTCGCCATGAATATCGCAGAATAGGCATATCTCCGCTTGAAACACTACGAAAACCAACATATTGCCGTTTCTGCAAATCAAACGTTCTGTGGAGTGGTGAAAACACCAGATAACGTGCTTCTCGCATTAAATAGCTCCAAAAGAGCGATTTCGATGATTCTGCATACTTCTCACAGTAGCCTCACCATGAATATCGCAGAATAGGCATATCTCCGCTTGAAACACTACGAAAACCAACATATTGCCGTTTCTGCAAATCAAACGTTCTGTGGAGTGGTGAAAACACCAGATAACGTGCTTCTCGCATTAAATAGCTCCAAAAGAGCGATTTCGATGATTCTGCATACTTCTCACAGTAGCCTCACCAAGATTATCGCAGAAAATGCATATCTTAGCTTGACACCCCACGAAAATCAAGGTATCGGCGGTTCTGCATATTTTACGCACTGTGAAGTGGTGAAAACACCAGATAACGTGTTGCCCGCATTAAATAGCTTCCAAAGAGCGATTTCGATGATTCTGCATACTTCTCAAGAAGCCTCACCATGAATATCGCAGAATAGGCATATCTCCGCTTGAAACACTACGAAAACCAACATATTGCCGTTTCTGCAAATCAAACGTTCTGTGGAGTGGTGAAAACACCAGATAACGTGCTTCTCGCATTAAATAGCTCCAAAAGAGCGATTTCGATGATTCTGCATACTTCTCACAGTAGCCTCACCAAGATTATCGCAGAAAATGCATATCATAGCTTGACACCCCACGAAAATCAAGGTTTCGGCGGTTCTGCATATTATACGCACTGTGAAATGGTGAAAACACCAGATAACGTGTTGCCCGCATTAAATAGCTCCAAAAGAGCTATTTCGGTGATTCTGCATACTTCTCACAGAAGTCTCACCATGATTATCGCAGAAAATGCATATCTCAGCTTGACACTCCACGAAAATCAAGATATCGGCGGTTCTGCATATTATACGCTCTGTGGAGTGGTGAAAACACCAGATAACGTGTTTCTCGCATTAAATAGCTCCAAAAGAGCTATTTCGATGATTCTGCATACTTCTCACAGAAGTCTCACCATGATTATCGCAGAAAATGCATATCCAGCTGGAAACCCCACGAAGATCCAGATTTTGCCGTTTCTGCATATCAAAAGCACTATGGAGTGGTGAAAACACCAGATAACGTGTTTCTCGCATTAAATAGCTTCCAAAGAGCGATTTCGATGATTCTGCATACTTCTCACAGAAGAACCACCAAGATTATCCCAGAGAATGCATATCTCAGCTTGAAATCCCATGTAAACCTAGATATCTCCGGATCAGCATATCATACGCACTGTGCAGTGGTGAAAACACCAGAAAACGCGTTTTTTCGCATTAAATAGCTCCAAAGGCGCGATTTCGATGATTCTGCATACTTCTCAAGAAGCCTCACCATGAATATCGCAGAATAGGCATATCTCCGCTTGAAACACTACGAAAACCAACATATTGCCGTTTCTGCAAATCAAACGTTCTGTGGAGTGGTGAAAACACCAGATAACGTGCTTCTCGCATTAAATAGCTCCAAAAGAGCGATTTCGATGATTCTGCATACTTCTCACAGTAGCCTCACCAAGATTATCGCAGAAAATGCATATCTTAGCTTGACACCCCACGAAAATCAAGGTATCGGCGGTTCTGCATATTATACGCACTGTGAAGTGGTGAAAACACCAGATAACGTGGTGCCCGCATTAAATAGCTTCCAAAGAGCGATTTCGATGATTCTGCATACTTCTCAAGAAGCCTCACCATGAATATCGCAGAATAGGCATATCTCCGCTTGAAACACTACGAAAACCAACATATTGCCGTTTCTGCAAATCAAACGTTCTGTGGAGTGGTGAAAACACCAGATAACGTGTTTCTCGCATTAAATAGCTCCAAAAGAGCTATTTCGTTGATTCTGCATACTTCTCACAGAAGTCTCACCATGATTATCGCAGAAAATGCATATCCAGCTGGAAACCCCACGAAGATCCAGATTTCGCCGTTTCTGCATATCAAAAGCACTATGGAGTGGTGAAAACACCAGATAACGTGTTTCTCGCATTAAATAGCTTCCAAAGAGCGATTTCGATGATTCTGCATACTTCTCACAGAAGAACCACCAAGATTATCCCAGAGAATGCATATCTCAGCTTGAAATCCCATGTAAAGCTAGATATCTCCGGATCAGCATATCAAACGCACTGTGCAGTGGTGAAAACACCAGAAAACGCGTTTTTTCGCATTAAATAGCTCCAAAGGCGCAATTTCGATGATTCTGCACACTTCTCACAGAAGCCTCCCCAACATTATCGCAGAAAATGCATATCTCTGCTTGAAACCCCACGAAAACCAAGATATCTCCGGTTCTGCATATCAAACGCACTGTGGAGTGGTGAAAACACCAGATAACGTGTTTCTCGCATTAAATAGCTCCAAAAGATCTATTTCGATGATTCTGCATACTTCTCACAGAAGTCTCACCATGATTATCGCAGAAAATGCATATCTCAGCTTGACACTCCACGAAAATCAAGATATCGGCGGTGCTGCATATTATACGCACTGTGGAGTGGTGAAAACACCAGATAACGTGTTTCTCGCATTAAATATCTCCAAAAGAGCTATTTCGATGATTCTGCATACTTCTCACAGAAGTCTCACCATGATTATCGCAGAAAATGCATATCCAGCTGGAAACCCAACGAAAATTCAGATATCGCCGTTTCTGCATATCAAACGTACTGTGGAGTGGTGAAATCACCAGATATCGTACTGCTCGCATTAAATAGCTCCAAAAGAGCGATTTCGTTGATTCGGCTTACTTCTCACAGAAGAAACACCACGATTGCCGCAGAAAATGCATATCCAGCTGGAAACCCCACGAAGATCCAGATTTCGCCGTTTCTGCATATCAAAAGCACTATGGAGTGGTGAAAACACCAGATAACGTGTTTCTCGCATTAAATAGCTTCCAAAGAGCGATTTCGATGATTCTGCATACTTCTCAAGAAGCCTCACCAAGATTATCGCAGAAAATGCATATCTCAGCTTGACACTCCACGAAAATCAAGATATCGGCGGTTCAGCATATTATACGCCCTGTGGAGTGGTAAAAACACCAGATAACGTGTTTCCCGCATTAATTAGCTTCCAAAGAGTGATTTCGATGATTCTGCATACTTCTCACAGAAGAACCACCAAGATTATCCCAGAAAATGCATATCTCAGCTAGAAATCCCACGAAAACCAAGATATCTCCGGTTCTGCATATCAAACGCACTGTGCAGTGGTGAAAACACCAGAAAACGAGTTTCCCGCATTAAATAGCTTCCAAAGAGTGATTTCGATGATTCTGCATACTTCTCACAGAAGAACCACCAGGATTATCCCAGAGAATGCATATCTCAGCTTGAAATCCCACGAAAACCGTGATATCTCCGGTTGTGCATATCAAACGCACTGTGCAGTGGTGAAAACACCAGAAAACGTGTTGCCCGCATTAAATAGCTCCAAAAGAGCTATTTCGGTGATTCTGCATACTTCTCACAGAAGTCTCACCATGATTATCGCAGAAAATGCATATCTCAGCTTGACACTCCACGAAAATCAAGATATCGGCGGTTCTGCATATTATACGCTCTGTGGAGTGGTGAAAACACCAGATAACGTGTTTCTCGCATTAAATAGCTCCAAAAGAGCTATTACGATGATTCTGCATACTTCTCACAGAAGTCTCACCATGATTATCGCAGAAAATGCATATCCAGCTGGAAACCCCACGAAGAATCAGATTTTGCCGTTTCTGCATATCAAAAGCACTATGGAGTGGTGAAAACACCAGATAACGTGTTTCTCGCATTAAATAGCTTCCAAAGAGCGATTTCGATGATTGTGCATACTTCTCACAGAAGAACCACCAAGATTATCCCAGAGAATGCATATCTCAGCTTGAAATCCCATGTAAACCTAGATATCTCCGGATCAGCATATCATACGCACTGTGCAGTGGTGAAAACACCAGAAAACGCGTTTTTTCGCATTAAATAGCTCCAAAGGCGCGATTTCGATGATTCTGCATACTTCTCAAGAAGCCTCACCATGAATATCGCAGAATAGGCATATCTCCGCTTGAAACACTACGAAAACCAACATATTGCCGTTTCTGCAAATCAAACGTTCTGTGGAGTGGTGAAAACACCAGATAACGTGCTTGTCGCATTAAATAGCTCCAAAAGAGCGATTTCGATGATTCTGCATACTTCTCACAGTAGCCTCACTAAGATTATCGCAGAAAATGCATATCTTAGCTTGACACCCCACGAAAATCAAGGTATCGGCGGTTCTGCATATTATACGCACTGTGAAGTGGTGAAAACAACAGATAACGTGGTGCCCGCATTAAATAGCTTCCAAAGAGCGATTTCGATGATTCTGCATACTTCTCAAGAAGCCTCACCATGAATATCGCAGAATAGGCATATCTCCGCTTGAAACACTACGAAAACCAACATATTGCCGTTTCTGCAAATCAAACGTTCTGTGGAGTGGTGAAAACACCAGATAACGTGTTTCTCGCATTAAATAGCTCCAAAAGAGCTATTTCGTTGATTCTGCATACTTCTCACAGAAGTCTCACCATGATTATCGCAGAAAATGCATATCCAGCTGGAAACCCCACGATGATCCAGATTTCGCCGTTTCTGCATATCAAAAGCACTATGGAGTGGTGAAAACACCAGATAACGTGTTTCTCGCATTAAATAGCTTCCAAAGAGCGATTTCGATGATTCTGCATACTTCTCACAGAAGAACCACCAAGATTATCCCAGAGAATGCATATCTCAGCTTGAAATCCCATGTAAAGCTAGATATCTCCGGATCAGCATATCAAACGCACTGTGCAGTGGTGAAAACACCAGAAAACGCGTTTTTTCGCATTAAATAGCTCCAAAGGCGCAATTTCGATGATTCTGCACACTTCTCACAGAAGCCTCCCCAACATTATCGCAGAAAATGCATATCTCTGCTTGAAACCCCACGAAAACCAAGATATCTCCGGTTCTGCATATCAAACGCACTGTGGAGTGGTGAAAACACCAGATAACGTGTTTCTCGCATTAAATAGCTCCAAAAGATCTATTTCGATGATTCTGCATACTTCTCACAGAAGTCTCACCATGATTATCGCAGAAAATGCATATCTCAGCTTGACACTCCACGAAAATCAAGATATCGGCGGTTCGGCATATTATACGCACTGTGGAGTGGTGAAAACACCAGATAACGTGTTTCTCGCATTAAATATCTCCAAAAGAGCTATTTCGATGATTCTGCATACTTCTCACAGAAGTCTCACCATGATTATCGCAGAAAATGCATATCCAGCTGGAAACCCAACGAAAATTCAGATATCGCCGTTTCTGCATATCAAACGTACTGTGCAGTGGTGAAATCACCAGATATCGTACTGCTCGCATTAAATAGCTCCAAAAGAGCGATTTCGTTGATTCGGCTTACTTCTCACAGAAGAAACACCACGATTGCCGCAGAAAATGCATATCCAGCTGGAAACCCCACGAAGATCCAGATTTCGCCGTTTCTGCATATCAAAAGCACTATGGAGTGGTGAAAACACCAGATAACGTGTTTCTCGCATTAAATAGCTTCCAAAGAGCGATTTCGATGATTCTGCATACTTCTCAAGAAGCCTCACCAAGATTATCGCAGAAAATGCATATCTCAGCTTGACACTCCACGAAAATCAAGATATCGGCGGTTCAGCATATTATACGCCCTGTGGAGTGGTAAAAACACCAGATAACGTGTTTCCCGCATTAATTAGCTTCCAAAGAGTGATTTCGATGATTCTGCATACTTCTCACAGAAGAACCACCAAGATTATCCCAGAAAATGCATATCTCAGCTAGAAATCCCACGAAAACCAAGATATCTCCGGTTCTGCATATCAAACGCACTGTGCAGTGGTGAAAACACCAGAAAACGAGTTTCCCGCATTAAATAGCTTCCAAAGAGTGATTTCGATGATTCTGCATACTTCTCACAGAAGAACCACCAGGATTATCCCAGAGAATGCATATCTCAGCTTGCAATCCCACGAAAACCGTGATATCTCCGGTTGTGCATATCAAACGCACTGTGCAGTGGTGAAAACACCAGAAAACGCGTTTTTTCGCATTAAATAGCTCCAAAGGACCGATTTCGATGATTCTGCACACTTCTCACAGAAGCCTCACCAACATTATCGCAGAAAATGCATATCTCATCTTGAAACCCCACGAAAACCAAGATATCTCCGGTTCTGCATATCAAACGCACTGTGGAGTGGTGAAAACACCAGATAACGTGTTTCTCGCATTAAATAGCTTCCAAAGACCGATTTCGATGATTTTGCATACTTCTTACAGAAGCCTCACCAAGCTTATCGCAGAAAATGAATATCTCAGCTTGACACCTCATGAAAATCAAGATATCGCCGATTCTGCATATTATACGCAGTGTGGAGTGGTGATAACACCAGATAACGTGTTTCCCGCATTAAATAGCCTTCAAAGAGCGATTTCGACGATTCTGCATTCTTCTCACAGAAGAACCACCAAGATTATCCCAGAAAATGCATATCTCAGCTAGAAATCCCACGAAAACCAAGATATCTCCGGTTCTGCATATCAAACGCACTGTGGAGTGGTGAAAACACCAGATAACGTGTTTCTCGCATTAAATAGCTCCAAAAGAGCGGTGTCGATGATTCTGCATACTTCTCACAGAAGCCTCACCATGATTATCGCAGAGAATGCATATCCAGCTGGAAACCCAACGAAAATCCAGATATCGCCGTTTCTGCATATCAAACGCACTGTGGAGTGGTGAAAACACCAGAAAACGCGTTTTTTCGCATTAAATAGCTCCAAAATAGCGATTTCGATGATTCTGCACACGTCTCACAGAAGCCTCACCAACATTATCGCAGAAAATGCATATCTCTGCTTGAAACTCCACGAAAACCAAGATATCTCCGGTTCTGCATATCAAACGCACTGTGGAGTGGTGAAAACACCAGATAACGTGTTTCTCGCATTAAATAGCTTCCAAAGAGCGATTTCGATGATTCTGCGTACTTCTCACAGAAGTACCACCAAGATTATCCCAGAAAATGCATATCTCAGCTTGAAATCCCACGAAAACCAAGATATCTCCGGTTCTGCATATCAAACGCACTGTGGAGTGGTGAAAACAGCAGATAACGTGCTTCTCGCATTAAATAGCTTCCAAAGACTGATTTCGATGATTCTGCATACTTCTCACAGTAGCCTCACCATGATTATCGCAGAAAACGCATATCTCAGCTTGAAACCCTACGAAAACCAACATATTGCCGTTTCTGCATATCAAACGTTCTGTGGTGTGGTGAAAACACCAGATAACGTGTTTCCCGCATTAAATAGCTTCCAAAGAGTGATTTCGATGATTCTGCATACTTCTCACAGAAGTACCACCAAGATTATCCCAGAAAATGCATATCTCAGCTTGAAATCCCACGAAAACCAAGATATCTCCGGTTCTGCATATCAAACGCACTGTGGAGTGGTGAAAACACCAGATAACGTGCTTCTCGCATTAAATAGCTTCCAAAGACTGATTTCGATGATTCTGCACACTTCTCACAGAAGCCTCACCAACACTATCGCAGAAAATGCATATCTCTGCTTGAAATCCCACGAAAACCGAGATATCTCCGGTTCTGCATATCAAACGCACTGTGGAGTGGTGAAAACACCAGATAACGTGCTTCTCGCTTTAAATAGCTCCAAAAGAGCGATTACGATGATTCGGCATACCTTCTCACAGAGGAAACACCAACATTATCGCAGAAAACGCATATCTCAGCTTGAAACCCTACGAAAACCAACATATTGCCGTTTCTGCATATCAAACGTTCTGTGGAGTGGTGAAAACACCAGATAACGTG
Organism: Anthophora plumipes; assembly: GCA_951804975.1. NCBI lineage: Eukaryota > Metazoa > Arthropoda > Insecta > Hymenoptera > Apidae > Anthophora > Anthophora plumipes. Next base: position 9,481,536 of record OX638123.1, on the reverse strand, counting down.
CTTCTCGCATTAAATAGCTCCAAAAGAGCGATTTCGATGATTCTGCATACTTCTCACAAGTAGCCTCACCATGAATATCGCAGAATAGGCATATCTCAGCTTGAAACCCTTCGAAAACCAACATATTGCCGTTTCTGCATATCAAACGCACTGTGGAGTGGTGAAAACACCAGATATGGCGTTTCTCGCATTAAATAGCTTCCAAAGAGTGATTTCGATGATTCTGCATACTTCTCACAGAAGTACCACCAAGATTATCCCAGAAAATGCGTATCTCAGCTTGAAATCCCACGAAAACCAAGATATCTCCGGTTCTGCATATCAAACGCACTGTGGAGTGGTGAAAACACCAGATAACGTGTTTCTCGCATTAAATAGCTCCAAAAGAGCGGTGTCGATGATTCTGCATACTTCTCACAGAAGCCTCACCATGATTATCGCAGAGAATGCATATCCAGCTGGAAACCCAACGAAAATCCAGATATCGCCGTTTCTGCATATCAAACGCACTGTGGAGTGGTGAAAACACCAGAAAACGCGTTTTTCGCATTAAATAGCTCCAAAATAGCGATTTCGATGATTCTGCACACGACTCACAGAAGCCTCACCAACATTATCGCAGAAAATGCATATCTCTGCTTGAAACTCCACGAAAACCAAGATATCTCCGGTTCTGCATATCAAACGCACTGTGGAGTGGTGAAAACACCAGATAACGTGTTTCTCGCATTAAATAGCTTCCAAAGAGCGATTTCGATGATTCTGCATACTTCTCACAGAAGTACCACCAAGATTATCCCAGAAAATGCATATCTCAGCTTGAAATCCCACGAAAACCAAGATATCTCCGGTTCTGCATATCAAACGCACTGTGGAGTGGTGAAAACACCAGATAACGTGCTTCTCGCATTAAATAGCTTCCAAAGACTGATTTCGATGATTCTGCATACTTCTCACAGTAGCCTCACCATGATTATCGCAGAAAACGCATATCTCAGCTAGAAACCCTACGAAAACCAACATATTGCCGTTTCTGCATATCAAACGTTCTGTGGTGTGGTGAAAACACCAGATAACGTGTTTCCCGCATTAAATAGCTTCCACAGTGTGATTTCGATGATTCTGCATACTTCTCACAGAAGTACCACGAAGATTATCCCAGAAAATGCATATCTCAGCTTGAAATCCCACGAAAACCAAGATATCTCCGGTTCTGCATATCAAACGCACTGTGCAGTGGTGAAAACACCAGAAAACGCGTTTTTTCGGATTAAATAGCTCCAAAGGCGCGATTTCGATGAGTCTGCACACTTCTCACAGAAGTCTCACCAACACTATCGCAGAAAATGCATATCTCTGCTTGAAACCCCACGAAAACCAAGATATCTCCGGTTCTGCATATCAAACGCACTGTGGAGTGGTGAAAACACCAGATAACGTGCTTCTCGCTTTAAATAGCTCCAAAAGAGCGATTACGATGATTCGGCATACTTCTCACAGAAGAAACACCAACATTATCGCAGAAAACGCATATCTCAGCTTGAAACCCTACGAAAACCAACATATTGCCGTTTCTGCATATCAAACGTACTCTGGAGTGGTGAAAACACCAGAAAAAGCGTTTCCCGCATTAAATAGCTTCCAAAGACTGATTTCGATGGTTCTGCATACTTCTCACAGTAGCCTCACCATGAATATCGCAGAATAGGCATATCTCAGCTTGAAACCCTTCGAAAACCAACATATTGCCGTTTCTGCATATCAAACGTTCTGTGGTGTGGTGAAAACACCAGATAACGTGTTTCCCGCATTAAATAGCTTCCAAAGAGTGATTTCGATGATTCTGCATACTTCTCACAGAAGTACCACAAAGATTATCCCAGAAAATGCATATCTCAGCTTGAAATCCCACGAAAACCAAGATATCTCCGGTTCTGCATATCAAACGCACTGTGCAGTGGTGAAAACACCAGAAAACGCGTTTTATCGCATTAAATAGCTCCGAAGGCGCGATATCAATGATTCTGCACACTTCTCACAGAAGCCTCACCAACACTATCTCAGAAAATGCATATCTCTGCTTGAAACCCCACGAAAACCAAGATATCTCCGGTTCTGCATATCAAACGCACTGTGGAGTGGTGAAAACACCAGATAACGTGCTTCTCGCTTTAAATAGCTCCAAAAGAGCGATTACGATGATTCGGCATACTTCTCACAGAAGAAACACCAACATTATCGCAGAAAACGCATATCTCAGATTGAAACCCTACGAAAACCAACATATTGCCGTTTCTGCATATCAAACGTTCTGTGGAGTGGTGAAAACACCAGATAACGTGCTTCTCGCATTAAATAGCTCCAAAAGAGCGATTTCGATGATTCTGCATACTTCTCACAAGTAGCCTCACCATGAATATCGCAGAATAGGCATATCTCAGCTTGAAACCCTTCGAAAACCAACATATTGCCGTTTCTGCATATCAAACGCACTGTGGAGTGGTGAAAACACCAGATATGGCGTTTCTCGCATTAAATAGCTTCCAAAGAGTGATTTCGATGATTCTGCATACTTCTCACAGAAGTCTCACCATGATTATCGCAGAAAACGCATATCTCAGCTTGACACCCCACGAAAATCAAGATATCGGCGGTTCTGCATATTATACGCACTGTGGAGTGGTGAAAACACCAGAAAACGCGTTTCGCGCATTAAATAGCTTCCAAAGAGTGATTTCGATGATTCTGCATACTTCTCACAGAAGTACCACCAAGATTATCCCAGAAAATGCATATCTCAGCTTGAAATTCCACGAAAACCGAGATATCTCCGGTTCTGCATATCAAACGCACTGTGCAATGGTGAAAACACCAGAAAACGCGTTTTTTCGCATTAAATAGCTCCAAAGGAGCGATTTCGATGATTCTGCACACTTCTCACAGAAGCCTCACCATGATTATCGCAGAAAATGCATATCTCAGCTTGAAATCCCACGAAAACCAAGATATCTCCGGTTCTGCATATCAAACGCACTGTGGAGTGGTGAAAACACCAGATAACGTGCTTCTCGCATTAAATAGCTCCAAAAGAGCTATTTCGATGATTCTGCATACTTCTCACAGAAGCCTCACCATGATTATCGCAGAAAATGCATATCTCAGCTTGACACCCCAGGAAAATCAAGGTATCGGCGGTTCGGCATATCAAACGTACTGTGGGATGGTAAAAACACCAGATAACGTGCTTCTCGCATTAAATACCTCCAGATGAGCGATTGCGATGATTCTGCATACTTCTCACACAAGTACCACCAAGACTATCCCAGAAAATGTATATCTCAGCTTGAAATCCCACGAAAACCAAGATATCTCCGGTTCTGCATATCAAACGCACTGTGGAGTGGTGAAAACACCAGATAACGTGCTTCTCGCATTAAATAGCTCCAAAAGAGCGATTGCGATGATTCGGCATACTTCTCACAGAAGTACCACCAAGATTATCCCAGAAAATGCAAATCTCAGCTTGAAATCCCACGAAAACCAAGATATCTCCGGTTCAGCATATCAATCGCACTGTGAAGTGGTGAAGACACCAGATAACGTGTTTCTCGCATTAAATAGCTTACACAGAGCGATTTCGATGATTCTGCATACTTCTCACAGAAGCCTCACCATGATTATCGCAGAAAATGCATATCTCAGCTTGACACCCCACGAAAATCAAGGTATCGGCGGTTCTGCATATCAAACGTACTGTGGGATGGCGAAAACACCAGATAACGTGCTTCTCGCATTAAATACCTCCAAATGAGCGATTTCGATGATTCTGCATAATTCTCACAGAAGCCTCACCATGATTATCGCAGAAAATGCATATCTCAGCTTGACACCCCACGAAAATCAAGATATCGGCGGTTCTGCATATTATACGCACTGTGGAGTGGTGAAAACACCAGATAACGTGTTTCCCGCATTAAATAGCTTCCAAAGAGTGATTTCGATGATTCTGCATACTTCTCACACAAGTACCACCAAGACTATCCCAGAAAATGCATATCTCAGCTTGAAATCCCACGAAAACCAAGATATCTCCGGTTCTGCATATCAACGCACTGTGGAGTGGTGAAAACACCAGATAACGTGCTTCTCGCATTAAATAGCTCCAAAACAGCGATTACGATGATTCGGCATGCTTCTCACAGAAGAACCACCAACATTATCGCAGAAAACGCATATCTCAGCTTGAAACCCTACGAAAACCAACGTATTGCTGTTTCTGCATATCAAACGTACTATGGAGTGGTGAAAACACCAGAAATCGCGTTTCCCGCATTAAATAGCTTCCAAAGACTGATTTCGATGATTCTGCATACTTCTCACAGTAGCCTCACCATGATTATCGCAGAATAGGCATATCTCAGCTTGAAACCCTACGAAAACCAAGATATCTCCGGTTCTGCATATCAAACGCACTGTGGAGTGGTGAAAATACCAGATAACGTGCTTCTCGCATTAAATACCTCCAAATGAGCGATTTCGATGATTCTGCATACTTCTCACAGAAGCCTCACCATGATTATCGCAGAAAATGCATATCTCAGCTTGACACCCCACGAAAATCAAGATATCGGCGGTTCTGCATATTATACGCACTGTGGAGTGGTGAAAACACCAGATAACGTGTTTCCCGCATTAAATAGCTTCCAAAGAGTGATTTCGATGATTCTGCATACTTCTCACACAAGTACCACCAAGACTATCCCAGAAAATGCATATCTCAGCTTGAAATCCCACGAAAACCAAGATATCTCCGGTTCTGCATATCAACGCACTGTGGAGTGGTGAAAACACCAGATAACGTGTTTCCCGCATTAAATAGCCTCCAAAGAGCGATTTCGATGATTCTGCATACTTCTCACAGAAGAACCACCATGATTATCGCAGAGAATGCATATCCAGCTGGAAACCCAACTAAAATCCAGATATCGCCGTTTCTGCATATCGAACGTACTGTGGAGTGGTGAAAACACCAGATAACGTGCTTCTCGCAATAAGCAGCTCCAAAAGAGCGATTTCGATGATTCGGCATACTTCTCACAGAAGAAACACCACGATTATCGCAGAAAATGCAAATCTCAGCTTGAAATCCCACGAAAACCAAGATATCTCCGGTTCTGCATATCAAACGCACTGTGGAGTGGTGAAAACACCAGATAACGTGTTTCCCGAATTAAGTAGCCTCCAACGAGCGATTTCGATGATTCTGCATACTTCTCACAGAAGAACCACCATGATTGTCGCAGAGAATGCATATCCAGCTGGAAACCCACGAAAACCAAGATATCTCCGGTTCAGCATATCAAACGCACTGTGCAGTGGTGAAAACACCAGAAAACGCGTTTTTTCGCATTAAATAGCTCCAAAGGACCGATTTCGATGATTCTGCACACTTCTCACAGAAGCCTCACCAACATTATCGCAGAAAATGCATATCTCATCTTGAAACCCCACGAAAACCAAGATATCTCCGGTTCTGCATATCAAACGCACTGTGGAGTGGTGAAAACACCAGATAACGTGTTTCTCGCATTAAATAGCTTCCAAAGACCGATTTCGATGATTTTGCATACTTCTTACAGAAGCCTCACCAAGCTTATCGCAGAAAATGAATATCTCAGCTTGACACCTCACGAAAATCAAGATATCGCCGATTCTGCATATTATACGCAGTGTGGAGTGGTGATAACACCAGATAACGTGTTTCCCGCATTAAATAGCCTTCAAAGAGCGATTTCGACGATTCTGCATACTTCTCACAGAAGAACCACCAAGATTATCCCAGAAAATGCATATCTCAGCTAGAAATCCCACGAAAACCAAGATATCTCCGGTTCTGCATATCAAACGCACTGTGGAGTGGTGAAAACACCAGATAACGTGTTTCTCGCATTAAATAGCTCCAAAAGAGCGGTGTCGATGATTCTGCATACTTCTCACAGAAGCCTCACCATGATTATCGCAGAGAATGCATATCCAGCTGGAAACCCAACGAAAATCCAGATATCGCCGTTTCTGCATATCAAACGCACTGTGGAGTGGTGAAAACACCAGAAAACGCGTTTTTTCGCATTAAATAGCTCCAAAATAGCGATTTCGATGATTCTGCACACGTCTCACAGAAGCCTCACCAACATTATCGCAGAAAATGCATATCTCTGCTTGAAACTCCACGAAAACCAAGATATCTCCGGTTCTGCATATCAAACGCACTGTGGAGTGGTGAAAACACCAGATAACGTGTTTCTCGCATTAAATAGCTTCCAAAGAGCGATTTCGATGATTCTGCGTACTTCTCACAGAAGTACCACCAAGATTATCCCAGAAAATGCATATCTCAGCTTGAAATCCCACGAAAACCAAGATATCTCCGGTTCTGCATATCAAACGCACTGTGGAGTGGTGAAAACAGCAGATAACGTGCTTCTCGCATTAAATAGCTTCCAAAGACTGATTTCGATGATTCTGCATACTTCTCACAGTAGCCTCACCATGATTATCGCAGAAAACGCATATCTCAGCTTGAAACCCTACGAAAACCAACATATTGCCGTTTCTGCATATCAAACGTTCTGTGGTGTGGTGAAAACACCAGATAACGTGTTTCCCGCATTAAATAGCTTCCAAAGAGTGATTTCGATGATTCTGCATACTTCTCACAGAAGTACCACCAAGATTATCCCAGAAAATGCATATCTCAGCTTGAAATCCCACGAAAACCAAGATATCTCCGGTTCTGCATATCAAACGCACTGTGGAGTGGTGAAAACACCAGATAACGTGCTTCTCGCATTAAATAGCTTCCAAAGACTGATTTCGATGATTCTGCACACTTCTCACAGAAGCCTCACCAACACTATCGCAGAAAATGCATATCTCTGCTTGAAATCCCACGAAAACCGAGATATCTCCGGTTCTGCATATCAAACGCACTGTGGAGTGGTGAAAACACCAGATAACGTGCTTCTCGCTTTAAATAGCTCCAAAAGAGCGATTACGATGATTCGGCATACTTCTCACAGAGGAAACACCAACATTATCGCAGAAAACGCATATCTCAGCTTGAAACCCTACGAAAACCAACATATTGCCGTTTCTGCATATCAAACGTTCTGTGGAGTGGTGAAAACACCAGATAACGTGCTTCTCGCATTAAATAGCTCCAAAAGAGCGATTTCGATGATTCTGCATACTTCTCACAAGTAGCCTCACCATGAATATCGCAGAATAGGCATATCTCAGCTTGAAACCCTTCGAAAACCAACATATTGCCGTTTCTGCATATCAAACGCACTGTGGAGTGGTGAAAACACCAGATATGGCGTTTCTCGCATTAAATAGCTTCCAAAGAGTGATTTCGATGATTCTGCATACTTCTCACAGAAGTACCACCAAGATTATCCCAGAAAATGCGTATCTCAGCTTGAAATCCCACGAAAACCAAGATATCTCCGGTTCTGCATATCAAACGCACTGTGGAGTGGTGAAAACACCAGATAACGTGTTTCTCGCATTAAATAGCTCCAAAAGAGCGGTGTCGATGATTCTGCATACTTCTCACAGAAGCCTCACCATGATTATCGCAGAGAATGCATATCCAGCTGGAAACCCAACGAAAATCCAGATATCGCCGTTTCTGCATATCAAACGCACTGTGGAGTGGTGAAAACACCAGAAAACGCGTTTTTCGCATTAAATAGCTCCAAAATAGCGATTTCGATGATTCTGCACACGACTCACAGAAGCCTCACCAACATTATCGCAGAAAATGCATATCTCTGCTTGAAACTCCACGAAAACCAAGATATCTCCGGTTCTGCATATCAAACGCACTGTGGAGTGGTGAAAACACCAGATAACGTGTTTCTCGCATTAAATAGCTTCCAAAGAGCGATTTCGATGATTCTGCATACTTCTCACAGAAGTACCACCAAGATTATCCCAGAAAATGCATATCTCAGCTTGAAATCCCACGAAAACCAAGATATCTCCGGTTCTGCATATCAAACGCACTGTGGAGTGGTGAAAACACCAGATAACGTGCTTCTCGCATTAAATAGCTTCCAAAGACTGATTTCGATGATTCTGCATACATCTCACAGTAGCCTCACCATGATTATCGCAGAAAACGCATATCTCAGCTAGAAACCCTACGAAAACCAACATATTGCCGTTTCTGCATATCAAACGTTCTGTGGAGTGGTGAAAACACCAGATAACGTGCTTCTCGCATTAAATAGCTCCAAAAGAGCGATTTCGATGATTCTGCATACTTCTCACAAGTAGCCTCACCATGAATATCGCAGAATAGGCATATCTCAGCTTGAAACCCTTCGAAAACCAACATATTGCCGTTTCTGCATATCAAACGCACTGTGGAGTGGTGAAAACACCAGATATGGCGTTTCTCGCATTAAATAGCTTCCAAAGAGTGATTTCGATGATTCTGCATACTTCTCACAGAAGTACCACCAAGATTATCCCAGAAAATGCGTATCTCAGCTTGAAATCCCACGAAAACCAAGATATCTCCGGTTCTGCATATCAAACGCACTGTGGAGTGGTGAAAACACCAGATAACGTGTTTCTCGCATTAAATAGCTCCAAAAGAGCGGTGTCGATGATTCTGCATACTTCTCACAGAAGCCTCACCATGATTATCGCAGAGAATGCATATCCAGCTGGAAACCCAACGAAAATCCAGATATCGCCGTTTCTGCATATCAAACGCACTGTGGAGTGGTGAAAACACCAGAAAACGCGTTTTTCGCATTAAATAGCTCCAAAATAGCGATTTCGATGATTCTGCACACGACTCACAGAAGCCTCACCAACATTATCGCAGAAAATGCATATCTCTGCTTGAAACTCCACGAAAACCAAGATATCTCCGGTTCTGCATATCAAACGCACTGTGGAGTGGTGAAAACACCAGATAACGTGTTTCTCGCATTAAATAGCTTCCAAAGAGCGATTTCGATGATTCTGCATACTTCTCACAGAAGTACCACCAAGATTATCCCAGAAAATGCATATCTCAGCTTGAAATCCCACGAAAACCAAGATATCTCCGGTTCTGCATATCAAACGCACTGTGGAGTGGTGAAAACACCAGATAACGTGCTTCTCGCATTAAATAGCTTCCAAAGACTGATTTCGATGATTCTGCATACTTCTCACAGTAGCCTCACCATGATTATCGCAGAAAACGCATATCTCAGCTAGAAACCCTACGAAAACCAACATATTGCCGTTTCTGCATATCAAACGTTCTGTGGTGTGGTGAAAACACCAGATAACGTGTTTCCCGCATTAAATAGCTTCCACAGTGTGATTTCGATGATTCTGCATACTTCTCACAGAAGTACCACGAAGATTATCCCAGAAAATGCATATCTCAGCTTGAAATCCCACGAAAACCAAGATATCTCCGGTTCTGCATATCAAACGCACTGTGCAGTGGTGAAAACACCAGAAAACGCGTTTTTTCGGATTAAATAGCTCCAAAGGCGCGATTTCGATGAGTCTGCACACTTCTCACAGAAGTCTCACCAACACTATCGCAGAAAATGCATATCTCTGCTTGAAACCCCACGAAAACCAAGATATCTCCGGTTCTGCATATCAAACGCACTGTGGAGTGGTGAAAACACCAGATAACGTGCTTCTCGCATTAAATAGCTCCAAAAGAGCGATTACGATGATTCGGCATACTTCTCACAGAAGAAACACCAACATTATCGCAGAAAACGCATATCTCAGCTTGAAACCCTACGAAAACCAACATATTGCCGTTTCTGCATATCAAACGTACTCTGGAGTGGTGAAAACACCAGAAAAAGCGTTTCCCGCATTAAATAGCTTCCAAAGACTGATTTCGATGGTTCTGCATACTTCTCACAGTAGCCTCACCATGAATATCGCAGAATAGGCATATCTCAGCTTGAAACCCTTCGAAAACCAACATATTGCCGTTTCTGCATATCAAACGTTCTGTGGTGTGGTGAAAACACCAGATAACGTGTTTCCCGCATTAAATAGCTTCCAAAGAGTGATTTCGATCATTCTGCATACTTCTCACAGAAGTACCACAAAGATTATCCCAGAAAATGCATATCTCAGCTTGAAATCCCACGAAAACCAAGATATCTCCGGTTCTGCATATCAAACGCACTGTGCAGTGGTGAAAACACCAGAAAACGCGTTTTATCGCATTAAATAGCTCCGAAGGCGCGATATCAATGATTCTGCACACTTCTCACAGAAGCCTCACCAACACTATCGCAGAAAATGCATATCTCTGCTTGAAACCCCACGAAAACCAAGATATCTCCGGTTCTGCATATCAAACGCACTGTGGAGTGGTGAAAACACCAGATAACGTGCTTCTCGCTTTAAATAGCTCCAAAAGAGCGATTACGATGATTCGGCATACTTCTCACAGAAGAAACACCAACATTATCGCAGAAAACGCATATCTCAGCTTGAAACCCTACGAAAACCAACATATTGCCGTTTCTGCATATCAAACGTTCTGTGGAGTGGTGAAAACACCAGATAACGTGCTTCTCGCATTAAATAGCTCCAAAAGAGCGATTTCGATGATTCTGCATACTTCTCACAAGTAGCCTCACCATGAATATCGCAGAATAGGCATATCTCAGCTTGAAACCCTTCGAAAACCAACATATTGCCGTTTCTGCATATCAAACGCACTGTGGAGTGGTGAAAACACCAGATATGGCGTTTCTCGCATTAAATAGCTTCCAAAGAGTGATTTCGATGATTCTGCATACTTCTCACAGAAGTCTCACCATGATTATCGCAGAAAACGCATATCTCAGCTTGACACCCCACGAAAATCAAGATATCGGCGGTTCTGCATATTATACGCACTGTGGAGTGGTGAAAACACCAGAAAACGCGTTTCGCGCATTAAATAGCTTCCAAAGAGTGATTTCGATGATTCTGCATACTTCTCACAGAAGTACCACCAAGATTATCCCAGAAAATGCATATCTCAGCTTGAAATTCCACGAAAACCGAGATATCTCCGGTTCTGCATATCAAACGCACTGTGCAATGGTGAAAACACCAGAAAACGCGTTTTTTCGCATTAAATAGCTCCAAAGGAGCGATTTCGATGATTCTGCACACTTCTCACAGAAGCCTCACCATGATTATCGCAGAAAATGCATATCTCAGCTTGAAATCCCACGAAAACCAAGATATCTCCGGTTCTGCATGTCAAACGCACTGTGGAGTGGTGAAAACACCAGATAACGTGCTTCTCGCATTAAATAGCTCCAAAAGAGCTATTTCGATGATTCTGCATACTTCTCACAGAAGCCTCACCATGATTATCGCAGAAAACGCATATCTCAGCTAGAAACCCTACGAAAACCAACATATTGCCGTTTCTGCATATCAAACGTTCTGTGGTGTGGTGAAAACACCAGATAACGTGTTTCCCGCATTAAATAGCTTCCACAGTGTGATTTCGATGATTCTGCATACTTCTCACAGAAGTACCACGAAGATTATCCCAGAAAATGCATATCTCAGCTTGAAATCCCACGAAAACCAAGATATCTCCGGTTCTGCATATCAAACGCACTGTGCAGTGGTGAAAACACCAGAAAACGCGTTTTTTCGGATTAAATAGCTCCAAAGGCGCGATTTCGATGAGTCTGCACACTTCTCACAGAAGTCTCACCAACATTATCGCAGAAAACGCATATCTCAGCTTGAAACCCTACGAAAACCAACATATTGCCGTTTCTGCATATCAAACGTACTCTGGAGTGGTGAAAACACCAGAAAAAGCGTTTCCCGCATTAAATAGCTTCCAAAGACTGATTTCGATGGTTCTGCATACTTCTCACAGTAGCCTCACCATGAATATCGCAGAATAGGCATATCTCAGCTTGAAACCCTTCGAAAACCAACATATTGCCGTTTCTGCATATCAAACGTTCTGTGGTGTGGTGAAAACACCAGATAACGTGTTTCCCGCATTAAATAGCTTCCAAAGAGTGATTTCGATGATTCTGCATACTTCTCACAGAAGTACCACAAAGATTATCCCAGAAAATGCATATCTCAGCTTGAAATCCCACGAAAACCAAGATATCTCCGGTTCTGCATATCAAACGCACTGTGCAGTGGTGAAAACACCAGAAAACGCGTTTTATCGCATTAAATAGCTCCGAAGGCGCGATATCAATGATTCTGCACACTTCTCACAGAAGCCTCACCAACACTATCGCAGAAAATGCATATCTCTGCTTGAAACCCCACGAAAACCAAGATATCTCCGGTTCTGCATATCAAACGCACTGTGGAGTGGTGAAAACACCAGATAACGTGCTTCTCGCTTTAAATAGCTCCAAAAGAGCGATTAGGATGATTCGGCATACTTCTCACAGAAGAAACACCAACATTATCGCAGAAAACGCATATCTCAGCTTGAAACCCTACGAAAACCAACATATTGCCGTTTCTGCATATCAAACGTTCTGTGGAGTGGTCAAAACACCAGATAACGTGCTTCTCGCATTAAATAGCTCCAAAAGAGCGATTTCGATGATTCTGCATACTTCTCACAAGTAGCCTCACCATGAATATCGCAGAATAGGCATATCTCAGCTTGAAACCCTTCGAAAACCAACATATTGCCGTTTCTGCATATCAAACGCACTGTGGAGTGGTGAAAACACCAGATATGGCGTTTCTCGCATTAAATAGCTTCCAAAGAGTGATTTCGATGATTCTGCATACTTCTCACAGAAGTCTCACCATGATTATCGCAGAAAACGCATATCTCAGCTTGACACCCCACGAAAATCAAGATATCGGCGGTTCTGCATATTATACGCACTGTGGAGTGGTGAAAACACCAGAAAACGCGTTTCGCGCATTAAATAGCTTCCAAAGAGTGATTTCGATGATTCTGCATACTTCTCACAGAAGTACCACCAAGATTATCCCAGAAAATGCATATCTCAGCTTGAAATTCCACGAAAACCGAGATATCTCCGGTTCTGCATATCAAACGCACTGTGCAATGGTGAAAACACCAGAAAACGCGTTTTTTCGCATTAAATAGCTCCAAAAGAGCTATTTCGATGATTCTGCATACTTCTCACAGAAGCCTCACCATGATTATCGCAGAAAATGCATATCTCAGCTTGACACCCCAGGAAAATCAAGGTATCGGCGGTTCGGCATATCAAACGTACTGTGGGATGGTAAAAACACCAGATAACGTGCTTCTCGCATTAAATAGCTCCAAAACAGCGATTACGATGATTCTGCATACTTCTCACAGAAGTACCACCAAGATTATCCCAGAAAATGCATATCTCAGCTTGAAATTCCACGAAAACCGAGATATCTCCGGTTCTGCATATCAAACGCACTGTGCAATGGTGAAAACACCAGATAACGTGCTTCTCGCATTAAATAGCTCCAAAAGAGCTATTTCGATGATTCTGCATACTTCTCACAGAAGCCTCACCATGATTATCGCAGAAAATGCATATCTCAGCTTGACACCCCAGGAAAATCAAGGTATCGGCGGTTCGGCATATCAAACGTACTGTGGGATGGTAAAAACACCAGATAACGTGCTTCTCGCATTAAATACCTCCAGATGAGCGATTGCGATGATTCTGCATACTTCTCACACAAGTACCACCAAGACTATCCCAGAAAATGTATATCTCAGCTTGAAATCCCACGAAAACCAAGATATCTCCGGTTCTGCATATCAAACGCACTGTGGAGTGGTGAAAACACCAGATAACGTGCTTCTCGCATTAAATAGCTCCAAAAGAGCGATTGCGATGATTCGGCATACTTCTCACAGAAGTACCACCAAGATTATCCCAGAAAATGCAAATCTCAGCTTGAAATCCCACGAAAACCAAGATATCTCCGGTTCAGCATATCAATCGCACTGTGAAGTGGTGAAGACACCAGATAACGTGTTTCTCGCATTAAATAGCTTACACAGAGCGATTTCGATGATTCTGCATACTTCTCACAGAAGCCTCACCATGATTATCGCAGAAAATGCATATCTCAGCTTGACACCCCACGAAAATCAAGGTATCGGCGGTTCTGCATATCAAACGTACTGTGGGATGGTGAAAACACCAGATAACGTGCTTCTCGCATTAAATACCTCCAAATGAGCGATTTCGATGATTCTGCATACTTCTCACAGAAGCCTCACCATGATTATCGCAGAAAATGCATATCTCAGCTTGACACCCCACGAAAATCAAGATATCGGCGGTTCTGCATATTATACGCACTGTGGAGTGGTGAAAACACCAGATAACGTGTTTCCCGCATTAAATAGCTTCCAAAGAGTGATTTCGATGATTCTGCATACTTCTCACACAAGTACCACCAAGACTATCCCAGAAAATGCATATCTCAGCTTGAAATCCCACGAAAACCAAGATATCTCCGGTTCTGCATATCAACGCACTGTGGAGTGGTGAAAACACCAGATAACGTGCTTCTCGCATTAAATAGCTCCAAAACAGCGATTACGATGATTCGGCATGCTTCTCACAGAAGAACCACCAACATTATCGCAGAAAACGCATATCTCAGCTTGAAACCCTACGAAAACCAACGTATTGCTGTTTCTGCATATCAAACGTACTATGGAGTGGTGAAAACACCAGAAATCGCGTTTCCCGCATTAAATAGCTTCCAAAGACTGATTTCGATGATTCTGCATACTTCTCACAGTAGCCTCACCATGATTATCGCAGAATAGGCATATCTCAGCTTGAAACCCAACGAAAACCAAGATATCTCCGGTTCTGCATATCAAACGCACTGTGGAGTGGTGAAAATACCAGATAACGTGCTTCTCGCATTAAATACCTCCAAATGAGCGATTTCGATGATTCTGCATACTTCTCACAGAAGCCTCACCATGATTATCGCAGAAAATGCATATCTCAGCTTGACACCCCACGAAAATCAAGATATCGGCGGTTCTGCATATTATACGCACTGTGGAGTGGTGAAAACACCAGATAACGTGTTTCCCGCATTAAATAGCTTCCAAAGAGTGATTTCGATGATTCTGCATACTTCTCACACAAGTACCACCAAGACTATCCCAGAAAATGCATATCTCAGCTTGAAATCCCACGAAAATCAAGATATCTCCGGTTCTGCATATCAACGCACTGTGGAGTGGTGAAAACACCAGATAACGTGTTTCCCGCATTAAATAGCCTCCAAAGAGCGATTTCGATGATTCTGCATACTTCTCACAGAAGAACCACCATGATTATCGCAGAGAATGCATATCCAGCTGGAAACCCAACTAAAATCCAGATATCGCCGTTTCTGCATATCGAACGTACTGTGGAGTGGTGAAAACACCAGATAACGTGCTTCTCGCAATAAGCAGCTCCAAAAGAGCGATTTCGATGATTCGGCATACTTCTCACAGAAGAAACACCACGATTATCGCAGAAAATGCAAATCTCAGCTTGAAATCCCACGAAAACCAAGATATCTCCGGTTCTGCATATCAAACGCACTGTGGAGTGGTGAAAACACCAGATAACGTGTTTCCCGAATTAAGTAGCCTCCAACGAGCGATTTCGATGATTCTGCATACTTCTCACAGAAGAACCACCATGATTGTCGCAGAGAATGCATATCCAGCTGGAAACCCACGAAAACCAAGATATCTCCGGTTCAGCATATCAAACGCACTGTGAAGTTGTGAAAACACCAGATAACGTGTTTCTCGCATTAAATAGCTTCCAAAGAGCGATTTCGATGATTCTGCATACTTCTCAAGAAGCCTCACCATGATTATCGCAGAAAATGCATATCTCAGCTTGACACCCCACGAAAATCAAGATATCTGGGGTTCTGCATATCAAACCCACTGTGCAGTGGTGAAAACACCAGAAAACGCGTTTTTTCGCATTAAATAGCTCCAAAGGCGCAATTTCGATGATTCTGCACACTTCTCACAGAAGAACCACCATGATTATCGCAGAGAATGCATATCCAGCTGGAAACCCAACTAAAATCCAGATATCGCCGTTTCTGCATATCGAACGTACTGTGGGGTGGTGAAAACACCACATAACGTGCTACTCGCATTAAGCAGCTCCAAAAGAGCGATTTCGATGATTCGGCATACTTCTCACAGAAGAAACACCACGATTATCGCAGAAAATGCAAATCTCAGCTTGACACCCCACGAAAATCAAGATATCTGGGGTTCTGCATATCAAACCCACTGTGCAGTGGTGAAAACACCAGAAAACGCGTTTTTTCGCATTAAATAGCTCCAAAGGCGCAATTTCGATGATTCTGCACACTTCTCACAGAAGAACCACCATGATTATCGCAGAGAATGCATATCCAGCTGGAAACCCAACTAAAATCCAGATATCGCCGTTTCTGCATATCGAACGTACTGTGGGGTGGTGAAAACACCACATAACGTGCTTCTCGCATTAAGCAGCTCCAAAAGAGCGATTTCGATGATTCGGCATACTTCTCACAGAAGAAACACCACGATTATCGCAGAAAATGCAAATCTCAGCTTAAAATCCCACGAAAACCAAGATATCTCCGGTTCTGCATATCAAACGCACTGTGGAGTGGTGAAAACACCAGGTAACGCGTTTCTCGCATTAAATAGCTTCCAAAGAGCGATTTTGATGATTCTGCATACTTCTCACAGAAGCCTCACCATGATTATCGCAGAAAATGCATATCTCAGCTTGACATCCCACGAAAATCAAGGTATCGGCGGTTCTGCATATTATACGCACTGTGGAGTGGTGATAACACCAGATAACGTGTTTCCCGCATTAAGTAGCCTCCAACGAGCGATTTCGATGATTCTGCATACTTCTCACAGAAGAACCACCATGATTGTCGCAGAGAATGCATATCCAGCTGGAAACCCACGAAAACCAAGATATCTCCGGTTCAGCATATCAAGCGCACTGTGAGGTTGTGAAAACACCAGATTACGTGTTTCTCGCATTAAATAGCTTCCAAAGAGCGATTTCGATGATTCTGCATACTTCTCACAGAAGCCTCACCATGATTATCGCAGAAAATGCATATCTCAGCTTGACACCCCACGAAAATCAAGATATCTGGGGTTCTGCATATCAAACCCACTGTGCAGTGGTGAAAACACCAGAAAACGCGTTTTTTCGCATTAAATAGCTCCAAAGGCGCAATTTCGATGATTCTGCACACTTCTCACAGAAGCCTCCCCAACATTATCGCAGAAAATGCATATCTCTGCTTGAAACCCCACGAAAACCAAAATATCTCCGGTTCTGCATATCAAACGCACTGTGGAGTGGTGAAAACACCAGATAACGTGTTTCTCGCATTAAATAGCTCCAAAAGAGCTATTTCGATGATTCTGCATACTTCTCACAGAAATCTCACCATGATTATTGCAGAAAATGCATATCTCAGCTTGACACTCCACGAAAATCAAGATATCGGCGGTTCAGCATATTATACGCACTGTGGAGTGGTGAAAACACCAGATAACGTGTTTCTCGCATTAAATAGCTCCAAAAGAGCTATTTCGATGATTCTGCATACTTCTCACAGAAGTCTCACCATGATTATCTCAGAAAATGCATATCCAGCTGGAAACCCAACGAAAATTCAGATATCGTCGTTTCTGCATATCAAACGTACTGTGGAGTGGTGAAAACAACAGATAACGTACTGCTCGCATTAAATAGCTCCAAAAGAGCGATTTCGATGATTCGGCTTACTTCTCACAGAAGAAACACCACGATTATCGCATAAAATGCATATCCAGCTGGAAACCCCACGAAGATCCAGATTTCGCCGTTTCTGCATATCAAAAGCACTATGGAGTGGTGAAAACACCAGATAACGTGTTTCTCGCATTAAATAGCTTCCAAAGAGCGGTGTCGATGATTCTGCATACTTCTCACAGAAGCCTCACCATGATTATCGCAGAGAATGCATATCCAGCTGGAAACCCAACGAAAATCCAGATATCGCCGTTTCTGCATATCAAACGCACTGTGGAGTGGTGAAAACACCAGAAAACGCGTTTTTCGCATTAAATAGCTCCAAAATAGCGATTTCGATGATTCTGCACACGACTCACAGAAGCCTCACCAACATTATCGCAGAAAATGCATATCTCTGCTTGAAACTCCACGAAAACCAAGATATCTCCGGTTCTGCATATCAAACGCACTGTGGAGTGGTGAAAACACCAGATAACGTGTTTCTCGCATTAAATAGCTTCCAAAGAGCGATTTCGATGATTCTGCATACTTCTCACAGAAGTACCACCAAGATTATCCCAGAAAATGCATATCTCAGCTTGAAATCCCACGAAAACCAAGATATCTCCGGTTCTGCATATCAAACCCACTGTGCAGTGGTGAAAACACCAGAAGACGCGTTTTTTCGCATTAAATAGCTCCAAAGGCGCAATTTCGATGATTCTGCACTCTTCTCACAGAAGCCTCCCCAACATTATCGCAGAAAATGCATATCTCTGCTTGAAACCCCACGAAAACCAAGATATCTCCGGTTCTGCATATCAAACGCACTGTGGAGTGGTGAAAACACCAGATAACGTGTTTCTCGCATTAAATAGCTCCAAAAGAGCTATTTCGATGATTCTGCATACTTCTCACAGAAGTCTCACCATGATTATCGCAGAAAATGCATATCTCAGCTTGACACTCCACGAAGATCCAGATTTCGCCGTTTCTGCATATCAAAAGCACTATGGAGTGGTGAAAACACCAGATAACGTGTTTCTCGCATTAAATAGCTTCCAAAGAGCGATTTCGATGATTCTGCATACTTCTCAAGAAGCCTCACCATGATTATCGCAGAAAATGCATATCTCAGCTTGACACCCCACGAAAATCAAGATATCTGGGGTTCTGCATATCAAACCCACTGTGCAGTGGTGAAAACACCAGAAAACGCGTTTTTTCGCATTAAATAGCTCCAAAGGCGCAATTTCGATGATTCTGCACACTTCTCACAGAAGAACCACCATGATTATCGCAGAGAATGCATATCCAGCTGGAAACCCAACTAAAATCCAGATATCGCCGTTTCTGCATATCGAACGTACTGTGGGGTGGTGAAAACACCACATAACGTGCTTCTCGCATTAAGCAGCTCCAAAAGAGCGATTTCGATGATTCGGCATACTTCTCACAGAAGAAACACCACGATTATCGCAGAAAATGCAAATCTCAGCTTAAAATCCCACGAAAACCAAGATATCTCCGGTTCTGCATATCAAACGCACTGTGGAGTGGTGAAAACACCAGGTAACGCGTTTCTCGCATTAAATAGCTTCCAAAGAGCGATTTTGATGATTCTGCATACTTCTCACAGAAGCCTCACCATGATTATCGCAGAAAATGCATATCTCAGCTTGACATCCCACGAAAATCAAGGTATCGGCGGTTCTGCATATTATACGCACTGTGGAGTGGTGATAACACCAGATAACGTGTTTCCCGCATTAAGTAGCCTCCAACGAGCGATTTCGATGATTCTGCATACTTCTCACAGAAGAACCACCATGATTGTCGCAGAGAATGCATATCCAGCTGGAAACCCACGAAAACCAAGATATCTCCGGTTCAGCATATCAAGCGCACTGTGAGGTTGTGAAAACACCAGATTACGTGTTTCTCGCATTAAATAGCTTCCAAAGAGCGATTTCGATGATTCTGCATACTTCTCACAGAAGCCTCACCATGATTATCGCAGAAAATGCATATCTCAGCTTGACACCCCACGAAAATCAAGATATCTGGGGTTCTGCATATCAAACCCACTGTGCAGTGGTGAAAACACCAGAAAACGCGTTTTTTCGCATTAAATAGCTCCAAAGGCGCAATTTCGATGATTCTGCACACTTCTCACAGAAGCCTCCCCAACATTATCGCAGAAAATGCATATCTCTGCTTGAAACCCCACGAAAACCAAAATATCTCCGGTTCTGCATATCAAACGCACTGTGGAGTGGTGAAAACACCAGATAACGTGTTTCTCGCATTAAATAGCTCCAAAAGAGCTATTTCGATGATTCTGCATACTTCTCACAGAAATCTCACCATGATTATTGCAGAAAATGCATATCTCAGCTTGACACTCCACGAAAATCAAGATATCGGCGGTTCAGCATATTATACGCACTGTGGAGTGGTGAAAACACCAGATAACGTGTTTCTCGCATTAAATAGCTCCAAAAGAGCTATTTCGATGATTCTGCATACTTCTCACAGAAGTCTCACCATGATCATCTCAGAAAATGCATATCCAGCTGGAAACCCAACGAAAATTCAGATATCGTCGTTTCTGCATATCAAACGTACTGTGGAGTGGTGAAAACACCAGATAACGTACTGCTCGCATTAAATAGCTCCAAAAGAGCGATTTCGATGATTCGGCTTACTTCTCACAGAAGAAACACCACGATTATCGCAGAAAATGCATATCCAGCTGGAAACCCCACGAAGATCCAGATTTCGCCGTTTCTGCATATCAAAAGCACTATGGAGTGGTGAAAACACCAGATAACGTGTTTCTCGCATTAAATAGCTTCCAAAGAGCGATTTCGATGATTCTGCATACTTCTCAAGAAGCCTCACCATGATTATCGCAGAAAATGCATATCTCAGCTTGACACCCCACGAAAATCAAGATATCTGGGGTTCTGCATATCAAACCCACTGTGCAGTGGTGAAAACACCAGAAAACGCGTTTTTTCGCATTAAATAGCTCCAATGGTGCAATTTCGATGATTCTGCACACTTCTCACAGAAGCCTCCCCAACATTATCGCAGAAAATGCATATCTCAGCTTGACACTCCACGAAAATCAAGATATCGGCGGTTCAGCATATTATACGCCCTGTGGAGTGGTAAAAACACCAGATAACGTGTTTCCCGCATTAGTTAGCTTCCAAAGAGTGATTTCGATGATTCTGCATACTTCTCACAGAAGAACCACCAAGATTCTCCCAGAAAATGCATATCTCAGCTAGAAATCCCACGAAAACCAATATATCTCCGGTTCTGCATATCAAACGCACTGTGCAGTGGTGAAAACACCAGAAAACGCGTTTCCCGCATTAAATAGCTTCCAAAGAGTGATTTCGATGATTCTGCATACTTCACACAGAAGAACCACCAAGATTATCCCAGAGAATGCATATCTCATCTTGAAATCCCATGTAAACCTAGATATCTCCGGATCAGCATATCAAACGCACTGTGCAGTGGTGAAAACACCAGAAAACGCGTTTTTTCGCATTAAATAGCTCCAAAGGCGCGATTTCGATGATTCTGCATGCTTCTCACAGTAGCCTCACCATGAATATCGCAGAATAGGCATATCTCCGCTTGAAACCCTACGAAAACCAACATATTGCCGTTTCTGCAAATCAAACGTTCTGTGGAGTGGTGAAAACACCAGATAACGTGCTTCTCGCATTAAATAGCTCCAAAAGAGCGATTTCGATGATTCTGCATACTTCTCACTGTAGCCTTACCAAGATTATCGCAGAAAATGCATATCTTAGCTTGACACCCCACGAAAATCAAGGTATCGGCGGTTCTGCATATTATACGCACTGTGAAGTGGTGAAAACACCAGATAACGTGTTTCCCGCATTAAATGGCCTCCAAAGAGCGATTTCGACGATTCTGCATACTTCTCACAGAAGAACCACCAAGATTATCCCAGAAAATGCATATCTCAGCTAGAAATCCCACGAAAACCAAGATATCTCCGGTTCTGCATATCAAACGCACTGTGCAGTGGTGAAAACACCAGATAACGTGTTTCTCGCATTAAATAGCTTCCAAAGACCGATTTCGATGATTCTGCATACTTCTTACAGAAGCCTCACCATGATTATCGCAGAAAATGCATATCTCAGCTTGACACCCCACGAAAATCAAGATATCGCCGATTCTGCATATTATACGCACTGTGGAGTGGTGATAACACCAGATAACGTGTTTCCCGCATTAAATAGTCTCCAAAGAGCGATTTCGACGATTCTGCATACTTCTCACAGAAGAACCACCAAGATTATCCCAGAAAATGCATATCTCAGCTAGAAATCCCACGAAAACCAAGATATCTCCGGTTCTGCATATCAAACGCACTGTGGAGTGGTGAAAACACCAGATAACGTGTTTCTCGCATTAAATAGCTCCAAAAGAGCGGTGTCGATGATTCTGCATACTTCTCACAGAAGCCTCACCATGATTATCGCAGAGAATGCATATCCAGCTGGAAACCCAACGAAAATCCAGATATCGCCGTTTCTGCATATCAAACGCACTGTGGAGTGGTGAAAACACCAGAAAACGCGCTTTTTCGCATTAAATAGCTCCAAAATAGCGATTTCGATGATTCTGCACACGTCTCACAGAAGCCTCACCAACATTATCGCAGAAAATGCATATCTGTGCTTGCAACTCCACGAAAACCAAGATATCTCCGGTTCTGCATATCAAACGCACTGTGGAGTGGTGAAAACACCAGATAACGTGTTTCTCGCATTAAATAGCTTCCAAAGAGCGATTTCGATGATTCTGCATACTTCTCACAGAAGTACCACCAAGATTATCCCAGAAAATGCATATCTCAGCTTGAAATCCCACGAAAACCAAGATATCTCCGGTTCTGCATGTCAAACGCACTGTGGAGTGGTGAAAACACCAGATAACGTGCTTCTCGCATTAAATAGCTTCCAAAGACTGATTTCGATGATTCTGCATACTTCTCACAGATGTCTCACCATGATTATCGCAGAAAATGCATATCTCAGCTTGAAATCCTACGGAAACCAACATATCGCCGGTTCTGCATATCAAACGCACTGTGGAGTGGTGAAAACACCAGATAACGTGCTTCTCGCATTAAATAGCTTCCAAAGAGCGATTTCGATGATTCTGCATACTTCTCACAGAAGTACCACCAAGATTATCCCAGAAAATGCATATCTCAGCTTGAAATCCCACGAAAACCAAGATATCTCCGGTTCTGCATATCAAACGCACTGTGGAGTGGTGAAAACACCAGATAACGTGCTTCTCGCATTAAATAGCTTCCAAAGAGTGATTTCGATGATTCTGCATACTTCTCACAGAAGTCTCACCATGATTATCGCAGAAAACGCATATCTCAGCTTGAAATCCTACGGAAACCATCATATCGCCGGTTCTGCATATCAAACGCACCGTGGAGTGGTGAAAACACCAGATAACGTGTTGCTCGCTTTAAATAGCTCCAAAAGAGCGATTTCGATGATTCTGCATACTTCTCACAGAAGCCTCAACAAGATTATCGCAGAAAATGCATATCTCAGCTTGACACCCCACGAAAATCATGATATCGGCGGTTCTGCATATTATACGCACTGTGAAGTGGTGAAAACACCAGATAACCTGTTTCCCGCATTAAATAGCTTCCAAAGAGTGATTTCGATGATTCTGCACACTTCTCACAGAAGAACCACCATCATTATCCCAGAACATGCATATCTCAGCTTGAAAGCCTACGAAAACCAACATATTGCCGGTTCTGCATATCAAACGCACTGTGGAGTGGTGAAAACACCAGATAACGTGTTTCCCGCATTAAATAGCTTCCAAAGAGTGATTTCGATGATTCTGCATACTTCTCACAGAAGCCTCAACAAGATTATCGCAGAAAATGCATATCTCAGCTTGAAATCCCACGAAAACCGAGATATCTCCGGTTATGCATATTAAACGCACTGTGCTGTGGTGAAAACACCAGAAAACGCGTTTTTTCGCATTAAATAGCTCCAAAGGAGCGATTTCGATGATTCTGCACACTTCTCACAGAAGCCTCACCAACATTATCGCAGAAAATGCATATCTCATCTTGAAATCCCACGAAAACCAAGATATCTCCTGTTCTGCATACCAAACGCACTGTGGAGTGGTGAAAACACCAGATAACGTGCTGCTCGCATTAAATAGCTCCAAAAGAGTGATTTCGATGATTCTGCATACTTCTCACAGAAGCCTCACCAAGATTATCGCAAAAATGCATATCTCAGCTTGACACCCCACGAAAATCAAGATATCGGCGGTTCTGCATATTATACGCACTGTGGAGTGGTGATAACACCAGATAACGTGTTTCCCGCAGTAAATAGCTTCCAAAGAGTGATTTCGATGATTCTGCATACTTCTCACAGAAGAACCACCAAGACTATCCGAGAAAATGCATATCTCAGCATGAAATCCCACGAAAACCAACATATTGCCGTTTCTGCATATCAAACGTTCTGTGGAGTGGTGAAAACACCAGATAACGTGCTTCTCGCATTAAATAGCTCCAAAAGAGCGATTTCGATGATTCTGCATACTTCTCACAGAAATCTCACCATGATTATCGCAGAAAATGCATATCTCAGCTTGACACTCCACGAAAATCAAGATATCGGCGGTTCAGCATATTATACGCACTGTGGAGTGGTGAAAACACCAGAAAACGCGTTTTTTCGCATTAAATAGCTCCAAAGGAGCGATTTCGATGATTCTGCACACTTCTCACAGAAGCCTCACCAACATTATCGCAGAAAATGCATATCTCATCTTGAAACCCCACGAAAACCAAGATATCTCCTGTTCTGCATACCAAACGCACTGTGGAGTGGTGAAAACACCAGATAACGTGCTGCTCGCATTAAATAGCTCCAAAAGAGTGATTTCGATGATTCTGCATACTTCTCACAGAAGCCTCACCAAGATTATCGCAAAAATGCATATCTCAGCTTGACACCCCACGAAAATCAAGATATCGGCGGTTCTGCATATTATACGCACTGTGGAGTGGTGATAACACCAGATAACGTGTTTCCCGTATTAAATAGCCTCCATAGAGCGATTTCGACGATTCTGCATACTTCTCACAGAAGAACCACCAAGATTATCCCAGAAAATGCATATCTCAGCTAGAAATCCCACGAAAACCAAGATATCTCCGGTTCTGCATATCAAACGCACTGTGGAGTGGTAAAAACACCAGATAACGTGTTTCTCGCATTAAATAGCTCCAAAAGAGCGATGTCGATGATTCTGCATACTTCTCACAGTAGCCTCACCATGATTATCGCAGAGAATGCATATCCTGCTGGAAACCGAACGAAAATCCAGATATCGCCGTTTCTGCATATCAAACGCACTGTGGAGTGGTGATAACACCAGATAACCTGTTTCCCGCATTAAGTAGCCTCCAACGAGCGATTTCGATGATTCTGCATACTTCTCACAGAAGAACCACCATGATTGTCGCAGAGAATGCATATCCAGCTGGAAACCCACGAAAACCAAGATATCTCCGGTTCAGCATATCAAGCGCACTGTGAAGTTGTGAAAACACCAGATAACGTGTTTCTCGCATTAAATAGCTTCCAAAGAGCGATTTCGATGATTCTGCATACTTCTCACAGAAGCCTCACCATGATTATCGCAGAAAATGCATATCTCAGCTTGACACCCCACGAAAATCAAGATATCTGGGGTTCTGCATATCAAACCCACTGTGCAGTGGTGAAAACACCAGAAAACGCGTTTTTTCGCATTAAATAGCTCCAAAGGCGCAATTTCGATGATTCTGCACACTTCTCACAGAAGCCTCCCCAACATTATCGCAGAAAATGCATATCTCTGCTTGAAACCTCACGAAAACCAAGATATCTCCGGTTCTGCATATCAAACGCACTGTGGAGTGGTGAAAACACCTGATAACGTGTTTCTCGCATTAAATAGCTCCAAAAGAGCTATTTCGATGATTCTGCATACTTCTCACAGAAATCTCACCATGATTATCGCAGAAAATGCATATCTCAGCTTGACACTCCACGAAAATCAAGATATCGGCGGTTCAGCATATTATACGCACTGTGGAGTGGTGAAAACACCAGATAACGTGTTTCTCGCATTAAATAGCTCCAAAAGAGCTATTTCGATGATTCTGCATACTTCTCACAGAAGTCTCACCATGATTATCGCAGAAAATGCATATCCAGCTGGAAACCCAACGAAAATTCAGATATCGTCGTTTCTGCATATCAAACGTACTGTGGAGTGGTGAAAACACCAGATAACGTACTGCTCGCATTAAATAGCTCCAAAAGAGCGATTTCGATGATTCGGCTTACTTCTCACAGAAGAAACACCACGATTATCGCAGAAAATGCATATCCAGCTGGAAACCCCACGAAGATCCAGATTTCGCAGTTTCTGCATATCAAAAGCACTATGGAGTGGTGAAAACACCAGATAACGTGTTTCTCGCATTAAATAGCTTCCAAAGAGCGATTTCGATGATTCTGCATACTTCTCAAGAAGCCTCACCATGATTATCGCAGTAAATGCATATCTCAGCTTGACACCCCACGAAAATCAAGATATCTGGGGTTCTGCATATCAAACCCACTGTGCAGTGGTGAAAACACCAGAAAACGCGTTTTTTCGCATTAAATAGCTCCAATGGCGCAATTTCGATGATTCTGCACACTTCTCACAGAAGCCTCCCCAACATTATCGCAGAAAATGCATATCTCAGCTTGACACTCCACGAAAATCAAGATATCGGCGGTTCAGCATATTATACGCCCTGTGGAGTGGTAAAAACACCAGATAACGTGTTTCCCGCATTAGTTAGCTTCCAAAGAGTGATTTCGATGATTCTGCATACTTCTCACAGAAGAACCACCAAGATTATCCCAGAAAATGCATATCTCAGCTAGAAATCCCACGAAAACCAAGATATCTCCGGTTCTGCATATCAAACGCACTGTGCAGTGGTGAAAACACCAGAAAACGCGTTTCCCGCATTAAATAGCTTCCAAAGAGTGATTTCGATGATTCTGCATACTTCACACAGAAGAACCACCAAGATTATCCCAGAGAATGCATATCTCATCTTGAAATCCCATGTAAACCTAGATATCTCCGGATCAGCATATCAAACGCACTGTGCAGTGGTGAAAACACCAGAAAACGCGTTTTTTCGCATTAAGTAGCTCCAAAGGCGCGATTTCGATGATTCTGCATGCTTCTCACAGTAGCCTCACCATGAATATCGCAGAATAGGCATATCTCCGCTTGAAACCCTACGAAAACCAACATATTGCCGTTTCTGCAAATCAAACGTTCTGTGGAGTGGTGAAAACACCAGATAACGTGTTTCTCGCATTAAATAGCTCCAAAAGAGCGATTTCGATGATTCTGCATACTTCTCACTGTAGCCTCACCAAGATTATCGCAGAAAATGCATATCTTAGCTTGACACCCCACGAAAATCAAGGTATCGGCGGTTCTGCATATTATACGCACTGTGAAGTGGTGAAAACACCAGATAACGTGTTTCCCGCATTAAATAGCCTCCAAAGAGCGATTTCGACGATTCTGCATCCTTCTCACAGAAGAACCACCAAGATAATCCCAGAAAATGCATATCTCAGCTAGAAATCCCACGAAAACCCAGATATCTCCGGTTCTGCATATCAAACGCACTGTGCAGTGGTGAAAACACCAGATAACGTGTTTCTCGCATTAAATAGCTTCCAAAGACCGATTTCGATGATTCTGCATACTTCTTACAGAAGCCTCACCAAGATTATCGCAGAAAATGCATATCTCAGCTTGACACCCCACGAAAATCAAGATATCGCCGATTCTGCATATTATACGCACTGTGGAGTGGTGATAACACCAGATAACGTGTTTCCCGCATTAAATAGCCTCCAAAGACTGATTTCGATGATTCTGCATACTTCTCACAGTAGCCTCACCATGATTATCGCAGAAAATGCATATCTCAGCTTGAAATCCCACGAGAACCAAGATATCTCCGGTTCTGCATATCAAACGCACTGTGGAGTGGTGAAAACACCAGAAAACGCGTTTTTTCGCATTAAATAGCTCCAATGGCGCAATTTCGATGATTCTGCACACTTCTCACAGAAGCCTCCCCAACATTATCGCAGAAAATGCATATCTCAGCTTGACACTCCACGAAAATCAAGATATCGGCGGTTCAGCATATTATACGCCCTGTGGAGTGGTAAAAACACCAGATAACGTGTTTCCCGCATTAGTTAGCTTCCAAAGAGTGATTTCGATGATTCTGCATACTTCTCACAGAAGAACCACCAAGATTATCCCAGAAAATGCATATCTCAGCTAGAAATCCCACGAAAACCAAGATATCTCCGGTTCTGCATATCAAACGCACTGTGCAGTGGTGAAAACACCAGAAAACGCGTTTCCCGCATTAAATAGCTTCCAAAGAGTGATTTCGATGATTCTGCATACTTCACACAGAAGAACCACCAAGATTATCCCAGAGAATGCATATCTCATCTTGAAATCCCATGTAAACCTAGATATCTCCGGATCAGCATATCAAACGCACTGTGCAGTGGTGAAAACACCAGAAAACGCGTTTTTTCGCATTAAGTAGCTCCAAAGGCGCGATTTCGATGATTCTGCATGCTTCTCACAGTAGCCTCACCATGAATATCGCAGAATAGGCATATCTCCGCTTGAAACCCTACGAAAACCAACATATTGCCGTTTCTGCAAATCAAACGTTCTGTGGAGTGGTGAAAACACCAGATAACGTGTTTCTCGCATTAAATAGCTCCAAAAGAGCGATTTCGATGATTCTGCATACTTCTCACTGTAGCCTCACCAAGATTATCGCAGAAAATGCATATCTTAGCTTGACACCCCACGAAAATCAAGGTATCGGCGGTTCTGCATATTATACGCACTGTGAAGTGGTGAAAACACCAGATAACGTGTTTCCCGCATTAAATAGCCTCCAAAGAGCGATTTCGACGATTCTGCATCCTTCTCACAGAAGAACCACCAAGATAATCCCAGAAAATGCATATCTCAGCTAGAAATCCCACGAAAACCCAGATATCTCCGGTTCTGCATATCAAACGCACTGTGCAGTGGTGAAAACACCAGATAACGTGTTTCTCGCATTAAATAGCTTCCAAAGACCGATTTCGATGATTCTGCATACTTCTTACAGAAGCCTCACCAAGATTATCGCAGAAAATGCATATCTCAGCTTGACACCCCACGAAAATCAAGATATCGCCGATTCTGCATATTATACGCACTGTGGAGTGGTGATAACACCAGATAACGTGTTTCCCGCATTAAATAGCCTCCAAAGACTGATTTCGATGATTCTGCATACTTCTCACAGTAGCCTCACCATGATAATCGCAGAAAATGCATATCTCAGCTTGAAATCCCACGAGAACCAAGATATCTCCGGTTCTGCATATCAAACGCACTGTGGAGTGGTGAAAACACCAGATAACGTGCTTCTCGCATTAAATAGCTTCCAAAGACTGATTTCGATGATTCTGCATACTTCTCACAGTAGCCTCACCATGATTATCGCAGAAAACGCATATCTCAGCTTGAAACCCTACGAAAACCAACATATTGCCGTTTCTGCATATCAAACGTACTGTGGTGTGGTGAAAACACCAGATAACGTGTTTCCCGCATTAAATAGCTTCCACAGTGTGATTTCGATGATTCTGCATACTTCTCACAGAAGTACCACGAAGATTATCCCAGAAAATGCATATCTCAGCTTGAAATCCCACGAAAACCAAGATATCTCCGGTTCTGCATATCAAACGCACAGTGGAGTGGTGAAAACACCAGATAACGTGTTGCTCGCTTTAAATAGCTCCAAAAGAGCGATTTCGATGATTCTGCATACTTCTCACAGAAGCCTCAACAAGATTATCGCAGAAAATGCATATCTCAGCTTGACACCCCACGAAAATCAAGATATCGGCGGTTCTGCATATTATACGCACTGTGAAGTGGTGAAAACACCAGATAACCTGTTTCCCGCATTAAATAGCTTCCAAAGAGTGATTTCGATGATTCATCACACTTCTCACAGAAGAACCACCATCATTATCCCAGAACATGCATATCTCAGCTTGAAAGCCTACGAAAACCAACATATTGCCGGTTCTGCATATCAAACGCACTGTGGAGTGGTGAAAACACCAGATAACGTGTTTCCCGCATTAAATAGCTTCCAAAGAGTGATTTCGATGATTCTGCATACTTCTCACAGAAGCCTCAACAAGATTATCGCAGAAAATGCATATCTCAGCTTGAAATCCCACGAAAACCGAGATATCTCCGGTTATGCATATCAAACGCACTGTGCAGTGGTGAAAACACCAGAAAACGCGTTTTTTCGCATTAAATAGCTCCAAATGAGCGATTTCGATGATTCTGCACACTTCTCACAGAAGCCTCACCAACATTATCGCAGAAAATGCATATCTCATCTTGAAACCCCACGAAAACCAAGATATCTCCTGTTCTGCATACCAAACGCACTGTGGAGTGGTGAAAACACCAGATAACGTGCTGCTCGCATTAAATAGCTCCAAAAGAGTGATTTCGATGATTCTGCATACTTCTCACAGAAGCCTCACCAAGATTATCGCAGAAAATGCATATCTCAGCTTGACACCCCACGAAAATCAAGATATCGGCGGTTCTGCATATTATACGCACTGTGGAGTGGTGATAACACCAGATAACGTGCTTCTCGCATTAAATAGCTCCAAAAGAGCGATTTCGATGATTCTGCATACTTCTCACAGAAGAACCAGCATGATTGTCGCAGAGAATGCATATCCAGCTGGAAACCCACGAAAACCAAGATATCTCCGGTTCAGCATATCAAGCGCACTGTGAAGTTGTGAAAACACCAGATAACGTGTTTCTCGCATTAAGTAGCCTCCAACGAGCGATTTCGATGATTCTGCATACTTCTCACAGAAGAACCAGCATGATTGTCGCAGAGAATGCATATCCAGCTGGAAACCCACGAAAACCAAGATATCTCCGGTTCAGCATATCAAGCGCACTGTGAAGTTGTGAAAACACCAGATAACGTGTTTCTCGCATTAAATAGCTTCCAAAGAGCGATTTCGATGATTCTGCATACTTCACACAGAAGAACCACCAAGATTATCCCAGAGAATGCATATCTCATCTTGAAATCCCATGTAAACCTAGATATCTCCGGATCAGCATATCAAACGCACTGTGCAGTGGTGAAAACACCAGAAATCGCGTTTTTTTGCATTAAATAGCTCCAAAGGCGCGATTTCGATGATTCTGCATGCTTCTCACAGTAGCCTCACCATGAATATCGCAGAATAGGCATATCTCCGCTTGAAACCCTACGAAAACCAACATATTGCCGTTTCTGCAAATCAAACGTTCTGTGGAGTGGTGAAAACACCAGATAACGTGCTTCTCGCATTAAATAGCCTCCAAAGAGCGATTTCGACGATTCTGCATCCTTCTCACAGAAGAACCACCAAGATTATCCCAGAAAATGCATATCTCAGCTAGAAATCCCACGAAAACCAAGATATCTCCGGTTCTGCATATCAAACGCACTGTGCAGTGGTGAAAACACCAGATAACGTGTTTCTCGCATTAAATAGCTTCCAAAGACCGATTTCGATGATTCTGCATACTTCTTACAGAAGCCTCACCAAGATTATCGCAGAAAATGCATATCTCAGCTTGACACCCCACGAAAATCAAGATATCGCCGATTCTGCATATTATACGCACTGTGGAGTGGTGATAACACCAGATAACGTGTTTCTCGCATTAAATAGATCCAAAAGAGCGGTGTCGGTGATTCTGCATACTTCTCACAGAAGCCTCACCATGATTATCGCAGAGAATGCATATCCAGCTGGAAACCCAACGAAAATCCAGATATCGCCGTTTCTGCATATCAAACGCACTGTGGAGTGGTGAAACACCAGAAAACGCGCTTTTTCGCATTAAATAGCTCCAAAATAGCGATTTCGATGATTCTGCATACTTCTCACAGAAGAACCACCAAGATTATCCCAGAAAATGCATATCTCAGCTAGAAATCCCACGAAAACCAAAATATCTCCGGTTCTGCATATCAAACGCACTGTGGAGTGGTGAAAACACCAGATAACGTGTTTCTCGCATTAAATAGATCCAAAAGAGCGGTGTCGGTGATTCTGCATACTTCTCACAGAAGCCTCACCATGATTATCGCAGAGAATGCATATCCAGCTGGAAACCCAACGAAAATCAAGATATCGCCGATTCTGCATATTATACGCACTGTGGAGTGGTGATAACACCAGATAACGTGTTTCCCGCATTAAATAGCCTCCAAAGAGCGATTTCGACGATTCTGCATACTTCTCACAGAAGAACCACCAAGATTATCCCAGAAAATGCATATCTCAGCTAGAAATCCCACGAAAACCAAAATATCTCCGGTTCTGCATATCAAACGCACTGTGGAGTGGTGAAAACACCAGATAACGTGTTTCTCGCATTAAATAGATCCAAAAGAGCGGTGTCGGTGATTCTGCATACTTCTCACAGAAGCCTCACCATGATTATCGCAGAGAATGCATATCCAGCTGGAAACCCAACGAAAATCCAGATATCGCCGTTTCTGCATATCAAACGCACTGTGGAGTGGTGAAAACACCAGAAAACGCGCTTTTTCGCATTAAATAGCTCCAAAATAGCGATTTCGATGATTCTGCACACGTCTCACAGAAGCCTCACCAACATTATCGCAGAAAATGCATATCTGTGCTTGCAACTCCACGAAAACCAAGATATCTCCGGTTCTGCATATCAAACGCACTGTGGAGTGGTGAAAACACCAGATAACGTGTTTCTCGCATTAAATAGCTTCCAAAGAGCGATTTCGATGATTCTGCATACTTCTCACAGAAGTACCACCAAGATTATCCCAGAAAATGCATATCTCAGCTTGAAATCCCACGAGAACCAAGATATCTCCGGTTCTGCATATCAAACGCACTGTGGAGTGGTGAAAACACCAGATAACGTGCTTCTCGCATTAAATAGCTTCCAAAGACTGATTTCGATGATTCTGCATACTTCTCACAGTAGCCTCACCATGATTATCGCAGAAAACGCATATCTCAGCTTGAAACCCTACGAAAACCAACATATTGCCGTTTCTGCATATCAAACGTTCTGTGGTGTGGTGAAAACACCTGATAACGTGTTTCCCGCATTAAATAGCTTCCACAGTGTGATTTCGATGATTCTGCATACTTCTCACAGAAGTACCACGAAGATTATCCCAGAAAATGCATATCTCAGCTTGAAATCCCACGAAAACCAAGATATCTCCGGTTCTGCATATCAAACGCACTGTGGAGTGGTGAAAACACCAGATAACGTGTTTCTCGCATTAAATAGCTTCCAAAGAGCGATTTCGATGATTCTGCATACTTCTCACAGAAGTACCACCAAGATTATCCCAGAAAATGCATATCTCAGCTTGAAATCCCACGAAAACCAAGATATCTCCGGTTCTGCATATCAAACGCACTGTGGAGTGGTGAAAACACCAGATAACGTGCTTCTCGCATTAAATAGCTTCCAAAGAGTGATTTCGATGATTCTGCATACTTCTCACAGAAGTCTCACCATGATTATCGCAGAAAATGCATATCTCAGCTTGAAATCCTACGGAAACCAACATATCGCCGGTTCTGCATATCAAACGCACTGTGGAGTGGTGAAAACACCAGACAACGTGCTTCTCGCATTAAATAGCTTCCAAAGAGCGATTTCGATGATTCTGCATACTTCTCACAGAAGTACCACCAAGATTATCCCAGAAAATGCATATCTCAGCTAGAAATCCCACGAAAACCAAGATATCTCCGGTTCTGCATATCAAACGCACTGTGGAGTGGTGAAAACACCAGATAACGTGCTTCTCGCATTAAATAGCTTCCAAAGAGTGATTTCGATGATTCTGCATACTTCTCACAGAAGTCTCACCATGATTATCGCAGAAAATGCATATCTCAGCTTGAAATCCTACGGAAACCAACATATCGCCGGTTCTGCATATCAAACGCACTGTGGAGTGGTGAAAACACCAGATAACGTGCTTCTCGCATTAAATAGCTCCAAAAGAGCGATTTCGATGATTCGGCATACTTCTCACAGAAGAAACACCAACATGATCGCAGAAAACGCATATCTCAGCTTGAAATCCTACGGAAACCATCATATCGCCGGTTCTGCATATCAAACGCACCGTGGAGTGGTGAAAACACCAGATAACGTGTTGCTCGCTTTAAATAGCTCCAAAAGAGCGATTTCGATGATTCTGCATACTTCTCACAGAAGCCTCAACAAGATTATCGCAGAAAATGCATATCTCAGCTTGACACCCCACGAAAATCAAGATATCGGCGGTTCTGCATATTATACGCACTGTGAAGTGGTGAAAACACCAGATAACCTGTTTCCCGCATTAAATAGCTTCCAAAGAGTGATTTCGATGATTCTGCACACTTCTCACAGAAGAACCACCATCATTATCCCAGAACATGCATATCTCAGCTTGAAAGCCTACGAAAACCAACATATTGCCGGTTCTGCATATCAAACGCACTGTGGAGTGGTGAAAACACCAGATAACGTGTTTCCCGCATTAAATAGCTTCCAAAGAGTGATTTCGATGATTCTGCATACTTCTCACAGAAGCCTCAACAAGATTATCGCAGAAAATGCATATCTCAGCTTGAAATCCCACGAAAACCGAGATATCTCCGGGTATGCATATCAAACGCACTGTGCAGTGGTGAAAACACCAGAAAACGCGTTTTTTCGCATTAAATAGCTACAAAGGAGCGATTTCGATGATTCTGCACACTTCTCACAGAAGCCTCACCAACATTATCGCAGAAAATGCATATCTCATCTTGAAACCCCACGAAAACCAAGATATCTCCTGTACTGCATACCAAACGCACTGTGGAGTGGTGAAAACACCAGGTAACGTGCTGCTCGCATTAAATAGCTCCAAAAGAGTGATTTCGATGATTCTGCATACTTCTCACAGAAGCCTCACCAAGATTATCGCAGAAAATGCATATCTCAGCTTGACACCCCACGAAAATCAAGATATCGGCGGTTCTGCATATTATACGCACTGTGGAGTGGTGATAACACCAGATAACGTGTTTCCCGCAGTAAATAGCTTCCAAAGAGTGATTTCGATGATTCTGCATACTTCTCACAGAAGAACCACCAAGACTATCCGAGAAAATGCATATCTCAGCATGAAATCCCACGAAAACCAACATATTGCCGTTTCTGCATATCAAACGTTCTGTGGAGTGGTGAAAACACCAGAT
Organism: Anthophora plumipes; assembly: GCA_951804975.1. Lineage (NCBI taxonomy): Eukaryota > Metazoa > Arthropoda > Insecta > Hymenoptera > Apidae > Anthophora > Anthophora plumipes. The sequence continues at coordinate 9,446,090 of OX638123.1, read as the reverse complement.
AACGTGCTTCTCGCATTAAATAGCTCCAAAAGAGCGATTTCGATGATTCTGCATACTTCTCACAAGTAGCCTCACCATGATTATCGCAGAAAATGCATATCTCAGCTTGACACCCCACGAAAATCAAGATATCGGCGGTTCTGCTTATTATACGCACTGTGGTGTGGTGAAAACACCAGATAACGTGTTTCCCGCATTAAATATCTTCCAAAGAGTGATTTCGATGATTCTGCATACTTCTCACAGAAGTACCACCAAGATTATCCCAGAAATTGCATATCTCAGCTTGACACCCCACGAAAATCAAGATATCGGCGGTTCTGCATATTATACGCACTGTGGAGTGGTGATAACACCAGATAACGTGTTTCCCGTATTAAATAGCCTCCATAGAGCGATTTCGACGATTCTGCATACTTCTCACAGAAGAACCACCAAGATTATCCCAGAAAATGCATATCTCAGCTAGAAATCCCACGAAAACCAAGATATCTCCGGTTCTGCATATCAAACGCACTGTGGAGTGGTAAAAACACCAGATAACGTGTTTCTCGCATTAAATAGCTCCAAAAGAGCGATGTCGATGATTCTGCATACTTCTCACAGTAGCCTCACCATGATTATCGCAGAGAATGCATATGCTGCTGGAAACCGAACGAAAATCCAGATATCGCCGTTTCTGCATATCAAACGCACTGTGGAGTGGTGCAAACACCAGATAACGTGCCTCTCGCATTAAATAGGTTCCAAAGACTGATTTCGATGATTCTGCATACTTCTCACAGTAGCCTCACCATGAATATCGCAGAATAGGCATATCTCAGCTTGAAACCCTACGAAAACCAACATATTGCCGTTTCTGAATATCAAACATTCTGTGGTGTGGTGAAAACACCAGATAACGTGTTTCCCGCATTAAATAGCTTCCAAAGAGTGATTTCGATGATTCTGCATACTTCTCACAGAAGTACCACCAAGATTATCCCATAAAATGCATATCTCAGCTTGAAATCCCACAAAAACCAAGATATCTCCGGTTCTGCATATCAAACTCACTGTGGAGTGGTGAAAACACCAGATAACGTGTTTCTCGCATTAAATATCTTCCAAAGAGCGATTTCGATGATTCTGCATACTTCTCACAGAAGTACCACCAAGATTATCCCAGAAAATGCATATCTCAGCTTGAAATCCCACGAAAACCAAGATATCTCCGGTTCTGCATATCAAACGCACTGTGGAGTGGTGAAAACACCAGATAACGTGCTTCTCGCATTAAATAGCTCCAAAAGAGCGATTACGATGATTCGGCATACTTCTCACAGAAGAAACACCAACATTATCGCAGAAAACGCATATCTCAGCTTGAAAGCCTATGAAAACCAACATATTGCCGGTTCTGCATATCAAGCGCACTGTGCAGTGGTGAAAACACCAGAAAACGCGTTTTTTCGCATTAAATAGCTCCAAAGGCGCGATTTCGATGATTCTGCATGCTTCTCACAGTAGCCTCACCATGAATATCGCAGAATAGGCATATCTCCGCTTGAAACCCTACGAAAACCAACATATTGCCGTTTCTGCAAATCAAACGTTCTGTGGAGTGGTGAAAACACCAGATAACGTGCTTCTCGCATTAAATAGCTCCAAAAGAGCGATTTCGATGATTCTGCATACTTCTCACTGTAGCCTCACCAAGATTATCGCAGAAAGTGCATATCTTAGCTTGACACCCCACGAAAATCAAGGTATCGGCGGTTCTGCATATTATACGCACTGTGAAGTGGTGAAAACACCAGATAACGTGTTTCCCGCATTAAATAGCCTCCAAAGAGCGATTTCGACGATTCTGCATCCTTCTCACAGAAGAACCACCAAGATAATCCCAGAAAATGCATATCTCAGCTAGAAATCCCACGAAAACCCAGATATCTCCGGTTCTGCATATCAAACGCACTGTGCAGTGGTGAAAACACCAGATAACGTGTTTCTCGCATTAAATAGCTTCCAAAGAGCGATTTCGACGATTCTGCATACTTCTCACAGAAGAAACACCAACTTTATCGCAGAAAACGCATATCTCAGCTTCAAACAATACGAAAACCAAGATATCTCCGGTTCTGCATATCAAACGCACTGTGCAGTGGTGAAAACACCAGATAACGTGTTTCTCGCATTAAATAGCTTCCAAAGAGCGATTTCGACGATTCTGCATACTTCTCACAGAAGAACCACCAAGATTATCCCAGAAAATGCATATCTCAGCTAGAAATCCCACGAAAACCAAGATATCTCCGGTTCTGCATATCAAACGCACTGTGGAGTGGTGAAAACACCAGATAACGTGTTTCTCGCATTAAATAGCTTCCAAAAGAGCGATTACGATGATTCGGCATACTTCTCACAGAAGAAACACCAACTTTATCGCAGAAAACGCATATCTCAGCTTGAAACAATACGAAAACCAAGATATCTCCGGTTCTGCATATCAAACGCACTGTGGAGTGGTGAAAACACCAGATAACGTGCCTCTCGCATTAAATAGGTTCCAAAGACTGATTTCGATGATTCTGCATACTTCTCACAGTAGCTTCACCATGAATATCGCAGAATAGGCATATCTCAGCTTGAAACCCTACGAAAACCAACATATTGCCGTTTCTGAATATCAAACATTCTGTGGTGTGGTGAAAACACCAGATAACGTGTTTCCCGCATTAAATAGCTTCCAAAGAGTGATTTCGATGATTCTGCATACTTCTCACAGAAGTACCACCAAGATTATCCCATAAAATGCATATCTCAGCTTGAAGTCCCACAAAAACCAAGATATCTCCGGTTCTGCATATCAAACTCACTGTGGAGTGGTGAAAACACCAGATAACGTGTTTCTCGCATTAAATATCTTCCAAAGAGCGATTTCGATGATTCTGCATACTTCTCACAGAAGTACCACCAAGATTATCCCAGAAAATGCATATCTCAGCTTGAAATCCCACGAAAACCAAGATATCTCCGGTTCTGCATATCAAACGCACTGTGGAGTGGTGAAAACACTAGAAAACGCGTTTTTTCGCATTAAATAGCTCCAAAGCCGCGATTTCGATGATTCTGCACACTTCTCACAGAAGCCTCACCAACACTATCGCAGAAAATGCATATCTCTGCTTGAAACCCCACGAAAACCAAGATATCTCCGGTTCTGCATATCAAACGCACTGTGGAGTGGTGAAAACACCAGATAACGTGCTTCTCGCATTAAATAGCTCCAAAAGAGCGATTACGATGATTCGGCATACTTCTCACAGAAGAAACACCAACATTATCGCAGAAAACGCATATCTCAGCTTGAAAGCCTATGAAAACCAACATATTGCCGGTTCTGCATATCAAGCGCACTGTGCAGTGGTGAAAACACCAGAAAACGCGTTTTTTCGCATTAAATAGCTCCAAAGGCGCGATTTCGATGATTCTGCATGCTTCTCACAGTAGCCTCACCATGAATATCGCAGAATAGGCATATCTCCGCTTGAAAACCTACGAAAACCAACATATTGCCGTTTCTGCAAATCAAACGTTCTGTGGAGTGGTGAAAACACCAGATAACGTGCTTCTCGCATTAAATAGCTCCAAAAGAGCGATTTCGATGATTCTGCATACTTCTCACTGTAGCCTCACCAAGATTATCGCAGAAAGTGCATATCTTAGCTTGACACCCCACGAAAATCAAGGTATCGGCGGTTCTGCATATTATACGCACTGTGAAGTGGTGAAAACACCAGATAACGTGTTTCCCGCATTAAATAGCCTCCAAAGAGCGATTTCGACGATTCTGCATCCTTCTCACAGAAGAACCACCAAGATAATCCCAGAAAATGCATATCTCAGCTAGAAATCCCACGAAAACCCAGATATCTCCGGTTCTGCATATCAAACGCACTGTGCAGTGGTGAAAACACCAGATAACGTGTTTCTCGCATTAAATAGCTTCCAAAGACCGATTTCGATGATTCTGCATACTTCTTACAGAAGCCTCACCAAGATTATCGCAGAAAATGCATATCTCAGCTTGACACCCCACGAAAATCAAGATATCGCCGATTCTGCATATTATACGCACTGTGGAGTGGTGATAACACCAGATATCGTGTTTCCCGCATTAAATAGCCTCCAAAGAGCGATTTCGACGATTCTGCATACTTCTCACAGAAGAACCACCAAGATTATCCCAGAAAATGCATATCTCAGCTAGAAATCCCACGAAAACCAAGATATCTCCGGTTCTGCATATCAAACGCACTGTGGAGTGGTGAAAACACCAGATAACGTGTTTCTCGCATTAAATAGCTCCAAAAGAGCGGTGTCGATGATTCTGCATACTTCTCACAGAAGCCTCACCATGATTATCGCAGAGAATGCATATCCAGCTGGAAACGCAACGAAAATCCAGATATCGCCGTTTCGGCATATCAAACGCACTGTGGAGTGGTGAAAACACCAGAAAACGCGCTTTTTCGCATTAAATAGCTCCAAAATAACGATTTCGATGATTCTGCACACGTCTCACAGAAGCCTCACCAACATTATCGCAGAAAATGCATATCTGTGCTTGCAACTCCACGAAAACCAAGATATCTCCGGTTCTGCATATCAAACGCACTGTGGAGTGGTGAAAACACCAGATAACGTGTTTCTCGCATTAAATAGCTTCCAAAGAGCGATTTCGATGATTCTGCATACTTCTCACAGAAGTACCACCAAGATTATCCCAGAAAATGCATATCTCAGCTTGAAATCCCACGAGAACCAAGATATCTCCGGTTCTGCATATCAAACGCACTGTGGAGTGGTGAAAACACCAGATAACGTGCTTCTCGCATTAAATAGCTTCCAAAGACTGATTTCGATGATTCTGCATACTTCTCACAGTAGCCTCACCATGATTATCGCAGAAAACGCATATCTCAGCTTGAAACCCTACGAAAACCAACATATTGCCGTTTCTGCATATCAAACGTTCTGTGGTGTGGTGAAAACACCAGATAACGTGTTTCCCGCATTAAATAGCTTCCACAGTGTGATTTCGATGATTCTGCATACTTCTCACAGAAGTACCACGAAGATTATCCCAGAAAATGCATATCTCAGCTTGAAATCCCACGAAACCCAAGATATCTCCGGTTCTGCATATCAAACGCACCGTGGAGTGGTGAAAACACCAGATAACGTGTTGCTCGCTTTAAATAGCTCCAAAAGAGCGATTTCGATGATTCTGCATACTTCTCACAGAAGCCTCAACAAGATTATCGCAGAAAATGCATATCTCGGCTTGACACCCCACGAAAATCAAGATATCTTCGGTTCTGCATATTATACGCACTGTGAAGTGGTGAAAACACCAGATAACCTGTTTCCCGCATTAAATAGCTTCCAAAGAGTGATTTCGATGATTCTGCACACTTCTCACAGAAGAACCACCATCATTATCCCAGAACATGCATATCTCAGCTTGAAAGCCTACGAAAACCAACATATTGCCGGTTCTGCATATCAAACGCACTGTGGAGTGGTGAAAACACCAGATAACGTGTTTCCCGCATTAAATAGCTTCCAAAGAGTGATTTCGATGATTCTGCATACTTCTCACAGAAGCCTCAACAAGATTATCGCAGAAAATGCATATCTCAGCTTGAAATCCCACGAAAACCGAGATATCTCCGGTTATGCATATCAAACGCACTGTGCAGTGGTGAAAACACCAGAAAACGCGTTTTTTCGCATTAAATAGCTCCAAAGAGTGATTTCGATGATTCTGCATACTTCTCACAGAAGCCTCAACAAGATTATCGCAGAAAATGCATATCTCAGCTTGAAATCCCACGAAAACCGAGATATCTCCGGTTATGCATATCAAACGCACTGTGCAGTGGTGAAAACACCAGAAAACGCGTTTTTTCGCATTAAATAGCTCCAAAGGAGCGATTTCGATGATTCTGCATACTTCTCACAGAAGCCTCACCAAGATTATCGCAGAAAATGCATATCTCAGCTTGACACCCCACGAAAATCAAGATATCGGCGGTTCTGCATATTATACGCACTGTGGAGTGGTGATAACACCAGATAACGTGTTTCCCGCAGTAAATAGCTTCCAAAGAGTGATTTCGATGATTCTGCATACTTCTCACAGAAGAACCACCAAGACTATCCGAGAAAATGCATATCTCAGCATGAAATCCCACGAAAACCAACATATTGCCGTTTCTGCATATCAAACGTTCTGTGGAGTGGTGAAAACACCAGATAACGTGCTTCTCGCATTAAATAGCTCCAAAAGAGCGATTTCGATGATTCTGCATACTTCTCACAAGTAGCCTCACCATGATTATCGCAGAAAATGCATATCTCAGCTTGACACCCCACGAAAATCAAGATATCGGCGGTTCTGCATATTATACGCACTGTGGAGTGGTGAAAACACCAGATAACGTGTTTCTCGCATTAAATAGCTCCAAAAGAGCTATTTCGATGATTCTGCATACTTCTCACAGAAGTACCACCAAGATTATCCCAGAAAATGCATATCTCAGCTTGAAATCCCACGAAAACCAAGATATCTCCGGTTCTGCATATCAAACGCACTGTGGAGTGGTGAAAACACCAGATAACGTGCTTCTCGCATTAAATAGCTCCAAAAGAGCGATTACGATGATTCGGCATACTTCTCACAGAAGAAACACCAACATTATCGCAGAAAACGCATATCTCAGCTTGAAAGCCTATGAAAACCAACATATTGCCGGTTCTGCATATCAAGCGCACTGTGCAGTGGTGAAAACACCAGAAAACGCGTTTTTTCGCATTAAATAGCTCCAAAGGCGCGATTTCGATGATTCTGCATGCTTCTCACAGTAGCCTCACCATGAATATCGCAGAATAGGCATATCTCCGCTTGAAACCCTACGAAAACCAACATATTGCCGTTTCTGCAAATCAAACGTTCTGTGGAGTGGTGAAAACACCAGATAACGTGCTTCTCGCATTAAATAGCTCCAAAAGAGCGGTGTCGATGATTCTGCATACTTCTCACAGAAGCCTCACCATGATTATCGCAGAGAATGCATATCCAGCTGGAAACGCAACGAAAATCCAGATATCGCCGTTTCGGCATATCAAACGCACTGTGGAGTGGTGAAAACACCAGAAAACGCGCTTTTTCGCATTAAATAGCTCCAAAATAGCGATTTCGATGATTCTGCACACGTCTCACAGAAGCCTCACCAACATTATCGCAGAAAATGCATATCTGTGCTTGCAACTCCACGAAAACCAAGATATCTCCGGTTCTGCATATCAAACGCACTGTGGTGTGGTGAAAACACCAGATAACGTGTTTCTCGCATTAAATAGCTTCCAAAAGAGCGATTACGATGATTCGGCATACTTCTCACAGAAGAAACACCAACTTTATCGCAGAAAACGCATATCTCAGCTTGAAACAATACGAAAACCAAGATATCTCCGGTTCTGCATATCAAACGCACTGTGGAGTGGTGAAAACACCAGATAACGTGCCTCTCGCATTAAATAGGTTCCAAAGACTGATTTCGATGATTCTGCATACTTCTCACAGTAGCTTCACCATGAATATCGCAGAATAGGCATATCTCAGCTTGAAACCCTACGAAAACCAACATATTGCCGTTTCTGAATATCAAACATTCTGTGGTGTGGTGAAAACACCAGATAACGTGTTTCCCGCATTAAATAGCTTCCAAAGAGTGATTTCGATGATTCTGCATACTTCTCACAGAAGTACCACCAAGATTATCCCATAAAATGCATATCTCAGCTTGAAATCCCACAAAAACCAAGATATCTCCGGTTCTGCATATCAAACTCACTGTGGAGTGGTGAAAACACCAGATAACGTGTTTCTCGCATTAAATATGTTCCAAAGAGCGATTTCGATGATTCTGCATACTTCTCACAGAAGTACCACCAAGATTATCCCAGAAAATGCATATCTCAGCTTGAAATCCCACGAAAACCAAGATATCTCCGGTTCTGCATATCAAACGCACTGTGGAGTGGTGAAAACACCAGAAAACGCGTTTTTTCGCATTAAATAGCTCCAAAGCCGCGATTTCGATGATTCTGCACACTTCTCACAGAAGCCTCACCAACACTATCGCAGAAAATGCATATCTCTGCTTGAAACCCCACGAAAACCAAGATATCTCCGGTTCTGCATATCAAACGCACTGTGGAGTGGTGAAAACACCAGATAACGTGCTTCTCGCATTAAATAGCTCCAAAAGAGCGATTACGATGATTCGGCATACTTCTCACAGAAGAAACACCAACATTATCGCAGAAAACGCATATCTCAGCTTGAAAGCCTATGAAAACCAACATATTGCCGGTTCTGCATATCAAGCGCACTGTGCAGTGGTGAAAACACCAGAAAACGCGTTTTTTCGCATTAAATAGCTCCAAAGCCGCGATTTCGATGATTCTGCATGCTTCTCACAGTAGCCTCACCATGAATATCGCAGAATAGGCATATCTCCGCTTGAAACCCTACGAAAACCAACATATTGCCGTTTCTGCAAATCAAACGTTCTGTGGAGTGGTGAAAACACCAGATAACGTGCTTCTCGCATTAAATAGCTCCAAAAGAGCGATTTCGATGATTCTGCATACTTCTCACTGTAGCCTCACCAAGATTATCGCAGAAAGTGCATATCTTAGCTTGACACCCCACGAAAATCAAGGTATCGGCGGTTCTGCATATTATACGCACTGTGAAGTGGTGAAAACACCAGATAACGTGTTTCCCGCATTAAATAGCCTCCAAAGAGCGATTTCGACGATTCTGCATCCTTCTCACAGAAGAACCACCAAGATAATCCCAGAAAATGCATATCTCAGCTAGAAATCCCACGAAAACCCAGATATCTCCGGTTCTGCATATCAAACGCACTGTGCAGTGGTGAAAACACCAGATAACGTGTTTCTCGCATTAAATAGCTTCCAAAGACCGATTTCGATGATTCTGCATACTTCTTACAGAAGCCTCACCAAGATTATCGCAGAAAATGCATATCTCAGCTTGACACCCCACGAAAATCAAGATATCGCCGATTCTGCATATTATACGCACTGTGGAGTGGTGATAACACCAGATAACGTGTTTCCCGCATTAAATAGCCTCCAAAGAGCGATTTCGACGATTCTGCATACTTCTCACAGAAGAACCACCAAGATTATCCCAGAAAATGCATATCTCAGCTAGAAATCCCACGAAAACCAAGATATCTCCGGTTCTGCATATCAAACGCACTGTGGAGTGGTGAAAACACCAGATAACGTGTTTCTCGCATTAAATAGCTCCAAAAGAGCGGTGTCGATGATTCTGCATACTTCTCACAGAACCCTCACCATGATTATCGCAGAGAATGCATATCCAGCTGGAAACGCAACGAAAATCCAGATATCGCCGTTTCGGCATATCAAACGCACTGTGGAGTGGTGAAAACACCAGAAAACGCGCTTTTTCGCATTAAATAGCTCCAAAATAGCGATTTCGATGATTCTGCACACGTCTCACAGAAGCCTCACCAACATTATCGCAGAAAATGCATATCTGTGCTTGCAACTCCACGAAAACCAAGATATCTCCGGTTCTGCATATCAAACGCACTGTGGAGTGGTGAAAACACCAGATAACGTGTTTCTCGCATTAAATAGCTTCCAAAGAGCGATTTCGATGATTCTGCATACTTCTCACAGAAGTACCACCAAGATTATCCCAGAAAATGCATATCTCAGCTTGAAATCCCACGAGAACCAAGATATCTCCGGTTCTGCATATCAAACGCACTGTGGAGTGGTGAAAACACCAGATAACGTGCTTCTCGCATTAAATAGCTTCCAAAGACTGATTTCGATGATTCTGCATACTTCTCACAGTAGCCTCACCATGATTATCGCAGAAAACGCATATCTCAGCTTGAAACCCTACGAAAACCAACATATTGCCGTTTCTGCATATCAAACGTTCTGTGGTGTGGTGAAAACACCAGATAACGTGTTTCCCGCATTAAATAGCTTCCACAGTGTGATTTCGATGATTCTGCATACTTCTCACAGAAGTACCACGAAGATTATCCCAGAAAATGCATATCTCAGCTTGAAATCCCACGAAAACCAAGATATCTCCGGTTCTGCATATCAAACGCACCGTGGAGTGGTGAAAACACCAGATAACGTGTTGCTCGCTTTAAATAGCTCCAAAAGAGCGATTTCGATGATTCTGCATACTTCTCACAGAAGCCTCAACAAGATTATCGCAGAAAATGCATATCTCAGCTTGACACCCCACGAAAATCTGGATATCGGCGGTTCTGCATATTATACGCACTGTGAAGTGGTGAAAACACCAGATAACCTGTTTCCCGCATTAAATAGCTTCCAAAGAGTGATTTCGATGATTCTGCACACTTCTCACAGAAGAACCACCATCATTATCCCAGAACATGCATATCTCAGCTTGAAAGCCTACGAAAACCAACATATTGCCGGTTCTGCATATCAAACGCACTGTGGAGTGGTGAAAACACCAGATAACGTGTTTCCCGCATTAAATAGCTTCCAAAGAGTGATTTCGATGATTCTGCATACTTCTCACAGAAGCCTCAACAAGATTATCGCAGAAAATGCATATCTCAGCTTGAAATCCCACGAAAACCGAGATATCTCCGGTTATGCATATCAAACGCACTGTGCAGTGGTGAAAACACCAGAAAACGCGTTTTTTCGCATTAAATAGCTCCAAAGGAGCGATTTCGATGATTCTGCACACTTCTCACAGAAGCCTCACCAACATTATCGCAGAAAATGCATATCTCATCTTGAAACCCCACGAAAACCAAGATATCTCCTGTTCTGCATACCAAACGCACTGTGGAGTGGTGAAAACACCAGATAACGTGCTGCTCGCATTAAATAGCTCCAAAAGAGTGATTTCGATGATTCTGCATACTTCTCACAGAAGCCTCACCAAGATTATCGCAGAAAATGCATATCTCAGCTTGACACCCCACGAAAATCAAGATATCGGCGGTTCTGCATATTATACGCACTGTGGAGTGGTGATAACACCAGATAACGTGTTTCCCGCAGTAAATAGCTTCCAAAGAGTGATTTCGATGATTCTGCATACTTCTCACAGAAGAACCACCAAGACTATCCGAGAAAATGCATATCTCAGCATGAAATCCCACGAAAACCAACATATTGCCGTTTCTGCATATCAAACGTTCTGTGGAGTGGTGAAAACACCAGATAACGTGCTTCTCGCATTAAATAGCTCCAAAAGAGCGATTTCGATGATTCTGCATACTTCTCACAAGTAGCCTCACCATGATTATCGCAGAAAATGCATATCTCAGCTTGACACCCCACGAAAATCAAGATATCGGCGGTTCTGCATATTATACGCACTGTGGAGTGGTGAAAACACCAGATAACGTGTTTCTCGCATTAAATAGCTCCAAAAGAGCTATTTCGATGATTCTGCATACTTCTCACAGAAATCTCACCATGATTATCGCAGAAAATGCATATCTCAGCTTGACACTCCACGAAAATCAAGATATCGGCGGTTCAGCATATTATACGCACTGTGGAGTGGTGAAAACACCAGATAACGTGTTTCTCGCATTAAATAGCTCCAAAAGAGCTATTTCGATGATTCTGCATACTTCTCACAGAAGTCTCACCATGATTATCGCAGAAAATGCATATCCAGCTGGAAACCCAACGAAAATTCAGATATCGTCGTTTCTGCATATCAAACGTACTGTGGAGTGGTGAAAACACCAGATAACGTACTGCTCGCATTAAATAGCTCCAAAAGAGCGATTTCGATGATTCGGCTTACTTCTCACAGAAGAAACACCACGATTATCGCAGAAAATGCATATCCAGCTGGAAACCCCACGAAGATCCAGATTTCGCCGTTTCTGCATATCAAAAGCACTATGGAGTGGTGAAAACACCAGATAACGTGTTTCTCGCATTAAATAGCTTCCAAAGAGCGATTTCGATGATTCTGCATACTTCTCAAGAAGCCTCACCATGATTATCGCAGAAAATGCATATCTCAGCTTGACACCCCACGAAAATCAAGATATCTGGGGTTCTGCATATCAAACCGACTGTGCAGTGGTGAAAACACCAGAAAACGCGTTTTTTCGCATTAAATAGCTCCAATGGCGCAATTTCGATGATTCTGCACACTTCTCACAGAAGCCTCCCCAACATTATCGCAGAAAATGCATATCTCAGCTTGACACTCCACGAAAATCAAGATATCGGCGGTTCAGCATATTATACGCCCTGTGGAGTGGTAAAAACACCAGATAACGTGTTTCCCGCATTAGTTAGCTTCCAAAGAGTGATTTCGATGATTCTGCATACTTCTCACAGAAGAACCACCAAGATTATCCCAGAAAATGCATATCTCATCTAGAAATCCCACGAAAACCAAGATATCTCCGGTTCTGCATATCAAACGCACTGTGCAGTGGTGAAAACACCAGAAAACGCGTTTCCCGCATTAAATAGCTTCCAAAGAGTGATTTCGATGATTCTGCATACTTCACACAGAAGAACCACCAAGATTATCCCAGAGAATGCATATCTCATCTTGAAATCCCATGTAAACCTAGATATCTCCGGATCAGCATATCAAACGCACTGTGCAGTGGTGAAAACACCAGAAAACGCGTTTTTTCGCATTAAATAGCTCCAAAGGCGCGATTTCGATGATTCTGCATGCTTCTCACAGTAGCCTCACCATGAATATCGCAGAATAGGCATATCTCCGCTTGAAACCCTACGAAAACCAACATATTGCCGTTTCTGCAAATCAAACGTTCTGTGGAGTGGTGAAAACACCAGATAACGTGCTTCTCGCATTAAATAGCTCCAAAAGAGCGATTTCGATGATTCTGCATACTTCTCACTGTAGCCTCACCAAGATTATCGCAGAAAATGCATATCTTAGCTTGACACCCCACGAAAATCAAGGTATCGGCGGTTCTGCATATTATACGCACTGTGAAGTGGTGAAAACACCAGATAACGTGTTTCCCGCATTAAATAGCCTCCAAAGAGCGATTTCGACGATTCTGCATCCTTCTCACAGAAGAACCACCAAGATTATCCCAAAAAATGCATATCTCAGCTAGAAATCCCACGAAAACCAAGATATCTCCGGTTCTGCATATCAAACGCACTGTGCAGTGGTGAAAACACCAGATAACGTGTTTCTCGCATTAAATAGCTTCCAAAAGAGCGATTACGATGATTCGGCATACTTCTCACAGAAGAAACACCAACTTTATCGCAGAAAACGCATATCTCAGCTTGAAACAATACGAAAACCAAGATATCTCCGGTTCTGCATATCAAACGCACTGTGGAGTGGTGAAAACACCAGATAACGTGCCTCTCGCATTAAATAGGTTCCAAAGACTGATTTCGATGATTCTGCATACTTCTCACAGTAGCTTCACCATGAATATCGCAGAATAGGCATATCTCAGCTTGAAACCCTACGAAAACCAAGATATCTCCGGTTCTGCATATCAAACGCACTGTGGAGTGGTGAAAACACCAGATAACGTGTTTCTCGCATTAAATAGCTCCAAAAGAGCGTTGTCGGTGATTCTGCATACTTCTCACAGAAGCCTCACCATGATTATCGCAGAGAATGCATATCCAGCTGGAAACCCAACGAAAATCCAGATATCGCCGTTTCTGCATATCAAACGCACTGTGGAGTGGTGAAAACACCAGAAAACGCGCTTTTTCGCATTAAATAGCTCCAAAATAGCGATTTCGATGATTCTGCACACGTCTCACAGAAGCCTCACCAACATTATCGCAGAAAATGCATATCTGTGCTTGCAACTCCACGAAAACCAAGATATCTCCGGTTCTGCATATCAAACGCACTGTGGAGTGGTGAAAACACCAGATAACGTGTTTCTCGCATTAAATAGCTTCCAAAGAGCGATTTCGATGATTCTGCATACTTCTCACAGAAGTACCACCAAGATTATCCCAGAAAATGCATATCTCAGCTTGAAATCCCACGAGAACCAAGATATCTCCGGTTCTGCATATCAAACGCACTGTGGAGTGGTGAAAACACCAGATAACGTGCTTCTCGCATTAAATAGCTTCCAAAGAGTGATTTCGATGATTCTGCATACTTCTCACAGAAGTCTCACCATGATTATCGCAGAAAATGCATATCTCAGCTTGAAATCCTACGGAAACCAACATATCGCCGGTTCTGCATATCAAACGCACTGTGGAGTGGTGAAAACACCAGATAACGTGCTTCTCGCATTAAATAGCTTCCAAAGGCGCGATTTCGATGATTCTGCATGCTTCTCACAGTAGCCTCACCATGAATATCGCAGAATAGGCATATCTCCGCTTGAAACCCTACGAAAACCAACATATTGCCGTTTCTGCAAATCAAACGTTCTGTGGACTGGTGAAAACACCAGATAACGTGCTTCTCGCATTAAATAGCTCCAAAAGAGCGATTTCGATGATTCTGCATACTTCTCACTGTAGCCTCACCAAGATTATCGCAGAAAATGCATATCTTAGCTTGACACCCCACGAAAATCAAGGTATCGGCGGTTCTGCATATTATACGCACTGTGAAGTGGTGAAAACACCAGATAACGTGTTTCCCGCATTAAATAGCCTCCAAAGAGCGATTTCGACGATTCTGCATCCTTCTCACAGAAGAACCACCAAGATTATCCCAAAAAATGCATATCTCAGCTAGAAATCCCACGAAAACCAAGATATCTCCGGTTCTGCATATCAAACGCACTGTGCAGTGGTGAAAACACCAGATAACGTGTTTCTCGCATTAAATAGCTTCCAAAGACCGATTTCGATGATTCTGCATACTTCTTACAGAAGCCTCACCAAGATTATCGCAGAAAATGCATATCTCAGCTTGACACCCCACGAAAATCAAGATATCGCCGATTCTGCATATTATACGCACTGTGGAGTGGTGATAACACCAGATAACGTGTTTCCCGCATTAAATAGCCTCCAAAGAGCGATTTCGACGATTCTGCATACTTCTCACAGAAGAACCACCAAGATTATCCCAGAAAATGCATAACTCAGCTAGAAATCCCACGAAAACCAAGATATCTCCGGTTCTGCATATCAAACGCACTGTGGAGTGGTGAAAACACCAGATAACGTGTTTCTCGCATTAAATAGCTCCAAAAGAGCGTTGTCGGTGATTCTGCATACTTCTCACAGAAGCCTCACCATGATTATCGCAGAGAATGCATATCCAGCTGGTAACCCAACGAAAATCCAGATATCGCCGTTTCTGCATATCAAACGCACTGTGGAGTGGTGAAAACACCAGAAAACGCGCTTTTTCGCATTAAATAGCTCCAAAATAGCGATTTCGATGATTCTGCACACGTCTCACAGAAGCCTCACCAACATTATCGCAGAAAATGCATATCTGTGCTTGCAACTCCACGAAAACCAAGATACCTCCGGTTCTGCATATCAAACGCACTGTGGAGTGGTGAAAACACCAGATAACGTGTTTCTCGCATTAAATAGCTTCCAAAGAGCGATTTCGATGATTCTGCATACTTCTCACAGAAGTACCACCAAGATTATCCCAGAAAATGCATATCTCAGCTTGAAATCCCACGAGAACCAAGATATCTCCGGTTCTGCATATCAAAGGCACTGTGGAGTGGTGAAAACACCAGATAACGTGCTTCTCGCATTAAATAGCTTCCAAAGACTGATTTCGATGATTCTGCATACTTCTCACAGTAGCCTCACCATGATTATCGCAGAAAACGCATATCTCAGCTTGAAACCCTACGAAAACCAACATATTGCCGTTTCTGCATATCAAACGTTCTGTGGTGTGGTGAAAACACCAGATAACGTGTTTCCCGCATTAAATAGCTTCCACAGTGTGATTTCGATGATTCTGCATACTTCTCACAGAAGTACCACGAAGATTATCCCAGAAAATGCATATCTCAGCTTGAAATCCCACGAAAACCAAGATATCTCCGGTTCTGCATATCAAACGCACTGTGGAGTGGTGAAAACACCAGATAACGTGCTTCTCGCATTAAATAGCTTCCAAAGAGTGATTTCGATGATTCTGCATACTTCTCACAGAAGTCTCACCATGATTATCGCAGAAAATGCATATCTCAGCTTGAAATCCTACGGAAACCAACATATCGCCGGTTCTGCATATCAAACGCACTGTGGAGTGGTGAAAACACCAGATAACGTGCTTCTCGCATTAAATAGCTTCCAAAGGCGCGATTTCGATGATTCTGCATGCTTCTCACAGTAGCCTCACCATGAATATCGCAGAATAGGCATATCTCCGCTTGAAACCCTACGAAAACCAACATATTGCCGTTTCTGCAAATCAAACGTTCTGTGGAGTGGTGAAAACACCAGATAACGTGCTTCTCGCATTAAATAGCTCCAAAAGAGCGATTTCGATGATTCTGCATACTTCTCACTGTAGCCTCAACAAGATAATCGCAGAAAATGCATATCTTAGCTTGACACCCCACGAAAATCAAGGTATCGGCGGTTCTGCATATTATACGCACTGTGAAGTGGTGAAAACACCAGATAACGTGTTTCCCGCATTAAATAGCCTCCAAAGAGCGATTTCGACGATTCTGCATCCTTCTCACAGAAGAACCACCAAGATTATCCCAAAAAATGCATATCTCAGCTAGAAATCCCACGAAAACCAAGATATCTCCGGTTCTGCAAATCAAACGCACTGTGCAGTGGTGAAAACACCAGATAACGTGTTTCTCGCATTAAATAGCCTCCAAAGAGCGATTTCGACGATTCTGCATCCTTCTCACAGAAGAACCACCAAGATTATCCCAAAAAATGCATATCTCAGCTAGAAATCCCACGAAAACCAAGATATCTCCGGTTCTGCATATCAAACGCACTGTGCAGTGGTGAAAACACCAGATAACGTGCTTCTCGCATTAAATAGCTTCCAAAGAGTGATTTCGATGATTCTGCATACTTCTCACAGAAGTCTCACCATGATTATCGCAGAAAATGCATATCTCAGCTTGAAATCCTACGGAAACCAACATATCGCCGGTTCTGCATATCAAACGCACTGTGGAGTGGTGAAAACACCAGATAACGTGCTTCTCGCATTAAATAGCTTCCAAAGACCGATTTCGATGATTCTGCATACTTCTCACAGAAGTACCACCAAGATTATCCCAGAAAATGCATATCTCTGCTTGAAATCCCACGAAAACCAAGATATCTCCGGTTCTGCATATCAAACGCACTGTGGAGTGGTGAAAACACCAGATAACGTGCTTCTCGCATTAAATAGCTTCCAAAGGGTGATTTCGATGATTCTGCATACTTCTCACAGAAGTCTCACCATGATTATCGCAGAAAATGCATATCTCAGCTTGAAATCCTACGGAAACCAACATATCGCCGGTTCTGCATATCAAACGCACTGTGGAGTGGTGAAAACACCAGATAACGTGCTTGTCGCATTAAATAGCTCCAAAAGAGCGATTTCGATGATTCGGCATACTTCTCACAGAAGAAACACCAACATGATCGCAGAAAACGCATATCTCAGCTTGAAATCCTACGGAAACCATCATATCGCCGGTTCTGCATATCAAACGCACCGTGGAGTGGTGAAAACACCAGATAACGTGTTGCTCGCTTTAAATAGCTCCAAAAGAGCGATTTCGATGATTCTGCATACTTCTCACAGAAGCCTCAACAAGATTATCGCAGAAAATGCATATCTCAGCTTGACACCCCACGAAAATCAAGATATCGGCGGTTCTGCATATTATACGCACTGTGAAGTGGTGAAAACACCAGATAACCTGTTTCCCGCATTAAATAGCTTCCAAAGAGTGATTTCGATGATTCTGCACACTTCTCACAGAAGAACCACCATCATTATCCCAGAACATGCATATCTCAGCTTGAAAGCCTACGAAAACCAACATATTGCCGGTTCTGCATATCAAACGCACTGTGGAGTGGTGAAAACACCAGATAACGTGTTTCCCGCATTAAATAGCTTCCAAAGAGTGATTTCGATGATTCTGCATACTTCTCACAGAAGCCTCAACAAGATTATCGCAGAAAATGCATATCTCAGCTTGAAATCCCACGAAAACCGAGATATCTCCGGTTATGCATATCAAACGCACTGTGCAGTGGTGAAAACACCAGAAAACGCGTTTTTTCGCATTAAATAGCTACAAAGGAGCGATTTCGATGATTCTGCACACTTCTCACAGAAGCCTCACCAACATTATCGCAGAAAATGCATATCTCATCTTGAAACCCCACGAAAACCAAGATATCTCCTGTACTGCATACCAAACGCACTGTGGAGTGGTGAAAACACCAGGTAACGTGCTGCTCGCATTAAATAGCTCCAAAAGAGTGATTTCGATGATTCTGCATACTTCTCACAGAAGCCTCACCAAGATTATCGCAGAAAATGCATATCTCAGCTTGACACCCCACGAAAATCAAGATATCGGCGGTTCTGCATATTATACGCACTGTGGAGTGGTGATAACACCAGATAACGTGTTTCCCGCAGTAAATAGCTTCCAAAGAGTGATTTCGATGATTCTGCATACTTCTCACAGAAGAACCACCAAGACTATCCGAGAAAATGCATATCTCAGCATGAAATCCCACGAAAACCAACATATTGCCGTTTCTGCATATCAAACGTTCTGTGGAGTGGTGAAAACACCAGATAACGTGCTTCTCGCATTAAATAGCTCCAAAAGAGCGATTTCGATGATTCTGCATACTTCTCACAAGTAGCCTCACCATGATTATCGCAGAAAATGCATATCTCTGCTTGACACCCCACGAAAATCAAGATATCGGCGGTTCTGCTTATTATACGCACTGTGGTGTGGTGAAAACACCAGATAACGTGTTTCCCGCATTAAATATCTTCCAAAGAGTGATTTCGATGATTCTGCATACTTCTCACAGAAGTACCACCAAGATTATCCCAGAAATTGCATATCTCAGCTTGACACCCCACGAAAATCAAGATATCGGCGGTTCTGCATATTATACGCACTGTGGAGTGGTGATAACACCAGATAACGTGTTTCCCGTATTAAATAGCCTCCATAGAGCGATTTCGACGATTCTGCATACTTCTCACAGAAGAACCACCAAGATTATCCCAGAAAATGCATATCTCAGCTAGAAATCCCACGAAAACCAAGATATCTCCGGTTCTGCATATCAAACGCACTGTGGAGTGGTAAAAACACCAGATAACGTGTTTCTCGCATTAAATAGCTCCAAAAGAGCGATGTCGATGATTCTGCATACTTCTCACAGTAGCCTCACCATGATTATCGCAGAGAATGCATATGCTGCTGGAAACCGAACGAAAATCCAGATATCGCCGTTTCTGCATATCAAACGCACTGTGGAGTGGTGAAAACACCAGAAAACGCGTTTTTCGCATTAAATAGCTCCAATATAGCGATTTCGATGATTCTGCACACGTCTCACAGAAGCCTCACCAACATTATCGCAGAAAATGCATATCTCTGCTTGAAACTCCACGAAAACCAAGATATCTCCGGTTCTGCATATCAAACGCACTGTGGAGTGGTGAAAACACCAGATAACGTGCCTCTCGCATTAAATAGGTTCCAAAGACTGATTTCGATGATTCTGCATACTTCTCACAGTAGCCTCACCATGATTATCGCAGAAAACGCATATCTCAGCTTGAAACCCTACGAAAATCAAGATATCGGCGGTTCTGCATATTATACGCACTGTGGAGTGGTGAAAACACCAGATAACGTGTTTGTCGCATTAAATTGCTTCCAAAGAGCGATTTCGATGATTCTGCATACATCTCACAGAAGCCTCACCAAGATTATCGCAGAAAATGCATATCTCAGCTTGAAAGCCTACGAAAACCAACATATTGCCGGTTCTGCATATCAAGCGTACTGTGCAGCGGTGAAAACACCAGAAGACGCGTTTTTTCGCATTAAATAGCTTCCAAAGAGCGATTTCGATGATTCTGCATACTTCTCATAGAAGCCTCAACAAGATTATCGCAGAAAATGCATATCTCAGCTTGACACCCCACGAAAATCAGGATATCGGCGGTTCTGCATATTATACGCACTGTGGAGTGGTGAAAACACCAGAAAACGCGTATTTTCGCATTAAATAGCTCCAAAAGAGCGATCTCGATGATTCTGCACACTTCTCACAGAAGCCTCACCAAGATTATCGCAGAAAATGCATATCTCAGCTTGAAATCTCACGAAAACCAAGATATCTGCGGTTCTGCATATCAAACGCACTGTGCAGTGGTGAAAACACCAGAAAACGCGTTTTTCGCATTAAATAGCCTCCAAAGAGCGATTTCGATGATTCTGCATACTTCTCATAGAAGCCTCACCAAGATTATCGCAGAAAATGCATATCTCAGCTTGACACCCCACGAAAATCAGGATATCGGCGGTTCTGCATATTATACGCACTGTGGAGTGGTGAAAACACCAGAAAACGCGTTTCCCGCATTAAATAGCTTCCAAAGACTGATTTCGTTGATTCTGCATTCTTCTCACAGTAGCCTCACCATGAATATCGCAGAATAGGCATATCTCAGCTTGAAACCCTACGAAAACCAACATATTGCCGTTTCTGAATATCAAACATTCTGTGGTGTGGTGAAAACACCAGATAACGTGTTTCCCGCATTAAATAGCTTCCAAAGAGTGATTTCGATGATTCTGCATACTTCTCACAGAAGTACCACCAAGATTATCCCATAAAATGCATATCTCAGCTTGAAATCCCACAAAAACCAAGATATCTCCGGTTCTGCATATCAAACTCACTGTGGAGTGGTGAAAACACCAGATAACGTGTTTCTCGCATTAAATATCTTCCAAAGAGCGATTTCGATGATTCTGCATACTTCTCACAGAAGTACCACCAAGATTATCCCAGAAAATGCATATCTCAGCTTGAAATCCCACGAAAACCAAGATATCTCCGGTTCTGCATATCAAACGCACTGTGGAGTGGTGAAAACACCAGAAAACGCGTTTTTTCGCATTAAATAGCTCCAAAGCCGCGATTTCGATGATTCTGCACACTTCTCACAGAAGCCTCACCAACACTATCGCAGAAAATGCATATCTCTGCTTGAAATCCCACGAAAACCAAGATATCTCCGGTTCTGCATATCAAACGCACTGTGGAGTGGTGAAAACACCAGATAACGTGCTTCTCGCATTAAATAGCTCCAAAAGAGCGATTACGATGATTCGGCATACTTCTCACAGAAGAAACACCAACATTATCGCAGAAAACGCATATCTCAGCTTGAAAGCCTATGAAAACCAACATATTGCCGGTTCTGCATATCAAGCGCACTGTGCAGTGGTGAAAACACCAGAAAACGCGTTTTTCGCATTAAATAGCTTCCAAAGAGCGATTTCGATGATTCTGCATACTTCTCATAGAAGCCTCACCAAGATTATCGCAGAAAATGCATATCTCAGCTTGACACCCCACGAAAATCAGGATATCGGCGGTTCTGCATATTATACGCACTGTGGAGTGGTGAAAACACCAGAAAACGCGTTTCCCGCATTAAATAGCTTCCAAAGACTGATTTCGTTGATTCTGCATTCTTCTCACAGTAGCCTCACCATGAATATCGCAGAATAGGCATATCTCAGCTTGAAACCCTACGAAAACCAACATATTGCCGTTTCTGAATATCAAACATTCTGTGGTGTGGTGAAAACACCAGATAACGTGTTTCCCGCATTAAATAGCTTCCAAAGAGTGATTTCGATGATTCTGCATACTTCTCACAGAAGTACCACCAAGATTATCCCATAAAATGCATATCTCAGCTTGAAATTCCACAAAAACCAAGATATCTCCGGTTCTGCATATCAAACTCACTGTGGAGTGGTGAAAACACCAGATAACGTGTTTCTCGCATTAAATATCTTCCAAAGAGCGATTTCGATGATTCTGCATACTTCTCACAGAAGTACCACCAAGATTATCCCAGAAAATGCATATCTCAGCTTGAAATCCCACGAAAACCAAGATATCTCCGGTTCTGCATATCAAACGCACTGTGGAGTGGTGAAAACACCAGAAAACGCGTTTTTTCGCATTAAATAGCTCCAAAGCCGCGATTTCGATGATTCTGCACACTTCTCACAGAAGCCTCACCAACACTATCGCAGAAAATGCATATCTCTGCTTGAAACCCCACGAAAACCAAGATATCTCCGGTTCTGCATATCAAACGCACTGTGGAGTGGTGAAAACACCAGATAACGTGCTTCTCGCATTAAATAGCTCCAAAAGAGCGATTACGATGATTCGGCATACTTCTCACAGAAGAAACACCAACATTATCGCAGAAAACGCATATCTCAGCTTGAAAGCCTATGAAAACCAACATATTGCCGGTTCTGCATATCAAGCGCACTGTGCAGTGGTGAAAACACCAGAAAACGCGTTTTTTCGCATTAAATAGCTCCAAAGGAGCGATTTCGATGATTCTGCACACGTCTCACTGAAGCCTCACCCACATTATCGCAGAAAATGCATTTCTCTGCTTGAAACCCCACGAAATCCAAGATATCTCCGGTTCTGCATATTATACGCACTGTGGAGTGGTGAAAACACCAGATAACGTGTTTGTCGCATTAAATTGCTTCCAAAGAGCGATTTCGATGATTCTGCATACATCTCACAGAAGCCTCACCAAGATTATCGCAGAAAATGCATATCTCAGCTTGAAAGCCTACGAAAACCAACATATTGCCGGTTCTGCATATCAAGCGTACTGTGCAGCGGTGAAAACACCAGAAAACGCGTTTTTTCGCATTAAATAGCTCCAAAGGAGCGATTTCGATGATTCTGCACACGTCTCACAGAAGCCTCACCAACATTATCGCAGAAAATGCATTTCTCTGCTTGAAATCCCACGAAAACCAAGATATCTCCGGTTCTGCATATCAAACGCACTGTGGAGTGGTGAAAACACCAGATAACGTGCTTCTCGCATTAAATAGCTCCAAAAGAGCGATTACGATGATTCGGCATACTTCTCACAGAAGAAACACCAACATTATCGCAGAAAACGCATATCTCAGCTTGAAAGCCTATGAAAACCAACATATTGCCGGTTCTGCATGTCAAACGCACTGTGGAGTGGTGAAAACACCAGATAACGTGTTTCCCGCATTAAATAGCTTCCAAAGAGTGATTTCGATGATTCTGCATACTTCTCACAGAAGCCTCACGAAGATTATCGCAGAAAATGCATATCTCAGCTTGACACCCCACGAAAATCAAGATATCTCCGGTTCTGCATATCAAACGCACTGTGCAGTGGTGAAAACACCAGAAAACGCGTTTTTTCGCATTAAATAGCTCCAAAGGCGCGATTTCGATGATTCTGCACACTTCTCACAGAAGCCTCACCAACATTATCGCAGAAAATGCATATCTTAGCTTGACACCCCACGAAAATCAAGATATCGGCGGTTCTGCATATTATACGCACTGTGGAGTGGTGAAAACACCAGATAACGTGTTTGTCGCATTAAATTGCTTCCAAAGAGCGATTTCGATGATTCTGCATACATCTCACAGAAGCCTCACCAAGATTATCGCAGAAAATGCATATCTCAGCTTGAAAGCCTACGAAAACCAACATATTGCCGGTTCTGCATATCAAGCGTACTGTGCAGCGGTGAAAACACCAGAAAACGCGTTTTTTCGCATTAAATAGCTCCAAAGGAGCGATTTCGATGATTCTGCACACGTCTCACAGAAGCCTCACCAACATTATCGCAGAAAATGCATTTCTCTGCTTGAAACCCCACGAAATCCAAGATATCGCCGTTCCTGGATATCAAACGCACTGTGGAGTGGAGAAAACACCAGAAAACGTGTTTCTCGCATTAAATAGCTTCCAAAGAGCGATTTCGATGATTCTGCATACTTCTCATAGAAGCCTCAACAAGATTATCGCAGAAAATGCATATCTCAGCTTGACACCCCACGAAAATCAGGATATCGGCGGTTCTGCATATTATACGCACTGTGGAGTGGTGAAAACACCAGAAAACGCGTATTTTCGCATTAAATAGCTCCAAAAGAGCGATTTCGATGATTCTGCACACGTCTCACAGAAGCCTCACCAACATTATCGCAGAAAATGCATTTCTCTGCTTGAAACCCCACGAAAACCAAGATATCTCCGGTTCTGCATATCAAACGCACTGTGGAGTGGTGAAAACACCAGATAACGTGCTTCTCGCATTAAATAGCTCCAAAAAAGCGATTACGATGATTCGGCATACTTCTCACAGAAGAAACACCAACATTATCGCAGAAAACGCATATCTCAGCTTGAAAGCCTATGAAAACCAACATATTGCCGGTTCTGCATATCAAGCGCACTGTGCAGTGGTGAAAACACCAGAAAACGCGTTTTTCGCATTAAATAGCTTCCAAAGAGCGATTTCGATGATTCTGCATACTTCTCATAGAAGCCTCACCAAGATTATCGCAGAAAATGCATATCTCAGCTTGACACCCCACGAAAATCAGGATATCGGCGGTTCTGCATATTATACGCACTGTGGAGTGGTGAAAACACCAGAAAACGCGTTTCCCGCATTAAATAGCTTCCAAAGACTGATTTCGTTGATTCTGCATTCTTCTCACAGTAGCCTCACCATGAATATCGCAGAATAGGCATATCTCAGCTTGAAACCCTACGAAAACCAACATATTGCCGTTTCTGAATATCAAACATTCTGTGGTGTGGTGAAAACACCAGATAACGTGTTTCCCGCATTAAATAGCTTCCAAAGAGTGATTTCGATGATTCTGCATACTTCTCACAGAAGTACCTCCAAGATTATCCCATAAAATGCATATCTCAGCTTGAAATCCCACAAAAACCAAGATATCTCCGGTTCTGCATATCAAACTCACTGTGGAGTGGTGAAAACACCAGATAACGTGTTTCTCGCATTAAATATCTTCCAAAGAGCGATTTCGATGATTCTGCATACTTCTCACAGAAGTACCACCAAGATTATCCCAGAAAATGCATATCTCAGCTTGAAATCCCACGAAAACCAAGATATCTCCGGTTCTGCATATCAAACGCACTGTGGAGTGGTGAAAACACCAGAAAACGCGTTTTTTCGCATTAAATAGCTCCAAAGCCGCGATTTCGATGATTCTGCACACTTCTCACAGAAGCCTCACCAACACTATCGCAGAAAATGCATATCTCTGCTTGAAACCCCACGAAAACCAAGATATCTCCGGTTCTGCATATCAAACGCACTGTGGAGTGGTGAAAACACCAGATAACGTGCTTCTCGCATTAAATAGCTCCAAAAGAGCGATTACGATGATTCGGCATACTTCTCACAGAAGAAACACCAACATTATCGCAGAAAACGCATATCTCAGCTTGAAAGCCTATGAAAACCAACATATTGCCGGTTCTGCATATCAAGCGCACTGTGCAGTGGTGAAAACACCAGAAAACGCGTTTTTTCGCATTAAATAGCTCCAAAGGAGCGATTTCGATGATTCTGCACACGTCTCACTGAAGCCTCACCCACATTATCGCAGAAAATGCATTTCTCTGCTTGAAACCCCACGAAATCCAAGATATCTCCGGTTCTGCATATCAAACGCACTGTGGAGTGGTGAAAACACCAGATAACGTGTTTCCCGCATTAAATAGCTTCCAAAGAGTGATTTCGATGATTCTGCATACTTCTCACAGAAGCCTCACCAAGATTATCGCAGAAAATGCATATCTCAGCTTGAAAGCCTACGAAAACCAACATATTGCCGGTTCTGCATATCAAGCGTACTGTGCAGCGGTGAAAACACCAGAAAACGCGTTTTTTCGCATTAAATAGCTCCAAAGGAGCGATTTCGATGATTCTGCACACGTCTCACAGAAGCCTCACCAACATTATCGCAGAAAATGCATTTCTCTGCTTGAAACCCCACGAAATCCAAGATATCGCCGTTCCTGGATATCAAACGCACTGTGGAGTGGAGAAAACACCAGAAAACGTGTTTCTCGCATTAAATAGCTTCCAAAGAGCGATTTCGATGATTCTGCATACTTCTCATAGAAGCCTCAACAAGATTATCGCAGAAAATGCATATCTCAGCTTGACACCCCACGAAAATCAGGATATCGGCGGTTCTGCATATTATACGCACTGTGGAGTGGTGAAAACACCAGAAAACGCGTATTTTCGCATTAAATAGCTCCAAAAGAGCGATCTCGATGATTCTGCACACTTCTCACAGAAGCCTCACCAAGATTATCGCAGAAAATGCATATCTCAGCTTGAAATCTCACGAAAACCAAGATATCTGCGGTTCTGCATATCAAACGCACTGTGCAGTGGTGAAAACACCAGAAAACGCGTTTTTCGCATTAAATAGCTTCCAAAGAGTGATTTCGATGATTCTGCATACTTCTCACAGAAGCCTCACCATGATTATCGCAGAAAATGCATTTCTCTGCTTGAAACCCCACGAAATCCAAGATATCGCCGTTCCTGGATATCAAACGCACTGTGGAGTGGAGAAAACACCAGAAAACGTGTTTCCCGTATTAAATAGCCTCCATAGAGCGATTTCGACGATTCTGCATACTTCTCACAGAAGAACCACCAAGATTATCCCAGAAAATGCATATCTCAGCTAGAAATCCCACGAAAACCAAGATATCTCCGGTTCTGCATATCAAACGCACTGTGGAGTGGTAAAAACACCAGATAACGTGTTTCTCGCATTAAATAGCTCCAAAAGAGCGATGTCGATGATTCTGCATACTTCTCACAGTAGCCTCACCATGATTATCGCAGAGAATGCATATGCTGCTGGAAACCGAACGAAAATCCAGATATCGCCGTTTCTGCATATCAAACGCACTGTGGAGTGGTGAAAACACCAGAAAACGCGTTTTTCGCATTAAATAGCTCCAATATAGCGATTTCGATGATTCTGCACACGTCTCACAGAAGCCTCACCAACATTATCGCAGAAAATGCATATCTCTGCTTGAAACTCCACGAAAACCAAGATATCTCCGGTTCTGCATATCAAACGCACTGTGGAGTGGTTCAAACACCAGATAACGTGCTTCTCGCATTAAATAGCTCCAAAAGAGCGATTACGATGATTCGGCATACTTCTCACAGAAGAAACACCAACTTTATCGCAGAAAACGCATATCTCAGCTTGAAACAATACGAAAACCAAGATATCTCCGGTTCTGCATATCAAACGCACTGTGGAGTGGTGAAAACACCAGATAACGTGCCTCTCGCATTAAATAGGTTCCAAAGACTGATTTCGATGATTCTGCATACTTCTCACAGTAGCCTCACCATGATTATCGCAGAAAACGCATATCTCAGCTTGAAACCCTACGAAAACCAACATATTGCCGTTTCTGCATATCAAACGTACTGTGGAGTGGGGAAAACACCAGAAAACGCGTTTCCCGCATTAAATAGCTTCCAAAGACTGATTTCGTTGATTCTGCATTCTTCTCACAGTAGCCTCACCATGAATATCGCAGAATAGGCATATCTCAGCTTGAAACCCTACGAAAACCAACATATTGCCGTTTCTGAATATCAAACATTCTGTGGTGTGGTGAAAACACCAGATAACGTGTTTCCCGCATTAAATAGCTTCCAAAGAGTGATTTCGATGATTCTGCATACTTCTCACAGAAGTACCACCAAGATTATCCCATAAAATGCATATCTCAGCTTGAAATCCCACAAAAACCAAGATATCTCCGGTTCTGCATATCAAACTCACTGTGGAGTGGTGAAAACACCAGATAACGTGTTTCTCGCATTAAATATCTTCCAAAGAGCGATTTCGATGATTCTGCATACTTCTCACAGAAGTACCACCAAGATTATCCCAGAAAATGCATATCTCAGCTTGAAATCCCACGAAAACCAAGATATCTCCGGTTCTGCATATCAAACGCACTGTGGAGTGGTGAAAACACCAGAAAACGCGTTTTTTCGCATTAAATAGCTCCAAAGCCGCGATTTCGATGATTCTGCACACTTCTCACAGAAGCCTCACCAACACTATCGCAGAAAATGCATATCTCTGCTTGAAACCCCACGAAAACCAAGATATCTCCGGTTCTGCATATCAAACGCACTGTGGAGTGGTGAAAACACCAGATAACGTGCTTCTCGCATTAAATTGCTCCAAAAGAGCGATTACGATGATTCGGCATACTTCTCACAGAAGAAACACCAACATTATCGCAGAAAACGCATATCTCAGCTTGAAAGCCTATGAAAACCAACATATTGCCGGTTCTGCATATCAAGCGCACTGTGCAGTGGTGAAAACACCAGAAAACGCGTTTTTTCGCATTAAATAGCTCCAAAGGAGCGATTTCGATGATTCTGCACACGTCTCACTGAAGCCTCACCCACATTATCGCAGAAAATGCATTTCTCTGCTTGAAACCCCACGAAATCCAAGATATCTCCGGTTCTGCATATCAAACGCACTGTGGAGTGGTGAAAACACCAGATAACGTGTTTCCCGCATTAAATAGCTTCCAAAGAGTGATTTCGATGATTCTGCATACTTCTCACAGAAGCCTCACGAAGATTATCGCAGAAAATGCATATCTCAGCTTGACACCCCACGAAAATCAAGATATCTCCGGTTCTGCATATCAAACGCACTGTGCAGTGGTGAAAACACCAGAAAACGCGTTTTTTCGCATTAAATAGCTCTAAAGGCGCGATTTCGATGATTCTGCACACTTCTCACAGAAGCCTCACCAACATTATCGCAGAAAATGCATATCTTAGCTTGACACCCCACGAAAATCAAGATATCGGCGGTTCTGCATATTATACGCACTGTGGAGTGGTGAAAACACCAGATAACGTGTTTGTCGCATTAAATTGCTTCCAAAGAGCGATTTCGATGATTCTGCATACATCTCACAGAAGCCTCACCAAGATTATCGCAGAAAATGCATATCTCAGCTTGAAAGCCTACGAAAACCAACATATTGCCGGTTCTGCATATCAAGCGTACTGTGCAGCGGTGAAAACACCAGAAGACGCGTTTTTTCGCATTAAATAGCTTCCAAAGAGCGATTTCGATGATTCTGCATACTTCTCATAGAAGCCTCAACAAGATTATCGCAGAAAATGCATATCTCAGCTTGACACCCCACGAAAATCAGGATATCGGCGGTTCTGCATATTATACGCACTGTGGAGTGGTGAAAACACCAGAAAACGCGTATTTTCGCATTAAATAGCTCCAAAAGAGCGATCTCGATGATTCTGCACACTTCTCACAGAAGCCTCACCAAGATTATCGCAGAAAATGCATATTTCAGCTTGAAATCTCACGAAAACCAAGATATCTGCGGTTCTGCATATCAAACGCACTGTGCAGTGGTGAAAACACCAGAAAACGCGTTTTTCGCATTAAATAGCTTCCAAAGAGCGATTTCGATGATTCTGCATACTTCTCATAGAAGCCTCACCAAGATTATCGCAGAAAATGCATATCTCAGCTTGACACCCCACGAAAATCAGGATATCGGCGGTTCTGCATATTATACGCACTGTGGAGTGGTGAAAACACCAGAAAACGCGTTTCCCGCATTAAATAGCTTCCAAAGACTGATTTCGTTGATTCTGCATTCTTCTCACAGTAGCCTCACCATGAATATCGCAGAATAGGCATATCTCAGCTTGAAACCCTACGAAAACCAACATATTGCCGTTTCTGAATATCAAACATTCTGTGGTGTGGTGAAAACACCAGATAACGTGTTTCCCGCATTAAATAGCTTCCAAAGAGTGATTTCGATGATTCTGCATAGTTCTCACAGAAGTACCACCAAGATTATCCCATAAAATGCATATCTCAGCTTGAAATCCCACAAAAACCAAGATATCTCCGGTTCTGCATATCAAACTCACTGTGGAGTGGTGAAAACACCAGATAACGTGTTTCTCGCATTAAATATCTTCCAAAGAGCGATTTCGATGATTCTGCATACTTCTCACAGAAGTACCACCAAGATTATCCCAGAAAATGCATTTCTCTGCTTGAAACCCCACGAAATCCAAGATATCGCCGTTCCTGGATATCAAACGCACTGTGGAGTGGAGAAAACACCAGAAAACGTGTTTCTCGCATTAAATAGCTTCCAAAGAGCGATTTCGATGATTCTGCATACTTCTCATAGAAGCCTCAACAAGATTATCGCAGAAAATGCATATCTCAGCTTGACACCCCACGAAAATCAGGATATCGGCGGTTCTGCATATTATACGCACTGTGGAGTGGTGAAAACACCAGAAAACGCGTATTTTCGCATTAAATAGCTCCAAAAGAGCGATTTCGATGATTCTGCACACGTCTCACAGAAGCCTCACCAACATTATCGCAGAAAATGCATTTCTCTGCTTGAAACCCCACGAAAACCAAGATATCTCCGGTTCTGCATATCAAACGCACTGTGGAGTGGTGAAAACACCAGATAACGTGCTTCTCGCATTAAATAGCTCCAAAAGAGCGATTACGATGATTCGGCATACTTCTCACAGAAGAAACACCAACATTATCGCAGAAAACGCATATCTCAGCTTGAAAGCCTATGAAAACCAACATATTGCCGGTTCTGCATATCAAGCGCACTGTGCAGTGGTGAAAACACCAGAAAACGCGTTTTTCGCATTAAATAGCTTCCAAAGAGCGATTTCGATGATTCTGCATACTTCTCATAGAAGCCTCACCAAGATTATCGCAGAAAATGCATATCTCAGCTTGACACCCCACGAAAATCAGGATATCGGCGGTTCTGCATATTATACGCACTGTGGAGTGGTGAAAACACCAGAAAACGCGTTTCCCGCATTAAATAGCTTCCAAAGACTGATTTCGTTGATTCTGCATTCTTCTCACAGTAGCCTCACCATGAATATCGCAGAATAGGCATATCTCAGCTTGAAACCCTACGAAAACCAACATATTGCCGTTTCTGAATATCAAACATTCTGTGGTGTGGTGAAAACACCAGATAACGTGTTTCCCGCATTAAATAGCTTCCAAAGAGTGATTTCGATGATTCTGCATACTTCTCACAGAAGTACCACCAAGATTATCCCATAAAATGCATATCTCAGCTTGAAATCCCACAAAAACCAAGATATCTCCGGTTCTGCATATCAAACTCACTGTGGAGTGGTGAAAACACCAGATAACGTGTTTCTCGCATTAAATATCTTCCAAAGAGCGATTTCGATGATTCTGCATACTTCTCACAGAAGTACCACCAAGATTATCCCAGAAAATGCATATCTCAGCTTGAAATCCCACGAAAACCAAGATATCTCCGGTTCTGCATATCAAACGCACTGTGGAGTGGTGAAAACACCAGAAAACGCGTTTTTTCGCATTAAATAGCTCCAAAGCCGCGATTTCGATGATTCTGCACACTTCTCACAGAAGCCTCACCAACACTATCGCAGAAAATGCATATCTCTGCTTGAAACCCCACGAAAACCAAGATATCTCCGGTTCTGCATATTATACGCACTGTGGAGTGGTGAAAACACCAGATAACGTGTTTGTCGCATTAAATTGCTTCCAAAGAGCGATTTCGATGATTCTGCATACATCTCACAGAAGCCTCACCAAGATTATCGCAGAAAATGCATATCTCAGCTTGAAAGCCTACGAAAACCAACATATTGCCGGTTCTGCATATCAACCGTACTGTGCAGCGGTGAAAACACCAGAAAACGCGTTTTTTCGCATTAAATAGCTCCAAAGGAGCGATTTCGATGATTCTGCACACGTCTCACAGAAGCCTCACCAACATTATCGCAGAAAATGCATTTCTCTGCTTGAAACCCCACGAAATCCAAGATATCGCCGTTCCTGGATATCAAACGCACTGTGGAGTGGAGAAAACACCAGAAAACGTGTTTCTCGCATTAAATAGCTTCCAAAGAGCGATTTCGATGATTCTGCATACTTCTCATAGAAGCCTCAACAAGATTATCGCAGAAAATGCATATCTCAGCTTGACACCCCACGAAAATCAGGATATCGGCGGTTCTGCATATTATACGCACTGTGGAGTGGTGAAAACACCAGAAAACGCGTATTTTCGCATTAAATAGCTCCAAAAGAGCGATTTCGATGATTCTGCACACGTCTCACAGAAGCCTCACCAACATTATCGCAGAAAATGCATTTCTCTGCTTGAAACCCCACGAAAACCAAGATATCTCCGGTTCTGCATATCAAACGCACTGTGGAGTGGTGAAAACACCAGATAACGTGCTTCTCGCATTAAATAGCTCCAAAAGAGCGATTACGATGATTCGGCATACTTCTCACAGAAGAAACACCAACATTATCGCAGAAAACGCATATCTCAGCTTGAAAGCCTATGAAAACCAACATATTGCCGGTTCTGCATATCAAGCGCACTGTGCAGTGGTGAAAACACCAGAAAACGCGTTTTTCGCATTAAATAGCTTCCAAAGAGCGATTTCGATGATTCTGCATACTTCTCATAGAAGCCTCACCAAGATTATCGCAGAAAATGCATATCTCAGCTTGACACCCCACGAAAATCAGGATATCGGCGGTTCTGCATATTATACGCACTGTGGAGTGGTGAAAACACCAGAAAACGCGTTTCCCGCATTAAATAGCTTCCAAAGACTGATTTCGTTGATTCTGCATTCTTCTCACAGTAGCCTCACCATGAATATCGCAGAATAGGCATATCTCAGATTGAAACCCTACGAAAACCAACATATTGCCGTTTCTGAATATCAAACATTCTGTGGTGTGGTGAAAACACCAGATAACGTGTTTCCCGCATTAAATAGCTTCCAAAGAGTGATTTCGATGATTCTGCATACTTCTCACAGAAGTACCACCAAGATTATCCCATAAAATGCATATCTCAGCTTGAAATCCCACAAAAACCAAGATATCTCCGGTTCTGCATATCAAACTCACTGTGGAGTGGTGAAAACACCAGATAACGTGTTTCTCGCATTAAATATCTTCCAAAGAGCGATTTCGATGATTCTGCATACTTCTCACAGAAGTACCACCAAGATTATCCCAGAAAATGCATATCTCAGCTTGAAATCCCACGAAAACCAAGATATCTCCGGTTCTGCATATCAAACGCACTGTGGAGTGGTGAAAACACCAGAAAACGCGTTTTTTCGCATTAAATAGCTCCAAAGCCGCGATTTCGATGATTCTGCACACTTCTCACAGAAGCCTCACCAACACTATCGCAGAAAATGCATATCTCTGCTTGAAACCCCACGAAAACCAAGATATCTCCGGTTCTGCATATCAAACGCACTGTGGAGTGGTGAAAACACCAGATAACGTGCTTCTCGCATTAAATAGCTCCAAAAGAGCGATTACGATGATTCGGCATACTTCTCACAGAAGAAACACCAACATTATCGCAGAAAACGCATATCTCAGCTTGAAAGCCTATGAAAACCAACATATTGCCGGTTCTTCATATCAAGCGCACTGTGCAGTGGTGAAAACACCAGAAAACGCGTTTTTTCGCATTAAATAGCTCCAAAGGAGCGATTTCGATGATTCTGCACACGTCTCACTGAAGCCTCACCCACATTATCGCAGAAAATGCATTTCTCTGCTTGAAACCCCACGAAATCCAAGATATCTCCGGTTCTGCATATCAAACGCACTGTGGAGTGGTGAAAACACCAGATAACGTGTTTCCCGTATTAAATAGCTTCCAAAGAGTGATTTCGATGATTCTGCATACTTCTCACAGAAGCCTCACGAAGATTATCGCAGAAATTGCATATCTCAGCTTGACACCCCACGAAAATCAAGATATCTCCGGTTCTGCATATCAAACGCACTGTGCAGTGGTGAAAACACCAGAAAACGCGTTTTTTCGCATTAAATAGCTCCAAAGGCGCGATTTCGATGATTCTGCACACTTCTCACAGAAGCCTCACCAACATTATCGCAGAAAATGCATATCTTAGCTTGACACCCCACGAAAATCAAGATATCGGCGGTTCTGCATATTATACGCACTGTGGAGTGGTGAAAACACCAGATAACGTGTTTGTCGCATTAAATTGCTTCCAAAGAGCGATTTCGATGATTCTGCATACATCTCACAGAAGCCTCACCAAGATTATCGCAGAAAATGCATATCTCAGCTTGAAAGCCTACGAAAACCAACATATTGCCGGTTCTGCATATCAAGCGTACTGTGCAGCGGTGAAAACACCAGAAAACGCGTTTTTTCGCATTAAATAGCTCCAAAGGAGCGATTTCGATGATTCTGCACACGTCTCACAGAAGCCTCACCAACATTATCGCAGAAAATGCATTTCTCTGCTTGAAACCCCACGAAATCCAAGATATCGCCGTTCCTGGATATCAAACGCACTGTGGAGTGGAGAAAACACCAGAAAACGTGTTTCTCGCATTAAATAGCTTCCAAAGAGCGATTTCGATGATTCTGCATACTTCTCATAGAAGCCTCAACAAGATTATCGCAGAAAATGCATATCTCAGCTTGACACCCCACGAAAATCAGGATATCGGCGGTTCTGCATATTATACGCACTGTGGAGTGGTGAAAACACCAGAAAACGCGTATTTTCGCATTAAATAGCTCCAAAAGAGCGATCTCGATGATTCTGCACACTTCTCACAGAAGCCTCACCAAGATTATCGCAGAAAATGCATATCTCAGCTTGAAATCTCACGAAAACCAAGATATGTGCGGTTCTGCATATCAAACGCACTGTGCAGTGGTGAAAACACCAGA
Organism: Anthophora plumipes; assembly: GCA_951804975.1. Lineage (NCBI taxonomy): Eukaryota > Metazoa > Arthropoda > Insecta > Hymenoptera > Apidae > Anthophora > Anthophora plumipes. Next base: position 9,410,950 of record OX638123.1, on the reverse strand, counting down.
AAACGCGTTTTTCGCATTAAATAGCTTCCAAAGAGTGATTTCGATGATTCTGCATACTTCTCACAGAAGCCTCACCATGATTATCGCAGAAAATGCATTTCTCTGCTTGAAACCCCACGAAATCCAAGATATCGCCGTTCCTGGATATCAAACGCACTGTGGAGTGGAGAAAACACCAGAAAACGTGTTTCTCGCATTAAATAGCTTCCAAAGAGCGATTTCGATGATTCTGCATACTTCTCATAGAAGCCTCACCAAGATTATCGCAGAACATGCATATCTCAGCTTGAAAGCCTACGAAAACCAACATAACTCGGGTTCTGCATATCAAACGCACTGTGCAGTTGTGAAAACACCAGAAAATGCGTTTTTTCGCATTAAATTGCTCCAATAGAGCGATTTCGATGATTCTGCATACTTCTCGCAGATGCCTCACCAAGAATATCCCAGAAAATGCATATATCAGCTTGACAACCCACGGAAATCAAGATATCTCCGGTTCTGCATATCAAACGCACTGTGCAGTGGTAAAACACCAGAAAACGCGTTTTTTCGCATTAAATAGCTCTAAAAGAGCGATTTCGATGATTCTGCACACTTCTCCCAGAAGCCTCACCAAGATTATCGCAGAAAATTTATTTCTGAACTTGAAACCCTACGAAAACTAAGATATCGCCGTTTCTGCATATCAAACGTACTGTGAAGTGGTGAAAAAACCAGATAACGTGCTTCTCGCATTAAATAGCTCCAGAAGAGCGATTTCGATGATTCGGCATACTTCTCACAGAAGAAACACCAACATTATCGCAGAAAACGCATATCTCAGCTTGAAACCCTACGAAAACCAACATATTGCCGTTTCTGCATATCAAACGTACTGTGGAGTGGTGAAAACACCAGAAAACCCGTTTCCCGCATTAAATAGCTTACAAAGGCTGATTTCGTTGATTCTGCATACTTCTCACAGTAGCCTCACCATGAATATAGCGGAATAGGCATATCTCAGCTTGAAACCCTACGAAAACCTACATATTGCCGTTTCTGCATATCAAACGTTCTGTGGTGTGGTGAAAACACCAGATAACGTGTTTTTCGCATTAAATAGCTTCCAAAGAGCGATTTCGATGATTCTGCATACTTCTCACAGAAGCCTCAACAAGATTATCGCAGAAAATGCATATCTCAGCTTGAAACCCTACGAAAACCAACATATTGCCGTTTCTGCATATCAAACGTACTGTGGAGTGGTGAAAACACCAGATAACGTGTTTTCGGCATTAAATAGCTTCCAAAGAGCGATTTCGATGATTCTGCATACTTCTCACAGAAGCCTCACTAAGATTATCGCAGAAAATGCATATCTCATCTTGACACCCCACGAAAATCCAGATATCGCCGTTTCTGCATATCAAACGTACTGTGGAGTGGTGAAAACACCAGATAACGTGCTTCTCGCACTAAATAGCTCCAAAAGAGCGATTTCGATGATTCGGCTTACTTCTCACGGAGGGAACACCAACATTATCGCAGAACATGCATATCTCAGCTTGAAAGCCTACGAAAACCAACATAACTCCGGTTCTGCATATCAAACGCACTGTGCAGTGGTGAAAACACCAGAAAATGCGTTTTTTCGCATTAAATAGCTCCAAAAGAGCGATTTCGATGATTCAGCATACTTCTCGCAGATGCCTCACCAAGATTATCCCAAAAAATGCATATCTCAGCTTGACACCCCACGGAAATCAAGATATCTCCGGTTCTGCATATCAAACGCACTGTGCAGTGGTAAAACACCAGAAAACGCGTTTTTTCGCATTAAATAGCTCCAAAAGAGCGATTTCGATGATTCTGCACACTTCTCACAGAAGCCTCACCAAGATTATCGCAGAAAATGTATTTCTGAACTTGAAACCCTACGAAAACTAAGATATCGCCGTTTCTGCATATCAAACGTACTGTGAAGTGGTGAAAACACCAGATAACGTGCTTCTCGCATTAAATAGCTCCAGAAGAGCGATTTCGATGATTCGGCATACTTCTCACAGAAGAAACACCAACATTATCGCAGAAAACGCATATCTCAGCTTGAAACCCTACGAAAACCAACATATTGCCGTTTCTGCATATCAAACGTACTGTGGAGTGGTGAAAACACCAGAAAACGCGTTTTTCGCATTAAATAGCTTCCAAAGAGCGATTTCGATGATTCTGCATACTTCTCATAGAAGCCTCACCAAGATTATCGCAGAAAATGCATATTTCAGCTTGACACCCCACGAAAATCAGGATATCGGCGGTTCTGCATATTATACGCACTGTGGAGTGGTGAAAACACCAGAAAACGCGTATTTTCGCATTAAATAGCTCCAAAAGAGCGATTTCGATGATTCTGCACACTTCTCACAGAAGCCTCACCAAGATTATCGCAGAAAATGAATATCTCAGCTTGAAATCTCACGAAAACCAAGATATCTGCGGATCTGCATATCAAACGCACTGTGCAGTGGTGAAAACACCAGTAAACGCGTTTTTCGCATTAAATAGCTTCCAAAGAGTGATTTCGATGATTCTGCATACTTCTCACAGAAGCCTCACCATGATTATCGCAGAAAATGCATTTCTCTGCTTGAAACCCCACGAAATCCAAGATATCGCCGTTCCTGGATATCAAACGCACTGTGGAGTGGAGAAAACACCAGAAAACGTGTTTCTCGCATTAAATAGCTTCCAAAGAGCGATTTCGATGATTCTGCATACTTCTCATAGAAGCCTCACCAAGATTATCGCAGAACATGCATATCTCAGCTTGAAAGCCTACGAAAACCAACATAACTCGGGTTCTGCATATCAAACGCACTGTGCAGTGGTGAAAACACCAGAAAATGCGTTTTTTCGCATTAAATTGCTCCAATAGAGCGATTTCGATGATTCTGCATACTTCTCGCAGATGCCTCACCAAGAATATCCCAGAAAATGCATATATCAGCTTGACACCCCACGGAAATCAAGATATCTCCGGTTCTGCATATCAAACGCACTGTGCAGTGGTAAAACACCAGAAAACGCGTTTTTTCGCATTAAATAGCTCTAAAAGAGCGATTTCGATGATTCTGCACACTTCTCCCAGAAGCCTCACCAAGATTATCGCAGAAAATGTATTTCTGAACTTGAAACCCTACGAAAACTAAGATATCGCCGTTTCTGCATATCAAACGTACTGTGAAGTGGTGAAAAAACCAGATAACGTGCTTCTCGCATTAAATAGCTCCAGAAGAGCGATTTCGATGATTCGGCATACTTCTCACAGAAGAAACACCAACATTATCGCAGAAAACGCATATCTCAGCTTGAAACCCTACGAAAACCAACATATTGCCGTTTCTGCATATCAAACGTACTGTGGAGTGGTGACAACACCAGAAAACCCGTTTCCCGCATTAAATAGCTTACAAAGGCTGATTTCGTTGATTCTGCATACTTCTCACAGTAGCCTCACCATGAATATAGCGGAATAGGCATATCTCAGCTTGAAACCCTACGAAAACCTACATATTGCCGTTTCTGCATATCAAACGTTCTGTGGTGTGGTGAAAACACCAGATAACGTGTTTCCCGCATTAAATAGCTTCCAAAGAGTGATTTCGATGATTCTGCATACTTCTCACAGAAGTACCTCCAAGATTATCCCAGAAAATGCATATCTCAGCTTGAGATCCCACGAAAACCAAGATATCTCCGGTTCTGCATATCAAACTCACTGTGGAGTGGTCAAAACACCAGACAACGTGTTTCCCGCATTAAATAGCTTCCAAAGAATGATTTCGATGATTCTGCATACTTCTCACAGAAGTACCTCCAAGATTATCCCAGAAAATGCATATCTCAGCTTGAGATCCCACGAAAACCAAGATATCTCCGGTTCTGCATATCAAACTCACTGTGGAGTGGTCAAAACACCAGACAACGTGTTTCTCGCATTAAATATCTTCCAAAGAGCGATTTCGATGATTCTGCATACTTCTCACAGACGTACCACCAAGATTATCCCAGAAAATGCATATCTCAGCTTGAAATCCCACGAAAACCAAGATATCTCCGGTTCTGCATATCAAACGCACTGTGGAGTGGTGAAAACACCAGATAACGTGTTTCTCGCATTAAATAGCTTCAAAAGAGCGATATCGATGATTCTGCATACTTCTCACAGAAGTACCACCAAGATTATCCCAGAAAATGCATATCTCAGCTTGAAACCCTACGAAAACCAACATATTGCCGTTTCTGCATATCAAACGTACTGTGAAGTGGTGAAAACACCAGATAACGTGCTTCTCGCATTAAATAGCTCCAGAAGAGCGATTTCGATGATTCTGCATACTTCTCACGGAAGGAACACCAGCATTATCGCAGAACATGCATATCTCAGCTTGAAAGCCTACGAAAACCAACATAACTCCGGTTCTGCATATCAAACGCACTGTGGAGAGGTGAATACACCAGATAACGTGTTTCCCGCATTAAATAGCTTCCAAAGAGTGATTTCGATGATTCTGCATACTTCTCACAGAAGAACCACCATCATTATCCCAGAACATGCATATCTCAGATTGAAAGCCTACGAAAACCAACATATAGCCGGTTCTGCATATCAAACGCACTGTGGAGTGGTGAAAACACCAGATAACGTGTTTTTCGCATTAAATAGCTTCCAAAGAGCGATTTCGATGATTCTGCATACTTCTCACAGAAGCCTCAACAAGATTATCGCAGAAAATGCATATCTCAGCTTGAAACCCTACGAAAACCAACATATTGCCGTTTCTGCATATCAAACGTACTGTGGAGTGGTGAAAACACCAGATAACGTGTTTTTCGCATTAAATAGCTTCCAAAGAGCGATTTCGATGATTCTGCATACTTCTCACAGAAGCCTCAACAAGATTATCGCAGAAAATGCATATCTCATCTTGACACCCCACGAAAATCCAGATTACGCCGTTTCTGCATATCAAACGTACTGTGGAGTGGTGAAAACACCAGATAACGTGCTTCTCGCACTAAATAGCTCCAAAAGAGCGATTTCGATGATTCGGCTTACTTCTCACAGAAGGAACACCAACATTATCGCAGAACATGCATATCTCAGCTTGAAAGCCTACGAAAACCAACATAACTCCGGTTCTGCATATCAAACGCACTGTGGAGTGGTGAAAACACCAGATAACGTGTTTCTCGCATTAAATAGCTTCCAAAGAGCGATTTCGATGATTCTGCATACTTCTCACAGAAGCCTCACTAAGATTATCGCAGAAAATGCATATCTCATCTTGACACCCCACGAAAATCCAGATATCGCCGTTTCTGCATATCAAACGTACTGTGGAGTGGTGAAAACACCAGATAACGTGCTTCTCGCACTAAATAGCTCCAAAAGAGCGATTTCGATGATTCGGCTTACTTCTCACGGAGGGAACACCAACATTATCGCAGAACATGCATATCTCAGCTTGAAAGCCTACGAAAACCAACATTACTCCGGTTCTGCATATCAAACGCACTGTGCAGTGGTGAAAACACCAGAAAATGCGTTTTTTCGCATTAAATAGCTCCAAAAGAGCGATTTCGATGATTCAGCATACTTCTCGCAGATGCCTCACCAAGAATATCCCAAAAAATGCATATCTCAGCTTGACACCCCACGGAAATCAAGATATCTCCGGTTCTGCATATCAAACGCACTGTGCAGTGGTAAAACACCAGAAAACGCGTTTTTTCGCATTAAATAGCTCCAAAAGAGCGATTTCGATGATTCTGCACACTTCTCACAGAAGCCTCACCAAGATTATCGCAGAAAATGTATTTCTGAACTTGAAACCCTACGAAAACTAAGATATCGCCGTTTCTGCATATCAAACGTACTGTGAAGTGGTGAAAACACCAGATAACGTGCTTCTCGCATTAAATAGCTCCAGAAGAGCGATTTCGATGATTCGGCATACTTCTCACAGAAGAAACACCAACATTATCGCAGAAAACGCATATCTCAGCTTGAAACCCTACGAAAACCAACATATTGCCGTTTCTGCATATCAAACGTACTGTGGAGTGGTGAAAACACCAGAAAACCCGTTTCCCGCATTAAATAGCTTCCAAAGGCTGATTTCGTTGATTCTGCATACTTCTCACAGTAGCCTCACCATGAATATAGCAGAATAGGCATATCTCAGCTTGAAACCCTACGAAAACCAACGTATTGCCGTTTCTGCATATCAAACGTTCTGTGGTGTGGTGAAAACACCGGATAACGTGTTTCCCGCATGAAATAGCATCCAAAGAGTGATTTCGATGATTCTGCATACTTCTCACAGAAGTACCACCAAGATTATCCCAGAAAATGCATATCTCAGCTTGAGATCCCACGAAAACCAAGATATCTCCGGTTCTGCATATCAAACTCACTGTGGAGTGGTGAAAACACCAGACAACGTGTTTCTCGCATTAATAATATTCCAAAGAGCGATTTCGATGATTCTGCATACTTCTCACAGACGTACCACCAAGATTATCCCAGAAAATGCATATCTCAGCTTGAAATCCCACGAAAACCAAGATATCTCCGGTTCTGCATATCAAACGCACTGTGGAGTGGTGAAAACACCCGAATAACGTGTTTCTCGCATTAAATAGCTTCAAAAGAGCGATATCGATGATTCTGCATACTTCTCACAGAAGTACCACCATGATTATCGCAGAAAATGCATATCTCAGCTTGACACCCCACGAAAATCAAGATATCGGCGGTTCTGCATATTATACGCACTGTGGAGTGGTGAAAACACCAGAAAACGCGTATTTTCGCATTAAATAGCTCCAAAAGAGCGATTTCGATGATTCTGCACACTTCTCACAGAAGCCTCACCAAGATTATCGCAGAAAATGCATATCTCAGCTTGAAATCTCACGAAAACCAAGATATCTGCGGTTCTGCATATCAAACGCACTGTGCAGTGGTGAAAACACCAGAAAACGCGTTTTTCGCATTAAATAGCTTCCAAAGAGTGATTTCGATGATTCTGCATACTTCTCACAGAAGAACCAACATCATTATCCCAGAACATGCACATCTCAGTTTGAAAGCCTACGAAAACCAACATATCGCCGGTTCTGAATTTCAAACGCACTGTGATGTGGTGAAAACACCAGATAACGTGTTTCTCGCAATAAATAGCTCTAAAAGAGCGATTTCGATGATTCTGCATACTTCTCACAGAAGCCTCACCATGATTATCGCAGAAAATGCATATCCAGCTCGAAACCCCACGAAAATCCAGATATATCTGTTTCTGCATATCAAGCGCACTGTGGAGTGGTGAAAACACCAGATAACGTGCTTCTCGCATTAAATAGCTCCAAAAGAGCGATTTTGATAATTCGGCATACTTCTCACAGATGAAACACCAACATTATCGCAGAAAACGCATATCTCAGCTTGAAACCCTACGAAAACCAACATATAGCCGGTTCTGCATATCAAACGCACTGTGCAGTGGTAAAACACCAGAAAACGCGTTTTTTCGCATTAAATAGCTCCAAAAGAGCGATTTCGATGATTCTGCATACTTCTCACAGAAGGAACACCAACATTATCGCAGAACATGCATATCTCAGCTTGAAAGCCTACGAAAACCAACATAACTCCGGTTCTGCATATCAAACGCACTGTGGAGAGGTGAAAACACCAGATAACGTGTTTCCCGCATTAAATAGCTTCCAAAGAGTGATTTCGATGATTCTGCATACTTCTCACAGAAGAACCACCATCATTATCCCAGAACATGCATATCTCAGCTTGAAAGCCTACGAAAACCAACATATAGCCGGTTCTGCATATCAAACGCACTGTGGAGTGGTGAAAACACCAGATAACGTGTTTTTCGCATTAAATAGCTTCCAAAGAGCGATTTCGATGATTCTGCATACTTCTCACAGAAGCCTCAACAAGATTATCGCAGAAAATGCATATCTCATCTTGACACCCCACGAAAATCCAGATATCGCCGTTTCTGCATATCAAACGTACTGTGGAGTGGCGAAAACACCAGATAACGTGCTTCTCGCACTAAATAGCTCCAAAAGAGCGATTTCGATGATTCGGCTTACTTCTCACAGAAGGAACACCAACATTATCGCAGAACATGTATTTCTGAACTTGAAACCCTACGAAAACTAAGATATCGCCGTTTCTGCATATCAAACGTACTGTGAAGTGGTGAAAAAACCAGATAACGTGCTTCTCGCATTAAATAGCTCCAGAAGAGCGATTTCGATGATTCGGCATACTTCTCACAGAAGAAACACCAACATTATCGCAGAAAACGCATATCTCAGCTTGAAACCCTACGAAAACCAACATATAGCCGGTTCTGCATATCAAACGCACTGTGCAGTGGTAAAACACCAGAAAACGCGTTTTTTCGCATTAAATAGCTCCAAAAGAGCGATTTCGATGATTCTGCATACTTCTCACAGAAGGAACACCAACATTATCGCAGAACATGCATATCTCAGCTTGAAAGCCTACGAAAACCAACATAACTCGGGTTCTGCATATCAAACGCACTGTGCAGTGGTGAAAACACCAGAAAATGCGTTTTTTCGCATTAAATTGCTCCAATAGAGCGATTTCGATGATTCTGCATACTTCTCGCAGATGCCTCACCAAGAATATCCCAGAAAATGCATATATCAGCTTGACACCCCACGGAAATCAAGATATCTCCGGTTCTGCATATCAAACGCACTGTGCAGTGGTAAAACACCAGAAAACGCGTTTTTTCGCATTAAATAGCTCTAAAAGAGCGATTTCGATGATTCTGCACACTTCTCCCAGAAGCCTCACCAAGATTATCGCAGAAAATGTATTTCTGAACTTGAAACCCTACGAAAACTAAGATATCGCCGTTTCTGCATATCAAACGTACTGTGAAGTGGTGAAAAAACCAGATAACGTGCTTCTCGCATTAAATAGCTCCAGAAGAGCGATTTCGATGATTCGGCATACTTCTCACAGAAGAAACACCAACATTATCGCAGAAAACGCATATCTCAGCTTGAAACCCTACGAAAACCAACATATTGCCGTTTCTGCATATCAAACGTACTGTGGAGTGGTGACAACACCAGAAAACCCGTTTCCCGCATTAAATAGCTTACAAAGGCTGATTTCGTTGATTCTGCATACTTCTCACAGTAGCCTCACCATGAATATAGCGGAATAGGCATATCTCAGCTTGAAACCCTACGAAAACCTACATATTGCCGTTTCTGCATATCAAACGTTCTGTGGTGTGGTGAAAACACCAGATAACGTGTTTCCCGCATTAAATAGCTTCCAAAGAGTGATTTCGATGATTCTGCATACTTCTCACAGAAGTACCTCCAAGATTATCCCAGAAAATGCATATCTCAGCTTGAGATCCCACGAAAACCAAGATATCTCCGGTTCTGCATATCAAACTCACTGTGGAGTGGTCAAAACACCAGACAACGTGTTTCCCGCATTAAATAGCTTCCAAAGAATGATTTCGATGATTCTGCATACTTCTCACAGAAGTACCTCCAAGATTATCCCAGAAAATGCATATCTCAGCTTGAGATCCCACGAAAACCAAGATATCTCCGGTTCTGCATATCAAACTCACTGTGGAGTGGTCAAAACACCAGACAACGTGTTTCTCGCATTAAATATCTTCCAAAGAGCGATTTCGATGATTCTGCATACTTCTCACAGACGTACCACCAAGATTATCCCAGAAAATGCATATCTCAGCTTGAAATCCCACGAAAACCAAGATATCTCCGGTTCTGCATATCAAACGCACTGTGGAGTGGTGAAAACACCAGATAACGTGTTTCTCGCATTAAATAGCTTCAAAAGAGCGATATCGATGATTCTGCATACTTCTCACAGAAGTACCACCAAGATTATCCCAGAAAATGCATATCTCAGCTTGAAACCCTACGAAAACCAACATATTGCCGTTTCTGCATATCAAACGTACTGTGAAGTGGTGAAAACACCAGATAACGTGCTTCTCGCATTAAATAGCTCCAGAAGAGCGATTTCGATGATTCTGCATACTTCTCACGGAAGGAACACCAGCATTATCGCAGAACATGCATATCTCAGCTTGAAAGCCTACGAAAACCAACATAACTCCGGTTCTGCATATCAAACGCACTGTGGAGAGGTGAATACACCAGATAACGTGTTTCCCGCATTAAATAGCTTCCAAAGAGTGATTTCGATGATTCTGCATACTTCTCACAGAAGAACCACCATCATTATCCCAGAACATGCATATCTCAGATTGAAAGCCTACGAAAACCAACATATAGCCGGTTCTGCATATCAAACGCACTGTGGAGTGGTGAAAACACCAGATAACGTGTTTTTCGCATTAAATAGCTTCCAAAGAGCGATTTCGATGATTCTGCATACTTCTCACAGAAGCCTCAACAAGATTATCGCAGAAAATGCATATCTCAGCTTGAAACCCTACGAAAACCAACATATTGCCGTTTCTGCATATCAAACGTACTGTGGAGTGGTGAAAACACCAGATAACGTGTTTTTCGCATTAAATAGCTTCCAAAGAGCGATTTCGATGATTCTGCATACTTCTCACAGAAGCCTCAACAAGATTATCGCAGAAAATGCATATCTCATCTTGACACCCCACGAAAATCCAGATTACGCCGTTTCTGCATATCAAACGTACTGTGGAGTGGTGAAAACACCAGATAACGTGCTTCTCGCACTAAATAGCTCCAAAAGAGCGATTTCGATGATTCGGCTTACTTCTCACAGAAGGAACACCAACATTATCGCAGAACATGCATATCTCAGCTTGAAAGCCTACGAAAACCAACATAACTCCGGTTCTGCATATCAAACGCACTGTGGAGTGGTGAAAACACCAGATAACGTGTTTCTCGCATTAAATAGCTTCCAAAGAGCGATTTCGATGATTCTGCATACTTCTCACAGAAGCCTCACTAAGATTATCGCAGAAAATGCATATCTCATCTTGACACCCCACGAAAATCCAGATATCGCCGTTTCTGCATATCAAACGTACTGTGGAGTGGTGAAAACACCAGATAACGTGCTTCTCGCACTAAATAGCTCCAAAAGAGCGATTTCGATGATTCGGCTTACTTCTCACGGAGGGAACACCAACATTATCGCAGAACATGCATATCTCAGCTTGAAAGCCTACGAAAACCAACATTACTCCGGTTCTGCATATCAAACGCACTGTGCAGTGGTGAAAACACCAGAAAATGCGTTTTTTCGCATTAAATAGCTCCAAAAGAGCGATTTCGATGATTCAGCATACTTCTCGCAGATGCCTCACCAAGAATATCCCAAAAAATGCATATCTCAGCTTGACACCCCACGGAAATCAAGATATCTCCGGTTCTGCATATCAAACGCACTGTGCAGTGGTAAAACACCAGAAAACGCGTTTTTTCGCATTAAATAGCTCCAAAAGAGCGATTTCGATGATTCTGCACACTTCTCACAGAAGCCTCACCAAGATTATCGCAGAAAATGTATTTCTGAACTTGAAACCCTACGAAAACTAAGATATCGCCGTTTCTGCATATCAAACGTACTGTGAAGTGGTGAAAACACCAGATAACGTGCTTCTCGCATTAAATAGCTCCAGAAGAGCGATTTCGATGATTCGGCATACTTCTCACAGAAGAAACACCAACATTATCGCAGAAAACGCATATCTCAGCTTGAAACCCTACGAAAACCAACATATTGCCGTTTCTGCATATCAAACGTACTGTGGAGTGGTGAAAACACCAGAAAACCCGTTTCCCGCATTAAATAGCTTCCAAAGGCTGATTTCGTTGATTCTGCATACTTCTCACAGTAGCCTCACCATGAATATAGCAGAATAGGCATATCTCAGCTTGAAACCCTACGAAAACCAACGTATTGCCGTTTCTGCATATCAAACGTTCTGTGGTGTGGTGAAAACACCGGATAACGTGTTTCCCGCATGAAATAGCATCCAAAGAGTGATTTCGATGATTCTGCATACTTCTCACAGAAGTACCACCAAGATTATCCCAGAAAATGCATATCTCAGCTTGAGATCCCACGAAAACCAAGATATCTCCGGTTCTGCATATCAAACTCACTGTGGAGTGGTGAAAACACCAGACAACGTGTTTCTCGCATTAATAATATTCCAAAGAGCGATTTCGATGATTCTGCATACTTCTCACAGACGTACCACCAAGATTATCCCAGAAAATGCATATCTCAGCTTGAAATCCCACGAAAACCAAGATATCTCCGGTTCTGCATATCAAACGCACTGTGGAGTGGTGAAAACACCCGAATAACGTGTTTCTCGCATTAAATAGCTTCAAAAGAGCGATATCGATGATTCTGCATACTTCTCACAGAAGTACCACCATGATTATCGCAGAAAATGCATATCTCAGCTTGACACCCCACGAAAATCAAGATATCGGCGGTTCTGCATATTATACGCACTGTGGAGTGGTGAAAACACCAGAAAACGCGTATTTTCGCATTAAATAGCTCCAAAAGAGCGATTTCGATGATTCTGCACACTTCTCACAGAAGCCTCACCAAGATTATCGCAGAAAATGCATATCTCAGCTTGAAATCTCACGAAAACCAAGATATCTGCGGTTCTGCATATCAAACGCACTGTGCAGTGGTGAAAACACCAGAAAACGCGTTTTTCGCATTAAATAGCTTCCAAAGAGTGATTTCGATGATTCTGCATACTTCTCACAGAAGAACCAACATCATTATCCCAGAACATGCACATCTCAGTTTGAAAGCCTACGAAAACCAACATATCGCCGGTTCTGAATTTCAAACGCACTGTGATGTGGTGAAAACACCAGATAACGTGTTTCTCGCAATAAATAGCTCTAAAAGAGCGATTTCGATGATTCTGCATACTTCTCACAGAAGCCTCACCATGATTATCGCAGAAAATGCATATCCAGCTCGAAACCCCACGAAAATCCAGATATATCTGTTTCTGCATATCAAGCGCACTGTGGAGTGGTGAAAACACCAGATAACGTGCTTCTCGCATTAAATAGCTCCAAAAGAGCGATTTTGATAATTCGGCATACTTCTCACAGATGAAACACCAACATTATCGCAGAAAACGCATATCTCAGCTTGAAACCCTACGAAAACCAACATATAGCCGGTTCTGCATATCAAACGCACTGTGCAGTGGTAAAACACCAGAAAACGCGTTTTTTCGCATTAAATAGCTCCAAAAGAGCGATTTCGATGATTCTGCATACTTCTCACAGAAGGAACACCAACATTATCGCAGAACATGCATATCTCAGCTTGAAAGCCTACGAAAACCAACATAACTCCGGTTCTGCATATCAAACGCACTGTGGAGAGGTGAAAACACCAGATAACGTGTTTCCCGCATTAAATAGCTTCCAAAGAGTGATTTCGATGATTCTGCATACTTCTCACAGAAGAACCACCATCATTATCCCAGAACATGCATATCTCAGCTTGAAAGCCTACGAAAACCAACATATAGCCGGTTCTGCATATCAAACGCACTGTGGAGTGGTGAAAACACCAGATAACGTGTTTTTCGCATTAAATAGCTTCCAAAGAGCGATTTCGATGATTCTGCATACTTCTCACAGAAGCCTCAACAAGATTATCGCAGAAAATGCATATCTCATCTTGACACCCCACGAAAATCCAGATATCGCCGTTTCTGCATATCAAACGTACTGTGGAGTGGCGAAAACACCAGATAACGTGCTTCTCGCACTAAATAGCTCCAAAAGAGCGATTTCGATGATTCGGCTTACTTCTCACAGAAGGAACACCAACATTATCGCAGAACATGCATATCTCAGCTTGAAAGCCTACGAAAACCAACATATTGCCGTTTCTGCATATCAAACGTACTGTGGAGTGGTGAAAACACCAGAAAACCCGTTTCCCGCATTAAATAGCTTACAAAGGCTGATTTCGTTGATTCTGCATACTTCTCACAGTAGCCTCACCATGAATATAGCGGAATAGGCATATCTCAGCTTGAAACCCTACGAAAACCTACATATTGCCGTTTCTGCATATCAAACGTTCTGTGGTGTGGTGAAAACACCAGATAACGTGTTTCCCGCATTAAATAGCTTCCAAAGAGTGATTTCGATGATTCTGCATACTTCTCACAGAAGTACCTCCAAGATTATCCCAGAAAATGCATATCTCAGCTTGAGATCCCACGAAAACCAAGATATCTCCGGTTCTGCATATCAAACTCACTGTGGAGTGGTCAAAACACCAGACAACGTGTTTCCCGCATTAAATAGCTTCCAAAGAATGATTTCGATGATTCTGCATACTTCTCACAGAAGTACCTCCAAGATTATCCCAGAAAATGCATATCTCAGCTTGAGATCCCACGAAAACCAAGATATCTCCGGTTCTGCATATCAAACTCACTGTGGAGTGGTCAAAACACCAGACAACGTGTTTCTCGCATTAAATATCTTCCAAAGAGCGATTTCGATGATTCTGCATACTTCTCACAGACGTACCACCAAGATTATCCCAGAAAATGCATATCTCAGCTTGAAATCCCACGAAAACCAAGATATCTCCGGTTCTGCATATCAAACGCACTGTGGAGTGGTGAAAACACCAGATAACGTGTTTCTCGCATTAAATAGCTTCAAAAGAGCGATATCGATGATTCTGCATACTTCTCACAGAAGTACCACCAAGATTATCCCAGAAAATGCATATCTCAGCTTGAAACCCTACGAAAACCAACATATTGCCGTTTCTGCATATCAAACGTACTGTGGAGTGGTGAAAACACCAGATAACGTGCTTCTCGCATTAAATAGCTCCAAAAGAGCGATTTCGATGATTCTGCATCCTTCTCACAGAAGCCTCACCATGATTATCGCAGAAAATGCATATCCAGCTCGAAACCCCACGAAAATCCAGATATATCTGTTTCTGCATATCAAGCGCAGTGTGGAGTGGTGAAAACACCAGATAACGTGCTTCTCGCATTAAATAGCTCCAAAAGAGCGATTTTGATAATTCGGCATACTTCTCACAGATGAAACACCAACATTATCGCAGAAAACGCATATCTCAGCTTGAAACCCTACGAAAACCAACATATAGCCGGTTCTGCATATCAAACGCACTGTGCAGTGGTAAAACACCAGAAAACGCGTTTTTTCGCATTAAATAGCTCCAAAAGAGCGATTTCGATGATTCTGCATTATTCTCACGGAAGCCTCACCAAGATTATCGCAGAAAATGCATATCTCAGCTTGAAAGCCTACGAAAACCAACCTATTGCCGGTTCTGCATAACAAACGCACTGTGGAGAGGTGAAAACACCAGATAACGTGTTTCCCGCATTAAATAGCTTCCAAAGAGTGATTTCGATGATTCGGCTTACTTCTCACGGAAGGAACACCAACATTATCGCAGAACATGCATATCTCAGCTTGAAAGCCTACGAAAACAAACATAACTCCGGTTCTGCATATCAAACGCACTGTGCAGTGGTGAAAACACCAGAAAAGGCGTTTTTTCGCATTAAATAGCTCCAAAAGAGCGATTTCGATGATTCTGCATACTTCTCGCAGATGCCTCACCAAGATTATCCCAACAAATGCATATCTCAGCTTGACACCCCACGGAAATCAAGATATCTCCGGTTCTGCATATCAAACGCACTGTGCAGTGGTAAAACACCAGAAATCGCGTTTTTTCGCATTAAATAGCTCCAAAAGAGCGATTTCGATGATTCTGCACACTTCTCACAGAAGCCTCACCAAGATTATCGCAGAAAATGTATTTCTGAACTTGAAACCCTACGAAAACTAAGATATCGCCGTTTCTGCATATCAAACGTACTGTGAAGTGGTGAAAACACCAGATAACGTGCTTCTCGCATTAAATAGCTCCAGAAGAGCGATTTCGATGATTCTGCATACTTCTCACGGAAGGAACACCAGCATTATCGCAGAACATGCATATCTCAGCTTGAAAGCCTACGAAAACCAACATAACTCCGGTTCTGCATATCAAACGCACTGTGGAGAGGTGAATACACCAGATAACGTGTTTCCCGCATTAAATAGCTTCCAAAGAGTGATTTCGATGATTCTGCATACTTCTCACAGAAGAACCACCATCATTATCCCAGAACATGCATATCTCAGATTGAAAGCCTACGAAAACCAACATATAGCCGGTTCTGCATATCAAACGCACTGTGGAGTGGTGAAAACACCAGATAACGTGTTTTTCGCATTAAATAGCTTCCAAAGAGCGATTTCGATGATTCTGCATACTTCTCACAGAAGCCTCAACAAGATTATCGCAGAAAATGCATATCTCAGCTTGAAACCCTACGAAAACCAACATATTGCCGTTTCTGCATATCAAACGTACTGTGGAGTGGTGAAAACACCAGATAACGTGTTTTTCGCATTAAATAGCTTCCAAAGAGCGATTTCGATGATTCTGCATACTTCTCACAGAAGCCTCAACAAGATTATCGCAGAAAATGCATATCTCATCTTGACACCCCACGAAAATCCAGATTACGCCGTTTCTGCATATCAAACGTACTGTGGAGTGGTGAAAACACCAGATAACGTGCTTCTCGCACTAAATAGCTCCAAAAGAGCGATTTCGATGATTCGGCTTACTTCTCACAGAAGGAACACCAACATTATCGCAGAACATGCATATCTCAGCTTGAAAGCCTACGAAAACCAACATAACTCCGGTTCTGCATATCAAACGCACTGTGGAGTGGTGAAAACACCAGATAACGTGTTTCTCGCATTAAATAGCTTCCAAAGAGCGATTTCGATGATTCTGCATACTTCTCACAGAAGCCTCACTAAGATTATCGCAGAAAATGCATATCTCATCTTGACACCCCACGAAAATCCAGATATCGCCGTTTCTGCATATCAAACGTACTGTGGAGTGGTGAAAACACCAGATAACGTGCTTCTCGCACTAAATAGCTCCAAAAGAGCGATTTCGATGATTCGGCTTACTTCTCACGGAGGGAACACCAACATTATCGCAGAACATGCATATCTCAGCTTGAAAGCCTACGAAAACCAACATTACTCCGGTTCTGCATATCAAACGCACTGTGCAGTGGTGAAAACACCAGAAAATGCGTTTTTTCGCATTAAATAGCTCCAAAAGAGCGATTTCGATGATTCAGCATACTTCTCGCAGATGCCTCACCAAGAATATCCCAAAAAATGCATATCTCAGCTTGACACCCCACGGAAATCAAGATATCTCCGGTTCTGCATATCAAACGCACTGTGCAGTGGTAAAACACCAGAAAACGCGTTTTTTCGCATTAAATAGCTCCAAAAGAGCGATTTCGATGATTCTGCACACTTCTCACAGAAGCCTCACCAAGATTATCGCAGAAAATGTATTTCTGAACTTGAAACCCTACGAAAACTAAGATATCGCCGTTTCTGCATATCAAACGTACTGTGAAGTGGTGAAAACACCAGATAACGTGCTTCTCGCATTAAATAGCTCCAGAAGAGCGATTTCGATGATTCGGCATACTTCTCACAGAAGAAACACCAACATTATCGCAGAAAACGCATATCTCAGCTTGAAACCCTACGAAAACCAACATATTGCCGTTTCTGCATATCAAACGTACTGTGGAGTGGTGAAAACACCAGAAAACCCGTTTCCCGCATTAAATAGCTTCCAAAGGCTGATTTCGTTGATTCTGCATACTTCTCACAGTAGCCTCACCATGAATATAGCAGAATAGGCATATCTCAGCTTGAAACCCTACGAAAACCAACGTATTGCCGTTTCTGCATATCAAACGTTCTGTGGTGTGGTGAAAACACCGGATAACGTGTTTCCCGCATGAAATAGCTTCCAAAGAGTGATTTCGATGATTCTGCATACTTCTCACAGAAGTACCACCAAGATTATCCCAGAAAATGCATATCTCAGCTTGAGATCCCACGAAAACCAAGATATCTCCGGTTCTGCATATCAAACTCACTGTGGAGTGGTGAAAACACCAGACAACGTGTTTCTCGCATTAATAATATTCCAAAGAGCGATTTCGATGATTCTGCATACTTCTCACAGACGTACCACCAAGATTATCCCAGAAAATGCATATCTCAGCTTGAAATCCCACGAAAACCAAGATATCTCCGGTTCTGCATATCAAACGCACTGTGGAGTGGTGAAAACACCCGAATAACGTGTTTCTCGCATTAAATAGCTTCAAAAGAGCGATATCGATGATTCTGCATACTTCTCACAGAAGTACCACCATGATTATCGCAGAAAATGCATATCTCAGCTTGACACCCCACGAAAATCAAGATATCGGCGGTTCTGCATATTATACGCACTGTGGAGTGGTGAAAACACCAGAAAACGCGTATTTT
This sequence comes from Anthophora plumipes, assembly GCA_951804975.1. NCBI lineage: Eukaryota > Metazoa > Arthropoda > Insecta > Hymenoptera > Apidae > Anthophora > Anthophora plumipes. Next base: position 9,392,386 of record OX638123.1, on the reverse strand, counting down.
CGCATTAAATAGCTCCAAAAGAGCGATTTCGATGATTCTGCACACTTCTCACAGAAGCCTCACCAAGATTATCGCAGAAAATGCATATCTCAGCTTGAAATCTCACGAAAACCAAGATATCTGCGGTTCTGCATATCAAACGCACTGTGCAGTGGTGAAAACACCAGAAAACGCGTTTTTCGCATTAAATAGCTTCCAAAGAGTGATTTCGATGATTCTGCATACTTCTCACAGAAGAACCAACATCATTATCCCAGAACATGCACATCTCAGTTTGAAAGCCTACGAAAACCAACATATCGCCGGTTCTGAATTTCAAACGCACTGTGATGTGGTGAAAACACCAGATAACGTGTTTCTCGCAATAAATAGCTCTAAAAGAGCGATTTCGATGATTCTGCATACTTCTCACAGAAGCCTCACCATGATTATCGCAGAAAATGCATATCCAGCTCGAAACCCCACGAAAATCCAGATATATCTGTTTCTGCATATCAAGCGCACTGTGGAGTGGTGAAAACACCAGATAACGTGCTTCTCGCATTAAATAGCTCCAAAAGAGCGATTTTGATAATTCGGCATACTTCTCACAGATGAAACACCAACATTATCGCAGAAAACGCATATCTCAGCTTGAAACCCTACGAAAACCAACATATAGCCGGTTCTGCATATCAAACGCACTGTGCAGTGGTAAAACACCAGAAAACGCGTTTTTTCGCATTAAATAGCTCCAAAAGAGCGATTTCGATGATTCTGCATACTTCTCACAGAAGGAACACCAACATTATCGCAGAACATGCATATCTCAGCTTGAAAGCCTACGAAAACCAACATAACTCCGGTTCTGCATATCAAACGCACTGTGGAGAGGTGAAAACACCAGATAACGTGTTTCCCGCATTAAATAGCTTCCAAAGAGTGATTTCGATGATTCTGCATACTTCTCACAGAAGAACCACCATCATTATCCCAGAACATGCATATCTCAGCTTGAAAGCCTACGAAAACCAACATATAGCCGGTTCTGCATATCAAACGCACTGTGGAGTGGTGAAAACACCAGATAACGTGTTTTTCGCATTAAATAGCTTCCAAAGAGCGATTTCGATGATTCTGCATACTTCTCACAGAAGCCTCAACAAGATTATCGCAGAAAATGCATATCTCATCTTGACACCCCACGAAAATCCAGATATCGCCGTTTCTGCATATCAAACGTACTGTGGAGTGGCGAAAACACCAGATAACGTGCTTCTCGCACTAAATAGCTCCAAAAGAGCGATTTCGATGATTCGGCTTACTTCTCACAGAAGGAACACCAACATTATCGCAGAACATGCATATCTCAGCTTGAAAGCCTACGAAAACCAACATAACTCCGGTTCTGCATATCAAACGCACTGTGGAGTGGTGAAAACACCAGATAACGTGTTTCTCGCATTAAATAGCTTCCAAAGAGCGATTTCGATGATTCTGCATACTTCTCACAGAAGGAACACCAACATTATCGCAGAACATGCATATCTCAGCTCGAAAGCCTACGAAAACCAACATAACTCCGGTTCTGCATATCAAACGCACTGTGGAGAGGTGAAAACACCAGATAACGTGTTTCCCGCATTAAATAGCTTCCAAAGAGTGATTTCGATGATTCTGCATACTTCTCACAGAAGAACCACCATCATTATCCCAGAACATGCATATCTCAGCTTGAAAGCCTACGAAAACCAACATATAGCCGGTTCTGCATATCAAACGCACTGTGGAGTGGTGAAAACACCAGATAACGTGTTTTTCGCGTTAAATAGCTTCCAAAGAGCGATTTCGATGATTCTGCATACTTCTCACAGAAGCCTCAACAAGATTATCGCAGAAAATGCATATCTCATCTTGACACCCCACGAAAATCCAGATATCGCCGTTTCTGCATATCAAACGTACTGTGGAGTGGTGAAAACACCAGATAACGTTCTTCTCGCACTAAATAGCTCCAAAAGAGCGATTTCGATGATTCGGCTTACTTCTCACAGAAGGAACACCAACATTATCGCAGAACATGCATATCTCAGCTTGAAAGCCTACGAAAACCAACATAACTCCGGTTCTGCATATCAAACGCACTGTGGAGTGGTGAAAACACCAGATAACGTGTTTCTCGCATTAAATAGCTCCCAAAGAGCGATTTCGATGATTCTGCATACTTCTCACAGAAGCCTCACTAAGATTATCGCAGAAAATGCATATCTCATCTTGACACCCCACGAAAATCCAGATATCGCCGTTTCTGCATATCAAACGTACTGTGGAGTGGTGAAAACACCAGATAACGTGCTTCTCGCACTAAATAGCTCCAAAAGAGCGATTTCGATGATTCGGCTTACTTCTCACGGAAGGAACACCAACATTATCGCAGAACATGCATATCTCAGCTTGAAAGCCTACGAAAACCAACATAACTCCGGTTCTGCATATCAAACGCACTGTGCAGTGGTGAAAACACCAGAAAATGCGTTTTTTCGCATTAAATAGCTCCAAAAGAGCGATTTCGATGATTCAGCATACTTCTCGCAGATGCCTCACCAAGATTATCCCAAAAAATGCATATCTCAGCTTGACACCCCACGGAAATCAAGATATCTCCGGTTCTGCATATCAAACGCACTGTGCAGTGGTAAAACACCAGAAAACGCGTTTTTTCGCATTAAATAGCTCCAAAAGAGCGATTTCGATGATTCTGCACACTTCTCACCGAAGCCTCACCAAGATTATCGCAGAAAATGTATTTCTGAACTTGAAACCCTACGAAAACTAAGATATCGCCGTTTCTGCCTATCAAACGTACTGTGAAGTGGTGAAAACACCAGATAACGTGCTTCTCGCATTAAATAGCTCCAGAAGAGCGATTTCGATGATTCGGCATACTTCTCACAGAAGAAACACCAACATTATCGCAGAAAACGCATATCTCAGCTTGAAACCCTACGAAAACCAACATATTGCCGTTTCTGCATATCAAACGTACTGTGGAGTGGTGAAAACACCAGAAAACCCGTTTCCCGCATTAAATAGCTTCCAAAGGCTGATTTCGTTGATTCTGCATACTTCTCACAGTAGCCTCACCATGAATATAGCAGAATAGGCATATCTCAGCTTGAAACCCTACGAAAACCAACATATTGCCGTTTCTGCATATCAAACGTTCTGTGGTGTGGTGAAAACACCAGATAACGTGTTTCCCGCATTAAATAGCTTCCAAAGAGTGATTTCGATGATTCTGCATACTTCTCACAGAAGTACCACCAAGATTATCCCAGAAAATGCATATCTCAGCTTGAGATCCCACGAAAACCAAGATATCTCCGGTTCTGCATATCAAACTCACTGTGGAGTGGTGAAAACACCAGACAACGTGTTTCTCGCATTAAATATATTCCAAAGAGCGATTTCGATGATTCTGCATACTTCTCACAGAAGTACCACCATGATTATCGCAGAAAATGCATATCTCAGCTTGACACCCCACGAAAATCAAGATATCGGCGGTTCTGCATATTATACGCACTGTGGAGTGGTGAAAACACCAGAAAACGCGTATTTTCGCATTAAATAGCTCCAAAAGAGCGATTTCGATGATTCTGCACACTTCTCACAGAAGCCTCACCAAGATTATCGCAGAAAATGCATATCTCAGCTTGAAATCTCACGAAAACCAAGATATCTGCGGTTCTGCATATCAAACGCACTGTGCAGTGGTGAAAACACCAGAAAACGCGTTTTTCGCATTAAATAGCTTCCAAAGAGTGATTTCGATGATTCTGCATACTTCTCACAGAAGGAACACCAACATTATCGCAGAACATGCATATCTCAGCTTGAAAGCCTACGAAAACCAACATAACTCCGGTTCTGCATATCAAACGCACTGGGCAGTGGTGAAAACACCTGAAAACGTGTTTTTCGCATTAAATAGCTTCCAAAGAGCGATTTCGATGATTCTGCATACTTCTCACAGAAGCCTCAACAAGATTATCGCAGAAAATGCATATCTCATCTTGACACCCCACGAAAATCCAGATATCGCCGTTTCTGCATATCAAACGTACTGTGGAGTGGTCAAAACACCAGATAACGTGCTTCTCGCACTAAATAGCTCCAAAAGAGCGATTTCGATGATTCGGCTTACTTCTCACAGAAGGAACACCAACATTATCGCAGAACATGCATATCTCAGCTTGAAAGCCTACGAAAACCAACATAACTCCGGTTCTGCATATCAAACGCACTGTGGAGTGGTGAAAACACCAGATAACGTGTTTCTCGCATTAAATAGCTTCCAAAGAGCGATTTCGATGATTCTGCATACTTCTCACAGAAGCCTCACTAAGATTATCGCAGAAAATGCATATCTCATCATGACACCCCACGAAAATCCAGATATCGCCGTTTCTGCATATCAAACGCACTGTGCAGTGGTAAAACACCAGAAAACGCGTTTTTTCGCATTAAATAGCTCCAAAAGAGCGATTTCGATGATTCTGCACACTTCTCACAGAAGCCTCACCAAGATTATCGCAGAAAATGTATTTCTGAACTTGAAACCCTACGAAAACTAAGATATCGCCGTTTCTGCATATCAAACGTACTGTGAAGTGGTGAAAACACCAGATAACGTGCTTCTCGCATTAAATAGCTCCAGAAGAGCGATTTCGATGATTCGGCATACTTCTCACAGAAGAAACACCAACATTATCGCAGAAAACGCATATCTCAGCTTGAAACCCTACGAAAACCAACATAATGCCGTTTCTGCATATCAAACGTACTGTGGAGTGGTGAAAACACCAGAAAACCCGTTTCCCGCATTAAATAGCTTCCAAAGGCTGATTTCGTTGATTCTGCATACTTCTCACAGTAGCCTCACCATGAATATAGCAGAATAGGCATATCTCAGCTTGAAACCCTACGAAAACCAACATATTGCCGTTTCTGTATATCAAACGTTCTGTGGTGTGGTGAAAACACCAGATAACGTGTTTCCCGCATTAAATAGCTTCCAAAGAGTGATTTCGATGATTCTGCATACTTCTCACAGAAGTACCACCAAGATTATACCAGAAAATGCATATCTCAGCTTGAGATCCCACGAAAACCAAGATATCTCCGGTTCTGCATATCAAACTCACTGTGGAGTGGTGAAAACACCAGACAACGTGTTTCTCGCATTAAATATATTCCAAAGAGCGATTTCGATGATTCTGCATACTTCTCACAGAAGTACCACCATGATTATCGCAGAAAATGCATATCTCAGCTTGACACCACACGAAAATCAAGATATCGGCGGTTCTGCATATTATACGCACTGTGGAGTGGTGAAAACACCAGAAAACGCGTATTTTCGCATTAAATAGCTCCAAAAGAGCGATTTCGATGATTCTGCACACTTCTCACAGAAGCCTCACCAAGATTATCGCAGAAAATGCATATCTCAGCTTGAAATCTCACGAAAACCAAGATATCTGCGGTTCTGCATATCAAACGCACTGTGCAGTGGTGAAAACACCAGAAAACGCGTTTTTCGCATTAAATAGCTTCCAAAGAGTGATTTCGATGATTCTGCATACTTCTCACAGAAGGAACACCAACATTATCGCAGAACATGCATATCTCAGCTTGAAAGCCTACGAAAACCAACATAACTCCGGTTCTGCATATCAAACGCACTGTGCAGTGGTGAAAACACCAGAAAACGCGTTTTTCGCATTAAATAGCTTCCAAAGAGTGATTTCGATGATTCTGCATACTTCTCACAGAAGAACCACCATCATTATCCCAGAACATGCATATCTCAGCTTGAAAGCCTACGAAAACCAACATATAGCCGGTTCTGCATATCAAACGCACTGTGGAGTGGTGAAAACACCAGATAACGTGTTTTTCGCATTAAATAGCTTCCAAAGAGTGATTTCGATGATTCTGCATACTTCTCACAGAAGTACCACCAAGATTATCCCAGAAAATGCATATCTCAGCTTGAGATCCCACGAAAACCAAGATATCTCCGGTTCTGCATATCAAACTCACTGTGGAGTGGTGAAAACACCAGACAACGTGTTTCTCGCATTAAATATATTCCAAAGAGCGATTTCGATGATTCTGCATACTTCTCACAGAAGTACCACCATGATTATCGCAGAAAATGCATATCTCAGCTTGACACCCCACGAAAATCAAGATATCGGCGGTTCTGCATATTATACGCACTGTGGAGTGGTGAAAACACCAGAAAACGCGTATTTTCGCATTAAATAGCTCCAAAAGAGCGATTTCGATGATTCTGCACACTTCTCACAGAAGCCTCACCAAGATTATCGCAGAAAATGCATATCTCAGCTTGAAATCTCACGAAAATCCAGATATCGCCGTTTCTGCATATCAAACGTACTGTGGAGTGGTCAAAACACCAGATAACGTGCTTCTCGCACTAAATAGCTCCAAAAGAGCGATTTCGATGATTCGGCTTACTTCTCACAGAAGGAACACCAACATTATCGCAGAACATGCATATCTCAGCTTGAAAGCCTACGAAAACCAACATAACTCCGGTTCTGCATATCAAACGCACTGTGGAGTGGTGAAAACACCAGATAACGTGTTTCTCGCATTAAATAGCTTCCAAAGAGCGATATCGATGATTCTGCATACTTCTCACAGAAGCCTCACTAAGATTATCGCAGAAAATGCATATCTCATCATGACACCCCACGAAAATCCAGATATCGCCGTTTCTGCATATCAAACGTACTGTGGAGTGGTGAAAACACCAGATAACGTGCTTCTCGCACTAAATAGCTCCAAAAGAGCGATTTCGATGATTCGGCTTACTTCTCACGGAAGGAACACCAACATTATCGCAGTACATGCATATCTCAGCTTGAAAGCCTACGACAACCAACATAACTCCGGTTTTGCATATCAAACGCACTGTGCAGTGGTGAAAACACCAGAAAATGCGTTTTTTCGCATTAAATAGCTCCAAAAGAGCGATTTCGATGATTCAGCATACTTCTCGCAGATGCCTCAACAAGATTATCCCAAAAAATGCATATCTCAGCTTGACACCCCACGGAAATCATGATATCTCCGGTTCTGCATATCAAACGCACTGTGCAGTGGTAAAACACCAGAAAACGCGTTTTTTCGCATTAAATAGCTCCAAAAGAGCGATTTCGATGATGTTGCACACTTCTCACAGAAGCCTCACCAAGATTATCGCAGAAAATGTATTTCTGAACTTGAAACCCTACGAAAACTAAGATATCGCCGTTTCTGCATATCAAACGTACTGTGAAGTGGTGAAAACACCAGATAACGTGCTTCTCGCATTAAATAGCTCCAGAAGAGCGATTTCGATGATTCGGCATACTTCTCACAGAAGAAACACCAACATTATCGCAGAAAACGCATATCTCAGCTTGAAACCCTACGAAAACCAACATAATGCCGTTTCTGCATATCAAACGTACTGTGGAGTGGTGAAAACACCAGAAAACCCGTTTCCCGCATTAAATAGCTTCCAAAGGCTGATTTCGTTGATTCTGCATACTTCTCACAGTAGCCTCACCATGAATATAGCAGAATAGGCATATCTCAGCTTGAAACCCTACGAAAACCAACATATTGCCGTTTCTGTATATCAAACGTTCTGTGGTGTGGTGAAAACACCAGATAACGTGTTTCCCGCATTAAATAGCTTCCAAAGAGTGATTTCGATGATTCTGCATACTTCTCACAGAAGTACCACCAAGATTATCCCAGAAAATGCATATCTCAGCTTGAGATCCCACGAAAACCAAGATATCTCCGGTTCTGCATATCAAACTCACTGTGGAGTGGTGAAAACACCAGACAACGTGTTTCTCGCATTAAATATATTCCAAAGAGCGATTTCGATGATTCTGCATACTTCTCACAGAAGTACCACCATGATTATCGCAGAAAATGCATATCTCAGCTTGACACCACACGAAAATCAAGATATCGGCGGTTCTGCATATTATACGCACTGTGGAGTGGTGAAAACACCAGAAAACGCGTATTTTCGCATTAAATAGCTCCAAAAGAGCGATTTCGATGATTCTGCACACTTCTCACAGAAGCCTCACCAAGATTATCGCAGAAAATGCATATCTCAGCTTGAAATCTCACGAAAACCAAGATATCTGCGGTTCTGCATATCAAACGCACTGTGCAGTGGTGAAAACACCAGAAAACGCGTTTTTCGCATTAAATAGCTTCCAAAGAGTGATTTCGATGATTCTGCATACTTCTCACAGAAGAACCAACATCATTATCCCAGAGCATGCACATCTCAGTTTGAAAGCCTACGAAAACCAACATATCGCCGGTTCTGCATTTCAAACGCACTGTGGTGTGGTGAAAACACCAGATAACGTGTTTCTCGCAATAAATAGCTCCAAAAGAGCGATTTCGATGATTCAGCATACTTCTCGCAGATGCCTCACCAAGATTATCCCAAAAAATGCATATCTCAGCTTGACACCCCACGGAAATCAAGATATCTCCGGTTCTGCATATCAAACGCACTGTGCAGTGGTAAAACACCAGAAAACGCGTTTTTTCGCATTAAATAGCTCCAAAAGAGCGATTTCGATGATTCTGCACACTTCTCACCGAAGCCTCACCAAGATTATCGCAGAAAATGTATTTCTGAACTTGAAACCCTACGAAAACTAAGATATCGCCGTTTCTGCATATCAAACGTACTGTGAAGTGGTGAAAACACCAGATAACGTGCTTCTCGCATTAAATAGCTCCAGAAGAGCGTTTTCGATGATTCGGCATACTTCTCACAGAAGAAACACCAACATTATCGCAGAAAACGCATATCTCAGCTTGAAACCCTACGAAAACCAACATATTGCCGTTTCTGCATATCAAACGTACTGTGGAGTGGTGAAAACACCAGAAAACCCGTTTCCCGCATTAAATAGCTTCCAAAGGCTGATTTCGTTGATTCTGCATACTTCTCACAGTAGCCTCACCATGAATATAGCAGAATAGGCATATCTCAGCTTGAAACCCTACGAAAACCAACATATTGCCGTTTCTGCATATCAAACGTTCTGTGGTGTGGTGAAAACACCAGATAACGTGTTTCCCGCATTAAATAGCTTCCAAAGAGTGATTTCGATGATTCTGCATACTTCTCACAGAAGTACCACCAAGATTATCCCAGAAAATGCATATCTCAGCTTGAGATCCCACGAAAACCAAGATATCTCCGGTTCTGCATATCAAACTCACTGTGGAGTGGTGAAAACACCAGACAACGTGTTTCTCGCATTAAATATATTCCAAAGAGCGATTTCGATGATTCTGCATACTTCTCACAGAAGTACCACCATGATTATCGCAGAAAATGCATATCTCAGCTTGACACCCCACGAAAATCAAGATATCGGCGGTTCTGCATATTATACGCACTGTGGAGTGGTGAAAACACCAGAAAACGCGTATTTTCGCATTAAATAGCTTCCAAAGAGTGATTTCGATGATTCTGCACACTTCTCACAGAAGCCTCACCAAGATTATCGCAGAAAATGCATATCTCAGCTTGAAATCTCACGAAAACCAAGATATCTGCGGTTCTGCATATCAAACGCACTGTGCAGTGGTGAAAACACCAGAAAACGCGTTTTTCGCATTAAATAGCTTCCAAAGAGTGATTTCGATGATTCTGCATACTTCTCACAGAAGGAACACCAACATTATCGCAGAACATGCATATCTCAGCTTGAAAGCCTACGAAAACCAACATAACTCCGGTTCTGCATATCAAACGCACTGTGCAGTGGTGAAAACACCAGAAAACGCGTTTTTCGCATTAAATAGCTTCCAAAGAGTGATTTCGATGATTCTGCATACTTCTCACAGAAGAACCACCATCATTATCCCAGAACATGCATATCTCAGCTTGAAAGCCTACGAAAACCAACATATAGCCGGTTCTGCATATCAAACGCACTGTGGAGTGGTGAAAACACCAGATAACGTGTTTCTCGCATTAAATAGCTTCCAAAGAGCGATTTCGATGATTCTGCATACTTCTCACAGAAGCCTCACTAAGATTATCGCAGAAAATGCATATCTCATCATGACACCCCACGAAAATCCAGATATCGCCGTTTCTGCATATCAAACGTACTGTGGAGTGGTGAAAACACCAGATAACGTGCTTCTCGCACTAAATAGCTCCAAAAGAGTGATTTCGATGATTCGGCTTACTTCTCACGGAAGGAACACCAACATTATCGCAGTACATGCATATCTCAGCTTGAAAGCCTACGACAACCAACATAACTCCGGTTTTGCATATCAAACGCACTGTGCAGTGGTGAAAACACCAGAAAATGCGTTTTTTCGCATTAAATAGCTCCAAAAGAGCGATTTCGATGATTCAGCATACTTCTCGCAGATGCCTCACCAAGATTATCCCAAAAAATGCATATCTCAGCTTGACACCCCACGGAAATCATGATATCTCCGGTTCTGCATATCAAACGCACTGTGCAGTGGTAAAACACCAGAAAACGCGTTTTTTCGCATTAAATAGCTCCAAAAGAGCGATTTCGATGATTCTGCACACTTCTCACAGAAGCCTCACCAAGATTATCGCAGAAAATGTATTTCTGAACTTGAAACCCTACGAAAACTAAGATATCGCCGTTTCTGCATATCAAACGTACTGTGAAGTGGTGAAAACACCAGATAACGTGCTTCTCGCATTAAATAGCTCCAGAAGAGCGATTTCGATGATTCGGCATACTTCTCACAGAAGAAACACCAACATTATCGCAGAAAACGCATATCTCAGCTTGAAACCCTACGAAAACCAACATAATGCCGTTTCTGCATATCAAACGTACTGTGGAGTGGTGAAAATACCAGAAAACCCGTTTCCCGCATTAAATAGCTTCCAAAGGCTGATTTCGTTGATTCTGCATACTTCTCACAGTAGCCTCACCATGAATATGGCAGAATAGGCATATCTCAGCTTGAAACCCTACGAAAACCAACATATTGCCGTTTCTGTATATCAAACGTTCTGTGGTGTGGTGAAAACACCAGATAACGTGTTTCCCGCATTAAATAGCTTCCAAAGAGTGATTTCGATGATTCTGCATACTTCTCACAGAAGTACCAACATCATTATCCCAGAGCATGCACATCTCAGTTTGAAAGCCTACGAAAACCAACATATCGCCGGTTCTGCATTTCAAACGCACTGTGGTGTGGTGAAACACCAGATAACGTGTTTCTCGCAATAAATAGCTCTAAAAGAGCGATTTCGATGATTCTGCATACTTCTCACAGAAGCCTCACCATGATTATCGCAGAAAATGCATATCCAGCTCGAAACCCCACGAAAATCCAGATATATCTGTTTCTGCATATCAAGCGCACTGTGGAGTGGTGAAAACACCAGATAACGTGCTTCTCGCATTAAATAGCTCCAAAAGAGCGATTTTGATAATTCGGCATACTTCTCACAGATGAAACACCAACATTATCGCAGAAAACGCATATCTCAGCTTGAAACCCTACGAAAACCATCATATAGCCGGTTCTGCATATCAAACGCACTGTGCAGTGGTAAAACACCAGAAAACGCGTTTTTTCGCATTAAATAGCTCCAAAAGAGCGATTTCGATGATTCAGCATACTTCTCGCAGATGCCTCACCAAGATTATCCCAAAAAATGCATATCTCAGCTTGACACCCCACGGAAATCAAGATATCTCCGGTTCTGCATATCAAACGCACAGTGCAGTGGTAAAACACCAAAAAACGCGTTTTTTCGCATTAAATAGCTCCAAAAGAGCGATTTCGATGATTCTGCACACTTCTCACAGAAGCCTCACCAAGATTATCGCAGAAAATGTATTTCTGAACTTGAAACCCTACGAAAACTAAGATATCGCCGTTTCTGCATATCAAACGTCCTGTGAAGTGGTGAAAACACCAGATAACGTGCTTCTCGCATTAAATAGCCCCAGAAGAGCGATTTCGATGATTCGGCATACTTCTCACAGAAGAAACACCAACATTATCGCAGAAAACGCATATCTCAGCTTGAAACCCTACGAAAACCAACATATTGCCGTTTCTGCATATCAAACGTACTGTGGAGTGGTGAAAACACCAGAAAACCCGTTTCCCGCATTAAATAGCTTCCAAAGGCTGATTTCGTTGATTCTGCATACTTCTCACAGTAGCCTCACCATGAATATAGCAGAATAGGCATATCTCAGCTTGAAACCCTACGAAAACCAACATATTGCCGTTTCTGCATATCAAACGTTCTGTGGTGTGGTGAAAACACCAGATAACGTGTTTCCCGCATTAAATAGCTTCCAAAGAGTGATTTCGATGATTCTGCATACTTCTCACAGAACTACCACCAAGATTATCCCAGAAAATGCATATCTCAGCTTGAGATCCCACGAAAACCAAGATATCTCCGGTTCTGCATATCAAACTCACAGTGGAGTGGTGAAAACACCAGACAACGTGTTTCTCGCATTAAATATATTCCAAAGAGCGATTTCGATGATTCTGCATCCGTCTCACAGACGTACCACCAAGATTATCCCAGAAAATGCATATCTCAGCTTGAAATCCCACGAAAACCAAGATATCTCCGGTTCTGCAAATCAAACGCACTGTGGAGTGGTGAAAACACCAGAAAACGCGTATTTTCGCATTAAATAGCTCCAAAAGAGCGATTTCGATGATTCTGCACACTTCTCACAGAAGCCTCACCAAGATTATCGCAGAAAATGCATATCTCAGCTTCAAATCTCACGAAAACCAAGATATCTGCGGTTCTGCATATCAAACGCACTGTGCAGTGGTGAAAACACCAGAAAACGCGTTTTTCGCATTAAATAGCTTCCAAAGAGTGATTTCGATGATTCTGCATACTTCTCACAGAAGCCTCACCATGATTATCGCAGAAAATGCATATCCAGCTCGAAACCCCACGAAAATCCAGATATATCTGTTTCTGCATATCAAGCGCACTGTGGAGTGGTGAAAACACCAGATAACGTGCTTCTCGCATTAAATAGCTCCAAAAGAGCGATTTTGATAATTCGGCATACTTCTCACAGATGAAACACCAACATTATCGCAGAAAACGCATATCTCAGCTTGAAACCCTACGAAAACCAACATATAGCCGGTTCTGCATATCAAACGCACTGTGCAGTGGTAAAACACCAGAAAACGCGTTTTTTCGCATTAAATAGCTCCAAAAGAGCGATTTCGATGATTCTGCATACTTCTCACAGAAGGAACACCAACATTATCGCAGAACATGCATATCTCAGCTTGAAAGCCTACGAAAACCAACATAACTCCGGTTCTGCATATCAAACGCACTGTGGAGAGGTGAAAACACCAGATAACGTGTTTCCCGCATTAAATAGCTTCCAAAGAGTGATTTCGATGATTCTGCATACTTCTCACAGAAGAACCACCATCATTATCCCAGAACATGCATATCTCAGCTTGAAAGCCTACGAAAACAAACATATAGCCGGTTCTGCATATCAAACGCACTGTGGAGTGGTGAAAACACCAGATAACGTGTTTTTCGCATTAAATAGCTTCCAAAGAGCGATTTCGATGATTCTGCATACTTCTCACAGAAGCCGCACTAAGATTATCGCAGAAAATGCATATCTCATCTTGACACCCCACGAAAATCCAGATATATCTGTTTCTGCATATCAAGCGCACTGTGGAGTGGTGAAAACACCAGATAACGTGCTTCTCGCATTAAATAGCTCCAAAAGAGCGATTTCGATGATTCTGCACACTTCTCACAGAAGCCTCACCAAGATTATCGCAGAAAATGTATTTCTGAACTTGAAACCCTACGAAAACTAAGATATCGCCGTTTCTGCATATCAAACGTACTGTGAAGTGGTGAAAACACCAGATAACGTGCTTCTCGCATTAAATAGCTCCAGAAGAGCGATTTCGATGATTCGGCATACTTCTCACAGAAGAAACACCAACATTATCGCAGAAAACGCATATCTCAGCTTGAAACCCTACGAAAACCAACATATTGCCGTTTCTGCATATCAAACGTACTGTGGAGTGGTGAAAACACCAGAAAACCCGTTTCTCGCATTAAATAGCTTCCAAAGGCTGATTTCGTTGATTCTGCATACTTCTCACAGTAGCCTCACCATGAATATAGCAGAATAGGCATATCTCAGCTTGAAACCCTACGAAAACCAACATATTGCCGTTTCTGCATATCAAACGTTCTGTGGTGTGGTGAAAACACCAGATAACGTGTTTCCCGCATTAAATAGCTTCCAAAGAGTGATTTCGATGATTCTGCATACTTCTCACAGAAGTACCACCAAGATTATCCCAGAAAATGCATATCTCAGCTTGAGATCCCACGAAAACCAAGATATCTCCTGTTCTGCATATCAAACTCACTGTGGAGTGGTGAAAACACCAGACAACTTGTTTCTCGCATTAAATATATTCCAAAGAGCGATTTCGATGATTCTGCATACTTCTCACAGAAGTACCACCATGATTATCGCAGAAAATGCATATCTCAGCTTGACACCCCACGAAAATCAAGATATCGGCGGTTCTGCATATTATACGCACTGTGGAGTGGTGAAAACACCAGAAAACGCGTATTTTCGCATTAAATAGCTCCAAAAGAGCGATTTCGATGATTCTGCACACTTCTCACAGAAGCCTCACCAAGATTATCGCAGAAAATGCATATCTCAGCTTGAAATCTCACGAAAACCAAGATATCTGCGGTTCTGCATATCAAACGCACTGTGCAGTGGTGAAAACACCAGAAAACGCGTTTTTCGCATTAAATAGCTTCCAAAGAGTGATTTCGATGATTCTGCATACTTCTCACAGAAGAACCAACATCATTATCCCAGAACATGCACATCTCAGTTTGAAAGCCTACGAAAACCAACATATCGCCGGTTCTGCATTTCAAACGCACTGTGGTGTGGTGAAAACACCAGATAACGTGTTTCTCGCAATAAATAGCTCTAAAAGAGCGATTTCGATGATTCTGCATACTTCTCACAGAAGCCTCACCATGATTATCGCAGAAAATGCATATCCAGCTCGAAACCCCACGAAAATCCAGATATATCTGTTTCTGCATATCAAGCGCACTGTGGAGTGGTGAAAACACCAGATAACGTGCTTCTCGCATTAAATAGCTCCAAAAGAGCGATTTTGATAATTCGGCATACTTCTCACAGATGAAACACCAACATTATCGCAGAAAACGCATATCTCAGCTTGAAACCCTACGAAAACCAACATATAGCCAGTTCTGCATATCAAACGCACTGTGCAGTGGTAAAACACCAGAAAACGCGTATTTTCGCATTAAATAGCTCCAGAAGAGCGATTTCGATGATTCTGCATACTTCTCACAGAAGGAACACCAACATTATCGCAGAACATGCATATCTCAGCTTGAAAGCCTACGAAAAC
This sequence comes from Anthophora plumipes, assembly GCA_951804975.1. Classification (NCBI taxonomy): domain Eukaryota; kingdom Metazoa; phylum Arthropoda; class Insecta; order Hymenoptera; family Apidae; genus Anthophora; species Anthophora plumipes. The sequence goes on along the minus strand of OX638123.1, from coordinate 9,376,789 downwards.
CAACATAACTCCGGTTCTGCATATCAAACGCACTGTGGAGAGGTGAAAACACCAGATAACGTGTTTCCCGCATTAAATAGCTTCCAAAGAGTGATTTCGATGATTCTGCATACTTCTCACAGAAGAACCACCATCCTTATCCCAGAACATGCATATCTCAGCTTGAAAGCCTACGAAAACCAACATATAGCCGGTTCTGCATATCAAACGCACTGTGGAGTGGTGAAAACACCAGATAACGTGTTTTTCGCATTAAATAGCTTCCAAAGAGCGATTTCGATGATTCTGCATACTTCTCACAGAAGCCTCAACAAGATTATCGCAGAAAATGCATATCTCATCTTGACAACCCACGAAAATCCAGATATCGCCGTTTCTGCATATCAAACGTACTGTGGAGTGGTGAAAACACCAGATAACGTGCTTCTCGCACTAAATAGCTCCAAAAGAGCGATTTCGATGATTCGGCTTACTTCTCACAGAAGGAACACCAACATTATCGCAGAACATGCATATCTCAGCTTGAAAGCCTACGAGAACCAACATAACTCCGGTTCTGCATATCAAACGCACTGTGGAGTGGTGAAAACACCAGATAACGTGTTTCTCGCATTAAATAGCTTCCAAAGAGCGATTTCGATGATTCTGCATACTTCTCACAGAAGCCTCACTAAGATAATCGCAGAAAATGCATATCTCATCTTGACACCCCACGAAAATCCAGATATCGCCGTTTCTGCATATCAAACGTACTGTGGAGTGGTGAAAACACCAGATAACGTGCTTCTCGCACTAAATAGCTACAAAAGAGCGATTTCGATGATTCGGCTTACTTCTCACGGAAGGAACACCAACATTATCGCAGAACATGCATATCTCAGCTTGAAAGCCTACGAAAACCAACATAACTCCGGTTCTGCATATCAAACGCACTGTGCAGTGGTGAAAACACCAGAAAATGCGTTTTTTCGCATTAAATAGCTCCAAAAGAGCGATTTCGATGATTCAGCATACTTCTCGCAGATGCCTCACCAAGATTATCCCAAAAAATGCATATCTCAGCTTGACACCCCACGGAAATCAAGATATCTCCGGTTCTGCATACCAAACGCACTGTGCAGTGGTAAAACATCAGAAAACGTGTTTTTTCGCATTAAATAGCTCCAAAAGAGCGATTTCGATGATTCTGCACACTTCTCACAGAAGCCTCACCAAGATTATCGCAGAAAATGTATTTCTGAACTTGAAACCCTACGAAAACTAAGATATCGCCGTTTCTGCATATCAAACGTACTGTGAAGTGGTGAAAACACCAGATAACGTGTTTCCCGCATTAAATAGCTTCCAAAGAGTGATTTCGATGATTCTGCATACTTCTCACCGAAGAACCACCATCATTATCCCAGAACATGCATATCTCAGCTTGAAAGCCTACGAAAACCAACATATAGCCGGTTCTGCATATCAAACGCACTGTGGAGTTGTGAAAACACCAGATAACGTGTTTTTCGCATTAAATAGCTTCCAAAGAGCGATTTCGATGATTCTGCATACTTCTCACAGAAGCCTCAACAAGATTATCGCAGAAAATGCATATCTCATCTTGACACCCCACGAAAATCCAGATATCGCCGTTTCTGCATATCAAACGTACTGTGGAGTGGTGAAAACACCAGATAACGTGCTTCTCGCACTAAATAGCTCCAAAAGAGCGATTTCGATGATTCGGCTTACTTCTCACAGAAGGAACACCAACATTATCGCAGAACATGCATATCTCAGCTTGAAAGCCTACGAACACCAACATAACTCCGGTTCTGCATATCAAACGCACTGTGGAGTGGTGAAAACACCAGATAACGTGTTTCTCGCATTAAATATATTCCAAAGAGCGATTTCGATGATTCTGCATACTTCTCACAGACGTACCACCAAGATTATCCCAGAAAATGCATATCTCAGCTTGAAATCCCACGAAAACCAAGATATCTCCGGTTCTGCATATCAAACGCACTGTGGAGTTGTGAAAACACCAGATAACGTGTTTTTCGCATTAAATAGCTTCCAAAGAGCGATTTCGATGATTCTGCATACTTCTCACAGAAGCCTCACTAAGATTATAGCAGAAAATGCATATCTCATCTTGACACCCCACGAAAATCCAGATATCGCCGTTTCTGCATATCAAACGTACTGTGGAGTGGTGAAAACACCAGATAACGTGCTTCTCGCACTAAATAGCTCCAAAAGAGCGATTTCGATGATTCGGCTTACTTCTCACGGAGAGAACACCAACATTATCGCAGAACATGCATATCTCAGCTTGAAAGCCTACGAAAACCAACATAACTCCGGTTCTGCATATCAAACGCACTGTGCAGTGGTGAAAACACCAGAAAATGCGTTTTTTCGCATTAAATAGCTCCGAAAGAGCGATTTCGATGATTCAGCATACTTCTCGCAGATGCCTCACCAAGATTATCCCAAAAAATGCATATCTCAGCTTGACACCCCACGGAAATCAAGATATCTCCGGTTCTGCATATCAAACGCACTGTGCAGTGGTAAAACACCAGAAAACGCGTTTTTTCGCATTAAATAGCTCCAAAAGAGCGATTTCGATGATTCTGCACAATTCTCACAGAAGCCTCACCAAGATTATCGCAGAAAATGTATTTCTGAACTTGAAACCCTACGAAAACTAAGATATCGCCGTTTCTGCATATCAAACGTACTGTGAAGTGGTGAAAACACCAGATAACGTGCTTCTCGCATTAAATAGCTCCAGAAGAGCGATTTCGATGATTCGGCATACTTCTCACAGAAGAAACACCAACATTATCGCAGAAAACGCATATCTCAGCTTGAAACCCTACGAAAACCAACATATTGCCGTTTCTGCATATCAAACGTACTGTGGAGTGGTGAAAACACCAGAAAACCCGTTTCCCGCATTAAATAGCTTCCAAAGGCTGATTTCGTTGATTCTGCATACTTCTCACAGTAGCCTCACCATGAATATAGCAGAATAGGCATATCTCAGCTTGAAACCCTACGAAAACCAACATATTGCCGTTTCTGCATATGAAACGTTCTGTGGTGTGGTGAAAACACCAGATAACGTGTTTCCCGCATTAAATAGCTTCCAAAGAGTGATTTCGATGATTCTGCATACTTCTCACAGAAGTACCACCAAGATTATCCCAGAAAATGCATATCTCAGCTTGAGATCCCACGAAAACCAAGATATCTCCGGTTCTGCATATCAAACTCACAGTGGAGTGGTGAAAACACCAGACAACGTGTTTCTCGCATTAAATATATTCCAAAGAGCGATTTCGATGATTCTGCATACTTCTCACAGACGTACCACCAAGATTATCCCAGAAAATGCATATCTCAGCTTGAAATCCCACGAAAACCAAGATATCTCCGGTTCTGCATATCAAACGCACTGTGGAGTGGTGAAAACACCCGAATAACGTGTTTCTCGCATTAAATAGCTGCAAAAGAGCGATATCGATGATTCTGCATACTTCTCACAGAAGTACCACCATGATTATCGCAGAAAATGCATATCTCATCTTGACACCCCACGAAAATCAAGATATCTCCGGTTCTGCATATCAAACGCACTGTGGAGTGGTGAAAACACCCGAATAACGTGTTTCTCGCATTAAATAGCTGCAAAAGAGTGATTTCGATGATTCTGCATACTTCTCACAGAAGCCTCACCATGATTATCGCAGAAAATGCATATCCAGCTCGAAACCCCACGAAAATCCAGATATATCTGTTTCTGCATATCAAGCGCACTGTGGAGTGGTGAAAACACCAGATAACGTGCTTCTCGCATTAAATAGCTCCAAAAGAGCGATTTTGATAATTCGGCATACTTCTCACAGATGAAACACCAACATTATCGCAGAAAACGCATATCTCAGCTTGAAACCCTACGAAAACCAACATAACTCCGGTTCTGCATATCAAACGCACTGTGGAGAGGTGAAAACACCAGATAACGTGTTTCCCGCATTAAATAGCTTCCAAAGAGTGATTTCGATGATTCTGCATACTTCTCACAGAAGAACCACCATCATTATCCCAGAACATGCATATCTCAGCTTGAAAGCCTACGAAAACCAACATATAGCCGGTTCTGCATATCAAACGCACTGTGGAGTGGTGAAAACACCAGATAACGTGTTTTTCGCATTAAATAGCTTCCAAAGAGCGATTTCGATGATTCTGCATACTTCTCACAGAAGCCTCAACAAGATTATCGCAGAAAATGCATATCTCATCTTGACACCCCACGAAAATCCAGATATCGCCGTTTCTGCATATCAAACGTACTGTGGAGTGGTGAAAACACCAGATAACGTGCTTCTCGCACTAAATAGCTCCAAAAGAGCGATTTCGATGATTCGGCTTACTTCTCACGGAAGGAACACCAACATTATCGCAGAACATGCATATCTCAGCTTGAAAGCCTACGAAAACCAACATAACTCCGGTTCTGCATATCAAACGCACTGTGCAGTGGTGAAAACACCAGAAAATGCGTTTTTTCGCATTAAATAGCTCCAAAAGAGCGATTTCGATGATTCAGCATACTTCTCGCAGATGCCTCACCAAGATTATCCCAAAAAATGCATATCTCAGCTTGACACCCCACGGAAATCAAGATATCTCCCGTTCTGCATATCAAACGCACTGTGCAGTGGTAAAACACCAGAAAACGCGTTTTTTCGCATTAAATAGCTCCAAAAGAGCGATTTCGATGATTCTGCACACTTCTCACAGAAGCCTCACCAAGATTATCGCAGAAAATGTATTTCTGAACTTGAAACCCTACGAAAACTAAGATATCGCCGTTTCTGCATATCAAACGTACTGTGAAGTGGTGAAAACACCAGATAACGTGCTTCTCGCATTAAATAGCTCCAGAAGAGCGATTTCGATGATTCGGCATACTTCTCACGGAAGAAACACCAACATTATCGCAGAAAACGCATATCTCAGCTTGGAACCCTACGAAAACCAACATATTGCCGTTTCTGCATATCAAACGTACTGTGGAGTGGTGAAAACACCAGAAAACCCGTTTCCCGCATTAAATAGCTTCCAAATGCTGATTTCGTTGATTCTGCATACTTCTAACAGTAGCCTCACCATGAATATAGCAGAATAGGCATATCTCAGCTTGAAACCCTACGAAAACCAACATATTGCCGTTTCTGCATATCAAACGTTCTGTGGTGTGGTGAAAACACCAGATAACGTGTTTCCCGCATTAAATAGCTTCCAAAGAGTGATTTCGATGATTCTGCATACTTCTCACAGAAGTACCACCAAGATTATCCCAGAAAATGCATATCTCAGCTTGAGATCCCACGAAAACCAAGATATCTCCTGTTCTGCATATCAAACTCACTGTGGAGTGGTGAAAACACCAGTCAACTTGTTTCTCGCATTAAATATATTCCAAAGAGCGATTTCGATGATTCTGCATACTTCTCACAGAAGTACCACCATGATTATCGCAGAAAATGCATATCTCATCTTGACACCCCACGAAAATCCAGATATCGCCGTTTCTGCATATCAAACGTACTGTGGAGTGGTGAAAACACCAGATAACGTGCTTCTCGCACTAAATAGCTCCAAAAGTGCGATTTCGATGATTCGGCTTACTTCTCACAGAAGGAACACCAACATTATCGCAGAACATGCATATCTCAGCTTGAAAGCCTACGAAAACCAACATAACTCCGGTTCTGCATATCAAACGCACTGTGGAGTAGTGAAAACACCAGATAACGTGTTTCTCGCATTAAATAGCTTCCAAAGAGCGATTTCGATGATTCTGCATACTTCTCACAGAAGCCTCACTAAGATTATCGCAGAAAATGCATATCTCATCTTGACACCCCACGAAAATCCAGATATCGCCGTTTCTGCATATCAAACGTACTGTGGAGTGGTGAAAACACCAGATAACGTGCTTCTCGCACTAAATAGCTCCAGAAGAGCGATTTCGATGATTCGGCATACTTCTCACGGAAGAAACACCAACATTATCGCAGAAAACGCATATCTCAGCTTGAAACCCTACGAAAACCAACATATTGCCGTTTCTGCATATCAAACGTACTGTGGAGTGGTGAAAACACCAGAAAACCCGTTTCCCGCATTAAATAGCTTCCAAATGCTGATTTCGTTGATTCTGCATACTTCTCACAGTAGCCTCACCATGAATATAGCAGAATAGGCATATCTCAGCTTGAAACCCTACGAAAACCAACATATTGCCGTTTCTGCATATCAAACGTTCTGTGGTGTGGTGAAAACACCAGATAACGTGTTTCCCGCATTAAATAGCTTCCAAAGAGTGATTTCGATGATTCTGCATACTTCTCACAGAAGTACCACCAAGATTATCCCAGAAAATGCATATCTCAGCTTGAGATCCCACGAAAACCAAGATATCTCCTGTTCTGCATATCAAACTCACTGTGGAGTGGTGATAACACCAGACAACTTGTTTCTCGCATTAAATATATTCCAAAGAGCGATTTCGATGATTCTGCATACTTCTCACAGAAGTACCACCATGATTATCGCAGAAAATGCATATCTCAGCTTGACACCCCACGAAAATCAAGATATCGGCGGTTCTGCATATTATACGCACTGTGGAGTGGTGAAAACACCAGAAAACGCGTATTTTCGCATTAAATAGCTCCAAAAGAGCGATTTCGATGATTCTGCACACTTCTCACAGAAGCCTCACCAAGATTATCGCAGAAAATGCATATCTCAGCTTGAAATCTCACGAAAACCAAGATATCTGCGGTTCTGCATATCAAACGCACTGTGCAGTGGTGAAAACACCAGAAAACGCGTTTTTCGCATTAAATAGCTTCCAAAGAGTGATTTCGATGATTCTGCATACTTCTCACAGAAGAACCAACATCATTATCCCAGAACATGCACATCTCAGTTTGAAAGCCTACGAAAACCAACATATCGCCGGTTCTGTATTTCAAACGCACTGTGGTGTGGTGAAAACACCAGATAACGTGTTTCTCGCAATAAATAGCTCTAAAAGAGCGATTTCGATGATTCTGCATACTTCTCACAGAAGCCTCACCATGATTATCGCAGAAAATGCATATCCAGCTCGAAACCCCACGAAAATCCAGATATATCTGTTTCTGCATATCAAGCGCACTGTGGAGTGGCGAAAACACCAGATAACGTGCTTCTCGCATTAAATAGCTCCAAAAGAGCGATTTCGATGATTCGGCTTACTTCTCACAGAAGGAACACCAACATTATCGCAGAACATGCATATCTCAGCTTGAAAGCCTACGAGAACCAACATAACTCCGGTTCTGCATATCAAACGCACTGTGGAGTGGTGAAAACACCAGATAACGTGTTTCTCGCATTAAATAGCTTCCAAAGAGCGATTTCGATGATTCTGCATACTTCTCACAGAAGCCTCACCATGATTATCGCAGAAAATGCATATCCAGCTCGAAACCCCACGAAAATCCAGATATATCTGTTTCTGCATATCAAGCGCACTGTGGAGTGGCGAAAACACCAGATAACGTGCTTCTCGCATTAAATAGCTCCAAAAGAGCGATTTCGATGATTCGGCTTACTTCTCACAGAAGGAACACCAACATTATCGCAGAAAACGCATATCTCAGCTTGAAACCCTACGACAACCAACATATAGCCGGTTCTGCATATCAAACGCACTGTGCAGTGGTAAAACACCAGAAAACGCGTATTTTCGCATTAAATAGCTCCAGAAGAGCGATTTCGATGATTCTGCATACTTCTCACAGACGTACCACCAAGATTATCCCAGAAAATGCATATCTCAGCTTGAAATCCCACGAAAACCAAGATATCTCCGGTTCTGCATATCAAACGCACTGTAGAGTGGTGAAAACACCCGAATAACGTGTTTCTCGCATTAAATAGCTTCAAAAGAGCGATATCGATGATTCTGCATACTTCTCACAGAAGTACCACCATGATTATCGCAGAAAATGCATATCTCAGCTTGACACCCCACGAAAATCAAGATATCGGCGGTTCTGCATATTATACGCACTGTGGAGTGGTGAAAACACCAGAAAACGCGTATTTTCGCATTAAATAGCTCCAAAAGAGCGATTTCGATGATTCTGCACACTTCTCACAGAAGCTTCACCAAGATTATCGCAGAAAATGCATATCTCAGCTTGAAATCTCACGAAAACCAAGATATCTGCGGTTCTGCATATCAAACGCACTGTGCAGTGGTGAAAACACCAGATAACGTGTTTCTCGCATTAAATAGCTTCCAAAGAGCGATTTCGATGATTCTGCATACTTCTCACAGAAGCCTCACTAAGATAATCGCAGAAAATGCATATCTCATCTTGACACCCCACGAAAATCCAGATATCGCCGTTTCTGCATATCAAACGTACTGTGGAGTGGTGAAAACACCAGATAACGTGCTTCTCGCACTAAATAGCTCCAAAAGAGCGATTTCGATGATTCGGCTTACTTCTCACGGAAGGAACACCAACATTATCGCAGAACATGTATATCTCAGCTTGAAAGCCTACGAAAACCAACATAACTCCGGTTCTGCATATCAAACGCACTGTGCAGTGTTGAAAACACCAGAAAATGCGTTTTTTCGCATTAAATAGCTCCAAAAGAGCGATTTCGATGATTCAGCATACTTCTCGCAGATGCCTCACCAAGATTATCCCAAAAAATGCATATCTCAGCTTGACACCCCACGGAAATCAAGATATCTCCGGTTCTGCATATCAAACGCACTGTGCAGTGGTAAAACACCAGAAAACGCGTTTTTTCGCATTAAATATCTCCAAAAGAGCGATTTCGATGATTCTGCACACTTCTCACAGAAGCCTCACCAAGATTATCGCAGAAAATGAATTTCTGAACTTGAAACCCTACGAAAACTAAGATATCGCCGTTTCTGCATATCAAACGTACTGTGAAGTGGTGAAAACACCAGATAACGTGCTTCTCGCATTAAATAGCTCCAGAAGAGCGATTTCGATGATTCGGCATACTTCTCACAGAAGAAACACCAACATTATCGCAGAAAACGCATATCTCAGCTTGAGATCCCACGAAAACCAAGATATCTCCGGTTCTGCATATCAAACTCACTGTGGAGTGGTGAAAACACCAGACAACGTGTTTCTCGCATTAAATATATTCCAAAGAGCGATTTCGATGATTCTGCATACTTCTCACAGACGTACCACCAAGATTATCCCAGAAAATGCATATCTCAGCTTGAAATCCCACGAAATCCAAGATATCTCCGGTTCTGCATATCAAACGCACTGTGGAGTGTTGAAAACACCCCAATAACGTGTTTCTCGCATTAAATAGCTTCAAAAGAGCGATATCGATGATTCTGCATACTTCTCACAGAAGTACCACCATGATTATCGCAGAAAATGCATATCTCAGCTTGACACCCCACGAAAATCAAGATATCGGCGGTTCTGCATATTATACGCACTGTGGAGTGGTGAAAACACCAGAAAACGCGTATTTTCGCATTAAATAGCTCCAAAAGAGCGATTTCGATGATTCTGCACACTTCTCACAGAAGCTTCACCAAGATTATCGCAGAAAATGCATATCTCAGCTTGAAATCTCACGAAAACCAAGATATCTGCGGTTCTGCATATCAAACGCACTGTGCAGTGGTGAAAACACCAGATAACGTGTTTCTCGCATTAAATAGCTTCCAAAGAGCGATTTCGATGATTCTGCATACTTCTCACAGAAGCCTCACTAAGATTATCGCAGAAAATGCATATCTCATCTTGACACCCCACGAAAATCCAGATATCGCCGTTTCTGCATATCAAACGTACTGTGCAGTGGTGAAAACACCAGACAACGTGTTTCTCGCATTAAATATATTCCAAAGAGCGATTTCTATGATTCTGCATACTTCTCACAGACGTACCACCAAGATTATCCCAGAAAATGCATATCTCAGCTTGAAATCCCACGAAAACCAAGATATCTCCGGTTCTGCATATCAAACGCACTGTAGAGTGGTGAAAACACCCGAATAACGTGTTTCTCGCATTAAATAGCTTCAAAAGAGCGATATCGATGATTCTGCATACTTCTCACAGAAGTACCACCATGATTATCGCAGAAAATGCATATCCCAGCTTGACACCCCACGAAAATCAAGATATCGGCGGTTCTGCATATTATACGCACTGTGGAGTGGTGAAAACACCAGATAACGTGTTTCCCGCATTAAATAGCTTCCAAAGAATGATTTCGATGATTCTGCATACTTCTCACAGAAGTACCACCAAGATTATCCCAGAAAATGCATATCTCAGCTTGAGATCCCACGAAAACCAAGATATCTCCGGTTCTGCATATCAAACTCACTGTGGAGTGGTGAAAACACCAGACAACGTGTTTTTCGCATTATATAGCTTCCAAAGAGTGATTTCGATGATTCTGCATACTTCTCACAGAAGAACCAACATCATTATCCCAGAACATGCACATCTCAGTTTGAAAGCCTACGAAAACCAACATATCGCCGGTTCTGCATTTCAAACGCACTGTGGTGTGGTGAAAACACCAGATAACGTGTTTCTCGCAATAAATAGCTCTAAAAGAGCGATTTCGATGATTCTGCATACTTCTCACAGAAGCCTCACCATGATTATCGCAGAAAATGCATATCCAGCTCGAAACCCAACGAAAATCCAGATATATCTGTTTCTGCATATCAAGCGCACTGTGGAGTGGTGAAAACACCAGATAACGTGCTTCTCGCATTAAATAGCTCCAAAAGAGCGATTTTGATAATTCGGCATACTTCTCACAGATGAAACACCAACATTATCGCAGAAAACGCATATCTCAGCTTGAAACCCTACGAAAACCAACATATAGCCGGTTCTGCATATCAAACGCACTGTGCAGTGGTAAAACACCAGAAAACGCGTCTTTCGCATTAAATAGCTCCAAAAGAGCGATTTCGATGATTCTGCATTATTCTCACGGAAGCCTCACCAAGATTATCGCAGAAAATGCATATCTCAGCTTGAAAGCCTACGAAAACCAACCTATTGCCGGTTCTGCATAACAAACGCACTGTGGAGAGGTGAAAACACCAGATAACGTGTTTCCCGCATTAAATAGCTTCCAAAGAGTGATTTCGATGATTCTGCATACTTCTCACAGAAGAACCACCATCATTATCCCAGAACATGCATATCTCAGCTTGAAAGCATACGAAAACCAACATAACTCCGGTTCTGCATATCAAACGCACTGTGGAGTGGAGAAAACACCAGATAACGTCTTTCTCGCATTAAATAGCTTCCAAAGAGCGATTTCGATGATTCTGCATACTTCTCACAGAAGCCTCACCAAGATTATCGCAGAAAATGCATATCTCATCTTGACACCCCACGATAATCCAGATATCGCCGTTTCTGCATATCAAACGTACTGTGGAGTGGTGAAAACACCAGATAACGTGCTTCACGCACTAAATAGCTCCAAAAGAGCGATTTCGATGATTCGGCTTACTTCTCACAGAAGGAACACCAACATTATCGCAGAACATGCATATCTCAGCTTGAAAGCCTACGAAAACCAACATAACTCCGGTTCTGCATATCAAACGCACTGTGCAGTGGTAAAACACCAGAAAACGCGTTTTTTCGCATTAAATAGCTCCAAAAGATCGATTTCGATGATTCTGCACACTTCTCACTGAAGCCTCACCAAGATTATCGCAGAAAATGTATTTCTGAACTTGAAACCCTACGAAAACTAAGATATCGCCGTTTCTGCATATCAAACGTACTGTGAAGTGGTGAAAACACCAGATAACGTGCTTCTCGCATTAAATAGCTCCAGAAGAGCGATTTCGATGATTCGGCATACTTCTCACAGAAGAAACACCAACATTATCGCAGAAAACGCATATCTCAGCTTGAGATCCCACGAAAACCAAGATATCTCCGGGTCTGCATTTCAAACTCACTGTGGAGTGGTGAAAACACCAGACAACGTGTTTCTCGCATTAAATATATTCCAAAGAGCGATTTCGATGATTCTGCATACTTCTCACAGACGTACCACCAAGCTTATACCAGAAAATGCATATCTCAGCTTGAAATCCCACGAAAACCAAGATATCTCCGGTTCTGCATATCAAACGCACTGTGCAGTGGTGAAAACACCAGATAACGTGTTTCTCGCAATAAATAGCTCTAAAAGAGCGATTTCGATGATTCTGCATACTTCTCACAGAAGCCTCACCATGATTATCGCAGAAAATGCATATCCAGCTCGAAACCCAACGAAAATCCAGATATATCTGTTTCTGCATATCAAGCGCACTGTGGAGTGGTGAAAACACCAGATAACGTGCTTCTCGCATTAAATAGCTTCCAAAGAGCGATTTCGATGATTCTGCATACTTCTCACAGAAGCCTCACCAAGATTATCGCAGAAAATGCATATCTCATCTTGACACCCCACGATAATCCAGATATCGCCGTTTCTGCATATCAAACGTACTGTGGAGTGGTGAAAACACCAGATAACGTGCTTCACGCACTAAATAGCTCCAAAAGAGCGATTTCGATGATTCGGCTTACTTCTCACAGAAGGAACACCAACATTATCGCAGAACATGCATATCTCAGCTTGAAAGCCTACGAAAACCAACATAACTCCGGTTCTGCATATCAAACGCACTGTGCAGTGGTAAAACACCAGAAAACGCGTTTTTTCGCATTAAATAGCTCCAAAAGATCGATTTCGATGATTCTGCACACTTCTCACTGAAGCCTCACCAAGATTATCGCAGAAAATGTATTTCTGAACTTGAAACCCTACGAAAACTAAGATATCGCCGTTTCTGCATATCAAACGTACTGTGAAGTGGTGAAAACACCAGATAACGTGCTTCTCGCATTAAATAGCTCCAGAAGAGCGATTTCGATGATTCGGCATACTTCTCACAGAAGAAACACCAACATTATCGCAGAAAACGCATATCTCAGCTTGAGATCCCACGAAAACCAAGATATCTCCGGGTCTGCATTTCAAACTCACTGTGGAGTGGTGAAAACACCAGACAACGTGTTTCTCGCATTAAATATATTCCAAAGAGCGATTTCGATGATTCTGCATACTTCTCACAGACGTACCACCAAGATTATACCAGAAAATGCATATCTCAGCTTGAAATCCCACGAAAACCAAGATATCTCCGGTTCTGCATATCAAACGCACTGTGCAGTGGTGAAAACACCAGATAACGTGTTTCTCGCAATAAATAGCTCTAAAAGAGCGATTTCGATGATTCTGCATACTTCTCACAGAAGCCTCACCATGATTATCGCAGAAAATGCATATCCAGCTCGAAACCCAACGAAAATCCAGATATATCTGTTTCTGCATATCAAGCGCACTGTGGAGTGGTGAAAACACCAGATAACGTGCTTCTCGCATTAAATAGCTCCAAAAGAGCGATTTTGATAATTCGGCATACTTCTCACAGATGAAACACCAACATTATCGCAGAAAACGCATATCTCAGCTTGAAACCCTACGAAAACCAACATATAGCCGGTTCTGCATATCAAACGTACTGTGCAGTGGTAAAACACCAGAAAACGCGTATTTTCGCATTAAATAGCTCCAAAAGAGCGATTTCGATGATTCTGCATTATTCTCACGGAAGCCTCACCAAGATTATCGCAGAAAATGCATATCTCAGCTTGACACCCCACGAAAATCAAGATATCGGCGGTTCTGCATATTATACGCACTGTGGAGTGGTGAAAACACCAGATAACGTGTTTCCCGCATTAAATAGCTTCCCAAGAGTGATTTCGATGATTCTGCATACTTCTCACAGAAGAACCACCATCATTATCCCAGAACATGCATATGTCATCTTGAAATCCCACGAAAACCAAGATATCTCCGGTTCTGCATATCAAACGCACTGTGCAGTGGTGAAAACACCAGATAACGTGTTTCTCGCAATAAATAGCTCTAAAAGAGCGATTTCGATGATTCTGCAAACTTCTCACAGAAGCCTCACCATGATTATCGCAGAAAATGCATATCCATCTCGAAACCCCACGAAAATCCAGATATATCTGTTTCTGCATATCAAGCGCACTGTGGAGTGGTGAAAACACCAGATAACGTGCTTCTCGCATTAAATAGCTCCAAAAGAGCGATTTTGATAATTCGGCATACTTCTCACAGATGAAACACCAACATTATCGCAGAAAACGCATATCTCAGCTTGAAACCCTACGAAAACCAACATATAGCCGGTTCTGCATATCAAACGCACTGTGCAGTGGTAAAACACCAGAAAACGCGTTTTTTCGCATTAAATAGCTCCACAAGAGCGATTTCGATGATTCTGCATTATTCTCACGGAAGCCTCACCAAGATTATCGCAGAAAATGCATATCTCAGCTTGAAAGCCTACGAAAACCAACCTATTGCCGGTTCTGCATAACAAACGCACTGTGGAGAGGTGTAAACACCAGATAACGTGTTTCCCGCATTAAATAGCTTCCAAAGAGTGACTTCGATGATTCTGCATACTTCTCACAGAAGGAACACCAACATTATCGCAGAAAATGCATATCTCATCTTGACACCCCACGAAAATCCAGATATCGCCGTTTCTGCATATCAAACGTACTGTGGAGTGGTGAAAACACCAGATAACGTGCTTCTCGCACTAAATAGCTCCAAAAGAGCGATTTCGATGATTCGGCTTACTTCTCACAGAAGGAACACCAACATTATCGCAGAACATGCATATCTCAGCTTGAAAGCCTACGAAAACCAACATAACTCCGGTTCTGCATATCAAACGCACTGTGCAGTGGTGAAAACACCAGAAAATGCGTTTTTTCGCATTAAATAGCTCCAAAAGAGCGATTTCGATGATTCAGCATACTTCTCGCAGATGCCTCACCAAGATTATCCCAGAAAATGCATATCTCTGCTTGACACCCCACGGAAATCAAGATATCTCCGGTTCTGCATATCAAACGCACTGTGCAGTGGTAAAACACCAGAAAACGCGTTTTTTCGCATTAAATAGCTCCAAAAGAGCGATTTCGATGATTCTGCATACTTCTCACAGAAGTACCACCATGATTATAGCAGAAAATGCATATCTCAGCTTGACACCCCACGAAAATCAGGATATCGGCGGTTCTGCATATTATACGCACTGTGGAGTGGTGAAAACACCAGATAACGTGTTTCCCGCATTAAATAGCTTCCAAAGAGTGATTTCGATGATTCTGCATACTTCTCACAGAAGTACCACCAAGATTATCCCAGAAAATGCATATCTCAGCTTGAAATCCCACGAAAACCAAGATATCTCCGGTTCTGCATATCAAACGCACTGTGCAGTGGTGAAAACACCAGAAAACGCGTTTTTTCGCATTAAATAGCTCCAAAAGAGCGATTTCGATGATTCTGCATACTTCTCACAGAAGCCTCACCATGATTATCGCAGAAAATGCATATCCAGCTCGAAACCCCACGAAAATCCAGATATATCTGTTTCTGCATATCAAGCGCACTGTGGAGTGGTGAAAACACCAGATAACGTGCTTCTCGCATTAAATAGCTTCCAAAGAGCGATTTCGATGATTCTGCATACTTCTCACAGAAGCCTCACTAAGATTATCGCAGAAAATGCATATCTCATCTTGACACCCCACGAAAATCCAGATATCGCCGTTTCTGCATATCAAACGTACTGTGCAGTGGTGAAAACACCAGACAACGTGTTTCTCGCATTAAATATATTCCAAAGAGCGATTTCGATGATTCTGCATACTTCTCACAGACGTACCACCAAGATTATCCCAGAAAATGCATATCTCAGCTTGAAATCCCACGAAAACCAAGATATCTCCGGTTCTGCATATCAAACGCACTGTAGAGTGGTGAAAACACCCGAATAACGTGTTTCTCGCATTAAATAGCTTCAAAAGAGCGATATCGATGATTCTGCATACTTCTCACAGAAGTACCACCATGATTATCGCAGAAAATGCATATCTCAGCTTGACACCCCACGAAAATCAAGATATCGGCGGTTCTGCATATTATACGCACTGTGGAGTGGTGAAAACACCAGAAAACGCGTATTTTCGCATTAAATAGCTCCAAAAGAGCGATTTCGATGATTCTGCACACTTCTCACAGAAGCTTCACCAAGATTATCGCAGAAAATGCATATCTCAGCTTGAAATCTCACGAAAACCAAGATATCTGCGGTTCTGCATATCAAACGCACTGTGCAGTGGTGAAAACACCAGATAACGTGTTTCTCGCATTAAATAGCTTCCAAAGAGCGATTTCGATGATTCTGCATACTTCTCACAGAAGCCTCACTAAGATAATCGCAGAAAATGCATATCTCATCTTGACACCCCACGAAAATCCAGATATCGCCGTTTCTGCATATCAAACGTACTGTGGAGTGGTGAAAACACCAGATAACGTGCTTCTCGCACTAAATAGCTCCAAAAGAGCGATTTCGATGATTCGGCTTACTTCTCACGGAAGGAACACCAACATTATCGCAGAACATGTATATCTCAGCTTGAAAGCCTACGAAAACCAACATAACTCCGGTTCTGCATATCAAACGCACTGTGCAGTGTTGAAAACACCAGAAAATGCGTTTTTTCGCATTAAATAGCTCCAAAAGAGCGATTTCGATGATTCAGCATACTTCTCGCAGATGCCTCACCAAGATTATCCCAAAAAATGCATATCTCAGCTTGACACCCCACGGAAATCAAGATATCTCCGGTTCTGCATATCAAACGCACTGTGCAGTGGTAAAACACCAGAAAACGCGTTTTTTCGCATTAAATATCTCCAAAAGAGCGATTTCGATGATTCTGCACACTTCTCACAGAAGCCTCACCAAGATTATCGCAGAAAATGTATTTCTGAACTTGAAACCCTACGAAAACTAAGATATCGCCGTTTCTGCATATCAAACGTACTGTGAAGTGGTGAAAACACCAGATAACGTGCTTCTCGCATTAAATAGCTCCAGAAGAGCGATTTCGATGATTCGGCATACTTCTCACTGAAGAAACACCAACATTATCGCAGAAAACGCATATCTCAGCTTGAGATCCCACGAAAACCAAGATATCTCCGGTTCTGCATATCAAACTCACTGTGGAGTGGTGAAAACACCAGACAACGTGTTTCTCGCATTAAATATATTCCAAAGAGCGATTTCGATGATTCTGCATACTTCTCACAGACGTACCACCAAGATTATCCCAGAAAATGCATATCTCAGCTTGAAATCCCACGAAATCCAAGATATCTCCGGTTCTGCATATCAAACGCACTGTGGAGTGGTGAAAACACCCCAATAACGTGTTTCTCGCATTAAATAGCTTCAAAAGAGCGATATCGATGATTCTGCATACTTCTCACAGAAGTACCACCATGATTATCGCAGAAAATGCATATCTCAGCTTGACACCCCACGAAAATCAAGATATCGGCGGTTCTGCATATTATACGCACTGTGGAGTGGTGAAAACACCAGAAAACGCGTATTTTCGCATTAAATAGCTCCAAAAGAGCGATTTCGATGATTCTGCACACTTCTCACAGAAGCTTCACCAAGATTATCGCAGAAAATGCATATCTCAGCTTGAAATCTCACGAAAACCAAGATATCTGCGGTTCTGCATATCAAACGCACTGTGCAGTGGTGAAAACACCAGATAACGTGTTTCTCGCATTAAATAGCTTCCAAAGAGCGATTTCGATGATTCTGCATACTTCTCACAGAAGCCTCACTAAGATAATCGCAGAAAATGCATATCTCATCTTGACACCCCACGAAAATCCAGATATCGCCGTTTCTGCATATCAAACGTACTGTGGAGTGGTGAAAACACCAGATAACGTGCTTCTCGCACTAAATAGCTCCAAAAGAGCGATTTCGATGATTCGGCTTACTTCTCACGGAAGGAACACCAACATTATCGCAGAACATGTATATCTCAGCTTGAAAGCCTACGAAAACCAACATAACTCCGGTTCTGCATATCAAACGCACTGTGCAGTGTTGAAAACACCAGAAAATGCGTTTTTTCGCATTAAATAGCTCCAAAAGAGCGATTTCGATGATTCAGCATACTTCTCGCAGATGCCTCACCAAGATTATCCCAAAAAATGCATATCTCAGCTTGACACCCCACGGAAATCAAGATATCTCCGGTTCTGCATATCAAACGCACTGTGCAGTGGTAAAACACCAGAAAACGCGTTTTTTCGCATTAAATATCTCCAATAGAGCGATTTCGATGATTCTGCACACTTCTCACAGAAGCCTCACCAAGATTATCGCAGAAAATGTATTTCTGAACTTGAAACCCTACGAAAACTAAGATATCGCCGTTTCTGCATATCAAACGTACTGTGAAGTGGTGAAAACACCAGATAACGTGCTTCTCGCATTAAATAGCTCCAGAAGAGCGATTTCGATGATTCGGCATACTTCTCACAGAAGAAACACCAACATTATCGCAGAAAACGCATATCTCAGCTTGAGATCCCACGAAAACCAAGATATCTCCGGTTCTGCATATCAAACTCACTGTGGAGTGGTGAAAACACCAGACAACGTGTTTCTCGCATTAAATATATTCCAAAGAGCGATTTCGATGATTCTGCATACTTCTCACAGACGTACCACCAAGATTATCCCAGAAAATGCATATCTCAGCTTGAAATCCCACGAAATCCAAGATATCTCCGGTTCTGCATATCAAACGCACTGTGGAGTGGTGAAAACACCCCAATAACGTGTTTCTCGCATTAAATAGCTTCAAAAGAGCGATATCGATGATTCTGCATACTTCTCACAGAAGTACCACCATGATTATCGCAGAAAATGCATATCTCAGCTTGACACCCCACGAAAATCAAGATATCGGCGGTTCTGCATATTATACGCACTGTGGAGTGGTGAAAACACCAGAAAACGCGTATTTTCGCATTAAATAGCTCCAAAAGAGCGATTTCGATGATTCTGCACACTTCTCACAGAAGCTTCACCAAGATTATCGCAGAAAATGCATATCTCAGCTTGAAATCTCACAAAAACCAAGATATCTGCGGTTCTGCATATCAAACGCACTGTGCAGTGGTGAAAACACCAGATAACGTGTTTCTCGCATTAAATAGCTTCCAAAGAGCGATTTCGATGATTCTGCATACTTCTCACAGAAGCCTCACTAAGATTATCGCAGAAAATGCATATCTCATCTTGACACCCCACGAAAATCCAGATATCGCCGTTTCTGCATATCAAACGTACTGTGCAGTGGTGAAAACACCAGACAACGTGTTTCTCGCATTAAATATATTCCAAAGAGCGATTTCTATGATTCTGCATACTTCTCACAGACGTACCACCAAGATTATCCCAGAAAATGCATATCTCAGCTTGAAATCCCACGAAAACCAAGATATCTCCGGTTCTGCATATCAAACGCACTGTAGAGTGGTGAAAACACCCGAATAACGTGTTTCTCGCATTAAATAGCTTCAAAAGAGCGATATCGATGATTCTGCATACTTCTCACAGAAGTACCACCATGATTATCGCAGAAAATGCATATCCCAGCTTGACACCCCACGAAAATCAAGATATCGGCGGTTCTGCATATTATACGCACTGTGGAGTGGTGAAAACACCAGATAACGTGTTTCCCGCATTAAATAGCTTCCAAAGAATGATTTCGATGATTCTGCATACTTCTCACAGAAGTACCACCAAGATTATCCCAGAAAATGCATATCTCAGCTTGAGATCCCACGAAAACCAAGATATCTCCGGTTCTGCATATCAAACTCACTGTGGAGTGGTGAAAACACCAGACAACGTGTTTTTCGCATTAAATAGCTTCCAAAGAGCGATTTCGATGATTCTGCATTATTCTCACGGAAGCCTCACCAAGATTATCGCAGAAAATGCATATCTCAGCTTGAAAGCCTACGAAAACCAACCTATTGCCGGTTCTGCATAACAAACGCACTGTGGAGAGGTGAAAACACCAGATAACGTGTTTCCCGCATTAAATAGCTTCCAAAGAGTGATTTCGATGATTCTGCATACTTCTCACAGAAGAACCACCATCATTATCCCAGAACATGCATATCTCAGCTTGAAAGCATACGAAAACCAACATAACTCCGGTTCTGCATATCAAACGCACTGTGGAGTGGAGAAAACACCAGATAACGTCTTTCTCGCATTAAATAGCTTCCAAAGAGCGATTTCGATGATTCTGCATACTTCTCACAGAAGCCTCACCAAGATTATCGCAGAAAATGCATATCTCATCTTGACACCCCACGATAATCCAGATATCGCCGTTTCTGCATATCAAACGTACTGTGGAGTGGTGAAAACACCAGATAACGTGCTTCACGCACTAAATAGCTCCAAAAGAGCGATTTCGATGATTCGGCTTACTTCTCACAGAAGGAACACCAACATTATCGCAGAACATGCATATCTCAGCTTGAAAGCCTACGAAAACCAACATAACTCCGGTTCTGCATATCAAACGCACTGTGCAGTGGTAAAACACCAGAAAACGCGTTTTTTCGCATTAAATAGCTCCAAAAGATCGATTTCGATGATTCTGCACACTTCTCACTGAAGCCTCACCAAGATTATCGCAGAAAATGTATTTCTGAACTTGAAACCCTACGAAAACTAAGATATCGCCGTTTCTGCATATCAAACGTACTGTGAAGTGGTGAAAACACCAGATAACGTGCTTCTCGCATTAAATAGCTCCAGAAGAGCGATTTCGATGATTCGGCATTCTTCTCACAGAAGAAACACCAACATTATCGCAGAAAACGCATATCTCAGCTTGAGATCCCACGAAAACCAAGATATCTCCGGGTCTGCATTTCAAACTCACTGTGGAGTGGTGAAAACACCAGACAACGTGTTTCTCGCATTAAATATATTCCAAAGAGCGATTTCGATGATTCTGCATACTTCTCACAGACGTACCACCAAGATTATACCAGAAAATGCATATCTCAGCTTGAAATCCCACGAAAACCAAGATATCTCCGGTTCTGCATATCAAACGCACTGTGCAGTGGTGAAAACACCAGATAACGTGTTTCTCGCAATAAATAGCTCTAAAAGAGCGATTTCGATGATTCTGCATACTTCTCACAGAAGCCTCACCATGATTATCGCAGAAAATGCATATCCAGCTCGAAACCCAACGAAAATCCAGATATATCTGTTTCTGCATATCAAGCGCACTGTGGAGTGGTGAAAACACCAGATAACGTGCTTCTCGCATTAAATAGCTTCCAAAGAGCGATTTCGATGATTCTGCATACTTCTCACAGAAGCCTCACCAAGATTATCGCAGAAAATGCATATCTCATCTTGACACCCCACGATAATCCAGATATCGCCGTTTCTGCATATCAAACGTACTGTGGAGTGGTGAAAACACCAGATAACGTGCTTCACGCACTAAATAGCTCCAAAAGAGCGATTTCGATGATTCGGCTTACTTCTCACAGAAGGAACACCAACATTATCGCAGAACATGCATATCTCAGCTTGAAAGCCTACGAAAACCAACATAACTCCGGTTCTGCATATCAAACGCACTGTGCAGTGGTAAAACACCAGAAAACGCGTTTTTTCGCATTAAATAGCTCCAAAAGATCGATTTCGATGATTCTGCACACTTCTCACTGAAGCCTCACCAAGATTATCGCAGAAAATGTATTTCTGAACTTGAAACCCTACGAAAACTAAGATATCGCCGTTTCTGCATATCAAACGTACTGTGAAGTGGTGAAAACACCAGATAACGTGCTTCTCGCATTAAATAGCTCCAGAAGAGCGATTTCGATGATTCGGCATACTTCTCACAGAAGAAACACCAACATTATCGCAGAAAACGCATATCTCAGCTTGAGATCCCACGAAAACCAAGATATCTCCGGGTCTGCATTTCAAACTCACTGTGGAGTGGTGAAAACACCAGACAACGTGTTTCTCGCATTAAATATATTCCAAAGAGCGATTTCGATGATTCTGCATACTTGTCACAGACGTACCACCAAGATTATACCAGAAAATGCATATCTCAGCTTGAAATCCCACGAAAACCAAGATATCTCCGGTTCTGCATATCAAACGCACTGTGCAGTGGTGAAAACACCAGATAACGTGTTTCTCGCAATAAATAGCTCTAAAAGAGCGATTTCGATGATTCTGCATACTTCTCACAGAAGCCTCACCATGATTATCGCAGAAAATGCATATCCAGCTCGAAACCCAACGAAAATCCAGATATATCTGTTTCTGCATATCAAGCGCACTGTGGAGTGGTGAAAACACCAGATAACGTGCTTCTCGCATTAAATAGCTCCAAAAGAGCGATTTTGATAATTCGGCATACTTCTCACAGATGAAACACCAACATTATCGCAGAAAACGCATATCTCAGCTTGAAACCCTACGAAAACCAACATATAGCCGGTTCTGCATATCAAACGTACTGTGCAGTGGTAAAACACCAGAAAACGCGTATTTTCGCATTAAATAGCTCCAAAAGAGCGATTTCGATGATTCTGCATTATTCTCACGGAAGCCTCACCAAGATTATCGCAGAAAATGCATATCTCAGCTTGACACCCCACGAAAATCAAGATATCGGCGGTTCTGCATATTATACGCACTGTGGAGTGGTGAAAACACCAGATAACGTGTTTCCCGCATTAAATAGCTTCCCAAGAGTGATTTCGATGATTCTGCATACTTCTCACAGAAGAACCACCATCATTATCCCAGAACATGCATATCTCATCTTGAAATCCCACGAAAACCAAGATATCTCCGGTTCTGCATATCAAACGCACTGTGCAGTGGTGAAAACACCAGATAACGTGTTTCTCGCAATAAATAGCTCTAAAAGAGCGATTTCGATGATTCTGCAAACTTCTCACAGAAGCCTCACCATGATTATCGCAGAAAATGCATATCCATCTCGAAACCCCACGAAAATCCAGATATATCTGTTTCTGCATATCAAGCGCACTGTGGAGTGGTGAAAACACCAGATAACGTGCTTCTCGCATTAAATAGCTCCAAAAGAGCGATTTTGATAATTCGGCATACTTCTCACAGATGAAACACCAACATTATCGCAGAAAACGCATATCTCAGCTTGAAACCCTACGAAAACCAACATATAGCCGGTTCTGCATATCAAACGCACTGTGCAGTGGTAAAACACCAGAAAACGCGTTTTTTCGCATTAAATAGCTCCACAAGAGCGATTTCGATGATTCTGCATTATTCTCACGGAAGCCTCACCAAGATTATCGCAGAAAATGCATATCTCAGCTTGAAAGCCTACGAAAACCAACCTATTGCCGGTTCTGCATAACAAACGCACTGTGGAGAGGTGTAAACACCAGATAACGTGTTTCCCGCATTAAATAGCTTCCAAAGAGTGACTTCGATGATTCTGCATACTTCTCACAGAAGTACCACCATGATTATAGCAGAAAATGCATATCTCAGCTTGACACCCCACGAAAATCAGGATATCGGCGGTTCTGCATATTATACGCACTGTGGAGTGGTGAAAACACCAGATAACGTGTTTCCCGCATTAAATAGCTTCCAAAGAGTGATTTCGATGATTCTGCATACTTCTCACAGAAGTACCACCAAGATTATCCCAGAAAATGCATATCTCAGCTTGAAATCCCACGAAAACCAAGATATCTCCGGTTCTGCATAACAAACGCACTGTGGAGAGGTGTAAACACCAGATAACGTGCTTCTCGCACTAAATAGCTCCAAAAGAGCGATTTCGATGATTCGGCTTACTTCTCACAGAAGGAACACCAACATTATCGCAGAACATGCATATCTCAGCTTGAAAGCCTACGAAAACCAACATAACTCCGGTTCTGCATATCAAACGCACTGTGCAGTGGTGAAAACACCAGAAAATGCGTTTTTTCGCATTAAATAGCTCCAAAAGAGCGATTTCGATGATTCAGCATACTTCTCGCAGATGCCTCACCAAGATTATCCCAGAAAATGCATATCTCTGCTTGACACCCCACGGAAATCAAGATATCTCCGGTTCTGCATATCAAACGCACTGTGCAGTGGTAAAACACCAGAAAACGCGTTTTTTCGCATTAAATAGCTCCAAAAGAGCGATTTCGATGATTCTGCATACTTCTCACAGAAGTACCACCATGATTATAGCAGAAAATGCATATCTCAGCTTGACACCCCACGAAAATCAGGATATCGGCGGTTCTGCATATTATACGCACTGTGGAGTGGTGAAAACACCAGATAACGTGTTTCCCGCATTAAATAGCTTCCAAAGAGTGATTTCGATGATTCTGCATACTTCTCACAGAAGTACCACCAAGATTATCCCAGAAAATGCATATCTCAGCTTGAAATCCCACGAAAACCAAGATATCTCCGGTTCTGCATATCAAACGCACTGTGCAGTGGTGAAAACACCAGAAAACGCGTTTTTTCGCATTAAATAGCTCCAAAAGAGCGATTTCGATGATTCTGCATACTTCTCACAGAAGCCTCACCATGATTATCGCAGAAAATGCATATCCAGCTCGAAACCCCACGAAAATCCAGATATATCTCTTTCTGCATATCAAGCGCACTGTGGAGTGGTGAAAACACCAGATAACGTGCTTCTCGCATTAAATAGCTCCAAAAGAGCGATTTTGATAATTCGGCATACTTCTCACAGATGAGACACCAACATTATCGCAGAAAACGCATATCTCAGCTTGAAACCCTACGAAAACCAACATATAGCCGGTTCTGCATATCAAACGCACTGTAGGGTGGTGAAAACACCAGATAACGTGTTTTTCGCATTAAATAGCTTCCAAAGAGCGATTTCGATGATTCTGCATACTTCTCACAGAAGCCTCAACAAGATTATCGCAGAAAATGCATATCTCATCTTGACACCCCACGAAAATCCAGATATCGCCGTTTCTGCATATCAAACGTACTGTGGAGTGGTGAAAACACCAGATAACGTGCTTCTCGCACTAAATAGCTCCAAAAGAGCGATTTCGATGATTCGGCTTACATCTCACGGAAGGAACACCAACATTATCGCAGAACATGTATATCTCAGCTTGAAAGCCTACGAAAACCAACATAACTCCGGTTCTGCATATCAAACGCACTGTGCAGTGGTGAAAACACCAGAAAATGCGTTTTTTCGCATTAAATAGCTCCAAAAGAGCGATTTCGATGATTCTGCACACTTCTCACAGACGCCTCACCAAGATTATCGCAGAAAATGTATTTCTGAACTTGAAACCCTACGAAAACTAAGATATCGCCGTTTCTGCATATCAAACGTACTGTGAAGTGGTGAAAACACCAGATAACGTGCTTCTCGCATTAAATAGCTCCAGAAGAGCGATTTCGATGATTCGGCATACTTCTCACAGAAGAAACACCAACATTATCGCAGAAAACGCATATCTCAGCTTGAAACCCTACGAAAACCAACATATTGCCGTTTCTGCATATCAAACGTACTGTGGAGTGGTGAAAACACCAGAAAACCCGTTTCCCGCATTAAATAGCTTCCAAAGGTTGATTTCGTTGATTCTGCATACTTCTCACAGTAGCCTCACCATGAATATAGCAGAATAGGCATATCTCAGCTTGAAACCCTACGAAAACCAACATATTGCCGTTTCTGCATATCAAACGTTCTGTGGTGTGGTGAAAACACCAGATAACGTGTTTCCCGCATTAAATAGCTTCCAAAGAGTGATTTCGATGATTCTGCATACTTCTCACAGAAGTACCACCAAGATTATCCCAGAAAATGCATATCTCAGCTTGAGATCCCACGAAAACCAAGATATCTCCGGTTCTGCATATCAAACTCACTGTGGAGTGGTGAAAACACCAGACAACGTGTTTCTCGCATTAAATATATTCCAAAGAGCGATTTCGATGATTCTGCATACTTCTCACAGACGTACGACCAAGATTATCCCAGAAAATGCATATCTCAGCTTGAAATCCCACGAAATCCAAGATATCTCCGGTTCTGCATATCAAACGCACTGTGGAGTGGTGAAAACACCCGAATAACGTGTTTCTCGCATTAAATAGCTTCAAAAGAGCGATATCGATGATTCTGCATACTTCTCACAGAAGTACCACCATGATTATCGCAGAAAATGCATATCTCAGCTTGACACCCCACGAAAATCAAGATATCGGCGGTTCTGCATATTATACGCACTGTGGAGTGGTGAAAACACCAGAAAACTCGTATTTTCGCATTAAATAGCTCCAAAAGAGCGATTTCGATGATGCTGCACACTTCTCACAGAAGCTTCACCAAGATTATCGCAGAAAATGCATATCTCAGCTTGAAATCTCACGAAAACCAAGATATCTGCGGTTCTGCATATCAAACGCACTGTGCAGTGGTGAAAACACCAGATAACGTGTTTCTCGCATTAAATAGCTTCCAAAGAGCGATTTCGATGATTCTGCATACTTCTCACAGAAGCCTCACTAAGATTATCGCAGAAAATGCATATCTCATCTTGACACCCCACGAAAATCCAGATATCGCCGTTTCTGCATATCAAACGTACTGTGCAGTGGTGAAAACACCAGACAACGTGTTTCTCGCATTAAATATATTCCAAAGAGCGATTTCGATGATTCTGCATACTTCTCACAGACGTACCACCAAGATTATCCCAGAAAATGCATATCTCAGCTTGAAATCCCACGAAAACCAAGATATCTCCGGTTCTGCATATCAAACGCACTGTAGAGTGGTGAAAACACCTGAATAACGTGTTTCTCGCATTAAATAGCTTCAAAAGAGCGATATCGATGATTCTGCATACTTCTCACAGAAGTACCACCAAGATTATCCCAGAAAATGCATATCTCAGCTTGAGATCCCACGAAAACCAAGATATCTCCGGTTCTGCATATCAAACTCACTGTGGAGTGGTGAAAACACCAGACAACGTGTTTTTCGCATGATATAGCTTCCAAAGAGTGATTTCGATGATTCTGCATACTTCTCACAGAAGAACCAACATCATTATCCCAGAACATGCACATCTCAGTTTGAAAGCCTACGAAAACCAACATATCGCCGGTTCTGCATATCAAACGCACTGTGCAGTGGTAAAACACCAGAAAACGCGTTTTTTCGCATTAAATAGCTCCAAAAGAGCGATTTCGATGATTCTGCATTATTCTCACGGAAGCCTCACCAAGATTATCGCAGAAAATGCATATCTCAGCTTGAAAGCCTACGAAAACCAACCTATTGCCGGTTCTGCATAACAAACGCACTGTGGAGAGGTGAAAACACCAGATAACGTGTTTCCCGCATTAAATAGCTTCCAAAGAGTGATTTCGATGATTCTGCATACTTCTCACAGAAGCACCACCATCATTATCCCAGAACATGCATATCTCAGCTTGAAAGCATACGAAAACCAACATAACTCCGGTTCTGCATATCAAACGCACTGTGGAGTGGAGAAAACACCAGATAACGTCTTTCTCGCATTAAATAGCTTCCAAAGAGCGATTTCGATGATTCTGCATACTTCTCACAGAAGCCTCACCAAGATTATCGCAGAAAATGCATATCTCATCTTGACACCCCACGATAATCCAGATATCGCCGTTTCTGCATATCAAACGTTCTGTGGAGTGGTGAAAACACCAGATAACGTGGTTCACGCACTAAATAGCTCCAAAAGAGCGATTTCGATGATTCGGCTTACTTCTCACAGAAGGAACACCAACATTATCGCAGAACATGCATATCTCAGCTTGAAAGCCTACGAAAACCAACATAACTCCGGTTCTGCATATCAAACGCACTGTGCAGTGGTGAAAACACCAGAAAATGCGTTTTTTCGCATTAAATTGCTCCAAAAGAGCGATTTCGATGATTCTGCATACATCTCGCAGATGCCTCACCAAGATTATCCCAGAAAATGCATATCTCAGCTTGACACACCACGGAAATCAAGATATCTCCGGTTCTGCATATCAAACGCACTGTGCAGTGGTAAAACACCAGAAAACGCGTTTTTTCGCATTAAATAGCTCCAAAAGATCGATTTCGATGATTCTGCACACTTCTCACAGAAGCCTCACCAAGATTATCGCAGAAAATGTATTTCTGAACTTGAAACCCTACGAAAACTAAGATATCGCCGTTTCTGCATATCAAACGTACTGTGAAGTGGTGAAAACACCAGATAACGTGCTTCTCGCATTTAATAGCTCCAGAAGAGCGATTTCGATGATTCGGCATACTTCTCACAGAAGAAACACTAACATTATCGCAGAAAACGCATATCTCAGCTTGAGATCCCACGAAAACCAAGATATCTCCGGTTCTGCATTTCAAACTCACTGTGGAGTGGTGAAAACACCAGACAACGTGTTTCTCGCATTAAATATATTCCAAAGAGCGATTTCGATGATTCTGCATACTTCTCACAGACGTACCACCAAGATTATACCAGAAAATGCATATCTCAGCTTGAAATCCCACGAAAACCAAGATATCTCCGGTTCTGCATATCAAACGCACTGTGCAGTGGTGAAAACACCAGATAACGTGTTTCTCGCAATAAATAGCTCTAAAAGAGCGATTTCGATGATTCTGCAAACTTCTCACAGAAGCCTCACCATGATTATCGCAGAAAATGCATATCCAGCTCGAAACCCCACGAAAATCCAGATATATCTGTTTCTGCATATCAAGCGCACTGTGGAGTGGTGAAAACACCAGATAACGTGCTTCTCGCATTAAATAGCTCCAAAAGAGCGATTTTGATAATTCGGCATACTTCTCACAGATGAAACACCAACATTATCGCAGAAAACGCATATCTCAGCTTGAAACCCTACGAAAACCAACATATAGCCGGTTCTGCATATCAAACGCACTGTGCAGTGGTAAAACACCAGAAAACGCGTTTTTTCGCATTAAATAGCTCCAAAAGAGCGATTTCGATGATTCTGCATTATTCTCACGGAAGCCTCACCAAGATTATCGCAGAAAATGCATATCTCAGCTTGAAAGCCTACGAAAACCAACCTATTGCCGGTTCTGCATAACAAACGCACTGTGGAGAGGTGAAAACACCAGATAACGTGTTTCCCGCATTAAATAGCTTCCAAAGACTGATTTCGATGATTCTGCATACTTCTCACAGAAGTACCACCAAGATTATCCCAGAAAATGCATATCTCAGCTTGAGATCCCACGAAAACCAAGATATCTCCTGTTCTGCATATCAAACTCACTGTGGAGTGGTGAAAACACCAGACAACTTGTTTCTCGCATTAAATATATTCCAAAGAGCGATTTCGATGATTCTGCATACTTCTCACAGAAGTACCACCATGATTATCGCAGAAAATGCATATCTCATCTTGACACCCCACGAAAATCCAGATATCGCCGTTTCTGCATATCAAACGTACTGTGGAGTGGTGAAAACACCAGATAACGTGCTTCTCGCACTAAATAGCTCCAAAAGAGCGATTTCGATGATTCGGCTTACTTCTCACAGAAGGAACACCAACATTATCGCAGAACATGCATATCTCAGCTTGAAAGCCTACGAAAACCAACATAACTCCGGTTCTGCATATCAAACGCACTGTGGAGTAGTGAAAACACCAGATAACGTGTTTCTCGCATTAAATAGCTTCCAAAGAGCGATTTCGATGATTCTGCATACTTCTCACAGAAGCCTCACTAAGATTATCGCAGAAAATGCATATCTCATCTTGACACCCCACGAAAATCCAGATATCGCCGTTTCTGCATATCAAACGTACTGTGGAGTGGTGAAAACACCAGATAACGTGCTTCTCGCACTAAATAGCTCCAAAAGAGCGATTTCGATGATTCGGCTTACTTCTCACGGAAGGAACACCAACATTATCGCAGAACATGCATATCTCAGCTTGAAAGCCTACGAAAACCAACATAACTCCGGTTCTGCATATCAAACGCACTGTGCAGTGGTGAAAACACCAGAAAATGCGTTTTTTCGCATTAAATAGCTCCAAAAGAGCGATTTCGATGATTCAGCATACTTCTCGCAGATGCCTCACCAAGATTATCCCAAAAAATGCATATCTCAGCTTGACACCCCACGGAAATCAAGATATCTCCCGTTCTGCATATCAAACGCACTGTGCAGTTGTAAAACACCAGAAAACGCGTTTTTTCGCATTAAATAGCTCCAAAAGAGCGATTTCGATGATTCTGCACACTTCTCACAGAAGCCTCACCAAGATTATCGCATAATATGTATTTCTGAACTTGAAACCCTACGAAAACTAAGATATCGCCGTTTCTGCATATCAAACGTACTGTGAAGTGGTGAAAACACCAGATAACGTGCTTCTCGCATTAAATAGCTCCAGAAGAGCGATTTCGATGATTCGGCATACTTCTCACGGGAGAAACACCAACATTATCGCAGAAAACGCATATCTCAGCTTGAAACCCTACGAAAACCAACATATTGCCGTTTCTGCATATCAAACGTACTGTGGAGTGGTGAAAACACCAGAAAACCCGTTTCCCGCATTAAATAGCTTCCAAATGCTGATTTCGTTGATTCTGCATACTTCTCACAGTAGCCTCACCATGAATATAGCAGAATAGGCATATCTCAGCTTGAAACCCTACGAAAACCAACATATTGCCGTTTCTGCATATCAAACGTTCTGTGGTGTGGTGAAAACACCAGATAACGTGTTTCCCGCATTAAATAGCTTCCAAAGAGTGATTTCGATGATTCTGCATACTTCTCACAGAAGTACCACCAAGATTATCCCAGAAAATGCATATCTCAGCTTGAGATCCCACGAAAACCAAGATATCTCCTGTTCTGCATATCAAACTCACTGTGGAGTGGTGAAAACACCAGACAACTTGTTTCTCGCATTAAATATATTCCAAAGAGCGATTTCGATGATTCTGCATCCTTCTCACAGAAGTACCACCATGATTATCGCAGAAAATGCATATCTCAGCTTGACACCCCACGAAAATCAAGATATCGGCGGTTCTGCATATTATACGCACTGTGGAGTGGTGAAAACACCAGAAAACGCGTATTTTCGCATTAAATAGCTCCAAAAGAGCGATTTCGATGATTCTGCACACTTCTCACAGAAGCCTCACCAAGATTATCGCAGAAAATGCATATCTCAGCTTGAAATCTCACGAAAACCAAGATATCTGCGGTTCTGCATATCAAACGCACTGTGCAGTGGTGAAAACACCAGAAAACGCGTTTTTCGCATTAAATAGCTTCCAAAGAGTGATTTCGATGATTCTGCATACTTCTCACAGAAGCCTCACCATGACTATCGCAGAAAATGCATATCCAGCTCGAAACCCCACGACAATCCAGATATATCTGTTTCTGCATATCAAGCGCACTGTGGAGTGGTGAAAACACCAGATAACATGCTTCTCGCATTAAATAGCTCCAAAAGAGCGATTTTGATAATTCGGCATACTTCTCACAGATGAAACACCAACATTATCGCAGAAAACGCATATCTCAGCTTGAAACCCTACGACAACCAACATATAGCCGGTTCTGCATATCAAACGCACTGTGCAGTGGTAAAACACCAGAAAACGCGTATTTTCGCATTAAATAGCTCCAGAAGAGCGATTTCGATGATTCTGCATACTTCTCACAGAAGGAACACCAACATTATCGCAGAACATGCATATCTCAGCTTGAAAGCCTACGAAAACCAACATAACTCCGGTTCTGCATATCAAACGCACTGTGGAGAGGTGAAAACACCAGATAACGTGCTTCTCGCATTAAATAGCTCCAGAAGAGCGATTTCGATGATTCGGCATACTTCTCACAGAAGTACCACCAAGATTATCCCAGAAAATGCATATCTCAGCTTGAGATCCCACGAAAACCAAGATATCTCCTGTTCTGCATATCAAACTCACTGTGGAGTGGTGAAAACACCAGACAACTTGTTTCTCGCATTAAATATATTCCAAAGAGCGATTTCGATGATTCTGCATCCTTCTCACAGAAGTACCACCATGATTATCGCAGAAAATGCATATCTCAGCTTGACACCCCACGAAAATCAAGATATCGGCGGTTCTGCATATTATACGCACTGTGCAGTGGTAAAACACCAGAAAACGCGTTTTTTCGCATTAAATAGCTCCAAAAGATCGATTTCGATGATTCTGCACACTTCTCACAGAAGCCTCACCAAGATTATCGCAGAAAATGTATTTCTGAACTTGAAACCCTACGAAAACTAAGATATCGCCGTTTCTGCATATCAAACGTACTGTGAAGTGGTGAAAACACCAGATAACGTGCTTCTCGCATTAAATAGCTCCAGAAGAGCGATTTCGATGATTCGGCATACTTCTCACAGAAGAAACACCAACATTATCGCAGAAAACGCATATCTCAGCTTGAGATCCCACGAAAACCAAGATATCTCCGGTTCTGCATATCAAACGTTCTGTGGTGTGGTGAAAACACCAGATAACGTGTTTCCCGCATTAAATAGCTTCCAAAGAGTGATTTCGATGATTCTGCATACTTCTCACAGAAGTACCACCAAGATTATCCCAGAAAATGCATATCTCAGCTTGAGATCCCACGAAAACCAAGATATCTCCTGTTCTGCATATCAAACTCACTGTGGAGTGGTGATAACACCAGACAACTTGTTTCTCGCATTAAATATATTCCAAAGAGCGATTTCGATGATTCTGCATACTTCTCACAGAAGTACCACCATGATTATCGCAGAAAATGCATATCTCAGCTTGACACCCCACGAAAATCAAGATATCGGCGGTTCTGCATATTATACGCACTGTGGAGTGGTGAAAACACCAGAAAACGCGTATTTTCGCATTAAATAGCTCCAAAAGAGCGATTTCGATGATTCTGCACACTTCTCACAGAAGCCTCACCAAGATTATAGCAGAAAATGCATATCTCAGCTTGAAATCTCACGAAAACCAAGATATCTGCGGTTCTGCATATCAATCGCACTGTGCAGTGGTGAAAACACCAGAAAACGCGTTTTTCGCATTAAATAGCTTCCAAAGAGTGATTTCGATGATTCTGCATACTTCTCACAGAAGAACCAACATCATTATCCCAGAACATGCACATCTCAGTTTGAAAGCCTACGAAAACCAACATATCGCCGGTTCTGCATTTCAAACGCACTGTGGTGTGGTGAAAACACCAGATAACGTGTTTCTCGCAATAAATAGCTCTAAAAGAGCGATTTCGATGATTCTGCATACTTCTCACAGAAGCCTCACCATGATTATCGCAGAAAATGCATATCCAGCTCGAAACCCCACGAAAATCCAGATATATCTGTTTCTGCATATCAAGCGCACTGTGGAGTGGTGAAAACACCAGATAACGTGCTTCTCGCATTAAATAGCTCCAAAAGAGCGATTTTGATAATTCGGCATACTTCTCACAGATGAAACACCAACATTATCGCAGAAAACGCATATCTCAGCTTGAAACCCTACGACAACCAACATATAGCCGGTTCTGCATATCAAACGCACTGTGCAGTGGTAAAACACCAGAAAACGCGTATTTTCGCATTAAATAGCTCCAGAAGAGCGATTTCGATGATTCTGCATACTTCTCACAGAAGGAACACCAACATTATCGCAGAACATGCATATCTCAGCTTGAAAGCCTACGAAAACCAACATAACTCCGGTTCTGCATATCAAACGCACTGTGGAGTGGTGAAAACACCAGATAACGTGTTTCCCGCATTAAATAGCTTCCAAAGAGTGATTTCGATGATTCTGCATACTTCTCACAGAAGAACCACCATCATTATCCCAGAACATGCATATCTCAGCTTGAAATCCTACGAAAACCAACATATAGCCGGTTCTGCATATCAAACGCACTGTAGGGTGGTGAAAACACCAGATAACGTGTTTTTCGCATTAAATAGCTTCCAAAGAGCGATTTCGATGATTCTGCATACTTCTCACAGAAGCCTCAACAAGATTATCGCAGAAAATGCATATCTCATCTTGACACCCCACGAAAATCCAGATATCGCCGTTTCTGCATATCAAACGTACTGTGGAGTGGTGAAAACACCAGATAACGTGCTTCTCGCACTAAATAGCTCCAAAAGAGCGATTTCGATGATTCGGCTTACTTCTCACAGAAGGAACACCAACATTATCGCAGAACATGCATATCTCAGCTTGAAAGCCTACGAGAACCAACATAACTCCGGTTCTGCATATCAAACGCACTGTGGAGTGGTGAAAACACCAGATAACGTGTTTCTCGCATTAAATAGCTTCCAAAGAGCGATTTCGATGATTCTGCATACTTCTCACAGAAGCCTCACTAAGATAATCGCAGAAAATGCATATCTCATCTTGACACCCCACGAAAATCCAGATATCGCCGTTTCTGCATATCAAACGTACTGTGGAGTGGTGAAAACACCAGATAACGTGCTTCTCGCACTAAATAGCTCCAAAAGAGCGATTTCGATGATTCGGCTTACTTCTCACGGAAGGAACACCAACATTATCGCAGAACATGTATATCTCAGCTTGAAAGCCTACGAAAACCAACATAACTCCGGTTCTGCATATCAAACGCACTGTGCAGTGTTGAAAACACCAGAAAATGCGTTTTTTCGCATTAAATAGCTCCAAAAGAGCGATTTCGATGATTCAGCATACTTCTCGCAGATGCCTCACCAAGATTATCCCAAAAAATGCATATCTCAGCTTGACACCCCACGGAAATCAAGATATCTCCGGTTCTGCATATCAAACGCACTGTGCAGTGGTAAAACACCAGAAAACGCGTTTTTTCGCATTAAATATCTCCAAAAGAGCGATTTCGATGATTCTGCACACTTCTCACAGAAGCCTCACCAAGATTATCGCAGAAAATGTATTTCTGAACTTGAAACCCTACGAAAACTAAGATATCGCCGTTTCTGCATATCAAACGTACTGTGAAGTGGTGAAAACACCAGATAACGTGCTTCTCGCATTAAATAGCTCCAGAAGAGCGATTTCGATGATTCGGCATACTTCTCACAGAAGAAACACCAACATTATCGCAGAAAACGCATATCTCAGCTTGAGATCCCACGAAAACCAAGATATCTCCGGTTCTGCATATCAAACTCACTGTGGAGTGGTGAAAACACCAGACAACGTGTTTCTCGCATTAAATATATTCCAAAGAGCGATTTCGATGATTCTGCATACTTCTCACGGACGTACCACCAGTATTATCCCAGAAAATGCATATCTCAGCTTGAAATCCCACGAAATCCAAGATATCTCCGGTTCTGCATATCAAACGCACTGTGGAGTGGTAAAAACACCCGAATAACGTGTTTCTCGCATTAAATAGCTTCAAAAGAGCGATATCGATGATTCTGCATACTTCTCACAGAAGTACCACCATGATTATCGCAGAAAATGCATATCTCAGCTTGACACCCCACGAAAATCAAGATATCGGCGGTTCTGCATATTATACGCACTGTGGAGTGGTGAAAACACCAGAAAACGCGTATTTTCGCATTAAATAGCTCCAAAAGAGCGATTTCGATGATTCTGCACACTTCTCACAGAAGCTTCACCAAGATTATCGCAGAAAATGCATATCTCAGCTTGAAATCACACGAAAACCAAGATATCTGCGGTTCTGCATATCAAACGCACTGTGCAGTGGTGAAAACACCAGATAACGTGTTTCTCGCATTAAATAGCTTCCAAAGAGCGATTTCGATGATTCTGCATACTTCTCACAGAAGCCTCACTAAGATTATCGCAGAAAATGCATATCTCATCTTGACACCCCACGAAAATCCAGATATCGCCGTTTCTGCATATCAAACGTACTGTGCAGTGGTGAAAACACCATACAACGTGTTTCTCGCATTAAATATATTCCAAAGAGCGATTTCGATGATTCTGCATACTTCTCACAGACGTACCACCAAGATTATCCCAGAAAATGCATATCTCAGCTTGAAATCCCACGAAAACCAAGATATCTCCGGTTCTGCATATCAAACGCACTGTGGAGTGGTGAAAACACCCGAATAACGTGTTTCTCGCATTAAATAGCTTCAAAAGAGCGATATCGATGATTCTGCATACTTCTCACAGAAGTACCACCATGATTATCGCAGAAAATGCATATCTCAGCTTGACACCCCACGAAAATCAAGATATCGGCGGTTCTGCATATTATACGCACTGTGGAGTGGTGAAAACACCAGAAAACGCGTATTTTCGCATTAAATAGCTCCAAAAGAGCGATTTCGATGATTCTGCACACTTCTCACAGAAGCTTCACCAAGATTATCGCAGAAAATGCATATCTCAGCTTGAAATCTCACGAAAACCAAGATATCTGCGGTTCTGCATATCAAACGCACTGTGCAGTGGTGAAAACACCAGATAACGTGTTTCTCGCATTAAATAGCTTCCAAAGAGCGATTTCGATGATTCTGCATACTTCTCACAGAAGCCTCACTAAGATTATCGCAGAAAATGCATATCTCATCTTGACACCCCACGAAAATCCAGATATCGCCGTTTCTGCATATCAAACGTACTGTGCAGTGGTGAAAACACCAGACAACGTGTTTCTCGCATTAAATATATTCCAAAGAGCGATTTCTATGATTCTGCATACTTCTCACAGACGTACCACCAAGATTATCCCAGAAAATGCATATCTCAGCTTGAAATCCCACGAAAACCAAGATATCTCCGGTTCTGCATATCAAACGCACTGTAGAGTGGTGAAAACACCCGAATAACGTGTTTCTCGCATTAAATAGCTTCAAAAGAGCGATATCGATGATTCTGCATACTTCTCACAGAAGTACCACCATGATTATCGCAGAAAATGCATATCCCAGCTTGACACCCCACGAAAATCAAGATATCGGCGGTTCTGCATATTATACGCACTGTGGAGTGGTGAAAACACCAGATAACGTGTTTCCCGCATTAAATAGCTTCCAAAGAATGATTTCGATGATTCTGCATACTTCTCACAGAAGTACCACCAAGATTATCCCAGAAAATGCATATCTCAGCTTGAGATCCCACGAAAACCAAGATATCTCCGGTTCTGCATATCAAACTCACTGTGGAGTGGTGAAAACACCAGACAACGTGTTTTTCGCATTATATAGCTTCCAAAGAGTGATTTCGATGATTCTGCATACTTCTCACAGAAGAACCAACATCATTATCCCAGAACATGCACATCTCAGTTTGAAAGCCTACGAAAACCAACATATCGCCGGTTCTGCATTTCAAACGCACTGTGGTGTGGTGAAAACACCAGATAACGTGTTTCTCGCAATAAATAGCTCTAAAAGAGCGATTTCGATGATTCTGCATACTTCTCACAGAAGCCTCACCATGATTATCGCAGAAAATGCATATCCAGCTCGAAACCCAACGAAAATCCAGATATATCTGTTTCTGCATATCAAGCGCACTGTGGAGTGGTGAAAACACCAGATAACGTGCTTCTCGCATTAAATAGCTCCAAAAGAGCGATTTTGATAATTCGGCATACTTCTCACAGATGAAACACCAACATTATCGCAGAAAACGCATATCTCAGCTTGAAACCCTACGAAAACCAACATATAGCCGGTTCTGCATATCAAACGCACTGTGCAGTGGTAAAACACCAGAAAACGCGTCTTTCGCATTAAATAGCTCCAAAAGAGCGATTTCGATGATTCTGCATTATTCTCACGGAAGCCTCACCAAGATTATCGCAGAAAATGCATATCTCAGCTTGAAAGCCTACGAAAACCAACCTATTGCCGGTTCTGCATAACAAACGCACTGTGGAGAGGTGAAAACACCAGATAACGTGTTTCCCGCATTAAATAGCTTCCAAAGAGTGATTTCGATGATTCTGCATACTTCTCACAGAAGAACCACCATCATTATCCCAGAACATGCATATCTCAGCTTGAAAGCATACGAAAACCAACATAACTCCGGTTCTGCATATCAAACGCACTGTGGAGTGGAGAAAACACCAGATAACGTCTTTCTCGCATTAAATAGCTTCCAAAGAGCGATTTCGATGATTCTGCATACTTCTCACAGAAGCCTCACCAAGATTATCGCAGAAAATGCATATCTCATCTTGACACCCCACGATAATCCAGATATCGCCGTTTCTGCATATCAAACGTACTGTGGAGTGGTGAAAACACCAGATAACGTGCTTCACGCACTAAATAGCTCCAAAAGAGCGATTTCGATGATTCGGCTTACTTCTCACAGAAGGAACACCAACATTATCGCAGAACATGCATATCTCAGCTTGAAAGCCTACGAAAACCAACATAACTCCGGTTCTGCATATCAAACGCACTGTGCAGTGGTAAAACACCAGAAAACGCGTTTTTTCGCATTAAATAGCTCCAAAAGATCGATTTCGATGATTCTGCACACTTCTCACTGAAGCCTCACCAAGATTATCGCAGAAAATGTATTTCTGAACTTGAAACCCTACGAAAACTAAGATATCGCCGTTTCTGCATATCAAACGTACTGTGAAGTGGTGAAAACACCAGATAACGTGCTTCTCGCATTAAATAGCTCCAGAAGAGCGATTTCGATGATTCGGCATACTTCTCACAGAAGAAACACCAACATTATCGCAGAAAACGCATATCTCAGCTTGAGATCCCACGAAAACCAAGATATCTCCGGGTCTGCATTTCAAACTCACTGTGGAGTGGTGAAAACACCAGACAACGTGTTTCTCGCATTAAATATATTCCAAAGAGCGATTTCGATGATTCTGCATACTTCTCACAGACGTACCACCAAGATTATACCAGAAAATGCATATCTCAGCTTGAAATCCCACGAAAACCAAGATATCTCCGGTTCTGCATATCAAACGCACTGTGCAGTGGTGAAAACACCAGATAACGTGTTTCTCGCAATAAATAGCTCTAAAAGAGCGATTTCGATGATTCTGCATACTTCTCACAGAAGCCTCACCATGATTATCGCAGAAAATGCATATCCAGCTCGAAACCCAACGAAAATCCAGATATATCTGTTTCTGCATATCAAGCGCACTGTGGAGTGGTGAAAACACCAGATAACGTGCTTCTCGCATTAAATAGCTCCAAAAGAGCGATTTTGATAATTCGGCATACTTCTCACAGATGAAACACCAACATTATCGCAGAAAACGCATATCTCAGCTTGAAACCCTACGAAAACCAACATATAGCCGGTTCTGCATATCAAACGTACTGTGCAGTGGTAAAACACCAGAAAACGCGTATTTTCGCATTAAATAGCTCCAAAAGAGCGATTTCGATGATTCTGCATTATTCTCACGGAAGCCTCACCAAGATTATCGCAGAAAATGCATATCTCAGCTTGACACCCCACGAAAATCAAGATATCGGCGGTCCTGCATATTATACGCACTGTGGAGTGGTGAAAACACCAGATAACGTGTTTCCCGCATTAAATAGCTTCCCAAGAGTGATTTCGATGATTCTGCATACTTCTCACAGAAGAACCACCATCATTATCCCAGAACATGCATATCTCATCTTGAAATCCCACGAAAACCAAGATATCTCCGGTTCTGCATATCAAACGCACTGTGCAGTGGTGAAAACACCAGATAACGTGTTTCTCGCAATAAATAGCTCTAAAAGAGCGATTTCGATGATTCTGCAAACTTCTCACAGAAGCCTCACCATGATTATCGCAGAAAATGCATATCCATCTCGAAACCCCACGAAAATCCAGATATATCTGTTTCTGCATATCAAGCGCACTGTGGAGTGGTGAAAACACCAGATAACGTGCTTCTCGCATTAAATAGCTCCAAAAGAGCGATTTTGATAATTCGGCATACTTCTCACAGATGAAACACCAACATTATCGCAGAAAACGCATATCTCAGCTTGAAACCCTACGAAAACCAACATATAGCCGGTTCTGCATATCAAACGCACTGTGCAGTGGTAAAACACCAGAAAACGCGTTTTTTCGCATTAAATAGCTCCACAAGAGCGATTTCGATGATTCTGCATTATTCTCACGGAAGCCTCACCAAGATTATCGCAGAAAATGCATATCTCAGCTTGAAAGCCTACGAAAACCAACCTATTGCCGGTTCTGCATAACAAACGCACTGTGGAGAGGTGTAAACACCAGATAACGTGTTTCCCGCATTAAATAGCTTCCAAAGAGTGACTTCGATGATTCTGCATACTTCTCACAGAAGGAACACCAACATTATCGCAGAAAATGCATATCTCATCTTGACACCCCACGAAAATCCAGATATCGCCGTTTCTGCATATCAAACGTACTGTGGAGTGGTGAAAACACCAGATAACGTGCTTCTCGCACTAAATAGCTCCAAAAGAGCGATTTCGATGATTCGGCTTACTTCTCACAGAAGGAACACCAACATTATCGCAGAACATGCATATCTCAGCTTGAAAGCCTACGAAAACCAACATAACTCCGGTTCTGCATATCAAACGCACTGTGCAGTGGTGAAAACACCAGAAAATGCGTTTTTTCGCATTAAATAGCTCCAAAAGAGCGATTTCGATGATTCAGCATACTTCTCGCAGATGCCTCACCAAGATTATCCCAGAAAATGCATATCTCTGCTTGACACCCCACGGAAATCAAGATATCTCCGGTTCTGCATATCAAACGCACTGTGCAGTGGTAAAACACCAGAAAACGCGTTTTTTCGCATTAAATAGCTCCAAAAGAGCGATTTCGATGATTCTGCATACTTCTCACAGAAGTACCACCATGATTATAGCAGAAAATGCATATCTCAGCTTGACACCCCACGAAAATCAGGATATCGGCGGTTCTGCATATTATACGCACTGTGGAGTGGTGAAAACACCAGATAACGTGTTTCCCGCATTAAATAGCTTCCAAAGAGTGATTTCGATGATTCTGCATACTTCTCACAGAAGTACCACCAAGATTATCCCAGAAAATGCATATCTCAGCTTGAAATCCCACGAAAACCAAGATATCTCCGGTTCTGCATATCAAACGCACTGTGCAGTGGTGAAAACACCAGAAAACGCGTTTTTTCGCATTAAATAGCTCCAAAAGAGCGATTTCGATGATTCTGCATACTTCTCACAGAAGCCTCACCATGATTATCGCAGAAAATGCATATCCAGCTCGAAACCCCACGAAAATCCAGATATATCTGTTTCTGCATATCAAGCGCACTGTGGAGTGGTGAAAACACCAGATAACGTGCTTCTCGCATTAAATAGCTCCAAAAGAGCGATTTTGATAATTCGGCATACTTCTCACAGATGAGACACCAACATTATCGCAGAAAACGCATATCTCAGCTTGAAACCCTACGAAAACCAACATATAGCCGGTTCTGCATATCAAACGCACTGTAGGGTGGTGAAAACACCAGATAACGTGTTTTTCGCATTAAATAGCTTCCAAAGAGCGATTTCGATGATTCTGCATACTTCTCACAGAAGCCTCAACAAGATTATCGCAGAAAATGCATATCTCATCTTGACACCCCACGAAAATCCAGATATCGCCGTTTCTGCATATCAAACGTACTGTGGAGTGGTGAAAACACCAGATAACGTGCTTCTCGCACTAAATAGCTCCAAAAGAGCGATTTCGATGATTCGGCTTACATCTCACGGAAGGAACACCAACATTATCGCAGAACATGTATATCTCAGCTTGAAAGCCTACGAAAACCAACATAACTCCGGTTCTGCATATCAAACGCACTGTGCAGTGGTGAAAACACCAGAAAATGCGTTTTTTCGCATTAAATAGCTCCAAAAGAGCGATTTCGATGATTCTGCACACTTCTCACAGACGCCTCACCAAGATTATCGCAGAAAATGTATTTCTGAACTTGAAACCCTACGAAAACTAAGATATCGCCGTTTCTGCATATCAAACGTACTGTGAAGTGGTGAAAACACCAGATAACGTGCTTCTCGCATTAAATAGCTCCAGAAGAGCGATTTCGATGATTCGGCATACTTCTCACAGAAGAAACACCAACATTATCGCAGAAAACGCATATCTCAGCTTGAAACCCTACGAAAACCAACATATTGCCGTTTCTGCATATCAAACGTACTGTGGAGTGGTGAAAACACCAGAAAACCCGTTTCCCGCATTAAATAGCTTCCAAAGGTTGATTTCGTTGATTCTGCATACTTCTCACAGTAGCCTCACCATGAATATAGCAGAATAGGCATATCTCAGCTTGAAACCCTACGAAAACCAACATATTGCCGTTTCTGCATATCAAACGTTCTGTGGTGTGGTGAAAACACCAGATAACGTGTTTCCCGCATTAAATAGCTTCCAAAGAGTGATTTCGATGATTCTGCATACTTCTCACAGAAGTACCACCAAGATTATCCCAGAAAATGCATATCTCAGCTTGAGATCCCACGAAAACCAAGATATCTCCGGTTCTGCATATCAAACT
Organism: Anthophora plumipes; assembly: GCA_951804975.1. Classification (NCBI taxonomy): domain Eukaryota; kingdom Metazoa; phylum Arthropoda; class Insecta; order Hymenoptera; family Apidae; genus Anthophora; species Anthophora plumipes. The sequence goes on along the minus strand of OX638123.1, from coordinate 9,333,898 downwards.
CACTGTGGAGTGGTGAAAACACCAGACAACGTGTTTCTCGCATTAAATATATTCCAAAGAGCGATTTCGATGATTCTGCATACTTCTCACAGACGTACGACCAAGATTATCCCAGAAAATGCATATCTCAGCTTGAAATCCCACGAAATCCAAGATATCTCCGGTTCTGCATATCAAACGCACTGTGGAGTGGTGAAAACACCCGAATAACGTGTTTCTCGCATTAAATAGCTTCAAAAGAGCGATATCGATGATTCTGCATACTTCTCACAGAAGTACCACCATGATTATCGCAGAAAATGCATATCTCAGCTTGACACCCCACGAAAATCAAGATATCGGCGGTTCTGCATATTATACGCACTGTGGAGTGGTGAAAACACCAGAAAACTCGTATTTTCGCATTAAATAGCTCCAAAAGAGCGATTTCGATGATTCTGCACACTTCTCACAGAAGCTTCACCAAGATTATCGCAGAAAATGCATATCTCAGCTTGAAATCTCACGAAAACCAAGATATCTGCGGTTCTGCATATCAAACGCACTGTGCAGTGGTGAAAACACCAGATAACGTGTTTCTCGCATTAAATAGCTTCCAAAGAGCGATTTCGATGATTCTGCATACTTCTCACAGAAGCCTCACTAAGATTATCGCAGAAAATGCATATCTCATCTTGACACCCCACGAAAATCCAGATATCGCCGTTTCTGCATATCAAACGTACTGTGCAGTGGTGAAAACACCAGACAACGTGTTTCTCGCATTAAATATATTCCAAAGAGCGATTTCGATGATTCTGCATACTTCTCACAGACGTACCACCAAGATTATCCCAGAAAATGCATATCTCAGCTTGAAATCCCACGAAAACCAAGATATCTCCGGTTCTGCATATCAAACGCACTGTAGAGTGGTGAAAACACCTGAATAACGTGTTTCTCGCATTAAATAGCTTCAAAAGAGCGATATCGATGATTCTGCATACTTCTCACAGAAGTACCACCAAGATTATCCCAGAAAATGCATATCTCAGCTTGAGATCCCACGAAAACCAAGATATCTCCGGTTCTGCATATCAAACTCACTGTGGAGTGGTGAAAACACCAGACAACGTGTTTTTCGCATGATATAGCTTCCAAAGAGTGATTTCGATGATTCTGCATACTTCTCACAGAAGAACCAACATCATTATCCCAGAACATGCACATCTCAGTTTGAAAGCCTACGAAAACCAACATATCGCCGGTTCTGCATATCAAACGCACTGTGCAGTGGTAAAACACCAGAAAACGCGTTTTTTCGCATTAAATAGCTCCAAAAGAGCGATTTCGATGATTCTGCATTATTCTCACGGAAGCCTCACCAAGATTATCGCAGAAAATGCATATCTCAGCTTGAAAGCCTACGAAAACCAACCTATTGCCGGTTCTGCATAACAAACGCACTGTGGAGAGGTGAAAACACCAGATAACGTGTTTCCCGCATTAAATAGCTTCCAAAGAGTGATTTCGATGATTCTGCATACTTCTCACAGAAGAACCACCATCATTATCCCAGAACATGCATATCTCAGCTTGAAAGCATACGAAAACCAACATAACTCCGGTTCTGCATATCAAACGCACTGTGGAGTGGAGAAAACACCAGATAACGTCTTTCTCGCATTAAATAGCTTCCAAAGAGCGATTTCGATGATTCTGCATACTTCTCACAGAAGCCTCACCAAGATTATCGCAGAAAATGCATATCTCATCTTGACACCCCACGATAATCCAGATATCGCCGTTTCTGCATATCAAACGTACTGTGGAGTGGTGAAAACACCAGATAACGTGGTTCACGCACTAAATAGCTCCAAAAGAGCGATTTCGATGATTCGGCTTACTTCTCACAGAAGGAACACCAACATTATCGCAGAACATGCATATCTCAGCTTGAAAGCCTACGAAAACCAACATAACTCCGGTTCTGCATATCAAACGCACTGTGCAGTGGTGAAAACACCAGAAAATGCGTTTTTTCGCATTAAATTGCTCCAAAAGAGCGATTTCGATGATTCTGCATACATCTCGCAGATGCCTCACCAAGATTATCCCAGAAAATGCATATCTCAGCTTGACACACCACGGAAATCAAGATATCTCCGGTTCTGCATATCAAACGCACTGTGCAGTGGTAAAACACCAGAAAACGCGTTTTTTCGCATTAAATAGCTCCAAAAGATCGATTTCGATGATTCTGCACACTTCTCACAGAAGCCTCACCAAGATTATCGCAGAAAATGTATTTCTGAACTTGAAACCCTACGAAAACTAAGATATCGCCGTTTCTGCATATCAAACGTACTGTGAAGTGGTGAAAACACCAGATAACGTGCTTCTCGCATTAAATAGCTCCAGAAGAGCGATTTCGATGATTCGGCATACTTCTCACAGAAGAAACACTAACATTATCGCAGAAAACGCATATCTCAGCTTGAGATCCCACGAAAACCAAGATATCTCCGGTTCTGCATTTCAAACTCACTGTGGAGTGGTGAAAACACCAGACAACGTGTTTCTCGCATTAAATATATTCCAAAGAGCGATTTCGATGATTCTGCATACTTCTCACAGACGTACCACCAAGATTATACCAGAAAATGCATATCTCAGCTTGAAATCCCACGAAAACCAAGATATCTCCGGTTCTGCATATCAAACGCACTGTGCAGTGGTGAAAACACCAGATAACGTGTTTCTCGCAATAAATAGCTCTAAAAGAGCGATTTCGATGATTCTGCAAACTTCTCACAGAAGCCTCACCATGATTATCGCAGAAAATGCATATCCAGCTCGAAACCCCACGAAAATCCAGATATATCTGTTTCTGCATATCAAGCGCACTGTGGAGTGGTGAAAACACCAGATAACGTGCTTCTCGCATTAAATAGCTCCAAAAGAGCGATTTTGATAATTCGGCATACTTCTCACAGATGAAACACCAACATTATCGCAGAAAACGCATATCTCAGCTTGAAACCCTACGAAAACCAACATATAGCCGGTTCTGCATATCAAACGCACTGTGCAGTGGTAAAACACCAGAAAACGCGTTTTTTCGCATTAAATAGCTCCAAAAGAGCGATTTCGATGATTCTGCATTATTCTCACGGAAGCCTCACCAAGATTATCGCAGAAAATGCATATCTCAGCTTGAAAGCCTACGAAAACCAACCTATTGCCGGTTCTGCATAACAAACGCACTGTGGAGAGGTGAAAACACCAGATAACGTGTTTCCCGCATTAAATAGCTTCCAAAGACTGATTTCGATGATTCTGCATACTTCTCACAGAAGTACCACCAAGATTATCCCAGAAAATGCATATCTCAGCTTGAGATCCCACGAAAACCAAGATATCTCCTGTTCTGCATATCAAACTCACTGTGGAGTGGTGAAAACACCAGACAACTTGTTTCTCGCATTAAATATATTCCAAAGAGCGATTTCGATGATTCTGCATACTTCTCACAGAAGTACCACCATGATTATCGCAGAAAATGCATATCTCATCTTGACACCCCACGAAAATCCAGATATCGCCGTTTCTGCATATCAAACGTACTGTGGAGTGGTGAAAACACCAGATAACGTGCTTCTCGCACTAAATAGCTCCAAAAGAGCGATTTCGATGATTCGGCTTACTTCTCACAGAAGGAACACCAACATTATCGCAGAACATGCATATCTCAGCTTGAAAGCCTACGAAAACCAACATAACTCCGGTTCTGCATATCAAACGCACTGTGGAGTAGTGAAAACACCAGATAACGTGTTTCTCGCATTAAATAGCTTCCAAAGAGCGATTTCGATGATTCTGCATACTTCTCACAGAAGCCTCACTAAGATTATCGCAGAAAATGCATATCTCATCTTGACACCCCACGAAAATCCAGATATCGCCGTTTCTGCATATCAAACGTACTGTGGAGTGGTGAAAACACCAGATAACGTGCTTCTCGCACTAAATAGCTCCAAAAGAGCGATTTCGATGATTCGGCTTACTTCTCACGGAAGGAACACCAACATTATCGCAGAACATGCATATCTCAGCTTGAAAGCCTACGAAAACCAACATAACTCCGGTTCTGCATATCAAACGCACTGTGCAGTGGTGAAAACACCAGAAAATGCGTTTTTTCGCATTAAATAGCTCCAAAAGAGCGATTTCGATGATTCAGCATACTTCTCGCAGATGCCTCACCAAGATTATCCCAAAAAATGCATATCTCAGCTTGACACCCCACGGAAATCAAGATATCTCCCGTTCTGCATATCAAACGCACTGTGCAGTTGTAAAACACCAGAAAACGCGTTTTTTCGCATTAAATAGCTCCAAAAGAGCGATTTCGATGATTCTGCACACTTCTCACAGAAGCCTCACCAAGATTATCGCATAATATGTATTTCTGAACTTGAAACCCTACGAAAACTAAGATATCGCCGTTTCTGCATATCAAACGTACTGTGAAGTGGTGAAAACACCAGATAACGTGCTTCTCGCATTAAATAGCTCCAGAAGAGCGATTTCGATGATTCGGCATACTTCTCACGGGAGAAACACCAACATTATCGCAGAAAACGCATATCTCAGCTTGAAACCCTACGAAAACCAACATATTGCCGTTTCTGCATATCAAACGTACTGTGGAGTGGTGAAAACACCAGAAAACCCGTTTCCCGCATTAAATAGCTTCCAAATGCTGATTTCGTTGATTCTGCATACTTCTCACAGTAGCCTCACCATGAATATAGCAGAATAGGCATATCTCAGCTTGAAACCCTACGAAAACCAACATATTGCCGTTTCTGCATATCAAACGTTCTGTGGTGTGGTGAAAACACCAGATAACGTGTTTCCCGCATTAAATAGCTTCCAAAGAGTGATTTCGATGATTCTGCATACTTCTCACAGAAGTACCACCAAGATTATCCCAGAAAATGCATATCTCAGCTTGAGATCCCACGAAAACCAAGATATCTCCTGTTCTGCATATCAAACTCACTGTGGAGTGGTGAAAACACCAGACAACTTGTTTCTCGCATTAAATATATTCCAAAGAGCGATTTCGATGATTCTGCATCCTTCTCACAGAAGTACCACCATGATTATCGCAGAAAATGCATATCTCAGCTTGACACCCCACGAAAATCAAGATATCGGCGGTTCTGCATATTATACGCACTGTGGAGTGGTGAAAACACCAGAAAACGCGTATTTTCGCATTAAATAGCTCCAAAAGAGCGATTTCGATGATTCTGCACACTTCTCACAGAAGCCTCACCAAGATTATCGCAGAAAATGCATATCTCAGCTTGAAATCTCACGAAAACCAAGATATCTGCGGTTCTGCATATCAAACGCACTGTGCAGTGGTGAAAACACCAGAAAACGCGTTTTTCGCATTAAATAGCTTCCAAAGAGTGATTTCGATGATTCTGCATACTTCTCACAGAAGAACCAACATCATTATCCCAGAACATGCACATCTCAGTTTGAAAGCCTACGAAAACCAACATATCGCCGGTTCTGCATTTCAAACGCACTGTGGTGTGGTGAAAACACCAGATAACGTGTTTCTCGCAATAAATAGCTCTAATAGAGCGATTTCGATGATTCTGCATACTTCTCACAGAAGCCTCACCATGATTATCGCAGAAAATGCATATCCAGCTCGAAACCCCACGAAAATCCAGATATATCTGTTTCTGCATATCAAGCGCACTGTGGAGTGGTGAAAACACCAGATAACATGCTTCTCGCATTAAATAGCTCCAAAAGAGCGATTTTGATAATTCGGCATACTTCTCACAGATGAAACACCAACATTATCGCAGAAAACGCATATCTCAGCTTGAAACCCTACGACAACCAACATATAGCCGGTTCTGCATATCAAACGCACTGTGCAGTGGTAAAACACCAGAAAACGCGTATTTTCGCATTAAATAGCTCCAGAAGAGCGATTTCGATGATTCTGCATACTTCTCACAGAAGGAACACCAACATTATCGCAGAACATGCATATCTCAGCTTGAAAGCCTACGAAAACCAACATAACTCCGGTTCTGCATATCAAACGCACTGTGGAGAGGTGAAAACACCAGATAACGTGCTTCTCGCATTAAATAGCTCCAGAAGAGCGATTTCGATGATTCGGCATACTTCTCACAGAAGTACCACCAAGATTATCCCAGAAAATGCATATCTCAGCTTGAGATCCCACGAAAACCAAGATATCTCCTGTTCTGCATATCAAACTCACTGTGGAGTGGTGAAAACACCAGACAACTTGTTTCTCGCATTAAATATATTCCAAAGAGCGATTTCGATGATTCTGCATCCTTCTCACAGAAGTACCACCATGATTATCGCAGAAAATGCATATCTCAGCTTGACACCCCACGAAAATCAAGATATCGGCGGTTCTGCATATTATACGCACTGTGCAGTGGTAAAACACCAGAAAACGCGTTTTTTCGCATTAAATAGCTCCAAAAGATCGATTTCGATGATTCTGCACACTTCTCACAGAAGCCTCACCAAGATTATCGCAGAAAATGTATTTCTGAACTTGAAACCCTACGAAAACTAAGATATCGCCGTTTCTGCATATCAAACGTACTGTGAAGTGGTGAAAACACCAGATAACGTGCTTCTCGCATTAAATAGCTCCAGAAGAGCGATTTCGATGATTCGGCATACTTCTCACAGAAGAAACACCAACATTATCGCAGAAAACGCATATCTCAGCTTGAGATCCCACGAAAACCAAGATATCTCCGGTTCTGCATTTCAAACTCACTGTGGAGTGGTGAAAACACCAGACAACGTGTTTCTCGCATTAAATATATTCCAAAGAGCGATTTCGATGATTCTGCATACTTCTCACAGACGTACCACCAAGATTATACCAGAAAATGCATATCTCAGCTTGAAATCCCACGAAAACCAAGATATCTCCGGTTCTGCATATCAAACGCACTGTGCAGTGGTGAAAACACCAGATAACGTGTTTCTCGCAATAAATAGCTCTAAAAGAGCGATTTCGATGATTCTGCAAACTTCTCACAGAAGCCTCACCATGATTATCGCAGAAAATGCATATCCAGCTCGAAACCCCACGAAAATCCAGATATATCTGTTTCTGCATATCAAGCGCACTGTGGAGTGGTGAAAACACCAGATAACGTGCTTCTCGCATTAAATAGCTCCAAAAGAGCGATTTTGATAATTCGGCATACTTCTCACAGATGAAACACCAACATTATCGCAGAAAACGCATATCTCAGCTTGAAACCCTACGAAAACCAACATATAGCCGGTTCTGCAGATCAAACGCACTGTGCAGTGGTAAAACACCAGAAAACGCGTTTTTTCGCATTAAATAGCTCCAAAAGAGCGATTTCGATGATTCTGCATTATTCTCACGGAAGCCTCACCAAGATTATCGCAGAAAATGCATATCTCAGCTTGAAAGCCTACGAAAACCAACCTATTGCCGGTTCTGCATAACAAACGCACTGTGGAGAGGTGAAAACACCAGATAACGTGTTTCCCGCATTAAATAGCTTCCAAAGACTGATTTCGATGATTCTGCATACTTCTCACAGAAGTACCACCAAGATTATCCCAGAAAATGCATATCTCAGCTTGAGATCCCACGAAAACCAAGATATCTCCTGTTCTGCATATCAAACTCACTGTGGAGTGGTGAAAACACCAGACAACTTGTTTCTCGCATTAAATATATTCCAAAGAGCGATTTCGATGATTCTGCATACTTCTCACAGAAGTACCACCATGATTATCGCAGAAAATGCATATCTCATCTTGACACCCCACGAAAATCCAGATATCGCCGTTTCTGCATATCAAACGTACTGTGGAGTGGTGAAAACACCAGATAACGTGCTTCTCGCACTAAATAGCTCCAAAAGAGCGATTTCGATGATTCGGCTTACTTCTCACAGAAGGAACACCAACATTATCGCAGAACATGCATATCTCAGCTTGAAAGCCTACGAAAACCAACATAACTCCGGTTCTGCATATCAAACGCACTGTGGAGTAGTGAAAACACCAGATAACGTGTTTCTCGCATTAAATAGCTTCCAAAGAGCGATTTCGATGATTCTGCATACTTCTCACAGAAGCCTCACTAAGATTATCGCAGAAAATGCATATCTCATCTTGACACCCCACGAAAATCCAGATATCGCCGTTTCTGCATATCAAACGTACTGTGGAGTGGTGAAAACACCAGATAACGTGCTTCTCGCACTAAATAGCTCCAAAAGAGCGATTTCGATGATTCGGCTTACTTCTCACGGAAGGAACACCAACATTATCGCAGAACATGCATATCTCAGCTTGAAAGCCTACGAAAACCAACATAACTCCGGTTCTGCATATCAAACGCACTGTGCAGTGGTGAAAACACCAGAAAATGCGTTTTTTCGCATTAAATAGCTCCAAAAGAGCGATTTCGATGATTCAGCATACTTCTCGCAGATGCCTCACCAAGATTATCCCAAAAAATGCATATCTCAGCTTGACACCCCACGGAAATCAAGATATCTCCCGTTCTGCATATCAAACGCACTGTGCAGTTGTAAAACACCAGAAAACGCGTTTTTTCGCATTAAATAGCTCCAAAAGAGCGATTTCGATGATTCTGCACACTTCTCACAGAAGCCTCACCAAGATTATCGCAGAAAATGCATATCTCAGCTTGAAATCTCACGAAAACCAAGATATCTGCGGTTCTGCATATCAAACGCACTGTGCAGTGGTGAAAACACCAGAAAACGCGTTTTTCGCATTAAATAGCTTCCAAAGAGTGATTTCGATGATTCTGCATACTTCTCACAGAAGAACCAACATCATTATCCCAGAACATGCACATCTCAGTTTGAAAGCCTACGAAAACCAACATATCGCCGGTTCTGCATTTCAAACGCACTGTGGTGTGGTGAAAACACCAGATAACGTGTTTCTCGCAATAAATAGCTCTAAAAGAGCGATTTCGATGATTCTGCATACTTCTCACAGAAGCCTCACCATGATTATCGCAGAAAATGCATATCCAGCTCGAAACCCCACGAAAATCCAGATATATCTGTTTCTGCATATCAAGCGCACTGTGGAGTGGTGAAAACACCAGATAACATGCTTCTCGCATTAAATAGCTCCAAAAGAGCGATTTTGATAATTCGGCATACTTCTCACAGATGAAACACCAACATTATCGCAGAAAACGCATATCTCAGCTTGAAACCCTACGACAACCAACATATAGCCGGTTCTGCATATCAAACGCACTGTGCAGTGGTAAAACACCAGAAAACGCGTATTTTCGCATTAAATAGCTCCAGAAGAGCGATTTCGATGATTCTGCATACTTCTCACAGAAGGAACACCAACATTATCGCAGAACATGCATATCTCAGCTTGAAAGCCTACGAAAACCAACATAACTCCGGTTCTGCATATCAAACGCACTGTGGAGAGGTGAAAACACCAGATAACGTGTTTCCCGCATTAAATAGCTTCCAAAGAGTGATTTCGATGATTCTGCATACTTCTCACAGAAGAACCACCATCATTATCCCAGAACATGCATATCTCAGCTTGAAAGCCTACGAAAACCAACATATAGCCGGTTCTGCATATCAAACGCACTGTGCAGTGGTGAAAACACCAGAAAACGCGTTTTTCGCATTAAATAGCTTCCAAAGAGTGATTTCGATGATTCTGCATACTTCTCACAGAAGAACCAACATCATTATCCCAGAACATGCACATCTCAGTTTGAAAGCCTACGAAAACCAACATATCGCCGGTTCTGCATTTCAAACGCACTGTGGTGTGGTGAAAACACCAGATAACGTGTTTCTCGCAATAAATAGCTCTAAAAGAGCGATTTCGATGATTCTGCATACTTCTCACAGAAGCCTCACCATGATTATCGCAGAAAATGCATATCCAGCTCGAAACCCCACGAAAATCCAGATATATCTGTTTCTGCATATCAAGCGCACTGTGGAGTGGTGAAAACTCCAGATAACATGCTTCTCGCATTAAATAGCTCCAAAAGAGCGATTTTGATAATTCGGCATACTTCTCACAGATGAAACACCAACATTATCGCAGAAAACGCATATCTCAGCTTGAAACCCTACGACAACCAACATATAGCCGGTTCTGCATATCAAACGCACTGTGCAGTGGTAAAACACCAGAAAACGCGTATTTTCGCATTAAATAGCTCCAGAAGAGCGATTTCGATGATTCTGCATACTTCTCACAGAAGGAACACCAACATTATCGCAGAACATGCATATCTCAGCTTGAAAGCCTACGAAAACCAACATAACTCCGGTTCTGCATATCAAACGCACTGTGGAGAGGTGAAAACACCAGATAACGTGTTTCCCGCATTAAATAGCTTCCAAAGAGTGATTTCGATGATTCTGCATACTTCTCACAGAAGAACCACCATCATTATCCCAGAACATGCATATCTCAGCTTGAAAGCCTACGAAAACCAACATATAGCCGGTTCTGCATATCAAACGCACTGTAGGGTGGTGAAAACACCAGATAACGTGTTTTTCGCATTAAATAGCTTCCAAAGAGCGATTTCGATGATTCTGCATACTTCTCACAGAAGCCTCAACAAGATTATCGCAGAAAATGCATATCTCATCTTGACACCCCACGAAAATCCAGATATCGCCGTTTCTGCATATCAAACGTACTGTGGAGTGGTGGAAACACCAGATAACGTGCTTCTCGCACTAAATAGCTCCAAAAGAGCGATTTCGATGATTCGGCTTACTTCTCACAGAAGGAACACCAACATTATCGCAGAACATGCATATCTCAGCTTGAAAGCCTACGAGAACCAACATAACTCCGGTTCTGCATATCAAACGCACTGTGGAGTGGTGAAAACACCAGATAACGTGTTTCTCGCATTAAATAGCTTCCAAAGAGCGATTTCGATGATTCTGCATACTTCTCACAGAAGCCTCACTAAGATAATCGCAGAAAATGCATATCTCATCTTGACACCCCACGAAAATCCAGATATCGCCGTTTCTGCATATCAAACGTACTGTGGAGTGGTGAAAACACTAGATAACGTGCTTCTCGCACTAAATAGCTCCAAAAGAGCGATTTCGATGATTCGGCTTACTTCTCACGGAAGGAACACCAACATTATCGCAGAACATGTATATCTCAGCTTGAAAGCCTACGAAAACCAACATAACTCCGGTTCTGCATATCAAACGCACTGTGCAGTGTTGAAAACACCAGAAAATGCGTTTTTTCGCATTAAATAGCTCCAAAAGAGCGATTTCGATGATTCAGCATACTTCTCGCAGATGCCTCACCAAGATTATCCCAAAAAATGCATATCTCAGCTTGACACCCCACGGAAATCAAGATATCTCCGGTTCTGCATATCAAACGCACTGTGCAGTGGTAAAACACCAGAAAACGCGTTTTTTCGCATTAAATATCTCCAAAAGAGCGATTTCGATGATTCTGCACACTTCTCACAGAAGCCTCACCAAGATTATCGCAGAAAATGTATTTCTGAACTTGAAACCCTACGAAAACTAAGATATCGCCGTTTCTGCATATCAAACGTACTGTGAAGTGGTGAAAACACCAGATAACGTGCTTCTCGCATTAAATAGCTCCAGAAGAGCGATTTCGATGATTCGGCATACTTCTCACAGAAGAAACACCAACATTATCGCAGAAAACGCATATCTCAGCTTGAGATCCCACGAAAACCAAGATATCTCCGGTTCTGCATATCAAACTCACTGTGGAGTGGTGAAAACACCAGACAACGTGTTTCTCGCATTAAATATATTCCAAAGAGCGATTTCGATGATTCTGCATACTTCTCACAGACGTACCACCAAGATTATCCCAGAAAATGCATATCTCAGCTTGAAATCCCACGAAATCCAAGATATCTCCGGTTCTGCATATCAAACGCACTGTGGAGTGGTGAAAACACCCGAATAACGTGTTTCTCGCATTAAATAGCTTCAAAAGAGCGATATCGATGATTCTGCATACTTCTCACAGAAGTACCACCATGATTATCGCAGAAAATGCATATCTCAGCTTGACACCCCACGAAAATCAAGATATCGGCGGTTCTGCATATTATACGCACTGTGGAGTGGTGAAAACACCAGAAAACGCGTATTTTCGCATTAAATAGCTCCAAAAGAGCGATTTCGATGATTCAGCATACTTCTCGCAGATGCCTCACCAAGATTATCCCAAAAAATGCATATCTCAGCTTGACACCCCACGGAAATCAAGATATCTCCGGTTCTGCATATCAAACGCACTGTGCAGTGGTAAAACAGCAGAAAACGCGTTTTTTCGCATTAAATATCTCCAAAAGAGCGATTTCGATGATTCTGCACACTTCTCACAGAAGCCTCACCAAGAGTATCGCAGAAAATGTATTTCTGAACTTGAAACCCTACGAAAACTAAGATATCGCCGTTTCTGCATATCAAACGTACTGTGAAGTGGTGAAAACACCAGATAACGTGCTTCTCGCATTAAATAGCTCCAGAAGAGCGATTTCGATGATTCGGCATACTTCTCACAGAAGAAACACCAACATTATCGCAGAAAACGCATATCTCAGCTTGAGATCCCACGAAAACCAAGATATCTCCGGTTCTGCATATCAAACTCACTGTGGAGTGGTGAAAACACCAGACAACGTGTTTCTCGCATTAAATATATTCCAAAGAGCGATTTCGATGATTCTGCATACTTCTCACAGACGTACCACCAAGATTATCCCAGAAAATGCATATCTCAGCTTGAAATCCCACGAAATCCAAGATATCTCCGGTTCTGCATATCAAACGCACTGTGGAGTGGTGAAAACACCCGAATAACGTGTTTCTCGCATTAAATAGCTTCAAAAGAGCGATATCGATGATTCTGCATACTTCTCACAGAAGTACCACCATGATTATCGCAGAAAATGCATATCTCAGCTTGACACCCCACGAAAATCAAGATATCGGCGGTTCTGCATATTATACGCACTGTGGAGTGGTGAAAACACCAGAAAACGCGTATTTTCGCATTAAATAGCTCCAAAAGAGCGATTTCGATGATTCTGCACACTTGTCACAGAAGCTTCACCAAGATTATCGCAGAAAATGCATATCTCAGCTTGAAATCTCACGAAAACCAAGATATCTGCGGTTCTGCATATCAAACGCACTGTGCAGTGGTGAAAACACCAGATAACGTGTTTCTCGCAATAAATAGCTCTAAAAGAGCGATTTCGATGATTCTGCAAACTTCTCACAGAAGCCTCACCATGATTATCGCAGAAAATGCATATCCAGCTCGAAACCCCACGAAAATCCAGATATATCTGTTTCTGCATATCAAGCGCACTGTGGAGTGGTGAAAACACCAGATAACGTGCTTCTCGCATTAAATAGCTCCAAAAGAGCGATTTTGATAATTCGGCATACTTCTCACAGATGAAACACCAACATTATCGCAGAAAACGCATATCTCAGCTTGAAACCCTACGAAAACCAACATATAGCCGGTTCTGCATATCAAACGCACTGTGCAGTGGTGAAAACACCAGATAACGTGTTTCTCGCAATAAATAGCTCTAAAAGAGCGATTTCGAAGATTCTGCAAACTTCTCACAGAAGCCTCACCATGATTATCGCAGAAAATGCATATCCAGCTCGAAACCCCACGAAAATCCAGATATATCTGTTTCTGCATATCAAGCGCACTGTGGAGTGGTGAAAACACCAGATAACGTGCTTCTCGCATTAAATAGCTCCAAAAGAGCGATTTTGATAATTCGGCATACTTCTCACAGATGAAACACCAACATTATCGCAGAAAACGCATATCTCAGCTTGAAACCCTACGAAAACCAACATATAGCCGGTTCTGCATATCAAACGCACTGTGCAGTGGTAAAACACCAGAAAACGCGTTTTTTCGCATTAAATAGCTCCAAAAGAGCGATTTCGATGATTCTGCATTATTCTCACGGAAGCCTCACCAAGATTATCGCAGAAAATGCATATCTCATCTTGACACCCCACGAAAATCCAGATATCGCCGTTTCTGCATATCAAACGTACTGTGGAGTGGTGAAAACACCAGATAACGTGCTTCTCGCACTAAATAGCTCCAAAAGAGCGATTTCGATGATTCGGCTTACTTCTCACAGAAGGAACACCAACATTATCGCAGAACATGCATATCTCATCTTGACACCCCACGAAAATCCAGATATCGCCGTTTCTGCATATCAAACGTACTGTGGAGTGGTGAAAACACCAGATAACGTGCTTCTCGCACTAAATAGCTCCAAAAGAGCGATTTCGATGATTCGGCTTACTTCTCACAGAAGGAACACCAACATTATCGCAGAACATGCATATCTCAGCTTGAAAACCTACGAAAACCAACATAACTCCGGTTCTGCATATCAAACGCACTGTGCAGTGGTGAAAACACCAGAAAATGCGTTTTTTCGCATTAAATAGCTCCAAAAGAGCGATTTCGATGATTCAGCATACTTCTCGCAGATGCCTCACCAAGATTATCCCAGAAAATGCATATCTCAGCTTGACACCCCACGGAAATCAAGATATCTCCGGTTCTGCATATCAAACGCACTGTGCAGTGGTAAAACACCAGAAAACGCGTTTTTTCGCATTAAATAGCTCCAAAAGAGCGATTTCGATGATTCTGCATACTTCTCACAGAAGCACCACCATGATTATAGCAGAAAATGCATATCTCAGCTTGACACCCCACGACAATCAGGATATCGGCGGTTCTGCATATTATACGCACTGTGGAGTGGTGAAAACACCAGATAACGTGTTTCCCGCATTAAATAGCTTCCAAAGAGTGATTTCGATGATTCTGCATACTTCTCACAGAAGCCTCACCAAGATTATCCCAGAAAATGCATATCTCAGCTTGACACCCCACGGAAATCAAGATATCGGCGGTTCTGCATATTATACGCACTGTGGAGTGGTGAAAACACCAGATAACGTGTTTCCCGCATTAAATAGCTTCCAAAGAGTGATTTCGATGATTCTGCATACTTCTCACAGATGAAACACCAACATTATCGCAGAAAACGCATATCTCAGCTTGAAACCCTACGAAAACCAACATATAGCCGGTTCTGCATATCAAACGCACTGTGCAGTGGTAAAACACCAGAAATCGCGTTTTTTCGCATTAAATAGCTCCAAAGGAGCGATTTCGATGATTCTGCACACGTCTCACAGAAGCCTCACCAAGATTATCCCAGAAAATGCATATCTCAGCTTGACACCCCACGGAAATCAAGATATCTCCGGTTCTGCATATCAAACGCACTGTGCAGTGGTAAAACACCAGAAAACGCGTTTTTTCGCATTAAATAGCTCCAAAAGAGCGATTTCGATGATTCTGCGCACTTCTCACAGAAGCCTCACCAAGATTATCGCAGAAAATGTATTTCTGAACTTGAAACCCTACGAAAACTAAGATATCGCCGTTTCTGCATATCAAACGTACTGTTAAGTGGTGAAAACACCAGATAACGTGCTTCTCGCATTAAATAGCTCCAGAAGAGCGATTTCGATGATTCGGCATACTTCTCACAGAAGAAACACCAACATTATCGCAGAAAACGCATATCTCAGCTTGAAACCCTACGAAAACCAACATATTGCCGTTTCTGCATATCAAACGTACTGTGGAGTGGTGAAAACACCAGAAAACCCGTTTCCCGCATTAAATAGCTTCCAAAGGCTGATTTCGTTGATTTTGCATACTTCTCACAGTAGCCTCACCATGAATATAGCAGAATACGCATATCTCAGCTTGAAACCCTACGAAAACCAACATATTGCCGTTTCTGCATATCAAACGTTCTGTGGTGTGGTGAAAACACCAGATAACGTGTTTCCCGCATTTAATAGCTTCCAAAGAGTGATTTCGATGATTCTGCATACTTCTCACAGAAGTACCACCATGATTATCCCAGAAAATGCATATCTCAGCTTGAGATCCCACGAAAACCAAGATATCTCCGGTTCTGCATATCAAACGCACTGTGCAGTGGTGAAAACACCAGATAACGTGTTTCCCGCATTAAATAGCTTCCAAAGAGTGATTTCGATGATTCTGCATACTCCTCGCAGAAGAACCACCATCATTATCCCAGAACATGCATATCTTAGCTTGGAAGCCTACGAAAACCAACATATCTCCGGTTCTGCATATCAAACGCACTGTGCAGTGGTGAAAACACCAGATAACGTGTTTCCCGCATTAAATAGCTTCCAAAGAGTGATTTCGATGATTCTGCATACTTCTCACAGAAGCCTCACCAAGATAATCGCAGAAAATGCATATCTCAGCTTGACACCCCACGAAAATCAACATATCTCCGGTTCTGCATATCAAACGCACTGTGCAGTGGTGAAAACACCAGATAACGTGTTTCCCGCATCAAATAGCTTCCAAAGAGTGATTTCGATGAATCTGCATACTTCTCACAGAAGCCTCACCATGATTATCGCAAAAAATGCATATCCAGCTGGAAACACCACGAAAATCCAGATATCGCCGTTCCTGCATATCAAACGCACTGTGGAGTGGTGAAAACACCAGATAAAATGTTTCTCGCATTAAAAAGCTTCCAAAGAGCGATTTCGATGATTCGGCATACTTCTCACAGAAGAAACACCAACATTATCGCAGAAAACGCATATCTCAGCTTGAAACCCTACGATAACCAACATATCGCCGGTTCTGCATATCAAACGCACTGTGCAGTGGTGAAAACACCAGAAAACGCGTATTTTCGCATTAAATAGCTCCAAAAGAGCGATTTCGATGATTCTGCAATCTTCTCACAGAAGCCTCACCATGATTATCGCAGAAAATGCATATCCAGCTGGAAACCCCACGAAAATCCAGATATCGCAGATCCTGTATATCAAACGCACTGTGGAGTGGTGAAAACACCAGATAACGTGTTTCTCGCATTAAATAGCTTCCAAAGAGCGATTTCGATAACTCTGCATACTTCTCACAGAAGCCTCACCATGATTATCGCAGAAAATGCATATCCAGCTGGAAACCCCACGAAAATCCAGATATCGCCGTTTCTGCATATCAAACGTACTGTGGAGTGGTGAAAACACCAGATAACGTGCTTCTCGCATTAAATAGCTCCAAAAGAGCGATTTCGATGATTCGGCATACTTCTCACAGAAGAAACACCAACATTATAGCAGAAAACGCATATCTCAGCTTGGAACTATACGATAACCAACATATCGCCGGTTCTGCATATCAAACGCACTGTGCAGTGGTGAAAACACCAGAAAACGCGTTTTTTCGCATTAAATAGCTCCAAAGAGCGATTTCGATGATTCTGCATACTTCTCACAGAAGCCTCACCATGATTATCGAAGAACATGCATATCTGAGCTTGAAATCCCACGAAAACCAAGATATCTCCGGTTCTGCATATCAAACGCACTGTGCAGTGGTGAAAACACCAGATAACATGTTTCCCGCATTAAATATCTTCCAAAGAGTGATTTCGATGATTCTGCATAATTGTCGCAGAAGAACCACCATCATTATCCCAGAACATGCATATCTCAGCTTGAAAGCCTACGAAAACCAACATATCGCCGGTTCTGCATATCAAACGCACTATCGAGTAGTGAAAACACCAGATAACGTGTTTCTCGCATTAAATAGCTCCAAAGAGCCATTTTTTAATGATTCTGCATACTTCTCGCAGAAGAACCACCATCATTATCCCAGAACATGCATATCTCAGCTTGAAAGCCTACGAAAACCAACATATCGCCGGTTCTGCATATCAAACGCACTGTCGAGTAGTGAAAACACCAGATAACGTGTTTCTCGCATTAAATAGCTCCAAAGAGCGATTTCGATGATTCTGCGTACTTCTCACACAAGCTTCACCATGATTACCGCAGAAAATGCATATCCATCTGGAAACCCCACGAAACTCCAGCTATCGCCGTTTCTGCATATCAAACGTACTGTGGAGTGGTGAAAACACCAGATAACGTGCTTCTCGCATTAAATAGCTCCAAAAGAGCGAATTCGATGATTCGGCATACTTCTCACAGAAGAAACACCAACATTATCGCAGAAAACGCATATCTCATCTTGAAACCCTACGAAAACCAAGATATCTCCGGTTCTGCGTGCTAAACGCACTGTGCAGTGGTGAAAACACCAGAAAACGCGTTTTTTCGCATTAAATAGCTCCAAAAGAGCGATTTCGATGATTCTGCATACTTCTCACAGAAGCCTCACCAAGATAATCGCAGAAAATGCATATCTCAGCTTGACACCCCACGAAAATCAAGATATCGGCGGTTCTGCATATTATACGCACTGTGGAGTGGTGAAAACACCAGATAACGTGTTGCTCGCTATAAATAGCGCCAAAAGAGCGATTTCGATGATTCTGCATACTTCTTACAGAAGCCTCACCATGATTATCGCAGAAAATGCATATCTCAGCTTGACACCCCACGAAAATCAAGATAACGGCGGTTCTGCATATTATACGCACTGTGGAGTGGTGAAAACACCAGATAACGTGTTTCCCGCAATAAATAGCTTCCAAAGAGTGATTTCGATGATTCTGCATACTCCTCGCAGAAGAACCACCATCATTATCCCAGAACATGCATATCTTAGCTTGAAAGCCTACGAAAACCGACATATCTCCGGTTCTGCATATGAAACGCACTGTGCAGTGTTGAAAACACCAGATAACGTGTTTCCCGCATTAAATAGCTCCAAAAGAGCGATTTCGATGATTCTGCATACTTCTCACAGAAGCCTCACCATGATTATCGCAGAAAATGCATATCCAGCTGGAAACCCCACGAAAACCAAGATATCTCCGGTTCTGCATATCAAACGCACTGTGGAGTGGTGAAAACACCAGATAACGTGTTGCACGCTATAAATAGCGCCAAAAGAGCGATTTCGATGATTCTGCATACTTCTTACAGAATCCTCACCATGATTATCGCAGAAAATGCATATCCAGCTGGAAACCCCACGAAAATCAAGATATCGCCGGTTCTGCATATCAAACGCACTGTGCAGTGGTGAAAACACCAGATAACGTGTTTCCCGCATCAAATAGCTTCCAAAGAGTGATTTCGATGAATCTGCATACTTCTCACAGAAGCCTCACCATGATTATCGAAGAACATGCATATCTGAGCTTGAAATCCCACGAAAACCAAGATATCTCCGGTTCTGCATATCAAACGCACTGTGCAGTGGTGAAAACACCAGATAACATGTTTCCCGCATTAAATAGCTTCCAAAGAGTGATTTCGATGATTCTGCATACTCCTCGCAGAAGAACCACCATCATTATCCCAGAACATGCATATCTTAGCTTGAAAGCCTACGAAAACCAACATATCTCCGGTTCTGCATATCAAACGCACTGTGCAGTGGTGAAATCATCAAATAACGTGTTTCTGGCATTAAATAGCTTCTAAAGAGCGATTTCGATGATTCTGCATACTTCTCACAGAAGCCTCACCAAGATTATCCCAGAAAATGCATATCTCAGCTTGAAGTCCCACGAAAACCAAGATATCTCCGGTTCTGCATATCAAACGCACTGTGGAGTGGTGAAAACACCAGATAACGTGTTTCCCGCATTAAATAGCTTCCAAAGAGTGATTTCGATGATTCTGCATACTCCTCGCAGAAGAACCACCATCATTATCCCAGAACATGCATATCTTAGCTTGAAAGCCTACGAAAACCAACATATTTCCGGTTCTGCATATCAAACGCACTGTGCAGTGGTGAAATCACCAGATAACGTGTTTCCCGAATTAAATAGCTTCCAAAGAGTGATTTCGATGAATCTTGATACTTCTCACAGAAGAACCACCAAGATTATCCCAGAAAATGCATATTTCAGCTTGAAATCCCACGAAAACCAAGAAATCTCCGGTTCTGCATATCAAACGCACTGTGCAGTTGTGAAAACACCAGAAAACGCGTTTTTTCGCATTAAATAGCTCCAAAGGAGCGATTTCGATGATTCTGCACACTTCTCACAGAAGCCTCACCAACATTATCGCAGAAAATGCATATCCAGCTGGAAACCCCACGAAACTCCAGATATCGGCGGTTCTGCATATTATACGCACTGTGGAGTGGTGAAAACACCAGATAACGTGTTTCCCGCATTAAATAGCATCCAAAGAGCGATTTCGATGATTCGGCATGCTTCTCACAGATGAAACACCAACATTATCGCAGAAAACGCATATCTCAGCTTGAAACCCTACGATAACCAACATATCGCCGGTTCTGCATATGAAACGTACTGTGCAGTGGTGAGAACACCAGAAAACGCGTATTTTCGCATTAAATAGCTTCCAAAGAGTGATTTCGATGATTCTGCATACTTCTCACAGAAGCCTCACCAAGATAATCGCAGAAAATGCATATCTCAGCTTGACACCCCACGAAAATCAAGATATCGGCGGTTCTGCATATTATACGCACTGTGGAGTGGTGAAAACACCAGATAACGTGTTTCCCGCATTAAATAGCTTCCAAAGAGTGATTTCGATGATTCTGCATACTCCTCGCAGAAGAACCACCATCATTATCCCAGAACATGCATATCTTAGCTTGAAAGCCTACGAAAACCAACATATCTCCGGTTCTGCATATGAAACGCACTGTGCAGTGTTGAAAACACCAGATAGCGTGTTTCCCGCATTAAATAGCTCCAAAAGAGCGATTTCGATGATTCTGCATACTTCTCACAGAAGCCTCACCATGATTATCGCAGAAAATGCATATCCAGCTGGAAACCCCACGAAAATCCAGATATCGCCGTTCCTGCATATCAAACGCACTGTGGAGTCTTGAAAACACCAGATAACGTGTTTCTCGCATTAAACAGCTTCCAAAGAGCGATTTCGATGATTCTGCATACTTCTCACAGAAGCCTCACCAAGATAATCGCAGAAAATGCATATCTCAGCTTGACACCCCACGAAAATCAAGATATCGCCGGTTCTGCATATTATACGCACTATGGAGTGGTGAAAACACCAGATAACGTGTTTCCCGCATTAAATAGCTTCCAAAGAGTGATTTCGATGATTCTGCATACTCCTCGCAGAAGAACCACCAACATTATCGCAGAAAATGCATATCCAGCTGGAAACCCCACGAAACTCCAGATATCGGCGGTTCTGCATATTATACGCACTGTGGAGTGGTGAAAACACCAGATAACGTGTTTCCCGCATTAAATAGCATCCAAAGAGCGATTTCGATGATTCGGCATGCTTCTCACAGATGAAACACCAACATTATCGCAGAAAACGCATATCTCAGCTTGAAACCCTACGATAACCAACATATCGCCGGTTCTGCATATCAAACGTACTGTGCTGTGGTGAGAACACCAGAAAACGCGTATTTTCGCATTAAATAGCTCCAAAGAACGATTTCGATGATTCTGCATACTTCTCACAGAAGCCTCACCATGATTATCGCAGAAAATGCATATCCAGCTGGAAACCCCACGAAAGTCCAGATATCGCCGGTTCTACATATCAAACGCACTGTCGAGTAGTGAAAACACCACATAACGTGCTTCTGGCATTAATTAGCTCCAAAAGAGCGATTTCGATGATTCGGCATACTTCTGACAGAAGAAACACCAACATTATCGCAGAAAACGGATATCTCAGCTTGAAACCCTACGATAACCAACATATCGCAGGTTCTGCATATCAAACGCACTGTGCAGTGGTGAAATCACCAGATAACGTGTTTCTCGCATTAAATAGCTTCCAAAGAGCGATTTCGATGATTCTGCATACTTCTCACAGAAGCCTCACCAAGATTATCCCTGAAAATGCATATCTCAGCTCGAAATCCCACGAAAACCAAGATATCTCCGGTTCTGCATATCAAACGCACTGTGCAGTGGTGAAATCACCAGATAACGTGTTTCCCGCATTAAATAGCTTCCAAAGAGTGAATTCGATGGTTCTGCATACTTCTCACAGAAGAACCACCCAGATTATCCCAGAAAATGCATATCTCAGCTTGAAAGCCTACGAAAACCAACATATCTCCGGTTCTGCATATCAAACGCACTGTGCATTGGTGAAATCAGCAGATAACGTGTTTCTCGCATTAAATAGCTTCCAAAGAGCGATTTCGATTATTCTGCATACTTCTCACAGAAGCCTCACCAAGATTATCCCAGATAATGCATATCTCAGCTTGAAATCCCACGAAAGCCAAGATATCTCCGGTTCTGCATATCAAACGCACTGTGCAGTGGTGAAAACACCAGATAACGTGTTTCCCGCATTAAATAGCTTTCAAAGAGTGATTTCGATGATTCTGCATACTTCTCACAGAAGAAACACCAACATTATCGCAGAAAACGGATATCTCAGCTTGAAACCCTACGATAACCAACATATCGCCGGTTCTGCATATCAAACGTACTGTGCTGTGGTGAGAACATCAGAAAACGCGTATTTTCGCATTAAATAGCTCCAAAGAACGATTTCGATGATTCTGCATACTTCTCACAGAAGCCTCACCATCATTATCGCAGAAAATGCATATCCAGCTGGAAACCCCACGAAAGTCCAGATATCGCCGGTTCTACATATCAAACGCACTGTCGAGTAGTGAAAACACCAGATAACGTGCTTCTGGCATTAATTAGCTCCAAAAGAGCGATTTCGATGATTCGGCATACTTCTGACAGAAGAAACACCAACATTATCGCAGAAAACGGATATCTCAGCTTGAAACCCTACGATAACCAACATATCGCAGGTTCTGCATATCAAACGCACTGTGCAGTGGTGAAAACACCAGAAAACGCGTATTTTCGCATTAAATAGCTCCAAAAGAGCGATTTCGAAGATTCTGCATACTTCTCACAGACGAACCACCAAGATTATCCCAGAAAATGCATATCTCAGCTTGAAAGCCTACGAAAACCAACATATCTCCGGTTCTGCATATCAAACGCACTGTGCAGTGGTGAAAGCACCAGATAACGTGTTTCTCGCATTAAATAGCTTCCAAAGAGCGATTTCGATGATTTTGCATACTTCTCACAGAAGCCTCACCAAGATTATCCCAGATAATGCATATCTCAGCTTGAAATCCCACGAAAGCCAAGATATCTCCGGTTCTGCATATCAAACGCACTGTGCAGTGGTGAAAACACCAGATAACGTGTTTCCCGCATTAAATAGCTTTCAAAGAGTGATTTTGATGATTCTGCATACTTCTCACAGAAGAAACACCAACATTATCGCAGAAAACGCATATCTCATCTTGAAACCCTACGAAAACCAAGATATCTCCGGTTCTGCATATCAAACGCACTGTGTAGTGGTGAAAACACCAGATAACGTGTTTCCCGCATTAAATAGCTTTCAAAGAGTGATTTTGATGATTCTGCATACTTCTCACAGAAGAAACACCAACATTATCGCAGAAAACGCATATCTCAGCTTGAAACCCTACGATAACCAACATATCGCCGGTTCTGCATATCAAACGTACTGTGCTGTGGTGAGAACACCAGAAAACGCGTATTTTCGCATTAAATAGCTCCAAAGAACGATTTCGATGATTCTGCATACTTCTCACAGAAGCCTCACCATGATTATCGCAGAAAATGCATATCCAGCTGGAAACCCCACGAAAGTCCAGATATCGCCGGTTCTACATATCAAACGCACTGTCGAGTAGTGAAAACACCAGATAACGTGCTTCTGGCATTAATTAGCTCCAAAAGCGCGATTTCGATGATTCGGCATACTTCTGACAAAAGAAACACCAACATTATCGCAGAAAACGGATATCTCAGCTTGAAACCCTACGATAACCAACATATCGCAGGTTCTGCATATCAAACGCACTGTGCAGTGGTGAAAACACCAGAAAACGCGTTTTTTCGCATTCAATAGCTCCAAAAGAGCGATTTCGAAGATTCTGCATACTGCTCACAGACGAACCACCAAGATTATCCCAGAAAATGCATATCTCAGCTTGAAAGCCTACGAAAACCAACATATCTCCGGTTCTGCATATCAAACGCACTGTGCAGTGGTTAAATCACCAGATAACGTGTTTCTCGCATTAAATAGCTTCCAAAGAGCGATTTCGATGATTCTGCATACTTCTCACAGAAGCCTCACCAAGATTATACCATAAAATGCATATCTCAGCTCGAAATCCCACGAAAGCCAAGATATCTCCGGTTCTGCATATCAAACGCACTGTGCAGTGGTGAAAACACCAGATAACGTGTTTCCCGCATTAAATAGCTTTCAAAGAGTGATTTTGATGATTCTGCATACTTCTCACAAAAGAAACAAAAACATTATCGCAGAAAACGCATATCTCATCTTGAAACCCTACGAAAACCAAGATATCTCCGGTTCTGCATATCAAACGCACTGTGTAGTGGCGAAAACACCAGAAAACGCGTTTTTTCGCATTAAATAGCTCCAAAAGAGCGATTTCGATGATGCGGCATACTTCTCACAGAAGCCTCACCAACATTATCGCAGAAAATGCATATCTCTGATTGAAACCCCACGAAAACCAAGATATCTCCGGTTCTGCATATTATACGCACTGTGGAGTGGTGAAAACACCAGATAACGTGTTTCCCGCATTAAATAGCTCCAAAGAGCGATTTCGATAATTCTGCATACTTCTCACAGAAGCCTCACCATGATTATCCCAGAACATGCATATCTCAGCTTGAAAGCCTACGAAAACCAACATATCGCCGGTTCTGCATATCAAACGCACTGTGCAGTGGTGAAATCACCAGATAACGTGTTTCCCGCATTAAATAGCTTCCAAAGAGTGAATTCGATGGTTCTGCATACTTCTCACAGAAGAACCACCCAGATTATCCCAGAAAATGCATATCTCAGCTTGAAATCCCACGAAAACCAAGAAATCTCCGGTTCTGCATATCAAACGCACTGTGCAGTTGTGAAAACACCAGAAAACGCGTTTTTTCGCATTAAATAGCTCCAAAGGAGCGATTTCGATGATTCTGCATACTTCTCACAGAAGCCTCACCAAGATTATCCCAGAACATGCATATCTTAGCTTGAAAGCCTACGAAAACCAACATATCTCCGGTTCTGCATATCAAACGCACTGTGCAGTGGTGAAATCACCAGATAACGTGTTTCTCGCATTAAATAGCTTCCAAAGAGCGATATCGATGATTCTGCATACTTCTCACAGAAGCCTCACCAAGATTATCCCAGATAATGCATATCTCAGCTTGAAATCCCACGAAAGCCAAGATATCTCCGGTTCTGCATATCAAACGCACTGTGCAGTGGTGAAAACACCAGATAACTTGTTTCCCGCATTAAATAGCTTTCAAAGAGTGATTTTGATGATTCTGCATACTTCTCACAAAAGAAACAAAAACATTATCGCAGAAAACGCATATCTCATCTTGAAACCCTACGAAAACCAAGATATCTCCGGTTCTGCATATCAAACGCACTGTGTAGTGGCGAAAACACCAGAAAACGCGTTTTTTCGCATTAAATAGCTCCAAAAGAGCGATTTCGATGATGCGGCATACTTCTCACAGAAGCCTCACCAACATTATCGCAGAAAATGCATATCTCTGATTGAAACCCCACGAAAACCAAGATATCTCCGGTTCTGCATATTATACGCACTGTGGAGTGGTGAAAACACCAGATAACGTGTTTCCCGCATTAAATAGCTCCAAAGAGCGATTTCGATAATTCTGCATACTTCTCACAGAAGCCTCACCATGATTATCCCAGAACATGCATATCTCAGCTTGAAAGCCTACGAAAACCAACATATCGCCGGTTCTGCATATCAAACGCACTGTGCAGTGGTGAAATCACCAGATAACGTGTTTCCCGCATTAAATATCCTCCAAAGAGTGATTTCGATGATTCTGCATACTTCTCACAGAAGAACCACCAAGATTATCCCAGAAAATGCTTATCTCAGCTTGAAATCCCACGAAAACCAAGAAATCTCCGGTTCTGCATATCAAACGCACTGTGCAGTTGTTAAAACACCAGAAAACGCGTTTTTTCGCATTAAATAGCTCCAAAGGAGCGATTTCGATGATTCGGCATACTTCTCACAGAAGAAACACCAACATTATTGCAGAAAACGCATATCTCAGCTTGAAACCCTACGATAACCAAGAAATCTCCGGTTCTGCATATCAAACGCACTGTGCAGTTGTGAAAACACCAGAAAACGCGTTTTTTCGCATTAAATAGCTCCAAAGGAGCGATTTCGATGATTCTGCATACTTCTCACAGAAGCCTCACCAAGATTATCCCTGAACATGCATATCTTAGCTTGAAAGCCTACGAAAACCAACATATCTCCGGTTCTGCATATCAAACGCACTGTGCAGTGGTGAAATCACCAGATAACGTGTTTCTCGCATTAAATAGCTTCCAAAGAGCGATATCGATGATTCTGCATACTTCTCACAGAAGCCTCACCAAGATTATCCCAGATAATGCATATCTCAGCTTGAAATCCCACGAAAGCCAAGATATCTCCGGTTCTGCATATCAAACGCACTGTGCAGTGGTGAAAACACCAGATAACTTGTTTCCCGCATTAAATAGCTTTCAAAGAGTGATTTTGATGATTCTGCATACTTCTCACAAAAGAAACAAAAACATTATCGCAGAAAACGCATATCTCATCTTGAAACCCTACGAAAACCAAGATATCTCCGGTTCTGCATATCAAACGCACTGTGTAGTGGCGAAAACACCAGAAAACGCGTTTTTTCGCATTAAATAGCTCCAAAAGAGCGATTTCGATGATGCGGCATACTTCTCACAGAAGCCTCACCAACATTATCGCAGAAAATGCATATCTCTGATTGAAACCCCACGAAAACCAAGATATCTCCGGTTCTGCATATTATACGCACTGTGGAGTGGTGAAAACACCAGATAACGTGTTTCCCGCATTAAATAGCTCCAAAGAGCGATTTCGATAATTCTGCATACTTCTCACAGAAGCCTCACCATGATTATCCCAGAACATGCATATCTCAGCTTGAAAGCCTACGAAAACCAACATATCGCCGGTTCTGCATATCAAACGCACTGTGCAGTGGTGAAATCACCAGATAACGTGTTTCCCGCATTAAATATCCTCCAAAGAGTGATTTCGATGATTCTGCATACTTCTCACAGAAGAACCACCAAGATTATCCCAGAAAATGCTTATCTCAGCTTGAAATCCCACGAAAACCAAGAAATCTCCGGTTCTGCATATCAAACGCACTGTGCAGTTGTTAAAACACCAGAAAACGCGTTTTTTCGCATTAAATAGCTCCAAAGGAGCGATTTCGATGATTCGGCATACTTCTCACAGAAGAAACACCAACATTATTGCAGAAAACGCATATCTCAGCTTGAAACCCTACGATAACCAACATATCGCCGGTTCTGCATATCAAACGCACTGTGCAGTGGTGAAAACACAAGAAAACGCGTATTTTCGCATTAAATAGCTCCACAAGAGCGATTTCGAAGATTCTGCATACTTCTCACAGAAGCCTCACCATGATTATCCCAGAACATGCATATCTCAGCTTGAAAGCCTACGAAAACCAACATATCGCCGGTTCTGCATATCAAACGCACTGTGCAGTGGTGAAAACACCAGATAACGTGTTTCCCGCATTAAATAGCTTCCAAAGAGTGATTTCGATGATTCTGCATACTTCTCACGGAAGAAACACCACCATTATCGCAGAAAACGCATATCTCATCTTGAAACCCCACGAAAATCAAGATATCGGCGATTCTGCATATCAAACGCACTGTGCAGTGGTGAAATCACCAGATAACGTGTTTCTCGCATTAAATAGCTTCCAAAGAGTGATTTCGATGATTCTGCATACTTTTCACAGAAGAACCACCATCATTATCCCAGAACATGCATATCACAGCTTGAAAGCCTACGAAAACCAACATATCGCCGGTACTGCATATCAAACGCACTGTGCAGTGGTATAATCACCAGATAACGTGTTTCCCGCATTAAATAGCTTCCAAAGAGTGATTTCGATGATTCTGCATACTTCTCACAGAAGAAACACCATGATTATCCCAGAACATGCATATCTCAGCTTGAAAGCCTACGAAAACCAACATATCGCCGGTTCTGCATATCAAACGCACTGTGCAGTGGTGAAAACACCAGATAACGTGTTTCCCGCATTAAATAGCTTCCAAAGAGTGATTTCGATGATTCTGCATACTTCTCACGGAAGAAACACCACCATTATCGCAGAAAACGCATATCTCATCTTGAAACCCTACGATAACCAACATATCGCCGGTTCTGCATATCAAACGCACTGTGCAGTGGTGAAAACACAAGAAAACGCGTATTTTCGCATTAAATAGCTCCACAAGAGCGATTTCGAAGATTCTGCATACTTCTCACAGAAGCCTCACCATGATTATCCCAGAACATGCATATCTCAGCTTGAAAGCCTACGAAAACCAACATATCGCCGGTTCTGCATATCAAACGCACTGTGCAGTGGTGAAAACACCAGATAACGTGTTTCCCGCATTAAATAGCTTCCAAAGAGTGATTTCGATGATTCTGCATACTTCTCACGGAAGAAACACCACCATTATCGCAGAAAACGCATATCTCATCTTGAAACCCCACGAAAATCAAGATATCGGCGATTCTGCATATCAAACGCACTGTGCAGTGGTGAAATCACCAGCTAACGTGTTTCTCGCATTAAATAGCTGCAAAAGAGCGATTTCGATGATTCTGCATACTTCTCGCAGAAGCCTCACCATGATTATCGCAGAAAATGCATATCCAGCTGGAAAACCCACGAAAACCAAGATATCTCCGGTTCTGCATATTAAATGCACTGTGGAGTGGTGAAAACACCAGATAACGTGTCGCTCGCTATAAATAGCGCCAAAAGAGCGAGTTCGATGATTCTGCATACTTCTTACAGAAGCCTCACCATGATTATCGCAGAAAATGCATATCCAGCTGGAAACCCCACGAAAATCCTGATATCGCTGTTCCTGCATATCAAACGCACTGTGGAGTCTTGAAAACACCAGATAACGTGTTTCTGGCATTAAACAGCTTCCAAAGAGCGATTTCGATGATTCTGCATACTTCTCACAGAAGAACCACCATCATTATCCCAGAACATGCATATCACAGCTTGAAAGCCTACGAAAACCAACATATCGCCGGTTCTGCATATCAAACGCACTGTGCAGTGGTGAAATCACCAGATAACGTGTTTCTCGCATTAAATAGATCCAAAAGAGCGATTTCGATGATTCGGCATACTTCTGACAGAAGTAACACCAACATTATCGCAGAAAACGGATATCTCAGCTTGAAACCCTACGATAACCAACATATCGCAGGTTCTGCATATCAAACGCACTGTGCAGTGGTGAAAACACCAGAAAACGCGTATTTTCGCATTAAATAGCTCCAAAAGAGCGATTTCGAAGATTCTGCATACTTCTCACAGACGAACCACCAAGATTATCCCAGAAAATGCATATCTCAGCTTGAAAGCCTACGAAAACCAACATATCGCAGGTTCTGCATATCAAACGCACTGTGCAGTGGTGAAAACACCAGAAAACGCGTATTTTCGCATTAAATAGCTCCAAAAGAGCGATTTCGAAGATTCTGCATACTTCTCGCAGACGAACCACCAAGATTATCCCAGAAAATGCATATCTCAGCTTGAAAGCCTACGAAAACCAACATATCTCCGGTTCTGCATATCAAACGCACTGTGCAGTGGTGAAATCACCAGATAACGTGTTTCTCGCATTAAATAGCTTCCAAAGAGCGATTTCGACGATTCTGCATACTTCTCACAGAAGCCTCACCAAGATTATCCCAGAAAATGCATATCTCAGCTCGAAATCCCACGAAAACCAAGATATCTCCGGTTCTGCATATCAAACGCACTGTGCAGTGGTGAAATCACCAGATAACGTGTTTCCCGCATTAAATAGCTTCCAAAGAGTGAATTCGATGGTTCTGCATACTTATCACAGAAGAACCACCCAGATTATCCCAGAAAATGCATATCTCAGCTTGAAATCCCACGAAAACCAAGAAATCTCCGGTTCTGCATATCAAACGCACTGTGCAGTTGTGAAAACACCAGAAAACGCGTTTTTTCGCATTAAATAGCTCCAAAGGAGCGATTTCGATGATTCTGCATACTTCTCACAGAAGCCTCACCAAGATTATCCCAGAACATGCATATCTTAGCTTGAAAGCCTACGAAAACCAACATATCTCCGGTTCTGCATATCAAACGCACTGTGCAGTGGTGAAATCACCAGATAACGTGTTTCTCGCATTAAATAGCTTCCAAAGAGCGATTTCGATGATTCTGCATACTTCTCACAGAAGCCTCACCAAGATTATCCCAGATAATGCATATCTCAGCTTGAAATCCCACGAAAGCCAAGATATCTCCGGTTCTGCATATCAAACGCTCTGCGCAGTGGTGAAAACACCAGATAACGTGTTTCCCGCATTAAATAGCTTTCAAAGAGTGATTTTGATGATTCTGCATACTTCTCACAGAAGAAACAAAAACATTATCGCAGAACACGCATATCTCATCTTGAAACCCTACGAAAACCAAGATATCTCCGGTTCTGCATATCAAACGCACTGTGTAATGGCGAGAACACCAGAAAACGCGTTTTTTCGCATTAAATAGCTCCAAAAGAGCGATTTCGATGATGCGGCATACTTCTCACAGAAGCCTCACCAACATTATCGCAGAAAATGCATATCTCTGATTGAAACCCCACGAAAACCAAGATATCTCCGGTTCTGCATATTATACGCACTGTGGAGTGGTGAAAACACCAGATAACGTGTTTCCCGCATTAAATAGCTCCAAAGAGCGATTTCGATAATTCTGCATACTTCTCACAGAAGCCTCACCATGATTATCCCAGAACATGCATATCTCAGCTTGAAAGCCTACGAAAACCAACATATCGCCGGTTCTGCATATCAAACGCACTGTGCAGTGGTGAAATCACCAGATAACGTGTTTCCCGCATTAAATATCCTCCAAAGAGTGATTTCGATGATTCTGCATACTTCTCACAGAAGAACCTCCAAGATTATCCCAGAAAATGCTCATCTCAGCTTGAAATCCCACGAAAACCAAGAAATCTCCGGTTCTGCATATCAAACGCACTGTGCAGTTGTGAAAACACCAGAAAACGCGTTTTTTCGCATTAAATAGCTCCAAAGGAGCGATTTCAATGATTCTGCACACTTCTCACAGAAGCCTCCCCAACATTATCGCAGAAAATGCATATCCAGCTGGAAACCCCACGAACCTCCAGATATCAGCGGTTCTGCATATCAAACGCACTGTCGAGTAGTGAAAACACCAGATAACGTGCTTCTCGCATTAAATAGCTCCAAAAGAGCGATTTCGATGATTCGGCATACTTCTCACAGAAGAAACACCAACATTATTGCAGAAAACGCATATCTCAGCTTGAAACCCTACGATAACCAACATATCGCCGGTTCTGCATATCAAACGCACTGTGCAGTGGTGAAAACACAAGAAAACGCGTATTTTCGCATTAAATAGCTCCACAAGAGCGATTTCGAAAATTCTGCATACTTCTCACAGAAGCCTCACCATGATTATCCCAGAACATGCATATCTCAGCTTGAAAGCCTACGAAAACCAACATATCGCCGGTTCTGCATATCAAACGCACTGTGCAGTGGTGAAAACACCAGATAACGTGTTTCCCGCATTAAATAGCTTCCAAAGAGTGATTTCGATGATTCTGCATACTTCTCACAGAAGAAACACCACCATTATCGCAGAAAACGCATATCTCATCTTGAAACCCCACGAAAATCAAGATATCGGCGATTCTGCATATCAAACGCACTGTGCAGTGGTGAAATCACCAGATAACGTGTTTCTCGCATTAAATAGCTGCAAAAGAGCGATTTCGATGATTCTGCATACTTCTCACAGAAGCCTCACCATGATTATCGCAGAAAATGCATATCCTGCTGGAAAACCCACGAAAACCAAGATATCTCCGGTTCTGCATATTAAATGCACTGTGGAGTGGTGAAAACACCAGATAACGTGTTGCTCGCTATAAATAGCGCCAAAAGAGCGAGTTCGATGATTCTGCATACTTCTTACAGAAGCCTCACCATGATTATCGCAGAAAATGCATATCCAGCTGGAAACCCCACGAAAATCCAGATATCGCTGTTCCTGCATATCAAACGCACTGTGGAGTCTTGAAAACACCAGATAACGTGTTTCTCGCATTAAACAGCTTCCAAAGAGCGATTTCGATGATTCTGCATACTTCTCACAGAAGCCTCACCAAGATTATCCCAGAAAATGCATATCTCAGCTTGAAATCCCACGAAAACCAAGATATCTCCGGTTCTGCATATCAAACGCACTGTGCAGTGTTGAAAACACCAGATAACGTGTTTCCCGCATTAAATAGCTTCCAAAGAGTGATTTCGATGATTCTGCATACTTCTCACAGAAGAACCACCATCATTATCCCAGAACATGCATATCACAGCTTGAAAGCCTACGAAAACCAACATATCGCCGGTTCTGCATATCAAACGCACTGTGCAGTGGTATAATCACCAGATAACGTGTTTCTCGCATTAAATAGATCCAAAAGAGCGATTTCGATGATTCTGCATACTTCTCACAGAAGCCTCACCATGATTATCGCAGAAAATGCATATCCAGCTGGAATCCCCACGGAAACCAAGATATCTCCGGTTCTGCATATCAAACGCACTGTCGAGTAGTGAAAACACCGGACAACGTGTTTCTCGCATTAAATAGCTCCAAAGAGCGATTTCGATGATTCTGCGTACTTCTCACAGAAGCCTCACCAAGATAATCGCAGAAAATGCATATATCAGCTTGACACCCCACGAAAATCAAGATATCGGCGGTTCTGCATATTATACGCACTATGGAGTGGTGAAAACACCAGATAACGTGTTTCCCGCATTAAATAGCTTCCAAAGAGTGATTTCGATAATTCTGCATACTCCTCGCAGAAGAACCACCATCATTATCCCAGAACATGCATATCTTAGCTTGAAAGCCTACGAAACCAACATATCTCCGGTTCTGCATATGAAACGCACTGTGCAGTGGTGAAATCATCAAATAACGTGTTTCTCGCATCAAATAGCTTCCAAAGAGCTGTTTCGATGATTCTGCATACTTCTCACAGAAGCCTCACCAAGATTATCCCTGAAAATGCATATCTCAGCTTGAAATCCCACGAAAACCAAGATATCTCCGGTTCTGCATATCAAACGCACTGTGCAGTTGTGAAAACACCAGAAAACGCGTTTTTTCGCATTAAATAGCTCCAAAGGAGCGATTTCGATGATTCTGCATACTTCCCACAGAAGCCTCACCAAGATTATCCCAGAACATGCATATCTTAGCTTGAAAGCCTACGAAAACCAACATATCTCCGGTTCTGCATATCAAACGCACTGTGCAGTGGTGAAATCACCAGATAACGTGTTTCTCGCATTAAATAGCTTCCAAAGAGCGATTTCGATGATTCTGCATACTTCTCACAGAAGCCTCACCAAGATTATCCCAGATAATGCATATCTCAGCTTGAAATCCCACGAAAGCCAAGATATCTCCGGTTCTGCATATCAAACGCACTGTGCAGTGGTGAAAACACCAGATAACGTGTTTCCCGCATTAAATAGCTTTCAAAGAGTGATTTTGATGATTCTGCATACTTCTCACAGAAGAAACAAAAACATTATCGCAGAAAACGCATATCTCATCTTGAAACCCTACGAAAACCAAGATATCTCCGGTTCTGCATATCAAACGCACTGTGTAGTGGCGAAAACACCAGAAAACGCGTTTTTTCGCATTAAATAGCTCCAAAAGAGCGATTTCGATGATGCGGCATACTTCTGACAGAAGCCTCACCAACATTATCGCAGAAAATGCATATCTCTGATTGAAACCCCACGAAAACCAAGATATCTCCGGTTCTGCGTATTATACGCACTGTGGAGTGGTGAAAACACCAGATAACGTGTTTCCCGCATTAAATAGCTCCAAAGAGCGATTTCGATAATTCTGCATACTTCTCACAGAAGCCTCACCATGATTATCCCAGAACATGCATATCTCAGCTTGAAAGCCTACGAAAACCAACATATCGCCGGTTCTGCATATCAAACGCACTGTGCAGTGGTGAAATCACCAGATAACGTGTTTCCCGCATTAAATATCCTCCAAAGAGTGATTTCGATGATTCTGCATACTTCTCACAGAAGAACCACCAAGATTATCCCAGAAAATGCTTATCTCAGCTTGAAATCCCACGAAAACCAAGAAATCTCCGGTTCTGCATATCAAACGCACTGTGCAGTTGTGAAAACACCAGAAAACGCGTTTTTTCGCATTAAATAGCTCCAAAGGAGCGATTTCGATGATTCTGCACACTTCTCACAGAAGCCTCCCCAACATTATCGCAGAAAATGCATATCCAGCTGGAAACCCCACGAACCTCCAGATATCAGCGGTTCTGCATATCAAACGCACTGTCGAGTAGTGAAAACACCAGATAACGTGCTTCTCGCATTAAATAGCTCCAAAAGAGCGATTTCGATGATTCGGCATACTTCTCACAGAAGAAACACCAACATTATTGCAGAAAACGCATATCTCAGCTTGAAACCCTACGATAACCAACATATCGCCGGTTCTGCATATCAAACGCACTGTGCAGTGGTGAAAACACAAGAAAACGCGTATTTTCGCATTAAATAGCTCCACAAGAGCGATTTCGAAGATTCTGCATACTTCTCACAGAAGCCTCACCATGATTATCCCAGAACATGCATATCTCAGCTTGAAAGCCTACGAAAACCAACATATCGCCGGTTCTGCATATCAAACGCACTGTGCAGTGGTGAAAACACCAGATAACGTGTTTCCCGCATTAAATAGCTTCCAAAGAGTGATTTCGATGATTCTGCATACTTCTCACAGAAGAAACACCACCATTATCCCAGAAAACGCATATCTCATCTTGAAACCCCACGAAAATCAAGATATCGGCGATTCTGCATATCAAACGCACTGTGCAGTGGTGAAATCAGCAGATAACGTGTTTCTCGCATTAAATAGCTGCAAAAGAGCGATTTCGATGATTCTGCATACTTCTCACAGAAGCCTCACCATGATTATCGCAGAAAATGCATATCCAGCTGGAAAACCCACGAAAACCAAGATATCTCCGGTTCTGCATATTAAATGCACTGTGGAGTGGTGAAAACACCAGATAACGTGTTGCTCGCTATAAATAGCGCCAAAAGAGCGAGTTCGATGATTCTGCATACTTCTTACAGAAGCCTCACCATGATTATCGCAGAAAATGCATATCCAGCTGGAAACCCCACGAAAATCCAGATATCGCTGTTCCTGCATATCAAACGCACTGTGGAGTCTTGAAAACACCAGATAACGTGTTTCTCGCATTAAACAGCTTCCAAAGAGCGATTTCGATGATTCTGCATACTTCTCACAGAAGCCTCACCAAGATTATCCCAGAAAATGCATATCTCAGCTTGAAATCCCACGAAAACCAAGATATCTCCGGTTCTGCATATCAAACGCACTGTGCAGTGTTGAAAACACCAGATAACGTGTTTCCCGCATTAAATTGCTTCCAAAGAGTGATTTCGATGATTCTGCATACTTCTCACAGAAGAACCACCATCATTATCCCAGAACATGCATATCACAGCTTGAAAGCCTACGAAAACCAACATATCGCCGGTTCTGCATATCAAACGCACTGTGCAGTGGTATAATCACCAGATAACGTGTTTCTCGCATTAAATAGATCCAAAAGAGCGATTTCGATGATTCTGCATACTTCTCACAGAAGCCTCACCATGATTATCGCAGAAAATGCATATCCAGCTGGAAACCCCACGGAAACCAAGATATCTCCGGTTCTGCATATCAAACGCACTGTCGAGTAGTGAAAACACCGGACAACGTGTTTCTCGCATTAAATAGCTCCAAAGAGCGATTTCGATGATTCTGCGTACTTCTCACAGAAGCCTCACCAAGATAATCGCAGAAAATGCATATCTCAGCTTGACACCCCACGAAAATCAAGATATCGGCGGTTCTGCATATTATACGCACTATGGAGTGGTGAAAACACCAGATAACGTGTTTTCCGCATTAAATAGCTTCCAAAGAGTGATTTCGATAATTCTGCATACTCCTCGCAGAAGAACCACCATCATTATCCCAGAACATGCATATCTTAGCTTGAAAGCCTACGAAACCAACATATCTCCGGTTCTGCATATGAAACGCACTGTGCAGTGGTGAAATCACCAAATAACGTGTTTCTCGCATCAAATAGCTTCCAAAGAGCTGTTTCGATGATTCTGCATACTTCTCACAGAAGCCTCACCAAGATTATCCCAGAAAATGCATATCTCAGCTTGAAATCCCACGAAAACCAAGATATCTCCGGTTCTGCATATCAAACGCACTGTGCAGTGGTGAAAACACCAGATAACGTGTTTCCCGCATTAAATAGCTTCCAAAGAGTGATTTCGATGATTCTGCATACTTCTCACAGAAGAAGCACCAACATTATCGCAGAAAACGCATATCTCATCTTGAAACCCCACGAAAACCAAGATATCGGCGGTTCTGCATATTATACGCACTGTGGAGTTGTGAAAACACCAGATAACGTGTTTCCCGCATTAAATAGCTTCCAAAGAGCGATTTCGATGATTCTGCATACTTCTCACAGAAGCCTCACCAAGATAATCCCAGAAAATGCATATATCAGCTTGAAATCCCACGAAAACCAAGATATCTCCGGTTCTGCATATCAAACGCACTGTGCAGTGGTGAAAACACCAGAAAACGCGTTTTTTCGCATTAAATAGCTCCAAAGGAGCGATTTCGATGATTGTGCACACTTCTCACAGAAGCCTCACCAACATTATCGCAGAAAATGCATATCTCTGCTTGAAACCCCACGAAAACCAAGATATCTCCGGTTCTGCATATTATACGCACTGTGGAGTGGTGAAAACACCAGATAACGTGTTTCCCGCATTAAATAGCTCCAAAGAGCGATTTCGATGATTCGGCATACTTCTCACGGAAGCCTCACCATGATTATCGCAGAAAATGCATATCTCAGCTCGAAATCCCACGAAAACCAAGATATCTCCGTTTCTGCATATCAAACGCTCTGTGCAGTGGTGAAAACACCAGATAACATGATTCCCTCATTAAATAGCTTCCAAAGAGTGATTTCGATGGTTCTGCACACTTCTCACACAAGCCTCACCAACATTATCGCAGAAAATGCATATCCAGCTGGAAACCCCACGAAACTCCAGATATCGCCGTTCCTGCATATCAAACGCACTGTGGAGTCTTGAAAACACCAGATAACGTGTTTCTCGCATTAAATCGCTTCCAAAGAGCGATTTCGATGATTCTGCATACTTCTCACAGAAGCCTCACCAAGCTTACCCCAGAAAATGCATATCTCAGCTTGAAATCCCACGAAAACCAAGATATCTCCGGTTCTGCATATCAAACGCACTGTGCAGTGTTGAAAACACCAGATAACGTGTTTCCCGCATTAAATAGCTTCCAAAGAGTGATTTCGATGATTCTGCATACTCCTCGCAGAAGAACCACCATCATTATCCCAGAACATGCATATCTTAGCTTGAAAGCCTACGAAAACCAACATATCTCCGGTTCTGCATATCAAACGCACTGTGCAGTGGTGAAATCACCAGATAACCTGTTTCCCGCATTAAATAGCTTCCAAAGAGTGATTTCGATGATTCTGCATACTTCTCACAGAAGAAACACCAACATTATCGCAGAAAACGCATATCTCATCTTGAAACCCTACGAATTCCAAGATATCTCCGGTTCTGCATATCAAACGCACTGTGCAGTGGTGAAATCACCAGATAACCTGTTCCCCGCATTAAATAGCTTCCAAAGAGTGATTTCGATGATTCTGCATACTTCTCACAGAAGAAACACCAACATTATCGCAGAAAACGCATATCTCATCTTGAAACCCTACGAAAACCAAGATATCTCCGGTTCTGCATATCAAACGCACTGTGCAGAGGTGAAAACACCAGAAAACGCGTTTTTTCGCATTAAATAGCTCCAAAAGTGCGATTTCGATGATTCTGCATACTTCTCACAGACGAACCTCCAAGATTATCCCAGAAAATGCATATCTCAGCTTGAAATCCCACGAAAACCAAGAAATCTCCGGTTCTGCATATCAAACGCACTGTGCAGTGGTGAAAGCACCAGAAAACGCGTTTTTTCGCATTAAATAGCTCCAAAGGAGCGATTTCGATGATTCTGCACACTTCTCACAGAAGCCTCACCAACATTATCGCAGAAAATGCATTTCTCTGCTTGAAACCCCACGAAAACCAAGATATCTCCGGTTCTGCATATCAAACGCACTGTGCAGTGGTGAAAACACCAGAAAACGTGTTTCCCGCATTAAATATCTCCAAAGAGCGATTTCGATGATTCTGCATACTTCTCACAGAAGCCTCACCATGATTATCGAAGAAAATGCATATCTCAGCTCGAAATCCCACGAAAACCATGATATCTCCGGTTCTGCATATCAAACGCTCTGTGCAGTGGTGAAAACACCAGATAACATGTTACCCGCATTAAATAGCTTCCAAAGAGTGATTTCGATGGTTCTGCATACTTCTCACAGAAGAACCACCATCATTGTCCCAGAACATGCATATCTCTGCTTGAAACCCCACGAAAACCAAGATATCTCCGGTTCTGCATATCAAACGCACTGTGGAGTGGTGAAAACACTAGATAACGTGTTTCTCGCATTAAATAGCTCCAAAAGAGCGATTTCGATGATTCTGCATACTTCTCACGGAAGCCTCACCATGATTATCGCAGAAAATGCATATCCAGCTGGAAACCCCACGAAAACAAAGATATCTCCGGTTCTGCATATCAAACGCACTGTGCAGTGTTGAAAACACCGGATAACGTGTTTCCCGCATTAAATAGCTTCCAAAGAGTGATTTCGATGATTCTGCATACTCCTCGCAGAAGAACCACCATCATTATCCCAGAACATGCATATCTTAGCTTGAAAGCCTACGAAAACCAACATATTTCCGGTTCTGCATATCAAACGCACTGTGCAGTGGTGAAATCACCAGATAACGTGTTTCTCGCATTAAATAGCTTCCAAAGAGCGATTTCGATGATTCTGCATACTCCTCGCAGAAGAACCACCATCATTATCCCAGAACATGCATATCTTAGCTTGAAAGCCTACGAAAACCAACATATTTCCGGTTCTGCATATCAAACGCTCTGTGCAGTGGTGAAATCACCAGATAACGTGTTTCTCGCATTAAATAGCTTCCAAAGAGCGATTTCGATGATTCTGCATACTCCTCGCAGAAGAACCACCATCATTATCCCAGAACATGCATATCTTAGCTTGAAAGCCTACGAAAACCAACATATCTCCGGTTCTGCATATCAAACGCACTGTGCAGTGGTGAAATCACCAGATAACCTGTTTCCCGCATTAAATAGCTTCCAAAGAGTGATTTCGATGATTCTGCATACTTCTCACAGAAGAAACACCAACATTATCGCAGAAAACCCATATCTCATCTTGAAACCCCACGAAAACCAAGATATCGGCGGTTCTGCATATTATACACACTGTGGAGTGGTGAAAACACCTGATAACGTGTTTCCCGCATTAAATAGCTTCCAAAGAGCGATTTCGATGATTCGGCATACTTCTCACAGAAGCCTCACCAACATTATCGCAGAAAATGCATATCTCTGATTGAAACCCCACGAAAACCAAGATATCTCCGGTTCTGCATATCAAACGCTCTGTGCAGTGGTGAAAACACCAGATAACGTGTTTCTCGCATTAAATAGCTCCAAAAGAGCGATTTCGATGATTCTGCATACTTTTCACAGAAGCCTCACCATGATTATCGCAGAAAATGCATATCCAGCTGGAAACCCCACGAAAACCAAGATATCTCCGGTTCTGCATATCAAACGCACTGTGGAGTGGTGAAAACACCAGATAACGTGTTGCTCGCTATAAATAGCTCCAAAAGAGCGATTTCGATGATTCTGCATACTCCTCGCAGAAGAACCACCATCATTATCCCAGAACATGCATATCTTAGCTTGAAAGCCTACGAAAACCAACATATTTCCGGTTCCCCATATCAAACGCACTGTGCAGTGGTGAAATCACCAGATAACGTGTTTCTCGCATTAAATAGCTTCCAAAGAGCGATTTCGATGATTCTGCATACTCCTCGCAGAAGAACCACCATCATTATCCCAGAACATGCATATCTTAGCTTGAAAGCCTACGAAAACCAACATATTTCCGGTTCTGCATATCAAACGCTCTGTGCAGTGGTGAAATCACCAGATAACGTGTTTCTCGCATTAAATAGCTTCCAAAGAGCGATTTCGATGATTCTGCATACTCCTCGCAGAAGAACCACCATCATTATCCCAGAACATGCATATCTTAGCTTGAAAGCCTACGAAAACCAACATATCTCCGGTTCTGCATATCAAACGCACTGTGCAGTGGTGAAATCACCAGATAACCTGTTTCCCGCATTAAATAGCTTCCAAAGAGTGATTTCGATGATTCTGCATACTTCTCACAGAAGAAACACCAACATTATCGCAGAAAACGCATATCTCATCTTGAAAGCCAACGAAAACCAAGATATCTCCGGTTCTGCATATCAAACGCTCTGTGCAGTGGTGAAATCACCAGATAACGTGTTTCTCGCATTAAATAGCTTCCAAAGAGCGATTTCGATGATTCTGCATACTCCTCGCAGAAGAACCACCATCATTATCCCAGAACATGCATATCTTAGCTTGAAAGCCTACGAAAACCAACATATCTCCGGTTCTGCATATCAAACGCACTGTGCAGTGTTGAAAACACCGGATAACGTGTTTCCCGCATTAAATAGCTTCCAAAGAGTGATTTCGATGATTCTGCATACTCCTCGCAGAAGAACCACCATCATTATCCCAGAACATGCATATCTCAGCTCGAAATCCCACGAAAACCAAGATATCTCCGGTTCTGCATATCAAACGCTCTGTGCAGTGGTGAAAACACCAGATAACATGTTACCCGCATTAAATAGCTTCCAAAGAGTGATTTCGATGGTTCTGCATACTCCTCGCAGAAGAACCACCATCATTATCCCAGAACATGCATATCTTAGCTTGAAAGCCTACGAAAACCAACATATTTCCGGTTCTGCATATCAAACGCACTGCGCAGTGGTGAAATCACCAGATAACGTGTTTCTCGCATTAAATAGCTTCCAAAGAGCGATTTCGATGATTCTGCATACTCCTCGCAGATGAACCACCATCATTATCCCAGAACATGCATATGTTAGCTTGAAAGCCTACGAAAACCAACATATCTCCGGTTCTGCATATGAAACGCACTGTGCAGTGGTGAAATCACCAGATAACCGGTTTCCCGCATTAAATAGCTTCCAAAGAGTGATTTCGATGATTCTGCATACTTCTCACAGAAGAAACACCAACATTATCGCAGAAAACGCATATCTCATCTTGAAACCCTACGAAAACCAAGATATCTCCGGTTCTGCATATCAAACGCTCTGTGCAGTGGTAAAAACACCAGATAACATGTTTCCCGCATTAAATAGCTTCCAAAGAGTGATTTCGATGGTTCTGCATACTTCTCACAGAAGAACCACCATCATTATCCCAGAACATGCATATCTCTGCTTGAAACCCCACGAAAACCAAGATATCTCCGGTTCTGCATATCAAACGCACTGTGGAGTGGTGAAAACACTAGATAACGTGTTTCTCGCATTAAATAGCTCCAAAAGAGCGATTTCGATGATTCTGCTTACTTCTCACAGAAGCCTCACCAAGATAATTGCAGAAAATGCATATCTCAGCTTGACACCCCACGAAAATCAAGATATCGGCGGTTCTGCATATTATACGCACTATGGAGTGGTGAAAACACCAGATAACGTGTTTCCCGCATTAAATAGCTTCCAAAGAGCGATTTCGATGATTCTGCATACTTCTCACAGAAGCCTCACCATTATTATCGCAGAAAATGCATATCCAGCTGGAAACCCCACGAAAACCAAGATATCTCCGGTTCTGCATATCAAACGCACCGTGGAGTGGTGAAAACACCAGATAACGTGTTGCTCGCTATAAATAGCTCAAAAAGAGCGATTTCGATGATTCTGCATACTTCTTACAGAAGCCACACCATGATTAACGCAGAAAATGCATATCCAGCTGGAAACCCCACGAAAATCCAGATATCGCCGTTCCTGCATATCAAACGCTCTGTGGAGTCTTGAAAACACCAGATAACGTGTTTCTCGCATTAAATAGCTTCCAAAGAGCGATTTCGATGATTCTGCATACTTCTCACAGAAGAACCACCATCATTATCCCAGAACATGCATATCACAGCTTGAAAGCCTACGAAAACCAACATATCGCCGGTTCTGCATATCAAACGCACTGTGCAGTGGTGAAATCACCAGATAACGTGTTTCTCGCATTAAATAGCTCCAAAAGAGCGATTTCGATGATTCGGCATACTTCTCACAGAAGCCTCACCACTATTATCGCAGAAAATGCATATCCAGCTGGAAACCCCACGAAAACCAAGATATCTCCGGTTCTGCATATCAAACGCACCGTGGAGTGGTGAAAGCACCAGATAACGTGTTGGTCGCTATAAATAGCTCCAAAAGAGCGATTTCGATGATTCTGCACACTTCTCACGGAAGCCTCACCAAGATTATCCCAGAAAATGCATATCTCAGCTTGACACCCCACGAAAATCAAGATATCGGCGGTTCTGCATATTATACGCACTATGGAGTGGTGAAAACACCAGATAACGTGCTTCCCGCATTAAATAGCCTCCAAAGAGTGATTTCGATGATTCTGCATACTCCTCGCAGAAGAACCACCATCATTAT
This sequence comes from Anthophora plumipes, assembly GCA_951804975.1. Classification (NCBI taxonomy): domain Eukaryota; kingdom Metazoa; phylum Arthropoda; class Insecta; order Hymenoptera; family Apidae; genus Anthophora; species Anthophora plumipes. Next base: position 9,290,413 of record OX638123.1, on the reverse strand, counting down.
CCCAGAACATGCATATCTTAGCGTGAAAGCCTACGAAAACCAACATATCTCCGGTTCTGCATATCAAACGCACTGTGCAGTGGTGAAATCACCAAATAACGTGTTTCTCGCATTAAATAGCTTCCAAAGAGCGATTTCGATGATTCTGCATACTTCTCACAGAAGCCTCACCAAGATTATCCCAGAAAATGCATATCTGAGCTTGAAATCCCACGAAAACCAAGATATCTCCGGTTCTGCATATCAAACGCACTGTGCAGTGGTGAAAACACCAGAAAACGCGTTTTTTCGCATTAAATAGCTCCAAAAGAGCGATTTCGATGATTCTGCACACTTCTCACAGAAGCCTCACCAAGATTATCCCAGAAAATGCATATCTCAGCTAGGAATCCCACGAAAACCAAGATATCTCCGGTTCTGCATATCAAACGCACTGTGCAGTGTTGAAAACACCAGATAACGTGTTTCCCGCATTAAATAGCTCCAAAAGAGCGATTTCGATGATTCTGCATACTCCTCGCAGAAGAAGCACCATCATTATCCCAGAACATGCATATCTTAGCTTGAAAGCCTACGAAAACCAACATATTTCCGGTTCTGCATATCAAACGCACTGTGCAGTGGTGAAATTACCAGATAACGTGTTTCTCGCATTAAATAGCTTCCAAAGAGCGATTTCGATGATTCTGCATACTCCTCGCAGAAGAACCACCATCATTATCCCAGAACATGCATATCTTAGCTTGAAAGCATACGAAAACCAACATATCTCCGGTTCTGCATATCAAACGCACTGTGCAGTGGTGAAATCACCAGATAACCTGTTTCCCGCATTAAATAGCTTCCAAAGAGTGATTTCGATGATTCTGCATACTTCTCACAGAAGAAACACCAACATTATCGCAGAAAACGCATATCTCATCTTGAAACCCCACGAAAATCCAGATATCGCCGTTACTGCATATCAAACGCACTGTGGAGTGGTGAAAACACCAGATAACGCGCTTCTCGCATTAAATAGCGCCAAAAGAGCGATTTCGATGATTCTGCATACTTCTCACAGAAGAACCACCATCATTATCCCAGAACATGCATATCACAGCTTGAAAGCCTACGAAAACCAACATATCGCAGGTTCTGCATATCAAACGCACTGTGCAGTGGTGAAATAACCAGATAACGTGTTTCTCGCATTAAACAGCTTCCAAAGAGCGATTTCGATGATTCTGCATACTTCTCACAGAAGAACCACCATCATTATCCCAGAACATGCATATCACAGCTTGAAAGCCTACGAAAACCAACATATCGCCGGTTCTGCATATCAAACGCACTGTGCAGTGGTGAAATAACCAGATAACGTGTTTCTCGCATTAAATAGCTCCAAAAGAGCGATTTCGATGATTCTGCATACTTCTCACAGAAGCCTCACCGTGATTATCGCAGAAAATGCATATCCAGCTGGAAACCCGACGAAAACCAAGATATCTCCGGTTCTGCATATCAAACGTACTGTCGAGTAGTGAAAACACCAGACAACGTGTTTCTAGCATTAAATAGCTCCAAAGAGCGATTTCGATGATTCTGCGTACTTCTCACAGAAGCCTCACCAAGATAATCGCAGAAAATGCATATCTCAGCTTGACACCCCACGAAAATCAAGATATCGGCGGTTCTGCATATTATACGCACTATGGAGTGGTGAAAACACCAGACAACGTGCTTCCCGCATTAAATAGCCTCCAAAGAGTGATTTCGATGATTCTGCATACTCCTCGCAGAAGAACCACCATCATTATCCCAGAACATGCATATCTTAGCTTGAAAGCCTACGAAAACCAACATATCTCCGGTTCTGCATATCAAACGCACTGTGCAGTGGTGAAATCACCAAATAACGTGTTTCTCGCATTAAATAGCTTCCAAAGAGCGATTTCGATGATTCTGCATACTTCTCACAGAAGCCTCACCAAGATTATCCCAGAAAATGCATATCTGAGCTTGAAATCCCACGAAAACCAAGATATCTCCGGTTCTGCATATCAAACGCACTGTGCAGTGGTAAAAACACCAGAAAACGCGTTTTTTCGCATTAAATAGCTCCAAAGGAGCGATTTCGATGATTCTGCACACTTCTCACAGAAGCCTCACCAACATTATCGCAGAAAATGCATATCCAGCTGGAAACCCCACTAAAACCAACATATCTCCGGTTCTGCATATCAAACGCACTGTGGAGTGTTGAAAACACCAGAAAACGTGTTTTTCGCATTAAATAGCTCCAAAAGAGCGATTTCGATGATTCTGCATACTTCTCACAGAAGCCTCACCAAGATAATCGCAGAAAATGCATATCTCAGCTTGACACCCCACGAAAATCAAGATATCGGCGGTTCTGCATATTATACGCACTGTGGAGTGGTGAAAACACCAGATAACGTGCTTCCCGCATTAAATAGCCTCCAAAGAGTGATTTCGATGATTCTGCATACTCCTCGCAGAAGAAGCACCATCATTATCCCAGAACATGCATATCTTAGCTTGAAAGCCTACGAAAACCAACATATCTCCGGTTCTGCATATCAAACGCACTGTGCAGTGATGAAATCACCAAATAACGTGTTTCTCGCATTAAATAGCTTCCAAAGAGCGACTTCGATGATTCTGCATACTTCTCACAGAAGAACCACCATGATTATCCCAGATCATGCATACCTCAGCTTGAAAGCCTACGCAAACCAACATATCGCCGGTTCTGCATATCAAACGCACTGTCGAGTAGTGAAAACACCAGATAACGTGTTTCTCACATTAAATAGCTCCAAAGAGCGATTTCGATGATTCCGCATACTTCTCACAGTCGAACCACCAAGATTATCCCAGAAAATGCATATCTCAGCTTGAAATCCCACGAAAACCAAGATATCTCCGGTTCTGCATATCAAACGCACTGTGCAGTGGTGAAAACACCAGAAAACGCGTTTTTTCGCATTAAATAGCTCCAAAAGAGCGATTTCGATGATTCTGCACACTTCTCACAGAAGCCTCACCAAGATTATCCCAGAAAATGCATATCTCAGCTAGGAATCCCACGAAAACCAAGATATCTCCGGTTCTGCATATCAAACGCACTGTGCAGTGTTGAAAACACCAGATAACGTGTTTCCCGCATTAAATAGCTCCAAAAGAGCGATTTCGATGATTCTGCATACTCCTCGCAGAAGAAGCACCATCATTATCCCAGAACATGCATATCTTAGCTTGAAAGCCTACGAAAACCAACATATTTCCGGTTCTGCATATCAAACGCACTGTGCAGTGGTGAAATTACCAGATAACGTGTTTCTCGCATTAAATAGCTTCCAAAGAGCGATTTCGATGATTCTGCATACTCCTCGCAGAAGAACCACCATCATTATCCCAGAACATGCATATCTTAGCTTGAAAGCATACGAAAACCAACATATCTCCGGTTCTGCATATCAAACGCACTGTGCAGTGGTGAAATCACCAGATAACCTGTTTCCCGCATTAAATAGCTTCCAAAGAGTGATTTCGATGATTCTGCATACTTCTCACAGAAGAAACACCAACATTATCGCAGAAAACGCATATCTCATCTTGAAACCCCACGAAAATCCAGATATCGCCGTTACTGCATATCAAACGCACTGTGGAGTGGTGAAAACACCAGATAACGCGCTTCTCGCATTAAATAGCGCCAAAAGAGCGATTTCGATGATTCTGCATACTTCTCACAGAAGAACCACCATCATTATCCCAGAACATGCATATCACAGCTTGAAAGCCTACGAAAACCAACATATCGCCGGTTCTGCATATCAAACGCACTGTGCAGTGGTGAAATAACCAGATAACGTGTTTCTCGCATTAAACAGCTTCCAAAGAGCGATTTCGATGATTCTGCATACTTCTCACAGAAGAACCACCATCATTATCCCAGAACATGCATATCACAGCTTGAAAGCCTACGAAAACCAACATATCGCCGGTTCTGCATATCAAACGCACTGTGCAGTGGTGAAATAACCAGATAACGTGTTTCTCGCATTAAATAGCTTCAAAAGAGCGATTTCGATGATTCTGCATACTTCTCACAGAAGCCTCACCGTGATTATCGCAGAAAATGCATATCCAGCTGGAAACCCCACGAAAACCAAGATATCTCCGGTTCTGCATATCAAACGTACTGTCGAGTAGTGAAAACACCAGACAACGTGTTTCTAGCATTAAATAGCTCCAAAGAGCGATTTCGATGATTCTGCGTACTTCTCACAGAAGCCTCACCAAGATAATCGCAGAAAATGCATATCTCAGCTTGACACCCCACGAAAATCAAGATATCGGCGGTTCTGCATATTATACGCACTATGGAGTGGTGAAAACACCAGACAACGTGCTTCCCGCATTAAATAGCCTCCAAAGAGTGATTTCGATGATTCTGCATACTCCTCGCAGAAGAACCACCATCATTATCCCAGAACATGCATATCTTAGCTTGAAAGCCTACGAAAACCAACATATCTCCGGTTCTGCATATCAAACGCACTGTGCAGTGATGAAATCACCAAATAACGTGTTTCTCGCATTAAATAGCTTCCAAAGAGCGACTTCGATGATTCTGCATACTTCTCACAGAAGAACCACCATGATTATCCCAGAACATGCATACCTCAGCTTGAAAGCCTACGCAAACCAACATATCGCCGGTTCTGCATATCAAACGCACTGTCGAGTAGTGAAAACACCAGATAACGTGTTTCTCACATTAAATAGCTCCAAAGAGCGATTTCGATGATTCCGCATACTTCTCACAGTCGAACCACCAAGATTATCCCAGAAAATGCATATCTCAGCTTGAAATCCCACGAAAACCAAGATATCTCCGGTTCTGCATATCAAACGCACTGTGCAGTTGTGAAAACACCAGATAACGTGTTTCTCGCATTAAATAGCTCCAAAAGAGCGATTTCGATGATTCGGCATACTTCTCACAGAAGCCTCACCATGATAATCGCAGAACATGCATATCTCAGCTTGAATTCCCACGAAAACCAAGATATCTCCGGTTCTGCATATCAAACGCACTGTGCAGTGGTGAAAACACCAGATAACATGTTTCCCGCATTAAATATCTTCCAAAGAGTGATTTCGATGATTCTGCATACTTCTCACAGAAGAACCACCATGATTATCCCAGAACATGAATATCTCAGCTTGAAAGCCTACGAAAACCAACATATCGCCGGTTCTGCATATCAAACGCACTGTCGAGTAGTGAAAACACCAGATAACGTGTTTCTCACATTAAATAGCTCCAAAGAGCGATTTCGATGATTCCGCATACTTCTCACAGTCGAACCACCAAGATTATCCCAGAAAATGCATATCTCAGCTTGAAATCCCACGAAAACCAAGATATCTCCGGTTCTGCATATCAAACGCACTGTGGAGTTGTGAAAACACCAGATAACGTGTTTCTCGCATTAAATAGCTCCAAAGAGCGATTTCGATGATTCTGCATACTTCTCACAGAAGCTTCACCAACATTATCGCAGAAAATACATATCTCTGCTTGAAACCGCACGAAAACCAAGATATCTCCGGTTCTGCATATTATACGCACTGTGGAGTGGTGACAACACCAGATAACGTGTTTCCCGCATTAAATAGCTCCAAAGAGCGATTTCGATGATTCTGCATACTTCTCACGGAAGCCTCACCATGATTATTGCAGAAAATGCATATCTCAACTCGAAATCCCACGAAAACCAAGATATCTCCGGTTCTGCATATTATACGCACTGTGGAGTTGTGAAAACACCAGATAACGTGTTTCCCGCATTAAATAGCTCCAAAGGAGCGATTTCGATGATTCTGCACACTACTCACAGAAGCCTCACCAACACTATCGCAGAAAATGCATATCTCTGCTTGAAACCCCACGAAAACCAAGATATCTCCGGTTCTGCATATTATACGCACTGTGGAGTGGTGAAAACACCAGATAACGTGTTTCCCGCATTAAATAGCTCCAAAGAGCGATTTCGATGATTCGGGATACTTCTCACGGAAGCCTCACCATGATTATCGCAGAAAATGCATATCTCAGCTCGAAATCCCACGAAAACCAAGATATCTCCGGTTCTGCATATCAAACGTACTGTCGAGTAGTGAAAACACCAGACAACGTGTTTCTAGCATTAAATAGCTCCAAAGAGCGATTTCGATGATTCTGCGTACTTCTCACAGAAGCCTCACCAAGATAATCGCAGAAAATGCATATCTCAGCTTGACACCCCACGAAAATCAAGATATCGGCGGTTCTGCATATTATACGCACTATGGAGTGGTGAAAACACCAGACAACGTGCTTCCCGCATTAAATAGCCTCCAAAGAGTGATTTCGATGATTCTGCATACTCCTCGCAGAAGAACCACCATCATTATCCCAGAACATGCATATCTTAGCTTGAAAGCCTACGAAAACCAACATATCTCCGGTTCTGCATATCAAACGCACTGTGCAGTGATGAAATCACCAAATAACGTGTTTCTCGCATTAAATAGCTTCCAAAGAGCGACTTCGATGATTCTGCATACTTCTCACAGAAGAACCACCATGATTATCCCAGAACATGCATACCTCAGCTTGAAAGCCTACGCAAACCAACATATCGCCGGTTCTGCATATCAAACGCACTGTCGAGTAGTGAAAACACCAGATAACGTGTTTCTCACATTAAATAGCTCCAAAGAGCGATTTCGATGATTCCGCATACTTCTCACAGTCGAACCACCAAGATTATCCCAGAAAATGCATATCTCAGCTTGAAATCCCACGAAAACCAAGATATCTCCGGTTCTGCATATCAAACGCACTGTGCAGTTGTGAAAACACCAGATAACGTGTTTCTCGCATTAAATAGCTCCAAAAGAGCGATTTCGATGATTCGGCATACTTCTCACAGAAGCCTCACCATGATTATCGCAGAACATGCATATCTCAGCTTGAATTCCCACGAAAACCAAGATATCTCCGGTTCTGCATATCAAACGCACTGTGCAGTGGTGAAAACACCAGATAACATGTTTCCCGCATTAAATATCTTCCAAAGAGTGATTTCGATGATTCTGCATACTTCTCACAGAAGAACCACCATGATTATCCCAGAACATGAATATCTCAGCTTGAAAGCCTACGAAAACCAACATATCGCCGGTTCTGCATATCAAACGCACTGTCGAGTAGTGAAAACACCAGATAACGTGTTTCTCACATTAAATAGCTCCAAAGAGCGATTTCGATGATTCCGCATACTTCTCACAGTCGAACCACCAAGATTATCCCAGAAAATGCATATCTCAGCTTGAAATCCCACGAAAACCAAGATATCTCCGGTTCTGCATATCAAACGCACTGTGGAGTTGTGAAAACACCAGATAACGTGTTTCTCGCATTAAATAGCTCCAAAGAGCGATTTCGATGATTCTGCATACTTCTCACAGAAGCTTCACCAACATTATCGCAGAAAATACATATCTCTGCTTGAAACCGCACGAAAACCAAGATATCTCCGGTTCTGCATATTATACGCACTGTGGAGTGGTGACAACACCAGATAACGTGTTTCCCGCATTAAATAGCTCCAAAGAGCGATTTCGATGATTCTGCATACTTCTCACGGAAGCCTCACCATGATTATTGCAGAAAATGCATATCTCAACTCGAAATCCCACGAAAACCAAGATATCTCCGGTTCTGCATATTATACGCACTGTGGAGTGGTGACAACACCAGATAACGTGTTTCCCGCATTAAATAGCTCCAAAGAGCGATTTCGATGATTCTGCATACTTCTCACGGAAGCCTCACCATGATTATTGCAGAAAATGCATATCTCAACTCGAAATCCCACGAAAACCAAGATATCTCCGGTTCTGCATATTATACGCACTGTGGAGTTGTGAAAACACCAGATAACGTGTTTCCCGCATTAAATAGCTCCAAAGGAGCGATTTCGATGATTCTGCACACTACTCACAGAAGCCTCACCAACACTATCGCAGAAAATGCATATCTCTGCTTGAAACCCCACGAAAACCAAGATATCTCCGGTTCTGCATATTATACGCACTGTGGAGTGGTGAAAACACCAGATAACGTGTTTCCCGCATTAAATAGCTCCAAAGAGCGATTTCGATGATTCGGCATACTTCTCACGGAAGCCTCACCATGATTATCGCAGAAAATGCATATCTCAGCTCGAAATCCCACGAAAACCAAGATATCTCCGGTTCTGCATATCAAACGCTCTGTGCAGTGGTGAAAACACCAGATAACATGATTCCCGCATTAAATAGCTTCCAAAGAGTGATTTCGATGGTTCTGCACACTTCTCACACAAGCCTCACCAACATTATCGCAGAAAATGCATATCCAGCTGGAAACCCCACGAAACTCCAGATATCGCCGTTCCTGCATATCAAACGCACTGTGGAGTCTTGAAAACACCAGATAACGTGTTTCCCGCATTAAATAGCATCCAAAGAGTGATTTCGATGATTCTGCATACTCCTCGCAGAAGAACCACCATCATTATGCCAGAACATGCATATCTTAGCTTGAAAGCCTACGAAAACCAACATATTTCCGGTTCTGCATATCAAACGCTCTGTGCAGTGGTGAAATCACCAGATAACGTGTTTCTCGCATTAAATAGCTTCCAAAGAGCGATTTCGATGATTCTGCATACTCCTCGCAGAAGAACCACCATCATTATCCCAGAACATGCATATCTTAGCTTGTAAGCCTACGAAAACCAACATATCTCCGGTTATGCATATCAAACGCACTGTGCAGTGGTGAAATCACCACATAACCTGTTTCCCGCATTAAATAGCTTCCAAAGAGTGATTTCGATGATTCTGCATACTTCTCACAGAAGAAACACCAACATTATCGCAGAAAACGCATATCTCATCTTGAAACCCTACGAAAACCAAGATATCTCCGGTTCTGCATATCAAACGCACTGTGCAGTGGTGAAAACACCAGAAAACGCGTTTTTTCGCATTAAATAGCTCCAAAAGTGCGATTTCGATGATTCTGCATACTTCTCACCGACGAACCACCAAGATTATCCCAGAAAATGCATATCTCAGCTTGAAATCCCACGAAAACCAAGAAATCTCCGGTTCTGCATATCAAACGCACTGTGCAGTGGTGAAAACACCAGAAAACGCGTTTTTTCGCATTAAATAGCTCCAAAGGAGCGATTTCGATGATTCTGCACACTTCTCACAGAAGAACCACCAAGATTATCCCAGAAAATGCATATCTCAGCTTGAAATCCCACGAAAACCAAGAAATCTCCTGTTCTGCATATCAAACGCACTGTGCAGTGGTGAAAACACCAGAAAACGCGTTTTTTCGCATTAAATAGCTCCAAAGGAGCGATTTCGATGATTCTGCACACTTCTCACACAAGCCTCACCAACATTATCGCAGAAAATGCATATCCAGCTGGAAATCCCACGAAACTCCAGATATCGGCGGTTCTGCATATTATACGCACTGTGGAGTGGTGAAAACACCAGATAACGTGTTTCCCGCATTAAATAGCTTCCAAAGAGCGATTTGGATGATTCGGCATGCTTCTCACAGAAGAAACACCAACATTATCGCAGAAAACGCATATCTCTGCTTGAAAACCTACGATAACCAACATATCGCCGGTTCTGCATATCAAACGTACTGTGCAGTGGTGAGAACACCAGAAAACGCGTATTTTCGCATTAAATAGCTCCAAAAGAGCGATTTCGATGATTCTGCACACTTCTCACAGAAGCCTCACCATGATTATCGCAGAAAAGGTATATCCAGCTGGAAACCCCACGAAAACCAAGATATCTCCGGTTCTGCATATCAAACGCACTGTGGAGTGGTGAAAACACCAGATAACGTGTTGCTCGCTATAAATAGCTCCATAAGAGCGATTTCGATGATTCTGCATACTTCTTCCAGCAGCCTCACCATGATTATCGCAGAAAATGCATATCCAGCGAGAAACCCACGAAAATCCAGATATCGCCGTTCCTGCATATCAAACGCACTGTGGAGTCTTGAAAACACCAGATTACGTGTTTCTCGAATTAAATAGCTTCCAAAGAGCGATTTCGATGATTCTGCATACTTCTCACAGAAGCCTCACCATGATTATCGCAGAACATGCACATCTCAGCTTGAAATCCCACGAAAACCAAGATATCTCCGGTTCTGCATATCAAACGCACTGTGCAGTGGTGAAAACACCAGATAACATGTTTCCCGCATTAGATGTCTTCCAAAGAGTGACTTCGATGATTCTGCATACATCTCACAGAAGAACCACCATGATTATCCCAGGTCATGCATATCTCAGCTTGAAAGCCTACGAAAACCAACATATCGCCGGTTCTGCATATCAAACGCACTGTCGAGTAGTGAAAACACCAGATAACGTGTTTCTCACATTAAAGAGCTCCAAAGAGCGATTTCGATGATTCCGCATACTTCTCACAGTCGAACCACCAAGATTATCCCAGAAAATGCATATCTCAGCTTGAAATCCCACGAAAACCAAGATATCTCCGGTTCTGCATATTATACGCACTGTGGAGTGGTGAAAACACCAGATAACGTGTTTCCCGCATTAAATAGCTCCAAAGAGCGATTTCGATGATTCCGTATACTTCTCACAGAAGCCTCACCATGATTATCGCAGAACATGCACATCTCAGCTTGAAATCCCACGAAAACCAAGATATCTCCGGTTCTGCATATCAAACGCACTGTGCAGTGGTGAAAACACCAGATAACATGTTTCCCGCATTAAATATCTTCCAAAGAGTGATTTCGATGATTCTGCATACTTCTCACAGAAGAACCACCATGATTATCCCAGAACATGCATATCTCAGCTTGAAAGCCTACGAAAACCAACATATCGCCGGTTCGGCATATCAAACGCACTGTCGAGTAGTGAAAACACCAGATAACGTGTTTCTCACATTAAATAGCTCCAAAGAGCGATTTCGATGATTCCGCATACTTCTCACAGTCGAACCACCAAGATTATCCCAGAAAATGCATATCTCAGCTTAAAATTCCACGAAAACCAAGAAATCTCCGGTTCTGCATATCAAACGCACTGTGCAGTTGTGAAAACACCAGATAACGCGTTTTTCGCATTAAATAGCTCCAAAGGAGCGATTTCGATGATTCTGCATACTTCTCACGGAAGCCTCACCATGATTATCGCAGAAAATGCATATCCAGCTGGAAACCCCACGTAACTCCAGATATCGGCGGTTCTGCATATTATACGCACTGTGGAGTGGTGAAAACACCAGATATCGTGTTTCCCGCATTATATAGCTTCCAAAGAGCGATTTCGATGATTCTGCACACTTCTCACAGAAGCCTCACCAACATTATCGCAGAACATGCATATCTCAGCTTGAAAGCTTACGAAAACCAAGATATCTCCGGTTCTGCATATTATACGCACTGTGGAGTTGTGAAAACACCAGATAACGTGTTTCCCGCATTAAATAGCTCCAAAGAGCGATTTCGATGATTCTGCATACTTCTCACGGAAGCCTCACCATGATTATCGCAGAAAATGCATATCTCAGCTCGAAATCCCACAAAACAAAGATATTTCCGGTTCTGCATATCAAACGCTCTGTGCAGTGGTGAAAACACCAGATAACATGTTTCCCGCATTAAATAGCTCCAAAAGAGCGATTTCGATGATTCGGCATACTTCTCACAGACGAACCACCAAGATTATCCCAGAAAATGCATGTGCCAGCTGGAAACCCAACGAAACCGAAGATATCGCAGTTTCCGCAGATCAAACGCACTGTGGAATGTTGAAAACACCAGAAAACGTGTTTTTCGCATTCAATAGCACGAAAACAGCGACATCAGTGATTCTGCATACTTTTCACAGAAGAATATCTAAGATTATTGTAGAAAATGCATGTCTCGGCTGCAAACCCCACGAAAACGAAGATATCGCAGTTTCAGCATATCAAACGCACTGTGACGTGCTGAAAACGCCAGAAAACGTGTTTTTCGCATTAAATAGCACGAAAACAGCGATTTCGGTGATTCTACACTTGTCACAGAAGAATCATGAAGATTATCACTGAAATTGCATATGTCAGCTGGAAACCCAACGAAACCGAAGATATCGCAGTATCCGCATGTCAAACGCACTGTGGAGTGCTGAAAACACCACACAAGGTGTTTTTCGCATTCAATAGCACGAATCAGCGATTTCGGTGTTTCTGCACACTTGTCACAAAAGAATCATGAAGATTATCACTGAAAATGCATATCTCATCTGGAAACACAACGAAACCGAAGATATTGCAGTTTCCTCATGTCAAACGCACTGTGGAGTGCTGAAAACACCACAAAACGTGTTTTTCGCATTCAATAGCACAAAAACAGCGACTTCGGTGATTCTGCACACTTGCCACAGAAGAATATCCCAGATTGTCACTGAAAATGCATATCTCATCTGGAAAACCAACGAAACCGAAGATATCGCAGCTTCCGCATATCAAACGCACTGTGGAATGTTGAAAACACCAGAAAACGTGTGTTTCGCATTAAATAGCACGAAAACAGCGATTTCGATGATTCTGCATACTTCTCACAGAAGAATATCCAAGATTGTCACTGAAAATGCATATCTTAGCTGGAAACCCCACGAAAACGAAGATATCGCAGTTTCCGCATACCATACGCACTGTGGAATGTTGAAAACACCAGAAAACGTGTTTTTCGCATTCAATAGCACGATAACAGCGATTTCGGTGATTCTGCACACTTGTCACAGAAGAATATCCAAGATTGTCACTGAAAATGCATATCTCATCTGGAAACCCAACGAAACCGAAGATATCGCAGTTTCCGCATATCAAACGCACTGTGGAATGTTGAAAACACCAGAAAACGTGTTTTTCGCATTCAATAGCACGAAAACAGCATTTTGGTGTTTCTGCACACTTGTCACAGAAGAATCATGAAGATTATCACTGAAAATGCATATCTCATCTGGAAACACAACGAAACCGAAGATATTGCAGTTTCCTCATGTCAAACGCACTGTGGAGTGCTGAAAACACCACAAAACGTGTTTTTCGCATCAAATAGCACGAAAACAGCGATTTCGGTGATTCTACACTTGTCACAGAAGAATCATGAAGATTATCACTGAAATTGCATATGTCAGCTGGAAACCCAACGAAACCGAAGATATCGCTGTATCCGCATGTCAAACGCACTGTGGAGTGCTGAAAACACCACAAAAGGTGTTTTTCGCATTCAATAGCACGAAAACAGCATTTTGGTGTTTCTGCACACTTGTCACAGAAGAATCATGAAGATTATCACTGAAAATGCATATCTCATCTGGAAACACAACGAAACCGAAGATATTGCAGTTTCCTCATGGCAAACGCACTGTGGAGTGCTGAAAACACCACAAAACGTGTTTTTCGCATTCAATAGCACGAAAACAGCGATTTCGGTGATTCTGCACACTTGCCACAGAAGAATATCCAAGATTGTCACTGAAAATGCATATCTCATCTGGATAACCAACGTAACCGAAGATATAACAGTTTCCGCATATCAAACGCACTGTGGAATGTTGAAAACACCAGAAAACGTGTGTTTCGCATTAAATAGCACGAAAACAGCGATTTCGGTGATTCTGCATACATCTGAAAGAAGAATATCCAAGATTATCGCACAAAATGCATGTCCCAGCTGGAAACCCAACGAAACCGAAGATATTGCAGTTTCCGCATATCAAACGCACTGAGGAGTGCTGAAAACACCACAAAACGTGTTTTTCGCATTCAATAGCACGAAAACAGCGACATCGGTGATTCTGCATACTTTTCACAGAAGAATATCTAAGATTATTGTAGAAAATGCATGTCTCGGCTGCAAACCCCACGAAAACGAAGATATCGCAGTTTCAGCATATCAAACGCACTGTGACGTGCTGAAAACGCCAGAAAACGTGTTTTTCGCATTAAATAGCACGAAAACAGCGATTTCGGTGATTCTACACTTGTCACAGAAGAATCATGAAGATTATCACTGAAATTGCATATCTTAGCTGGAAACCCCACGAAAACGAAGATATTGCAGTTTCCGCATATCAAACGCACTGAGCAGTGCTGAAAACACCACAAAACGTGTTTTTCGCATTCAATAGCGCGAAAACAGCGATTTCGGTGATTCTGCACACTTGTCACAGAAGAATATCCAAGATTGTCACTGAAAATGCATATCTTAGCTGGAAACCCCACGAAAACGAAGATATCGCCATTTCCGCATACCATACGCACTGTGGAATGTTGAAAACACCAGAAAACGTGTTTTTCGCATTCAATAGCACGATAACAGCGATTTCGGTGATTCTGCACACTTGTCACAGAAGAATATCCAAGATTGTCACTGAAAATGCATATCTCATCTGGAAACCCAACGAAACCGAAGATATCGCAGTTTCCGCATATCAAACGCACTGTGGAATGTTGAAAACACCAGAAAACGTGTTTTTCGCATTCAATAGCACGAAAACAGCGACATCGGTGATTCTGCATACTTTTCACAGAAGAATATCTAAGATTATTGTAGAAAATGCATGTCTCGGCTGCAAACCCCACGAAAACGAAGATATCGCAGTTTCAGCATATCAAACGCACTGTGACGTGCTGAAAACGCCAGAAAACGTGTTTTTCGCATCAAATAGCACGAAAACAGCGATTTCGGTGATTCTACACACTTGCCACAGAAGAATATCCCAGATTGTCACTGAAAATGCATATCTCATCTGGAAAACCAACGAAACCGAAGATATCGCAGTTTCCGCATATCAATCGCACTGTGGAATGTTGAAAACACCAGAAAACGTGTGTTTCGCATTAAATAGCACGAAAACAGCGATTTCGGTGATTCTGCATACATCTCACAGAAGAATATCCAAGATTATCGCACAAAATGCATGTCCCAGCTGGAAACCCAACGAAACCGAAGATATTGCAGTTTCCGCATATCAAACGCACTGAGGAGTGCTGAAAACACCACAAAACGTGTTTTTCGCAATCAATAGCACGAAAACAGCGATTTCGGTAATTCTGCACTCTTGCCACAGAAGAATATCCCAGATTGTCACTGAAAATGCATATCTCATCTGGAAACCCAACGAAACCGAAGATATTGCAGTTTCCTCATGTCAAACGCACTGTGGTGTGCTGAAAACACCACAATATGTGTTTTTCGCATTCAATAGCACGAAAACAGCGATTTCGGTGATTCTGCACACTTGTCACAGAAGAATATCCAAGATTGTCACTGAAAATGCATATCTCATCTGGAAACCCAACGAAACCGAAGATATCGCAGTTTCCGCATATCAAACGCACTGTGGAATGTTGAAAACACCAGAAAACGTGTTTTTCGCATTCAATAGCACGAAAACAGCGACTTCGGTGATTCTGCATACTTTTCACAGAAGAATATCTAAGATTATTGTAGAAAATGCATGTCTCGGCTGCAAACCCCGCGAAAACGAAGATATCGCAGTTTCAGCACATCAAACGCACTGTGACGTGCTGAAAACGCCAGAAAACGTGTTTTTCGCATTAAATAGCACGAAAACAGCGATTTCGGTGATTCTACACTTGTCACTGAAGAATCATGAAGATTATCACTGAAAATGCATATCTCATCTGGAAACACAACGAAACCGAAGATATTGCAGTTTCCTCATGTCAAACGCACTGTGGAGTGCTGAAAACACCACAAAACGTGTTTTTTGCATTCAATAGCACGAAAACAGCGATTTCGGTGATTCTGCACACTTGCCACAGAAGAATATCCCAGATTGTCACTGAAAATGCATATCTCATCTGGAAAACCAACGAAACCGAAGATATCGCAGTTTCCGCATATCAAACGCACTGTGGAATTTTGAAAACACCAGAAAACGTGTGTTTCGCATTAAATAGCACGAAAACAGCGATTTCGATGATTCTGCATACATCTCACAGAAGAATATCCAAGATTATCGTAGAAAATGCATGTCTCAGCTGGAAACCCAACGAAACCGAAGATATCGCAGTTTACGCATATCACACGCACTGTGGTGTGCTGAAAACACCACAATATGTGTTTTTCGCATTCAATAGCACGAAAACAGCGATTTCGGTGATTCTGCACACTTGTCACAGAAGAATATCCAAGATTGTCACTGAAAATGCATATCTTAGCTGGAAACCCCACGAAAACGAAGATATCGCCATTTCCGCATACCATACGCACTGTGGAATGTTGAAAACACCAGAAAACGTGTTTTTCGCATTCAATAGCACGATAACAGCGATTTCGGTGATTCTGCACACTTGTCACAGAAGAATATCCAAGATTGTCACTGAAAATGCATATCTCATCTGGAAACCCAACGAAACCGAAGATATCGCAGTTTCCGCATATCAAACGCACTGTGGAATGTTGAAAACACCAGAAAACGTGTTTTTCGCATTCAATAGCACGAAAACAGCGACATCGGTGATTCTGCATACTTTTCACAGAAGAATATCTAAGATTATTGTAGAAAATGCATGTCTCGGCTGCAAACCCCACGAAAACGAAGATATCGCAGTTTCAGCATATCAAACGCACTGTGACGTGCTGAAAACGCCAGAAAACGTGTTTTTCGCATCAAATAGCACGAAAACAGCGATTTCGGTGATTCTACACACTTGCCACAGAAGAATATCCCAGATTGTCACTGAAAATGCATATCTCATCTGGAAAACCAACGAAACCGAAGATATCGCAGTTTCCGCATATCAATCGCACTGTGGAATGTTGAAAACACCAGAAAACGTGTGTTTCGCATTAAATAGCACGAAAACAGCGATTTCGGTGATTCTGCATACATCTCACAGAAGAATATCCAAGATTATCGCACAAAATGCATGTCCCAGCTGGAAACCCAACGAAACCGAAGATATTGCAGTTTCCGCATATCAAACGCACTGAGGAGTGCTGAAAACACCACAAAACGTGTTTTTCGCAATCAATAGCACGAAAACAGCGATTTCGGTAATTCTGCACTCTTGCCACAGAAGAATATCCCAGATTGTCACTGAAAATGCATATCTCATCTGGAAACCCAACGAAACCGAAGATATTGCAGTTTCCTCATGTCAAACGCACTGTGGTGTGCTGAAAACACCACAATATGTGTTTTTCGCATTCAATAGCACGAAAACAGCGATTTCGGTGATTCTGCACACTTGTCACAGAAGAATATCCAAGATTGTCACTGAAAATGCATATCTCATCTGGAAACCCAACGAAACCGAAGATATCGCAGTTTCCGCATATCAAACGCACTGTGGAATGTTGAAAACACCAGAAAACGTGTTTTTCGCATTCAATAGCACGAAAACAGCGACTTCGGTTATTCTGCATACTTTTCACAGAAGAATATCTAAGATTATTGTAGAAAATGCATGTCTCGGCTGCAAACCCCGCGAAAACGATGATATCGCAGTTTCAGCACATCAAACGCACTGTGACGTGCTGAAAACGCCAGAAAACGTGTTTTTCGCATTAAATAGCACGAAAACAGCGATTTCGGTGATTCTACACTTGTCACTGAAGAATCATGAAGATTATCACTGAAAATGCATATCTCATCTGGAAACACAACGAAACCGAAGATATTGCAGTTTCCTCATGTCAAACGCACTGTGGAGTGCTGAAAACACCACAAAACGTGTTTTTTGCATTCAATAGCACGAAAACAGCGATTTCGGTGATTCTGCACACTTGCCACAGAAGAATATCCCAGATTGTCACTGAAAATGCATATCTCATCTGGAAAACCAACGAAACCGAAGATATCGCAGTTTCCGCATATCAAACGCACTGTGGAATTTTGAAAACACCAGAAAACGTGTGTTTCGCATTAAATAGCACGAAAACAGCGATTTCGATGATTCTGCATACATCTCACAGAAGAATATCCAAGATTATCGTAGAAAATGCATGTCTCAGCTGGAAACCCCACGAAAACCAAGATATCGCAGTTTCCGCATACCATACGCACTGTGGAATGTTGAAAACACCAGAAAACGTGCTTTTCGCATTCAATAGCACGATAACAGCGATTTCGGTGATTCTACACACTTGTCACAGAAGAATATCCAAGATTGTCACTGAAAATGCATATCTCATCTGGAAACCCAACGAAACCGAAGATATCGCAGTTTCCGCATATCAAACGCACTGTGGAATGTTGAAAACACCAGAAAACGTGTTTTTCGCATTCAATAGCACGAAAAGAGCGATTACGGTGATTCTGCACACTTGTCACAGAAGAATCATGAAGATTATCACTGAAAATGCATATCTCATCTGGAAACACAACGAAACCGAAGATATTGCAGTTTCCTCATGTCAAACGCACTGTGGAGTGCTGAAAACACCACAAAACGTGTTTTTCGCATTCAATAGCACGAAAACAGCGATTTCGGTGATTCTGCACACTTGCCACAGAAGAATATCCAAGATTGTCACTGAAAATGCATATCTCATCTGGATAACCAACGTAACCGAAGATATCGCAGTTTCCGCATATCAAACGCACTGTGGAGTGCTGAAAACACCACAAAAGGTGTTTTTCGCATTCAATAGCACGAAAACAGCATTTTGGTGTTTCTGCACACTTGTCACAGAAGAATCATGAAGATTATCACTGAAAATGCATATCTCATCTGGAAACACAACGAAACCGAAGATATTGCAGTTTCCTCATGTCAAACGCACTGTGGAGTGCTGAAAACACCACAAAACGTGTTTTTCGCATTCAATAGCACGAAAAGAGCGATTACGGTGATTCTGCACACTTGTCACAGAAGAATCATGAAGATTATCACTGAAAATGCATATCTCATCTGGAAACACAACGAAACCGAAGATATTGCAGTTTCCTCATGTCAAACGCACTGTGGAGTGCTGAAAACACCACAAAACGTGTTTTTCGCATTCAATAGCACGAAAACAGCGATTTCGGTGATTCTACACTTGTCACAGAAGAATCATGAAGATTATCACTGAAATTGCATATGTCAGCTGGAAACCCAACGAAACCGAAGATATCGTTGTATCCGCATGTCAAACGCACTGTGGAGTGCTGAAAACACCACAAAAGGTGTTTTTCGCATTCAATAGCACGAAAACAGCATTTTGGTGTTTCTGCACACTTGTCACAGAAGAATCATGAAGATTATCACTGAAAATGCATATCTCATCTGGAAACACAACGAAACCGAAGATATTGCAGTTTCCTCATGTCAAACGCACTGTGGAGTGCTGAAAACACCACAAAACGTGTTTTTCGCATTCAATAGCACGAAAACAGCGATTTCGGTGATTCTGCACACTTGCCACAGAAGAATATCCAAGATTGTCACTGAAAATGCATATCTCATCTGGATAACCAACGTAACCGAAGATATCGCAGTTTCCGCATATCAAACGCACTGTGGAATGTTGAAAACACCAGAAAACGTGTGTTTCGCATTAAATAGCACGAAAACAGCGATTTCGGTGATTCTGCATACATCTCAAAGAAGAATATCCAAGATTATCGCACAAAATGCATGTCCCAGCTGGAAACCCAACGAAACCGAAGATATTGCAGTTTCCGCATATCAAACGCACTGAGGAGTGCTGAAAACACCACAAAACGTGTTTTTCGCATTCAATAGCACGAAAACAGCGACATCGGTGATTCTGCATACTTTTCACAGAAGAATATCTAAGATTATTGTAGAAAATGCATGTCTCGGCTGCAAACCCCACGAAAACGAAGATATCGCAGTTTCAGCATATCAAACGCACTGTGACGTGCTGAAAACGCCAGAAAACGTGTTTTTCGCATTAAATAGCACGAAAACAGCGATTTCGGTGATTCTACACTTGTCACAGAAGAATCATGAAGATTATCACTGAAATTGCATATCTTAGCTGGAAACCCCACGAAAACGAAGATATTGCAGTTTCCGCATATCAAACGCACTGAGCAGTGCTGAAAACACCACAAAACGTGTTTTTCGCATTCAATAGCGCGAAAACAGCGATTTCGGTGATTCTGCACACTTGTCACAGAAGAATATCCAAGATTGTCACTGAAAATGCATATCTTAGCTGGAAACCCCACGAAAACGAAGATATCGCCATTTCCGCATACCATACGCACTGTGGAATGTTGAAAACACCAGAAAACGTGTTTTTCGCATTCAATAGCACGATAACAGCGATTTCGGTGATTCTGCACACTTGTCACAGAAGAATATCCAAGATTGTCACTGAAAATGCATATCTCATCTGGAAACCCAACGAAACCAAAGATATCGCAGTTTCCGCATATCAAACGCACTGTGGAATGTTGAAAACACCAGAAAACGTGTTTTTCGCATTCAATAGCACGAAAACAGCGACATCGGTGATTCTGCATACTTTTCACAGAAGAATATCTAAGATTATTGTAGAAAATGCATGTCTCGGCTGCAAACCCCACGAAAACGAAGATATTGCAGTTTCAGCATATCAAACGCACTGTGACGTGCTGAAAACGCCAGAAAACGTGTTTTTCGCATCAAATAGCACGAAAACAGCGATTTCGGTGATTCTACACACTTGCCACAGAAGAATATCCCAGATTGTCACTGAAAATGCATATCTCATCTGGAAAACCAACGAAACCGAAGATATCGCAGTTTCCGCATATCAATCGCACTGTGGAATGTTGAAAACACCAGAAAACGTGTGTTTCGCATTAAATAGCACGAAAACAGCGATTTCGGTGATTCTGCATACATCTCACAGAAGAATATCCAAGATTATCGCACAAAATGCATGTCCCAGCTGGAAACCCAACGAAACCGAAGATATTGCAGTTTCCGCATATCAAACGCACTGAGGAGTGCTGAAAACACCACAAAACGTGTTTTTCGCAATCAATAGCACGAAAACAGCGATTTCGGTAATTCTGCACTCTTGCCACAGAAGAATATCCCAGATTGTCACTGAAAATGCATATCTCATCTGGAAACCCAACGAAACCGAAGATATTGCAGTTTCCTCATGTCAAACGCACTGTGGTGTGCTGAAAACACCACAATATGTGTTTTTCGCATTCAATAGCACGAAAACAGCGATTTCGGTGATTCTGCACACTTGTCACAGAAGAATATCCAAGATTGTCACTGAAAATGCATATCTCATCTGGAAACCCAACGAAACCGAAGATATCGCAGTTTCCGCATATCAAACGCACTGTGGAATGTTGAAAACACCAGAAAACGTGTTTTTCGCATTCAATAGCACGAAAACAGCGACTTCGGTGATTCTGCATACTTTTCACAGAAGAATATCTAAGATTATTGTAGAAAATGCATGTCTCGGCTGCAAACCCCGCGAAAACGAAGATATCGCAGTTTCAGCACATCAAACGCACTGTGACGTGCTGAAAACGCCAGAAAACGTGTTTTTCGCATTAAATAGCACGAAAACAGCGATTTCGGTGATTCTACACTTGTCACTGAAGAATCATGAAGATTATCACTGAAAATGCATATCTCATCTGGAAACACAACGAAACCGAAGATATTGCAGTTTCCTCATGTCAAACGCACTGTGGAGTGCTGAAAACACCACAAAACGTGTTTTTCGCATTCAATAGCACGAAAACAGCGATTTCGGTGATTCTGCACACTTGCCACAGAAGAATATCCCAGATTGTCACTGAAAATGCATATCTCATCTGGAAAACCAACGAAACCGAAGATATCGCAGTTTCCGCATATCAAACGCACTGTGGAATTTTGAAAACACCAGAAAACGTGTGTTTCGCATTAAATAGCACGAAAACAGCGATTTCGATGATTCTGCATACATCTCACAGAAGAATATCCAAGATTATCGTAGAAAATGCATGTCTCAGCTGGAAACCCAACGAAACCGAAGATATCGCAGTTTACGCATATCACACGCACTGTGGTGTGCTGAAAACACCACAATATGTGTTTTTCGCATTCAATAGCACGAAAACAGCGATTTCGGTGATTCTGCACACTTGTCACAGAAGAATATCCAAGATTGTCACTGAAAATGCATATCTTAGCTGGAAACCGCACGAAAACCAAGATATCGCAGTTTCCGCATACCATACGCACTGTGGAATGTTGAAAACACCAGAAAACGTGCTTTTCGCATTCAATAGCACGATAACAGCGATTTCGGTGATTCTACACACTTGTCACAGAAGAATATCCAAGATTGTCACTGAAAATGCATATCTCATCTGGAAACCCAACGAAACCGAAGATATCGCAGTTTCCGCATATCAAACGCACTGTGGAATGTTGAAAACACCAGAAAACGTGTTTTTCGCATTCAATAGCACGAAAAGAGCGATTACGGTGATTCTGCACACTTGTCACAGAAGAATCATGAAGATTATCACTGAAAATGCATATCTCATCTGGAAACACAACGAAACCGAAGATATTGCAGTTTCCTCATGTCAAACGCACTGTGGAGTGCTGAAAACACCACAAAAGGTGTTTTTCGCATTAAATAGCACGAAAACAGCGATTTCGGTGATTCTACACTTGTCACAGAAGAATCATGAAGATTATCACTGAAATTGCATATGTCAGCTGGAAACCCAACGAAACCGAAGATATCGCAGTATCCGCATGTCAAACGCACTGTGGAGTGCTGAAAACACCACAAAAGGTGTTTTTCGCATTCAATAGCACGAATCAGCGATTTCGGTGTTTCTGCACACTTGTCACAGAAGAATCATGAAGATTATCACTGAAAATGCATATCTCATCTGGAAACACAACGAAACCGAAGATATTGCAGTTTCCTCATGTCAAACGCACTGTGGAATGCTGAAAACACCACAAAACGTGTTTTTCGCATTCAATAGCACGAAAACAGCGATTTCGGTGATTCTGCATACTTTTCACAGAAGAATATCTAAGATTATTGTAGAAAATGCATGTATCGGCTGCAAACCCCACGAAAACGAAGATATCGCAGTTTCAGCATATCAAACGCACTGTGACGTGCTGAAAACGCCAGAAAACGTGTTTTTCGCATCAAATAGCACGAAAACAGCGATTTCGGTGATTCTACACACTTGCCACAGAAGAATATCCCAGATTGTCACTGAAAATGCATATCTCATCTGGAAAACCAACGAAACCGAAGATATCGCAGTTTCCGCATATCAATCGCACTGTGGAATGTTGAAAACACCAGAAAACGTGTGTTTCGCATTAAATAGCACGAAAACAGCGATTTCGGTGATTCTGCATACATCTCACAGAAGAATATCCAAGATTATCGCACAAAATGCATGTCCCAGCTGGAAACCCAACGAAACCGAAGATATTGCAGTTTCCGCATATCAAACGCACTGAGGAGTGCTGAAAACACCACAAAACGTGTTTTTCGCAATCAATAGCACGAAAACAGCGATTTCGGTAATTCTGCACTCTTACCACAGAAGAATATCCCAGATTGTCACTGAAAATGCATATCTCATCTGGAAACCCAACGAAACCGAAGATATTGCAGTTTCCTCATGTCAAACGCACTGTGGTGTGCTGAAAACACCACAATATGTGTTTTTCGCATTCAATAGCACGAAAACAGCGATTTCGGTGATTCTGCACACTTGTCACAGAAGAATATCCAAGATTGTCACTGAAAATGCATATCTCATCTGGAAACCCAACGAAACCGAAGATATCGCAGTTTCCGCATATCAAACGCACTGTGGAATGTTGAAAACACCAGAAAACGTGTTTTTCGCATTCAATAGCACGAAAACAGCGACTTCGGTGATTCTGCATACTTTTCACAGAAGAATATCTAAGATTATTGTAGAAAATGCATGTCTCGGCTGCAAACCCCGCGAAAACGAAGATATCGCAGTTTCAGCACATCAAACGCACTGTGACGTGCTGAAAACGCCAGAAAACGTGTTTTTCGCATTAAATAGCACGAAAACAGCGATTTCGGTGATTCTACACTTGTCACTGAAGAATCATGAAGATTATCACTGAAAATGCATATCTCATCTGGAAACACAACGAAACCGAAGATATTGCAGTTTCCTCATGTCAAACGCACTGTGGAGTGCTGAAAACACCACAAAACGTGTTTTTTGCATTCAATAGCACGAAAACAGCGATTTCGGTGATTCTGCACACTTGCCACAGAAGAATATCCCAGATTGTCACTGAAAATGCATATCTCATCTGGAAAACCAACGAAACCGAAGATATCGCAGTTTCCGCATATCAAACGCACTGTGGAATTTTGAAAACACCAGAAAACGTGTGTTTCGCATTAAATAGCACGAAAACAGCGATTTCGATGATTCTGCATACATCTCACAGAAGAATATCCAAGATTATCGTAGAAAATGCATGTCTCAGCTGGAAACCCCACGAAAACCAAGATATCGCAGTTTCCGCATACCATACGCACTGTGGAATGTTGAAAACACCAGAAAACGTGCTTTTCGCATTCAATAGCACGATAACAGCGATTTCGGTGATTCTACACACTTGTCACAGAAGAATATCCAAGATTGTCACTGAAAATGCATATCTCATCTGGAAACCCAACGAAACCGAAGATATCGCAGTTTCCGCATATCAAACGCACTGTGGAATGTTGAAAACACCAGAAAACGTGTTTTTCGCATTCAATAGCACGAAAAGAGCGATTACGGTGATTCTGCACACTTGTCACAGAAGAATCATGAAGATTATCACTGAAAATGCATATCTCATCTGGAAACACAACGAAACCGAAGATATTGCAGTTTCCTCATGTCAAACGCACTGTGGAGTGCTGAAAACACCACAAAACGTGTTTTTCGCATTCAATAGCACGAAAACAGCGATTTCGGTGATTCTGCACACTTGCCACAGAAGAATATCCAAGATTGTCACTGAAAATGCATATCTCATCTGGATAACCAACGTAACCGAAGATATCGCAGTTTCCGCATATCAAACGCACTGTGGAGTGCTGAAAACACCACAAAAGGTGTTTTTCGCATTCAATAGCACGAAAACAGCATTTTGGTGTTTCTGCACACTTGTCACAGAAGAATCATGAAGATTATCACTGAAAATGCATATCTCATCTGGAAACACAACGAAACCGAAGATATTGCAGTTTCCTCATGTCAAACGCACTGTGGAGTGCTGAAAACACCACAAAACGTGTTTTTCGCATTCAATAGCACGAAAAGAGCGATTACGGTGATTCTGCACACTTGTCACAGAAGAATCATGAAGATTATCACTGAAAATGCATATCTCATCTGGAAACACAACGAAACCGAAGATATTGCAGTTTCCTCATGTCAAACGCACTGTGGAGTGCTGAAAACACCACAAAACGTGTTTTTCGCATTCAATAGCACGAAAACAGCGATTTCGGTGATTCTACACTTGTCACAGAAGAATCATGAAGATTATCACTGAAATTGCATATGTCAGCTGGAAACCCAACGAAACCGAAGATATCGCTGTATCCGCATGTCAAACGCACTGTGGAGTGCTGAAAACACCACAAAAGGTGTTTTTCGCATTCAATAGCACGAAAACAGCATTTTGGTGTTTCTGCACACTTGTCACAGAAGAATCATGAAGATTATCACTGAAAATGCATATCTCATCTGGAAACACAACGAAACCGAAGATATTGCAGTTTCCTCATGTCAAACGCACTGTGGAGTGCTGAAAACACCACAAAACGTGTTTTTCGCATTCAATAGCACGAAAACAGCGATTTCGGTGATTCTGCACACTTGCCACAGAAGAATATCCAAGATTGTCACAGAAAATGCATATCTCATCTGGATAACCAACGTAACCGAAGATATCGCAGTTTCCGCATATCAAACGCACTGTGGAATGTTGAAAACACCAGAAAACGTGTGTTTCGCATTAAATAGCACGAAAACAGCGATTTCGGTGATTCTGCATACATCTCAAAGAAGAATATCCAAGATTATCGCACAAAATGCATGTCCCAGCTGGAAACCCAACGAAACCGAAGCTATTGCAGTTTCCGCATATCAAACGCACTGAGGAGTGCTGAAAACACCACAAAACGTGTTTTTCGCATTCAATAGCACGAAAACAGCGACATCGGTGATTCTGCATACTTTTCACAGAAGAATATCTAAGATTATTGTAGAAAATGCATGTCTCGGCTGCAAACCCCACGAAAACGAAGATATCGCAGTTTCAGCATATCAAACGCACTGTGACGTGCTGAAAACGCCAGAAAACGTGTTTTTCGCATTAAATAGCACGAAAACAGCGATTTCGGTGATTCTACACTTGTCACAGAAGAATCATGAAGATTATCACTGAAATTGCATATCTTAGCTGGAAACCCCACGAAAACGAAGATATTGCAGTTTCCGCATATCAAACGCACTGAGCAGTGCTGAAAACACCACAAAACGTGTTTTTCGCATTCAATAGCGCGAAAACAGCGATTTCGGTGATTCTGCACACTTGTCACAGAAGAATATCCAAGATTGTCACTGAAAATGCATATCTTAGCTGGAAACCCCACGAAAACGAAGATATCGCCATTTCCGCATACCAAACGCACTGTGCAATGTTGAAAACACCAGAAAACGTGTTTTTCGCATTCAATAGCACGATAACAGCGATTTCGGTGATTCTGCACACTTGTCACAGAAGAATATCCAAGATTGTCACTGAAAATGCATATCTCATCTGGAAACCCAACGAAACCAAAGATATCGCAGTTTCCGCATATCAAACGCACTGTGGAATGTTGAAAACACCAGAAAACGTGTTTTTCGCATTCAATAGCACGAAAACAGCGACATCGGTGATTCTGCATACTTTTCACAGAAGAATATCTAAGATTATTGTAGAAAATGCATGTCTCGGCTGCAAACCCCACGAAAACGAAGATATTGCAGTTTCAGCATATCAAACGCACTGTGACGTGCTGAAAACGCCAGAAAACGTGTTTTTCGCATCAAATAGCACGAAAACAGCGATTTCGGTGATTCTACACACTTGCCACAGAAGAATATCCCAGATTGTCACTGAAAATGCATATCTCATCTGGAAAACCAACGAAACCGAAGATATCGCAGTTTCCGCATATCAATCGCACTGTGGAATGTTGAAAACACCAGAAAACGTGTGTTTCGCATTAAATAGCACGAAAACAGCGATTTCGGTGATTCTGCATACATCTCACAGAAGAATATCCAAGATTATCGCACAAAATGCATGTCCCAGCTGGAAACCCAACGAAACCGAAGATATTGCAGTTTCCGCATATCAAACGCACTGAGGAGTGCTGAAAACACCACAAAACGTGTTTTTCGCAATCAATAGCACGAAAACAGCGATTTCGGTAATTCTGCACTCTTGCCACAGAAGAATATCCCAGATTGTCACTGAAAATGCATATCTCATCTGGAAACCCAACGAAACCGAAGATATTGCAGTTTCCTCATGTCAAACGCACTGTGGTGTGCTGAAAACACCACAATATGTGTTTTTCGCATTCAATAGCACGAAAACAGCGATTTCGGTGATTCTGCACACTTGTCACAGAAGAATATCCAAGATTGTCACTGAAAATGCATATCTCATCTGGAAACCCAACGAAACCGAAGATATCGCAGTTTCCGCATATCAAACGCACTGTGGAATGTTGAAAACACCAGAAAACGTGTTTTTCGCATTCAATAGCACGAAAACAGCGACTTCGGTGATTCTGCATACTTTTCACAGAAGAATATCTAAGATTATTGTAGAAAATGCATGTCTCGGCTGCAAACCCCGCGAAAACGAAGATATCGCAGTTTCAGCACATCAAACGCACTGTGACGTGCTGAAAACGCCAGAAAACGTGTTTTTCGCATTAAATAGCACGAAAACAGCGATTTCGGTGATTCTACACTTGTCACTGAAGAATCATGAAGATTATCACTGAAAATGCATATCTCATCTGGAAACACAACGAAACCGAAGATATTGCAGTTTCCTCATGTCAAACGCACTGTGGAGTGCTGAAAACACCACAAAACGTGTTTTTCGCATTCAATAGCACGAAAACAGCGATTTCGGTGATTCTGCACACTTGCCACAGAAGAATATCCCAGATTGTCACTGAAAATGCATATCTCATCTGGAAAACCAACGAAACCGAAGATATCGCAGTTTCCGCATATCAAACGCACTGTGGAATTTTGAAAACACCAGAAAACGTGTGTTTCGCATTAAATAGCACGAAAACAGCGATTTCGATGATTCTGCATACATCTCACAGAAGAATATCCAAGATTATCGTAGAAAATGCATGTCTCAGCTGGAAACCCAACGAAACCGAAGATATCGCAGTTTACGCATATCACACGCACTGTGGTGTGCTGAAAACACCACAATATGTGTTTTTCGCATTCAATAGCACGAAAACAGCGATTTCGGTGATTCTGCACACTTGTCACAGAAGAATATCCAAGATTGTCACTGAAAATGCATATCTTAGCTGGAAACCGCACGAAAACCAAGATATCGCAGTTTCCGCATACCATACGCACTGTGGAATGTTGAAAACACCAGAAAACGTGCTTTTCGCATTCAATAGCACGATAACAGCGATTTCGGTGATTCTACACACTTGTCACAGAAGAATATCCAAGATTGTCACTGAAAATGCATATCTCATCTGGAAACCCAACGAAACCGAAGATATCGCAGTTTCCGCATATCAAACGCACTGTGGAATGTTGAAAACACCAGAAAACGTGTTTTTCGCATTCAATAGCACGAAAAGAGCGATTACGGTGATTCTGCACACTTGTCACAGAAGAATCATGAAGATTATCACTGAAAATGCATATCTCATCTGGAAACACAACGAAACCGAAGATATTGCAGTTTCCTCATGTCAAACGCACTGTGGAGTGCTGAAAACACCACAAAAGGTGTTTTTCGCATTAAATAGCACGAAAACAGCGATTTCGGTGATTCTACACTTGTCACAGAAGAATCATGAAGATTATCACTGAAATTGCATATGTCAGCTGGAAACCCAACGAAACCGAAGATATCGCAGTATCCGCATGTCAAACGCACTGTGGAGTGCTGAAAACACCACAAAAGGTGTTTTTCGCATTCAATAGCACGAATCAGCGATTTCGGTGTTTCTGCACACTTGTCACAGAAGAATCATGAAGATTATCACTGAAAATGCATATCTCATCTGGAAACACAACGAAACCGAAGATATTGCAGTTTCCTCATGTCAAACGCACTGTGGAATGCTGAAAACACCACAAAACGTGTTTTTCGCATTCAATAGCACGAAAACAGCGATTTCGGTGATTCTGCATACTTTTCACAGAAGAATATCTAAGATTATTGTAGAAAATGCATGTATCGGCTGCAAACCCCACGAAAACGAAGATATCGCAGTTTCAGCATATCAAACGCACTGTGACGTGCTGAAAACACCAGAAAACGTGTTTTTCGCATTCAATAGCACGAAAACAGCGCCTTCGGTGATTCTGCATACTTTTCACAGAAGAATATCTAAGATTATTGTAGAAAATGCATGTCTCGGCTGCAAACCCCACGAAAACGAAGATATCGCAGTTTCAGCATATCAAACGCACTGTGACGTGCTGAAAACGCCAGAATACGTGTTTTTCGCATTAAATAACACGAAAACAGCGATTTCGGTGATTCTACACTTGTCACAGAAGAATCATGAAGATTATCACTGAAATTGCATATGTCAGCTGGAAACCCCACGAAAACGAAGATATCGCAGTTTCAGCATATCAAACGCACTGAGCAGTGCTGAAAACATCACAAAACGTGTTTTTCGCATTCAATAGCACGAAAACAGCGATTTCGGTGATTGTGCACACTTGTCACAGAAGACTCATGAAGATTTTCACTGAAAATGCATATCTCATCTGGAAACCCAACGAAACCGAAGATATTGCAGTTTCCTCATGTCAAACGCACTGTGGTGTGCTGAAAACACCACAATATGTGTTTTTCGCATTCAATAGCACGAAAACAGCGATTTCGGTGATTCTGCACACTTGCCACAGAAGAATATCCCAGATTGTCACTGAAAATGCATATCTCATCTGGAAAACCAACGAACCCGAAGATATCGCAGTTTCCGCATATCAAACGCACTGTGGAATGTTGAAAACACCAGAAAACGTGTTTTTCGCATTCAATAGCACGAAAACAGCGATTTCGGTTATTCTGCAAACTTCTCACAGAAGAATATCCGAGATTATCGTAGAAAATGCATGTCTCAGCTGGAAACCCCACGAAAACGAAGATATCGCAGTTTCGACATATCAAACGCACTGTGGAGTGCTGAAAACACCAGATAACGTGTTTTTCGCATTCAATAGCACGAAAAGAGCGATTTCGGTGATTCTGCATACATCTCACAGAAGAATATCCAAGATTATCGCACAAAATGCATGTCCCAGCTGGAAACCCAACGAAACCGAAGGTATTGCAGTTTCCGCATATCAAACGCACTGAGGAGTGCTGAAAACACCACAAAACGTGTTTTTCGCATTCAATAGCACGAAAACAGCGATTTCGGTGATTCTGCACACTTGTCACAGAAGAATCATGAGGATTATCACTGAAAATGCATATCTCATCAGGAAACCCAACGAAACCGAAGATGTTGCAGTTTCCGCATGTCAAACGCACTGTGGAGTGCTGAAAACACCACAAAAGGTGTTTTTCTCATTCAATAGCACGAAAACAGCGATTTCGGTTTTTCTGCACACTTGTCACAGAAGAATCATGAAGATTATCACTGAAAATGCATATCTCATCTGGAAACCCAACGAAACCGAAGATATTGCAGTTTCCTCATGTCAAACGCACTGTGGTGTGCTGAAAACACCAGAAAACGTGTTTTTCGCATTCAATAGCACGAAAACAGCGATTTCGGTGATTCTGCACACTTGTCACAGAAGAATATCCAAGATTGTCACTGAAAATGCATATCTCATCTGGAAACCCAACGAAACCGAAGATATCGCAGTTTCCGCATATCAAACGCACTGTGGAATGTTGAAAACACCAGAAAACGTGTTTTTTGCATTCAATAGCACGAAAACAGCGCCTTCGGTGATTCTGCATACTTTTCACAGAAGAATATCTAAGATTATTGTAGAAAATGCATGTCTCGGCTGCAAACCCCACGAAAACGAACATATCGCAGTTTCAGCATATCAAACGCACTGTGACGTGCTGAAAACGCCAGAAAACGTGTTTTTCGCATTAAATAACACGAAAACAGCGATTTCGGTGATTCTACACTTGTCACAGAAGAATCATGAAGATTATCACTGAAATTGCATATGTCAGCTGGAAATCCCACGAAAACGAAGATATCGCAGTTTCAGCATATCAATCGCACTGTGACGTGCCGAAAACGCCAGAAAACGAGTTTTTCGCATTAAATAGCACGAAAACAGCGATTTCGGTGATTCTACACTTGTCACAGAAGAATCATGAAGATTATCACTGAAATTGCATATGTCAGCTGGAAACCCAACGAAACCGAAGATATCGCAGTATCCGCATGTCAAACGCACTGTGGAGTGCTGAAAACACCACAAAAGGTGTTTTTCGCATTCAATAGCACGAATCAGCGATTTTGGTGTTTCTGCACACTTGTCACAGAAGAATCATGAAGATTATCACTGAAAATGCATATCTCATCTGGAAACACAACGAAACCGAAGATATTGCAGTTTCCTCATGTCAAACGCACTATGGAGTGCTGAAAACACCACAGAACGTGTTTTTCGCATTCAATAGCACGAAAACAGCGATTTCGGTGATTCTGCACACTTGCCACAGAAGAATATCCCAGATTGTCACTGAAAATGCATATCTCATCTGGAAAACCAACGAAACCGAAGATATCGCAGTTTCCGCATATCAAACGCACTGTGGAATGTTGAAAACACCAGAAAACGTGTGTTTCGCATTAAATAGCACGAAAACAGCGATTTCGATGATTCTGCATACATCTCACAGAAGAATATCCAAGATTATCGTAGAAAATGCATGTCTCAGCTGGAAACCCAACGAAACCGAAGATATCGCAGTTTACGCATATCACACGCACTGTGGAATGTTGAAAACACAAGAAAACGTGTTTTTCGCTTTCAATAGCACGAAAACAGCGACTTCGGTGATTCTGCATACTTTTCACAGAAGAATATCTAAGATTATTGTAGAAAATGCATGTCTCGGCTGCAAACCCCACGAAAACGAAGATATCGCAGTTTCCGCATATCAAACGCACTGTGGTGTGCTGAAAACACCACAATATGTGTTTTTCGCATTCAATAGCACGAAAACAGCGATTTCGGTGATTCTGCACACTTGTCACAGAAGAATATCCAAGATTGTCACTGAAAATGCATATCTCTTCTGGAAACCCAACGAAACCGAAGATATCGCAGTTTCCGCATATCAAACGCACTGTGGAATGTTGAAAACACCAGAAAACGTGTTTTTCGCATTAAATTGCACGAAAACAGCGATTTCGGTGATTCTACACTTGTCACAGAAGAATCATGAAAATTATCACTGAAAATGCATATCTTAGCTGGAAACCCCACGAAAACGAAGATATCGCAGTTTCCGCATATCATACGCACTGTGGAATGTTGAAAACACCAGAAAACGTGTTTTTCGCATTCAATAGCACGAAAACAGCGATTTCGGTGATTCTGCACACTTGTCACAGAAGAATATCCATGATTGTCACTGAAAATGCATATCTCATCTGGAAACCCAACGAAACCGAAGATATTGCAGTTTCCGCATGTCAAACGCACTGTTGAGTGCTGAAAACACCACAAAACGTGTTTTTCGCATTCAATAGCACGAAAACAGCGATTTCGGTGATTCTGCACACTTGTCACAGAAGAATATCCATGATTGTCACTGAAAATGCATATCTCATCTGGAAACCCAACGAAACCGAAGATATCGCAGTTTACGCATATCACACGCACTGTGGAATGTTGAAAACACAAGAAAACGTGTTTTTCGCTTTCAATAGCACGAAAACAGCGACTTCGGTGATTCTGCATACTTTTCACAGAAGAATATCTAAGATTATTGTAGAAAATGCATGTCTCGGCTGCAAACCCCACGAAAACGAAGATATCGCAGTTTCCGCATATCATACGCACTGTGGAGTGCTGAAAACACCACAAAGTTCTTTTTCGCATTCAATAGCGCGAAAACAGTGATTTCGGTGATTCTGCACACTTGTCACAGAAGAATCATGAAGATTATCACTTAAAATGCATAGCTCATCTGGAAACCCAACGAAACCGATGATATTGCAGTTTCCGCATGTCAAACGCACTGTGGAGTGCTGAGAACACCACAAAACGTGTTTTTCGCATTCAATAGCACGAAAACAGCGATTTCGGTGATTCTGCACACTTGTCACAGAAGAATATCCATGATTGTCACTGAAAATGCATATCTCATCTGGAAACCCAACGAAACCGAAGATATCGCAGTTTCTGCATATCAAACGCACTGTGGAATGTTGAAAACACCAGAAAACGTGTTTTTCGCATTCAATAGCACGAAAAGAGCGATTACGGTGATTCTGCACACTTGTCACAGAAGAATCATGAAGATTATCACTGAAAATGCATATCTCATCTGGAAACACAACGAAACCGAAGATATTGCAGTTTCCTCATGTCAAACGCACTGTCTAGTGCTGAAAACACCACAAAAGGTGTTTTTCGCATTAAATAGCACGAAAACAGCGATATCGGTGATTCTGCACTTGTCACAGAAGAATCATGAAGATTATCACTGAAATTGCATATGTCAGCTGGAAACCCAACGAAACCGAAGATATCGCAGTATCCGCATGTCAAACGCACTGTGGAGTGCTGAAAACACCACAAAAGGTGTTTTTCGCATTCAATAGCACGAATCAGCGATTTCGGTGTTTCTGCACACTTGTCACAGAAGAATCATGAAGATTATCACTGAAAATGCATATCTCATCTGGAAACACAACGAAACCGAAGATATTGCAGTTTCCTCATGTCAAACGCACTGTGGAATGCTGAAAACACCACAAAACGTGTTTTTCGCATTCAATAACACGAAAACAGCGATTTCGGTGATTCTGCATACTTTTCACAGAAGAATATCTAAGATTATTGTAGAAAATGCATGTCTCGGCTGCAAACCCCACGAAAACGAAGATATCGCAGTTTCAGCATATCAAACGCACTGTGACGTGCTGAAAACACCAGAAAACGTGTTTTTCGCATTCAATAGCACGAAAACAGCGCCTTCGGTGATTCTGCATACTTTTCACAGAAGAATATCTAAGATTATTGTAGAAAATGCATGTCTCGGCTGCAAACCCCACGAAAACGAAGATATCGCAGTTTCAGCATATCAAACGCACTGTGACGTGCTGAAAACGCCAGAAAACGTGTTTTTCGCATTAAATAATACGAAAACAGCGATTTCGGTGATTCTACACTTGTCACAGAAGAATCATGAAGATTATCACTGAAATTGCATATGTCAGCTGGAAACCCCACGAAAACGAAGATATCGCAGTTTCAGCATATCAAACGCACTGAGCAGTGCTGAAAACACCACAAAACGTGTTTTTCGCATTCAATAGCTCGAAAACAGCGATTTCGGTGATTGTGCACACTTGTCACAGAAGACTCATGAAGATTTTCACTGAAAATGCATATCTCATCTGGAAACCCAACAAAACCGAAGATATTGCAGTTTCCTCATGTCAAACGCACTGTGGTGTGCTGAAAACACCACAATATGTGTTTTTCGCATTCAATAGCACGAAAACAGCGATTTCGGTGATTCTGCACACTTGCCACAGAAGAATATCCCAGATTGTCACTGAAAATGCATATCTCATCTGGAAAACCAACGAACCCGAAGATATCGCAGTTTCCGCATATCAAACGCACTGTGGAATGTTGAAAACACCAGAAAACGTGTTTTTCGCATTCAATAGCACGAAAACAGCGATTTCGGTTATTCTGCAAACTTCTCACAGAAGAATATCCGAGATTATCGTAGAAAATGCATGTCTCAGCTGGAAACCCCACGAAAACGAAGATATCGCAGTTTCGACATATCAAACGCACTGTGGAGTGCTGAAAACACCAGATAACGTGTTTTTCGCATTCAATAGCACGAAAAGAGCGATTTCGGTGATTCTGCATACATCTCACAGGAGAATATCCAAGATTATCGCACAAAATGCATGTCCCAGCTGGAAACCCAACGAAACCGAAGATATTGCAGTTTCCGCATATCAAACGCACTGTGGAGTGCTGAAAACACCACAAAAGGTGTTTTTCGCATTCAATAGCACGAATCAGCGATTTCGGTGTTTCTGCACTTGTCACAGAAGAATCATGAAGATTATCACTGAAATTGCATATGTCAGCTGGAAACCCAACGAAACCGAAGATATCGCAGTATCCGCATGTCAAACGCACTGTGGAGTGCTGAAAACACCACAAAAGGTGTTTTTCGCATTCAATAGCACGAATCAGCGATTTCGGTGTTTCTGCACACTTGTCACAGAAGAATCATGAAGATTATCACTGAAAATGCATATCTCATCTGGAAACACAACGAAACCGAAGATATTGCAGTTTCCTCATGTCAAACGCACTGTGGAGTGCTGAAAACACCACAAAAGGTGTTTTTCGCATTAAATAGCACGAAAACAGCGATTTCGGTGATTCTACACTTGTCACAGAAGAATCATGAAGATTATCACTGAAATTGCATATGTCAGCTGGAAACCCAACGAAACCGAAGATATCGCAGTATCCGCATGTCAAACGCACTGTGGAGTGCTGAAAACACCACAAAAGGTGTTTTTCGCATTCAATAGCACGAATCAGCGATTTCGGTGTTTCTGCACACTTGTCACAGAAGAATCATGAAGATTATCACTGAAAATGCATATCTCATCTGGAAACACAACGAAACCGAAGATATTGCAGTTTCCTCATGTCAAACGCACTGTGGAGTGCTGAAAACACCACAAAACGTGTTTTTCGCATTCAATAGCACGAAAACAGCGATTTCGTTGATTCTGCATACATCTCACAGAAGAATATCCAAGATTATCGCACGAAATGCATGTCCCAGCTGGAAACCCAACGAAACCGAAGATATTGCAGTTTCCGCATATCAAACGCACTGAGGAGTGCTGAAAACACCACAAAACGTGTTTTTCGCATTCAATAGCACGAAAACAGCGATTTCGGTGATTCTGCACACTTGTCACAGAAGAATCATGAGGATTATCACTGAAAATGCATATCTCATCAGGAAACCCAACGAAACCGAAGATATTGCAGTTTCCTCATGTCAAACGCACTGTGGTGTGCTGAAAACACCAGAAAACGTGTTTTTCGCATTCAATAGCACGAAAACAGCGATTTCGGTGATTCTGCACACTTGTCACAGAAGAATATCCAAGATTGTCACTGAAAATGCATATCTCATCTGGAAACCCAACGAAACCGAAGATATTGCAGTTTCCTCATGTCAAACGCACTGTGGAGTGCTGAAAACACCACAAAGTTGTTTTTCGCATTAAATAGCACGAAAACAGCGATTTCTGTGATTCTGCAAACTTCTCACAGAAGAATATCCGAGATTATCGTAGAAAATGCATGTCTCAGCTGGAAACCCCACGAAAACGAAGATATCGCAGTTTCGGCATATCAAACGCACTGTGGAGTGCTGAAAACACCAGAAAACGTGTTTTTCGCATTCAATAGCACGGAAACAGCGATTTCGGTGATTCTGCACACTTGTCACAGAAGAATATCCAAGATTGTCACTGAAAATGTATATCTTAGCTGGAAACCCCACGAAAACGAAGATATCGCAGTTTCCGCATATCAAACGCACTGTGGAATGTTGAAAACACCAGAAAACGTGTTTTTCGCATTAAATAGCACGAAAACAGCGATTTCGGTGATTCTACACTTGGCACAGAAGAATCATGAAGATTATCACTGAAAATACATATCTCATCAGGAAACCCAACGAAACCGAAGATATTGCAGTTTCCTTATGTCAAACGCACTGTGGAGTTCTGAAAACACCACAAAAGTTGTTTTTCGCATTAAATAGCACGAAAACAGCGATTTCGGTGATTCTACACTTGGCACAGAAGAATCATGAAGATTATCACTGAAAATACATATCTCATCAGGAAACCCAACGAAATCGAAGATATTGCAGTTTCCGGGTGTCAAACGCACTGTGGAGTGCTGAAAACACCACAAAATGTGTTTTTCGCATTCAATAGCACGAAAACAGCGATTTCGGTGATTCTATACTTGGCACAGAAGAATCATGAGTATTATCACTGAAAATGCATATCTCATCTGGAAACCAAACGATACCGAAGATGTTGCAGTTTCCGCATGTCAAACGCACTGTGGAGTGCTGAAAACACCACAAAAGGTGTTTTCCGCATTCAATAGCACGAAAACAGCGATTTCAGTGATTCTGCACACTTGTCACAGAAGAATCATGAAGATTATCCCTGAAAATGCATATCTCATCAGGAAACCCAACGAAACCGAAGATATTGCAGTTTCCATATGTCAAACGCACTGTGGAGTTCTGAAAACACCACAAAAGTTGTTTTTCGCATTCAATAGCACGAAAACAGCGATTTCGGTGATTCTGCACACTTGTCACAGAAGAATCATGAAGATTATCACTGAAAATGCATAGCTCATCTGGAAACCCAACGAAACCGAAGATATTGCAGTTTCCGCATGTCAAACGCACTGTGGAGTGCTGAAAACACCACAAAACCTGTTTTTCGCAATCAATAGCACGAAAACAGCGATTTCGGTGATTCTGCACACTTGTCACAGAAGAATATCCAAGATTGTCACTGAAAATGCATATCTCATCTGGAAACCCAACGAAACCGAAGATATCGCAGTTTCCATATGTCAAACGCACTGTGGAGTTCTGAAAAACACCACAAAACGTGTTTTTCGCATTCAATAGCACGTAAACAGCGATTTCGGTGATTCTGCACACTTGTCACAGAAGAATATCCGAGATTATCGTAGAAAATGCATGTCTCAGCTGGAAACCCCACGAAAACGAAGATATCGCAGTTTCGGCATATCTAACGCACTGTGGAGTGCTGAAAACACCAGAAAACGTGTTTTTCGCATTCAATAGCACGAAAACAGCGATTTCGGTGGTTCTGCACACTTGTCACAGAAGAATCATGAGGATTATCACTGAAAATGCATATCTCATCTGAAAACCCAGCGAAACCGAAGATATTGCAGTTTCCTCATGTCAAACGCACTGTGGAATGTTGAAATCACCAGAAAACGTGTTTTTCGCATTAAATAGCACGAAAACAGCGATTTCGGTGATTCTACACTTGTCACAGATGAATCATGAAGATTATCACTGAACATGCATATGTCAGCTGGAAACCCAACGAAACCGAAGATATCGCCGTATCCGCATGTCAAACGCACTGTGGAGTGCAGAACACACGAGAAAACGAGTTCTTAGCATTACATAGCACGAAAACAGCGATTTCTGTGATTCTGCATACTTCTCACAGAAGATTATCCGAGATTATCGTAGAAAATGCCTGTCTCAGCTGGAAAACCCCACGAAAACGAAGATATCGCAGTTTCGGCATATCAAACGCACTGTGGAGTGCTGAAAACACCAGAAAACGTGTTTTTCGCATTCAATAGCACGAAAACCGCGATTTCGGTGATTCTGCACACTTGTCACCGAAGAATCATGAGGAATATCACTGAAAATGCATATCTCACCTGGAAACCCAACGAAACCGAAGATGTTGCAGTTTCCGCATGTCAAACGCACTGTGGAGTGCTGAAAACACCAAAAAAGGTGTTTTTCGCATTCAATAGCACGAAAACTGCGATTTCGGTGATTCCGCATACTTGTCACAGAAGAATCATGAGGATTATCACTGAAAATGCATATCTCATCTGGAAACCCAACGAAACCGAAGATATTGCAGTTTCCTCATGTCAAACGCACTGTGGAATGTTGAAATCACCAGAAAACGTGTTTTTCGCATTAAATAGCACGAAAACAGCGATTTCGGTGATTCTGCACACTTGTCACAGAAGAATATCCAAGATTGTCACTGAAAATGCATATCTCATCTGGAAACCCAACGAAACCGAAGATATCGCAGTTTCCATATGTCAAACGCACTGTGGAGTTCTGAAAACACCACAAAACGTGTTTTTCGCATTCAATAGCACGTAAACAGCGATTTCGGTGATTCTGCACACTTGTCACAGAAGAATATCCGAGATTATCGTAGAAAATGCATGTCTCAGCTGGAAACCCCACGAAAACGAAGATATCGCAGTTTCGGCATATCTAACGCACTGTGGAGTGCTGAAAACACCAGAAAACGTGTTTTTCGCATTCAATAGCACGAAAACAGCGATTTCGGTGGTTCTGCACACTTGTCACAGAAGAATCATGAGGATTATCACTGAAAATGCATATCTCATCTGAAAACCCAGCGAAACCGAAGATATTGCAGTTTCCTCATGTCAAACGCACTGTGGAATGTTGAAATCACCAGAAAACGTGTTTTTCGCATTAAATAGCACGAAAACAGCGATTTCGGTGATTCTACACTTGTCACAGAAGAATCATGAAGATTATCACTGAACATGCATATGTCAGCTGGAAACCCAACGAAACCGAAGATATCGCCGTATCCGCATGTCAAACGCTCTGTGGAGTGCAGAACACACGAGAAAACGAGTTCTTAGCATTACATAGCACGAAAACAGCGATTTCTGTGATTCTGCATACTTCTCACAGAAGATTATCCGAGATTATCGTAGAAAATGCCTGTCTCAGCTGGAAAACCCCACGAAAACGAAGATATCGCAGTTTCGGCATATCAAACGCACTGTGGAGTGCTGAAAACACCAGAAAACGTGTTTTTCGCATTCAATAGCACGAAAACCGCGATTTCGGTGATTCTGCACACTTGTCACAGAAGAATCATGAGGAATATCACTGAAAATGCATATCTCACCTGGAAACCCAACGAAACCGAAGATGTTGCAGTTTCCGCATGTCAAACGCACTGTGGAGTGCTGAAAACACCAAAAAAGGTGTTTTTCGCATTCAATAGCACGAAAACTGCGATTTCGGTGATTCCGCATACTTGTCACAGAGGAATCATGAGGATTATCACTGAAAATGCATATCTCATCTGGAAACCCAACGAAACCGAAGATATTGCAGTTTCCTCATGTCAAACGCACTGTGGAGTGCTGAAAACACCACAAAACGTGTTTTTTGCATTCAATAGCACGAAAACAGCGATTTCTGTGATTCTGCAAACTTGCCCAAGAAGAATATCCAAGATTGTCACTGAAAATGCATATCTCATCTGGAAAACCAACGAAACCGAAGAAATGGCAGTTTCCGCATATCAAACGCACTGTGGAATGTTGAAAACACCAGAAAACGTGTTTTTCGCATTCAATAGCACGAAAACAGCGATTTCGGTGATTCTGCACACTTGTCACAGAAGAATCATGAGGATTATCACTGAAAATGCATATCTCACCTGGAAACCCAACGAAACCGAAGATGTTGCAGTTTCCTCATGTCAAACGCACTGTCGAGTGCTGAAAACACCACGAAACGTGTTTTTCGCATTCAACAGCACGAAAACAGCGATTTCTGTGATTCTGCAAACTTGCCCAAGAAGAATATCCAAGATAGTCACTGAAAATGCATATCTCATCTGGAAAACCAACGAAACCGAAGATTTCGCAGTTTCCGCATATCAAACGCACTGTGGAATGTTGAAATCACCAGAAAACGTGTTTTTCGCATTAAATACCACGAATACAGCGATTTCGGTGATTCAACACTTGTCACAGAAGAATCATGAAGATTATCACTGAACATGCATATGTCAGCTGGAAACCCAACGAAACCGAAGATATCGCCGTATCCGCATGTCAAACCCACTGTGGAGTGCTGAACACACGAGAAAACGAGTTCTTCGCATTAAATAGCACGAAAACAGCGATTTCGGTGTTTCTGCACACTTGTCACAGAAGAATCATAAAGATTATCACTGAAAATGCATAGCTCAGCTGGAAACCCCACGAAAACGAAGATATCGCAGTTTCGGCATATCAAACGCACTGTGGAGTGCTGAAAACACCAGAAAACGTGTTTTTCGCATTCAATAGCACGTAAACAGCGATTTCGGTGATTCTGCACACTTGTCACAGAAGAATATCCGAGATTATCGTAGAAAATGAATGTCTCAGCTGGAAACCCGACGAAAACGAAGATATCGCAGTTTCGGCATATCTAACGCACTGTGGAGTGCTGAAAACACCAGAAAACGTGTTTTTCGCATTCAATAGCACGAAAACAGCGATTTCGGTGGTTCTGCACACTTGTCACAGAAGAATCATGAGGATTATCACTGAAAATGCATATCTCATCTGAAAACCCAGCGAAACCGAAGATATTGCAGTTTCCTCATGTCAAACGCACTGTGGAATGTTGAAATCACCAGAAAAGGTGTTTTTCGCATTAAATAGCACGAAAACAGCGATTTCGGTGATTCTACACTTGTCACAGAAGAATCATGAAGATTATCACTGAACATGCATATGTCAGCTGGAAACCCAACGAAACCGAAGATATCGCCGTATCCGCATGTCAAACGC
Organism: Anthophora plumipes; assembly: GCA_951804975.1. Lineage (NCBI taxonomy): Eukaryota > Metazoa > Arthropoda > Insecta > Hymenoptera > Apidae > Anthophora > Anthophora plumipes. The sequence continues at coordinate 9,248,315 of OX638123.1, read as the reverse complement.
ACTGTGGAGTGCAGAACACACGAGAAAACGAGTTCTTAGCATTACATAGCACGAAAACAGCGATTTCTGTGATTCTGCATACTTCTCACAGAAGATTATCCGAGATTATCGTAGAAAATGCCTGTCTCAGCTGGAAAACCCCACGAAAACGAAGATATCGCAGTTTCGGCATATCAAACGCACTGTGGAGTGCTGAAAACACCACAAAACGTGTTTTTCGCATTCAATAGCACGAAAACCGCGATTTCGGTGATTCTGCACACTTGTCACAGAAGAATCATGAGGAATATCACTGAAAATGCATATCTCACCTGGAAACCCAACGAAACCGAAGATGTTGCAGTTTCCGCATGTCAAACGCACTGTGGAGTGCTGAAAACACCAAAAAAGGTGTTTTTCGCATTCAATAGCACGAAAACTGCGATTTCGGTGATTCCGCATACTTGTCACAGAAGAATCATGAGGATTATCACTGAAAATGCATATCTCATCTGGAAACCCAACGAAACCGAAGATATTGCAGTTTCCTCATGTCAAACGCACTGTGGAGTGCTGAAAACACCAAAAAACGTGTTTTTCGCATTCAATAGCACGAAAACAGCGATTTCTGTGATTCTGCAAACTTGCCCAAGAAGAATATCCAAGATTGTCACTGAAAATGCATATCTCATCTGGAAAACCAACGAAACCGAAGAAATCGCAGTTTCCGCATATCAAACGCACTGTGGAATATTGAAAACACCAGAAAACGTGTTTTTCGCATTCAATAGCACGAAAACAGCGATTTCGGTGATTCTGCACACTTGTCACAGAAGAATCATGAGGATTATCACTGAAAATGCATATCTCACCTGGAAACCCAACGAAACCGAAGATGTTGCAGTTTCCTCATGTCAAACGCACTGTGGAGTGCTGAAAACACCACGAAACGTGTTTTTCGCATTCAACAGCACGAAAACAGCGATTTCTGTGATTCTGCAAACTTGCCACAGAAGAATATCCAAGATTGTCACTGAAAATGCATATCTCATCTGGAAAACCAACGAAACCGAAGATATCGCAGTTTCCGCATATCAAACGCACTGTGGAATATTGAAAACACCAGAAAACGTGTTTTTCGCATTCAATAGCACGAAAACAGCGATTTCGGTGATTCTGCACACTTGTCACATAAGAATCATGAGGATTATCACTGAAAATGCATATCACACCTGGAAACCCAACGAAACCGAAGATGTTGCAGTTTCCGCATGTCAAACGCACTGTGGAGTGCTGAAAACACCACAAAAGGAGTTTTTCGCATTCAATAGCACGAAAACTGCGATTTCGGTGATTCTGCATACTTGTCACAGAAGAATCATGAGGATTATCACTGAAAATGCATATCTCATCTGGAAACCCAGCGAAACCGAAGATATTGCAGTTTCCTCGTGTCAAACGCACTGTGGAGTGCTGAAAACACCACAAAACGTGTTTTTCGCATTCAATAGCACGAAAACAGCGATTTCTGTGATTCTGCAAACTTGCCCAAGAAGAATATCCAAGATAGTCACTGAAAATGCATATCTCATCTGGAAAACCAACGAAACCGAAGATTTCGCAGTTTCCGCATATCAAACGCACTGTGGAATGTTGAAATCACCAGAAAACGTGTTTTTCGCATTAAATACCACGAATACAGCGATTTCGGTGATTCTACACTTGTCACAGAAGAATCATGAAGATTATCACTGAACATGCATATGTCAGCTGGAAACCCAACGAAACCGAAGATATCGCCGTATCCGCATGTCAAACCCACTGTGGAGTGCTGAACACACGAGAAAACGAGTTCTTCGCATTAAATAGCACGAAAACAGCGATTTCGGTGTTTCTGCACACTTGTCACAGAAGAATCATAAAGATTATCACTGAAAATGCATAGCTCAGCTGGAAACCCCACGAAAACGAAGATATCGCAGTTTCGGCATATCAAACGCACTGTGGAGTGCTGAAAACACCAGAAAACGTGTTTTACGCATTCAATAGCACGAAAACAGCGATTTCGGTGATTCTGCACACTTGTCACAGAAGAATCATGAGGATTATCACTGAAAATGCATATCTCATCTGGAAACCCAACGAAACCGAAGATATCGCAGTTTCCGCATATCAAACGCACTGTGGAATGTTGAAAACACCAGAAAACGTGTTTTTCGCATTAAATAGCACGAAAACAGCGATTTCGGTGATTCTACACTTGTCACAGAAGAATCATGAAGATTATCACTGAACATGCATATGTCAGCTGGAAACCCAACGAAACCGAAGATATCGCCGTATCCGCATGTCAAACGCACTGTGGAGTGCTGAAAACACCACAAGACGTGTTTTTCGCGTTCAATAGCAAGAAAACAGCGATTTCGGTGATTCTGCACACTTGTCACAGAAGAATCATGAGGATTATCACTGAAAATGCATATCTCATCTGGAAACCCAACGAAACCGAAGATGTTGCAGTTTCCGCATGTCAAACGCACTGTGGAGTGCTGAACACACGAGAAAACGAGTTTTTCGCATTAAATAGCACGAATACAGCGATTTCTGTGATTCTGCAAACTTCTCACAGAAGAATATCCGAGATTATCGTAGAAAATGCATGTCTCAGCTGGAAACCCCACGAAACCGAAGATATCGAAGTTTCGGCATATCAAACGCACTGAGGAGTGCTGAAAACACCACAAAACGTGTTTTTCGCATTCAATAACACGAAAACAGCGATTACGGTGATTCTGCACACTTGTCACAGAAGAATATCCGAGATTATCGTAGAAAATGCATATGTCAGCTGGAAACCCAACGAAACCGAAGATATCGCAGGTTCCGCATATCAAACGCATTGTGGAGTGCTGAAAACACCAGAAAACGAGTTTTTCGCATTAAATAGCACGAAAACAGCGATTTCGGTGATTCTACACTTGTCACAGAAGAATCATCAAGATTATAACTGAAAATGCATATCTCATCTGGAAAATCAACGAAACCGAAGATGTTACAGTTTCCGCATGTCAATCGCACTGTGGAGTGCTGAACACACGAGAAAACGAGTTCTTCGCATTCAATAGCACGAAAACAGCGATTTCGGTGATTCTGCACACTTGTCACAGAAGAATCATGAGGATTATCACTGAAAATGCATAGCTCATCTGGAAGCCCAACGAAACCGAAGATATTGCAGTTTCCGCATGTCAAACGCACTGTAGAGTGCTGAAAACACCACAAAACGTGTTTTTCGCATTCAATAGCACGAAAACAGCGATTTCGATGATTCTGCACACTTGTCACAAAAGAATATCCAAGATTGTCACTGAAAATGCATATCTCATCTGGAAACCCAACGAAACCGAAGATATCGCAGTTTCCGCATATCAAACGCACTGTGGAATGTTGAAAACACCAGAAAACGTGTTTTTCGCATTAAATCGCACGAAAACAGCGATTTCGGTGATTCTACACTTGTCACAGAAGAATCATGAGGATTATCACTGAAAATGCATATGTCAGCTGGAAACCCAACGAAACCGAAGATGTTGCAGTTTCCGCATGTCAAACGCACTGTGGAGTGCAGAAAACACCACAAAAGGTGTTTTTCGCATTCAATAGCACGAAAACAGCGATTTCGGTGATTCTGCACACTTGTCACAGAAGAATCATGAAGATTATCACTGAAAATGCATATCTCATCTAGAAACCCAACGAAACCGAAGATATTGCAGTTTCCGCAAGTCAAACGCACTGTGGAGTGCTGAAAACACCACAAAACGTGTTTTTCGCATTCAATAGCACGAAAACAGCGATTTCTGTGATTCTGCAAACTTCTCACAGAAGAATATCCGAGATTATCGTAGAAAATGCATGTCTCAGCTGGAAACCCCACGAAAACGAAGATATCGCAGTTTCGGCATATCAAACGCACTGTGGAGTGCTGAAAACACCAGAAAACGTGTTTTTCGCATTCAATAGCACGAAAACAGCGATTTCGGTGATTCTGCACACTTGTCACAGAAGAATATCCAAGATTTTCACTGAAAATGCATATCTCATCTAGAAACCCAACGAAACCGAAGATATTGCAGTTTCCGCAAGTCAAACGCACTGTGGAGTGCTGAAAACACCACAAAACGTGTTTTTCGCATTCAATAGCACGAAAACAGCGATTTCTGTGATTCTGCAAACTTCTCACAGAAGAATATCCGAGATTATAGTAGAAAATGCATATCTCATCTGGAAACCCAACGAAACCGAAGATATCGCAGTTTCCGCATGTCAAACGCACTGTGGAGTGCTGAAAACACCAGAAAACGAGTTTTTCGCATTAAATAGCACGAAAACAGCGATTTCGGTGATTCTACACTTGTCACAGAAGAATCATGAAGATTATCACTGAAAATGCATAGCTCATCTGGAAACCCAACGAAACCGAAGATATTGCAGTTTCCGCATATCAAACGCACTGTGGAGTGCTGAAAACACCACAAAACGTGTTTTTCGCATTCAATAACACGAAAACAGCGATTACGGTGATTCTGCACACTTGTCACAGAAGAATCATGAGGATTATCACTGAAAATGCATATCTCATCTGGAAACCCAACGAAACCGAAGATATTGCAGTTTCCGCATGTCAAACGCACTGTGGAGTGCTGAAAACACCACAAAAGTTGTTTTTCGCATTCAATAGCACGAAAACAGCGATTTCGGTGATTCTGCAAACTTCTCACAGAAGAATATCCGAGATTATCGTAGAAAATGCATGTCTCAGCTGGAAACCCCACGAAAAAATGAAGATATCGCAGTTTCGGCATATCAAACGCACTGTGGAGTGCTGAAAACACCAGAAAACGTGTTTTTCGCATTCAATAGCACGAAAACAGCGATTTCGGTGATTCTGCACACTTGTCATAGAAGAATATCCAAGATTGTCACTGAAAATGCATATCTCATCTGGAAACCCAACGAAACCGAAGATATCGCAGTTTCCGCATGTCAAACGCACTGTGGAGTGCTGAAAACACCAGAAAACGAGTTTTTCGCATTAAATAGCACGAAAACAGCGATTTCGGTGATTCTACACTTGTCACAGAAGAATCATGAAGATTATCACTGAAAATGCATAGCTCATCTGGAAACCCAACGAAACCGAAGATATTGCAGTTTCCGCATATCAAACGCACTGTGGAGTGCTGAAAACACCACAAAACGTGTTTTTCGCATTCAATAACACGAAAACAGCGATTACGGTGATTCTGCACACTTGTCACAGAAGAATCATGAGGATTATCACTGAAAATGCATATCTCATCTGGAAACCCAACGAAACCGAAGATATTGCAGTTTCCGCATGTCAAACGCACTGTGGAGTGCTGAAAACACCACAAAAGTTGTTTTTCGCATTCAATAGCACGAAAACAGCGATTTCGGTGATTCTGCCCACTCGTCACAGAAGAATCATGAAGATTATCACTGAACATGCATAGCTCATCTGGCAACCCAACGAAACCGAAGATGTTGCAGTTTCCGCATGTCAAACGCTCTGTGGAGTGCTGAAAACACCACAAAAGGTGTTTTTCGCAATCAATAGCACGAAAACAGCAATTTCGGTGATTCTGCAAACTTCTCACAGAAAAATAACCGAGATTATCGTAGAAAATGCATGTCTCAGCTGGAAACATCAAAAAAACGAAGATATCGCAGTTTCGGCATATCAAACGCACTATGGAGTGCTGAAAACACCAGAAAACGTGTTTTTCGCATTCAATAGCACGAAAACAGCGATTTCGGTGATTCTGCACACTTGTCACAGAAGAATCATGAGGATTATCACTGAAAATTAATATCTCATCTGGAAACCCAAAGAAACCGAAGATGTTGCAGTTTCCGCATGTCAAACGCACTGTGGAGTGCTGAAAACACCACAAAAGTTGTTTTTCGCATTCAATAGCACGAAAACAGCGATTTCGGTGATTCTGCACACTCGTCACAGAAGAATCATGAAGATTATCACTGAAAATGCATATCTCATCTGGAAACCCAACGAAACCGAAGATGTTGCAGTTTCCGCATGTCAAACGCACTGTTGAGTGCTGAAAATTCCACAAAACGTGTTTTTCGCATTCAATAGCACGAAAACAGCGAATTCGGTGATTCTGCACACTTGTCACAGAAGAATATCCAAGATTGTCACTGAAAATGCATATCTCATCTGGAAACCCAACGAAACCGAAGATATTGCAGTTTCCGCATGTCAAACGCACTGTGGAGTGCTGAAAACACCACAAAAGTTGTTTTTCGCATTCAATAGCACGAAAACAGCGATTTCGGTGATTCTGCAAACTTCTCACAGAAGAATATCCGAGATTATCGTAGAAAATGCATGTCTCAGCTGGAAACCCCACGAAAAAATGAAGATATCGCAGTTTCGGCATATCAAACGCACTGTGGAGTGCTGAAAACACCAGAAAACGTGTTTTTCGCATTCAATAGCACGAAAACAGCGATTTCGGTGATTCTGCACACTTGTCATAGAAGAATATCCAAGATTGTCACTGAAAATGCATATCTCATCTGGAAACCCAACGAAACCGAAGATATCGCAGTTTCCGCATGTCAAACGCACTGTGGAGTGCTGAAAACACCAGAAAACGAGTTTTTCGCATTAAATAGCACGAAAACAGCGATTTCGGTGATTCTACACTTGTCACAGAAGAATCATGAAGATTATCACTGAAAATGCATAGCTCATCTGGAAACCCAACGAAACCGAAGATATTGCAGTTTCCGCATATCAAACGCACTGTGGAGTGCTGAAAACACCACAAAACGTGTTTTTCGCATTCAATAACACGAAAACAGCGATTACGGTGATTCTGCACACTTGTCACAGAAGAATCATGAGGATTATCACTGAAAATGCATATCTCATCTGGAAACCCAACGAAACCGAAGATATTGCAGTTTCCGCATGTCAAACGCACTGTGGAGTGCTGAAAACACCACAAAAGTTGTTTTTCGCATTCAATAGCACGAAAACAGCGATTTCGGTGATTCTGCCCACTCGTCACAGAAGAATCATGAAGATTATCACTGAACATGCATAGCTCATCTGGCAACCCAACGAAACCGAAGATGTTGCAGTTTCCGCATGTCAAACGCTCTGTGGAGTGCTGAAAACACCACAAAAGGTGTTTTTCGCAATCAATAGCACGAAAACAGCAATTTCGGTGATTCTGCAAACTTCTCACAGAAAAATATCCGAGATTATCGTAGAAAATGCATGTCTCAGCTGGAAACATCAAAAAAACGAAGATATCGCAGTTTCGGCATATCAAACGCACTATGGAGTGCTGAAAACACCAGAAAACGTGTTTTTCGCATTCAATAGCACGAAAACAGCGATTTCGGTGATTCTGCACACTTGTCACAGAAGAATCATGAGGATTATCACTGAAAATTAATATCTCATCTGGAAACCCAAAGAAACCGAAGATGTTGCAGTTTCCGCATGTCAAACGCACTGTGGAGTGCTGAAAACACCACAAAAGTTGTTTTTCGCATTCAATAGCACGAAAACAGCGATTTCGGTGATTCTGCACACTCGTCACAGAAGAATCATGAAGATTATCACTGAAAATGCATATCTCATCTGGAAACCCAACGAAACCGAAGATGTTGCAGTTTCCGCATGTCAAACGCACTGTTGAGTGCTGAAAATTCCACAAAACGTGTTTTTCGCATTCAATAGCACGAAAACAGCGAATTCGGTGATTCTGCACACTTGTCACAGAAGAATATCCAAGATTGTCACTGAAAATGCATATCTCATCTGGAAACCCATCGAAACCGAAGATATCGCATTTTCCGCATGTCAAACGCACTGTGGAGTGCTGAAAACACCAGAAAACGAGTTTTTCGCATTAAATAGCACGAAAACAGCGCTTTCCGTGATTCTGCAAACTTCTCACAGAAGAATATCCGAGATTATCGTAGAAAATATATGTCTCAGCTGGAAACCCCACGAAAACGAGGATATCGCAGTTTCGGCATATCAAACGCACTGTGGAGTGCTGAAAATTCCACAAAACGTGTTTTTCGCATTCAATAGCACAAAAACAGCGATTTCGGTGGTTCTGCACACTTGTCACAGAAGAATATCCAAGATTGTCACTGAAAATGCATATCTCATCTGGAAACCCATCGAAACCGAAGATATCGCAGTTTCCGCATGTCAAACGCACTGTGCAGTGCTGAAAACACCAGAAAACGTGTTTTTCGCATTCAATAGCACGAAAACAGCGATTTCGGTGATTCTGCACACTTGTCACAGAAGAATCATGAGGATTATCACTGAAAATGCATATCTCATCTGGAAACCCAACGAAACCGAAGATGTTGCAGTTTCCGCATGTCAAACGCACTGTGGAGTGCTGAAAACACCACAAAAGTTGTTTTTCGCATTCAATAGCACGAAAACAGCGATTTCGGTGATTCTGCACACTTGTCACAGAAGAATCATGAAGATTATCAATGAAAATGCATAGCTCATCTGGAAACCCAACGAAACCGAAGATATTGCAGTCTCCGCATGTCAGACGCACTGTGGAGTGCTGAAAACACCACAAAACGTGTTTTTCGCATTCAATAGCACGAAAACAGCGATTTCTGTGATTCTGCAAACTTCTCACAGAAGAATATCCGAGATTATCGTAGAAAATGCATGTCTCAGCTGGAAACCCCACGAAAAAATGAAGATATCGCAGTTTCGGCATATCAAACGCACTGTGGAGTGCTGAAAACACCAGAAAACGTGTTTTTCGCATTCAATAGCACGAAAACAGCGATTTCGGTGATTCTGCACACTTGTCACAGAAGAATATCCAAGATTGTCACTGAAAATGCATATCTCATCTGGAAACCCATCGAAACCGAAGATATCGCAGTTTCCGCATGTCAAACGCACTGTGCAGTGCTGAAAACACCAGAAAACGTGTTTTTCGCATTCAATAGCACGAAAACAGCGATTTCGGTGATTCTACACTTGTCACAGAAGAATCATGAAGATTATCACTGAAAATGCATAGCTCATCTGGAAACCCAACGAAACCGAAGATATTGCATTTTCCGCATATCAAACGCACTGTGGAGTGCTGAAAACACCACAAAACGTGTTTTTCGCATTCAATAACACGAAAACAGCGATTACGGTGATTCTGCACACTTGTCACAGAAGAATCATGAGGATTATCACTGAAAATGCATATCTCATCTGGAAACCCAACGAAACCGAAGATATTGCAGTTTCCCCATGTCAAACGCACTGTGGAGTGCTGAAAACACCACAAAAGTTGTTTTTCGCATTCAATAGCACGAAAACAGCGATTTCGGTGATTCTGCCCACTCGTCACAGAAGAATCATGAAGATTATCACTGAACATGCATAGCTCATCTGGCAACCCAACGAAACCGAAGATGTTGCAGTTTCCGCATGTCAAACGCTCTGTGGAGTGCTGAAAACACCACAAAAGGTGTTTTTCGCATTCAATAGCACGAAAACAGCGATTTCGGTGATTCTGCAAACTTCTCACAGAAGAATATCCGAGATTATCGTAGAAAATGCATGTCTCAGCTGGAAACCTCACGAAAACGAAGATATCGCAGTTTCGGCATATCAAACGCACTATGGAGTGCTGAAAACACCAGAAAACGTGTTTTTCGCATTCAATAGCACGAAAACAGCGATTACGGTGATTCTGCACACTTGTCACAGAAGAATCATGAGGATTATCACTGAAAATGCATATCTCATCTGGAAACCCAACGAAACCGAAGATATTGCAGTTTCCGCATGTCAAACGCACTGTGGAGTGCTGAAAACACCACAAAAGTTGTTTTTCGCATTCAATAGCACGAAAACAGCGATTTCGGTGATTCTGCCCACTCGTCACAGAAGAATCATGAAGATTATCACTGAACATGCATAGCTCATCTGGCAACCCAACGAAACCGAAGATGTTGCAGTTTCCGCATGTCAAACGCTCTGTGGAGTGCTGAAAACACCACAAAAGGTGTTTTTCGCATTCAATAGCACGAAAACAGCGATTTCGGTGATTCTGCACACTTGTCACAGAAGAATCATGAGGATTATCACTGAAAATTAATATCTCATCTGGAAACCCAACGAAACCGAAGATGTTGCAGTTTCCGCATGGCAAACGCACTGTGGAGTGCTGAAAACACCACAAAAGTTGTTTTTCGCATTCAATAGCACGAAAACAGCGATTTCGGTGATTCTGCACACTCGTCACAGAAGAATCATGAAGATTATCGCTGAAAATGCATATCTCATCTGGAAACCCAACGAAACCGAAGATGTTGCAGTTTCCGCATGTCAAACGCACTGTTGAGTGCTGAAAATTCCACAAAACGTGTTTTTCGCATTCAATAGCACGAAAACAGCGAATTCGGTGATTCTGCACACTTGTCAGAGAAGAATATCCAAGATTGTCACTGAAAATGCATATCTCATCTGGAAACCCATCGAAACCGAAGATATCGCATTTTCCGCATGTCAAACGCACTGTGGAGTGCTGAAAACACCAGAAAACGAGTTTTTCGCATTAAATAGCACGAAAACAGCGCTTTCCGTGATTCTGCAAACTTCTCACAGAAGAATATCCGAGATTATCGTAGAAAATATATGTCTCAGCTGGAAACCCCACGAAAACGAGGATATCGCAGTTTCGGCATATCAAACGCACTGTGGAGTGCTGAAAACTCCAGAAAACGTGTTTTTCGCATTCAATAGCATGAAAACAGCGATTTCGGTGATTCTGCACACTTGTCACAGAAGAATCATGAGGATTATCACTGAAAATGCATATCTCATCTGGAAACCCAACGAAACCGAAGATGTTGCAGTTTCCGCATGTCAAACGCTCTGTGGAGTGCTGAAAACACCACAAAAGGTGTTTTTCGCATTCAATAGCACGAAAACAGCGATTTCGGTGATTCTGCAAACTTCTCACAGAAGAATATCCGAGATTATCGTAGAAAATGCATGTCTCAGCTGGAAACCTCACGAAAACGAAGATATCGCTGTTTCGGCATATCAAACGCACTATGGAGTGCTGAAAACACCAGAAAACGTGTTTTTCGCATTCAATAGCACGAAAACAGCGATTTCGGTGATTCTGCACACTTGTCACAGAAGAATCATGAGGATTATCACTGAAAATTAATATCTCATCTGGAAACCCAACGAAACCGAAGATATTGCAGTTTCCGCATGTCAAACGCACTGTGGAGTGCTGAAAACACCACAAAAGTTGTTTTTCGCATTCAATAGCACGAAAACAGCGATTTCGGTGATTCTGCACACTCGTCACAGAAGAATCATGAAGATTATCACTGAAAATGCGTAGCTCATCTGGCAACCCAACGAAACAGAAGATATTGCAGTTTCCGCATGTCAAACGCACTGTTGAGTGCTGAAAATTCCACAAAACGTGTTTTTCGCATTCAATAGCACGAAAACAGCGATTTCGGTGGTTCTGCACACTTGTCACAGAAGAATATCCAAGATTGTCACTGAAAATGCATATCTCATCTGGAAACCCATCGAAACCGAAGATATCGCAGTTTCCGCATGTCAAACGCACTGTGGAGTGCTGAAAACACCAGAAAACGAGTTTTTCGCATTAAATAGCACGAAAACAGCGATTTCTGTGATTCTGCACACTTGTCACAGAAGAATCATGAAGATTATCACTGAAAATGCATATCTCATCTGGAAACCCAACGAAACCGAAGATGTTGCAGTTTCCGCATGTCAAACGCTCTGTGGAGTGCTGAAAACACCAGAAAACGGGTTTTTTGCATTAAATAGCACGAAAACAGCGATTTCGGTTATTCTGCACGCTTGTCACAGAAGAAACTCGAAGATTATCACTGAAAATGCATATCTTAGCTGGAAACCCCACGAAAACGAAGACATCGCAGTTGCCGCATTTCAAACGCACTGTGACGTGCTGAACACACGAGAAAACGAGTTTTTCGCATTCAATAGCACGAAAACAGCGATTTCGGTGATTCTGCACACTCGTCACAGAAGAATCATGAAGATTATCACTGAAAATGCATATCTTATCTGGAAACCCAACGAAACCGAAGATGTTGCAGTTTCCGCATGTCAAACGCACTGTGGAGTGCTGAAAACACCACAAAAGTTGTTTTTCGCATTTAATAGCACGAAAACAGCGATTTCGGTTATTCTGCACGCTTGTCACAGAAGAAACTCGAAGATTATCACTGAAAATGCATATGTCAGCTGGAAACCCGACGAAACCGAAGATATTGCAGTTTCCGCATGTCAAACGCACTATGGAGTGCTGAAAACACCAGAAAACGTGTTTTTCGCATTCAATAGCACGAAAACAGCGATTTCGGTGATTCTGCACACTTGTCACAGAAGAATCATGAGGATTATCACTGAAAATTAATATCTCATCTGGAAACCCAAAGAAACCGAAGATGTTGCAGTTTCCGCATGTCAAACGCACTGTGGAGTGCTGAAAACACCACAAAAGTTGTTTTTCGCATTCAATAGCACGAAAACAGCGATTTCGGTGATTCTGCACACTCGTCACAGAAGAATCATGAAGATTATCACTGAAAATGCATATCTCATCTGGAAACCCAACGAAACCGAAGATGTTGCAGTTTCCGCATGTCAAACGCACTGTTGAGTGCTGAAAATTCCACAAAACGTGTTTTTCGCATTCAATAGCACGAAAACAGCGAATTCGGTGATTCTGCACACTTGTCACAGAAGAATATCCAAGATTGTCACTGAAAATGCATATCTCATCTGGAAACCCATCGAAACCGAAGATATCGCATTTTCCGCATGTCAAACGCACTGTGGAGTGCTGAAAACACCAGAAAACGAGTTTTTCGCATTAAATAGCACGAAAACAGCGCTTTCCGTGATTCTGCAAACTTCTCACAGAAGAATATCCGAGATTATCGTAGAAAATATATGTCTCAGCTGGAAACCCCACGAAAACGAGGATATCGCAGTTTCGGCATATCAAACGCACTGTGGAGTGCTGAAAATTCCACAAAACGTGTTTTTCGCATTCAATAGCACAAAAACAGCGATTTCGGTGGTTCTGCACACTTGTCACAGAAGAATATCCAAGATTGTCACTGAAAATGCATATCTCATCTGGAAACCCATCGAAACCGAAGATATCGCAGTTTCCGCATGTCAAACGCACTGTGCAGTGCTGAAAACACCAGAAAACGTGTTTTTCGCATTCAATAGCACGAAAACAGCGATTTCGGTGATTCTGCACACTTGTCACAGAAGAATCATGAGGATTATCACTGAAAATGCATATCTCATCTGGAAACCCAACGAAACCGAAGATGTTGCAGTTTCTGCATGTCAAACGCACTGTGGAGTGCTGAAAACACCACAAAAGTTGTTTTTCGCATTCAATAGCACGAAAACAGCGATTTCGGTGATTCTGCACACTCGTCACAGAAGAATCATGAAGATTATCACTGAAAATGCATATCTCATCTGGAAACCCAACGAAACCGAAGATGTTGCAGTTTCCGCATGTCAAACGCACTGTTGAGTGCTGAAAATTCCACAAAACGTGTTTTTCGCATTCAATAGCACGAAAACAGCGAATTCGGTGATTCTGCACACTTGTCACAGAAGAATATCCAAGATTATCAATGAAAATGCATAGCTCATCTGGAAACCCAACGAAACCGAAGATATTGCAGTCTCCGCATGTCAGACGCACTGTGGAGTGCTGAAAACACCACAAAACGTGTTTTTCGCATTCAATAGCACGAAAACAGCGATTTCTGTGATTCTGCAAACTTCTCACAGAAGAATATCCGAGATTATCGTAGAAAATGCATGTCTCAGCTGGAAACCCCACGAAAAAATGAAGATATCGCAGTTTCGGCATATCAAACGCACTGTGGAGTGCTGAAAACACCAGAAAACGTGTTTTTCGCATTCAATAGCACGAAAACAGCGATTTCGGTGATTCTGCACACTTGTCACAGAAGAATATCCAAGATTGTCACTGAAAATGCATATCTCATCTGGAAACCCATCGAAACCGAAGATATCGCAGTTTCCGCATGTCAAACGCACTGTGCAGTGCTGAAAACACCAGAAAACGTGTTTTTCGCATTCAATAGCACGAAAACAGCGATTTCGGTGATTCTACACTTGTCACAGAAGAATCATGAAGATTATCACTGAAAATGCATAGCTCATCTGGAAACCCAACGAAACCGAAGATATTGCATTTTCCGCATATCAAACGCACTGTGGAGTGCTGAAAACACCACAAAACGTGTTTTTCGCATTCAATAACACGAAAACAGCGATTACGGTGATTCTGCACACTTGTCACAGAAGAATCATGAGGATTATCACTGAAAATGCATATCTCATCTGGAAACCCAACGAAACCGAAGATATTGCAGTTTCCCCATGTCAAACGCACTGTGGAGTGCTGAAAACACCACAAAAGTTGTTTTTCGCATTCAATAGCACGAAAACAGCGATTTCGGTGATTCTGCCCACTCGTCACAGAAGAATCATGAAGATTATCACTGAACATGCATAGCTCATCTGGCAACCCAACGAAACCGAAGATGTTGCAGTTTCCGCATGTCAAACGCTCTGTGGAGTGCTGAAAACACCACAAAAGGTGTTTTTCGCATTCAATAGCACGAAAACAGCGATTTCGGTGATTCTGCAAACTTCTCACAGAAGAATATCCGAGATTATCGTAGAAAATGCATGTCTCAGCTGGAAACCTCACGAAAACGAAGATATCGCAGTTTCGGCATATCAAACGCACTATGGAGTGCTGAAAACACCAGAAAACGTGTTTTTCGCATTCAATAGCACGAAAACAGCGATTACGGTGATTCTGCACACTTGTCACAGAAGAATCATGAGGATTATCACTGAAAATGCATATCTCATCTGGAAACCCAACGAAACCGAAGATATTGCAGTTTCCGCATGTCAAACGCACTGTGGAGTGCTGAAAACACCACAAAAGTTGTTTTTCGCATTCAATAGCACGAAAACAGCGATTTCGGTGATTCTGCCCACTCGTCACAGAAGAATCATGAAGATTATCACTGAACATGCATAGCTCATCTGGCAACCCAACGAAACCGAAGATGTTGCAGTTTCCGCATGTCAAACGCTCTGTGGAGTGCTGAAAACACCACAAAAGGTGTTTTTCGCATTCAATAGCACGAAAACAGCGATTTCGGTGATTCTGCACACTTGTCACAGAAGAATCATGAGGATTATCACTGAAAATTAATATCTCATCTGGAAACCCAACGAAACCGAAGATGTTGCAGTTTCCGCATGGCAAACGCACTGTGGAGTGCTGAAAACACCACAAAAGTTGTTTTTCGCATTCAATAGCACGAAAACAGCGATTTCGGTGATTCTGCACACTCGTCACAGAAGAATCATGAAGATTATCGCTGAAAATGCATATCTCATCTGGAAACCCAACGAAACCGAAGATGTTGCAGTTTCCGCATGTCAAACGCACTGTTGAGTGCTGAAAACACCAGAAAACGAGTTTTTCGCATTAAATAGCACGAAAACAGCGCTTTCCGTGATTCTGCAAACTTCTCACAGAAGAATATCCGAGATTATCGTAGAAAATATATGTCTCAGCTGGAAACCCCACGAAAACGAGGATATCGCAGTTTCGGCATATCAAACGCACTGTGGAGTGCTGAAAACTCCAGAAAACGTGTTTTTCGCATTCAATAGCATGAAAACAGCGATTTCGGTGATTCTGCACACTTGTCACAGAAGAATCATGAGGATTATCACTGAAAATGCATATCTCATCTGGAAACCCAACGAAACCGAAGATGTTGCAGTTTCCGCATGTCAAACGCTCTGTGGAGTGCTGAAAACACCACAAAAGGTGTTTTTCGCATTCAATAGCACGAAAACAGCGATTTCGGTGATTCTGCAAACTTCTCACAGAAGAATATCCGAGATTATCGTAGAAAATGCATGTCTCAGCTGGAAACCTCACGAAAACGAAGATATCGCTGTTTCGGCATATCAAACGCACTATGGAGTGCTGAAAACACCAGAAAACGTGTTTTTCGCATTCAATAGCACGAAAACAGCGATTTCGGTGATTCTGCACACTTGTCACAGAAGAATCATGAGGATTATCACTGAAAATTAATATCTCATCTGGAAACCCAACGAAACCGAAGATATTGCAGTTTCCGCATGTCAAACGCACTGTGGAGTGCTGAAAACACCACAAAAGTTGTTTTTCGCATTCAATAGCACGAAAACAGCGATTTCGGTGATTCTGCACACTCGTCACAGAAGAATCATGAAGATTATCACTGAAAATGCGTAGCTCATCTGGCAACCCAACGAAACAGAAGATATTGCAGTTTCCGCATGTCAAACGCACTGTTGAGTGCTGAAAATTCCACAAAACGTGTTTTTCGCATTCAATAGCACGAAAACAGCGATTTCGGTGGTTCTGCACACTTGTCACAGAAGAATATCCAAGATTGTCACTGAAAATGCATATCTCATCTGGAAACCCATCGAAACCGAAGATATCGCAGTTTCCGCATGTCAAACGCACTGTGGAGTGCTGAAAACACCAGAAAACGAGTTTTTCGCATTAAATAGCACGAAAACAGCGATTTCTGTGATTCTGCACACTTGTCACAGAAGAATCATGAAGATTATCACTGAAAATGCATATCTCATCTGGAAACCCAACGAAACCGAAGATGTTGCAGTTTCCGCATGTCAAACGCTCTGTGGAGTGCTGAAAACACCAGAAAACGGGTTTTTTGCATTAAATAGCACGAAAACAGCGATTTCGGTTATTCTGCACGCTTGTCACAGAAGAAACTCGAAGATTATCACTGAAAATGCATATCTTAGCTGGAAACCCCACGAAAACGAAGACATCGCAGTTGCCGCATTTCAAACGCACTGTGACGTGCTGAACACACGAGAAAACGAGTTTTTCGCATTCAATAGCACGAAAACAGCGATTTCGGTGATTCTGCACACTCGTCACAGAAGAATCATGAAGATTATCACTGAAAATGCATATCTTATCTGGAAACCCAACGAAACCGAAGATGTTGCAGTTTCCGCATGTCAAACGCACTGTGGAGTGCTGAAAACACCACAAAAGTTGTTTTTCGCATTTAATAGCACGAAAACAGCGATTTCGGTGATTCTGCACACTCGTCACAGAAGAATCATGAAGATTATCACTGAAAATGCATAGCTCATCTGCAAACCCAACGAAACCGAAGATATTGCAGTTTGCGCATATCAAACGCACTGTGGAGTGCTGAAAACAACAGAAAACGTGTTTTTCTCATTAAATAGCACGAAAACAGCGATTTCGGTTATTCTGCACGCTTGTCACAGAAGAAACTCGAAGATTATCACTGAAAATGCATGTCTTAGCTGGCAACCACACGAAACCGAAGATATTGCAGTTTCCGCACGTCAAACGCACTGTGGAGTGCAGAAAACACCACAAAAGTTGTTTTTCGCATTCAATAGCACGAAAACAGCGATTTCGATGATTCTGCACACTTGTCACAGAAGAATATCCAAGATTGTCACTGAAAATGCATATCTCATCTGGAAACCCAACGAAACCGGAGATATCGCAGCTTCCGCATATGATACGCACTGTGGAATGTTGAAAACACCAGAAAACGTGTTTTTCGCATTCAATAGCACGAAAACAGCGATATCGGTGATTCTACACTTGTCACAGAAGAATCATGAAGATTATCACTGAAAATGCATAGCTCATCTGGAAACCCAACGAAACCGAAGATATTGCAGTTTCCGCATATCAATCGCACTGTGGAGTGCTGAAAACAACAGAAAACGTGTTTTTCGCATTAAATAGCACGAAAACAGCGATCTCGGTGATTCTACACTTGTCACAGAAGAATCATGAGGATTATCACTGAAAATGCATATCTCATCTGGAAACCCAACGAAACCGAAGATGTTGCAGTTTCCGCACGTCAAACGCACTGTGGAGTGCTGAAGACACCACAAAAGGTGTTTTTCGCATTCAATAGCACGAAAACAGCGATTTCGGTGATTCTGCACACTTGTCACAGATGAATATCCAAGATTGTCACTGAGAGTGCATATGTCAGTTGGAAACCCAACGAAACCGAAGATATCGCTGTATCCGGATGTCAAACGCACTGTGGAGTGCTGAAAACACCTGAAAACGTGTTTATTGCATTAAATAGCACGAAAACAGCGATTTCGGTTATTCTGCACGCTTGTCACAGAAGAAACTCGAAGATTATCACTGAAAATGCATATGTCAGCTGGAAACCCGACGAAACCGAAGATATTGCAGTTTCCGCATGTCAAACGCACTGTGGAGTGCTGAAAACACCACAAAACGTGTTTTTCGCATTCAACAGCGAGAAAACAGCGATTTCGGTGATTCTGCACACTTGTCACAGAACAATCATGAGGATTATCACTGAAAATGCATATCTCATCTGGAAACCCAACGAAACCGAAGATATTGCAGTTTCCGCATATCAGTCGCACTGTAGAGTGCTGAACACACGAGAAAACGAGTTTTTCGCATTAAATAGCACGAAAACAGCGTTTTCTGTGATTCTGCAAACTTCCCAAAGAAGAATATCCGAGATTATCGTAGAAAATGCATATCTCATCTGGAAACCCAACGAAACCGGAGATATCGCAGCTTCCGCATATGATACGCACTGTGGAATGTTGAAAACACCAGAAAACGTGTTTTTCCTATTCAATAGCACGAAAACAGCGATTTCGGTGATTCTAAACTTGTCACAGAAGATTCATGAAGATTATCACTGAAAATGCATAGCTCATCTGGAAACCCAACGAAACCGAAGATATTGCAGTTTCCGCATGTCAATCGCACTGTGGAGTGCTGAAAACAACAGAAAACGTGTTTTTCGCATTCAATAGCACGAAAACAGCGATTTCGGTGATTCTGTAGACTTGTCACAGAAGAATCATGAAGATTATCACTGAAAATGCATAGCTCATCTGGAAACCCAACGAAACTGAAGATATTGCAGTTTCCTCATGACAAACGCACTGTGGAGTGCTGAAAATACCACAAAACGTGTTTTTCGCATTCAACAGCGAGAAAACAGCGATTTCGGTGATTCTGCACACTTGTCACAGAAGAATCATGAAGATTGTCACTGAAAATGCATATCTCATCTGGAAACCCAACGAAACGGAAGATGTCGCAGTTTCCGCATATCAAACGCACTGTAGAGTGCTGAACACACGAGAAAACGAGTTCTTCGCATTAAATAGCACGAAAACAGCGATTTCGGTGATTCTGCACACTTGTCACAGATGAATATCCAAGATTGTCACTGAGAGTGCATATGTCAGTTGGAAACCCAACGAAACCGAAGATATCGCTGTATCCGGATGTCAAACGCACTGTGGAGTGCTGAAAACACCTGAAAACGTGTTTATTGCATTAAATAGCACGAAAACAGCGATTTCGGTTATTCTGCACGCTTGTCACAGAAGCATCTCGAAGATTATCACTGAAAATGCATATCTTAGCTGGAAACCCCACGAAACCGAAGATATTGCAGTTTCCGCATGTCAAACGCACTGTGGAGTGCTGAAAACACCACAAAACGTGTTTTTCGCATTCAACAGCGAGAAAACAGCGATTTCGGTGATTCTGCACACTTGTCACAGAAGAATCATGAAGATTGTCACTGAAAATGCATATCTCATCTGGAAACCCAACGAAACGGAAGATGTCGCAGTTTCCGCATATCAAACGCACTGTAGAGTGCTGAACACACGAGAAAACGAGTTCTTCGCATTAAATAGCACGAAAACAGCGATTTCTGTGATTCTGCAAACTTCTCACAGAAGAATATCCGAGATTATCGTAGAAAATGCATATGTCAGCTGGAAACCCAACGAAACCGAAGATGTTGCAGTATCCGCATGTCAAACGCACTGTGAAGTGCTGAAAACACCAGAAAACGAGTTTTTCGCATTAAATAGCACGAAATCAGCGATTTCGGTGATACTACACTTGTCACAGAAGAATCATGGAGATTATCACTGAAAATGCATAGCTCATCTGGAAACCCAACGAAACCGAAGATATTGCTGTTTCCGCATATCAAACGCACTGTGGAGTGCTGAAAACACCACAAAACGTGTTTTTCGCATTAAATAGCACGAAAACAGCGATTTCGGTGATTCTACACTTGTCACAGAAGAATCATGAGGATTATTACTGAAAATGCATATCTCATCTGGAAACCCAACGAAACCGAAGATGTTGCAGTTTCCGCATGTCAAACGCACTGTGGAGTGCTGAAGACACCACAAATGGTGTTTTTCGCATTCAATAGCACGAAAACAGCGATTTCGGTGATTCTGCACACTTGTCACAGAAGAATCATGAAGATTATCACTGAAAATGCATATCTCATCTGGAAACCCAACGAAACCGAAGATATTGCAGTTTCCGCAAGTCAAACGCACTGTGGAGTGCTGAAAACACCACAAAACGTGTTTTTCGCATTCAATAGCACGAAAACAGCGATTTCGGTGATTCTGCACACTTGTCACAGATGAATATCCAAGATTGTCACT
The DNA here is from genome assembly GCA_951804975.1 of Anthophora plumipes. NCBI lineage: Eukaryota > Metazoa > Arthropoda > Insecta > Hymenoptera > Apidae > Anthophora > Anthophora plumipes. The sequence continues at coordinate 9,227,521 of OX638123.1, read as the reverse complement.
GAAAATGCATATCTCATCTGGAAACCCAACGAAACCGAAGATATCGCAGTTTCCGCATGTCAAACGCACTGTGAAGTGCTGAAAACACCAGAAAACGAGTTTTTCGCATTAAATAGCACGAAATCAGCGATTTCGGTGATACTACACTTGTCACAGAAGAATCATGGAGATTATCACTGAAAATGCATAGCTCATCTGGAAACCCAACGAAACCGAAGATATTGCTGTTTCCGCATATCAAACGCACTGTGGAGTGCTGAAAACACCACAAAACATGTTTTTCGCATTCAATAACACGAAAACAGCGATTTCGGTGATTCTGCACACTTGTCACAGAAGAATCACGAGGATTATCACTGAAAATGCATATCTCATCTGGAAACCCAACGAAACCGAAGATATTGCAGTTTCCGCATGTAAAACGCACTGTGGAGTGCTGAAAACACCACAAAAGCTGTATTTCGCATTCAATAGCACGACAACAGCGATTTCGGTAATTCTGCAGACTTGTCACAAAAGAATCATGAAGATTATCACTGAAAATGCATAGCTCATCTGGAAACCCAACGAAACCGAAGATATTGCAGTTTGCGCATATCAAACGCACTGTGGAGTGTTGAAAACAACAGAAAACGTGTTTTTCGCATTAAATAGCACGAAAACAGCGATTTCGGTTATTCTGCACGCTTGTCACAGAAGAAACTCGAAGATTATCACTGAAAATGCATGTCTTAGCTGGCAACCACACGAAAACGAAGATATCGCTGTATCAGCGAACCAATCGCACTGTGGAGTGCTGAAAACACCAGAAAACGTGTTTTTTGCATTCAATAGCACGAATTCAGCGATTTCGGTGAATCTGCACACTTGTCACAGAAGCATCTCGAAGATTATCACTGAAAATGCATATCTTAGCTGGAAACCCCACGAAATCGAAGACATCGCAGTTTCCGCATATCAAACGCACTGTGACGTGCTGAACACACGAGAAAACGAGTTCTTCGCATTAAATAGCACGAAAACAGCGATTTCTGTGATTCTGCAAACTTCTCACAGAAGAATATCCGAGATTATCGTAGAAAATGCATGTCTCAGCTGGAAACCCCACGAAAACGAAGATATCGCAGTTTCGGCATATCAAACGCACTGTGGAGTGCTGAAAACACCAGAAAACGTGTTTTTCGCATTAAATAGCACGAAAACAGCGATTTCTGTGATTCTGCAAACTTCTCACAGAAGAATATCCGAGATTATCGTAGAAAATGCATGTCTCAGCTGGAAACCCCACGAAAACGAAGATATCGCAGTTTCGGCATATCAAACGCACTGTGGAGTGCTGAAAACACCAGAAAACCTGTTTTTCGCATTCAATAGCACGAAAACAGCGATTTCGTTGATTCTGCATACTTCTCGCAGAAGGATATCCAAGATCATCGTAGAAAATGCATGTCTCAGTTGGAAACCCCACGAAAACGAAGATATCGCAGTATCCGCATGTGAAACGCACTCTAGAGTGCTGAACACACGAGAAAACGAGTTCTTCGCATTAAATAGCACGAAAACAGCGATTTCTGTGATTCTGCAAACTTCTCACAGAAGAATATCCGAGATTATCGTAGAAAATGCATGTCTCAGCTGGAAACCCCACGAAAACGAAGATATCGCAGTTTCGGCATATCAAACGCACTGTGGAGTGCTGAAAACACCAGAAAACGTGTTTTTCGCATTCAATAGCACGAAAACAGCGATTTCGGTGATTCTGCATACTTCTCGCAGAAGGATATCCAAGATCATCGTAGAAAATGCATGTCTCAGTTGGAAACCCCACGAAAACGAAGATATCGCAGTATCCGCATGTCAAACGCACTGTAGAGTGCTGAACACACGAGAAAACGAGTTCTTCGCATTAAATAGCACGAAAACAGCGATTTCTGTGATTCTGCAAACTTCTCACAGAAGAATATCCGAGATTATCGTAGAAAATGCGTATGTCAGCTGGAAATCCAACGAAACCGAAGATATCGCTGTATCCGCATGTCAAACGCACTGTGGAGTGCTGAAAACACCAGAAAACGAGTTTTTCGCATTAGATAGCACGAAAACAGCGATATCGGTGATTCTACACTTGTCACCGAAGAATCATGAAGATTATAACTGGAAATGCATATCTTAGCTGGAAACTCAACGAAACCGAAAATATCGCTGTATCCGAATGTCAAACGCAATGTGGAGTGCTCAAAACACCAGGTAACGTGTTTCTCGCATTCAATAGCACGAAAACAGCGATTTCGGTGATTCTGCATACTTCTCGCAGAAGGATATCCAAGATCATCGTAGAAAATGCATGTCTCAGTTGGAAACCCCACGAAAACGAAGATATCGCAGTATCCGCATGTCAAACGCACTGTGGATTGCTGAAAACACCAGAAAACGTGTTTTTCGCATTCAATAGCACGAAAACAGCGATTTCGGTGATTCTGCACACTTGTCACAGAAGAATATCCAAGATTGTCACTGAAAATGCATATCTCATCTGGAAACCCAACGAAAACGAAGATATCGCAGTTTCCGCATGTCAAACGCACTGTGGAGTGCTGAAAACACCAGAAATCGTGTTTTTCGCATTAAATAGCACGAAAACAGCGATTTCGGTGATTCTGCATACTTGTCACAGAAGAATCATGAGGATTATCACTGAAAATGCATATGTCAGCTGGAAACCCAACGAAACCGAAGATATCGGCGTATCCGCATGTCAAACGCACTGTGGAGTGCTGAAAACACCACAAAAGGTGTTTTTCGCATTAAATAGCACGAAAACAGCGATTTCGGTGATTCTACACTTGTCACAGAAGAATCATGAAGATTATCACTGAAAATGCATAGCTCATCTGGAAACCCAACGAAACCGAAGTTATTGCAGTTTCCGCATATCAAACGCACTGTGGAGTGCTGAAAACACCACAAAACGTGTTTTTCGCATTCAATAACACGAAAACAGCGATTTCGGTGATTCTGCACACTTGTCACAGAAGAATCATGAGGATTATCACAGAAAATGCATATCTCATCTGGAAACCCCACGAAAACGAAGATATCGCAGTTTCGGCATATCAAACGCACTGTGGAGTGCTGAAAACACCACAAAACGTGTTTTTGGCATTCAATAGCACGAAAACAGCGATTTCGGTGATTCTGCAAACTTCTCACAGAAGAATATCCGAGATTATCCTAGAAAATGCATGTCTCAGCTGGAAACCCCACGAAAACGAAGATATCGCAGTTTCGGCATATCAAACGCACTGCGGAGTGCTGAAAACACCAGAAAACGTGTTTTTCGCATTCAATAGCACGAAAACAGCGATTTCGGTGATTCTGCATACTTCTCGCAGAAGGATATCCAAGATCATCGTAGAAAATGCATGTCTCAGTTGGAAACCCTACGAAAACGAAGATATCGCAGTATCCGCATGTCAAAAGCACTGTAGAGTGCTGAACACACGAGAAAACGAGTTCTTCGCATTAAATAGCACGAAAACAGCGATTTCGGTGATTCTGCACACTTGTCACAGAAGAATATCCAAGATTGTCACTGAAAATGCATATCTCATCTGGAAACCCAACGAAAACGAAGATATCGCAGTTTCCGCATGTCAAACGCACTGTGGAGTGCTGAAAACACCAGAAATCGTGTTTTTCGCATTAAATAACACGAAAACAGCGATTTCGGTGCTTCTGCATACTTGTCACAGAAGAATCATGAGGATTATCACTGAAAATGCATATGTCAGCTGGAAACCCAACGAAACCAAAGATATCGGCGTATCCGCATGTCAAACGCACTGTGGAGTGCTGAAAACACCACAAAAGGTGTTTTTCGCATTAAATAGCACGAAAACAGCGATTTCGGTGATTCTACACTTGTCACAGAAGAATCATGAAGATTATCACTGAAAATGCATAGCTCATCTGGAAACCCAACGAAACCGACGTTATTGCAGTTTCCGCATATCAAACGCACTGTGGAGTGCTGAAAACACCACAAAACGTGTTTTTCGCATTCAATAACACGAAAACAGCGATTTCGGTGATTCTGCACACTTGTCACAGAAGAATCATGAGGATTATCACAGAAAATGCATATGTCAGCTGGAAACCCAACGAAACCGAAGATATCGCCGTATCCGCATGTCAACCGCACTGTGGAGTACTGAACACACGAGAAAACGAGTTTTTCGCATTAAATAGCACGAAAACAGCGATTTCGGTGATTCTGCACACCTGTCACAGAAGAATATCCAAGATTGTCACTGAAAATGCATATCTCATCTGGAAACCCCACGAAAACGAAGATATCGCAGTTTCGGCATATCAAACGCACTGTGGAGTGCTGAAAACACGACAAAAGGTGTTTTTCGCATTAAATAGCACGAAAACAGCGATTTCGGTGATTCTGCACACTTGTCACAGAAGAATCATGAGGATTATCACTGAAAATGCATATGTCAGCTGGAAACCCAACGAAACCGAAGATATCGCGGTATCCGCATGTCAACCGCACTGTGGAGTGCTGAACACACGAGAAAACGAGTTTTTCGCATTAAATAGCACGAAATCAGCGATTACGGTGATTCTGCACACTTGTCACAGAAGAATATCCAAAATTGTCACTGAAAATGCATATCTCATCTGGAAACCCAACGAAACCGAAGATATTGCAGTTTCCGCATATCAAACGCACTGTGGAGTGCTGAAAACACCACAAAAGGTGTTTTTCGCTAAATAGCACGAAAACAGCGATTTCGGTGATTCTACACTTGTCACAGAAGAATCATGAAGATTATCACTGAAAATGCATAGCTTATCTGGAAACCCAACGAAACCGAAGTTAATGCAGTTTCCGCATGTCAAACGCACTGTGGAGTCCTGAAAACACCACAAAACGTGTTTTTCGCATTCAATAGCACGAAAACAGCGATTTCGGTGATTTTGCACACTTGTCACAGAAGAATATCCAAGATTGTCACTGAAAATGCATATCTCATCTGGAAACCCAACGAAAACGAAGATATCGCAGTTTCCGCATGTCAAACGCACTGTGGAGTGCTGAAAACACCAGAAATCGTGTTTTTCGCATTAAATAGCACGAAATCAGCGATTACGGTGATTCTGCACACTTGTCACAGAAGAATATCCAAAATTGTCACTGAAAATGCATATCTCACCTGGAAACCCAACGAAACCGAAGATATCGCAGTTTCCGCATGTCAAACGCACTGTGGAGTGCTGAAAACACCACAAAAGGTGTTTTTCGCATTAAATAGCACGAAAACAGCGATTTCGGTGATTCTACACTTGTCACAGAAGAATCATGAAGATTATCACTGAAAATGCATATCTCATCTGGAAACCCAACGAAACCGAAGATATCGCAGTTTCCGCATATCAAACGCACTGTAGAGTGCTGAACACACGAGAAAACGAGTTCTTCGCATTAAATAGCACGAAAACAGCGATTTCTGTGATTCTGCAAACTTCTCACAGAAGAATATCCGAGATTATCGTAGAAAATGCATATGTCAGCTGGAAACCCAACGAAACCGAAGATGTTGCAGTTTCCGCATGTCAAACGCACTGTGGAGTGCTGAAGACACCACAAAAGGTGTTTTTCGCATTCAGTAGCACGAAAACAGCGATTTCGGTGATTCTGCACACTTGTCACGGAAGAATCATGAAGATTATCACTGAAAATGCATATCTCATCTGGAAACTCAACGAAACCGAAGATATTGCAGTTTCCGCAAGTCAAACGCACTGTGGAATGTTGAAAACACCAGAAAACGTGTTTTTCGCATTAAATCGCACGAAAACAGCGATTTCGGTGATTCTACATACTTCTCGCAGAAGGATATCCAAGATCATCGTAGAAAATGCATGTCTCAGCTGGAAACCCCACGAAAACGAAGATATCGCAGTTTCGGCATATCAAACGCACTGTGGAGTGCTGAAAACACCAGAAAACGTGTTTTTCGCATTCAATAGCACGAAAACAGCAATTTCGGTGATTCTGCATACTTCTCGCAGAAGGATATCCAAGATCATCGTAGAAAATGCATGTCTCAGCTGGAAACCCCACGAAAACGAAGATATCGCAGTTTCGGCATATCAAACGCACTGTGGAGTGCTGAAAACACCAGAAAACGTGTTTTTCGCATTAAATAGCACGAAAATAGCGATTTCTGTGATTCTGCAAACTTCTCACAGAAGAATATCCGAGATTATCGTAGAAAATGCATGTCTCAGCTGGAAACCCCACGAAAACGAAGATATCGCAGTTTCGGCATATCAAACGCACTGTGGAGTGCTGAAAACACCAGAAAACCTGTTTTTCGCATTCAATAGCACGAAAACAGCGATTTCGGTGATTCTGCATACTTCTCGCAGAAGGATATCCAAGATCATCGTAGAAAATGCATGTCTCAGTTGGAAACCCCACGAAAACGAAGATATCGCAGTATCCGCATGTCAAACGCACTGTAGAGTGCTGAACACACGAGAAAACGAGTTCTTCGCATTAAATAGCACGAAAACAGCGATTTCTGTGATTCTGCAAACTTCTCACAGAAGAATATCCGAGATTATCGTAGAAAATGCGTATGTCAGCTGGAAATCCAACGAAACCGAAGATATCGCTGTATCCGCATGTCAAACGCACTGTGGAGTGCTGAAAACACCAGAAAACGAGTTTTTCGCATTAGATAGCACGAAAACTGCGATATCAGTGATTCTACACTTGTCACCGAAGAATCATGAAGATTATAACTGGAAATGCATATCTTAGCTGGAAACTCAACGAAACCGAAAATATCGCTGTATCCGAATGTCAAACGCAATGTGGAGTGCTCAAAACACCAGGTAACGTGTTTCTCTCATTCAATAGCACGAAAACAGCGATTTCGGTGATTCTGCATACTTCTCGCAGAAGGATATCCAAGATCATCGTAGAAAATGCATGTCTCAGTTGGAAACCCCACGAAAACGAAGATATCGCAGTATCCGCATGTCAAACGCACTGTGGATTGCTGAAAACACCAGAAAACGTGTTTTTCGCATTCAATAGCACGAAAACAGCGATTTCGGTGATTCTGCACACTTGTCACAGAAGAATATCCAAGATTGTCACTGAAAATGCATATCTCATCTGGAAACCCAACGAAAACGAAGATATCGCAGTTTCCGCATGTCAAACGCACTGTGGAGTGCTGAAAACACCAGAAATCGTGTTTTTCGCATTAAATAGCACGAAAACAGCGATTTCGGTGATTCTGCATACTTGTCACAGAAGAATCATGAGGATTATCACTGAAAATGCATATGTCAGCTGGAAACCCAACGAAACCGAAGATATCGGCGTATCCGCATGTCAAACGCACTGTGGAGTGCTGAAAACACCACAAAAGGTGTTTTTCGCATTAAATAGCACGAAAACAGCGATTTCGGTGATTCTACACTTGTCACAGAAGAATCATGAAGATTATCACTGAAAATGCATAGCTCATCTGGAAACCCAACGAAACCGAAGTTATTGCAGTTTCCGCATATCAAACGCACTGTGGAGTGCTGAAAACACCACAAAACGTGTTTTTCGCATTCAATAACACGAAAACAGCGATTTCGGTGATTCTGCACACTTGTCACAGAAGAATCATGAGGATTATCACAGAAAATGCATATGTCAGCTGGAAACCCCACGAAAACGAAGATATCGCAGTTTCGGCATATCAAACGCACTGTGGAGTGCTGAAAACACCACAAAACGTGTTTTTGGCATTCAATAGCACGAAAACAGCGATTTCGGTGATTCTGCACACCTGTCACAGAAGAATATCCGAGATTATCGTAGAAAATGCATGTCTCAGCTGGAAACCCCACGAAAACGAAGATATCGCAGTATCCGCATGTCAAACGCACTGTAGAGTGCTGAACACACGAGAAAACGAGTTCTTCGCATTAAATAGCACGAAAACAGCGATTTCTGTGATTCTGCAAACTTCTCACAGAAGAATATCCGAGATTATCGTAGAAAATGCATGTCTCAGCTGGAAACCCCACGAAAACGAAGATATCGCAGTTTCGGCATATCAAACGCACTGCGGAGTGCTGAAAACACCAGAAAACGTGTTTTTCGCATTCAATAGCACGAAAACAGCGATTTCGGTGATTCTGCATACTTTTCGCAGAAGGATATCCAAGATCATCGTAGAAAATGCATGTCTCAGTTGGAAACCCCACGAAAACGAAGATATCGCAGTATCCGCATGTCAAAAGCACTGTAGAGTGCTGAACACACGAGAAAACGAGTTCTTCGCATTAAATAGCACGAAAACAGCGATTTCTGTGATTCTGCAAACTTCTCACAGAAGAATATCCGAGATTATCGTAGAAAATGCGTATGTCAGCTGGAAATCCAACGAAACCGAAGATATCGCTGTATCCGCATGTCAAACGCACTGTGGAGTGCTGAAAACACCAGAAAACGAGTTTTTCGCATTAGATAGCACGAAAACAGCGATATCGGTGATTCTACACTTGTCACCGAAGAATCATGAAGATTATAACTGAAAATGCATATCTTAGCTGGAAACTCAACGAAACCGAAAATATCGCTGTATCCGAATGTCAAACGCAATGTGGAGTGCTCAAAACACCAGGTAACGTGTTTCTCGCATTCAATAGCACGAAAACAGCGATTTCGGTGATTCTGCATACTTCTCGCAGAAGGATATCCAAGATCATCGTAGAAAATGCATGTCTCAGTTGGAAACCCCACGAAAACGAAGATATCGCAGTATCCGCATGTCAAACGCACTGTGGATTGCTGAAAACACCAGAAAACGTGTTTTTCGCACTCAATAGCACGAAATCAGCGATTTCGGTGATTCTGCACACTTGTCACAGAAGAATATCCAAGATTGTCACTGAAAATGCATATCTCATCTGGAAACCCAACGACACCGAAGATATTGCAGTTTCCACATATCAAACGCACTGTGGAGTGCTGAAAACACCACAAAAGGTGTTTTTCGCTAAATAGCACGAAAACAGCGATTTCGGTGATTCTACACTTGTCACAGAAGAATCATGAAGATTATCACTGAAAATGCATAGCTTATCTGGAAACCCAACGAAACCGAAGTTATTGCAGTTTCCGCATGTCAAACGCACTGTGGAGTCCTGAAAACACCACAAAACGTGTTTTTCGCATTCAATAGCACGAAAACAGCGATTTCGGTGATTCTGCACACTTGTCACAGAAGAATATCCAAGATTGTCACTGAAAATGCATATCTCATCTGGAAACCCAACGAAAACGAAGATATCGCAGTTTCCGCATGTCAAACGCACTGTGGAATGCTGAAAACACCAGAAATCGTGTTTTTCGCATTAAATAGCCCGAAAACAGCGATTTCGGTGCTTCTGCATACTTGTCACAGAAGAATCATGAGGATTATCACTGAAAATGCATATGTCAGCTGGAAACCCAACGAAACCGAAGATTTCGCCGTATCCGCATGTCAACCGCACTGTGGAGTACTGAACACACGAGAAAACGAGTTTTTCGCATTAAATAGCACGAAAACAGCGATTTCGGTGATTCTGCACACCTGTCACAGAAGAATATCCAAGATTGTCACTGAAAATGCATATCTCATCTGGAAACCCCACGAAAACGAAGATATCGCAGTTTCGGCATATCAAACGCACTGTGGAGTGCTGAAAACACGACAAAAGGTGTTTTTCGCATTAAATAGCACGAAAACAGGGATTTCGGTGATTCTGCACACTTGTCACAGAAGAATCATGAGGATTATCACTGAAAATGCATATGTCAGCTGGAAACCCAACGAAACCGAAGATATCGCGGTATCCGCATGTCAACCGCACTGTGGAGTGCTGAACACACGAGAAAACGAGTTTTTCGCATTAAATAGCACGAAAACAGCGATTTCTGTGATGCTGCAAACTTCTCACAGAAGAATATCCGAGATTATCGTAGAAAATGCATGTCTCAGCTGGAAACCCCACGAAAACGAAGATATCGCAGTATCCGCATGTCAAACGCACTGTGGATTGCTGAAAACACCAGAAAACGTGTTTTTCGTATTCAATAGCACGAAAACAGCGATTTCGGTGATTCTGCACACTTGTCACAGAAGAATATCCAAGATTGTCACTGAAAATGCATATCTCATCTGGAAACCCAACGAAAACGAAGATATCGCAGTTTCCGCATATCAAACGCACCGTGGAGTGCTGAAAACACCACAAAACGTGTTTTTCGCATTCAATAACACGAAAACAGCGATTTCGGTGATTCTGCACACTTGTCACAGAAGAATCATGAGGATTATCACAGAAAATGCATATGTCAGCTGGAAACCCAACGAAACCGAAGATATCGCCGTATCCGCATGTCAACCGCACTGTGGAGTACTGAACACACGAGAAAACGAGTTTTTCGCATTAAATAGCACGAAAACAGCGATTTCGGTGATTCTGCACACCTGTCACAGAAGAATATCCAAGATTGTCACTGAAAATGCATATCTCATCTGGAAACCCCACGAAAACGAAGATATCGCAGTTTCGGCATATCAAACGCACTGTGGAGTGCTGAAAACACGACAAAAGGTGTTTTTCGCATTAAATAGCACGAAAACAGCGATTTCGGTGATTCTGCACACTTGTCACAGAAGAATCATGAGGATTATCACTGAAAATGCATATGTCAGCTGGAAACCCAACGAAACCGAAGATATCGCGGTATCCGCATGTCAACCGCACTGTGGAGTGCTGAACACACGAGAAAACGAGTTTTTCGCATTAAATAGCACGAAAACAGCGATTTCTGTGATGCTGCAAACTTCTCACAGAAGAATATCCGAGATTATCGTAGAAAATGCATGTCTCAGCTGGAAACCCCACGAAAACGAAGATATCGCAGTATCCGCATGTCAAACGCACTGTGGATTGCTGAAAACACCAGAAAACGTGTTTTTCGTATTCAATAGCACGAAAACAGCGATTTCGGTGATTCTGCACACCTGTCACAGAAGAATATCCAAGATTGTCACTGAAAATGCATATCTCATCTGGAAACCCAACGAAACCGAAGATATCGCAGTTTCGGCATATCAAACGCACTGTGGAGTGCTGAAAACACGACAAAAGGTGTTTTTCGCATTAAATAGCACGAAAACAGGGATTTCGGTGATTCTGCACACTTGTCACAGAAGAATCATGAGGATTATCACTGAAAATGCATATGTCAGCTGGAAACCCAACGAAACCGAAGATATCGCGGTATCCGCATGTCAACCGCACTGTGGAGTGCTGAACACACGAGAAAACGAGTTTTTCGCATTAAATAGCACGAAAACAGCGATTTCTGTGATGCTGCAAACTTCTCACAGAAGAATATCCGAGATTATCGTAGAAAATGCATGTCTCAGCTGGAAACCCCACGAAAACGAAGATATCGCAGTATCCGCATGTCAAACGCACTGTGGATTGCTGAAAACACCAGAAAACGTGTTTTTCGTATTCAATAGCACGAAAACAGCGATTTCGGTGATTCTGCACACTTGTCACAGAAGAATATCCAAGATTGTCACTGAAAATGCATATCTCATCTGGAAACCCAACGAAAACGAAGATATCGCAGTTTCCGCATATCAAACGCACCGTGGAGTGCTGAAAACACCACAAAACGTGTTTTTCGCATTCAATAACACGAAAACAGCGATTTCGGTGATTCTGCACACTTGTCACAGAAGAATCATGAGGATTATCACAGAAAATGCATATGTCAGCTGGAAACCCAACGAAACCGAAGATATCGCCGTATCCGCATGTCAACCGCACTGTGGAGTACTGAACACACGAGAAAACGAGTTTTTCGCATTAAATAGCACGAAAACAGCGATTTCGGTGATTCTGCACACCTGTCACAGAAGAATATCCAAGATTGTCACTGAAAATGCATATCTCATCTGGAAACCCCACGAAAACGAAGATATCGCAGTTTCGGCATATCAAACGCACTGTGGAGTGCTGAAAACACGACAAAAGGTGTTTTTCGCATTAAATAGCACGAAAACAGCGATTTCGGTGATTCTGCACACTTGTCACAGAAGAATCATGAGGATTATCACTGAAAATGCATATGTCAGCTGGAAACCCAACGAAACCGAAGATATCGCGGTATCCGCATGTCAACCGCACTGTGGAGTGCTGAACACACGAGAAAACGAGTTTTTCGCATTAAATAGCACGAAAACAGCGATTTCTGTGATGCTGCAAACTTCTCACAGAAGAATATCCGAGATTATCGTAGAAAATGCATGTCTCAGCTGGAAACCCCACGAAAACGAAGATATCGCAGTATCCGCATGTCAAACGCACTGTGGATTGCTGAAAACACCAGAAAACGTGTTTTTCGTATTCAATAGCACGAAAACAGCGATTTCGGTGATTCTGCACACTTGTCACAGAAGAATATCCAAGATTGTCACTGAAAATGCATATCTCATCTGGAAACCCAACGAAACCGAAGATATCGCGGTATCCGCATGTCAACCGCACTGTGGAGTGCTGAACACACGAGAAAACGAGTTTTTCGCATTAAATAGCACGAAAACAGCGATTTCTGTGATGCTGCAAACTTCTCACAGAAGAATATCCGAGATTATCGTAGAAAATGCATGTCTCAGCTGGAAACCCAACGAAACCGAAGATATTGCAGTTTCCGCATATCAAACGCGCTGTGGAGTGCTGAAAACACCACAAAAGGTGTTTTTCGCTAAATAGCACGAAAACAGCGATTTCGGTGATTCTACACTTGTCACAGAAGAATCATGAAGATTATCACTGAAAATGCATAGCTTATCTGGAAACCCAACGAAACCGAAGTTAATGCAGTTTCCGCATGTCAAACGCACTGTGGAATCCTGAAAACACCACAAAACGTGTTTTTCGCATTCAATAGCACGAAAACAGCGATTTCGGTGATTCTACACTTGTCACAGAAGAATCATGAAGATTATCACTGAAAATGCATATGTCAGCTGGAAACCCAACGAAACCGAAGATATCGCCGTATCCGCATGTCAAACGCACTGTGGAGTGCTGAACACACGAGAAAACGAGTTTTTCGCATTAAATAGCACGAAAACAGCGATTTCTGTGATTCTGCAAACTTCTCACAGAAGAATATTCGAGATTATCGTAGAAAATGCATGTCTCAGCTGGAAACCCCACGAAAACGAAGATATCGCAGTTTCGACATATCAAACGCACTGTGGAGTGCTGAAAACACCAGAATACGTGTTTTTCGCATTCAATAGCACGAAATCAGCGATTACGGTGATTCTGCACACTTGTCACAGAAGAATATCCAAAATTGTAACTGAAAATGCATATCTCACCTGGAAACCCAACGAAACCGAAGATATCGCAGTTTCCGCATGTCAAACGCACTGTGGAGTGCTGAAAACACCACAAAAGGTGTTTTTCGCATTAAATAGCACGAAAACAGCGATTTCGGTGATTCTACACTTGTCACAGAAGAATCATGAAGATTATCACTGAAAATGCATAGCTCATCTGGAAACCCAACGAAACCGAAGTTATTGCAGTTTCCGCATATCAAACGCACTGTGGAGTGCTGAAAACACCACAAAACGTGTTTTTCGCATTCAATAACACGAAAACAGCGATTTCGGTGATTCTGCACACTTGTCACAAAAGAATCATGAGGATTATCACAGAAAATGCATATGTCAGCTGGAAACCCAACGAAACCGAAGATATCGCCGTATCCGCATGTCAACCGCACTGTGGAGTGCTGAACACACGAGAAAACGAGTTTTTCGCATTAAATAGCACGAAAACAGCGATTTCGGTGATTCTGCACACCTGTCACAGAAGAATATCCAAGATTGTCACTGAAAATGCATATCTCATCTGGAAACCCCACGAAAACGAAGATATCGCAGTTTCGGCATATCAAACGCACTGTGGAGTGCTGAAAACACGACAAAAGGTGTTTTTCGCATTAAATAGCACGAAAACAGCGATTTCGGTGATTCTACACTTGTCACAGAAGAATCATGAAGATTATCACTGAAAATGCATAGCTTATCTGGAAACCCAACGAAACCGAAGATATCGCCGTATCCGCATGTCAAACGCACTGTGGAGTGCTGAACACACGAGAAAACGAGTTCTTCGCATTAAATAGCACGAAAACAGCGATTTCGGTGATTCTGCACACTTGTCACAGAAGAATCATGAAGATTATCACTGAAAATGCATAGCTCATCTGGAAACCCAACGAAACCGAAGATATTGCAGTTTCCACATGTCAAACGCACTGTGAAGTGCTGAAAACACCACAAAACGTGTTTTTGGCATTCAATAGCACGAAAACAGCGATTTCGGTGATTCTGCACACTTGTCACAGAAGAATCATGAGGATTATCACTGAAAATGCATATGTCAGCTGGAAACCCAACGAAACCGAAGATATCGCCGTATCCGCATGTCAATCGCACTGTGGAGTGCTGAACACACGAGAAAACGAGTTTTTCGCATTCAATAGCACGAAAACAGTGATTTCGGTGAATCTGCACACTTGTCACAGAAGAATCATGAAGAGTATCACTGAAAATGCATATCTCATCTGGAAACTCAACGAAACCGAAGATATTGCAGTTTCCGCAAGTCAAACGCACTGTGGAGTGCTGAAAACACCACAAAACGTGTTTTTCGCATTCAATAGCACGAAAACAGCGATTTCGGTGATTCTGCACACTTGTCACAGATGAATATCCAAGATTGTCACTGAAAATGCATATCTCATCTGGAAACCCAACGAAACCGAAGATGTTGCAGTTTCCGCATGTCAAACGCACTGTGGAGTGCTGAAAACACCACAAAAGGTGTTTTTCGCATTCAATAGCACGAAAACAGCGATTTCGGTGATTCTGCACACTTGTCACAGAAGAATCATGAAGATTATCACTGAAAATGCATATCTCATCTGGAAACTCAACGAAACCGAAGATATTGCAGTTTCCGCAAGTCAAACGCACTGTGGAGTGCTGAAGACACCACGAAACGTATTTTGGCATTCAATAGCACGAAAACAGCGATTTCGGTGATTCTGCACACTTGTCACAGAAGAATCATGAGGATTATCACTGAAAATGCATATGTCAGCTGGAAACCCAACGAAACCGAAGATATCGCCGTATCCGCATGTCAATCGCACTGTGGAGTGCTGAACACACGAGAAAACGAGTTTTTCGCATTCAATAGCACGAAAACAGTGATTTCGGTGATTCTGCACACTTGTCACAGAAGAATCATGAAGAGTATCACTGAAAATGCATATCTCATCTGGAAACTCAACGAAACCGAAGATATTGCAGTTTCCGCAAGTCAAACGCACTGTGGAGTGCTGAAAACACCACAAAACGTGTTTTTCGCATTCAATAGCACGAAAACAGCGATTTCGGTGATTCTGCACACTTGTCACAGATGAATATCCAAGATTGTCACTGAAAATGCATATCTCATCTGGAAACCCAACGAAACCGAAGATGTTGCAGTTTCCGCATGTCAAACGCACTGTGGAGTGCTGAAAACACCGCAAAAGGTGTTTTTCGCATTCAATAGCACGAAAACAGCGATTTCGGTGATACTGCACACTTGTCACAGAAGAATCATGAAGATTATCACTGAAAATGCATATCTCATCTGGAAACTCAACGAAACCGAAGATATTGCAGTTTCCGCAAGTCAAACGCACTGTGGAGTGCTGAAGACACCACGAAACGTATTTTGGCATTCAATAGCACGAAAACAGCGATTTCGGTGATTCTGCACACTTGTCACAGAAGAATCATGAGGATTATCACTGAAAATGCATATGTCAGCTGGAAACCCAACGAAACCGAAGATATCGCCGTATCCGCATGTCAAACGCACTGTGGATTGCTGAACACACGAGAAAACGAGTTTTTCGCATTCAATAGCACGAAAACAGCGATTTCGGTGATTCTTGCACACTTGTCACAGAAGAATCATGAAGATTATCACTGAAAATGCATATCTCATCTGGAAACTCAACGAAACCGAAGATATTGCAGTTTCCGCAAGTCAAACGCACTGTGGAGTGCTGAAAACACCACAAAACGTGTTTTTCGCATTCAATAGCACGAAAACAGCGATTTCGGTGATTCTGCACACTTGTCACAGAAGAATCATGAAGATTATCACTGAAAATGCATATCTCATCTGGAAACTCAACGAAACCGAAGATATTGCAGTTTCCGCAAGTCAAACGCACTGTGGAGTGCTGAAAACACCACAAAACGTGTTTTTCGCATTCAATAGCACGAAAACAGCGATTTCCGTGATTCTGCACACTTGTCACAGATGAATATCCAAGATTGTCACTGAAAATGCATATCTCATCTGGAAACCCAACGAAACCGAAGATATCGCAGTTTCCGCTTATCAAACGCACTGTGGAATGCTGAACTCACGAGAAAACGAGTTTTTCGCATTAAATAGCACGAAAACAGCGATTTCTGTGATTCTGCAAACTTCTCACGGAAGAATATCCGAGATTATCGTAGAAAATGCATGTCTCAGCTGGAAACCCAACGAAACCGAAGATATCGCCGTATCCGCATGTCAAACGCACTGTGGAGTGCTGAACACACGAGAAAACGAGTTTTTCGCATTAAATAGCACGAAAACAGCGATTTCTGTGATTCTGCAAACTTCTCACAGAAGAATATTCGAGATTATCGTAGAAAATGCATGTCTCAGCTGGAAACCCCACGAAAACGAAGATATCGCAGTTTCGACATATCAAACGCACTGTGGAGTGCTGAAAACACCAGAATACGTGTTTTTCGCATTCAATAGCACGAAATCAGCGATTACGGTGATTCTGCACACTTGTCACAGAAGAATATCCAAAATTGTCTCTGAAAATGCATATCTCATCTGGAAACCCAACGAAACCGAAGATATCGCAGTTTCCGCATGTCAAACGCACTGTAGAGTGCTGAAAACACGACAAAAGGTGTTTTTCGCATTAAATAGCACGAAAACAGCGATTTCGGTGATTCTGCACACTTGTCACAGATGAATATCCAAGATTGTCACTGAAAATGCATATCTCATCTGGAAACCCAACGAAACCGAAGATATTGCAGTTTCCGCATATCAAACGCGCTGTGGAGTGCTGAAAACACCACAAAAGGTGTTTTTCGCTAAATAGCACGAAAACAGCGATTTCGGTGATTCTACACTTGTCACAGAAGAATCATGAAGATTATCACTGAAAATGCATAGCTTATCTGGAAACCCAACGAAACCGAAGTTAATGCAGTTTCCGCATGTCAAACGCACTGTGGAATCCTGAAAACACCACAAAACGTGTTTTTCGCATTCAATAGCACGAAAACAGCGATTTCGGTGATTCTACACTTGTCACAGAAGAATCATGAAGATTATCACTGAAAATGCATATGTCAGCTGGAAACCCAACGAAACCGAAGATATCGCCGTATCCGCATGTCAAACGCACTGTGGAGTGCTGAACACACGAGAAAACGAGTTTTTCGCATTAAATAGCACGAAAACAGCGATTTCTGTGATTCTGCAAACTTCTCACAGAAGAATATTCGAGATTATCGTAGAAAATGCATGTCTCAGCTGGAAACCCCACGAAAACGAAGATATCGCAGTTTCGACATATCAAACGCACTGTGGAGTGCTGAAAACACCAGAATACGTGTTTTTCGCATTCAATAGCACGAAATCAGCGATTACGGTGATTCTGCACACTTGTCACAGAAGAATATCCAAAATTGTAACTGAAAATGCATATCTCACCTGGAAACCCAACGAAACCGAAGATATCGCAGTTTCCGCATGTCAAACGCACTGTGGAGTGCTGAAAACACCACAAAAGGTGTTTTTCGCATTAAATAGCACGAAAACAGCGATTTCGGTGATTCTACACTTGTCACAGAAGAATCATGAAGATTATCACTGAAAATGCATAGCTCATCTGGAAACCCAACGAAACCGAAGTTATTGCAGTTTCCGCATATCAAACGCACTGTGGAGTGCTGAAAACACCACAAAACGTGTTTTTCGCATTCAATAACACGAAAACAGCGATTTCGGTGATTCTGCACACTTGTCACAAAAGAATCATGAGGATTATCACAGAAAATGCATATGTCAGCTGGAAACCCAACGAAACCGAAGATATCGCCGTATCCGCATGTCAACCGCACTGTGGAGTGCTGAACACACGAGAAAACGAGTTTTTCGCATTAAATAGCACGAAAACAGCGATTTCGGTGATTCTGCACACCTGTCACAGAAGAATATCCAAGATTGTCACTGAAAATGCATATCTCATCTGGAAACCCCACGAAAACGAAGATATCGCAGTTTCGGCATATCAAACGCACTGTGGAGTGCTGAAAACACGACAAAAGGTGTTTTTCGCATTAAATAGCACGAAAACAGCGATTTCGGTGATTCTACACTTGTCACAGAAGAATCATGAAGATTATCACTGAAAATGCATAGCTTATCTGGAAACCCAACGAAACCGAAGATATCGCCGTATCCGCATGTCAAACGCACTGTGGAGTGCTGAACACACGAGAAAACGAGTTCTTCGCATTAAATAGCACGAAAACAGCGATTTCGGTGATTCTGCACACTTGTCACAGAAGAATCATGAAGATTATCACTGAAAATGCATAGCTCATCTGGAAACCCAACGAAACCGAAGATATTGCAGTTTCCACATGTCAAACGCACTGTGAAGTGCTGAAAACACCACAAAACGTGTTTTTGGCATTCAATAGCACGAAAACAGCGATTTCGGTGATTCTGCACACTTGTCACAGAAGAATCATGAGGATTATCACTGAAAATGCATATGTCAGCTGGAAACCCAACGAAACCGAAGATATCGCCGTATCCGCATGTCAATCGCACTGTGGAGTGCTGAACACACGAGAAAACGAGTTTTTCGCATTCAATAGCACGAAAACAGTGATTTCGGTGAATCTGCACACTTGTCACAGAAGAATCATGAAGAGTATCACTGAAAATGCATATCTCATCTGGAAACTCAACGAAACCGAAGATATTGCAGTTTCCGCAAGTCAAACGCACTGTGGAGTGCTGAAAACACCACAAAACGTGTTTTTCGCATTCAATAGCACGAAAACAGCGATTTCGGTGATTCTGCACACTTGTCACAGATGAATATCCAAGATTGTCACTGAAAATGCATATCTCATCTGGAAACCCAACGAAACCGAAGATGTTGCAGTTTCCGCATGTCAAACGCACTGTGGAGTGCTGAAAACACCACAAAAGGTGTTTTTCGCATTCAATAGCACGAAAACAGCGATTTCGGTGATTCTGCACACTTGTCACAGAAGAATCATGAAGATTATCACTGAAAATGCATATCTCATCTGGAAACTCAACGAAACCGAAGATATTGCGGTTTCCGCAAGTCAAACGCACTGTGGAGTGCTGAAGACACCACGAAACGTATTTTGGCATTCAATAGCACGAAAACAGCGATTTCGGTGATTCTGCACACTTGTCACAGAAGAATCATGAGGATTATCACTGAAAATGCATATGTCAGCTGGAAACCCAACGAAACCGAAGATATCGCCGTATCCGCATGTCAATCGCACTGTGGAGTGCTGAACACACGAGAAAACGAGTTTTTCGCATTCAATAGCACGAAAACAGTGATTTCGGTGATTCTGCACACTTGTCACAGAAGAATCATGAAGAGTATCACTGAAAATGCATATCTCATCTGGAAACTCAACGAAACCGAAGATATTGCAGTTTCCGCAAGTCAAACGCACTGTGGAGTGCTGAAAACACCACAAAACGTGTTTTTCGCATTCAATAGCACGAAAACAGCGATTTCGGTGATTCTGCACACTTGTCACAGATGAATATCCAAGATTGTCACTGAAAATGCATATCTCATCTGGAAACCCAACGAAACCGAAGATGTTGCAGTTTCCGCATGTCAAACGCACTGTGGAGTGCTGAAAACACCACAAAAGGTGTTTTTCGCATTCAATAGCACGAAAACAGCGATTTCGGTGATTCTGCACACTTGTCACAGAAGAATCATGAAGATTATCACTGAAAATGCATATCTCATCTGGAAACTCAACGAAACCGAAGATATTGCAGTTTCCGCAAGTCAAACGCACTGTGGAGTGCTGAAGACACCACGAAACGTATTTTGGCATTCAATAGCACGAAAACAGCGATTTCGGTGATTCTGCACACTTGTCACAGAAGAATCATGAGGATTATCACTGAAAATGCATATGTCAGCTGGAAACCCAACGAAACCGAAGATATCGCCGTATCCGCATGTCAAACGCACTGTGGATTGCTGAACACACGAGAAAACGAGTTTTTCGCATTCAATAGCACGAAAACAGCGATTTCGGTGATTCTTGCACACTTGTCACAGAAGAATCATGAAGATTATCACTGAAAATGCATATCTCATCTGGAAACTCAACGAAACCGAAGATATTGCAGTTTCCGCAAGTCAAACGCACTGTGGAGTGCTGAAAACACCACAAAACGTGTTTTTCGCATTCAATAGCACGAAAACAGCGATTTCGGTGATTCTGCACACTTGTCACAGAAGAATCATGAAGATTATCACTGAAAATGCATATCTCATCTGGAAACTCAACGAAACCGAAGATATTGCAGTTTCCGCAAGTCAAACGCACTGTGGAGTGCTGAAAACACCACAAAACGTGTTTTTCGCATTCAATAGCACGAAAACAGCGATTTCCGTGATTCTGCACACTTGTCACAGATGAATATCCAAGATTGTCACTGAAAATGCATATCTCATCTGGAAACCCAACGAAACCGAAGATGTTGCAGTTTCCGCATGTCAAACGCACTGTGGAGTGCTGAAAACACCACAAAAGGTGTTTTTCGCATTCAATAGCACGAAAACAGCGATTTCGGTGATTCTGCACACTTGTCACAGAAGAATCATGAAGATTATCACTGAAAATGCATATCTCATCTGGAAACTCAACGAAACCGAAGATATTGCAGTTTCCGCAAGTCAAACGCACTGTGGAGTGCTGAAGACACCACGAAACGTATTTTGGCATTCAATAGCACGAAAACAGCGATTTCGGTGATTCTGCACACTTGTCACAGAAGAATCATGAGGATTATCACTGAAAATGCATATGTCAGCTGGAAACCCAACGAAACCGAAGATATCGCCGTATCCGCATGTCAAACGCACTGTGGAGTGCTGAAAACACCACAAAAGGTGTTTTTCGCATTCAATAGCCCGAAAACAGCGATTTCGGTGATTCTGCACACTTGTCACAGATGAATATCCAAGATTGTCACTGAAAATGCATATCTCATCTGGAAACCCAACGAAACCGAAGATATTGCATTTTCCGCATGTCAAACGCACTGTGGAGTGCTGAAGACACCACAAAAGGTGTTTTTCGCATTCAATAGCACGAAAACAGCGATTTCGGTGATTCTGCACACTTGTCACAGATGAATCATGAAGATTATCACTGAAAATGCATATCTCATCTGGAAACTCAACGAAACCGAAGATATTGCAGTTTCCGCAAGTCAAACGCTCTGTGGAGTGCTGAAAACACCACAAAACGTGTTTTTCGCATTCAATAGCACGAAAACAGCGATTTCCTTGATTCTGCACACTTGTCACAGATGAATATCCAAGATTGTCACTGAAAATGCATATCTCATCTGGAAACCCAACGAAACCGAAGATATCGCAGTTTCCGCTTATCAAACGCACTGTGGAATGTTGAAAACACCAGAAAACGTGTTCTTCGCATTAAATAGCACGAAAACAGCGATTTCGGTGATTCTACACTTGTTACAGAAGAATATCCAAGATTGTCACTGAAAATGCATATCTCATCTGGAAACCCAACGAAACCGAAGATATCGCAGTTTCCGCTTATCAAACGCACTGTGGAATGTTGAAAACACCAGAAAACGTGTTTTTCGCATTAAATAGCACGAAAACAGCGATTTCGGTGATTCTACACTTGTCACAGAAGAATCATGAAGATTATCACTGAAATTGCATATGTCAGCTGGAAACCCAACGAAACCGAAGATATCGCTGTATCCGCATGTCAAACGCACTGTGGAGTGCTGAAAACACCAGAAAACGAGTTTTTCGCATTAGATAGCACGAAAACAGCGATATCGGTGATTCTACACTTTTCACCGAAGAATCATGAAGATTATAACTGAAAATACATATCTTAGCTGTAAACTCAACGAAACCGAAAATATCGCTGTATCCGAATGTCAAACGCAATGTGGAGTGCTCAAAACACCAGGTAACGTGTTTTTCGCATTCAATAGCACGAAAACAGCGATTTCGGTGATTCTGCACACTTGTCACAGAAGAATATCCAAGATTGTCACTGAAAATGCATATCTCATCTGGAAACCCAACGAAACCGAAGATATTGCAGTTTCCGCATGTCAAACGCACTGTGGAGTCCTGAAAACACCACAAAAGCTGTTTTTCGCATTCAATAGCACGAAAACAGCGATTTCGGTGATTCTGCACACTTGTCACAGAAGAATCATGAAGATTATCACTGAAAATGCATAGCCTATCTGGAAACCCAACGAAACCGAAGATATTGCAGTTTCCGCATGTCAACCGCACTGTGGAGTGCTGAACACACGAGAAAACGAGTTTTTCGCATTAAATAGCACGAAAACAGCGATTTCGGTGATTCTGCACACTTGTCACAGAAGAATCATGAGGATTATCACTGAAAATGCATATCTCATCTGGAAACCCAACGAAACCGAAGATATCGCCGTATCCGCATGTCAAACGCACTGTGGAGTGCTGAACACACGAGAAAACGAGTTTTTCGCATTAAATAGCACGAAAACAGCGATTTCTGTGATTCTGCAAACTTCTCACAGAAGAGTATCCGAGATTATCGTAGAAAATGCATGTCTCAGCTGGAAACCCCACGAAAACAAAGATATCGCGGTTTCGGCATATCAAACGCACTGTGGAGTGCTGAAAACACCAGAAAACGTGTTTTTCGCATTCAATAGCACGAAAACAGCGATTTCGGTGATTCTGCACACTTGTCACAGAAGAATATCCAAGATTGTCACTGAAAATGCATATCTCATCTGGAAACCCAACGAAAACGAAAATTTCGCAGTTTCCGCATGGCAAACGCACTGTGGAGTGCTGAAAACACCAGAAAACGAGTTTTTCGCATTAAATAGCACGAAAACAGCGATTTCGGTGATTCTACACTTGTCACAGAAGAATCATGAAGATTATCACTGAAAATGCATAGCTCATCTGGAAACCCAACGAAACCGAAGATATTGCAGTTTCCGCATATCAAACGCACTGTGGAGTGCTGAAAACACCACAAAACGTGTATTTCGCATTCCATAGCACGAAAACAGCGATTTCGGTGATTGTGCACACTTGTCACAGAAGAATCATGAAGATTATCACTGAATATGCATAGCTCATCTGGAAACCCAACGAAACCGAAGATATTGCAGTTTCCGCATGTCAAACGCACTGTGGAGTGCTGAAAACACCACAAAACGTGTTTTTCGCATTCAATTGCACGAAAACAGCGATTTCGGTGATTCTGCACACTTGTCACAGAAGAATATCCAAGATTGTCACTGAAAATGCATATCTCATCTGGAAACCCAACGAAACCGAAGATATCGCAGTTTCCGCATATCAAACGCACTGTGGAATGTTGAAAACACCAGAAAACGTGTTTTTCGCATTAAATAGCACGAAAACAGCGATTTCGGTGATTCTACACTTGTCACAGAAGAATCATGAGGATTATCACTGAAAATGCATATGTCAGCTGGAAACCCAACGAAACCGAAGATATCGCCGTATCCGCATGTCAACCGCTCTGTGGAGTGCTGAACACACGAGAAAACGAGTTTTTCGCATTATATAGCACGAAATCAGCGATTTCTGTGATTCTGCAAACTTCTCACAGAAGAATATCCGAGATTATCGTAGAAAATGCATGTCTCAGCTGGAAACCCCACGAAAACGAAGATATCGCAGTTTCGGCATATTAAACGCACTGTGGAGTGCTGAAAACACCAGAAAACGTGTTTTTCGCATTCAATAGCACGAAAACAGCGATTTCGGTGATTCTGCACACGGGTCACAGAGGAATATCCAAGATTGTCACTGAAAATGCATATCTCATCTGGAAACCCAACGAAAACGAAGATATCGCAGTTTCCGCATATCAGACGCACTGTGGAATGTTGAAAACACCAGAAAACGTGTTTTTCGCATTAAATAGCACGAAAACAGCGATTTCGATGATTCTACACTTGTCACAGAAGAATCATGATGATTATCACTGAAATTGCATATGTCAGCTGGAAACCCAACGAAACCGAAGATATCGCTGTATCCGCATGTCAAACGCACTGTGGAGTGCTGAAAACACCAGAAAACGAGTTTTTCGCATTAGATAGCACGAAAACAGCGATTTCGGTGATTCTACACTTGTCACAGAAGAATCATGAAGATTATAACTGAAAATGCATATCTTAGCTGGAAACCCAACGAAACCGAAAATATCGCTGTATCCGAATGTCAAACGCACTGTGGAGTGCTCAAAACACCAGATAACGTGTTTCTCGCATTCAATAGCACGAAAACAGCGATTTCGGTGATTGTGCATACATCTCGCAGAAGGATATCCAAGATCATCGTAGAAAATGCATGTGTCAGTTGGAAACCCCACGAAATCGAAGATATCGCAGTTTCCGCATATCAAACGCACTGTGAAGTGCTGAAAACACCAGAAAACGTGTTTTTCGCATTAAATAGCACGAAAACAGCGATTTCGGAGATTCTGCATACTTCTGACAGAAGCATATCGAAGATTCTCGTAGAAAATGCATATCTAAAATGGAAACCCATCGAAACCGAAGATACCGCAGTTTCCGCATGTGAAACTCTCAGTGAAGTGCAGAAAACACCAGAAAACAGGTTTTTCGCATTCAATAGCACGAAAACAACGATTTCGGTGATTCTGCACACTTGTCACAGAAGAATATCCAAGATTGTCACTGAAAATGCATATCTCATCTGGAAACCCAACGAAACCGAAGATATCGCAGTTTCCGCATATCAAACGCACTGTGGAATGTTGAAAACACCAGAAAACGTGTTTTTCGCATTAAATAGCACGAAAACAGCGATTTCGGTGATTCTACACTTGTCACAGAAGAATCATGAAGATTATCACTGAAATTGCATGTGTCAGCTGGAAACCCCACGAAACCGAAGATATTGCAGTTTCCGCATGTCAAACGCACTGTGGAGTGCTGAAAACACTACAAAACGTGTTTTTCGCATTCAATAGCACGAAAACAGCGATTTCGGTGATTCTGCACACTTGTCACAGAAGAATCATGAGGATTATCACTGAAAATGCATATCTCATCTGGAAACCCAACGAAACCGAAGATATTGCAGTTTTCGCATGTCAAACGCACTGTGGAGTGCTGAAACCACCACAAAACGTGTTTTTCGCATTCAATAGCACGAAAACAGCGATTTCGGTGATTCTGCACACTTGTCACAGAAGAATCATGAGGATTATCACTGAAAATGCATATCTCATCTGGAAACCCAACGAAACCGAAGATATTGCAGTTTCCGCATGTCAAACGGACTGTGGAGTGCTGAAAACACCACAAAACGTGTTTTTCGCATTCAATAGCACGAAAACAGCGATTTCGGTGATTCTGCACACATGTCACAGAAGAATCATGAGGATTATCACTGAAAATGCATATCTCATCTGGAAACCCAACGTAATCGAAGATATTGCAGTTTCCGCATGTCAAACGCACTGTGGAGTGCTGAAAACACCACAAAACGAGTATTTCGCATTAGATAGCACGAAAAGAGCGATTTCGGTGATTCTACACTTGTCACAGAAGAATCATGATGATTATAACTGAAAATGCATATCTTAGCTGGAAACCCAACGAAACCGAAGATATCGCAGTTTCCGCATATCAAACGCACTGTGGAGTGCTGAAAACACCAGGAAACGTGTTTTTCGCATTCAATAGCACGAAAACTGCGATTTCGGTGATTATGCATACTTCTCACGGAAGTATATCCAAGATTATCGTAGGAAATGCATATCTTAGCTGCAAACCCCACGAAAACGAAGATATCGCAGTTTCCGCATATCATACGCACTGTGGAATGTTGAAAACACCAGAAAACGAGTATTTCGCATTAGATAGCACGAAAACAGCGATTTCGGTGATTCTACACTTGTCACAGAAGAATCAGGAGGATTATCACTGAAAATGCATATCTCATCTGGAAACCCAACGAAACCGAAGATATTGCAGTTTCCGCATGTCAAACGCACTGTGGAGTGCTGAAAACACCACAAAAGTTGTTTTTCGCATTCAATAGCACGAAAACAGCGATTTCGGTGATTCTGCACACTTGTCAGAGAAGAATCATGAGGATTATCACTGAAAATGCATATCTCATCTGGAAACCCAACGAAACCGAAGATATTGCAGTTTCCGCATGTCAAACGAACTGTGGAGTGCTGAAAACACCACAAAACGAGTATTTCGCATTAGATAGCACGAAAAGAGCGATTTCGGTGATTCTACACTTGTCACAGAAGAATCATGATGATTATAACTGAAAATGCATATCTTAGCTGGAAACCCAACGAAACCGAAGATATCGCAGTTTCCGCATATCAAACGCACTGTGGAGTGCTGAAAACACCAGGAAACGTGTTTTTCACATTCAATAGCACGAAAACTGCGATTTCGGTGGTTATGCATACTTCTCACGGAAGTATATCCAAGATTATCGTAGGAAATGCATATCTTAGCTGCAAACCCCACGAAAACGAAGATATCGCAGTTTCCGCATATCATACGCACTGTGGAATGTTGAAAACACCAGAAAACGAGTATTTCGCATTAGATAGCACGAAAACAGCGATTTCGGTGATTCTACACTTGTCACAGAAGAATCAGGAGGATTATCACTGAAAATGCATATCTCATCTGGAATCCCAACGGAACCGAAGATATTGCAGTTTCCGCATGTCAAACGTACTATGGAGTGCTGAAAACACCAGAAAACGAGTATTTCGCATTAGATAGCACGAAAACAGCGATTTCGGTGATTCTACACTTGTCACAGAAGAATCAGGAGGATTATCACTGAAAATGCATATCTCATCTGGAAACCCAACGAAACCGAAGATATTGCAGTTTCCGCATATCAAACGCACTGTGGAGTGCTGAAAACACCACAAAACGTGTTTCTCGCATTCAAGAGCACGAAAACAGCGATTTCGGTGATTCTGCACACTTGTCACAGAAGAATCATGAGGATTATCACTGAAAATGCATATCTCATCTCGAAACCCAACGAAACCGAAGATATTGCAGTTTCCGCATATCAAACGCACTGTGGAGTGCTGAAAACACCACAAAACGTGTTTCTCGCAATCAAGAGCACGAAAACAGCGATTTCGGTGATTCTGCACACTTGTCACAGAAGAATCATGAGGATTATCACTGAAAATGCATATCTCATCTCGAAACCCAACGAAACCGAAGATATTGCAGTTTCTGCAAGTCAAACGCACTGTGGAGTGCTGAAAACACCACAAAACGTGTTTTTCGCATTCAATAGCACGAAAACAGCGATTTCGGTTATTCTGCAAACTTCTCACAGAAGAATATCCGAGATTATCGTAGAAGATGCATGTCTCAGTTGGAAACCCCACGAAACAGAAGATGTTGCAGTTTCCGCATGTCAAACGCACTGTAGAGTGCTGGAAACACTACAAAACGTGTTTTTCGCATTCAATAGCACGAAAACAGCGATTTCGGTGATTCTGCACACTTGTCACAGAAGAATATCCAAGATTGTCACTGAAAATGCATATCTCATCTGGAAACCCAACGAAACCGAAGATATCGCAGTTTCCGCATGTCAAACGCACTGTGGAGTGCTGAAAACACCACAAAACGTGTTTTTCGCATTCAATAGCACGAAAGCAGCGATTTCGGTTATTCTGCAAACTTCTCACAGAAGAATATCCGAGATTATCGTAGAAGATGCATGTCTCAGCTGGAAACCTCACGAAAACGAAGATATCGCAGTTTCGGCATATCAAACGCACTGTGGAGTGCTGAAAACACCAGAAAACGAGTTTTTCGCATTAAATAGCACGAAAACAGCGATTTCGGAGATTCTGCACACTTGTCACAGAAGAATCATGAGGATTATCACTGAAAATGCATATCTCATCTGGAAACCCAACGAAACCGAAGATGTTGCAGTTTCCGCATGTCAAACGCACTGTGGAGTGCTGAAAACACTACAAAACGTGTTTTTCGCATTCAATAGCACGAAAACAGCGATTTCGGTGATTCTGCACACTTGTCACAGAAGAATATCCAAGATTGTCACTGAAAATGCATATCTCATCTGGAAACCCAACGAAACCGAAGATATCGCAGTTTCCGCATGTCAAACGCACTGTGGAGTGCTGAAAACACCACAAAACGTGTTTTTCGCATTCAATAGCACGAAAGCAGCGATTTCGGTTATTCTGCAAACTTCTCACAGAAGAATATCCGAGATTATCGTAGAAGATGCATGTCTCAGCTGGAAACCTCACGAAAACGAAGATATCGCAGTTTCGGCATATCAAACGCACTGTGGAGTGCTGAAAACACCAGAAAACGAGTTTTTCGCATTAAATAGCACAAAAACAGCGATTTCGGAGATTCTGCACACTTGTCACAGAAGAATCATGAGGATTATCACTGAAAATGCATATCTCATCTGGAAACCCAACGAAACCGAAGATGTTGCAGTTTCCGCATGTCAAACGCACTGTGGAGTGCTGAAAACACTACAAAACGTGTTTTTCGCATTCAATAGCACGAAAACAGCGATTTCGGTGATTCTGCACACTTGTCACCGAAGAATCAAGAGGATTATCACTGAAAATGCATATCTCATCTGGAAACCCAACGAAACCGAAGATATCGCAGTTTCTGCAAGTCAAACGCACTGTGGAGTGCTGAAAACACCACAAAACGTGTTTTTCGCATTCAATAGCACGAAAACAGCGATTTCGGTTATTCTGCAAACTTCTCACAGAAGAATATCCGAGATTATCGTAGAAGATGCATGTCTCAGTTGGAAACCCCACGAAACAGAAGATGTTGCAGTTTCCGCATGTCAAACGCACTGTGGAGTGCTGGAAACACTACAAAACGTGTTTTTCGCATTAAATAGCACGAAAACAGCGATTTCGGTGATTCTGCACACTTGTCACAGAAGAATCAAGAGGATTATCACTGAAAATGCATATCTCATCTGGAAACCCAACGAAACCGAAGATATCGCAGTTTCTGCAAGTCAAACGCACTGTAGAGTGCTGGAAACACTACAAAACGTGTTTTTCGCATTCAATAGCACGAAAACAGCGATTTCGGTGATTCTGCACACTTGTCACAGAAGAATATCCAAGATTGTCACTGAAAATGCATATCTCATCTGGAAACCCAACGAAACCGAAGATATCGCAGTTTCCGCATGTCAAACGCACTGTGGAGTGCTGAAAACACCACAAAACGTGTTTTTCACATTCAATAGCACGAAAGCAGCGATTTCGGTTATTCTGCAAACTTCTCACAGAAGAATATCCGAGATTATCGTAGAAGATGCATGTCTCAGCTGGAAACCTCACGAAAACGAAGATATCGCAGTTTCGGCATATCAAACGCACTGTGGAGTGCTGAAAACACCAGAAAACGAGTTTTTCGCATTAAATAGCACGAAAACAGCGATTTCGGAGATTCTGCACACTTGTCACAGAAGAATCATGAGGATTATCACTGAAAATGCATATCTCATCTGGAAACCCAACGAAACCGAAGATGTTGCAGTTTCCGCATGTCAAACGCACTGTGGAGTGCTGAAAACACTACAAAACGTGTTTTTCGCATTCAATAGCACGAAAACAGCGATTTCGGTGATTCTGCACACTTGTCACCGAAGAATCAAGAGGATTATCACTGAAAATGCATATCTCATCTGGAAACCCAACGAAACCGAAGATATCGCAGTTTCTGCAAGTCAAACGCACTGTGGAGTGCTGAAAACACCACAAAACGTGTTTTTCGCATTCAATAGCACGAAAACAGCGATTTCGGTTATTCTGCAAACTTCTCACAGAAGAATATCCGAGATTATCGTAGAAGATGCATGTCTCAGTTGGAAACCCCACGAAACAGAAGATGTTGCAGTTTCCGCATGTCAAACGCACTGTGGAGTGCTGGAAACACTACAAAACGTGTTTTTCGCATTAAATAGCACGAAAACAGCGATTTCGGTGATTCTGCACACTTGTCACAGAAGAATCAAGAGGATTATCACTGAAAATGCATATCTCATCTGGAAACCCAACGAAACCGAAGATATCGCAGTTTCTGCAAGTCAAACGCACTGTGGAGTGCTGAAAACACCACAAAACGTGTTTTTCGCATTCAATAGCACGAAAACAGCGATTTCGGTTATTCTGCAAACTTCTCACAGAAGAATATCCGAGATTATCGTAGAAGATGCATGTCTCAGCTGGAAACCTCACGAAAACGAAGATATCGCAGTTTTGGCATATCAAATGCACTGTGGAGTGCTGAAAACACCAGAAAACGTGTTTTTCGCATTCAATAGCACGAAAACAGCGATTTCGGTGATTCTGCACACTTGTCACAGAAGAATATCCAAGATTGTCACTGAAAATGCATATCTCATCTGGAAACCCAACGAAACCGAAGATATCGCAGTTTCCGCATATCAAACGCACTGTGGAGTGCTGAAAACACCAGAAAACGTGTTTTTCGCATTCAATAGCACGAAAACAGCGATTTCGGTGATTCTGCACACTTGTCACAGAAGAATCAAGAGGATTATCACTGAAAATGCATATCTCATCTGGAAACCCAACGAAACCGAAGATATCGCAGTTTCTGCAAGTCAAACGCACTGTGGAGTGCTGAAAACACCACAAAACGTGTTTTTCGCATTCAATAGCACGAAAACAGCGATTTCGGTTATTCTGCAAACTTCTCACAGAAGAATATCCGAGATTATCGTAGAAGATGCATGTCTCAGCTGGAAACCTCACGAAAACGAAGATATCGCAGTTTTGGCATATCAAACGCACTGTGGAGTGCTGAAAACACCAGAAAACGTGTTTTTCGCATTCAATAGCACGAAAACAGCGATTTCGGTGATTCTGCACACTTGTCACAGAAGAATATCCAAGATTGTCACTGAAAATGCATATCTCATCTGGAAACCCAACGAAACCGAAGATATCGCAGTTTCCGCATATCAAACGCACTGTGGAGTGCTGAAAACACCAGAAAACGTGTTTTTCGCATTCAATAGCACGAAAACAGCGATTTCGGTGATTCTGCACACTTGTCACAGAAGAATCAAGAGGATTATCACTGAAAATGCATATCTCATCTGGAAACCCAACGAAACCGAAGATATCGCAGTTTCTGCAAGTCAAACGCACTGTGGAGTGCTGAAAACACCACAAAACGTGTTTTTCGCATTCAATAGCACGAAAACAGCGATTTCGGTTATTCTGCAAACTTCTCACAGAAGAATATCCGAGATTATCGTAGAAGATGCATGTCTCAGTTGGAAACCCCACGAAACAGAAGATGTTGCAGTTTCCGCATGGCAAACGCACTGTGGAGTGCTGGAAACACTACAAAACGTGTTTTTCGCATTAAATAGCACGAAAACAGCGATTTCGGAGATTCTGCACACTTGTCACAGAAGAATCATGAGGATTATCACTGAAAATGCATATCTCATCTGGAAACCCAACGAAACCGAAGATGTTGCAGTTTCCGCATGTCAAACGCACTGTGGAGTGCTGAAAACACTACAAAACGTGTTTTTCGCATTCAATAGCACGAAAACAGCGATTTCGGTGATTCTGCACACTTGTCACAGAAGAATATCCAAGATTGTCACTGAAAATGCATATCTCATTTGGAAACCCAACGAAACCGAAGATATCGCAGTTTTGGCATATCAAATGCACTGTGGAGTGCTGAAAACACCAGGAAACGTGTTTTTCGCATTCAATAGCACGAAAACTGCGATTTCGGTGATTATGCATACTTCTCACGGAAGTATATCCAAGATTATCGTAGGAAATGCATATCTTAGCTGCAAACCCCACGAAAACGAAGATATCGCAGTTTCCGCATATCATACGCACTGTGGAATGTTGAAAACACCAGAAAACGAGTATTTCGCATTAGATAGCACGAAAACAGCGATTTCGGTGATTCTACACTTGTCACAGAAGAATCAGGAGGATTATCACTGAAAATGCATATCTCATCTGGAAACCCAACGAAACCGAAGATATTGCAGTTTCCGCATGTCAAACGCACTGTGGAGTGCTGAAAACACCACAAAAGTTGTTTTTCGCATTCAATAGCACGAAAACAGCGATTTCGGTGATTCTGCACACTTGTCAGAGAAGAATCATGAGGATTATCACTGAAAATGCATATCTCATCTGGAAACCCAACGAAACCGAAGATATTGCAGTTTCCGCATGTCAAACGAACTGTGGAGTGCTGAAAACACCACAAAACGAGTATTTCGCATTAGATAGCACGAAAAGAGCGATTTCGGTGATTCTACACTTGTCACAGAAGAATCATGATGATTATAACTGAAAATGCATATCTTAGCTGGAAACCCAACGAAACCGAAGATATCGCAGTTTCCGCATATCAAACGCACTGTGGAGTGCTGAAAACACCAGGAAACGTGTTTTTCGCATTCAATAGCACGAAAACTGCGATTTCGGTGGTTATGCATACTTCTCACGGAAGTATATCCAAGATTATCGTAGGAAATGCATATCTTAGCTGCAAACCCCACGAAAACGAAGATATCGCAGTTTCCGCATATCATACGCACTGTGGAATGTTGAAAACACCAGAAAACGAGTATTTCGCATTAGATAGCACGAAAACAGCGATTTCGGTGATTCTACACTTGTCACAGAAGAATCAGGAGGATTATCACTGAAAATGCATATCTCATCTGGAAACCCAACGAAACCGAAGATATTGCAGTTTCCGCATATCAAACGCACTGTGGAGTGCTGAAAACACCACAAAACGTGTTTCTCGCATTCAAGAGCACGAAAACAGCGATTTCGGTGATTCTGCACACTTGTCACAGAAGAATCATGAGGATTATCACTGAAAATGCATATCTCATCTCGAAACCCAACGAAACCGAAGATATTGCAGTTTCCGCATATCAAACGCACTGTGGAGTGCTGAAAACACCACAAAACGTGTTTCTCGCAATCAAGAGCACGAAAACAGCGATTTCGGTGATTCTGCACACTTGTCACAGAAGAATCATGAGGATTATCACTGAAAATGCATATCTCATCTCGAAACCCAACGAAACCGAAGATATTGCAGTTTCTGCAAGTCAAACGCACTGTGGAGTGCTGAAAACACCACAAAACGTGTTTTTCGCATTCAATAGCACGAAAACAGCGATTTCGGTTATTCTGCAAACTTCTCACAGAAGAATATCCGAGATTATCGTAGAAGATGCATGTCTCAGTTGGAAACCCCACGAAACAGAAGATGTTGCAGTTTCCGCATGTCAAACGCACTGTAGAGTGCTGGAAACACTACAAAACGTGTTTTTCGCATTCAATAGCACGAAAACAGCGATTTCGGTGATTCTGCACACTTGTCACAGAAGAATATCCAAGATTGTCACTGAAAATGCATATCTCATCTGGAAACCCAACGAAACCGAAGATATCGCAGTTTCCGCATGTCAAACGCACTGTGGAGTGCTGAAAACACCACAAAACGTGTTTTTCGCATTCAATAGCACGAAAGCAGCGATTTCGGTTATTCTGCAAACTTCTCACAGAAGAATATCCGAGATTATCGTAGAAGATGCATGTCTCAGCTGGAAACCTCACGAAAACGAAGATATCGCAGTTTCGGCATATCAAACGCACTGTGGAGTGCTGAAAACACCAGAAAACGAGTTTTTCGCATTAAATAGCACGAAAACAGCGATTTCGGAGATTCTGCACACTTGTCACAGAAGAATCATGAGGATTATCACTGAAAATGCATATCTCATCTGGAAACCCAACGAAACCGAAGATGTTGCAGTTTCCGCATGTCAAACGCACTGTGGAGTGCTGAAAACACTACAAAACGTGTTTTTCGCATTCAATAGCACGAAAACAGCGATTTCGGTGATTCTGCACACTTGTCACAGAAGAATATCCAAGATTGTCACTGAAAATGCATATCTCATCTGGAAACCCAACGAAACCGAAGATATCGCAGTTTCCGCATGTCAAACGCACTGTGGAGTGCTGAAAACACCACAAAACGTGTTTTTCGCATTCAATAGCACGAAAGCAGCGATTTCGGTTATTCTGCAAACTTCTCACAGAAGAATATCCGAGATTATCGTAGAAGATGCATGTCTCAGCTGGAAACCTCACGAAAACGAAGATATCGCAGTTTCGGCATATCAAACGCACTGTGGAGTGCTGAAAACACCAGAAAACGAGTTTTTCGCATTAAATAGCACGAAAACAGCGATTTCGGAGATTCTGCACACTTGTCACAGAAGAATCATGAGGATTATCACTGAAAATGCATATCTCATCTGGAAACCCAACGAAACCGAAGATGTTGCAGTTTCCGCATGTCAAACGCACTGTGGAGTGCTGAAAACACTACAAAACGTGTTTTTCGCATTCAATAGCACGAAAACAGCGATTTCGGTGATTCTGCACACTTGTCACCGAAGAATCAAGAGGATTATCACTGAAAATGCATATCTCATCTGGAAACCCAACGAAACCGAAGATATCGCAGTTTCTGCAAGTCAAACGCACTGTGGAGTGCTGAAAACACCACAAAACGTGTTTTTCGCATTCAATAGCACGAAAACAGCGATTTCGGTTATTCTGCAAACTTCTCACAGAAGAATATCCGAGATTATCGTAGAAGATGCATGTCTCAGTTGGAAACCCCACGAAACAGAAGATGTTGCAGTTTCCGCATGTCAAACGCACTGTGGAGTGCTGGAAACACTACAAAACGTGTTTTTCGCATTAAATAGCACGAAAACAGCGATTTCGGTGATTCTGCACACTTGTCACAGAAGAATCAAGAGGATTATCACTGAAAATGCATATCTCATCTGGAAACCCAACGAAACCGAAGATATCGCAGTTTCTGCAAGTCAAACGCACTGTGGAGTGCTGAAAACACCACAAAACGTGTTTTTCGCATTCAATAGCACGAAAACAGCGATTTCGGTTATTCTGCAAACTTCTCACAGAAGAATATCCGAGATTATCGTAGAAGATGCATGTCTCAGTTGGAAACCCCACGAAACAGAAGATGTTGCAGTTTCCGCATGTCAAACGCACTGTAGAGTGCTGGAAACACTACAAAACGTGTTTTTCGCATTCAATAGCACGAAAACAGCGATTTCGGTGATTCTGCACACTTGTCACAGAAGAATATCCAAGATTGTCACTGAAAATGCATATCTCATCTGGAAACCCAACGAAACCGAAGATATCGCAGTTTCCGCATGTCAAACGCACTGTGGAGTGCTGAAAACACCACAAAACGTGTTTTTCGCATTCAATAGCACGAAAGCAGCGATTTCGGTTATTCTGCAAACTTCTCACAGAAGAATATCCGAGATTATCGTAGAAGATGCATGTCTCAGCTGGAAACCTCACGAAAACGAAGATATCGCAGTTTCGGCATATCAAACGCACTGTGGAGTGCTGAAAACACCAGAAAACGAGTTTTTCGCATTAAATAGCACGAAAACAGCGATTTCGGAGATTCTGCACACTTGTCACAGAAGAATCATGAGGATTATCACTGAAAATGCATATCTCATCTGGAAACCCAACGAAACCGAAGATGTTGCAGTTTCCGAATGTCAAACGCACTGTGGAGTGCTGAAAACACTACAAAACGTGTTTTTCGCATTCAATAGCACGAAAACAGCGATTTCGGTGATTCTGCACACTTGTCACCGAAGAATCAAGAGGATTATCACTGAAAATGCATATCTCATCTGGAAACCCAACGAAACCGAAGATATCGCAGTTTCTGCAAGTCAAACGCACTGTGGAGTGCTGAAAACACCACAAAACGTGTTTTTCGCATTCAATAGCACGAAAACAGCGATTTCGGTTATTCTGCAAACTTCTCACAGAAGAATATCCGAGATTATCGTAGAAGATGCATGTCTCAGTTGGAAACCCCACGAAACAGAAGATGTTGCAGTTTCCGCATGTCAAACGCACTGTGGAGTGCTGGAAACACTACAAAACGTGTTTTTCGCATTAAATAGCACGAAAACAGCGATTTCGGTGATTCTGCACACTTGTCACAGAAGAATCAAGAGGATTATCACTGAAAATGCATATCTCATCTGGAAACCCAACGAAACCGAAGATATCGCAGTTTCTGCAAGTCAAACGCACTGTGGAGTGCTGAAAACACCACAAAACGTGTTTTTCGCATTCAATAGCACGAAAACAGCGATTTCGGTTATTCTGCAAACTTCTCACAGAAGAATATCCGAGATTATCGTAGAAGATGCATGTCTCAGCTGGAAACCTCACGAAAACGAAGATATCGCAGTTTTGGCATATCAAATGCACTGTGGAGTGCTGAAAACACCAGAAAACGTGTTTTTCGCATTCAATAGCACGAAAACAGCGATTTCGGTGATTCTGCACACTTGTCACAGAAGAATATCCAAGATTGTCACTGAAAATGCATATCTCATCTGGAAACCCAACGAAACCGAAGATATCGCAGTTTCCGCATATCAAACGCACTGTGGAGTGCTGAAAACACCAGAAAACGTGTTTTTCGCATTCAATAGCACGAAAACAGCGATTTCGGTGATTCTGCACACTTGTCACAGAAGAATCAAGAGGATTATCACTGAAAATGCATATCTCATCTGGAAACCCAACGAAACCGAAGATATCGCAGTTTCTGCAAGTCAAACGCACTGTGGAGTGCTGAAAACACCACAAAACGTGTTTTTCGCATTCAATAGCACGAAAACAGCGATTTCGGTTATTCTGCAAACTTCTCACAGAAGAATATCCGAGATTATCGTAGAAGATGCATGTCTCAGCTGGAAACCTCACGAAAACGAAGATATCGCAGTTTTGGCATATCAAACGCACTGTGGAGTGCTGAAAACACCAGAAAACGTGTTTTTCGCATTCAATAGCACGAAAACAGCGATTTCGGTGATTCTGCACACTTGTCACAGAAGAATATCCAAGATTGTCACTGAAAATGCATATCTCATCTGGAAACCCAACGAAACCGAAGATATCGCAGTTTCCGCATATCAAACGCACTGTGGAGTGCTGAAAACACCAGAAAACGTGTTTTTCGCATTCAATAGCACGAAAACAGCGATTTCGGTGATTCTGCACACTTGTCACAGAAGAATCAAGAGGATTATCACTGAAAATGCATATCTCATCTGGAAACCCAACGAAACCGAAGATATCGCAGTTTCTGCAAGTCAAACGCACTGTGGAGTGCTGAAAACACCACAAAACGTGTTTTTCGCATTCAATAGCACGAAAACAGCGATTTCGGTTATTCTGCAAACTTCTCACAGAAGAATATCCGAGATTATCGTAGAAGATGCATGTCTCAGTTGGAAACCCCACGAAACAGAAGATGTTGCAGTTTCCGCATGTCAAACGCACTGTGGAGTGCTGGAAACACTACAAAACGTGTTTTTCGCATTAAATAGCACGAAAACAGCGATTTCGGAGATTCTGCACACTTGTCACAGAAGAATCATGAGGATTATCACTGAAAATGCATATCTCATCTGGAAACCCAACGAAACCGAAGATGTTGCAGTTTCCGCATGTCAAACGCACTGTGGAGTGCTGAAAACACTACAAAACGTGTTTTTCGCATTCAATAGCACGAAAACAGCGATTTCGGTGATTCTGCACACTTGTCACAGAAGAATATCCAAGATTGTCACTGAAAATGCATATCTCATTTGGAAACCCAACGAAACCGAAGATATCGCAGTTTCCGCATGTCAAACGCACTGTGGAGTGCTGAAAACACCACAAAACGTGTTTTTCGCTTTCAATAGCACGAAAACAGTGATTTCGGTTATTCTGCAAACTTCTCACAGAAGAATATCCGAGATTATCGTAGAAGATGCATGTCTCAGCTGGAAACCTCACGAAAACGAAGATATCGCAGTTTTGGCATATCAAATGCACTGTGGAGTGCTGAAAACACCAGAAAACGTGTTTTTCGCATTCAATAGCACGAAAACAGCGATTTCGGTGATTCTGCACACTTGTCACAGAAGAATATCCAAGATTGTCACTGAAAATGCATATCTCAACTGGAAACCCAACGAAACCGAAGATATCGCAGTTTCCGCATATCAAACGCACTGTGGAGTGCTGAAAACACCAGAAAACGTGTTTTTCGCATTCAATAGCACGAAAACAGCGATTTCGGTGATTCTGCACACTTGTCACAGAAGAATCAAGAGGATTATCACTGAAAATGCATATCTCATCTGGAAACCCAACGAAACCGAAGATATCGCAGTTTCTGCAAGTCAAACGCACTGTGGAGTGCTGAAAACACCACAAAACGTGTTTTTCGCATTCAATAGCACGAAAACAGCGATTTCGGTTATTCTGCAAACTTCTCACAGAAGAATATCCGAGATTATCGTAGAAGATGCATGTCTCAGCTGGAAACCTCACGAAAACGAAGATATCGCAGTTTTGGCATATCAAACGCACTGTGGAGTGCTGAAAACACCAGAAAACGTGTTTTTCGCATTCAATAGCACGAAAACAGCGATTTCGGTGATTCTGCACACTTGTCACAGAAGAATATCCAAGATTGTCACTGAAAATGCATATCTCATCTGGAAACCCAACGAAACCGAAGATATCGCAGTTTCCGCATATCAAACGCACTGTGGAGTGCTGAAAACACCAGAAAACGTGTTTTTCGCATTCAATAGCACGAAAACAGCGATTTCGGTGATTCTGCACACTTGTCACAGAAGAATCAAGAGGATTATCACTGAAAATGCATATCTCATCTGGAAACCCAACGAAACCGAAGATATCGCAGTTTCTGCAAGTCAAACGCACTGTGGAGTGCTGAAAACACCACAAAACGTGTTTTTCGCATTCAATAGCACGAAAACAGCGATTTCGGTTATTCTGCAAACTTCTCACAGAAGAATATCCGAGATTATCGTAGAAGATGCATGTCTCAGTTGGAAACCCCACGAAACAGAAGATGTTGCAGTTTCCGCATGTCAAACGCACTGTGGAGTGCTGGAAACACTACAAAACGTGTTTTTCGCATTAAATAGCACGAAAACAGCGATTTCGGAGATTCTGCACACTTGTCACAGAAGAATCATGAGGATTATCACTGAAAATGCATATCTCATCTGGAAACCCAACGAAACCGAAGATGTTGCAGTTTCCGCATGTCAAACGCACTGTGGAGTGCTGAAAACACTACAAAACGTGTTTTTCGCATTCAATAGCACGAAAACAGCGATTTCGGTGATTCTGCACACTTGTCACAGAAGAATATCCAAGATTGTCACTGAAAATGCATATCTCATTTGGAAACCCAACGAAACCGAAGATATCGCAGTTTCCGCATGTCAAACGCACTGTGGAGTGCTGAAAACACCACAAAACGTGTTTTTCGCTTTCAATAGCACGAAAACAGTGATTTCGGTTATTCTGCAAACTTCTCACAGAAGAATATCCGAGATTATCGTAGAAGATGCATGTCTCAGCTGGAAACCTCACGAAAACGAAGATATCGCAGTTTTGGCATATCAAATGCACTGTGGAGTGCTGAAAACACCAGAAAACGTGTTTTTCGCATTCAATAGCACGAAAACAGCGATTTCGGTGATTCTGCACACTTGTCACAGAAGAATATCCAAGATTGTCACTGAAAATGCATATCTCAACTGGAAACCCAACGAAACCGAAGATATCGCAGTTTCCGCATATCAAACGCACTGTGGAGTGCTGAAAACACCAGAAAACGTGTTTTTCGCATTCAATAGCACGAAAACAGCGATTTCGGTGATTCTGCACACTTGTCACAGAAGAATATCCAAGATTGTCACTGAAAATGCATATCTCATCTGGAAACCCAACGAAACCGAAGATATCGCAGTTTCCGCATATCAAACGCACTGTGGAGAGCTGAAAACACCAGAAAACGTGTTTTTCGCATTCAATAGCACGAAAACAGCGATTTCGGTGATTCTGCACACTTGTCACAGAAGAATCAAGAGGATTATCACTGAAAATGCATATCTCATCTGGAAACCCAACGAAACCGAAGATATCGCAGTTTCTGCAAGTCAAACGCACTGTGGAGTGCTGAAAACACCACAAAACGTGTTTTTCGCATTCAATAGCACGAAAACAGCGATTTCGGTTATTCTGCAAACTTCTCACAGAAGAATATCCGAGATTATCGTAGAAGATGCATGTCTCAGCTGGAAACCTCACGAAAACGAAGATATCGCAGTTTTGGCATATCAAACGCACTGTGGAGTGCTGAAAACACCAGAAAACGTGTTTTTCGCATTCAATAGCACGAAAACAGCGATTTCGGTGATTCTGCACACTTGTCACAGAAGAATATCCAAGATTGTCACTGAAAATGCATATCTCATCTGGAAACCCAACGAAACCGAAGATATCGCAGTTTCCGCATATCAAACGCACTGTGGAGTGCTGAAAACACCAGAAAACGTGTTTTTCGCATTCAATAGCACGAAAACAGCGATTTCGGTGATTCTGCACACTTGTCACAGAAGAATCAAGAGGATTATCACTGAAAATGCATATCTCATCTGGAAACCCAACGAAACCGAAGATATCGCAGTTTCTGCAAGTCAAACGCACTGTGGAGTGCTGAAAACACCACAAAACGTGTTTTTCGCATTCAATAGCACGAAAACAGCGATTTCGGTTATTCTGCAAACTTCTCACAGAAGAATATCCGAGATTATCGTAGAAGATGCATGTCTCAGTTGGAAACCCCACGAAACAGAAGATGTTGCAGTTTCCGTATGTCAAACGCACTGTGGAGTGCTGGAAACACTACAAAACGTGTTTTTCGCATTAAATAGCACGAAAACAGCGATTTCGGAGATTCTGCACACTTGTCACAGAAGAATCATGAGGATTATCACTGAAAATGCATATCTCATCTGGAAACCCAACGAAACCGAAGATGTTGCAGTTTCCGCATGTCAAACGCACTGTGGAGTGCTGGAAACACTACAAAACGTGTTTTTCGCATTAAATAGCACGAAAACAGCGATTTCGGAGATTCTGCACACTTGTCACAGAAGAATCATGAGGATTATCACTGAAAATGCATATCTCATCTGGAAACCCAACGAAACCGAAGATGTTGCAGTTTCCGCATGTCAAACGCACTGTGGAGTGCTGAAAACACCACAAAACGTGTTTTTCGCTTTCAATAGCACGAAAACAGTGATTTCGGTTATTCTGCAAACTTCTCACAGAAGAATATCCGAGATTATCGTAGAAGATGCATGTCTCAGCTGGAAACCTCACGAAAACGAAGATATCGCAGTTTTGGCATATCAAATGCACTGTGGAGTGCTGAAAACACCAGAAAACGTGTTTTTCGCATTCAATAGCACGAAAACAGCGATTTCGGTGATTCTGCACACTTGTCACAGAAGAATATCCAAGATTGTCACTGAAAATGCATATCTCAACTGGAAACCCAACGAAACCGAAGATATCGCAGTTTCCGCATATCAAACGCACTGTGGAGTGCTGAAAACACCAGAAAACGTGTTTTTCGCATTCAATAGCACGAAAACAGCGATTTCGGTGATTCTGCACACTTGTCACAGAAGAATCAAGAGGATTATCACTGAAAATGCATATCTCATCTGGAAACCCAACGAAACCGAAGATATCGCAGTTTCTGCAAGTCAAACGCACTGTGGAGTGCTGAAAACACCACAAAACGTGTTTTTCGCATTCAATAGCACGAAAACAGCGATTTCGGTTATTCTGCAAACTTCTCACAGAAGAATATCCGAGATTATCGTAGAAGATGCATGTCTCAGCTGGAAACCTCACGAAAACGAAGATATCGCAGTTTTGGCATATCAAACGCACTGTGGAGTGCTGAAAACACCAGAAAACGTGTTTTTCGCATTCAATAGCACGAAAACAGCGATTTCGGTGATTCTGCACACTTGTCACAGAAGAATATCCAAGATTGTCACTGAAAATGCATATCTCATCTGGAAACCCAACGAAACCGAAGATATCGCAGTTTCCGCATATCAAACGCACTGTGGAGTGCTGAAAACACCAGAAAACGTGTTTTTCGCATTCAATAGCACGAAAACAGCGATTTCGGTGATTCTGCACACTTGTCACAGAAGAATCAAGAGGATTATCACTGAAAATGCATATCTCATCTGGAAACCCAACGAAACCGAAGATATCGCAGTTTCTGCAAGTCAAACGCACTGTGGAGTGCTGAAAACACCACAAAACGTGTTTTTCGCATTCAATAGCACGAAAACAGCGATTTCGGTTATTCTGCAAACTTCTCACAGAAGAATATCCGAGATTATCGTAGAAGATGCATGTCTCAGTTGGAAACCCCACGAAACAGAAGATGTTGCAGTTTCCGCATGTCAAACGCACTGTGGAGTGCTGGAAACACTACAAAACGTGTTTTTCGCATTAAATAGCACGAAAACAGCGATTTCGGAGATTCTGCACACTTGTCACAGAAGAATCATGAGGATTATCACTGAAAATGCATATCTCATCTGGAAACCC
Organism: Anthophora plumipes; assembly: GCA_951804975.1. Classification (NCBI taxonomy): domain Eukaryota; kingdom Metazoa; phylum Arthropoda; class Insecta; order Hymenoptera; family Apidae; genus Anthophora; species Anthophora plumipes. Next base: position 9,184,193 of record OX638123.1, on the reverse strand, counting down.
AACGAAACCGAAGATGTTGCAGTTTCCGCATGTCAAACGCACTGTGGAGTGCTGAAAACACTACAAAACGTGTTTTTCGCATTCAATAGCACGAAAACAGCGATTTCGGTGATTCTGCACACTTGTCACAGAAGAATATCCAAGATTGTCACTGAAAATGCATATCTCATTTGGAAACCCAACGAAACCGAAGATATCGCAGTTTCCGCATGTCAAACGCACTGTGGAGTGCTGAAAACACCACAAAACGTGTTTTTCGCTTTCAATAGCACGAAAACAGTGATTTCGGTTATTCTGCAAACTTCTCACAGAAGAATATCCGAGATTATCGTAGAAGATGCATGTCTCAGCTGGAAACCTCACGAAAACGAAGATATCGCAGTTTTGGCATATCAAATGCACTGTGGAGTGCTGAAAACACCAGAAAACGTGTTTTTCGCATTCAATAGCACGAAAACAGCGATTTCGGTGATTCTGCACACTTGTCACAGAAGAATATCCAAGATTGTCACTGAAAATGCATATCTCAACTGGAAACCCAACGAAACCGAAGATATCGCAGTTTCCGCATATCAAACGCACTGTGGAGTGCTGAAAACACCAGAAAACGTGTTTTTCGCATTCAATAGCACGAAAACAGCGATTTCGGTGATTCTGCACACTTGTCACAGAAGAATATCCAAGATTGTCACTGAAAATGCATATCTCATCTGGAAACCCAACGAAACCGAAGATATCGCAGTTTCCGCATATCAAACGCACTGTGGAGAGCTGAAAACACCAGAAAACGTGTTTTTCGCATTCAATAGCACGAAAACAGCGATTTCGGTGATTCTGCACACTTGTCACAGAAGAATCAAGAGGATTATCACTGAAAATGCATATCTCATCTGGAAACCCAACGAAACCGAAGATATCGCAGTTTCTGCAAGTCAAACGCACTGTGGAGTGCTGAAAACACCACAAAACGTGTTTTTCGCATTCAATAGCACGAAAACAGCGATTTCGGTTATTCTGCAAACTTCTCACAGAAGAATATCCGAGATTATCGTAGAAGATGCATGTCTCAGCTGGAAACCTCACGAAAACGAAGATATCGCAGTTTTGGCATATCAAACGCACTGTGGAGTGCTGAAAACACCAGAAAACGTGTTTTTCGCATTCAATAGCACGAAAACAGCGATTTCGGTGATTCTGCACACTTGTCACAGAAGAATATCCAAGATTGTCACTGAAAATGCATATCTCATCTGGAAACCCAACGAAACCGAAGATATCGCAGTTTCCGCATATCAAACGCACTGTGGAGTGCTGAAAACACCAGAAAACGTGTTTTTCGCATTCAATAGCACGAAAACAGCGATTTCGGTGATTCTGCACACTTGTCACAGAAGAATCAAGAGGATTATCACTGAAAATGCATATCTCATCTGGAAACCCAACGAAACCGAAGATATCGCAGTTTCTGCAAGTCAAACGCACTGTGGAGTGCTGAAAACACCACAAAACGTGTTTTTCGCATTCAATAGCACGAAAACAGCGATTTCGGTTATTCTGCAAACTTCTCACAGAAGAATATCCGAGATTATCGTAGAAGATGCATGTCTCAGTTGGAAACCCCACGAAACAGAAGATGTTGCAGTTTCCGTATGTCAAACGCACTGTGGAGTGCTGGAAACACTACAAAACGTGTTTTTCGCATTAAATAGCACGAAAACAGCGATTTCGGAGATTCTGCACACTTGTCACAGAAGAATCATGAGGATTATCACTGAAAATGCATATCTCATCTGGAAACCCAACGAAACCGAAGATGTTGCAGTTTCCGCATGTCAAACGCACTGTGGAGTGCTGAAAACACTACAAAACGTGTTTTTCGCATTCAATAGCACGAAAACAGCGATTTCGGTGATTCTGCACACTTGTCACAGAAGAATCAAGAGGATTATCACTGAAAATGCATATCTCATTTGGAAACCCAACGAAACCGAAGATATCGCAGTTTCTGCAAGTCAAACGCACTGTGGAGTGCTGAAAACACCACAAAACGTGTTTTTCGCATTCAATAGCACGAAAACAGCGATTTCGGTTATTCTGCAAACTTCTCACAGAAGAATATCCGAGATTATCGTAGAAGATGCATGTCTCAGTTGGAAACCCCACGAAACAGAAGATGTTGCAGTTTCCGCATGTCAAACGCACTGTGGAGTGCTGGAAACACTACAAAACGTGTTTTTCGCATTCAATAGCACGAAAACAGCGATTTCGGTGATTCTGCACACTTGTCACAGAAGAATATCCAAGATTGTCACTGAAAATGCATATCTCATCTGGAAACCCAACGAAACCGAAGATATCGCAGTTTCCGCCTGTCAAACGCACTGTGGAGTGCTGAAAACACCACAAAACGTGTTTTTCGCATTCAATAGCACGAAAGCAGCGATTTCGGTTATTCTGCAAACTTCTCACAGAAGAATATCCGAGATTATCGTAGAAGATGCATGTCTCAGCTGGAAACCTCACGAAAATGAAGATATCGCAGTTTCGGCATATCAAACGCACTGTGGAGTGCTGAAAACACCAGAAAACGAGTTTTTCGCATTAAATAGCACGAAAACAGCGATTTCGGAGATTCTGCACACTTGTCACAGAAGAATCATGAGGATTATCACTGAAAATGCATATCTCATCTGGAAACCCAACGAAACCGAAGATATCGCAGTTTCTGCAAGTCAAACGCACTGTGGAGTGCTGAAAACACCACAAAACGTGTTTTTCGCATTCAATAGCACGAAAACAGCGATTTCGGTTATTCTGCAAACTTCTCACAGAAGAATATCCGAGATTATCGTAGAAGATGCATGTCTCAGTTGGAAACCCCACGAAACAGAAGATGTTGCAGTTTCCGCATGTCAAACGCACTGTGGAGTGCTGAAAACACCACAAAACGTGTTTTTCGCTTTCAATAGCACGAAAACAGCGATTTCGGTGATTCTGCACACTTGTCACAGAAGAATCAAGAGGATTATCACTGAAAATGCATATCTCATCTGGAAACCCAACGAAACCGAAGATATCGCAGTTTCTGCAAGTCAAACGCACTGTGGAGTGCTGTAAACACCACAAAACGTGTTTTTCGCATTCAATAGCACGAAAACAGCGATTTCGGTTATTCTGCAAACTTCTCACAGAAGAATATCCGAGATTATCGTAGAAGATGCATGTCTCAGTTGGAAACCCCACGAAACAGAAGATGTTGCAGTTTCCGCATGTCAAACGCACTGTAGAGTGCTGGAAACACTACAAAACGTGTTTTTCGCATTCAATAGCACGAAAACAGCGATTTCGGTGATTCTGCACACTTGTCACAGAAGAATCAAGAGGATTATCACTGAAAATGCATATCTCATCTGGAAACCCAACGAAACCGAAGATATCGCAGTTTCTGCAAGTCAAACGCACTGCGGAGTGCTGAAAACACCACAAAACGTGTTTTTCGCATTCAATAGCACGAAAATAGCGATTTCGGTTATTCTGCAAACTTCTCACAGAAGAATATCCGAGATTATCGTAGAAGATGCATGTCTCAGTTGGAAACCCCACGAAACAGAAGATGTTGCAGTTTCCGCATGTCAAACGCACTGTGGAGTGCTGGAAACACTACAAAACGTGTTTTTCGCATTAAATAGCACGAAAACACCGATTTCGGAGATTCTGCACACTTGTCACAGAAGAATCATGAGGATTATCACTGAAAATGCATATCTCATCTGGAAACCCAACGAAACCGAAGATGTTGCAGTTTCCGCATGTCAAACGCACTGTGGAGTGCTGAAAACACTACAAAACGTGTTTTTCGCATTCAATAGCACGAAAACAGCGATTTCGGTGATTCTGCACACTTGTCACAGAAGAATATCCAAGATTGTCACTGAAAATGCATATCTCATTTGGAAACCCAACGAAACCGAAGATATCGCAGTTTCCGCATGTCAAACGCACTGTGGAGTGCTGAAAACACCACAAAACGTGTTTTTCGCTTTCAATAGCACGAAAACAGTGATTTCGGTTATTCTGCAAACTTCTCACAGAAGAATATCCGAGATTATCGTAGAAGATGCATGTCTCAGCTGGAAACCTCACGAAAACGAAGATATCGCAGTTTTGGCATATCAAACGCACTGTGGAGTGCTGAAAACACCAGAAAACGTGTTTTTCGCATTCAATAGCACGAAAACAGCGATTTCGGTGATTCTGCACACTTATCACAGAAGAATATCCAAGATTGTCACTGAAAATGCATATCTCATCTGGAAACCCAACGAAACCGAAGATATCGCAGTTTCCGCATATCAAACGCACTGTGGAGTGCTGAAAACACCAGAAAACGTGTTTTTCGCATTCAATAGCACGAAAACAGCGATTTCGGTGATTCTGCACACTTGTCACAGAAGAATCAAGAGGATTATCACTGAAAATGCATATCTCATCTGGAAACCCAACGAAACCGAAGATATCGCAGTTTCTGCAAGTCAAACGCACTGTGGAGTGCTGAAAACACCACAAAACGTGTTTTTCGCATTCAATAGCACGAAAACAGCGATTTCGGTTATTCTGCAAACTTCTCACAGAAGAATATCCCAGATTATCGTAGAAGATGCATGTCTCAGTTGGAAACCCCACGAAACAGAAGATGTTGCAGTTTCCGCATGTCAAACGCACTGTGGAGTGCTGGAAACACTACAAAACGTGTTTTTCGCATTCAATAGCACGAAAACAGCGATTTCGGTGATTCTGCACACTTGTCACAGAAGAATATCCAAGATTGTCACTGAAAATGCATATCTCATCTGGAAACCCAACGAAACCGAAGATATTGCAGTTTCCGCATGTCAAACGCACTGTGGAGTGCTGAAAACACCACAAAACGTGTTTTTCGCTTTCAATAGCACGAAAACAGCGATTTCGGTGATTCTGCACACTTGTCACAGAAGAATCAAGAGGATTATCACTGAAAATGCATATCTCATCTGGAAACCCAACGAAACCGAAGATATCGCAGTTTCTGCAAGTCAAACGCACTGTGGAGTGCTGTAAACACCACAAAACGTGTTTTTCGCATTCAATAGCACGAAAACAGCGATTTCGGTTATTCTGCAAACTTCTCACAGAAGAATATCCGAGATTATCGTAGAAGATGCATGTCTCAGTTGGAAACCCCACGAAACAGAAGATGTTGCAGTTTCCGCATGTCAAACGCATTGTGGAGTGCTGGAAACACTACAAAACGTGTTTTTCGCATTCAATAGCACGAAAACAGCGATTTCGGTGATTCTGCACACTTGTCACAGAAGAATCAAGAGGATTATCACTGAAAATGCATATCTCATCTGGAAACCCAACGAAACCGAAGATATCGCAGTTTCTGCAAGTCAAACGCACTGTGGAGTGCTGAAAACACCACAAAACGTGTTTTTCGCATTCAATAGCACGAAAACAGCGATTTCGGTTATTCTGCAAACTTCTCACAGAAGAATATCCGAGATTATCGTAGAAGATGCATGTCTCAGTTGGAAACCCCACGAAACAGAAGATGTTGCAGTTTCCGCATGTCAAACGCACTGTAGAGTGCTGGAAACACTACAAAACGTGTTTTTCGCATTCAATAGCACGAAAACAGCGATTTCGGTGATTCTGCACACTTGTCACAGAAGAATATCCAAGATTGTCACTGAAAATGCATATCTCATCTGGAAACCCAACGAAACCGAAGATATCGCAGTTTCTGCAAGTCAAACGCACTGTGGAGTGCTGAAAACACCACAAAACGTGTTTTTCGCATTCAATAGCACGAAAACAGCGATTTCGGTTATTCTGCAAACTTCTCACAGAAGAATATCCGAGATTATCGTAGAAGATGCATGTCTCAGTTGGAAACCCCACGAAACAGAAGATGTTGCAGTTTCCGCATGTCAAACGCACTGTGGAGTGCTGGAAACACTACAAAACGTGTTTTTCGCATTCAATAGCACGAAAACAGCGATTTCGGTGATTCTGCACACTTGTCACAGAAGAATATCCAAGATTGTCACTGAAAATGCATATCTCATCTGGAAACCCAACGAAACCGAAGATATCGCAGTTTCCGCCTGTCAAACGCACTGTGGAGTGCTGAAAACACCACAAAACGTGTTTTTCGCATTCAATAGCACGAAAGCAGCGATTTCGGTTATTCTGCAAACTTCTCACAGAAGAATATCCGAGATTATCGTAGAAGATGCATGTCTCAGCTGGAAACCTCACGAAAATGAAGATATCGCAGTTTCGGCATATCAAACGCACTGTGGAGTGCTGAAAACACCAGAAAACGAGTTTTTCGCATTAAATAGCACGAAAACAGCGATTTCGGAGATTCTGCACACTTGTCACAGAAGAATCATGAGGATTATCACTGAAAATGCATATCTCATCTGGAAACCCAACGAAACCGAAGATATCGCAGTTTCTGCAAGTCAAACGCACTGTGGAGTGCTGAAAACACCACAAAACGTGTTTTTCGCATTCAATAGCACGAAAACAGCGATTTCGGTTATTCTGCAAACTTCTCACAGAAGAATATCCGAGATTATCGTAGAAGATGCATGTCTCAGTTGGAAACCCCACGAAACAGAAGATGTTGCAGTTTCCGCATGTCAAACGCACTGTGGAGTGCTGAAAACACCACAAAACGTGTTTTTCGCTTTCAATAGCACGAAAACAGCGATTTCGGTGATTCTGCACACTTGTCACAGAAGAATCAAGAGGATTATCACTGAAAATGCATATCTCATCTGGAAACCCAACGAAACCGAAGATATCGCAGTTTCTGCAAGTCAAACGCACTGTGGAGTGCTGTAAACACCACAAAACGTGTTTTTCGCATTCAATAGCACGAAAACAGCGATTTCGGTTATTCTGCAAACTTCTCACAGAAGAATATCCGAGATTATCGTAGAAGATGCATGTCTCAGTTGGAAACCCCACGAAACAGAAGATGTTGCAGTTTCCGCATGTCAAACGCACTGTAGAGTGCTGGAAACACTACAAAACGTGTTTTTCGCATTCAATAGCACGAAAACAGCGATTTCGGTGATTCTGCACACTTGTCACAGAAGAATCAAGAGGATTATCACTGAAAATGCATATCTCATCTGGAAACCCAACGAAACCGAAGATATCGCAGTTTCTGCAAGTCAAACGCACTGTGGAGTGCTGAAAACACCACAAAACGTGTTTTTCGCATTCAATAGCACGAAAATAGCGATTTCGGTTATTCTGCAAACTTCTCACAGAAGAATATCCGAGATTATCGTAGAAGATGCATGTCTCAGTTGGAAACCCCACGAAACAGAAGATGTTGCAGTTTCCGCATGTCAAACGCACTGTGGAGTGCTGGAAACACTACAAAACGTGTTTTTCGCATTAAATAGCACGAAAACACCGATTTCGGAGATTCTGCACACTTGTCACAGAAGAATCATGAGGATTATCACTGAAAATGCATATCTCATCTGGAAACCCAACGAAACCGAAGATGTTGCAGTTTCCGCATGTCAAACGCACTGTGGAGTGCTGAAAACACTACAAAACGTGTTTTTCGCATTCAATAGCACGAAAACAGCGATTTCGGTGATTCTGCACACTTGTCACAGAAGAATATCCAAGATTGTCACTGAAAATGCATATCTCATTTGGAAACCCAACGAAACCGAAGATATCGCAGTTTCCGCATGTCAAACGCACTGTGGAGTGCTGAAAACACCACAAAACGTGTTTTTCGCTTTCAATAGCACGAAAACAGTGATTTCGGTTATTCTGCAAACTTCTCACAGAAGAATATCCGAGATTATCGTAGAAGATGCATGTCTCAGCTGGAAACCTCACGAAAACGAAGATATCGCAGTTTTGGCATATCAAACGCACTGTGGAGTGCTGAAAACACCAGAAAACGTGTTTTTCGCATTCAATAGCACGAAAACAGCGATTTCGGTGATTCTGCACACTTGTCACAGAAGAATATCCGAGATTATCGTAGAAGATGCATGTCTCAGTTGGAAACCCCACGAAACAGAAGATGTTGCAGTTTCCGCATGTCAAACGCACTGTGGAGTGCTGGAAACACTACAAAACGTGTTTTTCGCATTAAATAGCACGAAAACACCGATTTCGGAGATTCTGCACACTTGTCACAGAAGAATCATGAGGATTATCACTGAAAATGCATATCTCATCTGGAAACCCAACGAAACCGAAGATGTTGCAGTTTCCGCATGTCAAACGCACTGTGGAGTGCTGAAAACACTACAAAACGTGTTTTTCGCATTCAATAGCACGAAAACAGCGATTTCGGTGATTCTGCACACTTGTCACAGAAGAATATCCAAGATTGTCACTGAAAATGCATATCTCATTTGGAAACCCAACGAAACCGAAGATATCGCAGTTTCCGCATGTCAAACGCACTGTGGAGTGCTGAAAACACCACAAAACGTGTTTTACGCTTTCAATAGCACGAAAACAGTGATTTCGGTTATTCTGCAAACTTCTCACAGAAGAATATCCGAGATTATCGTAGAAGATGCATGTCTCAGCTGGAAACCTCACGAAAACGAAGATATCGCAGTTTTGGCATATCAAACGCACTGTGGAGTGCTGAAAACACCAGAAAACGTGTTTTTCGCATTCAATAGCACGAAAACAGCGATTTCGGTGATTCTGCACACTTATCACAGAAGAATATCCAAGATTGTCACTGAAAATGCATATCTCATCTGGAAACCCAACGAAACCGAAGATATCGCAGTTTCCGCATATCAAACGCACTGTGGAGTGCTGAAAACACCAGAAAACGTGTTTTTCGCATTCAATAGCACGAAAACAGCGATTTCGGTGATTCTGCACACTTGTCACAGAAGAATCAAGAGGATTATCACTGAAAATGCATATCTCATCTGGAAACCCAACGAAACCGAAGATATCGCAGTTTCTACAAGTCAAACGCACTGTGGAGTGCTGAAAACACCACAAAACGTGTTTTTCGCATTCAATAGCACGAAAACAGCGATTTCGGTTATTCTGCAAACTTCTCACAGAAGAATATCCCAGATTATCGTAGAAGATGCATGTCTCAGTTGGAAACCCCACGAAACAGAAGATGTTGCAGTTTCCGCATGTCAAACGCACTGTGGAGTGCTGGAAACACTACAAAACGTGTTTTTCGCATTCAATAGCACGAAAACAGCGATTTCGGTGATTCTGCACACTTGTCACAGAAGAATATCCAAGATTGTCACTGAAAATGCATATCTCATCTGGAAACCCAACGAAACCGAAGATATCGCAGTTTCCGCATGTCAAACGCACTGTGGAGTGCTGAAAACACCACAAAACGTGTTTTTCGCATTCAATAGCACGAAAGCAGCGATTTCGGTTATTCTGCAAACTTCTCACAGAAGAATATCCGAGATTATCGTAGAAGATGCATGTCTCAGTTGGAAACCCCACGAAACAGAAGATGTTGCAGTTTCCGCATGTCAAACGCACTGTGGAGTGCTGAAAACACCACAAAACGTGTTTTTCGCTTTCAATAGCACGAAAACAGCGATTTCGGTGATTCTGCACACTTGTCACAGAAGAATCAAGAGGATTATCACTGAAAATGCATATCTCATCTGGAAACCCAACGAAACCGAAGATATCGCAGTTTCTGCAAGTCAAACGCACTGTGGAGTGCTGTAAACACCACAAAACGTGTTTTTCGCATTCAATAGCACGAAAACAGCGATTTCGGTTATTCTGCAAACTTCTCACAGAAGAATATCCGAGATTATCGTAGAAGATGCATGTCTCAGTTGGAAACCCCACGAAACAGAAGATGTTGCAGTTTCCGCATGTCAAACGCATTGTGGAGTGCTGGAAACACTACAAAACGTGTTTTTCGCATTCAATAGCACGAAAACAGCGATTTCGGTGATTCTGCACACTTGTCACAGAAGAATCAAGAGGATTATCACTGAAAATGCATATCTCATCTGGAAACCCAACGAAACCGAAGATATCGCAGTTTCTGCAAGTCAAACGCACTGTGGAGTGCTGAAAACACCACAAAACGTGTTTTTCGCATTCAATAGCACGAAAACAGCGATTTCGGTTATTCTGCAAACTTCTCACAGAAGAATATCCGAGATTATCGTAGAAGATGCATGTCTCAGTTGGAAACCCCACGAAACAGAAGATGTTGCAGTTTCCGCATGTCAAACGCACTGTAGAGTGCTGGAAACACTACAAAACGTGTTTTTCGCATTCAATAGCACGAAAACAGCGATTTCGGTGATTCTGCACACTTGTCACAGAAGAATATCCAAGATTGTCACTGAAAATGCATATCTCATCTGGAAACCCAACGAAACCGAAGATATCGCAGTTTCTGCAAGTCAAACGCACTGTGGAGTGCTGAAAACACCACAAAACGTGTTTTTCGCATTCAATAGCACGAAAACAGCGATTTCGGTTATTCTGCAAACTTCTCACAGAAGAATATCCGAGATTATCGTAGAAGATGCATGTCTCAGTTGGAAACCCCACGAAACAGAAGATGTTGCAGTTTCCGCATGTCAAACGCACTGTGGAGTGCTGGAAACACTACAAAACGTGTTTTTCGCATTCAATAGCACGAAAACAGCGATTTCGGTGATTCTGCACACTTGTCACAGAAGAATATCCAAGATTGTCACTGAAAATGCATATCTCATCTGGAAACCCAACGAAACCGAAGATATCGCAGTTTCCGCCTGTCAAACGCACTGTGGAGTGCTGAAAACACCACAAAACGTGTTTTTCGCATTCAATAGCACGAAAGCAGCGATTTCGGTTATTCTGCAAACTTCTCACAGAAGAATATCCGAGATTATCGTAGAAGATGCATGTCTCAGCTGGAAACCTCACGAAAATGAAGATATCGCAGTTTCGGCATATCAAACGCACTGTGGAGTGCTGAAAACACCAGAAAACGAGTTTTTCGCATTAAATAGCACGAAAACAGCGATTTCGGAGATTCTGCACACTTGTCACAGAAGAATCATGAGGATTATCACTGAAAATGCATATCTCATCTGGAAACCCAACGAAACCGAAGATATCGCAGTTTCTGCAAGTCAAACGCACTGTGGAGTGCTGAAAACACCACAAAACGTGTTTTTCGCATTCAATAGCACGAAAACAGCGATTTCGGTGATTCTGCACACTTGTCACAGAAGAATATCCAAGATTGTCACTGAAAATGCATATCTCATCTGGAAACCCAACGAAACCGAAGATATCGCAGTTTCTGCAAGTCAAACGCACTGTGGAGTGCTGAAAACACCACAAAACGTGTTTTTCGCATTCAATAGCACGAAAACAGCGATTTCGGTTATTCTGCAAACTTCTCACAGAAGAATATCCGAGATTATCGTAGAAGATGCATGTCTCAGTTGGAAACCCCACGAAACAGAAGATGTTGCAGTTTCCGCATGTCAAACGCACTGTGGAGTGCTGGAAACACTACAAAACGTGTTTTTCGCATTCAATAGCACGAAAACAGCGATTTCGGTGATTCTGCACACTTGTCACAGAAGAATATCCAAGATTGTCACTGAAAATGCATATCTCATCTGGAAACCCAACGAAACCGAAGATATCGCAGTTTCCGCCTGTCAAACGCACTGTGGAGTGCTGAAAACACCACAAAACGTGTTTTTCGCATTCAATAGCACGAAAGCAGCGATTTCGGTTATTCTGCAAACTTCTCACAGAAGAATATCCGAGATTATCGTAGAAGATGCATGTCTCAGCTGGAAACCTCACGAAAATGAAGATATCGCAGTTTCGGCATATCAAACGCACTGTGGAGTGCTGAAAACACCAGAAAACGAGTTTTTCGCATTAAATAGCACGAAAACAGCGATTTCGGAGATTCTGCACACTTGTCACAGAAGAATCATGAGGATTATCACTGAAAATGCATATCTCATCTGGAAACCCAACGAAACCGAAGATATCGCAGTTTCTGCAAGTCAAACGCACTGTGGAGTGCTGAAAACACCACAAAACGTGTTTTTCGCATTCAATAGCACGAAAACAGCGATTTCGGTTATTCTGCAAACTTCTCACAGAAGAATATCCGAGATTATCGTAGAAGATGCATGTCTCAGTTGGAAACCCCACGAAACAGAAGATGTTGCAGTTTCCGCATGTCAAACGCACTGTGGAGTGCTGAAAACACCACAAAACGTGTTTTTCGCATTCAATAGCACGAAAACAGCGATTTCGGTTATTCTGCAAACTTCTCACAGAAGAATATCCGAGATTATCGTAGAAGATGCATGTCTCAGTTGGAAACCCCACGAAACAGAAGATGTTGCAGTTTCCGCATGTCAAACGCACTGTAGAGTGCTGGAAACACTACAAAACGTGTTTTTCGCATTCAATAGCACGAAAACAGCGATTTCGGTGATTCTGCACACTTGTCACAGAAGAATCAAGAGGATTATCACTGAAAATGCATATCTCATCTGGAAACCCAACGAAACCGAAGATATCGCAGTTTCTGCAAGTCAAACGCACTGTGGAGTGCTGAAAACACCACAAAACGTGTTTTTCGCATTCAATAGCACGAAAATAGCGATTTCGGTTATTCTGCAAACTTCTCACAGAAGAATATCCGAGATTATCGTAGAAGATGCATGTCTCAGTTGGAAACCCCACGAAACAGAAGATGTTGCAGTTTCCGCATGTCAAACGCACTGTGGAGTGCTGGAAACACTACAAAACGTGTTTTTCGCATTAAATAGCACGAAAACACCGATTTCGGAGATTCTGCACACTTGTCACAGAAGAATCATGAGGATTATCACTGAAAATGCATATCTCATCTGGAAACCCAACGAAACCGAAGATGTTGCAGTTTCCGCATGTCAAACGCACTGTGGAGTGCTGAAAACACTACAAAACGTGTTTTTCGCATTCAATAGCACGAAAACAGCGATTTCGGTGATTCTGCACACTTGTCACAGAAGAATATCCAAGATTGTCACTGAAAATGCATATCTCATTTGGAAACCCAACGAAACCGAAGATATCGCAGTTTCCGCATGTCAAACGCACTGTGGAGTGCTGAAAACACCACAAAACGTGTTTTTCGCTTTCAATAGCACGAAAACAGTGATTTCGGTTATTCTGCAAACTTCTCACAGAAGAATATCCGAGATTATCGTAGAAGATGCATGTCTCAGCTGGAAACCTCACGAAAACGAAGATATCGCAGTTTTGGCATATCAAACGCACTGTGGAGTGCTGAAAACACCAGAAAACGTGTTTTTCGCATTCAATAGCACGAAAACAGCGATTTCGGTGATTCTGCACACTTGTCACAGAAGAATATCCAAGATTGTCACTGAAAATGCATATCTCATCTGGAAACCCAACGAAACCGAAGATATCGCAGTTTCCGCATATCAAACGCACTGTGGAGTGCTGAAAACACCAGAAAACGTGTTTTTCGCATTCAATAGCACGAAAACAGCGATTTCGGTGATTCTGCACACTTGTCACAGAAGAATCAAGAGGATTATCACTGAAAATGCATATCTCATCTGGAAACCCAACGAAACCGAAGATATCGCAGTTTCTGCAAGTCAAACGCACTGTGGAGTGCTGAAAACACCACAAAACGTGTTTTTCGCATTCAATAGCACGAAAACAGCGATTTCGGTTATTCTGCAAACTTCTCACAGAAGAATATCCCAGATTATCGTAGAAGATGCATGTCTCAGTTGGAAACCCCACGAAACAGAAGATGTTGCAGTTTCCGCATGTCAAACGCACTGTGGAGTGCTGGAAACACTACAAAACGTGTTTTTCGCATTCAATAGCACGAAAACAGCGATTTCGGTGATTCTGCACACTTGTCACAGAAGAATATCCAAGATTGTCACTGAAAATGCATATCTCATCTGGAAACCCAACGAAACCGAAGATATCGCAGTTTCCGCATGTCAAACGCACTGTGGAGTGCTGAAAACACCACAAAACGTGTTTTTCGCATTCAATAGCACGAAAGCAGCGATTTCGGTTATTCTGCAAACTTCTCACAGAAGAATATCCGAGATTATCGTAGAAGATGCATGTCTCAGTTGGAAACCCCACGAAACAGAAGATGTTGCAGTTTCCGCATGTCAAACGCACTGTGGAGTGCTGAAAACACCACAAAACGTGTTTTTCGCTTTCAATAGCACGAAAACAGCGATTTCGGTGATTCTGCACACTTGTCACAGAAGAATCAAGAGGATTATCACTGAAAATGCATATCTCATCTGGAAACCCAACGAAACCGAAGATATCGCAGTTTCTGCAAGTCAAACGCACTGTGGAGTGCTGTAAACACCACAAAACGTGTTTTTCGCATTCAATAGCACGAAAACAGCGATTTCGGTTATTCTGCAAACTTCTCACAGAAGAATATCCGAGATTATCGTAGAAGATGCATGTCTCAGTTGGAAACCCCACGAAACAGAAGATGTTGCAGTTTCCGCATGTCAAACGCATTGTGGAGTGCTGGAAACACTACAAAACGTGTTTTTCGCATTCAATAGCACGAAAACAGCGATTTCGGTGATTCTGCACACTTGTCACAGAAGAATCATGAGGATTATCACTGAAAATGCATATCTCATCTGGAAACCCAACGAAACCGAAGATGTTGCAGTTTCCGCATGTCAAACGCACTGTGGAGTGCTGAAAACACTACAAAACGTGTTTTTCGCATTCAATAGCACGAAAACAGCGATTTCGGTGATTCTGCACACTTGTCACAGAAGAATATCCAAGATTGTCACTGAAAATGCATATCTCATCTGGAAACCCAACGAAACCGAAGATATCGCAGTTTCCGCATGTCAAACGCACTGTGGAGTGCTGAAAACACCACAAAACGTGTTTTTCGCTTTCAATAGCACGAAAACAGTGATTTCGGTTATTCTGCAAACTTCTCACAGAAGAATATCCGAGATTATTGTAGAAGATGCATGTCTCAGCTGGAAACCTCACGAAAACGAAGATATCGCAGTTTTGGCATATCAAACGCACTGTGGAGTGCTGAAAACACCAGAAAACGTGTTTTTCGCATTCAATAGCACGAAAACAGCGATTTCGGTGATTCTGCACACTTGTCACAGAAGAATATCCAAGATTGTCACTGAAAATGCATATCTCATCTGGAAACCCAACGAAACCGAAGATATCACAGTTTCCGCATATCAAACGCACTGTGGAGTGCTGAAAACACCAGAAAACGTGTTTTTCGCATTCAATAGCACGAAAACAGCGATTTCGGTGATTCTGCACACTTGTCACAGAAGAATCAAGAGGATTATCACTGAAAATGCATATCTCATCTGGAAACCCAACGAAACCGAAGATATCGCAGTTTCCGCATGTCAAACGCACTGTGGAGTGCCGAAAACACCACAAAACGTGTTTTTCGCATTCAATAGCACGAAAACAGCGATTTCGGTGATTCTGCACACTTGTCACAGAAGAATATCCAAGATTGTCACTGAAAATGCATATCTCATCTGGAAACCCAACGAAACCGAAGATATCGCAGATTCCCCATATCAAACGCACTGTGGAGTGCTGAAAACACCACAAAAGGTGTTTTTCGCATTCAATACCACGAAAACAGCGATTTCGGTGATTCTGCACACTTGTCACAGAAGAACCGTGAAGATTGTCACTGAAAATGCATATCTCATCTGGAAACCCAACGAAACCGAAGATATCGCAGTTTCCGCATATCAAACGCACTGTGGAGTGCCCATCACACGAGAAAACGCGTTTTTCGCATTAAATAGCACGAAAACAGCGATACCGGTGATTTTGCATACTTCTCACAGAAGAATACCCAAGATTATCGTAGAGAATGCATGTCTCAACAGGAAACCCCACGAAAACGAAGATATCGCAGTTTCCGCATATCAAACGCACTGTGAAGTGCTGAAAACACCAGAAAACGTGTTTTTCGCATTCAATAGCACGAAAACAGCGATTTCGGAGATTCTGCACACTTGTCAGAGAAGAATATCCAAGATTGTCACTGAAAATACATATCACATCTGGAAACCCAACGAAACCGAAGATATCGCCGTATCCGCATGTCAAACGCACTGTGGAGTGCTGAACACGCGAGAAAACGAGTTTTTCGCATTAAATAGCTCGAAAACAGCGATTTCTGTGATTCTGCAAACTTCTCACAGAAGAATATCCGAGATTATCGTAGAAAATGCATGTCTCAGCTGGAAACCCCACGAAAACGAAGATATCGCAGTTTCGGCATATCAAACGCACTGTTGAGTGCTGAAAGCACCACAAAACGTGTTTTTCGCATTCAATAGCACGAAAACAGCGATTTCGGTGATTCCCGCACACTTGTCACAGAAGAATCATGAGGATTATCACTGAAAATGCATATCTCATCTGGAAACCCAACGAAACCGAAGATGTTGCAGTTTCCGCATGTCAAACGCACTGTGGAGTTCTGAAAACACCACAAAAGGTGTTTTTCGCATTCAATAGCACGAAAACAGCGATTTCGGTGATTCTGCAAACTTGTCACAGAAGAATCATGAGGATTATCACTGAAAATGCATATCTCATCAGGAAACCCAACGAAACCGAAGATATTGCAGTTTCCGCATGTCAAACGCACTGTGGAGTGCTGAAAACACCACAAAACTTGTTTTTCGCATTCAATAGCACGAAAACAGCGATTTCGGTGATTCTGCACACTTGTCACAGAAGAATCATGAGGATTATCACTGAAAATGCACATCTCATCTGGAAACCCAACGAAACCGAAGATATCGCCGTATCCGCATGTCAAACGCACTGTGGCGTGCTGAACACACGAGAAAACGAGTTTTTCGCATTAAATAGCACGAAAACAGCAATTTCGGTGATTCTACACTTGTCACAGAAGAATCATGAGGATTATCACTGAAAATGCATATCTCAGCCGGAAACCCAACGAAACCGAAGATATTGCAGTTTCCGCATATCAAACGCACTGTGGAGTGCTCAAAACACCAGAAATCGAGTTTTTCGCATTATATAGCACGAAAACAGCGATTTCGGTGATTCAACACTTGTCACAGAAGAATCATGAAAATTATCACTGAAAATGCATAGCTCATCTGGAAACCCAACGAAACCGAAGATATTGCAGTTTCCGCATATCAAACGCACTGTGGAGTGCTGAAAAAACCACAAAACGTGTTTTTCGCATTCAATAGCACGAAAACAGCGATTTCGGTGATTCTGCAAACTTGTCACAGAAGAATCATGAGGATTATCACTGAAAATGCATATCTCATCTGGAAACCCAACGAAACCGAAGATATCGCCGCATCCGCATGTCAAACGCACTGTGGCGTGCTGAACACACGAGAAAACGTGTTTTTCGCATTCAATAGCACGAAAACAGCGATTTCGGTGATTCCCGCACACTTGTCACAGAAGAATCATGAGGATTATCACTGAAAATGCATATCTCATCTGGAAACCCAACGAAACCGAAGATGTTGCAGTTTCCGCATGTCAAACGCACTGTGGCGTGCTGAACACACGAGAAAACGTGTTTTTCGCATTCAATAGCACGAAAACAGCGATTTCGGTGATTCCCGCACACTTGTCACAGAAGAATCATGAGGATTATCACTGAAAATGCATATCTCATCTGGAAACCCAACGAAACCGAAGATGTTGCAGTTTCCGCATGTCAATCGCACTGTGGAGTTCTGAAAACACCACAAAAGGTGTTTTTCGCATTCAATAGCACGAAAACAGCGATTTCGGTGATTCTGCAAACTTGTCACAGAAGAATCATGAGGATTATCACTGAAAATGCATATCTCATCTGGAAACCCAACGAAACCGAAGATATTGCAGTTTCCGCATGTCAAACGCACTTTGGAGTGCTGAAAACACCACAAAACTTGTTTTTCGCATTCAATAGCACGAAAACAGCGATTTCGGTGATTCTGCACACTTGTCACAGAAGAATCATGAGGATTATCACTGAAAATGCACATCTCATCTGGAAACCCAACGAAACCGAAGATATCGCCGTATCCGCATGTCAAACGCACTGTGGCGTGATGAACACACGAGAAAACGAGTTTTTCGCATTAAATAGCACGAAAACAGCAATTTCGGTGATTCTACACTTGTCACAGAAGAATCATGAGGATTATCACTGAAAATGCATATCTCATCTGGAAACCCAACGAAACCGAAGATATTGCAGTTTCCGCATATCAAACGCACTGTGGAGTGCTCAAAACACCAGAAATCGAGTTTTTCGCATTAAATAGCACGAAAACAGCGATTTCGGTGATTCTACACTTGTCACAGAAGAATCATGAAAATTATCACTGAAAATGGATAGCTCATCTGGAAACCCAACGAAACCGAAGATATCGCAGTTTCTGCAAGTCAAACGCACTGTGGAGTGCTGTAAACACCACAAAACGTGTTTTTCGCATTCAATAGCACGAAAACAGCGATTTCGGTTATTCTGCAAACTTCTCACAGAAGAATATCCGAGATTATCGTAGAAGATGCATGTCTCAGTTGGAAACCCCACGAAACAGAAGATGTTGCAGTTTCCGCATGTCAAACGCATTGTGGAGTGCTGGAAACACTACAAAACGTGTTTTTCGCATTCAATAGCACGAAAACAGCGATTTCGGTGATTCTGCACACTTGTCACAGAAGAATCAAGAGGATTATCACTGAAAATGAATATCTCATCTGGAAACCCAACGAAACCGAAGATATCGCAGTTTCCGCATGTCAAACGCACTGTGGAGTGCTGGAAACACTACAAAACGTGTTTTTCGCATTCAATAGCACGAAAACAGCGATTTCGGTGATTCTGCACACTTGTCACAGAAGAATATCCAAGATTGTCACTGAAAATGCATATCTCATCTGGAAACCCAACGAAACCGAAGATATCACAGTTTCCGCATATCAAACGCACTGTGGAGTGCTGAAAACACCAGAAAACGTGTTTTTCGCATTCAATAGCACGAAAACAGCGATTTCGGTGATTCTGCACACTTGTCACAGAAGAATCAAGAGGATTATCACTGAAAATGCATATCTCATCTGGAAACCCAACGAAACCGAAGATATCGCAGTTTCCGCATGTCAAACGCACTGTGGAGTGCCGAAAACACCACAAAACGTGTTTTTCGCATTCAATAGCACGAAAACAGCGATTTCGGTTATTCTGCAAACTTCTCACAGAAGAATATCCGAGATTATCGTAGAAGATGCATGTCTCAGCTGGAAACCTCACGAAAACGAAGATATCGCAGTTTCGGCATATCAAACGCACTGTGGAGTGCTGAAAACACCAGAAAACGAGTTTTTCGCATTATATAGCACGAAAACAGCGATTTCGGAGATTCTGCACACTTGTCACAGAAGAATCATGAGGATTATCACTGAAAATGCATATCTCATCTGGAAACCCAACGAAACCGAAGATGTTGCAGTTTCCGCATGGCAAACGCACTGTGGAGTGCTGAAAACACTACAAAACGTGTTTTTCGCATTCAATAGCACGAAAACAGCGATTTCGGTGATTCTGCACACTTGTCACAGAAGAATATCCAAGATTGTCACTGAAAATGCATATCTCATCTGGAAACCCAACGAAACCGAGGATATCGCAGTTTCCGCATGTCAAACGCACTGTGGAGTGCTGAAAACACCACAAAACGTGTTTTTCGCATTCAATAGCACGAAAACAGTGATTTCGGTTATTCTGCAAACTTCTCACAGAAGAATATCCGAGATTATCGTAGATGATGCATGTCTCAGCTGGAAACCTCACGAAAACGAAGATATCGCAGTTTTGGCATATCAAACGCACTGTGGAGTGCTGAAAACACCAGAAAACGAGTTTTTCGCATTAAATAGCACGAAAACAGCGATTTCGGTGATTCTGCACACTTGTCACAGAAGAATCATGAGGATTATCACTGAAAATGCATATCTCATCTGGAAACCCAACGACACCGAAGATATTGCAGTTTCCGCATGTCAAACGCACTGTGGAGTGCTGAAAACACCACAAAACGTGTTTTTCGCATTCAATAGCACGACAACAGCGATTTCGGTGATTCTGCACACTTGTCACAGAAGAATATCCAAGATTGTCACTGAAAATGCATATCTCATCTGGAAACCCAACGAAACCGAAGATATCGCAGATTCCCCATATCAAACGCACTGTGGAGTGCTGAAAACACCACAAAAGGTGTTTTTCGCATTCAATACCACGAAAACAGCGATTTCGGTGATTCTGCACACTTGTCACAGAAGAACCATGAAGATTGTCACTGAAAATGCATATCTCATCTGGAAACCCAACGAAACCGAAGATATCGCAGTTTCCGCATATCAAACGCACTGTGGAGTGCCCATCACACGAGAAAACGCGTTTTTCGCATTAAATAGCACGAAAACAGCGATACCGGTGATTTTGCATACTTCTCACAGAAGAATACCCAAGATTATCGTAGAGAATGCATGTCTCAACAGGAAACCCCACGAAAACGAAGATATCGCAGTTTCCGCATATCAAACGCACTGTGAAGTGCTGAAAACACCAGAAAACGTGTTTTTCGCATTCAATAGCACGAAAACAGCGATTTCGGAGATTCTGCACACTTGTCAGAGAAGAATATCCAAGATTGTCACTGAAAATACATATCACATCTGGAAACCCAACGAAACCGAAGATATCGCCGTATCCGCATGTCAAACGCACTGTGGAGTGCTGAACACGCGAGAAAACGAGTTTTTCGCATTAAATAGCTCGAAAACAGCGATTTCTGTGATTCTGCAAACTTCTCACAGAAGAATATCCGAGATTATCGTAAAAAATGCATGTCTCAGCTGGAAACCCCACGAAAACGAAGATATCGCAGTTTCGGCATATCAAACGCACTGTTGAGTGCTGAAAGCACCACAAAACGTGTTTTTCGCATTCAATAGCACGAAAACAGCGATTTCGGTGATTCCCGCACACTTGTCACAGAAGAATCATGAGGATTATCACTGAAAATGCATATCTCATCTGGAAACCCAACGAAACCGAAGATGTTGCAGTTTCCGCATGTCAAACGCACTGTGGAGTGCTGAAAACACCAGAAAACGAGTTTTTCGCATTAGATAGCACGAAAACAGCGATTTCGGTCATTCTACACTTGTCACAGAAGAATCATGAAAATTATCACTGAAAATGCATAGCTCATCTGGAAACCCAACGAAACCGAAGATATTGCAGTTTCCGCATATCAAACGCACTGTGGAGTGCTGAAAAAACCACAAAACGTGTTTTTCGCATTCAATTGCACGAAAACAGTGATTTCGGTGATTCTGCACCCTTGTCACAGAAGAATCATGAGGATTATCACTGAAAATGCATATCTCATCTGGAAACGCAACGAAACCGAAAATATCGCTGCATTCGAATGTCAAACGCACTGTGGAGTGCTGAAAACACCAGAAAACGAGTTTTTCGCATTCAATAGCACGAAAACAGCGATTTCGGTGATTCTGCACACTTGTCACAGAAGAATCATGAGGATTATCACTGAAAGTGCATATCTCATCTGGAAACCCAACGAAACCGAAGATATTGCTGTCTCCGCATGTCAAACGCACTGTGGAGTGCTGAAAACACCAGAAAACGAGTTTTTCGCATTCAATAGCACGAAAACAGCGATTTCGGTGATTCTGCACACTTGTCACAGAAGAATCATGAGGATTATCACTGAAAATGCACATCTCATCTGGAAACCCAACGAAACCGAAGATATCGCCGTATCCGCATGTCAAACGCACTGTGGCGTGCTGAACACACGAGAAAACGTGGTTTTCGCATTCAGTAGCACGAAAACAGCGATTTCGGTGATTCCCGCACACTTGTCACAGAAGAATCATGAGGATTATCACTGCAAATGCATATCTCATCTGGAAACCCAACGAAACCGAAGATGTTGCAGTTTCCGCATGTCAAACGCACTGTGGAGTTCTGAAAACACCACAAAAGGTGTTTTTCGCATTCAATAGCACGAAAACAGCGATTTCGGTGATTCTGCAAACTTGTCACAGAAGAATCATGAGGATTATCACTGAAAATGCATATCTCATCAGGAAACCCAACGAAACCGAAGATATTGCAGTTTCCGCATGTCAAACGCACTGTGGAGTGCTGAAAACACCACAAAACTTGTTTTTCGCATTCAATAGCACGAAAACAGCGATTTCGGTGATTCTGCACACTTGTCACAGAAGAATCATGAGGATTATCACTGAAAATGCACATCTCATCTGGAAACCCAACGAAACCGAAGATATCGCCGTATCCGCATGTCAAACGCACTGTGGCGTGCTGAACACACGAGAAAACGAGTTTTTCGCATTAAATAGCACGAAAACAGCAATTTCGGTGATTCTACACTTGTCACAGAAGAATCATGAGGATTATCACTGAAAATGCATATCTCAGCCGGAAACCCAACGAAACCGAAGATATTGCAGTTTCCGCATATCAAACGCACTGTGGAGTGCTCAAAACACCAGAAATCGAGTTTTTCGCATTATATAGCACGAAAACAGCGATTTCGGTGATTCAACACTTGTCACAGAAGAATCATGAAAATTATCACTGAAAATGCATAGCTCATCTGGAAACCCAACGAAACCGAAGATATTGCAGTTTCCGCATATCAAACGCACTGTGGAGTGCTGAAAAAACCACAAAACGTGTTTTTCGCATTCAATAGCACGAAAACAGCGATTTCGGTGATTCTGCAAACTTGTCACAGAAGAATCATGAGGATTATCACTGAAAATGCATATCTCATCTGGAAACCCAACGAAACCGAAGATATCGCCGTATCCGCATGTCAAACGCACTGTGGCGTGCTGAACACACGAGAAAACGTGTTTTTCGCATTCAATAGCACGAAAACAGCGATTTCGGTGATTCCCGCACACTTGTCACAGAAGAATCATGAGGATTATCACTGAAAATGCATATCTCATCTGGAAACCCAACGAAACCGAAGATGTTGCAGTTTCCGCATGTCAAACGCACTGTGGCGTGCTGAACACACGAGAAAACGTGTTTTTCGCATTCAATAGCACGAAAACAGCGATTTCGGTGATTCCCGCACACTTGTCACAGAAGAATCATGAGGATTATCACTGAAAATGCATATCTCATCTGGAAACCCAACGAAACCGAAGATGTTGCAGTTTCCGCATGTCAAACGCACTGTGGAGTTCTGAAAACACCACAAAAGGTGTTTTTCGCATTCAATAGCACGAAAACAGCGATTTCGGTGATTCTGCAAACTTGTCACAGAAGAATCATGAGGATTATCACTGAAAATGCATATCTCATCTGGAAACCCAACGAAACCGAAGATATTGCAGTTTCCGCATGTCAAACGCACTTTGGAGTGCTGAAAACACCACAAAACTTGTTTTTCGCATTCAATAGCACGAAAACAGCGATTTCGGTGATTCTGCACACTTGTCACAGAAGAATCATGAGGATTATCACCGAAAATGCACATCTCATCTGGAAACCCAACGAAACCGAAGATATCGCCGTATCCGCATGTCAAACGCACTGTGGCGTGATGAACACACGAGAAAACGAGTTTTTCGCATTAAATAGCACGAAAACAGCAATTTCGGTGATTCTACACTTGTCACAGAAGAATCATGAGGATTATCACTGAAAATGCATATCTCATCTGGAAACCCAACGAAACCGAAGATATTGCAGTTTCCGCATATCAAACGCACTGTGGAGTGCTCAAAACACCAGAAATCGAGTTTTTCGCATTAAATAGCACGAAAACAGCGATTTCGGTGATTCTACACTTGTCACAGAAGAATCATGAAAATTATCACTGAAAATGGATAGCTCATCTGGAAACCCAACGAAACCGAAGATATTGCAGTTTCCGCATATCAAACGCACTGTGGAGTGCTGAAAAAACCACAAAACGTGTTTTTCGCATTCAATAGCACGAAAACAGCGATTTCGGTGATTCTGCATCCTTGTCACAGAAGAATCATGAGGATTATCACTGAAAATGCATATCTCATCTGGAAACGCAACGAAACCGAAAATATCGCTGTATCCGAATGTCAAACGCACTGTGGAGTGCTGAAAACACCAGAAAACGAGTTTTTCGCATTCAATAGCACGAAAACAGCGATTTCGCTGATTCTGCACACTTGTCATAGAAGAATCATGAGGATTATCACTGAAAATGCATATCTCATCTGGAAACCCAACGAAACCGAAGATATTGCAGTTTCCGCATGTCAAACGCACTGTGGAGTGCTGAAAACACCACAAAACTTGTTTTTCGCATTCAATAGCACGAAAACAGCGATTTCGGTGATTCTGCACACTTGTCACAGAAGAATCATGAGGATTATAACTGAAAATGCACATCTCATCTGGAAACCCAACGAAACCGAAGATATCGCCGTATCCGCATGTCAAACGCACTGTGGCGTGCTGAACACACGAGAAAACGAGTTTTTCGCATTAAATAGCACGGAAACAGCGATTTCGGTGATTCTACACTTGTCACAGAAGAATCATGAGGATTATCACTGAAAATGCATACCTCATCTGGAAAACCAACGAAACCGAAGATATTGCAGTTTCCGCATATCAAACGCACTGTGGAGTGCTGAAAACACCACAAAACGTGTTTCTCGCATTCAATAGCACGAAAACAGCGATTTCGGTGATTCTGCACACTTGTCACAGAAGAATCATGAGGATTATCACTGAAAATGCATATCTCATCTGAAAACCCAACGAAACCGAAGATATTGCAGTTTCTGCATGTCAAACGCACTGTGGAGTGCTGAAAACAACACAAAACGTGTTTTTCGAATTCAATAGCACGAAAACAGCGATTTCGGTGATTCTGCATACTTCTCGCAGAAGGATATCCAAGATCATCGTAGAAAATGCATGTCTCAGTTGGAAACCCCACGAAACCGAAGATGTTGTAGTTTCCGCATGTCAAACGCACTGTGGAGTGCTGAAAACACTAGAAAACGTGTTTTTCGCATTCAATAGCACGAAAACAGCGATTACGGTGATTCTGCACACTTGTCACAGAAGAATATCCAAAATTGTCACTGAAAATGCATATCTCATCTGGAAACCCAACGAAACCGAAGATATCGCAGTTTCCGCATGTCAAACGCACTGTGGCGTGCTGAACACACGAGAAAACGAGTTTTTCGCAATAAATAGCACGAAAACAGCGATTTCGGTGATTCTACACTTGTCACAGAAGAATCATGAGGATTATCACTGAAAATGCATATCTCATCTGGAAACCCAACGAAACCGAAGATATTGCAGTCTCCGCATGTCAAACGCACTGTGGAGTGCTGAAAACACCAGAAAACGAGTTTTTCGCATTCAATAGCACGAAAACAGCGATTTCGGTGATTCTGCACACTTGTCACAGAAGAATATCCAAGATTGTCACTGAAAATGCATATCTCATCTGGAAACCCAACGAAACCGAAGATATCGCAGTTTCCGCATGTCAAACGCACTGTGGAGTGCTGAAAACACCAGAAAACGAGTTTTTCGCATTAAACAGCACGAAAACAGCGATACCGGTGATTCTGCATACTTCTCACAGAAGAATACCCAAGATTATCGTAGAAAATGCATGTCTCAACAGGAAACCCCACGAAAACGAAGATATCGCAGTTTCCGCATATCAAACGCACTGTGAAGTGCTGAAAACACCAGAAAACGTGTTTTTCGCATTTAATAGCACGAAAACAGCGATTTCGGTGATTCTGCACACTTGTCACAGAAGAATATCCAAGATTGTCACTGAAAATGCATATCTCATCTGGAAAACCAACGAAACCGAAGATATCGCAGTTTCCGCATGTCAAACGCACTGTGGAGCGCTGACAACACCAGAAAACGTGTTTTTCGCATTAAATAGCACGAAAACAGCGATTTCGGTGATTCTGCACACTTGTCACAGAAGAATATCCAAGATTGTCACTGAAAATGCATATCTCATCTGGAAACCCAACGAAACCGAAGATGTTGCAGTTTCCGCATGTCAAACGCACTGTGGAGTGCTGAAAACACCACAAAACGTGTTTTTCGCATTCAATAGCACGAAAACAGTGATTTCGGTTATTCTGCATACTTCTCACAGAAGAATATCCGAGAATATCGTAGAAGATGCATGTCTCAGCTGGAAACCTCACGAAAACGAAGATATCGCAGATTTGGCATATCAAACGCACTGCGGAGTGCTGAAAACACCAGAAAACGTGATTTTCGCATTCAATAGCACGAAAACAGCGATTTCGGTGATTCTGCACACTTGTCACAGAAGAATCATGAGGATTATCACTGAAAATGCATATCTCATCTGGAAACCCAACGACACCGAAGATATTGCAGTTTCCGCATGTCAAACGCAATGTGGAGTGCTGAAAACACCACCAAACGTGTTTTTTGCATTCAATAGCACGAAAACAGCGATTTCGGTGATTCTGCACACTTGTCACAGAAGAATATCCAAGATTGTCACTGAAAATGCATATCTCATCTGGAAACCCAACGAAACCGAAGATATTGCAGTCTCCGCATGTCAAACGCACTGTGGAGTGCTGAAAACACCATAAAACGTGTTTTTCGCATTCAATAGCACGAAAACAGCGATTTCGGTGATTCTGCATACTTCTCGCAGAAGGATATCCAAGATCATCGTAGAAAATGCATGTCTCAGTTGGAAACCCCACGAAACCGAAGATGTTGTAGTTTCCGCATGTCAAACGCACTGTGGAGTGCTGAAAACACTAGAAAACGTGTTTTTCGCATTCAATAGCACGAAAACAGCGATTACGGTGATTCTGCACACTTGTCACAGAAGAATATCCAAAATTGTCACTGAAAATGCATATCTCATCTGGAAACCCAACGAAACCGAAGATATCGCATTTTCCGCATGTCAAACGCACTGTGGCGTGCTGAACACACGAGAAAACGAGTTTTTCGCATTAAATAGCACGAAAACAGCGATTTCGGTGATTCTAAACTTGTCACAGAAGAATCATGAGGATTATCACTGAAAATGCATATCTCATCTGGAAACCCAACGAAACCGAAGATATTGCAGTCTCCGCATGTCAAACGCACTGTGGAGTGCTGAAAACACCAGAAAACGAGTTTTTCGCATTCAATAGCACGAAAACAGCGATTTCGGTGATTCTGCACACTTGTCACAGAAGAATCATGAGGATTATCACTGAAAATGCATATCTCATCTGGAAACCCAACGAAACCGAAGATATTGCAGTTTCTGCATGTCAAACGCTCTGTGGAGTGCTGAAAACAACACAAAACGTGTTTTTCGAATTCAATAGCACGAAAACAGCGATTTCGGTGATTCTGCATACTTCTCGCAGAAGGATATCCAAGATCATCGTAGAAAATGCATGTCTCAGTTGGAAACCCCACGAAACCGAAGATGTTGTAGTTTCCGCATGTCAAACGCACTGTGGAGTGCTGAAAACACCAGAAAACGAGTTTTTCGCATTAGATAGCACGAAAACAGCGATTTCGGTGATTCTACACTTGTCACAGAAGATTCATGAAGATTATAACTGAAAATGCAAATCTTAGCTGGAAACCCAACGAAACCGAAAATATCGCTGTATCCGAATGTCAAACGCACTGTGGTGTGCTGAAAACACCAGAAAACGATTTTTTCGCATTAGATAGCACGAAAACAGCGATTTCGGCGATTCTACACTTGTCACAGAAGAATCATGAAGATTATAACTGAAAATGCATATCTTAGCTGGAAACCCAACGAAACCGAAAATATCGCTGTATCCGAATGTCAAACGCACTGTGGAGTGATGAAAACACCAGAAAACGAGTTTTTCGCATTCAATAGCACGAAAACAGCGATTTCGGTGATTCTGCACACTTGTCACAGAAGCATATCCAAGATTGCCACTGAAAATGCATATCTCATCTGGAAACCCAACGAAACCGAAGATATCGCAGTTTCCGCATGTCAAACGCACTGTGGAGTGCTGAAAACACCAGAAAACGAGTTTTTCGCATTAGATAGCACGAAAACAGCGATTTCGGCGATTCTACACTTGTCACAGAAGAATCATGAAGATTATAACTGAAAATGCATATCTTAGCTGGAAACCCAACGAAACCGAAAATATCGCTGTATCCGAATGTCAAACGCACTGTGGAGTGCTGAAAACAGCAGAAAACGAGTTTTTCGTATTAAATAGCACGAAAACAGCGATTTCGGTGATTCTACACTTGTCACAGAAGAATCATGAAGATTATCACGGAACATGCATAGCTCATCTGGAAACCCAACGAAACCGAAAATATTGCAGTTTCCGCATATCAAACGCACTGTGGAGTGCTGAAAACACCACAAAACGTGTTTTTCGCATTCAATGGCACGAAAACAGCGATTTCGGTGATTCTGCACACTTGTCACAGAAGAATCATGGGGATTATCACTGAAAATGCATATCTCATCTGGAAACCCAACGAAACCGAAAATATCGCTGTATCCGAATGTCAAACGCACTGTGGAGTGCTGAAAACACCAGAAAACGAGTTTTTCCCATTAGATAGCACGAAAACAGCGATTTCGGCGATTCTACACTTGTCACAGAAGAAGCATGAAGATTATAACTGAAAATGCATATCTTAGCTGGAAACCCAACAAAACAGAAGATATTGCAGTTTCCGCATATCAATCGCACTGTGGAGTGCTGAAAACACCAGAAAACGTGATTTTCGCATTAAGTAGCACGAAAACAGCGATTTCGGCGATTCTACACTTGTCACAGAAGAATCATGAAGATTATAACTGAAAATGCATATCTTAGCTGGAACCCCAACGAAACCGAAAATATCGCTGTATCCGAATGTCAAACGCACTGTGGAGTGCTGAAAAGACCAGAAAACGAGTGTTTCGCATTAGATAGCACGAAAACAGCGATTTCGGCGATTCTACACTTGTCACAGAAGAATCATGAAGATTATAACTGAAAATGCATATCTTAGCTGGAAACCCAACGAAACCGAAAATATCGCTGTATCCGAATGTCAAACGCACTGTGGAGTGCTGAAAACACCAGAAAACGAGTTTTTCGCATTAGATAGCACGAAAACAGCGATTTCGGCGATTCTACACTTGTCACAGAAGAATCATGAAGATTATAACTGAAAATGCATATCTTAGCTGGAAACCCAACGAAACCGAAAATATCGCTGTATCCGAATGTCAAACGCACTGTGGAGTGCTGAAAACAGCAGAAAACGAGTTTTTCGTATTAAATAGCACGAAAACAGCGATTTCGGTGATTCTACACTTGTCACAGAAGAATCATGAAGATTATCACGGAACATGCATAGCTCATCTGGAAACCCAACGAAACCGAAAATATTGCAGTTTCCGCATATCAAACGCACTGTGGAGTGCTGAAAACACCACAAAACGTGTTTTTCGCATTCAATGGCACGAAAACAGCGATTTCGGTGATTCTGCACACTTGTCACAGAAGAATCATGGGGATTATCACTGAAAATGCATATCTCATCTGGAAACCCAACGAAACCGAAAATATCGCTGTATCCGAATGTCAAACGCACTGTGGAGTGCTGAAAACACCAGAAAACGAGTTTTTCCCATTAGATAGCACGAAAACAGCGATTTCGGCGATTCTACACTTGTCACAGAAGAATCATGAAGATTATAACTGAAAATGCATATCTTAGCTGGAAACCCAACGAAACCGAAAATATCGCTGTATCCGAATGTCAAACGCACTGTGGAGTGCTGAAAACACCAGAAAACGAGTTTTTCGCATTAGATAGCACGAAAACAGCGATTTCGGCGATTCTACACTTGTCACAGAAGAATCATGAAGATTATAACTGAAAATGCATATCTTAGCTGGAAACCCAACGAAACCGAAATTATCGCTGTATCCGAATGTCAAACGCACTGTGGAGTGATGAAAACACCACAAAACGTGTTTTTCGCATTCAATAGCACGAAAACAGCGATTTCGGTGATTCTGCACACTTGTCACAGAAGAATATCCAAGATTGTCACTGAAAATGCATATCTCATCTGGAAACCCAACGAAACCGAAGATATCGCAGTTTCCGCATATCAAACGCACTGTGGAATGTTGAAAACACCAGAAAACGTGTTTCTCGCATTCAATAGCACGAAAACTGCGATGTTGGTGATCCTGCATACTTGTCACAGAAGAATCATGAGGATTATCACTGAAAATTCATATCTCATCTGGAAACCCAACGAAATCGAAGATATTGCAGTTTCTGCAAGTCAAACGCACTGTGGAGTGATGAAAACACCACAAAACGTGTTTTTCGCATTCAATAGCACGAAAACAGCGATTTCGGTGATTCTGCACACTTGTCACAGAAGAATATCCAAGATTGTCACTGAAAATGCATATCTCATCTGGAAACCCAACGAAACCGAAGATATCGCAGTTTACGCATGACAAACGCACTGTGGAGTGCTGAAAACACCACAAAATGTGTTTTTCGCATTCAATAGCACGAAAACAGTGATTTCGGTGATTCTGCACACTTGTCACAGAAGAATCATGAGGATTATCACTGAAAATGCATATCTCATCTGGAAACCCAACGACACCGAAGATATTGCAGTTTCCGCATGTCAAACGCACTGTGGAGTGCAGAAAACACCACAAAACGTGTTTTTCGCATTCAATAGCACGAAAACAGCGATTTCGGTGATTCTGTGCACTTGTCACAGAAGAATCATGAAGATTGTCACTGAAAATGCATATCTCATCTGGAAACCCAACGAAACCGAAGATATCGCAGTTTCCGCATATCAAACGCACTGTGAAGTGCTGAAAACACCAGAAAACGTGTTTTTCGCATTTAATAGCCCGAAAACAGCGAATTCGGTGATTCCGCACACTTGTCACAGAAGAATATCCAAGATTGTCACTGAAAATGCATATCTCATCTGGAAACCCAACGAAACCGAAGATATCGCAGTTTCCGCATGTCAAACGCACTGTGGAGTGCTGAAAACACCAGAAAACGAGTTTTTCGCATTAAATAGCACGAAAACAGCGATTTCGGAGATTCTGCACACTTGTCACAGAAGAATATCCAAGATTGTCACTGAAAATGCATATCTCATCGGGAAACCCAACGAAACCGAAGATATCGCAGTTTCCGCATGTCAAACGCACTGTGGAGTGCTGAAAACACCAGAAAACGTGTTTTTCGCATTTAATAGCCCGAAAACAGCGATTTCGGTGATTCTGCACACTTGTCACAGAAGAATATCCAAGATTGTCACTGAAAATGCATATCTCATCTGGAAACCCAACGAAACCGAAGATGTTGCAGTTTCCGCATGTCAAACGCACTGTGGAGTGCTGAACACACCAGAAAACGTGTTTTTCGCAATCAATAGCACGAAAACAGCGATTACGGTGATTCTGCACACTTGTCACAGAAGAATATCCAAAATTGTCACTGAAAGTGCATATCTCATCTGGAAACCCAACGAAACCGAAGATATCGCAGTTTCCGCATGTCAAACGCACTGTGGAGTGCTGAAAACACCAGAAAACGAGTTTTTCGCATTAAATAGCACGAAAACAGCGATTTCGGTTATTCTGCACGCTTGTCACAGAAGAAACTCGAAGATTATCACTGAATATGCATGTCTTAGCTGGCAACCACACGAAAACGAAGATATCGCGGTATCAGCATACCAAACGCACTGTGGAGTGCTGAAAACACCAGAAAACGTGTTTTTCGCATTCAATAGCACGAGAACAGCGATTACGGTGATTCTGCACACTTGTCACAGAAGAATATCCAAAATTGTCACTGAAAATGCATATCTCATCTGGAAACCCAACGAAACCGAAGATATCGCAGTTTCTGCAAGTCAAACGCACTGTGGAGTGATGAAAACACCACAAAACGTGTTTTTCGCATTCAATAGCACGAAAACAGCGATTTCGGTGATTCTGCACACTTGTCACAGAAGAAAATCCAAGATTGTCACTGAAAATGAATATCTCATCTGGAAACCCAACGAAACCGAAGATATCGCAGTTTCCGCATATCAAACGCACTGTGGAGTGCTGAAAACACCAGAAAACGTGTTTTTCGCATTCAATAGCACGAAAACAGCGATTTCGGTGATTCTGCACACTTGTCACAGAAGAATCATGAGGATTATCACTGAAAATGCATATCTCATCTGGAAACCCAACGAAACCGAAGATATTGCAGTTTCCGCATGTCAAACGCACTGTGGAGTGCTGAAAACACCACAAAACGTGTTTTTCGAATTCAATAGCACGAAAACAGCGATTTCGGTGATTCTGCATACTTCTCGCAGAAGGATATCCAAGATCATCGTAGAAAATGCATGTCTCAGTTGGAAACCCCACGAAACCGAAGATGTTGCAGTTTCCGCATGTCAAACGCACTGTGGAGTGCTGAAAACACCACAAAACGTGTTTTTCGAATTCAATAGCACGAAAACAGCGATTTCGGTGATTCTGCATACTTCTCGCAGAAGGATATCCAAGATCATCGTAGAAAATGCATGTCTCAGTTGGAAACCCCACGAAACCGAAGATGTTGCAGTTTCCGCATGTCAAACGCACTGTGGAGTGCTGAAAACACTACAAAACGTGTTTTTCGCATTCAATAGCACGAAAACAGCGATTTCGGTGATTCTGCACACTTGTCACAGTAGAATATCCAAGATTGTCAGTGAAAATGCATATCTCATCTGGAAACCCAACGAAACCGAAGATATCGCAGTTTGCCGCATGTCAAACGCACTGTGGAGTGCTGAAAACACCACAAAACGTGTTTTTCGCATTCAATAGCACGAAAACAGCGATTTCGGTGATTCTGCATACTTCTCGCAGAAGGATATCCAAGATCATCGTAGAAAATGCATGTCTCAGCTGGAAACCCCACGAAAACGAAGATATCGCAGTTTCGGCATATCAAACGCACTGTGGAGTGCTGAAAACACCAGAAAACGTGTTTTTCGCATTCAATAGCACGAAAACAGCGATTTCGGTGATTCTGCATACTTCTCGCAGGAGGATATCCAAGATCATCGTAGAAAATGCATGTCTCAGATGGAAACCCCACGAAAACGAAGATATCGCAGTATCCGCATGTCAAACGCACTGTGGATTGCTGAAAACACCAGAAAACGTGTGTGTCGCATTCCATAGCACGAAAACAGCGATTTCGGTGTTTCTGCACACTTGTCACAGAAGAATCATGAGGATTATCACTGAAAATGCATATCTCATCTGGAAACCCAACGAAACCGAAGATATTGCAGTTTCTGCAAGTCAAACGCACTGTGGAGTGATGAAAACACCACAAAACGTGTTTTTCGCATTCAATAGCACGAAAACAGCGATTTCGGTGATTCTGCACACTTGTCACTGAAGAAAATCCAAGATTGTCACTGAAAATGAATATCTCATCTGGAAACCCAACGAAACCGAAGATATCGCAGTTTCCGCATATCAAACGCACTGTGGAGTGCTGAAAACACCAGAAAACGTGTTTTTCGCATTCAATAGCACGAAAACAGCGATTTCGGTGATTCTGCACACTTGTCACAGAAGAATCATGAGGATTATCACTGAAAATGCATATCTCATCTGGAAACCCAACGAAACCGAAGATATTGCAGTTTCCGCATGTCAAACGCACTGTGGAGTGCTGAAAACACCACAAAACGTGTTTTTCGAATTCAATAGCACGAAAACAACGATTTCGGTGATTCTGCATACTTCTCGCAGAAGGATATCCAAGATCATCGTAGAAAATGCATGTCTCAGTTGGAAACCCCACGAAACCGAAGATGTTGCAGTTTCCGCATGTCAAACGCACTGTGGAGTGCTGAAAACACCACAAAACGTGTTTTTCGAATTCAATAGCACGAAAACAGCGATTTCGGTGATTCTGCATACTTCTCGCAGAAGGATATCCAAGATCATCGTAGAAAATGCATGTCTCAGTTGGAAACCCCACGAAACCGAAGATGTTGCAGTTTCCGCATGTCAAACGCACTGTGGAGTGCTGAAAACACTACAAAACGTGTTTTTCGCATTCAATAGCAGGAAAACAGCGATTTCGGTGATTCTGCACACTTGTCACAGAAGAATATCCAAGATTGTCAGTGAAAATGCATATCTCATCTGGAAACCCAACGAAACCGAAGATATCGCAGTTTGCCGCATGTCAAACGCACTGTGGACTGCTGAAAACACCACAAAACGTGTTTTTCGCATTCAATAGCACGAAAACAGCGATTTCGGTGATTCTGCATACTTCTCGCAGAAGGATATCCAAGATCATCGTAGAAAATGCATGTCTCAGCTGGAAACCCCACGAAAACGAAGATATCGCAGTTTCGGCATATCAAACGCACTGTGGAGTGCTGAAAACACCAGAAAACGTGTTTTTCGCATTCAATAGCACGAAAACAGCGATTTCGGTGATTCTGCATACTTCTCGCAGAAGGATATCCAAGATCATCGTAGAAAATGCATGTCTCAGATGGAAACCCCACGAAAACGAAGATATCGCTGTATCCGCATGTCAAACGCACTGTGGATTGCTGAAAACACCAGAAAACGTGTGTGTCGCATTCCATAGCACGAAAACAGCGATTTCGGTGTTTCTGCACACTTGTCACAGAAGCATCTCGAATATTATCACTGAAAATGCATATCTTTGCTCGAAACCCAGCGAGCCCGTAGATATCGCAGTTTCCGCATATCAAACGCATTGTGACGTGCTGAAAACGCCAGAAAACGTGTTTTTCGCATTAAATAGTACGAAAACAGCGATTTCGGTTATTCTGCAAACTTGTCACAGAAGAATATCCAAAATTGTCACTGAAAATGCATATCTCATCTGGAAACCCAACGAAACCGAAGATATCGCAGTTTCCGCATGTCAAACGCACTGTGGAGTGCTGAAAACACCAGAAAACGAGTTTTTCGCATTCAATAGCACGAAAACAGCGATTTCGGTGATTCTGCACACTTGTCACAGAAGAATCATGAGGATTATCACTGAAAATGCATATCTCATCTGGAAACCCCACGAAAACGAAGATATCGCAGTTTCGGCATATCAAACGCACTGTTGAGTGCTGAAAGCACCACAAAACGTGTTTTTCGCATTCAATAGCACGAAAACAGCGATTTCGGTGATTCCCGCACACTTGTCACAGAAGAATCATGAGGATTATCACTGAAAATGCATATCTCATCTGGAAACCCAACGAAACCGAAGATATCGCCGTATCCGCATGTCAAACGCACTGTGGAGTGCTGAACACACGAAAAAACGAGTTTTTCGCATTAAATAGCACGAAAACAGCGATTTCTGTGATTCTGCAAACTTCTCACACAAGAATATCCGAGATTATCGTAGAAAATGCATGTCTCAGTTGGAAACCCCACGAAAACGAAGATATCGCAGTTTCCGCAAGTCAAACGCACTGTGGAGTTCTGAAAACACCAGAAAACGAGTTTTTCGCATTAAGTAGCACGAAAACAGCGATTTCGGCGATTCTACACTTGTCACAGAAGAATCATGAAGATTATAACTGAAAATGCATATCTTAGCTGGAAACCCAACGAAACCGAAAATATCGCTGTATCCGAATGTCAAACGCACTGTGGAGTGCTGAAAAGACCAGAAAACGAGTTTTTCGCATTAGATAGCACGAAAACAGCGATTTCGGCGATTCTACACTTGTCACAGAAGAATCATGAAGATTATAACTGAAAATGCATATCTTAGCTGGAAACCCAACGAAACCGAAAATATCGCTGTATCCGAATGTCAAACGCACTGTGGAGTGCTGAAAACACCAGAAAACGAGTTTTTCGCATTAGATAGCACGAAAACAGCGATTTCGGCGATTCTACACTTGTCACAGAAGAATCATGAAGATTATAACTGAAAATGCATATCTTAGCTGGAAACCCAACGAAACCGAAATTATCGCTGTATCCGAATGTCAAACGCACTGTGAAGTGCTGAAAACACCAGAAAACGTGTTTTTCGCATTTAATAGCCCGAAAACAGCGAATTCGGTGATTCCGCACACTTGTCACAGAAGAATATCCAAGATTGTCACTGAAAATGCATATCTCATCTGGAAACCCAACGAAACCGAAGATATCGCAGTTTCCGCATGTCAAACGCACTGTGGAGTGCTGAAAACACCAGAAAACGAGTTTTTCGCATTAAATAGCACGAAAACAGCGATTTCGGAGATTCTGCACACTTGTCACAGAAGAATATCCAAGATTGTCACTGAAAATGCATATCTCATCTGGAAACCCAACGAAACCGAAGATATCGCAGTTTCCGCATGTCAAACGCACTGTGGAGTGCTGAAAACACCAGAAAACGTGTTTTTCGCATTTAATAGCCCGAAAACAGCGATTTCGGTGATTCTGCACACTTGTCACAGAAGAATATCCAAGATTGTCACTGAAAATGCATATCTCATCTGGAAACCCAACGAAACCGAAGATATCGCAGTTTCCGCATGTCAAACGCACTGCGGAGTGCTGAAAACACCAGAAAACGAGTTTTTCGCATTAAATAGCACGAAAACAGCGATTTCGGAGATTCTGCACATTTGTCACAGAAGAATCATGAGGATTATCACTGAAAATGCATATCTCATCTGGAAACCCAACGAAACCGAAGATGTTGCAGTTTCCGCATGTCAAACGCACTGTGGAGTGCTGAACACACCAGAAAACGTGTTTTTCGCAATCAATAGCACGAAAACAGCGATTACGGTGATTCTGCACACTTGTCACAGAAGAATATCCAAAATTGTCACTGAAAGTGCATATCTCATCTGGAAACCCAACGAAACCGAAGATATCGCAGTTTCCGCATGTCAAACGCACTGTGGAGTGCTGAAAACACCAGAAAACGAGTTTTTCGCATTAAATAGCACGAAAACAGCGATTTCGGTTATTCTGCACGCTTGTCACAGAAGAAACTCGAAGATTATCACTGAAAATGCATGTCTTAGCTGGCAACCACACGAAAACGAAGATATCGCTGTATCAGCATACCAAACGCACTGTGGAGTGCTGAAAACACCAGAAAACGTGTTTTTCGCATTCAATAGCACGAGAACAGCGATTACGGTGATTCTGCACACTTGTCACAGAAGAATATCCAAAATTGTCACTGAAAATGCATATCTCATCTGGAAACCCAACGAAACCGAAGATATCGCAGTTTCCGCATGTCAAACGCACTGTGG
The DNA here is from genome assembly GCA_951804975.1 of Anthophora plumipes. Taxonomy (NCBI): domain Eukaryota; kingdom Metazoa; phylum Arthropoda; class Insecta; order Hymenoptera; family Apidae; genus Anthophora; species Anthophora plumipes. Next base: position 9,146,568 of record OX638123.1, on the reverse strand, counting down.
AGTGCTGAAAACACCAGAAAACGAGTTTTTCGCATTAAATAGCACGAAAACAGCGATATCGGTGATTGTACACTTGTCACAGAAGAATCATGAGGATTATCACTGAAAATGCATATCTCATCTGGAAACCCAACGAAACCGAAGATATCGCAGTTTCCGCATGTCAAACGCACTGTGGAGTGCTGAAAACACCAGAAAACGAGTTTTTCGCATTCAATAGCACGAAAACAGCGATTTCGGTGATTCTGCACACTTGTCACAGAAGAATCATGAGGATTATCACTGAAAATGCATATCTCATCTGGAAACCCAACGAAACCGAAGATATCGCCGTATCCGCATGTCAAACGCACTGTGGAGTGCTGAACACACGAAAAAACGAGTTTTTCGCATTAAATAGCACGAAAACAGCGATTTCTGTGATTCTGCAAACTTCTCACACAAGAATATCCGAGATTATCGTAGAAAATGCATGTCTCAGCTGGAAACCCCACGAAAACGAAGATATCGCAGTTTCGGCATATCAAACGCACTGTTGAGTGTTGAAAGCACCACAAAACGTGTTTTTCGCATTCAATAGCACGAAAACAGCGATTTCGGTGATTCCCGCACACTTGTCACAGAAGAATCATGAGGATTATCACTGAAAATGCATATCTCATCTGGAAACCCAACGAAACCGAAGATGTTGCAGTTTCCGCATGTCAAACACACTGTGGAGTGCTGAAAACACCACAAAAGGTGTTTTTCGCATTCAATAGCACGAAGACAGCGATTTCGGTGATTCTGCACACTTGTCACAGAAGAATCATGAAGATTATCACTGAAAATGCATATCTCATCTGGAAACCCAACGAAACCGAAGATATTGCAGTTTCCGCAAGTCAAACGCACTGTGGAGTTCTGAAAACACCAGAAAACGAGTTTTTCGCATTAGATAGCACGAAAACAGCGATTTCGGCGATTCTACACTTGTCACAGAAGAATACCCAAGATTGTCACTGAAAATGCATATCTCATCTGGAAACCCAACGAAACCGAAGATATCGCAGTTTCCGCATGTCAAACGCACTGTGGAGTGCTGAAAACAGCAGAAAACGATTTTTTCGCATTAAACAGCACGAAAACAGCGATACCGGTGATTCTGCATACTTCTCACAGAAGAATACCCAAGATTATCGTAGAAAATGCATGTCTCAACAGGAAACCCCACGAAAACGAAGATATCGCAGTTTCCGCATATCAAACGCACTGTGGAGTGCTGAAAACACCACAAAACGTGTTTTTCGCATTCAATGGCACGAAAACAGCGATTTCGGTGATTCCCGCACACTTGTCACAGAAGAATCATGAGGATTATCACTGAAAATGCATATCTCATCTGGAAACCCAACGAAACCGAAGATGTTGCAGTTTCCGCATGTCAAACACACTGTGGAGTGCTGAAAACACCACAAAAGGTGTTTTTCGCATTCAATAGCACGAAGACAGCGATTTCGGTGATTCTGCACACTTGTCACAGAAGAATCATGAAGATTATCACTGAAAATGCATATCTCATCTGGAAACCCAACGAAACCGAAGATATTGCAGTTTCCGCAAGTCAAACGCACTGTGGAGTTCTGAAAACACCAGAAAACGAGTTTTTCGCATTAGATAGCACGAAAACAGCGATTTCGGCGATTCTACACTTGTCACAGAAGAATACCCAAGATTGTCACTGAAAATGCATATCTCATCTGGAAACCCAACGAAACCGAAGATATCGCAGTTTCCGCATGTCAAACGCACTGTGGAGTGCTGAAAACAGCAGAAAACGATTTTTTCGCATTTAATAGCACGAAAACAGCGATTTCGGTGATTCTGCACACTTGTCACAGAAGAATATCCAAGATTGTCACTGAAAATGCATATCTAATCTGGAAACCCAACGAAACCGAAGATGTTGCAGTTTCCGCATATCAAACGCACTGTGGAGTGCTGAAAACACCACAAAACGTGTTTTTCGCATTCAATGGCACGAAAACAGCGATATCGGTGATTCTGCACACTTGTCACAGAAGAATCATGGGGATTATCACTGAAAATGCATATCTCATCTGGAAACCCAACGAATCCGAAAATATCGCTGTATCCGAATGTCAAACGCACTGTGGAGTGCTGAAAACACCAGAAAACGAGTTTTTCCAATTAGATAGCACGAAAACAGCGATTTCGGCGATTCTACACTTGTCACAGAAGAAGCATGAAGATTATAACTGAAAATGCATATCTTAGCTGGAAACCCAACAAAACAGAAGATATTGCAGTTTCCGCATATCAAACGCACTGTGGAGTGCTGAAAACACCAGAAAACGTGATTTTCGCATTAAGTAGCACGAAAACAGCGATTTCGGCGATTCTACACTTGTCACAGAAGAATCATGAAGATTATAACTGAAAATGCATATCTTAGCTGGAAACCCAACGAAACCGAAAATATCGCTGTATCCGAATGTCAAACGCACTGTGGAGTGCTGAAAAGACCAGAAAACGAGTTTTTCGCATTAGATAGCACGAAAACAGCGATTTCGGCGATTCTACACTTGTCACAGAAGAATCATGAAGATTATAACTGAAAATGCATATCTTAGCTGGAAACCCAACGAAACCGAAAATATCGCTGTATCCGAATGTCAAACGCACTGTGGAGTGCTGAAAACACCAGAAAACGAGTTTTTCGCATTAGATAGCACGAAAACAGCGATTTCGGCGATTCTACACTTGTCACAGAAGAATCATGAAGATTATAACTGAAAATGCATATCTTAGCTGGAAACCCAACGAAACCGAAATTATCGCTGTATCCGAATGTCAAACGCACTGTGAAGTGCTGAAAACACCAGAAAACGTGTTTTTCGCATTTAATAGCCCGAAAACAGCGAATTCGGTGATTCCGCACACTTGTCACAGAAGAATATCCAAGATTGTCACTGAAAATGCATATCTCATCTGGAAACCCAACGAAACCGAAGATATCGCAGTTTCCGCATGTCAAACGCACTGTGGAGTGCTGAAAACACCAGAAAACGAGTTTTTCGCATTAAATAGCACGAAAACAGCGATTTCGGAGATTCTGCACACTTGTCACAGAAGAATATCCAAGATTGTCACTGAAAATGCATATCTCATCTGGAAACCCAACGAAACCGAAGATATCGCAGTTTCCGCATGTCAAACGCACTGTGGAGTGCTGAAAACACCAGAAAACGTGTTTTTCGCATTTAATAGCCCGAAAACAGCGATTTCGGTGATTCTGCACACTTGTCACAGAAGAATATCCAAGATTGTCACTGAAAATGCATATCTCATCTGGAAACCCAACGAAACCGAAGATATCGCAGTTTCCGCATGTCAAACGCACTGCGGAGTGCTGAAAACACCAGAAAACGAGTTTTTCGCATTAAATAGCACGAAAACAGCGATTTCGGAGATTCTGCACATTTGTCACAGAAGAATCATGAGGATTATCACTGAAAATGCATATCTCATCTGGAAACCCAACGAAACCGAAGATGTTGCAGTTTCCGCATGTCAAACGCACTGTGGAGTGCTGAACACACCAGAAAACGTGTTTTTCGCAATCAATAGCACGAAAACAGCGATTACGGTGATTCTGCACACTTGTCACAGAAGAATATCCAAAATTGTCACTGAAAGTGCATATCTCATCTGGAAACCCAACGAAACCGAAGATATCGCAGTTTCCGCATGTCAAACGCACTGTGGAGTGCTGAAAACACCAGAAAACGAGTTTTTCGCATTAAATAGCACGAAAACAGCGATTTCGGTTATTCTGCACGCTTGTCACAGAAGAAACTCGAAGATTATCACTGAAAATGCATGTCTTAGCTGGCAACCACACGAAAACGAAGATATCGCTGTATCAGCATACCAAACGCACTGTGGAGTGCTGAAAACACCAGAAAACGTGTTTTTCGCATTCATTAGCACGAGAACAGCGATTACGGTGATTCTGCACACTTGTCACAGAAGAATATCCAAAATTGTCACTGAAAATGCATATCTCATCTGGAAACCCAACGAAACCGAAGATATCGCAGTTTCCGCATGTCAAACGCACTGTGGAGTGCTGAAAACACCAGAAAACGAGTTTTTCGCATTAAATAGCACGAAAACAGCGATATCGGTGATTGTACACTTGTCACAGAAGAATCATGAGGATCATCACTGAAAATGCATATGTCAGCTGGAAACCCAACGAAACCGAAGATATCGCCGTATCCGCATGTCAAACGCACTGTGGAGTGCTGAAAACACCACAAAACGTGTTTCTCGCATTCAATAGCACGAAAACAGCGATTTCGGTGATTCTGCACACTTGTCACAGAAGAATCATGAGGATTATCACTGAAAATGCATATCTCATCTGGAAACCCAACGAAACCGAAGATATTGCAGTTTCTGCAAGTCAAACGCACTGTGGAGTGATGAAAACACCACAAAACGTGTTTTTCGCATTCAATAGCACGAAAACAGCGATTTCGGTGATTCTGCACACTTGTCACAGAAGAGAATCCAAGATTGTCACTGAAAATGAATATCTCATCTGGAAACCCAACGAAACCGAAGATATCGCAGTTTCCGCATATCAAACGCACTGTGGAGTGCTGAAAACACCAGAAAACGTGTTTTTCGCATTCAATAGCACGAAAACAGCGATTTCGGTGATTCTGCACACTTGTCACAGAAGAATCATGAGGATTATCACTGAAAATGCATATCTCATCTGGAAACCCAACGAAACCGAAGATATTGCAGTTTCCGCATGTCAAACGCACTGTGGAGTGCTGAAAACACCACAAAACGTGTTTTTCGAATTCAATAGCACGAAAACAGCGATTTCGGTGATTCTGCATACTTCTCGCAGAAGGATATCCAAGATCATCGTAGAAAATGCATGTCTCAGTTGGAAACCCCACGAAACCGAAGATGTTGCAGTTTCCGCATGTCAAACGCACTGTGGAGTGCTGAAAACACCACAAAACGTGTTTTTCGAATTCAATAGCACGAAAACAGCGATTTCGGTGATTCTGCATACTTCTCGCAGAAGGATATCCAAGATCATCGTAGAAAATGCATGTCTCAACAGGAAACCCCACGAAAACGAAGATATCGCAGTTTCCGCATATCAAACGCACTGTGAAGTGCTAAAAACACCAGAAAACGTGTTTTTCGCATTTAATAGCACGAAAACAGCGATTTCGGTGATTCTGCACACTTGTCACAGAAGAATATCCAAGATTGTCACTGAAAATGCATATCTAATCTGGAAACCCAACGAAACCGAAGATGTTGCAGTTTCCGCATATCAAACGCACTGTGGAGTGCTGAAAACACCACAAAACGTGTTTTTCGCATTCAATGGCACGAAAACAGCGATATCGGTGATTCTGCACACTTGTCACAGAAGAATCATGGGGATTATCACTGAAAATGCATATCTCATCTGGAAACCCAACGAAACCGAAAATATCGCTGTATCCGAATGTCAAACGCACTGTGGAGTGCTGAAAACACCAGAAAACGAGTTTTTCCCATTAGATAGCACGAAAACAGCGATTTCGTCGATTCTACACTTGTCACAGAAGAAGCATGAAGATTATAATTGAAAATGCATATCTTAGCTGGAAACCCAACAAAACAGAAGAGATTGCAGTTTCCGCATATCAAACGCACTGTGGAGTGCTGAAAACACCAGAAAACGTGATTTTCGCATTAAGTAGCACGAAAACAGCGATTTCGGCGATTCTACACTTGTCACAGAAGAATCATGAAGATTATAACTGAAAATGCATATCTTAGCTGGAAACCCAACGAAACCGAAAATATCGCTGTATCCGAATGTCAAACGCACTGTGGAGTGCTGAAAAGACCAGAAAACGAGTTTTTCGCATTAGATAGCACGAAAACAGCGATTTCGGCGATTTTACACTTGTCACAGAAGAATCATGAAGATTATAACTGAAAATGCATATCTTAGCTGGAAACCCAACGAAACCGAAAATATCGCTGTATCCGAATGTCAAACGCACTGTGGAGTGCTGAAAACACCAGAAAACGAGTTTTTCGCATTAGATAGCACGAAAACAGCGAATTCTGTGATTCCGCACACTTGTCACAGAAGAATATCCAAGATTGTCACTGAAAATGCATATCTCATCTGGAAACCCAACGAAACCGAAGATATCGCAGTTTCCGCATGTCAAACGCACTGTGGAGTGCTGAAAACACCAGAAAACGAGTTTTTCGCATTAAATAGCACGAAAACAGCGATTTCGGAGATTCTGCACACTTGTCACAGAAGAATATCCAAGATTGTCACTGAAAATGCATATCTCATCTGGAAACCCAACGAAACCGAAGATATCGCAGTTTCCGCATGTCAAACGCACTGTGGAGTGCTGAAAACACCAGAAAACGTGTTTTTCGCATTTAATAGCCCGAAAACAGCGATTTCGGTGATATTGCACACTTGTCACAGAAGAATATCCAAGATTGTCACTGAAAATGCATATCTCATCTGGAAACCCAACGAAACCGAAGATATCGCAGTTTCCGCATGTCAAACGCACTGCGGAGTGCTGAAAACACCAGAAAACGAGTTTTTCGCATTAAATAGCACGAAAACAGCGATTTCGGAGATTCTGCACATTTGTCACAGAAGAATCATGAGGATTATCACTGAAAATGCATATCTCATCTGGAAACCCAACGAAACCGAAGATGTTGCAGTTTCCGCATGTCAAACGCACTGTGGAGTGCTGAACACACCAGAAAACGTGTTTTTCGCAATCAATAGCACGAAAACAGCGATTACGGTGATTCTGCACACTTGTCACAGAAGAATATCCAAAATTGTCACTGAAAATGCATATCTCATCTGGAAACCCAACGAAACCGAAGATATCGCAGTTTCCGCATGTCAAACGCACTGTGGAGTGCTGAAAACACCAGAAAACGAGTTTTTCGCATTAAATAGCACGAAAACAGCGATTTCGGTTATTCTGCACGCTTGTCACAGAAGAAACTCGAAGATTATCACTGAAAATGCATGTCTTAGCTGGCAACCACACGAAAACGAAGATATCGCTGTATCAGCATACCAAACGCACTGTGGAGTGCTGAAAACACCAGAAAACGTGTTTTTCGCATTCAATAGCACGAGAACAGCGATTACGGTGATTCTGCACACTTGTCACAGAAGAATATCCAAAATTGTCACTGAAAATGCATATCTCATCTGGAAACCCAACGAAACCGAAGATATCGCAGTTTCCGCATGTCAAACGCACTGTGGAGTGCTGAAAACACCAGAAAACGAGTTTTTCGCATTAAATAGCACGAAAACAGCGATATCGGTGATTGTACACTTGTCACAGAAGAATCATGAGGATCATCACTGAAAATGCATATGTCAGCTGGAAACCCAACGAAACCGAAGATATCGCCGTATCCGCATGTCAAACGCACTGTGGAGTGCTGAAAACACCACAAAACGTGTTTCTCGCATTCAATAGCACGAAAACAGCGATTTCGGTGATTCTGCACACTTGTCACAGAAGAATCATGAGGATTATCACTGAAAATGCATATCTCATCTGGAAACCCAACGAAACCGAAGATATTGCAGTTTCTGCAAGTCAAACGCACTGTGGAGTGATGAAAACACCACAAAACGTGTTTTTCGCATTCAATAGCACGAAAACAGCGATTTCGGTGATTCTGCACACTTGTCACAGAAGAGAATCCAAGATTGTCACTGAAAATGAATATCTCATCTGGAAACCCAACGAAACCGAAGATATCGCAGTTTCCGCATATCAAACGCACTGTGGAGTGCTGAAAACACCAGAAAACGTGTTTTTCGCATTCAATAGCACGAAAACAGCGATTTCGGTGATTCTGCACACTTGTCACAGAAGAATCATGAGGATTATCACTGAAAATGCATATCTCATCTGGAAACCCAACGAAACCGAAGATATTGCAGTTTCCGCATGTCAAACGCACTGTGGAGTGCTGAAAACACCACAAAACGTGTTTTTCGAATTCAATAGCACGAAAACAGCGATTTCGGTGATTCTGCATACTTCTCGCAGAAGGGTATCCAAGATCATCGTAGAAAATGCATGTCTCAGTTGGAAACCCCACGAAACCGAAGATGTTGCAGTTTCCGCATGTCAAACGCACTGTGGAGTGCTGAAAACACCACAAAACGTGTTTTTCGAATTCAATAGCACGAAAACAGCGATTTCGGTGATTCTGCATACTTCTCGCAGAAGGATATCCAAGATCATCGTAGAAAATGCATGTCTCAACAGGAAACCCCACGAAAACGAAGATATCGCAGTTTCCGCATATCAAACGCACTGTGAAGTGCTAAAAACACCAGAAAACGTGTTTTTCGCATTTAATAGCACGAAAACAGCGATTTCGGTGATTCTGCACACTTGTCACAGAAGAATATCCAAGATTGTCACTGAAAATGCATATCTAATCTGGAAACCCAACGAAACCGAAGATGTTGCAGTTTCCGCATATCAAACGCACTGTGGAGTGCTGAAAACACCACAAAACGTGTTTTTCGCATTCAATGGCACGAAAACAGCGATATCGGTGATTCTGCACACTTGTCACAGAAGAATCATGGGGATTATCACTGAAAATGCATATCTCATCTGGAAACCCAACGAAACCGAAAATATCGCTGTATCCGAATGTCAAACGCACTGTGGAGTGCTGAAAACACCAGAAAACGAGTTTTTCCCATTAGATAGCACGAAAACAGCGATTTCGTCGATTCTACACTTGTCACAGAAGAAGCATGAAGATTATAATTGAAAATGCATATCTTAGCTGGAAACCCAACAAAACAGAAGATATTGCAGTTTCCGCATATCAAACGCACTGTGGAGTGCTGAAAACACCAGAAAACGTGATTTTCGCATTAAGTAGCACGAAAACAGCGATTTCGGCGATTCTACACTTGTCACAGAAGAATCATGAAGATTATAACTGAAAATGCATATCTTAGCTGGAAACCCAACGAAACCGAAAATATCGCTGTATCCGAATGTCAAACGCACTGTGGAGTGCTGAAAAGACCAGAAAACGAGTTTTTCGCATTAGATAGCACGAAAACAGCGATTTCGGCGATTCTACACTTGTCACAGAAGAATCATGAAGATTATAACTGAAAATGCATATCTTAGCTGGAAACCCAACGAAACCGAAAATATCGCTGTATCCGAATGTCAAACGCACTGTGGAGTGCTGAAAACACCAGAAAACGAGTTTTTCGCATTAGATAGCACGAAAACAGCGATTTCGGCGATTCTACACTTGTCACAGAAGAATCATGAAGATTATAACTGAAAATGCATATCTTAGCTGGAAACCCAACGAAACCGAAATTATCGCTGTATCCGAATGTCAAACGCACTGTGAAGTGCTGAAAACACCAGAAAACGTGTTTTTCGCATTTAATAGCCCGAAAACAGCGAATTCGGTGATTCCGCACACTTGTCACAGAAGAATATCCAAGATTGTCACTGAAAATGCATATCTCATCTGGAAACCCAACGAAACCGAAGATATCGCAGTTTCCGCATGTCAAACGCACTGTGGAGTGCTGAAAACACCAGAAAACGAGTTTTTCGCATTAAATAGCACGAAAACAGCGATTTCGGAGATTCTGCACACTTGTCACAGAAGAATATCCAAGATTGTCACTGAAAATGCATATCTCATCTGGAAACCCAACGAAACCGAAGATATCGCAGTTTCCGCATGTCAAACGCACTGTGGAGTGCTGAAAACACCAGAAAACGTGTTTTTCGCATTTAATAGCCCGAAAACAGCGATTTCGGTGATTCTGCACACTTGTCACAGAAGAATATCCAAGATTGTCACTGAAAATGCATATCTCATCTGGAAACCCAACGAAACCGAAGATATCGCAGTTTCCGCATGTCAAACGCACTGCGGAGTGCTGAAAACACCAGAAAACGAGTTTTTCGCATTAAATAGCACGAAAACAGCGATTTCGGAGATTCTGCACACTTGTCACAGAAGAATATCCAAGATTGTCACTGAAAATGCATATCTCATCTGGAAACCCAACGAAACCGAAGATATCGCAGTTTCCGCATGTCAAACGCACTGTGGAGTGCTGAACACACCAGAAAACGTGTTTTTCGCAATCAATAGCACGAAAACAGCGATTACGGTGATTCTGCACACTTGTCACAGAAGAATATCCAAAATTGTCACTGAAAGTGCATATCTCATCTGGAAACCCAACGAAACCGAAGATATCGCAGTTTCCGCATGTCAAACGCACTGTGGAGTGCTGAAAACACCAGAAAACGAGTTTTTCGCATTAAATAGCACGAAAACAGCGATTTCGGTTATTCTGCACGCTTGTCACAGAAGAAACTCGAAGATTATCACTGAAAATGCATGTCTTAGCTGGCAACCACACGAAAACGAAGATATCGCTGTATCAGCATACCAAACGCACTGTGGAGTGCTGAAAACACCAGAAAACGTGTTTTTCGCATTCAATAGCACGAGAACAGCGATTACGGTGATTCTGCACACTTGTCACAGAAGAATATCCAAAATTGTCACTGAAAATGCATATCTCATCTGGAAACCCAACGAAACCGAAGATATCGCAGTTTCCGCATGTCAAACGCACTATGGAGTGCTGAAAACACCAGAAAACGAGTTTTTCGCATTAAATAGCACGAAAACAGCGATATCGGTGATTGTACACTTGTCACAGAAGAATCATGAGGATCATCACTGAAAATGCATATGTCAGCTGGAAACCCAACGAAACCGAAGATATCGCCGTATCCGCATGTCAAACGCACTGTGGAGTGCTGAAAACACCACAAAACGTGTTTCTCGCATTCAATAGCACGAAAACAGCGATTTCGGTGATTCTGCACACTTGTCACAGAAGAATCATGAGGATTATCACTGAAAATGCATATCTCATCTGGAAACCCAACGAAACCGAAGATATTGCAGTTTCTGCAAGTCAAACGCACTGTGGAGTGATGAAAACACCACAAAACGTGTTTTTCGCATTCAATAGCACGAAAACAGCGATTTCGGTGATTCTGCACACTTGTCACAGAAGAGAATCCAAGATTGTCACTGAAAATGAATATCTCATCTGGAAACCCAACGAAACCGAAGATATCGCAGTTTCCGCATATCAAACGCACTGTGGAGTGCTGAAAACACCAGAAAACGTGTTTTTCGCATTCAATAGCACGAAAACAGCGATTTCGGTGATTCTGCACACTTGTCACAGAAGAATCATGAGGATTATCACTGAAAATGCATATCTCATCTGGAAACCCAACGAAACCGAAGATATTGCAGTTTCCGCATGTCAAACGCACTGTGGAGTGCTGAAAACACCACAAAACGTGTTTTTCGAATTCAATAGCACGAAAACAGCGATTTCGGTGATTCTGCATACTTCTCGCAGAAGGATATCCAAGATCATCGTAGAAAATGCATGTCTCAGTTGGAAACCCCACGAAACCGAAGATGTTGCAGTTTCCGCATGTCAAACGCACTGTGGAGTGCTGAAAACACCACAAAACGTGTTTTTCGAATTCAATAGCACGAAAACAGCGATTTCGGTGATTCTGCATACTTCTCGCAGAAGGATATCCAAGATCATCGTAGAAAATGCATGTCTCAGTTGGAAACCCCACGAAACCGAAGATGTTGCAGTTTCCGCATGTCAAACGCACTGTGGAGTGCTGAAAACTCTACAAAACGTGTTTTTCGCATTCAATAGCACGAAAACAGCGATTTCGGTGATTCTGCACACTTGTCACAGAAGAATATCCAAGATTGTCAGTGAAAATGCATATCTCATCTGGAAACCCAACGAAACCGAAGATATCGCAGTTTGCCGCATGTCAAACGCACTGTGGAGTGCTGAAAACACCACAAAACGTGTTTTTCGCATTCAATAGCACGAAAACAGCGATTTCGGTGATTCTGCATACTTCTCGCAGGAGGATATCCAAGATCATCGTAGAAAATGCATGTCTCAGATGGAAACCCCACGAAAACGAAGATATCGCAGTATCCGCATGTCAAACGCACTGTGGATTGCTGAAAACACCAGAAAACGTGTGTGTCGCATTCCATAGCACGAAAACAGCGATTTCGGTGTTTCTGCACACTTGTCACAGAAGAATCATGAGGATTATCACTGAAAATGCATATCTCATCTGGAAACCCAACGAAACCGAAGATATTGCAGTTTCTGCAAGTCAAACGCACTGTGGAGTGATGAAAACACCACAAAACGTGTTTTTCGCATTCAATAGCACGAAAACAGCGATTTCGGTGATTCTGCACACTTGTCACAGAAGAAAATCCAAGATTGTCACTGAAAATGAATATCTCATCTGGAATCCCAACGAAACCGAAGATATCGCAGTTTCCGCATATCAAACGCACTGTGGAGTGCTGAAAACACCAGAAAACGTGTTTTTCGCATTCAATAGCACGAAAACAGCGATTTCGGTGATTCTGCACACTTGTCACAGAAGAATCATGAGGATTATCACTGAAAATGCATATCTCATCTGGAAACCCAACGAAACCGAAGATATTGCAGTTTCCGCATGTCAAACGCACTGTGGAGTGCTGAAAACACCACAAAACGTGTTTTTCGAATTCAATAGCACGAAAACAGCGATTTCGGTGATTCTGCATACTTCTCGCAGAAGGATATCCAAGATCATCGTAGAAAATGCATGTCTCAGTTGGAAACCCCACGAAACCGAAGATGTTGCAGTTTCCGCATGTCAAACGCACTGTGGAGTGCTGAAAACACCACAAAACGTGTTTTTCGAATTCAATAGCACGAAAACAGCGATTTCGGTGATTCTGCATACTTCTCGCAGAAGGATATCCAAGATCATCGTAGAAAATGCATGTCTCAGTTGGAAACCCCACGAAACCGAAGATGTCGCAGTTTCCGCATGTCAAACGCACTGTGGAGTGCTGAAAACACTACAAAACGTGTTTTTCGCATTCAATAGCACGAAAACAGCGATTTCGGTGATTCTGCACACTTGTCACAGAAGAATATCCAAGATTGTCAGTGAAAATGCATATCTCATCTGGAAACCCAACGAAACCGAAGATATCGCAGTTTGCCGCATGTCAAACGCACTGTGGACTGCTGAAAACACCACAAAACGTGTTTTTCGCATTCAATAGCACGAAAACAGCGATTTCGGTGATTCTGCATACTTCTCGCAGAAGGATATCCAAGATCATCGTAGAAAATGCATGTCTCAGCTGGAAACCCCACGAAAACGAAGATATCGCAGTTTCGGCATATCAAACGCACTGTGGAGTGCTGAAAACACCAGAAAACGTGTTTTTCGCATTCAATAGCACGAAAACAACCATTTCGGTGATTCTGCATACTTCTCGCAGAAGGATATCCAAGATCATCGTAGAAAATGCATGTCTCAGATGGAAACCCCACGAAAACGAAGATATCGCAGTATCCGCATGTCAAACGCACTGTGGATTGCTGAAAACACCAGAAAACGTGTGTGTCGCATTCCATAGCACGAAAACAGCGATTTCGGTGTTTCTGCACACTTGTCACAGAAGCATCTCGAATATTATCACTGAAAATGCATATCTTTGCTCGAAACCCAGCGAGCCCGTAGATATCGCAGTTTCCGCATATCAAACGCATTGTGACGTGCTGAAAACGCCAGAAAACGTGTTTTTCGCATTAAATAGTACGAAAACAGCGATTTCTGTTATTCTGCAAACTTGTCACAGAAGAATATCCAAAATTGTCACTGAAAATGCATATCTCATCTGGAAACCCAACGAAACCGAAGATATCGCAGTTTCCGCATGTCAAACGCACTGTGGAGTGCTGAAAACACCAGAAAACGAGTTTTTCGCATTCAATAGCACGAAAACAGCGATTTCGGTGATTCTGCACACTTGTCACAGAAGAATCATGAGGATTATCACTGAAAATGCATATCTCATCTGGAAACCCAACGAAACCGAAGATATCGCAGTTTCCGCATGTCAAACGCACTGTGGAGTGCTGAAAACACCAGAAAACGAGTTTTTCGCATTCAATAGCACGAAAACAGCGATTTCGGTGATTCTGCACACTTGTCACAGAAGAATCATGAGGATTATCACTGAAAATGCATATCTCATCTGGAAACCCAACGAAACCGAAGATATCGCCGTATCCGCATGTCAAACGCACTGTGGAGTGCTGAACACACGAAAAAACGAGTTTTTCGCATTAAATAGCACGAAAACAGCGATTTCTGTGATTCTGCAAACTTCTCACACAAGAATATCCGAGATTATCGTAGAAAATGCATGTCTCAGTTGGAAACCCCACGAAAACGAAGATATCGCAGTTTCGGCATATCAAACGCACTGTTGAGTGCTGAAAGCACCACAAAACGTGTTTTTCGCATTCAATAGCACGAAAACAGCGATTTCGGTGATTCCCGCACACTTGTCACAGAAGAATCATGAGGATTATCACTGAAAATGCATATCTCATCTGGAAACCCAACGAAACCGAAGATATCGCCGTATCCGCATGTCAAACGCACTGTGGAGTGCTGAACACACGAAAAAACGAGTTTTTCGCATTAAATAGCACGAAAACAGCGATTTCTGTGATTCTGCAAACTTCTCACACAAGAATATCCGAGATTATCGTAGAAAATGCATGTCTCAGTTGGAAACCCCACGAAAACGAAGATATCGCAGTTTCCGCAAGTCAAACGCACTGTGGAGTTCTGAAAACACCAGAAAACGAGTTTTTCGCATTAAGTAGCACGAAAACAGCGATTTCGGCGATTCTACACTTGTCACAGAAGAATCATGAAGATTATAACTGAAAATGCATATCTTAGCTGGAAACCCAACGAAACCGAAAATATCGCTGTATCCGAATGTCAAACGCACTGTGGAGTGCTGAAAAGACCAGAAAACGAGTTTTTCGCATTAGATAGCACGAAAACAGCGATTTCGGCGATTCTACACTTGTCACAGAAGAATCATGAAGATTATAACTGAAAATGCATATCTTAGCTGGAAACCCAACGAAACCGAAAATATCGCTGTATCCGAATGTCAAACGCACTGTGGAGTGCTGAAAACACCAGAAAACGAGTTTTTCGCATTAGATAGCACGAAAACAGCGATTTCGGCGATTCTACACTTGTCACAGAAGAATCATGAAGATTATAACTGAAAATGCATATCTTAGCTGGAAACCCAACGAAACCGAAATTATCGCTGTATCCGAATGTCAAACGCACTGTGAAGTGCTGAAAACACCAGAAAACGTGTTTTTCGCATTTAATAGCCCGAAAACAGCGAATTCGGTGATTCCGCACACTTGTCACAGAAGAATATCCAAGATTGTCACTGAAAATGCATATCTCATCTGGAAACCCAACGAAACCGAAGATATCGCAGTTTCCGCATGTCAAACGCACTGTGGAGTGCTGAAAACACCAGAAAACGAGTTTTTCGCATTAAATAGCACGAAAACAGCGTTTTCGGAGATTCTGCACACTTGTCACAGAAGAATATCCAAGATTGTCACTGAAAATGCATATCTCATCTGGAAACCCAACGAAACCGAAGATATCGCAGTTTCCGCATGTCAAACGCACTGTGGAGTGCTGAAAACACCAGAAAACGAGTTTTTCGCATTAAATAGCACGAAAACAGCGATTTCGGAGATTCTGCACACTTGTCACAGAAGAATATCCAAGATTGTCACTGAAAATGCATATCTCATCTGGAAACCCAACGAAACCGAAGATATCGCAGTTTCCGCATGTCAAACGCACTGCGGAGTGCTGAAAACACCAGAAAACGAGTTTTTCGCATTAAATAGCACGAAAACAGCGATTTCGGAGATTCTGCACATTTGTCACAGAAGAATCATGAGGATTATCACTGAAAATGCATATCTCATCTGGAAACCCAACGAAACCGAAGATGTTGCAGTTTCCGCATGTCAAACGCACTGTGGAGTGCTGAACACACCAGAAAACGTGTTTTTCGCAATCAATAGCACGAAAACAGCGATTACGGTGATTCTGCACACTTGTCACAGAAGAATATCCAAAATTGTCACTGAAAGTGCATATCTCATCTGGAAACCCAACGAAACCGAAGATATCGCAGTTTCCGCATGTCAAACGCACTGTGGAGTGCTGAAAACACCAGAAAACGAGGTTTTCGCATTAAATAGCACGAAAACAGCGATTTCGGTTATTCTGCACGCTTGTCACAGAAGAAACCCGAAGATTATCACTGAAAATGCATGTCTTAGCTGGCAACCACACGAAAACGAAGATATCGCTGTATCAGCATACCAAACGCACTGTGGAGTGCTGAAAACACCAGAAAACGTGTTTTTCGCATTCAATAGCACGAGAACAGCGATTACGGTGATTCTGCACACTTGTCACAGAAGAATATCCAAAATTGTCACTGAAAATGCATATCTCATCTGGAAACCCAACGAAACCGAAGATATCGCAGTTTCCGCATGTCAAACGCACTGTGGAGTGCTGAAAACACCAGAAAACGAGTTTTTCGCATTAAATAGCACGAAAACAGCGATATCGGTGATTGTACACTTGTCACAGAAGAATCATGAGGATCATCACTGAAAATGCATATGTCAGCTGGAAACCCAACGAAACCGAAGATATCGCCGTATCCGCATGTCAAACGCACTGTGGAGTGCTGAAAACACCACAAAACGTGTTTCTCGCATTCAATAGCACGAAAACAGCGATTTCGGTGATTCTGCACACTTGTCACAGAAGAATCATGAGGATTATCACTGAAAATGCATATCTCATCTGGAAACCCAACGAAACCGAAGATGTTGCAGTTTCCGCATGTCAAACGCACTGTGGAGTGCTGAACACACCAGAAAACGTGTTTTTCGCAATCAATAGCACGAAAACAGCGATTACGGTGATTCTGCACACTTGTCACAGAAGAATATCCAAGATTGTCAGTGAAAATGCATATCTCATCTGGAAACCCAACGAAACCGAAGATATCGCAGTTTGCCGCATGTCAAACGCACTGTGGAGTGCTGAAAACACCACAAAACGTGTTTTTCGCATTCAATAGCACGAAAACAGCGATTTCGGTGATTCTGCACACTTGTCACAGAAGAGAATCCAAGATTGTCACTGAAAATGAATATCTCATCTGGAAACCCAACGAAACCGAAGATATCGCAGTTTCCGCATATCAAACGCACTGTGGAGTGCTGAAAACACCAGAAAACGTGTTTTTCGCATTCAATAGCACGAAAACAGCGATTTCGGTGATTCTGCACACTTGTCACAGAAGAATCATGAGGATTATCACTGAAAATGCATATCTCATCTGGAAACCCAACGAAACCGAAGATATTGCAGTTTCCGCATGTCAAACGCACTGTGGAGTGCTGAAAACACCACAAAACGTGTTTTTCGAATTCAATAGCACGAAAACAGCGATTTCGGTGATTCTGCATACTTCTCGCAGAAGGATATCCAAGATCATCGTAGAAAATGCATGTCTCAGTTGGAAACCCCACGAAACCGAAGATGTTGCAGTTTCCGCATGTCAAACGCACTGTGGAGTGCTGAAAACACCACAAAACGTGTTTTTCGAATTCAATAGCACGAAAACAGCGATTTCGGTGATTCTGCATACTTCTCGCAGAAGGATATCCAAGATCATCGTAGAAAATGCATGTCTCAGTTGGAAACCCCACGAAACCGAAGATGTTGCAGTTTCCGCATGTCAAACGCACTGTGGAGTGCTGAAAACTCTACAAAACGTGTTTTTCGCATTCAATAGCACGAAAACAGCGATTTCGGTGATTCTGCACACTTGTCACAGAAGAATATCCAAGATTGTCAGTGAAAATGCATATCTCATCTGGAAACCCAACGAAACCGAAGATATCGCAGTTTGCCGCATGTCAAACGCACTGTGGAGTGCTGAAAACACCACAAAACGTGTTTTTCGCATTCAATAGCACGAAAACAGCGATTTCGGTGATTCTGCATACTTCTCGCAGAAGGATATCCAAGATCATCGTAGAAAATGCATGTCTCAGCTGGAAACCCCACGAAAACGAAGATATCGCAGTTTCGGCATATCAAACGCACTGTGGAGTGCTGAAAACCCCAGAAAACGTGTTTTTCGCATTCAATAGCACGAAAACAGCGATTTCGGTGATTCTGCATACTTCTCGCAGGAGGATATCCAAGATCATCGTAGAAAATGCATGTCTCAGATGGAAACCCCACGAAAACGAAGATATCGCAGTATCCGCATGTCAAACGCACTGTGGATTGCTGAAAACACCAGAAAACGTGTGTGTCGCATTCCATAGCACGAAAACAGCGATTTCGGTGTTTCTGCACACTTGTCACAGAAGAATCATGAGGATTATCACTGAAAATGCATATCTCATCTGGAAACCCAACGAAACCGAAGATATTGCAGTTTCTGCAAGTCAAACGCACTGTGGAGTGATGAAAACACCACAAAACGTGTTTTTCGCATTCAATAGCACGAAAACAGCGATTTCGGTGATTCTGCACACTTGTCACAGAAGAAAATCCAAGATTGTCACTGAAAATGAATATCTCATCTGGAATCCCAACGAAACCGAAGATATCGCAGTTTCCGCATATCAAACGCACTGTGGAGTGCTGAAAACACCAGAAAACGTGTTTTTCGCATTCAATAGCACGAAAACAGCGATTTCGGTGATTCTGCACACTTGTCACAGAAGAATCATGAGGATTATCACTGAAAATGCATATCTCATCTGGAAACCCAACGAAACCGAAGATATTGCAGTTTCCGCATGTCAAACGCACTGTGGAGTGCTGAAAACACCACAAAACGTGTTTTTCGAATTCAATAGCACAAAAACCGCGATTTCGGTGATTCTGCATACTTCTCGCAGAAGGATATCCAAGATCATCGTAGAAAATGCATGTCTCAGTTGGAAACCCCACGAAACCGAAGATGTTGCAGTTTCCGCATGTCAAACGCACTGTGGAGTGCTGAAAACACCACAAAACGTGTTTTTCGAATTCAATAGCACGAAAACAGCGATTTCGGTGATTCTGCATACTTCTCGCAGAAGGATATCCAAGATCATCGTAGAAAATGCATGTCTCAGTTGGAAACCCCACGAAACCGAAGATGTTGCAGTTTCCGCATGTCAAACGCACTGTGGAGTGCTGAAAACACTACAAAACGTGTTTTTCGCATTCAATAGCACGAAAACAGCGATTTCGGTTATTCTGCAAACTTGTCACAGAAGAATATCCAAAATTGTCACTGAAAATGCATATCTCATCTGGAAACCCAACGAAACCGAAGATATCGCAGTTTCCGCATGTCAAACGCACTGTGGAGTGCTGAAAACACCAGAAAACGAGTTTTTCGCATTCAATAGCACGAAAACAGCGATTTCGGTGATTCTGCACACTTGTCACAGAAGAATCATGAGGATTATCACTGAAAATGCATATCTCATCTGGAAACCCAACGAAACCGAAGATATCGCAGTTTCCGCATGTCAAACGCACTGTGGAGTGCTGAAAACACCAGAAAACGAGTTTTTCGCATTCAATAGCACGAAAACAGCGATTTCGGTGATTCTGCACACTTGTCACAGAAGAATCATGAGGATTATCACTGAAAATGCATATCTCATCTGGAAACCCAACGAAACCGAAGATATCGCCGTATCCGCATGTCAAACGCACTGTGGAGTGCTGAACACACGAAAAAACGAGTTTTTCGCATTAAATAGCACGAAAACAGCGATTTCTGTGATTCTGCAAACTTCTCACACAAGAATATCCGAGATTATCGTAGAAAATGCATGTCTCAGTTGGAAACCCCACGAAAACGAAGATATCGCAGTTTCGGCATATCAAACGCACTGTTGAGTGCTGAAAGCACCACAAAACGTGTTTTTCGCATTCAATAGCACGAAAACAGCGATTTCGGTGATTCCCGCACACTTGTCACAGAAGAATCATGAGGATTATCACTGAAAATGCATATCTCATCTGGAAACCCAACGAAACCGAAGATATCGCCGTATCCGCATGTCAAACGCACTGTGGAGTGCTGAACACACGAAAAAACGAGTTTTTCGCATTAAATAGCACGAAAACAGCGATTTCTGTGATTCTGCAAACTTCTCACACAAGAATATCCGAGATTATCGTAGAAAATGCATGTCTCAGTTGGAAACCCCACGAAAACGAAGATATCGCAGTTTCCGCAAGTCAAACGCACTGTGGAGTTCTGAAAACACCAGAAAACGAGTTTTTCGCATTAGATAGCACGAAAACAGCGATTTCGGCGATTCTACACTTGTCACAGAAGAATATCCAAGATTGTCACTGAAAATGCATATCTCATCTGGAAACCCAACGAAACCGAAGATATCGCAGTTTCCGCATGTCAAACGCACTGTGGAGTGCTGAAAACAGCAGAAAACGATTTTTTCGCATTAAACAGCACGAAAACAGCGATACCGGTGATTCTGCATACTTCTCACAGAAGAATACCCAAGATTATCGTAGAAAATGCATGTCTCAACAGGAAACCCCACGAAAACGAAGATATCGCAGTTTCCGCATATCAAACGCACTGTGAAGTGCTAAAAACACCAGAAAACGTGTTTTTCGCATTTAATAGCACGAAAACAGCGATTTCGGTGATTCTGCACACTTGTCACAGAAGAATATCCAAGATTGTCACTGAAAATGCATATCTAATCTGGAAACCCAACGAAACCGAAGATATCGCAGTTTCCGCATGTCAAACGCACTGTGGAGCGCTGAAAACACCAGAAAACGAGTTTTTCGCATTAAATAGCACGAAAACAGCGATTTCGGAGATTCTGCACACTTGTCACAGAAGAATCATGAGGATTATCACTGAAAATGCATATCTCATCTGGAAACCCAACGAAACCGAAGATGTTGCAGTTTCCGCATGTCAAACGCACTGTGGAGTGCTGAAAACACTACAAAACGTGTTTTTCGCATTCAATAGCACAAAAACAGCGATTTCGGTGATTCTGCACACTTGTCACAGAAGAATATCCAAGATTGTCACTGAAAATGCATATCTCATCTGGAAACCCAACGAAACCGAAGATATCGCAGTTTCCGCATGTCAAACGCACTGTGGAGTGCTGAAAACAGCAGAAAACGAGTTTTTCGCATTAAACAGCACGAAAACAGCGATACCGGTGATTCTGCATACTTCTCACAGAAGAATACCCAAGATTATCGTAGAAAATGCATGTCTCAACAGGAAACCCCACGAAAACGAAGATATCGCAGTTTCCGCATATCAAACGCACTGTGGAGTGCTGAAAACACCAGAAAACGAGTTTTTCGCATTCAATAGCACGAAAACAGCGATTTCGGTGATTCTGCACACTTGTCACAGAAGAATCATGAGGATTATCACTGAAAATGCATATCTTATCTGGAAACCCAACGAAACCGGAGATATTGCAGTTTCTGCAAGTCAAACGCACTGTGGAGTGATGAAAACACCACAAAACGTGTTTTTCGCATTCAACAGCACGAAAACAGCGATTTCGGTGATTCTGCACACTTGTCACAGAAGAATATCCAAGATTGTCACTGAAAATGCATATCTCATCTGGAAACCCAACGAAACCGAAGATATCGCAGTTTCGGCATATCAAACGCACTGTGGAGTGCTGAAAACACCAGAAAACGTGTTTTTCGCATTCAATAGCACGAAAACAGCGATTTCGGTGATTCTGCACACTTGTCACAGAAGAATATCCAAGATTGTCACTGAAAATGCATATCTCTTCTGGAAACCCAACGAAACCGAAGATATCGCAGTTTCCGCATGTCAAACGCACTGTGGAGTGCTGAAAACAGCAGAAAACGAGTTTTTCGCATTAAACAGCACGAAAACAGCGATACCGGTGATTCTGCATACTTCTCACAGAAGAATACCCAAGATTATCGTAGAAAATGCATGTCTCAACAGGAAACCCCACGAAAACGAAGATATCGCAGTTTCCGCATATCAAACGCACTGTGAAGTGCTAAAAACACCAGAAAACGTGTTTTTCGCATTTAATAGCACGAAAACAGCGATTTCGGTGATTCTGCACACTTGTCACAGAAGAATATCCAAGATTGTCACTGAAAATGCATATCTCATCTGGAAACCCAACGAAACCGAAGATATCGCAGTTTCCGCATGTCAAACGCACTGTGGAGCGCTGAAAACACCAGAAAACGAGTTTTTCGCATTAAATAGCACGAAAACAGCGATTTCGGAGATTCTGCACACTTGTCACAGAAGAATCATGAGGATTATCACTGAAAATGCATATCTCATCTGGAAACCCAACGAAACCGAAGATGTTGCAGTTTCCGCATGTCAAACGCACTGTGGGGTGCTGAAAACACTACAAAACGTGTTTTTCGCATTCAATAGCACGAAAACAGCGATTTCGGTGATTCTGCACACTTGTCAGAGAAGAATATCCAAGATTGTCACTGAAAATGCATATCTCATCTGGAAACCCAACGAAACCGAAGATATCGCAGTTTCCGCATGTCAAACGCACTGTGGAGTGCTGAAAACACCACAAAACGTGTTGTTCGCATTCAATAGCACGAAAACAGTGATTTCGGTTATTCTGCAAACTTCTCACAGAAGAATATCCGAGATTATCGTAGAAGATGCATATCTCATCTGGAAACCCAACGAAACCGAAGATATCGCAGTTTCCGCATGTCAAACGCACTGTGGAGTGCTGAAAACACCAGAAAACGTGTTTTTCGCATTCAATAGCACGAAAACAGCGATTTCGGTGATTCTGCACACTTGTCACAGAACAATATCCAAGATTGTCACTGAAAATGCATATCTCATCTGGAAACCCAACGAAACCGAAGATATCGCAGTTTCCGCATGTCAAACGCACTGTGGAGTGCTGAAAACAGCAGAAAGCGAGTTTTTCGCATTAAACAGCACGAAAACAGCGATACCGGTGATTCTGCATTCTTCTCACAGAAGAATACCCAAGATTATCGTAGAAAATGCATGTCTCAACAGGAAACCCCACGAAAACGAAGATATCGCAGTTTCCGCATATCAAACGCACTGTGAAGTGCTAAAAACACCAGAAAACGTGTTTTTCGCATTTAATAGCACGAAAACAGCGATTTCGGTGATTCTGCACACTTGTCACAGAAGAATATCCAAGATTGTCACTGAAAATGCATATCTCATCTGGAAACCCAACGAAACCGAAGATATCGCAGTTTCCGCATGTCAAACGCACAGTGGAGCGCTGAAAACACCAGAAAACGAGTTTTTCGCATTAAATAGCACGAAAACAGCGATTTCGGAGATTCTGCACACTTGTCACAGAAGAATCATGAGGATTATCACTGAAAATGCATATCTCATCTGGAAACCCAACGAAACCGAAGATGTTGCAGTTTCCGCATGTCAAAGGCACTGTGGGGTGCTGAAAACACTACAAAACGTGTTTTTCGCATTCAATAGCACGAAAACAGCGATTTCGGTGATTCTGCACACTTGTCACAGAAGAATATCCAAGATTGTCACTGAAAATGCATATCTCATCTGGAAACCCAACGAAACCGAAGATATCGCAGTTTCCGCATGTCAAACGCACTGTGGAGTGCTGAAAACACCACAAAACGTGTTGTTCGCATTCAATAGCACGAAAACAGTGATTTCGGTTATTCTGCAAACTTCTCACAGAAGAATATCCGAGATTATCGTAGAAGATGCATATCTCATCTGGAAACCCAACGAAACCGAAGAGATCGCAGTTTCCGCATGTCAAACGCACTGTGGAGTGCTGAAAACACCAGAAAACGAGTTTTTCGCATTAAATAGCACGAAAACAGCGATTTCGGTGATTCTGCACACTTGTCACAGAAGAATATCCAAGATTGTCACTGAAAATGCATATCTCATCTGGAAACCCAACGAAACCGAAGATATCGCAGTTTCCGCATGTCAAACGCACTGTGGAGTGCTGAAAACACCACAAAACGTGTTGTTCGCATTCAATAGCACGAAAACAGTGATTTCGGTTATTCTGCAAACTTCTCACAGAAGAATATCCGAGATTATCGTAGAAGATGCATATCTCATCTGGAAACCCAACGAACCCGAAGATATCGCAGTTTCCGCATGTCAAACGCACTGTGGAGTGCTGAAAACACCAGAAAACGTGTTTTTCGCATTCAATAGCACGAAAACAGCGATTTCGGTGATTCTGCACACTTGTCACAGAACAATATCCAAGATTGTCACTGAAAATGCATATCTCATCTGGAAACCCAACGAAACCGAAGATATCGCAGTTTCCGCATGTCAAACGCACTGTGGAGTGCTGAAAACAGCAGAAAGCGAGTTTTTCGCATTAAACAGCACGAAAACAGCGATACCGGTGATTCTGCATACTTCTCACAGAAGAATACCCAAGATTATCGTAGAAAATGCATGTCTCAACAGGAAACCCCACGAAAACGAAGATATCGCAGTTTCCGCATATCAAACGCACTGTGAAGTGCTAAAAACACCAGAAAACGTGTTTTTCGCATTTAATAGCACGAAAACAGCGATTTCGGTGATTCTGCACACTTGTCACAGAAGAATATCCAAGATTGTCACTGAAAATGCATATCTCATCTGGAAACCCAACGAAACCGAAGATATCGCAGTTTCCGCATGTCAAACGCACTGTGGAGCGCTGAAAACACCAGAAAACGAGTTTTTCGCATTAAATAGCACGAAAACAGCGATTTCGGAGATTCTGCACACTTGTCACAGAAGAATCATGAGGATTATCACTGAAAATGCATATCTCATCTGGAAACCCAACGAAACCGAAGATGTTGCAGTTTCCGCTTGTCAAAGGCACTGTGGGGTGCTGAAAACACTACAAAACGTGTTTTTCGCATTCAATAGCACGAAAACAGCGATTTCGGTGATTCTGCACACTTGTCACAGAAGAATATCCAAGATTGTCACTGAAAATGAATATCTCATCTGGAAACCCAACGAAACCGAAGATATCGCAGTTTCCGCATGTCAAACGCACTGTGGAGTGCTGAAAACACCACAAAACGTGTTGTTCGCATTCAATAGCACGAAAACAGTGATTTCGGTTATTCTGCAAACTTCTCACAGAAGAATATCCGAGATTATCGTAGAAGATGCATATCTCATCTGGAAACCCAACGAAACCGAAGAGATCGCAGTTTCCGCATGTCAAACGCACTGTGGAGTGCTCAAAACACCAGAAAACGAGTTTTTCGCATTAAATAGCACGAAAACAGCGATTTCGGAGATTCTGCACACTTGTCACAGAAGAATCATGAGGATTATCACTGAAAATGCATATCTCATCTGGAAACCCAACGAAACCGAAGATATTGCAGTTTAAGCATATCAAACGCACTGTGGAGTGCTGAAAACACCACAAAACGTGTTTTTCGCATTCAATAGCACGAAAACAGCGATTTCGGTGATTCTGCACCCTTGTCACAGAAGAATCATGAGGATTATCACTGAAAATGCATATCTCATCTGGAAACGCAACGAAACCGAAAATATCGCTGTATCCGAATGTCAAACGCACTGTGGAGTGCTGAAAACACCAGAAAACGAGTTATTCGCATTAGATAGCACGAAAACAGCGATTTCGGCGATTCTACACTTGTCACAGAAGAATCATGAAGATTATAACTGAAAATGCATATCTCATCTGGAAACCCAACGAAACCGAAGATATCGCAGTTTCCGCATATCAAACGCACTGTGGAGTGCTGAAAACACAACAAAAGGTGTTTTTCGCATTCAATAGCACGAAAACAGCGATTTCGGTGATTCTGCACACTTGTCACAGAAGAATCATGAAGATTGTCACTGAAAATGCATATCTCATCTGGAAACCCAACGAAACCGAAGATATCGCAGTTTCCGCATATCAAACGCACTGTGGAGTGCCCATCACACGAGAAAACGCGTTTTTCGCATTAAATAGCACGAAAACAGCGATACCGGTGATTCTGCATACTTCTCACAGAAGAATACCCAAGATTATCGTAGACAATGCATGTCTCAACAGGAAACCCCAGGAAAACGAAGATATCGCAGTTTCCGCATATCAAACGCACTGTGAAGTGCTGAAAACACCAGAAAACGTGTTTTTCGCATTCAATAGCACGAAAACAGCGATTTCGGTGATTCTGCACACTTGTCACAGAAGAATATCCAAGATTGTCACTGAAAATGCATATCTCATCTGGAAACCCAACGAAACCGAAGATATCGCCGTATCCGCATGTCAAACGCACTGTGGAGTGCTCAAAACATCAGAAATCGAGTTTTTCGCATTAGATAGCACGAAAACAGCGATTTCGGCGATTCTACACTTGTCACAGAAGAATCATGAAGACTATAACTGAAAATGCATGTCTTAGCTGGAAACCCAACGAAACCGAAAATATCGCTGTATCCGAATGTCAAACGCACTGTGGAGTGCTGAAAACAGCAGAAAACGAGTTTTTCGCATTAAACAGCACGAAAACAGCGATTTCGGTGATTCTACACTTGTCACAGAAGAATCATGAAGATTATCACTGAACATGCATATCTTAGCTGGAAACCCAACGAAACCGAAAATATCGCTGTATCCGAATGTCAAACGCACTGTGGAGTGCTGAAAACACCAGAAAACGAGTTTTTCGCATTAGATAGCACGAAAACAGCGATTTCGGCGATTCTACACTTGTCACAGAAGAATCATGAAGATTATAACTGAAAATGCATATCTTAGCTGGAAACCCAACGAAACCGAAAATATCGCTGTATCCGAATGTCAAACGCACTGTGGAGTGCTGAAAACAGCAGAAAACGAGTTTTTCGCATTAGATAGCACGAAAACAGCGATTTCGGCGATTCTACACTTGTCACAGAAGAATCATGAAGATTATCACTGAACATGCATATCTTAGCTGGAAACCCAACGAAACCGAAAATATCGCTGTATCCGAATGTCAAACGCACTGTGGAGTGCTGAAAACACCAGAAAACGAGTTTTTCGCATTAGATAGCACGAAAACAGCGATTTCGGCGATTCTACACTTGTCACAGAAGAATCATGAAGATTATAACTGAAAATGCATATCTTAGCTGGAAACCCAACGAAACCGAAAATATCACTGTATCCGAATGTCAAACGCACTGTGGAGTACTGAAAACACCACAAAACGTGTTTTTCGCATTCAATAGCACGAAAACAGTGATTTCGGTTATTCTGCAAACTTCTCACAGAAGAATATCCGAGATTATCGTAGAAGATGCATATCTCATCTGGAAACCCAACGAAACCGAAGATATCGCAGTTTCCGCATGTCAAACGCACTGTGGAGTGCTGAAAACACCAGAAAACGAGTTTTTCGCATTAAATAGCACGAAAACAGCGATTTCGGCGATTCTACACTTGTCACAGAAGAATCATGAGGATTATCACTGAAAATGCATATCTCATCTGGAAACCCAACGACACCGAAGATATTGCAGTTTCCGCATGTCAAACGCACTGTGGAGTGCTGAAAACACCACAAAACGTGTTTTTCGCATTCAATAGCACGAAAACAGCGATTTCGGTGATTCTGCACACTTGTCACAGAAGAATATCCCAGATTGTCACTGAAAATGCATATCTCATCTGGACACACAACGAAACCGAAGATATCGCCGTATCCGCATGTCAAACGCACTGTGGAGTGCTGAACACACGAGAAAACGAGTTTTTCGCAATAAATAGCACGAAAACAGCGATTTCTGTGCTTCTGCAAACTTCTCACAGAGGAATATCCGAGATTATCG
This sequence comes from Anthophora plumipes, assembly GCA_951804975.1. Lineage (NCBI taxonomy): Eukaryota > Metazoa > Arthropoda > Insecta > Hymenoptera > Apidae > Anthophora > Anthophora plumipes. The sequence goes on along the minus strand of OX638123.1, from coordinate 9,118,434 downwards.
TAGAAAATGCATGTCTCAGCTGGAAACCCCACGAAAACGAAGATATCGCAGTTTCGACATATCAAACGCACTGTGGAGTGCTGAAAACACCAGAAAACGTGTTTTTCGCATTCAATAGCACGAAAAGAGCGATTACGGTGATTCTGCACACTTGTCACAGAAGAATATCCAAAATTGTCACTGAAAATGCATATCTCATCTGGAAACCCAACGAAACCGAAGATATCGCAGTTTCCGCATGTCAAACGCACTGTGGCGTGCTGAACACACGAGAAAACGAGTTTTTGGCATTAAATAGCACGAAAACAGCGATTTCGGTGATTCTACACTTGTCACAGAAGAATCATGAGGATTATCACTGAAAATGCATATCTCATCTGGAAACCCAACGAAACCGAAGATATTGCAGTCTCCGCATGTCAAACGCACTGTGGAGTGCTGAAAACACCAGAAAACGAGTTTTTCGCATTCAATAGCACGAAAAGAGCGATTTCGGTGATTCTGCACACTTGTCACAGAAGAATATCCAAGATTGTCACTGAAAATGCATATCTCATCTGGAAACCCAACGAACCCGAAGATATCGCAGTTTCGGCATATCAAACGCACTGTGGAGTGCTGAAAACACCAGAAAACGTGTTTTTCGCATTCAATAGCACGAAAACAGCGATTTCGGTGATTCTGCACACTTGTCACAGAAGAATATCCAAGATTGTCACTGAAAATGCATATCTCATCTGGAAACCCAACGAAACCGAAGATATCGCAGTTTCCGCATGTCGAACGCACTGTGGAGTGCTGAAAACAGCAGAGTACGAGTTTTTCGAATTAAACAGCACGAAAACAGCGATACCGGTGATTCTGCATACTTCTCACAGAAGAATACCCAAGATTATCGTAGAAAATGCATGTCTCAACAGGAAACCCCACGAAAACGAAGATATCGCAGTTTCCGCATATCAAACGCACTGTGAAGTGCTAAAAACACCAGAAAACGTGTTTTTCGCATTTAATAACACGAAAACAGCGATTTCGGTGATTCTGCACACTCGTCACAGAAGAATATCCAAGATTGTCACTGAAAATGCATATCTCATCTGGAAACCCAACGATACCGAAGATATCGCTGTTTCCGCATGTCAAACGCACTGTGGAGTGCTGAAAACACCAGAAAACGTGATTTTCGCATTAAGTAGCACGAAAACAGCGATTTCGGCGATTCTACACTTGTCACAGAAGAATCATGAAGATTATAACTGAAAATGCATATCTTAGCTGGAAACCCAACGAAACCGAAAATATCGCTGTATCCGAATGTCAAACGCACTGTGGAGTGCTGAAAACACCAGAAAACGAGTTTTTCGCATTAGATAGCACGAAAACAGCGATTTCGGCGATTCTACACTTGCCACAGAAGAATCATGAAGATTATAACTGAAAATGCATATCTTAGCTGGAAACCCAACGAAACCGAAAATATCGCTGTATCCGAATGTCAAACGCACTGTGGAGTGCTCAAAACACCAGATAACGTGTTTTGCGCATTAAATAGAACGAAAACAGCGATTTCGGTTATTCTGCACGCTTGTCACACAAGAAACTCGAAGATTATCACTGAAAATGCATGTCTTAGCTGGCAACCCAACGAAACCAAAAATATCGCTGTATCCGAATGTCAAACGCACTGTGGAGTGCTCAAAACACCAGAAATCGAGTTTTTCGCATTAAATAGCACGAAAACAGCGATTTCGGTGATTCTATACTTGTCAGAGAAGAATCATGAAAATTATCACTGAAAATGCATAGCTCATCTGGAAACCCAACGAAACCGAAGATATTGCAGTTTAAGCATATCAAACGCACTGTGGAGTGCTGAAAACACCACAAAACGTGTTTTTCGCATTCAATAGCACGAAAACAGCGATTTCGGTGATTCTGCACCCTTGTCACAGAAGAATCATGAGGATTATCACTGAAAATGCATATCTCATCTGGAAACGCAACGAAACCGAAAATATCGCTGTATCCGAATGTCAAACGCACTGTGGAGTGCTGAAAACACCAGAAAACGAGTTATTCGCATTAGATAGCACGAAAAGAGCGATTTCGGCGATTCTACACTTGTCACAGAAGAATCATGAAGCTTATAACTGAAAATGCATATCTCATCTGGAAACCCAACGAATCCGAAGATATCGCAGTTTCCGCATATCAAACGCACTGTGGTGTGCTGAAAACACCACTAAAGGTGTTATTCGCATTCCATAGCACGAAAACAGCGATTTCGGTGATTCTGCACACTTGTCACAGAGGAATCATGAAGATTGTCACTGAAAATGCATATCTCATCTGGAAACCCAACGAAACCGAAGATATCGCAGTTTCCGCATATCAAACGCACTGTGGAGTGCCCATCACACGAGAAAACGCGTTTTTCGCATTAAATAGCACAAAAACAGCGATACCGGTGATTCTGCATACTTCTCACAGAAGAATACCCAAGATTATCGTAGAAAATGCATGTCTCATCTGGAAACCCAACGAAACCAAAGATATCGCCGTATCCGCATGTTAAACGCACTGTGGAGTGCTGAAAACACCACAAAACGTGTTTTTCGCATTCAATAGCACGAAAACAGCGATTTCGGTGATTCTGCAAACTTCTCACAGAAGAATATCCGAGATTGTCACTGAAAATGCATATCTCATCTGGAAATCCAACGAAACCGAAGATGTTGCAGTTTCCGCATATCAAACGCACTGTGGAGTGCTGAAAACACCACAAAAGGTGTTTTTCGCATTCAATAGCACGAAAACAGCGATTTCGGTGATTCTGCACACTTGCCACAGAAGAATCATGAAGATTATCACTGAAAATGCATATCTCATCTGGAAACCCAACGAAACCGAAGATGTTGCAGTTTCCGCATGTCAAACGCACTGTGGAGTGCTGAAAACACCACAAAAGGTGTTTTTCGCATTCAATAGCACGAAAACAGCGATTTCGGTGATTCTGCACGCTTGTCACAGAAGAAACTCGAAGATTATCACTGAAAATGCATGTCTTAGCTGGCAACCCAACGAAACCGAAAATATCGCTGTATCCGAATGTCAAACGCACTGTGGAGTGCTCAAAACATCAGAAATCGAGTTTTTCGCATTAAATAGCACGAAAACAGCGATTTCGGTGTTTCTACACTTGTCACAGAAGAATCATGAAAATTATCACTGAAAATGCATAGCTCATCTGGAAACCCAACGAAACCGAAGATATTGCAGTTTCCGCAAGTCAAACGCACTGTGGAGTACTGAAAACATCAGAAAACGAGTTTTTCGCATTAGATAGCACGAAAACAGCGATTTCGGCGATTCTACACTTGTCACAGAAGAATCATGAAGATTATAACTGAAAATGCATATCTTAGCTGGAAACCCAACGAAACCGAAAATATCGCTGTATCCGAATGTCAAACGCACTGTGGAGTGCTCAAAACACCAGATAACGTGCTTTCGCATTAAATAGCACGAAAACAGCGATTTCGGTTATTCTGCACGCTTGTCACAGAAGAAACTCGAAGATTATCACTGAAAATGCATGTCTTAGCTGGCAACCCAACGAAACCGAAAATATCGCTGTATCCGAATGTCAAACGCACTGTGGAGTGCTCAAAACATCAGAAATCGAGTTTTTCGCATTAAATAGCACGAAAACAGCGATTTCGGTGTTTCTACACTTGTCACAGAAGAATCATGAAAATTATCACTGAAAATGCATAGCTCATCTGGAAACCCAACGAAACCGAAGATATTGCAGTTTCCGCATATCAAACGCACTGTGGAGTGCTGAAAACCCCACAAAACGTGTTTTTCGCATACAATAGCACGAAAACAGCGATTTCGGTGATTCTGCACCCTTGTCACAGAAGAATCATGAAGATTATAACTGAAAATGCATATCTTAGCTGGAAACCCAACGAAACCGAAAATATCGCTGTATCCGAATGTCAAACGCACTGTGGAGTGCTGAAAACACCAGAAAACGAGTTTTTCGCATTAGATAGCACGAAAACAGCGATTTCGGCGATTCTACACTTGTCACAGAAGATTCATGAAGATTATAACTGAAAATGCAAATCTTAGCTGGAAACCCAACGAAACCGAAAATATCGCTGTATCCGAATGTCAAACGCACTGTGGAGTGCTGAAAACACCAGAAAACGAGTTTTTCGCATTAGATAGCACGAAATCAGCGATTTCGGCGATTCTACACTTGTCACAGAAGAATCATGAAGATTATAACTGAAAATGCATATCTTAGCTGGAAACCCAACGAAACCGAAAATATCGCTGTATCCGAATGTCAATCGCACTGTGGAGTGCTGAAAACACCAGAAAACGAGTTTTTCGAATTAGATAGCACGAAATCAGCGATTTCGGTTATTCTGCACGCTTGTCACTGAAGAAACTCGAAGATTATCACTGAAAATGCATGTCTTAGCTGGCAACCCAACGAAACCGAAAATATCGCTGTATCCGAATGTCAAACGCACTGTGGAGTGCTCAAAACATCAGAAATCGAGTTTTTCGCATTAAATAGCACGAAAACAGCGATTTCGGTGTTTCTACACTTGTCACAGAAGAATCATGAAAATTATCACTGAAAATGCATAGCTCATCTGGAAACCCAACGAAACCGAAGATATTGCAGTTTCCGCATATCAAACGCACTGTGGAGTGCTGAAAACATCAGAAAACGAGTTTTTCGCAATAGATAGCACGTAAACAGCGATTTCGGCGATTCTACACTTGTCACAGAAGAATCATGAAGATTATAACTGAAAATGCATATCTTAGCTGGAAACCCAACGAAACCGAAAATATCGCTGTATCCGAATGTCAAACGCACTGTGGAGTGCTGAAAACACCAGAAAACGAGTTTTTCACATTAGATAGCACGAAAACAGCGATTTCGGCGATTCTACACTTGTCACAGAAGATTCATGAAGATTATAACTGAAAATGCATATCTTAGCTGGAAACCCAACGAAACCGAAAATATCGCTGTATCCGAATGTCAAACGCACTGTGGAGTGCTGAAAACACCAGAAAACGAGTTTTTCGCATTAGATAGCACGAAAACAGCGATTTCGGCGATTCTACACTTGTCAAAGAAGATTCATGAAGATTATAACTGAAAATGCAAATCTTAGCTGGAAACCCAACGAAACCGAAAATATCGCAGTATCCGAATGTCAGACGCACTGTGGAGTGCTGAAAACACCAGAAAACGAGTTTTTCGCATTAGATAGCACGAAATCAGCGATTTCGGCAATTCTACTCTTGTCACAGAAGAATCATGAAGATTATAACTGAAAATGCATATCTTTGCTGGAAACCCAACGAAACCGAAGATATTGCAGTTTCCGCATATCAAACGCACTGTGGAGTGCTGAAAACATCAGAAAACGAGTTTTTCGCATTAGATAGCACGTAAACAGCGATTTCGGCGATTCTACACTTGTCACAGAAGAATCATGAAGATTATAACTGAAAATGCATATCTTAGCTGGAAACCCAACGAAACCGAAAATATCGCTGTATCCGAATGTCAAACGCACTGTGGAGTGCTGAAAACACCAGAAAACGAGTTTTTCGCATTAGATAGCACGAAAACAGCGATTTCGGCGATTCTACACTTGTCACAGAAGATTCATGAAGATTATAACTGAAAATGCAAATCTTAGCTGGAAACCCAACGAAACCGAAAATATCGCAGTATCCGAATGTCAGACGCACTGTGGAGTGCTGAAAACACCAGAAAACGAGTTTTTCGCATTAGATAGCACGAAATCAGCGATTTCGGCGATTCTACACTTGTCACAGAAGAATCATGAAGATTATAACTGAAAATGCATATCTTTGCTGGAAACCCAACGAAACCGAAAATATCGCTGTATCCGAATGTCAAACGCACTGTGGAGTGATGAAAACACGACAAAACGTGTTTTCCGCATTCAATTGCACGAAACCAGCGATTTCGGTGATTCTGCACACTTGTCACAGAAGAATATCCAAGATTGTCACTGAAAATGCATATCACATCTGGAAACACAACGAAACCGAAGATATCGCAGTTTCCGCATATCAAACGCACTGTGGAATGTTGAAAACACCAGAAAACGTGTTTTTCGCATTAAATAGCACGAAAACAGCGATTTCGGCGATTCTACACCTGTCACAGAAGAATCATGAAGATTATAACTGAAAATGCATATCTTAGCTGGAAACCCAACGAAACCGAAAATATCGCTGTATCCGAATGTCAAACGCACTGTGGAGTGCTGAAAACACCAGAAAACGAGTTTTTCGCATTAGATAGCACGAAAACAGCGATTTCGGCGATTCTACACTTGTCTCAGAAGAATCATGAAGATTATAACTGAAAATGCATATCTTAGCTGGAAACCCAACGAAACCGAAAATATCGCTGTATCCGAATGTCAAACGCACTGTGGAGTGCTGAAAACAGCAGAAAACGAGTTTTTCGCATTAAACAGCACGAAAACAGCGATTTCGGTGGTTCTACACTTGTCACAGAAGAATCATGAAGATTATCACTGAACATGCATAGCTCATCTGGAAACCCAACGAAACCGAAAATATCGCTGTATCCGAATGTCAATCGCACTGTGGAGTGCTGAAAACACCAGAAAACGAGTTTTTCGAATTAGATAGCACGAAAACAGCGACTTCGGCGATTCTACACTTGTCACAGAAGAATCATGAAGATTATAACTGAAAATGCATATCTTAGCTGGAAACCCAACGAAACCGAAGATATTGCAGTTTCCGCATATCAAACGCACTGTGGAGTGCTGAAAACACCAGAAAACGTGATATTCGCATTAAATAGCACGAAAACAGCGATTTCGGCGATTCTACACTTGTCACAGAAGAATCATGAAGATTATAACTGAAAATGCATATCTTAGCTGGAAACCCAACGAAACCGAAAATATCGCTGTATCCGAATGTCACACGCACTGTGGAGTGCTGAAAACACCAGAAAACGAGTTTTTCGCATTAGATAGCACGAAAACAGCGATTTCGGCGATTCTACACTTGTCACAGAAGATTCATGAAGATTATAACTGAAAATGCAAATCTTAGCTGGAAACCCAACGAAACCGAAAATATCGCAGTATCCGAATGTCAAACGCAATGTGGAGTGCTCAAAACATCAGAAATCGAGTTTTTCGCATTAGATAGCACGAAAACAGCGATTTCGGCGATTCTACACTTGTCACAGAAGAATCATGAAAATTATCACTGAAAATGCATAGCTCATCTGGAAACCCAACGAAACCGAAGATATTGCAGTTTCCGCATATCAAACGCACTGTGGAGTGCTGAAAACATCAGAAAACGAGTTTTTCGCATTAGATAGCACGTAAACAGCGATTTCGGCGATTCTACACTTGTCACAGAAGAATCATGAAGATTATAACTGAAAATGCATATCTTAGCTGGAAACCCAACGAAACCGAAAATATCGCTGTATCCGAATGTCAAACGCACTGTGGAGTGCTGAAAACACCAGAAAACGAGTTTTTCACATTAGATAGCACGAAAACAGCGATTTCGGCGATTCTACACTTGTCACAGAAGATTCATGAAGATTATAACTGAAAATGCATATCTTAGCTGGAAACCCAACGAAACCGAAAATATCGCTGTATCCGAATGTCAAACGCACTGTGGAGTGCTGAAAACACCAGAAAACGAGTTTTTCGCATTAGATAGCACGAAAACAGCGATTTCGGCGATTCTACACTTGTCAAAGAAGATTCATGAAGATTATAACTGAAAATGCAAATCTTAGCTGGAAACCCAACGAAACCGAAAATATCGCAGTATCCGAATGTCAGACGCACTGTGGAGTGCTGAAAACACCAGAAAACGAGTTTTTCGCATTAGATAGCACGAAATCAGCGATTTCGGCGATTCTACTCTTGTCACAGAAGAATCATGAAGATTATAACTGAAAATGCATATCTTTGCTGGAAACCCAACGAAACCGAAGATATTGCAGTTTCCGCATATCAAACGCACTGTGGAGTGCTGAAAACATCAGAAAACGAGTTTTTCGCATTAGATAGCACGTAAACAGCGATTTCGGCGATTCTACACTTGTCACAGAAGAATCATGAAGATTATAACTGAAAATGCATATCTTAGCTGGAAACCCAACGAAACCGAAAATATCGCTGTATCCGAATGTCAAACGCACTGTGGAGTGCTGAAAACACCAGAAAACGAGTTTTTCGCATTAGATAGCACGAAAACAGCGATTTCGGCGATTCTACACTTGTCACAGAAGATTCATGAAGATTATAACTGAAAATGCAAATCTTAGCTGGAAACCCAACGAAACCGAAAATATCGCAGTATCCGAATGTCAGACGCACTGTGGAGTGCTGAAAACACCAGAAAACGAGTTTTTCGCATTAGATAGCACGAAATCAGAGATTTCGGCGATTCTACACTTGTCACAGAAGAATCATGAAGATTATAACTGAAAATGCATATCTTTGCTGGAAACCCAACGAAACCGAAAATATCGCTGTATCCGAATGTCAAACGCACTGTGGAGTGATGAAAACACGACAAAACGTGTTTTCCGCATTCAATTGCACGAAACCAGCGATTTCGGTGATTCTGCACACTTGTCACAGAAGAATATCCAAGATTGTCACTGAAAATGCATATCACATCTGGAAACACAACGAAACCGAAGATATCGCAGTTTCCGCATATCAAACGCACTGTGGAATGTTGAAAACACCAGAAAACGTGTTTTTCGCATTAAATAGCACGAAAACAGCGATTTCGGCGATTCTACACCTGTCACAGAAGAATCATGAAGATTATAACTGAAAATGCATATCTTAGCTGGAAACCCAACGAAACCGAAAATATCGCTGTATCCGAATGTCAAACGCACTGTGGAGTGCTGAAAACACCAGAAAACGAGTTTTTCGCATTAGATAGCACGAAAACAGCGATTTCGGCGAGTCTACACTTGTCTCAGAAGAATCATGAAGATTATAACTGAAAATGCATATCTTAGCTGGAAACCCAACGAAACCGAAAATATCGCTGTATCCGAATGTCAAACGCACTGTGGAGTGCTGAAAACAGCAGAAAACGAGTTTTTCGCATTAAACAGCACGAAAACAGCGATTTCGGTGGTTCTACACTTGTCACAGAAGAATCATGAAGATTATCACTGAACATGCATAGCTCATCTGGAAACCCAACGAAACCGAAAATATCGCTGTATCCGAATGTCAATCGCACTGTGGAGTGCTGAAAACACCAGAAAACGAGTTTTTCGAATTAGATAGCACGAAAACAGCGATTTCGGCGATTCTACACTTGTCACAGAAGAATCATGAAGATTATAACTGAAAATGCATATCTTAGCTGGAAACACAACGAAACCGAAGATATTGCAGTTTCCGCATATCAAACGCACTGTGGAGTGCTGAAAACACCAGAAAACGTGATATTCGCATTAAATAGCACGAAAACAGCGATTTCGGCGATTCTACACTTGTCACAGAAGAATCATGAAGATTATAACTGAAAATGCATATCTTAGCTGGAAACCCAACGAAACCGAAAATATCGCTGTATCCGAATGTCACACGCACTGTGGAGTGCTGAAAACGCCAGAAAACGAGTTTTTCGCATTAGATAGCACGAAAACAGCGATTTCGGCGATTCTACACTTGTCACAGAAGATTCATGAAGATTATAACTGAAAATGCAAATCTTAGCTGGAAACCCAACGAAACAGAAAATATCGCAGTATCCGAATGTCAGACGCACTGTGGAGTGCTGAAAACACCAGAAAACGAGTTTTTCGCATTAGATAGCACGAAAACAGCGATTTCGGCGATTCTACACTTGTCACAGAAGATTCATGAAGATTATAACTGAAAATGCAAATCTTAGCTGGAAACCCAACGAAACCGAAAATATCACTGTATCCGAATGTCAATCGCACTGTGGAGTGCTGAAAACACCAGAAAACGAGTTTTTCGAATTAGATAGCACGTAAACAGCGATTTCGGCGATTCTACACTTGTCACAGAAGAATCATGAAGATTATAACTGAAAATGCATATCTTAGCTGGAAACCCAACGAAACCGAAAATGTCGCTGTATCCGAATGTCAAACGCACTGTGGAGTGCTGAAAACACCAGAAAACGAGTTTTTCGCATTAGATAGCACGAAAACAGCGATTTCGGTGATTCTGCAAACTTCTCACAGAAGAATATCCGAGATTGTCACTGAAAATGCATATCTCATCTGGAAATCCAACGAAACCGAAGATGTTGCAGTTTCCGCATATCAAACGCACTGTGGAGTGCTGAAAACACCACAAAAGGTGTTTTTCGCATTCAATAGCACGAAAACAGCGATTTCGGTGATTCTGCACACTTGCCACAGAAGAATCATGAAGATTATCACTGAAAATGCATATCTCATCTGGAAACCCAACGAAACCGAAGATGTTGCAGTTTCCGCATGTCAAACGCACTGTGGAGTGCTGAAAACACCACAAAAGGTGTTTTTCGCATTCAATAGCACGAAAACAGCGATTTCGGTGATTCTGCACGCTTGTCACAGAAGAAACTCGAAGATTATCACTGAAAATGCATGTCTTAGCTGGCAACCCAACGAAACCGAAAATATCGCTGTATCCGAATGTCAAACGCACTGTGGAGTGCTCAAAACATCAGAAATCGAGTTTTTCGCATTAAATAGCACGAAAACAGCGATTTCGGTGTTTCTACACTTGTCACAGAAGAATCATGAAAATTATCACTGAAAATGCATAGCTCATCTGGAAACCCAACGAAACCGAAGATATTGCAGTTTCCGCAAGTCAAACGCACTGTGGAGTACTGAAAACATCAGAAAACGAGTTTTTCGCATTAGATAGCACGAAAACCGCGATTTCGGCGATTCTACACTTGTCACAGAAGAATCATGAAGATTATAACTGAAAATGCATATCTTAGCTGGAAACCCAACGAAACCGAAAATATCGCTGTATCCGAATGTCAAACGCACTGTGGAGTGCTCAAAACACCAGATAACGTGCTTTCGCATTAAATAGCACGAAAACAGCGATTTCGGTTATTCTGCACGCTTGTCACAGAAGAAACTCGAAGATTATCACTGAAAATGCATGTCTTAGCTGGCAACCCAACGAAACCGAAAATATCGCTGTATCCGAATGTCAAACGCACTGTGGAGTGCTCAAAACATCAGAAATCGAGTTTTTCGCATTAAATAGCACGAAAACAGCGATTTCGGTGTTTCTACACTTGTCACAGAAGAATCATGAAAATTATCACTGAAAATGCATAGCTCATCTGGAAACCCAACGAAACCGAAGATATTGCAGTTTCCGCATATCAAACGCACTGTGGAGTGCTGAAAACCCTACAAAACGTGTTTTTCGCATTCAATAGCACGAAAACAGCGATTTCGGTGATTCTGCACCCTTGTCACAGAAGAATCATGAAGATTATAACTGAAAATGCATATCTTAGCTGGAAACCCAACGAAACCGAAAATATCGCTGTATCCGAATTTCACACGCACTGTGGAGTGCTGAAAACACCAGAAAACGTGATATTCGCATTAAATAGCACGAAAACAGCGATTTCGGTGATTCTGCACACTTGTCACAGAAGAATATCCAAGATTGTCACTGAAAATGCATATCACATCTGGAAACCCAACGAAACCGAAGATATGGCAGTTTCCGCATATCAAACGCACTGTGGAATGTTGAAAACACCAGAAAACGTGTTTTTCGCATTAAATAGCACGAAAACAGCGATTTCGGCGATTCTACACTTGTCACAGAAGAATCATGAAGATTATAACTGAAAATGCATATCTTAGCTGGAAACCCAACGAAACCGAAAATATCGCTGTATCCGAATGTCAAACGCACTGTGGAGTGCTGAAAACACCAGAAAACGAGTTTTTCGCATTAGATAGCACGAAATCAGCGATTTCGGCGATTCTACACTTGTCACAGAAGAATCATGAAGATTATAACTGAAAATGCATATCTTAGCTGGAAACCCAACGAAACCGAAAATATCGCTGTATCCGAATGTCAATCGCACTGTGGAGTGCTGAAAACACCAGAAAACGAGTTTTTCGAATTAGATAGCACGAAATCAGCGATTTCGGTTATTCTGCACGCTTGTCACTGAAGAAACTCGAAGATTATCACTGAAAATGCATGTCTTAGCTGGCAACCCAACGAAACCGAAAATATCGCTGTATCCGAATGTCAAACGCACTGTGGAGTGCTCAAAACATCAGAAATCGAGTTTTTCGCATTAAATAGCACGAAAACAGCGATTTCGGTGTTTCTACACTTGTCACAGAAGAATCATGAAAATTATCACTGAAAATGCATAGCTCATCTGGAAACCCAACGAAACCGAAGATATTGCAGTTTCCGCATATCAAACGCACTGTGGAGTGCTGAAAACATCAGAAAACGAGTTTTTCGCAATAGATAGCACGTAAACAGCGATTTCGGCGATTCTACACTTGTCACAGAAGAATCATGAAGATTATAACTGAAAATGCATATCTTAGCTGGAAACCCAACGAAACCGAAAATATCGCTGTATCCGAATGTCAAACGCACTGTGGAGTGCTGAAAACACCAGAAAACGAGTTTTTCACATTAGATAGCACGAAAACAGCGATTTCGGCGATTCTACACTTGTCACAGAAGATTCATGAAGATTATAACTGAAAATGCATATCTTAGCTGGAAACCCAACGAAACCGAAAATATCGCTGTATCCGAATGTCAAACGCACTGTGGAGTGCTGAAAACACCAGAAAACGAGTTTTTCGCATTAGATAGCACGAAAACAGCGATTTCGGCGATTCTACACTTGTCAAAGAAGATTCATGAAGATTATAACTGAAAATGCAAATCTTAGCTGGAAACCCAACGAAACCGAAAATATCGCAGTATCCGAATGTCAGACGCACTGTGGAGTGCTGAAAACACCAGAAAACGAGTTTTTCGCATTAGATAGCACGTAAACAGCGATTTCGGCGATTCTACACTTGTCACAGAAGAATCATGAAGATTATAACTGAAAATGCATATCTTAGCTGGAAACCCAACGAAACCGAAAATATCGCTGTATCCGAATGTCAAACGCACTGTGGAGTGCTGAAAACACCAGAAAACGAGTTTTTCGCATTAGATAGCACGAAAACAGCGATTTCGGCGATTCTACACTTGTCACAGAAGATTCATGAAGATTATAACTGAAAATGCAAATCTTAGCTGGAAACCCAACGAAACCGAAAATATCGCAGTATCCGAATGTCAGACGCACTGTGGAGTGCTGAAAACACCAGAAAACGAGTTTTTCGCATTAGATAGCACGAAATCAGCGATTTCGGCGATTCTACACTTGTCACAGAAGAATCATGAAGATTATAACTGAAAATGCATATCTTTGCTGGAAACCCAACGAAACCGAAAATATCGCTGTATCCGAATGTCAAACGCACTGTGGAGTGATGAAAACACGACAAAACGTGTTTTCCGCATTCAATTGCACGAAACCAGCGATTTCGGTGATTCTGCACACTTGTCACAGAAGAATATCCAAGATTGTCACTGAAAATGCATATCACATCTGGAAACACAACGAAACCGAAGATATCGCAGTTTCCGCATATCAAACGCACTGTGGAATGTTGAAAACACCAGAAAACGTGTTTTTCGCATTAAATAGCACGAAAACAGCGATTTCGGCGATTCTACACCTGTCACAGAAGAATCATGAAGATTATAACTGAAAATGCATATCTTAGCTGGAAACCCAACGAAACCGAAAATATCGCTGTATCCGAATGTCAAACGCACTGTGGAGTGCTGAAAACACCAGAAAACGAGTTTTTCGCATTAGATAGCACGAAAACAGCGATTTCGGCGATTCTACACTTGTCTCAGAAGAATCATGAAGATTATAACTGAAAATGCATATCTTAGCTGGAAACCCAACGAAACCGAAAATATCGCTGTATCCGAATGTCAAACGCACTGTGGAGTGCTGAAAACAGCAGAAAACGAGTTTTTCGCATTAAACAGCACGAAAACAGCGATTTCGGTGGTTCTACACTTGTCACAGAAGAATCATGAAGATTATCACTGAACATGCATAGCTCATCTGGAAACCCAACGAAACCGAAAATATCGCTGTATCCGAATGTCAATCGCACTGTGGAGTGCTGAAAACACCAGAAAACGAGTTTTTCGAATTAGATAGCACGAAAACAGCGACTTCGGCGATTCTACACTTGTCACAGAAGAATCATGAAGATTATAACTGAAAATGCATATCTTAGCTGGAAACCCAACGAAACCGAAGATATTGCAGTTTCCGCATATCAAACGCACTGTGGAGTGCTGAAAACACCAGAAAACGTGATATTCGCATTAAATAGCACGAAAACAGCGATTTCGGCGATTCTACACTTGTCACAGAAGAATCATGAAGATTATAACTGAAAATGCATATCTTAGCTGGAAACCCAACGAAACCGAAAATATCGCTGTATCCGAATGTCACACGCACTGTGGAGTGCTGAAAACACCAGAAAACGAGTTTTTCGCATTAGATAGCACGAAAACAGCGATTTCGGCGATTCTACACTTGTCACAGAAGATTCATGAAGATTATAACTGAAAATGCAAATCTTAGCTGGAAACCCAACGAAACCGAAAATATCGCAGTATCCGAATGTCAAACGCAATGTGGAGTGCTCAAAACATCAGAAATCGAGTTTTTCGCATTAGATAGCACGAAAACAGCGATTTCGGCGATTCTACACTTGTCACAGAAGAATCATGAAAATTATCACTGAAAATGCATAGCTCATCTGGAAACCCAACGAAACCGAAGATATTGCAGTTTCCGCATATCAAACGCACTGTGGAGTGCTGAAAACATCAGAAAACGAGTTTTTCGCATTAGATAGCACGTAAACAGCGATTTCGGCGATTCTACACTTGTCACAGAAGAATCATGAAGATTATAACTGAAAATGCATATCTTAGCTGGAAACCCAACGAAACCGAAAATATCGCTGTATCCGAATGTCAAACGCACTGTGGAGTGCTGAAAACACCAGAAAACGAGTTTTTCACATTAGATAGCACGAAAACAGCGATTTCGGCGATTCTACACTTGTCACAGAAGATTCATGAAGATTATAACTGAAAATGCATATCTTAGCTGGAAACCCAACGAAACCGAAAATATCGCTGTATCCGAATGTCAAACGCACTGTGGAGTGCTGAAAACACCAGAAAACGAGTTTTTCGCATTAGATAGCACGAAAACAGCGATTTCGGCGATTCTACACTTGTCAAAGAAGATTCATGAAGATTATAACTGAAAATGCAAATCTTAGCTGGAAACCCAACGAAACCGAAAATATCGCAGTATCCGAATGTCAGACGCACTGTGGAGTGCTGAAAACACCAGAAAACGAGTTTTTCGCATTAGATAGCACGAAATCAGCGATTTCGGCGATTCTACTCTTGTCACAGAAGAATCATGAAGATTATAACTGAAAATGCATATCTTTGCTGGAAACCCAACGAAACCGAAGATATTGCAGTTTCCGCATATCAAACGCACTGTGGAGTGCTGAAAACATCAGAAAACGAGTTTTTCGCATTAGATAGCACGTAAACAGCGATTTCGGCGATTCTACACTTGTCACAGAAGAATCATGAAGATTATAACTGAAAATGCATATCTTAGCTGGAAACCCAACAAAACCGAAAATATCGCTGTATCCGAATGTCAAACGCACTGTGGAGTGCTGAAAACACCAGAAAACGAGTTTTTCGCATTAGATAGCACGAAAACAGCGATTTCGGCGATTCTACACTTGTCACAGAAGATTCATGAAGATTATAACTGAAAATGCAAATCTTAGCTGGAAACCCAACGAAACCGAAAATATCGCAGTATCCGAATGTCAGACGCACTGTGGAGTGCTGAAAACACCAGAAAACGAGTTTTTCGCATTAGATAGCACGAAATCAGAGATTTCGGCGATTCTACACTTGTCACAGAAGAATCATGAAGATTATAACTGAAAATGCATATCTTTGCTGGAAACCCAACGAAACCGAAAATATCGCTGTATCCGAATGTCAAACGCACTGTGGAGTGATGAAAACACGACAAAACGTGTTTTCCGCATTCAATTGCACGAAACCAGCGATTTCGGTGATTCTGCACACTTGTCACAGAAGAATATCCAAGATTGTCACTGAAAATGCATATCACATCTGGAAACACAACGAAACCGAAGATATCGCAGTTTCCGCATATCAAACGCACTGTGGAATGTTGAAAACACCAGAAAACGTGTTTTTCGCATTAAATAGCACGAAAACAGCGATTTCGGCGATTCTACACCTGTCACAGAAGAATCATGAAGATTATAACTGAAAATGCATATCTTAGCTGGAAACCCAACGAAACCGAAAATATCGCTGTATCCGAATGTCAAACGCACTGTGGAGTGCTGAAAACACCAGAAAACGAGTTTTTCGCATTAGATAGCACGAAAACAGCGATTTCGGCGAGTCTACACTTGTCTCAGAAGAATCATGAAGATTATAACTGAAAATGCATATCTTAGCTGGAAACCCAACGAAACCGAAAATATCGCTGTATCCGAATGTCAAACGCACTGTGGAGTGCTGAAAACAGCAGAAAACGAGTTTTTCGCATTAAACAGCACGAAAACAGCGATTTCGGTGGTTCTACACTTGTCACAGAAGAATCATGAAGATTATCACTGAACATGCATAGCTCATCTGGAAACCCAACGAAACCGAAAATATCGCTGTATCCGAATGTCAATCGCACTGTGGAGTGCTGAAAACACCAGAAAACGAGTTTTTCGAATTAGATAGCACGAAAACAGCGATTTCGGCGATTCTACACTTGTCACAGAAGAATCATGAAGATTATAACTGAAAATGCATATCTTAGCTGGAAACCCAACGAAACCGAAGATATTGCAGTTTCCGCATATCAAACGCACTGTGGAGTGCTGAAAACACCAGAAAACGTGATATTCGCATTAAATAGCACGAAAACAGCGATTTCGGCGATTCTACACTTGTCACAGAAGAATCATGAAGATTATAACTGAAAATGCATATCTTAGCTGGAAACCCAACGAAACCGAAAATATCGCTGTATCCGAATGTCACACGCACTGTGGAGTGCTGAAAACACCAGAAAACGAGTTTTTCGCATTAGATAGCACGAAAACAGCGATTTCGGCGATTCTACACTTGTCACAGAAGATTCATGAAGATTATAACTGAAAATGCAAATCTTAGCTGGAAACCCAACGAAACAGAAAATATCGCAGTATCCGAATGTCAGACGCACTGTGGAGTGCTGAAAACACCAGAAAACGAGTTTTTCGCATTAGATAGCACGAAAACAGCGATTTCGGCGATTCTACACTTGTCACAGAAGATTCATGAAGATTATAACTGAAAATGCAAATCTTAGCTGGAAACCCAACGAAACCGAAAATATCACTGTATCCGAATGTCAATCGCACTGTGGAGTGCTGAAAACACCAGAAAACGAGTTTTTCGAATTAGATAGCACGTAAACAGCGATTTCGGCGATTCTACACTTGTCACAGAAGAATCATGAAGATTATAACTGAAAATGCATATCTTAGCTGGAAACCCAACGAAACCGAAAATGTCGCTGTATCCGAATGTCAAACGCACTGTGGAGTGCTGAAAACACCAGAAAACGAGTTTTTCGCATTAGATAGCACGAAAACAGCGATTTCGGCGATTCTACACTTGTCACAGAAGATTCATGAAGATTATAACTGAAAATGCAAATCTTAGCTGGAAACCCAACGAAACCGAAAATATCGCAGTATCCGAATGTCAGACGCACTGTGGAGTGCTGAAAACACCAGAAAACGAGTTTTTCGCATTAGATAGCACGAAATCAGCGATTTCGGCGATTCTACACTTGTCACAGAAGAATCATGAAGATTATAACTGAAAATGCATATCTTTGCTGGAAACCCAACGAAACCGAAAATATCGCCGTATCGGAATGTCAAACGCACTGTGGAGTGATGAAAACACGACAAAACGTGTTTTTCGCATTCAATAGCACGAAACCAGCGATTTCGGTGATTCTACACTTGTCACAGAAGAATCATGAAGATTATAACTGAAAATGCATATCTTAGCTGGAAACCCAACGAAACCGAAAATATCGCTGTATCCGAATGTCAAACGCACTGTGGAGTGCTGAAAACACCAGAAAACGAGTTTTTCGCATTAGATAGCACTAAAACAGCGATTTCGGCGATTCTACACTTGTCTCAGAAGAATCATGAAGATTATAACTGAAAATGCATATCTTAGCTGGAAACCCAACGAAACCGAAAATATCGCTGTATCCGAATGTCAAACGCACTGTGGAGTGCTGAAAACAGCAGAAAACGAGTTTTTCGCATTAAACAGCACGAAAACAGCGATTTCGGTGGTTCTACACTTGTCACAGAAGAATCATGAAGATTATCACTGAACATGCATAGCTCATCTGGAAACCCAACGAAACCGAAAATATCGCTGTATCCGAATGTCAATCGCACTGTGGAGTGCTGAAAACACCAGAAAACGAGTTTTTCGAATTAGATAGCACGAAAACAGCGATTTCGGCGATTCTACACTTGTCACAGAAGAATCATGAAGATTATAACTGAAAATGCATATCTTAGCTGGAAACCCAACGAAACCGAAGATATTGCAGTTTCCGCATATCAAACGCACTGTGGAGTGCTGAAAACACCAGAAAACGTGATATTCGCATTAAATAGCACGAAAACAGCGATTTCGGCGATTCTACACTTGTCACAGAAGAATCATGAAGATTATAACTGAAAATGCATATCTTAGCTGGAAACCCAACGAAACCGAAAATATCGCTGTATCCGAATGTCAAACGCACTGTGGAGTGATGAAAACACGACAAAACGTGTTTTTCGCATTCAATAGCACGAAAACAGCGATTTCGGTGATTCTGCACACTTGTCACAGAAGAATATCCAAGATTGTTACTGAAAATGCATATCACATCTGGAAACCCAACGAAACCGAAGATATCGCCGTTTCCGCATATCAAACGCACTGTGGAATGTTGAAAACACCAGAAAACGTGTTTTTCGCATTAAATAGCACGAAAACAGCGATTTCGGCGATTCTACACTTGTCACAGAAGAATCATGAAGATTATAACTGAAAATGCATATCTTAGCTGGAAACCCAACGAAACCGAAAATATCGCTGTATCCGAATGTCAAACGCACTGTGGAGTGCTGAAAACACCAGAAAACGAGTTTTTCGCATTAGATAGCACGAAAACAGCGATTTCGGTGATTCTGCACACTTGTCACAGAAGAATATCCAAGATTGTCACTGAAAATGCATATCTCATCTGGAAACCCAACGAAACCGAAGATATCGCAGTTTCGGCATATCAAACGCACTGTGGAATGTTGAAAACACCAGAAAACGTGTTTTTCGCATTAAATAGCACGAAAACAGCGATTTCGGCGATTCTACACTTGTCACAGAAGAATCATGAAGATTATAACTGAAAATGCATATCTTAGCTGGAAACCCAACGAAACCGAAAATATCGCTGTATCCGAATGTCAAACGCACTGTGGAGTGCTGAAAACACCAGAAAACGAGTTTTTCGCATTAGATAGCACTAAAACAGCGATTTCGGCGATTCTACACTTGTCTCAGAAGAATCATGAAGATTATAACTGAAAATGCATATCTTAGCTGGAAACCCAACGAAACCGAAAATATCGCTGTATCCGAATGTCAAACGCACTGTGGAGTGCTGAAAACAGCAGAAAACGAGTTTTTCGCATTAAACAGCACGAAAACAGCGATTTCGGTGGTTCTACACTTGTCACAGAAGAATCATGAAGATTATCACTGAACATGCATAGCTCATCTGGAAACCCAACGAAACCGAAAATATCGCTGTATCCGAATGTCAATCGCACTGTGGAGTGCTGAAAACACCAGAAAACGAGTTTTTCGAATTAGATAGCACGAAAACAGCGATTTCGGCGATTCTACACTTGTCACAGAAGAATCATGAAGATTATAACTGAAAATGCATATCTTAGCTGGAAACCCAACGAAACCGAAGATATTGCAGTTTCCGCATATCAAACGCACTGTGGAGTGCTGAAAACACCAGAAAACGTGATATTCGCATTAAATAGCACGAAAACAGCGATTTCGGCGATTCTACACTTGTCACAGAAGAATCATGAAGATTATAACTGAAAATGCATATCTTAGCTGGAAACCCAACGAAACCGAAAATATCGCTGTATCCGAATGTCAAACGCACTGTGGAGTGATGAAAACACGACAAAACGTGTTTTTCGCATTCAATAGCACGAAAACAGCGATTTCGGTGATTCTGCACACTTGTCACAGAAGAATATCCAAGATTGTTACTGAAAATGCATATCACATCTGGAAACCCAACGAAACCGAAGATATCGCCGTTTCCGCATATCAAACGCACTGTGGAATGTTGAAAACACCAGAAAACGTGTTTTTCGCATTAAATAGCACGAAAACAGCGATTTCGGCGATTCTACACTTGTCACAGAAGAATCATGAAGATTATAACTGAAAATGCATATCTTAGCTGGAAACCCAACGAAACCGAAAATATCGCTGTATCCGAATGTCAAACGCACTGTGGAGTGCTGAAAACACCAGAAAACGAGTTTTTCGCATTAGATAGCACGAAAACAGCGATTTCGGTGATTCTGCACACTTGTCACAGAAGAATATCCAAGATTGTCACTGAAAATGCATATCTCATCTGGAAACCCAACGAAACCGAAGATATCGCAGTTTCGGCATATCAAACGCACTGTGGAGTGCTGAACACACGAGAAAACGAGTTTTTCGCATTAAATAGCACGAAAACAGCGATTTCTGCGATTCTGCAAACTTCCCACAGAGGAATATCCAAGATTATCGTAGAAAATGCATATCTCATCTGGAAACCCAACGAAACCGAAGATATCGCAGTTTCCGCATGTCAAACGCACTGTGGCGAGCTGAACACACGAGAAAACGAGTTTTTCGCATTAAATAGCACGAAAACAGCGATTTCGGTGATTCTACACTTGTCACAGAAGAATCATGAGGATTATCACTGAAAATGCATATCTCATCTGGAAACCCAACGAAACCGAAGATATTGCAGTCTCCGCATGTCAAACGCACTGTGGAGTGCTGAAAACACCAGAAAACGAGTTTTTCGCATTCAATAGCACGAAAAGAGCGATTTCGGTGATTCTGCACACTTGTCACAGAAGAATATCCAAGATTGTCACTGAAAATGCATATCTCATCTGGAAACCCAACGAAACCGAAAATATCGCTGTATCCGAATGTCAAACGCACTGTGGAGTGCTGAAAACACCAGAAAACGAGTTTTTCGCATTAGATAGCACGAAAACAGCGATTTCGGCGATTCTACACTTGTCACAGAAGAATCATGAAGATTATAACTGAAAATGCATATCTTAGCTGGAAACCCAACGAAACCGAAAATATCGCTGTATCCGAATGTCAAACGCACTGTGGAGTGCTGAAAACAGCAGAAAACGAGTTTTTCGCATTAAATAGCACGAAAACAGCGATTTCGGTGATTCTACACTTGTCACAGAAGAATCATGAAGATTATCACTGAACATGCATAGCTCATCTGGAAACCCAACGAAACCGAAAATATCGCTGTATCCGAATGTCAATCGCACTGTGGAGTGCTGAAAACACCAGAAAACGAGTTTTTCGAATTAGATAGCACGAAATCAGCGATTTCGGTTATTCTGCACGCTTGTCACTGAAGAAACTCGAAGATTATCACTGAAAATGCATGTCTTAGCTGGCAACCCAACGAAACCGAAAATATCGCTGTATCCGAATGTCAAACGCACTGTGGAGAGCTCAAAACATCAGAAATCGAGTTTTTCGCATTAAATAGCACGAAAACAGCGATTTCGGTGTTTCTACACTTGTCACAGAAGAATCATGAAAATTTTCACTGAAAATGCATAGCTCATCTGGAAACCCAACGAAACCGAAGATATTGCAGTTTCCGCATATCAAACGCACTGTGGAGTGCTGAAAACATCAGAAAACGAGTTTTTCGCATTAGATAGCACGTAAACAGCGATTTCGGCGATTCTACACTTGTCACAGAAGAATCATGAAGATTATAACTGAAAATGCATATCTTAGCTGGAAACCCAACGAAACCGAAAATATCGCTGTATCCGAATGTCAAACGCACTGTGGAGTGCTGAAAACACCAGAAAACGAGTTTTTCGCATTAGATAGCACGAAAACAGCGATTTCGGCGATTCTACACTTGTCACAGAAGATTCATGAAGATTATAACTGAAAATGCAAATCTTAGCTGGAAACCCAACGAAACCGAAAATATCGCAGTATCCGAATGTCAGACGCACTGTGGAGTGCTGAAAACACCAGAAAACGAGTTTTTCGCATTAGATAGCACGAAATCAGCGATTTCGGCGATTCTACACTTGTCACAGAAGAATCATGAAGATTATTACTGAAAATGCATATCTTTGCTGGAAACCCAACGAAACCGAAAATATCGCTGTATCCGAATGTCAAACGCACTGTGGAGTGCTGAAAACACCACAAAACGTGTTTTTCGCATTCAATAGCACGAAAACAGTGATTTCGGTTATTCTGCAAACTTCTCACAGAAGAATATCCGAGATTATCGTAGAAGATGCATATCTCATCTGGAAACCCAACGAAACCGAAGATATCGCAGTTTCCGCATGTCAAACGCACTGTGGAGTGCTGAAAACACCAGAAAACGAGTTTTTCGCATTAAATAGCACGAAAACAGCGATTTCGGTGATTCTACACTTGTCACAGAAGAATCATGAAGATTATAACTGAAAATGCATATCTTAGCTGGAAACCCAACGAAACCGAAAATATCGCTGTATCCGAATGTCAAACGCACTGTGGAGTGCTGAAAACAGCAGAAAACGAGTTTTTCGCATTAAATAGCACGAAAACAGCGATTTCGGTGATTCTACACTTGTCACAGAAGAATCATGAAGATTATCACTGAACATGCATAGCTCATCTGGAAACCCAACGAAACCGAAAATATCGCTGTATCCGAATGTCAATCGCACTGTGGAGTGCTGAAAACACCAGAAAACGAGTTTTTCGAATTAGATAGCACGAAATCAGCGATTTCGGTTATTCTGCACGCTTGTCACTGAAGAAACTCGAAGATTATCACTGAAAATGCATGTCTTAGCTGGCAACCCAACGAAACCGAAAATATCGCTGTATCCGAATGTCAAACGCACTGTGGAGAGCTCAAAACATCAGAAATCGAGTTTTTCGCATTAAATAGCACGAAAACAGCGATTTCGGTGTTTCTACACTTGTCACAGAAGAATCATGAAAATTTTCACTGAAAATGCATAGCTCATCTGGAAACCCAACGAAACCGAAGATATTGCAGTTTCCGCATATCAAACGCACTGTGGAGTGCTGAAAACATCAGAAAACGAGTTTTTCGCATTAGATAGCACGTAAACAGCGATTTCGGCGATTCTACACTTGTCACAGAAGAATCATGAAGATTATAACTGAAAATGCATATCTTAGCTGGAAACCCAACGAAACCGAAAATATCGCTGTATCCGAATGTCAAACGCACTGTGGAGTGCTGAAAACACCAGAAAACGAGTTTTTCGCATTAGATAGCACGAAAACAGCGATTTCGGCGATTCTACACTTGTCACAGAAGATTCATGAAGATTATAACTGAAAATGCAAATCTTAGCTGGAAACCCAACGAAACCGAAAATATCGCAGTATCCGAATGTCAGACGCACTGTGGAGTGCTGAAAACACCAGAAAACGAGTTTTTCGCATTAGATAGCACGAAATCAGCGATTTCGGCGATTCTACACTTGTCACAGAAGAATCATGAAGATTATTACTGAAAATGCATATCTTTGCTGGAAACCCAACGAAACCGAAAATATCGCTGTATCCGAATGTCAAACGCACTGTGGAGTGCTGAAAACACCACAAAACGTGTTTTTCGCATTCAATAGCACGAAAACAGTGATTTCGGTTATTCTGCAAACTTCTCACAGAAGAATATCCGAGATTATCGTAGAAGATGCATATCTCATCTGGAAACCCAACGAAACCGAAGATATCGCAGTTTCCGCATGTCAAACGCACTGTGGAGTGCTGAAAACACCAGAAAACGAGTTTTTCGCATTAAATAGCACGAAAACAGCGATTTCGGTGATTCTGCACACTTGTCACAGAAGAATCATGAGGATTATCACTGAAAATGCATATCTCATCTGGAAACCCAACGACACCGAAGATATTGCAGTTTCCGCATGTCAAACGCACTGTGGAGTGCTGAAAACACCACAAAACGTGTTTTTCGCATTCAATAGCACGAAAACAGCGATTTCGGTGATTCTGCACACTTGTCACAGAAGAATATCCAAGATTGTCACTGAAAATGCATATCTCATCTGGAAACACAACGAAACCGAAGATATCGCCGTATCCGCATGTCAAACGCACTGTGGAGTGCTGAACACACGAGAAAACGAGTTTTTCGCAATAAATAGCACGAAAACAGCGATTTCTGTGATTCTGCAAACTTCTCACAGAGGAATATCCGAGATTATCGTAGAAAATGCATGTCTCAGCTGGAAACCCCACGAAAACGAAGATATCGCAGTTTCGACATATCAAACGCACTGTGGAGTGCTGAAAACACCAGAAAACGTGTTTTTCGCATTCAATAGCACGAAAAGAGCGATTACGGTGATTCTGCACACTTGTCACAGAAGAATATCCAAAATTGTCACTGAAAATGCATATCTCATCTGGAAACCCAACGAAACCGAAGATATCGCAGTTTCCGCATGTCAAACGCACTGTGGCGTGCTGAACACACGAGAAAACGAGTTTTTCGCATTAAATAGCACGAAAACAGCGATTTCGGTGATTCTACACTTGTCACAGAAGAATCATGAGGATTATCACTGAAAATGCATATCTCATCTGGAAACCCAACGAAACCGAAGATATTGCAGTCTCCGCATGTCAAACGCACTGTGGAGTGCTGAAAACACCAGAAAACGAGTTTTTCGCATTCAATAGCACGAAAAGAGCGATTTCGGTGATTCTGCACACTTGTCACAGAAGAATATCCAAGATTGTCACTGAAAATGCATATCTCATCTGGAAACCCAACGAAACCGAAGATATCGCAGTTTCGGCATATCAAACGCACTGTGGAGTGCTGAACACACGAGAAAACGAGTTTTTCGCATTAAATAGCACGAAAACAGCGATTTCTGCGATTCTGCAAACTTCCCACAGAGGAATATCCGAGATTATCGTAGAAAATGCATGTCTCAGCTGGAAACCCCACGAAAACGAAGATATCGCAGTTTCGACATATCAAACGCACTGTGGAGTGCTGAAAACACCAGAAAACGTGTTTTTCGCATTCAATAGCACGAAAAGAGCGATTTCGGTGATTCTGCACACTTGTCACAGTAGAATATCCAAGATTGTCACTGAAAATGCATATCTCATCTGGAAACCCAACGAAACCGAAGATATCGCAGTTTCGGCATATCAAACGCACTGTGGAGTGCTGAAAACACCAGAAAACGTGTTTTTCGCATTCAATAGCACGAAAACAGCGATTTCGGTGATTCTGCACACTTGTCACAGAAGAATATCCAAGATTGTCACTGAAAATGCATATCTCATCTGGAAACCCAACGAAACCGAAGATATCGCAGTTTCCGCATGTCAAACGCACTGTGGAGTGCTGAAAACAGCAGAAAACGAGTTTTTCGAATTAAACAGCACGAAAACAGCGATACCGGTGATTCTGCATACTTCTCACAGAAGAATACCCAAGATTATCGTAGAAAATGCATGTCTCAACAGGAAACCCCACGAAAACGAAGATATCGCAGTTTCCGCATATCAAACGCACTGTGAAGTGCTAAAAACACCAGAAAACGTGTTTTTCGCATTCAATAGCACGAAAACAGTGATTTCGGTTATTCTGCAAACTTCTCACAGAAGAATATCCGAGGTTATCGTAGAAGATGCATATCTCATCTGGAAACCCAACGAAACCGAAGATATCGCAGTTTCCGCATGTCAAACGCACTGTGGAGTGCTGAAAACACTACAAAACGTGTTTTTCGGATTCAATAGCACGAAAACAGCGATTTCGGTGATTCTGCACACTTGTCACAGAAGAATATCCAAGATTGTCACTGAAAATGCATATCTCATCTGGAAACCCTACGAAACCGAAGATATCGCAGTTTCCGCATGTCAAACGCACTGTGGAGTGCTGAAAACACCACAAAACGAGTTTTTCGCAATAAATAGCACGAAAACAGCGATTTGTGTGATTCTGCAAACTTCTCACAGAGGAATATCCGCGATTATCGTAGAAAAAGCATGTCTCAGCTGGAAACCCCACGAAAACGAAGATATCGCAGTTTCGACATATCAAACGCACTGTGGAGTGCTGAAAACACCAGAAAACGTGTTTTTCGCATTCAATAGCACGAAAAGAGCGATTACGGTGATTCTGCACACTTGTCACAGAAGAATATCCGAAATTGTCACTGAAAATGCATATCCCATCTGGAAACCCAACGAAACCGAAGATATCGCAGTTTCCGCATGTCAAACGCACTGTGGCGTGCTGAACACACGAGAAAACGAGTTTTTCGCATTAAATAGCACGAAAACAGCGATTTCGGTGATTCTACACTTGTCACAGAAGAATCATGAGGATTATCACTGAAAATGCATATCTCATCTGGAAACCCAACGAAACCGAAGATATTGCAGTCTCCGCATGTCAAACGCACTGTGGAGTGCTGAAAACACCAGAAAACGAGTTTCTCGCATCCAATAGCACGAAAAGACCGATTTCGGTGATTCTGCACACTTGTCACAGAAGAATATCCAAGATTGTCACTGAAAATGCATATCTCATCTGGAAACCCAACGAAACCGAAGATATCGCAGTTTCGGCATATCAAACGCACTGTGGAGTGCTGAACACACGAGAAAACGAGTTTTTCGCATTAAATAGCACGAAAACAGTGATTTCTGCGATTCTGCAAACTTCCCACAGAGGAATATCCGAGATTATCGTAGAAAATGCATGTCTCAGCTGGAAACCCCACGAAAACGAAGATATCGCAGTTTCGACATATCAAACGCACTGTGGAGTGCTGAAAACACCAGAAAACGTGTTTTTCGCATTCAATAGCACGAAAAGAGCGATTTCGGTGATTCTGCACACTTGTCACAGAAGAATATCCAAGATTGTCACTGAAAATGCATATCTCATCTGGAAACCCAACGAAACCGAAGATATCGCAGTTTCGGCATATCAAACGCACTGTGGAGTGCTGAAAACACCAGAAAACGTGTTTTTCGCATTCAATAGCACGAAAACAGCGATTTCGGTGTTTCTGCACACTTGTCACAGAAGAATATCCAAGATTGTCACTGAAAATGCATATCTCATCTGGAAACCCAACGAAACCGAAGATATCGCAGTTTCCGCATGTCAAACGCACTGTGGAGTGCTGAAAACAGCAGAAAACGAGTTTTTCGAATTAAACAGCACGAAAACAGCGATACCGGTGATTCTGCATACTTCTCACAGAAGAATACCCAAGATTATCGTAGAAAATGCATGTCTCAACAGGAAACCCCACGAAAACGAAGATATCGCAGTTTCCGCATATCAAACGCACTGTGAAGTGCTAAAAACACCAGAAAACGTGTTTTTCGCATTCAATAGCACGAAAACAGCGATTTCGGTGATTCTGCACACTTGTCACAGAAGAATATCCAAGATTGTCACTGAAAATGCATATCTCATCTGGAAACCCAACGAAACCGAAGATATCGCAGTTTCCGCATGTCAAACGCACTGTGGAGTGCTGAAAACACCACAAAACGTGTTTTTCGCATTCAATAGCACGAAAACAGCGATTTCGGCGATTCTACACTTGTCACAGAAGATTCATGAAGATTATAACTGAAAATGCAAATCTTAGCTGGAAACCCAACGAAACCGAAAATATCACTGTATCCGAATGTCAAACGCACTGTGGAGTGCTGAAAACACCAGAAAACGAGTTTTTCGCATTAGATAGCACGAAATCAGCGATTTCGGCGATTCTACACTTGTCACAGAAGAATCATGAAGATTATAACTGAAAATGCATATCTTAGCTGGAAACCCAACGAAACAGAAAATATCGCTGTATCCGAATGTCAAACGCACTGTGGAGTGATGAAAACACGACAAAATGTGTTTTTCGCATTCAATAGCACGAAAACAGCGATTTCGGTGATTCTGCACACTTGTCACAGAAGAATATCCAAGATTGTTACTGAAAATGCATATCACATCTGGAAACCCAACGAAACCGAAGATATCGCCGTTTCCGCATATCAAACGCACTGTGGAATGTTGAAAACACAAGAAAACGTGTTTTTCGCATTAAATAGCACGAAAACAGCGATTTCGGCGATTCTACACTTGTCACAGAAGAATCATGAAGATTATAACTGAAAATGCATACCTTAGCTGGAAACCCAACGAAACCGAAAATATCGCTGTATCCGAATGTCAAACGCACTGTGGAGTGCTGAAAACACCAGAAAACGAGTTTTTCGCATTAGATAGCACGAAAACAGCGATTTCGGCGATTCTACACTTGTCACAGAAGAATCATGAAGATTATAACTGAAAATGCATATCTTAGCTGGAAACCCAACGAAACCGAAAATATCGCTGTATCCGAATGTCAAACGCACTGTGGAGTGCTGAAAACAGCAGAAAACGAGTTTCTCGCATTAAATAGCACGAAAACAGCGATTTCGGTGATTCTACACTTGTCACAGAAGAATCATGAAGATTATCACTGAACATGCATAGCTCATCTGGAAACCCAACGAAACCGAAAATATCGCTGTATCCGAATGTCAATCGCACTGTGGAGTGCTGAAAACACCAGAAAACGAGTTTTTCGAATTAGATAGCACGAAAACAGCGATTTCGGCGATTCTACACTTGTCACAGAAGAATCATGAAGATTATAACTGAAAATGCATATCTTAGCTGGAAACCCAACGAAACCGAAGATATTGCAGTTTCCGCATATCAAACGCACTGTGGAGTGCTGAAAACCCCAGAAAACGTGATATTCGCATTGAATAGCACGAAAACAGCGATTTCGGCGATTCTACACTTGTCACAGAAGAATCATGAAGATTATAACTGAAAATGCATATCTTAGCTGGAAACCCAACGAAACCGAAAATATCGCTGTATCCGAATGTCACACGCACTGTGGAGTGCTGAAAACACCAGAAAACGAGTTTTTCGCATTAGATAGCACGAAAACAGCGATTTCGGCGATTCTACACTTGTCACAGAAGATTCATGAAGATTATAACTGAAAATGCAAATCTTAGCTGGAAACCCAACGAACCCGAAAATATCGCTGTATCCGAATGTCAAACGCACTGTGGAGTGCTGAAAACACCAGAAAACGAGTTTTTCGCATTAGATAGCACGAAAACAGCGATTTCGGCGATTCTACACTTGTCACAGAAGAATATCCAAGATTGTCACTGAAAATGCATATCTCATCTGGAAACCCAACGAAACCGAAGATATCGCCGTATCCGCATGTCAAACGCACTGTGGAGTGCTGCAAACACCACAAAACGTGTTTTTCGCATTCAATAGCACGAAAACAGCGATTTCGGTGATTCTGCACACTTGTCACAGAAGAATATCCATGATTGTCACTGAAAATGCATATCTCATCTGGAAATCCAACGAAACCGAAGATGTTGCAGTTTCCGCATGTCAAACGCACTGTGGAGTGCTGAAAACACCACAAAAGGTGTTTTTCGCATTCAATAGCACGAAAACAGCGATTTCGGTGATTCTGCACACTTGTCACAGAAGAATCATGAAGATTATCACTGAAAATGCATATCTCATCTGGAAACCCAACGTAACCGAAGATATTGCAGTTTCCGCAAGTCAAACGCACTGTGGAGTTCTGAAAACATCAGAAAACGAGTTTTTCGCATTAGATAGCACGAAAACAGCGATTTCGGCGATTCTACACTTGTCACAGAAGAATCATGAAGATTATAACTGAAAATGCATATCACATCTGGAAACCCAACGAAACCGAAGATATCGCCGTTTCCGCATATCAAACGCACTGTGGAATGTTGAAAACACCAGAAAACGTGTTTTTCGCATTAAATAGCACGAAAACAGCGATTTCGGCGATTCTACACTTGTCACAGAAGAATCATGAAGATTATAACTGAAAATGCATATCTTAGCTGGAAACCCAACGAAACCGAAAATATCGCTGTATCCGAATGTCAAACGCACTGTGGAGTGCTGAAAACACCAGAAAACGAGTTTTTCGCATTATATAGCACGAAAACAGCGATTTCGGCGATTCTACACTTGTCACAGAAGATTCATGAAGATTATAACTGAAAATGCAAATCTTAGCTGGAAACCCAACGAAACCGAAAATATCGCTGTATCCGAATGTCAAACGCACTGTGGAGTGCTGAAAACACCAGAAAACGAGTTTTTCGCATTAGATAGCACGAAAACAGCGATTTCGGCGATTCTGCACACTTGTCACAGAAGAATCATGAAGATTATCACTGAAAATGCATATCTCATCTGGAAACCCAACGAAACCGAAGATGTTGCAGTTTCCGCATGTCAAACGCGCTGTGGAGTGCAGAAAACACCACAAAAGGTGTTTTTCGCATTAAATAGCACGCAAACAGCGATTTCTGTGATTCTGCAAACTTCTCACAGAAGAATATCCGAGATTATCGTAGAAAATGCATGTCTCAGCTGGAAACCCCACGAAAACGAAGATATCGCAGTTTCGGCATATCAAACGCACTGTGGAGTACTGAAAACACCAGAAAACGTGTTTTTCGCATTCAATAGCACGAAAACAGCGATTTCGGTGATTCTGCATACTTCTCACAGAAGAATATCCAAGATTGTCACTGAAAATGCATATCTCATCTGGAAACCCAACGAAACCGAAGATATTGCAGTTTCCGCATGTCAAACGCACTGTGGAGTGCTGAAAACACCACAAAAGTTGTTTTTCGCATTCAATTGCACGAAAACAGCGATTCCGGTGATTCTACACTTGTCACAGAAGAATCATGAAGATTATAACTGAAAATGCATATCTTAGCTGGAAACCCAACGAAACCGAAAATATCGCTGTATCCGAATGTCAAACGCACTGTGGAGTGATGAAAACTCGACAAAACGTGTTTTTCGCATTTAATAGCACGAAAACAGCGATTTCGTTGATTCTGCACACTTGTCACAGAAGAATATCCAAGATTGTCACTGAAAATGCATATCACATCTGGAAACCCAACGAAACCGAAAATATCGCTGTATCCGAATGTCAAACGCACTGTGGAGTGCTGAAAACACCAGAAAACGAGTTTTTCGCATTAGATAGCACGAAAACAGCGATTTCGGCGACTCTACATTTGTCACAGAAGAATCATGAAGATTATAACTGAAAATGCATATCTCAGCTGGAAACTCAACGAAACCGAAAATATCGCTGTATCCGAATGTCCAACGCACTGTGGAGTGCTGAAAACAGCAGAAAACGAGTTTTTCGCATTAAATAGCACGAAAACAGCGATTTCGGTGATTCTACACTTGTCACAGATGAATCATGAAGATTATCACTGAACATGCATAGCTCATCTGGAAACCCAACGTGGAGTGCTGAAAACACCAGAAAACGTGATTTTCGCATTAAGTAGCACGAAAACAGCGATTTCGGCGACTCTACACTTGTCACAGAAGAATCATGAAGATTATAACTGAAAATGCATATCTCAGCTGGAAACTCAACGAAACCGAAAATATCGCTGTATCCGAATGTCAAACGCACTGTGGAGTGCTGAAAACAGCAGAAAACGTGTTTTTCGCATTCAATAGCACGAAAACAGCGATTTCGGTGATTCTGCACACTTGTCACAGAAGAATCATGGGGATTATCACTGAAAATGCATATCTCATCTGGAAACCCAACGAAACCGAAAATATCGCTGTATCCGAATGTCAAACGCACTGTGGAGTGCTGAAAACACCAGAAAACGAGTTTTTCCTATTAGATAGCACGAAAACAGCGATTTCGGTGATTCTGCACACTTGTCACAGAAGAATCATGGGGATTATCACTGAAAATGCATATCTCATCTGGAAACCCAACGAAACCGAAAATATCGCTGTATCCGAATGTCAAACGCACTGTGGAGTGCTGAAAACACCAGAAAACGAATTTTTCCCATTAGATAGCACGAAAACAGCGATTTCGGCGATTCTACACTTGTCACAGAAGAATCATGAAGATTATAACTGAAAATGCATATCTTAGCTGGAAACCCAACGAAACCGAAGATATTGCAGTTTCCGCATATCAAACGCACTGTGGAGTGCTGAAAACACCAGAAAACGTGATTTTCGCATTAAGTAGCACGAAAACAGCGATTTCGGCGATTCTACACTTGTCACAGAAGAATCATGAAGATTATAACTGAAAATGCATATCTTAGCTGGAAACCCAACGAAACCGAAAATATCGCTGTATCCGAATGTCAAACGCACTGTGGAGTGCTGAAAAGACCAGAAAACGAGTTTTTCGCATTAGATAGCACGAAAACAGCGATTTCGGCGATTCTACACTTGTCACAGAAGAATCATGAAGATTATAACTGAAAATGCATATCTTAGCTGGAAACCCAACGAAACCGAAAATATCGCTGTATCCGAATGTCAAACGCACTGTGGAGTGCTGAAAACACCAGAAAACGAGTTTTTCGCATTAGATAGCACGAAAACAGCGATTTCGGCTATTCTACACTTGTCACAGAAGAATCATGAAGATTACAACTGAAAATGCATATCTTAGCTGGAAACCCAACGAAACCGAAGATATTGCAGTTTCCGCATATCAAACGCACTGTGGAGTGCTGAAAACACCACAAAACGTGTTTTTCGCATTCAATAGCACGAAAACAGCGATTTCGGTGATTCTGCACACTTGTCACAGAAGAATCATGGGGATTATCACTGAAAATGCATATCTCATCTGGAAACCCAACGAAACCGGAAATATCGCTGTATCCGAATGTCAAACGCACTGTGGAGTGCTGAAAACACCAGAAAACGAGTTTTTCCCATTAGATAGCACGAAAACAGCGATTTCGGCGATTCTACACTTGTCACAGAAGAATCATGAAGATTATAACTGAAAATGCATATCTTAGCTGGAAACCCAACGAAACCGAAGATATTGCAGTTTCCGCATATCAAACGCACTGTGGAGTGCTGAAAACACCACAAAACGTGATTTTCGCATTAAGTAGCACGAAAACAGCGATTTCGGCGATTCTACACTTGTCACAGAAGAATCATGGGGATTATCACTGAAAATGCATATCTCATCTGGAAACCCAACGAAACCGAAAATATCGCTGTATCCGAATGTCAAACGCACTGTGGAGTGCTGAAAACACCAGAAAACGAGTTTTTCCTATTAGATAGCACGAAAACAGCGATTTCGGTGATTCTGCACACTTGTCACAGAAGAATCATGGGGATTATCACTGAAAATGCATATCTCATCTGGAAACCCAACGAAACCGGAAATATCGCTGTATCCGAATGTCAAACGCACTGTGGAGTGCTGAAAACACCAGAAAACGAGTTTTTCCCATTAGATAGCACGAAAACAGCGATTTCGGCGATTCTACACTTGTCACAGAAGAATCATGAAGATTATAACTGAAAATGCATATCTTAGCTGGAAACCCAACGAAACCGAAGATATTGCAGTTTCCGCATATCAAACGCACTGTGGAGTGCTGAAAACACCACAAAACGTGATTTTCGCATTAAGTAGCACGAAAACAGCGATTTCGGCGATTCTACACTTGTCACAGAAGAATCATGAAGATTATAACTGAAAATGCATATCTTAGCTGGTAACCCAACGAAACGGAAAATATCGCTGTATCCGAATGTCAAACGCACTGTGGAGTGCTGAAAACACCAGAAAACGAGTTTTTCCTATTAGATAGCACGAAAACAGCGATTTCGGTGATTCTGCACACTTGTCACAGAAGAATCATGGGGATTATCACTGAAAATGCATATCTCATCTGGAAACCCAACGAAACCGGAAATATCGCTGTATCCGAATGTCAAACGCACTGTGGAGTGCTGAAAACACCAGAAAACGAGTTTTTCCCATTAGATAGCACGAAAACAGCGATTTCGGCGATTCTACACTTGTCACAGAAGAATCATGAAGATTATAACTGAAAATGCATATCTTAGCTGGAAACCCAACGAAACCGAAGATATTGCAGTTTCCGCATATCAAACGCACTGTGGAGTGCTGAAAACACCACAAAACGTGATTTTCGCATTAAGTAGCACGAAAACAGCGATTTCGGCGATTCTACACTTGTCACAGAAGAATCATGAAGATTATAACTGAAAATGCATATCTTAGCTGGAAACCCAACGAAACCGAAAATATCGCTGTATCCGAATGTCAAACGCACTGTGGAGTGCTGAAAACACCAGAAAACGAGTTTTTCGCATTAGATAGCACGAAAACAGCGATTTCGGCGATTCTACACTTGTCACAGAAGAATCATGAAGATTATAACTGAAAATGCATATCTTAGCTGGAAACCCAACGAAACCGAAGATATTGCAGTTTCCGCATATCAAACGCACTGTGGAGTGCTGAAAACACCACAAAACGTGTTTTTCGCATTCAATAGCACGAAAACAGCGATTTCGGTGATTCTGCACACTTGTCACAGAAGAATCATGGGGATTATCACTGAAAATGCATATCTCATCTGGAAACCCAACGAAACCGAAAATATCGCTGTATCCGAATGTCAAACGCACTGTGGAGTGCTGAAAACACCAGAAAACGAGTTTTTCCTATTAGATAGCACGAAAACAGCGATTTCGGTGATTCTGCACACTTGTCACAGAAGAATCATGGGGATTATCACTGAAAATGCATATCTCATCTGGAAACCCAACGAAACCGGAAATATCGCTGTATCCGAATGTCAAACGCACTGTGGAGTGCTGAAAACACCAGAAAACGAGTTTTTCCCATTAGATAGCACGAAAACAGCGATTTCGGCGATTCTACACTTGTCACAGAAGAATCATGAAGATTATAACTGAAAATGCATATCTTAGCTGGAAACCCAACGAAACCGAAGATATTGCAGTTTCCGCATATCAAACGCACTGTGGAGTGCTGAAAACACCACAAAACGTGATTTTCGCATTAAGTAGCACGAAAACAGCGATTTCGGCGATTCTACACTTGTCACAGAAGAATCATGAAGATTATAACTGAAAATGCATATCTTAGCTGGTAACCCAACGAAACGGAAAATATCGCTGTATCCGAATGTCAAACGCACTGTGGAGTGCTGAAAACACCAGAAAACGAGTTTTTCCTATTAGATAGCACGAAAACAGCGATTTCGGTGATTCTGCACACTTGTCACAGAAGAATCATGGGGATTATCACTGAAAATGCATATCTCATCTGGAAACCCAACGAAACCGGAAATATCGCTGTATCCGAATGTCAAACGCACTGTGGAGTGCTGAAAACACCAGAAAACGAGTTTTTCCCATTAGATAGCACGAAAACAGCGATTTCGGCGATTCTACACTTGTCACAGAAGAATCATGAAGATTATAACTGAAAATGCATATCTTAGCTGGAAACCCAACGAAACCGAAGATATTGCAGTTTCCGCATATCAAACGCACTGTGGAGTGCTGAAAACACCAGAAAACGTGATTTTCGCATTAAGTAGCACGAAAACAGCGATTTCGGCGATTCTACACTTGGCACAGAAGAATCATGAAGATTATAACTGAAAATGCATATCTTAGCTGGAAACCCAACGAAACCGAAAATATCGCTGTATCCGAATGTCAAACGCACTGTGGAGTGCTGAAAACACCAGAAAACGAGTTTTTCCTATTAGATAGCACGAAAACAGCGATTTCGGTGATTCTGCACACTTGTCACAGAAGAATCATGGGGATTATCACTGAAAATGCATATCTCATCTGGAAACCCAACGAAACCGAAAATATCGCTGTATCCGAATGTCAAACGCACTGTGGAGTGCTGAAAACACCAGAAAACGAGTTTTTCCCATTAGATAGCACGAAAACAGCGATTTCGGCGATTCTACACTTGTCACAGAAGAATCATGAAGATTATAACTGAAAATGCATATCTTAGCTGGAAACCCAACGAAACCGAAGATATTGCAGTTTCCGCATATCAAACGCACTGTGGAGTGCTGAAAACACCACAAAACGTGATTTTCGCATTAAGTAGCACGAAAACAGCGATTTCGGCGATTCTACACTTGTCACAGAAGAATCATGACGATTATAACTGAAAATGCATATCTTAGCTGGAAACCCAACGAAACCGAAAATATCGCTGTATCCGAATGTCAAACGCACTGTGGAGTGCTGAAAACACCAGAAAACGAGTTTTTCGCATTAGATAGCACGAAAACAGCGATTTCGGCGATTCTACACTTGTCACAGAAGAATCATGAAGATTATAACTGAAAATGCATATCTCATCTGGAAACCCAACGAAACCGAAGATATCGCCGTATCCGCATGACAAACGCACTGTGGAGTGCTGAAAACACCAGAAAACGTGTTTTTCGCATTAAATAGCACGAAAACAGCGATTTCGCCGATTCTACACTTGTCACAGAAGAATCATGAGGATTATCACTGAAAATGCATATGTCAGCTGGAAACCCAACGAAACCGAAGATATCGCCGCATCCGCATGTCAAACGCACTGTGGAGTGCTGAACACACGAGAAAACGAGTTTTTCGCATTAAATAGCACGAAAACAGCGATTTCGGTGATTCTACACTTGTCACAGAAGAATCATGAGGATTATCACTGAAAATGCATATGTCAGCTGGAAACCCAACGAAACCGAAGATATCGCCGTATCCGCATGTCAAACGCACTGTGGATTGCTGTAAACACCAGAAAACGTGTTTGTCGTATTCAGTAGCACGAAAACAGCGATTTCGGTGATTCTGCACACTTGTCACAGTAGAATCATGAGGATTATCACTGAAAATGCATATCTCATCTGGAAACCCAACGAAACCGAAGATATTGCAGTTTCCGCATGTCAAACGCACTGTGGAGTGCTGAAAACACCACAAAAGTTGTTTTTCGCATTCAATAGCACGAAAACAGCGATTTCGGTGATTCTGCACACTTGTCACAGAAGAATCATGAAGATTATAACTGAAAATGCATAGCTCATCTGGAAACCCAACGAAACCGAAGATATTGCAGTTTCCGCATATCAAACGCACTGTGGAGTGCTGAAAACACCACAAAACGTGTTTTTCGCATTCAATAGCACGAAAACAGCGATTTCGGTGATTCTGCACACTTGTCACAGAAGAATCATGAGGATTATCACTGAAAATGCATATCTCATCTGGAAACCCAACGAAACCGAAGATATTGCAGTTTCCGCATGTCAAACGCACTGTGGAGTGCTGAAAACACCACAAAAGTTGTTTTTCGCATTCAATA
The DNA here is from genome assembly GCA_951804975.1 of Anthophora plumipes. NCBI lineage: Eukaryota > Metazoa > Arthropoda > Insecta > Hymenoptera > Apidae > Anthophora > Anthophora plumipes. The sequence continues at coordinate 9,080,297 of OX638123.1, read as the reverse complement.
GCACGAAAACAGCGATTTCGGTTATTCTGCACGCTTGTCACAGAAGAAACTCGAAGATTATCACTGAAAATGCATGTCTTAGCTGGCAACCGCACGTAAACGAAGATATCGCTGTATCAGCATACCAAACGCACTGTGGAGTGCTGAAAACACCAGAAAACCTGTTTTTCGCATTCAATAGCACGAAAACAGCGATTTCGGTGATTCTGCACACTTGTCACAGAAGAATCATGAGGATTATCACTGAAAATGCATATCTCATCTGGAAACCCAACGAAACCGAAGATATTGCAGTTTACGCATGTCAAACGCACTGTGGAGTGCTGAAAACACCACAAAACGTGTTTTTCGCAATGAATAGCACGAAAACAGCGATTTCGGTGATTCTGCACTCTTGTCACAGAAGAATCATGAGGATTATCACTGAAAATGCATATCTCATCTGGAAACCCAACGAAACCGTAGATATTGCAGTTTCCGCATGTCAAACGCACTGTGGAGTGCTGAAAACACCACAAAAGTTGTTTTTCGCATTCAATAGCACGAAAACGGCGATTTCGGTTATTCTGCACACTTGTCACAGAAGAATCATGAAGATTATAACTGAAAATGCATAGCTCATCTGGAAACCCAACGAAACCGAAGATATTGCAGTTTCCGCATATCAAACGCACTGTGGAGTGCTGAAAACAGCAGAAAACGAGTTTTTCGCATTAAACAGCACGAAAACAGCGATATCGGTGATTCTGCATACTTCTCACAGAAGAATACCCAAGATTATCGTAGAAAATGCATGTCTCAACAGGAAACCCCACGAAAACGAAGATATCGCAGTTTCCGCATATCAAACGCACTGTGAAGTGCTAAAAACACCAGAAAACGTGTTTTTCGCATTTAATAGCACGAAAACAGCGATTTCGGTGATTCTGCACACTTGTCAAAGAAGAATATCCAAGATTGTCACTGAAAATGCATATCTCATCTGGAAACCCAACGAAACCGAAGATATCGCAGTTTCCGCATGTCAAACGCACTGTGGAGCGCTGAAAACACCAGAAAACGAGTTTTTCGCATTAAATAGCACGAAAACAGCGATTTCGGAGATTCTGCACACTTGTCACAGAAGAATCATGAGGATTATCACTGAAAATGCATATCTCGTCTGGAAACCCAACGACACCGAAGATATTGCAGTTTCCGCATGTCAAACGCACTGTTGAGTGCTGAAAGCACCACAAAACGTGTTTTTCGCAATGAATAGCACGAAAACAGCGATTTCGGTGATTCTGCACACTTGTCACAGAAGAATCATGAGGATTATCACTGAAAATGCATATCTCATCTGGAAACCCAACGAAACCGAAGATATTGCAGTTTCCGCATGTCAAACGCACTGTGGAGTGCTGAAAACACCACAAAAGTTGTCTTTCGCATTCAATAGCACGAAATAGCGATTTCGGTGATTCTGCACACTTGTCACAGAAGATTCATGAAGATTATCACTGAAAATGCATAGTTCATCTGGAAACCCAACGAAACCGAAGATATCGCCGTATCCGCATGACAAACGCACTGTGGAGTGCTGAAAACACCAGAAAACGTGTTTTTCGCATTAAATAGCACGAAAACAGCGATTTCGCCGATTCTACACTTGTCACAGAAGAATCATGAGGATTATCACTGAAAATGCATATGTCAGCTGGAAACCCAACGAAACCGAAGATATCGCCGCATCCGCATGTCAAACGCACTGTGGAGTGCTGAACACACGAGAAAACGAGTTTTTCGCATTAAATAGCACGAAAACAGCGATTTCGGTGATTCTACACTTGTCACAGAAGAATCATGAGGATTATCACTGAAAATGCATATGTCAGCTGGAAACCCAACGAAACCGAAGATATCGCCGTATCCGCATGTCAAACGCACTGTGGATTGCTGTAAACACCAGAAAACGTGTTTGTCGTATTCAGTAGCACGAAAACAGCGATTTCGGTGTTTCTGCACACTTGTCACAGAAGCATCTCGAATATTATCACTGAAAATGCATATCTTAGCTCGAAACCCAGCGAGCCCGTGGATATCGCAGTTTCCGCATATCAAACGCACTGTGGAGTGCCCATCACACGAGAAAACGCGTTTTTCGCATTAAATAGCACGAAAACAGCGATACCGGTGATTCTGCATACTTCTCACAGAAGAATACCCAAGATTATCGTAGAAAATGCATGTCTCAACTGGAAACACCACGAAATCGAAGATATCGCAGTTTCGGCATATCAAACACACTGTGGAGTGCTGAAAACACCAGAAAACGTGTTTTTCGCATTCAATAGCACGAAAACAGCGATTTCGGTTATTCAGCACGCTTGTCACAGAAGAATACCCAAGATTATCGTAGAAAATGCATATCTTAGCTGGAAACCCCACGAAAACGAAGATATCGCAGTTTCCGCATATCAAACGCACTGTGACGCACTGAAAACGCCAGAAAACGTGTCTTTCGCATTAAATAGCACGAAAACAGCGATTTCGTTTATTCTGCAAACATCTCACAGAAGAATATCCGAGATTATCGTTGAAAATGCATGTCTCAGCTGGAAACACCACGAAAACGAAGATATCGCAGTTTCGGCATATCAAACGCACTGTGGAGTGCTGAAAACACCAGAAAACGAGTTTTTCCCATTAAATAGCACGAAAACAGCGATTTCGGTGATTCTACACTTGTCACAGAAGAATCATGAAGATTATCACTGAAAATGCATAGCTCATCTGGAAACCCAACGAAACCGAAGATATTGCAGTTCCCGCACATCAAACGCACTGTAGAGTGCTGAAAACACCACAAAACGTGTTTTTCGCAATGAATAGCACGAAAACAGCGATTTCGGTGATTCTGCACACTTGTCACAGTAGAATCATGAGGATTATCACTGAAAATGCATATCTCATCTGGAAACCCAACGAAACCGAAGATATTGCAGTTTCCGCATGTCAAACGCACTGTGGAGTGCTGAAAACACCACAAAAGTTGTTTTTCGCATTCAATAGCACGAAAACAGCGATTTCGGTGATTCTGCACACTTGTCACAGAAGAATCATGAAGATTATAACTGAAAATGCATAGCTCATCTGGAAACCCAACGAAACCGAAGATATTGCTGTTTCCGCATATCAAACGCACTGTGGAGTGCTGAAAACACCACAAAACGTGTTTTTCGCATTCAATAGCACGAAAACAGCGATTTCGGTGATTCTGCACACTTGTCACAGAAGAATCATGAGGATTATCACTGAAAATGCATATCTCATCTGGAAACCCAACGAAACCGAAGATATTGCAGTTTCCGAATGTCAAACGCACTGTGGAGTGCTGAAAACACCACAAAAGTTGTTTTTCGCATTCAATAGCACGAAAACAGCGATTTCGGTTATTCTGCACGCTTGTCACAGAAGAAACTCGAAGATTATCACTGAAAATGCATGTCTTAGCTGGCAACCACACGTAAACGAAGATATCGCTGTATCAGCATACCAAACGCACTGTGGAGTGCTGAAAACACCAGAAAACCTGTTTTTCGCATTCAATAGCACGAAAACAGCGATTTCGGTGATTCTGCACACTTGTCACAGAAGAATCATGAGGATTATCACTGAAAATGCATATCTCATCTGGAAACCCAACGAAACCGAAGATATTGCAGTTTCCGCATGTCAAACGCACTGTGGAGTGCTGAAAACACCACAAAACGTGTTTTTCGCAATGAATAGCACGAAAACAGCGATTTCGGTGATTCTGCACACTTGTCACAGAAGAATCATGAGGATTATCACTGAAAATGCATATCTCATCTGGAAACCCAACGAAACCGAAGATATTGCAGTTTCCGCATGTCAAACGCACTGTGGAGTGCTGAAAACACCACAAAAGTTGTTTTTCGCATTCAATAGCACGAAAACAGCGATTTCGGTGATTCTGCACACTTGTCACAGAAGAATCATGAGGATTATCACTGAAAATGCATATCTCATCTGGAAACCCAACGAAACCGAAGATATTGCAGTTTCCGCATGTCAAACGCACTGTGGAGTGCTGAAAACACCACAAAAGTTGTTTTTCGCATTCAATAGCACGAAAACAGTGATTTCGGTTATTCTGCACGCTTGTCACAGAAGAAACTCGAAGATTATCACTGAAAATGCATGTCTTAGCTGCAAACCACACGTAAACGAAGATATCGCTGTATCAGCATACCAAACGCATTGTGGAGTGCTGAAAACACCAGAAAACCTGTTTTTCGCATTCAATAGCACGAAAACAGCGATTTCGGTGATTCTGCACACTTGTCACAGAAGAATCATGAGGATTATCACTGAAAATGCATATCTCATCTGGAAACCCAACGAAACCGAAGATATCGCAGTTTCCGCATATCAAACGCACTGTGGAGTGCCCATCACACGAGAAAACGCGTTTTTCGCATTAAATAGCACGAAAACAGCGATACCGGTGATTCTGCATACTTCTCACAGAAGAATACCCAAGATTATCGTAGAAAATGCATGTCTCAACAGGAAACCCCACGAAAACGAAGATATCGCAGTTTCCGCATATCAAACGCACTGTGAAGTGCTAAAAACACCAGAAAACGTGTTTTTCGCATTTAATAGCACGAAAACAGCGATTTCGGTGATTCTGCACACTTGTCAAAGAAGAATATCCAAGATTGTCACTGAAAATGCATATCTCATCTGGAAACCCAACGAAACCGAAGATATCGCAGTTTCCGCATGTCAAACGCACTGTGGAGCGCTGAAAACACCAGAAAACGAGTTTTTCGCATTAAATAGCACGAAAACAGCGATTTCGGAGATTCTGCACACTTGTCACAGAAGAATCATGAGGATTATCACTGAAAATGCATATCTCATCTGGAAACCCAACGACACCGAAGATATTGCAGTTTCCGCATGTCAAACGCACTGTGGAGTTCTGAAAACACCACAAAACGTGTTTTTCGCATTCAATAGCACGAAAACAGCGATTTCGGTGATTCTGCACACTTGTCACAGAAGAATATCCAAGATTGTCACTGAAAATGCATATCTCATCTGGAAACACAACGAAACCGAAGATATCGCCGTATCCGCATGTCAAACGCACTGTGGAGTGCTGAACACACGAGAAAACGAGTTTTTCCCATTAAATAGCACGAAAACAGCGATTTCTGTGATTCTGCAAACTTCTCACAGAGGAATATCCGAGATTATCGTAGAAAATGCATGTCACAGCTGGAAACACCACGAAAACGAAGATATCGCAGTTTCGGTATATCAAACGCACTGTTGAGTGCTGAAAGCACCACAAAACGTGTTTTTCGCATTCAATAGCACGAAAACAGCGATTTCGGTGATTCCCGCACACTTGTCACAGATGAATCATGAGGATTATCACTGAAAATGCATATCTCATCTGGAAACCCAACGAAACCGAAGATGTTGCAGTTTCCGCATGTCAAACGCACTGTGGTGTGCTGAAAACACCACAAAAGGTGTTTTTCGCATTCAATAGCACGAAAACAGCGATTTCGGTGATTCTGCACACTTGTCACAGAAGAATCATGAAGATTATCACTGAAAATGCATATCTCATCTGGAAACCCAACGAAACCGAAGATATCGCAGTTTCCGCATATCAAACGCACTGTGGAGTGCTGAAAACACCACAAAAGGTGTTTTTCGCATTCAATAGCACGAAAACAGCGATTTCGGTGATTCTGCACACTTGTCACAGAAGAATCATGAAGATTGTCACTGAAAATGCATATCTCATCTGGAAACCCAACGAAACCGAAGATATCGCAGTTTCCGCATATCAAACGCACTGTGGAGTGCCCATCACACGAGAAAACGCGTTTTTCGCATTAAATAGCACGAAAACAGCGATACCGGTGATTCTGCATACTTCTCACAGAAGAATACCCAAGATTATCGTAGAAAATGCATGTCTCAACAGGAAACCCCACGAAAACGAAGATATCGCAGTTTCCGCATATCAAACGCACTGTGAAGTGCTGAAAACACCAGAAAACGTGTTTTTCGCATTCAATAGCACGAAAACAGCGATTTCGGTGATTCTGCACACTTGTCACAGAAGAATATCCAAGATTGTCACTGAAAATGCATATCTCATCTGGAAACCCAACGAAACCGAAGATATCGCAGTTTCCGCATGTCAAACGCACTGTGGAGTGCTGAAAACAGCAGAAAACGAGTTTTTCGAATTAAACAGCACGAAAACAGCGATACCGGTGATTCTGCATACTTCTCACAGAAGAATACCCAAGATTATCGTAGAAAATGCATGTCTCAACAGGAAACCCCACGAAAACGAAGATATCGCAGTTTCCGCATATCAAACGCACTGTGAAGTGCTAAAAACACCAGAAAACGTGTTTTTCTCATTTAATAGCACGAAAACAGCGATTTCGGTGATTCTGCACACTTGTCACAGAAGAATATCCAAGATTGTCACTGAAAATGCATATCTCATCTGGAAACCCAACGAAACCGAAGATATCGCAGTTTCCGCATGTCAAACGCACTGTGGAGCGCTGAAAACACCAGAAAACGAGTTTTTCGCATTAAATAGCACGAAAACAGCGATTTCGGAGATTCTGCACACTTGTCACAGAAGAATCATGAGGATTATCACTGAAAATGCATATCTCATCTGGAAACCCAACGAAACCGAAGATGTTGCAGTTTCCGCATGTCAAACGCACTGTGGAGTGCTGAAAACACAACAAAACGTGTTTTTCGCATTCAATAGCACTAAAACAGCGATTTCGGTGATTCTGTACACTTGTCACAGAAGAATATCCAAGATTGTCACTGAAAATGCATATCTCATCTGGAAACCCAACGAAACCGAAGATATCGCAGTTTCCGCATGTCAAACGCACTGTGGAGTGCTGAAAACACCACAAAACGTGTTTTTCGCATTCAATAGCACGAAAACAGTGATTTCGGTTATTCTGCAAACTTCTCACAGAAGAATATCCGAGATTATCGTAGAAGATGCATATCTCATCTGGAAACCCAACGAAACCGAAGATATCGCAGTTTCCGCATGTCAAACGCACTGTGGAGTGCTGAAAACACCAGAAAACGAGTTTTTCGCATTAAGTAGCACGAAAACAGCGATTTCGGTGATTCTGCACACTTGTCACAGAAGAATCATGAGGATTATCACTGAAAATGCATATCTCATCTGGAAACCCAACGAAACCGAAGATGTTGCAGTTTCCGCATGTCAAACGCACTGTGGAGTGCTGAAAACACCACAAAAGGTGTTTTTCGCATTCAATAGCACGAAAACAGCGATTTCGGTGATTCTGCACACTTGTCACAGAAGAATCATGAAGATTATCACTGAAAATGCATATCTCATCTGGAAACCCAACGAAACCGAAGATATTGCAGTTTCCGCAAGTCAAACGCACTGTGGAGTTCTGAAAACACCAGAAAACGAGTTTTTCGCATTAGATAGCACGAAAACAGCGATTTCGGCGATTCTACACTTGCCACAGAAGAATCATGAAGATTATAACTGAAAATGCATATCTTAGCTGGAAACCCAACGAAACCGAAAATATCGCTGTATCCGAATGTCAAACGCACTGTGGAGTGCTCAAAACACCAGATAACGTGTTTTGCGCATTAAATAGCACGAAAACAGCGATTTCGTTTATTCTGCACGCTTGTCACAGAAGAAACTCGAAGATTATCACTGAAAATGCATGTCTTAGCTGGCAACCCAACGAAACCAAAAATATCGCTGTATCCGAATGTCAAACGCACTGTGGAGTGCTCAAAACACCAGAAATCGAGTTTTTCGCATTAAATAGCACGAAAACAGCGATTTCGGTGATTCTACACTTGTCAGAGAAGAATCATGAAAATTATCACTGAAAATGCATAGCTCATCTGGAAACCCAACGAAACCGAAGATATTGCAGTTTAAGCATATCAAACGCACTGTGGAGTGCTCAAAACACCAGATAACGTGTTTTGCGCATTAAATAGCACGAAAACAGCGATTTCGTTTATTCTGCACGCTTGTCACAGAAGAAACTCGAAGATTATCACTGAAAATGCATGTCTTAGCTGGCAACCCAACGAAACCAAAAATATCGCTGTATCCGAATGTCAAACGCACTGTGGAGTGCTCAAAACACCAGAAATCGAGTTTTTCGCATTAAATAGCACGAAAACAGCGATTTCGGTGATTCTACACTTGTCACAGAAGAATCATGAAGATTATCACTGAAAATGCATAGCTCATCTGGAAACCCAACGAAACCGAAGATATTGCAGTTCCCGCACATCAAACGCACTGTAGAGTGCTGAAAACACCACAAAACGTGTTTTTCGCAATGAATAGCACGAAAACAGCGATTTCGGTGATTCTGCACACTTGTCACAGTAGAATCATGAGGATTATCACTGAAAATGCATATCTCATCTGGAAACCCAACGAAACCGAAGATATTGCAGTTTCCGCATGTCAAACGCACTGTGGAGTGCTGAAAACACCACAAAAGTTGTTTTTCGCATTCAATAGCACGAAAACAGCGATTTCGGTGATTCTGCACACTTGTCACAGAAGAATCATGAAGATTATAACTGAAAATGCATAGCTCATCTGGAAACCCAACGAAACCGAAGATATTGCTGTTTCCGCATATCAAACGCACTGTGGAGTGCTGAAAACACCACAAAACGTGTTTTTCGCATTCAATAGCACGAAAACAGCGATTTCGGTGATTCTGCACACTTGTCACAGAAGAATCATGAGGATTATCACTGAAAATGCATATCTCATCTGGAAACCCAACGAAACCGAAGATATTGCAGTTTCCGCATGTCAAACGCACTGTGGAGTGCTGAAAACACCACAAAAGTTGTTTTTCGCATTCAATAGCACGAAAACAGCGATTTCGGTTATTCTGCACGCTTGTCACAGAAGAAACTCGAAGATTATCACTGAAAATGCATGTCTTAGCTGGCAACCACACGTAAACGAAGATATCGCTGTATCAGCATACCAAACGCACTGTGGAGTGCTGAAAACACCAGAAAACCTGTTTTTCGCATTCAATAGCACGAAAACAGCGATTTCGGTGATTCTGCACACTTGTCACAGAAGAATCATGAGGATTATCACTGAAAATGCATATCTCATCTGGAAACCCAACGAAACCGAAGATATTGCAGTTTCCGCATGTCAAACGCACTGTGGAGTGCTGAAAACACCACAAAACGTGTTTTTCGCAATGAATAGCACGAAAACAGCGATTTCGGTGATTCTGCACACTTGTCACAGAAGAATCATGAGGATTATCACTGAAAATGCATATCTCATCTGGAAACCCAACGAAACCGAAGATATTGCAGTTTCCGCATGTCAAACGCACTGTGGAGTGCTGAAAACACCACAAAAGTTGTTTTTCGCATTCAATAGCACGAAAACAGCGATTTCGGTGATTCTGCACACTTGTCACAGAAGAATCATGAGGATTATCACTGAAAATGCATATCTCATCTGGAAACCCAACGAAACCGAAGATATTGCAGTTTCCGCATGTCAAACGCACTGTGGAGTGCTGAAAACACCACAAAAGTTGTTTTTCGCATTCAATAGCACGAAAACAGTGATTTCGGTTATTCTGCACGCTTGTCACAGAAGAAACTCGAAGATTATCACTGAAAATGCATGTCTTAGCTGCAAACCACACGTAAACGAAGATATCGCTGTATCAGCATACCAAACGCATTGTGGAGTGCTGAAAACACCAGAAAACCTGTTTTTCGCATTCAATAGCACGAAAACAGCGATTTCGGTGATTCTGCACACTTGTCACAGAAGAATCATGAGGATTATCACTGAAAATGCATATCTCATCTGGAAACCCAACGAAACCGAAGATATCGCAGTTTCCGCATATCAAACGCACTGTGGAGTGCCCATCACACGAGAAAACGCGTTTTTCGCATTAAATAGCACGAAAACAGCGATACCGGTGATTCTGCATACTTCTCACAGAAGAATACCCAAGATTATCGTAGAAAATGCATGTCTCAACAGGAAACCCCACGAAAACGAAGATATCGCAGTTTCCGCATATCAAACGCACTGTGAAGTGCTAAAAACACCAGAAAACGTGTTTTTCGCATTTAATAGCACGAAAACAGCGATTTCGGTGATTCTGCACACTTGTCAAAGAAGAATATCCAAGATTGTCACTGAAAATGCATATCTCATCTGGAAACCCAACGAAACCGAAGATATCGCAGTTTCCGCATGTCAAACGCACTGTGGAGCGCTGAAAACACCAGAAAACGAGTTTTTCGCATTAAATAGCACGAAAACAGCGATTTCGGAGATTCTGCACACTTGTCACAGAAGAATCATGAGGATTATCACTGAAAATGCATATCTCATCTGGAAACCCAACGACACCGAAGATATTGCAGTTTCCGCATGTCAAACGCACTGTGGAGTTCTGAAAACACCACAAAACGTGTTTTTCGCATTCAATAGCACGAAAACAGCGATTTCGGTGATTCTGCACACTTGTCACAGAAGAATATCCAAGATTGTCACTGAAAATGCATATCTCATCTGGAAACACAACGAAACCGAAGATATCGCCGTATCCGCATGTCAAACGCACTGTGGAGTGCTGAACACACGAGAAAACGAGTTTTTCCCATTAAATAGCACGAAAACAGCGATTTCTGTGATTCTGCAAACTTCTCACAGAGGAATATCCGAGATTATCGTAGAAAATGTATGTCACAGCTGGAAACACCACGAAAACGAAGATATCGCAGTTTCGGTATATCAAACGCACTGTTGAGTGCTGAAAGCACCACAAAACGTGTTTTTCGCATTCAATAGCACGAAAACAGCGATTTCGGTGATTCCCGCACACTTGTCACAGATGAATCATGAGGATTATCACTGAAAATGCATATCTCATCTGGAAACCCAACGAAACCGAAGATGTTGCAGTTTCCGCATGTCAAACGCACTGTGGTGTGCTGAAAACACCACAAAAGGTGTTTTTCGCATTCAATAGCACGAAAACAGCGATTTCGGTGATTCTGCACACTTGTCACAGAAGAATCATGAAGATTATCACTGAAAATGCATATCTCATCTGGAAACCCAACGAAACCGAAGATATCGCAGTTTCCGCATATCAAACGCACTGTGGAGTGCTGAAAACACCACAAAAGGTGTTTTTCGCATTCAATAGCACGAAAACAGCGATTTCGGTGATTCTGCACACTTGTCACAGAAGAATCATGAAGATTGTCACTGAAAATGCATATCTCATCTGGAAACCCAACGAAACCGAAGATATCGCAGTTTCCGCATATCAAACGCACTGTGGAGTGCCCATCACACGAGAAAACGCGTTTTTCGCATTAAATAGCACGAAAACAGCGATACCGGTGATTCTGCATACTTCTCACAGAAGAATACCCAAGATTATCGTAGAAAATGCATGTCTCAACAGGAAACCCCACGAAAACGAAGATATCGCAGTTTCCGCATATCAAACGCACTGTGAAGTGCTGAAAACACCAGAAAACGTGTTTTTCGCATTCAATAGCACGAAAACAGCGATTTCGGTGATTCTGCACACTTGTCACAGAAGAATATCCAAGATTGTCACTGAAAATGCATATCTCATCTGGAAACCCAACGAAACCGAAGATATCGCAGTTTCCGCATGTCAAACGCACTGTGGAGTGCTGAAAACAGCAGAAAACGAGTTTTTCGAATTAAACAGCACGAAAACAGCGATACCGGTGATTCTGCATACTTCTCACAGAAGAATACCCAAGATTATCGTAGAAAATGCATGTCTCAACAGGAAACCCCACGAAAACGAAGATATCGCAGTTTCCGCATATCAAACGCACTGTGAAGTGCTAAAAACACCAGAAAACGTGTTTTTCTCATTTAATAGCACGAAAACAGCGATTTCGGTGATTCTGCACACTTGTCACAGAAGAATATCCAAGATTGTCACTGAAAATGCATATCTCATCTGGAAACCCAACGAAACCGAAGATATCGCAGTTTCCGCATGTCAAACGCACTGTGGAGCGCTGAAAACACCAGAAAACGAGTTTTTCGCATTAAATAGCACGAAAACAGCGATTTCGGAGATTCTGCACACTTGTCACAGAAGAATCATGAGGATTATCACTGAAAATGCATATCTCATCTGGAAACCCAACGAAACCGAAGATGTTGCAGTTTCCGCATGTCAAACGCACTGTGGAGTGCTGAAAACACAACAAAACGTGTTTTTCGCATTCAATAGCACTAAAACAGCGATTTCGGTGATTCTGTACACTTGTCACAGAAGAATATCCAAGATTGTCACTGAAAATGCATATCTCATCTGGAAACCCAACGAAACCGAAGATATCGCAGTTTCCGCATGTCAAACGCACTGTGGAGTGCTGAAAACACCACAAAACGTGTTTTTCGCATTCAATAGCACGAAAACAGTGATTTCGGTTATTCTGCAAACTTCTCACAGAAGAATATCCGAGATTATCGTAGAAGATGCATATCTCATCTGGAAACCCAACGAAACCGAAGATATCGCAGTTTCCGCATGTCAAACGCACTGTGGAGTGCTGAAAACACCAGAAAACGAGTTTTTCGCATTAAGTAGCACGAAAACAGCGATTTCGGTGATTCTGCACACTTGTCACAGAAGAATCATGATGATTATCACTGAAAATGCATAGCTCATCTGGAAACCCAACGAAACCGAAGATATTGCAGTTTAAGCATATCAAACGCACTGTGGAGTGCTGAAAACACCACAAAACGTGTTTTTCGCATTCAATAGCACGAAAACAGCGATTTCGGTGATTCTGCACCCTTGTCACAGAAGAATCATGAGGATTATCACTGAAAATGCATATCTCATCTGGAAACGCAACGAAACCGAAAATATCGCTGTATCCGAATGTCAAACGCACTGTGGAGTGCTGAAAACACCAGAAAACGAGTTATTCGCATTAGATAGCACGAAAACAGCGATTTCGGCGATTCTACACTTGTCACAGAAGTAATCATGAAGATTATAACTGAAAATGCATATCTCATCTGGAAACCCAACGAATCCGAAGATATCGCAGTTTCCGCATATCAAACGCACTGTGGAGTGCTGAAAACACCACAAAAGGTGTTTTTCGCATTCAATAGCACGAAAACAGCGATTTCGGTGATTCTGCACACTTGTCACAGAAGAATCATGAAGATTGTCACTGAAAATGCATATCTCATCTGGAAACCCAACGAAACCGAAGATATCGCAGTTTCCGCATATCAAACGCACTGTGGAGTGCCCATCACACGAGAAAACGCGTTTTTCGCATTAAATAGCACGAAAACAGCGATACCGGTGATTCTGCATACTTCTCACAGAAGAATACCCAAGATTATCGTAGAAAATGCATGTCTCAACAGGAAACCCCACGAAAACGAAGATATCGCAGTTTCCGCATATCAAACGCACTGTGGAGTGCTGAAAACACCACAAAACGTGTTTTTCGCATTCAATAGCACGAAAACAGCGATTTCGGTGATTCTGCACACTTGTCACAGAAGAATATCCAAGATTGTCACTGAAAATGCATATCTCATCTGGAAATCCAACGAAACCGAAGATGTTGCAGTTTCCGCATGTCAAACGCACTGTGGAGTGCTGAAAACACCACAAAAGGTGTTTTTCGCATTCAATAGCACGAAAACAGCGATTTCGGAGATTCTGCACACTTGTCACAGAAGAATCATGAGGATTATCACTGAAAATGCATATCTCATCTGGAAACCCAACGAAACCGAAGATGTTGCAGTTTCCGCATGTCAAACGCACTGTGGAGTGCTGAAAACACAACAAAACGTGTTTTTCGCATTCAATAGCACTAAAACAGCGATTTCGGTGATTCTGCACACTTGTCACAGAAGAATATCCAAGATTGTCACTGAAAATGCATATCTCATCTGGAAACCCAACGAAACCGAAGATATCGCAGTTTCCGCATGTCAAACGCACTGTGGAGTGCTGAAAACACCACAAAACGTGTTTTTCGCATTCAATAGCACGAAAACAGTGATTTCGGTTATTCTGCAAACTTCTCACAGAAGAATATCCGAGATTATCGTAGAAGATGCATATCTCATCTGGAAACCCAACGAAACCGAAGATATCGCAGTTTCCGCATGTCAAACGCACTGTGGAGTGCTGAAAACACCAGAAAACGAGTTTTTCGCATTAAGTAGCACGAAAACAGCGATTTCGGTGATTCTGCACACTTGTCACAGAAGAATCATGAGGATTATCACTGAAAATGCATATCTCATCTGGAAACCCAACGAAACCGAAGATGTTGCAGTTTCCGCATGTCAAACGCACTGTGGAGTGCTGAAAACACCACAAAAGGTGTTTTTCGCATTCAATAGCACGAAAACAGCGATTTCGGTGATTCTGCACACTTGTCACAGAAGAATCATGAAGATTATCACTGAAAATGCATATCTCATCTGGAAACCCAACGAAACCGAAGATATTGCAGTTTCCGCAAGTCAAACGCACTGTGGAGTTCTGAAAACACCAGAAAACGAGTTTTTCGCATTAGATAGCACGAAAACAGCGATTTCGGCGATTCTACACTTGCCACAGAAGAATCATGAAGATTATAACTGAAAATGCATATCTTAGCTGGAAACCCAACGAAACCGAAAATATCGCTGTATCCGAATGTCAAACGCACTGTGGAGTGCTCAAAACACCAGATAACGTGTTTTGCGCATTAAATAGCACGAAAACAGCGATTTCGTTTATTCTGCACGCTTGTCACAGAAGAAACTCGAAGATTATCACTGAAAATGCATGTCTTAGCTGGCAACCCAACGAAACCAAAAATATCGCTGTATCCGAATGTCAAACGCACTGTGGAGTGCTCAAAACACCAGAAATCGAGTTTTTCGCATTAAATAGCACGAAAACAGCGATTTCGGTGATTCTACACTTGTCAGAGAAGAATCATGAAAATTATCACTGAAAATGCATAGCTCATCTGGAAACCCAACGAAACCGAAGATATTGCAGTTTAAGCATATCAAACGCACTGTGGAGTGCTGAAAACACCACAAAACGTGTTTTTCGCATTCAATAGCACGAAAACAGCGATTTCGGTGATTCTGCACCCTTGTCACAGAAGAATCATGAGGATTATCACTGAAAATGCATATCTCATCTGGAAACGCAACGAAACCGAAAATATCGCTGTATCCGAATGTCAAACGCACTGTGGAGTGCTGAAAACACCAGAAAACGAGTTATTCGCATTAGATAGCACGAAAACAGCGATTTCGGCGATTCTACACTTGTCACAGAAGTAATCATGAAGATTATAACTGAAAATGCATATCTCATCTGGAAACCCAACGAATCCGAAGATATCGCAGTTTCCGCATATCAAACGCACTGTGGAGTGCTGAAAACACCACAAAAGGTGTTTTTCGCATTCAATAGCACGAAAACAGCGATTTCGGTGATTCTGCACACTTGTCACAGAAGAATCATGAAGATTGTCACTGAAAATGCATATCTCATCTGGAAACCCAACGAAACCGAAGATATCGCAGTTTCCGCATATCAAACGCACTGTGGAGTGCCCATCACACGAGAAAACGCGTTTTTCGCATTAAATAGCACGAAAACAGCGATACCGGTGATTCTGCATACTTGTCACAGAAGAATATCCAAGATTGTCACTGAAAATGCATATCTCATCTGGAAATCCAACGAAACCGAAGATGTTGCAGTTTCCGCATGTCAAACGCACTGTGGAGTGCTGAAAACACCACAAAAGGTGTTTTTCGCATTCAATAGCACGAAAACAGCGATTTCGGTGATTCTGCACACTTGTCACAGAAGAATATCCAAGATTGTCACTGAAAATGCATATCTCATCTGGAAATCCAACGAAACCGAAGATGTTGCAGTTTCCGCATGTCAAACGCACTGTGGAGTGCTGAAAACACCACAAAAGGTGTTTTTCGCATTCAATAGCACGAAAACAGCGATTTCGGTGATTCTGCACACTTGTCACAGAAGAATCATGAAGATTATCACTGAAAATGCATATCTCATCTGGAAACCCAACGAAACCGAAGATATTGCAGTTTCCGCAAGTCAAACGCACTGTGAAGTGCTGAAAACACCAGAAAACGTGTTTTTCGCATTCAATAGCACGAAAACAGCGATTTCGGTGATTCTGCACACTTGTCACAGAAGAATATCCAAGATTGTCACTGAAAATGCATATCTCATCTGGAAACCCAACGAAACCGAAGATATCGCCGTATCCGCATGTCAAACGCACTGTGGAGTGCTGAAAACACCACAAAACGTGTTTTTCGCATTCAATAGCACGAAAACAGCGATTTCGGTGATTCTGCACACTTGTCACAGAAGAATATCCAAGATTGTCACTGAAAATGCATATCTCATCTGGAAATCCAACGAAACCGAAGATGTTGCAGTTTCCGCATGTCAAACGCACTGTGGAGTGCTGAAAACACCACAAAAGGTGTTTTTCGCATTCAATAGCACGAAAACAGCGATTTCGGTGATTCTGCACACTTGTCACAGAAGAATCATGAAGATTATCACTGAAAATGCATATCTCATCTGGAAACCCAACGAAACCGAAGATATTGCAGTTTCCGCAAGTCAAACGCACTGTGGAGTTCTGAAAACATCAGAAAACGAGTTTTTCGCATTCAATAGCACGAAAACAGCGATTTCGGTGATTCTGCACACTTGTCACAGAAGAATATCCAAGATTGTCACTGAAAATGCATATCACATCTGGAAACCCAACGAAACCGAAGATATCGCAGTTTCCGCATATCAAACGCACTGTGGAATGTTGAAAACACCAGAAAACGTGTTTTTCGCATTAAATAGCACGAAAACAGCGATTTCGGCGATTCTACACTTGTCAGAGAAGAATCATGAAGATTATAACTGAAAATGCATATCTTAGCTGGAAACCCAACGAAACCGAAAATATCGCTGTATCCGAATGTCAAACGCACTGTGGAGTGCTGAAAACACCAGAAAACGAGTTTTTCGCATTAGATAGCACGAAAACAGCGATTTCGGTGATTCTACACTTGTCACAGAAGAATCATGAAGATTATAACTGAAAATGCAAATCTTAGCTGGAAACCCAACGAAACCGAAAATATCGCTGTATCCGAATGTCAAACGCACTGTGGAGTGCTGAAAACACCAGGAAACGAGTTTTTCGCATTAGATAGCACGAAAACAGCGATTTCGGCGATTCTACACTTGTCACAGAAGAATCATGGGGATTATCACTGAAAATGCATATCTCATCTGGAAACCCAACGAAACCGAAAATATCGCTGTATCCGAATGTCAAACGCACTGTGGAGTGCTGAAGACACCAGAAAACGAGTTTTTCGCATTAAATAGCACGAAAACAGCGATTTCGGTGAATCTACACTTGTCACAGAAGAATCATGAAGATTATCACTGAAAATGCATAGCTCATCTGGAAACCCAACGAAACCGAAGATATTGCAGTTTCCGCATATCAAACGCACTGTGGAGTGCTGAAAACACCACAAAACGTGTTTTTCGCATTCAATAGCACGAAAACAGCGATTTCGGTGATTCTGCACACTTGTCACAGAAGAATCATGAGGATTATCACTGAAAATGCATATCTCATCTGGAAACCCAACGAAACCGAAGATATTGCAGTTTCCGCATGTCAAACGCACTGTGGAGTGCTGAAAACACCACAAAAGTTGTCTTTCGCATTCAATAGCACGAAATAGCGATTTCGGTGATTCTGCACACTTGTCACAGAAGATTCATGAAGATTATCACTGAAAATGCATAGTTCATCTGGAAACCCAACGAAACCGAAGATATCGCCGTATCCGCATGACAAACGCACTGTGGAGTGCTGAAAACACCAGAAAACGTGTTTTTCGCATTAAATAGCACGAAAACAGCGATTTCGGCGATTCTACACTTGTCACAGAAGAATCATGAGGATTATCACTGAAAATGCATATGTCAGCTGGAAACCCAACGAAACCGAAGATATTGCAGTTCCCGCATATCAAACGCACTGTGGAGTGCTGAAAACACCACAAAACGTGTTTTTCGCAATGAATAGCACGAAAACAGCGATTTCGGTGATTCTGCACACTTGTCACAGTAGAATCATGAAGATTATAAGTGAAAATGCATATCTTAGCTGGAAACCCAACGAAACCGAAACTATCGCTGTATCCGAATTTCACACGCACTGTGGAGTGCTGAAAACACCAGAAAACGTGATATTCGCAGTAAATAGCACGAAAACAGCGATTTCGGTGATTCTGCACACTTGTCACAGAAGAATATCCAAGATTGTCACTGAAAATGCATATCACATCTGGAAACCCAACGAAACCGAAGATATCGCAGTTTCCGCATATCAAACGCACTGTGGAATGTTGAAAACACCAGAAAACGTGTTTTTCGCATTAAATAGCACGAAAACAGCGATTTCGGCGATTCTACACTTGTCACAGAAGAATCATGAAAATTATAACTGAAAATGCCTATCTTAGCTGGAAACCCAACGAAACCGAAAATATCGCTGTATCCGAATGTCAAACGCACTGTGGAGTGCTGAAAACACCAGAAAACGAGTTTTTCGCATTAGATAGCACGAAAACAGCGATTTCGGCGATTCTACACTTGTCACAGAAGATTCATGAAGATTATAACTGAAAATGCAAATCTTAGCTGGAAACCCAACGAAACCGAAAATATCGCTGTATCCGAATGTCAAACGCACTATGGAGTGCTGAAAACACCAGAAAACGAGTTTTTCGCATTAGATAGCACAAAATCAGCGATTTCGGCGATTCTACACTTGTCACAGAAGAATCATGAAGATTATAACTGAAAATGCATATCTTAGCTGGAAACCCAACGAAACCGAAAATATCGCTGTATCCGAATGTCAAACGCACTGTGGAGTGATGAAAACACGACAAAACGTGTTTTTCGCATTCAATAGCACGAAAACAGCGATTTCGGTGATTCTGCACACTTGTCACAGAAGAATATCCAAGATTGTCACTGAAAATGCATATCTCATCTGGAAACCCAACGAAACCGAAGATATCGCAGTTTCCGCATGTCAAACGCACTGTGGAGTGCTGAAAACAGCAGAAAACGAGTTTTTCGAATTAAACAGCACGAAAACAGCGATACCGGTGATTCTGCATACTTCTCACAGAAGAATACCCAAGATTATCGTAGAAAATGCATGTCTCAACAGGAAACCCCACGAAAACGAAGATATCGCAGTTTCCGCATATCAAACGCACTGTGAAGTGCTAAAAACACCAGAAAACGTGTTTTTCTCATTTAATAGCACGAAAACAGCGATTTCGGTGATTCTGCACACTTGTCACAGAAGAATATCCAAGATTGTCACTGAAAATGCATATCTCATCTGGAAACCCAACGAAACCGAAGATATCGCAGTTTCCGCATGTCAAACGCACTGTGGAGCGCTGAAAACACCAGAAAACGAGTTTTTCGCATTAAATAGCACGAAAACAGCGATTTCGGAGATTCTGCACACTTGTCACAGAAGAATCATGAGGATTATCACTGAAAATGCATATCTCATCTGGAAACCCAACGAAACCGAAGATGTTGCAGTTTCCGCATGTCAAACGCACTGTGGAGTGCTGAAAACACAACAAAACGTGTTTTTCGCATTCAATAGCACTAAAACAGCGATTTCGGTGATTCTGTACACTTGTCACAGAAGAATATCCAAGATTGTCACTGAAAATGCATATCTCATCTGGAAACCCAACGAAACCGAAGATATCGCAGTTTCCGCATGTCAAACGCACTGTGGAGTGCTGAAAACACCACAAAACGTGTTTTTCGCATTCAATAGCACGAAAACAGTGATTTCGGTTATTCTGCAAACTTCTCACAGAAGAATATCCGAGATTATCGTAGAAGATGCATATCTCATCTGGAAACCCAACGAAACCGAAGATATCGCAGTTTCCGCATGTCAAACGCACTGTGGAGTGCTGAAAACACCAGAAAACGAGTTTTTCGCATTAAGTAGCACGAAAACAGCGATTTCGGTGATTCTGCACACTTGTCACAGAAGAATCATGATGATTATCACTGAAAATGCATATCTCATCTGGAAACCCAACGAAACCGAAGATGTTGCAGTTTCCGCATGTCAAACGCACTGTGGAGTGCTGAAAACACCACAAAAGGTGTTTTTCGCATTCAATAGCACGAAAACAGCGATTTCGGTGATTCTGCACACTTGTCACAGAAGAATCATGAAGATTATCACTGAAAATGCATATCTCATCTGGAAACCCAACGAAACCGAAGATATTGCAGTTTCCGCAAGTCAAACGCACTGTGGAGTTCTGAAAACACCAGAAAACGAGTTTTTCGCATTAGATAGCACGAAAACAGCGATTTCGGCGATTCTACACTTGCCACAGAAGAATCATGAAGATTATAACTGAAAATGCATATCTTAGCTGGAAACCCAACGAAACCGAAAATATCGCTGTATCCGAATGTCAAACGCACTGTGGAGTGCTCAAAACACCAGATAACGTGTTTTGCGCATTAAATAGCACGAAAACAGCGATTTCGTTTATTCTGCACGCTTGTCACAGAAGAAACTCGAAGATTATCACTGAAAATGCATGTCTTAGCTGGCAACCCAACGAAACCAAAAATATCGCTGTATCCGAATGTCAAACGCACTGTGGAGTGCTCAAAACACCAGAAATCGAGTTTTTCGCATTAAATAGCACGAAAACAGCGATTTCGGTGATTCTACACTTGTCAGAGAAGAATCATGAAAATTATCACTGAAAATGCATAGCTCATCTGGAAACCCAACGAAACCGAAGATATTGCAGTTTAAGCATATCAAACGCACTGTGGAGTGCTGAAAACACCACAAAACGTGTTTTTCGCATTCAATAGCACGAAAACAGCGATTTCGGTGATTCTGCACCCTTGTCACAGAAGAATCATGAGGATTATCACTGAAAATGCATATCTCATCTGGAAACGCAACGAAACCGAAAATATCGCTGTATCCGAATGTCAAACGCACTGTGGAGTGCTGAAAACACCAGAAAACGAGTTATTCGCATTAGATAGCACGAAAACAGCGATTTCGGCGATTCTACACTTGTCACAGAAGTAATCATGAAGATTATAACTGAAAATGCATATCTCATCTGGAAACCCAACGAATCCGAAGATATCGCAGTTTCCGCATATCAAACGCACTGTGGAGTGCTGAAAACACCACAAAAGGTGTTTTTCGCATTCAATAGCACGAAAACAGCGATTTCGGTGATTCTGCACACTTGTCACAGAAGAATCATGAAGATTGTCACTGAAAATGCATATCTCATCTGGAAACCCAACGAAACCGAAGATATCGCAGTTTCCGCATATCAAACGCACTGTGGAGTGCCCATCACACGAGAAAACGCGTTTTTCGCATTAAATAGCACGAAAACAGCGATACCGGTGATTCTGCATACTTCTCACAGAAGAATACCCAAGATTATCGTAGAAAATGCATGTCTCAACAGGAAACCCCACGAAAACGAAGATATCGCAGTTTCCGCATATCAAACGCACTGTGAAGTGCTGAAAACACCAGAAAACGTGTTTTTCGCATTCAATAGCACGAAAACAGCGATTTCGGCGATTCTGCACACTTGTCACAGAAGAATATCCAAGATTGTCACTGAAAATGCATATCTCATCTGGAAACCCAACGAAACCGTAGATATCGCCGTATCCGCATGTCAAACGCACTGTGGAGTGCTGAAAACACCACAAAACGTGTTTTTCGCATTCAATAGCACGAAAACAGCGATTTCGGTGATTCTGCACACTTGTCACA
Source organism: Anthophora plumipes (assembly GCA_951804975.1). Classification (NCBI taxonomy): domain Eukaryota; kingdom Metazoa; phylum Arthropoda; class Insecta; order Hymenoptera; family Apidae; genus Anthophora; species Anthophora plumipes. The sequence continues at coordinate 9,058,154 of OX638123.1, read as the reverse complement.
GAAGAATATCCAAGATTGTCACTGAAAATGCATATCTCATCTGGAAATCCAACGAAACCGAAGATGTTGCAGTTTCCGCATGTCAAACGCACTGTGGAGTGCTGAAAACACCACAAAAGGTGTTTTTCGCATTCAATAGCACGAAAACAGCGATTTCGGAGATTCTGCACACTTGTCACAGAAGAATCATGAGGATTATCACTGAAAATGCATATCTCATCTGGAAACCCAACGAAACCGAAGATGTTGCAGTTTCCGCATGTCAAACGCACTGTGGAGTGCTGAAAACACAACAAAACGTGTTTTTCGCATTCAATAGCACTAAAACAGCGATTTCGGTGATTCTGCACACTTGTCACAGAAGAATATCCAAGATTGTCACTGAAAATGCATATCTCATCTGGAAACCCAACGAAACCGAAGATATCGCAGTTTCCGCATGTCAAACGCACTGTGGAGTGCTGAAAACACCACAAAACGTGTTTTTCGCATTCAATAGCACGAAAACAGTGATTTCGGTTATTCTGCAAACTTCTCACAGAAGAATATCCGAGATTATCGTAGAAGATGCATATCTCATCTGGAAACCCAACGAAACCGAAGATATCGCAGTTTCCGCATGTCAAACGCACTGTGGAGTGCTGAAAACACCAGAAAACGAGTTTTTCGCATTAAGTAGCACGAAAACAGCGATTTCGGTGATTCTGCACACTTGTCACAGAAGAATCATGAGGATTATCACTGAAAATGCATATCTCATCTGGAAACCCAACGAAACCGAAGATGTTGCAGTTTCCGCATGTCAAACGCACTGTGGAGTGCTGAAAACACCACAAAAGGTGTTTTTCGCATTCAATAGCACGAAAACAGCGATTTCGGTGATTCTGCACACTTGTCACAGAAGAATCATGAAGATTATCACTGAAAATGCATATCTCATCTGGAAACCCAACGAAACCGAAGATATTGCAGTTTCCGCAAGTCAAACGCACTGTGGAGTTCTGAAAACACCAGAAAACGAGTTTTTCGCATTAGATAGCACGAAAACAGCGATTTCGGCGATTCTACACTTGCCACAGAAGAATCATGAAGATTATAACTGAAAATGCATATCTTAGCTGGAAACCCAACGAAACCGAAAATATCGCTGTATCCGAATGTCAAACGCACTGTGGAGTGCTCAAAACACCAGATAACGTGTTTTGCGCATTAAATAGCACGAAAACAGCGATTTCGTTTATTCTGCACGCTTGTCACAGAAGAAACTCGAAGATTATCACTGAAAATGCATGTCTTAGCTGGCAACCCAACGAAACCAAAAATATCGCTGTATCCGAATGTCAAACGCACTGTGGAGTGCTCAAAACACCAGAAATCGAGTTTTTCGCATTAAATAGCACGAAAACAGCGATTTCGGTGATTCTACACTTGTCAGAGAAGAATCATGAAAATTATCACTGAAAATGCATAGCTCATCTGGAAACCCAACGAAACCGAAGATATTGCAGTTTAAGCATATCAAACGCACTGTGGAGTGCTGAAAACACCACAAAACGTGTTTTTCGCATTCAATAGCACGAAAACAGCGATTTCGGTGATTCTGCACCCTTGTCACAGAAGAATCATGAGGATTATCACTGAAAATGCATATCTCATCTGGAAACGCAACGAAACCGAAAATATCGCTGTATCCGAATGTCAAACGCACTGTGGAGTGCTGAAAACACCAGAAAACGAGTTATTCGCATTAGATAGCACGAAAACAGCGATTTCGGCGATTCTACACTTGTCACAGAAGTAATCATGAAGATTATAACTGAAAATGCATATCTCATCTGGAAACCCAACGAATCCGAAGATATCGCAGTTTCCGCATATCAAACGCACTGTGGAGTGCTGAAAACACCACAAAAGGTGTTTTTCGCATTCAATAGCACGAAAACAGCGATTTCGGTGATTCTGCACACTTGTCACAGAAGAATCATGAAGATTGTCACTGAAAATGCATATCTCATCTGGAAACCCAACGAAACCGAAGATATCGCAGTTTCCGCATATCAAACGCACTGTGGAGTGCCCATCACACGAGAAAACGCGTTTTTCGCATTAAATAGCACGAAAACAGCGATACCGGTGATTCTGCATACTTGTCACAGAAGAATATCCAAGATTGTCACTGAAAATGCATATCTCATCTGGAAATCCAACGAAACCGAAGATGTTGCAGTTTCCGCATGTCAAACGCACTGTGGAGTGCTGAAAACACCACAAAAGGTGTTTTTCGCATTCAATAGCACGAAAACAGCGATTTCGGTGATTCTGCACACTTGTCACAGAAGAATATCCAAGATTGTCACTGAAAATGCATATCTCATCTGGAAATCCAACGAAACCGAAGATGTTGCAGTTTCCGCATGTCAAACGCACTGTGGAGTGCTGAAAACACCACAAAAGGTGTTTTTCGCATTCAATAGCACGAAAACAGCGATTTCGGTGATTCTGCACACTTGTCACAGAAGAATCATGAAGATTATCACTGAAAATGCATATCTCATCTGGAAACCCAACGAAACCGAAGATATTGCAGTTTCCGCAAGTCAAACGCACTGTGAAGTGCTGAAAACACCAGAAAACGTGTTTTTCGCATTCAATAGCACGAAAACAGCGATTTCGGTGATTCTGCACACTTGTCACAGAAGAATATCCAAGATTGTCACTGAAAATGCATATCTCATCTGGAAACCCAACGAAACCGAAGATATCGCCGTATCCGCATGTCAAACGCACTGTGGAGTGCTGAAAACACCACAAAACGTGTTTTTCGCATTCAATAGCACGAAAACAGCGATTTCGGTGATTCTGCACACTTGTCACAGAAGAATATCCAAGATTGTCACTGAAAATGCATATCTCATCTGGAAATCCAACGAAACCGAAGATGTTGCAGTTTCCGCATGTCAAACGCACTGTGGAGTGCTGAAAACACCACAAAAGGTGTTTTTCGCATTCAATAGCACGAAAACAGCGATTTCGGTGATTCTGCACACTTGTCACAGAAGAATCATGAAGATTATCACTGAAAATGCATATCTCATCTGGAAACCCAACGAAACCGAAGATATTGCAGTTTCCGCAAGTCAAACGCACTGTGGAGTTCTGAAAACATCAGAAAACGAGTTTTTCGCATTCAATAGCACGAAAACAGCGATTTCGGTGATTCTGCACACTTGTCACAGAAGAATATCCAAGATTGTCACTGAAAATGCATATCACATCTGGAAACCCAACGAAACCGAAGATATCGCAGTTTCCGCATATCAAACGCACTGTGGAATGTTGAAAACACCAGAAAACGTGTTTTTCGCATTAAATAGCACGAAAACAGCGATTTCGGCGATTCTACACTTGTCAGAGAAGAATCATGAAGATTATAACTGAAAATGCATATCTTAGCTGGAAACCCAACGAAACCGAAAATATCGCTGTATCCGAATGTCAAACGCACTGTGGAGTGCTGAAAACACCAGAAAACGAGTTTTTCGCATTAGATAGCACGAAAACAGCGATTTCGGTGATTCTACACTTGTCACAGAAGAATCATGAAGATTATAACTGAAAATGCAAATCTTAGCTGGAAACCCAACGAAACCGAAAATATCGCTGTATCCGAATGTCAAACGCACTGTGGAGTGCTGAAAACACCAGGAAACGAGTTTTTCGCATTAGATAGCACGAAAACAGCGATTTCGGCGATTCTACACTTGTCACAGAAGAATCATGGGGATTATCACTGAAAATGCATATCTCATCTGGAAACCCAACGAAACCGAAAATATCGCTGTATCCGAATGTCAAACGCACTGTGGAGTGCTGAAGACACCAGAAAACGAGTTTTTCGCATTAAATAGCACGAAAACAGCGATTTCGGTGAATCTACACTTGTCACAGAAGAATCATGAAGATTATCACTGAAAATGCATAGCTCATCTGGAAACCCAACGAAACCGAAGATATTGCAGTTTCCGCATATCAAACGCACTGTGGAGTGCTGAAAACACCACAAAACGTGTTTTTCGCATTCAATAGCACGAAAACAGCGATTTCGGTGATTCTGCACACTTGTCACAGAAGAATCATGAGGATTATCACTGAAAATGCATATCTCATCTGGAAACCCAACGAAACCGAAGATATTGCAGTTTCCGCATGTCAAACGCACTGTGGAGTGCTGAAAACACCACAAAAGTTGTCTTTCGCATTCAATAGCACGAAATAGCGATTTCGGTGATTCTGCACACTTGTCACAGAAGATTCATGAAGATTATCACTGAAAATGCATAGTTCATCTGGAAACCCAACGAAACCGAAGATATCGCCGTATCCGCATGACAAACGCACTGTGGAGTGCTGAAAACACCAGAAAACGTGTTTTTCGCATTAAATAGCACGAAAACAGCGATTTCGGCGATTCTACACTTGTCACAGAAGAATCATGAGGATTATCACTGAAAATGCATATGTCAGCTGGAAACCCAACGAAACCGAAGATATTGCAGTTCCCGCATATCAAACGCACTGTGGAGTGCTGAAAACACCACAAAACGTGTTTTTCGCAATGAATAGCACGAAAACAGCGATTTCGGTGATTCTGCACACTTGTCACAGTAGAATCATGAAGATTATAAGTGAAAATGCATATCTTAGCTGGAAACCCAACGAAACCGAAACTATCGCTGTATCCGAATTTCACACGCACTGTGGAGTGCTGAAAACACCAGAAAACGTGATATTCGCAGTAAATAGCACGAAAACAGCGATTTCGGTGATTCTGCACACTTGTCACAGAAGAATATCCAAGATTGTCACTGAAAATGCATATCACATCTGGAAACCCAACGAAACCGAAGATATCGCAGTTTCCGCATATCAAACGCACTGTGGAATGTTGAAAACACCAGAAAACGTGTTTTTCGCATTAAATAGCACGAAAACAGCGATTTCGGCGATTCTACACTTGTCACAGAAGAATCATGAAAATTATAACTGAAAATGCCTATCTTAGCTGGAAACCCAACGAAACCGAAAATATCGCTGTATCCGAATGTCAAACGCACTGTGGAGTGCTGAAAACACCAGAAAACGAGTTTTTCGCATTAGATAGCACGAAAACAGCGATTTCGGCGATTCTACACTTGTCACAGAAGATTCATGAAGATTATAACTGAAAATGCAAATCTTAGCTGGAAACCCAACGAAACCGAAAATATCGCTGTATCCGAATGTCAAACGCACTATGGAGTGCTGAAAACACCAGAAAACGAGTTTTTCGCATTAGATAGCACAAAATCAGCGATTTCGGCGATTCTACACTTGTCACAGAAGAATCATGAAGATTATAACTGAAAATGCATATCTTAGCTGGAAACCCAACGAAACCGAAAATATCGCTGTATCCGAATGTCAAACGCACTGTGGAGTGATGAAAACACGACAAAACGTGTTTTTCGCATTCAATAGCACGAAAACAGCGATTTCGGTGATTCTGCACACTTGTCACAGAAGAATATCCAAGATTGTCACTGAAAATGCATATCACATCTGGAAACCCAACGAAACCGAAGATATCGCAGTTTCCGCATATCAAACGCACTGTGGAATGTTGAAAACACCAGAAAACGTGTTTTTCGCATTAAATAGCACGAAAACAGCGATTTCGGTGATTCTACACTTGTCACAGAAGAATCATGAAGATTATCACTGAAAATGCATAGTTCATCTGGAAACCCAACGAAACCGAAGATATCGCCGTATCCGCATGACAAACGCACTGTGGAGTGCTGAAAACACCACAAAAGTTGTCTTTCGCATTCAATAGCACGAAATAGCGATTTCGGTGATTCTGCACACTTGTCACAGAAGATTCATGAAGATTATCACTGAAAATGCATAGTTCATCTGGAAACCCAACGAAACCGAAGATATCGCCGTATCCGCATGACAAACGCACTGTGGAGTGCTGAAAACACCAGAAAACGTGTTTTTCGCATTAAATAGCACGAAAACAGCGATTTCGGCGATTCTACACTTGTCACAGAAGAATCATGAGGATTATCACTGAAAATGCATATGTCAGCTGGAAACCCAACGAAACCGAAGATATTGCAGTTCCCGCATATCAAACGCACTGTGGAGTGCTGAAAACACCACAAAACGTGTTTTTCGCAATGAATAGCACGAAAACAGCGATTTCGGTGATTCTACACTTGTCACAGAAGAATCATGAGGATTATCACTGAAAATGCATATGTCAGCTGGAAACCCAACGAAACCGAAGATATTGCAGTTCCCGCATATCAAACGCACTGTGGAGTGCTGAAAACACCACAAAACGTGTTTTTCGCAATGAATAGCACGAAAACAGCGATTTCGGTGATTCTGCACACTTGTCACAGTAGAATCATGAGGATTATCACTGAAAATGCATATCTCATCTGGAAACCCAACGAAACCGAAGATATTGCAGTTTCCGCATGTCAAACGCACTGTGGAGTGCTGAAAACACCACAAAAGTTGTCTTTCGCATTCAATAGCACGAAATAGCGATTTCGGTGATTCTGCACACTTGTCACAGAAGATTCATGAAGATTATCACTGAAAATGCATAGTTCATCTGGAAACCCAACGAAACCGAAGATATCGCCGTATCCGCATGACAAACGCACTGTGGAGTGCTGAAAACACCAGAAAACGTGTTTTTCGCATTAAATAGCACGAAAACAGCGATTTCGGCGATTCTACACTTGTCACAGAAGAATCATGAGGATTATCACTGAAAATGCATATGTCAGCTGGAAACCCAACGAAACCGAAGATATTGCAGTTCCCGCATATCAAACGCACTGTGGAGTGCTGAAAACACCACAAAACGTGTTTTTCGCAATGAATAGCACGAAAACAGCGATTTCGGTGATTCTGCACACTTGTCACAGTAGAATCATGAGGATTATCACTGAAAATGCATATCTCATCTGGAAACCCAACGAAACCGAAAATATCGCTGTATCCGAATGTCAAACGCACTGTGGAGTGCTGAAAACACCAGAAAACGAGTTTTTCGCATTAGATAGCACGAAAACAGCGATTTCGGCGATTCTACACTTGTCACAGAAGAATCATGAAGATTATAACTGAAAATGCATATCTTAGCTGGAACCCCAACGAAACCGAAAATATCGCTGTATCCGAATGTCAAACGCACTGTGGAGTGCTGAAAACACCAGAAAACGAGTTTTTCGCATTAAATAGCACGAAAACAGCGATTTCGGTGATTCTACACTTGTCACAGAAGAATCATGAAGATTATCACTGAAAATGCATAGCTCATCTGGAAACCCAACGAAACCGAAGATATTGCAGTTTCCGCATATCAAACGCACTGTGGAGTGCTGAAAACACCACAAAACGTGTTTTTCGCATTCAATAGCACGAAAACAGCGATTTCGGTGATTCTGCACACTTGTCACAGAAGAATCATGAGGATTATCACTGAAAATGCATATCTCATCTGGAAACCCAACGAAACCGAAGATATTGCAGTTTCCGCATGTCAAACGCACTGTGGAGTGCTGAAAACACCACAAAAGTTGTCTTTCGCATTCAATAGCACGAAATAGCGATTTCGGTGATTCTGCACACTTGTCACAGAAGATTCATGAAGATTATCACTGAAAATGCATAGTTCATCTGGAAACCCAACGAAACCGAAGATATCGCCGTATCCGCATGACAAACGCACTGTGGAGTGCTGAAAACACCACAAAACGTGTTTTTCGCAATGAATAGCACGAAAACAGCGATTTCGGTGATTCTGCACACTTGTCACAGTAGAATCATGAGGATTATCACTGAAAATGCATATCTCATCTGGAAACCCAACGAAACCGAAGATATTGCAGTTTCCGCATGTCAAACGCACTGTGGAGTGCTGAAAACACCACAAAAGTTGTTTTTCGCATTCAATAGCACGAAAACAGCGATTTCGGTGATTCTGCACACTTGTCACAGAAGAATCATGAGGATTATCACTGAAAATGCATATCTCATCTGGAAACCCAACGACACCGAAGATATTGCAGTTTCCGCATATCAAACGCACTGTGACGCACTGAAAACGCCAGAAAACGTGTTTTTCGCATTAAATAGCACGAAAACAGCGATTTCGGTTATTCTGCAAACATCTCACAGAAGAATATCCGAGATTATCGTTGAAAATGCATGTCTCAGCTGGAAACCCCACGAAAACGAAGATATCGCAGTTTCGGCATATCAAACGCACTGTGGAGTGCTGAAAACACCAGAAAACGTGTTTTTCGCATTCAATAGCACGAAAACAGCGATTTCGGTGATTCTGCACACTTGTCACAGAAGAATATCCAAGATTGTCACTGAAAATGCATATCTCATCTGGAAACCCAACGAAACCGAACATATCGCAGTTTCCGCATGTCAAACGCACTGTCGAGTGCTGAAAACACCAGAAAACGAGTTTTTCGCATTAAATAGCACGAAAACAGCGATTTCGGTGATTCTACACTTGTCACAGAAGAATCATGAAGATTATCACTGAAAATGCATAGCTCATCTGGAAACCCAACGAAACCGAAGATATCGCCGTATCCGCATGACAAACGCACTGTGGAGTGCTGAAAACACCAGAAAACGTGTTTTTCGCATTTAATAGCACGAAAACAGCGATTTCGGTTATTCTGCACGCTTGTCACAGAAGAATACCCAAGATTATCGTAGAAAATGCATATCTTAGCTGGAAACCCCACGAAAACGAAGATATCGCAGTTTCCGCATGTCAAACGCACTGTGGAGTGCTGAAAACACCACAAAAGTTGTCTTTCGCATTCAATAGCACGAAATAGCGATTTCGGTGATTCTGCACACTTGTCACAGAAGATTCATGAAGATTATCACTGAAAATGCATAGTTCATCTGGAAACCCAACGAAACCGAAGATATCGCCGTATCCGCATGACAAACGCACTCTGGAGTGCTGAAAACACCAGAAAACGTGTTTTTCACATTAAATAGCACGAAAACAGCGATTTCGGCGATTCTACACTTGTCACAGAAGAATCATGAGGATTATCACTGAAAATGCATATGTCAGCTGGAAACCCAACGAAACCGAAGATATTGCAGTTCCCGCATATCAAACGCACTGTGGAGTGCTGAAAACACCACAAAACGTGTTTTTCGCAATGAATAGCACGAAAACAGCGATTTCGGTGATTCTGCACACTTGTCACAGTCGAATCATGAGGATTATCACTGAAAATGCATGTCTCATCTGGAAACCCAACGAAACCGAAAATATCGCTGTATCCGAATGTCAAACGCACTGTGGAGTGCTGAAAACACCAGAAAACGAGTTTTTCGCATTAGATAGCACGAAAACAGCGATTTCGGCGATTCTACACTTGTCACAGAAGAATCATGAAGATTATAACTGAAAATGCATATCTTAGCTGGAACCCCAACGAAACCGAAAATATCGCTGTATCCGAATGTCAAACGCACTGTGGAGTGCTGAAAACACCAGAAAACGAGTTTTTCGCATTAAATAGCACGAAAACAGCGATTTCGGTGATTCTACACTTGTCACAGAAGAATCATGAAGATTATCACTGAAAATGCATAGCTCATCTGGAAACCCAACGAAACCGAAGATATTGCAGTTTCCGCATATCAAACGCACTGTGGAGTGCTGAAAACACCACAAAACGTGTTTTTCGCATTCAATAGCACGAAAACAGCGATTTCGGTGATTCTGCACACTTGTCACAGAAGAATCATGAGGATTATCACTGAAAATGCATATCTCATCTGGAAACCCAACGAAACCGAAGATATTGCAGTTTCCGCATGTCAAACGCACTGTGGAGTGCTGAAAACACCACAAAAGTTGTCTTTCGCATTCAATAGCACGAAATAGCGATTTCGGTGATTCTGCACACTTGTCACAGAAGATTCATGAAGATTATCACTGAAAATGCATAGTTCATCTGGAAACCCAACGAAACCGAAGATATCGCCGTATCCGCATGACAAACGCACTGTGGAGTGCTGAAAACACCAGAAAACGAGTTTTTCGCATTCAATAGCACGAAAACAGCGATTTCGGTGATTCTGCACACTTGTCACAGAAGAATCATGAGGATTATCACTGAAAATGCATATCTTATCTGGAAATCCAACGAAACCGAAGATATTGCAGTTTCTGCAAGTCAAACGCACTGTGGAGTGATGAAAACACCACAAAACGTGTTTTTCGCATTCAATAGCACGAAAACAGCGATTTCGGTGATTCTGCACACTTGTCACAGAAGAATATCCAAGATTGTCACTGAAAATGCATATCTCATCTGGAAACCCAACGAAACCGAAGATATCGCAGTTTCGGCATATCAAACGCACTGTGGAGTGCTGAAAACACCAGAAAACGTGTTTTTCGCATTCAATAGCACGAAATCAGCGATTTCGGTGATTCTGCACACTTGTCACAGAAGAATATCCAAGATTGTCACTGAAAATGCATATCTCATCTGGAAACCCAACGAAACCGAAGATATCGCAGTTTCCGCATGACAAACGCACTGTGGAGTGCTGAAAACAGCAGAAAACGAGTTTTTCGCATTAAACAGCACGAAAACAGCGATACCGGTGATTCTGCATACTTCTCACAGAAGAATACCCAAGATTATCGTAGAAAATGCATGTCTCAACAGGAAACCCCACGAAAACGAAGATATCGCAGTTTCCGCATATCAAACGCACTGTGAAGTGCTAAAAACACCAGAAAACGTGTTTTTCGCATTTAATAGCACGAAAACAGCGATTTCGGTGATTCTGCACACTTGTCACAGAAGAATATCCAAGATTGTCACTGAAAATGCATATCTCATCTGGAAACCCAACGAAACCGAAGATATCGCAGTTTCCGCATGTCAAACGCACTGTGGAGCGCTGAAAACACCAGAAAACGAGTTTTTCGCATTAAATAGCACGAAAACAGCGATATCGGAGATTCTGCACACTTGTCACAGAAGAATCATGAGGATTATCACTGAAAATGCATATCTCATCTGGAAACCCAACGACACCGAAGATATTGCAGTTTCCGCATGTCAAACGCACTGTGGAGTGCTGAAAACACCACAAAACGTGTTTTTCGCATTCAATAGCACGAAAACAGCGATTTCGGTGATTCTGCACACTTGTCACAGAAGAATATCCAAGATTGTCACTGAAAATGCATATCTCATCTGGAAACACAACGAAACCGAAGATATCGCCGTATCCGCATGTCAAACGCACTGTGGAGTGCTGAACACACGAGAAAACGAGTTTTTCGCATTAAATAGCACGAAAACAGCGATTTCTGTGATTCTGCAAACTTCTCACAGAGGAATATCCGAGATTATCGTAGAAAATGCATGTCACAGCTGGAAACACCACGAAAACGAAGATATCGCAGTTTCGGTATATCAAACGCACTGTTGAGTGCTGAAAGCACCACAAAACGTGTTTTTCGCATTCAATAGCACGAAAACAGCGATTTCGGTGATTCTACACTTGTCACAGAAGAATCATGAGGATTATCACGGAAAATGCATATCTCATCTGGAAACACAACGAAACCGAAGATATCGCCGTATCCGCATGTCAAACGCACTGTGGAGTGCTGAACACACGAGATAACGAGTTTTTCGCATTCAATAGCACGAAAACAGCGTTTTCGGTGATTCTATATACTTCTCGCAGAAGGATATCCAAGATCATCGTAGAAAATGCATGTCTCAGTTGGAAACCCCACGAAAACGAAGATATCGCAGTATCCGCATGTCAAACGCACTGTGGATTGCTGAAAACACCAGAAAACGTGTTTGTCGTATTCAGTAGCACGAAAACAGTGATTTCGGTGTTTCTGCACACTTGTCACAGAAGCATCTCGAATATTATCACTGAAAATGCATATCTTAGCTCGAAACCCAGCGAGCCCGTGGATATCGCAGTTTCCGCATATCAAACGCACTGTGGAGTGCCCATCACACGAGAAAACGCGTTTTTCGCATTAAATAGCACGAAAACAGCGATACCGGTGATTCTGCATACTTCTCACAGAAGAATACCCAAGATTATCGTAGAAAATGCATGTCTCAACTGGAAGCACCACGAAATCGAAGATATCGCAGTTTCGGCATATCAAACACACTGTGGAGTGCTGAAAACACCAGAAAACGTGTTTTTCGCATTCAATAGCACGAAAACAGCGATTTCGGTTATTCTGCACGCTTGTCACAGAAGAATACCCAAGATTATCGTAGATAATGCATATCTTAGCTGGAAACCCCACGAAAACGAAGATATCGCAGTTTCCGCATATCAAACGCACTGTGACGCACTGAAAACGTCAGAAAACGTGTTTTTCGCATTAAATAGCACGAAAACAGCGATTTCGGTTATTCTGCAAACATCTCACAGAAGAATATCCGAGATTATCGTTGAAAATGCATGTCTCAGCTGGAAACCCCACGAAAACGAAGATATCGCAGTTTCGGCATATCAAACGCACTGTGGAGTGCTGAAAACACCAGAAAACGTGTTTTTCGCATTCAATAGCACGAAAACAGCGATTTCGGTGATTCTGCACACTTGTCACAGTCGAATCATGAGGATTATCACTGAAAATGCATGTCTCATCTGGAAACCCAACGAAACCGAAAATATCGCTGTATCCGAATGTCAAACGCACTGTGGAGTGCTGAAAACACCAGAAAACGAGTTTTTCGCATTAGATAGCACGAAAACAGCGATTTCGGCGATTCTACACTTGTCACAGAAGAATCATGAAGATTATAACTGAAAATGCATATCTTAGCTGGAACCCCAACGAAACCGAAAATATCGCTGTATCCGAATGTCAAACGCACTGTGGAGTGCTGAAAACACCAGAAAACGAGTTTTTCGCATTAAATAGCACGAAAACAGCGATTTCGGTGATTCTACACTTGTCACAGAAGAATCATGAAGATTATCACTGAAAATGCATAGCTCATCTGGAAACCCAACGAAACCGAAGATATTGCAGTTTCCGCATATCAAACGCACTGTGGAGTGCTGAAAACACCACAAAACGTGTTTTTCGCATTCAATAGCACGAAAACAGCGATTTCGGTGATTCTGCACACTTGTCACAGAAGAATCATGAGGATTATCACTGAAAATGCATATCTCATCTGGAAACCCAACGAAACCGAAGATATTGCAGTTTCCGCATGTCAAACGCACTGTGGAGTGCTGAAAACACCACAAAAGTTGTCTTTCGCATTCAATAGCACGAAATAGCGATTTCGGTGATTCTGCACACTTGTCACAGAAGATTCATGAAGATTATCACTGAAAATGCATAGTTCATCTGGAAACCCAACGAAACCGAAGATATCGCCGTATCCGCATGACAAACGCACTGTGGAGTGCTGAAAACACCAGAAAACGAGTTTTTCGCATTCAATAGCACGAAAACAGCGATTTCGGTGATTCTGCACACTTGTCACAGAAGAATCATGAGGATTATCACTGAAAATGCATATCTTATCTGGAAATCCAACGAAACCGAAGATATTGCAGTTTCTGCAAGTCAAACGCACTGTGGAGTGATGAAAACACCACAAAACGTGTTTTTCGCATTCAATAGCACGAAAACAGCGATTTCGGTGATTCTGCACACTTGTCACAGAAGAATATCCAAGATTGTCACTGAAAATGCATATCTCATCTGGAAACCCAACGAAACCGAAGATATCGCAGTTTCGGCATATCAAACGCACTGTGGAGTGCTGAAAACACCAGAAAACGTGTTTTTCGCATTCAATAGCACGAAATCAGCGATTTCGGTGATTCTGCACACTTGTCACAGAAGAATATCCAAGATTGTCACTGAAAATGCATATCTCATCTGGAAACCCAACGAAACCGAAGATATCGCAGTTTCCGCATGACAAACGCACTGTGGAGTGCTGAAAACAGCAGAAAACGAGTTTTTCGCATTAAACAGCACGAAAACAGCGATACCGGTGATTCTGCATACTTCTCACAGAAGAATACCCAAGATTATCGTAGAAAATGCATGTCTCAACAGGAAACCCCACGAAAACGAAGATATCGCAGTTTCCGCATATCAAACGCACTGTGAAGTGCTAAAAACACCAGAAAACGTGTTTTTCGCATTTAATAGCACGAAAACAGCGATTTCGGTGATTCTGCACACTTGTCACAGAAGAATATCCAAGATTGTCACTGAAAATGCATATCTCATCTGGAAACCCAACGAAACCGAAGATATCGCAGTTTCCGCATGTCAAACGCACTGTGGAGCGCTGAAAACACCAGAAAACGAGTTTTTCGCATTAAATAGCACGAAAACAGCGATATCGGAGATTCTGCACACTTGTCACAGAAGAATCATGAGGATTATCACTGAAAATGCATATCTCATCTGGAAACCCAACGACACCGAAGATATTGCAGTTTCCGCATGTCAAACGCACTGTGGAGTGCTGAAAACACCACAAAACGTGTTTTTCGCATTCAATAGCACGAAAACAGCGATTTCGGTGATTCTGCACACTTGTCACAGAAGAATATCCAAGATTGTCACTGAAAATGCATATCTCATCTGGAAACACAACGAAACCGAAGATATCGCCGTATCCGCATGTCAAACGCACTGTGGAGTGCTGAACACACGAGAAAACGAGTTTTTCGCATTAAATAGCACGAAAACAGCGATTTCTGTGATTCTGCAAACTTCTCACAGAGGAATATCCGAGATTATCGTAGAAAATGCATGTCACAGCTGGAAACACCACGAAAACGAAGATATCGCAGTTTCGGTATATCAAACGCACTGTTGAGTGCTGAAAGCACCACAAAACGTGTTTTTCGCATTCAATAGCACGAAAACAGCGATTTCGGTGATTCTACACTTGTCACAGAAGAATCATGAGGATTATCACGGAAAATGCATATCTCATCTGGAAACACAACGAAACCGAAGATATCGCCGTATCCGCATGTCAAACGCACTGTGGAGTGCTGAACACACGAGATAACGAGTTTTTCGCATTCAATAGCACGAAAACAGCGTTTTCGGTGATTCTATATACTTCTCGCAGAAGGATATCCAAGATCATCGTAGAAAATGCATGTCTCAGTTGGAAACCCCACGAAAACGAAGATATCGCAGTATCCGCATGTCAAACGCACTGTGGATTGCTGAAAACACCAGAAAACGTGTTTGTCGTATTCAGTAGCACGAAAACAGTGATTTCGGTGTTTCTGCACACTTGTCACAGAAGCATCTCGAATATTATCACTGAAAATGCATATCTTAGCTCGAAACCCAGCGAGCCCGTGGATATCGCAGTTTCCGCATATCAAACGCACTGTGGAGTGCCCATCACACGAGAAAACGCGTTTTTCGCATTAAATAGCACGAAAACAGCGATACCGGTGATTCTGCATACTTCTCACAGAAGAATACCCAAGATTATCGTAGAAAATGCATGTCTCAACTGGAAGCACCACGAAATCGAAGATATCGCAGTTTCGGCATATCAAACACACTGTGGAGTGCTGAAAACACCAGAAAACGTGTTTTTCGCATTCAATAGCACGAAAACAGCGATTTCGGTTATTCTGCACGCTTGTCACAGAAGAATACCCAAGATTATCGTAGATAATGCATATCTTAGCTGGAAACCCCACGAAAACGAAGATATCGCAGTTTCCGCATATCAAACGCACTGTGACGCACTGAAAACGTCAGAAAACGTGTTTTTCGCATTAAATAGCACGAAAACAGCGATTTCGGTTATTCTGCAAACATCTCACAGAAGAATATCCGAGATTATCGTTGAAAATGCATGTCTCAGCTGGAAACCCCACGAAAACGAAGATATCGCAGTTTCGGCATATCAAACGCACTGTGGAGTGCTGAAAACACCAGAAAACGTGTTTTTCGCATTCAATAGCACGAAAACAGCGATTTCGGTGATTCTGCACACTTGTCACAGAAGAATATCCAAGATTGTCACTGAAAATGCATATCTCATCTGGAAACCCAACGAAACCGAAGATATCGCAGTTTCCGCATGTCAAACGCACTGTGGAGTGCTGAAAACACCAGAAAACGAGTTTTTCGCATTAAATTTCACGAAAACAGCGATTTCGGTGATTCTACACTTGTCACAGAAGAATCATGAAGATTATCACTGAAAATGCATAGCTCATCTGGAAACCCAACGAAACCGAAGATATCGCCGTATCCGCATGACAAACGCACTGTGGAGTGCTGAAAACACCAGAAAACGTGTTTTTCGCATTAAATAGCACGAAAAGAGCGATTTCGGCGATTCTACACTTGTCACAGAAGAATCATGAGGATTATCACTGAAAATGCATATGTCAGCTGGAAACCCAACGAAACCGAAGATTTTGCAGTTCCCGCATATCAATCGCACTGTGGAGTGCTGAAAACACCACAAAACGTGTTTTTCGCAATGAATAGCACGAAAACAGCGATTTCGGTGATTCTGCACACTTGTCACAGTAGAATCATGAGGATTATCACTGAAAATGCATATCTCATCTGGAAACCCAACGAAACCGAAGATATTGCAGTTTCCGCATGTCAAACGCACTGTGGAGTGCTGAAAACACCACAAAAGTTGTTTTTCGCATTCAATAGCACGAAAACAGCGATTTCGGTGATTCTGCACACTTGTCACAGAAGAATCATGAAGATTATAACTGAAAATGCATAGCTCATCTGGAAACCCAACGAAACCGAAGATATTGCAGTTCCCGCATATCAAACGCACTGTGGAGTGCTGAAAACACCACAAAACGTGTTTTTTGCAATGAATAGCACGAAAACAGCGATTTCGGTGATTCTGCACACTTGTCACAGTAGAATCATGAGGATTATCACTGAAAATGCATATCTCATCTGGAAACCCAACGAAACCGAAGATATTGCAGTTTCCGCATGTCAAACGCACTGTGGAGTGCTGAAAACACCACAAAAGTTGTTTTTCGCATTCAATAGCACGAAAACAGCGATTTCGGTGATACTGCACACTTGTCACAGAAGAATCATGAAGATTATAACTGAAAATGCATAGCTCATCTGGAAACCCAACGAAACCGAAGATATTGCAGTTCCCGCATATCAAACGCACTGTGGAGTGCTGAAAACACCACAAAACGTGTTTTTCGCATTAAATAGCACGAAAACAGCGATTTCGGTGATTCTACACTTGTCACAGAAGAATCATGAGGATTATCACTGAAAATGCATATGTCAGCTGGAAACCCAACGAAACCGAAGATATCGCCGTATCCGCATGTCAAACGCACTGTGGAGTGCTGAACACACGAGGTAACGAGTTTTTCGCATTCAATAGCACGAAAACAGCGTTTTCGGTGATTCTACATACTTCTCGCAGAAGGATATCCAAGATCATCGTAGAAAATGCATGTCTCAGTTGGAAACCCCACGAAAACGAAGATATCGCAGTATCCGCATGTCAAACGCACTGTGGATTGCTGAAAACACCAGAAAACGTGTTTGTCGTATTCAGTAGCACGAAAACAGCGATTTCGGCGTTTCTGCACACTTGTCACAGAAGCATCTCGAATATTATCACTGAAAATGCATATCTTAGCTCGAAACCCAGCGAGCCCGTGGATATCGCAGTTTCCGCATATCAAACGCACTGTGGAGTGCCCATCACACGAGAAAACGCGTTTTTCGCATTAAATAGCACGAAAACAGCGATACCGGTGATTCTGCATACTTCTCACAGAAGAATACCCAAGATTATCGTAGAAAATGTATGTCTCAACTGGAAGCACCACGAAAACGAAGATATCGCAGTTTCCGCATATCAAACGCACTGTGACGCACTGAAAACGCCAGAAAACGTGTTTTTCGCATTCAATAGCACGAAAACAGCGATTTCGGTGATTCTGCACACTTGTCACAGAAGAATATCCAAGATTGTCACTGAAAATGCATATCTCATCTGGAAACCCAACGAAACCGAAGATATCGCAGTTTCCGCATGTCAAACGCACTGTGGAGTGCTGAAAACACCAGAAAACGAGTTTTTCGCATTAAATAGCACGAAAACAGCGATTTCGGTGATTCTACACTTGTCACAGAAGAATCATGAAGATTATCACTGAAAATGCATAGCTCATCTGGAAACCCAACGAAACCGAAGATATTGCAGTTTCCGCATGTCAAACGCACTGTGGAGTGCTGAAAACACCACAAAAGTTGTTTTTCGCATTCAATAGCACGAAAACAGCGATTTCGGTTATTCTGCACGCTTGTCACAGAAGAAACTCGAAGATTATCACTGAAAATGCATGTCTTAGCTGGCAACCACACGAAAACGAAGATATCGCTGTATCAGCATACCAAACGCACTGTGGAGTGCTGAAAACACCAGAAAACGTGTTTTTCGCAATGAATAGCACGAAAACAGCGATTTCGGTGATTCTGCACACTTGTCACAGAAGAATCATGAGGATTATCACTGAAAATGCATATCTCATCTGGAAACCCAACGAAACCGAAGATATTGCAGTTTCCGCATGTCAAACGCACGGTGGAGTGCTGAAAACACCAGAAAACGTGTTTTTCGCATTAAATAGCACGAAAACAGCGATTTCGGCGATTCTACACCCTTGTCACAGAAGAATCATGAAGATTATAACTGAAAATGCATATCTTAGCTGGAAACCCAACGAAACCGAAGATATCGCCGCATCCGCATGTCAAACGCACTGTGGAGTGCTGAACACACGAGAAAACGAGTTTTTCGCATTAAATAGCACGAAAACAGCGATTTCGGTGATTCTACACTTGTCACAGAAGAATCATGAGGATTATCACTGAATATGCATATGTCAGCTGGAAACCCACCGAAACCGAAGATATTGCAGTTTCCGCATATCAAACGCACTGTGGAGTGCAGAAAACACCACAAAACGTGTTTTTCGCATTCAATAGCACGAAAACAGCGATTTCGGCGATTCTGCACCCTTGTCACAGAAGAATCATGAGGATTATTACTGAAAATGCATATCTTAGCTGGAAACCCAACGAAACCGAAAATATCGCTGTATCTGAATATCAAACGCACTGTGGAGTGCTGAAAACACCAGAAAACGAGTTTTTCGCATTAGATAGCACGAAAACAGCGATTTCGGCGATTCTACACTTGTCACAGAAGAATCATGAAGATTATAACTGAAAATGCATATCTTAGCTGGAACCCCAACGAAACCGAAAATATCGCTCTATCCGAATGTCACACGCACTGTGGAGTGCTGAAAACACCAGAAAACGAGTTTTTCGCATTAAATAGCACGAAAACAGCGATTTCGGTGATTCTACACTTGTCACAGAAGAATCATGAAGATTATCACTGAAAATGCATAGCTCATCTGGAAAACCAACGAAACCGAAGATATTGCAGTTTCCGCATATCAAACGCACGGTGGAGTGCTGAAAACACCACAAAACGTGTTTTTCGAATTCAATAGCACGAAAACAGCGATTTAGGTGATTCTGCACACTTGTCACAGAAGAATCATGAGGATTATCACTGAAAATGCATATCTCATCTGGAAACCCAATGAAACCGAAGATATTGCAGTTTCCGCATGTCAAACGCACTGTGGAGTGCTGAAAACACCACAAAAGTTGTCTTTCGCATTCAATAGCACGAAATAGCGATTTCGGTGATTCTGCACACTTGTCACAGAAGATTCATGAAGATTATCACTGAAAATGCATAGTTCATCTGGAAACCCAACGAAACCGAAGATATCGCCGTATCCGCATGACAAACGCACTGTGGAGTGCTGAAAACACCAGAAAACGTGATTTTCGCATTAAATAGCACGAATACAGCGAGTTCGGCGATTCTACCCTTGTCACAGAAGAATCATGTGGATTATCACTGAAAATGCATATGTCAGCTGGAAACCCACCGAAACCGAAGATATCGCCGTATCCGCATGTCAAACGCACTGTGGAGTGCTCATCACACGAGAAAACGCGTTTTTCGCATTAAATAGCACGAAAACAGCGATTTCGGTTATTCTGCAAACATCTCACAGAAGAATATCCGAGATTATCGTTGAAAATGCATGTCTCAGCTGGAAGCCCCACGAAAACGAAGATATTGCAGTTTCGGCATATCAAACGCACTGTGGAGTGCTGAAAACACCAGAAAACGTGTTTTTCGCATTCAATAGCTCGAAAACAGCGATTTCGGTGATTCTGCACACTTGTCACAGAAGAATATCCAAGATTGTCACTGAAAATGCATATCTCATCTGGAAACCCAACGAAACCGAAGATATCGCAGTTTCCGCATGTCAAACGCACTGTTGAGTGCTGAAAACACCAGAAAACGAGTTTTTCGCATTAAATAGCTCGAAAACAGCGATTTCGGTGATTCTACACTTGTCACAGAAGAATCATGAAGATTATCACTGAAAATGCATAGCTCATCTGGAAACCCAACGAAACCGAAGATATTGCAGTTCCCGCATATCAAACGCACTGTGGAGTGCTGAAAACACCACAAAACGTGTTTTTCGCAATGAATAGCACGAAAACAGCGATTTCGGTGATTCTGCACACTTGTCACAGAAGAATCATGAGGATTATCACTGAAAATGCATATCTCATCTGGAAACCCAACGAAACCGAAGATATTGCAGTTTCCGCATGTCAAACGCACTGTGGAGTGCTGAAAACACCACAAAAGTTGTCTTTCGCATTCAATAGCACGAAATAGCAATTTCGGTGATTCTGCACACTTGTCACAGAAGATTCATGAAGATTATCACTGAAAATGCATAGTTCATCTGGAAACCCAGCGAAACCGAAGATATCGCCGTATCCGCATGACAAACGCACTGTGGAGTGCTGAAAACACCAGAAAACGTGTTTTTCGCATTAAATAACACGAAAACAGCGATTTCGGCGATTTTACCCTTGTCACAGAAGAATCATGAGGATTATCACTGAAAATGCATATGTCAGCTGGAAACCCACCAAAACCGAAGATATCGCCGTATCCGCAAGTCAAACGCACTGTGGAGTGCCCATCACACGAGAAAACGCGTTTTTCGCATTAAATAGCACGAAAACAGCGATACCGGTGATTCTGCATACTTCTCACAGAAGAATACCCAAGATTATCGTAGAAAATGCATGTCTCAACTGGAAACACCACGAAATCGAAGATATCGCAGTTTCGGCATATCAAACACACGGTGGAGTGCTGAAAACACCAGAAAACGTGTTTTTCGCATTCAATAGCACGAAAACAGCGATTTCGGTTATTCTGCACGCTTGTCACAGAAGAATACCCAAGATTATCGTAGAAAATGCATATCTTAGCTGGAAACCCAACGAAACCGAAGATATCGCAGTTTCCGCATGTCAAACGCACTGTTGAGTGCTGAAAACACCAGAAAACGAGTTTTTCGCATTAAATAGCACGAAAACAGCGATTTCGGTGATTCTACACTTGTCACAGAAGAATCATGAAGATTATCACTGAAAATGCATAGCTCATCTGGAAACCCAACGAAACCGAAGATATTGCAGTTCCCGCATATCAAACGCACTGTGGAGTGCTGAAAACACCACAAAACGTGTTTTTCGCAATGAATAGCACGAAAACAGCGATTTCGGTGATTCTGCACACTTGTCACAGAAGAATCATGAGGATTATCACTGAAAATGCATATCTCATCTGGAAACCCAACGAAACCGAGGATATTGCAGTTTCCGCATGTCAAACGCACTGTGGAGTGCTGAAAACACCACAAAAGTCGTTTTTCGGATTCAATAGCACGAAAACAGCGATTTCGGTTATTCTGCACGCTTGTCAGAAGAAACTCGAAGATTATCACTGAAAATGCATGTCTTAGCTGGCAACCACACGAAAACGAAGATATCGCTGTATCAGCATACCAAACGCACTGTGGAGTGCTGAAAACACCAGAAAACGTGTTATTCGCATTCAATAGCACGAAAACAGCGATTTCGGTGATTCTGCACACTTGTCACAGAAGAATCATGAGGATTATCACTGAAAATGCATATCTCATCTGGAAACCCAACGAAACCGAAGATGTTGCAGTTTCCGCATGTCAAACGCACTGTGGAGTGCTGAAAACACCACAAAAGGTGTTTTTCGCATTCAATAGCACGAAAACAGCGATTTCGGCGATTCTACACTTGTCACAGAAGAATCATGAAGATTATAACTGAAAATGCATATCTTAGCTGGAAACCCAACGAAACCGAAAATATCGCTGTATCCGAATGTCAAACGCACTGTGGAGTGCTGAAAAGACCAGAAAACGAGTTTTTCGCATTAGATAGCACGAAAACAGCGATTTCGGCGATTCTACACTTGTCACAGAAGAATCATGAAGATTATAACTGAAAATGCATATCTTAGCTGGAAACCCAACGAAACCGAAAATATCGCTCTATCCGAATGTCAAACGCACTGTGGAGTGCTGAAAACACCAGAAAACGAGTTTTTCGCATTAAATAGCACGAAAACAGCGATTTCGGTGATTCTACACTTGTCACAGAAGAATCATGAAGATTATCACTGAAAATGCATAGCTCATCTGGAAACCCAACGAAACCGAAGATATCGCCGCATCCGCATGTCAAACGCACTGTGGAGTGCTGAACACACGAGAAAACGAGTTTTTCGCATTAAATAGCACGAAAACAGCGATTTCGGTGATTCTACACTTGTCACAGAAGAATCATGAGGATTATCACTGAAAATGCATATGTCAGCTGGAAACCCACCGAAACCGAAGATATTGCAGTTTCCGCATATCAAACGCACTGTGGAGTGCTGAAAACACCACAAAACGTGTTTTTCGCATTCAATAGCACGAAAACAGCGATTTCGGCGATTCTGCACCCTTGTCACAGAAGAATCATGAGGATTATAACTGAAAATGCATATCTTAGCTGGAAACCCAACGAAACCGAAAATATCGCTGTATCCGAATGTCAAACGCACTGTGGAGTGCTGAAAACACCAGAAAACGAGTTTTTCGCATTAGATAGCACGAAAACAGCGATTTCGGCGATTCTACACTTGTCACAGAAGAATCATGAAGATTATAACTGAAAATGCATATCTTAGCTGGAACCCCAACGAAACCGAAAATATCGCTCTATCCGAATGTCAAACGCACTGTGGAGTGCTGAAAACACCAGAAAACGAGTTTTTCGCATTAAATAGCACGAAAACAGCGATTTCGGTGATTCTACACTTGTCACAGAAGAATCATGAAGATTATCACTGAAAATGCATAGCTCATCTGGAAACCCAACGAAACCGAAGATATTGCAGTTTCCGCATGTCAAACGCACTGTGGAGTGCTGAAAACTCCACAAAAGTTGTCTTTCGCATTCAATAGCACGAAATAGCAATTTCGGTGATTCTGCACACTTGTCACAGAAGATTCATGAAGATTATCACTGAAAATGCATAGTTCATCTGGAAACCCAGCGAAACCGAAGATATCGCCGTATCCGCATGACAAACGCACTGTGGAGTGCTGAAAACACCAGAAAACGTGATTTTCGCATTAAATAGCACGAATACAGCGATTTCGGCGATTCTACCCTTGTCACAGAAGAATCATGAGGATTATCACTGAAAATGCATATGTCAGCTGGAAACCCACCGAAACCGAAGATATCGCCGTATCCGCATGTCAAACGCACTGTGGAGTGCTCATCACACGAGAAAACGCGTTTTTCGCATTAAATAGCACGAAAACAGCGATTTCGGTTATTCTGCAAACATCTCACAGAAGAATATCCGAGATTATCGTTGAAAATGCATGTCTCAGCTGGAAACCCCACGAAAACGAAGATATTGCAGTTTCGGCATATCAAACGCACTGTGGAGTGCTGAAAACACCAGAAAACGTGTTTTTCGCATTCAATAGCACGAAAACAGCGATTTCGGTGATTCTGCACACTTGTCACAGAAGAATATCCAAGATTGTCACTGAAAATGCATATCTCATCTGGAAACCCAACGAAACCGAAGATATCGCAGTTTCCGCATGTCAAACGCACTGTTGAGTGCTGAAAACACCAGAAAACGAGTTTTTCGCATTAAATAGCTCGAAAACAGCGATTTCGGTGATTCTACACTTGTCACAGAAGAATCATGAAGATTATCACTGAAAATGCATAGCTCATCTGGAAACCCAACGAAACCGAAGATATTGCAGTTCCCGCATATCAAACGCACTGTGGAGTGCTGAAAACACCACAAAACGTGTTTTTCGCAATGAATAGCACGAAAACAGCGATTTCGGTGATTCTGCACACTTGTCACAGAAGAATCATGAGGATTATCACTGAAAATGCATATCTCATCTGGAAACCCAACGAAACCGAAGATATTGCAGTTTCCGCATGTCAAACGCACTGTGGAGTGCTGAAAACACCACAAAAGTTGTCTTTCGCATTCAATAGCACGAAATAGCAATTTCGGTGATTCTGCACACTTGTCACAGAAGATTCATGAAGATTATCACTGAAAATGCATAGTTCATCTGGAAACCCAGCGAAACCGAAGATATCGCCGTATCCGCATGACAAACGCACTGTGGAGTGCTGAAAACACCAGAAAACGTGTTTTTCGCATTAAATAACACGAAAACAGCGATTTCGGCGATTTTACCCTTGTCACAGAAGAATCATGAGGATTATCACTGAAAATGCATATGTCAGCTGGAAACCCACCAAAACCGAAGATATCGCCGTATCCGCAAGTCAAACGCACTGTGGAGTGCCCATCACACGAGAAAACGCGTTTTTCGCATTAAATAGCACGAAAACAGCGATACCGGTGATTCTGCATACTTCTCACAGAAGAATACCCAAGATTATCGTAGAAAATGCATGTCTCAACTGGAAACACCACGAAATCGAAGATATCGCAGTTTCGGCATATCAAACACACGGTGGAGTGCTGAAAACACCAGAAAACGTGTTTTTCGCATTCAATAGCACGAAAACAGCGATTTCGGTTATTCTGCACGCTTGTCACAGAAGAATACCCAAGATTATCGTAGAAAATGCATATCTTAGCTGGAAACCCAACGAAACCGAAGATATCGCAGTTTCCGCATGTCAAACGCACTGTTGAGTGCTGAAAACACCAGAAAACGAGTTTTTCGCATTAAATAGCACGAAAACAGCGATTTCGGTGATTCTACACTTGTCACAGAAGAATCATGAAGATTATCACTGAAAATGCATAGCTCATCTGGAAACCCAACGAAACCGAAGATATTGCAGTTCCCGCATATCAAACGCACTGTGGAGTGCTGAAAACACCACAAAACGTGTTTTTCGCAATGAATAGCACGAAAACAGCGATTTCGGTGATTCTGCACACTTGTCACAGAAGAATCATGAGGATTATCACTGAAAATGCATATCTCATCTGGAAACCCAACGAAACCGAGGATATTGCAGTTTCCGCATGTCAAACGCACTGTGGAGCGCTGAAAACACCACAAAAGTCGTTTTTCGGATTCAATAGCACGAAAACAGCGATTTCGGTTATTCTGCACGCTTGTCAGAAGAAACTCGAAGATTATCACTGAAAATGCATGTCTTAGCTGGCAACCACACGAAAACGAAGATATCGCTGTATCAGCATACCAAACGCACTGTGGAGTGCTGAAAACACCAGAAAACGTGTTATTCGCATTCAATAGCACGAAAACAGCGATTTCGGTGATTCTGCACACTTCTCACAGAAGAATCATGAGGATTATCACTGAAAATGCATATCTCATCTGGAAACCCAACGAAACCGAAGATGTTGCAGTTTCCGCATGTCAAACGCACTGTGGAGTGCTGAAAACACCACAAAAGGTGTTTTTCGCATTCAATAGCACGAAAACAGCGATTTCGGCGATTCTACACTTGTCACAGAAGAATCATGAAGATTATAACTGAAAATGCATATCTTAGCTGGAAACCCAACGAAACCGAAAATATCGCTGTATCCGAATGTCAAACGCACTGTGGAGTGCTGAAAAGACCAGAAAACGAGTTTTTCGCATTAGATAGCACGAAAACAGCGATTTCGGCGATTCTACACTTGTCACAGAAGAATCATGAAGATTATAACTGAAAATGCATATCTTAGCTGGAAACCCAACGAAACCGAAAATATCGCTCTATCCGAATGTCAAACGCACTGTGGAGTGCTGAAAACACCAGAAAACGAGTTTTTCGCATTAAATAGCACGAAAACAGCGATTTCGGTGATTCTACACTTGTCACAGAAGAATCATGAAGATTATCACTGAAAATGCATAGCTCATCTGGAAACCCAACGAAACCGAAGATATCGCCGCATCCGCATGTCAAACGCACTGTGGAGTGCTGAACACACGAGAAAACGAGTTTTTCGCATTAAATAGCACGAAAACAGCGATTTCGGTGATTCTACACTTGTCACAGAAGAATCATGAGGATTATCACTGAAAATGCATATGTCAGCTGGAAACCCACCGAAACCGAAGATATTGCAGTTTCCGCATATCAAACGCACTGTGGAGTGCTGAAAACACCACAAAACGTGTTTTTCGCATTCAATAGCACGAAAACAGCGATTTCGGCGATTCTGCACCCTTGTCACAGAAGAATCATGAGGATTATAACTGAAAATGCATATCTTAGCTGGAAACCCAACGAAACCGAAAATATC